>CM057343.1:685774203-688274203 GCA_030015575.1 Agapanthus africanus
ATGATAGGGATGATGATACAACAAGATCCCCCGAATGAAGAACCTCCGATCGTCCTTGGAGACGATAGGGGAGAGACATCGAATCCTCAGCCCATCCTATCAACGGCTAAAGAGGATACAATCTCTAAAACTGATCTGGATGAATACATAGCCCAGCAAATAAGGGTTCATCATGCGGCCGAAGCAGCCGGCCACGTCGTAAAAATGGGGCGGCCATATCCAGGCTGGTATGACCAAATCAAGTACCCGCCGGGTTACACAATTCCCAAGTTCCATGTCTACAAGGGGACCGGCAATCCCCATCAGCATATTGCCCAGTTCAGGGCGCTTGCGGTAACACCGGCGGCGATGACAAGCTTTTGCTCCGCCAGTTCGTTGGAAGTCTATCAGATACGGCGTTCGAGTGGTACTCTGAACTCCCTAATGATTCTATTAAAACCTTCGCGGAAATGGAGCTGTTGTTTACCCAACGCTTTGCAAGTGCCAGTGAACGTACCCCGACGACGGCACTGATTAACTCTAGGGTAAAACCCGGCGAGACATGGGTTCAGTACGCTATACGGTGGCGTAATCTATGGTCGAAGTGTGAGCGGCGCATAGAAGAAGCCCCTGCGGTGGGAATGTTTGTTGGAACCCTTGATCCACAAGCAACCATCTCACGGTTTATGATGTTCTTCAAGCCGACTACCTTCCAGGCTTTGATTGACAAACTAGCGCAGATGGACCAGATGGGTCATAAACCCCCTCTCCCAAAGCCGGACTCCCGAAATGACAAAGGAAAGGGAAAAGCGATCGTTGTCGCTAATGCTCAACAACAACCGAGCGACTCGAAGCCGGTTGCTCGTCCAAACAATACGCGCCCGTACGTACCCCTTGAGGATAGGATGGGACGTCCTTATTCCTTCCCCCGCGATAAAACGAGGAGGTTATTCGAGCTGGCATTGCGCAACAGACTCATAAATCTGCCGGATCCAAAACGACCGTTGCAACCAAGTGACGTCAACGAGCCTAATTACTGCCCTTATCATCGAGTACTAGGCCACCCGATCGAAGATTGCTACGTTTTCAAGAATTGGCTTGAAAACCAATACCGACAGGGCAAGTTCGCATTATCTGACAAATGGAAGGTGAATCCCCCGCAGCCCCACACCTCTAAAGGGATGAACATGTTCCGTCGTCGAAGAAGCTCCTTGGGAGGTCGTATTATCAGCCAAGACAAAGAGGATGCTAAACGATCTTCAGACATGTCCAGCGGTCAAGTGGAAGAACCCATTGGAGCCACAAATTATGGAGGGAATGCTAAAACCTCGTCCGATTCAAAAGATTGGTGGAAGTGGCCTAAACGCTCATAGCCAGCCGTCAAAATCTTCGAAAAAGAAGAAGAAGAAATCTAAGAAGCCCGGGAAGCCTGGTGACAAGCGCACAGACTTGCAAAAGCAAATTGACGCGCTGGAAGAGTACAACCAGAAGGCGCGGACTCCCATCACATTGCAAGAGTTCCTCAACCACGTCTTTCAAGAGGAAGGAAGGGGAGAAAGTTCCTCAGATGAAGCTGAAGAATGCGTCGCGAGCTGTCATATGATTTTCCCATTCGATCACGAACGATGAGGAGACTCCTTGCACCGAAAAGCTGGGGGCAGATCCTGAACCAAAAGTTCTGGGGCCACCAGAGGAAATAATCGACGCATTCCTTAATGAAGCTCGGTTGAAAAGTAAAGCTGATCGAGAGCGTGAGGCGGTTATATTCGAAAGGGCCAAACGCCAACGACTTGATGAAGGAGCTGAGACGATCCCGTTGGAGCTAGACGCCTCCGCTACCAACAAAAGCCAATTCAAGATGAAGAAAAGGTTTGCTAAGGCCATATCAATGGGCATGAAGCTACCATCCTCTGAAGGAAACATCGCCAGTGAAGTGGAAACGCACCCCTTGTATTGCTTATATCATCAGAGGATTTCGCACCCTACTCAAGAGTGCAAAGCTTTCGATAGATGGTGGCAAGGATACGTTGCTATACGACAACGCTTTAAGCGGGAAACGTAAAACTCGTCGGGAGCAGAGAAATACGACCGAAGGGCTTAAAAGAACCGCTGGCGATTGTCGCATGATTAACACCGGTGGATCACAAGTGCCTACATTTGGGAGTGATTCTGATGAAGAGCTAGAACTTGCCCCTCTCTTTAAAGAGTCCGCTTCAGGAAAAGAAGAAGAACCGAAGGTCTGCGAGAATATCCGGCTGCGGAATCGGACGCTGCCTGAAAAGAACCTCGGACCCTTAAACAGAAAAGATAAAGGAAAAGAAAAGGTCTCTGAAGATATCGTCTTAGATGACCAGGTGGTGGAAGAGCTAGCCGCCAAAGACCCGCCAAAGAAGAGAAATAAGGTAGACTACAACGTTTTGGCGCATCTGAGGAAGCTACCCTCACAGCTCAGCATTCTTGACGCCCTTTTGCTATCAAAAGAGGCGAGAGATTCGTTGATTAAGGCGCTCCAAGACTCGGAACAATTCCAAGCATGCCTGGCCGAGGAAAAGATGAAGGATGAATTAGAGGAAGTACACACGGCTGATGTTACTTTTGGTGATGAAGACCTTCTACTTGGGACGTGCGAACACAATCGCCCTCTCTATGTCTCGGGATACTGCCATGATATAAGGATACGCAAAATCCTGATCGATAACGGGTCTTCTGTTAACCTACTCAACGTGCGGGTGTTGAAGGAAATCTGCATGAGCGTTCAGCACCTTGCTCGGGACAAGATCACCATCTCCGGGTTCGACTCCCAATCGTCAAAGACTCTTGGATCTGTGATACTGACGCTACGCTTCGGGCTACTCGTCACGGACATTAAGTTCCACGTCATAGATGCCAAGACATGCTACAACGCTTTGCTCGGCCGACCATGCGTTACACGAGTACAGACATCATCCCTTCTACACAACATCAGTGTATGAAGTATTTTAAGATGGTTTCGAGTATACCGTGACGGGAGAACTGAACCCGTTCTCTGTGAACGAGGTCCGCAAATAGGAAGATGCCAAATACTTCTTGCCGAATTTCGAAGACACGGAGAAGTGTCACAAGCCGGAAAATAAAACTAACGCCACCATCCCTGTCTTCGGCAGTGATACCGAGGAGGAAGAGGAGATCGTTTATTCGGGTCCGCCCCAACATACAAGCCAGGACCGTCCACTCCTACATTGGTCTTTGGTAGTGACTCGGAGGATGAGGTCCATGTCGTTGATTGTTAGGATACGAGCGTGTTCAAGTTCTAGTTTAAATACCGCAATCAAGACGGTTTCGCACGTAGCTAGCCGGTTGAGTACGGGTCGTCCGCAGGGAGATGGAATCTTTTTCTATGTGTTTTTCGACGAGTTAAGTCCGGTTGTTCAGATTTTGTTTGTAGTTATCTAAGTGTTGAGTTGATATTTAAAGAGAGCCTTGTTAGGGTTAGGATTAGGTTAGTTTGAGTTAGGAGTCTCCACATCTTCGTTGCCCCCACTTAATATCGGTGTTACGGTAATCGGCAACAACGGGGATTAGCACGACTAGGAAGGAACTTGCGAGTATAAGCTAGGCTTTCCAACGCATAGTCCTTCCTTTTGGTGCTTGTCCGTCGTTCTTGGCTCTTATCCATAACCTCCGGTTAATTCAACCACAACCGGTCTCACTACGGAATCACCGCTATCATGTAGGATAGGGTGCCGTAAAGGAGCGGATTGTGGTTGGGTTAACGGGAGTTGATTTAAGTTGTTGGGCAAGGAAAGAGTGAGAGAGATTTCCTTCTCTCAAACTTCCCTTATCCTACCCTAACAAGTATAGAACTACTCACACTTCATAATACGGAAAAATAAAACAACACAAAAGAGGAAGATAGAAAGAAAGAGATTAGAAGAATACGACTAACTGTTTGCGACCTCACCTTGGCGAGGATCAAGCGTAAGTATCATTGTCGTATGAAAGGATAAAGAAAAAGAGAGAAGAAACAAACAACAAGGAAATAACAACACAACTACTTAACAATTAAAATTACAACAATTATAACAAGTAAAGAAAGAGACAAGCATGATCATAAAAAATGGTCTTCTTTATTCATCACTCTTCACTCAAAGCTCACTTACAAGTTTAATGGAGAAGAGGTGAGAAGAGGAGAAGAACATGTACTAAAACCTAGCAAAGAAAAATACAAGATTATGGACCCCTTCCTTCACAAACTTCTGGGCTATTTATAGGCCAGAGAATGAAACCCTAGGGCAACCACCAGAACCTAAACAAAAAGACCAAAAAACCCCCCAAAAATCTTCAACTGCCGCCACCTGTATTGCCGCGGATCCGCGGCCTGGACCCCACTTTGGCCGCGGATCCGCGGCCTTATGATTGAATTGGGCCCCCCAATTTTTTGGTGCTAGGCCTGATCTGTTGTCTACATTATTCTGGTATATTGTATTTTCTTATAATTGCTCCACGAATTTTCCAGAATTCTGTTGAGGGAAAGGTGGACCTTTTTATCAAGATTTTGTCATGATTTGCCTCGAGCTCCGCGTAGATCTCTTGGATTTTGTGCTACCATTGAGCCTTGTGCATGAGAATGACATTGATTTGATCTTTTGTCTTCCTATTGATATCTGGCAACATACGGATGAAGAGCAGAGACCGTGTTTTTATCTGTGGTTGGCAGGAACCCGGATTTTGTCGTGTTTTCCATGAATTTCACCGTTTTGGAACCGAGAACCTGTATCCTGCAATTGACTAGCAAACACGGCTCAAGAGTATCTACGGATATGCAATGTGATAAAAATTGGACGGTATGAAAATGCAAAAATCTGATATGAACAAATACCCCCAAACTTATCATTTGCTCGTCCCGAGCAAAGTCCATTTATTCACAAAAAAATTTCCTAACCTCACTTTCGCAGGGAACGCGATTGCACTGAGCATGTGCAACAAGCCGTTAAACCTCTAGGTGTCCCTAGTAGGAGGAGTGTTGTCTCCTGAGGGTTTTCAGCGGATACTACCCACAAAAATCCGGTCAAGTTGGTTTGTAAAAATGACTAAGTTTCAAACCCTAAAGTTTTGTTTTAGAAAATAACAATTCTATAATCCTTAGTCTAGACTATCGAACCTTTATTTTTCACACCTCACATCTTATTTAACTACAAATTTTATATGTCTTTACGTGCAGTGCGGATAGTGTCGTTAAGTTCCAGAAGGATCGATTAGAGTCATCATGTCGCACAATAAAGCCCAGATAACAATTTTAAAAGGATCACATAAGTTTTATAATGAGTTAAGCATTTTTCAAGTTTCGTTTTGCAGTAAGGTTTCAACTTCAGAATTTCTATCTTCCTTAACAGGAAACTAAGTCGTATTTTTCACTCCACCTTTTTCTTGTTTTCATTTCATACACACCTCTGTGAACGTGCGATAGTCTTTATCAAAGAGTAAAACCTTCATATCTCCGTTAAATTTTTTTTTTTTTATAAAAGCCTGTCTTTTATCAAGATTATTCTCACACAAAGAACCGTTAGGAATTTTAACTCGGAGAGAACACTTGCTTGACTTTGTTTTAAACTGGACTTTCTAGGCTTCTTAGCGAGCTTTGGGCCAATGCACCCAAACCAGTTGGTTTTAGGGCATTAGGTGTAGAAACACCCCAGCGGACTTAATTACTCAAGTTACCTAGGTCAAAAAACAAAAGACAGTTTGGCGTGAAAATCAGATGATTTAATACGAACGGAGATATAACCGGCAGTTCAAATATTTTTTTGGATAAAAGACGTGTCTAGTGGGTTTGGTGTGTAATCATTCCAATCAAGTTTCAGATGGGTTATTTTTCAGACTTAGCTCCAATTATGGCATCAATAACATTCCTTCATATTCGCTTTACTTCATAAACTATTCTTGACATTACTTATTTCAGAACAAACCTATTTGATCCTCAGAAAATCATTTATCTGTTTAAAAGTTTAAACATGAAAGACTTGTCATCTATTTCCCAAAATCTTACGACACGTGTAGTGTGATGTAAAGACGTATATCAGCTATAGTTAACTTCAAAGGAGAGTTATCTTTCAGGTTTTCAAAATCCAAACATAAGATCTAGTTATTCCTATTTTTTCAAACAAAAACCGTCGAATGTTGAATCAGAGTTCTTCCACAAGCTAACTTGAAAAAAAGTTTTTATATTTTTGAAATTTTTTCAAATTTTTATGGTTTTTATGGATTTAATATGCAGATGCAAAATATACATATGAATGCGAAGGTAAGAAATGTGTACCGAGCGTACCCCCAAACTTAAACTGGACAGTGTCCTCACTGTCATTGCATGAAGAGAGTAGTTTGAAGGTTCAAAATTGTTGGTTAGCGATACACAATTTTTATTTGTTTTTGTTTTGAAAGAAAAGAAAAAGAATATACAAGAATATAAACAAAATGGTTTGTACATACCCCCAAACTTATTTGGAACAGTGTCCACTGTTCTTGGCTGGATAACCGAAGTTTGGAGGTAGGCAGAGGAAGATCAAGCAAGGTAAACCGGCTCCTGTAAGAACATGAGCTCCTCTGTTGGTTCGGCGCTAAGGTACGGTTTGCATCGGTGTCCGTTCACTTTGAAGAGTGAACCGTCCTTTGGATTTTCCAAATCCACAGCGCCCTGCGGATACACAGTCCGCACAAAATACGGCCCTTTCCAGCGAGATCGGAGCTTTCCAGGATGGAAGTGAAGTCGGGTGTCGTAAAGAAGTACCTGCTGACCAGGTACGAAGGTTTTGCGCACAAGGTGTTTATCATGAAACACCTTCGTTCGATTCTTAACGACAACCGTATTGTCGTAAGCCTCATCCCTAAGCTCGCTCAGTTCGTTCAGCTACAGCTTCCGATGGCTGCCCGCGTCCTCCAGAGACAGATTCAGCTCCTTTATCGCCCAAAATGCGCGATGCTCGATTTCGACAGGAAGGTGGCAGGCTTTTCCGTACACAAGCCGATAGGGAGACATGCCAAGGTCGGTCTTATAAGCGGTTCTAAATGCCCAAAGGGCATCAGTGAGTTTCAAAGACCAATCCTTACGGTTCTTGGAAACCGTTTTCTCCAGTATCTGCTTGATTTGCCGATTTGAAACTTCGGCCTGCCCGCAGGTTTGGGGGTGGTAGGGCGTAGAAAGCTTATGATTGATGGAGTATTTCCGCATCAAGGCCTCGAAAGTCCTATTGCAGAAATGACTTCCATTGTCGCTAATGATCGCTCGGGGGTGCCCAAACCGTGAGAAAATGTTTTCTTTAAGGAACCTAACGACAACCTTGTTGTCGTTAGTTCGGCTGGGCACAGCCTCGACCCATTTAGAGACGTAATCAACAGCTAGAAGAATGTACAAGTTCCCAAAAGAGCTGGGAAACGGCCCCATGAAGTCTATCCCCCAAACATCGAAAATCTCCACAACCAAGATCGGTTGGAGCGGCATCTCATTCCTCCGGGATATCCGGCCCATGTGTTGGCACCGGGAGCAAGTCTTGCAATAGTCGTGAGCGTCTTTGAAAAGTTGTGGCCAGTAGAAACCACATTGCAAGATCTTCTCAGCTGTCTTTCTGGGCCCAAAATGCCCGCCACATGCTTGGTCGTGGCAGAATGACAGCACACTCTTGAATTCCTCATCAGGGACACACCGACGAATAATCTGGTCGGGACAGTACTTGAACAAGTAGGGTTCGTCCCGGTAAAAATGTTTTACTTGGGATAAGAAGCGAAGTCTGTCCTGACTCGACCATTCGGTCGGTAGTAATCCCGTGGCCAAATAGTTCACAATATCTGCGAACCAGGGTTCGCAAGATACTGTCAAGAGTTGTTCATCCGGGAAAACGTCGTTTATCGGAATTGGAAGCGAAGGCGAAGAAGGAAGTCGCGAGAGATGGTCGGCAACCACGTTTTCACATCCCCGTTTGTCCTTAATGACAAGGTCAAACTCTTGAAGCAAGAGGATCCAACGGATTAGCCGAGATTTGGCATCTTTCTTCGCAAAAAGATGGCGCAGAGCTGAGTGGTCAGTGTAGACAATGACTGGAGAGCCGATGAGGTAGGGCCTGAACTTTTCTAAAGCAAATACAACAGCTAAGAATTCCTTCTCAGTTGTTGTATAGTTAAGTTGGGCGTCGTTCAGGGTCCGGCTCGCGTAATAGATCACGTGCGGCATCTTGTTGATGTGCTGTCCAAGGACAGCACCGATGGCAAAGTCGGATGCATCGCACATAATCTCGAATGGGTGCGTCCAGTCAGGAGAAGAAAGAACGGGAGCAGAAGTGAGTGAGCGTTTTAGTGACTCGAATGCAGTCACACAGCTCGAGTTGAAGTCAAAAGGCGTGTCCTTGGCCAGCAAAAGCGTCAAGGGCCTAGCAATCTTGCTAAAGTCCTTGATAAACCGTCTATAGAAACCGGCATGGCCAAGGAAGGCTCGGATATCTCTGACGCATCGGGGAGGAGGCAGATTGGAAATGACCTCAATCTTTGCTTTGTCAACCTCTATGCCATTTTGCGAGATGATATGTCCTAAGACAATACCTTCGCGCACCATGAAGTGGCATTTCTCCCAGTTCAAAGTGAGATTCTTGTCCTTACATCTGGTAAGGACAGCGTCGAGATGCAGCAGACACTCGTCAAAAGAATCGCCAAAGATGGAGAAGTCGTCCATGAAGATCTCCAGAAATTTCTCCACCATGTCTGAGAAAATTCCCATCATACACCGCTGGAAGGTAGCGGGCGCATTGCATAACCCAAAGGGCATGCGTCGATATGCAAACGTGCCGAAAGGACAAGTGAAAGTGGTCTTGTCCTGGTCTTTTTCGGCGATGGGAATTTGATTATAACCAGAGTAGCCATCAAGAAAACAATAGTACTCATGTCCGGCCAATCGTTCCAGCATCTGGTCAATGAAAGGTAGCGGAAAGTGGTCTTTCCGCGTTGCAGCGTTGAGTTTTCTGTAATCAATGCAAACTCGCCACCCAGTTTGGGTGCGAGTAGGGATTAACTCATTCGCCTCGTTGGTTATGACCGTGATGCCCGACTTCTTGGGGACAACGTGAATGGGGCTAACCCACTGGCTATCAGAGATAGGGTAAATGATACCACTATCTAGACATTTGACGATCTCCTTCTTCACAGCCTCCTTCATGACTGGATTAAGACGTCTTTGTGGATCCCGGGCTGGTTTGGCATCATCCATCAGATGAATGTGATGCTCAACGATGAGGGGACTAATCCCCTTGATGTCCGCCATGGACCAGCCAAAAGCTTGCCTGTTGCCGTGCAAGACCGTGAGAAGGGCTTTCTCTTGCTCGGGAGCTAGAGAAGCCGAGATTATGACAGGGAGGGTCTCGTTCTCACCTAAGTAAGCATACTTAAGGTGAGACGGCAACGGCTTGAGTTCGAGCGTTGGAGGTGAAATGATGGAAGGCAAGACTGGTGCAAAGGTCTCGAACTCAAAGGACTCCAGCAAAGGTTCAAAACGAGTGTAGGCAACCGAGTCGGATGGTTCAGGTAACTCATCCGAAAAGTCGAAAGATTCAAACTCGGGTTGTGCGCGGCTAAGATCGTTCGTGAACGTGAAACACTCGTAGTCGTTATCGGGCGCAGAAACAGCAGCAGGTTCGAAGAGACACGCACTAGTGGCGTCAAGATTATCGTATTCAAACAAAAACTCCTCGAATTCACACTCTTCGGGGGTGATCTCCTGGATCGAGCAAACATCCAGTATATGAGCATTAGGTTCGGCGGGCTGATTCCCCAACCTAAAAATGTTGAGTTCAATTGTCATATTTCCAAAAGAGAGGTTCATTGAACCATTGCGACAATTGATCACAGCATTTGAGGTTGCGAGAAATGGGCGACCGAGTATCACCGGAATTTGATTCCGGGGGTTAGCTACAGGCTGTGTATCTAAGACAATGAAGTCGACGGGGAATATGAAGTCCCCGACTTTGATTAACACATCCTCTAGCTCACCCCTAGGATGGGTGATCGATCGGTCGGCCATCTGGAGAGTGCAGTGTGTGGGTTTCAGCTCTCCGACGCCTAATTGCTCGTATACTGAATACGGAAGCAAGTTAACACTGGCACCAAGATCTAATAGTGCGCGGTTGATGTTCTTATCCCCAATAGTAATTGAAATCGTAGGACAGCCAGGGTCCTTCCGTTTTTGTGGTAAAGATTGGGTAAGGGCATCACTCACAGCACTAGCCAAGAAAACTTTCTTGGGTACCTGAGACTTCCTCTTTTTCGTGCACAAGTCCTTTAAGATTTTCGCGTAAGAAGGGACTTGTTGGACAGCATCTAAAAGAGGAATGTTAATGTTAACTTGCTTGAATAACTCCAAAATCTTCTCCATTTGTGGATTTTGTTTGTTAGACCTCAACCGGTTTGGAAATGGAATATTTTGAAAATTGGTTGAGTCTAATGCTGGAGGAGGAGATTTTGGAGTTGGAACGGATCCCAGAATAGGTGTTTTCGTGGAGTGAGAAGCGGGTCCGTTTAGAGAAGAAGAGGAAGGAGAGCCTTGTGAAGAACGGAGAATAGGCTCGGAAGACGAAGAAGAAGAAGCAGGAGAAGAAGAAGAAGAAGAAGCGGCCGGGGTGTCATCGTTGATTTGCTTGCCAATGTTGTTTTGCAGCACCCTCCCTGATCTCAGTGTGGTCACGGCACTCACATTATGGTTTTGTTGTTCAAGAGCAACATGTGCATTATGTGGGTGGCCGGGATTTGGAAGTGGCTGGGAAGGGAGCTTCCCCTTCTCTCGCTCGCTCAAGGCCGCGTTCAGCTGTGCAATCTGGGCCTCGATGGTCTTGATGCTCTGCCCGTGTGCGGCGGTGTGTTGCACTAAAGATTGGATTGAAGACTGGATGTTGGCGGTGGATTGAGTCGATTGTTTAACAAACGCATCCAGACTTCGCTCGAGCGAGGAAACCTTATCGTTGTTCGACGGAACAAAGTTGTTTGGTGGAAAGGAATTGTTCGGTGCAAAGTTGTTCGTCTGGTTTTGGTAAGGCTGGGGTTGGAAGGGCTGCTGATACTGAGTTTGTTGTTGCGCTTGTTGTTGCGGTGGAGGGGCCCTTTGGAAATTGTTGCCCTGGAATTGATTCTGATTCTGATTCCAGGCGAAATTGGGGTGGTTCCTCCAACCGGGATTGAAGGTGGAAGAGTATGGATCATTCCTCGGTCTTTGCTGGAATGCATTAACCTGATCCTGTCCTTGCGAGGGTGGATTGTAAGGACACTCTTCAGTCAAGTGGGACGGATCGGAACAACAAGCGCAGATGGTACGAAGGGGGAGAACAGGGGCAGGAGTAGGAGAAGAAAATTTGCTCTCTATTGCTTCAAGCTTTTTTGTGATAGCAGCCATTTCAGCTCTCATCGCAATAGAGACATCAAGCTGGTGAATTCCTACCCTAGACTGACCGGTAGAAGTGGAGGGAGAAGAAGAAGAAGGAGTCGGTCTGGTGCTCTCCCACTGTAGCGTTTGCTCCGCAAGATCGTCAAAGAACTGCCACGCTTCCTCGTCAGATTTGGATAGGAAGTGGCCCTGACAGATGGTTTCCAGCAACTGCTTCGTTGCTGGGTTCAGTCCCTCGTATAAGGTTTGGCAGAGTTGCCATTTCTCTATACCGTGGTGAGGACACTGAACAAGAAGGTCTTTGTATCGGTCAAAGCACTTCCAAAAGGGTTCAGAAGGAAGCTGGGAGAATTGGTTGATCTCATTTCGAATTCTTGCGGTCTTATGATTTGGGTAGAATTTTTTCAGAAACGCTTTAACAAACTCGTCCCAGCTGGTGATTGAGTGGGAAGCGGTGCTATACAGCCATTTTTCTGCGAGATCGCATAAAGTGAACGGAATGACCCGTAGACGTATAGCATCGTCCGACAGCTGGGTTGTTTTCATCATGGCACAGACGTTTTGAAATTTGTTAATGAAGATATAGGCATCTTCAGATTCAAGCCCATGAAAACGTGGAAGCATGTTGATGAAATGGGGCTTAATTTCAAAGTTGTCCCCATTGGCCGGAGGAAGAGAAAGGCGGGTTGGAAGTGCAGAACGGGTAGGGTAGAAACGATCCTGGAGCGCAATTCGCTGCGGCGCTACAACAGGCGGAGGTGGTGGGAGATTGGTCTCCATAGGAGGTAGAGCCAATCCCGGGGTGGTCAACGAGATGTTCGGATTAAATCCCGACATCGCGGAAGAAGAGGTTGGTGAAGGTGAAGGTGAAGGTGAAGATGTATGAACAGAATTCCGGTCAACGTCGGAGTTGGCCGGCAAAGGAAGGGGTGAAAGAGGAGTGGACGGAGTATCGACTTCGGAGTCGATCGCGTAGTCGGTCGCGACTAACGTAACGCGGACTAGACGGGCGCTAGTGTCCCGAGTCCAAGCGGACATACACTAAACGAGTTTAGTATAGTCAAAGCGAAGAAGGTGAGGGTAAGAAAACGTCAATGAAGAAAGGCGATGGGTGTTGGGTGAAAATGGATTTGGCGACAAAAGGGCAAGTTTTTGTAAAAGTTTTTGATTTTTTCTTTTTTTTTTTTTTTTTTAGAAAAAGATTTACAGAAGTATGTACGGGAATACGGCTTAAGCAATCACAAACAAGATATGCACAATCACACCTAGATCTAGGGTAACCTAGGTCTACTAGACCTGCTCCTGAACTTGATTGTCGAAGTTAAACAGTGTCGAGAATCAAGCTTAAAAATACACTGATCACGAGGCCAGGTAAGTGCAGAGATAAGGGGAGGTTGTCCAAAGCTTTCGCGAAGTTCCTTAATTAAATAACCCTTTCTCTTTCGGCGGTTGCGCCTTTAACACTTTCCTAGACACCCCGTAAACAATATACGGTTAAGCGAGGTTCTAAACAAAGTTTATCTTCTCCTAATGAGCGCGAAGTCCTTAGGGCTGAAGTCTAGTATTTTTTTTTAATTACAATGGACAATGCATATGCTTTAGTGATTTCCGGGGTCCTGGGAAGGGTGATGAAATCCCCACCCAATCTGGATTGGTTTCAAGCCCCTTAAGTCCGTATTAAAGAATGCAAAACAGTAACAATATCAACAGCAAACAATTTTTATTTGCGGCGCAAAGAATCCTGCACAAGAACAGTTTATTGGAAGGGGGAGAAGAATTTGCGCAAAGAAGGCTGCAGAAAACACAATTCAGTGGAGCTCAGAGGAGTGGAGAGAGGCAGAGGGACTTACAGAGAGAAGATGGCACACTGACCCCACCAAGTGGCCGCGGAAGGGCGGCAAAAAGTCCCTAATGCCGCGGTTCCGCGGCGGAAATGAGGTATTGGTGATTAATTTTTCTGGTGTGGGCTCTGTTTGATCTCCTCTACTTGTCTGGATGTGTGGAATTCTAATATTCTCACTGTATCTGCTCCAGATTTCTACAGTAGACCGGATGCTTCGTTTTTGTCCGTCGCGGTGTAGCCGCGAACTGTGGGTCTATCTTCCCACGTCTTTGGCACTGTACTTGAACTCCGTATTTCCAACGTCTTTAGGCGTCGATCTTGAGCTTCGTATTTCCTGCACACTTGCACAAAAACTAATCAAGAATAACAAAATGATTTTTACAAAGTATATATATATTTTTTTTTTTTGTTTTTGGTTGTTTTTATATTCACAAATTAACCCGAAATTTCACTTAGAAATAGACTACCGTCTCCCCGGCAACGGCGCCATTTGATTGTTAGGATACGAGCGTGTTCAAGTTCTAGTTTAAATACCGCAATCAAGACGGTTTCGCACGTAGCTAGCCGGTTGAGTACGGGTCGTCCGCAGGGAGATGGGAATCTTTTTCTATGTGTTTTTCGACGAGTTAAGTCCGGTTGTTCAGATTTTGTTTGTAGTTATCTAAGTGTTGAGTTGATATTTAAAGAGAGCTTGTTAGGGTTAGGATTAGGTTAGTTTGAGTTAGGAGTCTCCACATCTTTCGTTGCCCCACTTAATATCGGTGTTACGGTAATCGGCAACAACGGGGATTAGCACGACTAGGAAGGAACTTGCGAGTATAAGCTAGGCTTTCCAACGCATAGTCCTTCCTTTTGGTGCTTGTCCGTCCGTTCTTGGCTCTTATCCATAACCTCCGGTTAATTCAACCACAACCGGTCTCACTACGGAATCACCGCTATCATGTAGGATAGGGTGCCGTAAGGAGCGGATTGTGGTTGGGTTAACGGGAGTTGATTTAAGTTGTTGGGCAAGGAAAGAGTGAGAGAGATTTCCTTCTCTCAAACTTCCCTTATCCTACCCTAACAAGTATAGAACTACTCACACTTCATAATACGGAAAAATAAAACAACACAAAAGAGGAAGATAGAAAGAAAGAGATTAGAAGAATACGACTAACTGTTTGCGACCTCACCTTGGCGAGGATCAAGCGTAAGTATCATTGTCGTATGAAAGGATAAAGAAAAAGAGAGAAGAAACAAACAACAAGGAAATAACAACAACTACTTAACAATTAAAATTACAACAATTATAACAAGTAAAGAAAGAGACAAGCATGATAATAAAAATGGTCTTCTTTATTCATCACTCTTCACTCAAAAGCTCACTTACAAGTTTAATGGAGAAGAGGTGAGAAGAGGAAGAAGAACATGTACTAAAACCTAGCAAAGAAAAATACAAGATTATGGACCCCTTCCTTCACAAACTTCTGGGCTATTTATAGGCCAGAGAATGAAACCCTAGGGCAACCACCAGAACCTAAACAAAAAGACCA
This sequence comes from Agapanthus africanus, assembly GCA_030015575.1. Lineage (NCBI taxonomy): Eukaryota > Viridiplantae > Streptophyta > Magnoliopsida > Asparagales > Amaryllidaceae > Agapanthus > Agapanthus africanus. Next base: position 685,788,947 of record CM057343.1, read on the forward strand.
AAAAACCCCCCAAAAATCTTCAACTGCCGCCACTGTATTGCCGCGGATCCGCGGCCTGGACCCCACTTTGGCCGCGGATCCGCGGCCTTATGATTGAATTGGGCCCCCCAATTTTTGGTGCTGGCCTGATCTGTTGTCTACATTATTCTGGTATATGTATTTTCTTATAATTGCTCCACGAATTTTCCAGAATTCTGTTGAGGGAAAGGTGGACTTTTTATCAAGATTTTGTCATGATTTGCCTCGAGCTCCGCGTAGATCTCTTGGATTTTGTGCTACCATTGAGCCTTGTGCATGAGAATGACATTGATTTGATCTTTTGTCTTCCTATTGATATCTGGCAACATACGGATGAAGAGCAGAGACCGTGTTTTTATCTGTGGTTGGCAGGAACCCGGATTTTGTCGTGTTTTCCATGAATTTCACCGTTTTGGAACCGAGAACCTGTATCCTGCAATTGACTAGCAAACACGGCTCAAGAGTATCTACGGATATGCAATGTGATAAAAATTGGGCGGTATGAAAATGCAAAAATCTGATATGAACAGTCGTATTCTCTGCTCGACCTTCAATACAAGCTTCCGCTGACGAAGAGCAAAGTCTGCAAGTCGCCATGGTGCCGCCTAAACATCATAAAGAACTGGACGCACTTAATATCTACAATGTAGAAGAGCTGCGGACATTCTACATCCCTCCCATGCGAGAAAACGAGAAATCAATTCTGTTTTACCGCTCTGAAGAAACCAAGGTGAAAAAAGAAATCTGGTATGGCGCAGATCCTGCGCTCGACAGGCTTCAGCCTATCCGTCTTCCCAGATATTATACAGAGGGTTTGAAGAAGCTGCTGAAACGCCAGGGGATATCCTTCAAACAGACCGTTAGAGAGGCCAAATTCTATGACAGGGTCTGGAATGTTCCCGGGACTCAACGCAAACTGCCTAATGGGAGAATGGAAACGAGAGGGCTTGGATACATCCGGTCAAAGAAACGAGAGTTACTACCCGGCTGCTACGTCGTGTATGACCTTGATGAAGAAGCGGATGCTCAATGGGATGACGCTAATCCTAAGCCAGTGAAGGTTCCAGATGCAAGAGAGCCCAGTCCGTCGTTCGAGGAACAAATGGACAGACTTATAAAGAAAGCTGGTCAAAAGGTCCGAGATGATCACAACCGTGAGACGGCCATCTACGCGAAAGCCAAGACGCGACGCCTTCTCCGACAGGCTGTAAAGGATGAAAATGCCGCTCCTTGTCAACCTGTTATAAAGAAGGCTCCGCTCAAAAGCAGAAATAAGTCGGAAGGCCAAAAAGGCACTCAACAACAACAAAGCAGGGCTAAGAAGCCACGCAAACGGGAGTCGAGCGTTATTGATCTATCCCTTATGAAGAAAATGGGGCGAGCATACTCGTTTCCTCGGGACAAGACGAAGAAAATACTTGATCTCGACCTGAAACATCAAATGCTTACATTGCCGGAGTCTAAACACCCTAAACAAGCAGGCGATGCCTCACACCCGGACTATTGCTCTTACCATCGAGTAGTAGGTCATCCTCTTGAAGATTGCTTCACCTTCAAGAATTGGGTCGAAAATCAATATCAGTTTGGTAAATTCGCTCTGTCCAACAACTGGAGGGTAGCACCACCACAAAAGCACGAGCCTAAGGCCACGAAAGAAGAACCAGTTTCACATTGGGATTGGAAGCGAATTCGTACCTGTCACATGATAACAATACTGCAAAAAGAATCCGAGAACATGGACAGCCTTCCCTGGTGCCTCGAAAACAGCAATGATGAGGTGATCTCAGAATTTCCCCCAGCTCCGAAAGAACTGGAGGACGGAATACATACCACTGCAGATAACCTCAAGAAAATTGAGTTGGGGACGATAAACGATCCGCGACCGACATTCGTCAGCGAGCTGCTGTCTGAAGAAAAGGTGGCTGAGTTAAAAGACGTCCTTGTACAGCATAAAGATTGCTTCGCATGGAACTATTCCGAGATGCCGGGACTTGATCCAGAAGTTGCTGTACATAGACTGGCAATATCCCCGAGTGTCAAGCCAGTCAAACAAGCGCCGAGAAGAATGCGGCTTGAGCTCGAGATGAGCATCAACGCTGAAGTCAAAAAGCTGATAGACTCCGGCTTTATCCAGGAGGTTCAATACCCTGAATGGATTGCTAATATTGTCCCAGTGATGAAGAAAAATGGAACGGTGCGCATATGCGTGGACTTTCGGGATCTCAACAAAGCCTGTCCGAAGGATGATTTCCCAGTACCAGTCACCGAACTGATGATAGACAATACGTCCACGCATGAGATTTTCTCATTCATGGACGGCTCATCAGGATATAATCAAATAAAGATGCATCCCGAAGACCAGAAGCACACAGCCTTCAGGACTCCTCTGGGTATATTCTGCTACAAGGTGATGCCTTTCGGTTTAAAGAATGCCGGCGCCACTTATCAGAGGGCCATGACGAAGATCTTCGATGACCTTATACACGAAATCGTCGAATGTTACATCGACGATCTCGTGGTTAAAAGCAAATCATATGAGGAACATCTCGAACATCTGAAGACCGTATTTCAACGTCTTCGACAATACAACTTGAAGATGAACCCTCTGAAGTGTGCATTCGGGGTTTCCTCGGGCAAATTCCTGGGATTCATCGTTCGACACCGAGGTATCGAGATAGATCCGTCCAAGATCAAGGCAATCATGGGAATGCCTCCGCCGAGGACTCTCAAACAGTTGCGGTCTCTCCAAGGGAAGCTCGCATACATACGGCGATTTATAGCCAATCTTTCAGGAAAGTGCCGTCCTTACAGTCACCTGATGAAGAAGGGAACCCCATTCGTTTGGGATCACAAATGCCAAGGCGCACTGGATGAGATCAAGCAGTATTTGCAAAACCCTCCAGTGTTGGCTGCTCCAGTGAAGGGAAAGCCTCTCATTCTTTACACGGCCGCCCTTGAAGGTTCTTTGGGCGCATTATGGGCACAAGAGAATGACCAGGGGAAAGAAAGAGCACTTTACTACTTAAGTCGAGTGCTGCTGGGGGCAGAAAGCAATTACTTCCCCATTGAAAAACACTGCCTGGCGTTGATCTTCGCAATAACAAAGCTTAGACATTACGCATTAGCGCATGAAGTCCATCTCATTTCAAAGGTGGACCCTCTCAAATATCTAATGTCAAAGGCCATATTGACGGGACGACTCGCTAAATGGGCCCTGCTCTTAATGGAGTTCTCGATAGCATATCGACCACTCAAAGCAGTAAAAGGCCAGGCCATCGCCGACTTCCTTGCTAAGCACCCGATACCGGCCGACTCTCCTTTAAACTGCCATCTTCCAGACGAACATGCGTTTGATGCGATCGATGGTGATAATACCCGATGGGAGCTTTATTTTGACGGAGCATCTTCCGTGAAGAAGCGCAAACAAAGTACCCCTATAATCAAATCGGGGGTAGGACTCATCTTTATAACTCCACAAGGAGGGATAATGCGCTACGCGTTCTCCCTGACGGAACCGAGGACAAACAACGAAGCCGAATACGAAGTTCTGATAGCAGGCCTCAAGATCGCCATTGACATGGGAATTGAAAACCTCCTCATATACGGAGATTCGCAACTGGTCGTTAGTCAAGTAAACGGCGATTACCAAACATGCAAACCGGAATTGGTAAAATACGGTGAAAAGGTGCAACAACTGCTGGCCCAAATTCCTTCCTATACTTTGGAAAGTATACCACGCGCAGAAAATAGCAAAGCGGACGCGTTAGCTAAGCTTGCTAAAGAACTGGCTGATGAGAACCTCGATGAGGTTAGAATCATGGTACAAAGTCGTCGGGTGCTCGCCCCCGCAGAAATACCTTCGGAATCACCCGAAGAGAAGGGAGTGACTGAACAAGCGACCTTGCAAATAAAAGATCATGAAAAGGTTGAGGATTGGAGGGAAGTCTTTATAGACTACTTCAAGTCCCACCAAATGCCCGAAGATGCGTCCGCAAGACATCAACTCATAAAACGAGCTCTGTCTTTCGCCTTCGTCAATGATACTCTATACAAGAGGTCATTCGATTCTCTGTGGCTGAGATGCTTAGGACCGGACGAATCGAAAAGAGTCGTTCAGGAGGTTCATGATGGAATCTGCGGTTCTCACCAAGCAGGTCCAAAGATGAAGTTGAAGATCAAACGGATGGGCTAATACTGGCCCACGATGATTCAAGACCACATTGAATATGCGAAGCAATGTCACTCATGCCAGATTCATGGGGACTTCATCCACCAGCACCCAAATCCGTTGCATCCAACGGTAGCTAGCTGGCCATTCGAAATGTGGGGGACTGATATAGTCGGCCCCATCGAACCAGCATCGTCTAAAGGACATCGTTTCATCCTAGTGACGACTGACTACTTCTCTAAGTGGGCAGAAGCAGTACCATTGAGAGAAGTGAAGACGGAGAATATCCTCCATTTCTTCAAAACGCACATCATATATCGGTTTGGAACTCCGAGGCGGATCATCTCCGATAACGGGCCAGCCTACCGAAGTCATAAAATCATCCGCTTCGCACAGCAGCATAACATAGACTGGAGATATTACTCAGTCTATAATCTACGAGCTAACGGTCTCGCCGAGGCCTTCAACAAGACCTTGACGAAAATTATAAAGAAAACAGTGTCCCGAAATAAGAAAGACTGGCATGAGAGACTGCAAGAAGCTCTTTGGGCATATCGAACCACGTTCAAGACAGCCACAAACACAACGCCATACGCGTTGGTGTTCGGTACGGAAGCAGTACTCCCTCTCGAGATAGAGTTACCCTCTCTAAGAGTGGCAGTTCACCACGAGCTAACGGACGAAGAAAATGCTCACCTTCGGCTTGAGGAGCTTGACGCCCTTGATGAAACTAGGCTCATAGCGCAACAAAATCTGGAAGCTTATAAAGCAAAGATGATGCGCTCATACGAAAGATTGATCCGACCGAGGACATTCCACCAAGGCGAACTCGTGCTAGTGGTCAAAAGGCCTATGATCCCCAATCGCGCCAAACGGGGAAAATTCGAGCCGAACTATGAAGGCCCGTACATCATAGATAAAGTTTACCAGGGTGGGGCCTATCTACTCATGGACATGCACGGTGAAAGGCCTTTCAGACCAATAAACGGTCGCTTCCTAAAGAAATACTACGCTTAATGAGCCACAGCCTAGGTCAACGATAGATGACGACAACTATATCCGCTCGCTATCTTCCTAAGCTCAAACTTTATAAGCAGTAGCCAGCTTCTCAATAGCGGACCGAAATGTCCTTAAACTAACAGCGGACCGAAATGTCCTTAAACTAACAGCGGAACGAAATGTCCTTAAAATAATAGCAGACCGAAACGTCTTTAAACTACTACCGCAGTATCTTTAGGCTGACGAGATATAAAAAAAACATATAAAAATAAAATAAAATAAAAACGGTATGTCCATAAGCAAAAAGGGACACGGATGAAAACCCGAAAGGGCTCCGTGAGTAAAAACAGCAGGGCTACCGGCGAGTGTTCGTAAAAACCCGAAAGGGCGCGACCTCGTAAAAAAAAAGAGGGAAAAAGAAAATAAAAAAAAAAGAAAATAAAAGCGGTACGTCCATAAGCAAAATGGGCACGGATGAAAACCCGAAAGAGCTCTGTGAGTAAAAACAGCAGGACTACCGGCGAGTGTTTGTGAAAACCCGAAAGGGCGCAACCTCGTTAAGAAACACTTGTAGGGTCCTCTCGACCCTATAAGGAGAAACCACCCGCGTGAGATCCTTACGATTCACAAGGGAACAACACACTTAGGAATCCCCACGATTCCTAAGGAGAAAATACACTTGCGAGATCCTCACGACTCGTAAGGAGAACGCTCTTATGGGACCCTCACGGCTCGTAAGATTTGAAAGTCTTAAGTTACAGAGATCTAAACCTGTGCTTAAGCAACCCCCACAACTTTCGATATTGCCCTACAAGTGGCTCAATACTGACCCTTGTATACAATCCACGGGCGCGAATAAACATTTCCCTAACCAATGTCCATCCGTGACTGGGGATATGTTCGCATAACCCTTGTAAATCCTCTCGATTTACAAAGAGAAAACCCTCCTGTAGGATCCTTACGACTTACAGAGGAACAAAACACTTAGGAACCCTCACGATTCCTAAGGAGAAAATACACCTATAAGATCCTCACGACTTGTAGGGAGAAATAGCTTTGTGAGACCCTTACGGCTCATAAAGTCAAAAGCCTTAGTCGACAGGACCCTAACCCTGGTCGCTAAGCCTCCTTTGTTCGACAATGACAGAGGCAAATGATGATTCGCTCCTGGCAACATCCCAGTTGTAGCGGTGCTGATGCCAAAATCAGTGTCCAAGTTCAGGTTTACGGCGAAAAGCCAGTAAGCCGCACATGCATACGAAATAGCCGAAATGATAGGGCAACTTGCAATAAAAAGCAGCAAGTAAAATATATGCATGCGAAATAGCCGAAATGATAGGGCAACTTGCAATAAAAAGCAGCAAGTAAAATGTATGCATGCGAAATAGCCGAAATGATTGGGCAACTCGCAATAAAAAGCAGCGAGTAAAAATAAAATAAACAGCCGAAATGATTGGGCACCGCGAAAAATAGCCGAAATGATTGGGCAATCGCGACCTTCGCGATATAAAAGCTGAAATGATAGAGCATCGCGGAAAGAATAAAAAAAATGAAAGAATGAAACTTTTTGCCCTACAGTTAAGATCACATCGATCCCTGTATACAATCCAAGGTCATAAACAAAGAAGGAACCATACCCTCCCAGCAAATTCCTCGACTCACGGATACAAACACTCCTTGACGAGAGCCTCCTAATCCGCGTCGATCCGCAGAGCCACCAAAGCCCCCGTGGGAACCCTCGACTCGTTTCAAACCCCAAGGAAACAAATAATCCTTGGTGCTTGGGAAACAAATAATCCCTAGCAAACTCCTCGACTCACGGATACAAACACTCCTTGACGAGAGCCTCCTGATCCGCGTCGATTCGCAGAGCCACCAGAGCCCCCGTGGGAACCCTCGACTCGTTTCAAACCCCAAGGAAACAAATAATCCTTGGCGCTTGGGAAACAAATAATCCCTAGCAAACTCCTCGACTCACGGATACAAACACTCCTTGACGAGAGCTTCCTGATCCGTATCGACCCGCAGAGCCACCAGTGCCCCCGTGGGAATTCTCGACTCGTTTCAAACCCCAAGGAAACAAATAATCCTTGGCGCTTGGGAAACAAATAATCCCTAGCAAACTCCTCGACTCACGGATACAAACACTCCTTGACGAGAGCCTCCTGATCCGTGTCGATCCGCAGAGCCACCAGAGCCCCCGTGGGAACCCTCGACTCGTTTCAAACCCCAAGGAAACAAATAATCCTTGGCGCTTGGGAAATAAATAATCCCTAGCAAACTCCTCGACTCACGGATACAAACACTCCTTGACGAGAGCTTCCTGATTCGCGTCGACCCGCAGAGCCACCAGTGCCCCCGTGGGAATTCTCGACTCGTTTCAAACCCCAAGGAAACAAATAATCCTTGGCGCTTGGGAAACAAATAATCCCTAGCAAACTCCTCGACTCACGGATACAAACACTCCTTGACGAGAGCCTCCTGATCCGCGTCGACCCGCAGAGCCACCAGTGCCCCCGTGGGAATTCTCGACTCGTTTCAAACCCCAAGGAAACAAATAATCCTTGGCGCTTGGGAAACAAATAATCCCTAGCAAACTCCTCGACTCACGGATACAAACACTCCGTGACGAGAGCCTCTTGACTCATGTCAACTCGCAGAACCATTACCCTCTCCGCGAGCAAATTCCCGATTCGTCTCAATTTGTAAGAAGAAGTCTCAGACAGCAAGGATTGAAAAGCTTGCTTTTTGAGCAATGGGGCCCTGCAAGTCAATCCAAACTGGTCTCTTGCATACTATTCACGGGTCTCACTCTCCGAAGTCGAATTTCGACGAGGAGGGAAACAACCGCTTACGAATCCTCTCGACTCGTAAGAGGGAAAATTCTCTTATAGGATCCTTACGACTTATAAGAGAAAACCACACTTAGAAATCCTCACGATTCCTAAGGAGAAAATCCGCCTATGAGATCCTCTCGATCCGTAGGGAGAAAAGCCTCTATGAGACCCTCACGGCTCATAGAGTTGAAAAATCTTAGGCAGCAGACCAGAACCTGCGGCCTAAGCCATCGCTATTTCCTAAGGAAGTCGGAATACTCGTTTTGGACATCCATCAACCATGGTTATTAAGACAGCCTGCTGACAATAAAAAAAAAGAGAAAGATGACAGAAAGAATATCCGGTCTGCATTTGATCTGGCGTGCGTGACGCATTCATTTATGCATGGGCAGAAGACTCAGGACGAGAAATAAGACAAGCTGAAATAGAAAAGGGAAGGGTTTCCATTCATACTGCTAAAAAAAATTTTTTTTTTATACAAGCATAAGAAACATTATTCAAATTATTACAACGGTATAACCTCAGATCCGGGGCACGGATTGAGGAAATCAAAAGTAAGGCCATCCAGAGTTCTTCTGGCCTTTCTAATTATTCTTATGCGCAGTCTTTCTCGCTCCTCTGTATCGAGATCATCGGCGAGCCCTCCTGGCCTTTGATAAGCAGCAACTATCGTCGTCTGCTGGAAGACTTGGTGTAGGATGTCAATAAGGCTGTTCCGTCGTTTCTTTGAAATCAGCCCTGTCAGGTACACTGAATGCACCTTGTCTTCGGCATCATCCAGCGCGTTGAGCGGTAAGGCCTCATGAAGACCCGGAAGTGCTCTCCATATGGCTCCCAACACGACTTTCAAAAGGGCCGAACGACGAGGCAACAGCCAACCACCGCTTGCGTTCAGACGACCCATGACTTCTGCACATTTAGCGTCTGTAAACTCCTGGTTTTGTTGACGACCCTGAGCGCGGATATCGTCGTAGGTAATAAACTCGTGCAAACTGTATAGATGCACCGCCGCCATTATGCCTGGAGGAAATATTACAGGAAGATCAGCAATAGAAAAGCAATAATATACATAGAGGACTAAATTCCTAGAGAGCGAAACTATGTTCAAGGATAAATTCCCCTGGATGAAAGCTCTGCTGGTTAAGATTAATCTAAGAATCGATTTTACCTAAAGTTTTCCTAAAAACTTTGAAAAAAAAAGGAGGAGCAAGGCACCGGAGTTCTTGAAGGCAAGAACAAAGCTCTGAAGTCTTCGAAAATAGAAATCGGAAAGATGATAAGTATCTAGGGGGGATCAAAGGTCCTATTTATAGGCATCAAGTGCCTCTTCGACTTCCAAGAGTTGTCACGGCAGTTTACCCTAATCGGAGCGAACTTCTGTTCAAATTCCGAGGCGGGAGATGAAACAACGCTTCGTCTTCCCCCAATCAGAGCAAAGCCCTGTCTTGAAAATTAATTTAATGAAGCGACGCTTCAGATTATTTGCACTGCGCAATACGCCACGTGTCTGACGCAGACGCATCAGCGCAACGCCCAAAACAGCGCACCCAATCAAAGCAGAGCTCTATTTCAAGCAAAACTAAAGGAAGCAACGCTTCAGCGGCGTATGCGCCGTGCGCTGCGTGACACGTGTCGGCGTAGATGCGCTAGCGCAGTTGCGCTGCACTGTGCGCTGTGCGACACGTGTCATACCCTGGAGCATTTGCGCTAAACAAAAATTAAGGTTCTGAAGAAATCTTTTCTGTTATTGTTAAAACAAGAAGATTATCTTCTGTAAAACAGAAGCCCTTGGATCAAAGATCCGACGGTGGGGGAAATCCCGCCAAATCTTTCAGAAAAGGGATTTCTTCAACAAATTGAACTTACTTCTTAATTTGCAAGATGAGGTCTCAGGCAGTAAGGATTGAAAAGCTTGCTTCTTGAGCAATGGGGCCCTGCAAGTCAATCCAAAATGGTCTCTTGCATACTATTCACGGGTCTCACTCTCCGAAGTCGAATTTCGACGAGGAGGGAAACAACCGCTTACGAATCCTCTCGACTCGTGAGAGGGAAAAATTCTCTTGCAGGATCCTTACGACTTGTAAGAGAAAACCACACTTAGGAATCCTCACGATTCCTAAGGAGAAAATCCGCCTACGAGATCCTCTCGATCCGCAGGGAGAAAAGTCTCTATGAGACCCTCACGGCTTATAGAGTTGAAAAGTCTTAGGCAGCGGGTCTAAAACCGCAGTCTAAGCCATCGTTATCTCTGGGAAAAATAAAGTTGTCTGCCAATAAGGTGCATTAAAAGATATCATGCTGAAGAGAATGAAAAAGGCGAAGAAATGACACAGGACATTACCAAATGTGTATCTTTTATTCATAAGTATTGATCGGGTACAGGATACATTGTACTAAAGAATAAAAAAAATATACATATATTTTACAAGTACAAATGATACAAGGAGAATTACTGGGAAGGAAGCGTCTTGCATAGATTTAGCAATTGCTCGCATACTTCCTTCCACGCCTTCTCTTGATCGGCTACCACCGCCAGCTCTGCCTCCACTTGGGCTCGTTGCTGCAAGATAGACGCAAGCTGCTCCCTGACGATCTGATAAGCAGCTTCCCGACCTGGGGTATTGCGCTCAGCTACGTCGAGCTTCCGCTTCAAATTTAGCCCATGGGAGATGCACTCCAAGAGACCCTCAAAGATAGTCTTCACTTGGGTAGCATTTGCTTCAACCTCAGCGCGCAGTTTGGCCGTTTCGTTCGAGGTCTTTTGGCATTCCCTTAGCTTTAAAGCTGCTTCTTGCTCCAAATGGCGGAAGTGAGAAGTGCTTTGCTCGAGCCAAGTTGTTCGTTGGGTGCTCAGGGCTAAAACTTCGGGAGAAGGGCGCGTCGACTCCAGCCGATATAGACATGCCTCAATCCCCCTGCAGTGACTAACCCAAGATTCGACGACGCCTTCGTTATGAAAATTTACGAGCGCCGCCAACATCGGGTTAACCTCCACAGCGAAATCTACGGCGGAAGGGAGAGCGTCCATGTTGAGCTCTTCGATGTGCCCGCTCAGCATGCCCAAACTCATCACAACACCCTTTGAAGATGGACGTTTCAAGAAAGGGCCTGCCGGTGAAAGGACGCGAGACTCAAAAGGGACCGGAGCCGGAACAATAGCTGCAAAACAAAACATGGTCAAACGATGGTTCAAGAGATGTTGAAGGGTTACCAAAAAGGAAATTTACTATACCAGCTGCAACGGACGGCAAAGCCGGAAGGGCCGGTAGCGCGGCAGGTCTTGCATCCCCTCCTTCGATGTGTGGCACTGCAATAAAGAAAAGGAAAAGTCAGAAATTATCCCATTGCTAGAAAAAAGGGGGCAAATAAAGACATTATAGTGAAAGTATACTCACCGGCGCCACTAGAGGGAGAAGCGAGTTCGGATGGGAAAGAGAAGTGTGGGAGCAACACTTGATATAAATGATCAAAGAGCACTCCTGCAAGGGCACAATGGTATAACGTTAGTACAAAAGCTACATTTTTGAAAGATTAATGCATGAGTCGTAAATCCATACCTTCCAACATCCGCGATGGTACAAGGGAAGGCGGGGAGGTGACCACCGCCAAAGCAGTAGTCGACGGTGCTCCCTCGAGCAATGGAGCGTCGGCACTGGCCGCACCTGCAAAGACAAGCTTGTTAGAAGAGATCGCAAGATATATAAAAAAGAGGGGAACGCTGGTGACTCAAAATTTACCCGACGAGCTGCCAGCCGAAACTGAAGCAATCCCCTCCTCCATTGACATGAGACCACCGCCTGTAGCCTCATCACCCGACTCGATGGGAACCGTTGTTGTGCTCGCGAGCCCTGGAGACGGCAAGGAACTATACGCGGGGAGGGCTATGATTGGAGTATTACCAGATTCCTGGGAAAGAGCGTTTGGCTCCTCCTCAGGAATCGTGGCCGCCTCACCCGATACTCCCTCGGGTCCTGCGATCACGGTTGTCTCATCCATCGGCACCGTGACGTCTCCAGCCTCAAGCGCCTCGCCCTCTACTGCCTTCGGCTCGGTTAAGACAATCATCTCATCTGCCGCCACTTCAGGTGCGGCATCAATGACCCTCTCGGCGGCGGACCCCTCAACCTCTGTTTCAGGCCCCGTGGCCCCGATGACGTTGCTCACTGTCGACTCGGGCTCGGCAAGTACCGCTTCCTCCGCTCCCCGGGGTTCGACGATCTCCGCCTCCCCCTCAGTCGGACTTGGCCCTGCAAGATGGAATGCATATGAGCCAATGGCTTTATAATTCTTACAACGAGGTTCGGAAAGAAATGTTACCTGAAGAGGATTTATCGTTTGCACTCCGGGCTGCGCGCGCCACTCGCCTATGAGAAGTAGACAGGGCGGCAGGGGCCTCTTCAGAAGGAGTGTCGGCACGAGGAATAGTGCTAGGACCCGCTCCCGTGGCCAAAGCAGCTCTGCGGGCCTCCGCTTCGCGTCTTAACCGCTTTCGCTCCTCCCGGGCCGTTGAGGCGGATGCTACTAGGGCTTCTTTGAGCGAGGCTTCTTCGTCCATGAATAGGGATGCCTCCAGATCTTTCAGGGCATCCCTCGTCGTTTTGTCAAGCCGAGGCTCTTGCGGCAATTTCGACGAAGCCGGGACTTCAGCAACGGGCTCGGGAAGGATCCCCGCATCAATTGATACAACCCCTGCAAAGAAACAAAAGAGGGTTAGGTTAACCATCAGAAAAAGACGACAAACTTTCCTTATAAAAGAGAAAGGGGTGAAACATACCAACGCCTGCTAGGGCACGCTTCTCCTCCTCCTCCTGGAAGGTTTTCAGGGAGGCAGCAATAGCCTCTTCAGTCGAGACACCTGTTGAAAATGGAGCAAATATTAGTTAAACATAATAATAAAAAGTGCAATAAAATAACAAATAGAGCGTCTAATGATTACCGGACTCAGCAAGTTTGCTTAACATCGCTTCGAGCCTCGCCGATCGCTCTGAAGCTGCAATGGCGGCAGCCAAATTGGTGTCCGCAGGGTCTACCAAGAAACCCTCATTGCTGCCATATTCACATATGGCTTCGGTGGGAGGAGACGCAGGCTTTAAGCTGAGGATCGCATCGAGGGAAAGGGTGGACTTCTTCTTCTTCTGCCCACCAGCTTTAGATCCACCCGGAGCAGATTTGCGCTTGGCAGTTACTTTAGGGCGGTGGGTCCCGACATCTGCTCCTACGCCGGACCCTGGCGATACCACATTAACCGTCTTTGTGGGAGCACGGGGCTCCGGTGGTGCATCCACCATGGTAGGCAGCGGCAATCCACGCGGGGGGCTCAACACGCGTGGTCGGTCAACTCCGGCACCTTTTATCGGGAGGGTGACCTGGAGCCTTGGCTGCAAGGGAGCCTTGGCTGCAAGGGAGCCTTGCGATCACTGCCAGGAGGCGCACCCCTACGGTCAACCAGCATGCGCTTCTCTGTTAAGATGATTGGGCCCATAGCATGCGCGTACCAGGCTACATATGGATGGAGTATTTTAGGGGCGCAGCTAGGTTCACTGATAAAAAAATAGGAACCTGTATTAAGCCGGATGAAATGATGCATCGCATTCCTTATCCCCTCTTGGTTGGCCACGGGCGTTTCCAGAAAAGCTTCCATCGGGATCCCTTGGTTATAACTCGATTGCCGGGCAAATCGATGCGGGTTATACCTCATAAAGAGAGCTGTCTCATTCTGCCTAAACACTAGGTAGCCCGGCCGAATGGAGTAGAGGTGGAGGATTTCCCGAGCCTTCAGTACAGAAGCCCCGCCCTTAAATTCATCACGTAGTGGCACCACTGACTTAGTGGTCTCTGAGCCTATAGTGATGACCTTATCCACAAAAGAAATCTTCGCTCCGACCAGATGTGGACGTAGGAGCAGTCCCCTAGAATCCCGCGGGGATGCAACCACAATTGAAGCCCCGATCAATCGCATGACTCTCGGAAGTCTGCATCTCTCAAAGAATGGAGGAGTCTTATGGGCACCAAACACCCCTTGCACGTGCATCTCCATCCAAGAAGTGAAATAATGCATTGGGAAGTTGGCAGGCTATACCCCAGGCTCACTAGCGTCCGCCGCTACACTAAGTCCATTGTAAAGGTAAGCCAGCCCGGCGATCCCTACTGATAACTGCAAACCAGCCGCCATTCGATGCGCCGGGTAAAAGACAGAGGGCCGCATGAGGCGTGGATGCATGGGGAGCGCGAAGCTGCATAGCCATAAACCCAAGAACCCTATGAAAAAAGTCTCCTCGTCCATGCCAGGAACGGCGATCTCTGAGAAAGGGACGCTGGCAGTACCGGGGAGATAAAAATCTCGCTGGTCATTTTCCGATGTAGGTCGGCGGCCCACGCCGAAACCAAAGGGGTCAACAAGCTGAGCGAACTTCTCGCTCTGCTCTGATAGGAACTCCGGGCGAATAAAGCGAGCAGTAAAATCCGCGAAACTGACTCCCCGGTCGCCCGATTCCAAATGGAGTTCCTCATAAATCTCCAACACCTTCACCAAGCCCGGATGCTGATGCTGGATGGCATTCTCCGGAGTTAAGTCAAATACCAGCTGCTTGGTGGCAAAGACGTACTCGTCAGGAGGAAACAGCTCCTCGTAGTGCTCCCCCCTCATTGGTAGACCTGAAATCTCAGCAAATTCTTCCAAAGATATGGAGACTTCCCTATCCGCTATCAAGAAGGTGTGGGTGGGGATATTCCACTGTTCAATAAAGGCCTTTATCCACCACGTTGGAGGAGAGGGATACTCGAAAAGCGAAACGTAGACGGCCGAGTATAAACCAATCGTCGTCAGGTGAGCCTTTTTCACCGCTAAGATGTAGCGGGCCCATTGCAAATATCCGGCAAGCGGTCGCGGGATCAGTCCAATATTATAAGCCTGTCCCCAAGGGCGTGCTTCACCCTGACAGATTCGCCTCCCCAAGATGTCTATCGCCGGCGGCGGCTGCACTGGGATGGCACCGATTGCAGGCTGGAGGAGGTCGTCGGAATTCCAATTTTTAACCTCCACGGCATACTTCACCGGAGGCTTGTCCGCATAAGGGATCGTAACTATGGGCTCAGAGGGCGAAGCGGAGCTGAAGCTGCGACGGCCTTGGATGATTTGGTTGTACCACCTTCCCTACAGGTGGAGTTTCTTGCACTCGGGATCATGGTCTTTAATCAAAGCAAACGCCACCTGGTTCACTGGCGAATGGGGGAACCCTCCTTCAGAGCGGACGAAAGGGAAAGACAAATCTTCAGACATGTTTCCTGTAGAAAAAGCAAAAAAAATAAAAATAATAACCGTTAGTGTTCCAATGCTTCACATTTTAAAATCTTACATCACGCTGCAATGCAGTGGGTAGGGGACCAAAGGGGGACCCACAAAATCTAGATGACGCGCATCATTTGATAAGACAGTCCCATCATTGGATGAGACTGTCAGTTAATGAAAAAGACCCTAAGAGAATATCCTCATTGAGGGGAAATCCCTAGAGACAAGGAGAAAATCTCCTCTTTTAGAGCAAAGCTCTGTCGCAGAGTGACATTTGTCAAACTCTGGTCTCAGGGGAACAAGATTCCTTAAAAGAGCATAGCTCTGTGGTAATAATGGAAAGATCCATCAATTTTATTTTCTTAACACTTAGAAAAATTAGAATTTTGGAATCTTGAAAAATCCATGAAAACTTAAAAAAAAAATTTATTAAAAAAAAAAATTCATTTGATCCAAGAGCAAAGCTCTGTTCATGGGTTAAAACCCATTGACCATATCTCTGTAAATCTGTAAGTTTTTGAGAGTAAGGCTCTGTTGATGAAACCCCAGAGGGGTTTTCTTTAGATCAAAGATCTATAAGAGTAAGGCTCTGTTAATTTAATTTAATTTAATTTAAATTTTTTACCTAGAGTGATTCTAAGTTCTGAACTTTGAAGTTCTTGGGAAAGTACAAGAGCAAGGCTCTGAAAGTTCCTAAGCAAGAGCAAGACTCTGAAATTCAAATTCTTGAAAATGGTAAAGAATTACTAAGGACCAAGGGTCCTATTTATAGGCGCCTGCGCCCCTTCAACTGACCCCCTTGACCCCACGGCCAGGATCTTGCCACCGCTGCACTCACGTGCGCGCCATGTGAGCGCAACGGTGGGGGGGCATTTGTTCCCCCAATCAGAGCAAGGCTCTGTTTGAATTTCAAAAATTCAAAATTTTGAAGCAACGCTTCAGGTCCCGTGCGCTGCGCTCAACGCGCCACGTGTCAGAAGTTGACACGGCAGCACAACGCCCAAGGCAGTGCGGCCAATCAGAGCAAGGCTCTTTAAAAAACAAAAACAACACTCAGTTGCGCAAGCGCACCGCAGCGCGCCACGTGTCCGCGCAGTCCCGCAAGCGCACCGCAGCGCGCCACGTGTCCGCGCAGTCGCGCAAGCGCAGTTGCGCAAGCGCTCCGCTGCTCGACACGTGTCACGCGCTGGGGAGTTGCGCAAAAACAGAATGAAGATTTAAGGAAATTTTTCTTTCTGTTCTTGTTAAAACAAGAAGATTTCTTCTGTAAAACAGGGGCCTTTGGATCAAAGATCCAACGGTGGGGAAAATTCCCCAAATCACTCAGAAAAAGATTTTTTTTAACAAATTTAACTAATTTTTGAGCACTATAAAAAGGACCCCAGACCTCATTTCAAAGATACACATCTGGTTTTAAAAAAAAAAAAGAAGAGAGAAGAAAACTCTTGAGAACTCCTGGAGAACACAAAAAATAAGGTAAAAACCTTTAAAACAAGAGAAAATTCTCTTAGGAATAGATCATTGATCTAAGAACAAGATCAGTGATCTTCAACAAATAAATAAATAAATAAAAATAATAAAAATAGTGCCTTACACTTGCTATGAACCTTTGGTTCTCTGAAACAAGGAAAAACTTGTTTTTCTTTGATCCAAATTTAGATCAAGGGATAAAAAGTGCTTTGCACTTCTGTTCTTGAATCTAAAAGATTCTTGGTGCTTTGCACAAATGCAATGCATTACTTGAAGGGCCAAACCCAAATCAAAAAGACCTAGCAGGCCAAAATAAATTGCAAAGCAATAAGAAGGGCAGAGCCCAAATGAAATTGATACTTTGCATCATTTATAAAGGGCAGAACCCAAAACAAATTGATGCTCTGCATCTTTTTTTTGGGCAAAGCCCAAATAAAAATAAAAAGAAATGCAATGCAAAAGCAAATAAATGTGGGACATTTTCAACTGGACTTAGCCCAATCATGGCCATAAGTCCTTAAATTAAATTGACTGAGCAAAATGGCTCTCCTAAATCAATCTACATCCGGTTCGAGGGTACATCTCCGAACTCCTTTGACATCCATTGCTGTAATTCCTCAACGACGTCAAAGAGGTGACGGGTCCCAACGACCACACACCCATATGGACTGCGGGGTCCTTAAACTCGTGGACCGAGACGTCCCTAAACTAATATCGGACCGAGACGTCCCTAAAATAATATCGGACCGAGACGTCCCTAAAACTAATATCGGACCACCACGTCCCTAAACTGGAAAATGGACCACTACGTCCTTAAACTGGAACAATAGAGCCTCCAAATGCTCTTTTGCCGGATCTAAACGGTCCCGTTTAAGTTGATCTTAGCTCCAAATACGGCTAACGCATCCTTAGACATTTAAATGAATGGTAAAACCCCAAATCAACTTTGGTTCAAGGGTACATCTCCGAACTCCTCTGGCACATGTCGTTGTAATTCTTCAACGTCGTCAGAGAGGTGACGGGTCCCGACGGCTATATATTAAATGGACCACTACGTCCTTAAACTGGAAATGGATCTAGACGATCCCGTTAAGTTGATCTTAGTCTCAAATCAGACTAACGTATCCTTAACGAACGTTTAAGTTGATCTTAGTCTCAAATGCGGCTAACGTATCCTTAAACTAAAAACACCAAACCCAAATCTAAGTAAATACGGATTTGGACTAATCCACGTCCTACGGGCGACGGCATTATTCAGTCTCCGTATACAATCCACGGGCAACCACAAACAAAACGAACACACACGACACGAAGTGAAATTCTGGAGAAGGAGAAAGTTGTTGCCGCGATGCGGTAGCGTAATTAACTGCAGGGGCTTGCGCCTGCGGGAAGAGCGTCCCCACAATCAAAAACCCCTCACCCTGAGGGGGAATCTGACGAAGTCTACTACATCGGCCGCATCCGTCTAAACCTCCGATATACGGCGCCATAAATCAACTTGGCATCTTCGGAGAGGTAGACGGATAAAACCATATAGCATCTGCCCCGAATCTCAGGCGAGACGTAAAGTCTAGGCCGCCGTTCGGAGGGGAACACTCCCATCTCCATTTCTCTAGACGGCCTGAGGATTCCGGCGATGCCAGGATAGCCCCCAATGGGCGCTCAGTGAGGACGATGATTGTGTGTGCTTGGAAGTAGTGCAGCAGTTTCCGTGAGGTTACTACGAGGGCCAGGACAATCTTCTCTATGGCGGGGTATCTCGTCTCCGCGTCCTTGAACACATGGCTCACACAGTAAACTGGCTTCTGTGCCCCCTCGGCCTCTCGGATGAGCACCGAGCCTGCTGCTTGGTCAGATACTGCCAGGTACAGCGACAGCTCGTCCCCTTCCACGGGCCGGGTGAGCAGGGGCGGTGTTGCGAGGTGCCTCTTCAGTTGGTCGAAGGCGGCTTGGCAATCTTCCGACCACTCGAACCTCGGAAGTTTCCTCAGCGCCTTGAAGAATGGGAGACACTTCTCCCCTGACCTGGACATGAAACGGCTCAGAGCGGCGACCCGCCTTGTGAGCCGCATGATCTCGACGTTGGTCTTGGGTGTGGTCATGCTCAGGATGGCGTCGATCTTCTCTGGGTTAGCTTCAATTCCGCGGTGAGTGACCATGAACCCGAGGAATTTCCCTTCGGTGACTCCGAACGCACACTTGGCAGGGTTAAGCTTCATGTTGAATTTGCGGAGCACCCCAAACGCCTCGCCCAGGTCTTTGACATGGTCGGCCGACAAGACGGACTTGACGAGCATGTCATCAACGTAGACTTCCATGTTCCTGCCGATCTGTGGCTTGAACATGCGGTTGACCAGCCTCTGGTATGTGGCCCCGGCATTCTTGAGGCCGAAGGGCATTACTCTGTAGCAGCACACCCCCCGGTCCGTTATGAATGCGGTCATATCTTCGTCATCAGGATTCATGCGGATTTGGCTATAGTCGGAGAAAGCGTCCATGAAGCTCAGAAGCTCGTGCCCGGCCGAGCTGTCGACGAGCTGGTCTATGCGGGGGAGCGGGAAGTTGTCCTTGGGGCAGGCCTTGTTGAGGTCGGTGAAGTCGACGCACATACGCCACTTCCCACTCGACTTCTTGACCAGGACCACGTTTGCCAGCCACTCCGAGTAAGGCACATTCCTGATGAAGTTGGCGGCGAGGAGCCGGTCAACTTCCTCTTCGATAGCTTTCTGTTTGACCGGGGCGAAGCTTCTTTTCTTCTGCTTGACGGGTCGGGCCGTAGGATCAACTCTGAGCTTGTGGGAGAAGATTTTGGGGTCGATCCCAGGCATGTCTGCCGGTGCCCAGGCGAAGACGTCGGAATTGCTTCGGAGGAACTCGATCAGGTCATCCCGCTGAATTCCCGTCAGGAGTGACCCGACCTGGACGGTCTTTCCTGGGTCTCCTTTCGCTAAGGGCACCTCGATCAGAGGCTCGACCGGTGCTCCACGGACCTCCTTCCGCTCGTCCCGGGTGTCCAGAGACTCTTTAATGTCGCCGCATGCATCGGCGCTATCAGCGTGTTGCTCGGGGGAAGATGCCTCTGTCAAGCCTACCTCCGCGACCCGCTGGCTCCCGTATGCCCGGCCCATCCCACCCTGATCGAGGGGGAATTTTATCGCCAGGTGGTATGTCGAGATCTGGGCCTGGAGGGAGTTCAGCGTCGGCCGGCCGAGGAGGATGTTGTAGGCCGATGGGACCCTAGCCACAATGAAGTCCACAGGCAGTGTGCGCGTGCGGCCGGGCTCCCCGATCATGAACTGCAGGGTGACCACCCCTTGTGCCGGGATGGAGTGGTTGGTGAACCCCGAGAGGACGTGGGAGGTCGGTCTCAAGTCGGCTGGGGCCAGCCCCATACGCAAAATGCAGTCGTGGAAGAGGATGTCCACCGAGCTGCCCGAATCGATGAGTATTCGGTGGACCTTATATCGGTGAATTTGTGCCACGATCACCAGTGGGTCGCTATGGGGCACAGATATGCCGTGGAGATCCTCGTCGCCAAAGGTGATGGGCTCTCGGCCCCTAGCCCTTTTGCTCGAGCGGCCGCCGGAGCCTGTGAGGCGGCAGCCAGCGGGTAGACCGACGACCTTAGGCGAGGGTTCCCCCGCGTCTTCGTTGCGAGGGAGGCGACAGCGGGCGTTTGGATTTTTAGGGGAATCGGTTGTCATGTGGGCGGAGATCGGAAGGCCAACTTTGTATTTGTGGAGTTATGTTTCCCACAGACGGCGCCAACTGATGGAGCTCCTTTTCAGGCCTCCGTCAGATGTTGTCTTCCGTTGATCTCGCGGTAAACTTGGCTGATTATTCTTCGTTGCATGTGGGTCTCAATGGGTTTTTGGAGGAAGAGGTGAGACGAGAAAGTTGTTGCCGAGTACCTGCAAAGAAGTCCCGGGATGGTTTGGTACCACCAAGGACCCTCCGACGCTCAAGTTAGCGATGAGATCCGAGCAGAGTAACGGCGTAAAAGTGTCAAGAATGGCTTACTTGACCCCTCTGTGATGGGGGTTTATACAGCGGTGGAGCACGCAGCAGCGGGCGCGAGAATCTCGCCGGCCGTTACACTCCCGACGTCACGCCCGCGTAGAGAGCGGATCGCCCATTAATGGGGATCGTGATGGCGTGGAATGTAGGACGTTGCTGGCGTAAAATCCGCGCATGGCGGGATTCGCGGAGCGGTGGTTACGCCTGGGAGTAGGACGAAGGGCCGAGGAAGACGTCCTCGGCGGGAGCTCGGGGACGAGCAAGGAGGCCGGGGAGTCTTGGACCTGTGGTAGCTCGGGGGCGAGCTGCGAGGCCGAGGAGGCCAATTTGCAGGGGCCTCGAGGAGGGCCAACTCGTGCTTGCAGATCGGGCACGGGGTGGCCTGGTTGGCCCCTGTGGGTCCTTTCTTCTGAATTCTGGGACACGTCACCTGCCACGTGTCATGATCTTGGGGATCGCCAATATTGAGCACTATCAATCACGATCTCCCATAACGAGCCTGCCTCGCCATTAATGGGAGATCCCGCCTATCACGCGGGCGTGACGCCGGGAGCGTAATGGCCGGCGTGATTCCCGCGCCTGCCTTTATGTTGCCACCACTATATAAACCCCTCTCCAGACGGATCAAGTAAGTGAATTTCTCCCCACTAGGCTGTTATTTTGCTCAAATATCCGGTCTAACTTGATCGTCGGAGGGTCCTCGGTGGTACAACCATCCCGGGACTTCCTTACAGGTAGCTCGGCCACCACAACCTAAAACCCATTGAGACTCCACACGCTTCAGGAGTCCACCGCCAAATCAATCTCAGCTGTCCATCGCCGCTCGACAGCAGATCTACGGAAGGTAACATATTGACGTGATACAACGCACGTCAGGAACACAAGGCCATATGGCTAGTAAATTTGTTTGTAGGAATTATCCATGCACAATCGGGATGAAATATTCTCTCCCATGTCTGGCCTTGGGGGTATTTTGGTCAGACCGTGGAGAAATCGTTTACGTTAGAACGTAGCCTGGGGCGCATCTAACCAGATTCAAATGGTAGGTTCAACAACCTCAGCATGGGGTGATACGATGAATTTGGACCTTTTTTAACCGATACGGTTGCTGTGGGTCCCACGAAAGGCATGGCTTGCACGTGCTGCCCCTCACAGCACGCGCGTCGCACGTCTCCGTAATCTTCACTGAATAACTCGCTCCAATTTGGATCCCAAATTCGGCGAATTAAAAACCCTAAACCCTTCGACATCTCTCCCCTTTCAAAACCCTAACCCTAATTCGATCCTGCTAAAAGCTTCAGTGCTAAAAGGTACTTGTTTTATTTAATAATCAGGAGAATTTCACTCATATTTTAACTTATATATATATATATATATA
Source organism: Agapanthus africanus (assembly GCA_030015575.1). Taxonomy (NCBI): domain Eukaryota; kingdom Viridiplantae; phylum Streptophyta; class Magnoliopsida; order Asparagales; family Amaryllidaceae; genus Agapanthus; species Agapanthus africanus. The sequence continues at coordinate 685,811,122 of CM057343.1, forward strand.
TATATATATATATATATATATATGGATTCATTTCTTTGTTCATTTAGGAGTATATTTTATCTTTTAAGCATATTTTCCAGTAAATGGGATGCCTTCATCAAAGTTGCATTTTTTTGGTTGTCTTTGTCAAGGACTAAACACTTCGCTATCTCTCCTTTCAGTTTCACTTAAGTTGTGTTTTGATGCATGAAAGTGACAAAAAGGAAAGAGAACACACCTGTATATCATAGAAGAAGAAATGCTGAAGTGACTCAAACTTTGGCATGGAAGAAAGATTATAGCTTGAATGAGTTCCATAATTTCTCCGAGTCATTTTTTTAATAACTTTCTTTAAGCTTTGCAATCTTATTGTTTAAGGTGATTAGAGTTAAAACATTGCAATATGTTTTTGTGCCGGAAAATTTGAACTTATTATGTTTATGTGAACAATAGGCTGTGCAAGTCCTCAATCAAACTAGCCTGGATTCTTGAACAGGCATATGAACCAAACAACCAGGAAATCTTTTCTTTCTTTCTTTTTTCCCCTTTTAGAAATCCAAACTAAAAATGCCGAGAATCAAAGATGGGAACATATTAAACATATGCCAGATGGTCAAAGTGCAAGTTCTGCCACGAAAATCTTGTTGGCCTAAAAGATGTTGTGTGTTTGAACTTTTTGTCTATGGTTCACATCATCGACGAAGTTGGGCCTCACAATGTGGTCCTCCAACTTCTATCGGCTTTAATTGACATGATTGAAGGGGAAAAAAATCCTGAAAATCTCAAATTTCGAGTATGAGACGCATTGTATCTTCCTTATGTTGAAAGAATTTGAAGCTCTTGAGCGTGTGTCTGTTATTTTAGAGGGTGTCAAAAGAATCATCGACTTTGTGTATAAGCTTCAACATGTGTTGAACTTGAAATGGCCAATTGCATCTGGGTCTTCACTAACATTCATTTATTTGCATTCGCTTTCGCTTTTAAAGTAAGAACACATTTTATGCAATATTGTTGGTATAAGCAAGATAATAGAGACTTGTCAACTCGTTAAAGGTTTTAGGTATAAAGATACAAAACATGATCTAGAATTCTATATTTCGGGACTCTGCAAAAAAGACAATACATGCAGTTGTGCCTCTTGTTAAGGTACCAATGCCATACCCAAGCCTAAAGAAGCAATAAAAGAAGTTTATAGAGAGTATTCTAAACATATAAAGTTCTGGGAAATTATTGACGATAAGTGGAATAATTTCTTGTAGTGTGGGATACATTTAGCAGCTAATAGCTATTGATACTTATTGGTTCTATGATAGACATGTGAAATTGGTAGCTAATGCCAAAATCGTATTGAAAATTGGTAGATAATGGCATCTGATAATGTAGAAAGGATGAAGATAGCAGAAGACCTTAGTGTTTATCATTTTTTTTATCAACAGATCTTTAGGATGACCGATGATGTAATAATGTCTGTTCAGTCCCTACATGTATCCCACCCAAGTAATTATGGTTCTCTTCACTTTCCTTTGTGTATTTGTGAAGTTATTTTATAACCATGAACTTTACATGTTCTATTATTTTGTTTCATTTGATTTTAGTAATTTGCTGGGACATGTGGGTCAATTCAGTTCCTATTTTGCAAAGTTTGGCAGTGAAGGTCCATACCAAACCATTTATTTTCTTGATAGATGAGAATGAATGGAGTCTGTTAGATACTCCATAGTCAAAATAAACAGACCATTTGGGGACCAAAAGATTGCAAGACTTGCTGTAATGTTAGAAGGAATGTGCACCTGATGAGCTGGAAGAAGTTTAGAATGAAGAGAAAGCGGTCGATGAAAGTGAAAAGGAAGATGAAACCTAGTCTGATTATTCAGATGCAAACTGGTTCCTTTTCTAACGAATAGTTTGATTTCGAAAGCATCTTCCTTCACTGAATTTTAGATCCAATTTTGTCATGTAGTTTTACAAATTTTAAAAAAAGTTTACGGAGTTGGAATTATACAATTATTGAGACTCTCATAGTTCTTACAGTGTGTGTCCTGTACTGGACGGATGTGCGGCATTGTGGCATGTCTTTTTATCTTGACAATTAGCCTGTGAATATGATATATTGCTTGATTAGTTTGACCTTGTACTTGTTTAGCTACTTATGGTCTTTTATTTGTTGCATTCATTTAGCCCTTGCTAGTTATTAAGAGTTGGCTATTTCAAATATTCGATTGTGGTTGGTGAACAAAACTCTTTCTTTTGTTCAAGTAGAAATAAACCTTCCTTTGATCCACCAATTCATTTAATTTGTCAGTTCAGGAGCTTTTTCAGTTTTTAGGTGTCATCTATGTAAATAAAAACTCAGCTGCACTCATATATCATCTGCTATTTTATGGTCTTATTGTCAAATATTTGATATGATTGCGATGGCTCTATGCCTCTACATCAGCATTCAACTTATCTAGTGATGAAATGTCCATGTTTTTGTTTAGGAAGGTTAAGAGAATTTTCAATCGCATGATTATTTTTTAATCAAATTTCTAATTCAAATTAATTGATAGGGAGTTTTATTGCACATTGCTTTATGTCTGTTTCTACACTCTGAAAATCTTATGCACACTAAACCTGTTCAAAGTAATTGAGCATCTGCAACCAAAAAAAATTTATAATAAATAAAATGGAAAAATCGTAGGTTGAGGAGAAAGCCCAGCTGAAAACTTTTTTTGTAGGTTGTGGAAAATAGATCGGCTGCACTTTGCATAATTCCTATTATAATTATTTTTCTTTCATTAATATGCAGAGACAAAAGCGATGATTCTTAGGGCACACTTGCGATATGTGTGGCAGGGGTTTTTGGCTAACAATGTAAGGTACCAAATTATTTCTCCTATCAATTATTTCTTCATATCAAGTCTGCATGAATTAGTTTTCTTTTTTCTAAAAAAAAGTCTGCATGGGTTACTTTTTGAGATAATAGGTGGAATAAATTAGCCACCCCTCATAAATGGAAGACGCCGGGCTACTCCAAACCCTCACTGCATGAGTTACTTGATTCCTTACCGATCCACTAATTAGAAGGTAGCTGAATCTTAGTACAACATACTCACTTTCATAAAGCATCAACCCAGTCTCAACCCTTAAAGTTTTATGAAGATGAACATCCAAAACACGCATGTGTTTCTTGATTAATAAAATCTGAATAAACACTGCATTAATTGATTCTAAACATCTTGTCATTTGTTAATTTCTACTCTTGGATAATGGTAAGATGTCAACAATTTTGTTTCGTGATACCATCTGTCCGGAAATCTTCTAGCCTCAATTTTCTTTGTGATATCATCTTTAGTGTGATGCTATAATAGTTAGATATAGCTGCTTTGGCCTTTGTTGGAGTGAGTTTTCAGGCTCACAAAAAGTGTAAGCCCAAGTATGGCCCAAACTGTTTCAGTGTCTACAAATTTATATTGGAACCCATTAAATTCAACTAGCATTTTGCACGTGCGATGCACATTTGTAGCTTTATCCTATTTAGAGTCCAAAAAAATTCTTGAGCCGAGGGATAAATATAAAACGAGGGGTTTTTGGTTTAAAATTATTTTGAATGTTAATAAGTGAATAAAATAGGTATTTTAGTAACTTGGATCAAGAGTTTTCTGGAAGATATTATAATATGTTATTTATCATATTTAAGTAAAAGAATTTAGTTATAAGTAAATGAAAGTAGAATTTGAAAAATGATAAGATTAAAATAACTTCTAGAAAGTTCTTTTTTGTCTTAAGTGTTGATATCCGTGTCACACGATCCTTAATTTTGATTATTTAGTTTAAAACTTTATTTCAAACTGCCAATATTTCAAAACAGTTTTTATCCATGTCGGAAAACAGACGTCTCCTACAGACGTTTGTATAAGATATTTTTGAAACAACAGACGTCTCTACTGATGTCTATAGAACAAACTCCAAAAAATCATCATTCTGTATACTTCTCAGAGACGGCTATACGGACGTCTCTAGAAGGATTTTATTTCTGGAGTAGACGTCTTCACTAGACGTGTCCACCGGCAGTTTTTGGTAGTTAATTCAAATTTGAATTTTGGATCGAAAAGTTATTTACGCCGTTTTCATTTCTAACCGTTCCCAACGGTCATTAACTGTTTTATAACAGTATTGAAAGTTAGAATAACTTCCCATTTGATTTCTATAAATATCTTATGAGATCAAACACTTTTTTTAAGAAAGAAGAAGACATTCATTGCAAATCCATTGAGAAATCTTCTTGTTCTTCTCGTGCTTAACTTGTTCAAATCCTTTCCATTTCCTCAGAGCCAAAACCTGATTTATCTCTCAAATCAATCTTTGTGCAACACCGGTTATAATCTATTGAGATCATAGGATTGAGAGTGGGTAAATTTGTTGTTTGTAAAACAATTGTAAATCCCCGAAGAAGATTTGATATTCTTCAAACCACAAGAGATGGTGTATCTCAATTCACGAGAAGAGGTGCTTCTCAACCCATGAGAGGGGTGCCTCTCATTGCTTGAATTGTGTGGATTCAGAGTGGAAAAAGAGATCTTTCTAAAGAGATGTGGATTAGAGAGAAAAGTGCGGCTTTCCTAGATAATCACGGGTTAGAGAAGAAGAAGACTTGTTTCCTAGAGAATCGCAAGTTCAAGTGGTTGATCCTTTTGAAGAGGGATTGTTGTTCTTCACATTCCTGTGAAGTGGGATTCGTGTACTTCACAAATATAGTGCGGACTAGCCACATGAGCGTGGTGAACCCTAGTCAACATATCACCGTGTTTGCATTACTCGTACTCTTTTATTTTTCCGTGTTTGCATTTCTCTTACTCTTATTTAAACAATTCATGATATATATAAAAATATAAATTCAATTTATATACCCCCCTTAATTCATACTCAGTTGAAAAAAATTTGAACTTATATCGGTGTCCCATACCACTGGTACTATTTTTCAAGAAATATCGCATGAAGGCGAGTGATATAATTTGAATTTTATTACCATTTAAGCATAAATTTAAGATATCCATGAATATTTTCTCATCTCTTTTGAAAAATATCAAAAAGTTTCATAAACAGAACAAGGGGAACGAAAACACATATGAATATAGAGATTTAAGTTCATGAAAAAATTCAGTCATGATTATGGAATATGAAATGAACAATATTAAGTAGGATGAACAATTAAGAATAATAACCATAATAACATGAGGTTCAAAAATGACAGTGTAGTTCAAAAGCATAGGCTTTTTTTATTAAAAAATGACATAATAGTAGAAAACTTATATCTTGACGTTTATAATGATTAATACAAGTTCCTAGCATGACGTCAAGATCGTCCTTTGGTGTTAGTAAATTTAAAATGTATATTATCTTTAATTTTTTAAAAACATTTTTTAAAGTTCCTATTAAGTGTATTTATATGAGATTCTTCTTTTAAAACTAATTTTTCTTTCAAATCTACACATTGTAAAAATATTCTCATTTTTAATTTTCTAAAACTAAAAGTTAGTTTCGTTAAACAGTGGAGGTCGTGTAGTGGACTAGTTGATTTGCCATTATGGATATATATTTTTATATATATCATGAATTGTTTGAATAAGTTTTGCTAAATATCAAAAATGGGGAGATTGTTGACGCCTATGTCACACGATCCTCAGTTTTGATTATTTAGTTTAAAACTTTATTTAAACGAATTCATAAGTTACTGATGACGTTTCCAAGTTTATGTTTTGAGTACAACATGCACAACATATCAAATATCAAGCAAAATTGCCTACAATATTACACGTTCAAAACGGTGATATGACATGACAACTTGAAACAAGCGATAACGTGATGCAAATCTAATCAAGATTCAATGAGTCTCAGAGTAATTAGTCAAGTAAATGAAGCTAATCGAACAACCAAAACGAAAATAGAAGTTGTTAGAGTTATACATGTAATTAATGAGGATCTCATAAGTTTAGAAATCTCATTCCAACACATTCTTAATGCTCAAGACGTCTCTCCTCTTTTAAAGGCGTCTAATATATCCGTTGGAATTCAAAAGGCCAATATTTCAAAATAGTTTTTATCCATGTCAGAAAATAGACGTCTCATACAGACGCCTGTGTAACATATTTTTGAAAGAGCATACGTCTCCACAGACTTGAACAAACTCAAAAAAATCATCATTCTGTATATTTCTCATAGACGGATATACAGACGTTTCTGTAAGAATTTTATTCCTAGAGCAGACGTCTGCACCAGACGTCTCTACGGATAGTTTTTGGCAGTTAATTTAAATTCGAATTTTGAATCGAAGGGATATTTACACTGTTTTCATTTCTAACTGTTCTCAACGGTCATTAACTGGTTTTTGGCAGTTATTGGCAGTTAGAATAACTTCCCATTTGATTCCTATAAATACTCTAAGAGATCAAACACTTTTCTTAAGAAAGAAGAAGATATTCATTACAAATCTATTGAGAAATCTTCTTGTTCTTCTCGTGTTAAACTTGTCCAAATCCTTTTCATTTTCTCAGAGCCAAAACCTGATATTATCTCTCAAATCAATTCTTATGCAACGCCGATTATAATCCGTTGAGATCATATGATTGAGAGTGAATAAATTTATTGTTTGTAAAACAATTATAAATTCCCGAAGAAGGTTCAATATTTTTCAACCCACGAAAAAGTGTCTCAACCCACGAGAGGGGTACCGCTCATTATTTGAATTGTGTGGATTCGGAGTGGAAAAAAGATCTTCCTAAAGAGACGTGGATTAGAGAGGAAAGTGCGGTTTTCTTAGAGAATCATGGGCTAGAGAAGAAGAAGACTTGTTTTCTAGGAAATCGCAAGTTCAAGAGGTTGATCCTTATGAGGAGGGATTGTTGTTCTTCACATCGTTGTGAAGTGGGATTCGTGTACTTCACAAATATAATGCAGAAATTCTGAGAATGAGTCTCAGACGTAGACTATTCACAGGAACGTGGTGAACCCTAATCAATATATCGCTGTGTTTGCATTGCTTTTACTCTTTTACTTTTCTGTGCTTGTGTTGATTATCGTATTAAGTTTCTTGTTTAAAACTTATTTTTAAATGTTTTCTGCAGAAACTCGATAATCACTTTAGAAATAGTATTTAAGCTTTAAATTTGCCATAGGATATTATAGTTATCTTATTCGCCCCCTCTAAGGTATTTTCATTAAGTTCGAGTATAATGTAGATTGAATTGGGAATTCAAACTAATTTCTAGGAAGTTCTTTTTCTGTCTCAAGTTCTAGAAAGTTATTTTTTTCTTTGTTTTTCGAAAAATTGTGAAGTTTAATTATTTTTGTCTTTTTCTTTGATGATGTGGAGGCTCCAAGATTTGAGAAATTTTCTCTTTTTTTCTTTTTCTTTTAAAAAATGGAGAAGGTGAACTCTAACCAATCCCATTTGCATTATACATTAGTATAGATATATGCTATTAAACATATTTAACAAATTAAATAAATACATATATTAGTTATTTCTATATTATCTCACAGTGCTCTGCCTTTCTCTTGCTTGCCATACTCTCTATGAGTTGCAGAGCACCTGCTACCTGAAATTTTGCATAACCAAGTTCTTTGCCTCTCATGATTCATGGTACTAGAGTGGCCCAGGTTTAGAGTCTCACATATTCAAATTTCATATTCAAAAGGGTACTTAAAAAATAATATACCATTGGTGAAACACCAAGTTCCGGGCCATAAAAGGGGATGCTCAACCTTCAGGAAACTTTTCGAGTATAAGCAAAATTTCCCTCAAACCTCATGACAACTTCAAAGTTGTGGTGCAGCAGCAGAGGCTTTAAGGTGAAACTAGACCCTGAAGAATAGCTTTTTGAAGGTTATCTGGATAATGATGATTCAAAGATTATGGCACGATCATATCACTCGACAACTCTTAGCATGCGCTGTCTTGTCCTGATCAGGACCATGCCTGTCAACACACTTGCCCATAGCTCGATTGTGATGTGCCTTTGTTCGAGGTCCACATACATTGTAGTGCTATGTTCGGTGTATCCAATTTGGATGCTCTCCTAATTCAACTGAAACTTTTGTCTGGAGACAATAGAATTAAATGGCCGAAGGTGTTATGGGCAAGCAAGTACTAGTTTGGGCACACCAGTAGTTTCCCCCAGTTCATAAATTTCACACGCTTGGGTTGCTAAGTGAGGCCCGTTTGTGCATTATATTGTTGTGTGTTCACGGGACATTGGAATTATGGGTTCTAATAATAGAAAAGTGTGGGGTTTCAGCGGAAAAATGAAGCTGTTTCATGATTATATATGTTTTTTAAGAAGCCTTGTTTTGATGATATGACTTTGCTTATATCTGGATTTCTTTGAAGGGACTAAACTGAAAGTTGGTTTTTAAGGTTTTAGAAAACAGTGTTGATGCTACATTCTTGCCATGTTTCTTTAAGTGTAGGAAAGAGAGTTTGTTTCACAAAGAAGCTCCGAAGATTCTGGTAGAGCATCATCTTGACAAACTTCGGTATTTCTTAACACCAGCAAAAGAAACGGAGCTTGATGTTTGTCTCTGTCATGATATAAACTAGCAAAAGTGGGTGTGACCTCTCAATGATTATGCCCAAAATATAAACTTTACGTGAATGTATCATCATTAGGCCCGAAGTTGTTAATGGATTTATTTTTTCGTTCTGATTAATCCTATACCTTCAACCCATCTACAACCATGAGTTCATAGCCTTTAGCTTTCTGGTCCCTAGAGCTGTGGACGTCCTAAGGATGAGTACGATAGAATCTTGGTTCCGTCTTCAAACGGCTTGTTTTGATAGTTTTCAAGTGGATTTTCTTTTGGCTAAAACACTGGAAGCTCTTGTTTGTTGGAATTTCACTTAGTGGGCCACATATGACTACAATGTTAATCTCGTCTGCTTGCTTCTGACACCCACTATATGATCTAGAATTCACAGAAGCCAGTAGAAATGAATTTTATGGAGATGTAAAGTCACATCTCCCCACTTCAAACTAGTTGTATGCTGGTCCCTACTAAATCCCACAACCCATATTGCCTTGTACATTTGAACTAAAGACAAAAATCTAATTTATTGCTTCTGGAATCTAGAAGCTATATTTACTTATGTAGAAATAATATTATCCACAAGCCTATCGACATGATGGATTTGTCTTTAAATCTTTACAACTTTGTTTTATATTTGTAATCATTTAATTTTTTGGTTTCATCCATGTCAAAAGTGATTAAATGGTCTGAGTGTATTACTTGCTGGAAAGTACTAGCTAGCTTGGCTACAACTGTACTACCCCAGACCATTTAAAGGAACACGCATGGATTGCCGCACGATGAGGTCCTTGGCACTTAATTATGGTGCTGAGATGTGAAGAGAGAGTTGAGATGCTGTTGAGAGATTTTAAAAGAAGAAAATTGTAGTCTGACTGATAATTTGGATTTGGAACAAGAGATTAGCTGGTTGTTACATCTATTTGCTTTCATGCTGTTATTAGGAAATGCGATGATCGAAACTTCTTCGATCTTAGCATATTATCATTTTCTTTCCTTTTCTTAATTAGTTGATTAGTGTTGAGCTCTTGATAGAGGAAGTATGGCCAATAGAGGGATTTGCTAAAATTCTACAAGACAAGTCTGCATTCCATAAAGTCTCCTATATTTGCCATACAGAATCACCTTCAACTCTGATACCGTGTTGATAAAAATGTTAAGCTAGTGAGCGGTTGGCAAATAACTGTTTATTCTATCATATAGAGTCAAAGAACATATTCCCAAAATGGTGAAGAAGCTAACAGAAATAATTGTTAGAAATTGGAAGCCACATCTTTCCCCTTCAACATAGTTGTGCATATAGGTTTCTAATGAATCCAAACAACACTTAATGCCAATGTTGATGTTGCAATGGTAATGAATCCAAACAACACTTAATGCTAAAGTTGATGTTGCAATGCTAATGAATCCAAACAACAAATCGGAAGCCACATAATGCTAATGCTAAAGACTATCCACACCCACAAACAAAACCTAACACCATTTGTGATGGATTTGCCCTCGGTTCTACAGACTATCCACACACACGCACGCGCACATACGCCCAAACAAAAATTAACACCACTAGTGATGGATTCTCCATCAGAGAGCTGTAGATAATGTCAACTAGTAAAGAATAGTGCTTCTCTCATGGGATGTCAGATACTGTAGCATTGTCTTTGTGCAAGTTTCCTTGACCAAGGAGGTTAGTTGTTAAGTCTTGGTCCATTTCTTGGCTTCCTGCCTTTTTCTCTTCACTTTTACCCCATATAACAAAGTAAAGCCCAACCATAATGAGGATAGATCCAATGAGCCTGTAATGGCAGTGAAACAGAGAGGTAATCAGCAAAAAGATTAGAAGATGGGAAGTTTTAAGGCTAGTTTGCTGTAGGCTTCCTAAGTGGTACTTTTCTGATATATGAATCTATTGGTAAACATAGATAGATCTTTGTCATTACTCACTCATGATTTGATATCAGTGCATCAACATATCTTTGTTGAAAAAATTCCTATATTTATACAGCAGCTATCATATACATTATGGTTAAATCCAGACATAAAAGAAATAATATGGCTGAATTTTAATACTGTGTTTCCTGTTCTTTTTGTTTTTGCGAATGCTTTCTGTTCTTTTCTTTTTTTGTATATCCGTATTTATATTATTAGATAGGATTAAAAGTGAGTTCATCCATAAGAAGTTAGAGATAGCATCCAAAGGGATTAATTAAGGGTAAGGCGATTGATATAATAGTTTAGTGGAACAATAAATACCAGGGGTAGCCTAAACGAACATGGATGGGGATAATTAAAAAAGATGTGTTAGTCATCAATCCGATCAATAAGATGGGCCTTATGATAGCTGAATGCAGGAAATGATTTATGTAGCCGACTCCAAAAGTTTGGGATGAAGGCCAAATATTATTCTTTTCTTTTATAAGTGCTTACCCTCCCGTGTACAACTCGTCGCCAAGTATTATTGAAGCCATGATGGCCACCACAACAGTCTGAACTGGTTGGAAGACAGCAACAAAAAGGGGGCCTCCGCTATCAATGCACCATATTTGAAGTGAGAAGGAAATGCCTGATGCCACTAGGCCCTGTATAATAAAATTTAATAGAACTTTATAGATTCTGCGATAATAGGATAGAAAAAGCTGGAGGAGGAGGAGGAGAAAGATTGAGGATAATGAGTCGCTGAAAAATTACGGCATAGAGTATGCTGAAGAGTTCCCCTGCTGAATGGACTTTCCACTTTTCAATGTCAGTTTCAATGAAGGATGCTATTACCAAAAATTGAATTAGTCCAAAGAAACAGGTGAGTGTGGTCACTGAGAGCCTGGCTGGGTACTGTTTTAGCACTGGAACCTGGCATATGGTTTTTCGGACCATCAATATAAAATCCATAAATCAGTTAAACAGATGAAAGGGGGAAATTTTTCACGCGCTCGTGTGCGTATACGTTCATACATTTACATATACATAACATTAAGCAGGCTAAAAATGCAACTTAACTGAACTGCTATTTTACCTTTTTATTCATTTGTGTGCCTCGCTTTTCCCCTTGCATTCAAAGTTTAACCTTCTTGCTTAGGTAATTATATATTCGACTTTTGTATGTATGCAGCATATTACTAATGCAACAACAATAACAACAGGATCCTATATCCTGAATCTTTGTGGTCAGCAACATGAACTATTTTTCTCCATTCATAAATGGCCATATCGTTTTCTCCATTTATTGAGGTCAGTACCCTATCCTTCTCTTGTTGTCTCATTCTCACATTAATTCGCATATTGTATTAGATTGGAATGCAGTATTTATTTATATAAACTCTAAATTCATGGTATTTATTTGCAACTTACAAAGTACATGGTATTTATCTTTAAAACACTGAAAATTCATGGTATATTCATGAAATTTAGCCTCCTGATTATTGTTGAAAACTAAATTGAACTCCAAGGCATAGATAAGGCCAAAAGTGACAACACAGTTCCAGTGTGAAAATTTGATCACAGGAAACAATATTATTTTGTTAAAGATGATGAATTCAAACTAACCTGAAGGACCATCCAACCAGACCATGCAATGCAATTGCCAAGGATGTAGACACATCCTAGAGTCCAGTTCAGTATCTGACTTGAAGAGATAATATTGGCTCCCAATCCTATATGTAATTTTTGGCTCAAAAGAGGGGGACCTTTATAGAGTGTGATTATTGTGGCTCCTACTATGCTTCCTACTGTTCCCACCACCTTTGCTATGCCACATCTCTTATTTATATTCACTTGCTCAACCCTGGAGAGAAACTCATATATTTAAACAAGTTTCATGATCCTTAAGAAAAATTTAGTAGAAAGATGTCATGAATATTATAAGTTTTCCTAAACACCTTAGGGCTGCTGCCATGGCAAAAGTGATGGCTGGGACTGAATTTTGTATGGCAGATGCGTAGGTTGGAGACAAGTAATACAAACCCAACAGATAGAATCCTTGGTTAGCGGTAATCCTGTATAGAAAAATTATAAGGTTAATTTGCAAATCTTTCATGAGTAATAAAAAGACTCAGATTTGACAGTTTTATGAGCGCCTGTTGACCTGGCGTCAACCCTCTCTTCATCCGTGTTGCATTTCTGACTATATCATGTCCTAAAAGGTAGGGTTTGATTATTCTTGGTGTGTGGTTTGGTATGCTTACCCACATAATGCAAGAAGAAAGAATTGAACCAGCAAAGAGAAGGTTAGAGGTGGTCTGTCCTTTCTGAAAAGAAAAGAAATAGAAACAAAGTTTTAAAATTACATCATTTATGTTTTCTTCTTCTTCTTCTTCAGTAACTTAGCTTAGAAATAAATTCCACTTACTTCTCAAGAAAATAGGCGAAAGGGGCCAACAAGACAAGAGCAATGACATTTCTGTATACAGGGAACACGATTTTACTGACACCCATGTTGAGTGCAAATCTGGAGACTATATGGAACCCCGCATAGCAAAACTGAAGTGCTAGCACTCCTATGAAGAGTTTTGTTCTCTCTGAAACTTTTGAGTTTCCACCCATTTTTCTCTCTTTCTTTAGACTTGGGCTTTGGTGCTTGTTGTAATGAGGAGCTCAAGGCTTTATATAGCTTCTCTTCTTAAATGCATGACAACTGACAACGTTTTTATGTCTCTGTATGAATAGATCCATGAGATAGACTACATCATACCTTCGATCCTTTCTGGGGCATATAGTTTGTCCGTGTTAGGCTATAAAAAATAAATCCTCCAACCATCGTCACAACTTTTGAGTTTTGATGCAGCACTTGGGACTTTAAGATGGTATTAGGGCCTTCCATATTTATTCTTCTAGGCACATATTAAGAACGGATTCGATAGAAAATACCGGGATAAAAGCCCTGCCTGCGCAGATTATCATGATGAGTCCTCTTTTTCAAAATTGGGATTTTTTTCTTCCATAATTTGATATATTCGGTACTTTTTAAAAAAGAAAATTATAAATTATTATAGAATCTTAATTGATTTTGTATGTAATTACATGCCATTTTCTTTTATATACTTGCTAATTAGTCATCTCTTCCATGCTATCTTTTAACTTTCAAATCCTATACATATTTAGGTACATGTATGTACTAATATACATACATATACACATGCATACACATGAACACACTACACCAATATTAATTGAAACCGAAACCGATACTTGGACCGAAACCGACGAAACCAAGCAAAACCCACCAATACTAAACAATCTTTGAGGAACCGAATCCGATACCGATACCGAATTCTTGAACCATGTCGAAAACAACTATAAATTTTCTTTTCATTTGCTCACTCACTCTTTAATAAACTAATCATAGCCTCTAAGTTTTTTGTTGTCAGCTCTTTCTCTTGTCTATAGTTTTCTCGATTATCAATTATCAACTATCAATTAGCAGTCCTATAAGATTGCTTTGATTATTATTTTTCATGTGATTGGATGTCAAATTGATGATAGAAGCTGAAGGAGGAAATTGGAAACAAAGAATCAAATTTCATGTGGTCCTGCAAATATGGCACCATAGATATTGAATAATATGAAAACTTAGTGTGAAGCGCCCTTAAAGTGTCGTGTCTCCACATGGATGAAGAGAACCTCATTGCATGTAACAAGTTCTTACAAATTTAATTAATGCTTATAGTATCTCCAAAGATTTGGTGAAAACTCCTCAATGGGTATGTACTTCCTCCCCAATATTATTGACTGTTTGGGTTGAAGCCTATTAATAACTCCTAGCACATGCCCTGTTAGGTACAAGTCTTTGGAAACTAGACATTCCCATGAACAATTCAAAAATTTAATTAAAATAGTGAGTTAATCAGTAATGCAAATCAAATGTCCATTTTTCGGTCTTTGATTGGATAATTAGTATAGTGTATGCTGATATATATCGTCTAAAAGATAAATAATTTAGTGAGTTTCTGGTATTGATGGTTCTAAAATTTAAAAAAATTTAATAAATTATTTTTTGCCACTGGATTTATGAGTGATAATGAAGAAATTGTCCACTGCTATGTATTTGTACGCTTTTCTTTGAATGTTTTTTTTGTTTCATTGAAATAATTTCTAACATGATTTCCTGGCAAACAATAAATACTGCATCTGCAGGATTCTTGCAAGATCCTGTGATCAATCTTGATCCTATTGAATTATCAAAGGAAGAAAACTGCGAATTGATCACAATGTGAGAAAGCAAGCTAGCAGAGCAATCAAGCTGACACTATCAAAAACCCAGGTGATCTTTCTGAAGCACCTCAATGGAGGAATGGCAGGCAAACAATTCTGGGATCTTCAGGGACAAGATGCCTGCATGTTTTTAATGTAATAAGAAAAAACCAGCGACAATTGAATATATTTTCGTATCATTTGTCATTTCATCAATAAAGACAAGTGTCCATATAGGCAAATAAAATACATTTACGAAAGGTTGTATAAAGGCCGAGTTCTTGTTCTTGATGTGGACCGAGTGGAGATAAAATAGCTGGAAGAAAATTCGTGGGTTTGTTGGTGCGTCTGCCAACTTAGGCTTTGAACGTATCAAGCATTCATTTCAATTTTTTCGGAAATATATGTGAGAAAATATAAAGCTCTAGTTCTGCAAAATCCTATCCCCAAAGCTTTAATCTGCATGTTTGAGCCTTGCACCAAATTTGGGCTGGATGTGGTTAGTGTGGTAGTCCACAGAAAATGCAAGTTGAGGGTATATATCCACCATTTTACCAACTCTTTCATTTTTATTTGTAGGAATAAATCAAGAATCATGGTGCTCTCAATCTTACGAAACTCTCTGCCAATTGATAGGATGTGCTAACAAGCAAGTCCTTTGAAAACATGATTAACTTTCTTACAATCGGGTTGTTCGAAATCAGTTAGAGCTTGTTAGAATTCAAACTGCTTTTTAACGGGTCGAACTTGAGTCGGAAGATTAGGTTAGCTTAGCTAACGAGCCTCACTTGCGCTGACCCTCACTGAATAGCTCAAGTGTGGTTCATTGTATGCATTATATTTATGTAAAACATTATACAGTATATATATATATATATATAGAGAGAGAGAGAGAGAGAGAGATATTAATGGAGGAAAGAGGCCATAGGAGGGGATTTCCTCCTATGGCGTGGAAAAAATACAACCTCCACCATTTTTTCCGACGATCGACACCCATCATCATCATCGTTATCATCTAAGATGTGCGTACACCAAATTTCATGTGATTCCACAACTTTTTCACTGTTGATTTAGTGGGTTCAAAATTAACGGTTTACCAACGAACTTTTTACATTGCTAAATCAACGGTGAAAAAGTTGTGGAATCACATGAAATTTGGTGCACCCACATCTTAGATGATAACGATGAAGATGATGGGGGCCGATCGTCGAAAAAATTGGTGGAGGTTGTATTTTTTCCACGCCATAGGAGGAAATCCCCTACTATGGCCTCTTTTCTCCATTATATATATATATATATATATATATATATATATATATGGGGGAAAGAGGCCATAGTAGGGGATTTCCTCCTATGGCGTGGAAAAAATACAACCTCCACCAATTTTTTCCGACGATCGGTACCCATCATCATCATCGTTATCATCTAAGATGTGCGTACACCAAATTTCATGTGATTCCACAACTTTTGCACCGTTGATTTAGTGGGTTCAAAATTAACGGTTTACCGACAATAGAACTTTTTACATTACTAAATCAACGGTGAAAAAGTTGTAGAATCACATGAAATTTGGTGTACCCACATCTTAGATGATAACGATGAAGATGATGGGAGTCGATCGTCGAAAAAATTGGTGGAGGTTGTATTTTTTCCACGTCATAGGAGGAAATCCCCTTCTATGGCCTCTTTTCTCTATGATTCTCACACACACACATATATATATATATATATATATATATTTTGCTTGTTTTTGGGAAATTGTACCAAATTTCTAGATGGACACATGTTCAATATTGGATAGTACAAATATTTAATAAAGCATGCGCAATACCCAAATATATAAAAGAAAATTGGTCATGGTTCCGAGATCAACGGAACTCACAAAAGAGTTTGAACCAAGTTTGTTCTCTTGTGAGTTCAACTTATTTTAACTAAATTGTTAACCCACAAGCCGAATTAAATAAGAAGAACGGAACTTTACCTAGCTACAATAGCAGAAGTTGGCTCGTTCAAATTCAGCTTCTTTACTTCCTTATCTCCAAACTTTTTGAGTCTACAAAACAATCTAGAAGAACATAGATTAGGAAACGTAAATTATGTTCAGGGAAATAAAAAAGATATAACTGAATACGGTTCCCATAATATACTCCAACAAAGGTTTAATTTTAAGAAAATAAATGTGTGCTGACCACTGGGGGCGGGGCCCACCTTCACTTAAAATATAAGGGCCCCACCCTCTTGTTTGAGTCCGCAACTAACGAGTGTGCTGTGAAACGCAGGCCCATTAAGCTCTAAATAAAACCTATTTCCGGCTCCAAAAAAAATTAAATCCTAATTC
This sequence comes from Agapanthus africanus, assembly GCA_030015575.1. Classification (NCBI taxonomy): domain Eukaryota; kingdom Viridiplantae; phylum Streptophyta; class Magnoliopsida; order Asparagales; family Amaryllidaceae; genus Agapanthus; species Agapanthus africanus. Next base: position 685,828,181 of record CM057343.1, read on the forward strand.
CAGAACCACAACCTATGGGATATGTATTAATTACAGGTCAAATATGTAAATCCTATCTCAAAAGAAGCGGCTAAAGATTTGGTTTAAAATTCAAACTATGAAATTATTTATTAACTTTCCTTTTTGAGGTTGAAGATTTGATTAATTCCTAAGTTGAGTAGAAGTGGGAACTAATCACTTATCTATAATGTAATCTCAAAAAACAAAATATTTTCTCGGTTGATTTTACTTTTCTGTCATGCCTGAGAGTAGTTAAAATAATTATTTTAGATAAAGCAAACATAAGTTGATAAAATATAAGAAAGATAGCCTTTTAAACGAATTAATTCCTTATTTGGTTTATAACAAACATTAACTTTTTATTATGATTTCTAATCATACTAATCTTTGCTTGGGACTATATATATATAAAAGGCATTAACTAGCTTGAAACATTATCATCTTAGAGTAAAGCATCGAAGAATTGTGAGTCCATCTTTTCTTTTTACTGTAATACTTTGTTTTTATATTATCTTGCATGGTAATCATCTTGTTAATATGCTTAATTTTATCGTTCTATAGTTCTTTCAATCTACATTAATGCTGAGATTTTTTGCTATAAGCATCTAAAATTGTTTGTTTTACGTGAAGTATGCATACATTATAGTGTTTCTTTAAGAATTCTTTTAGCATTGTTATGGAATAAACACCGGTCTGAGACGTCCATCGAAAATTAGCCACCATCGGTAACCCCAGTGCAAACTACCGCTGAATATTGATCTGTAGCAGAAGGTTAATTCATTGCTGCAGATAAACCGGCGATTGTTAGAATTGTCATCGGCCAATGATGATGCTCATAAGTGAGAATTCCTCAGATCACGACACGTAGCGGATGACGTGTTATCCACGTAAGCCCACTAGATTCCTGGGGGCTACGGAGCTGGAATAAGTATGATGCATTGGGACATTCCTCGACACCTCGTCTCCGAGATTACATCCGACCTTTTGGAGACCTTCCCGGAGTACCTTCCATATTTGTCTAGCAACCAGCCAACAGCTCACCTCCGAGCAATCCAACAATCGAGTTTCCACAGCTTCCTTGCTTGTCTCCGAGCTGTTACAGAGCTGAGCTTCCTCGGCCTCCTCGCTCGCCTCCGAGCTATCCATCGAGCTCAGCTTCCTCAGCTTCCCTGTTCAATCGAGAGCACGGAGCCCAACCGTCGCCGTAACGGCTCCGTGTATCTCTCCAAAACGAGATCTCCGCCGCTCCACGTCCCGCATCCCATGCTGACGCGTCTCTCCATTAATAAGCGTATCCCGCCATTAATGGACATATCCCGCCATCAATGCGAACGTGAGGCGGGGCGTAACGAACGACGAGAATCTCGCACCGGTTCGCTCCATGCGACCGCTATATAAACACTCTCTTCCAGACGACTCAGGTATCTCGAACTTATTCCAATACGCCGCTACACTGCCATTATTCCTCGGTACTTACTTGATCGTCGGAGGATCCTACGGTGGTTTCCCATCTCGGAACTTTCCTTGCAAGTAGCTCGGCGTCAACGACAACCAACAATCCATTGAGATCCACACGCTCAACCTTCATCTCAAATCTCAACCGTTCAGCCTTGTTGGCAACAAGATCGACGGAGGACAACATCTGAGGGAGATTTCGACCTCCATCAGTTGGCGCCGTCTGTGGAAACGAAAGACTTTTCCACTGTTCCCTTATAAAAAAAGGATGATGGAAAGTTCCTCATTAAAACAGCCCCACGTGTTTAACACGTAAGTGTCTATATGCAACGCATATAGGCACAACAATTAAAACAATTGCTAGGCTAAAACAGCCCCACGTGTTTAACACGTGAGTGCCTATATGCAACGCATATAGGCACAACAATTAAAGCGATTGCTAGGCTAAAACAACCCCATGTGTTTAACACGTGAGTGCCTATATGCAACGCATATAGGCACTGCAATTAAAACAATTGCAAGGCCACGTGAGTGCCTATATGCAACGCATATAGGCACAACAATTAAAACAATTGCCAAGCTAATAAGCTTCACGTGCCAAACACGTGAGGACACTTCTCTACGTAGAATTAAATTCTACTCAATAAGGAACCGTTGGATCAAAGATCCAATGATGATAGAATTAAATTCTATTAAACTTTTAAATGGGAAATGATATTTTCTGTTGAACAGAAAGTTGGCGGATCAAAAATCTCATGAGTTGGAAAATATTTTTCATCTCTTTTTAAAACAAAGAAAAATTGTGCTCCATTAAACCAAGCATCCTTGGATTAAAAATCCAACGGTGATTAAAAATCACCAATTTACAGAATAAATTCTGTACAGGAAAATATTTTCCTAATCTTATTTGAGAAACAAGAAAATATGTTCTGTGAGGCAGAACCCTTGGATCAAAATCAAACAGCGGGTAAAACCCCAAATCGATTGAAATCTCTCAATGAGAGATTTCCTAAAACTAATTAACAGACTTCTCTCCACTATATAAAGAACCCAAAACATCAAAAAGAAAAAGAGGAAGGAAGAAAAGAGGAAGAAAAAAAAGGAAAAAAAGGCAAACAGATAAAAAAAAAGAGAAAGGGAATTCAATTCTTTGAAAGAAGAAGATCCCCTTCTTAAACAAAAACCCTAGGTAAGAAGAAAGTACAGAGATTATCTTATCTTATCTTTTCTTTAAGGGTTTAACCCTTTATACAAGAACTTAGTTCTTCCTCTGGTCGAGGTCTGCAAAATCATATCTCCCCACAAGTTGAGGATTTAATTCTCATCGGGGAGATTCTGTTATGCAGATTCAAAACCCAAGGGAAAGAACTAAGTTCAAAGAATTTAATTCTTACAAAAATATATAGGAATTTAATTCCTCTGATAAAACTAGGGTTTAACCCTGTAAAAGAATTTAATTCTTATAAAACAAGAGACTTGAAATTATCTAAATGCAGATCCCAGTATCGTTAATATGAGATCAAAATCTTCATGCACATAGTGAGCACCTCTGATGAACAAAAAAGAATGGGTGAGACTGAGTCACGTGTTTCCCATGCGAGCGCCTAAAAGAAGAACAAGAAATGCCCTTTAGGGCAGTCACGTGTTTTCCACCCGACCCCCAATCAAGTGCTTAGCACTTATATGAAAAAGGGAATAAATCCAAAAACAGCGTTCACATTTTGAAGACGCCTCACGTGTTCGCACGTGAGCACCACAGGGTCCAAGTGCTTAGCACTTATAAAACAAAGAGAAATAAGATTCAGAGAACAATTCCCATTTCGAGAGCCTCACGTGCTCACACGTGGGCCAAATGCTCAACACTTATAAAAGAAGAGGGAAATAAAACCCAAAAAGGCAGTACCCAACTTTAGGGATCCTCACGTGCTCACACGTGAGTGCCAAAAGAATTATTAACAATTATATATAAACAGGGACTTGAACCCAATGTACAGAGCCAACTTTGAGGTGCCGCACGTGAGCGCCCCTGGAATCCAGTGTTTAACACTGCTTTAGAGCCTCACGTGGGAACACGTGAGTGCTGAACATATATTAGTGTTTAACACTATGGGAAATCAACTCCAGCCCTAAGTTGGCCAAGTCTTCTTGAGATTAAAATATCTTCGATCTCTAAATAGACCGAGCCTCTATGCTCATGCCTTCCCAAAACTGATGAAGAAATCTTAGTCTCAAAATACGACTAATGATTTCTGGGCTCGACCATCAATTCCTTTTCCCTCAAACATGGAATTAGTTCAAGGGTATATCTCTCTACACCTCTGATACATGTCATTGTAATTCCTCAACGTCTTCAAAGAGGTGGCGGGTCCTAATAACCAAATGCTTTTGGATGCACTTCCCAAAATGGCAGCTACGGACCGCAACGTCCTTAAACTAGCTACGGACCGAAACGTCCTTAAACTAAATCAATAGAGCCCAAATGATTTTCTGTTGGGTCTCAATGATCCTAAAACCTTGTTGAGTAGATCTTAGTCTAAAATTGGACTAACGTATCCTTAACAAACATTTAAGTCGATCTCAACCTCAAACGAGATTAACGATCCTTAAATCAACCCAAACCCAAATCTAAGAATATACGGATTTGAACTAATCCACGCCCTACGGGCGACAACATAAATTAGTCTCCGTATACAATCCACGAGTAACCAAAAATAAAACAAACACACACGACACGAAGTGAACTTCCGAAGCAGGATAAAATGGTTATCGCTACGCGGTAACGTAATTAACTGCAGGGGCTTACGCCTGCATAGAAGAGCGTGCCCACAATCAAAAACCCCTCACAAACGAGGGGAAGCTAACGAATTCTGCTACAATGGCCGCATCCTTCCAAACTTCCGATATACGGTGCCATAAATCAACTTGGTATTTTTGGAGAGGTAGATGGATAAACCCAAATAGCATCTGCCCCCAAATTCAGGCAAGACGATCCATCCCGGTTCGTCTCCGTTTTCGGCGGTAAACAGATTCTGGCACGCCCGGTGGGACTTTTTCCTCTTTTCACTCCACACTTCATGTGTCGTGTTCGCGGACAAATTGCGGTTTACTATGGTTGCCCTTGGATTCGAGGTACTAAGATTTGGTGTCTTACTCCTGTGCAGAGAAAAGAAAATCGATGGCTTTCAACTGCACCTGCAACAACAACTCTCGCTCCACCCCAAATGGAGGAGTGATTTATGGGCCCTAAGCGGCCTCCATCTTTGCAATGCCAGTGGAGCAGGTGACTCAAGCCACCACTGGACCGTTCTTTGGGACCATGATCCCGCCAGCAAGCTTCAGTGCCCCAGTGCCACCATAAGAAGCTCCCAAGAAGTCGGTCTTCGATTGACTTGCAATCTCCACGGCCCCTCTCAACGGTCGTCCAATTCTAACTTCTTAGTCTTCAACAGGCTGAGCCGCAGCTCAAGTGGGCCCGCAAAGAGGCTCATGATACCTGAGTGGGTTATCCCGAAACGGATAGCCGTTCCAGCTCCGGAGAGAGAAGTCGTTAATAGGGCTTCTCCTGCTAAAGGATCGGTCTTCGCAAGATCGGCTGTTCCAACTCCTGCTTCTGGCGAAGTCATTGTTTCCCCCAATCAGAGCAAAGCTCTGTTCAAATTTTGAAATTTAAAATAAAGCAGCGCTTCATAAAAGCGCTAGCGCCAAGAGCGCCCGCGCTCTGAGGCAGCGCTCACGTGCAGAGCACGAGAGCGCTAGCGCTAAGAGTCAAAGACTCTGAGGCAGCGCTCACGTGTAAAGCACGAGAGCGCTCACGCTAAGAGCGCCAGCGCTAAGAGTCAAAGACTCTGAAGCAGCGCTCACGTGCAAGGCACGAGAGCGCCAAGCGCTAGAACTAAATGTTCTCCACCGTCGGATCAAAGATCCAATGAAGATCATAAATCATCAAATTACCAGAATAAAATTCTGTTAAGGAAATACTCCTCAGAATCTTTCCAAATAGGATAAGCTCTTCATACCTCTGATATATGTCGTTGTAATTCCTCAACGTCTTCAGAGAGATGGAGGGTTCCAATAACCAATAACTTTTGGTGCATCCTCAAACGGTTGAACCAAAACCACACAGACTATGACGTCTTTAAATTGGACCATGATGTCCTTAAACTTTACGGACTGTGGGGTCCTTAAACTCATGGACTGTGAGGTCCTTAAACTCATAGACTATGAGGTCCTTAAACTCATAGACTATGATATCTTTAAACTTTACAAACTATAACGTCTTTAAATTGGACTATGATGTTTTTAAACCCAATGGACCGCAATGTTCCTAAACTAAAACAATAGAGTCCAAATACTCTTTTGTTGGATCTAAATGATCCTGTTAAGTAGATCTCAGTCTAAAATTAGACTAACGTATCCTTAACAAACGTTTAAGTTGATCTAAGTCTCAAATGAGATTAACGATCCTTAAACCCAACCCAAAACCAAATCTAAGAAAATACGGATTTGGACTAATCCAAGCCCTACGGGCGATAACATAAATTAGTCTCCGTATACAATCCACGGGCAACCAAAAATAAAACAAACATATACGACACGAAGTCACCATCTGGAGAAGAAGAAAGTGGTTATCGCGATGCGGTAGCGTAATTAACTGCAGGGGCTTGCGCCTGCAGGGTAGAGCGTCCCCACAATCAAAAAATCCCTCACAATGAGGGGGAATCTGACGAAGTCTGCTACATCGGCCGCATCCATCTAAACCTTCAATACATGGTGCTATAAATCAACTTGGCATCTTCGGAGAGGTGGACAGATAAAACCAAATAGCATCTGCTCCCAAATTCAGGCAAGACGACCTACGCGGTTTCGTCTCCCATTTTTGGCGGCGAACAGTCATCAAGACTGCTTCCCCTACCAAAATGTCGGTCTTCGAAAGATTGGCCATTCCATCTCAACGGACATCAGTCTTCAACAGGCTAGCACCAGCAGTAGCCTTTTACCAAAGCATGGGGCATAACGAAGCCGCTCCCACGACAGAGATGGTCCCGTCTGCAAGACATGCTCGACGTCGCCACTGGCGCCGAGTGAGAAAGCTTGGGGCAACCCCCCCTCTGGACTTACCCCACCAGCTCTAATGGTGGAAATTGTCGCTGCTGTTCCAACTAGGAACAGCTTCGATCCGCTCAGGAGGGTGTGAAAGAACTCTCCAACCGCTGTATTGAAGAAGTCTCCTCCGTCTGCTGAAAACATGACACAGGTGAAGCCGGAAGAGCCCCCTCAGCGGCTGTCCTAAAAAATCCACAGGGTTTGGTGGAAAGTCCAAGACTCTATAATTGACAAAAATTACTCTCGCCGACTAGAGAAAAAGAAGGCTCGGCAAGAGGAGGACCATCCCTCCGTCGTACCACGGAAGGCATCGTCTACATGGGTGCCTGTTACAACGGCCCCTCCGACTTCAACCTCCTACAAAAGGAGAAGGCCGGAGAAAACTCCACTGCCGGCGACAAATCCCAAGGGTGATGGATCTAAATGCCCTAAGTCTGGGGGCATGATCGTGTACACGGTGTACATGATTTCCTGGAAAGAGGAAAGCCGTACTTCCATGGATCATCGACCACTCACTCGGTCGTTGAAAAAAGTTCAGGAGCAGCAACAAAAGCTCCAAGAAATGCTGATAAAAATGTCAGCACTCACCGGGCAGAAAGAAAGCCTGGAATCAACGTCTGAACAGCGCCAGGAGCAGGAGACTGATACGGAGTTCCTGCGGAGGGTGCTAGAAAGAAAGGATAAGGAGGCCGCGGAACATGCCGCTAATATAAAGCAGATGTCGCTCCTTTTCCAAGACATGGTTGGGATGATGATCCAGCCTGAACCTCCAGCCGAAGACCCTCCGATAATTATCGAAGACGACAGAGGGGAAACGTCAAACCCTCCTCCGGCCGTCTCAGCAGCCCAGGAAGAGACAATCTCCAAGGCTACCCTTGATGACTACTCTCATCAAACGAGTGAAGCGGCTGGCCAAGTCGTCAGAACCGGGCGACCTTATCCAGACTGGTACGATCAAATCAAGTACCCGCCAGTATGATCCCTAAGTTCCATGTGTATAAGAGGACGAGCAATCCACACCAGCACGTTGCTTAATTCAGAGCTTTGTGTGGTAATACTGGATGCGACGACAAACTGCTGCTTTGCCGGTTTGTTGGCAGCTTGTCGGAGACGGCATTTGAATGGTATTCCGAGCTCCCAAATGATTTTGTCAAAACATTCATGCAGATGGAATTACAATTCACACAGCGGTTCACGAGCGCAAGCGAGCGCACCCCGATCACGACATTAATCAATGCCAGGGTGAAGCCAGGAGAGACTTGGGTTCAATACACAATTTGGTGGCGGAACCTATGGTCAAAATGCGAACAACGCTTAGAGGAAGCTCCCGCCGTGGGCATGTTCGTAGGGACCCTTGATCCTCAAGCGTCTATATCCCAATTTATGATGTTTTTCAAACCGACCATCTTCCAGGCCTTGATCCTTAGGCGACTATATCCGCTGCACCCAACGTTGGCTAGCTGGCCGTTTGAAATATAGGGAACCGATATAATCGGGCCAATCGAGCCAGCATCGTCCAAGGGACATCGGTTCATATTGGCAACAATCGATTACTTCTCTAAGTGGGCAGAGGCAGTACCGCTAAGGGAGGTAAAGACGGAGAACATCCTCCATTTCTTTAGGACGCACGTCATCTACCGGTTCGGCACTCCGTGACGAATTTTCTCGGATAATGGGCCGGCCTACAGGAGTCATAAGATCAGCCGCTTCGCGCAGCAGTATAATATAGATTGGAGATACTCTTCAGTCTATAATTCCCGAGCTAGCGGTCTAGCTGAGGCTTTCAAGAAGACCTTGACGAAGATCATAAAGAAAATGGTGTCCAGAAATAAAAGGGACTGGCACGAGAGACTACATGAAGCTCTCTGGGCGTATCGAACCACGTTCAAAATGGCCACAAATACAACACCATTCACGTTGGTATTCGGCACTGAAGCGGTACTTCCCTTGGAGATAGAGCTATCCTCTCTACGAGCAGCAGTTCGATACGAGCTGATGGATGAAGAAAATGCCCATATTCGGCTTGAGGAGCTTGATGTCCTCAATGAAACTCATCTCATGGCGCAGCAAAACCTGGAAGCTTACAAAGCAAGGATGACGCGCTCATACGAAAGACTAACCAGACCGAGAACATTCCGCCAAGGCGAACTCGTGTTAGTCGTAAAAAGACCTATGATCCCCAACCACGCAAAACGGAGGAAATTCGAGCCAAACTATGAGGGTCCGTACATCATAGACAATATGAATCAATGAATTCATATATTCAATCTGTTCAACCTATCAATTTATACAACTTGACCAAACCGAACCATGGATATACATCCATCTACATGATTCATACATCTACATGATTCTCCAGTTATATCCATTTACTGATATCATGGTTTCGGCAAGTCATCCATCTATACAATTCAATTTATAATACAATACAGTATAGTACAGTACCATCAGTATTTACATTACTATCAATACATACACGGGGTATTGGGGTAGTTCATGCGTGAATCCAACAAAATCTCAAGAGTCCCCCTAGATCATGAATCCATGTCTACTAACACAAGCAAGCTATCATGAGGGCCCGTGTTTCCTTGCTCCTGGATTACAACCTGTTGAGTTTGGAATACTTCAACACTAGGTTGAAGTCCCGTTACTGACAATTGATTCGGGCCCGTGGTTCCCTATCCCTGGATTACAGCCTGTTGGGTTCGAGAACACTCTTGAGATTGGTTGACATTCACCCTTGAACTTACGCGTTAATACTAAATACAACATTATAACAACATCATACCACTTTAAAAGTTACACACACACACACACTCTCTCTCTCTGTCTATTCTACTTCTCCCCCATCTTTGGGACTTACCGAGCGATTGTTCGCTGACGACATTCCTTCTCTTTTTTCTTTGGAATGTTGTCAGGTGGATCGGACGCACTAGAGCATGAGACCATTCAGGAGCATTCGGAGCTAGCCCTTGAGCAGTACACCGAAGACCCAGAGCTGTAGCCACTTGTACCTATTTCATTTCAGTACTTTCCATTTCTATTATGCCACTTTTTAGGCATTGCTTTCATTCAGATGTATTTACTTTTCCATGCATTGTACAAAAGAATGTTAATAAATAAAGTTGTTGTTCATTACATTTGTCTCTTGTGTATATTTATTTTATATTGCTTAGTTACGCTTAGCGTATTTACTTCTGAGTAAATACGTAGCGGCCTCGTCGCGTCCTCTGCCCGTACACTGGGAAGTGGGGCATGACACAGCTGCCCCGGTGACGAAGTCCTCCAAAAGTTCCACTAGCGAACAGAGAGATAAAAAAACGGTACGTCCACAAGCGAAATGGGCATGGATGAAAACCCGAAAGGGCATCGTGAGTAAAAACAGCAGGGCTACTGGCGAGCTTATGAAAACCTGAAATGGCGCAATCTCATGGTGTGTAAAAAAAAGGGTACGTCCACAAGCGAAATGGGCACGGATGAAAACCCGAAAGGAGTGAAAGATCGGTTACGAGATTGTTCAATACGTTCAGCAATAGACATGGGTCTTAGAGTTACAACAGGACTCTCAAAAGGAGTCTCGACGTAGGAAGGTGGTGAAGGTTGAAATGGTTGATACAAAGTGGATTGCGGAGTCCAGTTGTTTGTCCTAGACGCGACAATCCGATCTTTCAAAAAAAGTTTAGGCATGAAGGGATCGTTCGAAATTCGGCCAAAGCAAGAACCGTAAGAAGTAATGTCTGGTTGTGGGTACCAAAGTTCGGCAAGAGTTTTTCTGGGTAGGGTACCCATGATATGAAGAGAGGAAGAAGAAGAAGAGAAAAGGAGGGGAAAAAGAATGTGATTTTTTATTGTATTTTTTATTTTTTATTTAGCTATTAACAAAAGAATGAAATGTACACATAAAAAGAATCTGGACAAAAAACAATCACGACCCAAAAATACCATACACCTAATCGGTCTAGGGTCACTTAGGTCAACTAGACCTGCTCAAGTACTTGATTGTCGAAGTAAAACTGTGTCGAGAAACGGGCTCAAGATATACTGATCACGAGGCCAGGTAAGTGCAGCGATAAGGAGAGGTTTTCCGACACTTTCGCGAGGGTCCTTAATTAAATAACCCTTTCTTTTTTGGCGGTTTCGCCGTGAACACATTTCAAGACACCCCGTGTATGATATACCGTTAAGCAGTGTTCTAAACACAGTTAACTTCTCCTAGTAAGCGCGAAGTCCTTAAAAGTTTAAAGTCTAGTTTCTTTTAAAATTTATGCGGGTAAACGTCATGCTCAGTTCGTGATTTGTGGGCCACGGAAAAGATGATGAAATCCTTTCCCGTATGTTGTGGGGTTCGCTTGCCCTTAAGTCCGTATTAATGGATGCAATGCGCAATTCAATAAAAAAAATTTGTTCAAAACATCAAACGATCTTTTTTTTATGTTTAAGCTCGGCACTGCAACAAATACGGGTTAGTCATTTTTAGCGTTTGACAGCGAACTTACAAAGAATCCTGCAAAGATATTATAGTGGATGCGTCGGATTTGAGAAGTAAAGTACGCACCGATAAGTTTTCGGGTTAAGAAACTCTCGTTTGAATTAAATCCGAATAGCTTGAAAAGTTATCTTGCGCGGGTCAAATATCACGCCCCGCTTCCCAGTATATGGTGAAGGGGACGCGACTAGGCCGCTACGTATTTACTGTGAAGTAAATACGCTAAGCGTATCTGAGCAATATAAAAGTAAATACACAAGAGACAAGATATAATAAAACAGCAACTTTATTTATTCACATTCTTTTTGTACAATGCATGGAAAAGTAAATACATCTGGAAGAAAGCAATGCCTAAACAATGGCATAACAGAAAAGGAAAGGTACTGAAATAAAAGTGTACAATGAACTAAAGCTCTGGGTCTTCAACGAAATGGTCCAAGTTTTCAGCGTTGGGCTCGATCTCTGACGTGTCCAGGTACCTGACGACATTCACAGAAGAAAGAAAGAGAATGTCGTCAGCGAACATATCGCTCGGTAAGTCCCAAAGATAAGGGAGAATTAGAATAGACAGAAAGAGAAGGTAGTTTTTAAAGTTGTATTATATGGTTAACGCTGTTGTTTGTAGCTTGGTACAGAAGATGCCAGTGTATACGAGAGGAGTCCCACTTACACCGGAGACTTTGGTAATCCGTAGTACAAGGCTCCATCGATAATACCACGGAACAACGGCATGTATGCAATTACGTCTTAAGTGACCACCTCGTGCTACCTTTAACATATTCCGTACCAGTCTACCCCTTTATAACCCCGTAGTGTTTATTGTATTGAATGTATTGATTGTACGGAATGTATTGTGCTGTGTTGTCTGGTATTGTAAATTGTATTGCAACTTGTATTGTCTTATAATATAGATTGTATAATTGGATGACTTGCCGAAACCATGATATCAGTAAATGGATGTAACTGAAGAATCATGTAAATGAATGTAACTGTAGAATCATGTAAGTGAATGTATATCCATGGTTCGGTTCAGTCAAGTTGAATAGATTGAATATATTGAATGTATGGATTCATGAATTCATGTTGAATTGTAATATTGTAGATTGCAGATTATAAATTGTACTTGAATTATATTCAAAACAGATTATTAATGAGACTCAGTCTGAGTCAGACAATTAGAAAAGTAAATTGAAGTCCTAATTGTTTTGATATTATCGATAACCGCTGCACATGGGCGGCATGATTTGTGTCTTTTCAAAGACGATTACTGTATTGATAACACCGTTGTTAATTGTCTACCTTAAATAGGCAAGCACCCACTTCTCCGGCTCCCTGAGGCTCAAGAGATTGGTCCCACTTAAACCTATATTTACTAGGGTTCTTAAGGTAATTTATAGAACTTGAGGGAGTTTTATGTAAAAATACTTTTGTATACTTTTCAAAATACTCCCCAAGTATTTAGTTATCGTCTTTAGAGTTATCATGAATGTATATTTTATAATTGTGATATTTCTAGTGAAAATATCCTAAATTCATAATAAAGGGTATTTATTTGTAATATTGACTTGTATGGAATTCATGGTATTTTAATGTAAAATGATTCTTGTGGTTTTTGAAAAGAGTTGGAATATATATTATTACATAATAGATATTTTAATGTTACTTATATATATATATATTTATAAAAATATATTTAATATATTATATTTCTAGAAATCTCATTTTTCTTAAGATGTCGTATTTTAAATCTCTCGAGACCGAATGCTCCTGGCGGAGGTCTGCATCTCGCACTACTAAGCCCGAGGATGTGCGATAACCCACACCATTCGAACTGGTTTTCCAAATGGGTTGTAGCGGCGCTTTGCAAAGATTTGTATAAATACTAATCTTTTAGAAAACGGTTTTATTAGTAATGGTATTTATTTGAAAAGGTGTCGTTTTCTCGTATTCTACGTTCCCGAAAGTATTGTGCTATGTTGAATATGAGTGTGTGAGGAGGTAGGTCATTACCTCATGATCTACTTAAAGGTATAGCAGGTTTATAATGGTTTAAATGTCGAAATGAAACTATACGGTATTTAAATGAAAAAGTACGGTAAAATGGAAATAGCAATTTCTTTTGACATGGAACTTGTTCAATATGATTAGTTAGTGTTTAATAGTCAACATGTAATGGTTTAACAAGATTGTATTAAAGAAAATTGAGAGTTTTAGAAAGAAACCGAATCGGAAATCGGATTTACTCCGATTCCGTCGGGTTTTGTAATTCCGTATTTTCAGAAAGAGTAGAGAAGGGGGAAGGTGGGACTTACGGGTTAACAAGAAAGAGGGAGGATAGAGGTAGAGAGGGGAATCGCCGGTGCGTCGTTTTGTCGCCGGAAACTCCTCGTATCGCCGTCGGAAGTTCGCCGGAATTTTGCCCTTTTGCTCACTTCAAATGCACTCTAGGGTTTCTAGGAATTTCTTGAGAGTTTGCTCAGAATTTTGGGGTGAGGGGGTAGTGTTTAGAGGTTGTATTTATAGGGTTAGGGTAGATGAAAAGTTAAAATGAAAAAATGTGATAAATTGTATTAAAAATATAATAAAATGGAGTAAATGGTGTTCTAAAAGTTCTCTGCAACCGATCCAATAATTTAAAGTGTACAGGTGTACAAGGGAGCTGAAAAGCCACATCTTCCATGTTGGGGACTCGGCGGTCCGGCCGAGTCCGGCCGGCGGCGGCGGCCCGAGTAGGCCGGTCCGCCGGCCGATTCGGCCAATCCGGGCCGAGTCCGGCGGTCGGAGGGCGTGCCGTCGGTTGGTGGACTCTCTGGTACAGTTAACTTTTCATGTGTAGTGGGGTTTTTGTGAGATATGCATGTGTAAACTTTTGGTATTCTAAAAATTCGAAATAAAACAATATTAAAAATAATGTAGGGTATGAGATTTGAACTCTGGTGGCTTGGTTCAGCAGTGCAAGGTATTACCAATGAGCCACAAGCCCCTTCTTGCTATTAATTAGCAAAACAAATATTTAATTTGTGCTCAGGCAAAAGTATCTCTTTCTTTAAATTTTGAAAAAATTGCACAGAAAGTTGTACAGGAAATTTAGGGTTGTTATATCAAACTACCCGGATTTTTGGTATTGTACTTCGCAATCACCTTAACTTGGAATGCACACTTTGCTCCCCACGATCCCAGTTCACAAATCCGTAAAAATCTGAAATGTCGGAAAAACAGATATTAGTGCGGAAAAGCGATATGAATGCCCAAATACCTTCACACTAAAAATTATAAAAAACAAACAATAAAAATGGGACAGAAACAGAACAGTGGAGCACAGAGAAAAATATTGGAGCCAAAGGGGGAGCTCTGGCCGGCGACGTCGGATTTCTTGGATGTGTCGCCGGTTTTCTTAGGGCAAATGGGCTTCAATTTTCTTCTGGTGCCTCAATATTCTATTAGTGACTCACTGGTATTGTTTATCTTTTTAGTTTAGTTCCAGAGTGCAAGAAGGTAAGAATTCCAGAGAAGAAAAAAGTTAGTTTAGTTAGTTTTTGTTTTGGTTTTGAAATTTTGAAATTTTTTAGTTTGTTTTGAAAAATAGGGTTAGTTGTATAAATGAGATGTACAATAATTAATCCAAAATAACAAGAATTAAAACGTTACCGTCTCCCCGGTAACGGCGCCATTTGATCGCATGCTTTCGGCGTGTCGAGTTTTAAGTTCTAAAGTTTAACCGCGATCAGAACGGTGTCGCTTTGCAGCTAGCCGCGATGAGCATAGGTCGATCCACAAGGAGACGGAGCGTTTTAGGTTCTTGTTCTTACGAGTTAATGCGCGTGAGCAGAATGTTCGTATCTATCCTATGTGTTATATGCAAAGTATAAAACTTGTTAGGAAAATATACAATATTGTAAGCTAGTGAATTCGTACTCAAACCTTTGAGCCGAGTCTTGACCTATTGAAGCTAGAGCAATCGGCAACAACGTGGATTAGGGTATTTAGGCACAGTATTCGTGGAATCCGGCTTATTGACCCTTGTCCATCTGTTCTTATCGCTTGACTTTCGCCTCCGGCGAAAACGAACGCAACCGGTCGCGGTTAGGGATTACCGATACCTTGGTAGGGTAGGGCACCTAACGGAGCGCTTGCGTAAGGTTTGGGCGGAGTTCAATGGAAAATAACGGAAAAAGGAATGGGAAACAAAATCCTTAACTTACAATATCATATTCTTTTACTAACTACACATATTTACAACCATCTCAACAACAAACCAAAAAGAGCAAAGAAAAGAGAAACAAAGAGAAGAAAAGAGCAACAAGCTAGTAAGTAAATTGCATGGAATGAAAATGAGCAAGTAAGTAAAGAGCATGAATATAAATACAAGTAAGTAAAGCAAGTAATAAAAAGCAAATAATGAAAAAAGCAAGAAAGAAAATAACTAGGAACCAAAAAGCACAATACAAGCCATGGATTCAAATACCTAAACTTAAAATTGCAAGCTCAATGAAGAGGTTGCAAGATCAAGTGAAGGCAAAGAACTCATGGTAAATGAAGGCACAAAAGAGAGCTTTATTGATTCCAAAATGAAGATATAACCTTTGAGATCAATAGTCAACATTTAAACTTGCAAGCTCAATGAAGAGGTTGCAAGATCAAGTGAAGGCAAAGAACTCATGGTAAATGAAGGCATAAAAGAGAGCTTTATTGATTCCAAAATGAAGATACAACCTTTGAGATCAATAGTCAACATTTAAACTTGCAAGCTCAATGAAGAGGTTGCAAGATCAAGTGAAGACAAGGAGCTCAAGGGGACTGAGCTATGTACAAGAGAACAAAAAAGAGAAAACAAAACAAAACTAGAGAGTAACAAAAATGAGGCAAAGAATGGCAATCCAAGACCCCTTCTCCTTTGCCCACTGGTCTGCTTTTATAGGCAGAAAAGAAAAATAAACAAACAATAAAATTAAGATGAGGTAGCAGCAGAGGAGGGACTATACAAAACTGGGGGCTATTGGGCACTGTATGGCTGACCAAGGAGGTATTGTGCTCGGCCTAAATCCGAGCTCTGGCTCTCGTGCTTGGTGTGTTGGTTTGTGTGTTCACCCACATCACTCTGGTGCTGCTAGTTTTCTCTATTTTAACCTGGTTTGCACTCAGGGCTTGGAGGGAAATATTGTAGCTTTAAGTCAACACACAATCTTTAGCATTCAATGCACATTTAATGCACATCACTTCTCATGTCCACTTGCCTTGCATCATGGCAGCCCTAACCCTAGTCCAAGCATCCAAGAGTTGTGTTCACACATGCTATGTGTTGGACCAAAAAGTGTGTACACATTGTTGCAACTCTTGGGATATCGGTCGGTTTCCAGCTCCGGTTGAAGTGTCGGCTCACAAATGATATATCCGTGATTTTAAGTGTATTTCTAGCATTTTGTCACGGATACATGTAATCTGTGTCACGCCCCGCTTCCCGGTGTACGGCGAAGGGGACGCGACGAGGCCGCTACGTATATACTCTGAAGTAAATACGCTAAACGTATCTAAGCAATATAAAAGAATATACACAAGAGACAAAAGTAATGAAACAGCAACTTTATTTATTAATATTCTTTTGTACAATGCATGGAAAAGTAAATACATCTGAATGAAAGTAATGCCTAAACAGTGGCATAACAGAAATGAAAAGTACTGAAATAAACATGTGTACAATGAAGCTAGAGCTCTGGATCGTAGGCAAGCCGATCCAAGTCCTCACTAGTAGGCTTGATCCCCTGAGTGTCCAGATCACCTAACAACATTCCAAAGAAGAAAGAGAAGGAATGTCGTCAGCGAACAATCGCTCGGTAAGTCCCAAAGATAAGGAAGAAGTAGAAAAGACAGAGAGTAAGAGAGAGAGTGTAGTTTTTAAAGTTGTATTATATTGTTATACTGTTGTATTCATTAACGCTGTCGTTTGTAGGTTGTTACAGAAGGATACCAGTGTTACGAGAGGAGTCTTTATATGTCAGAGACTAATGCAAATGGAAGTACAAAGCTCCGTCGATAATACCACGGAACAACGGCATGGATGTAATTACATCTTATGGTTACTGTCTCGTGCCACTTCTAACACCTTCCGTACCAATCTACCCCTTAAACCCCGTGATGTCTTGATTGTATTGTTGTATTGTATTGTAACTTTTAATGTCTTGTTTGTATAGATTGTATAATTGGATGACTTGCCGAAACCATGATATCAGTAAATGGATGTAACTGGAGAATCATGTAAATGGAAGTATATCCATGGTTCGGTTCGGTCAATACGGATTGAATAGATTGAATATATGTATTCAGGGATTCATGTTGGTTTGTAGATTTTACTTGAATCATATTCAATTCAGATTATTATAATGAGACTCAGTCTGAGTCAGAACAATTAGAAAAGAAATTGAAGTCCTGAATTATGTTTTGATGTTATCGGTAACCGCTGCACACGGGCGGCAGGATTTGTGTCTTTTTCAAAGACGATTACCGTTTTGATAACACCGTTTGTTAAGTTGTCTACCTTAAATAGGCAAGCACCCACTTCTCCGGCTCCCTGAGACTCAAGAGATTGGTCCCGCTTAAACCTATATTTGCTAAGGTCCTTAGGGTAATTTATAGAATTTGAGGGGGTTTTATGTAAAAATAATTTTGTATAATTTTCAAAATACAACTCAAGTATTTAATTATTGTCTTTATGTATATACAACAGTTTAATGATCAAGATAAATATGTATACATGTTCGAATAGAATGAAATGAGTCAAGTATATTATTCGAGTAACTACCACAAACAATACTGTAAAGAAATATTATGTACGACTAATCAGTCAAGTCAATCAATTTCTGAATATAAACAAAAATATATATCTAAGTTTTATGCATGTGTGAGCTCCAGTCGTGCCTAAATATGACTACCGGGTTGGGAGATATACTCATTTTCGTTTTGTCGCGCAGAACAGATCAGAATCTGTCTAGCACCGTCGCATATTTTTAAAATATAGTTTGAGTTAATTTCCATTAGGTTTCAGGTTACGATGATTATTAGAAAATTGTAGGTATTTTGATATACTTATCCAAAACACCAAGATTCGCATGATTTGGATTTCTGAAACTCTAGTTATGATCATTTTAATATCAATGTTTAAACAGAAATTCATATTTCTGGAAAGTAACTATATGTTATATTGCAAAACTTATATCGGGTTGTTTCATGCTTTTATAAGTAATCTAGTATGCAGAAAATTATAGTTCTATAAATTGTACATCTACACATCTAAAGTTTGTCATAAACGGACATCGGGTGTTTGAGTTATGTCCAATTTAAAAACAGTGTGCGAATCAGGACAGATTCTGTCAAGATTCGTCGCTTAATATTGTAATGCAGTTTTGTATATCTTATGTCGGTTTTCAGTAAAAACTTAAAACTAAGAAAATCTAGATATTTCGATGTAGATATCAAAAACACCTGAGTTTGCTCAATTTGGATACCTTTATACCAAATTATGTGTCCTAGAAATTGACCGATAAATGCAGTTTTTTAATTTTACGAACAGTGAATAAAAACGATATAATTTCTAAATCATTAAGCGATTCGATCTAAAATTTTTACAGCGTGTACAGAAAAATATATTCTATCATATGTAAATTTCCTGAAATTTACAGAAGTAAAAATTAATTTCTAAAATTTATTTTAAAGTTAAAGGTATTGATGTGTATACTAAAATCGGCAAAAAGATTAACTAGTATTTTATGCAGGCTTCTATTTTTATTTTAATAAACAAACCGATTTCATGAGACGCTATAGATATATTATGGCATGAAATTTGTGTTCTCACAACTTGTAATAAACATTCATAGTCATGAACAAAGAATTAAAAACACTTTAATTTGAACAAGAGCTAATAACGTATTATTAAACCATATAGAACCATATATATCTAAACTTATATATATATATATATATGTTTATGTTTATGTTTATCTTCTCTAATGGATTATGATATGAAAAGAATAGCGGGTTCACGAGATATGACAAGAGAAGAATAAAGAGATGGAGGGGGAGAGAGAGAAGAGACTTACATACACAAGCTGGTATTGTCACCGGGCTTGTCTATCCGCCGATAGCCTCGCATTACTAGTGAGACCTTCTTGAAGACTTCTTCATGTTCTTCCTCTTGGACTCTAGGTGAAGAGAGAGAAGTGAGAGATAGAAAAATGTGAGGAAGGAAAAAATAGAGGAGGACAAATAAAGATGGTGTAATGGTGAATTATGTATAGTAATATTTGCATTCAACATGAGAATTAAAAGAGAAATGAAAGGTCACCATTCATTTTGGAAATGAAAGGTCTCATTTGTAAGTTATGAGAAGAATAAAAAAATTGATAAAAAAATAAATTGCAAGAATGGGAATTTGAACATGTGATTTATGGAATAACAATGCAAAGACTTAACCAATGAGCTACAAGATTGTTTATACATATATTTAATAAGAATTAAATATATGATGTTGCTTAAAAAGAAAGTGGGCTTTTGGGCTCATAGATTTATTCAAGAAAATGAAAATGAAATTGGATTTAAGTTATGGGTTGAGTTAGGTCTTATGTTTAATTTGAAAAAAAGGTTAAAATTTAGTTTTAAAGAAATGTGTTTGGGAAAAATAGATAGAATAATAAAATAATATATTTATAAAAAACAAAATATACAGAAAATACTAAGAATAAATAAATACAATATTTTACTAAAGAAAGAAAACACGAAGGTACAGTAATACTAGTGTCGTTACAATCTGTATTACTGAGCAGACACTGGTTAATAGTACCGATATGTAACAAAACAGATAATGAATGAGCGGTATTAAAATGCAATATTCTGATATGAACAGTCCACAAGCGAAATGAGCACGGATAAAAACCCGAAAGGGCGCCGTGAGTCAAAACAGCAGGGCTACCGTCGAGCTTGTGAAAACCCGAAAGGGCGCCGTGAGTCAAAACAGCAGGGCTACCGTCGAGCTTGTGAAAACCCGAAAGGGCGCAATCTCGTTAAAATAAAGACACCTGCAAGGTCCTCTCGACCTTGTAAGGAGAAAACACTTGCGTGAGATCCTTACGACTCACAAAAGGAGCAACACACTTAGGAATCCTTATGATTCTTAAGGAGAAATTACACTTACGAGATCCTCATGACTCGTAAGGAGAATTCCCCTCTGTGAGACCCTCACGGCTCATAGAATTCAAAAGCCTTAAAATACAGGGACCTGAACCTGTTCTTAAGCCATCACACTCCCCAAGTTGCCCTACAGGAAGTACAATGCTGGCCCTTGTATATAATCCACGGACACAAATAAACGTTTCCCCTACCAAGTTCCACCAATCACGAGGAATGTCCTCATATGGTGAATAACACTTGTAAGTCCTCTTGACTTATAAGGAGAAAATACTCTTATAAGATCCTTACGACTAATAAAAGAAAACACCGCTTAGAAGTCCTCACGACTTCTAAGAAGAAAATACACCTACGAGATGCTCACGACTCGTAGGGAGAAATACTTTATGAGATCCTTACGGCTCGTAAAGTTAAAAAGCCTTAGTCGACAGGATCCTAACCCTGTTTGCTAAGCCACCTTTGTTCAAATCGACAAAGGCAAATGATGATTCTCTCCTGGCAATATCCCAGTTGTAGCAATACTGATTCCTAAATCGGTATTAAATTCCAAGTCCTTTCACGGCAAATGATGATTCGCTCCTGGCAATATTCCAGTCGCAGCGGTGCTGATGCCAAGATTGGTATCAGATCTCAAGTTCCATACTCGCAATAAAAATCAGCGAGAAAAATATATGCATATGAAATAACCGAAATGATGGGGCAACCAGCAATAAAAATCGGCGAGCAAAATATATGCATATAAAAACAGCCGAAATGTTTGGGCAACTCGCAATAAAAAGCAGCGACTAAAAAGAAAAAAAAATACCCGAAATGATTGGGCACTGCGATAAAACAGCCGAAATGATTAGGCAATCACGACTTTTACGATATAAAAAGCTGAAATGATAGAGTATCGCGGTAAGAAATAAAAAAATGATGAAACTTTTGCCCTGCAGGTGTGTCCACATCAACCCCTGTATACAATCCATGGGCATAAATGAAAAGGGAACCACATTTCCCTATCGTGCTCTGTCAAAGGGAGAGCCAAATCTCGACGGCAATATCTGCAGCCTAGAGATCACCCCGGCGTCCCTTCTCCACTCCAACAGGATGCAGACGCGACGTCAAAAAAATGGAGCCATGGCAAAGTCTCTAGTTCCAAATCTCGACGGCTCACAGACAGCCTAGAGATCAACGACGGTGTTCCTTTTCCACTCCAACAAGATGCGGACGCGACGTCAACAAAACGGAGCCATGGCAAAGTCTCTAGTTCCAAATCTCGACGGTTCACAGACAGCCTACAGATCACTCCGGTGTTCCTTCTCTACTCGAATAGGATGCAGACGCGACGTCAATAAAACGGAGCCATGGCAAAGTCTCTAGTTCCAAGTCTCGATGGTTCACAGACAACCTAGAGACCACCTCGACACTCATCTTGTTACAGCAGAAGCAGTGTCAACAACGACATTTCTTCTCCACTCCAGCAGGATGCAGACGCGACGTCAACAAGCGACCCCAGGGTCAAAACAAATGGAGCCATGGCAAAGTCCCTAGTTCCAAATCTCGACGGTTCACCAACAACCTAGAGACTATCTCGAAGCCATAGCAAAGTCCCTAGTTCCAGGTCTCGACGGTTCACAGACAACCTAGAGATCAACAGCGGCGTTCCTTCTCAACTCCAGCAGGATGCAGATGCAACGTCAACAACCGACCCCAGTGTCAAAAAAACGGAGCCATGGCAAAGTCCCTAGTTCCAAGCCTCAACGGTTCACAGACAATCTAGAGATAACCTCGACATTCGTCTCGTTACAACAGACGCAATGCCAGCTAACGAAGCAAAGGAAAATCCCTAGCTTCAAGGTCTTGACGGCAACCCAAATAAAACCTGAATGACTATCGGAGATCATCCCACACCAGCGCAGAGTGGTTATGACTCATCAGGGCTCCCAAACTGAGCCTAACCTCAAGTAAAAAGCGGCATGGAAAATCCCTAACGCTTGCTCTTCCGACGATAATATGACCTGGGAGATTACTTGAAGACGTCTTGTCCAGCCCCCGAAGAGATCAGAGACACGATAGTCGCAGGGCTACTCGAACAGCAACATTGCATTGAGGAATGCATCAACCAACGCGACGGTACGACGGATAAAACCCTAGTACCACAAACCCTAACGAACCTCTATCGTAAAGAGCAGGGGTTAACTATGACGTTAGAACAGGTTTGCCTACAAGCCCAGGTGAAGTAAACTACAAGCTCCGAAATGAGTTCATAAACTAGAGACTCCGGGATGAGTGAATAAACGACAAACTCCGAAATGGGTCCATAAACTAGAGACTCCGGGATGAGTGAATAAACTACAAGCTCCGAAATGATTTCATAAACTAGAGACTCCGGGATGAGTGAATAAACTACAAACTCCTAAATGAGTACATAAACTACTTCACGTCAAGTCAAGACAGAAAGGTGGAACCCATGAGCACCAACCGTGTACCATGCAAGGCAGTAAGGAGAGTATTTTATTCACACCCGACTAAGTGTTCATTCATAACTACATACGTACTTAAATGGAAATAGTGTTCAAAGTGTGCTGATTTATGTACATGTAAGAAGGATTAGCGCACGACAAAACAATGGTGCTCGCACTTAGCAAAAATTCCTAAGGGTAAAATATAAAGCTCATGCACAGAGGCGAGATACACGTACGAATATATGATGAAGATGAAACATTCAACAGAAAACATTCAACAGTCAATAATAAGAGAAATACATTGATATAAACATACTACTCTACAGGGAAGAGATCACCAAATATGGGATCAGAGATATGAGGGTTACCAAAACAATATACAAAGTTCTCCAATTTCCTCTCTGCTCTCTCCACCATGTCGAAGTGGCGGTCTTCGCTAGGAGTTGCTCCCCAACGATTAGCACCGTGCTCATCAGCAAAGGCAGACATGATAGCCCACTGAGCCCTTGATTAAGAGTTAGGGAGTGCTTCAATTACTCCGGCTTAGCAACTGAACTGATCGGTCCCTCAAAGACTGGGTAATCAAACGTGTCTCGTGAAAGCACTCGATCTTATCCTCCACCGCATCGAGAATCATCGAAGTCATCTCTGTCGGATGAGGGGGGATGTCGAAAAGTACGGATAGAATGATCATCCGGAGCCAAATAGAGCCCATAGGAAGAGAAGAGCCTCTACTGTAGGGTGTTTTTCGTCACCCCATTGAGATGGGAATACGCGCGCGCTTGTCAGGCACATTACAGATTCCCCTGCTTAGGATAGGCTGGGGTTTATTGATTGTGGGGATCCAAATCTCCGGCAGCCGCGAACTAAGCTGCCGTTAATTACCCCTCGCCTTTGGAGCGAGAGAACCTCCGATTGACGGATCAAACAGGTCATGCGAACTCAATATGCAGTGTTGTGTTCTGAAGGGGTTTTGGATATATCGGGGGCCCCGCAGATTTTTTACGGGGATCCTACTACCCGAATAGTGGGCTGGGGGTCAAGAGGGCTAGCAGCCCCCTTGCGGGGTGTCACGACCCAAAATGGCACGTGACTGGCACTTGAATCATTTGAAATCTATAGGACCCTATCTAATTCAAGTAAGCCAAAAAAACCCAGAAATCTAAACAATTTGAAAGGAGAGAGAAGAAAAATTTTAGTTTTAAAGCAAGTGGTTTAGCAAAATAAGCCGAAGTATGCATTTTTAAAACCTCAAGTCTTTTCTGAAAATTTCGGCAGAGTTTCCTTTGTAAGTACTGGCCCTAAATGGGTATAACACATAAAATATATATAAAGGTATCCCCAAACGGGAGCTAGCTCTTCGCCAATTGGCGGTCACAACCACGCAAGCAATATAATATACAACGCCGAAGGGCGAGGATCAAAACTCAGAAGAAAACAAATAACCACCAGAAAACCATAATAATACAAGCGCGACTCTAAGGTCGAAATAATATACACTGGTCTTCTAAGTCTATAAATAAATACAAGTCTGGTTGATGGAGTTACTAGATATAACTGAATATAAATACAGGTACAATGGTGGTCATGATGCGAGTGAACCCACCTACCAAAGCAATCACCCGGAAGGAAGCAGTGTGCCAGCAAAACCGCAACGAAACCTGTACGGTAAAACCTGCAAGAAACTGTGGCACAACGGGGGTGAGTTGCCAACTCGTGAGTAGAAAATATCACTGAGCAGAAATTGTATGTATGACTCAATCCTAGGTCATACGATCATAATGTATCATTAATATCATATCCTGAACCATCTACACATAAGTGTAATATCATGTGCTCGTGTCGGTGCCTCAGATAGCAACATAACATATATATGATGTATGAATGCATTGAAATGAAAACAGAATACATCATGAATGAGAAAACCGTTTTCATAATATAGTAAGATTTCTGTATATTTAAATCGAGGTATCATCAATGAAATCAGCATAAAATCCGTGTCAAGCATCGACACAAAACATGTATCCAAATATCCAATATCTCGGGCTCCGGCTATCCGACTGGCCCATATCATAAAATCTCAATACCTCAAAGTCTCAATATCTCAGGCTCCGGCTATCCGGACTGGCCCCTCATCAAAATATCACGACTACGTCGGTATCCTTCGGATATCCTCCGCGTCACAAATAACCGGTCGGTAGTGCTCCCCTGCCAGGCTCAACGCCATCATCTGTGACCATCTTACCCCGGGGTACCGCACCGGGTCCACCATGCACCAACAGACGGTTCCTCCTCCTTCTCGAATCGGGTGTATGATATCATTCAAGAGTCGAGAAAACTCAAGGTGGATGTATCTCACATCATATCACGAGAAAACCGCACTTTTTATCTTTTGAAAATGATAAATGAGTTTATAAAATCTGCTGTTCCCTGATAAAAATCAGGAAATACCTTAATGAGGTATCACGTGCTCATACGTGACCAAGCGTGTTGACACGTGATAGTTTCCTGTGATCTCTACTTTATAGAATTAAATTATAAATCAAACAAAAATGTAACAAAACAGCTCAGGAAATACCTCAATGAGGTATCACGTGCTCACACGTGACCAAGGGTCACGTGTTGACACGTGATAGTTTCCTGTGATCTCTACTTTATAGAATTAAATTCTAAATCAAACAAAAATGTAATAAAACAGCTAAGGAAAGACCCCAATGAGGCATCACGTGCTCACACGTGACCAAGGGTCACGTGCTGACACGTGATGGTTCTTTAGCTCTGTTAAAAGGCAGAATTAAATTCTGAATAAAAGAGAGTCACGTATCAACACGTGACAGGTCTCTCAGCTCTTTAATTGATAGAATTAAATTATCAAATATTGGGATCACGTGCCAACACGTGATGAGCTTTAAAAGCCTTCTGAATTAATAAAATTAAATTCTAATTAAGGGAAATCAAAGATCCTAGCTGGGAAAGTATTTCTTTAAATCTTTCCAAACAAAAGAGGATTATGCTCTGTAAAGTGGAGCACCATTGGATTAAAAATCCAAAGGTGATTAAAAAATCACCAATTTATGGAAAGATTTTATACAAGGAAAGATTTCCCTAAAATTCACCAAGAATAACAAACAGAATATCTTCTGGATTAGAAATCCAATGGTGAATAAAATTCATCGAGTAATCTAAAAGATCATGTTAGTTACAAAAACAACCAAAATCTTTCAATGAAAGATTCACTAAACAAATTGATTTTTTTCCTTCTCCTATAAATAGGAGCCAAGAAGAGAAGATGATAATTATTTGATTTTTGGATCTTGGAACTTCCTGAAGAAAAATAATAGAGAGAAAAGAATGGAGAATTTAATTCTCAAGAAAATAAACCCTATGTAAGAAAGGGGAAAGGGATCAAAGCTCCATAAAACAAAAAGAGAATTTAATTCTCAATCTAAGAGTTTACTCTTCTGAAAAAGAACTTAGTTCTTCCTCTGGTTGAATATCTACAGAAGCAAATCTCCCCACAAGTTGAGAATTTAATTCTCATCGGGGAGATTCTGCCATGCAGATCCAAAACGTAGAGGGAGAATTGAGTCTAGAGAATTTAATTCTCCCAAAAATAAAACTAGGGTTTAACCTTATATGAGAATTTAATTCTCTCAAATTCACAGGAATTTAATTCCTCCCAAAATAAAACTAGGGTTTAACCCTATATGAGAATTTAATTCTCCTAAATTCATAGGAATTTAATTCCTCCAAGACAGACAGAACTAGGGTTTAACCCTATATGAAAATTTAATTCTTCCACATCCATAGGAATTTAATTCCTCTAAAACATAATTAGGGTTTAACCCTACAGAGAATTTAATTCTTAAAATAAAAAGACTTGAAAGATCTCCATGCACGTAAAGAACTTGGTCACGTGATGACACGTGACCCCAATCCTCAGTAATCAGAAAAGAAAGAATAAAACTAGGTCGCGTGCCCCCACGTGACCCCTAAACAGATCCTCCAAAAGGAGAAGGAAAAAGCTTGGAGGCAATGCCTCACGTGCTCCCACGTGATTTCCAAAACAAAGGGAACAAAAGCAAAGGCAGAACTGGATTTGGGCGCTCTCACGTGTCTTCACGTGACCCCTAATAAAACGCTTTAATAATCAATGCACGTGTGCCCATCACGTGTCGACACGTGATGGCCTGAAGACCAAAAGTGTTTTAACACTTATCTGAATATTCTGAGAACAAAGTAAAGGAGGTCTGGCCCCACCTTTGGGTGCCCTCACGTGCCCCCACGTGACCCCTTCCTTTCTAATGTTTAACACTATTTTGAGCATTTTGTCTCCAGTGTTTAACACTGTTTTAAATACATCAGCGTGAGGACACGTGACCACCAGATGTCCTCTAGTGTTTAACACTATTTAAAAGCCAGCTTAGCCCAAATTGGCTAAGTTCTCCAGAGGCAAAATCCCCTCTTCAAATGAATTTTAAAATCCAGAGCTACAATGTTTAATGCTCAACCAAAGGCAAAATATCATCAGAGCCCGCAAAACTTTTGTTTAGCATTGCTCAATAATGAGGGGCTGAACCCAGACAAATGTTTAATGGTCCAACAAGCAGCCAACATTTTAAATTTAATTGGACTTAGCCCAAATTGGCCATAAGTCCTCAATTCAGATCTAACTGAGCCAATATGCTCATAATCTAATTAATTGATCTTAGTTCCAAATTGGACTACAGATCCCCAAATCAACTTCGGTTCAAGGGTACATCTCTTCACTCCTTTGATATTTGTCATTGTAATCCTTCAACGTCTTCAGAGAGGTGACGGGTCCCGACAACCACACACTTCACAGACTATGACGTCTTTAAACTGGACTGTGGGGTCCTTAAACTCATTGACTATGATATCTTTAACCTTGACTGTGAGGTCTTTAAACTCACGGACTACGATGTCCTTAACCTTGATTGTGATGTCTTTAAACTCACGGACTATGATGTCCTTAACCTTGGACCGAGATGTCCTTAAACTAACAATGGACCGTAATGTCCTTAAACTAATCGACCGCAATATCCCTAAACTAAACAATAGAGTCCAAATGCTCTTTTGTTGGATCTAAATGATCCCGTTAAGTTGATCTTAGTCTAAAATTAGACTAACGTATCCTTAACTAACGTTTAAGTTGATCTTAGTCTCAAAGAGGCTAACGTATCCTTAAACCCAACCCCCAAACCCAAATCTAAGAAGATATGGATTTGGACTAATCCACGCCCTACGGGCGACAACATAAATTAGTCTCCATATACAATCCACGGGCAACCAAAAATAAAACAAACACACATGACACGAAGTGACCATCTGGAGAAGGAAAAAGTTGTTACCGCGATGCGGTAGCGTAATTATCTGCAGGGGCTTGCGCCTGCAAGGAAGAGCGTCCCCACAATCAAAAACCCCTCAAATGAGGGAGAATCTGACGAAGTCTGCTACATCGGTCGCATCCGTTTAAACCTTCGATACGTGGTGCCATAAATCAACTTGGTATCTTTGGAGAAGTGAACGGATAGCACCAATTAGCATTTGCCCCGAAATTCAGGCGATACATTTATCGCGTCTTCCCGCGTTTTCGGCGGGGAACATCTGCGATTTCTCTATATCCAGAAATCTCATGGAAAAATCCGAAATCTCAAAATGACAGGTCAATAACAGTGAATACCTGGCTCCGGCAATCCGGACTGGCCCATAATATCGCATGGCAAATGAATACATAAATATGCATGGAATATCACAGTAATAAATGCAATATCTAATCTAGCACAGTAATGATATATCGGAGCTATCAGCTAGCAAGCGATATCAATGAATTAATATTCTCTAAAGTGTACGTGACATGGCAATTACCGATGATGATATGTGTAAGCCGGCAAGCAAGTGTTCGTAGACGTACGCATCATCGGTAATGGTGCTGGTGTCCTGATAACATGGGTTCAATATAACAATAAAAACACATTTAAGCATGCAATGCGATGCGAATAGCAGGAATATATGGCAAATGAATAGTAAATGCAACAATAATGAATGCACGCAATATATATGAGCAGTTTGACATTTAAAATAACGCGAATCGTGTGTTTATAAAATAGGGCTACGGTGTTTTTAAGAAAAGGTACGTCCTTTGAAATATCCGTAGTATCCCTTGGCCTGTCTTTAAAATACGCACGATTCGTTAGTTTTGGAAATAGGTATGACTCGAACCCAGTCTAACATCTACCAAGTAAACTACAGGACTAAACTAACAGACTAACCGAAAGGGTAAGGAAAACGACCTAAGTCTGAGTCGATATATATATATATATATATATATATATATATATATATATAGACACACACACACACATCTAGTAGTCGGTGATCCCGCCTCAATAGTATCACGTACGATACAATATATATAACATGACATCCTCGAGTCAAGAGTGCGGATCTATCATCATAATTATATCACGTACGGTAAATCCATCGTACGGCATCCCAAATCTGGGTACGGGTCGAATATCACATATAACACAACATCCATGTGGTATCATCATCACATATCATGAACTGGGGGTACTGATCTAAAGTCTAGTACATACTAATACCATCAATATATATATGCGTGTGTATGAAAACACATCGCCTAAAGACCCGCTATAATATCATGTCGTATCTCATAATACAAACCAAATCACATCACCGATCTCACGGCATCAAGCCCAATCACATCGACTCATCTCCAATATCATATACTATCCTCATCATCCGTGTATATGTATACATATATATATATACATACTTACATACATATATGTATATATATATATATATATATATTTATATATATATATATATCCCCATGTACGCACAAGAAAATAAAATGTATGCGTGTGTGTATGTGCGTGTATGTAAACCTTATTCTAGGGTTCACGATTACAAAAATAACTAACGACACTATCATCCAAATACACTAAAACTAACACATGCTCATCTAAAACTTTCTTGCTAAAAAGTAATGTTTCACATAACACATATTCGTATCCATAGATATATATATAACATAGGCTACACTACGAACTGCGGGGGTGCTATATGCCATCCATCCGACTTCCTCCGTAGATATATATCTACTCACCTGGTCCTTGCTTGCCGAAATCGATGTCGTAATCTTCTTCTTCATCGTCCGAAGTCCACGTGAGAGTATCTACATATCATAACACATCGTATCGCATTAAAATCCGATCCAAAACCAAAACGACACACGAATCGCACATAGGTTAAAACCTATGGTCTACTCATGCAAAAGACCTAAATAACACCCGATATCGACGTACAAATGTCAAGTGGCTGATACAAAACACAAATATCAAAACTTCAAGTCATGAAAAGTCACAAAACAAAACAACAACCCTAGAAAAATGGTTCCAGATTTGGTTTTAGGTGAAATAGGGATGAACAAACAGTACTGGGATGTTGTATAGGAGGTATATGAACTACAGAATAATTCCTAGCACCAAACTCCACGAAGTGGCCAGCCACATACCCCCTAATTCCGGCCACCTCAGCTAAGTTGTCCCAGATTGGGCTCGTACTTGCAGGGTGGTCTCCTAGTGGTCCATCTAAGTTAGTGGTATTGTTTGTTTTTCCATTAAAACTCCCGGGTAACTCCAGATTCCCTGCACCCACTAATTATTCATAAACCGACATATCGATATCAAATTCCCAATGCATAGGTCTAGGTTCTGTTTGGTCCAGGTTTTTAGCACTATGGGGGTTTGTAGTCACTAGTGCATCTCAATTACACCATCACAACTCAAGGATCCCTAAACTTCCTCTAGAAATTTCCAAAGTTCTCTAAACTACACCAAATCGATTTTAAACTAAACTAGAGGCTAAAGGAAATCAAATACTACACAAATTGTGAAAGGATTACCTCATTTGGCAACTTAAGAATTTTCTTAAGTTACCCCTAGTGCTCAAAATCCAAACTTGCTTGATCTCCCATGCTTGTAGTGAGCTTGTGCACATTTTTTGTGAAGAGGATGTGATCTTTTAAGGTGGGATTGATGGTGTTGTGAGGAGGTGAAGGAGGTGGAGGGAGTGGGCTGCCATGGGTGAAGAGAAAGGAGAGAATGATGAAGAGAATGAAGTGAGGAGAATGAGCCATGACCAAGGTTGACCCCCCACCCTCTCTCTCTCTTGCCCATACCTCCATGTCTTATGGTCACAAAATGTCTCACATTTTAAAATCCTTTTTCTTTTCTTTTCTTCTCTTTATTTTTCCAAAACCCAAAATCATTTCCTTAAAACATAAAAGAAACCATGGTGCATATAATTTAAATGTAACAAGTGTATGTGACATACTATAGTGCATGTCTTGCACAAACATGATAAATGCATAAACAGTGAACACTAATCAAGTTTAGCACTTAACCCTATTTTAAATGAGTATTTAAAAATCTATAAATGCTCATATCATATAAAACACCCTCATTTCAGTAATTCTTATAAATTTCCAAATATTTCCCAATTTATCGGTATATAATTACACCGCATCATTAAAATATTCATAATATTTATTATTTAATTATAAAAATTCCCAAAAATAATATTTTATTTTTCTGAAATGTTACACAGGGTGCGGGACAGCGCCCCGTTAGAAATTTTTTCTAACGGGGAAGGTATTTTTAGTGTGGAGTACATGTAAAATGAGGGGAAAATGGCGTCCAAAGGACGCGTGAGCGCCAGCGCCTCACGTCCCTAGCACGCTGGCGCTGGACGCTGGGGTTAGCGCTAGGCACTTGGGCGCTGGCGCTGGCGCTTTGGGCGCGGGCGCTAGCGCTTTGGGCGTTAGTACCTCACGTGCCCGGCACGTGGGCGCTCGGGCGCTAGCGCTTTGGGCTCTAGCGCCTCACGTGCCGGGCACGTGGGCGCTCGGACGCGGGCGCCTCACGTGTCCGGCACGTGGGCGCTTGGGTGCCAGCGCTAGCGCTTTGGGCGCTAGAGAAAGGAAGGGGTTTTTACTATCAGAAATAGGAGTTAAACTCCAAAAGTGGATTTTGAGTGGAGTTAAACTCCAAAAAATCTGGATTAGGAGTTAAACTCCTTTGAGAATTTAGGTCTTGGAGTTGAACTCCCTAAAAATCTTCAGAGGTTCTTCTCTCTGAAGCCCGGGATCTTCTCTTGAGCCTCGGATCTTTTCTAAAGTGGGATTTTCGGAGATGGGTCTCCTTCTTCCTCCTATTTGTTGGCCGGATCTTGGAGAACAAGAGGGGTGAGATTTTTAAAAAAATGTCCCCATTTTGAGATCTAATTAAAGATCTGAGCTCTCCTTTGTGGGTTTTGTGGTGAAAAACTATTTAGTTTTAGAAAAGGAAGAGTAAAAATCTTGATTTAATTCAAAAGAAAGAAAAAGGTTTAGAACCTTGAGGAAGGAGAAGGAGGCACAGAACCCTAGAGTTTTAGAGAAATGAAAAAGTTATCATAGATATTTTCATCATATTTGCCTTTATAGGCTACAAACTTGACATATAGCCCCTTGGGCTTTATAAAATGCCATTTTGCCCATCACATTCCTCATGTGCTCATTTCTTTTGCACATAAGCCATAGGCTTTACAAAAATTTGGTTTTATGCCAATTTTTCTTATATTTATTCATAAAATAAAATAAAATAAATACACCAAAATAATTTATTACAAAATTTTTATTTTGGCATAAGGGAGGCCGGCCGCTTCATGTTCGGGCTCGACCCGGGCATTGGCCCGCTTGATCTGGGCTTGGGCCCACTTGGTTTGGGGTTGACTTTGATTTTGACTTGGTCAACCGGGGTGTAAATTTTTACCCCAACAAATTGCCCCCCATCAATAAATGCACACACACATGTGGGTCGTGTGCATGAAATTGATGGATCTTCTTTCACGTGGAGTCGATTTGATTTGGTTTCCGTTTTTAGGAAGCTGTCACTGCCCTTTTTACGATGTGGACGGTCGATTCTGCCTTTTTTACGTCTTGGACGGTCGGTTCTGCCCTTTTTGCGACTTGCACGGTCGGTGCTGCCCTTTTTGCGACGTGGACGGTCGGTTCTGCCCTTTTTGCAACTTGGACGGTTAGTGTTGCCCTTTTTGCGACGTGGACGGTCAGTTCTGCTCTTTTTGTGACTTGGACGGTCGGTGCTGCCATTTTAGCGACTTGGACGGTCGGTGCTGCCTTTTTAGCGACTTGGACCGTCGGTGCTGCCTTTTTAGCGACTTGGACCGTCGGTTCTGCCCTTTTTGCGACTTGGACGGCCAGTGCTGCCCTTTTTGCGACTTGGACGGTCGGTTCTGCCCTTTTTGCGACTTGGACAGTCGGTGCTGCCATTTTAGCGATTTGGACGATCGGTGCTGCCCTTTTAGCGACTTGGACGGTCGGTGCTGCCCTTTTTGCTACTTGGACGGTCGGTGCTGCCCTTTTAGTGACTTGGACAGTCGGTGCTGCCCTTTTTGCGACTTGGACGGTCGGTGCTGCCCTTTTTACGACTTGGACGGTCGGTTCTGCCCTTTTTACGACTTGGACGGTCGGTGCTGCCCTTTTTGCGACTTGGACGATCAGTGCTGCCCTTTTAGCGACTTGGACGGTCGGTGCTGCCCTTTTAGCGACTTGGACGGTCGGTGACTTGATTTGACTTATTCCACTTCTTGCGGTGTCAGGGATGAAGTTGACTTGTTTCCGAGGTGGAGCTTGATTCTGCCAGGGAGGTCATGGTTGTTTTGCCGATTTGATGTGATTTGGGTTGACATCAGCACCGCTGCACTGGAATATGGTACCAGGAGCGAATCATCATCTGCCATGATAGGATTTGGGGATTTTGGTTTTGGTTTGGCATCAGCACCGCTGCACTGGGATATGGTACCAGGAGCGAATCATCATCTACCATGAGGAGATTTCCCTCGTTCCCAGTTTAACGACTTAGGGGTCATCTGTTCTCAGTTTAATGACTTAGAGGCCATCTATCCCCAGTTTAAAGACTTAGGGGTCTATTGGATTTGAGTTTGGAATTTTGGGGTTAGGGTAGGCATCAGCGTTGCTAACACTGAAGCACATGTGCCAGAAGCAATTCATCATTTGCCTTTTCCTGTTGGGGAACGATGGCTTAGGAGACATGTTTAGGTCTCTATCACCTAAGGCTTTTTCAATTTCATGAGCCATGGGGGTCCCATAAAAGCATTTTCTCCCTACGGGTCGAAAGGATCCCGTAGGTGTATTTTCTCCTTAAGAGTCGTGAGAACCCCCAAGTGTGTTTTTCCTTTGTGAGTCGTAAGGATCCCACGAAGGTGTTTTCTTATGAGTCGTGAGGATCCCGTAAGTTTGTTCTCCTCATGTATAGTGAGGACACATGTGTGGGTCTTCCCAAATGGAGCATAATTCCAAGGGCGGAGACCAGCCGTGTGTCTTGTGATTGCCGTGGGGCCTGGGTGTGATGAGAATTATTTGAGGCCGTGGATTGTATACGGTAGTCAATTTGGGGACTGGCCGTAGGGATGGAAGAATTTTGGGAAATTGGATTTTGGTTAGCGTCTGCATCGCTGCACTGGAATATGATATCAGAAGCGACTCATCATTCGCCGTTTGGGGACTTGGAATTCGGATCTTGTTTGGCATCAGCATTGCTGCACTGGAATAATGCCAGGATCAACTCATCATTTGCCCCGGGAGTACTTGGGATTTGGTTTTTGGGTCGGCATCAGCACCGCTAACACTGAAGCGAAATGGCAGGAGCGACTCATCATTTGCCGTTGCCCGTTGGGGGGCGATGGCTCAGGAGACAGGTTTAGATCCCTATCACCTAAGGCTTTTCAATTTTATGAGCCGTAAGGGTTTCATAAAAGCATTTTCTCCCTACAAGTCGAGAGGATCTTTCAGGTGTATGTTCTCCTTAGGAATCATGAGGATTCCTAAGTGTGCTGCTCCTTTGTGAGTCGTAAGGATCTCACGCAGGGATTTTCTCCTCACAAGGTCGAGAGGACATTGCGAGTGTATTTTATCTCTTTTCACGAGTTTGCGCCCTTTCGGGTTTTCACAAACTCGCCGGCAGTCCTGCTGTTTTTACTGACGGATCCCTTTCGAGTTTTCATCGGTGCCCGTTTTGCTTGTGGACATACCTTTTTTTTTCCGCTGGTGGGACTTTAAAAGTAGTCTCACCGGCAGGACTTGGGAGAGATAGGGATCGTTTACACTTGTGGATTGTATACGGTTTTACAGGATGTATGATCTAGACCGTAGGGCTTTTGTGCTCAATTCGCCTGCGACTTGGAGCATTCACGCGTAATATTTCTTGAGATATCGGCTATTGATGGGTGGTATGGGCCTTTCTCCCTTGGCATTTATCAACTGGTAGGATCCTCCATCAAACACTTTCTCGATGACGTATGGTCCTTCCCGGTTTGGCTCGAATTTTCCTTTTGCATGTCGATTGGGGATGATCGGCCTTTTGAGGACCAACACCAATTCGCCTTTCTTGAAAGCGCGAAGACGGGTCATCTTGTCATAGGCCCGTGACATTTGGGCTTGATATAGCTCCGGATTTTGCTGTACCGTGAGCCTCCTTTCTTCGAGGGCGTCAAGTTCTTCAAGACGAAGAAGCACGTTTTCCTCTTCCGTCAACTCATGCTGGACGACCATTCTTAAGCTTGGAACTTCGACTTCGAGGGGAAGGATCGCCTCCACTCCGAAGAGTAATGAGTATGGAGCGGACTGAGTTGGAGTGCAGTGCGTGGTACGATATGCCCACAATGCCTCATGAAGTTTGAGATTCCAGTCTCTTTTGTTGGCTGAAGCATTTTTCCTCAGGAACTTGCATAGAGTTTTATTGAAGGCTTCGGCTGGCCCATTGGCCCTTGGATTATAGATGGAAGAATATCTCCAGTCTATCTTGTGCTGAGTAGCGAACCTTGAGACTTTGAAGCTTTTGAAAGAAGGCCCGTTGTCAGAAATGATTCTTCTTGGTGTACCGAAGCGGTATAAAATATTATGCTGGAAGAACGTCAGAATATTTTCTGTCTTGACTTCTTTTAGCGGGACAGGTTCGGCCCATCTGGAGAAATAGTCAGTTCCGGCCAATATGAACCGGTGGACTTTGGATGATGGAGAATCAATTGGGCCAACAATGTCGGTGCCCCAAACTTCGAAAGGCCATGACGCCACCGTAGGATGCAACGGATTGGGATGCTTATGAATGAAATCACCATGAATTTGGCAGAGATGGCATTTCTTTGCATGCTCTTTGCAATCCCTTATCATGGTGGGCCAGTAATATCCAAGCCGTTTGATCTGAAGCCGCATTTTGGGGCCGGACTGGTGAGCCCCGCAGACGCCTGAGTGAACTTCTTTCATGACTTTCTGGGCTTCGGCTGATGACAGTCATCTAAGCCAGAGTTGGTCATATAATCTGCGGTATAGCGTATTATTTACAAACACATATCGAAGATCTCTCTTCTTCATTTGAATCCCCGCAGATTTTCCTTCGGTCAGCTTGTCGTATCGGAGGTACTCTATGAAGGGTTCTCTCCAATCGGGCTCGTCTTGGATAATCGAAGCTTCTTCGGCAGGATTGTTCTCTTGTTATATGCTTTCTTCTTCACGCAGAGAGGTCGGAGGCAGAATTTGCCGGCTCCTGACTGTGATCAGAATTTTGACCATGTCAGGATCAGCCAGCTCCTTGGCTAAGCGAGCGAGTACGTCAGCCTTTCCATTCAACGCCCTAGGAACTCTCATCAGCTTAATATAGGTGAATTGTTTCATAAGCTCCACCACCCGGCTTCTGCACCGAGCTAACTTGGGTTTGTATATCTTATAGCCGCCGCTTACTTAGTTGACGACAAGCTGGGAGTCACCGTAAACCTATAGCCGAAGGATTTCCATTTCTATGGCGAGATCCAGACCAGCTATCAGAGCTTCATACTCAGCTTCGTTGTTTGTCCGAGGTTCAATGAGAGCAAAAGAACGTCGTAGGGTTCCAATCGATGGCGTGATGAACACCAATCCTATCCCTGCTTTTATCTCCGGGACGCTTGATTTGCTGGAGGTCCTTATTGATGAGGCTCCATTGAAGTAGAGCTCCCAACATGGCTCGCTATCCTCGAGGTGCAATATTTGTTCATCGGGTAATTCACAATTTTGCGACAACCCTTCTGGTATAGGATGAGCAGCGAGGAAATCGGCGAGGGCTTTCCCTTTTATTGCTTTCTGAGGAGTATAAACTATGTCAAACTCAAGCAGCATGATAGCCTATCTTGCCATTCTGCCGGTGAGGCTTACTTTGGTCATTAACACTAGTAAAATAGGGGGTTGCCCCTACGGATGGAATTATCCGTTGGGGCAGATTTTACTTGGCCCTACGGATTAATCCGTAGGGCTAAATGGTTGCCCCTACGGGCACTGACGTTCAAGAATTAAAAAATTAATTCTTAATTTGGTATTTGCCCCTACGGTGGCGCAAACAAAGGACCTACGGGTATATCCGTAGGGACAAGTAAATATCGATTTATTAAGACCCCCGACCGATCGCCTACGCTCACTTTCTCTCTCTCTCTCTCGATCTGGCGCGAGAAAAATCCCCAAATCGCCACGCCGTCGTCGCCACCGTCGTTCTCCTCGTCGCCACCGCCGGTTTCCTCGCCACCGCAGTTCTCGTCGCCACCGCGCAGGTCGTCGCCCCAGCCCCAGCAGCAGCCGTTCAGGTGAGTAAATCTCGAGGTAAATTAAAAAAAATTTGGATTATTTTGGGCTTAGGGTTCATGGCTGGGTCTGGGGTTGCGCGCGAGTTGGGGTTGGGCAGGGGTCGCGGTCGGGGTCGCGGTCGGGGTCGGGTTAGGGTTGGGGTTCGGCTGCTGCTGGGGTGGGGCTGGGGTTAGGGTTTGCCTTAGGGTTAGTGTTGGGGTTTATCTGGTCGCGGTCGCGGTCGGGGTCGGGGTCAGGGTAGGGTTAGGGTTGGGGTTCGGCTGCTGCTGGGGTGGGGCTGGGGTTAGGGTTTGCCTTAGGGTTGGTGTTGGGGTTTAGCTGGCCACGCTGGGGTTAGGGTTGGGCTGGGGCTGGGGGCTGGGGCTGGGGCTGGGGCACGCGGGGTTTTGGGATCTTTGTAATTTGCTTGCTCTGTTTGGGGTTTCAGTTGATCCTCATTAAAAAATTGGTGATTGATCTCTTCAATCATATTATTATCTGTATTTAAAATTTTTGTGAAGCCTTCAGAGTTTGGAAAAATCTAGAATTACCGTTGAAATTCTGGCAACATTCAAAAACTGTGTATATGATGTGTGTGTGTATGCATGTATATACATTTGAAATTTATCTTTCTTCTATGATATAAAACGGTTAAACCGAAGAAAATTACTGGGGGAATTTTTGCTAAAATGTCTTGAGAGGGGGTTCAAGTGATGGGATAATTTCATTTGGTAATCTTTTACTTAATTTACATCTCTTATTTTTTCATGCAAAAATCTGAATAGGTTTCTTGCAATTTTGCCTATCGATCAATTATTATATTTATTTCTATTTTTTGTGGATGATTTGGCTTCAATTGAATGGAGGCGATGATGGCTTGCCCTCAAGCTTCCACTTTTATGAGCTTTATAGTTATGAGATTGGCGAGGCAAGCTGGTTTGTAGCCATCTTATTTCTTTTCCTAAATTCAAATCCAAATATAAACTGTCTGATTGAGAGAGAGAGAGTATGGGAGATTATGTATTATTCAATGTGTTTGGAAGCTGGCATGTTCTGAGCGTCATCTCTGCATGAAAGCTATGGTTTTGCAAAGGGTTTGCCCTAACTATTTTCTGTGGGGAAGCTGAAGGCCTGAAGCTTCATCAAACTCAGGATTGGATTCTGGTCGGGTGTTGTAAATTCTTGTGAAAGTTCCGTTCAAGATTTGTTCAGAGCTTGCATAACATCCTTTTCATCTTTATGAGATCTTTATGCAGTCATTTTTTTGGGTTTATATATTTCTCGAGCCCGTTTGACTTTGGACTTAGGATAACACCAAATCTCTTTCTTATTTTGATTCCTAAGCTGGCATATCTGAGGCTCGTATTCCAGTATCGTTGCTGGAAAAGCTAGGGTTGCGAACATTTTTGCAACGATAATTTCTGTATGACAGCTTAACCACACATAAAACTTAAACAATCTTGAAGCACTGCAGTTTTTCACTAAACTACCTAAAAGTTTTTATATTGCTGCAAGCTTCCTTAAAGTGCTGCATCTAAGTGTATTTTAGTGGGAAAACCCTTGAAAGCCAAACTTCATGGGGTTTGCTGTTTGCCTTCTCTGTTGCTAGTTTGAGGTTTATTTAGTTTTGGATTTGTTTTGCAACACTCTCTGAGTTCCAAATCAACAAAAAGCTGAATGTTGAATCACAAGCAAGAAGCAGCCAAACTGGCCCTAAAGTAATCCTGAGTGATGATAATTTTCCAGGGAGTTCAAAATTTATAGAAATGGCGAGGCAACATTTGGATTGTCTGCAAGTATTCAAGCAACCTGTTTGCAGCCATCATGCTATTTGTGATCCCAGTATAAAACTCAAACATGCCTCTTAGTTAGTTTACTTTAATTTGTTATTTATGTGTGTGTGTCAACATTGGATTGTCCCAAGTATAAAACCAAACCCACAAAACATCAAAACTGTCTCCGACAATCTTATGGTCATTAGACATAAGATTTATGCATATAGGTAACATCTGCCAATATGCCATATCTAGACCGCAATCTATTTTTGGTCGATGAATGCTATTGCAATGTAGGATGATCAGTTCTATCAATCTTGATCTCAATGGTTTAAAATCATGTTACACATACAACACGAATGCACAACAAACGCATAATTAGAGAGCGACTCAAGATATTCAGGTTAAAACCAATATATGATACTCGATGATAATATGAAACCTTCATATTCCCATCGATACCAATATACGCCTCGATATCTTTCCCTCTCGTTCCCAAAATTTTCTCTCGTTCCCGCGTCTCCAATTTTCTCTTCGTCGCCACCGCGCGCCCTCCGTTCTCAGCCCGCCACCGCCCTCGTTCTTCCTCGTCGAGTTCCTCGTCGCCGATATTTGTGCCTACATTGATGCCTCAAGCAACGAATCAAATGATGTGGATCACAAACTAATTAAATAAATCGAAACACACATATATAGAATACAACTCATACATGGGTATCCTCAAATCTAACTTTCATTGAATTTGCACGCGCACTTAAAATAACAACTTTTATACTAAAAAAATTATGTATGCCATTACTTAGTAGTTTATGGTTTTAAGACGCAAAAGCCATTTGAGAAATACTTTTCCTACCCACTATTAATCCATATTCTCAATATAGTCATTGAATTTGCACGCGCACATAATAAGAAGGAGAAGACAGTAATGTGGCAGAAGGAGAAGACAGTAATGTGGCGGAAGAAGAAAAAAATGACATTTCTCGTTCTCTGTTTCAGCATCAATCTTCTGATATGAACTAATGATGGCTTTCACATAGGCTTTTCCCATTAGAGACTTCTTAGTGTCCAATGGAAAGCATACATCAGATTTGTGCAGGTCGGGTTCTTCTATGACTTTTAAGAGTCTCAGCTGATTCTGTAAATTACACCCTAGTTGGGTGATACTTTTACCACTTCTCACTGCAGGTGCGCTCTCTAATATCCATTTTGAATATCTATACTTACATTCAAAATGGATATTAGAGATCGCACCTGCAGTGAGAAGTGGTAAAAGTACCACCCAACTAGAGTGTAATTTACAGAATCAGCTGAGACTCTTAAAAGTCATAGAAGAACCCGACCTGCACAAATCTGATGTATGCTTTCCATTGGACACTAAGAAGTCTCTAAAGGGAAAAGCCTATGTGAAAGCCATCATTAGTTCATATCAGAAGATTGATGCTGAAACAGAGAACGAGAAATGTCATTTTTTTCTTCTTCCGCCACATTACTGTCTTCTCCTTCTTCCACATTACTGTATTCTCCTTCTTATGATGTTCGCGTGCAAATTCAATGACTATATTGAGAATATGGATTAATAGTGGGTAGGAAAAGTATTTCTCAAATGGCTTTTGCGTCTTAAAACCATAAACAACTAAGTAATGGCATACATAATTTTTTTAGTATAAAGGTTGTTATTTTAAGTTTTCCCTTATAGAGATATGATCTAACTGCATCTATCAACTATAAGTGTGCAGAAAATTATGATAAGAAAGGGTCGTAGCCATGC
The DNA here is from genome assembly GCA_030015575.1 of Agapanthus africanus. NCBI lineage: Eukaryota > Viridiplantae > Streptophyta > Magnoliopsida > Asparagales > Amaryllidaceae > Agapanthus > Agapanthus africanus. The sequence continues at coordinate 685,869,108 of CM057343.1, forward strand.
ATAACCTTGAATCTACATACCAAATCATGCAAAATCATGCACTTATTGTCACCTTGCCTTAGAATATAAAATATCTTGGAAGACTATAAGCGAGCATTTAAATCTTGATAGATTTTGACTTCAACATATATTTTTCTCAAGTACCATGAAATATACTTGCTCCGTATAAACCGTTTTCAGGAAGATGGATTAATAATGACAAATTATCCATTGTGGCTCACTAGGTTAGCATTTTCTCTTCTATTGACCATCTTTCTAATCTGCTTGGTAAATTTATTCGGAACCGGCTGCGAATCATTAAAAGACATGCATAAGAAAGAAAACTAAAATATAGATATATAGCATACCGATACATCGAAACTTCATAGTTGCGATGGCAATCCAGAGATATTTATTTCTACACACGTGGTGCGTGCGAATGCGTCAGGCATCATGGACAAATATTTCAGAACATGGAAAGTATTATTCGTATAAAGTAATTAAAACTTTTAAACACCTTGGGTAGATATTTTCTTAGTTGATGCAATCATATCATGAGAACTAAATTTAAGCTATTATACATATGCTTATGTATTTTTCTAATCTAATATATCTCACACACAGAGAGAGAGAGAGAGGGGGAGAACACCAGGTAGATAGAGAAATCAGGTAGCAGGATCCTGAAGAAATGGAGTCTATAGTATTGCTCATCATCATCATCCGTGATCCCTTTGAAAAAATATTATCAAAGGGATCATGGATGATGATGATGAGCAATGCTATGGACTCTATTTCTTCAGGATCCTGCTACCTGATTTCTTTACCTACCAGGTGTTCTCTCTCTCTCTCTCTGTGTGTGTGTGTGATATTTTAGGTTAGAAAAATACATATGCATATGTATAATAGCTTAAATTTAATCCTCATGATATGATTGCATCACCTAAGAAAATATCTACCCAACGTGTTTAAAAGTTTTAATTAATTTATACGAATAATACTTTCCATGTTCTGAAATATTTGTCCATGATGCCTGACGCATTCGCACGAGCACCACGTGTGTAGAAATAAATATCTCTGGATTGCCATCGCAACTATGAAGTTTCGATGTATCGGTATGCTATATATCTGTATTTCAGTTTTCTTTCTTATGCATGTCTTTTAATGATTCGCAGCCGGTTCCGAATAAATTTACCAAGCAGATTAGAAAGATGGTCAATAGAAGAGAAAATGCTAACCTAGTGAGCCACAATGGATAATTTGTCATTATTAATCCATCTTCCTGAAAACGGTTTATACGGAGCAAGTATATTTCATGGTACTTGAGAAAAATATATGTTGAAATCAAAATCTATCGAGATTTAAATGCTCGCTTATAGTCTTCCAAGATATTTTATATTCTAAGGCAAGGTGACAATAAGTGCATGATTTGGTATGTAGATTCAAGGTTATGCATGGCCACGACCCTTTCTTATGATTTCTTATCATAATTTTCTGCACACTTATAGTTGATAGATGCAGTTAGATCATATCTCTATAAGGGAAAACTTAAAATAACAACCTTTATACTAAAAAAATTATGTATGCCATTACTTAGTAGTTTATGGTTTTAAGACACAAAAGCCATTTGAGAAATACTTTTCCTACCCACTATTAATCCATATTCTCAATATAGTCATTGAATTTGCACGCGAACATCATAAGAAGGAGAATACAGTAATGTGGCAGAAGGAGAAGACAGTAATGTGGCGGAAGAAGAAAAAAATGACATTTCTCGTTCTCTGTTTCAGCGTCAATCTTCTGATATGAACTAATGATGGCTTTCACATAGGCTTCTCCCTTTAGAGACTTCTTAGTGTCCAATGGAAAGCATACATCAGATTTGTGCAGGTCGGGTTCTTCTATGACTTTTAAGAGTCTCAACTGATTCTGTAAATTACACTCTAGTTGGGTGGTATTTTTACCACTTCTCACTGCAGGTGCGATCTCTAATATCCATTTTGAATGTAATATTATAGATATCCATGCCTGTTTATGTCAAAATTACTTATATTGTCAATGTTTGATTGTCTAGTTGTTGGTGATGCGTCCATATCAGGAACAGAGGCCACTCCCGTTCCTCCAGGTATGTTTATATATTATATAGGGCATGTATATTGATTTAGAATCCTATATCATAAATATACACACATTTCTTTTGCTCTTAGTCGTCCAACTCATTATCATGGGCTGCTTGATGAGATTAGATTTGCGCCTGATGATCTACAAGAGCTTGTTCACTCCCTGTCATATGTGTAAGCAGCGCTATATGCGAGTTTACCTTGTTAGTATGTATGTACTGAAATTAATTAATATTATTCAAATTTTGATACATGCAGATACCAGAGGAGCACATCTTCTATCTCTGTAGGTAAGGCTTTGAATTTGTTGATTTTGGTATTTCTTGTCAATTTTATAGACCAGTATATGCTAAATATAATGTTCTGACAGTTGCTAGGGGGAAGGCAACATTCGAGGCTGCTGACCCCAGTCCTGGATGCCGCACACGGACGGCACCACGGAGGTTTGGAGATAGGCCGAGGACTGGGCTCTAGCAGGGCCCATATGAGGTTGGACTCCACCCCGGTGGTCACTTCCTCCGTCTCCAGTTAGCGACGTATCCAGCAGGAACAGGAGAGCTTGAAGGCCACCGTTCAGGAGTTGAATGGGATGCTGGTATGTATACTACTTAATAGTAAAATATAATGTCATATTATAGATATCAACATATCCAATATCAGTACATAGCCTGAGCTTATTTGGTTGTAGACTTATGTTTTATTAATCATACATACATATGTAATTGAAATAAACAACGCTTTTCCAAACTAAATATCCAAACAGGGTTTCGAAATAACTTAATAATGATACGAATTCGAATAATAAACAGTTCTTACACGCTTCTTACACAAGTTATATCCAGACGCGACAGGGTAGATCGGCCGAGCCTTCACACGCATCTCCTTCGGCTGCGGTTCCGCAGACAGCTCCTGTAGCTCCACCGCCCACTCAGACTCCCGCTCGCGACGAATTGCAGAGTTTATTGACCGAGGAGCAGGACCGAGCTGGACCGAGCTAGGGTAGATTTTTGGTTCTTTTTTTTTGAAACATGTATTTATTTATATCATACACATTGTACTATATTTTGAAACGATATTCATATTGGTTTGTATTTATATCATATTCAGTTTTTGTGTTTCTTTTGTATATTATATATATGCGTGAGATGTGATTATGAATACTGCAATATATGATTTGATTGATGTATACATTATTGTGCACAGGACGGGAAAAAATCAAGCAGGACTTTTTTAAAAAAAATTTCAGACAATATGTACCTACGGATTAATCCGTAGGCATACACGTTACCCCTACGGATATATCCGTAGGGGCTAAATATCAGCAGTAACTGATATTTCCCCCAGATGTCAGTGCCAGGTGTTTGGGAATCCCCCTACGGATATATCCGTAGGGGCCACTGACATTCCCCTACGGCGTTATCCGTAGGGGCACATATCAGGAATCCTGAATTTGTGCCCCTACGGAAAAGTACCTACGAATATATCCGTAGGGGGTAGTACATGCCCCTACGGCTATATCCGTAGGTCCAAGTCATTTATTAAAATAAATCGTAAATAATATAAAATCTTATACCCTACGGATTAATCCGTAGGGGAAACTGGACCTACATATATATCCGTAGGGGCAAGAATTTAACCGTAGGGATAAGTTCAGGTCCTCGACTTGCACCTGCGGCCTTTGCACCTACGGGGTATTTTTTCGCCCCTACGTATATAACCGTAGGGGCAGTTGTTTGCCCCTACGGATAAATCCGTAGGGGCAACCCTTCTTTGTAGTAGTGTAAGTGTTTGAGCGGGTCGACCTTGGAGATCAGCATAACCCGATGAGCAAGTAGATAGTGCCTCAGCTTCTTCACAGCGAATATCAGAGCCAGGCATTGCTCTTCGATCGGGGAATAGTTGTGTTCCGCCCCGACTAAAGTTCGACTGAGGTAGTAGAGGGCATTCTCCTTTCCTTCCTCGTTGTTCTGGGCAAGGGGTGCACCGAGTGACTCATCTAGCACGGCAATATAGAGAATCAACGGTTTATTTAGAATAGGGGCAGTAAGCACTAGAGGGTGCAACAGGTACTGTTTAATGCTTTCGAACGCTTCTTGACATTCGGCATCCCAGACAAAAGGAGCTCCTTTCTTCATGAGCTTTGAGAAGGTCCTACATCTCCCCGATACATTTGAGATAAACCTTCCTATGTACGCAAGTTTACCTTGAAAGGATCTTAGCTGCGTCAGATTCTTCAGAGGGGGCATCCCCATGATGGCCTTTATCTTTGATGGGTCAACTTCGATCCCTCGATGTCGGACTATGAAGCCCAAGAATTTTCCCGATGACACGCCAAAAGCGCACTTTAGAGGATTCATCTTCAGATCTTATTCCCTCAATCTCGTGAGAACGGTCCTAAGATCTTAGATGTGATCGGCCTTGGCTTTAGTCTTGACGACCAGATCATCAACATAGCATTCAACGACTTTTTGGATTAGGTCATCAAAGATATTGGTCATTGCCCTTTGATATGTAGCACCTGCGTTCTTCAGTCCGAACGACATCACCTTGTAATAGTATATTCCGATCGGGGTTCGAAATGCTGTGTGTTTCTCATCTTCAGGTGACATCTTGATCTGATTATATCCAGATGAGCCATCCATGAAGATGAACAACTCGTAATTTGAGGTGTCATCGACCATCATTTCTATGACCGGAAGTGGGAAATCGTCTTTAGGGCATGCCTTGTTAAGGTCCCTGAAATCGACACAAACCCGGATTTGCCCATTTTTCTTCTTTACTGGGACAATGCATGCGATCCAGTCTGCGTATTTCTCTTCCCTGATGAAGCCGGCATCGATGAGTTTCTTGGTTTCCTCGATGACTTTCTTCCAGTTCCCTTCTTATTCTTCGAGGAGCTTGTTTGACTGGCTTAGCATTAGGAGATATAGCCAGCTTATGCACGGCCACTTCAGGGGAGAGGCCAAGCGTTTCTTTGTACGTTTACGCGAAGTACTCGGCAAACTCATGCAGTAGGGCAATTATCTGCTCCTTTATTTCCTCTAATAGGAGTGAGCTGATGTAGGTCGGCCTTGGATTATTAGGCGTTCCCAAATCGATCTCAGTTAGCTCATCGAAGGTTGCTTGTCCGCCATCTTCGAGCTCTTGAGAGGCTTCTTCTGGCTCGGCTAGCTCGTCTTCATCATTTGACCCTTCGCTGGCTTCACCAATATGGATCATATAGCATGCTTTGGAATCAGGCTGGATGAAACCTATGCCCCGTCTATCTGGAATTCATCCATCGATGAGTGCTCGGACCTGAGGCGGATACCATAGCCCTTCATAAAACTTTGCTTCGGACTCCGTTTGATATAACCGGTATCCGCACATTTTGAAATATTCCCGCATCTCGGACGCATAGTATCTGGGATTAAGAACGGCTCTTATGCCTCTCTCATAGGGAAGGCACGCGACAGACAAATCGTCTGGGTGCACCACAGGATTTGATCCATAAAATAGGATTCCCTTCTGTCCATTTTTTATTCCGGAAACGTAGAAAGTTTTCAGCTGGTCCACGGTAGAGACTGACAATGCATCAAGCTCTTTGCACATCTGCTCCGGCACCTTTGTGACAACTAGGGACTCTTCTGTAATTTTGAAGGTCTCTTGTAGTTTCGCTTGTTGCATGAGGATCCAATCTGCACAGCTGTTGCAAGGCAAGTCCTCTTCCTCCGACTCTTCAGTACCGCTGCCAAGATGAGAACGGACTTTGCTGCTAGATGGGCCTTCAGTATCAGATTTGTCCGTATCGCTACCGAAACGAGGGCGAGTTTTATGGAAGGACGGACTTCCAGCGTCGGACTCATCAGTGTCACTACCGAAACGCGGGCGCACTTGAGGGTTTTTGCTTTTGAAAGTGACAACCAGCTCAGATTTGCTTTTGAGTTTCGGGGCTGTTCTGTCTTCGGTCAGCTGTGACTCAGCACTTTGGAGGTTCACAAAGTACCGAGAATCTTCATATCGGACTTCATGCACACCGAACGGCTGGATGTCTCCATCAATGCATCTTTCTTCGCCATTTTTAGTATACTTCATGCATTGATGGAGAGTTGACGGAATGATGCCGTAATCGTGGAGCAACGGCCACCCCAAAAGAATTTTATAAAACGTGTCAGCATCGATCACGTATATCTTAGCTTCGGTCTGCAGATCCCCAAATTTGATTGGCAAAGCGATAAACCCCAGAACTTGCTGGCAGTTTTGATTGAAGGCTTGAATGACAATCCTTTCCCTTGACATGTGTCGGACGTCCATTGACAAACTCTTCAGAGTTCGCAAGTTCATGATGTTCACTGAGGACCCCAGAGCAATCAATATGTGATTAATCCGATCTCCGTCGTTGTACCCGGTCACGTAAAGCGGCCGATTATGTTCAGGCGTTCCCAGTAGCAAGTCTTCGACCTTAAACGTAACTGCGGTGGCATGCAAAGCGTACTGGGCTTCTTTCATATTAATTTCTGCAAAGCGAGCCTGATACCGCTCGGGGTTTTGTAGAGCGTGAATGAGAACATCTCTAGAGAGACGGAAGCTTCCAGAGATGAGCCAAGACATTATAGTCCACCGAGGAAGGACTTGAGTTTTCATTAGCCGGTTCTCTGCCATCTTCCTCATTAGCCACCTGTTTTTCCTTTCCTTTTGGGGCGTTGCCCTGATTTGGAGGCAGAGCCCTGCCGCTTCTGAGCTGGATTTGGTTGGCCCTTGTGGCGGGCTCCTTGTCCTCTTCAGGGAAACAGAGCTCCTCCTTAGAGTCGCTGCCAAGATAGATGGCGTAGCAGGTCACTATAGGGATCTCTTCATTTGAGTCTTCTTCTAACTCCTCCAGAATTTCAGCCGCTTCTATAGGGAGGAACCCCTTCAATTGAATCAGAGTTCTTCCTTCTGTTTATACTCTTCGAGGGAATCGATATATTTTTGAATGGTCGATCTCCCTGCAGACTCTTTTTCGCGCCGAGCTGCACTTTTCTTCTTCTTGAGCTTTTTGGATTTTGAGCCTGATGGAGCCGCATTGGTAGCTGGAATGGTAGGCTTCTTTTGCCCTTCCTATTTCGTCCTGGGCTCTTTCCGAAGTAGCTTTATCATCTTCTTCATCTTATTAGATATGTGTGTACCCCACGGAGTCTGCGGTGAGTCCGTTTCATTTCCCAGGGCAGCGGGTTCGGCTGTCTGCTCCCAGAAGGCTTCAGCTTCTGTCTATATAAAGTTGGTAGTTGCAACTTGATTGTTCACCAACACACTTTTAGACAGCTCGATCTCTCCATCCTTGTACTGCTTCTCGACCCAGTCTTTGAAGATATAGCAATCCTCGATCGCATGGCTCACTACTCTGTGGTATGGGCAATACATGGGATTGTCGGTCATTTTTGCTTCTTGAGGTCTTTTCGACTACGGCAATTGTAGACCGTTGTTCAAGGCATTTTTAAATATCTTGCGGATCTTGTCCCTCCTGGAAGAGTAAACCATGTTCTTTTTCTCCTCTGGGGAAGGCCCTTCTTCTCCCAGCAATGGCTTTCGAGACCGATTGGTTTTGGGATCGCCTGCCTTTCGCTTGTCTTCATTGTCGGACGCACTGAAGACATTAGTACTGCTGGAACTCCCGCTCCTACGGTTGTCGTCCCGCTTGCTTTTCTAAGTCTTGTCTCTCTGAGAATCCGGGGTAGACTCTTGCTTCGAGCGTTCCAGCATTTGGACTTTCTTGGTTAGCTCTTGAAACGTCTTAAGGCCTGCTGTACACAAGAATGGGACCATCCAATTACTGAGGTTCCCAATGAGAAGGCTAACGGACTGGTCCTGCTCTAGCGGCGGTTCACACTTGACAGTGAGGTTGCGCCACCGGGCAATAAAGTCCGTGTTGCTTTCATTCTTCCCTGGTTTGGTCCTCACAAGGTCAGCAATGGAGATTTTGTCACTAACACTCATGAATCTTTGCCGAAACAGAGACTCCATTTGGGAAAAGGTAGCGATGGACCTATCTGGTATGCTCGCGTACCAGTCGAAGGCGACACCGTTCAGGATGTTGACGAATTGGCGAAGAAGAAGTGCGTCATTGCTCCCTGTATTTCCGCACGATACTTTAAAGTGGGCGACGTGCTGATTTGCATTTCCCGTCCCGTCAAATCTTCCGAACTTAGGAATGACGTAGCCGCTCGGGAACTCGATCAGATCGTACTGTGCAGGATATGGCCGCCCACTACTTCCAATTTCTTTCTGAGCTTCAGCTTCGGCCACCAATGTTTTAAACTTTCTGGTGACTAAATCCATTATCTGATCTTGTGTTAGCGGGATAGCGCTATCTGGGGCCAAGGCATCCCCAGAAGCGGAATGTGGCCGGCTTTCGTGCGGCTCGACCAATCTTGGACCCAAAGGGACAGGCATCGGCTGCTTCGGATTGTCATCACCCGGCTCATGAGTAGAGACTTGTGCTTGATTAGGAAGGGCTCGAGCAATTTGAGCCGTAAGCTGCATCACAACGTTCGTTAGGTCGTCAATTTTCGAATAGAGCTTGACCATCTCTTTATCCTTGCTCCTGAGCTGTTTTCGAAGCTCTTGAAAAAGCTCTTGCTCCGCGGTCCTGGGGCGGAAAGTCGGCTCTTCCTCGCTGTCCGAGCTTGACTTTATATGGACTGAATGGTCTTTCTGCCTATCATCCTCATCGAGAATGTTTTCATCATCCAGTGGAGGCGGCTGTTCTTGGGAAGCGGCAACTGTTCCCCTCGAAAGACGGCCGAGACTGAACGTCTTGCCTGAGATTCGGGGCAGATGCTATTTGGTTTTATCCGTCCACCTCTCCGAAGATACCAAGTTGATTTATGGCACCGTGTATCGGAGGTTTAGACGGATGCGGCCGATGTAGCAGACTTCGTCAGATTCCCCCTCGCTTGAGGGTTTTTTGATTGTGGGGACGCTCTTCCCTGCAGGCGCAAGCCCCTGCAGTTAATTACGCTACCGCATCGCGGTAACAACTTTCTCCTTCTCCAGAATTTCACTTCGTGTCGTGTGTGTTTGTTTTGTTTGTGGTTGCCCGTGGATTGTATACGAAGACTAGGTTATGCCATCGCCCGTAGGACGTGGATTAGTCCAAATCCGTATTTACTTGGATTTGGGTTTGGGGTTTTGGTTTGAGGATACGTTAGCCATATTTGAGGCTAAGATCAATTCAAACGTTTGTTAAGGATACGTTAGTCCTATTTGAGACTAAGATCAACTTAACGGGATCGTTTAGATCCGTTCCAGTTTAGGGACATGGTGGTCCATTTAATATATGGCCGTTGGGACCCGTCACTTCTCTGACGACGTTGAAGGATTACAACGACAGTTGTCAGAAGAGTTCATAGATGTACCCTTGAACCAAAGTTGATTATGGGTCTTATAGTCCAATTTGGGACTAAAATCTGTTTGAAGGTTGAAGGATACGTTAGCCATATTTGAGGCTAAGATCAACTTAAATGGGATCATTTAGATCCGACAGAAGAGCATTTGGGGGCTCTATTGTTCCAGTTTAGGGACATAGTGGTCCATTGCCAGTTTAGGGACATGGTGGTCCATGTTCTAGTTTAGGGACATGGTGGTCCATTGTTCCTGTTTGGGAACGGATATTAGTTTAAGGACGCATTAGTCCGTGAGTTTAAGGACGCTTAAGTCCATGGGTTTAAGGACCCCATAGTCCGTATCTTGGCTTAAGGACACTTAAGTCCATGAGTTTAAGGACCCCACAGTCCGTATCGATGTGTGGTTGTCGGGACCTGTCACCTCTCTGACGTCGTTGAAGGATTACAACGATAGGTGTCAGAGGAGTTCGGAGATGTACCCTTGAACCGGATGTAAATTGATTTAGGAGAGCAGTCTTGCTCAGTCAATTTAATTTGAGGACTTACGGCCATGATTGGGCTAAGTCCAGTTGAGAATATTCAACGTTTTTATTTTTGGCCTATTAGGCCGGTGCTAGGTCTTGGCCCCTGTTTAATAATGCACTGCATTTTCTTTCGGCCTGGTAGGCCTTTTTGATTTGGGCTCTGTCCCTTTTAAATGATGCAGAGCATCTGTTTTTATTTGGGCTCTGCCCTTTTAAAAGTAATGCATTGCATTTTATTTGGCCCGTCAGGCCCTTTTTTAATTGGGCTTGGCCCTTCTGTAAATAATGCAGTGCATTAATTATCTGACAGTGGCTTATCAGGCGCTTTGCGCCAATTATTGAGCGCAAGCGCATGTAGAGGTGACACGTGTCACACTCTGGTGAGCGCAAGCGCAACAGCGCAGTGCGCTGTGTCAGTGCGCTGCGCTGTTGCGCTGCTGACACGTGGCGCGCTCTGGTGAGTTGCGCCGATTTCAGAGAGCAATGCTCTATCTTAAAAGCGCATAGCGCAAGTTGTTATGGTGCTGACACGTGGCGCTCTCTGGTAGCTTGCGCCAATCCAGGAGCGCAACAGTGCAGATTTGCAAGTGCAAGGCGCTATTTTAATATCTTGATCCAATTTTGGATTCAAGAGAAGAATCTTTAAGATTTCAGAACCAATGGTTCATAAAAAAGCAATGCTTTTGTTATTTTTTATATTTTTATTGAAAATCCTTGATCTTGTTCTTAAATCAATGGTCTATTCAGAAGAAATTCTTCGTTTTCTAAAGGTTTTACCTTTTTCTTTCTTCTGAATTCTTTCTCAAAGTTTTCAGAAGACTTCTATGAGTTCTCTCTCTATTTCTTAAGTTTCTCTATTCTCTGTGTTTTTTTTTTTGGAATTGGGGTCTAGGGGCCTTTATATAGTGCCCATTAATTTGTTAAATTTGTTAAAGAGATCATTCTCTGAGTGATTTGGGGAATTTTCCCCACCGCTGGATCTTTGATCCAAGGGTTTCTGTTTTACAGAAGACAATCTTCTTGTTTTAACAAGAACAGAAAGATCTTATTGGAATTTTAATCTGTTTGGCGCAAATGCACCAGCGCTGGACACATGTCGCGCAGCGCACAGCGCAACTGCGCTGACACGTGTCGCGCAGCGCAGAGCACAGCGCAACTGAAGCGTTGCTTCCTTTAATTTTGTTTTAAATAGAGTCTTGCTCTGATTGGGTGCGCTACCTTGGGCGCTACGCTGACGTATCAGCTTTTGACACGTGGCGTGTTGCGCGCAGCGCAAGGAATTTGAAGCGTTGCTTCAATTTTTGAATTTTTGAAATTCAAACAAAGCTTTGCTCTGATTGGGGGAAATAAATGCCCCCCCACCGTTGCGCTCACGTGGCGTACACGTGAGTGCAGCGGTGGCAAGATCCTGGCCATTGGATCAACTGATAAGTTGAAGGGGCGCAAGCGCCTATAAATAGGACCCTTGGTCCTCAGTAAATGATTTACCATTTTCAAGAACTTGAGTTTTCAGAGCCTTACTCTTGTTTTTAAGAATTTTAGAGCCTTGCTCTCGTTTCTCTTCAAGAACTTCAGAGTTCAAAACCTAGAATCATCTTAGGTAAAATTTAACTTAACTTAAATTTAATTTAATTTAATTAACAGAGCCTTGCTCTCATAGATCTTAAATCTAAAGAAAACCCCTTTGGGGTTTCATCAATAGAGCCTTGCTCTCAAGAATCCATAGATCTACAGGGATCTTGTTTCATGGGTTTTAACCCATGAACAGAGCTTTGCTCATGGATCAAATATAGATCTTTTTGATCTGAAAAATGAAGAACTCCTAAGAGTTTTCATGGATCTTTAAAATCCCAAAATTTTTAATTCTTTCAAGGGTTAAGTTTTTCTTTTGATGGATCTTTCCATCATTATTACAGAGCTAGGCTCTTTTTAGGAAATTTTATTCCCTTGAGACCAGAGTTTGACAAATGTCACTCTGTGACAGAGCTTTGCTCTGAAAGAGGAGATTTTCTCCTTATCTCTAGGGATTTCCCATTAATGAGAATATTCTCTTGGGGATCTCTTCGATAATTGACAGTCTCATCCAATGATGGGGCTGTCTTATTAACTGATGCACTGTCATCCAGATTTTGTGGGTCCCCATTTGGTCCCCTACCCACTGCATTGCAATGTGGTATAAATTTTAAAATGCCAAGCGTTGGAATTACAACACTGACGGCTAATTTTTGTCCCTCCACAGGAAACATGCCTGCTGACCTATCATTCCCGTTTGTTCGCTCGGAGGGAGGATTTCCCTAGGCACCAGTGGACCGAGAGGTGCTCACTCTCATCAAGGATCATGACCCCGAGCACAAGAACCTTCACCTGTGGGGTAGGTGGTATAACGAGATCATCCAGGGTCGCCGAAACTTCGGTTCTGCTACGCCGTCTGAGCCTATATTTTCGATCCCCTATGCGGATGAACCCCCGGTGAAGTATGCCGTAGAGGTCAAAAATTGGAATTCGGATGACCTCCTCCAGCCTGTAATTGCTGCTATTCCCGTGCAGCCGCCGCCGGCAATAGACATTTTGGGGAGGCGAATTTATCAGGGTGAAGCACGCCCTTGGGGACAGGCCTATAACATTGGATTGATCCCGCGACCACCCGCCGGATATTTGCAGTGGGCCCGGTACATCCTATCGGCGGAGAGGACTCATCTGATGAAGATTAGTTTGTATTCGGCAATCTACGTCTCGCTCTTTGAGTATCCCTCTCCTCCAACGTGGTGGATTAAGGCTTTTATTGAACAATGGAATATCCCCACCCACACCTTCTTGATGACGGACAGGGAAGTCTCTATCTCCTTGGAAGAGTTCGCTGAAATCTCGGGTCTGCCGATGAGGGGGGAGAATTACGAGGAGCTGCTTCAACCTGACGAATACGTCTTTGCTACTAAGCCGCTGGTATTTGATCTGACGCCGGAGAACGCTATTCAGCACCAGTTTTCGGGCTTGGTGAAGGTGCTGGACATATATGAAGGGCTCTATCTGGAATCGGGCGTCCGGGGAGTCAGTTTCACAGATTTTATCGCCCGCTATATTCGACCGGAGTTTCTATCGGAGCGGAGCGAGAAGTTCGCCAAGCTTGATGACCCTTTCGGCTTCGGCTTGGACCGTCGACCAACATCGGAAGACGATCAAAAGGACTTTTATCTCCCCGGCTCCGCCGTCATGCCCTTGTCAGAAATCGCCGTCCCGGACATGGATGAGGAGACCTTTTTTGTAGGGTTCCTGGGATTGTGGCTGTGCATCTTCGCACTCCCCATGCACCCGCGCTACATGCGGCCGTCCGTTTTCTACCCAGCGCATCGGATGGTGGCCGGCCTGCAGTTGACAGTAGGAATCGCCGGGTTGGCTCACCTATATAATGGTCTTAGCGTGGCGGTGGACGCTAATGAACCTGGGGTGCAGCCTGCTAATTTCCTGATGCACTACTTCACCTTTTGGATGGAAATGCATGTGCACGGGGTGTTCGGCGTCCATAAGATCCTTTCGTTTTTCGAGAGGTGCAGACTCCCAAGAGTCATGCGGCTGGTCGGCGCCTCGATCGTGGTTGCGCCTCCGCGGGAGGCTAGGGGGTTGCTCCTTCGTCCACACCTGGTCGGAGCGAAGGTTTCTTTTTTGGATAAAGTCGTAACCATAGGCTCAGAAACCTCCAAGTCGGTGGTGGCGCTGCGCGACGACTTCAAGGACAGGGCCTCCATGTTGAAAGCCCGGGAGATTCTTCACCTCTACTCCATTCGGCCGGGCTACCTGGTGTTCAGGTAGAATGAGATGGCGCTCTTCATGAGGTACAACCCTTACCGGTTCGCCCAACAATCCAGCTATAACCAGGGGATCCCGCTGGAGGCGTTTTTGGAAGAGCCCGTGGCCAGCAGGGAGGGGATATGGAGCGCGATGCACCATTTCATGCGACTGAACACGGGCTCCTACTTCTTCATCAGTGCGCCAAACTGTGTTCCCAAGGTCCTCAACGCGTACGTGGCTTGGTATGCACACGCAATGGGTCCAGTTATCAATATGGAGAAGCACATGCTGGTTGACCGCAAGGGTGCGCCTCCCGGTGGCGATCGTAAGGCTCCCCTGAAGCCAAGGACCCCGGTCATTCCTCCGCTAAAAGATGCCGAAGCTGGGCCACCGCATGTGCTGAGCCCTCCGCGCGGATTGCCCCGTGCTACCACGGACGTGCCCCCAGCGCCCCATGCTCCAATGGAGACGGTGAATGTAGTTTCGCCGGAGTCTGGCGTGGGCGCGGATATCGGGACCCGTCGCCCTAAGGTGCCTGCAAAGCGCAAGTCGATCTCGGGTGCACCCAGGGCTGGCGAGCAGAAGAGGAAGAAGAAATCGCTCTTCTCAGCTGACGTTGCTTTCGGTCAGGAACCTCATGCTCCCTATAGCGAGGGCTTGGGCGAATACGGAATTTGTTCCCCTCCGAAAGACGGCCGGCTACTACTTATAGAGTTTGGGCTTAGGAAGATAGCGAGCGGACATAGACGTCGTCATCTATCATTGACCTAAGCTGTGGCTCATTAAGCGTAATATTTCTTTAGGATGCGACCGTTTATTGGCCTGAAAGGCCTTTCACCGTGCATATCCATGAGTAGATAGGCTCCACCCTGGTAGACATTGTCTATTATGTACGGGCCTTCATAGTTTGGCTCGAATTTTTCCCGCTTGGCGCGATTAGGGATCATAGGCCTTTTAACCACTAGCACGAGTTCGCCTTGGCAGAATGTCCTCGGTCGGGTCAATCTTTCATATGAGCGCGTCATCTTTGCTTTATAATCTTCTAGATTTTGTTGCGCTATGAGCCGGGTTTCATCAAGGGCATCAAGCTCCTCAAGCCGAAGGTGAGCATTTTCTTCGCCAATCAGCTCGTAGTGGACTGCCACTCGCAGAAAGGGTAACTCTATCTCGAGGGGGAGTACTGCTTCTGTACCGAATACCAACGCGTACGGCGTTGTGTTCGTGGCCGTCTTGAACGTAGTTCGATACGCCCAGAGAGCCTCTTACAGTCTCTCGTGCCAGTCTTTCTTATTTCGGGACACCGTCTTCTTCACAATCTTCATCAAGGTTTTATTGAAAGCCTCAGCTAGACCGTTAGCTCGCGGATTATAAACCGAGGAATATCTCCAGTCTATATTGTGTTGTTGCGCGAAGCGGCTGATCTTGTGACTTCTGTAGGCTGGCCCGTTATCGGAGATGATCCGTCGCGGAGTTCCAAACAGATAAATGACGTGCGTCTTGAAGAAATGGAGGATATTCTCCGTCTTCACTTCCCTTAACGGTACTGCTTCTGCCCATTTGGAGAAGTAGTCAGTCGTCGCCAGGATGAAACGATGTCCCCTGGACGATGTTGGTTCGATGGGGCCGATTACGTCAGTCCTCCACATTTCGAACGGCCAGCTAGCCACCGTTGGATGTAGTGGATTTGGATGCTGGTGGATGAAGTCCCCATGAATCTGGCATGAGTGGCATTGCTTCGCATACTCGAGGCAGTACTGAATCATCGTGGGCCAGTAGTAACCCATCCGTTTAATTTTCAACTTCATCTTCGGGCCTGCTTGGTGAGAACCGCAGGGTCCGTCGTGAACTTCCTGAACGACTCTTTTCGCTTCGTCAGGTCCCAGGCATCTCAACCATAGAGAATCAAACGACCTCTTGTACAGAGTATCATTGACGAAGGCGAAAGACAGAGCTCGTTTCATAAGCTGATGTCTTGAGGACGCATCTTCGGGCGTTCGACGGTATTTGAAGTAGTCTATAAAGACTTCTCTCCAATCCTCAGCCTTTTCCCGGTCTTTTATTTGCAGGGTCGTCTGTTCAGTCGCTCCCTTTTCTTCGGATGATTCCGAAGATATTTCTGCTGGGGCAAGCACCCGATGGCTTTGTACCACGATTCTGACGTCATCGAGGTTCTCGTCAGCCAGTTCTTTAGCGAGCTTGGCCAACACGTCCGCTTTGCTGTTTTCTGCGCGCGATATGTTTTCCAAAGTGTAGGAGGGAATTTGAGTCAACAGTTGTTGCACATTTTCGCCGTACTTCACCAACTCCGGTTTGCACGTTTGGTAGTCGCCATTTACTTGACTAATAACCAGTTGGGAGTCTCCGTATATGAGGAGGTCTTCAATTCCCATCTCGAGGCCTGCTATCAAAGCTTCATATTCAGCCTCATTATTCGTCCTCGGCTCTGTCAAGGAGAAGGCAAAGCGCATTATCCCTCCTTGTGGAGTCACGAAGATAAGGTCTACCCCTGATTTGATTATAGGGGTACTTTGTTTGCGCTTCTTCATAGAGGATGCTCCATCGAAATAAAGCTCCCATTGGGTATCACCTCCGTCGATCGCGTCAAACGCATGTTCGTCTGGCAGATCGCAATTCAGAGGAGAATCAGCAGGTATCGGATGCTCAGCGAGGAAGTCAGCGATGGTCTGGCCTTTCACTGCCTTGAGAGGCTGATAGGTTATCAAGAACTCCATCAAGAGCAAGGCCCATTTAGCGAGTCGCCCCGTCAATATGGCCTTCGACATTAAATACTTAAGGGGGTCTACCTTCGAAATGAGACGGACTTCATGCGCCAACGCATAGTGCCTGAGCTTTGTTATCACAGAGATCAACGCCAGGCAGTGTTTTTCAATGGGGGAATAGTTGCTTTCTGCCCCCAGTAGAACCTGACTCAAATAGTAGAGTGCTCTTTCTTTCCCTTGATCGTTCTCTTATGCCCATAATGCGCCTAAGGAACCTTCGAGGGCAGTTGTATAAAGAATGAGGGGTTTTCCCTTGACCAGAGCAGCCAACACTGGCGGATTCTGGAGGTACTGTTTAATTTCGACCAGCGCGCCTTGGCATTTATGATCCCAGACGAACGGGTTTCCCTTCTTCATCAGGTGGCTGTAAAGACGACACTTGCCTGAAAGGTTGGCTATAAATTGCCGTATGTACGCGAGCTTCCCTTGGAGGGACCGCTGCTATTTCAGAGTTCTTGGCGGGGGCATTTCCATGATCGCCTTAATCTTTGATGGATCTATCTCAATACCTCGGTGTCGGACGATGAATCCCAGGAATTTGCCCGAGGAAACTCCGAATGCACACTTGAGAGGGTTCATCTTCAAGTTGTATTGTCGAAGGCGTTGAAATACGGTCTTTAGATGCTCGAGATGTTCCTCGTATGATTTGCTTTTAACCACGAGGTCGTCGATATAGCATTCGACGATTTCGTGTATAAGGTCATTAAAGATCTTCGTCATGGCCCTCTGATAGGTGGCACCGGCATTCTTTAAACCGAAGGGCATCACCTTGTAGCAGAATATACCCAAAGGGGTCCTGAAGGCGGTGTGGTTCTGGTCTTCGGGATACATCTTTATCTGAATATACCCTGATGAGCCGTCCATGAAGGAGAAAACCTCGTGAGCGGACGTATTGTCTATCATCAGTTCGGTGACTGGTACTGGGAAATCGTCCTTCGGGTAGGCTTTATTGAGATCCCGGAAGTCCACGCATATGCGCACTGTCCCATTTTTTTCATCACCGGGACGATGTTGGCGATCCAGTCAGGGTACTGCACCTCTTGGATGAAGCCAGAGTCGATTAGCTTCTTGACCTCGGCATTGATACTCATCTCAAGCTCGAGCCGCATTCTTCTTGGCGCCTGTTTGATCGGCTTGACGTCCGGAGATATCGCCAATCTGTGCACAGCAATTTTTGGATCTAGTCCCGGCATTTCGGAATAGTTCCATGCGAAGCAATCTCTATACTGTACAAGCACGTCTTTTAACGCAGCCACCCTTTCTTCAGATAGCAGCTCGCTGACGAATGTCGGTCGCGGGTCGTTCGCCATCCCCAACTCAATTTTCTTGAGGTTATCTGCAGTAGTATGTATTCCATCCTCCAGCTCTTTCGGTGCTGGTGGAAATTCCGAGATCACCTCGTCGTTGCTGTTTTCGAAGCACCAGGGAAGGTCATCCATATTCTCGGGCTCTTCTTTTGATATTGTTATCATATGACAAGTACGAGCTCGTTTCGAAGACCGATGTGGAGATGGTTCTGCTTTCGTGGCTTTGGGTTCATGCTTCTGTGGTGGCGTTACCCTCCAGTTGTCAGACAGAGCGAACTTTCCGAGCTGATACTGATCTTCAACCCAGTTCTTGAAGGTGAAGCAGTCTTCGAGAGGGTGCCCTATTGCTCGGTGATAGGAGCAATAGTTCGGGTGAGAGACTTCACCTGCTTGTTCGGGGTGCTTGGACTCTGGAAGCGTAAGCATTTGGTGCTTTATAGCTAGGTCAAGCATCCTCTTTGTCTTGTCTCAAGGAAAAGAGTACGCTCGACTTATCTTCTTTATAAGGGACAGATCTGGACCGCTCGATTCCTGCTTGCGTGGCTTCTTAGTCCCGCTTTGTTGCTGTCGAGCACCTTCTTCTCTTTTCGACCTGTTTCTGCCTCTGCGTCGAGCCTTTTTTATAACAGGTTGACAGGGCATGGCATTTTCATCTTTCGCGGCCTGTTGGAGGAGGCGTTGCGTTTTGGCTTTCTCATAGATGGCCATTTCGCGGTTGTGGTCGTCTCGGACTTTTTGACCAGCTTCCCTTATAAGCCTGTTCATTTGTTCTTCGAACGACGGTCTGAGCACCTTTGCATCAGGAACTTTTACTGGTTCAGGATTAGCGTCCTCCCATTGAGCATCCGCTTCTTCATTGAAGTCATGTACGACGTAACAGTCGCGGAATAGGTCTCGTTTCTTGGACCGAATGTAACCAAGCCCGATTGTTTCCATTCTCCCATTAGGCAACTTGTGCTGAGTCCCGGGGACGTTCCAGACCCTGTCATAGAATTTGGCTTTTCGAGCGGTCTGTTTGAAGGATATCCCCTGGCGCTTCAGCAGCCTCTTCAACCCTACAGGTGAGATTACACTGATCCCTGTATACAATCCAGGGGCACAAATAAAGAGGGAACCATATCTTCCTAACAGGCTCCACCAGAAAGCGAAGCCAAATCTCGACGGTTCATAGACAACCTAGAGACAATCTCGACATTTGTCGCAATATTGCAGGCACAATTTCAACAAACGGAGCAAAAGGAGGATCCCTAGCTTCAACGTCTTGACGTCAACAACCGACCTCAGAGTTACAATGAAATGGAGCCACGGCATAGTCCCTAGTTTCAAATCTTAACGGCAATATCTACGACCTAAGAATCAACAAAGGCGTTCCTTCGCAATCCATCAAGATGCTGATACAACGCCAACAAAAGATCTCGCGGTCAAAACAAAACGAAGCGACGGCAAAATCCCAGCTTCACTTCAACAATCGTCTCGATACAGCAGACGAGATGTTAACAAAGTCGTTCCTTCACAGTCCAACCAAATGCAGATACAACGCCAACAAAAGACTTCGCGGTCAAAACAAAACGAAGCGACGGCAAAATCCCAGCTTCACTTCAACAATCGTCTCGATACAGCAGACGAGATGTTAACAAAGGCGTTCCTTCGCAGTCCATCAAGATGCGGACACAACGCCAACAAAAGACCTCGCAGTCAAAACAAAACGAAGCGACGGCAAAATCCCAGCTTCACTTCAACAATCGTCTCAATACAGCAGACGAGATGTTAACAAAGGCGTTCCTTCGCAGTCCAACCAGATGCAGATACAACGCCAACAAAAGACCTCGCTGTCAAAACAAAACGAAGCGACGGCAAAATCCCAACTTCACTTCAACAATCGTCTCGATACAGCAGACGAGATGTTAACAAAGGCGTTCCTTCGCAGTCCATCAAGATGTGGACACAACACCAACAAAAGACCTCGCGGTCAAAACAAAACGAAGCGACGGCAAAATCCCAGCTTCATCTCAACAATCGTCTCGATACAACAGACGAGATGTTAGCAACGGCGTTCCTTCGCAGTCCATCAAGATGCAAATACAACGCCAACGAAAGACCTCGCGGTCGAAACAAAACGAAGCGAAGGCCAAATTCCTAGCTTCAAGGTCTTAACGGCAAGTCATATAAAGCCTGAAAGACAACCGGAGATCGTCTCACACCAGTGCAGAATGGTCACCGTCTCGACGTTCGTCTCGATACAGCAGACGAGATGTCACCCCAGCGTTCTTCCTCCAGCAGGGTTCAGACGCGACAATCAAACAAACGGAGCCATGGCAAAATCTCTAGTTCCAAACCTCGACGGTTCATCAGCAACCTAGAGACAACCTCGACATTCGTCTCGATACAGCAGATGAGATGTCACCTCAGCGTTCTCCCTCTAGCAGGGTTCAGACGCGACAATCAAACAAATGGAGCCACGGCAAAATCCCTAGTTTCAAACCTCGACGGTTCATCAGCAACCTAGAGACAACCGCGACATTCGTCTCGATACTGCAGACGCGATGCCAGCAAACGAAGCAAAGGCCAAATTCCTAGCTTCAGGGTCTTGACGGCAACTCACATAAAACCTGAAAGACTATCGGAGATCATCCCACACCAGCGCGGAGTGGTTATGACTCATCGGGGCTCTCTAAAATGAGCCTAACCTCAAGTAAAAAGCGGCACGGCAAATTCCTAACGCTTGCTCTTCCGATGGTCAAACTGCCTAGGAAGATTGCTTGAAGACGTCTTGTCCAGCCCCCGAAGGGATCAGAGACACGGCAGTCGCAGGGCTACTCGAACAACACGATTGCCTATCGAGGAATATATCAGCTTATGCGACGGTACGACGGCCAAAACCCTAAGTACCACAGACCCTAACGGACTTCTGTCGTAAAGAGCAGAGGTTAACTGTGACGTTAGGATGTTCTTGCGAGAAATGCTCGATTCGTCTCGACTTGTGAATAAATTGATGTCTTTGCGAGAACTTCTCGATGCGGCTCGACTCGTGAGATAAAGCCTTAGGCAGTGGGCACAAAAGAAACCTGTTTCCTAAGCACTGGGACCCTGCAAGTTGGCCCAAAACGGTCTCTTGCATACTATCCACGGGTCTCACTCTCCAATGTCGAATCTCGACAAGGAGGGAAACAACCGCTTACGGGTCCTCTCGACTCGTAAGAAGGGATAATTCTCTTATAAGATCCTTACGACTTGTAAGAGGAAAACACACTTAGGGATCCTCACGATCCCTAGGGAGAAAATCCACCTACGAGATTCTCTCGATCCGTAGGGAGAAAAGTCTCTATGAGACCCTCACGGCTCATAGAGTTGAAAAGTCTTAGGCAGCAGATTTGAACCTGCGGCCTAAGCCATCGCTGCCTTTTGAAGAAGCCAATACAGGATGTTTGCTCTATCACCTATCAACCGTGTTTACTAAAGCTGTATACTGATAATAAAAGAAAGAGGGAAGCGACAGAAAGGACATTCGATTTGCATTTGATCAAGCGTTCGAGACATATCCATTCATGTGTGTGCAAAAGACTCAGAACGAGAAATGAGACAAGCTGAAATAAAAGTTTTTCCATTCATAGTATAAAAGGGTTCTTACAATCATAAAGAAATAAATAACAACATTATTAAAATGTCTACAATGGTATAACCTCAGACCCAGGACATGGATTGAGGAACTCGAAAGTAACCCTATCTAAGACTTTCCAAGCCTGGCGAACCATCCTAGTATGCTTTCTTTCGTGAGCACAAGCATCGGGGTCCCCCCTGATGTCCTCCTCCCTCCAATAAGCAGCGAGTATGGCGGACTGTTGGAAAGACTGGTGCAGGAGATCGACAAGATTGTCTCGCCGTCTCTTCGAGATTAGATGCATCAGATACACCGAGTTCACCTTATCCTCAGCAGCATCCAACGCCCCAAGCGGCACGCCCGAACAGAATAGGGGAAGCGCTTCCCAGATGGCTCCCACGATAAGCTTCAGGAGAGAGGAAAGTCGGGGAAGCAGTTAACCGTTATATGCGTCAAAGTGGCTCATGATTTCAGCACACTCCGCATTTGTGTACTCTCGATTTTGAGAACGGCCAAGTCGGCGGATGTCCCCGTAAAAGATGATCTCGTCGAGATCGTACATGTAGGCGTCCATTGCTCCTATAAAAGAAAATCGACAAAAATTAGCAACTCTTAAGAGTTCTGCTATATGATTTAAAAGGAGGAAAGCTCTATTAATGAATCAAAAAAAATTATAAATGAAATCTTTCAGAGAGCAGAACTCTATTGATGGAATCCTAACAGGGTCCTCTTTAGTCCTCTTTAGATCCCTTTGGACCTGTAGAGCAAAGTTCTGCTAAGTGAAACCCTAAATGGGTTTTCTTTAGATCAGGGATCTATGGAGAGCAAGGCTCTGTCAATGAAAATTAATTTAATTTAATTTAATTTAAATTAAAATTTTCACCTAAAAGTTTGAAGAGTTTAACTCTTGGAGTTCTTGAAAATAAAGAGCAGGGCTCTGAGTTCTGAAAGTAAAATTTTGAAGATGAAAATCATCTAAGGGACCAAAGGTCCTATTTATAGGCATCAAATGCCCTTTCAACTTCCAAAAGTTGCCACGACGGTTGGAATTCTGCCACCGCTGCGCTCAAGTTTGGGGGCCACGTAAGCACAACGGTGGGAGGGCATTTGTTTACCCCAATCAGAGCAAAGCTCTGTTCAAATTCCAAGGCGGGAAACGAAGCAACGCTTCTGTTTCCCCCAATCAGAGCAAAGCTCTGTTTTGAAAATTAAAATTAAAATAAATGAAGCAACGCTTCAGATCCCCTGCGCTGCGCGCAGAGCGCCACGTGTCAAAATCAGACACGCCAGCGCAGGGAGCGTAACGCCCAAAGCTGCGCACTCAATCAAGAGCAAGGCTCTATTAAAGAAGCAACGCTTCAGTTGACTTGTGCTCTGCGCTGCCCGCCACGTGGCAGCGCAGTTGCGCTGCGCTCTGCGCTGCGCACCACGTGGCAGCGCCGGGGCATTTGCGCCAAAAAGAATTAAATTCCAGTAAGATCTTTCTGTTCTTGTTAAAACAAGAAGATTTTCTTCTGTAAAACAGAAGCCCTTAGATCAAAGATCCAACGGTAGGGAAAATTCCCCAAATCACTTAGAGAAAGATCTCTTTAACAAATTTAACAAATTTATGGGCACTATATAAAGGCCCCTAGACCTCAATTCAAAAGAGGAGGGACATCAAAAAACTTCAGAAAAACAACAAAAAGAGAGAGCTCTGAAGAATTTTGAAGAACTCAAGAAAAAAGGTAAAAACCTTTATGAGAAAGAAGAAGAAGTTCTTCTGAAATAGATCATTGATCTAAGAACAAGATCAATGATCTTCAATAAAAAGAAAAATAAATAATAACAATGCCTTACACTTTTTTATGAACCACTGGTTCTTTGAAAACAAGAAAAACTTATTTTCTTTGATCTAAAATTGATCAAAATATAAAATAGTGCCCTGCACTTGCAAAATTGGCACTATTGCGCTCTTAGGTTGGCGCAAGTCACCAGAGAGCGCCACGTGTCAGCTCCAGAATCATTTGCGCCACGCACTTTTAAAATAGAGCATTGCTCGCTGAAATTGGCGCAACTCACCAGAGCGCGCCACGTGGCAGCAGCGCAGCGCAGTGACATAGCGCACTGCGCTAACTGCGCTTGCGCTCACCGGAGCGTGACACGTGTCACCTCCACATGCGCTTGCGCTCATTAATTAGCGCAGAGTGCCTGAAAGGCCACGTGGCATTCTGTCAGATTAATTGATGCAGTGCATCATTAAAAAGAAGGGCTGAGCCCAATTAAAAAGGCCCAACAGGCTTAGTAAATGCTATGCATTATTTTCAAAAAGGGCAGAGCCCAAACAAAAACAAATGCAATGTATCATTCTTTTTTAAAAAGGGGCAGAGCCCAGATAAGGGTCTGTCGGACCAGAACAGATGCTGTGCATCATTTAAAAGGGGCAGAGCCCAGATAAGGGTCTGTCCGACCAGAACAGATGATGTGCATCATTTAAAAGGGGCAGAGCCCAAATAAAGGTCCAACAGAGACCAAGATTAATGCTATGCATTATAAAACATGGGCGAAGCCCTAGTACAGGCCTAATAGGCCAAAGATAAATAAAAACGTTGAACATCTTCAACTGGACTTAGCCCAATCATGGCCGTAAGTCCTCAAATTAAATTGACTGAGTACGGCTGCTCTCTTAAATCAATTTACATCCAGTTCAAGGGTACATCTCCGAACTCCTCTGACCCTATCATTGTAATCCTTCAACGACGTCAGAGAGGTGACGGGCCCCGACAGCCATACATATTAAATGGACCACCACGTCCCTAAACTGGAACATGGACCACCACGTCCCTAAACTGGAAATGGACCACCATGTCCCTAAACTGGCAACGGACCACTACGTCCCTAAACTGGAACAATAGAGCCCCTAAATGCTCCTTTGTCGGATCTAAACGATCCCGTTTAAGTTGATCTTAGCCTCAAAAATGGCTAACGTATCCTTAAACTTTCAAAACAGACTTTAGTCCCAAATTGGACTATAGATCTCCCAACCAACTTTGGTTCAAGGGTACATCTCTGAACTTCTCTGACATCTGTCGTTGTAATCCTTCAACGTCGTCAGAGAGGTGACGGGTCCCGACGGCCATACATTCAATGGACCACTACGTCCCTAAACTGGAACAATCGAGCCCCCAAATGCTCTTTTGTCGGATCTAAACGATCCGGTTAAGTTGATCTTAGTCTCAAATCGAACTAACGTATCCTTAACAAACGTTTAAGTTGATCTTAGCCTCAAATATGGCTAACGTATCCTTAAACCTAAACCCCAAACCCAAATCTAAGAAAATACGGATTTGGACTAATCCACGTCCTACGGGCGACGACATAAATTAGTCTCCGTATACAATCCACGGGCAACCACAAACAAAACAAACACACACGACACGAAGTGAAATTCTGGAGAAGGAGAAAGTGGTTACCGCGATGCGGTAGCGTAATTAACTGCAGGGGCTTGCGCCTGCAGGGAAGAGCGTCCCCATAATCAAAAACCCCTTAAGCAGCGGGGAATCTGACGAAATCTGCTACATCAGCCGCATCCGTCTAAACCTCCGATACACGGTGCCATAAATCAACTTGGCATCTTCGGAGAGGTGGACGGATAAAACCAAATAGCATCTGCCCCGAATCTCAGGCAAGATGTCTTCACGTCGTCGCCGTCGTTCGGAGGGGAACAGACCCGAATAAACTATCTCCTCTTCCTCCTCAGTATCACTCCCGAAGATAGGGATGGTGGCGTTAGCTTTGTTCTCCGGCTTGTGACACCTCTCCGTGTCTTCGAAATCCGGTAAGAAGTATTTGGCATCTTCATATTTGCGGACTTCGTTCACGGAGAACAGGTTCAGTTCTCCCGTTACGGTATACTCGAGACCATCCTTAAAATATTTCATACACTGATGCTATGTAGAAGGGATGATGTTGTACTCGTGTAACCATGGTCGGTTGAGCAGAGCATTGTAGCATGTCTTGGCGTCTATGACGTGGAATTTAATATCCATGACAAGTAGCCCAAAGCGTAACGTCAGTATCACAGACCCAAGAGTCCGGGATGATTGAGAGTCGAAACCAGAGATGGTGATTTTATCCCGAGCGAGATGCTGAACGCTCATGCAGATTTCCTTTAACACCCGCACGTTGAGGAGATTAACGGAAGACCCATTGTCAACTAAGATTTTGCCTATCTTTATATCATGGCAATACCCTGAGACATAGAGAGGGCGATTGTGTTCGCACGTCCCCAGGAAAAGGTCTTCATCACCGAAAGTGATATCGGTTGTGTGCACTTCTTCCAACTCATCCTTCATCTTTTCTTCGGCGAGAAAAACTTGGAATTGCTCCGGCTCCTGTAATGCCTTGATTAACGAATCCCTTGCCTCTTTTGATAGTAAAAGGACGTCAAGAATGCTGAGCTGCTAGGGTAGCTTCCTCAGATGCGCTAGAACGTTGTAATCCACCTTATTTTTCTTCGGCGGGTCCTTAGAGGCTAGCTCTTCCATGACTTGGTCATCTAGGGCGATATCCTCAGAGACCTTTTCTTTCCCTTTATCTTTTTTATTTGAGGGTCCGAGATTCTTTTCAGGTAGCGTACGATTACGTAGCCGGATATTTTCACAGACCTTTGGCTCTTCTTCTTTTCCCGAGGTGGACTCTTTAAAGAGGGGGCTAAGAGCCATTTCCTCATCAGAGTCGCTCCCGAACGTGAGAACTTGCGATCCCCCGGCGTTAACCATGCGACAATCGCCGGTAGTTCTGTTAAGCCCCTCGGTCGTACCTTTCCGCTCCCGACGAGTTTTGCGCTTTTCCCGCTTAAAATGTTGTCGGTGAGCAACATATCTCTGCCACCATCTATTGAAAGCTTTGCACTCTTCGGTGGGGTGCAAAATCTTCCGATGATACAAGCAGTAGGAAGGGTGCATTTCCGCTTCACCAGCAATGTTTCCTTCAGAGGGTGGTGGCTTCATACCCATTGATATGGCTTTAGCAAACCTTTTCCTCGTCTTGAATTTGTTTTTATCTGCGGTGAACGTACTTTGCTCCAACGGGGGTGTCTCAACTCTTTCGTCAAGTCGCTGGCGCTTGGCCCTTTCAAATATGGCCGTCTCGCGTTCCCGATCAGTTTTACTTTTCAATAGAGCTTCACTGAGGAATGCGTCAATTGTTTCATCCGATGGCCCCACAATTTCTGGTTTAGGATCTGCCCCCAGCTTTTCAGTGCAAGGAGTTTCCTCATCATCTATGAACGAGTGGGAGATCATATGACAGCTCGCCACGTATTCCTCGGATTCATCCGACGAGCTCTCTCCCTCATCTTCCTCTTGAAAGACGTGGTTGAGGAACTCTTGGAGTGTGATGGGAGTCCGTGCTTTCTGGTTGTACTCCTCCAGCGCGTCAATCTGCTTTTGTAAGTCCGTGCGCTTGTCGCCAGGCTTCACGGGCTTCTTGGATTTCTTCTTCTTCTTCTTTGAAGATTTTGACGGCTGGTTGTGAGTGCTTGGGCCACCACCATCGATCTTTGGAGTTGGATGCGGCTTCAACATCCCTTCAATGATCTGAGGTTCCAACGGGTTCTTCTACCTGATCGCCGGGCATGTTTGAAGATCATTCAGCATCCTCTTCGTTTTGGCTGATAGCACAACCTCCCATGAAGCTTCTTCAACGAGAGAGCACGTTGCCCCCGGTGTATTTACCCTTTTAGGGGTGTGAGGCTGCGGCGGGTTCACCTTCCATCTTTCGGACAATGCGAACTTGCCTTGTTGGTACTGGTCTTCAATCCAATTTTTGAAGACGTAACAATCCTCGATCGGATGACCTAGTACTCGGTGATAAGGACAGTAATTGGGATCATTGACGTCGTTTGGCTGCGACGGACGTCGTGGATTCGGTAGATTTATGAGTCGGTTGCGCAATGCCAGCTCAAACAGTCTTCTCGTTTTATCTCGGGGAAACGAGTAAGGACGTCCTAGCCTCTCCTCGAGGGGTACGCGTGGACGCATATTATTTTGACGGACCACCGGCTTCAAGTTGCTCGGCTGTTGTTGAACATTGGCGACAACGATCGCTTTTCCCTTCCCCTTCTCGTTTCGAGAGTCTGGCTTTGGAGGAGACGGTCTGTGACCTATCTGGTCCATTTGAGCTAGCTTGTCGATCAGGGCCTGGAAGGTAGTCGGCTTGAAGAACATCATGAATTGAGATATGGTTGCTTGCGGATCAAGGGTTCCCACAAACATATCCACTGCCGGTGCTTCTTCAATGCGTTGCTCGCATTTTGACCATAGGTTCCTCCACCGTATCGCGTATTGAACCTACGTCTCGCCCGGCTTCATCCTGGCGTTAATCAATGCCGTTATCGGGGTGCGTTCGCTGGCGCTTGCGAATCACTGGGTAAACAGCAGCTCCATCTCCGCAAATGTCTTGATAGAGTCGTTTGGGAGCTCGGGGTACTACTCGAATGCTGTATCTGATAAGCTACTAACGAACTGGCGAAGCAACAATTTATCATCACCGCCGGTATTGCCACAAAGAGCCCTGAACTGGGCAACATGTTGATGGGGATTGCCAGTCCCCTTATACACATGGAATTTCGGTATTGTATAGCCCGGCGGGTACTTGATCTGATCGTACCAGCTCGGATATGGTTGCCCTGTTCTGACAACTTGACCGACTGCCTCCGTCGCCTGGTGAATCCGTATTTGCTGAGCTATATATTCGTCCAAATCAGCTTTGGAGATTGTCTCCTCCTTGGCCGTTGATAGAGCCGGTGGTGGATTCGACGTTTCTCCTCTGTCATCTTCAAGGATGATAGGAGGATCTTCAGTAGGAGGATCCTGCTGGATCATCATACCCACCATATCCTGGAATAGAAGGGCCATTCATTTTATATTGGTTGTTTGTTCCGCAGCCTCTTTGTCCTTCTTCTCCAACATCCTGCGAAGGAATTCAGCGTCAGTTTCTTGTTCCTGACGTTGATCCGAGGATGCCTCGGGGCTTTCTTTTGGCCCAGTGAGTGCGGCCATCGCATTCATCATTTCTTGGAGCTTCTGCTGCTGCTCCTGAGCTTTAGTCATCGATCGCGTAAGCGGTCTATGACCTGTGGATATACGGCTGTCCTCTTTCCCAGACGCCATGTAGACGGTATGGACCGCAATGCCCCCGGACTTAGGGCGTTTAGGTTCACTGCCTTTGACATTTGCCGTGGGCGTGGGGATTTTCTCCGGCCTTCTTCTTTTATGGGCCGTTGAAGTTGAGGGGGCCGTTGCAGCGGGCACCCTGGCGGTTGTCGTCCTTTGCTGTTTAACAGGACGGTTCTTTTCTTCCTGCACTTTTGCCCTTTTCTGCCGGCGAGAGTGATCTTGGTCGATTACGGAATCTTGAACCCTCCGCAAGACTTTTAAATTTTGGAGGACAGCCGTTGAGGGGGCTGTTCCAGCTTCGTTAATGTAACCCCCTCCGCAGGTGGAGGAGATCTTTTTAGCGTAGCAGTCGGAGAGTTCTTACGTACCTTCCTTAGTGGTTCAAAGCTGTTCTCAGTTGGAACAGCAGCATTAACTTCTACCACTGGAGCAGGTGGAGTTAGCCCTGAGGGAGAGTTGCCCCCGGCCTTCCTTACTCGGCGCCAGTGGCGACGTCGAGCGTGACGAGCCGTTGGGACTGGCTCGGCGATAGGGACAGCTTCGTCTTGCCCCCTGTCCGAATGAGCCGCTGCTGGTGCCAGCCTCTTAAAGACTGATGTTGTCTTTTGAGTGGCGATGTTCAGTCTGTCAAAGACAGACCCTCGAGTAGGAGCAGGGATGGTCAGCCTTAAAAAGACCGACTCTTTAACAGGAGAAGCCGCCTTAATGACTTTAGGAGCAGAGGTGGCTGTCTTCCTCGGGATGGCCATTTCAGGGTTCATGGGCTTCTTGGCGGGCCCATCAGAGTTCTGGTTCAGCCTGGTAAAGACAGAGGCTGCCGGTTTGATATTGGACGACCCGTTGAAAGGGGCTGTTGTAGCAGTGAGCCGATCGAAGACTGACTTCTTGTGCGCTTCTGGTGCGGGCACTGGAATGGTGAAGCTTGCAGGCGGGAGCATGGTCCCGAAAAACAGACCGGTGGTGGCCTGGGTCACTTGTTCCACCGGCATGGCAAGGATGGAGACCGCTTGAGGCCCATAGGCTACACCTCCAGGTGAGATGGAGCATTGGTTGCACTTGCATTTAGAACAGCTGGAGCAGTTGGATGCCATTGATGCTTGATTTCTGCGCCAGGGAAAAGACCAAATCTTAGTAACTTGAAACCCAAAGGCAACCATTAACAAACCGCGATTCGTTCGCGATGACGACATACGAAGTGTGGAGTGGAAAGAGGAAAAGGTCCCACCGGGCGTGCCAGAATCTGTTCCCCTCCGAAAGACGCCCGAGACTGAACGTCTTGCCTGAGATTCGGGGCAGATGCTATTTGGTTTTATCCGTCCACCTCTCCGAAGATGCCAAGTTGATTTATGGCACCATGTATCGGAGGTTTAGACGGATGCGGCCGATGTAGCAGACTTCGTCAGATTCCCCCTCGCTTGAGGGGTTTTTGATTGTGGGGACGCTCTTCCCTGCAGGCGCAAGCCCCTGCAGTTAATTACGCTACCGCATCGCGGTAACAACTTTCTTCTTCTCCAGAATTTCACTTCATGTTGTGTGTGTTTGTTTTGTTTGTGGTTGCCCGTGGATTGTATACGGAGACTAGGTTATGCCGTCGCCCGTAGGACGTGGATTAGTCCAAATCCGTATTTACTCAGATTTGGGTTTGGGGTTTTGGTTTGAGGATACGTTAGCCATATTTGAGGCTAAGATCAACTCAAACGTTTGTTAAGGATACGTTAGTCCTATTTGAGACTAAGATCAACTTAACGGGATCGTTTAGATCCGTTCCAGTTTAGGGACATGGTGGTCCATTTAATATATGGCCGTCGGGATCCGTCACTTCTCTGACGACGTTGAAGGATTACAACGACAGTTGTCAGAAGAGTTCAGAGATGTACCCTTGAACCAAAGTTGATTAGGGGTCTTATAGTCCAATTTAGGACTAAAATCTGTTTGAAGGTTGAAGGATATGTTAGCCATATTTAAGGCTAAGATCAACTTAAACGGGATCATTTAGATCCGACAGAAGAGCATTTGGGGGCTCTATTGTTCCAGTTTACAGACATAGTGGTCCATTGCCAGTTTAGGGACATGGTGGTCTATGTTCTAGTTTAGGGATATGGTGGTCCATTTTTCCTGTTTGGGAACGGATATTAGTTTAAGGACGCATTAGTCCGTGAGTTTAAGGACGCTTAAGTCCATGGGTTTAAAGACCCCATAGTCCATATCTTGGTTTAAGGACGCTTAAGTCCATAAGTTTAAGGACCCCACGGTCCGTATCGATGTGTGGTTGTCGGGACCCGTCACTTATCTGATGTCGTTAAAGGATTACAACGATAGGTGTCAGAGGAGTTCGGAGATGTACCCTTGAACCGGATGTAAATTGATTTAGGAGAGCAGTCTTGCTCAGTCAATTTAATTTGAGGACTTACGGCCATGATTGGGCTAAGTCCAGTTGAGAATATTCAACGTTTTTATTTTTGGCTTATTAGGCCTGTGCTAGGGCTTGGCCCCTGTTTAATAATGCACTGCATTTTCTTTCGGCCTGGTAGGCCTTTTTGATTTGGGCTCTGTCCCTTTTAAATGATGCAGAGCATCTGTTTTTATTTGGGCTCTGCCCTTTTAAAAGTAATGCATTGCATTTTATTTGGCCCGTCAGGCCCTTTTTTAATTGGGCTTGGCCCTTCTGTAAATAATGCAGTGCATTAATTATCTGACAGTGGCTTGTCAGGCGCTTTGCGCCAATTTTTGAGCGCAAGCGCATGTAGAGGTGACACGTGTCACACTCTGGTGAGCGCAAGCGCAACAGCGCAGTGCGCTGCGCTGTTGCGCTGCTGACACGTGGTGCGCTCTGGTGAGTTGCGCCGATTTCAGAGAGCAATGCTCTATCTTAAAAGCGCATAGCGCAAGTTGTTATGGTGCTGACACGTGGCGCTCTCCGGTAGCTTGCGCCAACCCAGGAGCGCAACAGTGCAGATTTGCAAGTGCAAGGCACTATTTTAATATCTTGATCCAATTTTGGATTCAAGAGAAGAATCTTTAAGATTCCAGAACCAATGGTTCATAAAAAAGCAATGCTTTTGTTATTTTTTATATTTTTTATTGAAAATCCTTGATCTTGTTCTTAGATCAATGGTCTATTCAGAAGAAATTCTTCTTTTTCTAAAGGTTTGACCTTTTTCTTTCTTCTGAGTTCTTTCTCAAAGTTTTCAGAAGACTTCTATGAGTTCTCTCTGTTTCTTAAGTTTCTCTATTCTCTGTGTTTTTTATTGGAATTAGGGTCTCGAGGCCTTTATATAGTGCCCATTAATTTGTTTAATTTGTTAAAGAGATCATTCTCTGAGTGATTTGGGGAATTTTCCCCACCGTTGGATCTTTGATCCAAGGGCTTCTATTTTACAGAAGACAATTTTCTTATTTTAACAAGAACAGAAAGATCTTACTGGAATTTTAATCTGTTTGGCGCAAACGCACCAGCGCTGGACACGTGTCGCACAGCGCAGCGCAACTGCGCTGACACGTGTCGCGTAGCGCAGAGCAGAGTGCAGCGCAACTGCTCTGACAAATGTCACGCAGCGCAGAGCGCAGCGTAACTGAAGCGTTGCTTTCTTTAATTTTGTTTTAAATAGAGCGTTGCTCTAATTGGGTGCGCTACCTTGGGCGCTGCGCTGACGTATCAGCTTTTGACACGTGGCGCATTGCGCGCAGCGCAAGGAATTTGAAGCGTTACTTCAATTTTTGAATTTTTGAAATTCAAACAGAGCTTTGCTCTGATTGGGGGAAACAGCAACCACATTCAAGCTAGATTAGGCTTGGGATGTGGTGGTCCCATCCTTAGTTTTGCTGCAAAGGTTGTCGCTGGGGCGCCCACCCACCATATAGACCGTATGGATAACATATCCAGCCATACTTTTATTATCGATGGCTGATTTCACGGATTGCTGTCTTGACCCTCCTGTTTCGGTAACGAACAGTCGACTGAAGGCGGCTGGGCTGGCTGGATTCTTGAATGGTGCTGACGCTTCCTTTTTGGTTTTGCCCCGCTGTTTTCGTGCGGCACAGAGCGCCTGATAGACTTTTGAAGAGATAGTGTCATACTTTTTCTGTTGGGGCCGAGACACGTCTCTTTGTAGCGACGTTCGGACCGCTGTCTTCTTAATTCTGACGGTCATGGCATTTTTCTGAACCCACTTCAAAGGTTTGAAGGAATTGCTGATTTTTACGGCCGACTCAGCCATCGTCGCGGAGTAACCCTGCTCTTAGAACCTCATAAGATTCCACTTGGCCAGAGTCCTGGCCCTCTTATTGGCTCGATACCTGAGCCGCTTCTGTCTCAGCCTTTCTATTTTGAGCACTTGGCTGGTTACGGCTCTTCGGGAAGCCGCCGTAGACCGGGCGATGGAGGGCTTTGGAGATACGCCTGATTGTGCATTTGTTGGAGTCATCACCTGAGCTCTTCCGCAACGTTTGATGTTGCCCTTTGTACCGGAAGCCTTGCCCCCAGCTGGAGCACCAGAGAGTCGTACAGGCACCGTCTTAAATTTCGGTTGTGGTATCTTAGCGATCACAACATTCGGCCTCTTACCCCTTGAGACCGGCTTGGCCACCTGTTTTGCCGGGATTTCTGCCAGATGAGCGCTTCCGGCAGGGTAGATGATGACGGAACTAAACTGGCGGGGCAGTTCCTCCCACTGTCGACTGAGGCTAGCGGGGAGAACCACATGAACATTGATCTTGACCACGTACGGAATCGGGGTCGCATCAGAAGCTGGATCCATCTTAGGAGACATTGTCTTTGAAAGTTGATTGCTGCACGGAAAAACATTATTTCAGTACAAACATCGGCATATATGTTAAATGAGTTCGCATGAACGCTTGACCCGAGATATGGGAGGAAAGAAAGGGTCCCACCGAGCGTGCCAGAATCTGTAGGGTATTTTTCGTCACCTCATTGAGATGAGAATACGCGCGTGCTTGTCAGGCGCATTACAGATTCCCCTTGCCTAGGGTAGGCTGGGGTTTATTGATTGTGGGGATCCGAACCTCCAGCAACCACGGACTAAGCTGCTGTTAATTACCCCTCACCTTTGGAGCGAGAGAACCTCCGATTGACGGGTCAAATAGGTCATGCAAACTTAATGTGCAGTATTGTGTTCTGAAGGGTTTTGGATATATCAGGGGCCCTGCAGAGTTTTTACGGGGGTCCCACTACCTGGATAGCGGGCTGGGGGTCAAGAAGGCTAGCAGCCCCCTTGCGGGGTGTGGGGCAGCGCTCCGTTAGAAATTTTTTCTAATGGGGGAGGTATTTTTAGTGTGGAGTACATGTAAAATGAGGGGGAAATGGCGTTCAAAGGACGCGTGAGCGCCAGCGCCTCACGTGCCTAGCATGCTGGCGCTGGCGTGAGCGTTTAGGCGCTGGCGCTGGCACGAGCGCCTCATGTGCCCGGCACGTGGGCGCTCGAGCGCTAGTGCCTCACGTGCCCGGCACGTGGACGCTCGGACTCTAGAGCTTTGGGCGCTCGGGCGCTAGAGCTTTGGGTGCTAGCGCCTCACGTGTCCGGCACATGGGCGATCGGGCGGTAGCGCCTCACGTTCCTGGCATGTGGGCGCTCGGGCGCTAGCGCTTTGGGCTCTAGCGCCTCATGTGCCCGGCACGTGGGCGCTCGGGCGCTAGCGCTTTGGGCTCTAGCGCCTTACGTGCCCGGCACGTGGGCACTCGGGAGCTAGCGCCTCATGTGCCCGGCACGTGGGTGCTCGGGTGCCAGCGCTAGCGCTTTGGGCGCTAGCGAAAGGAAGGGGTTTTTACCCCCAGAAATAGAAATTAAACTCCAAAAGAGGATTTTGAGTGGAGTTAAACTCCAAAAGATCTGGATTAGGAGTTAAACTCCTTTGAGGATTTGGGTCTTGGAGTTGAACTCTTAAAAATCTTCAGAGGTTCTTCTCTCTTAAGCCTGGGATCTTCTCTTGAGCCTCGGATCTTTCTCAAAATGAGATTTTCGGAGATGGGTCTCCTTCTTCCTCCTCTTTGTTGGCCGGATCTTGGAGAACAAGAGGGGTGAGATTTTAAAAAAAAATCTCCCCCTTTTGAGATCTAATGGAGGATCTGAGCTCCCCTTTGTGGGTTTTGTGGTGAAAAACTATTTAGTTTTAAAAAAGGAAGAGTAAAATTCTTGATTTAATTCAAAAAAAAGAAGAAGGTTTAGAACCTTGAGGAAGGAGAAGAAGGCACGGAACCCTAGAGTTTTAGAGCAATGAAAACGTTGTTATAGATATTTTCATCATGTTTGCTTTTATTGGCTACAAACTTTATATATAGCCTCTTGGCTTTACAAAATGGCATTTTGCCCATCCTATGCCTCATGTGCTCATTTCTTTTGCACATAAGCCATAGGCTTTACAAAAATTTGGCTTTATGCCCATTTTTCTTACATTTATTCATAAAATAAATACACCAAAATAATTTATTACAAAATTTTTATTTTGGCATGAGGGAGGCCGGCCACTTCATGTTCGGGCTCGACCCTGGCATTGGCTCGCTTGATCTGGCTTGGGCGCACTTGGCTTGGGGTTGACTTTGATTTTGACTTGGTCAACTAGGGTGTTAATTTTTACCCCAACACCTACGAGTCAGGAGCCCATACATCACCGCGTCACATTGAGCGTCTGTGAGAAGAGGATCTACTAGCCGCGCAACAAAGCGAGGAATAGTCTTCTCGATGGGCACCTCCCATGGTTGCCGACAAGCGTGAGGACGATCGCAAGCCATAGATTTTGGTTTGTTTCTTTGGAAAATTACTTACCTTGAGATCTGTTAATAGAAATGGGTTTCTCTTTGAGAAAAAGAAGGAAGACATGGTTTCGGGTTATAAAGAGAAACATTCAAATCTAGGCACGGAAAATTCTGTACATGGTGGAACTATTTCCAAGGCCCGAAAAAAAGGACATGGGGAAACAAGATAGTTGACCCAAAGGAATCAGAGTAAGAAGGTGAACCGATCCCAGCAGTTCACGAACGGTGAAAAAGATGACAGCGTTGCATTCACGGGCAAGCCACGTAAGAACAATGCTGGGGGGCATTTGTTCCCTTATAAAAAAAGGATGATGAAAAGTTCCTCACTAAAACAGCCCTACGTGTTTAACACGTGAGTGCCTATATGCAACGCATATATGCACAGCAATTAAAACAATTGCTAGGCTAAAATATCCCCACGTGTTTAACACGTGAGTACCTATATACAACGCATATAGGCACAACAATTAAAATAATCGCTAGGCTAAAACAGCCTTACGTGTTTAACACGTGAGTGCCTATATGCAACGCATATAGGCGCAGCAATTAAAAAAATTGCTAGGCTAAAACAGCCTCACGTGTTTAACACGTGAGTGCCTATATGCAACGCATATAGGCGCAGCAATTAAAACAATTGCTAGGCTAAAACAGCCTCACGTGTTTAATACGTGAGTGCCTATATGCAACGCATATAGGCACAACAATTAAAACGATTGCTATGCTAAAACAGCCCCACGTGTTTAACACGTGAGTGCCTATATGCAACGCATAAAGGCACTGCAATTAAAATAATTGCAAGGCTAATACGTGAGTGCCTATATGCAACGCATATAGGCACATCAATTAAAACGATTGCTAAGCTAAAACAGCCCCACGTGTTTAACACGTGAGTTCCTATATGCAACGCATATAGGCACAGCAATTAAAACGATTGCAATGCTAAAACAGCCCCACGTGTTTAACACGTGAGTGCCTATATGCAACACATAAAGTCACTGCAATTAAAACAATTGCAAGGCTAAAATGCCCCATGTGTTTAACACGTGAGGGCCTATATGCAACGCATATAGGCACTGCAATTAAAATAATTGCTAGGCTAAAACAGCCCCACGTGTTTAACATGTGAGTGCCTATATGCAACGCATATAGGCACTGCAATTAAAACAATTGCAAGGCCAAAGAGCCCAGCGTGTTTAACACGTGGGGGTTTATGCAACGCTGTAGGGTGTTTTGTCACCCCATTGAGATGGGAATACATGCGCTCTTGTCAGGCGCATTACAAATTCCCCCTGCTTAGGGTAGGCTGGGGTTTATTGATTGTGGGGATCCGAATCTCCGGCAGCCGCGGACTAAGCTGCCGTTAATTACCCCTCGCCTTTGGAGCGAGAGAACCTCCGATTGACGGGTCAAATAGGTCATGCGAACTCAATGTGCAGTGTTGTATTTTGAAGGGGTTTTGGATATATCGAGGGCCCCACAGAGTTTTTACAGGGGTCCCGCTACCCGGATAGCGGGCTGGGGGTCAAGGGGGCTAGCAGCCCCCTTGCGGGGTGCGGGGCAGCGCTCCGTCAGAATTTTTTTTTCTAACAGGGACAATGTCGTGGAGTGTGTGTGAATCTATATATATGTACATATATATAAGAAAGGGAAAAAGCGTCCAAAGGACGCGTGGAGGTCAGCGCCTCACGTGCATAGCACGCAGGCGCTGGCGCCTCACGTGCTTGGCATGTGGGTGCTAGAGCTCTGGGCGCTGGGTGCTAGCGCTCTGGGCGCCCCACGTGCTTGGCACGTGGGCGTGAGCGCTCTGGGCGCCGGGCACCCCACGTGCTTGGCACGTGGACCCGAACGGTCTGGGCGCCGGGCGCCAGCGCCCCACGTGCTTGGCACGCGGGCGCTGGGCATCAACAAAAAAGGGGACTTTGTCCCTGCACTGGGAGCTGTGCTCCCGATCTGACCCCTGGAGTTAAACTCCCAAAAAGTGATTAATCTATGGAGTTGAACTCCAACAAATCTTGAAACGATCAAAGGAGGGGCTGCTTTGTTTCTCCCTTTTGGCCCTGGATCTTCCCAATATGGGATTTCTGGAGATGGGTCTTCTTCTTCTTCCTGTCGGTTGGCCGGATCTTGGAGAACAAGAGGGTGAGATTTTAAAAATATTCCCTTTTTGAGATCTAATGGAAGATCTGAGCTTCCCTTTGTGAGTTTTGTGGTAAAAAACTATTTAGTTTTGGAAAAGGAAGAGTAAAACTCTTGATTTAATTCAAAAGAGGAAGAAGGTTTAGAACCTCGAGCAAAGAGGAGAAGGAGACACAAACCCTAGAGTTTTTAGAGAATGAAAAGTTTTTTTTCATTCATCATCATGTTACCTTATATAGGCTTACACATTTACATATAGCCCCTTGGGCTTTACAAAATGGCATTTTGCCCATCCCATGTCTTATGTGCTATTTTTCTTTGCACATAAGCCATAGGCTTACAAAAATTTGGCTTTATGCCCATTTTGCTCATGCATAAAAAATTACATCAAAATTATTTATTACATGATTTTTTATTTCGGCATGGAGGAGGCCGGCCGCTTCATGTTCGGGCTCGACTCGGGCATGAGCCCACTTGCTCTGGGCTTGGGCCCACCTGGCTCGGGGTTGACCTTGACTTTGACTTGGTCAACCGGGGTGCCAATTTTGACCCCAACAAACGCATATAGACACGGCAATTAAAACAATTGCTAGGCTAAAACAACCCCACATGTTTAACACGTGAGTGCCTATATGCAACGCATATAGGCACTGCAATTAAAACAATTGCTAGGCTAAAACAGCCCCACGTGTTTAACACGTGAGTGCCTATATGCGTTGCATATAGGCACAACAATTAAAACAATTGCCAAGCTAATAAGCCTCACGTGTCAAACACGTGAGGACACTTCCCTACGTAGAATTAAATTCTACTCAACAAGGAACCGTTGGATCAAAGATCCAATGATGATAGAATTAAATTCTATTGAAAATATTTTAAATTCCAATGATGATAGAATTAAATTCCAATGATCCCTACGTAGAATTTTAAATGGGAAATGATATTTTTTGTTAAACAGAAAGTCGGCAGAGCAAAGATCCCATGAGTTGGAAAATATTTTTCATCTCTCTTTAAAACAAAGAAAAATTGTGCTCCGTTAAACCAAGCACCTTTGGATTAAAAATACAACGGTGATTAAAAATCACCAATCTACAGAATAAATTCCATACAGGAAAATATTTTCCTAATCTTGTTTGAAAAACAAGAAAATATGTTCTGTGAGGCAGAACCCTTGGATCAAAGATCCAACAGCGGGTAAAACCCCAAAGCAATTGAAATCTCTCAATGAGGGATTTCCTAAAACTAATTAACAGACTTCTCTCCACTATAAAAAGAACCCAAGACTTCAAAAAGAAAAAAAAGGAAGGAAGAAAAGAGGAAGAAAAAAGGGGGAAAAGACAAACAGATAAAAAAAAGAGAAAGAGAATTCAATTCTCTGAAAGAAGAAGATCCCCTTCTTAAACAAAAAACCTAGGTAAGAAGAAAGTAGATTATCTTATCTCTTCTTTAAAGGTTTAACCCTTCATGCAAGAACTTAGTTCTTCCTCTGGTTGAGGTCTGCAGAAGCATATCTCCCCACAAGTTGAGAATTTAATTCTCATCGGCAAGATTCTTTTATGCAGATTCAAAACCTAGGGGAAAGAACTAAGTTCAAACAATTTAATTCTTATAAAAGTATATAGGAATTTAATTCCTCTGATAAAACTAGGGTTTAACCCTGTAAAAGAATTTAATTCTTATAAAACAAGAGACT
This sequence comes from Agapanthus africanus, assembly GCA_030015575.1. Taxonomy (NCBI): domain Eukaryota; kingdom Viridiplantae; phylum Streptophyta; class Magnoliopsida; order Asparagales; family Amaryllidaceae; genus Agapanthus; species Agapanthus africanus. The sequence continues at coordinate 685,908,321 of CM057343.1, forward strand.
TGAAATTCTCTAAACTCATATCCCAGCATCGTTAATATGAGATCAAAATCTTCATGCACATAGTGAGCACCTCTGATGAACAAAAAAGAATGGCTGAGACCGAGTCACGTGTTTCCCACGCGAGCGCCTAAAAGAAGAACAAGAAATTCCTTTTAGGGCAGTCACGTGTTTTCCACGCGACCCCCAATCAAGTGCTTAGCACTTATATGAAAAGGGAATAAACCCAAAAACAGCGTTCACGTTTTGAAGGCGCCTCACGTGTTCGCACGTAAGCACCACAAGGTCCAAGTGCTTAGCACTTATAAAAGAAAGAGAAATAAGACAGAGAACAATTCCCATTTCGAGAGCCTCACGTGCTCACACGTGATCCAAATACTCAGCACTTATAAAAGAAGAGGGAAAAAAACCCAAAAAGGCAGTATCCAACTTTAGGGCGCCTCACGTGCTCACACGTGAGTGCCACAAGAATTAAGTGTTTAATACTTATATATAAACGGGGACTTGAACCCAATGTACAGAACCAACTTTGAGGTGCAACACATGAGCGCCCCTGGAATCCAGTGTTTAACACTGCTTTAGAGCCTCACGTGGGAACACGTGAGTGCTGAATGTATACTAGTGTTTAACACTATGGGAAATCAACTTCAGCCCCAAGTTCGTTAAGTCTTCTTGAGATTAAAATATCTTCGATCTCCAAATAGACCGATTCTCTATGCTCATGCCTTCCAAAAACTGATGAAGAAATCTTAGTCTCAAAATACGACTAATGATTTCTGGGCTCGACCATTGTTGGGGTCGAAAATTGCACCCCGGTTGACCAAGTCAAAGTCAAGGTCAACCCCAAGCCAAGTGGGCCCAAGCCCGGATCAAGTGGGCCCATGCCCAGGTCGAGTCCGAACATGAAGCGGCCGGCCCTCCTCCATGACCAAAATGAAATCATGTAATAAATAATTTTTATGTAATTGTTTTATGCATGAATGGGCATAGAGCCAAATTTTTGTAAAGCCCATGGCTTATGTGCAAAAAGAAATAGCACATGAGGCATGGGATGGGCAAAATGCCATTTTTGTAAAGTCCAAGGGGCTATATGTAAAGTGTATAGCCTATAAAGGCCAAGATAATGAAAATATCTCAACAACTTTTTCATTCTCAAAAATTAGGGTCTGTGCCTCTTTCTCTTTCCTCAAGGTTCTAAAATCTTCTTCTTTCTTTTGAATTAAATCAAGAGTTTTACTCTTCCTTTTCCAAAACTAAATAGTTTTTCACCACAAAACCCACAAAGGGGTGCTTGGATCTTCCATTAGATCTCAAAAAGCGGAGATTTTTAAATCTCACCCTCTTACTCCAAGATCCGGCCAAACGACAGGAAGAAAAACGAGACCCGTCCCCAGAAACCCCACTTTGGGGAAGATCCAGGGTTCAAGGGGAGAAGCCCCTTCATCAGCTTCAAAATATTCTAGGAGTTTAACTCCTCATATATATATATATATATATATATATAATAATAATAATAATAATAATAATAAGTGTTCCTTTGTGGGAGTACAACTCCCGTTGCAGGGACCAAGTCCCTTTTGCCTCCCGAGCGCCCCGAGCGCCACCGCCCTTGCGCTCGAAGCACTAGGACCCAAAGCGCTAGCGTCCGAGCGCCCAAAGCGCTAGCGCCTAATGCGTTAGCGTCCGAGCGCCCACATGCCTGGCACGTGAGGCTCTAGTGCCCATAGCGCTAGCGCCCTAGCGCTCAAAGCGCTAGCTCCCGTGTGCCTCGCACGTGAGGCGCTAGCGCCCGAGCGCTTTCTCCCACGCATCTTTTGGATGCCCTTTTCCCTTACACACACACACACACACATACTCCACACTAAAATTACCTCCCCCGTTAGAAAAAATTTCTAACGGGGCGCTACCCCGCACCCCGCAAGAGGGCTGCTAGCCCTCTTGACCCCCAGCCCGCTATCCGGATAGCGGGACCCCCGTAAAAACTCTGCGGGGCCCCCGATATATCCAAACCCCCTTCAAAACACAACACTGCACATTGAGTTCGCATGACTAGTTTAACCCGTTAGTCGGAGGTTCCTTCGCTCCAAAGGTGAGGGGTAATTAACGGCAGCTTAGTCCGCAGCTGCCGAAGATTCGGATCCCCACAATCAATAAACCCCAACCTACCCTAGGCAGGGGGAACTGTAGTGTGCCTGACAAGCGCGCGCGCGTATTCCCATATCAATGGGTGACGAAAAACACCCTACAACCATCAATTCCTTTTCCCTCAAATATGGAATTGGTTCAAGGGTACATCTCTCTACACCTCTGATACATGTCGTTGTAATTCCTTAACGTCTTCAGAGAGATGGCAGGTCCCGACAACAAAATGCTTTTGGATGCACTTTCCAAAATGGCAACTACGGACCGTAACGTCCTTAAACTAGCTACGGACCGAAACGTCCTTAAACTAACAACGGACCGAAACGTTCTTAAACTAAAGCAATAGAGCCCAAATGCTTTTCTGTTGGGTCTCAATGATCCTAAAACCTTGTTGAGTAGATCTTAGTCTAAAATTGGACTAACGTATCCTTAATAAACATTTAAGTCGATCTCAACCTCAAACGAGATTAACGATCCTTTAATCAACCCAAACCAAAATCTAAATATATACGGATTTGGACTAATCCACGCCCTATGGGCGACAACATAAATTAGTCACCGTATACAATCCACGGGCAACCAAAAATAAAATAAACACACACGACACGAAGTGAACTTCCGGAGTAGAAGAAAGTGGTTATCGCTACGCGGTAACGTAATTAACTGCAGGGGCTTGCGCCTGCAGGGAAGAGCGTCTCCACAATAAAAAAAACCTCACAAATGAGGGTTAATCTGACGTAGTCTGCTACAACGGTCGCATCCATCCAAACCTCCAATATACGGTGCCATAAATCAACTTGGCATTTTCGGAGAGGTGGACGGATAAACCCAAATAGCATCTGCCCCCAAATTTAGCCAAGACGATCCATCCCGGTTCGTCTCCATTTTTGGCGGTAAACAGATTCTGGCACGCCCGGTAGGACCTTTTCCTCTTTCCACTCCACACTTCGTGTGTCGTGTTCGCGAACAAATCGCGGTTTAATATGGTTGCCCTTAGATTCGAGATACTAAGATTTGATGTCTTGCTCCTGTGTGTAGGGTGTTTTTCGTCACCCCATTGAGATGGGAATACGCGTGCGCTTGTCAAGCGTACTACAGATTCTTCCTGCCTAGGGTAGGCGAGGGTTTATTGATTGTGGGGATCCGAATCTCCGGCAGCCACGGACTAAGCTGCCGTTAATTACCCCTCGTCTTTGGGGCGAGGGAACCTCCGATTAACGGGTTAAACTGGTCATGCGAACTCAATGTGCAGTGTACGTGTGTATTGTTTTGGAAGGGGGGTTTGGATATATCGGGAGCCACGCAGAGTTTTCGCCATTGGGGTATGGGATTTGGAATTTGGTTGGCGTCCGCATCGCTGCACTGGAATATGGTACCAGGAGCGACTCATCATTCGCCACTTAGGAATTGGGGAGCGATGGCTTAGGAGAGGTTTAGATCCCTATCACCTAAGGCTTTTCAATTTTATGGGCCGTGAGGGTCCCATAAAAGCATTTTCTTCCTACGAGTCGTAAGGATCCCGTAGGTGTATTTTCTCCTTGGGAGTCGTGAGGACCCCCAAGTGTGTTTTTCCTTGGTGAGTCGTAGGGATCCCACGAAGGTTTGTTCTCCTCATGTATCGTGAGGACACATGAGTGGGTCTTCTCAATGGAGCATAATTCCAAAGGCGGAGACCAGCCGCGTAACTGGTGATTGTGGTGGGGCATGGGTATGACGAGAATTATTTGAGCCCGTGGATCGTATACGGCAGTCAATTTGGGGACTGGCCGTAGGGCTGGAGAATTTTGAGAAATTGGATTTTGGTTGGCGTCTGCATCGCTACACTGGAATATGGTACCAGGAGCGACTCATCATTCGCCGTTTTTTTTGTTTTTTTTTGTTTTACCACGATTGCTCTATCATTTCAGCTTTTCTTATCGCGAAGATCGCGATTGCTCCATCATTTCGGCTTTTATTCGTGGTTGCCCTATCATTTCGGCTTTATTTTTCATCTTTATTTTACTCGCTGATTTTTATTGCGAGTTGCCCCATCATTTCGGCTTTTCTCTTTTTTTTTCTTTTTATTTACACATATTTTTTATTTACAATTTTTTTTACATTCCTAGTTTAACGACTTAGAGGTCGAATGTTCCCAGTTTAATGACGTGGTGGTCGATTGTTTTCAGAGAGAGGTGGATATCTGAGAGAATCAGTTTCACGAAGAACTTCGGTCTCCGTTTGTATGAAATTGGCGGTCGCAGCTGGACTGTTTGTTAATACGCCTTTAGACAGTTCTATCTCTCCTGCCTTATATTGTTTTTCGACCCAATCTTTGAAGACGAAGCAGTCCTCAATGGCATGACCTATCACTCTGTGATAGGGGCAGTATTTGGGGTCGTCGGTCCTATTCGCTTCCTGCGGTCTTTTTGACTCGGGCAGTTGTTCACACCATAATATTGTATTATTATATTCCCCATTCTTATTCTTTTTATAAATAAACGGGTGCTTTTGACGCATGTCTGCTACATGTTACAGGTTACAGGTTCTTGGATCTAAAACAGTGAAAACGATGTAAAGACGATGTAAAAGTGAGATTTTGACCAACAAACAGAAGACTCTTGATCAAGCCTACATCAAAGATAAAGTTTACAAAGTGCAAGGCAATGCAAGGTCCAAAATCGCGAAGCGAACGGTTAGAAGTCCACTACAATGTTCACTGGAAAATCTGGAAGAGAATCAGAAGCTATTTTAAAGAAAAAACCAAAGAAACAGGAAGCCCAAAATGACATGAGCCAGCACAGAAAATTACAGAGCCCAATCCCACTTGTTGGCCGCGGTACCGCGGCCAAACCCAAGATGAGGCCGCGGTTTCGCGGCCGTATTGCGCAGTTAGAATATAATATTTTTACCATAATTCAAGATGGCTCTGACTAGGTCGTTTCTTAGGGGTATTTTTGTAATAGCAGATGTGCGAGTCATTGTAACCCTAGGGTTTCCTATTCTTTATAAATAGGAACTCTAAAGATTGTAATTCTTATGCCTCCTTCTAATAATAAATTTCAGATCTCTTTTTGGAGAGCATCGGTGTTTCTTTTCCATTCAAAAATTCAGATCTGACAAACCTGCATGGATGATTGGAGGGATGCATCTGTAAGTAGATTTAATTTCTCGCCCTAGTGTAGATTTTAATTCTTTGCCCTAGGTAGATTTAATTTCATGCCCTAGGAACTTGTTTAGGGTTTAGCTTTGGGGAAGGATTTTGAGAGATGAAATCTCTCATCTCTTTCTTACCCACCAAATATTTACAATAGGACTCCATGCATACACGCACATACCGCGCCCTACGGTATCCTACCCCTCGAGGTACCGATGACACCGTAGTGTAAAAGCCCGGTTGCGCGCGTTTTCCATGAAGGTTAGGGTAAGGATCTCTAAAGGAAGGACAAGAACCTAGAGGAAGGAACACCTTCCCGAATGGATCTAATCCCCTTTATTGATAATTACCATAACTTCTCACAGATCTTCATTCGGGTATAGAAAGCGTTGAGATTTAATTGCATTTCCAAACCATTCCTAAATCTAACCCTAGCAAGAATAGATCTAGATAATTGCCCTAGGTTAATTAGATTTTTAGATTTAATAACAACTCCGAACACCCTTCAGAATTAACTCGTTAGCGCGACTAGGAGATTCACAACATCCCTGTGGACCGACCCGTATTCACCGGCTAGCTTCATACGACGCCGTTCTTAATTGCGGTTTTGAAATAGTTTTCGAGATGAATCAAATGGCGCCGTTACCGGGGATGGCGTAGAACTTTCCTTTTTGCAATTTCGGGTTAATCATAAAATTTAAAAAATCAAAAAAATCTGAAAAATCAAAAAATATAAAAATATATCAATTGTTATTTTTTGGAAAGGGATACTTTCTTGTTTGAATTTTTGCAGGATATACAAATTCGGATCTGGAAATTTTCAGAAAGCGAAACGGAAAAAGAGATATCGGAACAGAAGGGATTTTAAAAAATAGAGAAGCACAAAAATTTTGGAGTCCCAAACCCCCCAACCCGCCGCGATTCCGCGGCCAAAACCCACCTTAGGCCGCGGAACCGCGGCCATATTGTCAAATCAGACTCTGAAATTTTTTTTGGGGATTCGATCTGTCCAGAGAGCCGCGGAACCGCGGTGATAACGCTCTTTTGCCGCGGAAAGGCGGCGCCTTGGTCGTTTCCTCTGACCAACTTTTCTCTGTAAGCTTTTCTCTGTTCCCCCATTGTATTTCTTAATAAATTTTCTGAAAATTGCCTGCAGGATTTTGTGCACTTTAGAAATATATTCCCTTCCAAATAACGATCTTGTGCAGGATTTTTGCGCCCCGCTTAAATTAGAAATTAGATTGCAAGTAATATTTTGCTGTTGCATATCTTGTGTTGAAAATCTTTTTGCAACAAAAACTTTTCCTAATAAAGAGAAAAAGAATAAAAAAAAAAGAATAAGGAAAATTTTGTAGAAACTTGCAAAGTTTTTTTTAGCCGCAAATAAATCCTTGCACCGCCACCATAAACTTTCTTTCCTTTTCCCCCTTCCTTACAACATGGGTACCCTACATAATAAATCACTTGCCGAACTTTGGTATCCCGAATCTAATTTTGCGTCGTATGTCAATTTGTTTGGTCAATTTAAAGACGATCCTTCCTTGCCTAAAAAATCTTTGAAAGATCAAATAGAGGCGTCTAGGAGAAATAGTTTGACTTTTCAACCCACTTTGTGTCAACCAAGTCAACCTTCACCACTTCCATATGTTGATACCACTTTTTCAAGTCCTTCTGTCACTCCTAGGCCGATGTCCATTGCTGAGCATATTGCTCAATCTCGCAGTCGATCTTTCACCCCTCTTCACTCATCCAGTTCTAGGGATCAACAAGACTATTCACCTTTTTATCCACATGTTGACCCTACCCCTGTCCAACCACCCACTTCCTACCAGTCCTACCCAACCTTTCCACCCTCACTAGACACTGTTTCGACACAGCCATTAGGGAGTTTCACATATCCAACCAATTTCGAATCTTTCACCGAAACCCCCTCACCACCTAAGTCTAGTTTGGAAGAGTCGTTGGAAGCTTATATTGCAGCAACAAATAAAATGACTAGGAATGTGGAAGCGTCCGTGGCCGCCCTTATGCAACCTAGTGAACCGGTAGCTAGTTTCCCGTTAGCTCCAAATTTTTCAATGTATAAGGAGGCGGTTGGACAGAGTGAGAATGAGAGAGGATTTCCAAATCAAATCTACCCTTACCCAATTGAAGCCCACAACTCCAGTTTTCCATCGAATGTCCTAATTGATTCACAAGTTCAAAATAAAAACGAGTTGTGTGATTTGCCAAATTATGAGGAACCCTTTTCGAGTGAAACCGCACCTAATCCTTTCGATCTTTACACCTCCCATCTAGAACTTAAATCGATAGATATCTATGCTTTTGATGACGTGTCTAAGAAAATTGATTTTCACTTGATTGAGGATATAGACGCCGGAAATATTTCGGATGATGAACCTGTCGATTTAATTGAGATTTTATGTTCAAATCATCATCCCGAGTTATTAAATGTTTCTGCCGAATTTCATATGCGTCTGGATTTTGATGATAATGGCATGGATGAGTTGAATTTTGAGGAGAATTATAAGGATAGTATAGAGGAGAGTTGTGAGGATCATATTGAGGTTGAACCATTTTTATTTGATGTGTCTGATTTTCCAATCCATCCTCTTGACCCTTTAACTAAATCACCCTCCCTCCTTTCCATCATTCCGACCACACATAAGATCATGCTTGAAGACTGTGAGCTTGAAAATTTTTTCTTTGAATCTGACACAGTTCTCACAGCCGATAACACGTGCGAGTGTTTCACTTTTTCGAATAATGTTGATGACTCACCGCCCGAGTTTGAGTCCTTTACATTTTCAGATGAGTTAATTGAACCATCAGACTCGGTTGCTTATAGTAGTTTCGAACCATTAATGGAATCTTTCAATTTCGAGACAGTTTACTACGGTGAGAATGATACTATCCCTAGTTCACTTCCTTTCGTCTTTCCCATTGTTCCGACCGTACAAGAGACCGTTACGCTTTCATCTCCAAAACCAAGTTCGGCGTACCCATGTTTTCTTGCGAATCTTGAGGGATTTGACCCCATTTCTCGACGGGTTGATAGATTAGCACAATCGCTTTTCACACTTCGGTCATCACATATTGCGCTAATTTATTCACTCGATTTACACCCTCAAGATCGCGCGACCCTTCTTTCTTCTTTCTGCCATTCTTCTCCTCCACCGAGACCATATCCTACCATTCTTCTTTCCACACGGTCTCGCGTGTTTCTCATTTTCTTGCACCAACTATACCATTACCGTGATAAGATTTTTGAATGGTTGGTGCTAACCTTTGGCTTGTGTAAGGCCAAGCTTTAGTTTGGGGGGGAACCTTGTTGTATATATGTATATATATTTTTGTTTTCTTTTTCTATAAATATATATATATATATATAAAAATTCAAAACATTAAAAAATAAAAAAATTGTAAATAAATAAACAGGGGAGTGTCGACATTTTGACCCTCTTGGTTTAGTATGACAGTGAGGACACTGTCAAGTTCAAGTTTGGGGGGTATGCTCTGTACGTCTTCTTCCTTCGCATTCATTTGTACATATTTTTGCATTTGCATACTTATTTGAAAACCCATGAAAAATTGAAAATTTTCAAAAATTATAAAAATTATTGTATTCAATTTTGGCTAATTGACTTGAGTTTGATGAATGGGTTAACTGGCTAGGAACAACTAGATCTTAGATTTAGTAAATTAAAAACCCTAAAAATAACCTTCCTTAAAGTTTAACGGTAGAAAGTATATGCCTTGTAGTTTATTTAGAAATAGGCAAATTTTGGGTTGACTTCTTGGGCTAAGTCGAAATGAGGGAAGAGTATTGATGTTCTTATTAGAGTATAAGTTTGAAAAATAGTTCCTAGCTTAAGTCTAGATTCTGAAAGTGTATACCCTACAATTTGCACAATCACGCACATTGAAACTTGGAATAGTAGAAGAGACCTTGAAATGCTCTTGTCTAAAGTCCTTAGTACAATGAAAAGAAAAAAAAAAAGTGAATAAAGGAAAAAATGGACACTGGTTTTTGTGATTACTTAAGGCTGTAAAAAATAAAAAAAATATGTAGCGAGGGTGCTTCATCACCTAGTGCCTTAGACCAACTGGTTTGGGAGTCACTGCTAAAGCCTTGGGTGTTGCAAAACTAGGAAGTACGCTTTAAAGTGCTAACGCGTCTTGTAATCGGTTGTTGGTACCTCAAGAAGTATTAACGGTCGCATGAAGGATGTGTAAGCAAATTTCATTTAAAAAATTCACTAATTAATAAGTGCTTTGGACAATGGACGAGAGTACGATTGCTTGATTTGAATTTCCAAGTGTAGGGGTGATCTATACACACACGTGGGGATATGTGATTAGAGTTTAGATAAGAGAAAGGAATGAAAGATAGAACTTGTATCTTTAATAGAGTTGATAGAAATTCCTAAGTGGAGATGAAATCCTAGAAGGAAGACTTAAGAGATGCCGAAAGCTAAGTAGGTCTACATAACATATATAATCTTAAGTTAAATAATGAGGAAGTGTGAAGAATGTGGGTGGATAATTTGCGAGTAAAAGATAATAGTGTTTCTTGTTAGAAAACCTAATTGGAGAACAAAAGTTAATGGGCTGAATTGATAGGATTTTGTGGGTAGTATCCGCTGAAAACCCTTAGGAGACAACACTCCTCCTACTAAGGACACCTAGAGGTTTAACGGCTTGTTGCACGAGCTCAGTGCAATCGCGTTTCCCTGCGAAAGTGCGGTTAGGATCTTAGTGAATAAAAATAAGTTTGCTCGAGGACGAGCAAAAGATAAGTTTGGGGGTATTTGTTCACACCATAATATTGTATTATTATATTCCCCATTCTTATTCTTTTATAAATAAACGGGTGCTTTTGACGCATGTCTACTACATGTTACAGGTTACAGGTTCTTGGATCTAAAACAGTGAAAACGATATAAAAGTGAGACTTTGACCAACAAACAGAAGACTCTTGATCAAGCCTACATCAAAGATAAAGTTTACAAAGTGCAAGGCAATGCAAGGTCCAAAATCGCGAAGCGAACGGTTAGAAGTCCACTACAATGTTCACTGGAAAATCTGGAAGAGAATCAGAAGCTATTTTAAAGAAAAAACTAAAGGAACAGGAAGCCCAAAATGACATGAGCCAGCACAGAAAATTACAGAGCCCAAGCCCACTTGTTGGCCGCGGAACTGCGGCCAAACCCAGGATGCGTATTGCGCAGTAAGAATATAATATTTTTACCATAATTCAAGATGGCTCTGACTAGGTCGTTTCTTAGGGGTATTTTTGTAATAGCAGATGTGCGAGTCATTGTAACCCTAGGGTTTCCTATTCTTTATAAATAGGAACTCTAAAGATTGTAATTCTTATGCCTCCTTTTAATAATAAATTTCAGATCTCTTTTTGGAGAGCATCGGTGTTTCTTTTCCATTCAGAAATTCAGATCTGACAAACCTGCATGGATGATTGGAGGGATGCATCTGTAAGTAGATTTAATTTCTCGCCCTAGTGTAGATTTTAATTCTTTGCCCTAGGTAGATTTAATTTCATGCCCTAGGAACTTGTTTAGGGTTTAGCTTTGGGGAAGGATTTTGAGAGATGAGATCTCTCATCCCTTTCTTACCCACCAAATATTTACAATAGGACTCCATGCATACACGCACATACCGCGCCCTACGGCATCCTACCCCTCGAGGTACCGATGACACCGTAGTGTAAAAGCCCGGTTGCGCGCGTTTTCCATGAAGGTTAGGGTAAGGATCTCTAAAGGAAGGACAAGAACCTAGAGGAAGGAACACCTTCCCGAATGGATCTAATCCCCTTTATTGATAATTACCATAACTCCTCACAGATCTTCATTCGGGTATAGAAAGCGTTGGGATTTAATTGCATTTCCAAACCATCCCTAAACCTAACCCTAGCAAGAATAGATCTAGATAATTGCCCTAGGTTAATTAGATTTTTAGATTTAATAACAACTCCGAACACCCTTCGGAATTAACTCGTTAGCGCGACTAGGAGATTCACAACATCTCTTTGGACCGACCCGTATTCACCGGCTAGGTTCATACGACGCCGTTCTTGATTGCGGTTTAGAAATAGTTTTTGACATACAGAATCAGCAGTTGTAGACCGTTCTTCACAGCGTCTTTGAATATTTTACGGATTTTGTCCCTTCTGAAGGAATAGACCTTATCCAGCTTCTCTTTCAGTGGAGATTCTCCTCCCTCTCTGAACATTGGCTTTCGAGGCTGGTTGGCACTAGGCCCGCTCATCCCTTGCTTATTTCGGTTAGCCGAAGTGTTGAAAGATTCAGAATCATCAGAGTTTCCGCTTTTGCGATTATCGTCCTTTCGGTTTCTCCAGGACCTATTGTTGTTTTGGGAATCCGAGGAGGACTCCTGTTTTGAGCGCTCCAGCATCTGAACTTTCCTGGTCAGCTCTTGGAATGTTTTGAGACCCGTGGTGCATAGAAACGGGGCCATCCAATTGTTGAGATTTCCGACGAGGAGACTGACAGATTAGTCATGCTCTATCGGCGGTTCGCATTTAACGGAGAGATTGAGCCATCGGGTTATAAAATCCGTGCTGCTTTCGTTATTCTTGGGCTTGGTCCTTACGAGCTCAGCAATGGTGATCTTATCGCTGACGCTCATGAACCTTTGTCGAAACAAAGATTCCATTTGGATGAAAGTAGTAACGGAGTCATCCGGTATGCTTGCGTACCAGTCGAAAGCAACATCGGTCAAGCTATTAACGAACTGGCGGAGGAGAAGCGCATCGTTGCCCCCAGTATTCCCGCATAAGGCTTTGAAGTGGGCGATGTGTTGATTCGCATTTCCCGTCCCATCAAATCATCCAAATTTAGGGATGACATAGCCGCTAGGAAATTCTACCAGATCATATTGAGCAGGATATGGTCTCCCGCTACTGCTAACATCTTTTTGCGCTTCAGCTTCGGCTACCAGTGTTTTGACTTTGCTAGCAACCAAATCCATGATTTGATCTTGAGTTAGCGGGCTACTGTTATGGTAGCCAAGACATTTCCCGAGATAGGATGCGACTGATTTTCATGCGGTTCGCCCACTTTTGGATTTGAGGGAATAGGCGCTGGCTGCGTTGGGACACCGTTTCCTGGTTCACGAGTAGAGCCCTGCGCTTGATTGGGCGGCTGAGAGGCAAGTTGGGCCGTGAGCTGTAGGACAACATTTGTCAAGTCATCAATTTTGGAGTAGAGCTTGGTCATCTCCTTGTCTTTGTTTTTGAGCTGCTTTCGGAGCTCTTGAAGCAGCTCTTGCTCCGCGGTCCTGGGGCGGAAAGTCGGCTCTTCTTCGCTTTCCGAGCCTGACTCCTCATGGACCGAAGGGTCTTTCCGGCTATCATCCTCATCAATAGGGTTTTCATCACCCAGCAGAGGCGGCTGTTCTTGGGAAGCGGCCACCACATTCAAGCCAGATTGGGTTTGAGATGTGGTAGCCCCTTCCTTGCTCTTGCTGCGTGTGCCCACCGTGTAGACAGTGTGGACCACATACTCAGCCATTTCCTTATCTTCGGCGGGGTAACCCTGTTCTTCGAACCTTACGAGGTTCAGCCTGGCAGGAGCCCTAGCCCTTTTGTTGGCTCTATATCTGAGCCTTTTCTCCCTCAGCTTCTCGATTTTAAAGGCTTGGCGGGCATCCGCTATCCGGGAAGCCATTGTGAGTTGATCAGCGGGGAGCTTAGAGAAGACACCCGATCGAGCAGTTATCAGGGGCACCGCCGGAGCTTGCGCGAGACGCCCTGTCGCTTTGTTGGTGCTGATGGCCTTGCCCCCAGGTGGGGCCATGGAGAGTCGTTCGGAAACGGACTTGCGCTTGGGCTGAGGTGCCCTCGCGACCACCACATTTGGCCTCTTGCCTTTCGAGACCGGTCTGTCTGTCACTGGGGCTTAAGGAGCCGGGATGGCGCCAACTGGCATGAACATGATAGAGCCGAATGGTAGCAGCGACTCCTCCCATTGTCGCCCGAGACTGGCCGGAAGGACCGTCCTAGAGTCTATCCTCATCGTGTAGGAGACGGGAGCTGAGTTCATCATCGAAGATATCGTTGAAAGGTGATTGCTTGAAAATCTGCATGAAAAGAGCAGTATTTTAGTATAAGTACAGATATGTACATTGATTGAGCTCGCATGAATGCTTAACCCGAAATATGGGAGGAGAGATTGGTCCCACCGGGCGTGCCAGAATCTGTAGGGTGTTTTTCGTCACCCCATTAAGATGGGAATACGCGCGCGCTTGTCAGGCGTACTACAGATTCCCCCTGCCTAGGGTAGGCGGGGGTTTATTGATTGTGGGGATCCGAATCTCCGGCAGCCGCGGACTAAGCTGCCGTTAATTACCCCTCGCCTTTGGGGCGAGGGAACCTCCGATTAACGGGTTAAACTGGTCATGCGAACTCAATGTGCAGTGTACGTGTGTGTTGTTTTGGAAGGGGGGTTTGGATATATCGGGAGCCACGCAGAGTTTTCACGGGGTCCCGCTACCCGGATAGCGGGCTGGGGGTCAAGGGGGCTAGCAGCCCCCTTGCGGGGTGCGGGGCAGCGCCCCGTTAGAATTTTTTTTCTAACAGGGACAGTGTCGTGGAGTATGTGTATATGTACATATGTATACATAAATATATATATATATGTATATATATAAGAAAAAAAAAGAGGGGGAAAAGGCATCCAAAGGATGCGTGGGGGCAGCACCTTGGGCGCAGTGCGCCTAGGTGATGTGCGCTCAGGCGCTAGAGTGCCACGTGTCGGCACGTGGGTGCTCTGCGCTTGAGCGCTGGGCGCTTGAGCGCAAGCGCACCACGTGTCGGCAAGTGGGAGTTTTGCGCTTCAGCGCCTGACGCTCGAGCGCAAGTGCGCCACGTGTCGGCACGGGGGCGACTTGCGCTTGAGCGCAAGCGCGCCACGTGTCGGCACGGGGGCGACTTGCCCCTTAGCGCTTGCGCTTGAGCGCAAGCGCGCCACGTGTCGGCACATGGGCGACTTGCGCTCGAGCGCTTGCGCTAGTGCGCAAGCGCGCCACGTGTCGGCACCGGGGCGACTTGCGCTTGAGCGTAAGCGCGCCACATGTCGGCACGTGGGCACTTTGCGCTCGAGCGTAGGGCGCTGTAGTGCAAGCGCACCACGTGTCGGCACGTGGGCGCTTTGCGCTGGAGCGCTGAGCGCTGGAGCGCGAGCGCGCCATGTGTCGGCACGCGGGCGCTCTGCGCTTGAGCGCCGGCGAGAAAAAGAGTCTTTTAGCCTAACAAAATTTCTCGGAAGAGAAATCAGAGAGGAGTTGGACTCCTGAGTGTGTTTTTGGGGTTAATGGAAGGGGTTCTTCTTCTTCCTCCTCTGTTAGCTGGATCTTGAAGATCAAGAGATGTGAGATATCAAAATCTCTCCTTTTTGAGATCTAGTGACAGATCCAAGTTCCCCTTTGTGGGTTTGGTGGTGAAAAACTGTCTAGTTTTAGGAAAGGGAGAGTAACACTCTTGATTTAATTCACAAAAAAAGGAAGAAGGTTTGAAACCTTCAGAAAGGGGAAAGAGGCACAAACCCTAGGTTTTTGAGAGAATGGAAAAGTTATTCTTATTCATCATCATTTTGCCTTATATAGGCTTACATATTTGCATATAGCCCCTTGGGCTTTACAAAATGGCATTTTGCCTATTCCATGGCTCATGTGCCATTTCTTTTTTGCATATAAGCCACGGGCTTACAAAATATTGGCTTTATGCCTGTTTTGCATACATTCATGTATAAAAAATTACATAAAAATTATTTATTACATGATTTTGTTGTTGGCATGGGGAGGCTGGTTGCGGGCTCGACTTGGGCATGGGCCCGCTTGACCTGGGCTTGGGCCTACCTAGCTTGGGGTTGACCTTGACTTTGACTCGGTCAACCGGGGTGTAAATTTTTATCCCAACACTGTGCAGAGAAAAGAAAATCGATGGCTTCCAACTGCACCTGCAACAGCAACTCTCGCTCCACGCCAAATGGAGGAGTGACTTATGGGCCCTAAGCGGCCTCCATCTTTGCAATGCCAATGGAGCAGGTGACTCAAGCCACCACTGGACTGTTCTTTGGGACCATGATCTCGCCAGCAAGCTTCAGTGCCCCAGTGCCAGCAAGCTTCAGTGCCCAAGTGCCACCACGAGAAGCTCCCAAGAAGTCGGTCTTCGATTGACTTGCAATTTCCACGGCCCCTCTCAACGGGTCATGCAATTCTAACGCCTCAGTATTCAACAGGCTGAGCCGCAGCTTAAGTGGGCCCGCAAAGAGGCCCGCGATACCTGAGGGGTTATCCCGAAACGGATAGCCGTTCCAGCTCCGGCGAGAGAAGTCGTCAACAGGGCTTCTCCTGCTAAAGGATCGGTCTTCGCAAGATTGGTCGTTCTAACTCCTGCTTCCGGCGAGGTCATCAATACTGCTTCCCCTACCAAAAGGTCCCTTTCGAAAGATTAGTCATTCCATCTCAATGGACGTCAGTCTTCGATAGGCTGGCACCAGCAATAGCCCTTCACCAAAGCAAGGGGCATGACGAAGCCGCTCCTACGACAGAGGTGGTCCCCTCTATAAGACATGCTCGACGTCGCCACTAGCGCCGAGTGAGAAGAGCTGGAGGCAACCCCCCTCTGGACTTACCCCACCAGCTCCAATGGTAGAAATTGTCGCTGTTGTTCCAACTGGGAACAGCTTCGATCCGCTCAGGAGGGTGCGAAAGAACTCTCCAATCGCTGCATTGAGGAAGTCTCCTCTGCCTGCTAAAAACATGACACAGGTGAAGCCGGAACAGCCCTCTCAGCGGCTGTCCTCCAAAATCCACGGGGTCTGGTGGAAAGTCCAAGACTCTGTAATTGACAAATATTACTCTCGCCGACTAGAGAAAAAGAAGGCTCAGCAAGAGGAGGACCATTCCTCCGTCGTACCACAGAAGGCATCGTTTACATGGGTGCCTGTTACAATGGCCCCTCCGACTTCAACCTCCCACAAAAGGAGAAGGCCGGAGAAAACCTCACTGCCGCCGGCAAATCCCAGGGGTGATGGATCCAAATGCCCTAAGTCCCGGGGCATGATCGTGCACACGGTGTACACGACTTCCGGGAAAGAGGAAAGTCATACTTTCACGGGTCATCAACCATTCACTCGGTCGTTGACAAAAGCTCCAAGAAATGCTGATAAAAATGTTAGCACTCACCGGGCAGAAAGAAAGCTTGGAATCAACGTCTAAGCAGCGCTAGGAGCAGGAGACTGATACGGAGTTCCTGCGGTAGGTGCTAGAAAGAAAGGATAATGAGGCCGCGGAACATGCCGCTAATATAAAGCAGATGGCGCTCATCATGAGGCCGCCGGGAAGCTTCCTGCCCAATCCGTCCACCGCGGGTAGCTTCCTGCCCAACAATACCGTGGATCCAAAACCCTCATCACGAGACGGCCGGGTAGCTGCCTGGCCTATTCACCACTGGTGGCTTCATGCCCAACAATACTGTGAATCCAAATGTAACACCCTGGTTCATTTATACCATATTTTATTTGGGTATTTTCTAATCTAGCGACAGTTTCTTGATTATTATGGTTTTGGGTGCGGATAGTGCATTTGGTATCTGTGATTAATATCCGACCCGACCCGCATGCTTGAAACCCATCTTAGTTCTAGATTGCGTCATATTTGCTAATACAGAGGATCCGTGCACATTTAGCTTCTATATACAAGTATAATATAATTGGTATCTGTATATCTTTAAATAATACAAATTATAACCGAACAATGCATTTTAATGTCTAGCATGGCCTGTTATCATACCCCATATCTTGTGAGTGCATCCATATATCGTGTTCATGTCTAGATCGCTAAAACAGGCTCGTTTGGATCGCTACGTGTATTTACGTGTATCCATTTTTGGGGGCATGCATTTTATTTAACCGGACATCGCACTATAGTTTTAACTGATACGTATATTATCTATATTTTAAAATTAGATTTTTAGGAAAGATCAGGGTAGTTTTCGGAGTATATTTGTATTAGCTATTTAAACCCAGAAAATATATTATAATATTTTTATATATTGACAGTTTATAAATCTAATATAATCAATATATATTATATTAATAACTAAATAAATCCTCACATATCTCTCTCTTCTCACCCTCTCTCTCCTCTCGTACTCTCTCTCTCTCTCTTTATATATATATATATATATATATATATATATATATATATATATATATATATATAAATAATAATAATAATAATAATAATAATAATAAAACCTAATTAATAAACCAACACTCATCTCTTTCCTCTCTTCCCTGCCTTCCTCGCGACGACGAAACCCAGAAAACCTAACCCTAGCTGTCACCGTCGACCTCCCCATCGTCAGCATCTCGACCTCACCACCCTCGTTTCTTTCTCCTCTTTATCCCGAGCTCCTGCAATCGACCTTGAGCATCTGCAACCTCGAGAACCCAAACCCCCAACCCAAGAACCGCCACCCTCATCACCGGCAACCAGCCGTTGCCATCACCCGACCTCACCTTCACCTCCTCATCCCCGAGCCCTGCATCTTTCTCCACCCAATGCCCCCCCAACCCTGCACAGCACCCCGCGACCCCTGCAGCAACTCGAGGAACCCATCGCCTGCACCCTTCACCGCCGATCACCCATGACCTTGTCGTCGTCACCCTCTCCTTCTCCTCACCTCCCTCTCCAACTCCCGACACCACTACCATCCTCGCCACCCTAGAACCTCCAACAGCAACCCCAACCAACTCAGAAAAAAACCCTCTGCCCTTCGCCGTCGACAGATGCCCATTGTCGCCATCATTGTTGGGGTCGAAAATTGCACCCCGGTTGACCAAGTCAAAGTCAAGGTCAATCCCAAGCCAAGTGGGCCCAAGCCCGGATCAAGTGGGCCCATGTCCAGGTCGAGTCCGAACATGAAGCGGCCGACCCTCCTCCATGCCTAAAATGAAATCATGTAATAAATAATTTTTATGTAATTTCTTATGCATGAATGGGCATAAAGCCAAATTTTTGTAAAGCGCATGGCTTATGTGCAAAAAGAAATGGCACATGAGCCATGGGATAGGCAAAATGCCATTTTGTGAATCCCAAGGGGCTATATGTAAAGTGCATAGCTTATAAAGGCAAAGATAATGAAAATATCTCAACAACTTTTTCTCTCTCCAAAAGAATCAAGATCTGTGATCTTCTCCTTCCTCAAGGTTCTAAAAACCTTCTTCTCTTTTTGAATTAAATCAAGAGTTTTACTCTTCTTTTTCCAAAACTAAATAGTTTTTTACCACGAAACCCACAAAGGGGAACTCAGATCTCCCATCAGATCTTAAAAATAAGAGATTTTTAAAATCTCATACTTCTTGTTCTGCAAGATCCAGCCAAAAGAGGAGGAAGAAGGAGACCCATTTCCTAAAAATCCCACTTTAGGAAGATCCAGAGCTCAAGGGAGAAGCCCGTTTCAGCATCTCCAAAAACATCTTAGGAGTTTAACTCCGCTCTAAATTCTCTTTCGGGAGTTTAAATCCCATTTCTGGGGCTAAAAGCCCCTTTTCCTCGCCGGCACCCAAGCGTCCGAACGCTTAGCGCCCCAAGCGCTCGAGCGCCCAGCGCCCACGTGCCGGGCATGTGGTGCGCTAGCGCTTGAGCGCCCAGCGCCCACGTGCCGGGCACGTGGTGCGCTAGCGCTCGAGCGCCCAGCGCCCACGTGCCGGGCACATGGTATGCTAGCGCTCGAGCGCTTAGCACTCAAGCGCCCAGCGCCCACGTGTCGGACACATGGTGCGTCCAGCGCTCGCGTGCTAGGCACGTGAGGCGCTGACCCCATGCGTCCTTTGGACGCTTTTCCCCTTTATATATATATGTATACATGTATATATATATAGATACACACACACTCCACAACACCGTCCCTGTTAGAATTTTTTTTCTAACGGGGCGCTGTCCCGCACCCCGCTAGGGGGCTGCTAGCCCCCTTGACCCCCATCCCGCTATCCGGGTAGCGGGACCCCCGTAAAAACTATGCGGGCCTCCCGATATATCCCAAACCCCCTTAAAAACACAACACTGCACATTGAGTTCGCATGACCAGTTCAACCAGTCAATCGGAGGTTCTCTCGCTCCAAATGCGAGGGGTAATTAACGGCAGCTTAGTCCGCGGCTGCCGGAGATTCGGATCCGCACAATCAATAAACCCCAGCCTACCCTAGGCAGGGAGAATCTGTAGTATGTCTGACAAGCGCGTGCGTATTCCCATCTCAATGGGGTGACGAAAAACACCCTACAGATTCTGGCACGCCCGGTGGGACTTGTCTCTCCTCCCATATTTCGGGTTAAACGTTCATGCGAACTCAATCAATATACATATCGATTGCCTGTACTGAAATCATGCTTCTTTGTGCAGGTTAACAAATTTCAAATTGCAATCTCCGGACGCAGCAAAAATGTCTCCAAAGATGAACTCAGCTCTCAGCACGGCTCCCGTCTCCTACACAATGAAGATAGACTCCAGGACGGTCCTCTCGGCAAGTCTCGGACGACAGTGGGAAGAACCGCTGCTACAATTTGGGTCTATTCTGTTTGTCTCGGCTAATGCCATCCCTGCACCTCAAGCTCCGGTAACCGACAAACCGGCCTAGAAAGGCAAAAGGCCAAATGTGTTGATCTCAAGGGCGCCCCAATCTAAACGTGAGTCAGTGCTCAAACGGCTCTCCATGGCCCCAGCTGGGGCAAAGACGTCAGAACAAAACAAGTTGCCAGACATCGTGGGCAAGCCCAGACGATACCTTCGACGGACACGCGGGCGGATGTCTTCTCAAGCCTCCCCATCATTCAGCCTATGGCGGCTTCCCGAAGAGCAGAAGCCTGCCATACGCTCAAGGCAGAGAAGCTGAGGCAGAAGCGGCTCAGATACAGAGCCAACAAAAGGGCTAGGTCTCCGGCCATGTTAAAATTTATGAATTTCCAAAGCCCGGACCGCTCCGCGAAACCAGCTGCCAGTGATGAAGGGACGGCTGAATGTGTTATCCACACAGTCTACATGGTAGGCGCGCGTCCCAGTGACAACCTTCGCAGCAAGGATGGGGCCGCCACATCTCAAATCCAATCTGGTTTGAATGTGGCTGTCACTTCCCAAGACCAGCATCCTCCTGAAAGTAATGAAAATGCTCCAAGTGAAGCTGATAAGCAGAGAGATCCCTCAGTTCATGAGGAGTCAGGCTCGGAAAGCGAAGATGAGCCAACTTTTTATCCTAAGACCGCAGAGCAACAACTTCTCCAGGAGCTCCGAAAGCAGCTCAGAAGTAAAGACAAGGAGATGGCCAAGCTCTACTCAAAAATTGACGACTTGACAAACGTCGTCTTACAGCTCACGGCCCAACTTGCCTCTCAGCCGCCCAATCAAGCGCATGGTTCTACTCATGGACTGGGAAATGGTGTCCCGAGACAGCCGACGCCTATTCCCTCAAATCCAAAGGTGGGCGGACCGCATGAAGGCCAGTCGCATCCTATCTCGGGAAATGTCTTGGCGGCCGATGACAGCAACCCGCTAACTCAAGATCAAATCATGGATTTGGTTGCCAACAAAGTCAAAACATTGGTAGCCGAAGCCGGAGAGCAAAAAGATGCCAGCAGTAGTGGGAGACCATATCCTGCTCAGTACGATCTTATGGAGTTTCCCTCTGGCTATGTCGTCCCCAAATTTGAAAGGTTCGATGGGACGGGAAATGCGAACCGGCACATTGCCCAATTTAAAGCATCATGTGCAAATACTGGGGGCAATGATGCGCTCCTTCTCCGTCAGTTTGTGAATAGCTTGATGGATGTTGCTTTCGATTGGTATGCAAGCATACCAGATGACTCGATCACGATGTTCGCTCAAATAGAACCCATGTTCAAGCAAAGGTTCATGAGTGTCAGCGATAAAATCACCATTGCCGACCTCGTAAGGACAGAGCTAAAGAACAACGAAAGCAACATGGATTTTATAGTCCGATGGCGCAATCTCTCTGTCAAATGTGAACCACCGTTGGAGCAAGACCAATCTATCAGTCTTCTTATAGAAAATCTGAAGGACCGGATGAAACCTTTCCTGTACACCGCAGGCCTTAAAACATTCCAAGAGCTGACCAAAGAGGTCCAAACGTTGGAACGCTCAAAGCCCGAGTCCGCTCAGGATCTTCAGTTCACAAATAGACCGAAACCTTGGAGGGACGACAACCGAAAAGGCGGAAGTTCTAACAGCACCGATTCGCTAAATAAACAGAAAGCGTGCAGAGCAAAAACTAACAAATCTCGAGAGCCAACTTTGGCGGAAAGAAGAAATAAGGTCTACTCATTCCGAAGGGACAAGGTCCACAAAATTTTTAAAGATGCTCTAAAGAATGGCATGCGGCTACCAGAACCAAAAAGGCTAAGTGAAGCGAACAGGACTGATCATCCCAACTTTTGCCCATACCACCGAGTGCTGGGACACACTATTGAAGACTATTGCATCTTCAAGGATTGGGTCGAGAAACAATACAAGGCGGAAGAAATATCATTGTCCCATGGCGTGTTAACAAACAATCAAGCTGCGACCGCCAATTTCATACAAACGGAGACCGAAGTCCTTCAGGGACCTGATTCTCTCAGACATCTGCCTTTCTCTAAAAAGAGCGGACCAAGGCAATAAGCTAAGAGCCAAGAGAGCAACATTGCCAATGAGGAAGCAATAGACGGGTACACAATCCATACGGTCTACATGATGGAGCTCAAAGGAACAAGTCCTCTTACTCCTTATAACCATGACAATGACGCAGTTGTTGCCATCCAATATCGGCCCGATCCAAATAATGAAGAGCTCACTCAGGCCATTGAGCCAAAAGAACCCGTGGTTCATGCTGAATCAAGTTCAAGCGGTAGGGATGACCCCGTTGTCATACCCGGAACTATACAACAAGCATTATTCTAATGGCTTCAAAGGGACCTTCAGGACAAGGATGAGAAGATGGCCAAGGTCCATTCTAAAGTCGACGAGCTGGCAAATGTCGTGGTGGATCTCACGACCCAAGTCGCCCGATTGCAATTACAGCAAAATCAAATTTTGGTTCGTGAGCTGGGGATTGATATCCGGAAGCAGCCGACCGATGCTCCCTCCAGCCCGAGAGCGGAACACCTTTCTGAAAAACGGACGCGATCAGCCTCCAGTCCCTCCGATACGTACACTAAACGTGGTAAGCGGACAGTAGGCGAACCAAAGACTGATCGTCCTCAGGGTCCAGCATCAGTAAGGGCACCTACTCTAATGGAGAGAAAGAAGAAAGTATACTCCTCCAGGAGGGATAAAGTCCGCGAAATATTCATGGACGCCTTGAACAACGGTCTTCAGCTGCCTATTCCAAAGAGGCCACATGAGATGAACATGACCGGCAATCCCATATACTGCCCATATCATAGAATGGTGAGTCATACCATTGAAGACTGCTATGTTTTTAAAGATTGGGTGGAGAACCAATACAAACTCGGGAAAGCGTCACAATCGTCAGATGTATCGACAAGCCACAGAGCTACGATCATCAATACAGCCCCGCCAAAATCAAAGTTCGAGGAGCTGGGATAAGCAAACCACTGACCACCACGTCGTTAAACTGGGAACAATCGACCACCACGTCGTTAAACTGGGAACAATCGACCTCTAAGTCGTTAAACTGGGAACAATCGACAACCACGTCGTTAAACTGGGAATAATCGACCTCTAAGTCGTTAAACTGGGAATGTAAAAATGTGTAAATAAAACAAAAAAATAATAAAAAGCCGAAATGATAGGGCAACTCGCAATAAAAATCAGCGAGTAAAAATAAAGATGAAAATAAACAGCCGAAATGATGGGGCAACCGCGAATAAATAGCCGAAATGATAGGGCAATCGCGATCTTCGCGATAAGAAAAACTGAAATGATAGAGCAATCGCGGTGATAAAAAAACGGCGAATGATGAGTCGCTCCTGGTACTATATTCCAGTGCAGCAATGCAGACGCCAACGAAAATCCAATTTCCCAAAAATTCTTCCAGCCCTACGGCCAGTCCCCAAATTGACTACCGTATACAATCTACGGGCTCAAATAATTCTCATCATACCCATGCCCCACCGAAGTCACCCGTCCAGCGTTCGGTCTCCGCCATTGGAATTATGCTCCATTGGGAAGACCCACTCATGTATCCTCATGATACATGAGGAGAACAAACCTTCGTGGGATCCTTACGACTCATAAAGGAAAAACACACTTGGGAGTCCCCACGACTCCTAAGGAGAAAGTACGCCTATGAGATCCTTACGACTCGCAGGGAGAAAATGCTTTTATGGGACCCTTACGACTCATAAAATTGAAAAGTCTTAGGTGATAGGGATCTAAACCTGTCTCCTAAGCCATCGCTTCCCAATAGGCAATGGCGAATGATGAGTCGCTCCTGGTACCATATTCCAGTGCAGCGATGCAGACGCCGGTCAAAATCCAAATCCCCAAGTGGCGAATGATTAGTTGCTCCTGGTACCATATTCCAGTGCAGCGATGCAGACGCCAACCAAATTCCAAATCCTATACCCCAACGGCGAATGATGAGTCGCTCCTGGTACCATGTTCCAGTGCAGCGATGCAGACGCCAACAAAGTCCCGAAATTTTTCCAGCCCTACGATCTGGATCATACATCCTGCAAAACCGTATACAATCCACGGGCGTAAAATGATCTCAATCTCTTCTAAGTCCTGCCAGTGAGACTATTTTTAAAGTCCCACCAGCGGGGAAGAAAAAAACCGGTATGTCCACAAGCAAAACGGGTACGGATGAAAACCCGAAAGGGCTCCGTGAGTAAAAACAGCAGGACTGCTGGCGAGTTTGTGAAAACCCGAAAGGGAGCAAACTCGTGAAAAAGAGATGAAATGCACTCGCAAAGTCCACTCGACTTTGTGAGGAGAAAATTCCCGCGTGAGATCTTTACGACTAACAAAGGAGAAATATACTTAGGAGTCCCCACGACTCCTAAGTAGAAAATACACCTACGAGATCCTTTCGACTCGTAGGGAGAAAATGCTTTTATGGGACCCTTACGGCCCATAAAATTGAAAAGCCTTAGGTGATAGGGATCTAAACCTGCCTCCTAAGCCATCAATTCCCAAATCCTCTCAGGGCAAATGATGAGTTGCTCCTGGCATTATTCCACTGCAGCAATGCAGATGCCAAACAAAAAAACCAATCCCCAAACCCTCTCAAAGACAGATGATGATTCGCTCCTGGTACCATATTCTAATGTAGCGATGATGATGCTAACTCAAATCAAACAAATCAAACCAACCAATTCTAACATCGACCTCTGCGTCAAACAACAGACACTCCGCCTCGGGGAAACGTCGACCAGCGACATTCCGTACCGGGGAAACGTCCAACAACGACACTCCGTAATGGGGAAACGTCAAGCAGACACTCCGTCTCGGGGATACGTCAACCAGCCGACACTCCGCCTCGGGAAAACGTCAAGCAGACACTCCGTGCCGGGGGCACGTCGACAACAGACACTCCGCCTCGGGGAAACGTCGACCAGCGACACTCCGTACCGGGGAAACGTCCAACAGTGACACTCCGTAACGGGGAAACGTCAAGCAGACACTCCGTCTCGGGGACACGTCAACCAGCCGATACTCCGCCTTGGGGAAACGTCAAGCAGACACTCCGTGCCGGGGGCACGTCGACTATAGACACTCCGCCTCGGGGAAACATCGACCAGCGATACTCCGTGCCAGGGGCACGTCTACTGAATCACTCCGGTCCAGGGAAATGTCTACCACGGACACTCCGTCTCAGAGACGCGTTAAGCGTCGACCGTCCATGTCGTAAAAAGGGCAGTGCATCCCAAAAGGTGGGAACCAAAGCAAGTTGCCTCACGCAAAAGAAGATCGATCAATTTCATGCACATGACCCACATATGTGGTGTGCATTTATTGATGGGGGCACTTTGTTGGGGTCGAAAATTGCACCCCGGTTGACCAAGTCAAAGTCAAGGTCAACCCCAAACCAAGTGGGCCCAAGTCCGGATCAAGTGGGCCCATGCCCAGGTCGAGTCCGAACATGAAGCGGCCGACCCTCCTCCATGCCCAAAATGAAATCATGTAATAAATAATTTTTATGTAATTTTTTATGCATGAATGGGCATAAAGCCAAATTTTTGTAAAGCCCATGGCTTATGTTAAAAAAGAAATGGCACATGAGCCATGGGATAGGCAAAATGCCATTTTGTGAAGCCCAAGGGGCTATATGTAAAGTGTATAGCCTATAAAGGCAAAGATAATGAAAATATCTCAACAATTTTTTCTCTCTCTAAAAGAATCAAGATCTGTGATCTTCTCCTTCCTCAAGGTTCTAAAAGCCTTCTTCTCTTTTTGAATTAAATCAAGAGTTTTACTCTTCCTTTTCCAAAACTAAATAGTGTTTTACCACGAAACCCACAAAGGGAAACTCAGATCTCCCATCAGATCTTAAAAATAAGAGATTTTTTAAATCTCATATTTCTTGTTCTTCAAGATTCAGCCAAAAGAGGAGGAAGAAGGAGACCCATCTCCTAAAAATCCCACTTTGGGAAGATCCAGAGCTCAAGGAAGAAGCCCGTTTCAGTATCTCGAAAAACATTTTAGGAGTTTAACTCCACTCTAAATTCTCTTTCGGGAGTTTAAATCCCATTTCTGGGGCTAAAAACCCCTTTTCCGCCCACGTGCCGAGCACGTGGTGGGCTAGCGCTCGAGCGCACAGCGTCTAAGCACACAATGCTCAAGCGCCCAGCGCTCGCGTGCTAGGCACGTGAGGCACTGGCCCCACGCGTCCTTTGGGCGCTTTTCCCCTTTTTATATATATGTATACATGTATGTATATATATATAGATACACACACACTCGACAACACTGTCCGTGTTAGAAAAAAAATTCTAACGGGGAGCTGCCCCGCACCCCGTAAGGGGGCTGCTAGCCCCCTTGACCCCCAGACCGCTATCCGGGTAGCGGGACCCCCGCAAAAACTCTGCGGGGCCTCCGATATATCCCAAACCCCTTCAAAACACAACACTGCACTTTGAGTTCGCATGATCAGTTCAACCCGTCAATCGGAGGTTCTCTTGCTCCAAATGCGAGGGGTAATTAACGGCAGCTTAGTCCGCGGCTGCCGGAGATTCGGATCCCCACAATCAATAAACCCCAGCCTACCCTAGGCAGGGGGGATCTGTATTATGCCTGACAAGCGCGCGCGTATTCCCATCTCAATGGGGTGACGAAAAACACCCTACAATCATCACCTCCTCTGTCCTCTGTCCCCAGCCCAGAGCCAAAACCACAACCCCATTCCTCTTCTTCCTCTTCTTTCTTTTCTTTTCTTTCTTGCTTATTCCGACCGTCTCGTCAGAGTCGCACACGTCGCAGACGATCCGGATGACCCAGTCATCGTCGTCGTCCAGCATGGTCATGCCTTTGATCAGCCAAGTCCAGTCTTGCACGCGCGTGGGTTGTATCGCGACGTTTATCCGATGTCGAACGTGACGTACATACTCTGTCGTGAGATCCGATCAGGCAAGTTTATCTTGCAACATACTATGTTAATATATCTATATCCATATGAATAAAAATAATACATGTGTTATATCACACAACAAATAGTATAGATTTACCGTTTTACGATATCCGTTCGTACCCGTACTGACAATAACATATCTAATTGCATGTCGGAATATCATGATATTCTTATACTATTATATTAGTACGACATGCTATCTAGTTTGCATCATACGTAGTCATGGACGTATATAATGTTATTACAGATAGATACATATGCATCCTGCTATCAGTTTGTTTGCCGTGTTCCGATAATTCATTACAGTTTCACATTTGGGTATCTATTTGGTACATATGCATCACATGACATGTCCATGACACATTACCCGACTTGTTACTTGGATCTTGTTACTAATGCCGACAATCCTGATTCGTCGTCCTGATGGACGTAACTTGTTGTCTGCATAGACAAAACCTGTACTTGCTTGATCCTGCGTTGGCATTAAATTCATATCATAAATACCCGACTTGAACACAACCTGGGGAGTAAAGGGAAATCAATAATAAAACCTGATTTGTAATTCAATAGTTCGATGCTTATACTAATCAGTCTTTACGGGATTGGCCAGCCCCGGGATGCTGCTACTGACATTATTCGTCTGTATATGTTACCTGTTTACCGCCTAGCAGCACGTCTCGGATTCGGCCCGAGAGTCTTGACCGTGGTCCCAGGCATGCACGGGATACTATTGAGTTATATCGACAATTCCATTAAATTGATTTCAAAGACTTTTAGAATAGATAACCGAGAAGCACAGTTTTAGAATTCACATACCTCACTGTTTCATATCTGTGTTATTCATTTATATTCATATTTACTTACATCGTTATATCCTGGTTATTATTGCTATTTTTATATTATGACGCACCGACGTCTGGGTTTTGCATAGCCCAGTTCCTCTATCTTTATCGCGGGATGAATATGAGTACTTTAGCCCTCAAACTGAGCAGTGAGGAATTAGACATGTATGGTTTAGAGATGTTTAGTTTAGTTTATTTCTGCTGTTTTATTTTCTTGATGTGAGCCCATATTGGGACAAGTTTCAGATGTTGTCTATTGGATTTAATTCGTTTCTGCTTATACATTTTCTTGACCCTTTTACCGTGGCAAATGGACATGTACTAGATAGATTTTATATTTTATCGTTCTTGATATCCTATAGACAGCCGTAATATGACTGTGGAGGGATGACTCCTATCCATAGGTAGCGTGGTTGGCTCTGTCACGTGCCGTAGTTTGTACACTCTGGGAAGCGGGGCATGACACCAAAGCTCTCATCACGAGGCCGCCAGGTAGCTTCCTGCTCGGCCCATCCACAATAGGTAGCTTTCTGTCCAGCGAAAACGTGGATCTAAAGCCCTCGTCACGAGGCAGCCTGGTAGCTTCCTGCTCGGCCCATCCACAGTGGGTGGCTTCCTGCCCAACGAAGACGTGGATCCAAAGCCTTCATTCTGAGGCCGCCGGGAAGCTTCCTGCCCGGCCCGTCCACCGCTGGTAGGTTCCTGCCTAACAACACCGTAGATCCAAAACCCTCATTATGAGGCCGTCAGGTAGCTTCCTGCCCGGCCCATTCACCGTGGGTAGTTTCCTGCCCAACAATACTGTGAATCTAAAGCCCTCATCACGAGGCCGCCGGGCAGATTCTGCTCGGCCCATCAACAGTGGGTAGCTTCCTGTCCAACAAAGATGTGGATCTAAAACCCTCATCATGAGACAGCCAGATAGCTTCTTTCTCAGCCCGTCCATTGCGGTAGCCTCCTTCCCAACAGCACTGTGGATACAAAAGCTCTCGTCATGAGGCCGCCGGATATCTTCTTGCTTGGCTTCAACGGTGGATCCTTAATCCTTGCATTAAACCAGCAGGCAAGCCTCTACCCGGCGCACGTACCCGAAGTATGCAAACTCCTAACATGGCCCAAGTAAATAAAGCACGAGTTCGGTCGATAGTTGGCTCGAACAGACGAAGCGACGTCTCCATTACGGCGCCGCTTTTTCGGCGATCCACTGACGTTATCGAGGATATGCGCGAAAATTAAGGCGCACGGTGAAACACCACGTGAACTCGAAGATAAAAAAGACGCAACCGCCAAACGCCATGTCGTTCCCGGTCAATCCACCACGATGAATTCTCGACACCAAGCTGAGCAGAGAAAACCAAGCAGACCACTCTCGACCCAACCCATAAATTGGCCGGAACGAGAGTGGGGGGCTAATGATGATGCTCATAAGTGGGAATTCCCCGGATCACGACACGTAGCGGATGACATGTCATCCACGTAAGCCCGCTAGATTTATGGGGACTACGGAGCTGGAATAAGCATGATGCATTCGGGACATTTCTCGGCACCTCGTCTCCGAGGTTGCATCTGACGTTTTGGAGACCTCTCCGGAGTACCTTCCATATTCGCCTAGCAGCCAGCCAAATGCTCACCTCCGAGCAATCCTACAACTGAGCTTCCGCAGCCTCCTTGCTCGTTTCCGAGCTGTTACAAAGCTGAGCTTTCTCGACTTCCTTGCTCGCTTCCGAACTATCCACCGAGCTAAGCTTCCTCGGCTTCCCTGTTTAACCGAGGGCACTGGGCCCAAGTGTCGCTGTAACGGCTCTGTGTTTCTCGCTAAAACGAGATCTCCGGCGCTCCACTACCCGCATCCCATTCTGGCGTATCTCTCCATTAATAGGCGTGTCTCTCCATTAATGGACGTACCCCGCCATCAACGCGAACATGAGGCGGGGGCGTAACGGATGGCGAGAATCTCGCACCGGTTCGCTCCGTGCGACCGCTATATAAACCCTCTCTTCCAGACGACTCAAGTACCTCGAACTTATTCCAATACGCCGCTACACCGCCATTTTTTCTTCGGTACTTACTTGATCGTCGGAGGGTCCTACGGTGGTTTCCCATTCCGAGACTTTTCTTGCAGGTAGCTCGGCGTCAACGACAACCAACAATCTATTGAGATCCATATGCTCAACTCTCATCTCAACCATTCAGCCTCGCTGGTAACAAGATTGACGGAGGATAGCATCTGAGGGAGATTTCGACCTCCATCAGCATGTAATTTCCTTCGTGCAGCCCAAATCCGACTATGTAGTGAAAACTGTAGGTGCCGTCAACCGGTCCAAACATCCATGACAATTACCTGATTAATTATATATTTTTTTCCTTCCTAACTACTCCATTTTTTAATAAAAAAATTATCCCCTAAGTAAGAAAAATGCTGCATTGTAGGAAATACATCTAACTTTTAGCCCAATAGAAGGAAATACATGTGACTTATAAAAGCCCGCGGTTTGCTTCCATGGTCAAAGATAATTTTTTAAATCCCGAAAATGTCCTTTGTTGATTAAATCAACCATTTTTGGGGACAACAACACACTTTTTTATCAAGAGTTATTTCATCCCGAAAACCTCTACTTAAATTCAAATTTAATCTAAATTAATTATAATTGATCTTGTTCCAAACAATTTCTTTGGGCGCCTCTCTTTTTTTTGCTCTAGTTCAGTTGCTATGTGTACCATCAAAAGTTCACAAATTAAAGAACCAACTAACCAATTTTGTAAAAAGTTGCTTTATTTGAACATGAATAAGTTGCGAAAAAGCAGCGATGAAGTTTAGATTACTGTTTCCGTCTTGATCTCGTGTCTAAGTTGCGATGCAGTTTAAATTGCTGCTTTCGTCTTGATCTTGCGTTTTGCATGCCGAGTTGATTCAATGAGCAATTCCTCATGGTACATAATGGTTAATAGACCAAAAAAAAGGGTGTATGTGATTACTTGTTTGAATTGGATGAGTCTTGATGAGATAGAGATTAGAATTATTACGTTTATCTAAAATAATCATAATTAATCTTGTTAAAGGCCTGGGACAGTGTTAATTATGACTGTTTCGGATTGACTTTGAATTTGATTAGAGATATTTTAGATGAAATACCTCTTTATCAAAGATTCGTTGTATTTTTTCTTTTCTTTTTTGCAAAGATTCGTTGTAGCCCCTAATTAAAAAATATAGGTATTTTCAGAATTTAAATTTTTTTCTTTGGCCATGGGTGCAAACTGCAGCTTTTTATAAGTCAAGGGGAAAAAGGGTAATGCTTATAACATTGGGATGAAGAAGAAAACGCAAAAAGGCCCAAAATGTTCCGAAAGGCAAAAAGACACAAAATATCTTTTACATGCGGGGTGGGATCAAGTCTAGTATGTTCAAAATTCAGACATGTTCATTTCTTATGAACGCAGATTCGTTCAATCACACAATGAGTCTATATAGAATAGACTCAGACCTATTGACAATCGAGCCATATAGACCCATAATCATTGATCAAATTTACAATTAGTAAATTTCTTGATATACACTACAATATATAAAATAGCTCGAAATTACAATTCACAATTACAAAGATACGTAAAAAATAGAATCAACTGCTACAACGATAACTTGAAAACTACACCCCACGATTATTAAGATAGACGTGTGCTATCAAGATCAGGATTTGAGTTTAGATAAATGGATCCAGTCTAAACGGGTTCGAGTTGAAGAGACCTAGACCCGGTCCATTTATTGTACCATCATATGAATTTAGGCCGGGTTGGGTTTAGGTCTAGATGCGTCCGGAATTTAAGAACGGTTTTCGGTCTTGTTTCGGTCTAACCCAGACTCATGGACATGCCTACATGAGTGACACATAAATCTAAAATGAAATGTTCCAACTTTAGGACAATCGATGGTAGGAAAGTGATCACAGAAAACAACTTGGGATATTTGTAGGTCCGACTTTAAAATCTAGGTGTTCATATGTGTTTTGGATAAAACTTTGGGTATTTATGTGTCATATCAGTAAATTGCACGCTTACGAGGAAAATCCTCATAAATTTAAGAAACAGCATGCTTTCATTTTTTTAAAAAAAATCACTGCTTAAATTCATTAAAAATCATTATTATGTAATTAAAATTCTGTAGAAAAATTCTTTCTATGTTACATTCTGATAATTCTCAATTCAGATTATTCTCATCCGTTCGCTCCCTATCAAATCAAATCAAACGGGTGACATTTCATCTCATTCCTTTTTAACAAATAACGCGGGTAAGGATCATAACGCTCCCAAATCAAAATTTATAGGGTTTCGCTTTCGTTCCGAAATCGAAGACGAAGGCGGACGATCGAAGCAGTCGAGGATTGCGAGCGATTTCCGCTGTCAAAGATTCGTTTTTTTTTCCTGAAGAGAGACGAAGAGAGAGGGATTTGTAGATAGATTATAAGTAAAAATTATTGTTTTAGGGGTTTTTTTTTATATTCAATTTCGTCGTGTACAAAACTCGATGTGTGTATGGATGCTTAATTCTTACTGTGATGATTGAAAATTATTTACTTTTTGGATGATTTGTGACTGATGATTCTATATAGATGGAAATTTTGTTTCTTTGTTTGATTATTGATAATGTTTATCATGTTGGAGCTTAAATCAAACTGTAACTATATTTTTACAGGGATAGAAAAGTAAAATCTACAGGTTTCAATGGCGAGGTCGAAGACTGATGGGCATTTTGGGCTCAGCAAGACAATATCGCTTGGGGGACCTAGCGAATTTGATGTGATCAAGACTGGCAAACTCGAAAAGGTGAAAACTTTTCTACATTATGTCCTGATAATTGTATTGTTTGTAGTTTGTTTAGTTTGGGTTATAATTGATATTGGTTTCTGTTCATCAGTTTCTAGTGGAGGCAGGTTTGTATGAGAGCAAGGAAGAAGCGACTATGAGGGAAGAAGTTTTGGGGAGCTTGGATCAGGTTGATTCATTTGTTTGATTAGTAATCTTGGTATCTTTGTAATTGTGTGCTAAGTTTATGCTATTGCGATTGTTGTAGACGGTGAAAGCATGCGTGAAGAAAATTTGCAAGGTCAAGGGAATCAAGGAGTCGTTTTTGCATGAAGCTAATGCAATGATCTTCACTTTTGGGTCGTATCGGCTTGGGGTAAGTGGCTGCACATTTTTCTTGTTAATGAGTTTCTGTGTTATCTTTCATCTATGATCATCTCGTATTAGTTGTGTCAACATTCAGAAGCTGAACTTATATTGGCTTATTAATGATTTGCTCATATGTGTTGTTCTCTTTTGGTTTATAAGTACATGGCCCTGGTGCACATATGGATACATTATGCATGGGACCTAGATACACAACTAGAGTAAGTCAAGCCAACTATTCCGTAAGCTAATAACCATTATTGGTTTCTTTATCAAGTATCATCAACATCTTATATGAATATGTTGAACTTCATTGCAGGACTTTTTTGGAGAACTTCATAAGATGTTGGCGGAGATGCCAGAAGTAACGAAATTGCATTCCGTGCCTGATGCTTATGTGCCTGTGATGAAATTCAAGTTCAACGGGGCTTCTGTAGATCTTCTTTATGCACAGCTTGCACTTTGGGTGATACCTGATGTAAGTTGGTGTTCTACTTTCAGCGTCCGTTTGTGCTTAGAGGCTATTTTTACTGCCTGTGTGGACCTAGTGCAGTTGTAGCTTAAAGTTATTTTTGGTTGGCTAGGTTTAATGGATGAGTTCATTGTTATATAGAGATAAAGGTTGAAATTGATAAATTAACAAAGTTTTCATCACTTGAGGTCATATAGTCATTTGTGCAGAATAATTTATCGATGCAGTTCTGGATTAACCAAGTTGCCCATAAGTTCAATCGCCATTTATTTTTGTTGATATTCTTTTTTCCTTCATAGGAAGTGGAGGTCCTTCTAGAGTTGTAGAATATGATTCACAAGTTCATTCAGCAGTTCCTAATTAATCAAATGGTCCTCCAAGCTGAACCATAGTTAAATAATTTGCTGCAATCGTCGCATTGTTTGGTTTACCTACAGAAAATGTCTTTGTGGAGGTGACTTCTGCGACATGGTTTTCCCCTTCTGAAACTATTATTTTCCTGTCAGGAATATGCAAGCATGCATATTTTCTTAAAACTAGTTTCTTTCCAAACCTTTGTGTTGCATTGTCATGCACGATTGAGTGATATGTTGGCAGTAGAAATTTACATTTTCCATCGGCTAATATAGACCTTGTGTAGCCTTTAGTTTTTTTGTTCTAATTTACTAATGAGTTTGAGGTGCATGAGACTACTTGGAAAACTTTTGGTTTAACCAAGACCATATTGATCAAACCTTATTTCAACTATTTGGGGCGGGTCGGTTATTTGCCAAAATTTACAATTGAAAGTGGACCATTTCCAATGCTAGTATACTGTGTCATGGGCCTTTAATTGTCTAAATAATATTCTTACACCATTTAAATGCCCATTAATGGTGGTGCACTCTCATGCGTGTTAAACACGTTCATCCCTTATCTGGTTAGCACTGTCAACTTTATCGCATTTGTATTTTTTGCATTGTTTCCTAAGACTGATGGGTACATATGGTTTCTTAGTTTTAATTTTATTGT
The DNA here is from genome assembly GCA_030015575.1 of Agapanthus africanus. Taxonomy (NCBI): domain Eukaryota; kingdom Viridiplantae; phylum Streptophyta; class Magnoliopsida; order Asparagales; family Amaryllidaceae; genus Agapanthus; species Agapanthus africanus. The sequence continues at coordinate 685,942,707 of CM057343.1, forward strand.
TATTTCAAGCTTTAATTATCTAATATCTTGTTTTCTTTCGGGACTTGGATATCACACAAGACTCTTTATTACAGAATGTCGATGAACAGACTGTTCGTAGTTTAAACGGATCAAGAGTTGCTGATCAGGTTTTACGATTGGTGCCAAATATTCAGGTCCTTGTCGATCCTTGCTAATTGGTTTTCATGTGCATGCCTTGATTTCAACTATACTGTTCGTTGCATTATCAAGTACCTGATTAATTCTGTTTTCTTTTATTCAGACTTTTCGTACAACCTTAAGATGCATGAGGCTTTGGGCGAAGCGGCGTGGTGTTTACTCAAATGTATGGATAAATCTCTATGCTGGATCATATTGATAAATTATACGTAGTTTAAAAATGGGTTATTATAGTAATGTTTCTTTGCTTGATATCAGGTTTCGGGTTTTCTTGGAGGAATAAATTTAGCTTTTGCTTGTTGCTCGGATATGCCAGCTGTACCCTAATGCTTCGCCGGGCATGTTGGTATCCTGCTTTTTAAGGGTTTATACACAGTGGCGCTGGCCAAACCTTGTGCGATTAAAGAGGGAGCTCTTGGACTTCCCTTTTGGCCAAGAAAAAATTTTAAAGATAGAAGAAATCATCTGATGCCTATTATCACACCTGTTTATCCTTGTATGAATTCAAGCTACAATGTCTCGGCAACCACACTACGCAATATGACTGAAGAGTTCAAGCGGGGAAATGAGATATGTGAGGTATGGAGCATGCGTTCATATATTTCCTGTGAAAGATTTTAATATATGTTTTCCGAAATGAATGTATGTTTTTTGTGTTTATGTAATGTTTGGATGATGTCACGTGAGACATATTAAGATATTGAGAATGAAATGCCATTATTTATCATAATTTCTTATATGACGATAAATATATTAGTTTGATTCCTTGCTTAGTGTAAATGCATATACAGTTTACTCGTTGTCCAAAAGCTGAGTGCTTCCCCTGGAATGTTCTGTAGTTTAAACTTTATCACACCAAATCCGAAGTATCCTAGGCATTGTTTATTCGTGTCTGTGTTCGCAACTCAAGATAAATCTGCTATATGTTCCTGATGTTTTTCCTTAACCGCAGTTAATGGAGGCAAACAAAGCTGATTGGAATGTTCTATTTGAGCCACATCCCTTCTTTGAGGCCTACAAGAATTATTTGGAGATCGACATTACTGCAGAGAATGAAAATGACCTAAGGAACTGGAAAGGCTGGATTGAATCCCGACTTCGCCATCTCATGTTGAAGGTAATTAGCACCTGTATGTAGGTTAAGTAACAGGAAATTTCTTCCACTCTTGCATGAATGGTAGAACACTTCCCTCTCTTTTCAAACACACTTTTACCCCCTAATTTAACTTGATTTCCTCAACTTTTCACTGACACTACATGTCTAATACTTTCACTGAGGAAAAAATTATGGACAAAGAGTTGAGAAAAGATAAAAAAAAAAGAGTGAACACTTGTTAAATTGGGGATCATATTGCCAACTTTTGGAAGAAGAGGGTGATATCATTCTATAAATAACGGAAGCTCTCTTTAATATAAGTTCATGTTGATTATTTTATGCTGCTTACTTTGGCAAACTCAACTCCAGATCGAGAGAGAAATGCTTGGCTTGCTTGAATGCCATCCTCATCCTGGGGATTTTTTGGATGAAAATAGACAATTTCATCGCTTCTATATCATGGGCCTTAAAAGAAAGCAAAAGGCGGATAGAAAAGAAGGAAAGGCGTTTGACTTGAGGGCCACGATCGATGAGTTTAAGCACGTCGTCTTTTCGTACATGCAATGGAAGCTGGGGATGGAAATAAAAGTTGCTCACATCAAGAGTTCAGCTGTGCCACCATTTGTATTTCCCGGTGGCGGCAAGTCTCCAAAATCAAAAGCCTCAGGTAGCAATGGGATTCTAGAGGAGACTGCTGAATCAAGAAATATGTGGAAGATGCCGTGACGAACAACCCAGCAGAATCAAAGCGGAAAGTTATTCATTCAGAAAACTCGTTAGAAAAGGAAATGTTATCCGTCGGAGTTTCATTGGCCGGTGTTACTGAAGGATCTGGGGCGAGTTTATGCACTGACAATGCTGAGGCACTTCCAATTAAGAATATAAGCAGCTTTTCATCTCCCAACGTTGCGGGTTTGACTGAAGAAATTGATGAGCTTGAAGACTATGCAGTGCAGCGGAAGGCTCAGGAAATTGAAAAGCTTGAGGTATTGGTTTTTGCTACTCCTGTTTTGCTGCAATGAAACTTAATTTGCAGATTTCTTTTGCCCATGCTCTTACTTTTAAAACCCTGTACCTAGCTCTCACCCCCCAAAAATAAATAAAATAAATAACAAATATCATGGTGTTAATTAATGTTCCTATCTCTAATTAAACTACTTCCTTTGCATGTGATTGATTTCGTGCAAATTTTCCTTTCAAAGTTATACCGGGTGGAGCTTAAAACGGGCACCAAATCGGTCATTGAAGGGTAAATTTGGATGGAAATTAGTGATAAATCACATGCAAGGAACATGCATGCTTAGTTGAAGTTTGAAATAGCAACGGCTGTTAAAATTTGGGGTGAACGTATTTATACAGGCAAAAGCAAGATGGGTTCCTATCATTTAGCTAATTATTTTATTCTTTGTAGTTGCTTCTTTCGGACACTTTAGAGTCCCTAACAAAAAGTGCGAGGAAGACGAAGAAAAAATATACTTTTAGTTTAATTTGGACATATATAAATTAACATAGGCTAGATTGCAAATAAACATACTTTTAACATGAATAGCAGCACGCCTCCCTACCTTTTAAAACATGCACCTTGCTTCCGACTTAGCAGCAGTTAGTTTTTCCATGTCTATTTACACACATGCATGCTTTACACGTGATTGACCACCTTTCTTCCAATATTATCCCTAGGTCATGGAAAGGGCTATGCTTACTAGTGATGTAATTAGAGGGGTATATAGGAGGGTAAAGTGCTGGAAAAACGTAACTAACACCTGTTAAAGTCAGGTGGCACGTTTTTAAAAGTTGGGATGATTTTCTGCTATCGGGACAATAAATAAAGGCTCTTCTATGAAAGCATTAACACATGCACGCACGATCAAATTTCTCTTTAAAAATGGCTCGGCTTAATTAAGCGTATTTTCCATTTTACAATTTAAGTTTTGATCTTATAATGATTTTTTGAATTAACTTTCTTTGATGATAAGATCAACATATGTCTTGACTGTTTAAATTTCCTTAGATGACAAAACCGGTGTTTGGTGGGTTCCCTGCTTATGCATCCAATGTTCCATGGAAGCCTCTTATCAGGTAATTAACTTTACATTATTACATGACATTTTTATCAGAATACATAAAAATGTATGCTCAAATCTCACCAAAACCTTTCTGTGAATTGCGTTTTCTTTAAAATCCTTTTAAAATATGCCTTATGAAACTTGATCCTGGGTTTCTCTGATGTCATTTTGAAAGCCCCTGACAATGTGGTGAGGCATGAGAGATGCATATTTTAACTATTTCACCCTTGTTGGTCTCTATTATCTTTTTGGGTGATTGTAAATGTTTTTGTGTGGAAACTGCAAGTGTGATTATGCTCTGTGATTGTTTTTGTAGGTTAAGACTATCGTCTATTGTGAAAGCCACTTGAAGAAACTAATAATACGCGACACCTAACACGGCTAAGGATCATAATGCTTCCAATTCCTTAATTTGTTTATTAATCTCTTTGTTGATTTCTCATTAGTTTCGAAACATAGGTTTAGACTTCCATTCAAGGTGAAGATCATATCTGAAGGAAGAGAACCGCTTTCCAGTTTCCGATACAAATTTGTTGTCCATAGAGAGAGGGAAGAAAAGGGTTTTATTGAGAGATTATTGATCGCTTGGTGATGTAGGGTCTTGCTAAGAAAGAGACCTGGCAAGAAATTCTTGAAGCGGGCGTGAAGGAAGAACGGTCGGAATGAGAAAGCTGAAGATGCTCAGCAGTCTTGAGAAGCTGCAGCTTTCTGAGCTCGGGGATAACTTTTTGTATGAGAAATTTTTGGTAGCTCTGTTTACTATTGATATACCCCTGAGCTAAATTGGTATCAATTTTATGTTCATTAGACGGAAAAGGGTATGCAGTGGTGGACGATGACAAGGTCCCCTTGCCACCCTCATGATTCCAATCTGGATATGAATATCTAATTGAACACCCTCATGATTCCAATCTGTATATGAATATCTAATTGAATACTAATGTATCCAACTTTCATTTGTAAACATATAGTCTATGTATATTTTATGCATCTATCGTGTATGGATTTCCCAACCTTTTCCTTTTCGGTAAACTAGAAGTTATTGAAGTGTATGCATATACTTATTCCTCTTCTGACAATGGAATTATTTATTTTCTCCAAATTGATTTTGTTTTCAGGTTTTGATTTGTGACCAAGGAGTCTGAATAGAATGAAATTAATTATGTTTCTTTGTTTAATGTTGATGATATATAATATATTGGAGCTTAAATCAGGCTACAACAGTTTTTTTGTTCTTTTGGGATTAAAACTTAGGCTAAAGTCTTCTGCGTTTAAACGGCGATTTAACGAAATTAGATCAAAAGTCTTCCAAATTAATTTTAAAAAAAACAACAAAAAGAAGAGCAAAAAAACCAAAGGAAAAACATAGGCGTACACATTCCTACAAAGTACCAAATACAAGTTTTAGTTTCGTATAAAAGAAATCAGCATCCTCCTCTCCCACAGAACCCATTTCTTATAACCGTTAACATTTGCGGTCGATCTCCTCTATCCTGCCTTGTCTCGTCCATCAAAATAAAAGTAGCATAATTTCCCATACCGGCTTTTGAACTCTTGTCCTCCACAACAACTGCAGCAATATTTTGGTAAACAAAGATGGTAGGTAGTACAGAAAACAAATTAAACAGATTTTATGGCATGCCTTAAGAATGGTTGCTTTGGGCTTGCTAGGCAACCGTCTAGACATAGTTTTAAGTTGGTTTCAACCACGCCGAGCTATAAAACAAGTGATTGTTCAAGTAGCTGTTGTCCCGATATATAGTTGGAACAACAAATAGAGCTAAAAATCATATAATTGTAATTACGCTCAAATTAAACGTTTTTCCAACTGCACATATTGGAACAAAAAATATAATAGAAAAAATTGTTACTGTGATGCAACTACATTCAAACAAACGCGTGTTTTGCAAAGCATGTAGTTTTTATATTTTATATTTTTGGTACCGGCCCGCAAGTCCTAACTTATGCATACAACACACACGGCCGACTGACGAATACATCATACACAAGCACACAACACACACGCACCCAGGGGACCCACAAATTCGTCCCGAAAGGGTTAATTTTTGGCCACTTCCCTTTCCGGGATTTGAATCCCGCACTCAATGCAAGAGGGGAAGTGACTATAACAACCGAACTATTGCTCATTGGTGGAAAAGCATGTAGTTGGAACTACATATTATGATATTAACCAAACACGGAATGAAGCTACAACTAGGTATTTGGTTCTACACGTAAGTAAATGCATTGTATTTCCAACTACAAGCAACCATAGACACCCTTAATATTCCTTTATAAGAGTGCATGCGTGCGCGCATGCGTGCATCCCAGCTTCTGTTACAGAGTAGTGCGTGCATGATAGGATGGATGGTTGAAATTGGAAGAACCAATTTAATATTTCTAATTAAGAAGAGTGATGATGTTGATGGCTGAGAGAGATTTTAAATTTTGAAAAGGTAATGTCGTGGATGGTTTGAAATAAAAGAATATTTGAGAATATATCTTATTTCTTATATTCTTTTTGGAAAAAGATAGGACGTTAATCGGTGACACATGCACCTTCGTGATTCCACCGTAGTACTAAATTAACTTTCATCCCTTAATTTGGTGTCATGGGTTTTGGTGACTTGGTGTGCTTCTTCAGGAAGTCCCCCCATCTCTTTTTTCTTACATACGTCCTTCCGATCCATTGGCTAAACAATAATCCTTTTTGCGATTCTTCTGCACGTATCCATATAAATTCGTTAGAATCTTATTAATCCTTCTTGCATGCCAATTACAACTTCTTAGTTAAAGCCTCGGTGAGACATGAAGGCGGAAGATGGGGTAGGAGAGAAGTGGGCGGTGAACGTGATCAACTCAGAGGCGATCACCTACCACCGCCCCCCCCCCCCCTCTCTCTCTGTGTGTGATGATGATGATGATGTATTTGATTAATATGGTCTAAATTCTAGAATTACAAACACCTAATTTGTGTTTGGACTCGGCAATTTTTGCTCTTATTCATAACTTTCTTATGTCAAGAGGAACCTATTGCATTGTTGGCATGAGCAACCAACATTACTTATTCATATGCTAACATTGCCGAGTTTTTTCTCTCTAATAATTTTTGCTACTTTCATCCAAATTGATTCAAGAAACAGCTCTTAATCGCATAATAGAGTTGTTACGGATAGAAGGTGGTGACTCCTATGGATGACCTAGGCATTGAAGGGCTTCTGTAGATAAACAAGAAGGTCGTATATATAAGAGACAGTATGGATCGGGAGATATTAGAAAGCGAAATGATAATTAGGGCTTCAGTGCTGTAAGGTTTTGTTTCGTCCTATTCCATTGTCTAAACTAAAAGTAATCCATGAAATTCTTGCTGGTCTTTCTAAGAAAGAACATACTCAACAAGAAGTGCTTGAAGCGGGCGTTAAGTAAGTCGAAACGAGAACCTAAAGATACTCAGCTGTTTTAAGAACCTGCAGCTTTATCAGCTCCCGTATAAGTACTGTTTGTTCCTGCTCCAATTCCTGTTATGACTATTTTGAATGTGATGATTTTTGGTAGCCTTATTTGCAATGATATCTCTCTTGGTTGGACTGCTGTCAATTTTGTACTCCTTACATGGAAAAGTGTTGGAAATTTTAATAATATTTCATTTTATTTATTTTAATTTTAAGGAAAAGGGTTTAATTTCGAAATTGATTGGTGAGCTGGCTCCTTATATTTTCAGTGAAATCTAACAAAAAAACACCATCGTTTTATATGCAATGCACATAATTAAATTTCATGTCATTACTTTTTTACAAGTGCAATACCAGTAATTAAATTATCACGTGATTATTATTTTCAAGTGCGATTCACATGGTTAAATTGAAAAAAGAAATTTATGAATAAAATTTCAATACTTACATTCACATGGTTAAATTGAAAAAAGAAATTTATGAATAAAATTTCAATACTTACGGTGCGTTGCACGTGTCATAAATGCTTGTGATAATAATTGGTTTGAGCATGTAACCTTTTTTTTTTGTGAAGCCTTGGTTTAATTCATATGGGATCCATGTTGATATCTCTCCTTCTTGTGGGTGTAATTAGGATGGAATGGGAAGGTGGATAGGATAAGTATTTTCCTGGCCTTTTTATGATGCCACTCTAAAACCATATAAAAACATTTGTTTTTTTAGTTGTGGCCCCTCAAAACACAGCAAATTCCTTTCTATCCCAAAAAGTTGGTATTTACTTCTTATCCCAAAAATTAACAAGATATATCATTTTACCTCTTTTACGATTTTCGTTAGAAAAAACCCCGTTAAGTTTAACTTTAATTTTTCTCTATAAATTTTAGGTTTGCCATTTACCCGAAAACAACAAATAAAAACGCAGAAGCATTCAACTTCTTCATAGCTTGAGAAGGACGTTGATGGTGCTTCTAATTTCACGGCTGATTTTGAAAAATATGCAGCAGAAGGCTAAACCCTAATTTCAATTTGAGAAAGAAATTGAGTATTTCCAGAGAAAAAAGTGGTCGGATATTTTAAAGAACAACCTGATTTTATGCGTTACGAAATTGTAAAGGGAGGGTAAAATGATATATCTTATTAGTTTTAGGAGGTAAAAAATAAATATCAAGCTTTTTTTGGGGGTAAAAGTAATTTGCTATGTTTTGAAAGCATACAAGTAAAATACCCTTTTTTTACATAACAATATTTTATATAATTTATTGAGATAATGAGTAGAGTATGGTTAGAGCTCTTGCTTTGCTCCGTGCAAAAATGAAGAGCAAAACGCTTTTGTTCGTTGGCTGTTGTATCCTGGAGTAGACGTGTCGAGATCCGTTGCATCGGTGGAGAAACAATATTACTTTCTCATCGCGGTAGCATGAATTTTCTTATAGAAAGCGACATATCCATGTCTCAGCCGACGGCTTCACCATCAATATTCTGTATTTCATTTTCTTACATAATTTTATTGTTTTTTATATAACTCAATTTAACCGTGAACAACAAAAAGTTAATGCATGTGGTGGATGACGACAAGATCCGCTCAACGCTAGCCACCCTCTGATCCTAATCTGTGTATGTGCATCTAATTGAATACGAATTATTTATTTTCTCCTATTTTATTAATCCTTCTTTACATCAAAAATTCTTCATTAAAGCTCGATAAGAAACGAAGGCGGGAAATGGGATAGGAGAGAAGTGGGCGGTGAATGTGATCGACGACTCAGAGGCAATCACCTCCAATCGTCTCTCTCTAATTACGGACGCTTAATTTGTGTATGAACTCAACAAGCATGCTTGGTCTTATTCATAACCTTTTTATGTCAAGAGGAACCTATGGCATTGTCGGCATGAGTGGCCAACAATATTTATTTTTAATTATAAGCTACCATTAATTATGATTTATTAAAGTGGGCTGGACCAATATTATGTAGTTTTGAGACATGCTGGTAGGCCCAAAAAAGTTATGCGATCTTATTGGGTTAATGGGCTTTAATACACCTCTTATCGGATATGATATGATCGGACGGTCAGTGTAGGCCTTCATCTTATTGGATCTTTTATGGGAGGACTCAATGCGTTTCATTATATATACAAGCTAGATCCTATATCCCGCTCTTAACCTAATAATTGACTTTTTCCATTGAGAGCCGCCTGAAGGAGAGAAAGGAGAGGAAGATCTAACTCGATCGTGACTCTCGGGTGTTCTTATGGTTATGGATAGAGATACGTCTAAATTTTGCTTTTTAGATTCTTGATATGTGTTATAAATGAAATATAGAGATGCATTTAATTATAGAATGTTACAGTTGGTATCAGAGCCAAACCTATATTTTTTTCTAAAATCATGATCTAGGATACAATTTTTTTACTATTTCTGAATTTTCTTTTTAAGTCTCGGTTATGCATAATTGGTATTGAAGTATTGTGTTTTATTCCCCATGATTGGAGAAATAGAATTTTTGTTAATTTAATTAGGTTTTTTATTACCTGTTTATTGTTGAAACTTTTTTTTGATGAATCAATGGGTTTCATTTGAATGATACGTTGCCAAATATTGAATTAATGTTGTAGATGTAGTTGTGAATCGATTCGTTATTCAGTTAAATACACTAAGAAATCTTGGAACTTTTTAGTTGAGTAGTTCGATTAATTGTTCATGTTTTTGATGAAATTTAGTTGCATACTTAGATTCGTTGATGCCTTGAATTAGATTCGTAGATGCCAAATATTTTTTTAATTGGGTAAAGGGGAAGATGATGAACAGTGAAAGGATTGTGATGATGCTCACAAGCAGTATCTCCTCAAGATTGCGACACGTGGCAGATGATGTGTCCCGAAGGCTATGGATGTAGAATAAATGAGTTGCATTATGAGGATTCCTCGGGACTTCGTCTCGAGAAATTTGTCCGACCTTCCAGAAGACCTCCCTGAATACATTCCATCTTCGTCTAGGAAACTACCAACAGCTTGTTTCTGAGCTTTTGACATGCCGAGCTTCCTCGGCATCCCGGCTCGTCTCCGAGCCCCTGACATGACGAGCTTCTTCGGCCCCCCGGCTCGTCTCCGAGCCCCTGACATGCCGAGCTTCCTCGGCCTCCCGGCTCGTCTCCGAGCCATCCGCCGAGCTAAGCCTCCCCAGCTCTCCCGATCAAACGAGAACGCAGATCCCTAACGCTTCTGCAATGACTCCGCGTATTTCACCAAAGCAAGATAACCGCTGCCCCACGTCCCGCGTCCCACGCTGGTGCATTCCTCCATTAATGAGCGTATCTTGTCATTAATGGAGGGATCCCATCATTCACGCAGGCATAACGTCAGGGGCGTAACTGACGGCGAAAATCTCGCACCTGCTCGCTCCATGCGACCACTATAAAAACCCCTCTCTCAGACGACTCAGGTAAGGCAATTTTGATCCTAATAAGCCACTACTCTGCCAATATTGCTCGGCTCTAACTGGATCGTCAGAGGGTCCTACGGTGGTCACCCATCCCGGGACTTACTTGCAGATAGCTCGGCTTCCACTTCAAACTCAACCCATTGAGATCCACACACTCTAGGAGACAACCTTCAACTCAAATTTCAACCGTTCAACAACGCTCGCTGCAGATCGACGGAAGACAGCATCTGAAGGAGATCATGCCCTCCATCAGTTGGCGCCGTCTGTGGGAACTCTAAAATTTTTTCCACTCATCGAAGTTGATCTTCCTCCCTCGACCTAATGGCGAGCGAAAGCCGCGATGATCCCAACACGAGCCGCCGCGCCCGCCACATCGGAGGCGTTAGCGGTTCCTCCCCTTCCAAACTTTATCAACGTCTTATCGGCTCGAATCGACAGACTCACGTCAATGGTGGACGCCCTCGTCCGCGTTCAGGCAGCGGGCCCAGCTCGTCAGGCCGCGGTTCCCCCCTGAGACAATGACGCACGCAGAAGGGCCGATGCCCACTCTCCCCTCAGCGTCACTGAGCGCCAGCGTGCCACCTCCGAAAACCACGGCCCGTGCGCGGGCCATGATTCCATGACCCGCTGGGCTCCGGAAGGCTCCACACCCCGGTCTCGGGGAAGACTAGGCTATCGCCCCGAAGTCCGACACGCGCCCACACCCTCTGAGGAGGTGTTGGTCAGCTCGCCTGTTTCCAGGCATGACCGACACCCCCATTCACATCAAGACCGTGGACGTGCACGCCGGGACTGCTCGAGAAGAACCTTGCTCGACGATCTGAGAAATCTGATAGAGCAGAATCGAACCCGCACCACCGCGCAGACCAAAAGTGGGGATATTCGCCACTCCGGCTATGCTGGATCCTTGGGTTACCACCACCGACTCGAGGCTCTTGAAAAAGAGATCGAGAGCATACAACGAGATAGCCATCCGTCCGGCGAAGGGGCTAGGTATTCCGTGGATTCTCTCATGAATCCCTTCAACGAGGATTGTTGGCCAAACGTGTCTCATCCAAGAACAAGCCGTCCAAGGTGGCGCTCTTTTACGGGATGTCCGACCCAAAGATCACTTGGACGCATTTACAGCTGGCATGAGCTTCAAATATAACTCGGACGCGGCTTAATGACGCGATTTTCCCACCACCCTAATCCGGGAAGGTCGGGACTGGTTCCGGGGGCTGGTGTCCCGCTCCATCTCGACCTTTGATGAGCTGGTCACCCAGTTCCTCGGTCACTTCATCGGGAACAGATGACAGAAGAGGACAGTCGATTACCTCTTCACCATAAAAAGCAGGGACAAAGAATCCTTTAAGGGATATATCACTCGCTTCTACAATGCTCTCCTCGAAGTCCCCGAGCACCGCGATGAGACGGTTATCACCGCACTAAGCTCGGGTCTTAGGCACAAAGAGTGGTTTCGCTCTTCTGCATTAGCGTAACCTAAGACCATGGCCGAAGTAAAAGCTTGAACCGAGCGGGAGATCCAACTCGAATCAGAAGTGAACTCAAATATGCCCAGAGGCGACCATGCCGACCAAAAGAAGAGGGGCAGATAAGAGAAAAATAGGATCGACCGGGCAAAACCTTACACCCCGAAGTTCCAGGAGTACACTCCTCTTAACATCTCCCAGACCGAGCTGTTGGAGGAAACTAAGGGTGAGATGTTCTTCAGTCTCCCGTCGTCTACCCGAAGCACAGGCAAGCGGCTCCGAGGCTCGTATTGTGCCTATCTCTGGACGCAAGGACATCCGACCGAGGATTGTAAACATTTACGCGATTACATCGAGGAGCTAATCCGCTCCGGTCACTTGGCAAAGTACCTGCGGGATAAACGTCAAGCAGATAGGGGGCAAGCCGATCAAATTAAAGACGGAAAGCTGACGATCGGACAGATCATGGTCATCGCCGATTGACCCAAGTCCGAGCAACAAGGACACCTACCGAAATCGGTCATTCGATGCAGGAGAATTTAAATTGAATCTGTATTTTATTCAATAATAAAGATTCTTGTTTCCCTGCAATCTGAACCACTTCTCTTTGTTTCCATGCTAAATCTCCCTGCAGGGCCGACGAATGTCTTCCTGCCAGGCTCATCCACAGCGGGTAGCCTCCTTCCCAACAACGCTGTGGATCAAAAGCTTTCATAACGAGATCGCCGAGTAATTTCCTGCTTGTCCATCTGCAGCGGGTAGCTTCCTGCCTAATAATGCTGTAGATCCAAAACTCTCCTCGCAAGGCGACCGAGTAGATACCTGCTCGGTCATCCCTAGCGGGTAGCTTCCTATCCAAAAACGCTGTGGATCAAAAGCCCTCATCACGAGACTGCCGAGCAATTTTCTGCTGGCCTATCTACAGCGGGTAGCTTCCTGCCCAACTACGCTGTGGATTGAAGCCCTCATCATGAGGCCGCCGAGCAATTTTGTAACGACTCTGTTTATAATGTACAAAATTGTTTAAAAATTAAAGTACTAAATGGAGTATTTGCAACCCTGAGTATGCTATAAATATTTAATTTGTTTTAGAACAACAAGAAAACACTTGTAGCTCATTGGTAAAGCCTTGCACTGCTGTGACGTAGCTCCTGTGTTCAAATCCCCTCAGCAACATATTATTTTTTGCTGATTTTTCTTTTAAACTTTTTGGAAGCCCAAAAGTTTACATGTGCAACACGCGTAAAAACGAAAAGTCTCAGAAATCAAACATGTGCATTGAGTTATATGAAACGACACTGACACGTGGCATGAATCCAAGCACCCCACCCTAAACAACGACCGGCGAGATGAGCTCTAGGGTCGGCGCCGTCGGGCCCCCCGTACTAAATGCATCCAAAATTTTACCCTAACATCCCTTGGCATCCCCCACTCTTCCTCTTCTGTTTTGTTTTCCTGCACATTAACAGAGAATTAAAATCACCCATTAATCCAATGTTAAATGCATTTTAATTCTCTAAACCCTAATTCAATCTTATAAATACTACATCACACCTTAGCCCTCTTTATTCTGAAATCTATTATCAAAACTCTTAAAATTTTCCAAGTCAAATAAGGTGTACAAGTGGATTTAGCCCAGGGTCATCTTCCGGCGATGACTCGGAACAAATCCGGCGACACCGCGACTCCACGACGCTTTCAAACCCTTCCTATACCTCTCCTCTCTCTTTTTATCCAGTAAGTCCCTTCTTTTCTCTATTAAATAAGTTATCTTTTCAAATGACGTCGGTAAGTGGAGTTAACCGACTTTTAAATTCTATTCTCTTTAAAATAACAATTTTTCTCAGGAAACTCAGATCCATATTATTAAACCTTACTTATTAAACATTAACCAAAATTTAGAAACCAATTTCACCATAAAACTCCATGTAAAACCATGTTTATTACACTTTTACAGTTTAATACCATAAGGTTTACCTACGACATTATTTCATATATTTGCTCATATTACCTTTAGAAAACTCACGAGGTAGTGACCTATCTCATCACAAAACTCATCATGACATAGCACGATTGCCTGTTTATAATATTTTGGGATAGATACAATAAAATACCTTAAACTAATAAAACCGTATTCTTTAAGATTGTTTTAAATTAAATTCCTTGCAATTAAATCTCTATAACCCATTTTGAGGAACCCTATTTGGATGGTGCGGGTTATTGCACATCCTCGGTACTAGTGGGACGAGATGCAGAGCTCCTCACAGAGCATTCGATCTCGATGAAATTTTTATTACAATTTTTAAGAAAATGAGATTTCTATTTAATAAATAAATTTATTTTTCTATAATTATTTATAATATTATCAAATTATCTATTTTAAATACATATAATAAATTTCATATTTTCTAAACAAAGGAATCACAAATTTCATAAATCTACCATCACAAATCCATACAATTCCAATTTATACTAAAATACCATATACTATTCAATCTAGGTTTATATTTACTAGAATACTTCATATTTAAAAATTACATTCATGAAAACCCAAAATACGATAAATAAATACTTGAGAATTATTTTAAAAGTATTCTAAACTATTTTTCATAAAATCCTCTCAAATTTATTAATTTACAATAAAGACCCTAGTAAATATAGGTTTAAGCGCGACCAATTCTCTTGAGCCTCAGGAAGCCGGAGAAAGTGGGTGCTTGCCTATTTATGGTCTAAAACTAAAATGGGGTTATCAATGGTAATTGGCTTGGAAAAAGTCATAAATCCTGCCGTCCATATGCAGCAGTTACCGATAACTCCAAAACCTAATTTAGGAATCCAATTCTGTTTAAGCGTCTGACTCAGACAGAGTCTCAGTCTAATCGAAATACAATTCATACATGAATACAATCCAAATATAACTCCAATACAACATGAATCTATTTTGGAACTTGAACACGAATACCAGAATACAATCTATATCAACATGACTTAATTTGACCGATCCATGGATATACATTGTCTTGTCTACATGACTATCTGTTTATATCTTTATCCGTTTACATGAACAATTGATATCATGGTTTCGGCAAGTCTTATATCTGTAAATCATCTATAAAACAAGACAATAAACATTACGAGGTTTTAAAGGGGTAGATTGGTACGGAATGTGTTATGGTATGAGACGGTCACTTTAATACACCTAACCTGAATATCCGTCGCCGTTGTCCCGTGGGTTTTGATGGGGCCTTGTACTCCATATACCATAGTCCATGAGATAAGTTGGACTCCTCTCGTATACACTGGCATATTCTGTACCAAATTACAAACAATCACGTTAACATAATAATCATATATTATACCAGATATATTCTCTTTATCTGTTCAGTTTATTTCTATCTCTCTTTGGGACTTACCGAGCGATTGTTCACTGACGACATTATTTTTCTATTTTTTCTTTGGAATGTTGTCAAGAGGACCCGACTCTTTGGAGATCGAGCCCAGCTCAGAAGACTTGGAGCAGTTCGCAGAAGACCCAGAGCTTTAGTCACTTGTATATACCTTTAATATACCTTTACTTTCTGTTCATGCCATTATTTAGGCATTGCTTTCCGCATTGTATTTACTTTCCAGTTCTATTGTAAAGAATGTTTAATAAATAAAAAGTTGCTGTTCATTTACATCTCATGTCATTCTTGTATATATTTATATTATATTGCTTATTTACACTTAACGTGTTTACTTCTGAGTAAATACGTCATGTGCCTCGTCGCGTCTCCTTATCCGTACATCGGGAAGCGGAGAGTGACAGGTTTTGTTGGCGGCCATGTAGGTCAGTTCTGCATGGAACCCTACCATGCAGGGTTAGTTCTGCATGGAAACCTAAGCAATATATCACAAGAATCAGCAACTAAACATTCTTTATATTTCTATTTCTTGAATTCTATCCTAACCCTATTTTTCTTTCAAGGTTATGGATTCCCCAAACAATACGAGCACGAATGCCAATGGCAACACTACACCACCTCCTCTTCCACTTACGCCTACCGTTGTAGCTCCGATCAACAAGCAGACGGTACTGCTCGAGGCAATAAAGAGTCTCTTGGAGGGACAGCAACAGCAGACTGCTATACTTATGAACCGCCCAGAAGCGGAATCACCTGGAGTGAAGCAATTTCGAGCACTGCATCCGAAGCAATTTTCTGGAAAGAGAGCCCCTTGAAAAATGAAGAATGAGCTTAGTCGATCGAAGACGATCTGGCAGCAGCACAAGTGCCAGACATTGCTTGGGTAAGGGTTGCGAAGTTGCAACTTACCGATAACGCCCGAGTACGGTGGAAGGCGGAGGAAAGCCGTCTTACTCAGCCGATCGAATGGAGGATTTTTCGTGAGATGTTCGACGCGAAATATTTCTCCGAGACTACCCGATTCGACATGGAGCAGCAATTCATCCACTTGCAACAAGGCTCTATATGGAGCAAATCTGTGGATGGGTATGATACTGAGTTCACTATATTGAGCAGGTAAGATATGTCTTAAATATTCGAATTTCTATAATCACATACTACACAGCTAATACAAGACCGTAACAGGTTCGAGGTACATCTCATACCGACTGCTGAGATCAGGGCCAGAAGATTTCAGCAAGGGTTGGACCGGAAAATCCAAGCTGCTTTAGCTACAGGGGATTTCCCAACCCACGACTTAGCTTGGAAGGCTGCCTGTCGATACGAGGCAGTAGTGAAGAAGAAGGGCATACCTTAATCCGCCGGAGATAGCAGGAGGAGCCTCTTTCAGGCCACCGTTTGTACCCAGGAGACTGGGAGTACCATTCAACCGGCCCAATCCAGAATTTTGTTTCTACTGCAAAAGAAATGGACACCTGGCGAAGGATTGCAGGCGTGCTAATCGCCTATGCTTAGTCTGTGGCTCATCTACACATAATATTGGGTCTTGTCCTCACAGACTCAATCAGAATACTGCATCCAGACCAGTAATCACCTATCCGCAGCGGCCAGCTATCCAGGCACTTGCACCACGTCTTACTCTCTCATCTCCACCTCCTCGTGGACCTACTGCACCTACTCCTCGTCAGTTTCATCAAGCACAAATGAACCTACCTCATGGACAGAGGAATGCGCCTCCCGCAAGGAGGAATGTACCTAGGAGTCAGGCTTGCACAATGACTGTGGAAGAAGCTGAAGCCACTGGCCAAGTTATCACTGGTAACTTCCCATCTTTCAAATCTGTTCAATACTCGTTTACATCCACATATTCTTTTCCATACCTAAACATATCCCACATAACTGTAGGGTGTTTTTCGCCACCCCATTGAGATGGGAATACACGCGCTCTTGTCAGGCGCATTACAGATTCCCCCTGCCTATGTTAGGCTGGGGTTTATTGATTGTGGGGATCCGAATCTCCGGCAGCCGCGGACTAAGCTGCCGTTAATTACCCCTCGCATTTGGAGCGAGAGAACCTCCAATTGACGGGTTAAACTGGTCATGCAAACTCAATGTGCAGTGTCGTGTTTTGAAGGGGTTTTGGATGTATCGGGGGGCTCGCAGAGTTTTTACGGGGGTCCCGCTACCCGGATAGCGGGCTGGGGGTCAAGGAGGCTAGCAGGCCCCTTGCGGGGTGCGGGGCAGCGTCCCAGCCCAAAATTTGTTTTTAGAGGGACGGTGTTGTGGAGTGTGTGAGTATCTATATATATATATATACATGTATACATATATATAAAAAAGGGAAAAGCGCCCAAATGACGCGTGGGGCCAGCACTTCACGTGCCTAATACGCGAGCGCTGGGCACTTGAGCACCGTGCGCTCAAGCGCGAGCACACCACGTGTCTGACACGTGGGCGCTGTGCGCTTGAGCGCTGTGTGCTTAGGTGTTGTGCGCTCAAGCGCTATCGCACCACGTGTCCGACACGTGGGCGCTATGCGCTTGAGCGCTGTGCGCTTAAGCGCGAGCGCACCACGTGTCCGACACGTGGGTGCTGGGCGCTTGAATGCTAGGCGCTCGAGCGCCAGCGCACCACGTGCCCGGCACGTGGGCGCTGGGCGCTTGAGCGCTTGGGGCGCTAGGCGCTTAGGCGCCGGCGAGGAAAATGGGCTTTTAGCCCCAGAAATGGGATTTAAACTCCCGAAAGAGAAATTAGAGGGGAGTTAAACTCCTAAGATGTTTTTGGAGATGCTGAAATGGGCTTCTCTCTTAAGCTCTGGATCTTCCCAAAGTGGGATTTTTAGGAGATGGGTCTCCTTCTTCCTCCTCTTTTGGCTGGATCTTGAAGAAAGAGGGGGTGAGATTTAAAGATCTCCCCTTTTTGAGATCTAATGGCAGATCCAAGTTTCCCTTTGTGGGTTTTGTGGTGAAAAACTATTTAGTTTTTGAAAAGGAAGAGTAAAACTCTTGATTCAATTCAAAAAAAAGAAGAAGGTTTTAGAACCTTGAGAAAGGAGAAAGATCTTAGATCTGGATTCTATTTTTTTGAGAGAAAAAAAGTTGTTGGGATATTTTCATTATCCTTGCCTTTATAGGCTATACACTTTACACATAGCCTTTTGAGCTTCACAAAATGGCATTTTGCCTATCCCACGGCTCATGTGCCATTTCTTTTTGCACATAAGCCATGGGCTTTACAAGAATTTGGTTTTATGCCCATTTTTTTTACATTTATTCATAAAATAAAGTAAAAGAAATACAACAAAATTTTGGCATGGGGGAGGCCGGCCGCTTCATGTTCGGGCTAGCTCCGGGCATTCGCCCACTTGACCTGGGCGTGGGCCTACCTGGCTTGGGGTTGACTTTGATTTTTACTTGGTCAACCGGGGTGTAAATTTTTACCCAACAAATTGCCCCCCATCAATAAATGCACACAGCATATGTGGGTCGTGTGCATGAAATTGATGGATCTTCTTTCACGTGGAGGGGACTTGATTCGGTTCCCACATTTTGGGAAGCTGGCACTTCCCTTTTTACGACATGGACGGTCAATGCTTGACGTGTCTCCGAGATGGAGTGTCTGGTTGACTTGATTCCGAGGCGGAGCATAATTCCGACGAGGAGGTCGTTGCTGCCATTTTAGCGACGTGGACGGTCGGTTCTTCCCTTTTTACGACTTGGACGGTCGGTGCTGCCCTTTTTGCGACTTGGACAGTCGGTGCTGCCCTTTTTATGACTTGGACGGTTAGTGCTGCCCTTTTTGTGACTTGGACGGTCGGTGCTGCCTATTTTGCGACTTGGACGGTCGATTCTGCCCTTTTAGCGACTTGGACGGTCGAGGCTGCCCTTTTAGCGACTTGGACGGTCGGTTCTGCCCTTTTTGCGACTTGGACGGTCGATGCTGCCCTTTTAGCGACGTGGACGGTTGGTGCTGCCCTTTTTGCGACGTGGACGGTCGATTCTGCCCTTTTTGCGACTTGGACGGTCGGTGCTGACCTTTTTGCGACGTGGATGGTCGGTTCTGGATTTGACTTGCTCCGCTTCTTGCGGTGTCAGGGATAAAGTCGACTTGTTTCCGAGGTGAAATTTTATTCTGCCAGGGAGGTCATTGGTTGTTTTGCTGATTTGATGCGATTTGGATTGACATCAGCACCGCTACACTGGAATATGGTACCGGGAGCGAATCATCATCTGTCATGACAGGATTTGGGGATTTTGGTTTTGGTTTGGCATCAGCATCGCTACATTGGAATATGGTACCAGGAGCGAATCATCATTTGCCGTGAGGGAATTTCCCCCGTTCCCAGTTTAACGACTTAGGGGTTATCTGTTCCCAGTTTAAAGACTTAGGGGTCTATTGGATCGGGGTTTGGAATTTTGGGGTTAGGATAGGCATCAGCGTTGCTAACACTGAAGCACATGTGCCAGGAGCAATTCATCATTTGCCTTTTCCTGTTAGGAAGTGGTTGTTTAGGAGACAGGTTTAGGTCCCTATCACCTAAGGCTTTTCAATATTATGAGCCATAAGGGTCCCATAAAAGCATTTTCTCCCTACGAGTCGAAAGGATCTCGTAGGTGCACTTTCTCCTTAGGAGTCGTGGGGACTCCCAATTGTGTTTTTCTTTGTGAGTCGTAAGGATCCCACGAAGGTGTTTTCTTACGAGTCGTGAGGATCCCGTAAGTTAGTTCTCCTCATGTATCGTGAGGACACATGAGTGGGTCTTCCAAAATGGAGCATAAGTCTAAGGGCGAAGACCGGCCACTGGACTGGTGATTGCGGTGGGGTATGTGTATGATAAGAATTATTTGAGCTCGTGGATTGTATACGGTAGTCGATTTGGGGACTAACCGTAGGGCTGGGAGAATTTTGAGAAATTGGATTTTGGTTGGCGTCTGCATCGCTGCACTGGCATATGATACCAGGAGCGACTCATCATTCACCGTTTGGGGACTTGGAATTTGGATCTTGTTTGGCATCAGCATTATTGCACTGGAATAATGCCAGGAGCAACTCATCATTTGCCCCGGGAGGACTTGGGATTTGGTTTTTGGGTCGGCATCAGCACCGCTAACACTGAAGCGTAACGCCAGGATCGACTCATCATTTGCCATTTCCCGTTGGGGAGCGATGGCTTAGGAGACAGGTTTAGGTCCCTGTCATCTAAGACTTTTCAATTTTATGAGCCGTAAGGGTCTCATAAAACCATTTTCTCCCTACGAGTCGAGAGGATCTTGCAGGTGTATGTTCTTCTTAGGAATCGTGAGGATTCCTGAGTGTGTTGCTCCTTTGTGAGTCGTAAGGATCTCACGCAGGTATTTTCTCCTCACAAGGTCGAGATGACTTTGCGAGTGTGTTTTATCTTTTCTTTTTCACGAGTTTGCGCCCTTTCGGGTTTTCACAAACTTGCCGGCAGTCCTGTTGTTTTTACTCACGGAGCCCTCTCGGGTTTTCATCCGTGCCCGTTTTGCTTGTGGACATACCGTATTATTATTATTTTTTTTTGTGGTCGCCGGTGGGACTTTTAAAAGCAATCTCACCGGCGGGACTTGGGGGAGATAGGGGGCGTTTATGCCCGTGGATTGTATACGGTTTCGCAGGATGTATGATCCAGACCGTAGGGCCGGTGTGCTCAATTCGGCGCCTACGACTTGGAGCATTCACGCGTAGTATTTCTTGAGATATCGGCCATTGATGGGTGGCATAGGCCTTTCTCCCTCGGCACTTATTAGTTGGTAGGATCCTCCGTCGAACACTTTCTTGACGACGTATGGTCCTTCCCAGTTTGGCTCGAATTTTCCCTTGGCATGTCGATTGGGGATGATCGGTCTTTTAAGGACCAACACTAATTCACCTTTCTTGAAAGCGCGGAGACGGGTTATCTTGTCATAGGCCCATGACATTTGGAATCGGTATAGCTCCAGATTTTGCTGCACAACGAGCCTCTTTTCTTCGAGGGCATCGAGCTCTTCAAGCCGAAGGAGCACATTTTCCTCCTCCGTCAACTCGTGCTGAACGGCCATTCTTAAGCTTGGAACTTCGAGTTCGAGGGGGAGGACTGCCTCCACTCCGAAAAGCAATGAGTATGGAGTGGACTGAGTTGGAGTATAGTGCGTGGTATGATATGCCCACAATGCCTCGTGAAGTTTGAGATTCCAGTCACTCTTGTTGGCTGAAGCATTTTTCCTTAGGAGCTTGCATATAGTCTTATTGAAGGGTTCTGCTAGCCCATTGGCTCTTGGATTATAGATGGAGGAATATCTCTAGTCTATCTTGTGCTGAGTAGCGAACCTTGCGACTTTGAAGCTCTTGAAAGAGGGCCCGTTGTCAGATATGATTCTTCTTGGTGTACCGAAACGGTATAAAATATTATGCTGGAAGAACATCAGAATATCTTCTGTCTTGACTTCTTTTAGCGGGACAACTTCAGCCCATCTGGAGAAATAGTCAGTTGCGGCCAATATAAACCGGTGGCTTTTGGATGACGGAGGATCAATTGGACCAACTATGTCGGTTCCCCAGACTTCGAAGGGCCACGACGCCACCGTAGGATGCAACGGATTGGGATGCTTGTGAATGAAATCACCGTGAATTTGGTAGATATAACATTTCTTTACATGCTCTCCGCAATCCCGTATCATGGTGGGCCAGTAATACCCAAGCCGTTTAATTTGAAGTCGCATCTTAGGGCTGGACTGGTGAGCCCCACAGATGCCTGAGTGAACTTCTTTCATAACTTTTTGGGCTTCGGCTAATGACAGACACCTGAGCCAGAGTTAGTTATATGACCTGTGGTATAGCGTGTCATTTACAAACACGTATCGGAGAGCTCTCTTCTTCAGCTGAACCCTCGCAGATTTTCCTTCAGGCAGCTTGTCGTATCGGAAGTACTCTATGAAGGGTTCTCTCCAATCGGGCTCGTCTTGAACGATCGAAACTTCTTCGGCGGGACTGCTCTTCTGTTCCGCGCTTTCCTCTTCTCGTAGAGAGTCTGGGGGCAGAATTTGCCGGCTCCTGACTGTGATCAAAATTTCTTCCATGTCAGGATCAGCCAGCTCCTTGGCTAAGCGAGCGAGTACGTCAGCCTTTCCATTCAACGCCCTAGGAACTCTCATTAGCTCAATATGAGTGAACCGTTTCATGAGTTCCACCACTCGGCTTTTGTACCAAGCTAACTCAGGTTTGTATATCTTATAATCGCCACTTACTTGGTTGACGACAAGCTGGGAGCCACCGTAAACCCGTAGCTGAAGGATTTCCATTTCTACGGCGAGCTCCAGCTATCAGAGCTTCATACTCAGCTTCATTGTTTGTTCGAGGCTCGGTGAGAGCGAAAGAACGCAGTAGGGTTCCCATTGATAGCATGATGAACACCAACCTATCCCTGCTTTTATCTCCGGGACGCTTGATTTACTGGAGGTCCTTATTGATGAGGCTCCATCGAAGTAGATCTCCCAACATGGCTCATCTTCCTCGAGGTGCAGCACTTGTTCGTCGGGTAACTCACAATTTATCGGCGACCCTTCTGGTATAGGGTGAGCGGCGAGGAAGTCTGCAAGAGCTTGCCTTTTCACTGCTTTCTGAGGAGTATAAACTATATCAAACTCAAGTAACATGACAGCCCATGTTGACATTCTACCGGCTAGGCTTGCTCTGGTGATTAAGTGTTTGAGCGGGTCGACCCTAGAGATCAGCATAACCCGATGAGCGAGCAGATAGTGCCTCAGCTTCTTCACAGCGAACATCAGAGCTAGGCATTGCTTTTCGATCGGGGAATAGTTGTGTTCCGCCTCGACTAAAGTTCGACTGAGGTAGTAGAGGGCATTCTCTTTTCCCCCCTCGTTGTTCTGAGCAAGGAGTGCACCGAGTGACTCATCCAGCGCGGCAGTGTAGAGAATCAGCGGTTTGTTTGGAATGGGAGCGGCCAGCACTGGAGGGTGTAACAAGTACTGTTTGATGCTTTCGAACGCTTCTTGACATTCGGCATCCCAGACAAAAGGAGCTCCTTTCTTCATGAGCTTTGAGAAGGGCCTACATCTCCCCGATAAATTTGAGATAAACCTCCGTATATAAGCAAGCTTACCTTGCAAAGATCTTAGCCGCGTCAGACTTTTCGGAGGGGGCATCTCCATGATGGCCTTTATCTTGGACGGGTCAACTTCAATCCCTCGATGTCAGACTATGAAGCCCAGGAATTTTCCCGATGACACGCCAAAAGCGCACTTCAGAGGATTCATTTTCAGATCGTACTCCCTCAGTCTGGTGAGAACGGTTCTAAGATCTTGGATGTGATCGGCCTTGGATTTAGTCTTGACGACCAGATCATCAACATAACATTCGGAGACTTTATGAATTAGATCATCAAAGATATTGGTCATTGCCCTTTGATATGTAGCGCCTACGTTCTTCAGTCCGAACGGCATCACTTTGTAGCAGTATATTCCGATTGGGGTTCGAAATGCTGTGTGCTTCTCATCCTCAGGCGACATCTTGATCTGATTATACCCGGACGAGCCATCCATAAAGGTGAATAGCTTGTAATTTAGGTGTCATCGACCATCATTTCCATGACCGGTAGCGGGAAGTCGTCTTTAGGACATGCCTTGTTGAGGTCCCGGAAATCGACACAAACTCAGATCTTCCATTTTTCTTCTTCACTGGGACTATGCATGCGATCCAGTCCGCATATTTTTCCTTCCTGATGAAGCCGGCATCGATGAGTTTCTTGGTTTCCTCGATGACCTTTTCTTCTAACCCCCTTCTCATTTTTCGAGGAGCTTGTTTGACTGGCTTAGCATCAGGAGATATAGCCAGCTTATGCACGGCTACTTCAGGGGAAAGGCCAGGCATTTCTTTGTACGTCTACGCGAAGCAGTCGACGAACTCGTGCAGCAAGGTGATTATTTGCGCTTTCATTTCCTCTGACAAGAGCGAGCTGATGTAGGTCGGTCTTGGATTATCGGGCGTTCCTAAGTCAATCTCGGTTAGCTCTTCAAAAGTTGCTTATCCGCCATCTTCGAGCTCTTGAGGAGCTTCTTCTGGTTCGGCTATCTTGTCATCATCATTTGATCTTTCGCTGGCTTCACCAACATGGATCATGTAGCATGCTTTGGAATCAGGTTGAATAAGCCTATGCCCCGTCTATCTGGAATTCGTCCATCGACGAGTGCTCGGACCTGGGGCGGATGCCATAGCCCTTCATAAAACTTTGCTTTGGACTCCATTTGATATAGCCGGCATCCGCACCTTTTGAAATATTCCCGCATCTCGGATGCATAGTATCTGGGATTGAGGACGGCTCTTATGCCCCTCTCATAGGGAAGGCACGCGACAGACAAATCGTCCGGATGCACAAAAGGATTTGACCCATAAAACAGGATGCCCTTCTGTCCACTTTTCCTTCCGGGAATGTAGAAAGTTTTCAGCTGGTCCACGGTAGAGATTGACAATGCATCGAGCTCTTTGCACATCTACTCCGGCACCCTTGTGATAGCTAGGGACCCTTCAGTAATTTCGAAGGTCTCTCGTAGTTTCGCTTGTTGCATGGGGGTCCAATTTGTGCAGCTATTGCAAGGTAGGTCCTCTTCTTCCGACTCTTCAGTGTCGCTACCAAGATAAGGGTGAATTTTGCTGCTAGATGGGCCTTCAGCGTCAGATTCGTCCGTATCGCTACCGAAATGAGGGCGAGTTTTACGGAAGGACGGGCTTCCAGCGTCGGATTCATCAGTGTCGCTACCAAAACGCGGGCGCACTTGGGCGCTTTTGCTTTTGAAAGTGATAGCCGGTGCAGATTTGCTTTTGAGTCTTAGGGCCGGTCTATCCTTAGTCAGTTGTGGCTTAGCATTTTGGTGGTTCATGAAGTACCGAGAATCTTCATATCGGACTTCATGCATGCCGAACGGCTGTATGTCTCCGTCAATGCGTCTTTTTTCGCCATTTTTATTATACTTCATGCATTGATGGAGAGTTGACGGAATAATGTCGTAATCATGAAGCCACGGCTGCCCCAAGAGAATTTTATAAGACATGTCAGCGTCGATCACGTATATCTTAGCTTCAGTTTGCAGATCCCCAAATTTGATTGGCAGAGCTATGGACCCCAGAACTTGCTGGTAATTTTGGTTGAAGCCTTGAATGACAATCCTTTCCCTTGACAGGTGTCAGACGTCCATTGACAAACTCTTCAGAGTTCGCAAGTTCATGATGTTCACTGAGGACCCCGGATCAATCAATATGCGATTAATCCGATCTCCGTCGCTGTACCCGGTCACGTAAAGCGGCCGATTATGCTCAACCGTTCCCAGTAGCAAGTCTTCATCCTTAAACGTGACTGCGGCGGCATGCAGAGTGTACTGAGCTTCTTTTATATTAATTTCCGCAAAGCAAGCCTGATACCGCTCAGGGTTTTGCAGAGCATGAATGAGAACATCTCTAAGCTCTTGAGATAGAACCAAGGTATCGTAGATGCTAAGGAGAGACGGAAGCTTTCGGAGGTGAGCTAAGACATTTATAGTCTACTGGGGAAGGATTCGAATCTTCATGAGCAAGTTCTCTGCCATCTTCTTCATTAGTGACTTATTTTTCCTTCCCTTTTGGGGCGTTGCCCTGATTTGGCTGTAGAGCCCTGCCGCTTCTAAGCTGGATTTGGTTGGCCTTTGTGGCGAGCTCCTCGTCCTCTTCGGGAAAACAGAGCTCCTCCTCAGAGTCGCTGCCAAGATGGATGGCGTAGCAGGTCACTACTGGGATCTCTTCATTGGAGTCTTCTTCTAACTCCTCCAGAATTTCAGCCGCTCGTACAGGGAGGAACTCCTTCAATTGAATTAGAGTTCTTTCCTTCTGTTCATATTCTTCGAGGGAATCGATATATTTTTGAATGGTCGATCTCCCTGAAGACTCCTTTTCGCGCCGAGCTGCACTTTTCTTCTTCTTGAGCTTTTTGGATTTTGAGCCTGATGGAACCGCATTGGCAGCTGGAAAGGTAGATTTCTTCTGCCCTTCCCATTCCGTCCTGGGCTCTTTCCGAAGTATCTTTATCATCTTCTTCATCTTATTAGATATGTGAGTACTCCACGGAGGCCGCGGTGAGTCCGTTTCATTTCTCAGGGCAGTAGGTTTGGCTGTCTGCTCCCAGAAGGCTTCAGTTCCTGTCTGTATAAAGTTGGTGGTTGCAACTTGATTGTTCACCAACACATTTTTGGACAACTTGATCTCTCCAGCCTTGCACTGCTTCTCGACCCAGTCCTTGAAGATATAGCAATCCTCGATCGCATGGCTCACTACTCGGTGGTACGGGCAATACAGGGGATTGTCGGTCATTTTTGCTTCTTGAGATCTTTTCGACTCTGGCAATTGTAGAACATTGTTTAAGGCATCTTTAAATATCTTGCAGACCTTGTCCCTTCTGAAAGAGTAAATCTTGTTCTTTTCTCCTTTAGGGAAGGCCCTTCTCCTCCCAGCACTGGCTTTCGAGACCGGTTGGTTTTGGATTTGCCCGCCCTTCGCTTTTCTTCATTGTCGGACGCATTGAAGACATTGGTACTGCTGGAACTCCCGCTTCTACGGTTGTCGTCCCGCTTGCTTTTCCAAGTTTTGTCTCTCTGAGAGTCCGGGATAGACTCTTGCTTCGAGCGTTCCAGCATTTGGACTTTCTTGGTTAGCTCTTGAAACGTCTTGAGGCCTGCTGTACACAAGAATGGGACCATCCAATTGCTGAGGTTCCCAATGAGAAGGCTGACGGACTGGTCCTGCTCTAGCGGCGGTTCGCACTTGACTGTGAGATTACGCCATCGGGCGATAAAGTCGGTGTTGCTTTCATTCTTCCCCGGCTTGGTCCTCACAAGGTCAGCAATGGAGATTTTATCACTGACACTCATGAACCTTTGCCGAAACAGAGACTCCATTTGGGCAAAGTTAATGACGGACCCGTCTAGTATACTCGTGTACCAGTCGAAGGCAACACCGGTCAGGCTATTGACAAACTGATGAAGAAGGAGCGTGTCATTGCCCCTGTATTTCCGCACGATGCTTTGAAGTGGGCGACGTGCTGATTTGCATTCCTCGTTCCGTCAAATCTTCCGAACTTAGGAATGACGTAGCCGCTCGAGAACTCGATCAGATCGTACTGTGCGGGATATAGCCACCCACTACTGCCAATTTGTTTCTGAGCTTCAACTTCAGCCAGCAATGTTTTAACTTTGCTGGTGACCAAATCTATTATCCGATCTTGTGTTAGCAGGATAGTGCTATCTGGGGCTAAGGCGTTCCCAGAAGCAGAATGTGGCCGGCTTTCGTGCGGCTCGACCAGTCTTGGACCCAAAGGAACAGGCATTGGCTGCTTCGGATTGTCATCACCCGGCTGATGAGTAGCGACTTGTGCTTGATTGGGAGGCGCTCGAGCAATTTGAGCCGTAAGCTGCATCACAACGTTCATTAGGTCGTCGATTTTCGAATAGAGCTTGGCCATCTCTTTATCTTTGCTCTTGAGCTGTTTTCGAAACTCTTGAAGCAGCTCTTGCTCCGCGGTCCTGGGGCGGAAAGTCGGCTCTTCCTCGCTGTCCGAGCTTGACTCTGCCTGGACCGAAGGGTCCTTCTGCCTATCGTCCTCATCGAGAGGGTTTTCATCATCCAGCGGAGGCAGCTGTTCTTTGGGAAGCGGCAACCACATTCAAGCCAGATTAGGCTTGGGATGTGGTGGCCCCATCCTTGCTTTTGCTGCGAAAGTTTTCGCTGGGGTGCCCACCCGCCATATAGACCTTATGGATAATATATCCAGCCGTCCTTTTATCATCGGCAGCTAATTTCACTGATCGCTGTCTTGACCCCCCTGTTTCGGTTGCGGGCAGTCGATTGAAGGCGGCTGGCCTGACCAGGTTCTTGAATGGTGCTGGCACTTCTTTTCTGGATTTGCCCCGCTGCTTTCGTGTGGCACAGAGCACCTGATAGACTCTTGAAGAGACAGTGTCATACTTCTTTGTTGGGGCCGGGACACGTCTCTTTGTAGCGATGTTCGGACCGCTGTCTTCTTGATTCTGGCGGTCATGGCATTTTTCTGAACCCACTTCAGAGGTTCGAAGGAATTGCTGATTTTTACGGCCGACTCAGCCGTAGTCACAAAGTAACCCTGCTCTTGGAACTTCACAAGATTCCACTTGGCCGAAGCCCTGCTCCTCTTGTTGGCTCGATACCTGAGCCGCTTCTGCCTTAACTTTTCTGTTCTAAGCACCTGGAAGACTTCGGCTTTTTGGGAAGACACCGTAGACCGGGCGATGGAGGGCTTTAGAGATACGCCTGATTGTGTATTTGTTGGAGTCATCGCCTGGGCTCGTCCGCAACGTTTGATGTTGCCCTTTGTATCGGAAGTCTTGCCCCCAGCTAGAGCGCAAGAGAGCCGTTCAGACACCGTCTTAAGTTTCGGTTGTGGTACCTTGGCGATCACAACATTCGGCCTCTTTCCTTTTGAGACCGGCTTGGCCACCTGTTTTGCCGGGATTTCTGCCAGATGAGCGCTTCCGGCAGGGTAGATGATGATGGAGCCAAACTGGCGGGGCAGTTCCTCCCACCGTCGACTGAGGATTGCGGGGAGAACCACACGAGTATTGACCTTGACCACGTACGGGATCAGGGTCGTGTTGGAAGCTGAATTCGTCTTCGGAGACATTGTCGTTGAAAGTTGATTGCTGCACGAAAAGAAAACATTATTTCAGTATAGGCAATCAATATGTACATTGATTGAGTTCGCATGAACGTTTAACCTGAAATATGGGAGGAGAGAAAGGTCCCACTGGGCGTGCCAGAACCTGTAGGGTGTTTTTCACCACCCCATTAAGATGGGAATACGCGCGCGCTTGTCAGGCGCATTACAGATTCCCCCTTCCTATGTTAGGCTGGGGTTTATTGATTATGGGGATCCGAATCTCCGGTAGCCGTGGACTAAGCTGCCGTTAATTACCCCTCGCATTTGGAGCGAGAGAACCTCCGATTGACGGGTTAAACTGGTCATGCGAACTCAATGTGTAGTGTCGTGTTTTGAAGGGGTTTTGGATGTATCGGGGGGCCCGCAGAGTTTTTACGGGGGTCTCGCTACCCAGATAGCGGGCTGGGGGTTAAGGGGGCTAGCAGCCCCCTTGCGGGGTGCAAGGCAGCGCCCCGGCCCAAAAATTTTTTTTAGAGGGACGGTGTTGTGGAGTGTGTGAGTATCTATATATATATATACACACATGTATACAAATATATAAAAAGGGGAAAAGTGCCCAAATGACGCGTGGGGCCAGCGCCTCACGTGTCTAGCACGCGAGCACCGGGCGCTTGAGTGCCGTGCGCTCAAGTGCGAGTGCACCACGTGTCCGACACGTGGGTGCTGTGCGCTTGAGCGCTGTGTGCTTAAGTGCTGTGCGCTCAAGCGCTAGCGCACCACGTGTCCGACATGTGGGCGTTGTGCGCTTGAGCGCTGTGCGCTTAAGCGCAAGCGCACGACGTGTCCGACACGTGGGCGCTGGGCGCTTGAATGCAAGCGCACCACGTTCCTGGCGCGTGGGCGCTGGGCCCTTGAGTGCTTGGGGCGCTAGGCGCTCGGGCGCTTGGACGCTGGCGAGGAAAAGGGGCTTTTAGCCCCAGAAATGGGATTTAAACTCCAGAAAGAGAAATTAGAGGGGAGTTGAACTCCTAAGATGTTTTTGGAGATGCTGAAACGGGCTTCTCCCTTAAGCTCTGGATCTTCCCAAAGTGGGATTTTTAGGAGACGGGTCTCCTTCTTCCTCTTCTTTTGGCTGGATCTTGAAGAAAGAGGGGTGAGATTTAAAGATCTCCCCTTTTTGAGATCTAATAGCAGATCCAAGTTCCCCTTTGTGGGTTTTGTGGTGAAAAACTATTTAGTTTTTGAAAAGAAAGAGTAAAACTCTTGATTTAATTCAAAAGAAAGAAGAAGGTTTTAGAACCTTGAGAAAGGAGAAGGATCTTAGATCTGGATTCTTTTTTTTGAGAGAAAAAAAGTTGTTGGGATATTTTCATTATCCTTGCCTTTATAGGCTATACACTTTACACATAGCCTCTTGGGCTTTACAAAATGGCATTTTGCCTATCCCACGGCTCATGTGCCATTTCTTTTTGCACATAAGCCATGGGCTTTACAAGAATTTGGCTTTATGCCCATTTTTCTTACATTTATTCATAAAATAAAGTAAAAGAAATACAACAAAATTTTGGCATGGGGGGAGGCCGGCCGCTTCATGTTCGGGCTAGCTCCAGGCATTGGCCCACTTGACCTGGGCGTGGGCCCACCTGGCTTGGGGTTGACTTTGATTTTGACTTGGTCAACCGGGGTGTAAATTTTTACCCTAACAATAACTTAGGTACAATCTTATTAGCCTCACTTCCTACACTAGCACTCTTCGATACTGGAGTATCTCATTGCTTTATGTCGCAACGGTTCATCTAAACTCATGCGATTCCAGTCAAACCGCTCA
The DNA here is from genome assembly GCA_030015575.1 of Agapanthus africanus. Taxonomy (NCBI): domain Eukaryota; kingdom Viridiplantae; phylum Streptophyta; class Magnoliopsida; order Asparagales; family Amaryllidaceae; genus Agapanthus; species Agapanthus africanus. Next base: position 685,973,292 of record CM057343.1, read on the forward strand.
TATCCAGCTGGGATGTCAGTTTAGGGAACGGCGTTCTAAAGGCAACAATGGTATACTACCTGTTTCTAGTGGTCGTCTGCAGCAGAGAATTTTATGCCGACTTCAAGGTGCTAGACATACCGAACTTCGATGTAGTTTTGGGTATGGACTGGTTGGGAACTTTCTATGCTACCATCGATTGTCATCAAAGGAGGGTAGTGTTTGAGATACCTGATCATCCGGTCTTTTATTTCAAAAGTGGAGACCATACCCTGGAGCCTAGCACATACAAGGCAAAACCGAAGAAGGCAGCGATTGCAACTCTACAGGCGGAAGAAGACAAGCCAGAGATTGTTCGAGAGTTCGATGATGTATTTCCTGAAGACATATCAGGTTTGTCTCCTGATCGAGCTCTTGAATTTGGAATTGATTTAGTACCTGGAGCACAACCGATAATCAAAGCACCATACCGATTAAGTCATGAAGGTTTGAAGGAGATCCGTACTCAGCTGGACGAACTTCTGCAGAAAGGATGGATTCGTCCCAGTACTTCAAGTTGTGGATCTCCAGTTTTGCTTATAAAGAAGAAGGAAGGTTCATACAGAATGTGCATTGATTATAGAGCTTTGAACGAAGTCACGATAAAGAACAAGTATCCACTACCATGAATCGACGATCTGTTCGATCAGCTAAGTGAGTCTTGCGTTTTCTCCAAATTAGATCTTCGCTCGGGTTATCATCAGGTGAAGGTCAAAGAGTCTGATATTCCGAAGACGGCATTCAGGACTCGCTATGGATATTATGAGTTTCTCGTGATGCCATTTAGAGTGACCAATGCACCATCCATATTCATGAATCTGATGAATCAAGTTTTCCGAGAGTACCTAGACAGGTTCGTTGTCATATTCATCGACGACATCCTGGTATATTAACATTTACGAATTGTCCTGGAGACTTTGCGACAGCATCAACTCTATGCCAAGTACAACAAGTCGGATTTCTCGGACATATCGTTTTAGGTGAAGGAATCTCTGTGGATCCAGCTAAAGTATCAGCAGTAAGCGAATAGCCGACACCAAAGACGGTGAAGGACATTCGAAATTTCTTGGGATTAGCGGGATACTACCGAAGATTTATTGAAGGATTTTCGAAGATTGCAACACTCCTGACCAAGCTCACACATAAAAATGAAGAATTCGTGTGGTCAGAAGCATGCGAACAAGATTTCGTAGAACTCAAACTAAGATTGACAACAACGCCTATTCTCGTAATACCAGACCAATCTGGATCTTTCGTAGTGCATTGCGATGCATCCGGTAAGAGATTATGATGTTTTCTACACCAGCACGGTAAAATTATAGCTTATGCACCAAGACAGCTGAAAGTTCATGAGCGCAACTATCCGACGCATGATCTGGAGTTGGCAGCCATTATCTTTGCACTCAAAATTTGGCGCCATTATCTTCTTGGAGAACGGGTAGATATCTACACATACCACAAAAGTCTGAAGTATATATTTACTCAGAAAGAGTTGAATATGCGGCAGAGAAGATGGTTAGAACTTATGGCGGACTTCGACATCAACCTACAATATCATCCAGGAAAGGTGAATGTAGTACCTGATGCACTTAGTCGCCAACCACTATCAATGAATCTTACCGCACAGTGGAAGTTACAGCAAGATTTGTATCAGATAGAGATAGAAGTGATCATGCCAGGTAGCGCTTCAAGTTTGATGAACTTACAAGTTCAGTCTACAATTGTCAATCAGATCAAAGCAGCTCAAGCAAGTGATGCCAACTTGCAAAAGATCAGAGAACAAGTAGAAAGTGGACTTCGAACAGACTTCATCATCCATAAAGATGGATCTTTAAGATACAGAAGCAGATTGTGTGTACCATAAGGTCTTGTTCGGGAAGAGTTAATGAAAGAATCTCACAGCTCCCCATATTCAGTACACCATGGTGGTATAAAGATGTACAAAGATCTGCGGCAATATTACTGGTGGCATGGAATGAAACGTGAAGTAGCCAGAAGCGTAGCCAAATGCTTGGTGTGTCTGCAAGTAAAAGTTGAACACCACAGGACTGCTGGTTTACTTCAACCGTTACCTATCCCAGAATGGAAATGGCAGCACATCACCATGTATTTTGTGACTGCTCTTCCTCGCAGCACAAAAGGTAACGATGCGGTATGGGTTATTATGAATCGACTCACAAAATCGGCTCACTTTATTCCCTTTCGAGTTGGCCAATTTAACGAGACATTAGCAAAGAAGTACATGGAGGTAAGATTTAACTCTTCAATATGTACTATCTCTGATACCCATGAACTCATACAGGAGATCGTGAGATTACATGGAGTACCGGTTTGCATTGTCTCCGATAGTGACACCAGATTCCGATTGCAATTTTGGCAGAGTCTGCAAGCTAGCTTGGGAACGAGTCTGAACTTTAGCACAACTTACCATCCACAAACATTTGGATAGTCTGAGCGAACGATTCAGATTCTTGAAGATATACTAAGAGCGTGTATGTTAGACTTCGGAGGATCGTGGGAAGATCACCTGCATCTTGTGGAGTTTTCATACAACAACAGCTACCAAGCGAGTATTGGAATGGCACCGTTTGCAGCACTCTATGGAAGGAAGTGTCGTTCACTATTAAGTTGGAACGACATCGGAGATAGGAAACTCCTTAGACCTGAGATGATAGTGCCGACTGTAGATATAGTTCGCACTATCAGAGAACGAATGCGCATAGCCTAAGACCGACAGAAGCACTGGGCTGATGCAAAACATCGTCACTTGGTGTTCCAACTGAGAGATCATGCCTTTCTAAATATCTCTCCAAACCATAGAGTGATTTGCTTTGGAAAGAGAGGAAAGTTAAGTCCGAGATACATTGGACCGTTCGACATACTCGAACGAGTCGGAAAAGTGGCTTATCGCCTGGCACTTCCACCCTCATTGGAAGGAGTGCATGTGTTCCATATATCCCAACTCCGAAGGTATGTGAGTGACCCCAGTCACATTCTTGATCACTCTGAGCTCACTGTACAGACGGATCTATCTTGTGAGAACCAACCCGTTGAAATCCTGGACAGAAAGGTAAAGTCACTTAGGAACAAAGAAGTAAACTTGGTTCGAGTGAAGTGGAGGAAAGATTCACCAGGAGAATCAACGTGGGAAAGAGAAGACGACATGCGTGCAAGATATCCTTTCTTATTTTTAAATTAGTCCTTAAATATTTGTAAATTTCGAGGACGAAATTTTTATAAGGAGGGTAGAATATAACGACTCTGTTTATAATGTACAAAATTGTTTAAAAATTAAAGTACTAAATGGAGTATTTGCAACCCAGTGTATGCTATAAGTATTTAATTTGTTTTAGAACAGGAAGAAAACACTTGTTGTCACGCCCCGCTTCCCAGTGTACGGCGAAGTGAACGCGACGAGACCCGCTACGTATATACTCAGAAGTACATACGCTAAGCGTAACTAAGCAATATAAAGTAAATCACAAGAGACGAATGATATAGAAATAACAGCAACTTTTATTAATAACATTCTTTGTACAATGCATGAAAAGAAAAATACAACTGAAATAAAGATGCCTAAACAGTGGCATAACAGGAAATGAAAATACTGAAAAGAACAAGGTACAATATCTAGAGCTCGGGGTCTTCGCGGAACTGCTCCAAGTCTTCACCGGTGGCTCGATCTCAGCTTGGTCCTACGCACCTGAAGATATTCAAAGAAGAAGGAAATAGAATGTCGTCAGCGAACAGGTCGCTCGGTAAGTCCCAAAGATAAGGAAGAAATAGACAGAGAGTAAGAGAGAGAGAGAGTGGCTTTTAATGTTGTATTGTCTTGTCATATTATAGTAGTATGGTGTTAACGCTGTTGTTGTAGCTTGGTACAGAAGGATACCAGTGTATACGAGAGGGGTCTCAGTATGCTAGAGACTAGGGCAAATGGATGTACAAGGCTCCGTTATACAACCCCGAACAACGGCAATTGGATTCGGGTTAGATGTCTTAATCTTACCGTCTCGTGCCACCTTTAACACCTTCCGTACTAATCTACCCCTTAAACCCCGCGATATCTTATGTGTATTGTTATCTTGTAAAATTGTATTGATCGCATGATTGACTGACCGACTGACCTAAACCATGATATCAGGAAACGGTTATAACCGTGGAGTCATGTAAATGGAATACTGGGAAACATGTAAAAGGAATATCCATGGTTTGGTTCAGTCAAGTAGATTGTTAACTGGATTCTGAGATTCATGTATTCATCTTGAGTTGAAATATAAAGAATATAGATTGACTTGAATTATATTCAAGTCAGAAATAGTCAGACTCTAACCCGAGTCAGACTGTCACGCCCCACTTCCCAGTATACGGCGAAGGGGACGCGACGAGGTCCGCTACGTATGTACTCAGAAATACATACGCTAAGCGTAACTAAGCAATATAAAATAAATACACAAGAAACAAGAGTATAAAAGAACATCAACTTTTATTTATTAACATTCTTTATACAATACATAAAAAGGAAATACAACTGAAATAAAGATGCCTAAACAGTGGCATAAGAGGAAAAGGAAAGTACTGAAAAGAAAAGTGTACAATGAAATTATACTGCTGGGTCTTCGGCAAATTACTCCAAGTCTTCTTGGGTTGGTTCAACTTCTGCCAGGTCCAGGTCACCTGACGACATTCAAAGAAGAGAGAAACAGAATGTCGTCAGCGAACAGATCGCTCGGTAAGTCCCAAAGGTAAGAGGGAAGTAGAGAAGACAGAATAAGAAGATACATTTTTAAAGTGTAAACTATTACTGTAATGTTATGTTAATGCTGTTATTTGTAGCTTGGTACAGAAGAATGCCAGTGTATACGAGAGGAGTCTCACTTGCCAGAGACTAGGGCACGTATAGTACAAGGAACCGTTATGCCACGGTACAACAGCAATAGGATTCAGGTTAGGTGTATTAATCTGACCATCTCGTGCCACCTTTAATACTTTCCGTACCAATCTACCTCTTAAACCCCGCGATGTCTTGTTTGTATTGTTATCTTGTAAAATTGAATTGATTGTAAGATTGATTAACTGACTGACCGAAACCATGATATCTGGGAACGGTTATAACCGTAGAGTCATGTAAATGGAATACTGGAATCATGTAGAAGGAATATCTATGGTTTGGTTCAGTCAAGTTATATAGATTGTTAACTGGATTTAGGGATTCATGTATTCATCTTGAGTTGGAATATGAAAGAATATAGATTGATTTGAATCATATTCAAGTCAGAGATAGTCAGACTCTAACCCGAATCAGACTAAAAGAAAGGTAATTTGAAGTTCCTTAATTGTTAGGGGCCTTATTGTAATTTATGAAACTTGAGAGGGTTTTATGTAAAAAGTACTATTGTATATTTTTTCAAAATACACCTCAAGTATTTATTATTCGTCTTTATAGTTATAATGAGTGTGAATTTTATTTGTGTTATTCTAGTGAATATATCCTAATAAAAGTATTAATTGATTTATTTGAAATTCATGGTATTTTAATGTAACTTTTAATCTGGTAATTTTTAAAAGGTGGAAACTTTATATATAATAAAATAGGTGTCTAAATGATAATTAAATATATATTAATACAAGAATAATTTTAAATAATTATTTTATTTTCCAAAATCTAATTTTTCTTAAATGTCGTATTTTAAACCTTTCGAGACCGAATGCTCCTTACGGAGGTCTGGATCTCGCACTATTAGCTCGCGGGTGCACGATGAACCGTACTATCCCTAACGGGTTCCACAAAGGTGGGTCGTAGTGGCGCTTTGCAAAGATTTTATAAATACTATTCATTTAGAAAAACGGTTTTATAAATATAAGGTATTTATTTGTAAAAAGAGTATAGTTTTCCGTATTTTAGTTGTTAGGGTTTCCTAAGTCAACTAGCCTATTTCTAAGGTCTAAACGACAAGTCATTAGAAGTCTCAAATCGCCTCTTCACCGTCAATTGCGGCCAGGTAAGTGCCAGGTAAGTGGGAAGGAACCACAGTCGTGGGCCTAATTAAAAACCACTAGCCTTAGACACACTTGCCTAGACATCACAAGACAGTTTAGATAAACGATCGATGTCCATGACATATCGTGCTTTTATTTTAAAAGATTTTATTTAAAATTGTGTACAACTTAAAGCTTTTAGAAAAGGTTTTATAAGAATATGGTATTTTAGTGAAAAGTCCTGTATTTTCGTATTCTATATTTTGATGTTTATCAATTAGGGTTATATTTGTGTGTGTGTAGAGGTAGGTCATTACCTCGTGAATTATTTTAGGGTTTAATGAAATTTTAGAGGTTAAATATGATGTATTAAACTTGAAGGTATTAAAGCGCAAGCATACGGTATTTGAAAACGTTATCATTTCATGTGTGAAAATTCATTCAAATTGACTTCTACAAGTTTAGTGATCAAGATAAACGTATTTAGGAGTGAGGGAATTAATTAGAAGAAGAAAAATAAACTTCATGGTATTTTTATGAAAAGAATACGATATTACAAGAAAGTTATCATTTCATGTGAGAAACTTTGTTTAAATTGATTTTTATGTGATTAATAGTCATCATGGATATCTTTAGGTATTATTGATTAGATGACAAGTGGGATTTTGTAGAAAAACCGAATCAGAAATCGGTTTGTTCCGATTTCCGTCGGGGTTCGTAATTCCGTATTTTGAGAAATAGAAAAGAGAGAAGAACGGGACTTACGGGTTTCAAACTCTTCTAAAGAGTAAAGAGGAACTAGGGAGAAAGACCGAGGTGTGGTTTCGTCGCCGGTTGCTTCAAAGCACGTCGCCGGAATCCGTCAGCGCTTCGCCGTGAACTCGGTTTCAAAGCACACTTTCTTATGGAATTTTCAAGAGAGTATTTCTATGGTTTTGGAATGGGAAGGTAAAGGGTAGGGGTCTATTTATAGGGTAGCTAGGATAGGGTAGGGTAGGTGAAGGGTTTTTAAATAAAAATGTAAAAATATATAAAATCATTAAAAGTTGGAGTAAATAGGGTATATGAAAGGTTTTAATGTAAAAATATATAAAATCATTAAAAATTAGAGTAAATAGGGTATATGAAAGGTTTTAAAGTAAAAATGTATTAAAAATCATTAAAATGGAGTAAATAGGGTATATGAAAGGTTTTAATGTAAAAATGTATTAAAAATCATTAAAATGGAGTAAATGGGAATTTCAAAGGTCTCTGAAGCCGATCTAGGAATTTGAAGTGTACATGGGGGTTTAGAAGATGAAGAGACACAACCATGAAGAAAAATTTAAAACAAAATAAATAATGTGGGGCATGGGATTTGAACTCTGGTGGCTTGATTCAGCAATGTAAGGTATTACCAATGAGCTACAAGCTCTTTCTTTTAATGTAATTGTTAATCAATTACTTAATCTTGTGCTCAGGCAATAAATACCCCTTTATGAATTTTAAAAAATATTTGAAAAAAATTTGTATAGGAAAAAGTGTATAAGAAAATTAGGGTTGTTACATTCTACCATTCTTATAAAAATTTCGTCCTCGAAATTTGTAAAAGGAAAGTGTAACAAATCTAAGAAAAGTTTGGTACTGATGTGCTGACAGTATGTGAAAAATAACAAGTTGGTGCAAGGGTTTTAAAAATGTGAAGAATGTGTGAAGGAATGAAAAGATGTGAAGGTTTTGGTAAAATTGTAAAAGAGGTAAAGGAATTTTGGATTAGGATAGATTCAAGATATATGATTCAAATAAATAAGAAATGATGGGATTCAAGGAACATGATTGTAAAGAATGTTTTAGTTGTTGGTTCTTGTGTTTTATATTGCTTAGGGTTCCATACAGCTCTGACCTGCATGGGCCGCCAACAAAACCTGTCACGCCCCGCTTCCCAGTATACGGCGAAGGGAACGCGACGAGGTCCGCTACGTATGTACTCAGAAATACATACGCTAAGCGTAGCTAAGCAATATAAAATAAATACACAAGAAACAAGAGTATAAAAGAACAGCAACTTTTATTTATTAACATTCTTTATACAATACATGAAAAGGAAATACAGCTGAAATAAAGATGCCTAAACAGTGGCATAAGAGGAAGAGGAAAGTACTGAAAAGAAAAGTGTACAATAAAATTATACTGCTGGGTCTTCGGAAAATTGCTCCAAGTCTTCTTGGGTTGGTTCAACTTCTGCCGGGTCCAGGTCACCTGACGACATTCAAAGAAGAGAGAAACAGAATGTCGTCAGCGAACAGATCGCTCGGTAAGTCCCAAAGGTAAGAGGAAAGTAGAGAAGATAGAATAAGAAGATACATTTTTAAAGTGTAAACTATTGCTGTAATATTATGTTAATGCTGTTATTTGTAGCTTGGTACAGAAGAATGCCAGTGTATACGAGGGGAGTCTCACTTGCCAGAGACTAGGGCACGTGTAGCGTGTAGTACAAGGAACCGTTATGCCACGGTACAACAGCAATAGGACTCAAGTTAGGTGTATTAATCTGACCACCTCGTGCCACCTTTAACACCTTCCCTACCAATCTACCTCTTAAACCCCGCGATGTCTTGTTTGTATTGTTATCTTGTAAAATTGAATTGATTGTAAGATTGATTAACTGACTGACCGAAACCATGATATCTGGGAACGGTTATAACCGTAGAGTCATGTAAATGGAATACTGGAATCATGTAGAAGGAATATCCATGGTTCGGTTCAGTCAAGTTATATAGATTGTTAACTGGATTCAGGGATTCATGTATTCATCTTGAGTTGGAATATGAAAGAATATAGATTGACTTGAATCATATTCAAGTCAGAGATAGTCAGACTCTAACCCGAGTCAGACTAAAAGAAAGGTAATTTAAAGTTCATTAATTGTTAGGATCCTTATTGTAATTTATGAAACTTGAGAGGGTTTTATGTAAAAAGTACTATTGTATATTTATTCAAAATATACCTCAAGTATTTATTATTCGTCTTTATAGTTATAATGAGTGTGAATTTTATTTGTGTTATTCTAGTGAATATATCCTAATAAAAGTATTAATTGATTTATTTGAAATTCATGGTATTTTAATGTAACTTTTAATCTGGTAATTTTTAAAAGGTGGAAACTTTATATATAATAAAATAGGTGTCTAAATGATAATTAAATATATATTAATACAAGAATAATTTTAAATAATTATTTTATTTTCCAAAATCCCATTTTTCTTAAATGTCGTATTTTAAACCTTACGAGACCGAATGCTCCTTGCGGAGGTCTGAATCTCGCACTACTAGCCCGCGGGTGCACGATGAACCGTACTATCCCTAACGGGTTCCACAAAGGTGGGTTGTAGTGGCGCTTTGCAAAGATTTTATAAATACTATTCATTTAGAAAAACGGTTTTATAAATATAAGGTATTTATTTGTAAAAAGAGTATAGTTTTCCATATTTTAGTTGTTAGGGTTTCCTAAGTTAACTAGCCTATTTCTAAGGTCTAAACGACAAGTTATTAGAAGTCTCAAATCGCCTCTTCACCGTCAATTGCGGCCAGGTAAGTGCCAGGTAAGTGGGAAGGAACCACAGTCGTGGGCCTAATTAAAAACCACTAGCCTTAGACACACTTGCCTAGATACCACAAGACAGTTTAGATAAACGATCGATGTCCATGACATATCGTGCTTTTATTTTAAAAGATTTTATTTAAAATTGTGTACAACTTAAAGCTTTTAGAAAAGGTTTTATAAGAATATGGTATTTTAGTGAAAAGTCCTATATTTTCGTATTCTATATTTTGATGTTTATCAATTAGGGTTATATTTGTGTGTGTGTAGAGGTAGGTCATTACCTCGTGACTTATTTTAGGGTTTAATGAAATTTTAGAGGTTAAATATGATGTATTAAACTTGAAGGTATTAAAGCGCAAGAATACGGTATTTGAAAACGTTATCATTTCATATGTGAAAATTCATTCAAATTGACTTCTACAAGTTTAGTGATCAAGATAAACGTATTTAGGAGTGAAGGAATTAATTAGAAGAAGAAAAATAAACTTCATGGTATTTTTATGAAAAGAATACGATATTACAAGAAAGTTATCATTTCATGTGAGAAACTTTGTTTAAATTGATTTTTATATGATTAATAGTCATCATGGATATGTCTAGGTATTATGGATTAGATGACAAGTGGGATTTTGTAGAAAAACCGAATCGAAAATCGGTTTGTTCCGATTTCCGTCGGGGTTTGTAATTCCGTATTTTGAGAAATAGAAAAGAGAGAAGAACGGGACTTACGGGTTTCAAACTCTTCTAAAGAGTAAAGAGGAACTAGAGAGAAAGGCCGAGGTGTGGTTTCGTCGCCGGTTGCTTTAAAGCACGTCGCCGGAATCCGTCAGCGCTTCACCGTGAACTCGGTTTCAAAGCACACTTTCTTGTGGAATTTTCAAGAGAGTATTTCTATGGTTTTGGAATGAGAAGGTAGGGGGTAGGGGTCTATTTATAGGGTAGCTAGGGTAGGGTAGGTGAAGGGTTTTTAAATAAAAATGTAAAAATATATAAAATCATTAAAAGTTGGAGTAAATAGGGTATATGAAAGGTTTTAATGTAAAAATGTATAAAATCATTAAAAATTGGAGTAAATAGGGTATATGAAAGGTTTTAATGTAAAAATGTATTAAAAATCATTAAAATGGAGTAAATAGGGTATATGAAAGGTTTTAATGTAAAAATGTATTAAAAATCATTAAAATGGAGTAAATGGGAATTTCAAAAGTCTCTGAAACCGATCTAGGAATTTGAAGTGTACATGGGGGTTTAGAAGATGAAGAGACACAACCATGAAGAAAAATTTAAAACAAAATAAATAATGTGGGGCATGGGATTTGAACTCTGGTGGCTTGGTTCAGCAATGCAAGGTATTACCAATGAGCTACAAGCTCATTCTTTTAATTAAATTGTTAATCAATTACTTAAGTCTTGTGCTCAGGCAATAAATACCCCTTTATGAATTTTAAAAAATATTTGAAAAAAATTTGTATAGGAAAAAGTGTATAAGAAAATTAGGGTTGTTATCAGGAAACGGTTATAACCGTGGAGTCATGTAAATGGAATACTGGGAAACATGTAAAAGGAATATCCATGGTTCGGTTCAGTCAAGTAGATTGTTAACTGGATTCTGGGATTCATGTATTCATCTTGAGTTGAAATATAAAGAATATAGATTGACTTGAATCATATTCAAGTCAGAAATAGTCAGACTCTAACCTGAGTCAGACTAAAAGAAAGATAATTTCAAGTTCTATATTTGTTAGGGTCCTTATTGTAATTTATAAAACTTGAGGGGGTTTTATGTAAAAAGTACTTTTGTATAGTTTTCAAAATACACCTCAAGAATTTATTATTCGTCTTTATAGTTATAATGAGTGTGGATTTTATTTGTGTTATTCTAGTGAATATATCATAATAAAAGTATTAATTTATAATATTGGTTTATTTGAAATTCATGGTATTTTAATGTAACTTTTAATCTTGTAATTTTGGAAAAATGTGGAAACTTTATCTTATGATAAAATAGGTGTTTAAATGATAATTAAATATATATTAATACAAGAATAATTTTACATAAATATTTTATTTCCAAAATCACATTTTTCTTAAATGCCGTATTTTAAACCCTTCGAGATCGAATGCTCCTTGCGGAGGTCTGAATCTCGCACTACTAGCCCGCGGGTGCACGATGAACTGTACTATCCCTAACGGGTTCCCTAAAGGTGGGTTGTAGCGGTGCTTTACTTAGGTTTAATAAATATTATTCATTTAGAAAAACGGTTTTATAAATATAAGGTATTTATTTGTAAAAAGATATAGTTTTCCGTATTTTAGTTTCTAGGGTTTTCCTAAGCCAACTAGCCTATTTCTAAGGTCTAAACGATAAGTCATTAGAAGCCTCAAATCGCCTCTTCACCGCCAATTGCGGTCAGGTAAGTGCCAGGTAAGTGGGAAGGAACCACAGTCATGGGCCTAATTAAAAACCACTAGCCTAGACACACTTGCCTAGTCACCACAAAATCAGTTTAGATAAATGATCGATGTCCATGACAAATCGTATTTTCATTTTAAAAGATTTTATTTAGAATTATGTACAACTTAAAGCTTTCAAGAAAGGTTTATAAAGATTATGGTATTTTAGTGAAAGGTCCTGTATTTTCGTATTCTATATTTTGACGTTTATCAATTAGGGTTATATTTGTGTGTGTGTAGAGGTAGGTCATTATCTTGTGACTTATTTTAAAGTTTGATGAAGTTTTAGAGGTTAAATATGATGTATTAAACTTGAAGGTATTAAAGCGCAAGAATACGGTATTTGAAAACGTTATCATTTCATGTGTGAAAATTCATTCAAATTGATTTTTACAAGTTTATTTATCAAGATAAACATATTTAGGAGTAAGCGAATTGATTAAACGAAGAAAAATAAACTTCATGGTATTTTTATGAAAAGAATACAGTTTTACAAGAAAGCTATCATTTCATGTGAGAAACTCTATTTAAATTGGTTTCTAGGTGATTAATAGTCAACATGAATATAGGTAGGTATTATGGATTAGGTGACAAGTGGAAATTTGTAGAAAAACCGAATCGGAAATCATTTTGTTCCGATTTCTGTCGGGTTCCAAAAAGTCGTATTTTTCTATTAAAAGGAAAGAGAGATAGAATAGATGGGACTTACGGTTTTGGACAAACTAAGGAGGCTAAGGAAGTGATGGTTGTCGATGCGTCGAAAACGTCGCGAAGGTTCTACTACGATCGCCGGAATTTGTCGTTGGTTTCGGCAGCGCTTCGCTTCTCGCTCTTTGTACCGAGTTCTCGAGAATTTGAAAGAGTGGACTTAGAGTTGTAGGGTGAAATGGTAGAGGGTAGGGGTGTTTATATAGGGCTAAGCTAGGGTTAGGGTTTGGATTAAAAAAAATATTAAAAAATGTAAAAATTCATTAAAATATCATTAAATTTAGGATTAAAAGAGGTTTAATGAGAAAATGATAACTGTTCTGAAAAATTGAAGTATGCAGGGGTGAAGACCAAGTCAACACGGAAATTTTCCGTGTTGACGACTCGGCCGACCGGCCGAGTCCGGCCGGCGGCGCCGGCCGATTCGGCCGAGTCGCCGGCCGACTTGGCCGAGTCGGGTCTCAAACGGTAGGGTTTCACATGGGGGGATTTATGGTGTACTTTATTTTTTGTATACTGTATTAATTTCGTGTGTTATGGTTGTTTGACCGTTTGACTTCCCCAAAAAATTAAAACAAAAGATATAAAAATTATGTGGGGCATGGGATTCGAACTCTGGTGGCTTGGTTCAGCAGTGCAAGATATTACCAATGAGCTACAAGCTCCTTCTTGTAATTATTGTAGAAAAGTAGATACTTAAAATGATATCAGCAGTATTAAATATTCCAAGTACACTTCAATTTTAAAACAATTTTATGTACACTAAAAAATGAAATTATTTAAAAACAAAATAATTAAATATATATATCTTGTGCTCAGATTAAAATACTTCTTTACGGATTTAAATTTTTTTTTTTAAAAATTTGTACAAAAAAGTGTATATGAAAATTAGGGTTGTTACACTTGTAGCTCATTGGTAAAACCTTGCACTGCTGTGATGTAGCCCCTGTGTTCAAATCCCCTCAGCCACATATTATTTTTTGCTGATTTTTCTTTTAAACTTTGTTTATCGCCGGAAATAGAGTCGAACTGGGATAGATCGTCTTGCCTGAGTCCTGGGGGCAGATACTATTTGGATTTTTCCGTCCACCTCTCTGAAGATGCCGAGTTGATTTATGACACCGTGTATCGGAGGTTTGGACGGATAAGGCCGTTGTAGCGGACTTCATCAGATTCCCTCTCGTTTGCAAGGGGTTTTGATTATGGGGACGCTTTTCCCTGTAGGCGCAAGTCCCTGTAGTTAATTACGTTACCGCATCGCGATAACCACTTTCTCCTGCTCCGGAGGTTCACTTCGTGTCATGTGTATGTTTGTTTTATTTTGGTTGCCAGTGGATTGTATACGGAGACTAATTTATGTCGTCACCCGTAGGGCGTGGATTAGTCCAAATCCGTATATTCTTAGATTTGGGTTTGGTTTGATTTAAGGATCGTTAATCTATTTTGAGATTAAGATCAACTTAAACGTATAAACATTTGGGCTCGATTATTTTAGTTTAAGGATATCGCGGTCCATTATCACCGTGTTTGAGGCGAAATGTTAGTTTTAAGGACGTTTCGGTCCTTTATCGCCATTTTAGAGGCGAATATTAGTTTAGGGACATTTCGGTCCATCATTCACCCTATGCGCACGTGTATTTATTACATGGCAAAGTGAACAATGGAGATATGGAATGTGCCTAATTTAGGGCACAATCCAATTTGAGGCATGCACGTCAATGCATGAAAAAGTTATCGGTCGTCGGGACCCGCCACCTCTCTGAAGAGGTTGGAGAATTACAACGACATGTATCAGAGGTGTGAAGAGATGTACCCTTGAACCAAATCCCGTATTTGAGGGAAAAGGGTTTGTTGTGGGCTTAGTATTTTTTGGTCATATTTGAGACCTTGGAAATCGAGAGTGTATGGGCTCGATTGATTTCTTTGTTAAGGATACGTTAGTCCAATTTGAGACTAAGATCCACTTAAAAACATTTTAGGATCTTCTTTATTTAAGACCCAACAACAGAGCATTTGGACTCAGTTGCAAAACTTTAGCAACTTAGCGAATTTGTGCTTTAGTCTGCTTAGTCTCCCCCCCTTTTCTCTGAAAAAGTGCTAAGCACTTGTTTGGGCTCTGTTTAATCAGTCCCTTTTTTTTATGCAAAAAGTGCTGAGCACTTATATGAGTTCTGACGCCCACATATGATCTTGTGGAGCTTTCAGTCATAGAGATTGCCCAATAAGAGTTGAACACTTTACTCCTTTTGTTTTTATATGGAGTGCTAGGCACTCTTTATGGCGTCCACGTGGGGAGCGCATAAGGCGCTGGGCACTACCCGATGAGTGTTGAACATTCAGCCGTTTTGGGCTACTTGAGGAGTGCTAAGCACTCTTTTCTTCTCTTTTGCGGTGCGCACGTGGGGAGCACGTGAGGCGCTACCTAGAGAGTGCTAAGCACTCTTCCCTTCTGTAGCGCCAACGTGAGGAACACGTGTGGCGCTGGGCGCTGCCTAGTGAGTGCTAAGCACTCTTCTGTGGCGCCCACGTGAGGAACACGTGCGGCGCTGGGCGCTGCCTAGTGAATGCTAAGCACTCTTCTGTGGCGCCCATGTGAGGAACACGTGCGGCGCTGGGCGCTGCCTAGTGAGTGCTAAGCACTCTTCTGCGGCGCCTACGTGAGGAACACGTACGACGCTGGGCGCTAGGCACTTTTCTCTTCTGCTTATAGCATTTTTGTCCATTAATGATCAATAGGATCTTTGTATTGAAGATCTAGGATCAAGCTTCATTTTTAAGAACTAAGTTCTTTTGTAAGAACTAGGTTTCTCTTGTATGCCTTTGTTTTTGAGGAACTCAATTTCTGGTTCTTTTTTGAATCTTTGACTCTCAAGAAAAAGTTCTTCCCGATGAGAATTAAATTCTCAACTTGTAGGAGACTTGTCTCGCGGATCTCAGATCCAGAGAAAGAACTAAGTTCTTTTAAAATGGTTAAACCCTTCAATAGGTAAATGAGATATTTTCATTTCTATTTTTTTTTATTTACCTAGAGTTTTTGAGGAAGATCTTCTTCCTTGAGAATTTAATTCTCTGTTCCTTTTGAAGCTTTCCGTCTCTTTTTTTAGAAGCTTATAGGGGGGTTCCTCTATTTCAGACTTGAAGTCTTCGGTCCTTTATATAGCGAAGGCAAGTTTGTTAATTAGTTTTGAAGAAATCTCTCATTAAGAGATCCCAATTGATTTGGGGAATTTTACCCACCATTGGATCTTTGATCCGAGGGTTCCTATTTTACAGAACATATTTTCTTGTTTTTAATAAGATTGGGGAAATATTTTCCATATGCAGGGTTTTATTCTGTGAAATGATGATTTTTAATCACCATTGGATTTTTAATCCAAGGGTTCTCTTTTTTACAGAGGGCAATCTTTCTTATTTAGAAAGATTGAAGGAATATATCCCAAAATAGAATTTTATTTTATGATCCAATTTGGGGAATGTTTTCTCCCAACAGAATTTAATTCTGTATCTTGATGATTTATCATCTCCGTTGGATCAAAGATCCAACTGCTCTGTTTAACAGAGAGTAGAATTTAATTCTATTTGGGCGCCGGCGCTCACGTGTTGTGCACGTGGGCGCCATCTGAGAGTTTTAACTCTTATTTAATTTAATAGATTCTTTTGTGCTTTGCACACTGGCGCCCGCGTGAGGAGCACATGCGGAGCTATATGAGAGTTTTAACTCTCATTTAATTTAATAGATTCTTTTTGTGCTTTGCACACTGGCGCCCGCGTGAGGAGCACGTGTGGCACTATATAAGACTTTTAATTCTTATTTAATTTAATAGATTCTTTTATGTTTTGCACACTGGCACTCGTGTGAGGAGCACGTGAGGCGCCACCATAGGATTTAGTCCTATAAAATTGGCTCTGGTGCTAGCGCCCTTGTGGAGGGCACGTGAGGCGCTGCTTCATTAATTTTGATCAGAGTTTTGCTTTTTTATTGGGGGATACAAATGCCCCCCCATCGTTGCGCTCACGTGGCTCACACGTGAGTGCAGCGGTAGCACCTTTTCCACCGTTTGATCTTCTGGGGAGTTGAACTGTCTTCTTATATTTTATAAATAGGGTCTTTGACCCTTGAGATAACTGCTGTTTCCCTCATCTTCTTGAGTCTTCTTCCTTCCTTGAGAATTTAATTCTCTTTTCAGAGCTCAGATTTCTGTCTAAAGAACCCCCCTTAGAGTTAAAACTCTGTCAAAATTGGTAAGAATCATGACCATGACTTAACCCTTGAAAGAATCTTTTTTTGTTCTAGGGTTTTTTAACCCATTATCAGAGCTTTGCTCTTCTCTTGTAATGATCTCTTAGAGATCTAAAAACTTTTATTTAAGTAGATCATATGTCTTAAAGATCTTTAGAGTTTTACCCTGTTACTAACTTTGATTTTTTTTTTAAAGTTATTTGGAATTTAATTCCATGTCCCGAGCAGATTTCTGGGATTTTATCCCATTATTCTATAGAGCTCGGCTTTGAGAAAGATTTCTTTTAAAGAAATTCTTTTGGGAATTTTATTCCCTTTCTTATTTTCCTTGCAGATTTGAAATCTGTTTCCAGAACACATTTCTCGAGAGAGTTTAACTCCGTAGTTCAATGAGATTTTCTCATTAAATGAGAATTCTTTTGGATTCTTTCAATGAGTGACCGCCTCATCATTAACGGGGTGTTACCTTGATTTTGTGGGGTCCCCTGGTCCCTTTCTCTTTGAACCGTGGTGCAGTACAATTTTAGGTGTAAAAGAATGTTAAAGTCTTGAACATTGTGTCGATAATTAATCCTCTTTTTTTAGGTACTGTGGTTTCCGATTCCTCCTTCCCTTTCGTTCGCTCGGAGAGTGCTTTCGCCGACGCACCTACAGATCGGGAAGTCTTCGCACTTATTCGGGACTATGACCCAGAGCAAAAGTCTTTTCATTTGTGGGGGTCATGGTACAGTCAAATTATCCGGGGTCGGCGTAGTTTTACTTGTGCAACACCTTCGGAACTGATCCTGGCGATCCATTATGCTGACCCGCCTCAGGTAATTTACGCAGTAGAAGAGGTCAACTGGACCTCGTAAGGTTGTCTTTAGCCTTCTATGGCATCAATACCAGTGCAGCCGCTGATGACCTTGGACATTTTAGGGCGACGCATATGCCAAGAAGAGTCGCATCCTTGGGGGCAAGTTTATATGATAGGAATGACTCCCCGTCATTCAGCTGGATATCTATAGTTGGCCCGATATATCCTGTCGGCCAAAAAATTGATGCTACTGAAGACCGGGCTGTATCCCGCGATTTATGCATCCTTCTTTCACCACCACACTCCTCATGTGTGGTGGGTCAAATCTTTTCTGGAACAATGAAACATCCCAACCCACACGTTTCTCTTATCGGATCGGGAGGTTTCAATCTCATTGGAGGAGTTTGCGGAGGTATTTGGATTACCTGTTAGAGGGGAACATTATGAGGAGATATTTCCCGTTGATGAGTATATCTTTGCCATCAAATTAGTGGTAATGGGTCTTACTCCGGAGAATGAGTTTCCTAGCTTGATCAAGGTGTTGAACGTGTACGAGAGCTTATTCCTGAAGTATGGTGGACACGGAGTTAGCTTAACAGATTTCATCGCCCGCTTTCTTCGTCTGGAGGCTCTGTTTAAACAAGCTACGAAGTTCGCCAAACTCGACGACCCGTTCGGATTTTCTTCGGACAACTTACCGACCGCGGAGGCAGATCTAAAGAACTTCATTATTCCGGATACTCCAGTCGTCCCCTTCGCAGAGATTGCCGCTCCGGACATTGACGAGGAGACGTTCTTCATTGGGTTTATCGGCTTGTGGCTGAGTTGGTTTGCTCTTCCGATGCACCCTCGCTATATGAGACCATCTGTCTTTTATCCAGCCCATCGCATCGCCGCGGGGATGCACATGGGCATTGGGGTCACGGGACTGGCTCATTTATATCATGGCTTGAGCTTAGCAGCTGACACTACTCAGCCGGGAGTAAAGCCCATAAATCTCCCATTGCACTACTTCACCTCATGGATCGAGATGTGCGTGCTAGGTGCTTTCGGTGTTCATAAATGACCCCGATTTTACGAAGGCTACAATTTTCCCCGGGTCATGCGTCTAGTCGACACTTCTGCTCCAGACCCAACACAGCGGGAGGCTCGGCGATTGCTCCTTCACCCATGCATAGTTGGGGACAGCATGATCTTTGTCGATAAAGTCATGAACATCGGCAAAGAATTTTCCAAGGCGATCCACCCGTTGCATGATGTTTTCAAGGATGGGGCTTCCGTGTTGAGGGCTTGAGAGGTTGTGCACCTATATTCTATCAGGCCAGGTTTTCTAGTATTTAGACAGAACGCCTCGGTGCTGTTTATAAGATATAGCCCGCATCACTTTGCCCAGCAATCGGGTTACAACCAAGGCGTTCCTGATTGATCCAGTTGCTACGGAAGAGGGCGTTCGCAGCGCGGCGCATCACTTTATGCGATTAAATACGGGGTCCCATTTTCTCGTCAGCAAGCCGAGTTATATTCCAAAGGGTTTGAATGCTTACATTGCTTGGTATCAGCATGCGACAGGTGCTGTCATCAAGGAGGAGAGGCGGCTGCTGGTTGACCACAAGGATGCTGTCCTAGCCAGTAATCCAGCGGTCCCACTGAAGCGACGGGCAGCCGTGCTCCCTTCTTTGAGAGAGATTGCCATGGTTATATCCCCGCACGCTTTTCCTAGTAAGCCCCGGCCAGATGTTCTTGCGACAGTGGTAACCGTAGTGTCTCCAGAATCGGGCATTGGTTTGGAGATCGGGACCCGCCGTCCGAAGAAGCCTGTTAAGAGAAAGCTTTTATCATCGGCTGTTGGTGTCATTTCGCAGAAGAAAAAGAAATCCTTATTTTTTGTTGACGTCGTATTCGTCTAGGAGCCCCATGCCCCCTATAGTGAGGGCTTGTGCGAGTATGTCCCCAATGTCGGTTTGTTCGATGCGCCTATAACTGATACCGATCTTCAGGCCGCCATTGAAGCTTCTAAACGACTGGCCCGTGAACAGGCGGCGTTAGCCTCTATTATGGAGTCCGGTGCACTTCATTTATACTCTCTTGTATATATCCCCTCCCTTTTTTTGAATTTATTATACTTTACTAACGCTCTCTTCCTTAATAGGTATTTCTGCTGAAGAGACTCTCTCGGCTTCCCTCAAGACGTTTGAGGAGGAGAGGCTCCGCACCTCCTTGAGCCTTGGTATGATTCGTTTCACCACACCTTTATATTTTTAGTTTCTTTTATTCATGATCTGACCTTTTTCTTTATCCTATTATAGGAACCACCACAACCCAGGTTGTTCCGAATGTAATGCCCATCCTGGATGGTGATGCAGGAAAGCCTTCAGAGCCACCGACTACGGCTGAGGCTTTCCCAATGCCACCGTAGGAGGCGTTGCTGAAGCAGCCGATGATGGACGCCACAGCGGATCCGTACGCCGAGCTCGATTTGGACGACAACGTCCCCCTGTTAGAAGTTTTAAGGAGATCAGTTCATACAGCCCAGACTGAGAGGAAGCGTAGAAAGCACGCTGTGAGGGAATGTCAGGCTATCTTGGCCGTGGATGCAGGTTCAAGTAATGCTCAACCCTTTGGCATCCCTATGATTGACGTTCCTTATGCCCTGTCTACTGCCTATAGACAGGTTGCGCGTGCGGTTCGAGAAGAGGTTGAACGGCTACTTTAAGGTAGAACAACGCACGGTTCATAGTAACAGCCTTTTTCTTGCATCATAACACACATTTTTTTACAGAGCCGAATTTAGGTGATGGCGTGGCAGGTGAAGTGCCTGCGACTAAAGAGCCTGAAGTGGCCAACCTTTCTCTGGAATTTGAGATCGTTCCGACTGCCGCTTCTTCCCCTTATTGATCCCTGATATCGGCGGGTGATGCAAGCATTACGATGGCCCTTATCGAGTCAGGAGATGAAGGTGTGGATGCTGAATCTACTTTCCCATTGGAAATCGAGGAATCCGTCACAACTGGTGACGCTTCGGGTACTGTCTCGGTTTCTGCCCTGTCAGGTACTCCTTGGGTTATTATCTTTGAGTTCTTAATCCCGCTAGGCATCTCTAATGATATCTCTTTTATTCTGAGTGTAGACGTGGTAAACCCTGATGCTGTACTGACTGAAGAATTACCGCCGGTCATTTCCCTGACCGTCACGGTTCCACCCCTCTTTTTTGCGTCTCCCCGAACTCTGGAAGATGAAGATCTCCCATTTCTTTGCTTCACTGTAGATACCATTTTCTTGCATTAACCATATATTGTCGTGATCCTGCAGGAGTGCTCTTTGATCACTTACACCAGATGTTAAGCCCGCATTTTGCCTTCCAATCGGAATTCGTTCCCCCTTTCAGCATTGGTTAGTATATTCTTCGCTTGGTGTTTCTTTTTTTCATGAGTAACCTTTCTGTTGCTAAACCTTCCTCATATTGAACACAGTATCACGGCTCGAGGGAGGGAGCGAAGGAATAGCCAAGCCTCTCATGCTCCCTATCTTGCCACTTTCAACAGCTGGTACGGTAGATCTCGTCCGTCAGATTTCTTCTTTTTTAGATTGAAATCTAACCCTTATCCGTGCGTGATTTATTTTGCAGCAGCTATGCCGGCTTCGGCTCCTTTTGAGTATCGCATTCCCATACCTATGGGGTCTTTTGCTAAGCCTCAATCTTCCAGGGGCGCGGTAACTAGCAGGCGAATGTTAAATGAATTTATCGAAGATCTTGATGTCGAGGCTCTCATTTCTGCCGCGGATTTCGCTGACGAATTCAACCCTATGCTGGCGACGCTTGTGAATTTCCACAACGAAGATTTCTTTGGCCTTTGGGTCGATTATTGTAAGCGGATCAAGGTTTGTCTGCATGAGATTGAGCTCAAGCGTCTCGCACCTGAAGTAATGACCTTGAAGGCTCAGCAGGTCGCGTGGATCAAGCAAAGTGCCGATTTCATTCAATATTTTGAACAAAAGTTGACCTTGAAGTGAAAGGAGTATGAGACAGCTTCCGGTGAATCCATCCAATTGTGCACCCTGATCGAAGCAAATGCCGTGCAGCTGCAAGTTATTTTCAAAAACCTTCAACAATGTATTTCTAATGGGCTGTCGCTAAGGCAGAACCTTGATTTCACCGAGCGGGACATGCAAGATTGCGAGGTTGCCAAGCAGGAAATCGCCGAGAAACTTTCATCATGCTTGCAACAGTGGGTTCAAATTGAAGCGGGGCTAGCTGCAGTAGTAGCATGCGAGGAAGAGCTGCAGGGAGCGTGTGAGCAAGTTGCCAATTTGTTGAAAGCCCCGCCTTCTTAACAATTGCCATTGTATTCTCCCTTTTTGTATTAATTGTATCTATTAAACACTTTGATTCGTGAATAAAGAATATACACTTTTTGCATTCGTTCATCTGTGTTTTGATGTCTTGTTGTGGCGCTAATTAGTTTACTTACTCGTTTCGGAGTCCGTAGTTCCTTCACTCGTTTCGGAGTTTGTAGTTTATTCACTCGTTTCGGAGTCTTTAGTTTATGTACTCATTTTGGAGTTTGTAGTTTATTCACTCATTTTGGAGTCTGTAGTTTATTCACTCATTTCGGAGTCTCTAGCTTATATACTCATTTCGTAGCTTGTAGTTTATTCACTCATTTCGGAGTTTGTAGTTTATTCACTCGTTTTGGAGTATCTACTTTATGTACTCATTTCGGAGTTTATTAGTTTACCTCACTTAGGTTTACAGGAAAACTTGTCCTAACGTTATATATAGATAACCTCCATTCTTTACGACAGAGGTCCGTTAGGTTTTGTGGTACTAGGGTTTTGGTTCGTGGTACTGTCGCATTGGCTGATGTATTCCTTGATATGCGGTCTTTAAGCCGTTGTTCGAGTAGCCCCGTGACTGTCGTATCTCTGATCCCTTCGGGGGCTGGACAAGACGTCTTCAAGCAATTTCCTTAGGCTATATGACAGTTGGAAGAGAAAGCGTTAGGAATTTGCCATTGTTCCCTCATGGGAACTGAATAAAATACAAATAAAGCAGCAAGGAAAACCCCCATATGGGGCATCACGTGCTCACACGTGATCGGGCCTCACGTGCAAACACGTTACCTTTTATGAGCAGATTCTATTTACGCCTGAATGCTTAATTGATAAAGTCACGTGCCCACACGTGATGGGCTTTTGAACCCACTGATTAATAGAATTAAATTCTAATTAAAAGGAATTAAAAGAATTTGTTCCCTCATGGGAACTGAATAAAATACAAATAAAGCAGCAAGGAAAACCCCCAAAGGGGTATCACGTGCCCACACGTGACCGTGTTTCACGAGCAGGCACGCGACCTTTTACATGCAAAACTTATAAGCGCTGAATGAAATAAACAATTGGAAATGCTTAATCAGTGGGGTCACGTGCCAACACGTGATGGGTTCCTGAGCCCTCTGAACTAATAGAATGAAATAAACAATTGGAAATACTTAATCAGTGGGGTCACGTGCCAACACGTGATGGATTCCTAAGCCCTCTGAACTAAAAGAATTAAATTCTAATTAAATGCTTAATCAGTGGGGTCATGTGCCAACACGTGATGGGTTCTTGAGCTCTCTAAACTAATAAAATTAAATTCTAATTAAATGCTTAATCAGTGGGGTCACGTGCCAATACATGATAGGTTCCTAAGCCCTCTGAACTAATAGAATTAAATTCAAATTAAATACTTTATCAGTGGGGTCACGTACCAACACGTGATGGGTTTCTGAGCCCTCTAAACTAATAGAATTAAATTCTAATTAATCAGTGGGTCACGTGCCAACAAGTGATGGGTTCCTGATCCCTTTGAAGTCTGAACCAATAGAATTAAATTCTAATTAAATGCTTAATTGGTAAGGTCACGTGCCAACACGTGATAGACTCTTAAACCCTCTGAACTAATAGAATTAAATTCTAATTAAAAGGAATCAAAAACCCTAATTGGAAAAATATTTCCCTAGATCTTTCCAAATAAAAAAGATTGCACTCTGTAAAAGGGAGCATCGTTGGATTAAAAATCCAATGGTGATTAAAAATCACCAATTTATAGAAAGATTCTATACAAGGAAATATTTTCCTAAAATTTACCAGGAATAACAAATAAAATATCTTTTGGATTAAAAATCCAATGGTGAATAAAATTCACCGAGTGATCTAAAAGATCATGTTGGTTATAAAATCAATCAAAATCTCTCAATGAGAGATGGACTGAACAAACTGATACTTTTCTTTCTCCTATAAATATGAACCAAGAAGGAAGAGAAAGAGGGGATATACAGAAGAGAGGATTGAATAGAGAAAAAGAGAAAAACCTCTCCTTAAAAACAAAAGAAAAAGAGAATTTAATTCTCCAGTGAAGAAAAAAACTCCAGGTAAGAGAAGGAAGGAGATCATTCCATAAAACAAAAGAGAATTTAATTCTCAAAACCAAAAGTTTAACTCTTCTAAATAAGAACTTAGTTCTTCCTCTGGTTGAAGATCTGCAGAAGCAGATCTCCCCATAAGTGGAGAATTAATTCTCATCGGGGAGATTCTGCCATGCAGATCTAAAACCTAAGGGAAGATCTAAGTTCAGAAAATTCTATTCTCCCACAAAAACATATAGGAATTTAGTTCCTCCAACAAGGATAGGGTTTAACCTCTAATATAAAAATTTAGTTCTTCCTCATGGTGATAGATCTGCAGAAACAGATCTCCCCATAAAATTGAAAAGTTAATTCTCATTGGGGAGATTCCGCCATGCAAATTTCTGAGGAATTAAATTCCTATAAAAAAATTAGAGAAGAGAAGTTAGTAAGGGACTTGAAACTTAGAATTATATGCATATTGATGATCACGTGGTAACACGTGACCCTTTTTCTTTGAACCAGAAAAAGAGATTTCCTAAAGTGTTTAACACTTATTTAAAAGGAAAAAGGAAAAACAATAAAGACAGTTTCTCTTTTAGGGTGTATCACGTGTTCCCACGTGACCCTTAAAAAAGCTCCTCAAAACAAAAGCGAGTAAAGCCAAGACAGTTTCTCTTTTAGGGTGTATCACGTGCTCCCACGTGATCCCTGACAAATACTTTAATATCCAACGCATGGATACCCATCACGTGCCCACACGTGATGGTCATAAAGGTCAAGTGTTTAACACTTATATGCATATTCTGAGAGTAAAATAAAAGAAGCAAGGCCCAATTTTCAGGCGCCTCAGTGACCCCACGTGAGCACTTCAGTTTTAGTGTTTAACACTACTTTAAGTGCCTCACGTGGGAGCACGTGAGCACCGAATGTAGTCTAGTGTTTAACACTATATTCGAGTCAATCTTAGCCCAAATTAGCTAAGTCTTCAAGAGGTAAGATCCCCTGAAACTGAACCCAGCTATACTCTTGTCTTTCAAAATTGATCATCCGATATGACATTCAAAGTAATTCCCAGAGCCTTTCAATCAACATTGGTTCAAGGGTACATCTCTTCATACCTCTGATATATGTCGTTGTAATTCTTCAACGTCTTCAGAGAGGTGGAGGGTCCCAATAACCGATAACTTTTGGTGCATCCCTAAACGGTTGAACCAAAACCAAACAGACTATGACGTCTTTAAACTGGACTAAGATGTCCTTAAACTTTATGGACTATGGGGTCTTTAAACTCATGGACCATAATGTCCTTAAACTAATTATGGACCACAAACGTCCCTAAACTAAAGCCTACAGACTATGATGTCTCTAAACTAAACTATGATATCTCTAAACTAGACTATGAGGTCTTTAAACTCCATGGACAATGATGTCCTTAAACTTATGGACCGCAACGTCCATAAACTAAAACAATAGAGCCTAAATGCTCTTTTGTTGGATCTAAATGATCCTGTTAAGTAGATCTTAGTCTAAAATTAGACTAACGTATCTTTAATAAATGGTTAAGTTGATTTTAGTCTAAAATTAGACTAACGTATCCTTAACAAACGTTTAAGTTGATCTTAGTCTCAAATGAGATTAACGATCCTTAAACCCAACCCAAAATCCAAATCTAAGAAAATACGGATTTGGACTAATCCACGCCCTATGGGGGACAACATAAATTAGTCTCCGTATATAATCCACGGGCAACCAAAAATAAAACAAACATACGCGACACGAAGTGACCATCTGGAGAAGGAGAAAGTGGTTACCGCGATGCGATAGCGTAATTAACTGCAGGGGCTTGCGCCTGCAGGGAAGAGCGTCCCCACAATCAAAAACCCCTCAAATGAGGGGGAATCTGACGAAGTCTGCTATAACGGCCGCATCCGTCTAAACCTCCGATACACGGTGCCATAAATCAACTTGGCATCTTCGGAGAGGTGGACGGATAAAACCCAAATAGCATCTGCCCCCAAAATTCAGGCCAGACGTCTCAACGTCTCGGTCGCGTCTTTCGGCGGAGAATAGCCATGTCGCTTTTTACTTGAGGTTAGGCTCAATTTGAAGCCCCGATGAGTCATAACCACTTCGCGCTGGTGTGGGATGATCTCCGATAGTCTCTGAGGCTTTATATGAGTTGCTGTCGAGACTCGATTTTTGTTTTGACGATGCCATACCGTTTCTTTGCTGAAGTATAGTAGACATCTGTAGGACCTCTATACTATATGTTTTGCAGTTGAAGTCCGGATCTAGGAATATACCCTTGCTCCAGTTTGATTTGGCTCGTTGGAGGTCATGTCTGCACTCTGATAGAATGAGAAGGTACACCGGGGTAGTCTCTGAGTTGTATATGAACTGTTAAGTCTTGGAGCTAGGATTTTGCCATGGCTCCATTTTTTATTTGACCTTTGAGTCCTTGTTGACGTCGTGTCTGCATCCTGTCGGAATGAGAAGGAACTCCAGGATTGTCTCTACGTTGTATATGAACCGTCAAGACTTGGAGGTGGGAATTCACCATGGCTCCATTTTTGATTTGACACTTGAGTCTTTGTTGATGTCGTGTCTGCATCCTGTCGGAATGAGAAGGAACGCCGGGATTGTCTCTAGGTTGTATATGAACCGTCAATACTTGGAACTAGGAATTTGCCATGGCTCCATTTTTTATTTGAACCTTAGGTCTTTGTCGACGTCGTGTTTGCATCCTGTCGGAATGAGAATGTACGTTGGGGTAATCTTTAGGTTGCATATGAACCGTCAAGACTTGGAGCTAGGAATTTGCCATGGCTCTTTCTTCGTTCGACCCTTGGGTCTTTGTTGACGTCACATCTGCACTGAGAAGGAACGTCAGGCTGATCTCTAGACTGTGAATGTTGCCATCAAGATCTGGCTCTCCCTTTGATGAAGCCGGTGGGAAAACATGGTTCCCTTTTTCATTTGTGCCCATGGATTGTATACAGGGGTCGGTGTAGACTCACCTGCAGGGCAGAAAAGTTTTGTTTTCATTTTTTTTCTTTCCGGATGCCCTATCTTTTCAGCTTTTCGTATCGCGAAAGTCGCGATTGCCCAATCATTTCGGCTTTTTATCCATGATGTCGGCTCCATTTCGGCTATTTTTTATTTTTACTTGCTGCTTTTTTTTTATTGCGAGTTGCCCAATCATTTCGGCTGTTTCTATGCATATTTTTTTGCTCGCTGATTTTTATTGCGAGTGTGGAATCAAATACCGATCTTGGCATCATCATCGCTACAATTGGAATATTATCAGTAGCGAATCATCATTTGCTGTGAAAGGACTTGGGGTTTGACACTTATTTAGGCAACAATATCGCTACAACTGGAATGTCGCCAGGAGCGAATCATTATTTGCCTCTGTCGGTTTGAACAAAGTTGGCTTAGTAAACAGGGTTATAATCCCGTCGACTAAGACTTTTTAACTTTATGAGCTGTAAGGGTCTCAGAAAGTTATTTCTTCCTACGAGTCGTGAGGATCTCGTAGGTGTATTTTCTCCTTAGGAATTATGAGGATTCCTAAGTGTGTGTTCTCTTATAAGTCGTAAGAATCTTACAAGAGTATTTTCTCCTTATAAGTCGAGAGGACTTGCAAGTGTCGTTCACCATATGAGGACATTTCTCGTCATTGGTGGAACTTGGCGAGGAAATTGTTTATTTATGCCTGTGGATTGTATACAAGGGCCAATATTGGACCGCCTGTAGGGCAAGTTGGGGGATGTGATGGCTTAAGAACAGGTTTAGGTGCCTGTAGCTTAAGGCTTTTGAATCCCATAAGCCGTGAGGGTCTCATGGGGAAATTCTCCTCACGAGTCATGAGCATCTCATAAATGTATTTATTTTAACGAGACTGCGCCCTTTCGGGTTTTCACAAGCTTGCCGGTAGTCCTGCTGTTTTTACTCACGGCGCCCTTTCGAGTTTTCATTCGTGCCCATTTTACTTGTGAACGTACCTTTTTTTACGTGACCCATCTGTTTGCCGGTAGGACGTGGGGGTGAATTCACCGTTGGAGTAGCTGTGCAGCCGATAAGACTTGAGTTGCAACTTTCGTCATCTAGGCTTCGATTTCAATATATATCTCAAGGGTGGATATTGCTATATTTGGAACGATGTGCCGTGTTTAAGGTGAAATTTTAGTTTAAAGATATTTCGGTCCGTTCTCGCCGTTTGAGGCGAAGTTTTAATTTAAGGATATCTCAGTCCGTTGTCGCCGTTTTTGAGGCGAAGTTTTAGTTTAAAGATTTCTCGGTCCGTTGTCGCCGTTTGAGGCGAAGTTTTAGTTTAAAGACATCTCGCTCCTTCATTCGGAAACGAGTATTAGTTTAGGGACGTCTCGGTCCATTATCGCCATTTTCGAGGCAACGAATCTTTTGGATACTACTTTTAGGGTTCTGACTCAGGAAGATAGCGAGCAGACACAAGCGTCGTCATCTATCATTGATCCAGGTCGTAACCCGTTAGGCGTAGTAATTTTTGAGGAATTGGCCGTTTATTGGCCCGAAGGGTCTTTCGCCATGCATATCTATGAGCAGGTAGGCTCCACCTTGGTAGACTTTGTCTATGATATACGGGCCTTCATAGTTTGGCTCGAACTTCCCCCGTTTTACACGATTAGGAATCATAGGTCTTTTGACGATTAGTGTAACACCGTAGTTCATTTATACCAGTTCTATTTTGAGTATTTCTTTATGTATGGCTATTTCTTGATTTATTGTGTTTTGGATGCGAATAGTGTAATTGGTATCTGTGTTTCCATCCGACCCGACCCACATGCTTGAGACCGTCTTGATTCCTGTTTATGATTTATCCCTGCTTGTGCGGAGAATCCATGCACTCTCGTGTTCTATATTCTGTATACCTGCATTATATCTGGCATATGTATTTTTTAATAATACAAATATAGTCAAATAATATATTTAAAAATATCTAGCATGGCCTGCATCATACCCCGAACCCTGTGGTGGCATCCGTACATTGTGTTCTCGTATCGTTCAGTGAAATGGACCCGTTTGGATAGCTACGTGCACGCTACGTACATCCGTTCTTAGGGGTATGCATTTCCGTTACCCGGATATCCTATTTTGATTTTGGTTAATAAGTATATTATCCGTATTTTCAAACCATAATTTTAGACCCGACCCGGGCGTATTTTGGACTATTTTGTATTTAGCCTAAAACTCAAATTTTATTAATATTATATTCTAATATCCTTAAACTGTTAAAATTTATTCAATCATATTTTAAACAAACTAATATTTTCAAATATTTATAAATCCTAACTGAACAGCTCTCTCTCTCTATCCTATATAAACATATATATTTTTTATTAATTATTATTCTTCACCCGCGTCCTTCTCCTTCTCCTTCTCATTTTCGTTTTTCCCGTCTCCTCGTCTTGAACCCATGCCGCTGCCTCGTGCCCACCTCCTCGCCGTCGCTACCCCCGCCGACGACCTCCCTCACCTCCTCTTCTCCCCGCTCATCTCCTTCTCCTGCTCCTCCCAACACCATGACCGCCATCACCCGCCGCGACAAACCCAAGAACCCACCGAGCGATCCATACCTCGCTCAGCCCTCGTCGTCACTGCCCTCGCCGCCGATCACCTCATCGACCTCGTCACCATCTCCTCTTCCAACTTACCACCTCCTTTTCTACCGACGTGAGGCCCCGACCAACCTACTGCAACCCAAGAACCCGAGCCCCTGCAACCCTCCTCGCCGGAGCTCGCCTCACCGCCGACCACCCTCGTCGGTGTCCCCTCGCCTCTACACTTCGTCGAATGCCTTTTCCTGACTCTTCTCTGCATAAAAACCCTCAACCCGAGCAACCCCGCAACCAAGCAACCCATGACCTAGCCTCACCTGCACACCTTACCGGAGCTCCGACCCATCGTCGTCGTCTCCCCTGCCTTGCCTCTGACCCCACAGAAAACCCGGAGGACCCCAACCCTTCTTCTCCTTTCTCCTTCTTCTTCTCCTTCAACTTCTTCTTCTCTTTTCTTTTCTACATTCTTGTTTTCCCGGTGATCGCCGGAGCTTTGCCGTTGCCGACGATCCATGCGACCCAGTGGACGTTCCTAGCCAGCACGGTCACCTTCTTGCTTTGCCTGGTTCAGTTCTGTACCCCCGCGTGTGCATCGCGACATTTACCGACGTTGGACGCGCCGTACGCACCCCGTATTGAGATTCGATCAGGCAAGCTTATCTTGCTACATGCTATGCTATATATTTTGCATCCATATGAATAAATATATCACATGTTTACTGCATTGTATATTCATGTTACTGTTTTACTGTTTTCGGATAGCCGTTCGTATCCATATCATTTATTACATATATAGTTGCCTGCAAGTTTATCTTGCTATATGCTATGATACTTTGCATCCATATTAATAATAATATTACATGTTCATTGCATTGTGCATCCTATGTTACCGTTTTACAATTTTACAATATCCGTTCGCATCCGTAGAATTTATTATATATCTAGTTGCATGTCATGTCATATTATGTCATGTTACCGTTATATTAGCACCCTTTGCTTGATAATGTACATCATACGTAGTCATGAAGTTGTAGATGTAATCCCTGATAGACATTTGTGCATCTATGTTTTACTGTGCATCCATACTTTTACCGTGCATCCATACTTGCTACAGTTTTATCTCGAGCATCTGTGTGATACATGTGCACTACCTGACATGACTTGATATTCCATTGCTTGACTTGATACCTGATCATGTTCCTAATGCCGACAATCCTGACTTGTCGTCCTGACGGACGTATCCTGTTGTCTACATAGACAAACCTGTACATGCTTGATCATGTGTTGGCATTAGCTCCAGATTATCAATACCTGGCTTGAACACATAACCTTGGAGGCATGGGAAAATCAAAAGTGTAACTGAAGTTTAGCTTAAAAGTGTATTACTTGATTCGTGGTCCCGGGAGATAACGGGATAGAATCATTCGTGATTCTTACTTGATCCGTGGTCCCGGGGGATAACGGGACAGAGTCATTCATGACTCTCATTGCCTGATCTGTGGTCCCGGGGGATAACGGGACATATTCTTTTGAGTTACATGGAGGAGTACACTAATTGATTTCAAACAAACTTTAGAATAGATAACCCAGTAGCGCGGTTTAGATTGATCACCGCACGTCACATACACTGATACACTTTATTGTTCTATATCCGTGTTTACTTATTACATTCATGTTATTTTTTATATTTCATGCCTGCATATCTTGTTATCTCCTGGTTATATTCTATTATTTGATATTATGACGCACTGACGTCTGGGTTTTGCATGGCCTAGATCTTTTATCTCTTTCACAGGCAGGCCAGGAGTACTTCAGCCGACAGGCCGAACAGTGAGGAGCATGTTGGTGTTTAGTTTAGTTTGGTTTTTCTTTTCGCACTTTTATTTCCTGATGTGAGCCCGTATTTGGGACGTACTTTCCTGATGTTGTTGCTTATTGGATTTATTGCTTCTGCACATTTATATTTCTTGACTTGTTTATTCTGGCAAATGGACATGTACTAGATAGTTTATTTTATTTTACTGTTCTTGATATCTTATAGATAGCCGTAATATGACTGTGAAGGGATGTTTCCTAACCACAGGTAGCATGGTTGGCTCTGTCACGTGCCGATCTTAGCGCACTCTGGGAAGCGGGGCGTGACAATTAGCACGAGTTCGCCTTGGCGGAATGTTCTCGGCCTGGTCAGTTTTTCATATGACCATGTCATCCTTGCCTTATAAGACTCTAGGTTTTGATGTGCTATAAGGCGAGTTTCGTTGAGGGCGTCGAGCTCCTTGAGCCGAAGATGAGCATTTTCTTCATCTGTCAGCTCACATCGAACCGCTACTCGTAGAGAAGGGAGTTCCACTTCTAGGGGAAGCACTGCTTTCGTGCCCCAACGTGTATGGTGCTGTATTCATCGTTGTTTTGAACGTTATTCGGTATGCCCAGAGAGTTTCATGCAACCTTTTGTGCCAGTCTCTCTTGTTTCTGGACACTATTTTCTTTATAATCTTCGTCAAGGTCTTGTTGAAAGTCTCAGCTAGACCGTTGGCACGAGAATTATAAACTGAAGAATATCTTCAATCTATTTTATGCTGTTCTCCGAAGCGGTTGATTTTATGGCTCCTGTAGGCTGGTCCATTATTCGAGATTATCCGTCGCGGGATACCAAACCGGTAGACGACATGGGTTTTGAAGAAATGAAGGATATTCTCCGTCTTCACCTCCCTTAGTGGTACTACTTCTGCCCACTTAGAGAAGTAGTCGGTCGCTTCCAGTATGAACCGATGTCCTTTGGATGATACTGGTTCAATGGGGCCAATTTATCGGTTCCCCACATTTCGAACGGCCAGCTAGCTACTCTTGGGTGTAGCGGATATGGATGCTGGTGGATGAAGTCCCCATGAATTTGGCACGAGTGAGACCGCTTCACATATTCGAGGCAGTCTTGAATCATTGTGGGCCAATAGTAACTCATTCTTTTGATCTTCAACTTCATTTTTGGCCCAGCTTGATGAGAACCGCAAAGTCCGTCATGGGTTTCTTGGACGAATCTGTTCGCTTCTTCTGGTCCCAGGCATCTTAACCACAGGCAGTCAAACGATCTTTTGTATAGAGTATCATTGACGGAGGCAAAAGAGAGGGCTCGTTTCATGAGCTGATGTCTAGATGACGCATTTTTGGGAGTTCGTTGGGATTTGAAGTAGTTTATGAAGACTTCCCTCCAATCCTTGACGTTTTCTTTGTCCTTTATTTGGAGGGTTGTTTGTTTGGCCGTTTCTTTTTCCTCAGATAGCTCTGTTAAGTCCTTCGAAGATATTTCTGCTGGCGTGAGAACCCTGCGGCTTTGAACGATGATCTTTATGTCGTCGAGGTCTTCGTCAGCTAATTCCTTAGCCAGTTTGGACAATGCATCCGCCTTGCTATTTTCTGCACGCGGTATGCTCTCCAGGATTTAGGAGGGGATTTATGTCAGCAGGTGCTGCACTCTTTCACCGTATGTTATCAGCTCTGGCTTGCACGTCTGATAGTCGCCATTTACTTGGCTAACGATCAGCTGGGAGTCTCCATATATGAGGAAGACTTTGATTCCTATGTCGACAGCGATATCGAGACCTGCTATCAAAGCTTCATATCTAGCTTCATTATTAGTCCTTGACTCCGTTAAGGAAAGGACGTAACGCAGTATCCCTCCTTACGGAATCACGAAGATAAGGCACACTCCGGCTTTGATTATGAGGGTGTTGTGATTTCGCCTCTTGAAGGAAGATGCTCCATCGAAGTAGAGTTCCTATTGGGAATCATTTTCTTCCTTCTTTCTTTCGATTGTGTCGAACGCATGTTTATTCGGCAACTCACAATTTAAGGGGGAGTCGGCTGGTGTCGGATGTTCAGCAAGAAAGTCAGCGATAGCCTAGCCTTTCACTACTTTAAGAGGACAATACGTTATAGAGAACTCCATCAGGAGGAGGGCCCATTTGGCAAGCCTTCCTATTAGTATGGCCTTCGACATTAGATATTTAAGAGGATCCACCTTTGATATAAGATGAACCTCATGTGCCAAGACGTAGTGTCTGAGCTTCGTTATCGCAAAGATTAGTGCCAGACAATGCTTTTCGATAGGGGAGTAGTTGTTTTCTCCCTCCAAGAGAACTCGACTCAAGTATAGAGCTCTTTCCTTTCCTTGGTCGTTCCCCTATGCCCATAACGCGCCTAGAGAGCCCTCAAGAGCTGTTGTATATAGGATGAGGGGTTTTCCCTTAACTGGAGCGGTCAGCACCGGTGGATTTTGTAAGTACCGCTTGATTTCGTCTATTGCATTTTGGCACTTTTGACTCAGACGAACAGGGTCCTCTTCTTCATTAGATGACTGCAGGGACGACATTTTCTCGAGAGGTTAGCTATGAACCGTCGGATATATTCGAGCTTTCTTTGAAGGGATCGCAATTGCTTGAGGGTCCTTGGCGTGGGCATTTCTGTAATCGCCTTGATCTTTGAGGGATCGATTTCGATACCCCGGTACCGTATGATGAATCCCAGGAATTTTTCTGAGGAAACTCCAAACGCGCATTTTAGAGGATTCATCTTCAGATTATACTTCCGAAGACGTTGGAACACTATGTTCAGATGTTCCCAATATTCCTCGTAAGACTTGCTTTTCACTACCAGGTCGTCGATATAGCATTCGACAATCTTATGGATGAGGTCATCGAAGATCTTTGTTATGGCCCTATGGTAGGTAGCGCCAACGTTCTTTAAATCGAAAGGCATAACCTTCTATCAGAATATGCCCAGCGGAGTCCGTAAGGCGGTATGTTTTTGGTCTTCAGGATGCATTTTTATTTGGTTGTATCCTGAAGATCCATCTATGAAGGAGAAAACCTCATGAGTAGACGTGTTATCGATCATTAGCTCAGTAACAGGTACTGGGAAGTCATCCTTCGAGCAAGTTTTGTTGAGGTCCCGAAAGTCCACACAAATATGCATCGTCCCATTTTTCTTCATTACTGGAACGATGTTGGCGATCCAGTCAGGATATTGAACTTCTTGGATGAAACCGGAGTCAATTAGTTTCTTAACTTCGGCGCTGATACTCATTTCGAGTTCGAGCCGCATTCTTCTAGGCGCTTGCTTGACTGGCTTGATGTCCGGCGATATGGCCAGTTTATGTACTGCTACTTTTGGATCTAAGCCTGACATCTTGGAATAGTTCCATGCGAAGCAGTTTTTATATTGCTTGAGCACGCTTTTTAACATGGCTACATGTTTTCTAGATAGCAGCTCACTGACGAACGTGGGCCTCGGATCATTTTCCGTCCCTAAGTCAATTTTCCTTAGGTTGTCCGCTGTGGTGTGTATCCCGTCTTCCAGCTCTTTTGGTGTCGGTGGAAATTCTGAGATCACCTCATCCTCGTCTTCATTTGTGAAGCACTTGAAAAGGACATCCATAACCTCATGCCCTTCCCCTTCTGAAAGTGTTATCATATGGTAGGTATGAGTCTGCTTCCATTCTTGATGCTGGGCTGGTCCTATCCTTGCGATAGGTTTTCTTTGGCTCATGCTTTTAAGGTGGGGTTACCCTCCAGCTGTCGGATAAAGCGAACCTGCCTTATTGATACTGGTCTTCAACCCAGTGTTTGAAGGTGAACTAATCTTCAAGGGGATGTCCTATTTCTTGGTGATAGGAGCAATAATCCGGGTGATGGACCTCGTTCATTTGTTCGGGGTGCCGAGACTTCGGGAGCGTTACCATTTAATGCCTCATGACAAGATTGAATATTTTCCTTTTCTTGTCTTGAGGGAAAGAGTATTCCCGACCCATCTTCTTGATAAAGGATGGGTTCCAACCACGTTCTTCTTGATAACGCAGCTTCTTAGATCTGACCTGTTGTTTACGAACGTTGTTTGCGTCCTTTATCTTGTTTTTGCTTCTATTTCGTGATTTTTCCTTTTTGCGAGGACATACAGCGAGCTGTGGATGGAGGGCATTGTAGTCCTCTTTCTCCGCGGATTGTTGGTTGAGGCGTTGCATCTTGGAATTTTCATAAATAGCCATTTCGCGACTGTGGCTATCCCGAATCTTTTGACAGGCTTCTTTTATTAGTTTGTCAACTTGTTCTTCGAACGATGGGCTTAACGTTCTTAGAGCGGGATCTCGTTCTGTTTCAACGTCACAACTATTTGGAAGAGCGTTCTCTTCTTCACCAGAGCTGTTTATGGCGCGGCAGCTGTAGAATCGTTCCCGTTTCTTGGACCGAACGTATCCGAGCCTAGTTATTTCAAGTTTCCCGTTGGGCATCTTACGCTGGGCCCCAGGGATATCCCAAATCTTTTTGTAGAAGTAGGCTTGTCAAACAGTTTGTTCGAAGGGTACACCTTAGCATCTTAATAGTCTTTTCAACCCATCCGTGTAGTATCTTGGCACACGGATTGGTTGAAGCTTATCAATTATAAAATCGGTACCTTGCCAGACTTCTTTCTCCACTCTGGTCTCCGTAGATTGGTAGAAGAGGATCGCCTTTTCACCTCTTCGCTTGGGAGGCATGTAGAAAGCCTGTAGTTCCTGTACGCTATATTTATCGAGCACACCAAGTTCTTTGTAATGCCGAGGTGGAACCATTGTGATTTACTGGCTCTGATATGCTTCATCGAGGGTTTGCACTGACCAGCGGATGGAGAATACTGCGTCGGCCTCGTCCACAGAGTCGCTGCCAAAAACCAGAATAGGGGTTGATGGTCCGGGCATGTTGTTTTCTTTCTGAGGTTTCCCCGAGTAGACTATTTCTTCATCTACCTCGGAGTTGCTCCCAAAGATCGGGATAGTGGCGACGGACTTCTGTTTATTCTCCGGTTTATGACACCTCTCCATATCTTCAAAGTCCGGTAGGAAGTACTTTGCATCTTTATATTTTCGGACCTCGTTTACGGAGAATGGATTCAGCTCCCCTGTGACGGTGCATTTCAAACCATCCTTGAAATACTTCATACACTGATGTTGTGTAGAAAGGATGAAGTTGTACTCATGCAGCTAAGGCCTGCCGAGCAGAGCATTATAGAAAGTCTTGGCATCAATGACATGAAATTTGATGTCAGTGACGAGCAGCCCGAAGCGTAACGTCAGTATTACGGATCCAAGCGTCCGTGACGACTGTGAGTCAAACCCGGAGATGGTAATTTTATCTCAGGCCAAGTGTTTAATATTCATGCAAATCTCCTTCAGCACCTTCACATTGAGAAGATTGACGGAGGATCCGTTGTCGACAAGGATTTTGCCTATATTGATGTCGTGGCAGTACCCGGTGACGTATAACGGGCGATTATTTTCACACGTTCTGAGGAGGAGATCTTCATCTCTGAATGTAATGTTAGCTGTATGAACCTACGCCAGCTCGTCCTTCATCTTCTTTTCTGCGAGGAAAGCTTGGAATTGATCAGGCTCTTGTAATGTCTTGATCAAAGAATCTCGTGCCTCTTTGGACAGGAGGAGAGCATTCAATATGCTCAGTTGTGAGGATAATTTCCTCAAATGCGCCAGGACGTTGTAATCCACCTTATTTTACTTAGACGGGTCCCTCACTGCGAGCTCTTTGACAACTCCTTCATCAAGGGTGATTTTCTCAGGGATTTTTTCTTTCCCTTTGTCCTTTTGGCTCGAACCTTTATTTGTAGGTCCGAGGTTCTTTTTAGTCAGCGTGCGGTTACGCAGCTGAATGTTCCCACAGTTCTTCTCCCCCTCTTCTTTTTCAGAGGTAGAGTCTTTGAAGAGAGGGACGGGGGTCATTTAGTCCTTAGAGTCGCTCTCGAAGGTAAGAACCTGGGGTTTATCCCTTTCTGAATTGGTATCAACCATATGACAGTTGCTAGTCATTTTCTCACGCGCACTTGCCACACCTTTTAGCAGTCAACGAGCTTCGCGCTTCATCCTCTTGAAGTGTTTTTGATGGGCAACATATCCTTGCCATCACTTCTTGAAAGCACTGCACTCTTAGGTGGAATGGGTAACCCTCTGATGATATAGGCAGTAGTTTGGAAGTGAATCCTCTGCGTCGAGGCGTATGACTCCTGGAGTGTTTCCTACCAGAGGTGGCAGCTTCATTCCCACTGACAGGTTTTTGGCGAACCGCTTCTCTGTCTTGATCCTGCTCTTGTTTGCCCTAGGTGTGCTTTGGTTTGGTCGGGGTACTTTGCGACTCCTCCTTTCCGCAGCTTGTTCATCCTAACGCTGACGCTTAGCCTTTTTGTATATGGCTGTTTCGCGTTCTCGATCGACTTTGCTTTCCCGAAAGGCTTTTTTTAATAGCCTATCGATTGGGTCTTCTTCTGGCAGTTTCGGGGATTTTGAAGCCGATCCCGCCCCCAGTTCCTCTGCATTGTTTTCTGACGCTGAGGGAGCTTCTTCGCCATTTAACGAAAAATGGAAGACCATGTGGCAACTTGCCACATAGTCTTAGGTTTCTTCTGATGAGTCGTTTTCTTCATCGCTGTCACTCTCTTCGTTCTCAAGAATATGCTTGAGGAATTCTTCGAGGGTGACTGGTGTCCGCGCCTTCTAGTTGTACTCCTCCAGCGTGTCAATGTACCTTTATAGGTCTGTGCGTTTGTCGTCATACTCGGCAGGTTGCACAGGTTTCTTGGCCTTCTTCTTTTTCTTCGAAGACTTTGAAGGCTTGAATTAGAGATTTTACCCTTTGTCGACGGTTTTCGGTACAGGACGCGGTTTTAGCATCCCTTCAATAATTTCCTGTTCAAGTGGGCTTCTCCACCTGACTGCCGGACATGCCTAGAGATCCTTCAGCATTCTTTTGGTTTTAGCTCAGAGAACGAATTCCCATGGAGCTTCTTCCACGAGCAAGCATGATGCCCCCGGTGCATCCACCTTTTTGGGTGTGTGCTTCTGTGGCGGGTTCACCCTCCAGTTTTCAGACAACGCAAATTTCCCTTGTTGATACTGGTCCTCAACCCTGTTCTTGAAGACGTAGCAATCTTCAATTAGGTGGCTCAGCATTCTGTGTTAGGAGTAGTAGTTAGGGTTATTGACGTCGCCGGGTTACGGTGGACGCCGTGGGTCTGGCAATGTAATAAGTTTGTTGCGCAATGCTAGCTCGAACAGTCTCCTCATCTTGTCATGGGGAAACGAGTAAGCGCATCCTAGCCTTTCTTCCAGGGATAGACGCGGACCCATATTGTTTTGGCGAGCAACCAGTTTTAGGTCACTCGGTTGCTGTTGAGTGTTGGCAATGAATGACACTTTCCCTTTACCCTTGGCATTTCGAGGGTCTATTTTTTAGGAGGAAAGCCCGTAGCCCATGTGGTCCATTTAGGCCAGCTTGTTGATCAGGGCCTAGAAGGTAGTCGGCTTGAAGAACGTCATGAACTGGGACACAGTCGTTTGCGGATCTAGGGTCCCGATGAATATGCCCACATCAGGGGATTCTTCGATGCGTTGTTCGCACTTTTAACACAGGTTCCGCGACCGGATCGCGTATTGGACCCAGGTTTCTCCTAGCTTTACCTTGACATTGATTAATGCCGTGATCGGGGTGCGCTCGCTTACGTTGGCGAACCGCTGTGTGAACAGCAGTTCCATTTTTGTGAATTTTTTCACGGAGTCGTTTGGGAGCTCCGAGTACCATTCAAAGGCCGTCTCTGACAGGCTGCCAATGAACTGGCGAAGCAACAGTTTTTCATCACTTCCTGTGTTGCCGCACAGAGCTCTGAACTGCGTGACGTGCTGATGGGGGTTGCCTGTCCCCTTATACACATGGAATATGGGGATCGTATATCCTGACGGGTATTTGATTTGGTCATACCAACCTGGGTACGGTCGCCCAGTTCTGACAGTTTGCCCGGCCGCTTCATTCGCTTGATGAACTCGTATTTGTTGTGCGATGTGGTCATCAAGAGCAGACTTGGAGATCGTTTCCTCCTTAGCTGTTGATAGAGCTGGAAGAGGGTTTGATGTTTCCCCTCTGTCATCTTCGACGATTATCGGTGGATATTCGGCTGGAGGTTCTTTCTGGATCATCATTCCAACCATGTCCTGGAACAGAAGCGCCATCTGCTTTATGTTAGCAGCTTGTTCCGCAGCCTCCTTATCCTTCCTTTCAAGCACCCTTCGCAGGAACTCTATATCGGTCTCCAGCTCTTGACTCTGTTCAGATGCCGATTTCGGGCTTTCTTTCTGCCCTGTAAGTGCTGACATTTTGATCAGCATTTCCTGGAGCTTTTGTTGTTGCTCCTGAGTTTTTGTCAACGACCGAGTTTGCGGCCGATGACCAACGGAAGCATGGCTTTTCTCTTTCCCGGAAGCCATGTAAACCGTGTGTACGATCATACCCCCAGACTTGGGGCGTTTGGGTCCAGCGTCTTTGGAATTTGCCGCTGGCGGCGGGATTTTCTCCGGCCTTCTCCTTTTGTGGGATGTCGAAATTGAAGGAGCCATTGTAACAGGCACCCGTATGGAAGACACCCCTCACTG
This sequence comes from Agapanthus africanus, assembly GCA_030015575.1. Lineage (NCBI taxonomy): Eukaryota > Viridiplantae > Streptophyta > Magnoliopsida > Asparagales > Amaryllidaceae > Agapanthus > Agapanthus africanus. Next base: position 686,013,518 of record CM057343.1, read on the forward strand.
TATGATGGAGGGATGGTCTTTCTCTTACCGAACCTTCATTTTCTTCAGTCAGCGAGAGTAGTCTTTGTCGATTACAGAGTCTTGGAATTTCCGCCAGACCCTGTGAATTTGGGAGGAGAGCCGTTAATGGGGTTGCTCCGGTTTTGTCTGCATTATGGCTTGTGCAGGCGGGGGAGATTTTTTCAGCACCACGGTTGGAGAGTTCTTCAGCACCCTCCTAAGCAGATCAAAATTGTTCCCGGTTGGAACAGCAGCGTCAATTTCCACCATTGGAGCCGGCGGAGTGAATCCAGAGGGGGAGTTGCCTCCAGCTTTTCTCACTCGGTGCCAGTGGCGACGTCGAGCGTGTCTTGCAGACGGGACCGCCTCAGTTTTGGAAGCGGCTGTGTCTTGCCCCTGGTTTTGTTGAGGAGCTCCAGCAGTTGTCAGCCTGTTAAAGACCGACATCCTTGGCAAGATTTGATTGGAGACGGTCAGCCTCTCGAAGACCGATCGCCTGATTGGTGAAGCACTTTTGACGGATTTATTTGCCCCTTCAGGAATCATGGGCTTCTTTGCGGGCCCGCTTGAGCTTTGGCTCAGCCTATTAAAGACTGAGACGCCCTTTTTGGATGGCTCGTTGAGAGGAGCCATTGCGGTTGTCAGTCAGTGGAAGACCGACTTCTTGGGAACATCGGGTTGCGGCGTTGGGGCACCGATGCTCATTGGTGGGAGCATTGTCCTGAAGAACAATCCGGTAGTAGCTTGCATTACCTTCCCCACCGGCATTGAAAAAATAGAGGCTGTATTGGGTCCGTAAGTCACTCCTCCAGTTGGGGCGGAACGGGAGTTGCTGTTGCAGGTTATGCAGTTGGAAGCCATTGATGTTCACTTCTTCTGCACAGGAACAAGACACAAATCTTAGTACCTCGAATCTAAGGGCAATCATAGCGAACCGTGATTTTGTTCGCGAAAACGACACACGAAGTGTGGAGTGGAAAGAGGAAAAGGTCCCAATGGGCGTGCCAGAATCTGTTTACCGCCGGAAACAGAGACGAACTGGGATATATCGTGTTGCCTGAGTCCTGGGGGTAGATACTATTTGGATTTATCTGTCCACCTCTCCGAAGATTCCAAGTTGATTTATGGCACCGTGTATCGGGGGTTTGGACGGATGCGGCCGTTGTAGCGGATTTCATTAGATTCCCCCTCGTTTGCGAGGGGTTTTGATTATGGGGACACTCTTCCCTGCAGACGCAAGCCCCTGCAGTTAATTACGTTACTGCATCGCGATAACCACTTTCTCCTGCTCCAGAGATTCACTTCGTGTCGTGTGTATGTTTATTTTATTTTGGTTGCCTGTAGATTATATACGGAGACTAATTTATGTTGTCGTCCGTAGGGCGTGGATTAGTCCAAATCCATATATTCTTAGATTTGGATTTAGTTTGATTTAAAGATCGTTAATCTATTTTGAGATTAAGATCAACTTAAATGTATAAGCATTTGGGCTCGATTATTTTAGTTTAAGAATATCGCGGTCCATTATCATCGTGTTTGAGGCGAAATGTTAGTTAAGGACGTTTCAGTCCTTTATCGCCATTTTAGAGGCGAATATTAGTTTAGGGACATTTCGGTCCATCATTCACCCTATGCGCACGTGTATTTGTTATGTGGCAGAGTGAACAATGGAGATATGGAATGTGCCTAATTTGGGGCACAATCTAATTTGAGGCATGCACGTCAATGCATGAAGAAGTTATTGGTCGTCGGGACCCGCCACCTCTCTGAAGACGTTGGAGAATTACAACGTTATGTATCAGAGGTGTGAAGAGATGTACCCTTGAAACAAATCCCGTATTTGAGAGAAAAGGGTTTGTTGTGGGCTTAGGAATTTTTGGTCATATTTGAGACCTTGGAAATTGAGAGCGTATGGGCTCGATCAATATCTTTGTTAAGGATACATTAGTCCAATTTGAGACTAAGATCCACTTAACAACATTTTAAGATCTTCTTTATTTAAGACCCAGCAACAGAGCATTTGGACTCAGTTGCAAGACTTTAGCAATTTAGCCAATTTGGGCTTTAGTCTGCTTAGTCTCCCCCCGTTTTTTTGAAAAAGTGCTAAGCACTTGTTTGGGCTCTGTTTAATCAGTCCCCTTTTTTTTATGCAAAAAGTGCCGAGCACTTATATGAGTTTTGACGCCCACATATGATTATGTGGAGCTTTCATTCATGGGTATTGCCCAATAAGTGTTGCACACTTTACTCTTTTTGTTTTTATATGGAGTGCTAGACATTCTTTATAGCATCCACGTGGGGAGCGAGTGAGGCGCTGGGCGCTGCCCTATGAGTGTTGAACACTCAGCCACTTTGGGCTGCTTGAGGAGTGCTAAGCACTCTTTTCTTCTCTTTTGTGGTGCACACGTGGGGAGCATGTGAGGCGCTGGGCGCTAGGCGTTACCTAGTGAGTGCTAAGCACCCTTCCCTTCTGTGGCGCCTATGTGAGGAACACGTGCAGCGCTAAGCGCTGCTTAGCGAGTGCTAAACAATCTTCTGTGGCGCCTACATGAGGAACACGTGCGGCGCTGGGCGCTGCCTAGCGAGTGCTAATCACTCTTCTGCGGCGCCCACGTGAGGAACACGTGCGGCGCTGGGCACTGGGCGCTTTTCTCCTCTGCTGATAGCATTTTTTCCATTAATGATCAATAGGATCTTTGTTTTGAAGATCTTGGATCAAGCTTCATTTTTAAGAACTAAGTTCTTTTGTAAGAACTAGGTTTCTCTTGTATGCCTTTGTTTTTTAGGAACTCAATTTCTGGTTCTTTTCTGAATCTTCGACTCTCAAGAACAAGTTCTTCCCGATGAGAATTAAATTCTCAACTTGTGGGAGACTTGCCTCGCGGATCTCAGATCCAGAGAAAGAACTAAGTTCTTTTAAAAGGGTTTAACCTTTCAATAAGTAAATGAGATGTTTTGATCTCTATTTTTTTATTTACCTAGAGTTTTTGAGGAGGGAGATCTTCTTCTTTGAGAATTTAATTCCCTGTTCCTTTTGAAGCTTATAGTCTCTTTTTTTAGGGGGGTTCTTCTATATCAGACTTGAAGTCTTCGTTCCTTTATATAGTGGATTCAAGTTTATTAATTAACTTTGAAGAAATCTCTCATTAAGAGATCCTAATTGATTTGGGGAATTTTACCCACCATTAGATCTTTGATCCGAGGGTTCCTATTTTACAGAACATATTTTCTTGTTTTTAACAAGATTGGGGAAATATTTTCCATATGCAGGGTTTTATTCTGTGAAATGGTGATTTTTAATCACCATTGGATTTCTAATCCAAGGGTTCTCTGTTTTACAGAGAGCAATCTTTCTTGTTTAGAAAGATTGAAGAAATATATCCCAAAATAGAATCTTATTCTATGATCCAATTTGGAGAATGTTTTCTCCCAACAGAATTTAATTCTGTATCTTGATGATTTATCATCTCCGTTGGATCAAAGATCCAACGACTCTGTTTAACAGAGAGTAGAATTTAATTCTACTTGGGTGTCGGTGCTCACGTGTTGTGCACGTGGGCGCCATCTGAGAGTTTTAACTCTTGTTTAATTTAATAGATTCTTTTGTGCTTTGCACACTGACACCCGTGTGAGGAGCACGTGCGGCACTATATGAAAGTTTTAACTCTTATTTAATTTAATAGATTCTTTTTGTGCTTTGCACACCGGCGCTCGCGTGAGGTGCACGTGCGGCGCTATATGAGAGTTTTAACTCTTATTTAATTTAATAAATTCTTTTGTGCTTTGCACACTGGCGTCCGCGTGAGGAGCACGTGAGGCGCCACTATAAGATTTAATCCTATAAGATTGGCTCTGGTGCTGGCGCCCTTGTGGAGGACACGTGAGGCGCTGCCTCATTAATTTTGAACAGAGTTTTGCTCTTTTATTGGGGGAAACAAACTTTTTGGAAGACTAAAATTTTACACGTGCAACACATATAAAAATGAAAAGTTTCAGAAATCAAACATGTGCATTGAGTTATATGAAACGTCATTAACACGTGGCATGAATCCAAGCACCCCACCCCCACCAACGACCGGCGAGATGAGCTCTGGGGCCGACGCCGCTGGGCCCTCCATACCAAATGCCTCCAAAATTTTGCCCTAACATCCCTTGGCCTCCCCCCATTACTCCTCTTCTGTTTGTTTTTCCTGCACATTAACAGAGGATTAAAATCACTCATTAATCCAATGTTAAACGTATTTTAATTTTCATTTATAATTCCCTAAACCTTAATTCAATCCTATAAATACCACATCACACCCTAATCTCTCTATTATGAAATTTATCATCAAAACTCTCAAAATTTTCCAAGTTAAATAAGGTGTACAAGTGGAGTTAGCCTAAGGTCATCTTCTGGCGACGACTTGGGACAAATCCAGCGACACCACGACGAGTTCAAACCCTTCCCATACCTCCCCTCTCTCTTTTTATCCAGTAAGTCCCTTTTTTTCTCCTCTCTTCTATATTAAATAAGTTCTCTTTTCAAATGACGTCGGTAAGTGGAGTTAACCGACTTTTAAATTCTATTCTCTTTAAAATAACATTTTTTCTTACGAAACTCAGATCCATATTATTAAACCTTGCTTATTAAATAATAACTAAAATTTAGAAACCAATTTCACCATAAAACTCCATGTAAAACCATGTTTATTACACTTTTACAGTTTAATACTACAAGGTTTACCTACGACATTATTTCATATATTTGCTCATATTACCTTTAAAAAACTCATAAGGTAATGACTTACCTAATCACAACACTCATTATGACATAGCACGATTGCCTCTTTACAATATTTTGGGATAAATACAATTTTACAATAAAATACCTTAAACTAATAAAACCGTATTCTTTAAGATTGTTTTAAATTAAATTCCTTGCAATTAAGCCTCTACAACCCATTTTGGGAAACCCGATTTGGATGATGCGGATTATTGCACATTCTCGATACTAGTAGAGCGAGATGCAGACCTCCTCACAGAGCACCCGATCTCGATGGAATTTTTATTACAATTTTTAAGAAAACGAGATTTTTGTTTAATAAATAAATTTATTTTTCTATAATTATTTATAATATTATCAAATTATCTATTTTAAATACATATAATAAAATCCATGTTTCTAAACAAAACAATCACAAATTTCATGAATCTACTACTACAAATCTATACAATTCCAATTTACACTAAAATACCATATACTATTCAATCTAAGTTTATATTCACTAGAATACTTTACATTTAAAAATTACATCCATAAAAACCCTAAATACGATAAATAAATACTTGAGAATTATTTTGAAAGTATACTAAATTATTTTTCATAAAACCCTCTCAAGTTTATTAATTTACAATAACGACCCTAGTAAATATAGGTTTAAGCGGGACCAATTCTCTTGAGCCTCAGGTAGCCGGAGAAAGTGGGTGCTTGCCTATTTAAGATAGAAAACTAAAACGGGGTTATCAATGGTAATTGGCTTGGAAAAAGTCACAAATCCTGCCGTCCATGTGCAACAGTTACCGATAACTCCGAAACTTAATTCAGGAATCCAATTCAGTTTAAGCGTCTGACTCAGACAGAGTCTCAATCTAATCAGAATACAATCCATGCATGAATACAATCTAAATATAACTTCAATACAACATGAATCTATTCTGGAACTTGAACATGAATACCAGAATACAATCTATATCAACATGACTTGATTTGACTGATCCATGAATATACATTGACTTGTCTACATGACTATCCATTTATACCTTTATCCGTTTACATGAACAATTGATATCATGATTTCGGCAAGTCTTATATCTGCAAATCATCTATAAAACAATACAATAAACATTACAGGGTTTTTAAAAGGGTAGATTGGTACGGAATGTGTTAAAAGTGGCATGAGATGGTCACTTTAATACACCTAATCTGAATACCCATTGCTGTTGACCCGTAGGTTTTGACGGGGCCTTGTACTCCATATACCATAGTCCATGGAGTAAGTTGGACTCCTCTCGTATACACTGGCATATTCTGTACCAAACTACAAACAACCGCGTTAATATAATAATCATACATTATACCAGATATATTCTCTTTACCTGTTCAGTCTATTTCTATCTCTCTTTGGGACTTACCGAGCGATTGTTCGCTGTCGATATTCCTTTTTTATTCTTTCTTTAGAATGTTGTCAGGAAGACCCGACTCTTTGGAGATTGAGCCCAGCTCAGAAGACTTGGAGTAGTTCGCAGAAGACCCATAGCTTTAGTCACTAGTATATACCTTTACTTTCTGTTCATGCTATTATTTAGGCATTGCTTTCCGCATTGTATTTACTTTCCAGTTGTATTGTAAAGAATGTTTAATAAATAAAAAGTTGCTTTTCATTTACATCTCATGTCATTCTTGTGTACATTTATATTATATTGCTTATTTACGCTTAACGTGTTTACTTCTAAGTAAATACGTTGTGTGCCTCGTCGCGTCTCCTTATCCATACATCAAGAAGCGGGGCATGAAAAATTTCCTGCTGGCCCATCTCTAGCGGGTAGCTTCCTACCCATCTACGCTAAGGATCTAAATCTCTCCTCACGAGACGACCGAGTAGTTTCCTGCTCGGTCATCCACCAGCGGGTAGCCTCCTGCCCAACAACGCTGTAGATCTATAGCCCTCCTCTCGAGGCCACCGAGAAGCTTCCCTGTCCGGTCCATCCCTAGCGGGTAGCTTCCTATCCATCTACACTAAGGATCGAAAGCCATCATCACGAGGCCGCCGTGCAATTTCCTGCTGGCCAATCCCTAGCGGGTAGCTTCCTACCTATCAACGCTAAGGATCGAAAGCCCTCCTCGCGAAGCGACCGAGTAGCTTCCTGCTCGGTCATCCACCAGCGGGTAGCCTTCTGCCCAACAATGCTGTGGATCTAAAGCCCTCATCATAATACCGCCGAGCAATTTCCTGCTGGCCCATCTCTTGCGGGTAGATTCCTACTCATCTATGCTAAGGATCTAAAGCCTTCCTCACGAGGCGACCGAGTAGCTTCCTGCTCGGTCATCCACCAGCCGGTAGCTTCCTGCCCAATAACGTTGTGGATCTAAAGCCATCATCTTGAGGCCACCGAGCAGCTTCCCTGTCCGGTCCATCCCTAGCGGGTAACTTTCTACCCATCAACCCAAAGGATCTAAAACCCTCCTACAGAGGCCATCGTGTAGATTCCTTCTGGGCTAATCTCAGAGGGGTGGATTCCTACCCTATGTAGACATGGTTCTAGGACCCATATTAAGGAAGAATCAGTTATGGCCGGCCTATTCTAACTTGGCTGATTTTCTACTCATGCTAAAACACGTGGTCGTCACCTCGACTCCGGGGGAGGGTACTGTAACGACCTTCATGCACTTGGCTATTATTCGAATTACACTCGACGCGTGATCGTCATCTAAAAATCCAGGCAATGACCTACGACTTAACACTTGTAGCAGAATGAAAATTCAAACAAGAAGAAGACTGACGAGCTAAAATACTCACGCAGAAAGAAGACAGTCATGCAGAGGAAAATAAGCTCAACTTTATTTATTCCAAAATTTTACATGGTATTCTGGGCTGCTTAGCCTTACAAAAAATGCCCGGAGGCTTACAAAATTTTGGAAAGAAAAAAAAGCTCCCAAGGGAAGAAAGCTCAGGCCGTGGGCTCCGCCGGGATCTCACCCTGCTCGACTCTGCCCTCGGGGGCCGGAGCTTCGGTCTTTGGGACGGATTCTCCCCTGCGGCCACCTCGGCGCCCGCCCCTTGCGGCACATCCTCGGAGAGTGGGTACTTAGCACGGAACTCACTGTCGGTAAACTCCGTCATTGATGCCTTGACGGCGTCGAGAGCCTCGTGCCAAACGATGGTCGAGGTATCGACAAGGTCGGCGTAGAATTGGTCCGACGCCTTATACCTCTCCACGGACTTCATCGTTCGGACCTCGGTAAGCTTCGCTGCCTCGAGCGCCACCCAAGCATCCTTCCTGCTAGCATCCTTCGACTTCTTCATTATGTTATAGAGTTTGCCAACCTCCTCCAACTTAGCCTGGATGGCCCGGTTGGATTCACTCAGAAGTCGGCGATACTCCTTGTACTTGGAATTCTTCAGCTCCTCGGCGACCACTCGAGTTTTGAGGGCGGCTATCTTCTCCTCCGCCTGCTGCAGATGAAGGTGCAGATCCTTCTCCCACGAGGACGATTCACCCGCCTTCTTCATGGACGAGGCTATCTCCTCGGATTCCATATTGACAATGAGGGCGAAGTGGTGGAGGACCTGAGGAAAGCAGCAAAAGGAGTTGGAAATGTTCAAACCGAGAAAAAAATACTTAAGAAAATTGTTAAAGGAAAATGGATACCGACCTGGACCGCCTCCTGAGCAATGGATGCCACCTGGGCCTTCATGGCCCCACGGGAAATCTTGCCCCCAGCAGCTTGCTCCATGTCGGAAAGTAGGCTGTCGGCGACGGAGATCTCCGAGGGCACCCCGAAGCAGAAGTCCCACTCCTGCACTGGAATTCCGGTGGAGGATGCCCGAGAGACCGTTCTTTTGTGCCTCTTGAAGGGAACGTCTGTGGGTTCCTCCTCCTCCTCCTCCCTCGCCCGGGGCGCCGGGTCCCGTGCATGCTTTTAACTCCCCCGCGGCTGTCTCCTGGGCTCGGGGCGCAGCGGAAGGCTTTGCCGGTGGAGTTAGCTTCAGGGGTCAAGCTTGGGCCCGGCCTGGACGAGCTTCCACCCCTGGCGTTCTTCTAGGCCTTCGCAGCCATGGAAGCTAAGAACTTGGATCGGTCCATTTGCTTTGCGAAAATGAGAATACACAAAAGAGAGTTAGTGATGCTAAAAAGGGCAAAGAAAATTTTTCAAAGTCTAAATAGATCATCTACGACTCTAAATTACCTAGAAAGCTCGCGGGGCTGAGCCCAGCCCAGCTCAGAGCCTGCTCAGAAAGCAGGACGTCGGCCCGCTGGATCGACTCCCACAAAGACACCATCCTTGCCTCGAGTGAGGATGACGGTTTTGCCCTCGGGCAGTTAGCCCTGTGCCACTGTGTAGGCACAGGAAAATCCTCGCCCTTGGGTGGCCCGATGAATATGAACTTCTTCTTCCATTCATGGATGGAAGAAAGGACGACTATCACACCCGACCTGGCCACCTCGCCTTTACGTTTTTTGAAGGAAAAATACACCTAGCTCTGCTCATCTGTGCTAGTGCCAGGGTTATTCTTATAACAGAGGAAGGAAACGAAGAGGGTCAAACTGATGGGGTTGTTTTCAAGTTTCAACCGGACCAGAAACCCGAGGACGATTCTCCACGAGTTCGGCGTTAGCTGACCCGGTGCAAGAAGGAAGCAACGAAGCACGCCACATATCTCAGTTGAGAAGGGCAGACGCATTCTGGCCCGGAAATCTTCCAAATATAGGGCAATCTCCTTGCCCTGCACCTAGTTCGCCTGCTTACCCTCTCTGGCCAAACGAAGCGAATAGTTGGAGGGAATATGGAATCGAGCCTGAATCTCGGTAAGCTCGTTTACATTCCTAAAGACGGAGGGCGCATCGCGGGCGTTCCCGATGCGCGCCTTAGAGTCTCTTGTCGCCGCCCGACGGCGAACGACACAGGCAGCCCGGGCTCTAGGGGGCGAGCCTGACACAGATGACGCAGCAGAAGAACCCTCTCGGCTATCTAAAGCCAGAGGGGAGGAGGACCCGCTAGACTCGGCTCCAACAAATGGAGCCTCATCGTCCGACTCTACCCTAACTATCTCTACAAACTCATAAGATGAAGACATTTAACCTGATTCAAGGGAATGAGCTCGCCGAGGAAAAATCATGGGTGATCCGATCTAAAGGGAAGGAGCGCCGAGAAATCATTGACAACGAGAGTGAATTAGGGTAAAAGTAATAGCCTTAGGATGGTCCCCTCCTATTTATACGCTCCAAAGAAAGCATCCAACGGCTCTGATTGATTCCCGCTAAAACGAAACGTCGCACCCAACAATCGGCGGGGCTCCACGTGGTGATCGGTCATTAGGGGTCGTCTTTTCGACTGCAGGAGTCAGAGACAGCCTGTCACTTCCGCCAACCGACGTCCGACACGTAGCCCGTATCTCAACTGGCGATCGACCGAAACGATGCCCCTTTTTAAAGTGCAATCATTTCATTTGATCCACCGAAGCCATCGGGGATACGCGCGAAGATTTAGGCGCACGACGAGGCGACATGTGGGCCCAAAGATCGAAACGATGCAACCACTAAACGCCGTGCCGTTCCCAGCCGATCCGCATTATGATTCTTAGCGCCAAATTGAACAGAAGAAAAACCGAGCAGACCACTCTTGACCCGACCCTTAGATAGGTTGAAACGAGAGTAGGGGAATAATGATGATGCTCACAAGTGGTATCTCCTCAAGATTGCGACACGTGACGGATGATGTGTCTCGAAGGCTACGGAGGTGGAATAAATGAGTTGAATTATGAGGATTCCTCGGGACTTCGTCTCAAGGAATGTGTCCGACCTTCCAGGAGACCTCCCTGAATACATTCCACATTCGCCTAGGAAACTACTAACTGCTCGTCTCTGAGCCTTTGACATGCCGAGCTTCCTCGGCCTCCCGGCTCATCTCCGAGCCCCTGACATGACGAGCTTCCTCGGCCTCCCAGCTCGTCTCCGAGCCCCTGACATGCCGAGCTTCTTCGGCTTCCCGGCTCATCTCCGAGCCATCTGCCGAGCTAAGCCTCCCCAGCTCTCCCGATCAAATGAGAATGCAGATCCCTAGCGCTTCCGCAACGGCTCCGCGTATCTTACCAAAGCGAGAAAACCACCTCCCCACGTCCCGGTCCCACACTGGTGCATCCCCTCATTAATAAGCGTATCCCTTCATTAATGGAGGGATCCTATCATTCACGTAGGCGTAACGTCAGGGACGTAACTGACGGTGAAGATCTCGCACCTGCTCTCTCCATGCGACCACTATAAAAACCCCTCTCTCAGATGACTCAGGTAAGGCAATTTTGATCCTAATAAGCCACTACTCTGCTAATATTCCTCGGCTCAAACTGGATCGTCGGAGGGTCCTACGGTGGTCACTCACCCAAGGACTTACTTGCAAGTAGCTCGGCTTCCACCTCAAACTCAACCCATTGAGATCCACACACTCTAGGAGACAACCTTCAACTCAAATCTCAACCGTTCAACAATACTCGCTGCAGATCGACGGAAGACAGCATCTGAAGGAGATCACGCCCTCCATCAGATAGTTTTAATTTTTTTTTATTTTAAACCCGACCCAATTTCGGTTTAACCCGATCCACTTGCTTATACTTGATCCGATTCAGTGGACCCGAACCGGGTGTTTATATGTGTGTGTGTGTGTGTGTGTGTGTGTGTGTGTGTGTGTGTTTTCAGTTCAGCCGGTTCATAGCTCACTAACACCTGCCCCATAGCCCACCTATTAACCCAAATAAAAATTTATTATTTTTTGTTTTTGAAATTGCATATTAAGACCTGCAGGGATTGTTTTGTAATATTTTTAATGCAATTTATACATTTTATTCATGTTTCAATATCTTAGCAATTTATACATGCATCGGTGTTATATGTATTATTTTATTGCAATTAGCTAACTATTATGCTATTAATTTGCCATAAAATAGCTATCAAGTCTGTGATTGCATGTGATATATTCTTTATATGTTAAGATGTTATAAAATAATTTAAATCAAGAGATGCATAAGGTTCCATATCTCAAAAGTATGATTCAATTAACAAGTTAAATGGATAAATATTTATACTCCCATTCGAGAAAGACTCAAAGTCGATATGTGTGTTTGTCGTCAAAGAGGCTCACACATTGAGATTTGAAAGTTGTTTCTCATTCAGTTTTGGGATAGTCTGATTCGGGTAATATATCATAGCCTGCCTAAAGGGGGTTAATATATGCTACATGAGATGGCATGTACCATATCGCGGTGACAATATACTAGCCTAAAACTTACCTTTCCAAAGAGGGTATTTTTGAAGTTAGTGTATTCTCTTTAACCGTGTCTATGTGTGGAGATCCTACTGTATGTTACAATTCACTGCCTAAAGGGGAAATTGTGGTGATGTATCAGAGTCCTTTAAATGATAGGCTTATCAAGTTTTATTTTAAAGCCTATTCATATGATTTATTGTCCATATTAACTTTTAACTTATGGTTATTTTGTTTTTGACTCATGCGGTTACATTTTCGGTTAATAATAATAACACCACTATAGAAGTCCTGACTGGAACTAATTACAAGCGATGGAAGCAAGACATTGATTTTGCTCTTAGTATTATGGAAATTGATTTGGCTTTACGTGAGGATGAACCTGCGAAGTTCACGGCTGAGAATACTGTTTCCCCCAATCAGAGCAAAGCTCTGTTCAAATTTTGAAATTTGAAATGAAGCAGCGCTTCATAAAAGCGCTCGTGCTAAATGCGCCAGCGCTAAGAGTCAAAGACTCTGATGCAAGCGCCAGCGCTAGCAATGCCAGCGCTAAGAGTCGAAGACTCTGATGCAGCGCTCACGTGCAAAGCACGAGAGCGCTAGCGCTAAGTGTGCTAGCACCAAGAGTCAAAGACTCTGATGCACTGCTCACGTGCAAAGCACGAGAGTGCGAGCGCTAAGTGTCAAAGACTCTGATGCAGCGCTCACGTGCAAAGCACGGGAGCACTAGCGCTGGAACTAAATGTTCCCCACCCTTGGATCAAAGGTCTAACTAAGATGAATAAATCATCAAATTACCAGAATAAAATTCTGTTGAAACTTTCCAAACAGGAAAGATTGTGCTCTGTAAATCAGAGCACCGTTGGATAAAAAATCCAATGGTGATTAAAAATCACCAAGGTAAAGAACAAATTCTGTATGGGAAGATATTTTCCCAATCTTGTTAATAATAAGAAAACTATCTTCTATAAAACAGAAGCCCTCAGATCAAAGATCCAACGGTGGATAAATTCCACAAATCAATTCGAGATCTCTCAATGAGAGATTTCCTTAACTGATTCAACAAATTAACCTCCCCTATATAAAGGACCCAAGACTTCAAGTCTTAGAGAGAGGAACCCTCCACAAACTTTGAGAAATTTCAAAGAGAAGAGCAAGCTCTCGGAAGAAGAATTTCTTCAAGGTAAATAAAACAGAGAGATCAAACCATCTCGTAAAAAAGAAGAAGAACTTAATTCTTTTTTTAGATCATAGATCTATAAGACAGAGGTCTTTCACAAAAAGAGATCATAGCATCTCATCATAAAAAGGGGGGAGAAGAATTCAATTCTCTTCAGATCATAGATCCATAAAGACAAAGTCTTTCACAAATAAAAAAAACATAAGAGATTGTAACATCTCCTATAAAATAAGAACTTTGTTCTTAGAGCTACGAGACAAAGTCTCTTATAAATGAGAATTTAATTCTCAGAGCGCAGAACTGATCAAAGCTGTCTAAAAAGAGCATTAGCGCTCCAATTTAAAGAAGCGCCTTAGCGCTTCAAGACTGGCGCACAGCGCCGCAGCGCTCTTAGCGCTCCAATTTAAAGAAGCGTCTCAGCGCTCCAAGTCTGACGTTCAGCGCCCAGCGCTCCAAGCGCTATTTTAAAAGAAGCGCCCAGCGCTATTTTAAAAGAAGCACTCAGCGCTTCAAGGTCGGCGTTCAGCGCCATGCGCACCACGTGCTCCTCACGTGGATATTATTTTATAAAGAGCGCTCCGCATTCATTGACTGACGCTTAGCGCCAAGTGCGCCACGTGCTCCTCATGTGTCCGCTATCTCACAGGGAGCGCCTTAGCGCTCTAAGTCTGGCGCCAAGCGCGCCATGTGCTCCTCACGTAGGCGCTAAGGGAACATAATCTGTTCTTTAAATAAAACCCCAGATCCATAATGAGGGCTCAACACTCAATAAAAAACAAAAAGGTCGTCAGAACCCAAACCAATGCTCAGCATTGTTAAATGAAAAAATGGCTGAGCCTAATTAAATGTCCAACATTTTAGCTGAGTAGGCCGAGCCCAAGTTGGCCACAGATCCCTAATGTAGATTAATTGAGCCCATATGCTCATAAATCTTTTTAACTGATCTTAGTCCCAAACTTGACTATAGATCCCCCAACCAACATTGGTTCAAGGGTACATCTCTTCATACCTCTGATATATGTCGTTGTAATTCTCCAACGTTTTCAGAGAGATGGAGCATCCCAAAAACCAATAACTTTTGGTGCCTCTCCAAACGGTTGAGCCAAAACTATACAGACTATGACGTCTTTAACTGGACTATGATGTCCTTAAACTTTACGGACTGTGGGGTCCTTAAACTCATGGACTATGATGTCCTTAAATATTATGGACTGTGAGGTCCTTAAACTCATAGACTATGATGCCTTTAAACTGGACTATGATGTCCTTAAACTTTATGGACTATGATGTCCTTAAACTTTTGGACCGCAACGTCCCTAAACTAAAACAATAGAGCCCAAATGCTCTTTTGTTAGATCTAAATGATCCCGTTGAGTAGATCTTAGTCTAAAATTAGACTAATGTATCCTCAACAAACGTTTGAGTTGATCTTAGTCTAAAACAAGACTAACGATCCTTAAACCCAACCCAAACCCAAATCTAAGAAAATACGGATTTGGACTAATCCACGCACCACGGGCGACAACATAAATCAGTCTCCGTATACAATCCACGGGCAACCAAAAATAAAACAAATACACACGACACGAAATGACCATCTGGAGAAGGAGAAAGTTGTTGCCGCGATGCGGTAGCGTAATTAACTGCAGAGGCTTGCGCCTGTAGGGAAGAGTGTCCCCACAATCAAAAACCTCTCAAACGAGGGGGAATCTGATGAAGTCTGCTATAACAGCAGCATTTGTCTAAGCCTCCGATATACGGTGCCATAAATCAACTTGGCATCTTCGGAGAGGTGGACGGATAAAACCAAATAGCATCTACCCCCAAATTCAGGCGAGACGTTTGTCTTCCCGGCTTTCGGCGGAGAACAGATTCTGGCACGCCCGGTGGGACCTTTTCCTTTTTCCACTCCACACTTCGTGTGTTATGTTCGCGAATGAATCGCGGTTTAATATGGTTGCCTTTGGATTTGAGGTACTAAGATTTGGTGTCTCCGTGCAGAAAAAGAAGATCAATGGCTTCTAACTGCTCCAGCTGCAACAATTGCAACAACTACCACTCCGTCCTTGCAAGAGGAGTGGCCTACGGGCCTAAAGCGGCCTCCATTTTCGCGATGCCAGTGGAACAGGTGATTCAGGCCACCAATGGATTGTTCTTCGGAACCATGCTCCCACCAATGAGCTTTAACGCCCCAGTGCCATCGCAAGAAGCTCCAAAGAAGTCGGTCTTCGATCGGATTGCAACTATCGCATCCTCTCTTAACGGGTCGCCCAAATCTAATGCCTCATTCTTTAACAGACTAGGCCAAAGCTCTTATGGTCCCGTGAAGAAGCCCGCATTACCTGAATGGGCTATCCCGAAACGAATAGCCATCCCTGTTCTAGTAAATGAAATCGTCGGAAAGGCTTCTCCTGCTAAGGGGTCGGTCTTCACAAGATTGGCCGTGCCAACTCCTGCTTCAGGCGAAGTCATCAAAGCCGCTACCCCTGCTCGAAAGTCTGCCTTCGACAGGTTGACCATCCCTTCTCAACGGAAGTCAGCCTTCGATAGGCTGGCACCAGCAGCAACCCTTCACCAAAACATGGGGCATGATGAAGCCACCCTCGTAACTGAGCCAGTGCCATTTGCAAGACATGCTCGACGTCGCCACTGGCGCCGAGTGAGGAAAGCTAGGGGCATTTCCCCTTCTGGATTGACTCCACCAGCTCCGATGGTTGAAGTCGATTCTGTTGTTCCAACTGGGAACAGTTTTGAACCACTCAAGAGGGTCCGCAAGAATTCTCCGAATGCTGTATTGAAAAGATCTCCTCCACCTGTTGAGAATATTACAAAGTCGAAGACGGAGCAACCCCCTCAGCGTCTGTCTTCCAAAATCCACAAGGTCTGGCGGAGAGTTCAGGATTTTGTGATCTATAAGGACTATTCCCGCCAACAGAAGAAGATGAAGACTCAACAGGAAGAGGACCATCCCTCTGCCATGCTACGCAAAGTATCGTCTGCTCAGGTGCCTACTGCAACAGCCCCCTCAACTTCAATCATCTATAAAAAGAGGAGGGCGGGGAAGATCCCTATGCCTGCGATGAATCTCAAGGGCACTGAACCCAGACGCTCCAAGTCTGGGGGCATGGTGGTGCATACTGTTTATATGGCTTCCGGGAAGGAGGAGAGCCATGCCTCTAGGGGTCATCGACCACTCACCCGATCGGTAACAAAAGCTCAGGAGCAACAACAGAATCTCCAGGAGATGTTAATGAAGATGGCTGCACTCACGGGACATAAAGAAAGCCCCGAAGCATCGTCGGATCAACGCCAGGAATAGGAAACCGATGCCGAGTTCCTCCGGAGGATGCTAGAAAAGAAAGATCAAGAGGCAGCGGAACAAGCGGCCAATATAAAAAAAACGGCGCTATTGTTCCAGGATATTGTGGGCATGATGATCCAGTCAGATCCTCCAGCCGAAGATCCGCCAATAATAATCGAAGACGATAGAGGGGAGTCGTCAAACCCTCTTCCGACCTTTTTAGCAGCAAAGGAGGAAACAATCTCGAAAACTGCGCTCGATGATTATATAGCTCAACAGATACGAGCTTATCAAGCGAACAAAACTGCTGACCAAGTCGTCAAAACGGGGCGACCATATTCCAGCTGGTACGATCAAATTAAGTACCCGTCAGGATACACAATCCCTAAATTTCATGTATATAAGGGGACAAGCAACCCCCTACGGCATGTCGCCCAGTTCAGGGCTCTGTGCAGCAACACTGGTGGTGATGATACGCTTTTGCTTTGCCAATTCGTCGGTATCTTAGTGGAGACGGCATTCTAATGGTATTCAGAGCTTCCCAACGATTCCGTCAAAACTTTTACGGAGATGGACTTGCTATTCACCCAGCGTTTCGCAAGCGCTAGCGAACGTACCCCAATCACGGCATTGATCAATGCCAGGGTGAAGCCTAGAGAAACATGGGTTCTGTACGCGATACGGTGGCGGAACCTATGGTTGAAGTGCGAACAGCGCATAGAAGAGGCTCCGGCAGCAGGCATGTTTATGGGAACCCTCGATCCGCAGGCGACCATATCCCAATTTATGATGTTCTTCAAGCCGACCACTTTCCAGGCCTTGATCGACAAGCTGGCCCAAATGGACCAGATGGGCCATAGGCCTTCCTCTTCAAAGACGGAGCCTTAGAATGAAAAAAGGGAAAGGGAAAGCGACCTTTGTCGCCAATGCTCAGCAATAGCCGAGTGGTCCAAAACCAGCTGATCGCCAAAACGATAGACAGCGATTTATCAATGAAAAGTTAAAGCGTCCTTATTCATTCCCTCGGGATAAAACAAGGAGACTGTTCGAACTGGCAGTGCGCAATAGGCTCACCACTCTACCAGATCTGAGACGCCCACTGCAGCCCGGTGACGCCAACAATCCTAATTACTGCCCCTACCACCGAGCAGTAGGTCATCCAATAGAAGATTGCTTCGTCTTCAAAGGCTGGATTGAGGACCAATACCAATGGGGCAAATTCGCGCTGTCTAAGAATTGGAAGGTAAGCCCGCCCCAGCCACACGCTCCTAAAAAGTTGGACACGCCGGGGGCATCGTGCACTTTTATAGAAGAAGCTCTATGGAAGGTCGCTCTTTCATCCAAAATGAAAAGAATGCTGAAAGATCTCCAAGCATGTCCGGCGATTAGGTAGAAGAACCCGCTGGAACCCAAGATTATTGAGGGGATGCTGAAGCCGCGCCCAACGCTGAAAATTGGTGAAGGTGGATAAAACGTTCAGGCCAAGCCTCCAAAGTCTTTAAAAAAAAGAAGAAGGCCAAGAAGCCCGTCCAACCCGAAGACAGCCGTACAGGTCTGCAATAACATATTGACGCGCTGGAGGAATACAACTAGAAGGTGCGAACCCTGGTCACACTATAAGAGTTTCTCAACCACATCCTTGAAAACAGAGATGGCAACAAAGATGAGGGAGAAGACTCGTCAAATGAACCTGAGGATTATATGGCGAGCTGCCATGTGATCTTTCACTCGTCAATAGATGGTGAAGAAGCTCTTGATGCAAAGAAATTGGGGGCAGATCCCGAACCGAAACCCTTGGAACCGTCTGACGAGATGATCGATCTGCTGCTGAACGCAGCCCGTCAGAAATGCAAAGATGATCGGGAGCGTGAAATGGCCATATTCCAAAAAGCCAAACGCTGGCGGCTGGACGAAAGGGTTAAGACACTCCCACCAGATCAAAGCACATCCGCCGCAAACAAAAGCTAACTTAAGACGAGGAAACGGTTCGCCAAAACCATGTCAATGGGAATGAAGTTACCACCCTCTGAAGTAAACACTCATGGTGGTATACACCTTGACGAAAAGGATGTACATCTAAATTACTGCTTATACCATCAGAGGATCGCGCACCCTACTAAAGAGTGCAACGCCTTTAAAAACTGGTGGCAGGGATATGTCGCCCACCGACAACATATCAAGAGGATGAAGCATGAAGCTCATCGACAGCGAAAAATGTGACAGATGAGCACAAAAGAACTGCTGGTAACTGTCACATGGTCGATTTCTGGATATTGCAAGTTCTCACCTTCGGAAGCGATTCTGACGAGGAAATAGCCTTCGGCCCTCTCTTCAAAGAACCCACCTCCGAAGCAGAAGAGACAAAAACCTGCGAGAATATTCAGCTGCGCAATCGTACGCTACCCGAAAATAATCTCGGACCCACAACCAAGGGAGCGAACAAAAAAGATAAGGGGAAGGAAAAAGTCCCTGAGGATATAACCCTCGATGATCGAGTCGTCAAGGAGTTGGCAGCCAAGGACCCGCCAAAGAAAAACAAGGTGGATTACAACGTTCTGGCACACCTGAGGAAGATACCCTCGCAACTGAGCATTCTCGATGCCTTTCTGCTATCTAAAGAGGCGAGAGATTCTTTGATCAAGGCACTACAAGAGCCCGAGCAATTCCAAGCTTCCTTGTCGAAGAAAAGATGAAAGACGAGCTAGAAGAAGTGCACACTGCTAACGTCACTTTCGACGATGAAGATCTCCTCCTCGAGACGTGTGAGCATAACCGTCCCCTGTATGTCACCGGATACTGCCATGACATCAAGATAGGGAAGATCTTAGTTGATAACGGGTCCTCTGTCAACCTTCTCAATATGAGAGTGCTAAAAGAAATCTGCATGAGCGTTCAACACTTCGCTCGGGATAAAATCACTATCTCCGGGTTTGACTCTCAGTCATCACGGACGCTCGGGTCTGTGATACTGACATTACGCTTTGGGATGCTCGTCACTGATATCAAATTTCATGTCATTGACGCCAAGACTTGCTACAACGCTTTGCTCGGCAGGCTTTGGTTACACGAATACAACATCATCCGTTCTACATAACATCAGTGTATGAAGTATTTCAAGGATGGTCTTGAGTACACTGTAACGGGGGAGCTAAACCCATTCTCCGTGAATGAAGTCCGCAAATACGAGGACGCAAAGTACTTTCTGCCAGACTTTGAAGACATGGAAAGATGCCATAAACCGGAGAATAAGCAAAAATCTATCACCACTATTCCGGCCTTCGGAAGCGACACCGAGGAGGAAGAAGAGATAGTCTATTCGGGGCCGTCCTAATGCAACAAGCCGGGACCGTCTACCCCTATTCTGGTCTTTGGCAGTGACTCTGAAGACGAGGTCAACACAGTGTTCTCGGTCCGCCCATCGATGCAGGCCTTCATCGGAGATGATCAGAGTTTGCAAATCGCCGTGGTCCTGAGAAAGCATTACAAAGAACTCGACACACTCGATACCTATAGTGTACAAGAGCTGCAGATGTTCTACGTCCCTCCCAGACGGAAAGCTGAAAAGGCGATCCTCTTTTATCGATCCGCGGAGAATAAAGCGGTGAAAGAAATCTGGCATGGTGCCGATTCTACGCTTGACAGGCTCCAGCCCATCCGTCTGTCCAGATACTACACAGAAGGATTAAAAAGGCTGTTGAGGCACCAAGACGTACCATTCAAACAGACAGCTCGACAAGCTCGGTTCTACAACAGGATCTGGAACGTCCCCGGAACTCAGAGAAAATTGCCCAACGGGAGAATGGAAACGATCGGGCTTGGAAATGTTCAATCCAAGAAACGGGAGCGATTCCATGGCTACTACGTTATACATGACTTTGATGAAGAAAGAGATGCTCTGTTAGAAGACGCTAACCCTGAACTAAAACGAGGTCCCGCCATGAAAGTGCCAAGTCCGTCGTTCGAAGAACAGATGGACAAGCTAATAAGGGAAGCGGGTCAAAAGGCTCGGGATGACCATAGCCGCGAAATGTCCATCTACGAGAAAGCCAGGACACAACGCCTCCTTCAGCAGGCTGCGGAGAATAACGATGCTCTTCGTCGCCAACCCGTCGTACAGAAGACCCGACGTGGAGGCAAAAACAAATTAAAGAACGGAAAAGGCGTTCGACAGCGGCAAAGCAGGTCCAAGAAGCCACATGATCGAGAATCGAGCAGCCGAGATTTGTCTCTTATAAAGAAGATGAGTGTTTCCCCCAATCTGAGCAAAGCTCTGTTTTAAAAATTCAAAATTCAAAAATTAAATCAACGCTTCAGATCCAGCGCTAGGCACGCTGCACGCCACGTGTCAAACACGGATGCGCTAGCGCAGGCTGCGCTGCGCGCTATGTTTCAAACGTAGGTGCACTAGCGCAAAGTGCGCTGCGCTCTGAGCAGCGCACCACGTGCAAAGCACGGGTGCGCCAGCACTGGAATTAAAAATTCCCCACCGTTAGATCAAAAGATCTAATAATGATAAATCATTAATTAATCAGAATTAAATTCTGTTATGGAAAGATCTTTCCAATCTTGTTAAAAAAACAAGAAGATTGTCTTCTGTAAAACAGAAGCCCTAGGATCAAAGATCCAACGGTGGAGAAACATCCCCAAATCAATCAGAGAGAGATCTCTTTAACAGATTTAACAAATCAATTTGCCCTATATAAAGGCCCCAAGACTTCAAGTCTGATATAGAGAAACCCCCCTACAAACTTTGAGAAAACTCAAAAGAAAGAGATCAAGCTCTTGAAAGAAGATCATTCCTTCAAGGTAAAAAGAATGGTTCGTGAACAAAGAGATAAAATCATCTCAATAAAACAGTAGAATTATCTTCTTAAAAGATCATAGATCTATAAAGACCAAGGTCTTTCATAAAAGATCAAAAGATCTAATCATAAAAACAAAAGAAGTATTTACTTCATTCACAGATCATTGATCTATAAAAGGCAAAGCCCTTTCAAAAATAAGAACTGTTGTTTTTGAATTTTGAGGCAAAGCCTCCTTTAAAAATAGAACATAAACTTGTTCTCTGATCATAAATTTGATTAAATGCACTTTGCGCTATTGAAAGTGCCTTGCATTCATGAATTGCGCTTCTGCACTCCTTGGACCAGCGCTCGGCGCCAAAACGTGCCACGTGTCAACCACAGATACAACTTGTGCTTTGCGCTTCTGAAACAGCGCACTGCGCTCATGGGCTGGCGCTCAGCGCCAAGTGCGCCACGTGTCACTCACTAGTGTGCCACTGAACTAGCACAACACGCGCATAAATTGAAAGCGCAATGCGCTTATAAACTGGCGCATAGCGCAGAGCGTGACACGTGTCCTCTTCGTGTGCACTACTTGGCAGAAGCGCAATGCGCTCTTTAATTGGCGCAAAGCGCCTGGCGCGCCACGTGGCGCGCTGTCAGAATACACATTGTTCTGATGAAAGCTATGCATTCAATACAAGACAAAAAAATGTCAGGATCCAATGCTCAGCATTATTAAAAGGGCCAAGCCTAAATAAAGGCTCAATAGCCAGAACAATAAAATGTTAAACATTTATTGGACTTAGCCCAAGATTGGCCGTAAGTCCTCAACTCAAATCAAGTGAGACCATATGCTCATAAACCTTTAAACAGACTTTAGTCCCAAATTGGACTATAGATCTCCCAACCAAAATTAGTTCAAGGGTACATCTCTGAACTCTTCTGATATTTTTCGTTGTAATCCTTCAACGTCTTCAGTGAGGTGACGGGTCCCGACAGCCATAAATTCCACTGACTATGATGTCCTTAACTGGACTGTGAGGTCCTTAAGCCTATGGACTACGATGTCCTTAACCTGGACTGTGGGGTCCTTAAACCCATGGACTACGATGTCCTTAAACTTCATAAACTACGATGTCTTTAAACTATGGACTGTGGGGTCCTTAAACTCATGGACTACGATGTTCTTAAACTTCATAGACTACGATGTCTTTAAACCTCGGACTGTAGGGTCCCTGTAAACCCACGGACTACGATGTCCTTAACCTCGGACTGTGGGGTCCCTGTAAACCCACGGACTACGATGTCCTTAACCTCGGACTGTGGGGTCCCTTTAAACCCATGGACTACGATATCCTTAACCTCGGACTGTGGGGTCCCTTTAAACCCATGGACCGAGATGTCCTTAAACTAATGTTGGACCACCATGTCCATAAACTGGTAATTGACCGCAATGTCCCTAAACTAAACAATAGAGCCCAAATTCTCTTTTATTGGATCTAAACGATCCCGTTAAGTTGATCTCAGTCTAAAATTAGACTGACGTATCTTTAACAAGCGTTAAGTTGATCTTAGTCTAAAATTAGACTAACGTATCCTTAACTAACGTTTAAGTTGATCTTAGTCTCAATGAGATTAACGTATCCTTAAACCCAAACCAAAACCCAAATCTAAGAAAATACGGATTTGGACTAATCCACGCCCTAGAAGGAGAAAGTTGTTACCGCAATGCGGTAGCATAATTAACTGCAGGGGCTTGCGCCTGCAGGGAAGAGCGTCCCCACAATCAAAAACCCCTCAAACGAGGGGGAATCTGACGAAGTCTGCTATATCGGCCGCATCCGTTTAAACCTTCGATACATGTTGCTATAAATCAACTTGGCATCTTCGAAGAGGTGGATGGATAGCACCAATTAGCATCTGCCCCGAAATTCAGGCGAGACGTTCGCCGCGTCTTCGTCCACGTCTTTCGGCGGGGAACAAATTCTGGCACGCCCGGTGGGACCTCTTCCTCTTTCCACTCCAGACTTCGTGTGTTGTGTTCGCGAATGAATCGCGGTTTGCTATGGTTGCCTATGGATTCGAGGTACTTAAATTTTGTGTCTTGCTCAGTGCAGAAAACAGAAGATCGATGGATTCAAACTGCACTAACTGCAACTGCAACTCACGTTTCGCCTCATCTGGAGGCATAGCTTACGGGCCCCAAGTGGCCTCCCTGTTCACAATGCCGATGGAACAGGTCACTCAGGCCACCATTGGATTGTTTTTCGGGACCATGCTCCCACCAACGAGCTTCAGTGCTCCTATACCAACACAAGAAGCTCCCAAGAAGTCGGTCTTTGATCGGTTTACAACTACTGCAGCCCCTCTAAACGGGTCGTCCAGCTCCAGCGCCTCGGTCTTCGCAAGATTGGGCCAAAGTTCATGTGGGCCCATGATGAAGCCTGCAGTCCCAGAAAAGGTTATTCCGAAGAGGATAGCTATCCCTGTTCCCAAAGTCGTCAAGGCGGCTTCTCCTCCCAAAGGGTCGGTCTTTACAAGACTGGCTGTTCCGGCTCCCACTCCGGCTCCTGTCCCTACTTAAAAGTCTGTCTTTGATAGATTGGGTAATGCTACTCAACGGACGTCGGTCTTCAAGAGGCTGGTACCAGCAGCGCCTCACCAGAACAGGGGGCATGACGAAGTCACCCCTAAAACTGAAACAATCCCAACGGCTCGACACGCTCGATGTCGCCACTGGCGCCAAGTAAGGAAGCCTGGGGGCAACTCCCCCTCTGGGCTAACTCCACCAGCCCCAACGGTGGAAGTCAATGCTGCTGTTCCAACTGGGAACAGCTTTGAATTGCTGAACAAGGTGCGCAGGAACTCTTTTACCGCCGTACTGAAAAGATCTCCTCCACCCGTGGAGAATGCACCGAAGGCGAAGCCGGAATAGCCCCCTCGGCGGCTGTCCTCCAAAATTTACAAAGTCTGGAAACGGGTTCAGGACTCAGTAATTGATCAAGATTACCCTCGCCGACAAAAGAAAGTGAAAGTTCAGCAAGAAGAGAACAATCTTGCCAAGCCACAAAAGGCAACAGCTGTTTGGGTGCTTGCTGCAACGGCCCCCTCGACTTCAACTGCTCAAAAGAGAAGGAGGCCAGAAAAAGCCCCTGTGACTACGGCAGGCCACAAAAACGCTGAGCCCAAACGCCCCAAGTCTGGGGGCATAATGATGCATACTGTTTACATGGCTTCCGGAAAAGAGGAAAGCCGCGCTTCAACGGGTTACCGACCGCTCACCTGATCCGTGACAAAAGCCCAGGAGCAGCAACTTCAGGAAATGCTGACGCAAATGGCCGCACTCACCGGGCCAAAAGAAAGCCCGGAGGCGTCTTCTGAGCAGCGTCATGAACAAGAAACCGATGCTGACTCCTTCCGCAGAGTCCTCGAAAAGAAGGATAGAGAAGCAGCAGAACAAGCTGCCAACATAAAACGATTGGCGCTTCTCTTCCAAGACATGGTCGGGATGATGTTACAACCGGATCCTCCAGCTGAAGACCCTCCGATCATTATTGAAGACGATAGAGGAGAGTCATCGAACCCTCCTCCGGTTCTTTCAGCAGCTAAAGAGGAAACTATTTCCAAAGCCGCTCTGGATGACTATATTGCTCAGCAAATACGAGCTCACCAGGTGAACGAAGCGGCCGGTCAAGTTGTTAAAACTGGGCGACCGTATCCAGGCTGGTATGACCAAATAAAGTACCCGCCGGGATACACGATCCCTAAATTTCATGTATACAAAGGGACAGTCAATCCCCATCAACATGTCGCTCAGTTCAGGGCCTTATGCGGCAACATTGGAGGCGACGACAAACTGTTGCTTCGTCAATTCATCGGCAGCTTAGCAGAAACAGCCTTTGAATGGTATTCGGAGCTGCCTAACGACTCTGTCAAAACATTTGCAGAGATGGAGCTACTATTCACCCAGCGTTTCGCGAGTGCTAGTGAACGCACCCCAATAACGGCATTGATCAATGCCAAGGTAAGGCCAAGTGAAACGTGGGTTCAATGCGCAATACGGTGGCGGAACTTATAGTCGAAGTGGGAACAACGCATCGAAGAAGCGCCGGCGGTAGGCATGTTCGTGGGCACTCTTGATCCGCAGGCGACCATCTCCCAGTTCATGATATTCTTCAAACCAAATACTTTCCAGGCCTTGATTGACAAGTTGGCCCAAATGGATCAGATGGGTCATAGACCATCTCCTTTAAAGACGGATCCTCAGAATGAAAAGGGGAAAGGAAAAGCAAGTTTCGTCGCCAATACTCAACAACAGCCGAGCAACTTAAAGCCGGTTGTTCGCCAAAACAATATGCGTCCACGCCCATCCCTTGAGGAGAGGCTAGGATGTTCTTACTCGTTTCCCCAAGATAAAACGAGGAGACTGTTCAAGCTGGCAGTGCGCAACAGACTCATCAATCTGCCAGATCTAAAATGTCGTTGCAGCCAAACGACGTCAACGATCCTAATTACTGCACCTACCACCGAGTATTGAGCCATCCAATCAAAGACTGCTACGTCTTCAAAAACTGGATTGAGGACCAATACCAACAAAGCAAATTCGCATTATCGGAAAACTGGAAGGTGAAACCGCCGCAACCTCATGCTCCTAAAAAGGTGGACACACCGGGGGCATCGTGCTCTTTTATAGAAGAAACTCCGTAGGAGGTCGCTCTTTTAGCCAAAACTAAAAAAATGCTGAAGGATCTCCAAACGTGCCCGGCAATCAGGTGGAAAAATCCACTGGAACCCGATATCGTCGAAAGAATGCTAAAACCGCGCCCAACCACAAGAATTGGTAGTGATAGTCAAAGCGCCCGCACCCAGCCGTCAAAGTCTTCGAAGAAGAAGAAGAAGACCTAAAAGCCCATGAAGCTTGATAACAAGCGCACAGACATGCAAAAACAGATCGACGCTCCGGAAGAATATAACCAGAAGGCGCGGACCCCGGTCACACTCCAAGAATTTCTCAACAATATCCTTGAGAACGGAGATGATGAAAATAACGACAGGGATGACTCGTCAAAAGAATCTGAGGATTATGTGGCAAGTTGCCACATGATCTCTTATTCGGCGTTAACTAATGAAGAAACGCATTCGGCGATAGAAGACAACATAAAAGAGCTGGGGGTAGGATCAAAGCCAAAACCCTTGGAACCGTCTGACGAGATGATCGACTTGCTACTGAACGAAGCCCGTCAGAAAAACAAAGCCAATCGAGAGCGTGAACTGGCTATATTCGAAAAAGCCAAATACCGACGACTGGAGGAAAAGATCGAGACACCCCAACTGGAGCAAAGCATCCCTACCGCCAGCAAAAGCAAGCTTAAAGTAAGAAAACGATTCGCTAGGGCCCTGGCAATAGGAATGAAGTTACCCTCTTTCAAAGGAAAGTCCCCTGGCAATATATGTCTGGATGAAGCGGACATACATCCAAACTTCTGCCTATACCATCAGAAGATTGCACACCCTATCGAGGAGTGCATAGCCTTTAAAAACTGGTGGCAGGGATATGTAGCCCATCGATGACACGTTCAACGAGTGAAGCGCAAGGCTCGTCGGGAACAGAAAAGCACGACAGATAAGCGCGAAAGAGCTACTGGCAACCGTCACATTGCCGACACCAAGGAATCGCAAGTTATCACCTTTGGAAGCGACTCTGACGAAGAAATCGCCTTCAGCCCTCTCTTCAAGGAATCCACCTCCGACACAAAACATGCGAAGATTTGCGGCAAAATCTAGCCGCGTAATCGTGCGGCGACTTATGACCGAAACGTCGTTAAACTACTACCAACCCGCGGCATCCTCAGGCTGACGTGGTAAAAAAAAGGTATGTCCATAAGCAAAATGGGCACGGATAAAAACCCGAAAGGGCGCGATCTCGTTAAAAGACACTTGCAAGGTCCTCTCGACCTTATGAGGAGAAATCACCTACGTGAGATCCTTACGACTCACAAGGGAGCAACACACTTATGAATCCTCACGACCCCTAAGGAGAAAATACACTTACGAGATCCTCACGACTCGTAAGGAGAACCCTCTTTTGAGACCCTCACGGCTCATAAGATTTGAAAGTCTTAAGCTATAGGGATCTGAACCTGTTCTTAAGAAACCACCACAACCTCCAATACTGCCCTACAAGCGGCTCAATGCCGACCCTTGTATACAATCCACGGGCGCGAATAAACATTTCCCTAACAAAGTCCCATTCGTGACTAGGGATATGTCTACACGGTGAACAGCCCTTGTAAGTTCTCTCGACTTATAAGGAGAAAGCACTCTTGTAAGATCCTTACGACTTATAAGAGATCATACACTTAGGAATCCTCACGATTTCTAAGGAGAAAATGCACCTACGAGATCCTCACGACTCGCAGGGAGAAATACCTTTATGAGACCCTTACGGCTCATGAAGTCGAAAGCCTTAGTCGACAGGATCCAAACCCTGTTCACTAAGCCACCTTTGTTCGACATCGACAGAGGCAAATGATGATTCACTCCTGGCAATATTCCAGTTGTAGCGGTGCTGATGCCGAAATCGGTTTCTAATCCCAAGCTTGCAGTAAGAAGCTAGCAAGCCACACATGCATACGAAATAGCCGAAATGATGGGGCAACTTGCAACAAAATCAGCAAGTAAAAAAATGTATGCATGAAAAATAGCCGAAATGATTGGGCAGCTCGCAATAAAAAGCTGCGAGTAAAAATAAAATAAATAGCCTAAATGATTGGGCACCGCGAAAAATAGCCGAAATAATTGGGCAATCGCGACCTTCGCGATATAAAAGCTGAAATGATAAAGCATCGCGGAAAGAAATAAAAAAATATATAAATAAAATTTATGCCCTACAAGTGATATTACATCAATCCCTGTATACAATCCAGGGGCGCAAACAAAGAAGGAATCACACCTTCCCTCCCCAGACTCCATCAGAAAGCGAAGCCAAATCTCTACGGTTCATAGACAACCTAAAGACAATCTCGACATTTGTCGCAATATTGCAGACACAATGCCAACAAACAAAGCAAAAGAAGATCCTTAGCTTCAGGTTCTCGACGTCAACATCGACAACTTAGAGATCACCAACAGCGTTTCTCCTCACTCCGACCTGATGCGGACGTGACGTTAACAACCGACCTCAGGGTCGCAACGAAATGGAGCCATGGCAAAGTCCCTAGTTCCAAATCTCAATGGCCACATCTACAGCCCGGAAACCAATAACGGTGTGCCTCCTCATTCCAGCAAGACACGGATGTTACACCATCAATCGGAACCACGGCAAAATCCCCAGTTCTAAGACTCTACGGTTCATAGACAACCCCGTCGCGGAAACACGTCATCAAATGACCCCGTCTCGGAAATACGTTATCCAATGACTCTGTCTCGAAAACAAGTCAACCAACTCCAGGGAAATCAGTGTCCTTGGCAACCTCCTCGATTCAAGGAAATCAGCGTCCTTGACGAGAGCATCTCGATTCGCGTCGACCCGCAGAGAAATCAGTGTCTTTGCAGGAATATCTTGATTTGTCTCAACTCCGAGGAAATCAGTGTCCTTGGCAAAAAACCTCGATTCAGGGAAATCGGTACCCTTAACGAGAGCATCTCGATTCGCGCCAACCCGCAGAGAAATCAGTGTCTCTGCAGGAAGATGCAACGTCAACAAAAGACCTCACGATCGAAACAAAGCGGAGTGACGGAAAAATCTCAGCTCCACCGCAGCATTCGTCTCGTTACACCAGACGCAATGTCAACAACGGCGTTCCTTCGCAGTCCAGCAGGATGCAGATGCAACGTCAATGAAAGACCTCACAGTCGAAACAAAGCGGAGTGACGGCAAAATCCCAGCTCCACCTCGACGTTCGTCTCGATACAGCAGACAAGATGTCATTACAGCTTCCTTCCTCCAACAGGATTCGGACACGCCAAAGCAAATGAAGCAAAGGATAAATTCCTAGCTTCAGGGTCTTGACGGAAAATCATAAAAAACCTGAAAGACTATCGGAGATCATCCCACGCTAGCGCAGAGTGGTCACCACCTCAACATTCGTCTCGATACAGCAGACGAGATGTCACTACAGCGTTCTTCCTCCAGCAGGATTCATACGCGACAATCAAACAACGGAGCCACGGAAAAATCCCTAGTTTTAAACCTCGACGGTTCACCAGCAACCTAGAGACAACCACGACATTCGTCTCGATACAGCAGATGCAATGCCAGGAAACAAAGCGAAGGACAAATTCCTAGCTTCAGGGTCTTGACAGCAACTCATATAAAACCTGAAAGACTATCGGAGATCATCCCACACCAGTGCGGAGTGGTTATGACTCATCGGGGCCCTCCAAAATGAGCCTAACCTCAAGTAAAAAGAGGCATGGCAAAATCCCTAACGCTTGCTCTTTCGACGGTAATATCACCTGGAAGATTGCTTGAAGACGTCTTGTCCAGCCCCCGAAGGGATCAGAGACACGACAGTCACGGGGCTACTCGAACAACAAGATTATGCGTCGAGGAATACACCAGCCAACGCGACGATGCGACGGTTAAAAAACCCTAGTACCACAGGCCCTAACGAATTTCTATTAGCAGGAGTTAATTGTGACGCTAGGAAATTCCTGCGAGAACTGCTCGATTCGTCTCGACTTGTGAGGAAATTAGTGTTTTTGCGAGAACTTCTCGATTCGTCTCGACTCGTAGGGAAAAGCCTTAGGCAATTGGGATAAAGACCTGTTTCCTAAGCATTGGGCCCTGCCGGTCAGTCTAAAACGGACTCTTGCATATTATTCACGGGCCACACTCTCCAAAGTCGAATATCGACAAGGAGGGAAACAACCACTTACGAGTCCTTTCGACTTGTAGGAGGGAAAATTCTCTTGTGAGATCCTTACGACTCTCAATAAAAAACGCGCTTAGGAATCCTCACGATTCCTAAGGAGAAAATACACCTATGGGTTCCTCATGACTCGTATGGAGAAAAGTCTTCATGGGACCCTCACGGCTCATGAAGTTGAAAAGTCTTAGGTAGCAGACCTGAACCTGCTTCCTAAGCCATCACTACCCCTCAAAGAAGTCAAGATAAGATGCTCACTTTATCATCTGCCGGCTATGTTTGCTAAGGTGACATGCTGATAACAAAAGAAAGAAGAAAGCAGAGAGACGACACAAAACATTGCGAAAAGAAATGTATCTTTTATTCATGAATTCAATTGGGTACAAAATACATCATATGAAAGAATAAAAGAATGAATACATTTTATTCAAAATTACAAATGGTACAAAAAATTTATTAAGAGGGAAGCGCTTTCAATAGTCCGATCAGCCGCTCGCGCACTTCCCTCAGCCCCTCTTCTTGATCAGCCGCCGCGGCCAGCTCCGCTTCGATTCGAGTCTTTTGCTGCAAGCATGATGAAATCTTTTCATCGATTTCCCATTGAGCAGCTTCACGACTCTGCATAATCCGCTCGATAGATTCGAGCTTCTGTCTCAATACAAGCCCGTCCGAAATACACTGCTGCAAGGTGTCAAAGACGGCTCTTAGTTGCGT
Source organism: Agapanthus africanus (assembly GCA_030015575.1). Taxonomy (NCBI): domain Eukaryota; kingdom Viridiplantae; phylum Streptophyta; class Magnoliopsida; order Asparagales; family Amaryllidaceae; genus Agapanthus; species Agapanthus africanus. Next base: position 686,044,389 of record CM057343.1, read on the forward strand.
GGCGTTCGCTTCAACCTGGGCATGCAATTGAATAGACTCAGCGGAAGCCTCCTCGCGTTCCTTCCGCCTCAAGGTCGCTTCTTGTTCAAAATGGCGGAGGAAGGACACACTCTGCTCAACCCATGCAGTCCGCTGGGAGTTCAAAACCTGAATCTCAGGAGCAGGACGCATAAGCTTGAGCTCATGCAGGAAGGCCTCAATCTTCCGGCAGTGGTTAACCCAAGACTCGACGACGCCTTCGTTATGGAAGTTCACAAGTATTGCCAGCATTAGGTTAACCTCCGCGGCAAAATCCACGGTAGATGTAGGAGTCTCCACGTCAAGCTCCTCAATATAGTCGCTCACCATGCGCAGACTATTCACGACGCCTTTCGAGGAAGGACGTCTGGAAAAAGGTCCGGCCGACATTATGACGCGAGACTCGAACGGGGCTGGGGTCGAAGTAATTGCTGCAAAATGAATCATAGTCAGATGCCAGCTCAAGAAATAAAGGAAAATACACGAAAAATAGAGTCTACTATACCGGCTGCAACAGGGGGCAAAGCTGGGAGTACTGGTGGCGCAACGATAGCCTCGTCCCCGCCTTCGATTTGTAAGGCTACAAGCAACACAAAAAGGGATTAGCAATAATGTGACTGCCCGTTAAAGAAAGGACGTCGTTTAGAAAAGATACTCACCGACACCAGCAGGCGGACTAATCTCTGACAGGAAAGAGAAGTGCGGGTTCAGCACCTGATACAAATGATCAAGAAGAACTCCTGCGAGATCACGATGATACATGGTCAGTATACGAAAGATGCTGTCCCCGATTTAAATTTATCACAAACCCATATCTTCCAGCATTTGAGAAGATATAAGAGAAGATGGATGGGCGGTCATCGTTAAGGCGGTAACTGGTGGCGCTTCCTCAGATGGCACAACCTCAACGCCCACCGCAGCTGCATTCAAAACAAAAGTACCATCAGAAAAGGTAGAAAAGGGATTGCAGAATAGAATAGAAAGCAATAACCTGAAATTTACCTGGTAAGTCACAGGTCGAGACCAGGACAAGGGCATCACTGGATGCAGTGACTGCCTCACCCTCCTTCGTGTTCCCAAGCACATCATCAGGGATGTAGGCTGGTATAATAACGTCCGGTGGAGAAGCAGTGACCATCGCTACATGCTCCAATGAAACGACAGTGGCTTCGACCACCTGTCCCACAGTCGCCGGGCCGTCCTCAGATAGATCCATTGGATCCGCAGCCAATGAAGATGCCTCTTCCGGAGGAGCAATCACCTGGATAGCAGAAATCACCAAGGGAAGCTCCGTCGCAGGAACAACAATGGCTTCAACCCCCTCCACACTGATTAGTGCCTCATCGGGGTAATCTGCGAAGTCCATAGTCAGGGCATGACTTGGACTCAGCTTCTCTGCCATCGCCGAAGTCCCTGCAAAGTTTGTACGAGGATAAGGATATATATATATATACAAACAATACAAAATATTATAAAGAGATACATGAACATACCGATGCGCAAGGGAGCTTCTAGTATGGCTTGTTCAAGCCGACGCTCCTTCCTAAGGAGGTACGCTCGCCGAGGTTCGAGAGTAGACTCATGGCCACCAGTCCACAATGAAAGTGCATCCTCGGCGTCGGCTGAGACGGCCTGCTTAAGAGACCTTTCCCCCATTCTTCCAAAGGGCCTATGAATAGTTGCCGTATCCACGGAGGGTCTTCATAAAAGATGACGGCAGGGTAAGGCCTTTTCGGGATCCTTACATTCTCGGATTCGTCTTGTGAGCGTCTTATAACCTCAGCCAATTGTGCGGCTTCGTCGGCAGGTGAACCAGGAAAAAGAAGACCGTCGGTCTTCTTCCCCTGCTTTGATCTAGAGCTAGTGATTGCAGAAGATCGCTTCTTTCCCCTGGCCGTATGTTTCTTGGGCTGCTTCTCGGTTTTGACAGGGAGAGGAAACTTTTTCAGGACCTTCGCCAAGGATATATTATCACTAGGGCTAGGTTTTACCTCCGGAACCGTTACGGTATCCATCATCGGTCATTCAAGCGAAGCCTCTGTTGGCAATGAGGCACGAAGCCTTTCCTCCTTTTCAAAGGTTTTAAGCGAAGCGGCAATGGCTTCTTCTGTAGAGGCACCTGTTAATACAGGAAGCGTCAGTCAAAGTATGATAAAAAAAAGAAGAGTGAAATAAACAGCGGAGAGATAAGGATAAAGTATACTTGACTGCGCAAGGGAGGCCAATTCCTTCTCGAGGCCGGCCGATTGTTTGCAAGCTTCAATGGCAACCTCCAAATCGGTATCATCAAGCATCCCGAATAAACCCTCGTTGGTCCCATATTCGCTCAAGCCTTCGCTAGATGGAGCAGGGGGCGTCGAGCCTAATATGGTCTCCAAAGAAAGTACTTACTTCTTTTTCTTTTGAGAACGGGTGCCGGTGGCCGATGATACGAGTTTGCATTTGGTAGACGCCTTTGGACGACGAGTCCCAATTTCTTTTCCTACGTCCGACTTGGGAGACGCGGCAGCCACTTCTTTTTCAGGCGCGCTGGATGGGGGCAACCCGCGTGTAGGGCTTAGCACATGTGGAGGCTCAACTACATTTACCTCTCTCAGGGGAGGATGAACAATATTCCATTGCTTCAGAGGAACATTTCGATCACCAGCCGGCACTGCACCCTTGCAATCGAGCAACAATCGTTTCTCCTCCCTAATGACGGCACCCATCGAATGTTGATAACACGCCACATACATATTCAGGGCTTGCGGAACACAACTTGATTCGCTGATGAAGAAGTTAGACCCTGTGTTCAGACGCATAAAATGATGAAGTGCGCTCCGAGTACCCTCTTCAGTGGCAGCCGGTTCTGCCAAGAAAGCCTCGAGTGGGACGCCCTGATTGTAGCTTAACTGTTGGGCGAAGCGATGCGGGTTATACCTCATAAATAAAGCTGAGTCATTCATCTTGAATACAAGAATGTCCGGCCGGATAGAGTACAGATGAAGAATCTCCTGAGCCTTATCTTTAAATATGTCCTGCAAGGGCAGCACCGTTTTCCCCGATTCCTGGCCAACGGTCAAAACTTTATCAGTAGAGGACATGCCAGCTCCAACCGTGCACGGGCGAAGAAGCAAGCCTCTAGCTTCCCGTTGCGTTGGAGTCACAATAGAGGCGCCGATCAGTCGCATGATCTGAGGGAACCTGCACCTTCATAAAAACCTGGCCTCTTATGGATACCAAAGACGCCTAACACGTGTAACTCAAGCCATGACGTGAAATAATGCATCAGGAAATTAACCGACTGCACCCCTGGCTCAGTGGTATCAGCTGCTAAGCTGAGGCCGTGGTACATATGGGCTAACCCAGCAATCCCCACAGCCACTTGTATCCCGGCAACCATTCGATGCGCAGGATAGAAGACGGACGGCCTCATACGGCGAGGGTGCATGGGAAGCGCGAACCAACTCAGCCACAACCCAAGAAACCCTAAAAAGAACGTTTATTCGTCAATCCCAGGAGCCGCCAGTTCTATAAAAGGGATGACTGGGGTATCAGGTAGAAAGAAGCTCTTCTGATCCGCCTCCGTCGCTGGCAGATTGCCTAAACCCAAGCCAAAGGGGTCGTCAAGATGGCGAATTTATCGACTTCTTCCTTCAACATTTCTGGGCAAAGAAAATCAGCGATAAAAGCCGTAAAATTAACTCCACGACCTTTGGATGCGAGAGAGAGGTTTTCATACATATTCAACACCTTTATCAAGCTCGGAAATTGGTGTTGAATAGCATTCTCGGAAGTAAGACCCATTACCATGGATTTGGTAGCGAAAACATACTCATCCGGGGGAAGCAATTCCTCATAATGTTCCCCCCTAACGGGTAAACCTGAAATCTCTGCAAACTCCTCCAAAGAAATGGAGACTTCTCGATCTGATAGGAGGAAGGTGTGGGTTGGAATGTTCCACTGTTCCAGAAATGCCCTGACCCACCATGTAGGGGGTGTGGAATATTGCAACAAAGAAGCATAAACGGCGGAATACAATCCGAGCTTCCTCAACTGTGATTTCCTCGCCGATAAAATATACCGGGCCCACTGCAAATACTCGGCTGGGTGACGGGGAGTTCGTCCTACATTGTACGGCTGTCCCCAAGGACGCGACTCGCCTTGACATATGCGTCGCCCTAGGATGTCCAAAACTACCGGCGGCTGCACGGGTCCTGAAGTCCAGTTGACCTCCTCCACAGTGTAATTTATCGGAGGTGCATCTGCGTACGGGATCGCCGAGATAGGCTCCGAAGGCGTCACACAAGAAAAGCTCCGGCGGCCTCTGATCATCTAGTCGTACCATCTACCCTACAAGTGAAGATTTTTGTGTTCTGGGTCATGATCTTTGATGAGCGCGAGAACCTCTCGGTCTACAGGCGCTTCAGGAAATCCGCCTTCTGATCGGATGAACGGAAAGGAGGTGTCGAAAGACATGTCGCCTGCGCAAAATGGGACAAAAGTCAACTGTCAGTGCTATAATTTAATTTAAATTCTGACACTTGGTACTTTAAAATCCATACCGTACAGCAATGCAATTAAAAGGGACCAAAGGGGACCCACAAAATTTAGATGACAGTTCATCATTAATAAAACAGCCTCATCATTGGATGAGGCTGTCATTAAAAGAGGAAATCCTCAAGAGATTCTCATTAAATGAGAGAAATCCCTCGGGCAGAGGAGTAAAACTCCCATTGAGAGCAGCGCTCTTCACTAGACAGGCATCTGTCAAAGACTAATGATGAAGGAATAAAATTCCTCAAGAAGAGCCTTGCTCTGAGAAGATGATCCATCAAAAATAAAATTTCATTTTTTTTATCTTCAAGATCCATGAACAAACTCCTAAGAGTTCTTCTATATGATCTGAAAGGAGCAAAGCTCCATTGATGGATTAAGAAATCATAAGCAAAATCCTTTTAGAGAGCAAACCTCTGTTAATGAAACCCTAAATGGGTTTTCTTTAGATCAAAGATCTATGACGAGCAAGGATCTGTTAATGGGTAAGATCCTAATTTATTAAAAGATTTAAATTTTACCTAAAATTTTAACAGAGTTTTTACTCTGGAAAAGTTCTGAAACAAAAGAGCTATGCTCTGAATAAAAGTTCTCAAAGAAGCAGATGAAAATCATCTAAGAGACCAAAGGTCCTATTTATACGCATTGAAACGCTTCTTCAACTTCTCAGTTGATCCAAGGGCTCAGATGCTGCCACCGCTGTACTCACGTGTGCGCCACGTGAGCGCAACGGTGGGGGGGGCATTTGTTTCCCCCAATCAGAGCAAAGCTCTGTTTTAAAAATTCAAAATTCAAAAAAAAAGCAATGCTTCAGATCCAGAGCTAGGCACGCTGCACGCCACGTGTCAAACACGGATGCGCTGCGCTCTGCGCTGCGCGCCACGTGCCAAACGTAGGTGCACTAGCGCAAAGGTTGGTGCGCTCTGAGCAGCGCACCACGTGCAAAGCACGGGTGCGCCAGCGCTGGAATTAAAAATTCCCTACCGTTAGATCAAAAGATCTAATAATGATAAATCATTAATTAATCAGAATTAAATTCTGTTATGAAAAGATCTTTCCAATCTTGTTAAAAAAACAAGAAGATTGCCTTCTGTAAAACAGAAGCCCTAGGATCAAAGATCCAACGGTGGAGAAATATCCCCAAATCAATCAGAGAGAGATCTCTTTAACCGATTTAACAAATCAATTTGCCCTATATAAAGGCCCCATGACTTCAAGTCTGATATAGAGAAACCCCCCTACAAACTTTAAGAAAACTCAAAAGAAAGAGAGCAAGCTCTTGAAAGAAGATCATTCCTTCAAGGTAAAAAGAATGGTTCTTGAACAAAGAGATGAAATCATCTCATTAAAATAGAAGAATTATCTTCTTAAAAGATCGTAGATCTATAAAGACCAAGGTCTTTCATAAAAGATCAAATGATCTAATCATAAAAACAAAAGAAGTATTTACTTCATTCACAGATCATTGATCTACAAAAGGCAAAGCCCTTTCAAAAATAAGAACTGTTGTTATTGATTCTTGAGGCAAAGCCTCCTTTAAAAAAAGAACATAAAGTTGTTCTCTAATCATAAATTTAATCAAATGCGCTTTGCGCTATTGGAAAGTGCCTTGCACTCTTGAATTGCGCTTCTGCGCTCCTTGGACCGGCGCTCAGCGCCAAAACGTGCCACGTGTCAACCACAGATACAACTTGCGCTTTGCGCTTCTGAAACAGCGCACTGCGCTCATGGGCTGGCGCTCAGCGCCAAGCGCGCCACATGTTACTCACTGGTGTGCCACTGAACTAGCGCAATGCGCTCATAAATTGAAAGCGCAATGCGCTTATAAACTGGCGCATAGCGCAGAGTGTGACACGTGTCCTCTTCGTGTGCGCTACTTGGCAGAAGCGCAATGCGCTCTTTAATTGGAGCAAAGCACCTGGCGCGCCACATGGCGCGCTGTCAGAACACACATTGTTCTGATGAATGCTATGCATTCAATACAAGACAAAAAAAATGTCAGGATCCAATGCTCAGCATTATTAAAAGGGCCAAGCCTAAATAAAGGCTCAATAGCCAGAACAATAAAATGTTAAACATTTATTGGACTTAGCCCAAGATTGGCCGTAAGTCCTCAACTCATATCAACTGAGCCCATATGCTCATAAACCTTTTAACAGACTTTAGTCCCAAATTGGACTATAGATCTCCCAACCAAATTGGTTCAAGGGTACATCTATGAAGTCCTCTGATATTTGTCGTTGTAATCCTTCAACGTTTTCAGAGAGGTGATGGGTCCCGACAGCCATACATTCCACAGACTATGATGTCTTTAAACTGGACTGTGGGGTCCTTAAGCCCATGGACTACGATGTCCTTAACCTGGACTGTGGGGTCCTTAAACCCATGGACTACGATATCCTTAACCTGGACTGTGGGGTCCTTAAACCCATGGACTACGATGTCCTTAAACTTCATAGATTATGATGTCTTTAAACTACGGACTGTGGGGTCCTTAAACTCATGGACTACGATGTCCTTAAACTTCATAGACTACGATGTCTTTAAACCTCGGACTGTGGGGTCCCTGTAAACCCACGGACTGCGATGTCCTTAATCTCAGACTGTGGGGTCCCTGTAAACCCACGGACTACGATGTCCTTAACCTCGGACTGTGGGGTCCCTTTAAACCCACGGACTACGATGTCCTTATCCTCGGACTGTAGGGTCCCTTTAAACCCATGGACCGAGATGTTCTTAAACTAACGTTGCACCACCATGTTCTTAAACTGGTAATTGACCACAATGTCCCTAAACTAAACAATAGAGCTCAAATGCTCTTTTATTGGATCTAAACGATCCCGTTAAGTTGATCTCAGTCTAAAATTAGACCGACGTATCCTTAACAAGCGTTAAGTTGATCTTAGTCTGAAATTAGACTAACGTATCCTTAACTAACGTTTAAGTTGATCTTAGTCTCAAATGAGATTAACGTATCCTTAAACCCAAACCAAAACCCAAATCTAAGAAAATATGGATTTGGACTAATCCACGCCCTACGGGCGACAGCATAAATTAGTCTCCGTATACAATCCACGGGCAACCAAAAACAAAACAAACACACAAGACACGAAGTGACCATCTGGAGAAGGAGAAAGTTGCTACCGCGATGCGGTAGCGTAATTAACTGCAGGGGCTTACGCCTGCAGCGAAGAACGTCCCCACAATCAAAAACCCCTCAAACGAGGGGGAATCTGACGAAGTCTGCTACATCGGCCGCATCCGTTTAAACCTTCGATACATGTTGCCATAAATCAACTTGGCAGCTTCGAAGAGGTGGACAGATAACACCAATTAGCATCTGCCCCGAAATTCAGTCGAGATGTTCGCCGCGTCTTTCGGCGGGGAACAATGTGTCGAGCATATTCTTTTCCCCAGGACAAGACAAGGAAGATATTTGATCTTGTCATGAAACATCAAATGATTACGCTCCCGAAATCCAAACACCCCGACCAAGAAAACGAGGTTCATCACCCGGATTATTGCTCCTATCACCGAGCGATAGGATATCCTCTTGAAGACTGCTTCACCTTCAAAAACTAGGTTGAAGACCAGTATCAGTAAAGCAGGTTCGCTCTATCCAGCTGTTGGAGGGTAACCCCACCACAGAAGCATGTTCCAAAAGCAACGTACATAGCGAGAGTACAACCAGATCAACATCGGTCATGGAAACGATCTCGTACCTGTCACGCGATAACGCTGTCAGAAGAAGGAAAACGCGAGGATATGGATGACCTCTCCTGGTGCTTCGAAAATGAGGATGAAGATGAGTCGATCTCAGAACTTCCACCGGCACCAAAAGAGCTGGAAGATGGGATACATACTACTGCGGACAACCTAAGGAAAATCGACTTAGGGACGACAAACGACCCGAGACCTACATTCGTCAGTGAGCTGTTGTCCGAAGAACAGGTAGCTACGCTAAGAGACGTACTTATGCAGTATAAAGACTGCTTCGCATGGAACTACTCCGAGATGCTGGGGCTAGATCCAGAGATAGCTGTGCATAAATTGGCGATATCCTCGGACGTCAAGCCAGTCAAGCAAGCACCAAGAAGAATGCGGCTCGAACTTGAAATGAGCATCAACACCGAAGTCAAGAAGCTAATTGACTCCGGCTTCATCCAAGAAGTTAAATGCCCTGACTGGATCGCCAACATTGTCCCAGTGATGAAGAAAAATGGAACGGTGCGCATCTGCGTGGACTTTCGGGACCTCAACAAAGCATGTCCGAAGGATGACTTTCCCGTACCGGTTACTGAGCTGATGATAGACAACATGTCCACTCACGAAGTCTTCTCCTTAATGGACGGATCATCAGGGTACAATCAAATAAAGATGCATCCCGAAGACCAGAAGCATACCGCTTTCCGGACTCCGCTGAGCATATTCTGCTACAAAGTGATGCCTTTCGGCTTGAAGAACGCTGGCGCTACCTATCAGAGGGCCATGACGAAGATTTTCGATGACCTCATACATGAAATCGTTGAACGCTATATTGACGACCTCGTGGTAAAAAGCAAATCACACGAGGAGCATTGGGAGCATCTGAAGGTAGTATTCCAATGTCTTCGGAAATATAACCTAAAGATGAACCCTCTCAAATGCGCGTTCGGAGTTTCCTCGGGAAAATTTCTAGGGTTCATCATACGACATCAAGGCATCAAAATAGATTCATCAAAGATAATGCGATTATGGAAATACCTTCGCCAAGAACTCTCAAGCAACTGCGATCTCTCCAAGGAAAGCTCGCATATATCCGACGATTCATAGCCAATCTCTCCGGCAAGTGCTGCCCCTACAGTCATCTAATGAAGAAGGGGACTCCTTTCATCTGGGATCGCAAATGTTAAAGCACACTGGACGAAATCAAGCAATACCTGCAGAATCTGCCAGTACTGACCGCTCCGGTTAAGGGAAAGCCTCTCATCCTGTACACAATAGCCCTTGAAGGTTCTTTAGGCGCGCTATGGGCACAGGAGAACGACCGAGGGAAGGAGAGAGCCCTCTACTATTTGAGTCGAGTTCTCCTGGGGGCAGAAAGCAACTACTCCCCCATTGAAAAACACTGCCTGGCGTTAATCTTCGCGATAACAAAGCTCCGGCATTATGCTTTGGCGCATGAGGTCCACCTAATATCAAAAGTGGATCCTCTCAAATATTTGATGTCAAGAGCAATACTAACAGGACGGCTCGCTAAATGGGCCCTCTTCTTAATGGAGTTCTTGATAACATACCGATCTCTCAAGGCAGTGAAGGGCCAGGCCATTGCCGACTTCCTCGCTGAGTATCCGATACCTGCCGATTCACCCCTAAATTGCGAATTGCCAGACGAGCACGTGTTTGACCCGATAGGAACTTTACTTCGATGGGGCATCTTCCATGAAGAAGCGACAACACAACACCCCTATAATCAAATCTGGGGTAGGCTTTATCTTCGTGACTCCATAAGGAGGGATAATGCGCTTTGCCTTTTCCTTAACAGAGCCGAGGACAAACAATGAAGCCGAATATGAAGCTTTGATAGCAGGTTTAGAGATCGCCGTCGACATGGGAATCGAAAACCTCCTCATATACGGAGATTCCCAGTTGGTCGTTAGTCAAGTAAAAAGCGACTATCAAACGTGCAAACCGAAGTTGGTAAAGTACGGTGAGAGAGTACAGTAACTGCTGACCTAAATCCCCTCCTACATGCTGGAGAGCATACCGCGCACGGAAAATAGCAAAGCTGATGCACTAGCCAAGCTCGCTAAAGAATTGGCTGATGAAAATCTCGATAACGTAAGCATCGTTGTGCAAAGCCGTCGGGTTCTTGCACCGGCAGAAATATCTTCGGAGTTGTCCAAATAAAAGGGAGAGACCAAGTAAATGGCCCTACAAATAAAAGACCAGGAAAAAGCTAAGGATTGGAGAGAAGTCTTTATAGACTACTTCAAATCCCGTCGAACACCTGAAGATGCGTCCTCGAGACATTAGCTCATGAAAAGAGCTCTGTCTTTTGCCTTCGTCAATGATACTTTGTATAAGAAATCGTTCGACTCCCTGAGGCTAAGATGCCTGGGACCGGAAGAAGCAAGGAGAGTCGTCCAAGAAACTCATGACGGACTCTGTGGTTCTCATCAAGCCGGGCCAAAGATGAAGCTGAAGATCAAAAGAATGGGCTACTATTGACCCACGATGATTTAGGACTGCCTTGAATACGCGAAGCAATGCCATTCGTGCTAGATTCATGGAGACTTCATCCACCAGCATCCTAACCCGCTACGCCTAACGGTGGCGAGCTGGCTGTTCGAAATGTGTGGAACCGACATGATTGGGCCTGCCGAACCAGCATCATCTAGAGGACATCGGTTCATATTGGCGACAACCGATTACTTCTTTAAGTGGGCAGAAGCAGTAACGCTAAGAGAAGTGAAGACAGAGAATATCCTCCATTTCTTCAAGATACATGTCATCTATCGGTTCGGCACTCCGCGACGGATTATCTCCGATAACGGGCCAGCCTACAGAAGTCACAAAATCAGCCGCTTCGCACAGCAGCATAATATAGACTGGAGATACTCTTTGGTCTATAATCCCCGAGATAATGGTCTAGCTGAGGATTTCAACAAGACCTTGACGAAGATCATAAAGAAGACAGTGTCTCAAAATAAGAAGGACTGGCACGAGAGACTGCATGAAGCTCTCTGGGCGTATTGGACCACGTTCACAACGGCTACGAATACAATGCCGTATGCATTGGTATTCGGCACAGAAGCGATACTCCCCTCGGAGATAGAGCTACCCTCTTTACGAGTGACGGTTCATTACGAGCTAACAAATGAAGAGAACGCTCATCTTCGGCTAGAGGAGCTCGACGTCCTTAATGAAACTCGCCTCATGGCGCAGCAAAACTTGGAGGCTTACAAAACAAAGGTGACGTGCTCATACGAGAGATTGACTAGGCCGAGAACATTCCGCCAAGGCGAGCTCGTGCTAGTGGTCAAGAGACCTATGATCTCCAATCGTGCCAAATGGGGGAAGTTCGGGCCGAATTATGAAGGCCCGTACATCATAGACGAGGTCTATCAAGGTGGGGCTTACTTGCTCATGAATATACATGGCGAAAAACCCTTCAGGCCAATAAACGGCCGGTTCCTGAAAAAATACTACGCCTGATAGATGACGACGCCTATGTCCGCTCGCTATCTTCCCAAGCCCAAACTTTATAAGTAGTATCCAGCGAAACCGTTGTCCCCAAAACGGCAGCAATGGACCAAAACGTCCTTAAACTAACAATGGACCGTAACGTCCTGAAACTAGCGACGGACCGAAACATCTCTAAAACTACTACAAACCGCAGCATCCTTGGGCTGACGTAAAAATAAAAATAAAAATAAAAAAATAATAAAAAATAATAAAAAAGATACGTCCATAAGCAAGATGGGCACGGATGAAAACCCGAAAGGGCTCTGTGAGTAAAAACAGCAGGGCTATCGGCGAATTTGTGAAAACTCGAAAGGGCGCAATCTCGTTAAAAGACACTTGCAAGGTCCTCTCGACCTTGTAAGAAGAAAACTACCTGCGTGAGATCCTTACGACTCATAAAGGAGCGACACACTTAGGGATCCCCACGATTCCTGAGGAGAAATTACACTTACGAGATCCTCACGACTCGTAAGGAGAGCCCTCTTATGAGACCCTCACGGCCTATAAGATTCGAAAGCCTTAAGCTACAGGGATCTGAACCTGTTCTTAAGCCATCACATTTCTCAGACTGACCTACAAATGGTTCAATATTGACCCTTGTATACAATCCACGGGCATAAATAAACGTCTCCCCCATCAAGTCCCACTAACGACGAGGAATGTCCTCATTTGGTGAACAAACACTTGTAGGTCCTCTCGACTTGCAAGGAGAAAATGCTTTTATGAGATCCTTACGACTTATAAGAGACTATACACTTAAGAATCCTCATAATTCTTAAGGAGAAAATGCACTTACGAGATCCTCACGACTTGTAAGGAGAAACACCTTTATGAGATCCTTACGGCTCACGAAGTTAAAAGCCTTAGTCGTCAGGTCCCTAACCATGTCTACTAATCCACCTTTGTTCGAATCGACAGAGGCAAATGATGATTCGCTCCTGGCAATGTCCCAGTGGTAGCGATGCTGATGCTTAAATCGATGTCAAATTCCAAGTCCTTTCACGGCAAATGATGATTCGCTCCTGGCAATATCCCAGTCGCAGCGATGCTGATGCTAAGATTGGCATCAGATTCCAAATTCCATACTGGCGATAAAAATCAGCGAGCAAAAAATGCATATGAAATAGCCGAAATGATGTGGCAACTTGCAACAAAATTAGCAAGTAAAATATACGCATACAAAATAGCCGAAATGGTTGGGCAACTCACAATAAAAAGCAGCGAGTAAAAAAAACATCCGAAATGATTGGCTACCGCGAAAAATAGCCGAAATGATTGGGCAATCGCGACTTTCACGATATAAAAAGCTGAAATGATAGAGCATCGCGGAAAGAAATAAAAAAATGAAATAAAACTTTTTGCCCAGCAGGTAAGTCCATACTGACCCTGTATATAATCCATGGGTATAAACGAAAAGGGAACCATATGTCCCAACAAACTCCATCAAAGGGAGAGTCAGGTCTCAGCAGCAATATCTGCATCCCAGAAAACCAGCTACGACGTTCCTCCTCATGCCAGCAGAGCACGGACGCGACACCACCAATCGAAGCCATGGCGAAGTCCCCAGTTCCAAGACTCTACGGTTCACGGACAACCTAGTGTCAGCCCCGACACCGCAGAACCATGGAAATACGTCATCGAATGACCCCGTCGCAGAAATACGTCATCCAATGACCCCGTCGCGGAAATACGTCAGCACATGACCCCGTCGCAGAAATATGTCATCCAATGACCCCGTCGCGGAAATACGTCTGCACATGACCCCGTCGCGGAAATACGTCAGCACATGACCCCGTCGCGGAAATACGTCAGCACATGACCCCGTCGCGAAAATACGTCAGCACATTACCCCGTCGCGGAAATACGTCAGCATATGACCGTCGCGGAAATACGTCATCACATGACCCCGTCGCGGAAATACGTCATCCAATGACCCCATCGCAGAAATACGTCGGCACATGACCCCGTCGCGGAAATACGACATCCAATGACCCCGTCGCGGAAATACATCATCCAATGACCCCGTCACGGAAATACGTCAGCACATGACCCAGTCACGGAAACAAGTCAGTACATGACCCCGTCGCGGAAATACGTCAGCACATGATCCCGTCACGGAAACAAGTCAGCCAACGACCTCCTCGTCAGAGCAATGCTTCGACTCGGAAACAAGTCAACTCGCCTACCACTTACGAGTCCTCTCGACTTGTAAGGAGGAAGATTCTCTTGTGAGATCCTTACGACTCTCAAGAGAAAGCACACTTAGGGATCCTTATGATTCCTAAGGAAAAAATACACCTACGAGATCCTCTCGACTCGTAGGGAGAAAAATCTTTATGAGACCTTCACAGATCATAAAGTTGAAAAGTGTTAGGCAGCAGACCCGAACCTGTTTCCTAAGTCATCACTACCCTACGAAGAGTTCAAGATGAGTTGTTATCTACAGGCTACACTTACTAGAGTAACATGACAACAACACAGCAAAGAAAAGAAAGCGATATAAGATAAAACATGTCCTTTATTCATGAGTTCAATTGAATACAAGATACATCATGAAAAAATAAAAAAAATGAATGAATACATGTTATTCATGAATTACAAATGTTCAACCGATACAAAAAACATCTACTGCGAGGGAGGCGTCTTCAAAAAATCAGCCAGCTGCTCGCGCACTCCTCTTAACTCCTTCTCATGATCAGCCGCCGCAGCCAGCTCCGCTTCGATTCGAGCCCGCTGCTGCGAACACGAGGAGACTTTCTCATCGATCTCCCACTGGGCAGCTTCGCGACTCTGCATAACCTGCTCAATGGAGTCAAGCTTTTGCCTCAGTGCCAGCCCGTCCGAAATGCATCGTTGTAGAGTATCAAAGGCGACTCTCAGTTGGACAGCATTCGCTTTGACCTCGGCTTGCAGCTGGGCAGATTCTCTTAAAGCCTCCTTGCATTCCTTCCGCATCAAGGTCGCCTCTTGTTCAAAATGGCAGAGGAAGGGAACGCTCTGCTTAACCCATGCGGCCCGCTGGGAGTTCAAAGCTGACATTTCCGGAGCAGGACGCCTAAGATCAATCTCGTACAGGCAGGCCTCAATCTTTCTGCAGTGATTAACCCAAGACTCAACGACGCCTTCGCTATGAAAGTGCACAAGCGTCGCTAGCATGGGATTAACCTTGGCAGCAAAATCTGCAGCGAATGCGGGAGCCTCGGTGTCAAGATCCTCAACGAACTCGCTCAACATTCGTAAGCTATTCGCAGCACCCCTGGAAGATAGGCGTTTGGCAAAGGGCCCTGCCGGCGTTGGTATTCGAGACTCGAAGGGAGCTGGAGTCGGTGCGATTGCTGCAAAACAAATTATTATCAAATGTCGGCTCAAGAGATAAAGAAAATGTACAAGCAGTGGAGTCTACTATACCGGCTACTGCAGGTGTCAAGGTTTGGAGTACCGGAGGTGAAGCTATTCTCTCATCCCCTCCTCCGATCTGTGGCACTGCGATCAATACATGGAAGGCTTAGTAACATCATGACTATTCGTAAAAGAAAGAAAGAAACAATAACTGAAGGATATACTAACCAACACCAGCGGGCAGAGTGACTTCCGACTGGAAGGAGAAATGTGGGTTCAGTACCTGATACAGATGATCAAAGAGGACTCCTGCAGAGTAGGGATGATACATGTTCAGTACAAGGAATACGGCGTTCATAGTTAAACTAAGTAAATCGCGAATCTATACCTACTAGCATTTGAGAAGACACAAGAGAAGGCAAGGGAACAACAACCGTCATGGCGGCAGCCGGAGGTGCTTCAGATGGCACGATCTTAGCATTCGCTGCACCTACAAACAAAACATTGTCAGAATAAGCTGAGCGAGGTTGTGAAATAAAAAAGAATAGTAATTCAGGACTTACCTGATGGGTCGCCAACCAAAACCGCAACGGAAGCATCACCGGGCGTTGCAGCTTCTTCGCTCTCTTTCAAAGGAGTAGTCTCTGCGCCCATAACTTCGTCCCTTGATTCAACGAGGACCGTCGTGATACTCATGATGCCCGCCGATAGCAAGGGACCACAAGGGGAATGAGCGGCGGTCTGGCCAGTCCCAGACTCCCGAGAGGGAGTAGCCGCATCAGGCTCTCTGGTCGCCGTCATCTCGCCTACCATCTCATCGCCAGGACTCGGCCCTGCGGAATATGATGTATGAGAATTTGCAGATCGACTTCAAATAAAAAAAGCATGCATTATGTTACCTTACGAAAGATTCTTGTCCATCTCACGAGCCACACGCACGGCCTGTCTATGAGCGGTAGACAGGGCAGCTGGAGCATCCTCTGGAGGAGTAGCTATAGATGGGGTGGTGCTTGAACCCGCACCCACAGCCAAGCTGGCGTCACGCTCCCTTGCCACACGCTTTCTACGCTTCTTGTCGGCCTTGGCAGTGAGAAACGATCTCCGCAAGACCTCCGTCAGAGGGACGTCATCGTCCGAATCAGGAGCTGCCTCTGGAGCTGTTACGGCGTCCGTCATCGGCTGCTTAAGCGAAACCTTTTGAAGCAATACTGGGGGAGCTGGGGCCTCAGCAGCCGGCTCTGGAAGCGTCGTTGCATCACCGCTCGGGATCGGCACCGCACTTGGGATAACCCACGGTAAGGTCGTTCTTGCAAAAAAAAAAGGGAAACCTCAAGTCATGAATAAAGAAAAAGGGGATGAAAGCACAATGAGCCCAAGTATACCAATGCTCAAAGAGGCGCGGAGCCTCTCTTCCTCTTCAAAAGTCTTGAGGGAAGCCGCGAGAGCCTCTTCGGTGAAAATACCTGTTGAAGAAGTGTCAGTCAAAGTATAATAATTAAAAATATAGCCGCGGAAAGACATGACCGAAGTCTACCCGATTGTGCGATGGTGATTAGAGCTGCTTCATTGTGAGCTAATTGCTCTGAAACCGCGATAGCAGCCTCCAAATTGGTATCATCCGGCGCAATGAATAGACCATCATTGGTCCCATACTCACTTAAGCCTTCGCTATAGGGAATATGGGGCTCCTGGCCGAATGCAACGTCCGCAGCAAATAGCAACTTCTTCTTCTGCGAACGAGTGCCGGTAGCCGCTAACACGAGCTTGCGCTTGGCGGGTACTTTTGGCGACGAGTCCTGATCTCTGAATCCACCCCAGAATCCGGAGACACTTTAGCCACCGCTTCCATGGGCACACGGGGGAGGGGTAGCTCAGGTATAGCGTGCGGGACCACGACCGCAACAGCTTCTCTCATGGGAGGACGAACGATGGTCCACCGCTTTAGGGGAACGGCTGGATTACCAGCAGGGGTTGTACCCTTACGATCAAACAAGAGCCCTCTTTCTTCCCTAATAATGGCACCCACCGAATGCTGATACCACGCCACATATGCGTTCAAGATTCGCGGAACGCAACTCGGCTCACTGATAAAGAAATTGGAGCCGGTGTTCAACCGCATAAAATGGTGTAATGCACTGCGGATACCTTCTTCTGTGGCAACTGGCTTAACTAGGAAGGCCTCGAGCGGGACGCCCTAATTATAGCTTGATTGCTGGGCGAAACGGTCCGGGTTGTACCTCATGAACAACGCCAAATCATTCTGCCTAAACACGAGAAAGCCCGGCCTGATTGAATATAAATGAAGAATCTCCCGAGCTTTCAAGGTAGAGGCCCCGTCTTTAAAAGTGTCCCGCAGTGGCTGCACCGTCTTAGTGGAATCTTTGCCAATGGTTAAAACCTTATCGACAAAGGTCATGCCGTCTCCGACCATACACGGACGAAGGACCACACCCCTAGCCTCCCGCTGTGTTGAAGTTAAAATGGAAGCGTCAACTAGGCGCATAATCCGAGGGAAGTTGTAACTGTCGTAGAAACGAGGCCATTTGTGAGCACCAAAAGCGCCAAGTATGTGTAGCTCGATCTATGACATAAAATAGTGCAGCGAGAAAGTGACTGGCTGTACCCCCGGCTCGGTGGTATCCGCCGCTAAGCTGAGACCATGGTACAGGTGTGCCAACCAAGCAATCCCGATAGCCACTTGCATTCCCGCAACCATACGATGGGCTGGGTAAAAGACTGATGGCCTCATATAACGAGGGTGCATTAGAAGCACGAACCAGTTTAGCCATAAGCCAATGAACCCCAGCACGAACGTCTCTTCATCGATGCCCGAAGCAGCAAGCTCCGCGAAGGGAACGACAGGAGCAGCTGATCGCACACTTTTGGCGTGTCGGATGTTCAAAGTTCTAAAGTTATAACCGCGATCAAGACGGTGTCACTTTGCAGCTAGCCGGTTGAGCACGGGTCGATCCACAGGGAGATGGTTGTATGTCCTTTCTTGTTTTAGACGAGTCAATAAAGAATTTGTATGTGGTTGTTCAGTCTAACCTATGTGTATTATTTGCAAGTATAAAGTTGTTAAGAAAAGATAAGAAAGTGTAAGCTAAAGAAATCCGTACTCAAAACCTTTGAGCCGAGTCTTGACCAATTGAAGCTAAAGCAATCGACAACAACGTGGATTAGGGGATTTAAGCGCGGTATTCATAAAATCCGGCTTATTTACCCTTGTCCTTCCGTTCTTGTCTCTTGCTTTCGTCTCCGGCCAAACCGAACGCAACCGGTCGCGATTAGGAATCACCGTTACCTTATTAGGGTAGGGTGCCTAACGGAGCGCTTGCGTATCGTTTGGGCGGAGTTCAATAGAAAATAATGGGAAAAGGAAATGAGCAAAGAAACGTTAACTTACAATATCGTATTGATTCTTAACAACAACAATAATTACAACCATTCACAAAAAGAACCAAAAAGAGCAAAAGAAAAGAAAAGATTACAAGTAAGTAAGGGCATGGAATTTAAGTGCATGAAAGTAAAGCAAGGTAATGAAAAGAAAGAAAGAAAGAAATAAACAATAAAAAGAACTAGAAACTAGAACTCAAGACAAGCATGGGATCAATAGCCAACCCTTAAACTTGCAAGCTCAATCAAGAGGTTGCAAGGTCAAGAGAAGGGTAAAGAACTCATGTGAAATGAAGCACAAAAGAGAAGAGCTTTATTGATTCCATAATGATACAACCCTTGAGATCAATAACCAACCCTTAAACCTTCAAGCTCAATGAAGAGGTTGAAAGATCAAGAAAAGGCAAGGACCTCAAGGGGAAACTAAGCAAAAGAATGATACAATGTATGACAAAATTAGACTCCTTCTCACTTACCCAATGGTTTCCTTTTATAGGCAAAAGAACAAGACTTTTCCTTTAATTTTAATTTGAATTCATCCAAAATTTGGAGGGAAGTTTGAATTTTTGAATTTTTGAATCACATTAACACTTTATGCATTGAATGCACCATACCCTCTCGTGCTTTGTGCATGTCCCTCTCGTGCTTTGTGTTTGACCCTCTCGTGCTTTGTGCTGCCCCTCTCGTGCTTTGTGCTTGTCTGAGACATGAATGACCACTGTCATTTGTCTTGTCTCTGGAACAGGTACGCGGCACTAGACGGATACGGATGATCGGAACCCGACTTTTTTCTGCTGGCAACAGATGTCCTGGATTTTGGCGTAACAGTAGAGATTTTGTATCATTTGCGTTATTTTGGACTAGGAACCTGTAACCTGTAAATATGTAGCAAACACGGATTAAAAGCACCTGCCTATAAACAAACGAGCATAAGAATGGGCGGTATAAAATGCAGTTTTCTGTGATGAACAAAGACCCCCAAACTTATCTTTTGCTCGTCCCGAGCAAAACCATTTATTCACAAAAGAGAATCCTAACCGCACTTTCGCAGGGAACGCGATTGCACTGAGCATGTGCAACAAGCCGTTAAACCTCTAGGTGTCCCTAGTAGGAGGAGTGTTGTCTCCTGAGGGTTTTCAGCGGATTACACCCATAAAATCCCGTCAAATTAGTGTCATAAGTTAACAATGATTCTACTCCTACAGTTTAGAATTTACATTAGAAACTCTATCATCCTAAGTTAGAAATATTCAACCCTTATTTTTAACACCTCCTATCTATTTAACCTTGGTTCTCCTGAGTTTTCCTTCTAAAGTGCGGCCTCAAATCAGGGATTTTTATCAACTTTACAGAAAATACAAGTCTTATTCTTTATTTCTATCTTTTATCCAAACATCGATTGTATACCCCTACGTGTGTGTATATTTGCACCCCTACACTCAAGAATTCAATTCAAGCTATAATACCCTTACCCTAATACCAAATACTACTTCTTTTCATTAAGGATGGACGGATTTGCTCACACACCTTTCATGCGACTATTAATGCTTCTTGAGGCACTAACGACCGATTACTGAATGTGTGAAATTTAAAGTGTAAATAGCAGTTTTCAGGTTTTGATTTTATTCTATTTTTTCTTTTTCTTTTTTCTTTTTCTTTTTCAAGACCGGATATATTTTCCAACATGCTCTTTTGGTGTTTAGCTTTAAATACCGTTTTTTCTTTCATACTAGGCTTTCAGGCAAGAGTATTTCTAGGTATCCTCTACTATCCCAAGTTTCAAGGTGCGTGTAAGTGCAGTTCGTAGGGTATATACTTTCTGAATTTGAACTCAAGAAAAGAAACTATTTTTCAGACTTATCCTCCAGTAAAGCTTCAATACTTTCCCTTCATCTTGACTTAACTCAAGAACTGAACTCAAAAAAAATTGTAAGGACGTATACTTACCAAAGTTAGACAGAATGAGGGTTATTTTAAGGATTTTCAATTCCTAAGCCTAGAATTTAGTTATTTCTATCATATCAACTAAACTTTCGGAATAAAGATCTAAGTTACCCTATTAGCTAACTTGACGATAAAGTTTTTATATTTTTTTGGAAAATTTTTTATTTTTGTGGGTTTTTAATTAAGGTATGCA
Source organism: Agapanthus africanus (assembly GCA_030015575.1). Taxonomy (NCBI): domain Eukaryota; kingdom Viridiplantae; phylum Streptophyta; class Magnoliopsida; order Asparagales; family Amaryllidaceae; genus Agapanthus; species Agapanthus africanus. The sequence goes on from CM057343.1 coordinate 686,065,042, forward strand.
AATGCAAAATATACAAATGAATGCGAAGGAAGAAAGCTTACCGAGCATACCCCCAAACTTAAACTTGACAGTACCCTCACTGTCAGGCTATACCAAGAGGGTCAAAATTGTCGGCGCTCTCCCTAAAAACAAATTATATACAAAACAAAAAGGAAAACAAAAAAATATATATACAAAAAAAAGGGTCCCCCCCAAACTTAAGTAAAACAGTGTTTCCACTATTAAGCGTTGAAGCTCAGGATTAGGGGGGAAAGAGAATAGTTTCAAACTATACAAGGCCTTACACAGGCTAAAAGTGAGTACCAACCATTCAAAGATTTTATCTCTATAATGTGCTGGTTGGTGAAAGAACGCGGAGAGGTAAGAGAGGGAGAATACGCGAGACCGTATGGAGATAGAAATGGTATATGGTCTAGGTATATGAGAAGAAGAATGGCGGAAGGGAGAAAGAAGTGGAATACGAACTTGAGGGTGGAAATGGAGCGAATAAATTAGCACAATTCGTGATGACCGATGTGTAAAAAGCGATTGTGCTAATCTATTAACCCGTCGAGAAATGGGGTCAAATCCCTCAAGATTCGTGAGAAACCGTGGGTACGCCGAACTTGGTAAACCAGACACAGGAAGTGAAAATGATACGGTTTCTTGCATTGTCGGAATGATAGAAAGGATGGGGGGAAGTGATTGAGGAAGGGTATCGGTTAAGGGTTCTGGAGGGTGTACACAGTCAGTGAAAGGAATAGGATGAATTGGAAAATCCGACTCACCATCTAGAACTGTTTCATCCTCAAAAACATCCTCAAAATTCTCCTCAAAGTTAAGCTCATCCATGCATATTTCATCAAAATCCAGACGCATATGGGGTTCGGGAAAAACATTTAATGACTTGGGATGATGATTTGAAGAGAAAAACTCAGCCAAATCTATGGGTTCATCATCCAAAATATTCCCAGCGTCAATATCCTCAATCAAGTGAAAATCAATATTCTCAGACACCGCATCAAAAGCATGGATTTCAATCAATTTTGGTTCTAAGATGGAGGTGTAGAGGTCAAAAGGTTTGGATGTGGTTTCACTTGGAAGGGTTCCTTCACAATCAGGTAAATCAAACACTACAAAATCACACAACTCATTATCTGTTCTATCTTTAATCAATGAATCGTTTGGAACACTAGATAGACATTCAAAACCGGAGTTGTGGGATGCAAGTTGAAACGGGTAGGCTTGATTCGGAAGGGGGTACAGATCACTCTCTCCACTCAAATTCTCAACCTGTCCTACCGCCTCTTCATACATTAGAAAATTTGGAGCTAGTTGAAAACTGGCTACCGGGTCACTAGGTTGTATGAAGGCGGCCATGGACGCATTCAAATCGATCATTTGTTGGTACGACGCTACCCTAAAGTCTTCCAAAGACTGTTCCAGACTAGACATGGGTTGTGAAGGGGTTTCAGTAAAAGATTCAAAGTTGTGTGGATACTGAAAACTCCCAAATGGCAGTTCAGAAGCAATGTCTAGGGAAGGTGCAAAAGTCGGGTAGGACTGGTAGGAATTAAATGGCTGGACAGGAACAGGATCAACATTTGGATAAGAAGGTGAATGGAATTGTTGATCCCAAGAATCTGTGGTGGTGAAAGGAGTGAAAGATCGGCTACAGGATTGTTCAATATGTTCAGAGATGGACAAAAGACGACTTGCAAAAGGGGTATCAACATAAGAGGGTGGGGGAGGTTGAAAAGGTTGATACAAAGTGGATTGCGGAGGGCAAGTGTTTGTCCTAGATGCGTCTATCCGATCTTTCAAAGAGATTTTGGGCATGGAGGGATCGTTTGACGTTCGGCCAAAGCAAGAACCGTAAGAAGTAATATCTGGTTGTGGGTACCAAAGTTCGGCAAGAGTTTTGCGAGGTGGGGTACCCATGATATGAAGAGAGAAATAAAGAAAGGCAGAGAAAAGGAGGGGGAAAAGAATGTGATTTTTTTATTTTAGGTATTAACAAAAGAATGAAATATACACACAAAAAGAAACTGGACAAAAACAATCACGACACAAAAATACCACACACCTAATCGTTCTAGGGTACTCCTAGGTCAACTAGACCTGCTCCAGAACTTGATTGTCGAAGTAAAACTGTGTCGAGAAACGGGCTCAAGATATACTGATCATGAGGCCAGGTAAGTGCAGAGATAAGGGGAGGTTTTCCAACGCTTTCGCGAAGTTCCTTAATTAAATAACCCTTTCTCTTTTGGCGGTTTCGCCACTAACACTTTCCTAGACACCCCGTAAACAATGTACCGTTAAGCGAGGTTCTAAACACGGTTAACTTCTCCTAATGAGCGCGAAGTCCTTAAGGCTTAAAGTCTAGTTTCTTTTAAATTTTGTGCGGGTAAACGTTATGCTCAAGTTCGTGATTTGTGGGCCACGGAAAAAGGTGATGAAATCCTTTACCGTATGTTGTGGGGTTCGCTTGCCCTTAAGTCCGTATTAATTTATGCAATACGCAATTCAATAAAAATTCTATAAAGAATCGAACAATCGTTTTTTATTTTAAGCACGGCACTGCAACAAATACGGGTTAGTCAATTTTTATCGTTTGCTAGCGAACTTGCAAAGAATCCTGCAAAGAATAGTATATTGGATGCGTCGGATTTGAGAAGAAGGTGTTAGTAAAGTACGTACCGTTAAGATTTTGGGTTAGGAAACCCCCGTTAAATCAAATCCGGTAAGCTTGAAAAGTTCGCTTGCGCGGGTCAAACTACCCGGATCTTTGGCACTGTACTTTGCAATCACCTTAGCCTTGAACGTACACTTTGTTCCCCACAATCGCAGTTTGCAAATCTGCAAAAATCTGCACTCTTGCCCAAAAAATGATCAAAAATAACAAAAAGATTTTTTTTATTTATAAATATATACAAAAAGAATATTAACCCGAATAACAAGAAAGAAAATACGCTACCGTCTCCCCGGCAACGGCGCCACATTTGATCGCACGCTTTTGGCGTGTCGGATATTCAAAGTTCTAAAGTTATAACCGCGATCAAGATGGTGTCACTTTGCAGCTAGCCGGTTGAGCACGGGTCGATCCACAGGGAGATGGTTGTATGTCCTTTCTTGTTTTAGACGAGTCAATAAAGAATTTGTATGTGTTTGTTCAGTCTAACCTATGTGTATTATTTGCAAGTATAAAGTTGTTAAGAAAAGATACGAAAGTGTAAGCTAAAGAAATCCGTACTCAAAACCTTTGAGCCGAGTCTTGACCAATTGAAACTAGAGCAATCGACAATAACGTGGATTAGGGGATTTAAGCGCGGTATTCGTAGAATCCGGCTTATTTACCCTTATCCTTCCGTTCTTGTCTCTTGCTTTCGCCTCCGGCCAAACCGAACGCAACCGGTCGCGGTTAGGAATCACCGTTACCTTGTTAGGGTAGGGTGCTTAACGGAGCGCTTGCGTATCGTTTGGGCGGAGTTCAATGGAAAATAATGGGAAAAGGAAATGAGCAAAGAAACGTTAACTTACAATATCGTATTGATTCTTAACAACAACAATAATTACAACCATTCACAAAAAGAACCAAAAAGAGCAAAAGAAATGAAAAGATTACAAGTAAGTAAGGGCATGGAATTTAAGTGCATGAAAGTAAAGCAAGGTAATGAAAAGAAAGAAATAAATAAACAATAAAAAGAACTAGAAACTAGAACTCAAGACAAGCATGGGATCAATAGCCAACCCTTAAACTTGTAAGCTCAATCAAGAGGTTGCAAGGTCAAAAGAAGGGTAAAGAACTCATGTGAAATGAAGCACAAAAGAGAAAAGCTTTATTGATTCCATAATGATACAACTCTTGAGATCAATAACCAACCCTTAAACCTTCAAGCTCAATGAAGAGGTTGAAAGATCAAGAGAAGGCAAGGACCTCAAGGGGAAGCTAAGCAAAAGAATGATACAATGTATGGCAAAATTAGACTCCTTCTCACTTACCCAATGGTTTCCTTTTATAGGCAAAAGAACAAGACTTTTCCTTTAATTTGAATTTGAATTCATCCAAAATTTGGAGGGAAGTTTGAATTTTTGAATTTTTGAATCACATTAACACTTTATGCATTGAATGCACCATACCCTCTCGTGCTTTGTGCATGTCCCTCTCATGCTTTGTGTTTGACCCTCTCGTGCTTTGTGCTGCCCCTCTCGTGCTTTGTGCTTGTCTGAGACATGAATGACCACTGTTATTTGTCTTGTCTCTGGAACAGGTACGCGGCACTGGACGGATACGGATGATCGGAACCCGGCTTTTTTCTGCTGGCAACAGATGTCCTGGATTTTGGCGTAACAGTAGAGATTTTGTATCATTTGCGTTATTTTGGACTAGGAACCTGTAACCTGTAAATATGTAGCAAACACGGATTAAAAGCACCTGCCTATAAACAAACGAGCATAAGAATGGGCGGTATAAAATGCAGTTTTCTGTGATGAACAGCAGCCGGAATAAAGAAACTTTTAAATCTGCCTCCGCCGTCGGTTGGTTATCCAACCAAACAGATCGTCAAGCTTGGCGAACAGCGCAGCTTGCTTCGATAAGACTTCCGAACGAAGAAAACAAGCGATGAAGTCTGCGTAGCTAACTCCGTGCCCTCCGGACTCTAGAAATAGACTTTCGTAGATATTCAACACCTTGATCAAGCTCAGGAATTGGTGTTGAATGGCGTTCTCCGGGATAAGACCCATTACCACTGATTTGGTGGCAAAGATGTACTCGTCCGGAAGAAGCAGCTCCTCGTAGTGTTCTCCCCTAACGGGTAAGCCAGAGATCTCCGCAAACTCCTCTAAAGAGATCAAGACTTTTCGATCCGACAGAAGGACGGTGTGGGTCAGAATATTCCATTGCTCCAGAAAAGCCTTAACCCACCAAGCAGGGGGCATGGAATATTGGAAGAGAGACACATAAACGACGGGGTACAACCCAAGCTTCAACAGCAACGATCTCTTGGTCGACAAAATGTAGCGGGCCCACTGCAAATACCCAGCTGGATGGCGAGGAGTCAAGCCTATCATGTACGGCTGTCCCCAAGGGCGCGACTCGCCCTGACATATGCGCCGCCCTAGAGTATCCAACGCCATCGGCGGTTGCACGGGTATCGCGGCCATAGAAGGCTGAAGGCAATCCTCTGAGGTCCAGTTGACCTCCTCCACAGAATAGTTCACTGGAGGTGTGTCAGCATAATGGAACGCCGAAATGGGCTCCGAAGGTGCTGTGCAAGAAAAGCTACGCTGACCCCTGATGATCTGATTGTACCATGTTCCCCATAAATGATGATTCTTCCGCTCTGGGTCATGATCCTTAATCAGTGCAAAGACTTCCCTATCCACAGGCGCTTCAAGGAACCCGCTTTCGAACGGACAAACAGGAAGGAAATGTCGAAAGACATAGTATCTGCGCGAAAAAGAACAAAAGTTAGCCGTCAATGTTACGGTTTACGTTCTGGCACTTGGTACTTTAATTTCTTGCCATACTGCAATGCAGTGGAAAGGGACCCAGGGGGACCCACACAATCTAGATGATGGCTCATCATTAATAAAACAGTCTTATCATTTGATGAGACAATCATTAAATGAGGAAATCTTAAAAGGATTCTCATTTAATGAGAGCCCCTCGGGCCAGGGAGTAAATCTCCCTTGAGAGCAGCGCTCTGCAACAGATATGACATCTGTTATAATTAATGATGAAGGGAATAAAATTCCCCCCAAAAATTCTAAAGAGCAATGCTCTGTGAAGAAGATGGAATAATCCATCCAAAAACCCTAAAAGCAAAGTTTTACTGAGTTAAAAACTTTGAGATCTTTAAGATCTGCAAGATGAACTCTAAGAATTTTTCTTTAATGGGTTAAGAGACCCTAAGAAAGATCTCTTTAGATCTATGATTTCAAGAGAGCAAAGCTCTGTTAAGAAAACCCTAAAAGTTTCTTTAGATCTATGATCTGAAAAGAGCAAGGCACTATTAATGGGTGAAACCCTAGATTATGTAGTAATCCATTCAAAGATTTAATCTTTACCTAAAATTTTCGACAAGGTTCTGTCTTTAAGAGAGTTCTTAATACAAAGAGCTATGCTCTAAAAGAGAATTAATTCTCAGAAAAACAGGAAAGAAGATGAACAGAGGTCATCTCAAGGGCCAAAGGCCCGATTTATAGGCACTGAGAGCCGTTTCAACTTCTAAGTTAATCCAATGGCGGAGATGCTGCCACCGCTGCACTAACGTGTAAGCAACGTGAGCGCAACGGTGGGGGGGCATTTGTTTCCCCCAATCAGAGCAAAGCTCTGTCAAATTTTGAAATTTGAAATGAAGCAGCACTTCATAAAAGCGCTCGCGCTAAATGCGCCAGCATTAAGAGTCAAAGACTCTGATGCAGCGCTCACGTGCAAAGCACGAGAGCACTAGCTCTAGCAGTGCCAGCGCTAAGAGTCAAAGACTCTGATGCAGCTCTCACATGCAAAGCACGAGAGCGCTAGCGCTAAGCGCGCTAGCACCAAGAGTCAAAGACTCTGATGCAGTGCTCACGTGCAAAGCACGAGAGCGCCAGCGCTAGCAGCGCCCGCGCTAAGAATCAAAGACTCTGATGCAGCGCTCACGTGTAAAGTACGAGAGCGTAAGCGCGGGAACTAAATGTTCTCCACCCTTGGATCAAAGATCCAACTAAGATGAATAAATCATCAAATTACCAGAATAAAATTCTGTTGAAACTTTCCAAATAGGAAAGATTATGCTCTGTAAATCAGAGCACCGTTGGATCAAAGATCCAATGGTGAATAAAAATCACCAAGGTACAGAACAAATTCTGTATGGGAAAATATTTTCCCAATCTTGTTAATAACAAGAAAACTATCTTCTGTAAAACAGAAGTCCTCGGATCAAACATCCAACGGTGGATAAATTCCACAAATCAATTGGAAATCTCTCAATGAGAGATTTCCTTAACTGATTCAACAAATCAGCCTCCCCTATATAAAGGACCCAAGACTTCAAGTCTTAGAGAAAGGAACCCCCCACAAACTTTGAGAAATTTCAAAGAGAAGAGCAAGATCTCGGAAGAAGAATTTCTTCAAGGTAAATAAAACAGAGAGATCAAAGTATCTCGTCAAAAAGAAGAAGAACTTAATTCTTTTTCTAGATCATAGATCTATAAGACAGAGATCTTTCACAAAAAGATATCATAGCATCTCATCATAAAAAGGGGGGAGAAGATTTCAATTCTCTTCAGATCTATAAGACAAAGTCTTTCACAAAAAAAACATAAGAGATTGTAATATCTCCTATAAAATAAGAACTTTATTCTTAGATCTACGAGACAAATTCTCTTATAAATGAGAATTTAATTCTCAGAGCGCAGAACTGATCAAAACTGCCTAAAAAGAGCATTAGCGCTCCAATTTAAAGAAGCGTCTTAGCGCTTCAAGACTGGCGCACGGCGCCGCAGCGCTCCTAGCGCTCCAATTTAAAGAAGCGCCTCAACGCTCCAAGTCTGGCGTTCAGCGCCCAGCACTCCAAGCGCTATTTTAAAAGAAGCACCCAGCGCTCCCAGCGCTATTTTAAAAGAAGCGCCCAGCGCTTCAAGGTTGGCGTTCAGCGCCAAGCGTACCACATGCTCCTCATGTGAGCGCTATTTTATAAAGAGCGCTCCGCACTCATTGACTGGCGCTTAACGCCAAGTGCGCCACGTGCTCCTCACGTGTGCGCTATCTCACAGGAAGCGTCTTAGCGCTCTAAGTCTGGCGCTCAGCGCCAAGCGCGCCACGTGCTCCTCACGTGGGCGCTGAGGGAATATAAAATGTTCTTTAAATAAAACCCCAGAGCCATAATGAGGGCTCAACACTCAATAAAATACAAAAAGGTTTTTAGAACCCAAACCAATGCTCAGCATTGTTAAATGAAAAAGGGTTGAGCCTAATTAAATGTCCAACATTTTAGCTGAGTGGGCCGAGCCCAAGTTGGCCACAGATCCCTAATATAGATTAATTGAGCTCATATGCTCATAAATCTTTTTAACCGATCTTAGTACCAAACTTGACTATAGATCTCCCATCTAACATTGGATCAAGGGTACATCTCTTCATACCTCTGATATATGTCGTTGTAATTCTTCAACGTCTTCAGAGAGACGGAGGGTCCCAATAACCAATAACTTTCGGTGCATCTCCAAACGGTTGAACCAAAACCACACAGACTATGACGCCTTTAAACTGGACTATGATGTCCTTAAACTTTATGGACTGTGGGGTTCTTAAACTCATGGACTATGATGTTCTTAAACTTTATGGACTGTGAGGCCCTTAAACTCATAGACTATGATGTCTTTAAACTGGACTATGATGTCCTTAAACTTTACGGGCTATGATGTCCTTAAACTTTTGGACCGCAATGTCCCTAAACTAAAACAATAGAGCCCAAATGCTCTTTTGTTGAATCTAAATGATCCTGTTGAGTAGATCTTAGTCTAAAATTAGACTAACGTATTCTCAACAAACATTTGAGTTGATTTTAGTCTAAAACAAGACTAACAGCCCTTAAACCCAACCCAAACCCAAATCTAAGAAAATACGGATTTGGATTAATCCACGCCCTACGGGTGACAACATAAATTAGTCTCCGTATACAATCCACGGGCAACCAAAAATAAAATAAACACACACGACACGAAGTGACCATCTGGAGAAGGAGAAAGTTGTTGCCGCGATGCGGTTGCATAATTAACTGCAGGGGCTTGCGCCTGCAGGAAAGAGCATCCCCACAATCAAAAACCCCTCAAACGAGGGGGAATCTGACGAAGTCTGCTACAACGGCAACATCCGTCTAAACCTCCGATATACGGTGCCATAAATCAACTTGGCATCTTCGGAGAGGTGGACGGATAAAACCAAATAGGATCTGCCCCCAAATTCAGGCGAGACGTTTGTCTTCCCGGCTTTCGGCGGAGAACAAGTACTACTGAACAAAAAGAATTCCATGCTAAGTGGGTGTCACGCCCTGCTTCCCAATATACTCAGATACGGGAACGTAACAAAACCAACCATACTACCTACGGTAAGGAAATATCCTTCCATGGTCGCATTACGGTTGTCAATTAGTAATCAAGAACAATATAACAATAAATTTATCTATCACATGTCCAATAACTACAAGAAATAATAACAGAAGCAATACGATCCAAAAAAATAAAGAAACAATATCCAAATCCTACCCCTTGCGGGTTTACAAATAAACATACAACGTGCAATACTCAAAAATAAATCTAAACTATAACAACTATCTCAGCGGGATGCTCCTCACTGACCAGCAATCCTGTTGAAGTAATCTCGATCCTCCTGTACTAAATTCAAAGGATCCAAGCCATGCAAAACCTAGACTTCAGTGCGTCATAAATATCATTAATAATATAAACAGTAGGTGATATAGTATGCTATGTGTAAGAACGAGATGTCATGAGTATAAACAATAACCGATTATAGTACATGTGATGCAACAAGCAAGATATCGGTATCAACCATATCATGCGTATCCTAAGGGTTCATGTCGCTATGTTATCTATCGTAAAAGTATTTGAAACCAATCAATGGAATTCTCGATATAACTCAATAGTATCCCGTGCGTTCCCAGGACCACGGTCATGATTCTCGGGGCTGAATCCGAGACGTGCCATTAGGCAGTAAAACAATATCATGTATAGATGAATGATGTCCATATCATCATTCCCGAGCCCGAATGTCATATCGACTGATCAATCTCCGACAAGTAGTGAAATGTTGAGTTATAAGTCGGGTTTCATTCTTCATTTCCCTCTTTTCCCCAGGTTTCATGTTCATGTCAGGTATAAAATTAATATCTACCTAATACCAACACAAGAACAAACAGGTATAAGATACGTCCATCAGGAAAACAGGTTAAGCCAATCAAGTCGAGTCAGGGTTGTTGTCATTGGTAAATATTATGGCAAATAGGTAATAGTATGATAACGGCAACAGTAACATGATAACAGTAACAATAACAAGATAGCAGTGATATATGTCATAAATCGATATACAAGCATCTCAGGGATAACGTAATCATATCATGTACAAGATCAAGATAATAGCATTAACAAGGATATCATATTTAATCCGATTAATAATAATATAAGTGGTGTTGATTAACTATGCACAAAAAAGTTCCGTTCAGAAATGCAGCGTCACCCTGATTTGTAAAATAACGTAAAAATAACAAAAGTTCTTCAAATGGGACTTGTCATAAACCAAAAAAAATCTAATTCAATAAAGTTTTCATTTTTATAATTTAAAACATCTTAGTTTGTTCCTCTAAAAAGTTATGAACGTTCAAAATTGAAAATTTGCTGCTGGAATTTTTCTGGACAGCAGTTCATAGGTACTTTCATTTGCAGTTTACGTTATTTAAACAATTTATTTTGCAAGTAAATCTTTCATATGGTTACAGTATTCTGAGTTAGCTTCATAACGAATTAAAGAACATGAGCTAACAATTTTTCTATGATTTATAATGAATTTTATAAGGTAAGGTGTATAGTAAATTCTAGATTTGTCGTATCCGCTTCGCAACGACGTTTCATGCGTAAACTATAATATTTTCAAACTATATTTTGCAATAGCGATTATTATATCTAATATAAACTAATGATTATAATATGAGTTTCAACTAGGGTTTCATTATTATGTACACTATTTCCCGAAAAGACTTGGGCTTAGTTTCAGGTTGCAATAGTTAGCAAAATGGGTTATATATATATATATATATATATATATATATATATATATATATATATATATATAACTGTAGACAATATTAGTTAACAATCTGCAACAATCAATACCTATCAAAATAACATTATTAATTAAGCATGATTATTCTCTTAAAACATACACTAATTTTAACCGTTATAGATAAATAATATTACGACGATCGTAATTGTCGATGTAGCTAGCATGTATGAACAAGTATTAGATACTTGCCTCGGAGATGATGAAAATGAGGAAGATGGCTGCAATTTGGTGTTGGGTCGACGGTGAGGTGCTAGGGTTATGAGATCACGGGTTGCAAAGGAGATGATGTTCTCAGTTTTAGGTTAGAGTAGAGAGATGAGAGAGTTGAAGATCCAAAGGCATAAGTTGGCTGCTAATTGTATAAGGATTGAGAGAATAGATTATTGTTGTAGAGAGAGAGTTTGTTAATGATTGAGTTGTTTAAATAGGTGTGGGTTTAAGATTGAGGGATATATATTATGGTTGAAGAGAGACAGATATATATATATATATATATATATATATATATATGAAAATTGCATAAAAACCCCCCACAACAACTGTTAAGTTCATAAGGATTTGTTTTTCAAGGAAAAATCTTATCATAACCTTTCTTAACTATCATACCAAATATATCTTTTACTACTAATCTAATATTTGAAAATATAATATATGTATGTTACAATAAGATATTACTAGGTTTGAAAACAAATACTAAATGTTAATTATCATCTATTTAACAACCTAGGTAACCATAATATATATTCTATCTAAAATATTAGACTACAAATATATATATTATCATATATTTCCAAAACTATTATACAAAAATATCTATTTTGTTACCTATCCACTGCTTGAGAAAAATATACTATATGAATATTTAAGAAAATGTGTTGCAAGCAAATATTAAAACACCAATAAAATATTGTAACAACCAACAAAAACCATATGCTGGTTAGAAATTAGTCATAGGGATTATTTAATATAACTATTATAGGTTAAAAGGCATGCTGGTCGGGTACAATATTATATCCATTTGAACTAGGGATCAGGGCAAGGTAAAACAATACAATTATCATAATAACCATTCAACTATCAATTATAATTGAATACCAATAATAATCTAAATTGCCTAGCACAATTATTTAATATAATTAAATAACATACAATTGTACTAGAGTGTTACAGTGGGAGAGATCTAAGAAGCTCAGTCTCACTGCAATGCGAAAGTCAATTTCTGAACATCTGATTAGTGGTCTGCCTGAGACCATAAAGGCAAAAGAGTTTCTCACTGCTGTGGAGGAGAGATATAAAATTTCTGATAAGGCGGAGTTTAGCCGTCTTATAGATGACTTTGTTACTAATAAGTATGATAGTGCCAAAAGGGTTAGAGAATATATCTTTAAGATGGTCCATCTCCAAACCAAACTCAAAACGCTTGATATTTCCATACCCGAAGATTTCATTGTTAGTTGTGCCTTGAAAGCTTTACCTTCTAAATTTGGTGTCATCAAAACTGCTTACACTATTCAAAACGAAACTTGGAAAATCCATGATCTTATCACCAAATGTGTTACTGAAGAGGACAAAATTAAGAAGGAAAAGACTGGAACTGCATTAGTAGTGGCTCAGTCTGAGCCTAACTATGGGAAGTATCATGGATACGATAAGAAGCCTAAGCTTAGTAGTAACATGAAGGTTCAGAATTTCAAAAAGTATGGTAATGGTCAAACTTACAATCGAGGGAATAAAAAGGTTGACACACTGAATGATTCTAATTGTTTCTTTTGTAAAAAGCCCGATCATAAGAAGTTCAATTATTTTAAGTACAAGTCTTGGTTAGCTAAGAAGAACAAATAAGAAGGTAATGTTTTAGCTCTTGTTTGCGTTGAGTCCAACTTGTTAGTTATATATATGCCCTAGAGGCCATTGTTATACATATGATGAATATTATAGTGGATGCTTGGATATATATAGAGAGGACTTTTTTGCTCGACATGATAGTATGCTATTTGGTTTCACTTTGTCTTAATATGTTGACTTGTATTAGTTTATTCTCTTGCTCTCACATGTTGATAAAGCCCTTAGGATATGTACTCGACTACTAGGACTATGATGAGATCATACTAGTGGGGCCACGGTAGTCTATGAGTACATCCTATAATTGTTCCTAGTCGAGGATGTATCGAGACAGGGCATCGATACACCAGAGTAGACTAGCGTATACGCATCTTGACCCATATGATGGGCGATGGATGATCCCATATCCATCGGTGTTTGACATCAAATATGGTGTACGGGTGCTCAGTGGAGACTGGGTACACTGAACGGACTCACCGAGAACTCCCAGATGGTATTATACCTCACGTCAGATGGCAGTTCTCTGGTGACACTGGTACAGGTTAGTCTGTAGACCCGAGATCGTCATAGAGTCTTGTGTGATTCCCACTGTGTTTTGATTTCCACCTTACCACGTCCAAAAGGGCATGCAAAACGGTGGCTTTTGGGCACAGTCCCGAATCACATGGAGGTAATGAGCGATAGGAGGGGTTTCGTCTCTCCCGGTATAGAGAGTTAATGTTGTGCTGTGTTCAATTGGCTATAACTGGAAGTCCCTGGCCAGGGCTGATATAGAGTGCTACTGGTAAGTGTTATCAGTAGTTTCTCGACCTGTTATGAGCCTCACATCGACACGACTTATCGGTTACTGGGGTCTGACGTATACCACCCCTAGACTAGATATGCGACATATCAGATGAAGAGACCGGACTGTACGGTAGTGTTACTGATTGGATTCACAGGAGAATGTACAGGCTTGCTTGTTGATCTTCTGATCAATCAATATCTGGGTGGCTGTTACGTTTAGCTGACCGCTTGCAGCTTATGGGTGTTTGATATGATCATCACCTACTACCGGCGTATTGACGATTCTTTAGAGTCCTACACAGAGGTTTCTTAACTCAGGCAAAACGGAGTAGGAGCACATATGTGATATGTGCCGGACCGAGAATAATACGATATGAGATACCGTATTCTATTCTCGCGATATATGATATAACCGGGTCATCGGATCAAGTGTTGATTCGATGAATCGGTACATGTTATATTAGTCGGTTATATGCGATATAGCCGGATTGTCGGATCAAGTGTTGATTTGATAATTTAATGTATAATTATATATGTGATATATTACATTACATTAACTAATACAGGCTCGCTTTATTGATTCACTTTCTCACCGGATAATACATTGATATATATGCGATATATGTTAAATATATTATTTTCTATTGTTACAAAAATATATTATATATATGTGATATATAATATTGTAACAAGTTATGATTACAAATGCAACATGATTTGTGGAGATTAAACATAGTTAGGGTTTGATTTGGGTTAGCTTTTTCTTGAAGCTTCTAGAAGCTTTGTTTTGTTTTAAGCTAAGATATTTTGTTGATATTTTGTGGAGATATTTCCTAACCCAACCCAAACGCTTTACCCTAGTTAAATCTCTACAATAGTTAAAACCTTTGTTTATTAACCAAGGGTTGCAATTGTAACCATGGCAATAATTTCATTATTCATCACATAAGACTTCATCTTCTTCTTCCTCCTTAAAAAGCTTACTAGCTTTTGGTTTTGTGATGATTTAGTGTGAGAAATTAAAAATAAAAGAGAGCTAAATTCCTACTTCATCATCCTCATCTATTATAGCCACTTAGATTAGGGTGTTCACTTCATTAATACTTGATTAGAGAAGTGAAACCTTGAGTTAAAGATTCTTCAAGGTAGATCATCTTCGAAAAGGAAGACTTCAAGCAAGCATGAATCATTCGGCTTGTGGAGCCTCTCTAGAGTCCGGAAGTTCATGGATCGCGGCGAAGGGACTCTACTCGGAGCTTATGAAGCGAAGGAGCGGACTACAAAGGTTGTAATCTCTTTCCTTTAGATGTAAAGTTGTTTACATGCTTTGTTAACCCTAATTATCTAGCAAAGATCCTCGCTTTAGGTTGCTCGGCACTTCTAAAATTTAAATTTGGCATGGTTGATACCTTATAGACCCTTATGATAGTGCCTAGTAACCCTACAGTGGTATCAGAGCCTAGCTAAAGCATTAGGCGACGTGTATACGAAGTTAAAAGTCCGATCGAACCCCGAAACGTCAATTTTGACCCCCTCTCTGGAAATTTTCTAAAAAGTTTGTTTTTTCCGTATTAAAAATACTCAGAAAATTAAGCAGGGAATTCTAAGGATTACTGTGAAGTACGAGCTCCTAATTCCCTTAAGTCGCCGCGGAACCGCGTCATTACCGTGCTTTGCGCGGCGGTTCCGCGGCCGTACTTGGGTATTAGGGACAGATACTTCTAGGTTACATCCGTAGGTATTACTACATGCTTCTGGGAATTTTTAATATTACTCAAGTATTGAGTTTTCTGGAGATCTTTAGAATTCGTTGATTCGATCGGAAAGTTTAATATCGTTTAGTTTTTCCGGATAATTTAGAACGTGTTAAAATGTTCGAACGGATATCAATAACTCACTTTTTCCCGACACAAAAACTTTCAAGTGTTGACTTTTTCCTTGAGTTTGAATCTTTCGGAAAAACATGCAAGCATATATGTGGACCCTCTAGAAGAACGTAACCTTAACTCGATTATGTGACCGTCAAAACCGCCATTGAACCCTAGGGTTTGTGGTAGTTTAGCGTTGCCACATGTGAGGCGTTGGTTTGAACCTTCTATGGCTGGTTCATTGGGGCTGTGACATGTTCTGGGATTTTTGAACTCCGCTCAAGTGTTGAGCTATTTGGACAATCTTGGGTGTTTGATTATTCGATCGGAAAGTTTAATTTTGTCTATTTATCTGGAATGTGATACAATATGTGGAATTCATATAGTTAGGCATGAAATGTGAAGTATGTGATATTTCGAATTTAAGATGTCTAAAGTATTTGTGGATTCCAAATGTTGTAGTTTTACACTTTCTTTTCTGTGACCGTATGCGTAGTATGTGGTGTATCGCCGGCTTCGTTGCTATACATCAACGACAGTCGGGATACGCATACTTGCTTACATTGATGATATGAGATATTATGTGTTGCTGTGATATGTTATATTGGATCGTCGTGTTCTGAATAGCCGGGGGTTTTATGTGAGATGAGGGTTTTTATTTTCATTCATGTAAAATTCATTTGTATGTAATATTCTTTTATTGGGGCACTTCCAGGTTGAGGATGATGTCACCATTGTATATTATTTACTTTTCCGCATTAGGTAGACCCAAGGAGGGGAGTACAAGTAACCGGGTTCTAGGGTCCAGTGGGATGCCATCTCGAGGAGTCGAGACCGGGTCTCCTAACTCTAGAATTGGCAGTGTTGCTTGCCGCTCTCGTAGGGGTTTAGGAATGTGGGTTTGGCTATTCATCGCGATCGTGGAATCCGTGTTTTATACAGGCTCGATGTAAAACAAGGACGTCCTAGTATATCCAATATTTCATATGTTATCTTCTGCTGCAATATTCTGTGATGAGATCATATTACTGCCTGAGACGAATGGTTATACTATATATATATGATGATATATAAATATTACAGCTTTCGTTTCTTCTGTGATGCTTAGGAAGCATAATTGATGGGATTTATTAATGAGATTAATAAACGAAAAGAAACCTAAAAGATGTTATAGAATCAAAACTTTATAAAAAGGGTAGCTACAGTCTTGCTTTGCACAGCGGTATATATGATATACCCTGCACCTTATTCGATGAGGAAAGAGCCGAGATCCCTTCACCGGGAGTGACCTCTTAATTGGCAGATGCTACAAACTCGCAGTTTTGTTTTTTGCTTCTATAGTTCTTGCTTTGCACAGCGGTATATATGATATACCATGCACCTTATTTGATGAGGAAAGAGCCGAGATCCCTTCACCGGGAGTGACGTCTTTAGCGAAACTAGAAAAGCCTCAAAAACACTCCTTTTCAAAATCACTTGTTTCTACAACGATATCAAGTTCATTACGCTCATGGTTTTCTGAAAAACCTGCGTAGTCCTCCGACATTTCAGATAAGTATTACTTAGTATTCGTGCTGCGTTTGTTGGCTTTCGTTAAGGCGTAGTGTGCGGTAGCAAACTATTGCTTATCTGCAGCATATGATGCGATTGGGTTAAGGTAGTCGTACGGCTTTGTTGGCTTTCGTCCAGAGTCGTACGGGTGGGTTTAATTCAATCAAGAAATGTACGGGTTGAACTTGACTAGCGGACCATGGTTTGTTGGCAATCGTCAAGGTCATAGCACGTTAGAGGTAAAAGTATTATCGGGAATTTTAAGTGTTGCAATTTTCAATGAGATTGCATACCTTCTATGAGATAGATGGATCCTGATACCCACTGTGAGTAAGAGTTACTCCTGGGAGACTTTTACACAGGACAATTAGCCGATCAAGTAGGTGACTAGAAAGGTGTTTATGGGGTTATACCTCTGGAAAAACGAGGTTTATTTTAATTAGGTCCGTGTGAAAGCACGGGGAACCTCTCTCAAAATACCAACACTGGCCTGGCTGAAAGATTGGCGAACTTGTAAGGTGTAATTAATCCCGACTAGTCTTTCCTTTTAGGGTTTGAAGGAAGATTTGATAAAAACAGTGGGAGACATCCTGATTAGATAAGATAATAACCAATCTAAATCTTGCAAGAGCATACGCTAAAGTGTTTCCTTCTCTCTCTCTCTCCAGATAGCGACCATGTCAGGCCATAATCAAGATAATAATATGGATGTATTGACTGAACCCGCTTATTATACTAAGCAGGGGAACGTTGGTCTCGTTCTTTCTTATAAGTGTTATAAGATTGAGCAGGAAATAGGAGAATATCTGGATTCTCATACCGCTCAAACGAAGAACAAGCATGCTGATGTATCTTCTTCGGAAGTGTTAGTTATTGAGAACTGTTTTTCAGTTCACTCTACGTCCTGGGTATTAGATACCGGATCAGGATCCCACATATGTAATACGTTACGTGGGCTACGTAAAGGTAGAGAACTGGGAATGGGTGATCATTCCATAAGAGTAGGGAATGGTGCAGATGTTGCAGCCAAGGCTGTTGGCGAATATCACCTTGTGTTACCAAAAGGTAATACAATGATTCTGAATGAATGCTATTACATTCCGACTCTGATATGCAATATTATATCAGTTTCTTTATTGAATAAAGAAGGATATAATTTTGTAATACAGGATAATGTTATGAACATATTCCTGAATCAAAAGTTGATAGGATCAGGATCGTTAAATAATGGCATGTACGTTCTAAATCAAACTACAATTCTTAATGTACAGAACAAAAACAAGAGGAAAAGTTCAGAAATGAACAAATTCTTCTTATGTCATTGTAGACTAGGTGATATCAATACGACACGGTTAGCTAAGTTACATAAGGATGGATATTTGAATCCATTCGAATTATCATCTTATGATACTTGCCAGTCATGTCTCAAAGGAAAGATGACCAAAACTCCGTTTAGTGGACACGGAGAAAGAGTTACAGAACTCTTGGGGCTGATACATAGTGATGTATGTGGTCCCGTGTCTATACATGCCAGGAACGGTTCTTCCTACTTCATTACATTCACAGACGATCTCTCAAGATACGAACATGTGTTCCTGATGAAACACAAGTCTGAAGCTTTTGAGAAATTCAGGGAATATAAGCACGAAGTAGAGAACCAAACGGGCAAAAGTATTAAGATCCTTCGATCTGATCGAGGAGGAGAATACTTGAGCAATGAGTTTCTAGACTATCTAAAAGAGAATGGGATTCTCTCTCAGCTTACTCCTCCTTATACACCACAGCACAACGGTGTATCGGAACGGAGGAATCGCACCCCATTAGATATGGTGCGCTCTATGATGAGCAATGCTGAGTTGCCTATTTCCTTCTGTGGGTATGCGCCTGAGACATCCATACACCTATTGAATATGGTTCCTACCAAATCAGTGCCTACCACTCCATATGAGATATGGAAGGGGAAGAGACCATCTCTTAAGTATGTTAAGATATGGGGTTGTCCGGCCTATGTCAAAAGGCACAATCCGGATAAACTCGAGGCAAGGTCTGTCCTATGTAAGTTTGTAGGATATCCCAAAAACTCACAAGGGTATATCTTCTACCACACTGAGGAACAAAAGGTGTTTGTTTCTCGACATGCCACCTTTTTAGAAAAGGAATTTCTTGCAAAGGAAATTTGTGGCAAAGAGGTAGAACTGGAAGAAGTTCCAGTAACACAAACTACGACAGATGATTTAGTAGAACCAGAGGATTCAGTAGTCCCCGACGAGCCCCAGCCTCTCCGCCGATCTAGTAGGGTTTCTCATCCACCTGAGGGATACTACGGTTTTCTCGTTGATGGTGGGAGTGAGAATTGCATCATGGAAGATGATGACCTAACTAGCTTCGAGCAGGTCATCACGAGTGGTGACTCTGTGAAGTGGCTTGATGCAATACGATCTGAGATGGAATCCATGTACACCAACAAAGTATGGACTTTGGAAGTTGCTCCTGAAGGGGTAAAACCCATTGGGAGCAAATGAATCTTTAAGAAGAAACTTGATGTAGATGGAAAAGTTGAGACTTACAAAGCTAGACTTGTTGCAAAGGGTTTTCGTCAACGACCAGGTGTGGATTATGACGAAACCTTTTCTCCAGTGGCTATACTTAAGTCCATCCGGATCTTACTTGCCATTGCTGCATTCCATGACTACGAAATCTGGCAAATGGATGTTAAGACTGCCTTTCTAAATAGTGATTTAGAGGAGTGCGTGTACATGACTCAGCCAGAGGGCTTCGTAGATAGTGGGAGCAGCGGAAAGGTGTGCAAGCTGCTTAAATCCATCTACGAGTTAAAGCAGGCATCGCGGAGTTGGAACATCTGCTTTGATGTTGTAGTCAAAGAGTTTGACTTCATCAAAAACGTAGATGAACCTTATATATATAAAAAGATTGCAGAGAGTAAGGTTGTCTTCCTCGTATTGTACGTCGATGACATACTTTTGATAGGAAATGATGTTCCTATGCTACAATAGGTCAAGCTCTTCTTATCACAAAGATTCTCAATGAAAGATCTTGGTGATGCCTCCTGCATACTGGGAATTATGATCTATAGAGATAGATCTAAACGGATACTGGGATTATTCCAATCCAGGTACATTGACACCATACTAAAGAGATTTAATATGGAAGAATCCAAGCGTGGAAACCAACCCACGATCTCTGGACTCACTCTCTCCAAAGAGATATCTCCCAAGACTGATTTGGAGAGAGCTCGCATCAAGGGATACCTTATGCTTCGGCAGTAGACTCTATCATGTATGCGATGCTATGTACCAGACCCGATGTAGCATACTCACTAAGTATAGTGAGTAGGTATCAAGCAGATCCTAGAGAGAGTCACTGGATAGCTGTGAAGAACATTCTCAAGTACTTGAGAAGGACTAAAGAGATGTTCTTGGTGTATGGTAACGGAGAACTCCAGGTGGAGTTCTTTACCGATTCGAGCTTCCAAAGTGATAAAGACGACTCTAAGTCGCACTCGGGATTTGTCTTTACCCTCAATGGAGGGGCGTTGTGTTGGAAGAGTTCCAAACAGGAAACCGTTGCAGACTCGACAATGGAGGTTGAATACATCGCTGCCAACGATGCTGCAAAAGAGGCTGTCTGGATGAAGAAGTTTATTACTGAACTTGGTATGGTTCCATCCATTAAGCATCCAATACCCTTGTATTGTGATAACAATGCAGCTGTGGTTTTGACCAAGGAACCCAGGTCCCATCAGAAGTCCAGACATATTCTGAGGCGGTATCACCTGATCCGAGAGATTGTTGATCGCCGGAAGATCGAGGTCAGGAGAGTTGATATGAAGGACAATACTGCGGATCCACTCACGAAGGTCATTCCCCAGACACAGTTTGAGAGACTCTTCGGGATATTGGGTATGAGATACTACAACAGCTGGCTTTATTGCAAGTAGGAGATTGTTAGTTATATATAAGCCCTAGAGGCCATTGTTGTACCTATGATGTATATTATAGTGGATGCTTGGATATATATAGAGAGGACTTTCTTGCTCGACATGATAGTATGCTATTTGGTTTCACTTTGTCTTAACATGTTGACTTGTATTAGTTTATTGTCTTGCTCTCACATGTTGATAAAGCCCTTAGGATATGTACTCGACTACTAGGACTATGATGAGATCATACTAGTGGGGCCATGGTAGTCTATGAGTACATCCTATAATTGTTCCTAGTCGAGGGTGTATCGAGACAGGGCATCGATACACCAGAGTAGACTAACGTATATGCATCTTGACCCATATGATGGGCGATGGATGATCCCATATCCATCGGTGTTTGACATCAAAGATAGTATACGGGTGCTCAGTGGAGACTGGGTACACTGAACGGACTCGCCGAGAACTCCCAGATGGTATTATACCTCACGTCAGATGGCAGTTCTCCGGTGATACTGGTACAGGTTAGTCTGTAGACCCAAGATCGTCATAGAGTCCTGTGTGATTCCCACTGTGCTTTGATTTCCACCTTACCACGTCCAAGAGGGCGTGCAAAACGGTGGCTTTTGGGCACAGTCCCAAATCACATGGAGGCAATGAGCGATAGGAGGGGTTTCGTCTCTCCCGGTATAGGGAGTTAATGTTGTGCTGTGTTCGATTGACTATAACTAGAAGTCCCTGACCAGGGCTGAAATAGAGTGCTACTGGTAAGTGTTATCAGTAGTTTCTCGATCTGTTATGAGCTTCACATCGACACGACTTATCGGTTACTGGGTCTGACGTATACCACCCCTAGACTGGATATGCGACATATCAGACGAAGAGACCGGACTGTACGGTAGTGTTACTGATTGGATTCACAGGAGAATGTACAAGCTTGCTTGTTGATCTTCTGATCGATCAATACCTGGGTGGCTGTTACGTTTAGCTGACCGCTTGCAGCTTGTGGGTGTTTGATATGATCATCACCTACTGCCGGCGTATTGACGATTCTTTAGAGTCCTACACAGAGGTTTCTTGACTCAGGCAAAACGGAGTAGGAGCACATATGTGATATGTGCGGGACCAAGAATAATACGATATGAGATACCGTATTCTATTCTTGCGATATATGATATAGCCGGGTCATCGGATCAAGTGTTGATTTGATGAATCGGTACATGTTATATTAGTCGGTTATATGCGATATAGCCGGATTGTCGGATCAAATGTTGATTCGATAATTTAATGTATAATTATATATGCGATATATTACATTACATTAACTAATACAGGCTCGCTTTATTGATTCACTTTCTCATCGGATAATACATTGATATATATGCGATATATGTTAAATGTATTATTTTCTATTGTTACAAAAATATATTATATATGTGTGATATATAATATTGTAACAAGTTATGATTACAAATGCAACATGATTTGTGGAGATTAAACATAGTTAGGGTTTGATTTGGGTTAGCTTTTTCTTGAAGCTTCTAGAAGCTTTAATTTGTTTTAAGCTAAGATATTTTGTTGATATTTTGTGGAGATATTTCCTAACCCAACCCAAACGCTTTACCCTAGTTAAATCTCTACAATGGTTAAAGCCTTTGTTTATTAACCAAGGGTTGCAATTGTAACCATGGCAATAATTTCATTATTCATCACATAAGACTTCATCTTCTTCCTCCTCCTTAAAAAGCTTACTAGCTTTTAGTTTTGTGATGATTTAGTGTGAGAAATTAAAAATAAAAGAGAGCTAAATTCCTAATTCATCATCCTCATCTATTTTAGCCACTTAGATTAGGGTGTTCACTTCATTAATACTTGATCAGAGAAGTGAGGGCTTGAGTTAAAAATTCTTCAAGGTATATCATCTTCAAAAAGGAAGACTTCAAGTAAGCATGGATCATTCGGCTTGTGGAGCCTCTCTAGAGTCTGGAAGTTCATGGATCGTGGCGAAGGGACTACTACTCGGAGTTTATGAAGCGAAGGAGCGGACAACAAAGGTTGTAATCCATTTCCTTTAGATGTAAAGTTGTTTACATTATTTGTTAACCCTAATTATCTAGTAAAGATCCTCGTTTTAGGTTGTTCGGCACTTCTAAAATTTAAATTTGGCATGGTTGATGCCTTATAGACCCTTGTGATAGTGCCTAGTAACCCTACACAAGTTTGTTAATGTTCCTTTAGATTCTTGGTGGATTGATGGTAGAGTTTTTGTTCATGTTGCTATGATATTACTGGGGTTCCAAAGTAGAAGGAGACCAAGTGAAAGGGAGTCCAAGTTTAAAGTAAGAAATGGAGTCAATGTGGAGATCGAGTTTATAGGAACATTAGTCCTTATGTTAGAGTCTGGTTATCATCTTGTATTAGAGAACGTCTTTTATGCACCGTCTTTTAGACGGAATTTGATTTCGGTTTCGTTATTGGACAAGTTGGGATTTATTCTTCTTTCTGGAAATGGAAAAATGTGTTTAATTCTAAATTCTATTGATGTTGGTAATTGTGCCTTATCTGATGGATTATATAGACTTTGCTTGGCTCATGAAAATGATAACAATATGAATTATCTTGTTGGTTGTTTACCGCCGAAGACCGGACTGAGATGCGAAGACGTCTACCCTGAATTTGGGGGCAGATGCTATTTGGACATATCGATCCACCTCTCCAAAGATACCAAGTTGATTTATGGCACCATACATCGGAGGTTTGGATAAATGAGACCTATGTAGCAGACTTCATTAGATTCCCCCTCATTTGAGAGTGGTTTTTGATTGTGGAGATGTTCTTTCCTGCAGACGCAAGCCCCTATAGTTAATTACGTTATCGCATTGCGATAACCACTTTCTCCTTCTCCGGTAGTTTACTTCGTGTTGTGTATTCTTTTGTTTGTTTTGGTTGCTCATGGATTGTATACGGAGACTAATTTATGTCGTCGCCCGTAGGACGGAGATTAGTCCAAATCCGTATGTTTTAGATTTGGGTTTAGGTCAAGGATTTGCTTGACGGGGTCCACGTTGGTAGCTTGGTTTGCTAACGGAAATGAACTTAGGACGCAGATCTCATATAAATGAGATCCATTAATGCATAGGATATTTGGGTTTTATCTAAGAATCGTTTGTCATATTTGAGACTGATATCAACTTAGAAACAAATGAGCATATGAGCTCAATTATTTTAGTTTAAGGACATCATGGTCCAACATTCTCTGTTTGGGACGAATGTTAGTTTAAGAAGATTTTGGTCCATTATTGCCATGTTTGAGGCAAATATTAGTTTAGGAACGTTTCGGTCCAACATTCATCTTGCGCGCACGTGTATTTATTACGTGGCGAAGTGAACGATAGTGACATGGAAGGCGTCCAATTTGGAGTGCGATCCGATTTGAGGTGTGCACGTCAATTTGGAAGTGCATCAATATAGGATATATCATTCCCTGTCTTGAAGAAATTTTACATCAAGTTGGGACGAGAAAAGAGTTGTTGGTTGTCGGGACCCGCCACCTCTCTGAAAATGTTAAATAATTACAACGATATATATCAGAGGTGTGAAGAGATGTACCCTTGAACCAAATCCCGTATTTGAGGGAAAATATCATGTTGGATCATCTAAGAATCATATGTCTTGTTTGAGACTAAGATTAACTTAGAAGGTATAGGATGAAGATCGGTTTGGATATCATGAACGTAAGCTTAGCCAATTTGGGCTAAGATTGGATTTCTGTAACACCCAGCAGTGCTAAACACTCAGTTGCATATAGCGCTCACGTGTATATCACGTGAGGCGCTATAATAGTGCTAAGCACTAATCTTTTGTGACACTCACGTGTGTTTCACGTGAAGCGCCAAGCTTTTGGTTTCTTTTGAGCGCTCACGTGTATTTCACGTGAGGTATTAAGTTTTGGTGCTAACGTGTGTTTCACGTGAGGCGCTACACTAGTGCTAAGCACTAAACTTTTCTGTTTTCTGGCGCTTACGTGTGTTTCACGTGAGGAGCTATGTAACTTGGCCTTGGGTGCTTACGTGCTTTTCACGTGAGGCACCGATTTCTTTTGGAGATTTAATCTCTGTTGATATTTTTAGAGAACTTAAATCTCTTATAATGGTATTTTGACCATTAACGATCACCAAGATCACTATTTTGATGATCTGGGATCGGGTTCTTTAAGAACTATATTCTTGTTTTGTAAGGGAACTAAGTTCCTGAAGTATTATGAACTCCATGTTCTTCATGTTCATACTTTCAAAGAGGTTAAATCTCTGTTAATGGTATTTTAACTATTAACGATCACCAAGATCACTATTTTTAGGATCTTGGATTGGGTTTTTAAAGAACTATGTTCTTGATTTGAAGGAACTAAGTTTGTGGAATATTATGAACTCCATCTTCTTACTTTTCAACTTTGTTCTTTCCTGAATTTTTGATTCTCAAGAACAAGATCTTCCCGATGAAAATTAAATTCTCAAATTGTGGGAGACTTATCTTGTGGATCTCAGATCCAGAGAAAGAACTAAGTTCTTAAGAAGAGTTAAACCCTTAGATAGGTAAATGAGATATTTTGATCTCTGTTTTTTTCTTTACCGAGGTATTTGAGGAGGAAGACGATCTCTGAGAATTAAATTATCTATTGTTTTATGGAACCTTTTGGAGAGCCTTATGTATTTTTACAGAAGCTTATGGGTTTTTTTTTCCCTTTCTCCCTAGATTTAATCTCTTTGCTCCTATTTATAGGAGAAGAGAAAAATCGATTTGTTGAGAAAATTTGTCGCCTAAGGCTTTCAACTTTATAAGCCGTGAGGGTCTCATAAAGACGTTTCTCCCTACGAGTCGAGAGGATCTTGTAGGTGTATTTTTTCTTATAAGTCGTGAAGACTTTTAAGTGAGTTTTCTCTTGAGAGTCGTAAGGATCTCATAAGAGTATTTTACCCGTAAGTGGCTTCTCCTCATCATCGGTATGCGACTTTGGAGAATGTGGCCCGTGGATAGCATACAAGAGTCAGTTTGGACCTACTTGTAAGGCCACAGTGCTTAGAAAACAGATTGATATCCCCGTCGCCTATGGCTTTTCACCCTTATGAGCCGTGACGGTCTCATAAATATGTTTTTCCCCTACGAGTTGAGATGGGTCAAGAGGATCTCGCAGGTGTATTCTAACGTGAAATATAGATAACCCCTTTTTTTGAAAAGTGTCCGTTAGCTTTGTGGTACTAGGTTTAAGTCCATCGTACCGTCACGTTGGCTGACGTATTTCTCGATATGCAGTCCCTTGGGTTGCTACTCGAGTATCCCCGCAACCGTCGTATCTCTGATCCCTTCTGAGGCTGGACAAGACGTCTTCAAGTAATCTTCTTAGGTTGGAGTATCTATTTTACTGTCCATAGAGCAAGCGTTAGGTATTTGCCATGGCGCTTTTTACTTGAGCTTAGGCTTAATTCGAAGCCCCGATGAGTCATAATTGCACCCTTCTGGGGTGGGATGATCTCCAATGGTCTTTAAGTTTTGTATGTATTGTCGTCAAGACCCGAAGCTAAGAATATGCCATCACATCGCTCTTACTTTGATGATGTCGTACCGATTCTTTGCTGAAGTAGGGTAGTCATCCATATGACCTCTATACTATATGTATTGTCATCGAGGTGTGGAGTTAGGGATATGCCGTCACTTCAATTTTATTCGACTCTTGGGTCTTGGTTGACATCACGTCTGCATCCTGCTGGCATGAGAAGCATGTCGATATGATCTCTAGGCTGTAGATGTTGCCATTAAGATCTGGAGTTAGGATTTTGCCATTACACCACTTTTATTTGACCCTTGGGTCCTTTGTTGACGCCGCGTCTGTATCGAGAAGGAACGTCGAGCTGGAGCTAAGATTTTGCCATCACTCCACTTTTATTTGATTGTTGCGTCCGCACTATGCTGGAATGAGGGGGAACGTCGAGGTAGTCTCTAGGTTGTATATGTACTGTCAAGATTTAGAGCTAGGATTTTTCCATTCCTCCATCTTTGCTTCGACCCTTGGGTCTTTTTTTGATGACGTTGCGTCTGCATCCTGCTGGAATGAGAAGAACGTCGAAATGATCACTACGCTGTAGATGTTGCCATTAAGATTTAAAGCTAGGATTTTGCCATCACTCCACTTTTGATTTGGTGATGTCGTACCAATTCCTCGCTGAAGAGGAGTAGACATCCATAAGAATTCTATGCTGTCTGTATCGAGGTCCGGAGCCAGGATTTTTCCGTCACTCTACTTTTGTTTGACCCTTGGGTCCTTATTAACGTTGTATCTGCATCGAGAAGAGACGTCGAGATGATCTCTAGGCTGTAGATGTTGCCATCGAAATTTGGTTCTCCCTTTGATGGAGTCTGGTAGGAAGATATGGTCTCCTTTATTTCATTTAAGCCCATGGATTGTATATAGGGGTTGGTGTGGACCTACCTGCAGGGCAGAAAAAGTTTCATCATTTTTTATATATATTTTTTATATTTCCGTAATGCTCTATCTTTTCAGATTTTCATATCGCGAAAGTTGTGATTGTCCAATTATTTCAACTTTTTATTCGGGCGTCCAATCATTTCATCTATTTTTTTAATTTTTACTCGCTACTTTTTTTTGCGAGTTGCCCAAACATTTCGGCTGTTTTTTTTAACTCGTTGATTTTGTTGTGAGTTGGGGACTTGGGTCATGATACCAATTTTAGCATCAGTATCGCTACGACTGGAATATTCTTAGGAGCGAATCATCATTTGCCATGAGAGAACTTGAAGTTTGACGCCTGTTTAGGCATTAGCATTGCCACAACTGGGATATTGCCAGGAGCGAATCATCATTTGCCCTTGTCGATTTGAACAAAGGTGGCTTAGCAAACATGGTTAAGATCCTGTTGACTAAGGCTTTTTGACTTTATGAGCCGTAAGGGTCTCATAAAAGTATTTCTCCTTACGAGTCGTGAGGATCTCATAAGTGTATTTTCTCTTTATGAATCGTGGGGATTCCTAAGTGTGTTTTCTCTTATAAGTCGTAAGGATCTTACAAGAGTTTTTTCTCCTTATAAGTCGAGAGAACTTACAAGTGTCATTCACCATATGGGGATATTTCTCGCCATTGGTGGAACTCGGTTATAATATATTTTGTTTATGCCCGTGTATTGTATACAAGAGTCGATATCGAACCACTTATAAGGCAGCTTGAGGAATATGATGGCTTAAGAACTGGTTTAGATCCCTGTAATTTAAGGCTTTTGAATCTCATGAGCTATGAGGGTCTCATGGGGGGGAATTCTCCTTGCGAGTCATGAGGATATCGCAAGTGTAATTTCTCCATAGGAATCGTATAGACTCCTAAGTGTATTGATCTTTCGCGAGTCATAAGGATTTCACGTAGGTATTTTCCCCTCACAAGGTCGAGAGGACCTTGCAAGTGCTCATAATTTTTTATATTTTACGAGATTACATCCTTTCGGGTTTTCACAAACTCGCCGGCAGTCCTGCTGTTTTCACTCACGGCGCCCTTTCGGTTTTTAGTCCGTGCTCATTTCGCTTGTGGACATACTGTTTCTATCTTTTTTCTCTTTTTTTTCAACGATATTGCGCCTTTTCGGGTTTCACAAACTCACCGGTAGTCCTGCTGTTTTTACTTACAGCGCCATTTCGGGTTTTCATCCATGCTCATTTTGATTGTGGACATATCGGTTTTTTTGCAAACAATGGAACTCTCGAAAGTAGGTTCGCCGCAGTTGACCTATCTGTTTGTCGGTGGGACTTGGGTGTGGCTTCATCTCTAAAGTAGCTGTGTAGCCCGTAGGAATTGAGTTGCAACCTTCGCCGTTGGGATTTTGATTGCAATATAGATCTCAAAAGAGCATGTTTACTGTCGAAAGACGTGACCGGGACGTTAGGACGTCTGGCCTGTATTTTGGGGGCAGATGCTATTTGGTTTTATCTGTCTAACTCGCCGAAGATGCTAAGTTAATTTATGGCATCATGTATCGAAGGTTTAAATAGATGTGGCCGTTGTAGTAGACTTCGTCAGATTCCCCATTATTGGCGAGGGTTTTTTGATTGTGGGGACGCTCTTCCCTACAGGCGCAAGCCCCTGTAGTTAATTACGTTACCACGTAGCGATAACTACTTTCTCCTGCTCTAGATGTTCACTTCGTGTCGTGTGTATTTGTTTTATTTTAGGTTGTCCGTGGATTGTATACAGAGACTAATTTATGTTATCGCCCGTAGGGCAGGGATTAGTCCAAATCTGTATTTTCTTAGATTTGGGTTTGGGTTGATTTAAAGATCGCTAATCTCGTTTGAGATTAAGATCAACTTAAATGGTTGTTGAGAATACGTTAGTCTAATTTAAGACTAAGATCTACTCAACGGGGGTTCCGGATCATTTTTGATCCAATGGAAGAGCATTTGGGCTCTATCGTTTTAGTTTAGGGACGTTACAGTCCATTGGGTCTAAGGACATCATAGTCCGTGGAGTTTAAGGATATCATAATCCATAGAGTTTAGTTTAGAAACATTATGGTCCATAGGTTTAAGGACATCATAGTCCGCAGTGTTTAGTTTAGGGACGTTACGGTCCATTGGGTTTAAGGATGTTATAGTACGTATTTAAGGACATCATAGTCCGTAGAGTTTAATTTAGGGACATTGCGGTCCATAGGTTTAAGGACATCATAGTCCGTACAGTTTAGTTTAGAGACGTTACGGTCTATTGGGTTTAAGGACGTCATAGTCCGTGTTTAAGGACATCATAGTCCGTAGAGTTTAGTTTAGGGATATTGCAATCAAAAGGGTTTAGTTTAAAGACGTTACGGTCATGGAATTTAGTTTAAAGACATTACGGTCCGTAGAATTTAGCTTTTTAGGGACGTTGCGGTCCGTAATTTAGTTTTTAGGGACGTTACGGTCCACAATTTAGTTTTAAGGACGTTGCAGTCCAGTGGGTTTATGGTTTGTTGGTTTGAGGTTATACCAAGGGTTATTGGTTATTGAGACCTTCCACCTCTCTGAAAACGTTGAAGAATTACAACGACATGTATCAGAGGTGTGGAGAGATGTACCCTTGAACCAATGGATATTCGTCAAAAGATCGGTGGTCTTGTTTGGGACTAAGACCCGTTTGGAAAAATAAAGAGCACATGGGCTCGGTTGATTAGGAATTTGGCTAATTTGGGCTCAACCCACTGAGTTTCTGTCGTTTCTAATTTCAATAAAGTTTTAGACACTTACTAGGACACAGTCCTTTCTCTGTGCACATAATGCTAAACATTTATGTGAGTACTGACACTCACACTTTGCTTTGCTTTTCCTACTTTCTTTTTGTTTTTTTATGAATGTTGAACACTCTTTATAGCGTTAGGCTTTTCTTGCGGAGTGTAGAGCGCTCAATGTTAAGTAGTGCCTACGTGAGGGGCACATGGGGCGCTTGGCGCTGAGCGCCGGCAATCGAGTGCTAAGCACTTTTTATTTTGAGAAGCGCTCACGTGAGGGGCACGTGAGGCGCTTGGCGTTGAGCGCCAACCACTGAGTGCTAAGCGCTCTTTATTAAACAGCGCCCACGTGAGGGGCACGTGGAGCGCTTGGTGCTGAGCACCAGCATTTGAGTGCTGAGCGCTCTTTATTGAGCAGCGCCCATATGAGGGCACGTGAGGCGCTTGGCGCTGAGCGCCAACCACTGAGTGCTAAGCACTCTTTATTTTGCAGCGCTTGGCGCTAGGTTTTTTTTTCTGTGTTATGTTCTGCAAAGTTCAATTCTTTGTTCTTCCCCGGATCTTCGATCCCTAAGAACAAATTCATCCCCGTAAGAATTAAATTCTCATTTGTGGGAGACTTATCTCATGGATCTCAGATCCGAGGAAAGAACTATGTTCTTTTTATAAGGGTTAAACCCTTACAGATGAGATGTTCTGATCTCCATTACCTTTTCGTTTTTCTTCGAAGAGAATTCTTCTTCTTAGAGCTTGCTCTTCTTTTTTATTCTGAGAAGTTCAAGTTTATGGGAGGGTTCTTTTGTGTATGACTTGAAGTCTTAGGTCCTTTATATAGGGGAGGCTGATTTGTTGATTCAGTTAAGGAAATCTCTCATTGAGAGATTTATTAATTGATGTGGGGAATTTATCCACCGTTGGATCTTTGATCCGATGACTTCTGTTTTACATAAAACATTTTTCTTGTTTTTAACAAGATTGGGAAAATATTTTCCCATACAGAGCTTATTCTGTATCTTGGTGATTTTTTAATCACCATTGGATCTTTGATCCAACGGTGCTCTGATTTACAGAATACAATCTTTCTTAATAGAAAGATTTGAGGAGTATTTCCTCAATCAGAATTTAATTCTGTATTTTGGTGATTTTTAATCACCATTGGATTTTTGATCCAACGGTGCTCTGATTTACAGAGCACAGACTTTCTTGTTTAGAAAGATTTGAGGAGTATTTCCTCAACCAGAATTTAATTCTGCATTTTGGTGATTTTTAATCACCATTGGATCTTTGATCCAACAGTGCTCTGATTTACAGAGCACAATCTTTCTTGTTTAGAAAGATCATAGAAGTATTTCCTCAATCAGAATTTAATTCTATGCTCTGATGATTTATCATCTCCGTTGGATCTTTGATCCAAGGGTAGGGAACTTTTAGTTCTGGCGCTGGTGCCCTCGTGCTTTGCACGTGAGGCGCTGCCTCAGAGTTTTTAACTCTTGGCGCTGCCTTGGTGTTTTTAACTTGGGGCACTGGCGCTCTCGTGCTTTGCACGTGAGACGCTGCCTCAGTTCAAATTTTGAGCAGAGCCTTGCTCTCTTATTGGGGGGGAACAAATGCCCCCTACTGTTGCGCTCACGTGGCTCACACATGAGTGCAGCGGTGGCTGCTTTCCACCGTTGGATCTTCTTGGAAGTTAGATCGTCTTCCTATGCCTATAAGTAGGGCTTTTAGCCCTTGAGATGACTGTTTTTCATCTTCCCCTTGTTCTTTTATTCTTCTGAGAATATAATTCTCCTTTCAGAGCTTAGTCCTCTGCCCCAAAGAAATCTCTTCTTAGAGTTAAAACTCTGCCCAATTTTTAGTAAGGATCATAATTGAACCCTTTGACATTACTTTGCTCTTCTGAGATCGTAGATCTTTAAAAAAAATTGTTTTAGGGTTTTACCCATTAACAGAGCCGTGCTCAACTTTAGATCATAGATCTTCAAGATATAATTTTTAGGGTGATTTTAACCCATGAATTAGAATACTGTTCATCTTCCATGAAGAACTCTTAGAGTTTGTTCACAGATCTTGAAGATCTTGGAGTTTTTACTCTGCAAAAAGCTTTGCCTCTTTTTTTAGGGTTCTGATAGGTTTACTCTATCGTTCTCATAGAAATTTTGGGGAATTTTTATTCCCCTCATGATTACAGTTGACAGCTGAGATTTCTATTTGCAGAGTATTGCTCTCGAGGGAGTTTAACTCCTTGGCCCAATGAGCTTCTCATTAAATGAGAATCTTTTTAGGATTCCACCCTTAATGAGTGACTGTCTCATCAATGATGAGCCGTCACTTTGATTTTGTGTATCCCCTTTTAGTCCCTTTCCAATGCATTGACAGCTAACCCTCATTCCTTTTCGCGCAGGTACTATGTCTTTCGACACTTCTTTCCCATTTGCTCGCCCCGAGAGTGCATATGCCGATGCGCCCGTGGATCGGAAAGTTTTTGCATTGATTAAAGATCACGACCCGGAGCAGAAGTCTCTTTCATTTATGGGGGTTGTGTTACAACCAAATTATCCAGGGTCGGCGCAGCTTATCTTGTGCGATGCCTTCAGAGCCGATTTCAGCCATTCACTACGCCGACTCACCCCAAGTGAATTACGCCATGGAGGAGGTTAACTGGATTACGGATGGACGCCTCCAGCCCTCTATGGGCTCAATACCCGTGCAGCTGCCGATGTCTTTAGATATTCTGAGGTGGCGCATATGCCAAGGAGAGTCGCGCCCTTGGGGACAGGCATACATGATAGGCTTGACTCCTCGCCATTCATCCAGATACCTGCAGTAGGCTTGATATATCTTGTCGGCCAAGAAGTCCTTGTTGCTGAAGCTTGGGTTGTACCTCGCAATTTATGCATCTCTTTTCCAGTATCCCGCACCTCATGTATGGTGGGTAAAGGCTTTCCTGGAGCAATGGAACATCCCAACACACACTTTTCTCCTATCGGACCAGGAAGTTTCGATTTCCATAGAGGAATTTGCAGAAATTTCGGGCCTACCCGTCAGAGGGGAACATTACGAGGAAATATTTCCTCCTGACGAATACATCTTCACCACCAAATCAGTGGTGATGGGTCTTATTCCGGAGAATACTATTCAACATCGATTCTGAGTCTAATCAAGGTGTTGAATATTTATGAGAGTCTATTTCTCGAGTCCGGAGGGCACGGGGTCAGCTTCGCGGATTTCATCGCCCGTTTTTTTCGTCCGGAAGTCTTGTCAAAACAAGCTGCGAAGTTTGCCAAGATTGACTATCCTTTTGGTTTTGGCTTAGATAGCCAACCGACAGCTGAAGCAAATCAAGGGAATTTCTTCCTCCCAGATACCCCAGTCATCCCCTTAGCAGAGCTCGCAGCTTCAGACATTGACAAATAGGCGTTCTTTTTGGGGTTCCTCGGCCTATGGTTAAGCCGATTTGTGCTCCCAATGCACCCTCACTATATGAGGCCATCCGTCTTCTATCTGGATCACAGAATGGTTGCCGGGACACGAGTGGTCGTTGGGATCGCTGGGCTGGCTCACCTGTATCATCGCTTCAGCTTAGCGGTAGACACCACTCAGCCGGGGGTACAGCCCGTAAATCTCCCGCTGCACCATTTTACGTCGTGGATCGAGTTGCATGTGCTCGGCGCTTTTGGAGTCCATAAACAACCCCATTTCTATGACAGTTATAATTTCTCTCGAGTTATGCTCCTAGTTGACGCTTCTGCTTTGGATTCGTCACAGCGAGAGGCTTGGGGTCTAGTCCTTCGCCCACGTATGGCCAGGGATAGCATGACCTTCGTCGATAAGGTCTTAACTATCGGCAAGGAATCCACTAAAATGTGCAGCCGCTGCGCAATACCTTCAAAGACGGGGTTTCTATGTTGAAGGCTCGGGAGATTCTGGATTTGTATTCAATCAGGCCGGGCTTTTTATTGTTTAGGCAGAACGACTCGGCCCTGATCATAAGGTACAACCCGCACCGTTTCGCTCAACAGTCGAGTTACGACCAGGGTGTCCTGCTTGAGGCCTTTTTAGCTGAGCCGGTTGCTATGGAAGAGGGTATCCGTAGCGCGCTGCACCATTTCTTGCGGCTAAACACCGGGTCCAACTTTTTTATCAGTGAGCCGAGCTGCGTTCCAAAAATCTCGAACGCATACATGGCGTTGTACCAGCATTTGATGGATGCTGTTATTAGGGAAGAAAGGCGGTTTCTGCTCGATCGCAAGGGTGCGGTCCCTGCTGGTAATCCAGCTATCCCTTTAAAGCGACGGACCACTGTTGGTCCTTCCTTAAAAGAAGCTGCTGCGGTTGCGGTCCTGCGTGCCTTTTCGGAGAAGCGCCTACCCCGTGTTCCTATAAAAACGGTAACTACAACGTCTCCGGAGTCTGGCGTGGGTACGGAGATCGGGACTCGTCGCCCAAAATTGCCCGCCAAGCGCAAGCTCCTGTCATCGGCTGCCGGCGCTCGCTCACAAAAGAAGAAGAAGTCGCTATTTTCTGCCGACGTCATATTTGGCCAGGAGTCACATGCTCCTTACAGCGAAGGCTTGTGTGAGTACGGGACCGATAAGGGTCTATTCATCGCGCCTGCGGATGATACTCATCTCCAGGCTGCCCTTATGGCTTCTGAGAGACTAGCTCGTGATGAAGCGGCACTAATCACTATCGTGAAGTCAGGTATACTTCAGTTACATTCTTCCACGGTTATCTTCTTTTATTATGCTTCTACCGACGCTTTCTTCTTCAACAGGTATCTCTGCCGAAGAGGCTCTCGTGGTTTCTCTCAAAACATTTTAAGAGGAAGAGAGGCTCCGCGCTTCTTTGGGCCTTGGTAAAATTCTGTTCACTATGCCTTTGTCCCTTTCTTTATTCGTGCTCTGACCCTTTCTTTCCTCTTATTGCAGGGACTATCTTGACTCAGGTTATTCCGAGTGCGGTACCGATCCCAAGCGGTGGTGCAACGATGCTTCCAGAGCCAGCTACTATGGCCTCATCCCCCCCAACGTTACCGCAGGAGGCTTTGCTAAAGCAGCTGATGATGGACGTCGTAACGGCTCCAGAGGCAGAGCTTGGTTCGGACGATGACGTCCCTTTGTCAGAAATCCTGAGGAGGTCAGTTCTCACGGCCCAGACCAAAAGGAAGCACAGGAGGCGTGCAGCGGAGGAATGTGATGTCGCCTTGGCTGTAGGTGCAGGCTCAAGCACCACTCCACCTGTTGCTATTCCTTCAGAGGATGCTCCAGCTGCCCTGTCTACCGCCCATAGACAGGTTGCGTGCATGACTCGGGAAGAAACCGAAAAGCTGCCCTAAGGTAACGTAACGCTGAGTCTTTTATTAGAACTTGATCTTCGAATTTTGACACATGCATTTTCTTTTAAAGCCGAGTCTTGGCGATGGGATGACGGGTGAAAGCCTGACGGTTACCGTGCCCGAAATTGCGACCCTTTCTCTAGAATCTGGGACCGTCCAGACCGCCACTCTTTCCCTGTGTGGCTCCTTGTTATCGGCGGGCATCGCAAGCGTTACGACATCCCTTGTCGAATCAGGGGATGAAGCCACGGGCACAGAAACTATTCCACTGAAGGTGAGCGAAGAAGCCGCTGCGCCTGGTGATGATTCCGTCGTGGTTTTGGCTGATGACCCATCAGGTAGGTCTTGGGTCGTTGTTTTCTTTTTATTTCTCAATCTCGTTCAGCCTCTTCTGATGATATTTTGTTTGTAGGTGCAGTGAACGCTGAGATTGTGTCGTCTGAAGCATCTCCGGCTGCCGCCATGAAGGTTGTTGTTCCCTCGCCTTCTCTTATGTCCTCTGGAATGCTGGAAGGTATAGGTTTGCGATTTATCGGTTTCATTGTGGGTATCATCCTCCTTGTACTGACAGTATATTGTCACAACTTTGCAGGAGTCTTTTTCGACCATCTATACCAGGTGTTGAACCCGTATTTCTCCAATCGGAAGTCATTCCGCCTGCTGGTACTGGTTAGTATATCTTTCAGCTATTGTCTCCTTCTTTCTTTTATGAATATTCGTATCGTTGCTAAGTCTTCCTTGTATTGATCGCAGTGTCACGGATCGGAGGAGAGGATGGGAGAATAGCCGCGCCTCCTGTACTCCTAATTTTTCCGCCTGCCACAACCGGTATAGTAGACTCCATTGCTCGTGTATTTTCTTTATCTTCCGAGTCGACATTTGACCATAATTTGTTTTGCAGCAATCGCACCAGCTCCAGCTCCCTTTGAGTCTTGCATCCCAATACTGGCAGAGCCCTTTGGTAGACGTCCATCTTCCCGGGGTGCTGCGACTAGCCTGTGAATGTTGAGCGAATTCATCGAGGAAGTTGACGCCGAGGCCCTCGTGTTCGCTGCAGATTTTGCTGCTGAGATTAATCCTATGCTGGCGACGCTCGTGAACTTCCATAACGAAGGTGTCGTCGAGTCCTGGGTTAATTATTGCAGAAATTTCAAAGCTTGCCTGCATAAGATTGAGCTTAAGCGTCCCGCTCCTGAAGTATCAGCTTTGAACTCCCAGCGGACTGCATAGGTCGAGAGTAGTGTTCCTTTCATCCGCCATTTTGAATAAGAGGCGACTCTGAAGCGAAAGGAACATGAAGCGGCTTCCAGCGAGTCTGTCCAATTGCGTGCCCAGGTCGAAGCGAATGCTACGCAGCTGAAAGCTACTTTTGAAGACCTCCCACGATGTATTTCTGACGGGCTGGTGCTAAGGCAGAAACTTGACGTCACTGAGCGGCTTACGCAGAGTTGTGAAGCTACTTAGCAGGAAATCGATGAGAAGCTTTCATCCTATTTGCAGAAATGGGCTCGAATTGAAGTGGAGTTGGCCGCAGTGGCTGACCATGAAAAGGAGTTGAGAGGAGTGCGTGAGCAGCTGGCTGATTTGTTGAAAATGCCTCCTCCTCAATAGTCACTGTTGTATCAACTGACAATTTGTAATCTATGAATAACATGCATTTATTTTCATTCATCATTTCATTTTTTATTCTTTTATGTGATGTATTTTGTACTCAATTGAATTCATGAATAAAAGGCACATTTTATCACGTATTGTCGCTTTCTTTTCTTTGCACTGTCATTGGTATGTGACTTTAGCAAATGTGGCCTATAGATGGTAGATAACAGTCCATCTTATCCTCCTTGTGGGGTAGCGATGGCTTAGGAAACAGGTTCAGGTCTGCTGCCTAAGACTTTTCAACTCTATGAGCCATGAGGGTCTCATAAAGACTTTTATCCCTACGAGTCGAGAGGATCTCGTGGGTGTATTTTCTCCTTAGGAGTCGTGAGGACCCGTAAGTGCGTGTTTTCTCTTGAGAGTCGTAAGGATCTTATAAGAGAATTTTCTTTTTATGCGCGGCGACATTAATTTCCCTGCAGGTCGAGATGAATCGAGAGATTCTCGCAAAGACACTGATTTCCTTGCAGGTCGAAATGAATCGAGAGGTTCTCGCCAAGGACACTGATTTCCCTGAATCGAGAGGTTTTGCCAAGGACACTAATTTCCCTGGGGTTTGGTTGACTTGTTTCCGAGACGGAGATCATTGACTGACTTGTTTCCGAGACAGAGGTCATTGCCTGACTTGTTTCCGGGACGGAGGTCACTGGCTGACTTGTTTCCGGGACGGAGGTCACTGGCTGACTTGTTTCCGGGACGGAGGTCACTGGCTGACTTGTTTCCAAGACAGAGGTCATTGGCTGACTTGCTCCGCTTTCTACGGTGTCGTGGTTGACTTGCTCCGCTTTCTGCGGTGTCGGGTTTTACTTGCTCCGCTTTCTGCGGTGTTCGGGTTGACTTGCTCCGCTTTCTGCGGTGTCGGTTTGACTTGCTCCGCTTTCTACGGTGTCGTGTTTGACTTTCTCCACTTTCTACGGTGTCGGGTTTGACTTGCTCTGCTTTCTGCGGTGTCAGGGTTTGACTTGCTCCGCTTTCTATGGTGTCGGGTTTGACTTGCTCCGCTTTCTGTGGTGTCGAGGTTTGACTTGCTCCGTTTTCTGCAGTGTCGGGTTTGACTTGCTCCGCTTTCTGCAGTGTCAGGGTTGACTTGCTCCGCTTTCTGCAGTGTTAGGTTTGACTTGCTCTGCTTTCTGCGGTGTCGGGAAGGAACGCCGTGTTGATCTTCTGGGATGCAAACGTTACCGTTAAGATCTGACTCTCCCTTTGACAGAGTCTGTTGGGAAATGTGGTTCCATTTTTGTTTATGCCCATGGATTGTATACAGGGGTCAATATGGACTCGCCTGTAAGGCAAAAGTTTCATTGTTTCATCATTTTTTTATTTCTTTCCGCGGTGCTCTATCTTTTCAGCTTTTTATATCGCGAAAGTCGCGACCCAATCATTTCGGCTATTTTTCGTGGTGCCCAATAATTTCGGCTATTTTTCTTTTTCTTTACTCGCTGCTTTTTATTGCGAGTTGCCCAATCATTTCGGCTATTTTTTATGCATATACTTTACTTGCTGATTTTTGTTGCAAGTTACCCTATCATTTCGGCTATTTCATATGGATTTATGGCTTGTTGACTTTTTGCTGCGAGTATGGAACTCAAGGCCTGATACCAATCTTAGTATCAGCATTGCTGCGACTGGAATATTGCCAGGAGCGAATCATCACTTGCCATGAAAGGACTTAGAATTTGATACCGATTTAGGCATCAGCATCGCTACCGCTGAGATATTGTCAGGACCGAATCATCATTTGCCTTTGTCGATTTGAGCAAAGGTGGCTTAGCAAATAGGGTTAGGATCCTGTTGACTAAGGCTTTTGACTTTATGAGCCGTAAGGGTCTCATAAAGATGTTTCTCCCTGCGAGTCGTGAGGATCTTGTAGGTGCGTCTTCTCCTTAGGAATCATGAGGATTCTTAAGTGCGTGTTCTCTTATAAGTCATAAGGATCTTACAAGAGCGTTTTCTCCTCATAAGTCGAGAGGACTTACAAGTGTCGTTCACGACATGAGGACATTTCGCACCATTGGTGGAATTTGGTGAGGGAACGTTTATTTGTGCCCGTGGATTGTATACAAGGGTCAATATTGAACCGCTTGTAGGGTAATCTGGGGAATGTGATGGCTTAAGAACAGGTTCAGATCCCTGTAGCTTAAGGCTTTTGAATCTTATGAGCCATGACGGTCTCACAAGAGGGTTCTCCTTACGAGTCGTGCGGATCTCGTAAGTGTAATTTCTCCTTAGGAATCATGGGGATCCCTAAGTGTGTTGCTCCCTTGTAAGTCGTAAGGATCTCACGCAGGTATTTTCTCCTTATAAGGTCGAGAGGACCTTGCAAATGTGCACGAGTCTGCGCCCTTTCGGGTTTTCATAAACTCGCCGGTAGCCCTGCTGTTTTTACTCATGGAGCCCTTTCGGGTTTTCATCCATGCCCATTTCGCTTGTGGACGTACCATTTTTTTTTTGCCGCGTTAGCCTAAGGATGCTGCGGTTTGTAGTAGTTTAAAAACATTTTGGTCCGTAGCTAGTTTCAGGACATTGCGGTCCATTGTTAGTTTAAGGACGTTGCGGTCCATAGTTTTCCGTGTTTGGGATGGGGTATCGTTGGATACTACTTTTAGAGTTTTGACTCAAGAAGATAGCGAACGGACATAGGCGTCGTCATCTATCATTGACCTGAGTTGTGACTCGTCAGGCGTAGTACCTTTTAAGGAATCGGCCATTTATTGGCCGGAAGGGTCTTTCGCCATGCATATCCATGAGCAAGTAAGCCCCACCTTGGTAGACTTTTTCTATAATGTACGGTCCCTCATAGTTTGGCTCGAATTTCCCCCGTTTGGTACGATTAGGGATCATAGGTCTTTTGACAACTAGCACGAGTTCGCCTTGGCGGAATGTTCTCGGCCTAGTCAATCTTTCGTATGAGCACGTCATCCTTGCTTTGTAAGCTTCTAAGTTTTGCTGCGCTATGAGATGAATTTCATCAAGGGCGTCGAGCTCCTCGAGCCGAAGATGGGCATTCTCTTCATCTGTTAGCTCGTAATGAACTGCCACTCGTAGAGAGGGTAGCTCTATCTCCAAGGGGAGTATTTCTTCCGCGCCGAATACCAATGCATACGGAGTTGTATTCGTATCCGTTTTGAACGTAGTTCGATACGCCCAGAGAGCTTCATGCAGTCTCTCGTGCCAGTCCTTTTTTATTTTTGGACACCGTCTTCTTTATAATCTTTATCAAGGTTTTGTTGAAAACCTCAGCTAGACCGTTAGCTTAGGGATTATAGACCGAAGAGTATCTCCAGTCTATATTATGCTGTTGTGCGAAGCGGCTGATTTTGTGACTTCTTTAGGCCGGCCCGTTATTAGAGATAATCCGTCGCGGAGTGCCGAACCGATAGATGGCGTGTGTTTTGAAGAAATAGAGGATGTTCTCCGTCTTCACTTCTTTTAGCGGTATGGCTTCTGCCCACTTAGAGAAGTAATCAGTTGTCGCCAATATGAACCGATGTCCTTTGGATGATACTGGTTCGATGGGCCCAATTATTTCGGTTCCCCACATTTTGAATGGCCAGCTAGCCACTGTTGGGTGTAGCGAGTTTGGATCTTGGTGGATGAAGTCTCCATGAATTTGGCATGAGTGGCACTGCTTCGCGTATTCAAGGCAGTCCTGAATCATCATGGGCCAATAGTAGCCCATTCATTTGATCTTCAGCTTCATCTTTGATCCGGCTTGATGAGAACCGTAAAATCCGTCGTGAGTTTCTTGGACGACTCTCCTTACTTCTTTCGGTCCTAGGCATCTTAGCCACAAAGAGTTGAACGATCTCTTATATAGAGTATCGTTGACGAAGGCGAAAGACAAAGCTCGTTTCATGATCTGGTGTCTTGAGGATGCATCTTTAGGTGTTCGACGGGATTTGAAGTAGTCTATAAAGACTTCTCTCAATCCTTAGCCCTTTCTTGGTTCTCTATTTGTAGGGTTGTTTGCTTGGTCGCTTACTTTTCTTCAGACGACTCCACAGATATTTCTGCCGGTGCAAGAACCCGACGGCTTTGTACAATGATCCTTACGTCATCGAGGTTTTCATCAGCCAGTTCTTTAGCGAGTTTGGCTAATGCGTCCGCCATGCTATTTTTTGTACGCGGTATGCTTTCTAGGGCGTAGGAGGGAATTTGAGTCAGTAACTGTTGTACTCTTTCGCCGTATTTTACCAACTCTGGTTTGCACGTCTTATAGTCACCGTTTACTTGG
The DNA here is from genome assembly GCA_030015575.1 of Agapanthus africanus. NCBI lineage: Eukaryota > Viridiplantae > Streptophyta > Magnoliopsida > Asparagales > Amaryllidaceae > Agapanthus > Agapanthus africanus. Next base: position 686,106,339 of record CM057343.1, read on the forward strand.
ATAACGACCAGCTGTGAGTCTTCGTATATGCGGAGGTTTTCGATTCCCATATCGACAGCGATCTCAAGACCTTCTATCAAAGCCTCATATTCTACTTCATTGTTTGTCCTTAGCTCTGTTAAAGAAAAGGCAAAGCGCATTATCCCTCCTTATGGAGTCACGAAGATGAGGCCTGCCCCAGATTTGATTATGGGGGAGCTGTGCTTTCGCTTCTTCATGGAAGATACCCCATCGAAGTAGAGTTCCCATCGGGTATCACTCCCTCCTTTCTCCCCGTCGATCGTGTCAAACGCGTGCTCTTCTGGAAATTCGCAATTTAGGGGTGAATCGACAGGTATCGAATGCTCGGCGAGGAAGTCGGCGATGGCCTAGCCTTTCACTACCTTGAGAGGTCGGTATGTTATCGAGAATTCCATTAAGAGGAGGGCCCATTTAGTGAGCCGTCCCGTTAGTATGGCTCTTGACATCAAATATTTGAGAGGATCCACTTTTGCTATGAGATGGACCTTATGCGCCAAAGCATAATGCCGAAGCTTCGTTATAGCGAAGATTAACGCCAGACAGTGTTTTTTGATAGGGGAGTAGTTGTTTTCCACCCCCAGGAGAACTTGACTCAAATAGTAGAGGGCTCTCTCTTTCCCTTGGTCATTCTTTTGTGCCCATAACACGCCTAACGAACCTTCGAGGGCTGTTGTGTACAGAATGAGGGGCTTTCCCTTAACCGGAGCGGTCAATACCGGTGGGTTCTGCAGGTATTGATTGATTTCGTCATGTGCACTTTGGCATTTCTGAGTCCAGACGAACGGGGTCCCCTTCTTCATTAGATGGTTGTTAGGACAGTATTTACCGAAGAGATTAACTTGGAGTTTGACAACTGTTTAGGAATCAGTATCGCTACAACTGGGATATTACCAGGAGCGAATCATCATTTACCCGTGTCAATTTGGACAAAGAAGGCTTAGTAAACAGGGTTAGGATCTTGTCGACTAAGACTTTCGACTTTAGGAGCCGTAAGGGTCTCATAAAGGGTTTTCTCCATACGAGTCGTGTGGATCTCGTAGATGTATTTTCTCCTTAGAAGTCGTGAGGACTTCTAAGTGTGTTGCTCCTTTTTGAGTCGTAAGGATCTCATGCAGGTATTTTCTTCTCACAAAGTCGAGAGGACCTTGCGAGTGTATATAAGCCATTTTCTCTTTTTTTTAACGAGATTGTGCCCTTTCAGGTTTTCACAAACTCGCCGGTAGCCCTGCTGTTTTTACTCACGGAGCCCTTTCGGGTTTTCATCCGTGCCCATTTTGCTTGTGGACATACCGTTTTTTTTGGGTTCAAGTGGGATATTCCACTTGATTGCAGGACCCGCTTATAAGCCCCTTGATATCCTTTCTGTTCTTTGAGAAGAAAGGACCATTTTACGTAGAAATTCTTCCTCCAGTGAGAATATGCCCCCTGTGTATACCTCGGGGGGAGCAAATACCCACGCCGTCGCTATTTTAGCAATAGGTTGCTTCAAAGTCGCTCATTTTTTATTGAGCGTTGGCGACAAATACCACCTTACCTCCGCTTTTCATTCATCTTCATCAGATGATGAAGGGTCTTAACTCAGTTGATCCAATCGAGTCGTTTTATCCATGAGCTCTTGGAAGGTTGTCGGCTTGAAGAGGACCGTAAATGGGAACACCTCTTGAATTTGGGTCAAGGGGGCTATGAATATTCCCACAACTGCAGCTTCGTTGATGCGTTGCCGCATTTTGACCAGAAATTTCACCATTGGGTAACATATTGAACCCGGGTCTCATTCGGTATAACCCTTTTTTTATTGACCCGCGCCATCACGGTAGTGCGTTTATTCATACTAGCGAATCTCTGAAAGTAGGGCATATCCATTTCGTCGAAGGTATTCATGGAGTCATTCGGGAGTTCCGCAAACCATTCGAAGGCAATGCCCGCCAGACAGCTGACGAACTGTTAGAGGAGAAGTATATCAGTATTGCCGCACATGGATTCAAATTGCGCAATGTGCCAGTGAGAATTCTCAGTTCCTTTGTACATGTGGAACGTTAGAAGTGTGTACTCTGGTGGGTACTATATTTGATTGTGCCATGTCGGATACGGTCGACCAATCTTGATTGATCTATTTGCGGCTTCACTGGGGTAGTAAGCTTTGATTTGCTGAGCGATATATTCGTTCATCTTTGCTTTTGGAATCATTCCCTCCTCAGCCATTGATGAGGTTTGTAGAGGATTTGAAATGTCACTCTTGTCTTTAAGACCAACTACCGGAGGTTTATCTACCAGTGGTTCCGATTGAACCATCATTCCAACCATATTCTGAATCAGAAGGGCCATTTGGTTCATTTTAGTGGACATTTTCTGCCGCTTCTGTATCTCCCTTTTTCAGAGCTCGCTTTAGGAAATCAATATCCTACTCCTTTTGTATTCTTTCTTTCGGTGTGCCCTCGGGATTTTCCTTAAGCGATAGATTAGCGAGTACTGCTGCCCGAGCGCGCATCTCCTGCAGCTTTTCATGTTGCAGTTGAACCTTTGTTGGGGACCGAGTTTGAGGTCGGTGACCAGTAGAAGCACAAACTCCGTCTTTGGAATTCACCACATAAACTATGTGAACTACCAGGCCCCCAGGCTTGGGGTGTTTGGAGTTTTGGCCTTTGGAGTTTGCCTCGGGCACTTAAGCTTTATTAGGCCTCTCTTTTTTTTATGAGAAGCCGCTTCGGTTTTGGGAGGAACCGCTGTATCAAGATCCGTCTTGGGATGAGTCCTTTGCTTCCACACCTTATATATAGACGAGGAAAGTTGTTTTAGGGAGCGAACTGGTATCCGCTCTCGTAGGATCTCCATAGGCTGCGGAGATTTCTTCAACATTGCAGTGGGAGAATTTTGTCTGGCCCTTCACAACAGTTTGAAGCTGTTCCCGGTTGGAACAACAACATTTACCACTGGGGTTGAAACAAGACCATATGGAGAACTGCCTCCAGCTCATTTTGTATGATGACGATATCGACGTCGACCGTTCCTTACGGCCGGAATTTGATTAGCCTCAGGATTTTACCGAGACTGCCCCCTGTTTCCTTTGAGAGCTTAAATATTCTGCCCCCTGCGTCGACCTTGGTCCTTGGCAGGTGTCAGTTGTTTGAAGACTGATTTCGTTGGCAAAGCTGCAATTTGGGGAACCGGCCTGTGGAAGACAGACTTACTTTGGGCTTCCTCCGTCGGCGTTAAGGCACCGAGGGTGGGAGATAGGAGTATCAAAGAGAAGCCTGTTGATTTATTGAAGAGCCAGATTGCAAAGATTTGAGGCTGCAAGTGACCCATACTTGACTCCACCGGATATGACAGAGCCTGAGTTGCTAGGGTGGAAGCAAACGCTATTCTTCATAGAGACGAAACACCGACTTCAGTATCCTATCACCCAAGGGCAACCACAAACATATATATCACGATTATTTGATCGCGGAAAAACACGACACACGAAGTGTGGAGTAGAAAGAGTAAAAGGTCTCACCGGGCGTGCCAGAATCTGTTTACCGCCGAAAGACGCGACCGGGACGTTAGGACGTCTGGCCTTTATTTTGGGGGCAGATGCTATTTGGTTTTATCTGTCTAACTCTCCGAAAATTTCAAGTTAATTTATGGCACCATGTATCGAAGGTTTAAAAAGATGCGGTCGTTGTAACAGACTTCGTCAGATTCCCCCTTGTTGGCGAGGGGTTTTTGATTGTGGGGATGCTCTTCACTGCAGGTGCAAGCCCCTGCACTTAATTACGTTACCGTGTAGCGATAACCACTTTCTCCTGCTCCAGATATTCACTTCGTGTCGTATGTATTTGTTTTATTTTATGTTGCCCGTAGATTGTATACGGAGACTAATTTATGTTGTCGCCCGTAGGGCAGGGATTAGTCCAAATCCGTATTTTCTTAGATTTGGGTTTGGGTGATTTAAGGATCGTTAATCTCGTTTGAGATTAAGATCAACTTAAACGGTTGTTGAGGATACGTTAGCCTAATTTTATACTAAGATCTACTCAACGGGGGTTCGAGATCATTTTTGATCCAATGAAAGAGCATTTGGGCTCTATCGTTTTTGTGTAGGGACGTTACGGTCCATTGGGTTTAAGGACATCATAGTTCATGGAGTTTAAGGACATCATAGTCCATAGAGTTTAGTTTAAGGACATTACGGTCCATAGGTTTAAGGACAACATAGTCCGTAGAGTTTAGTTTAGGGACGTTAGGTCCATTGGGTTTAAGGACGTCATAGTCCGTGTTTAAGGACATCATAGTCCGTAAAGTTTAGTTTAGGGACATTGCGGTCCATAGGTTTAAGAACATTATAGTCTGTAGAGTTTAGTTTAGGGACATTACGGTCTATTGTGTTTAAGGACGTCATAGTCCGTGTTTAAGGACGTCATAGTCCGTAGAGTTTAGTTTAGGGACATTGCGGTCCAAAGGGTTTAGTTTAAAGACGTTACGGTCATGGAATTTAGTTAATGGACATTACGGTCCATAGAATTTAGTTTTTTAGTGATGTTGCGGTCGGTAATTTAGTTTTTAAGGATGTTGCGGTCCACAATTTAGTTTTAAGGACGTTACGGTCCGGTGGGTTTATGGTTTGTTGGTTTGGGGGTATACCAAGGGTTATTGGTTATTGGGACCCTCCACCTTTCTGAAGACGTTGAAGAATTACAACGACATATATCAGAGGTGTGGAGAGATGTACCCTTAAACCAATGGATATTCATCAAAAGATCGGTGGTCTTGTTTGGGACTAAGACCAGTTCGGAAAAATAAAGAGCACATGGTCTCGGTTGATTAGGAATTTGGCTAACTTGGGCTCGGCCCACTCAGTTTCTGTCGTTTCCTATTTCAATAAAGTGTTAGACACTTACTAGGACATGGTCCTTTCTCTGTGCACATAATGCTAAACATTTATGTGAGTACTGACACTCACACTTTGCTTTTCTTTTCTCGCTTTCTTTTTTTTTTTTTTATGAGTGTTGAACACTCTTTATGGCGCTAGACTCTTCTTGAGGAGTGCAAAGCGCTCAATGTTTAGTAGCGCCCACGTGAGGGGCACATAGGGCGCTGAGCGCTGAGCGCCAGCATTTGAGTGCTAAGCACTTCTTATTTTGAGCAGCGCCCACGTGAGGGGCATGTGAGGCGCTTGGCACTGAGCGCCAACCACTGAGTGCTAAGCGCTCTTTATTAAGCAGCGCCCACGTGAGGGGCACATGGAGCGCTTGGCGTTGAGCACCAGCATTTGAGTGCTAAGCAATCTTTATTGAGCAGCGCCCACGTGAGGGGCACGTGAGGCGCTTGACGCTGAGCGCCAACCACTGAGTGCTAAGCACTCTTTATTGAGCAGCGCCCACATGAGGAGCACATGAGGTGCTTGGCGCTGAGCGCCAACCACTGAGTGCTAAGCACTCTTTATTTTGCAGCGCTTGGCGCTAGATTTTTCTTTCTGTATTATGTTCTGCAAAGTTCAATTCTTTGTTCTTCCCCGGATTTACGATCCCTAAGAACAAATTCATCCCCGTAAGAATTAAATTCTCATTTATGGGAGACTTGTCTCATGGATCTCAGATCCAAGGAAAGAACTATATTCTTTTTATGAGGGTTAAACCCTTGCAGATGAGATGTTCTGATCCCCATTACCTTTTCGTTTTTCTTCAAAGAGAATTCTTCTTCTTAGAGCTTGCTCTTCTTTTTTCTTCTGAGAACTTCAAGTTTATGGGAGGGTTCTTCTGTGTAAGACTTGAAGTCTTGGATCCTTTATATAGGGGAGGCTGATTTGTTGATTCAGTTAAGGAAATCTCTCATTGAGAGATTTATTAGTTGATGTGGGGAATTTATCCACTGTTGGATCTTTGATCCGATGACTTCTGTTTTATAAAAAAACATTTTTCTTGTTTTTAACAAGATTGGGAAAATATTTTCCCATACAGAGCTTATTCTGTATCTTGATGATTTTTTAATCACCATTGGATCTTTGATCCAACGATGCTCTGATTTACAGAGCACAATCTTTCTTGTTAGAAAGATTTGAGGAGTATTTCCTCAATCAGAATTAAATTCTGTATTTTGGTGATTTTTAATCACCATTGGATCTTTGATCTAACGGTGCTCTGATTTACAGAGCACAATCTTTCTTGTTTAGAAAGATTTGAGGAGTATTTCCTCAACCAGAATTTAATTCTGCATTTTGGTGATTTTTAATCACCATTGGAACTTTGATCCAACGGTACTCTGTGTAAATGCCCGTTCCCATCAATAAAATTTTCCTATATTTTCCTAGTTCCCGTTTGCTTCCCGATTTTCCTCGTGGATTTTGTAGGTAATTGGTTGCTTAAGATTAGTATTTAAATTCTTCCAACTAAAAATCAAAACCCAAAATTTAAAACCAAATATAATAATTTCCTCATTTAAAACCCCCAGCCTAAAATATTCCTCAGCCCAAGGAAATTTTAAATAAATTAAAACTTTAAACCATCAAATACTCCCATTCTCAGCCCAACACAAATAAACTTTATTAACATTAATCCCCAGCCCAAGCTACATTCCCCCGGCCCACTTCCTTCTCAGCAAAATTTAAAAAACAGAACTCTAATATTAAATCAGCCTGTTTCCCCCACAGCCCAGCTCCCGCAGCTGCCTAACCCGACCCGACCCGCTTCGATCCCTCATCTTCTCCCCAACGTCTCTTTTCTTTTTCCCGCTCACTCGATTTCTCTCGATCCACTTCCCTCGCCAACTCTCGCGGCCACGTCGCGTGCCATTGCCCCACGACTCGCGCGCCCCCTCGCGATCTCCTCAACCTCAACCCTTCCTCCTCACTCCCTCAATCTCATTCCAACCCCTTCTCAGAACTCTCCTCCCTCTCAAAAATTTCCCACGAACCCACTGCCTTCATCACTCGTTCAACTCCCTCCGATGACGACGACGAACCTCCTGCGACCCCCCTCATTCATCCTCCCTCGCCCTCTACATCTCCTCCTCCATCAACCGTGCACCCCTGCCAAGCTCCCCTGCACACCAACCCCCTGCACACCCGAGCTCGGCCACCCTACACCCTCATGCCGGCGATCTCCCCATCACGTCGTTGACCTCTACACCCTCTTCTCCTCAGCATCATCACCATCACGACAAGCCCCAGGCCCCACTACCTACTCTCTCTTTCTCTCCAAAGCCATAAAACACACAACACACATCTAAGCACCCTCACTGTTGCCCATCGCCGGAGCGACACCGCCGACCGTCGTCGACCCCAGCACATCCCAGGAGAACCACAGAGCACCCCCTCCGCTTCCAGCGAGCTCGAGCCATCGCCGGGCAACTCCGACGTCGCACCCGAATCGCGAGCCGAGGCCGTGAAACAAAACCACGCCGCTCGTCGCGCGTCCATGACGTTGCCGCTGTCGTACATCACCCAAAATATTTCCAGGCAAGTTCGCTACTTGCTACATGCTAATTTATGTTTGTTACAAACTATAATCGTATAAATTCCGTGTTTTACAAATCACGATAAATTATATGTTATAACTGTTCGATGCATGATCCCAATGGAAATCTTCATTTAATTTGACGAAACTCATTTGCATTGTCTGGCCCGTAAGGCAGTGAACCTTGTGTATAAATTTCACTGGAAAATATGACTGTTAATGACTAAAACGAACACCCCCAAATACACCCGTAAAACTGGAAATTTCCCGCATCTGAAAGTTGTTAAAATCACCATAAATTACGTACATATCGAAATGATGCGTTCAAGGGCTCAAATCGAATCCAACTCAACGAACTATAACCCTATGCAATTTTCTAATGGTTTCTGTACTGGAATTGTGACAATAATCGGGTCGGAGTGCGGCTCTGGACTGCAGTCCAGAGCGACTCTGGTTACTGTTTACTGTCCCGTAATGCGTACCCTGAACTCGTATGTTGCGGAACTCTGCAGTTTATTAAAGGTGAATCTATTAGATAAATAAGACAAGTGGTTTCATTCCATTTTATCATCGTTTTCTATTTAATCTGTGATTTAAAAGAACAGGACGTATAACAGTCCAAAACAGAATCAGAATTGACATACTAGTGTTGAACAGTGCATAACTTTTGACATAAAGACGCGATTGGGAATTCGTCTATTGCTTTGAACACCCTATTGGAAACCCTAGATTTTATTCAACTGTAGCATCGCTAAATTCTGATCCCAACTGGGTGAAATTTGTGTCGCGAAACGGACGTTCGGTTCAGAAACTGAATTTCCTGCAGCGAGCACTTAAAATGAAACGGCTATAACTCGAATACCGGAAACCCGATTGAACTAAAACCAATTTTGATGAACTGATGACAGAGTGTACTTATTATCGTATTTGTATCATTTCGTTGAATTCTGAACATATGAATTACTGCAATTTTTGTAAGTTTATGACGTGCATATTGGTTCATAACATACATGACTTGTTAACGGCATACATACGCATATCTTACCCAATTGCCATATACATAGTGTTAGTGCATGTTAGTGATCAGTGGACATTGCATTATCGTGCATGAATGATATTAGTTTAGGAGTGTCAAGTACACCAATGGAAAGTGAATGATTCGTGACAGTGATTAATACAGTGAACAGAGATAAAACCGTGCCATTGGTATACTTGTACACGACTAAATCATAATCATAAATAGTGTAAATCTGGGGAAAAAGAGGAAATCGAAGCGGAAAAAGTATCGTATTTAGCGGGACCGTGTTTTAGAGGATGATCATTCGAGCAGTGATATATATATTAGGTAGGATCTAGCGATCCGGCTGACAGGGTTATGTCCCGGGCATGTGGGCCATTGTCTCGAGTATGTACGAGAGTCCTGTTAAACATGATCTTCCTTTCCACTATACGATTTCAAACATGACCTAGAGACTGATAGGGACACAGATCATACTTTGCATCATATAGTGACATAGTGATTACACATATTGTACTTTCACTGTTATCACCGTATTTACCTGTTTCATATCATTAATATAAAAACTGCTATTACGTCGCTCTGACGACCTGAGTATGCATGCTCAGATCTCGTGGAAGAACCAGCGCAAGAGACGGATTTACCTTTCGAGCTGACGGAGATCTAGTCTGGAGTGCTTTTCTTTCTTTTCTGCTTTCCATAAAAGAGATCGTGTAATTGAACTTGGTTAGTAACTCTTCTTGTTTATTTGTAATTTGTGAACAATGGATTTTAATGTAATAATTTAGTGATGTAATTCCTTTACTGTTGTGCTTTGTTTACTGATTAACATGTAATGCTAGAAACCGAGGTGTGACTACAGCGGGATTATTTCTTGACCGTAGGAGCATGGCTGGCCTAGTCATCCCTCGTTTTCCATATTTTGGGAAGCGGGGCGTGTCACTCTGATTTACAGAGCACAATCTTTCTTGTTTAGAAAGATCTGAGGAGTATTTCCTCAATCAGAATTTAATTCTATGCTCTGATGGTTTATCATCTCCGTCGGATCTTTGATCCAAGGGTCGGGAACTTTTAGTTCTGGCGCTGGCGCCCTCGTGCTTGGCACGTAAGGCGCTGCCTCAGAGTTTTTAACTCTAGGCGCTGGCGCTCTCGTGCTTTGCACATGAGGCGCTGCCTCAGTTCAAATTTTGAACAGAGCCTTGCTCTCTTATTGGGGGGAAATAGAGCATATCGCCGTATTTGGGGCGACACACTAGTCTAGGGACATTTCGGTCCATCATCGCTGTATTTGGGGCGACGCGCTAGTTTAGGAACGTCCCGGTCCATCATTCCCATGTTCGGGACGAAATGCTAGTTTAGGGATATCTCGGTCCAACATCACCGTGTTTTGGGGCGACAAACTAGTTTAGGAACTTCTCGGTCCATCATTCCCATCTTCGGGACTAAATGCTAATTTAGGGACATCTCGGTCCAACATTGTCGTGTTTGGGACGACGCACTTGTTTAGGGACTTCTTAGTCCATTATCGCCGTGTTTAAGGCGAAATGATAGTTTAGGGATGTTCCGGTCCAATATTATCATTTGGTCAGGGAGTTGCACAACTCATTCCTTCCAACGCTTGTTTGCTCAAGCGTTGATACTTGTCCTTTGTATGTATGGACACTTCACAACTTAAGCTATTGCCATCCTCTTGAACTGCTTCGTTTATCATCGTACCAATTGGGTTGTTTTTACGGGAAATACAGGGCACTTTAAACGGCACCTGCCTCCTGTTCATCAGTGTCGCTTTCTGACGCTGACGAAACATCTTCACATACGAAGGAACAAGATATCACGTCACTCCTTCTGCTGAATTTTCTTCTTCCTTGGAAGAATGAACTTGACTTGGGGGCTTTTCTTCTCATCGTCTGATTCGGAGTGGGTCATGGTTTCGCATCTCTCCCATGATTTTTTTGGTTCAAGTAGTTTATTCCACTTGATTGTAGGACCCGTTTGTAGGTCCCTTAATATCCTCTCTGTTTTTTGAAAAAAGGGCCATCTAGCGTAGAGATTATTCCGCCAGTGAGCAATATGCCCCCTGCATATATCCCGTGGGAGCGAGTATTCGAGCCCTAATCTTTCGAAGGGTAGAACCTGTGCTGTTGCTGTTTTGACGACAATTTGCTTTGGAGCCGCTCATTCTTTGTTGAGCGTTAGCGACAATCGCCGCGTTGCCTTTGCTTTTCATACACCTTCATCGGAAGAGGAAGGGTCTTGACCCATCTGATCCAATCGAGCCATTTTATCTATGAGCTCTTGGAAGGTCATCGGCTTGAAGAGGGCCATATATGGGAACACCTTTGAATTTGAGTTAACGGTGGTTATGAACATTCCCACGGCTGGAGTTTTGTCGATGTGTTGCTCGCATTTTGACCATAGATTTCGCCATCGGGTAGCATATTGAACCCATGTCTCATTCGGTCTAACCCTTTCATTGACCAACGTCGTTACGGTAATGCGTTTATTCACACTAGCGAATTTCTGACAGAAGAGCATCTCCATCTCGTCGAAAGTATTCATAGAGTCATTTGGAAGTTCCGCATACTATTCGAACGCAGTGCCCACCAGACTGCTGACGAACTGTCGAAGGAGCGGTATATCATTTCCTCCAGTGTTGCCGCACATGGATTTAAATCGCTCGATGTGCTGGCGAGGATTCCTGGTTCCTTTGTATATGTGGAACGTCGGAAGTATATATTCTGGCGGGTACTGTATTTGATCGTAGCACGCCGAATATGGCCGACCAGTCTTGATTGACCTATTTGCGGCTTCACTGGCATAATGAACTTTGATTTGCTGAGCGATATATGCGTTCAGCTTTGCTTTTGGGATCATTTTCTCCTCAGCCGTTAATGACACTCGTAGAGGATTTGAAATGTCACTCTTGTCTTTAAGAGCAACTACCGGCAGTTCATCTACTAGTGGTTCCGAATGGACCATCATTCCAGCTATATTCTGGATTAGAAGGGCCATCTGATTCATTTTAGTAGACATTTATGCCGCTTCTTCACCTCTCTTTTTGAGAGCGCGCTTCAGAAAATCAATTTCTGACTCCTGCTCTGTCCTTTCTTCAGGTGCATCTTCGGGGTTTGCTTTATGCAGTGGACTAGCAAGTGCCGCCGCTTGAGCAAGTATCTTTCACAACTTTTCATATTGCTGCTGCATTTTTGTCAGAGACCTGTTGGGGTAAAAATTTACACCCCGGTTGACCAAGTCAAAATCAAAGTCAACCCCAAGCCAAGTGGGCCCAAGCCCAGATCCAGTGGGCCCATGCCCGGGTCGAGCCCGAACATGAAACGGCCGGCCTCCCTCCATGCCAAGATAAAAATTTTGTAATAAATAATTTTGTTGCATTTCTTTTATTTTATTTTATGGATAAATGTAAGAAAAATAGACATAAAGCCAAATTTTTGTAAAGCCCATGGCTTATGTGCAAAAAGAAATGGCACATGAGCCATGAGATAGGAAAAAATGCCATTTTGTGAAGCCCAAGGGGCTATGTGTAAAGTGTATAGCCTATAAAGGCAAAAATAATGAAAATATCTAACAACTTTTTTCTCTCTCCAAATAATTTAGATCTGAGATCTTTTCTCCTTCTTTAAGATTCCAAAATCTTCTTCTTTCTTTTGAATTAAATCAAGAGTTTTACTCTTCATTTTATAAAACAAAATAGTTTTTCACCATCAAACCCACAAAGGGGAACTTGGATCTGTCACTAGATCTCAAAAATGAGAGATTTTTAAAAATCCCATATCTCTTGATCTTCAAGATCCAGCCAACAGAAGAGGAAGAAGAAGAACCCCCTTTATTAACCCAAAGCATCTTAGGAGTTTAAACTCCACCCTATTTTCTCTTTAGAGAATTTCCGGGGCTAAAAGCTTCCTTTTCCTCGCCGGTGCGCTAGCGCTTGAGCGCAAAACGCCCACGTGCCGACACGTGGCGCGCTTGCGCTCCGGCGCCCAGCGCCCGAGCGCAAAGCGCCCACGTGCCGGCACGTGGCGCGCTTGCGCTACAGCGCCCTACGCCCGAGCGCAAAGCGCCCACGTGCCGACACGTGGCGCGCTTGCGCTCAAGCGCCCAGCGCCCGAGCGCAAAGCGTCCATGTGCCGACACATGGCGCGTTTGCGCTCCAGCACTCTGCGTTCGAGCGCAAAGCGCCCACGTAGCGCGCTTGCGCTCAAGCACCCAACGCCCGAGCGCAAAGCACCCACGTGCCGACACGTGACACGCTTGCGCTCCAGTACTCTGCGCCCGAGCGCAAAGCGCCCACGTGCCGACACGTGGCGCGCTTGCGCTCAAGCGCCTAGGCGCTGACCCCACGCATCCTTTGGATGTCTTTTTCCCCCTTTATTTATATATACATGTATATATATATATACATATGTATACATATGTACACATACACATACTCCACGACACTGTCCCTGTTAGAAAAAAATTCTAACGGGGCGCTGCCCCAGACCCCGCAAGGGGGCTGCTAGCCTCCTTGACCCCCAGCCCGCTATCCGGGTAGCGGGACCCCTGTAAAAACTCTGCGTGGCTCCCGATATATCCAAAACCCCCCTTCAAAACACAACACACGTACACTGTACATCGAGTTCGCATGACCAGTTTAACCCGTCAATCGGAGGTTCCCTCGCTCCAATGGTGAGGGGTAATTAACGGCAGTTTAGTCCGTGGCTGCCGGAGATTCGGATCCCCACAATCATTAAATCCCGGCCTACCCTAGGCAGGGGGAATCTGTAATGCACTCGACAAGCACGCGCGTACTCCCATCTCAATGGGGTGACGAAAAACATCCTACAGATTCTGGCACGCCCGGTGGGACTTGTCTCTCCTCCCATATTTTGGGTTAAACGTTCATGCGAACTCAATCAATATAAATATCGATTGCCTATACTGAAATGATGTTTTTTTCTTTTTTTTTCCGTGCAGCAATCAACTTTCGACGACAATGTCTCCCAAGATGAATTCGGCTTCCAACGCACCCCCGATCCCATACGTGGTCAAGGTCAATGCTCGTGTGGTTCTCCCCGCAAGCCTCAGTCGACAGTGGGAGGAACCGCCCCACCAGTTTGGCTCCGTCATCATCTACCCTGCCGGAAGCGCTCATCTGGAAGAAATCCCAGCAAAGCAGGCGGCCAAGCCGGTCTCAAGGGGCAAGAGGCCGAATTTTGTGATCGCCAAGGCACCACAAACGAAACTTAAAACGGTGTCTGAACTTCTCTCTGGCGGTCCAGCTGGGGGCAAGTCTTCCGGTACGAAGGGCAACATCAAATGTTACGGACGAGCTCAGGCGATGACTCCAACAAGTGCACAATTGATCGTATCTCCAAAATCTTCCATCGCCCGGTCTACGGCGTCTTCCCAAAGAGCCGAAGTCTGCCATGTGCTTAGAACAGAAAAGTTAAGGCAAAAGCGGCTCACGTATCGAGCCAACAAGAGGGCCAGGACTTCGGCCAAATGGAATTTTATGAAGTTCCAAGTGCAGGGTCGCCCCGCGACGACGGCTGAGTCGGACGTGAGAATCAGCAATTCCTTCGAGCCTCTGAAGTGGGTTCAGAAAAATGCCATGACCGCCAGAATCAAGAAGACAGCGGTCCGAACAATGCTACAAAGAGACGTGTCCCAGCCCCAACAGAAAAGGTATGACACTGTCTCTTCAAGAGTCTATCGGGCGCTCTGTGCCGCACGAAAGCAACGGGGAAAATCCAGAAAAGAAGCGCCAGCACCATTCAAGAATCCGGCCAGGCCATCCGCCTTCAATCGACTGCCCGCTACCGAAACAGGAGGGCCAAGACAGTGATCCGTGAAATCAGCAGCCGATAATAAAAAGACGGCTGGATATGTCGTCCATACGGTCTATATGGCGGGCGGGCGTCCCAGCGACAACCTTCGCAGCAAAAGCAAGGATGGGGCCACCACGTCCCAAGTCCAATCTGGCTTGAATGTGGTTGTCGCTTCCCAAGAACAGCCGCCTCTGCTGGATGATGAAAACCCTCTTGATGAGGACGATAGGCAGAAGGCCCCTTCGGTCCAGGCAGAGTCAAGCTCAGAGAGCGAAGAAGAACCGACCTTCCGCCCTAGGACCGCGGAGCAAGAGCTGCTTCAAAAGCTTCGAAAATAGCTCAGGAGCAAGGATAAAGAGATGGCCAAGCTTTATTCGAAGATTGATGACTTAACGAACGTTGTGATGCAGCTTACAGCTCAAATTGCTCGAGCGCCTCCTAATCAAGCACAAGTCGCTACTAATCAGCCGGGTGATGATAATCCGAAGCAGCCATTGCCTGCTTCTTTAGGTCCAAGAATGGTCGAGCCGCACGAAAGCCAGCCACATTCTGCTTCTGGGGATGCCTTGGCCCCAGATAGCACTATCCCGCTAACACAAGATCGGATAATGGATTTGGTCACCAGCAAAGTTAAAACATTGGTGGCCGAAGCTGAAGCTCAGAAAGAAATTGGCAGTAGTGGGCGGCCATATCCCGCACAGTACGATCTGATCGAGTTCCCGAGCGGCTACGTCATTCTTAAGTTCGAAAGATTTGACGGAACGGGAAATGCAAATCAGCACGTCGCCCACTTCAAAGCATCGTGCGGGAATACAGGGGGCAATGATGCGCTCCTTCTTCGTCAGTTTGTCAACAGCCTGACTGATGTCGCTTTTGACTGGTACACGAGTATACCAGATGAGTCTGTCATTACCTTTGCCCAAATGGAGTCTCTGTTTCGGCAAAAGTTCATGAGTGTCAGTGATAAAATCTCCATTGCCGACCTTGTAAAGACCAAGCCGGGGAAGAATGAAAGCAACACCGACTTTATCTCCCGATGGCGTAATCTCACAGTCAAGTGCGAACCGCCACTGGAGCAGGACCAGTCCGTCAGCCTTCTCATTGGGAACCTCAGCAGTTGGATGGTCCCGTTCTTATGTACAGCAGGCCTCAAGACGTTTCAAGAGCTAACCAAGAAAGTCCAAATGCTGGAACGCTTGAAGCAAGAGTCCCTGCCGGACTCTCAGAGAGACAAAACTTGGAAAAGCAAGCGGGACGACAACCGTAGAAGCGGGAGTTCCAGCAGTACCAATGTCTTCAATGCGTCCGACAATGAAGAAAAGCGAAGGGCGGACGAGTCCAAAACCAACCGGTCTCGAAAGCCATTGCTGGGAGGAGATGGGCCTTCCCTAGAGGAGAAAAAGAACAAGGTTTACTCTTTCAGAAGGGACAAGGTCCTCAAGATATTTAAAGATGCCTTGAACAACGACCTACAATTGCCGGAGTCGGAAAGACCCCAAGAAGCAAAAATGACCGACAATCCCCTGTATTGCCCGTACCACCGAGTAGTGAGCCATGCGATCGAGGATTGCTATATCTTCAAGGACTGGGTCGAGAAGCAGTACAAGGCTGGAGAGATCGAGCTATCTAAAAGTGTGTTGGTGAACAATCAAGTTGCAACCACCAACTTTATACAGACAAAGACTGAAGCCTTCTGGGAGCCGACAGCCGAACCCACTACCCTGAGAGATGAAACGGATCCATCGCAGCCTCCGTGGAGTACGCACATATCTAATAAGACGAAGAAGATGATGAAGCTACTTCGGAAAGAGCCCAGGACGGAATGGGAAGGGCATAAGAACCCTACCAGTCCAGCTGCCAATGCGGCTCCATCAGGCTCAAAATCCAAGAAGCTCAAGAAGAAGAAAAGTGCAGCTCGGCGTGTAAAAGAGTCTGCAGGGAGATCGACCATTCAAAAATATATCGATTCTCTTGAAGAATATGAACAAAAGGAAAGAACATTGATTCAATTGATGGAGTTCTTCCCTGTACAAGCGACTAAAATTCTGGAGGAGTTAGAAGAAAACTCCAAAGAAGAGATCCCAGTAGTGACCTGCTACGCCATCCATCTTGGCAGTGAATCGGAAGAGGAGCTATGTTTTCCCGAAGAGGACGGGGAGCTCGCCACAACGGCCAATCAAATCCAGCTCAGAAGCGGCAGGGCTCTACCGCCAAATCAGGGCAACGCCCCAAAAGGGAAGGAAAAACAAGTCGCTAATGAAGAAGATGGCAGAGAACCAGCTGATGAAAACATAAGTCCTTCCTCGGTGGACTATAATGTCTTGGCACATCTCCGGAAGCTTCCGTCTCTCCTGAGCATCTACGACGCCTTGGTCCTATATAAGGAGCTTAGAGATGTTCTCATTCACGCTCTACAAAACCCTGGGCGGTATCAGGCTCACTTTGCGGAAATTAATATGAAAGAAGCCCAACACGCTTTGCATGCCGCCGCAGTCACATTTAAGGATGAAGACTTGCTACTGGGAACAGCTGAGCATAATCGGCCGCTTTACGTGACCGGGTACAGCGACGGAGATCGGATTAATCGCATATTGATTGATCCGGGGTCTTCAGTGAACATCATGAACTTGCGGACGCTGAAGAGTTTGTCAATGGACGTCCGACACCTGTCAAGGGAAAGGATTGTCATTCAAGGCTTCAACCAAAATTGCCAGCAAGTTCTGAGGTCCATAACTCTGCCAATCAAATTCGGGGATCTGCAAACTGAAGCTAAGATATACGTGATCGACACCGACACATCTTATAAGATTCTCTTGGGGCGGCTGTGGCTCCACGATTACGGCATCATTCCGTCAACTCTCCATCAATGCATGAAGTATACTAAAAATGGCGAAGAAAGACACATTGACGGAGACATCCAACCGTTCGGTGTGCATGAAGTCCGATATGAAGATTCTCGGTACTTTATGAACCACCAAAATGCTAAGCCACAACTGACTGAGGATAGACCGGCCCCGAGACTCAAAAGCAAATCTGCGCCGGCTGTCATTTTCAAAAGAAAAAATGCCCAAGTGCGCCCGCATTTCGGTAGCGACACTGATGAGTCCGACGTTGGAAGTCCGTCCTTCCGTAAAACTCGCCCTCATTTCGGTAGCGATACGGATGAATATGTCACTGAAGCCCCATCTAGCAGTAAAGTCTGCCCTCATCTTGGCAGCGACACTGAAGAGTCAGAGGAAGAGGACCTGTCGTGCAACAGCGGTGCAGATTGGACCCCCATGTAAAAAGCGAAACTATGAGAGACCCTCGAAATTGCAGAAGGGTCCCTAGCCGTCACAAGGGTGCCGGAGCAGATGTGCAAAGAGCTCGATGCGTTGTCAGTCTCCACCGTGGACCAGCTGAAAACTTTCTATGTCTCCGGGAGGAAAAATGGACAGAAGGGCATCCTGTTTTACGGGTCAACCCCCGTTGTGCACCCGGACGATCTTTTTATCGCGTGCCTTCCTTATGAAAGAGGCATAAGAGCCGTCCTCAATCCCAAATACTGTGCGCCCGAGATGCGGGAATACTTTAAAAAGTGCGGATGCCGGTTATATCAAACGAAGTCCGAAGCAAAGTTTTACGAAGGGCTATGGCATCCATCCCAGGTCCGAGCACTCATCGATGGACGAATTCTAGATAAACGGGGCATAGGCTACGTTCAACCTGATTCCAAAGCGTGCTACATGATCCATGTTGGTGAGGTCAGCGAAAGATCAAATGATGATGACGAAATAGCCGAGCCAGAAGAACCTCCTCAAGAGCTTGAAGATGGACGACAAGCAACCTTTGATGAGCTAACTGAGATTGACTTAGGAACGCCCGATAATCCAAGGCCGACTTACATCAGCTCACTCTTGTCGGAGGAAATGAAAGAGCAGATAATTGCCCTGCTGCATGAGTTCGTCGACTGCTTCGCGTGGACGTACAAAGAAATGCCTGGCCTTTCCCCTGAAGTAGCCGTGCATAAGCTGGCTATATCTCCTGATGCTAAGCCAGTCAAACAAGCTCCTCGAAGAATGAGAAGGGAGTTGGAAGAAAAGGTCATCGAGGAAACCAAGAAACTCATCGATGCCGGCTTCATCAGGGAAGAGAAATATGCGGATTGGATCGCATGCATAGTCCCAGTGAAGAAGAAAAATGGGCAGATCCGAGTTTGTGTCGATTTCAGGGACCTTAACAAGGCATGTCCTAAAGACGACTTCCCGCTACCGGTCATGGAAATGATGGTCGATGACACCTCAAATTACGAACTGTTCACCTTTATGGATGGCTCGTCTGGATATAATCAGATCAAGATGTCTCCTGAGGATGAGAAACACACAGCATTTCGAACCCCGATCGGAATATATTGCTACAAGGTAATGCCGTTCGGACTGAAGAACGCAGGTGCTACATATCAAAGGGCAATGACCAATATCTTTGATGACCTAATCCATAAAGTCGTCGAATGTTATGTTGATGATCTGGTCGTCAAGACTAAAACCAAGGCCGATTATATCCAAGATCTTAGGACCGTTCTCACCAGACTGAGGGAATACGATCTGAAGATGAATCCTCTGAAGTGCGCTTTTGGCGTGTCATCGGGAAAATTCCTAGGCTTCATAGTCCGACATCGAGGGATCAAAGTTGACCCATCAAAGATAAAGGCCATCATGGAGATGCCCCCTCCGAAGAGTCTGACGCAGCTAAGATCTTTTCAAGGCAAGCTTGCTTATATACGGAGGTTTATCTCAAATTTATCGGGAAGGTGTGGGCCCTTCTCAAAGCTCATGAAGAAAGGAGCTCCTTTTATCTGAGATGCCGAATGTCAAGCAGCGTTCGAAAGCATCAAACAATACTTGTTGCACCCTCCAGTGCTGGCCGCTCCCATTCCAAATAAACCGCTGATTCTCTACACTGCCGCGCTGGATGAGTCACTCGGTGCGCTCCTTACCCAGAATAACGAGGAGGGAAAAGAAAATGCCCTCTACTACCTCAGTCGAACTCTAGTCGGGACGGAACACAACTACTCCCCAATCGAAAAGCAATGCCTGGCTCTAATATTTGCTGTGAAGAAGCTGAGGCACTATTTGCTCGCTCATCGGGTTATGCTGATCTCCAAGGTCGACCCGCTCAAACACTTAATGACCAAAGCAAGCCTAGCTGGCAGAATGGCAAGATGGGTTGTCATGCTACTTGAGTTTGACATAGTTTATACCCCTCAGAAAGCAGTAAAAAAGCAAGCTCTTGCAGACTTTCTCGCTGCTCATCCCATACCAGAAGGGTCGCCGCTAAATTATGAGTTACCCGACGAACAAGTGCTGCACCTCGAGGAAGATGAGCCATGTTGGGAGCTCTACTTCGATGGGACCTCATCAATAAGGAGCTCCGGCAGATCAAGCGCCCCGGAGGTAAAAGCGGGGATAGGATTGGTGTTCATCACGCCATCAATGGGAACCCTACGGCGTTCTTTTGCTCTCACCGAGCCTCAGACAAACAATGAAACTGAGTATGAAGCTCTGATAGCTGGTTTGGAACTCGCCATAGAAATGGAAATCCTTCGGCTACGGGTTTACAGTGACTCCCAGCTTGTCGTCAACCAAGTAAGCGGCGACTATAAGATATACAAACCCGAGTTAGCTCGGTACAGAGGCCGGGTGGTGGAACTCATGAAACAGTTCACTCACATTGAACTAATGAGAATCCCCAGAGCGTTGAACGGAAAAGCCGACATACTCGCTCGCTTAGCCAAGGAGCTGGCTGATCCTGACATGGACGAAATTCCGATCACAGTCAGGAGCCGGCAAATTCTACCCCCAGTCTCTCTACAAGAAGAGGAAAGCGCGGAACAGAAGAGCAGTCCTGCCGAAGAAGCTTCGATCATCCAAGACAAGCCCGATTGGAGGGAACCTTTCATAGAGTACTTCCGATACGACAAGCTGCCCAAAGAAAAATCTGCGAGGATTCAGCTGAAGAAAAGAGCTCTACGATACGTGTTTGTAAATGACACGTTATACTGCAGGTCATATGACCAACTCTGGCTCAGGTGTCTGTCATTGGCCGAAGCCCAAAAGGTCATGAAAGATGTTCACTCGGGCGTTTGCGGTGCTCACCAATCTGGCCCCAGGATGCGACTTCAAATCAAGCGGCTTGGGTATTACTAGCCCACCATGATACGGGATTGCGGAGAGCATGCAAAGAAATGTCAGATCTGCCAAATCCATGGTGATTTCATTCACAAGCATCCCAATCCGTTGCATCCTACGGTGGCGTCGTGGCCCTTCGAAGTCTGGGGCACCGACATTGTTGGCCCAATTGATCCTCCGTCATCCAAAGGCCACCGGTTCATACTTGCCGCGACAGACTACTTCTCCAGATGGGCTGAAACTGTCCCGCTAAAAGAAGTCAAGACAAAAGATGTTCTGACATTCTTCCAGCATAATATTCTATACCGCTTCGGTACACCAAGAAAAATCATTTCTGACAACGGGCCATCTTTCAAGAGCTTCAATGTCTCAAGGTTCGCTACTCAGCACAAGATAGATTGGAGATATTCCTCCATCTATAATCCAAGAGCCAATGGGCTAGCCGAAGCCTTCAATAAGACCCTATGCAAGCTCCTGAGGAAGAATGCTTCAGCCAACAAGAGAGACTGGAATCTCAAACTTCACGAGGCGTTGTGGGCATATCGTACCACACACTGTACTCCAACTCAGTGCACTCCATACTCATTGCTCTTCGGAGTGGAGGCGGTCCTCCCCCTCGAAGTCGAAGTTCCAAGCTTATGAATGGCCGTTCAGTACGAGTTGACGGAGGATGAAAACGTGCTCCTTCGACTTGAAGAGCTCGATGCCCTCGAAGAAAAGAGGCTCGCGGTGCAGCAAAATCTGGAGCTATACCGAGCCCAAATGTCACGGGCCTATGACAAGATAACCCGTCTCCGCGCTTTCAAGAAAGGTGAATTGGTGTTGGTCCTCAAAAGACCGATCATCCCTAATCGACATGCCAAGGGAAAATTTGAGCCAAACTGGGAAGGACCATACGTCATCGAAAAAGTGTTCGGCGGAGGATCCTACCAACTAATAAGTGCCGACGGAGAAAGGCCCATACCACCCATCAATGGCCGATATCTCAAGAAATACTACATGTGAATGCTCCAAGTCACAGGCGAATTGAGCACATCAGCCCTACGGTCTGGATCATACATCCTGCAAAACCGTATACAATCCATGGGCGTAAATGACCCCTATCTCTCCCAAATCCTGCCGGTGAGACTACTTTTAAAGTCCCACCAGCGGCCAAAAAAAACAAAAAAACAAAAAGAATATTAAAATTAAAATAAATAAAAAAAAATAAACGGTATGTCCACAAGCAAAACGGGCACGGATGAAAACCCGAAAGGGCTCCGTGAGTAAAAACAGCAGGACACCGGCGAGTCTGTGAAGACCCGAAAGGACGTAAATTCGTGAAAAGAGATGAAATACACTCGCAAAGTCCTCTCGACCTTGTGAGGAGAAAACCCCTGCATGAGATCCTTACGACTCACAAAGGAGCAACACACTTAGGAATCTCACGATTCCTAAGGAGAAAATACACCTGCGGGATCCTTACGACTCGTAGGGAGAAAATGCTTTTATGGGACCCTCACGGCCCATAAAATTGAAAAGCCTTAGGTGATAAGGACCCAAACCTATCTCCTAAGCCATCGTTCCCCAACTGGTAACGGCAAATGATGAGTCGCTCCTGGCATTCCGCTTCAGTATTAGCGGTGCTGATGCCGACCAAAAACCCAAATCCCAAGTCCTCCCAAGGCAAATGATGAGTTGCTCCTGGCATTATTCCAGTGCAGCAATGCTGATGCCAAACAAGATCCAAATTCCAAGTCCCCAAACGGCGAATGATGAGTCGCTCCTGGTACCACATTCCAGTGCAGCGATGCAGACGCCAACCAAAATCCAATTTCTCAAAATTCTCCCAGCCCTACGATTGGTCCCCAAGTTGACTACCGTATACAATCCATGGGCTCAAATAATTCTCGTCATACCTATGCCCCCACCACAATTACCAGTTACGCGGCCGGTCTCCGCCTTTGGGATTATGCTCCATTGAGAAGACCCACTCATGTGTCCTCACAATACATGAGGAGAACAAACCTTTGTGGGATCCTTACGACTCATAAAGGAAAAACACACTTAGGAGTCCTCACGACTCCTAAGGAGAAAATACACGTGCGGGTTCCTTACGACTCGTAGGGAGAAAATGCTTTTATGGGACCCTCACGGCCCATAAAATTGAAAAGCCTTAGGTGATAGGGACCTAAACCTGTCTCCTAAGCCATCGCTCCCCCAACAGGAATAGGCAAATGATGAATTGCTCCTGGCACGTGTGCTTCAGTGTTAGCAACGCTGATGCCTACCCTAACTCCAAAATCCTAAACTCCAATCCAATAGACCCCTAAGTCTTTAAACTAGGGACAGATGACCCCTAAGTCGTTAAACTAGGAATAGATGACCCCTAAGTCGTTAAATGGGAACGAGGGAAATCTCCTCATGGCAGATGATGATTCGCTCCTGGTACCATATTCCAGTGCAGCGATGCTGATGCCAAACCAAAACCAAAATCCCCAAATCCTGTCATGACAAATGATGATTCGCTCCTGGTACCATATTTCAGCGTAGCGATACTGATGTCAACCAAAATCACATCAAGTCAGCAAAACAACTAATGACCTCCCTGGCAGAATCAAATTCCACCTCGGAAACAAGTCAACTTCATCCCTGACACCGCAAGAAGCGGAGCAAGTCAAATCCAGCACCGACCGTCCAAGTCGCAAAAAAGGCAGAACCGACCGTCCACGTCGCTAAAAGGGAAGCACCGACCGTCCACGTCGCAAAAAGGGCAGAACCGACCGTCCAAGTCGCAAAAAGGGCAGAATCGACCGTCCAAGTCGCAAAAAGGGCAGAACCGACCGTCCCCGTCGCTAAAAGGGCAGCACCGACCGTCCAAGTCGCAAAAAGGGCAGAACCGACCGTCCAAGTAGCAAAAAGGGCAGAACCGACCGTCTAAGTCGCAAAAAGGGCAGCATCGACCGTCCACGTCGCTAAAAGGGCAGCATCGACCGTCCAAGTCGCAAAAAGGGCAGAACCGACCGTCCACGTCGCTAAAAGGGCAGCACCGACAGTCCAAGTCGCAAAAAGGGCAGTACCGACCGTCCACGTCGCTAAAAAGGAAGCACCGACCGTCCAAGTCGCAAAAAGGGCAGAACCGACCGTCCACGTCGCTAAAAGGGGAGCACCGACCGTCCAAATCGCAAAAAGGGCAGAACCGACCGTCCACATCGCTAAAAGGGCAGCACTGACCGTCCAAGTCACAAAAAGGGCAGTACCGACCGTCCACGTCGCTAAAAGGGCAGCACCGACCGTCCACGTCGCAAAAAGGGCAGAACCGACCGTCCATGTCGCTAAAAGGGCAGAACCGACCGTCCATGTCGCTAAAAGGGCAGCACCGACCGTCCAAGTCGCAAAAAGGGCAGAACCGACTGTCCACGTCGCTAAAAGGGCAGCACCGACCGTCCACGTCGCTAAAATGGCAGCACCGATCGTCCAAGTCGCAAAAAGGGCAGAACCGACCGTCCAAGTCGCAAAAAGGGCCGCATCGACTGTCTATGTCGTAAAAAGGGCAGTGCCAGCTTCCCAAAAGGTGGGAACCGAATCAAGTCGCCTCCACGTGAAAGAAGATCCATCAATTTCATGCACATGACCCACATATGTGGTGTGCATTTATTGATGGGGGGCAATTTGTTGGGGTAAAAATTTACACCCCGGTTGACCAAGTCAAAATCAAAGTCAACCCCAAGCCAAGTGGGCCCAAACCCAGATCCAGTGGGCCCATGCCCGGGTCGAGCCCGAACATGAAGCGGCCGGCCTCCCCCCATGCCAAGATAAAAATTTTGTAATAAATAATTTTGTTGCATTTCTTTTATTTTATTTTATGGATAAATATAAGAAAAATAGGCATAAAACCAAATTTTTGTAAAGCCCATGGCTTATGTGCAAAAAGAAATGGCACATGAGCCATGGGATAGGCAAAAATGTCATTTTGTGAAGCCCAAGGGGCTATGTGTAAAGTGTATAGCCTATAAAGGTAAAGATAATGAATATATCTAACTTTTTTTTCTCTCTCCAAAAATTTAGATCTGAGATTTTTTCTCCTTCTTCAAGGTTCCAAAATCTTCTTCTTTCTTTTGAATTAAATCAAGAGTTTTACTCTTCATTTTATAAAATAAAATAGTTTTTCACCACCAAACCCACAAAGGGGAACTTGGATCTGTCACTAGATCTCAAAAAGGAGAGATTTTTAAAAATCCCATTTCTCTTGATCTTCAAGATCCAGCCAACAGAAGAGGAAGAAGAAGAACCCCCTTTATTAACCCAAACCATCTTAGGAGTTTAAACTCCACCCTATTTTCTCTTTAGAGAATTTCCGGGGCTAAAAGCCTCCTTTTCCTCGCCGGCGTGCTAGCGCTCGAGCGCAAAGTGCCCACGTGCCGACACGCGGCGCGCTTGCGCTCCAGCGCCCTGCGCCCGAACGCAAAGCGCCCACGTGCCGACACGCGGCGCGCTTGCGCTCCAGCGCCCTGCGCCCGAGCGCAAAGCGCCCACGTGCCGACACGCGGCGCGCTTGCGCTCCAGCGCTTGCGCTCCAGCGCTCTGCGTTCGAGCGCAAAGCGCCCACGTGCCGACACGTGGCGCGCTTGCGCTCAAGCGCCCAGCGCCCGAGCGCAAAGCGCCCACATGCCGACACGTGGCGCACTTGCGCTCCAGCACTCTGCGCCCGAGCACAAAGCGCCCATGTGGCGCGCTTGCGCTCAAGCGCCTAGGCGCTGGCCCCACGCATCCTTTGGATGTCTTTTTCCCCCTTTATTTATATATACATATATATATATATATACATATGTATACATATGTACACATACACATACTCCACGACACTGTCCCTGTTAGAAAAAAATTTCTAACGGGGCGCTGCTCCGCATCCCGCAAGGGGGCTGCTAGCCTCCTTGACCCCCAGCCCGCTATCCGGGTAGCGGGACCCCCGTAAAAACTCTGCGTGGCTCCCGATATATTCAAAACCCCCCTTCAAAACACAACACACATACACTGCACATCGAGTTCGCATGACCAGTTTAACCCGTCAATCGGAGGTTCCCTCGCTCCAATGGAGAGGGATAATTAACGGAAGTTTAGTCCGCGGCCGCCGGAGATTCGGATCCCCATAATCATTAAACCCCGACCTACCCTAGACAGGGGGAATCTGTAATGCGCCTGACAAGCGCGCGCGTACTCCTATCTCAATGGGGTGACGAAAAACACCCTACAAGACCGAGTATGCGGCATGTGACTAGTAGAGGCACGACCTTCGTCTTTGTAGTTTACTATATGGATTGTGTGAACTACCATGCCCCCATGCTTGGGGCATTTGGAGTTTTGGCCTTTGGAATTTGCCTCAGGCACTTGAGCTTTATCTGGCATCTCTTCTTTGTGAAAAGCTGCTTTGGGAGGAGCCATTGTATCAGGACCCGCCTTGAGATGAGTCCTCTTGTATTTAAAAAGGGAGTTGTTACAATTTGGCTGATATTTAGGGGAAGAGCCGTAGACGATGACCGATTCCTTCACCTGCTTCCACACTTTATATATAGATGAGGAGAGATTCCTCAGAGAGTGAACTAGCTTCTGTTCTCCTTGGATCTCCATGGGCTGCGGAGAACTTTTGAGTGCTGCAGTGGGGGAATTTTTTCCGATCCTTCACAGCAGTTCAAACCTTTTCTCGGTTGGAACAACAACATCGTCTTTGGAGTTGAAGTGGGTGGAGTCAACATGAACGGAGAACTGCCCCATCTTGTTTTATATGATGCTGATATCGATGTCGGCTATTTCTTACGGACGAAATTTGATTAGCCTCAGGATTTTGCAGTGCCTGCCCCCTGTTTTTTTTGAGAGCTTGAATATTCTGTCCCATGTATTGACCTTGGTCCTCAGCTGGTGCCAATCGTATGAAAAATGATGCTGTCGGCAGAACTGGAGCTTGAGGAGTCATCCCATGGAGGACAAACTTCTTTTGGGGTCTCTCGTTTGGCGTTGAGGCACCGAGGGTAGGAGGTGGGAGTATAGACCCAAAGAGAAGTCCCTTCATTTCTTAAAAGGCCAGATTGCAGAGATTTGAGGCTGCAAGTGGCCCATACTTAAACTCCACCGGATGTGACAGAGCCCGAGTTGCGGTGAGTGGAGGCAAACGCCATTCTGCATAGAGATGAAACACTAGCTTTAGTATCTCATCACCTAAGGGCAACTATAAACATATATACTATGATTATTTGATCGCGGAAAAACATGACACACGAAGTGTGGAGTGGAAAGAAGAAGAGGTCCCACCGGGCATGGCAAAATCTGTTTACCGCCGAAGACCGGACTGAGATGCAGAGACATCTAGCCTGAATTTGGGGGCAGATGCTATTTGGACATATCCATCTACCTCTCCGAACATACCAAGTTGATTTATGGCACCGTATATCGGAGATTTGGATAAATGCGACCAATGTAGCAGACTTCATCAGATTCCCCCTCATTTGTGAGGGGTTTTTGATTGTGGGTACGCTCTTCCCTACAGACGCAAGCTCTTGCAATTAATTACGTTATCGTGTTGCAATAACCACTTTCTCCTTCTCCAATAGTTCACTTCGTGTTGTGTATTATTTTGTTTGTTTTGGTTGCCCGTGGATTGTATACGGAGACTAATTTATGTCGTCGCCCGTAGGGTGTGGATTAGTCCAAATCCATATGTTTTAAATTTGGATTTGGGTCAAGAATTTGCATGACGGGGTCCACGTTGGTAGATTGGTTTACCAACGGAAATGAACTTAGGACGCAGATCTCATATAAATGAGATCTATCAGTTCATGGAATATTTGGATTTGATCTAAAAATCGTTAGTCATATTTGAGAATAAAATCAACTTAGAAACAAATGAGCATATGGGCTCAGTTATTTTAGTTTAAGGACATCACGGTCCAACATTCCCTATTTGGGACGAATATTAGTTTAAGGATATTTTGGTCCATTATTGCCATGTTTGAGGCGAATATTAGTTTAGGGACATTTCGGTCCAACGTTTATCTTGCACGCACGTGTATTTGTTACATGGCGGAGTGAACGATGGTGACATGTAATGCGCTCAATTTGGAGTGCGATCCGATTTGAGGTGTGCACGTCAATTTGGAAGTGCATTAATGTGGGATATATCATTCCCTGTCTTGATGAAGTTTTACATCAAGTTAAGACGAGAAAGGAGTTGTTGGTTGTCGGGACCCGCTTCCTCTCTGAAAACATTGAGGAATTACAATGACATATATCAGAGGTGTGAAGAGATGTCCCCTTGAACCAAATCCTGTATTTGAGGGAAAAGATCATGTTGGATCATCTAAGAATCATATGTCTTGTTTGAGACTAAAATTAACTTAGAAGGTATGGGATGAAGATCGGTTTGGATATCTGTTTTGTAACATTTCAGAGATATAAAATAATATTTTTGGAATTTAAATAATAAAATAATATATTTTATTAATATTATAAAAGTATAGAAATTAGTTTTAAATGGAATAGTATGATTATATACATATAGTTTGGAAAATATTTGAAAATTTATATGAATTGTTTATCATGGAAGCATTTATTTGATTTGGACATTTTATAAATTATTATACAATTATTTGTATACAAGTTTGATGCTAAACTTGATTAATATTTTACTAATTATGTATTAACCCTATTTGTGTATCGTGACATGCAACATTTTATGTTGTAACCTTTGTCCATATTTGATGAACCATGGTTTCATTTCCTTTATGTTGTTTTAAATTGTTTTGTTTTTTTTATAAAAAGAAAAAGATAAACAAAGAGGTGGGGAGAAGAGCATGGTTGAGAGAGAGAGAAAGAGAGAGAGGGAGAAGTTTCCACACTCTTCTATGTCTTTCTTCACCTCCCCATTCGCTTCATTTCTTCATCTCCCATTTCCTCATCTCCTTCTCCTTCACCATCACTACCACTCCAAGTCCATCCTCAAAACCATCCCAAAACCAATAACCACCTTTACAAAAATCATTCCTCACATCACTACAAACACCATGGTAGGATCAAGTTGGGACTTTGAGCACTTTGGCCATCCTAAAAATTTCTTAGGTTGCTCTTGGAAGGTAAATCCCTCACTTTTAGTTAAGTGTTAAGTTTTCCTAATCTCCTATAGTAATTTAGAGTTAAACAACTATAGGTTTAATGATCTTGGAAAATTCTAGAATGAGATTTAATGGACATTAAGAGTTGTGGAAGTGCACTTGAGGTTTAGTTAGTGACTTGAACCTCTTAGTGTTATAATTCTGGACTAAACGTGAGTTTAGAAGTCCCAAACATGAACTTGGAATTTTCCGATATTGGATTTTTGTGGAAATGTGATGATCAATTAGAATCTGTTATAACTTGGAGACTCTGAAAAATATTTAGCAAACACAGAGGGATGTGCAGGCCATTAATGTAACACCCTAGTTCATTTATACCATGTTCTATTTATTATTTCTTGATTTTATTTTTTTCTAGGCGCGGATAGTGCATTTGGTATTTGTGTTTGTATCCGACCCAACCCGCATGCTTGAAACCCACCTTGATTCTTGATTACGACTTATCTTTGCTAGAATCCGTGCACACATATGTTCTATATACATGTATCTTATATCTAGTATTGCATATATTTTCAAATACTACAAATTATAGTCAAATAATATATTTCAAATACCTAGCATGGCCTGCATCATACCCCATACTCTATGGTTGCATCCGTATATCGTGTTCTTGTCCCGTTTAGTGAAACAGACTCATTTGGATCGTTATGTGTATATTACGTGTATCCGTTCTTGGGGGTATGCATTTTCTTTAACCGGATATCGCGTTATGGTTTTGGTTGATATGTATATTATCCGTATTTTCAAACCATATTTTTAGACACAACCAGGATATTTTTCGGAGTATTTTTGTATTAGCTATAAAACTCAAAATATATAATATAATATTCTTTATATATTATAAACTGTTATTTATATACGAATATATTTTCTTTAAATAATATCTTAACCCTATATTTTTTTTAACTAATATCCTAACCCTCTCTCTATCTCTCTCCTACATACATATACATATATATATTTAAACCTAATTAAACAAAACCTCATCCTCTCTTTCATCTCTTTGTCACCTCTCTCTTTCCCGCCTCGCGAGAACCCTAACCCACACCCGAGCCTCGCCGTCGTCACCACTTCGCCGCCGACCATCCCTCACCTCCGTCTCCTCACCCCCCTCTCTCCTCCCGACACCAAAACTAATTGATTTGCTAAAAGGTGTTTTCGTAAAGTAACCGCAATCAAGACGGCGTCGCTAATAGCTAGCCGCGATGAGTACGGGTCGTCCGCAGGGAAACGTGAATTCTTTTTTGGCTTTAGATGAGTTGATTGAAGATGGGATAGTTGTTTTGTCGTTACGGATATAGAATTTTATAAAGGAAAGGATCGTAGGGTTCATAGGACTTAGTAATAATGGATGAATAATTAAAAATGACTTCTTTTATCTTTTAATAGTTTAAAATTAGATCGATAGTGATGAATGTAGATTAGGGTTTCTTAGAAAAAACTAGGGTTTCCCTACTACTAACCCTTGTCCTTATATTGATCTCTATTCATGTCTAGCCCTTAACAAAACAAGTGTTAAACCAATCTCAAATCGTGGTCGTGACTAGCAATAAATTGGTAGCACACCCGATAAGGATGTTAACATTTATTTTGCTAGAGTTTATAGACTTTAAAATGTATAAAAGAGATTAAAAGATTTTATTATCCATTGTTCTACCCTATCCTACGAACCCTAGCAAGCTAGAAATTACTCGCTCATGGTTAAAGATTTAGAAGAAAGGATGAAGAGTGAAAACATGATTAAGATGCAGGAAGTAAGTGCGGAAATTAATTGCAAAAAGAGCAATAAAAACACTACCTTTATTAATTAACTATTGCATACAACTTTTCTCCTTAGAAAGTAGAATACAAGAACCCTAGTTTGCTCTAGATCTCTCTCTTTTAGAAAGTAGATGATTAGCCGATGATCACTCGGATGCGTGGATCGCTTGGATCTCTTGATCTCTTCGATGATAATTTTTAATGTGCAGCTTTCGGTCCTATATATAGTCCCAGAAACTAGAAACCCTAGATGCCATCTGTGAATATATTCTGTTAAGGTCAAATTCCCGAAATATCACATCGTAAGGCAATAAAACTGCCGCGGAACCGCCGCATATAGCCTTGTTTGGCAGCGGTTCCGCGGTGGTTTGGTGGTATCAAATTTTAGAATTTTTTGTGGTCTGTTGTGTTGCCATTTGGAGATCTTCTTGATGTCTAGATTATGAAAATAATGCTCTGAGTCTCTGCCGTTGCTAGATCTCTCGATTTGCTTCTAAATTTTGGCAGATTCGGTTTTGATAACCCGATTTGACTCGGATCTCTTGTTTCGATTCCAGACCTGAGATAATATCTGCATAATATCTCAAATCATAGTGTCGGTAAAATTGGGTATTTTTGAGATATTATCCTAACCATTTATATGATATAATATGTTAAGAATATTGATTAGTTATATTTGATATGATATGCATATTTTAATTACTAAGATTTCATATAAATATTATATGCATATATTTTCCCTCATTATGTTAATTATAATGTAGAAACATATGATAATAAACTTTTACAAATAAACCCTCATATATTCTATATTTACAATAAACACCTTTTAGTACTTAACATTAGTACGGAAAATGTTCATTAAATGTGCAATATTTTAGACTAATCAAATATCTCCAAACTTAACTTTGATCGTCCCGAGCAAACTAGTTATAAAAGAGAAAAAAGAAAAACTAACTAGCACACTTTCATGGGCAACACGATTGCACTGAGCACGTACGACAAACCTTTAAACCTCTTGGTGTCCCTAGTAGGAGGAGTGTTATCTCCTGAGGGTTTTGAGCGGATTACACCTATAAAATCTCATAATAAAAGAAAGAAGATGAAAGTTACATACAAAGATAAAGAACATATAAAAAAAAAGAACTTGAATATAAGAGTTTCAAACTATAATAGCTTTTTAATTGACATGGACCCTATCATAATAGTCGTGAAAAGATGTAAGAAATCACATCCCTCAATAAAACATTGCCTTTAGTCGTCCTTCCTACCTTTCTTCCAAATATCGATCATATACCCCTACGTGTGTAAAAGACATCCCTATACTTAGATAATTCAATTCAAGTTATCATACTCTTGTACATCTTCCTTAGTACTTTTTAGTCGGTGAATGTTTTATAGATGGAATTGCTCACACATTCTTCATGCGACCGTTAATACTTCTTGAGGTACTAACCAATCGATTACCAAACATTCTCACTCTTTTAGGCATAATTAGCAATATCCTAGTCTTGTAACACCTAAGGCTTAGCAGTGACTCCCAAACCAGTTGGTCTAAGGCACTGGGTGATAAGGCACCCACGCTATATTTTTTTATGCTGCCTTAAGTCATTACAAAATTAGTATTCATTTTTCTTCACCATTTTTATGCCATTTATATTTTTGTTTATATATATATATTTTCCTTCATACTAAGGCTTTTAGACAAAAGCATTTCAAGGTATCCTTTACTATCCCAAGTTTCAAGATGTGTGCAAGTGCGTATAGTAGGGTATCAACGTTCAGAAGTTTGGACTCAAGAATAAGGACTATTTTTCAAACTCATTTCTATTCTCAGATTAGTAATTCCTTTCATCTTACTAACCTTTTGGACAACAGCTCATGACTACCTATTACTAGCTTCGTTTTAAAATATCTAATTTTCGTGATTTTCTTAAATCTCTTCCTATCATTCATATGTATTTTTCACATCCTAACTTTTATTATCAAAAAATTTTAAAAAATTTTGTGCTATTTTTTAGTATAATGCAAAATGATTCGTGAATAAGCACAAACCTCTCCCAAACCTATTTGCAGCAGTGTCCTTACTGACATTATCTGTTAAGCTTAAGAACATATAGACTTCGAAGGAAAAAGTTCTCAATTATTAGCAAAATGGGACCAAAAAGTCAATGATAGTGAAATCCTCCCCCAAACTTATTTTTGGGTCACAATTGTGTAAAAAATTTCCTTTTCTTTTAAGAGCCAAGATATTTTTCTCCCCTCCCAAACTTGAGTGAAACAGAATTAAGCATTTAAAATTATAAGAGGGGGGATAAAGTTATTGGTCTATGCAAATCTTTACAAAAACCAAAAGTTAACACCAACCATTCGAATATCAATATAACACCATGGTTGGTAGAAGATCATAGACGTGAAGAAGTGGGGAGATAAGAGGAGTAATCGATCGGGTTTACGTTTCGGTTGGTAGAGACGAAACAGTGATGGTGAACGATAATGAGAATGTGAATGATTATGAATGGGTGGAATAGCCACATTCTCGTATGGGATAAGAAGAAGGGGTGTTGATTCAACTTCTCCGACCTCAAATGGAGGCGCACGAATTTCAAATGGAGGTTGATTCATCACAACATCCAAGTCAAGTTCTTCGTCGAAAATATTTTCAAAACTTTCATCGATGATGATCCCATCGGAAAGAAAAGAATCAGTGGAATAAGTCGATTCTCTAGGAAGATTAAAAGTTTCAAGGTCAGTCTTTTTCGCGCCAGAATTCAACACACTTAATTTGTCATAAATTATGGATGTAGGAGCCTCAAAAGCTCATCTATCTTATTTTCAAAAGAGTCCAAATCAAGTGGGCTTTCAAGAATCATAGAACTCGAAATACCGGAGTGTGATTCATCAAAACTCAGTGGAGTTGAAAGAGAATTAGAAGAACCAAAGAAAATGGGTGATGAAATGAGTAAACAAATTTGGGTGTCGAGCATTGTTGAATCAGATGTGGGAGATGAAGGCTGAATATCGTTTTACTTATCGGATAGGTCGGTGGTGAGAATAGAATCGGTTAATTAGAAAAGAAGATGTTCGTATTCAATAGAAGAGACATGATGGGTCGGAGAATCCAACTCATTTAACATAACGGGTTCATCTTCAACGATATTCTCATCACCGCTCTCATTAACACCTTCGGTCAAACCAAACGAATAGGTATTTAAGAATTCATCGATTATACTATCCTCAATCGATAAATCACTTGGTTCACTTGATGGAGTTGGAAGATTTGAAATATTAAGTGTAGTCGGATAATGATCGGTTTGATTTAAAATGGGGTCAAGCTCTCTTTCACACTTACTATTTGCAAAGTCAAACATGTTATTCTCGGACACCTCATCACTTAGATTATGAAGTGGTTGAATATCGAATATATTCAGTTGGGGTGCAGGATGGAAGGTGTCGAGGTCAAAAGAATTGGTTTTGGCTTGACTTTGATGGATCTCTTGATCTTTGTCATTACTCAATTCCAACTCTACTTCAAAACTAGATATGGGTTGTGAAGAAGTTCCAATGAAGCATTCTCTTTGAACCGTGGAACTTCATAATTGGTTTTCAGAAGCACTGTCTAGATAAGATGAGGAAGTTGAGTATGGTTGGGAAGTGTCTAATTGTTGGCTATGGACAAGTTCAATGTGTTCCACAATTGACATGCGTTTATGATTTGCTGCGTTAGCCTGAAGGGAAATGTTAAGAAGAGATGCCTTTAATTGTTGGCTACGGGCAAGTTCAATGTGTTCCACAATCGACATGCGTTTCCGATTTGTCCTATTCAAGATAAGTGTCAACATGAGAGCGTGTGAAAGTTTGGTACTGTGGATAAGAATTAGAAGGGTGAACCTAAGTTTCATAAACAAGATTAGGATCAGCATTGTGATATGAAGAATATTGAGATTGGTTGGTTAGTTGGCGACTGGCAATTACTATTTGTTCAGTAATGGTCATGGGTGTAAAAGATGTCATATTCACTTCAAAACGAGTATATGGTGTTTGTTGTCCTAACGGTTTTGGATTAGTGAAAGGATTGAAACTTTGGCTTTCAGCCTTCGCAATATGCTCAGTGATGGACATGCGTTTCGAAATTCCCTCACTCACCTTAAACGGATTATCAACATAAGAAGATGTGGAATTTTGATGCGGTTGATAGGATCTTGAGTGAGATATCCAACTGCTCTTTTTCACGTGCTCTATCTTATCCCTTAAAGACATGGTAGAGTCGGATTTTGTATCGAAGTAGTTACGAAAACAAGATATATCTGGTTCTGGATAGCAAAGCTCGGTAAGAGTTCGTCTGTTTGGGTTATCCATTATAAGAAAGTGAAAAGAAAAGAGGGTGATGGTAATGATTTAAGCTCTTTTTGGATTTTGGAAATTATTTTGCTTTGAAAGAGGGACTTGAGGCCTGACTCAACAAATCACAAAATACACAATCAATCCCTAGAATTAGGGTCACCTAAGTCAAGTCACTAGACCGTTCCTAGACTTCCAAAGGAAAAATCGCAGGATCAATCCTCTACTAACTCCTTATCAATCTTGTGGCCAGTTAAGTGCTTGGGAAGTGGGAGGTATCTGCCATATGAATCACCGAAAGTAGCGGGCCTAATTAAGTAACCACTTTCCTTAGTCACGCTTGCCTTAGACACCACAAGAAAAATGTGGATAAGCAATAGATTACCCACGACCTTTCTCTGTCCTAATTGAGCGCAACAGTCCTTAGGGCATATTTTTTATTAATGTAGGGTGATGCATATGCATGTTTGTGATTTGTGGGGGTTAGAAAGGGTGATGAAATCCCCACGTAATCTGAATTTGGGTTTATTGCCCCTTAAAGTCCGGTTTAAATATGCAAAACAAACCAAAATCTAAAACACGCAAAATTATTTTTAGCGGCAATGTTTGCAAAGAATTCTAACGGGTAGAATCAATTTATTAGAGTTTTATAGGAGAAAGAAATATATTAGGAAATTACTTAAGGATTTTGGGGGCCTAAATCTACCAACGTGTTGCGGTTCTGCCGCAATACGCCTATTTCCGCCGCGGTCTTGAGGGATTTTTTGCTAATTTTTCTTCAGGGCCCTCCTATACTCTTCTGGTTCAAGTTGATAGTCTCTGAATCTCTATTTCCTTACTCCAGTTACTCCAGATTCTCTTGCAAAACTTGTACAATAATCGTTAAATATACAAGATGCGTTTTTTAATTTTATGTTATGGATTTAATAAGAATTCAACCCGAATAGCAAGAAAAAAATTACGACCGTCTTCCTGGCAACGGCGACATTCAATTGATCTGCTAAAAAGTATTTTCGTAAAGTAACCGCAATCAAGACGGTGTCGCTAATAGCTTTCCGCGATGAGTACGGGTCGTCTGCAAGGAAACGTGAACTCTTTTCTTACTTTAGACGAGTTGATTGAACATGGGATAGTTGTTTTGTCGTTACGGATATAGAATTTTATAAAGGAAAGGCTCGTAGGGTTCATAGGACTCAGTAGTAATGGATGAATAATAAAAAATGACTCTTTTTATCTTTTAATAGTTTAAAAATATATCGATAGTGATAAATGTAGATTAGGGTTTCTTGGAAGAAACTAGGGTTTCCCCACTACTAACCCTTGTCCTTGCATTGATCTCTATTCATGTCTAGCTCTTAATAAAATAAGTGTTAAACCAATCTCAAATCGTGGTCATGACTAGCAATAAATTGATAACGCGTCCGATAAGGATGTTAACATTTATTTTGCTAGAGTTTATAGACTTTAAAATATATAAAAGAGCTTAAGAGATTTTATCATCCATTGTTCTACCCTATCCTATGAACCTTAGCAAGCTAGGAATTACTCGCTCATGGTTAAAGATTTAGAAGAAAGGATGAAGAATGAAAACATGATTAAGATGCAGAAAGTAAGTGCGGAAATTAATTGCTAAAAGAACAATAAAAACATTACCTTTATTAATCAACTATTGCATACAACTTTTCTCCTTAGTTAGCTCTAGATCTCTCTCTTTTAGGAAGTAGATGACTAGCTGATGATCGCTCGAATGCGTGGATCTCTTGGACCTCTTGATCTCTTCGATGATGATTTTTAATGTGCAACTCTCGGTCCTATATATAGTCCCAGAAACTAGAAACCCTAGATGCCATTTGTGAATATATTATGTTAAGATCAAATCCCCGAAATATTACATCGTAAGGCAATAAAACTGTCGCGGAACTGCTGCATATAGTCTTGTTTGGCAATGGATCTGCGGCGGTTTGGTAGTATCAAATTTTGGGATTTTTTATGGTCTCTTGTGTTTCCATTTGGAGATCCTCTTGATATCTAGATTATGAAAATAATGCTCCGAGTCTCTGCCGTTGCTAGATCTATCGATTTGCTTCTAAATTTTGGCAGATTCGGTTTCGATATCCCGATTTAACTCGCATCTCTAGCTTGGATTCCAGACCTGAGCTAATATCTGCACAATATCTCAAATCATAGTGTAAGTAGCATTGGGTGTTTTTGAGATATTATCCTAACATTTATATGATATAATATGTTAAGAATATTAATTAGAAATATTTGATATGATATACATATTTTAATTACTAAGATTTTATATAAATATTATATGCATATATTTTATCTCATTATGTTAATTATAATGTAGAAACATATGATAATAAACTTTTACAAATAAACTCTCATATGCTCTATATTTACAATAAATATCTTTTAGTACTTAACAATAGTAGAAAAAATGTTCATTCAAATGTGCATTTTAGACTAATCAACCACCACCACCACCATCACTTTCACCCATACCCGACGACCCAAAAAACCCACGCACCCATCACCTCCAACCCCCGACCTCGTCGCCGTCCTTTCACCCCGACGTCATCACCTCGACCTCCTCCTCCTCACCAACACCCTCCTTTCTCGAGCCCACAACCCCGACCCGAGCACCCATCACCGAAAACCCACTAACCCTGCACCTGACGCAACCCTAGACTTCCACCGCCGGTGACCCCTCGTTGTCACCACCCCTTCTTCTCTCTTCCTCAACCTCACCTTCACCTCTTTCTAAGCCCGACGAAAAACCATCCCCCGAGCAACCCCTACAACCTAAACCACACCTCATGTCACGCCCCGCTTTCTGGTATACGGGGAGGGGATGCAACAGATTACGCGACGTATTTACTCAGAAGTAAACACGCTAAGCGTATCTAAGCAATATAAAATGTACACAAGAGACAAGAATATAAATGAACAGCAACTTTATTTATTAAACAATTGTTTACAAGTACAACTGGAAATGTAAATATATGAATGGAAAGCAATACCTAAACAATTGCATAACTGAAAAGAAAATATATACAAGTGACTATAGCGCAGGGTCTTCAGTGTACTGCTCAGGGGTCTACTCCAAGTGCTCCTAGCTGGTCTCGAACTCTTCAGAGTTGGGTCCTCCTGACAACATTCCAAAGAAGAAGAGAAATATGAATGTCGTCAGCGAACAATCGCTCGGTAATTCTCAAAGAAAGAAGCAGAAGAATAGACAGAAAAGAGAGTATATCTAGTATAATGTTTGATTATTATGTTAACGTAGTGTTTGTAGCTTGGTACAGAATATACCAGTGTATATGAGAGGAGTCCAACTTACACCGTGGACTTTGGTAACCCTACAATGCTCTGTCGAAAATACCATGAAACAACGGTATGGATGTAATTACGTCTTTTAGTAACCATCTCGTGCCACCTTTAACATATTCCGTACCAGTCTACCCCTTTATAAACTCCGTAATGTTTATTGTATTGATTGTACTGATTGTATTGTCTTATCATGTAGTAAATGGAAGACTTTCCGAAACCATGATATCAGTAAACAGAATGGATATAATTGGATA
The DNA here is from genome assembly GCA_030015575.1 of Agapanthus africanus. Lineage (NCBI taxonomy): Eukaryota > Viridiplantae > Streptophyta > Magnoliopsida > Asparagales > Amaryllidaceae > Agapanthus > Agapanthus africanus. The sequence goes on from CM057343.1 coordinate 686,144,642, forward strand.
GTCATGTAATCAGAGTATATCCATGGTTCGGTTTAGTCGAGGCAGATTGATATAGATTGAATTCTGGTATTCATGCATTCATGTTGTATTGTAGTTATACTTGAATTGAATTCAAGATGGATTATAATTAGATTTGACCATGACTCGAACTGAGTCAGACTTTTAAACAAAATTGAAGTCCTGATTGTTTTGATGTTATCGGTAACTGCTGCACATAGACGGCAGGATTTATGTCTTTTTTCAAGAAAATTATCTTGTTGATAACACCGCTATTAGATTTTCTATCTTAGATAGGCAAGCACCCACTTTCTCTCGCTCCCCAAGACTCAAGAGAATTGGTCCCGCTTAAACCTATATTTACTAGGTTCCTTATTGTAATTTAGTATAACTTGAGAGGGTTTTATATAAAAATAGTTTTGATATATTTTCAAAATACACCTCAAGTATTTAATCATCGTCTTTAGGGGTTTCATAGATGTATATTTTATAAAAGTAAAATTTTCTAGTGAGTAGAACCTATTTTTCATTGTATATGGTATTTTAATGAAATATTGGAATTTGTATTGAATTGTAATGGTAGTTTCATGAAATTGCGATTCCTTTGATTTAGAAAAACAAGAAATATTTATATTATATTTTAAAATAGATATTTTGATAATAGTTATAAATATATATATTTAATAAATATAAATTTTATTTATTTTTGTAGAAATCTCATTTCTTAAAAATTGCATCAAAATTCCATCTAGATCGAATGCTCCTTGCGGAGGTCTGCATCTCGCACTATTAGGTCCGAGGATGTGCAATCACCCGCACCATCCCAATCGGGGTTCCCCAAAATGGGTTGTAGAAGCGCAATTGCAAAGAATTTAATTAATACACTTTTTAAAGAAAACGGTTTTGCATGTTTAAGGTATTTAAATGTAATGTCGTATTTTGCCCCAAAAGAATGTTTTACAAACTATCGTGCTATATCAAGGATGAGTGTTGTGATGAGGTAGGTCATTATCTCATGAGTTATCTAAAGATAATACGGTTAAATTGAACAATTATAAGTTGTATGTAACATGATGGTATTTTACTGTAAAAGTGAAATAAAATTTGCAGCATGAATTATTTTGAGATGAAACTTGTTCTAATATATTTATTTATATTTTTTAAACATTGTGAGAGAATATAGTATTTTATTATTTAAGAAAAAATGGAGTTTTTAAAGAAAAACGAATTGGGGGTCGGAATAACTCCGCTTCCGACGAATTTTGAAAAAGAGAAGTTTTAGAATAGAGATGGAGTAGGGAATGGGAACTTACTGGCTATAAAGGAAGAGGGGAGGTAGAGAAAGACTTTAGAACCGTCAGGGCATCGTTTTGTCGCCGGAATCTCCCCGAAACGTCGCCGGAACCTTACCCTTTACTAACTCCACTTGCACAACTTAGAACTTGGAAATTTTAGAGAGTTTTTGTATTGAAATTCTGAGTGAGGAGGGGTGAAATGTGGTGTGGTATTTATAGGGAAAAATTAGGGTTTAGGGTAATGAAGAATAGAATTAAAATGTGCATTAAAATGTGGATTAATGCCCATTTTTAATTCTCTGTTTATTTTTAATAAAAACAAACAGTACAGGGGTTAAGGGGGGAGGCCAAAAGGTGTGGAGTTAAATTTTGGGGAGCATCCCCTACGGGGGGCCCAACGGTGCTGGTCTTGGCAAGGATCTTATCGGCCAATTGGGTTGGTTTGGGTCTAAATTCTTGCCACGTGTCCTAGTCGTATCATATACCCAGTGCACATGTTTGATTACTCTGTGACTTTTCATTTTACATGTAGTGCACGTGTAAACCTTTGGGCTTCTAAAAGATTAAAAGAAAAATCAATTAAAAATATATATGGCTGGGGGATTCGATCACAGGGGCTACGTCATAGCAGTGCAAGGCTTTACCAATGAGCTACAAGTGCTTTCTTACTGTTAAAAAGCAAATTTAATTTATAACTTATGTTCAGGCTTAGCTATTCCTTTCTGTATTTTGGAAAAATTATGTACAGAAAATTTAGGGTTGTTACACCGCACGCACACACCCATCGCCAGAAAACCCACAACCTCGTCATCACCCATCACCTCCTCATCTCTGACCCCAGAACCACACCAGAGAACCCCAGCCCCTATTCTCATTTCTTCTTCTTCTTTTCTTCTCTTTTGCTTTCTTGGTTTCTTTTTCCGGTGATCGCCGGAGTCGCGCACGTCGCCGACGATCCGGGCAACCCAGACGTCGTTCTCATCCAGCGTGGTCACGTTCTTGAGTAGCTTGGTTCAGTTCTGTATGCGTGTGTGCATCACGACGTTTACTCGACGTCGAACGCGGCATACGTACCCCGACGTGAGATCCGACCAAGCAAGTTTATCTTGCTACATTCTATGCCACTATATTTATATCCATATGAATAAAAATATTACATGTAATTTAATTCTGCATCCCATGTAACTGTTTTACCGTTTTACGATACCCGTACGTATCCATACTGACTTTTGCATATCTAAACCGGAACACCATGATGTCATTTCATTATTATGTTATCATGCCATGTTATCTAGCTTGCATCATAAGTAGTCATGGATATATATAGGTTATTACAGATAGACACATATGCATCCTGATATCAGCACTTTTTACCGTGATCCTGATATTCGTTACAGTATTACTTGTATCCACTTGATACATATGCACCACATGACATGCCCTGATATACTACTTGACTTGTTACCTGATCTTTTTACTAATGCCGACAATCCTGACTTGTTGTCCTGACGGACGTTATCTGTTGTCTATATAGACAAAACCTATACCTGCTTGGTCTTGTGTTGGTATTAGTTCCATACTTTCAATACCTGACCTGAACACATAACCTTGGGGGTAAGGGGAAATCAATAATGAAACCTGACTTGTAACTCGACAGTTCTATGCTTATACTGATCAGTCTTTACGGGCTAGGCCGTCCCCAGGATGCTGCTGCTGACATCATTCATCTGTACATGTTACTTGTTTACTGCCTAGCGGCATGTCTCGAATTCAGCCCGAAAATCTGGACCATGGTCCCGGGCATGCATAGGATACTATTGAGTTACATCGACGATTCCATTAAATTGATTTCAAAAACTTTAGAATAGATAACCCAGTAGCACAGTTTAGATTACTCATCGCACTTCACATACATATACACACCTCACTGTTTATATTCATGCTGTTGATTTATATTCATGCCTGCATATCTGGTTACATCCTGGTTATTACTATTGTTTGATATTATGACGCACTGATGTTTGGGTTTTGCATGGCCTAGTTTCTCTATCTCTATCGCAGGCTGACCAAAGGTATTTTATCCGTCAATCCGAGCAGTGAGGATCGTGTTAGTGATATTTAGTTTAGTTATTTTTCCGCAGCTTTTATTTCTTGATGTGAGCCCATATTGGGACGTATTTCCAGATGTTATTGTTTATTGGATTTATTCATTTCCGCTTATATTTTCTTAACTCTTTATTTTAGCAAATGGACATGTATTAGATGGTTTTATATTTTTTTACTGTTCTTGATATTCTATAGACAGCCGTAATGTGAATATGGAGGGATATTTCCTAACCACAAATAGCATGGTTGGCTCTGTCACGTGTCGAAGTTAGCACACTCTGGAAAGCGGGGCGTGACAGTGTTTGTTTGGTATCAGAGCCATAGGATTTAGGTTAATCGGGTTTGGTTCTTTTGTAGTTGGGTATTGAACCCAATACACTAACCAGAAAACCTGTAATTAGGAACATGTCCTGCCATATTGTTGTCGTGATTCTTGAATCTTATCTTTCTCTTGACCCTTTATCTTGATGATATGGAAATGATTTTGCATCTCCACTTAGGAATGCTCCTGATTCCATATTAGTTGTCCCCTCCCATCTCTTCGATTCTGAAACTAGGATTTGGGCAACTTGAATGGAGTTATGTGATTGTAACTATGAACCGCGGCATAGTTATAATGCGGTATTTAAGTAACTTGGAGTCCTATTTTGATTCCTTTTCTTGATTTATGGTCTTTATATTAACTTGTTTCTCTCAGTTTGCTTATCAGTTTATGTTTTATCGCAAGCTTGAATCCAACAACCGCATTGTATCTTTCCCCTTGTCCCGTAGTGACCAATCTATTTGTGTTTTGAAGAACAAGGAGAAGTGCAGGATTACAGTAGTACCAACTGCTTCAATACCGTTCAGATGCGGGATGTTTCAAGGAGTTCCGACGAACCCGCCTCAGGTTATCATAGTAGCGCAGCGGAAGAGTGGTGGGTTGATAACCCACAAGTCTTAGAACAAACTTGTAAGATACAATGTGGTTTACAGAAAGTATTATCTTGATTTTTTTTTAGATTTTTACCCACCGTTGGATCTTTGATAAGGGCTTCTGTTTACAGAAAGTATTATCTAGTTTTTTTTTACAAGATCGGGAAGATATTTTTCCGTACAAAACTTATTCTGTAGAACGGTGATTTTTTAACCACCATTGGATTTTAATCCAACGGTCCTCTGTTTTACAGAGGGCATAGAATTTTATTTTATGATCCCACCGAAGGTATATTTCTTTTTTTTTTTAAATTTGAGAAATATTTCCTCTCAACAGAATATTAATTCTGAGTCTTGATGATTTATCATCTCCGTTGGATCTTTGATCCAACGACTCTGTTTAACAGAGAGTAGAATTTAATTCTATCTGGGCGCCGGCGCTCACGTGTTGTGCATATGAGCGCTAATTAAGGTTTTAATTCCTTTATGTGCTTTGAACATTGGCGCTCGTGTGAGGAGCACGTGCGGCGCCATATAAGAGTTTTTAACTCTTGCGCTGGCGCCCTTGTGGAAGGCACGTGAGGCGCTACCTTTTTAAAAATTTTGGAACATGGCTTTACTCTTTTATTGGGGGAAACAAATGCCCCCCCCCCCCACCGTTGCCCTCACGTGGCTCACACATGAGTGCAACGGTGACACCTTTTCCACCTTTCGATTTCCTGGGGAGTTGAACCGGCTCTTAAAATTTTATAAATAGGGCCTTTGGCCCTTGAGATGGCTGTTGTTCATCTTCTTTTTAGCCTTCTTCTTTTCTTGAGAATAATTCTCCTTTCAGAGCTCAGATATCTATTCTTAAAAAAACTCTTAGAGTTTCACTCCGTTTTCAAGAATCTTGGTAAGGATTCTGGCCATTTTCCTTAAAAGAGACTCTTTTGTCTCGGATTTCTTTTAACCTATTAACAGAGCTTTGCTCTTTCCTTGAGATGATTTTGATAGACCATTAATCTCAAAAGATCCTAGGGTTCTACCTTATTACTTTGATATTTTATTCCGGTGTATTTCTCATGGAGATTTTTTTGGAGTTAATCCCATTATTTAACTCTAGGATGTTCTACAAAGCTTGGCTCTGAGAAGATTTCTTTTTAAGAATTTTTTTGGGGAATTTTATTCCTTCTTTTCTTCTCTCTGCAGATTTGAATCTGCTGTAGAGCCCGTTTCTCGGGGAGTTTAACTCTATAATTTAATGAGATTTTTCATTAAATTGAAAATTCACTTAGATTCTTGCAATAAGTGCTTTCCTCATCATTGCTGGAGGTGTTAGAACCACTGTTTTTATTTTAGATTCCAAGAATCTTGATATTTTGATTGCTAACTTTTTACTGAATTTTCTTTCCAGATACTATGACTTCTTATCTATATGATCTTGACGAGATTATCTCTTATGAAGACATTTGCGTCCAAAGGCTGCTGTCAAGACCATGAGTTTACGGATGCCCAATGCGCTGAGGTGATGCGTCGCTTCGATGATTACAATGGTCGACTACTCCCCCGCCGTTCCGCTCTTTTGAAAATTATCGTGGGAGCGATTTGGGAAGCACTTCCTGGACATGACGAGACTATGCCGCTTGAGGCACTTGATGATGCTGAAGACAAGGTGCATTCAGTATATCTGATGGGCTTGATCTCAAAGAGGCAGCGAAATGATCTTGTCGATGTTTTGCATCGCGTGTTCTAACAGACGGCGATAATATCTTCCTACCAGAGGATGGACGATATCAGCGGGGATCCCGACGCTTGCATTCGTGAGAAAATGCATAAGAAAATGGTTAGAAAAGCCAGAAGCGCTTTACTCGGACTTACTTCTGAATTCTTAAATCCATGTCCGGAATCCAGTGTTTTGCTATTATAAACATTTTGATAATGTTTTTGTTTTGTTGCTATCACCAATTTATAAATTTTCCCGAATATGAATGACAATATCTCTCCTTCTATTATACCACTGCTCATATATACCTCACGTGAACTAGTAGTCACCCGTGTGTGTGTGTGTATGCCGGCGCCCACGTGTTATGCGCGTGAGGCGCTGCCATAAGTTCCGATGATTGGCGCTGGCAGCCGCATGTTACGCGCATGAAGCGCTACCACCGATTCTAATCCTATAAAGGATTAGCGCCAGTGATCACGTGTCACGCACGTGAACCGCTAGAATCGTTCCAACTTCTTGATCTGATTCCCATGAGTCATCTCTTTCTTTTCCCATGTCCCTTTTTTTAGGCCGTGGAAATAGTCCCACCATGCATATAATTTTCTGTGCCTAGCCTTGAATGCTTTTCTTTATAACCTGAAGCTATGTCTTCCTCCTCTTCTCACAGAAAGAACCATTTCTCTTAACAGATTTTAAGGTAACCATTTTCTAAAGTAACAAACCAAGAGCTATGGCTTGCGATCGTCCTCACGCTTGTCGGCAACCATGGGAGGTGCCTATCGAGGAGATTATTCCTCATTTTGTTGCACGGTTAGTGGATCCCCTTCTCACCGATGACCAATATGACACGGTGATGTATGAGCTCCTGACCTGTAGGGCTCTCCTCTTCCCGTGGGCTCCATTTGGCTCTGGGTGATTTTCCTATCCGTGCTTGCCAACATCCCCCTCATCCGAAAAAGATGACTCCGGCAATTCTCTATGCGGCGGAAGACAAGATCGAGTGCTTTCATGAGACAAGTTTGATTACCCAGCCTCTGAGGGACCATTTGGTTCAGTTGCTAAGCCAGATACGGGCTCAGCGGGCTATCATACCTGCCTTTGCTGATGCGCATGACGCTGACCGATGGGGAGAAACTCCTCACGAAGACCGCCACTTCGACATGGTGGAGAGGGCAGATAGGGAGTTGGGGAATTTTGTTTATTGTTTTGTTAACCCCTGTATCCTTGATCCCATATTTGGTGATTTCTTCCCTGTAGAGTAGGATGTTTATTTTAATGTATTTCTCTTATCATTGACTGTTGAGTGTTTCATCTTCATCGCATATTCGTGTGTGCATCTTGAGTCTGCACATGAGCTTTATACTTTACCCTTATGAATTTTTGCTAAGTGCAATAGCCATCGTTGTGCTTGTGTCACACACTAATCCTTCTCATGTATATACAAATCAGCACGCTTTGGAGGCCATTTCCATTCAAGTACGTATATAGTTGTAAATGAGCGCTTAAACGGGTGTGAGTCGAATACTCTTCTTACTACCTTGTATAGCATACGGTGGGTTTCGGGGTGACATAGCATACGGTTGCTTCCCATAGGTTGCTCCTTTCTGTTTCCTGATGTCTTAATTTAGCGCCCATTAGTTTATTTACTCATTTCGGAGTCCGTAGTTTATTCACTCGTTTCGGAGTTTCTAGTTTATGTACTCATTTCGGAGTCTGTAGTTTATTTACTCGTTTCGAAGTTTCTAGTTTATGGACTCATTTCGGAGTTTCTAGTTTATGGACTCATTTCGGAGTTTGTACTTTATTCACTCATTCCGGAGTCTACAGTTTATGGACCCATTTCAGAGTCTGTAGTTTATTCACTCATTCCGGAGTCTCTAGTTTATGAACTCATTTCGGAGTTTTTTTAGTTTACCTCCCTTGGGCTTATAGGCAAACTCGTCCTAACGTTATAGATAACCCTTGCTCTTTACGACAGAGGTCCATTAGGTTTTGTGGTACTAGGGTTTTAGTCTATGGTACCGTCGCGTTGGCTGATGCATTCCCCGATATGCAGTCTTTACGCTGCTGTTCGAGTAGCATCGCTACTGTCCTGTCTCTGATCCCTTCGGGGCCTGGACAAGACATCTTCAAATAATCTTCTTAGGCAGTTTGACCGTTGGAAGAGCAAGCGTTAGGAATTTTGCCATGCCGCTTTTTACTTGAGGTTAGGCTCAGTTTGGGAGCCCCGATGAGTCATAACCACTCTGCATTGGTGTGAGATGATCTCCGATAGTCTTTCGGGTTTTATTTGAGTTACCGTCAAGACCATGAAGCTAGGAATTTTGCCTTCGCTTCCTATTGATTTGGCTATTTTGGAGCCTTTGTTGACATTGCGTCTGCTGTAACGAGAAGAATGTCGGGATAGTCTTTGGGTTGTTTTGTGAACCGTTAAGACTTGGAGCTAGGAATTTTGCCATGGCTCCGTTTTGTTTCGACCCTGGGGTTTTTTGTTGACGTCGTGTCTACATCCTGCTGGAGTGAGAGAGAACACCATTGTTGACATTGCGTCTGCTATAACGAGACCAATGTTGAGGTAGTCTTTAGGTTGTTTTGTGAACCGTCAAGACTTGGAGCTAGAAATTTTGCCATGGCTCCGTTTTGTTTCGACCCTGGGGTCTTTTGCTGACGTCACGTCTGCATCCTGCTAGAGTGAGAGGGAACGCTGTTGTTGACATTGCATCTGCTGTAACGAGATGAATGTTGAGATAGTTTTTAGGTTGTTTTGTGAACCGTCAAGACTTGGAGCTAGGAATTTTTCCATGGCTCCGTTTTGTTTCGACCCTGGAGTCTTTTATTGACGTCGCGTCTGCATCCTTCTGGAATGAGAATGTACGCCGGGGTTGTTTCTAGGTTGTATATGAATTGTCAAGATCTGGCTCTCCCTTTGATGGAGCCTATTGGAAAAACATGGTTCTCTTTTTCATTTGTGCCCATGGATTGTATACAGGGGTCGGTGTAGACCCACCTGCAGGGCAGAAAAGTTTCATTATGATATGTTTTTTTTCTTGTTTCCGTGATACTCTATATTTTCAGATTTTATATCGCAAAAGTCGTGATCTCCCTATCATTTCGGCTATTTTTCGCGGTGCTCAATCATTTCGGCTATGTATTTTTTTATTTTTTACACGCTGTTTTTTTTTATTGCGAGTTGCCCAATCATTTCAGCTGTTTCATATGAATATATTTTTTTCTCGCTGATTTTTTTTATTGCGAGTTGCCCCATCATTTCGGCTATTCCATATGCATAAACTTTTGTTGCGAGTCGGGAACTTGGATCTGACACCAATTTCGGCATTGGCATTGCTACGACTGGAATATTGCCAGGAGCAAATCATCATTTGCATTGAAAGGACTTGGAATTTGATACCAATTTAGGCATCAGGAGCGCTACGACTGGAATATTGCCAGGAACGAATCATCATTTTCCTCGAGAGGACTTAAAATTTGATACCGATTTAGGCATCAGCACTGCTACAACTGGGATATTGCCCAGAGCAAATCATCATTTACCTTTTTTGATTTGAACAAAGGTGGCTTAGCAAACAAAGTTAGAATACTGTCGAATAAGGCTTTTTGACTTTATGAGCCGTAAGGGTCTCATAAAATTATTTCTTCCTACGAGTCGAGGGGATCTCGTAGGTGTAAGTTCTCCCTAGAAGTCGTGATGACTCCTAAATGGTATTTTCTCTTGCAAGTCGTAAGGATCTTATAAGAGTATTTTCTCCTTATAAGTCGAGAGGACTTACAAGTGCCATTCACCATATGCGGACATTCCGCGCCATTGGTGGAACTAGGTGAGGGCTATATTTATTTGTGTCCGTGGATTGTATACAAGGGCCAATATTGGACCGCCTGTAGGGAAACTTGGAGAATATGATGGCTTAAGAGCATATCTAGGTACCTGTAGCTTAAGGCTTTTGAATCATATGAGCTGTGAGGGTCTCATAAGGGGGAAATTCTCCATACGAGTCGTGAGGATCTCGCAAGTGTAATTTCTCCTTAGGAATTATAGGGATTCCTAAGCGTGTTGCTCCCTTGTGAGTCGTAAGGATCTCACGCAGGTATTTTCTCCTCATAAGGTCGAGAGGACCTTGCAAATGTACATGAGTTTTTTTTACGAGTTTGCGCCCTTTCGGGTTTTCACAAACTCGCCGGTAGTCCTGCTATTTTTACTCACGGCACCCTTTCAGGTTTTCATCCGTGCCCCTTTTTCTTGTGGACATACTGTTTTGTTTTTTTTATTTAATCGAGATTGCGCCCTTTCGGGTTTTCACAAGCTCGCCGACAGCCCTACTGTTTTTACTCACAACGCCCTTTCGGGTTTTCATCCGTGCCCATTTTGCTTGTGGACATACCGTTTTTTTTTTTGCTTTCTTTTTTTTCCTTGCCAATGGTGTTTAGGGGTGGTTTTGTCGCTGAAGTTGCTGCATAGTCGGTAGAACTTAAGTTGAGATCTTTGCTATCAAGACTTTAATTGCAATATGTATCTCAAGAGACTGTATCGTCATATCTGGGGCGACGCACTAGTTTAGGGATGTTCCAGTCCATTGTTAGTTTAGGGACATCTCGGTCCATTATCACCATTTTTGAGGTGAAGTTTTAGTTTAAGGACATTACGGTCCGTTGTTGCCATATTTGAGGCAAAGTTTTTCCGAATACCACTTAGAGTTTTGACTCAGGAAGATTTCGAGCGGACACGAGCGTCGTCATCTATCATTGACTTAAGTCGTGACTCGTCAAGTGTAGTATTTCTTGAGGAATCGGCCGTTTATTGGTCGGAAAGGTCTTCGCCATGCATATCCATGAGCAAATAGGCTCCATCTTGGTAGACCTTGTCTATGATGTATGGGCCATCATAGTTCGGTTCGAATTTCTCCCGTTTTGCACGATTGGGGATCATAGGTCTTTTGACGACTAGCACAAGTTCGCCTTGGCGGAATGTTCTCGACCTGGTCAGTTTTTCGTATGACCGAATCATCCTTGCCTTATAAGCTTCCAGATTTTGCTACGATATAAGGCAGGTTTCGTCGAGGGCGTCGAGCTCCTCAAATCGGAGCTGAGTGTTTTCTTCATCTGTCAGCCCGTTTGAACCGCTACTCGGAGAGAAGGGAGTTCTATTTCCAAAGGGAGGACTGCTTCCGTACCGAATACCAACGCGTATGGGGTTGTATTCATGGCTGTCTTGAATGTCGTTCGGTACGCCCTGAGAGCTTCGTGCAGTCTTTCGTGTAAGTCTTTTTTGCTTCCGGACATCGTTTTCTTTATAATCTTGGTCAAGGTCTTGTTGAAAACTTCAGCTAGACCATTACCTCGGGGATTATAGACGGAAGAGTATCTCCGGTCTATTTTGTGTTGTTCTGCGAAGCTGCTGATTTTATGGTTCCTGTAGGCTAGCCCATTATCCGAGATTATCCGTCGCGGAGTACCGAACTGGTAGATAACATGTGTCTTGAAGAAATGGAGAATATTCTCCATCTTCACCTCCCTTAGTGGTACTGCTTCCGCCCACTTAGAAAATCAGTCGGTCGTTTCCAGTATGAACCAGTGTCCTTTGGATGACACTGGTTCAATGGGGCCAATTATGTCGGTTCCCCACATTTCGAACGGCCGGTTAGCTACCGTTGGGTGTAGCAGATTCGGGTATTGGTGGATGAAGTCCCCGTGAATTTGGCACGAGTGACACTGCTTCGTATATTCGAGGCAGTCCTGAATTCTTGTGGGCCAAAAGTAACCCATTTTTTTAATCTTCAGCTTCATCTTTGGCCCGGCTTGATGAGAACCGTAGAGTCCATCGTGAGTTTCTTGGATGACTCTCTTTGCTTCTTCTGGCCCCAAGCACCTTAACCACAGATAGTCAAGTGACCTCTTGTATAGAGTATTATTGACAAAGGCGAAAGGCGGAGCCCGTTTCATGAGCTGATGTCTTGACGACGCGTTTTCAGGCGTTCGATGGGATTTGAAGTAGTCTATGAAGACTTCCCTCCAATCCTTGACATTTTCTTCGTCTTCTATTCGAAGGACCGCTTGTTTGGTCATTTCTTTTCCTTCAGACAGCTCCATTGAATCCTCTGAAGATATTTCTGCTGGCGCGAGAACCCGGCGGCTTTGCACAACGATCCTTACGTTATCGAGGTTCTCGTCAGCCGGCTCTTTAGCAAGCTTGGCTAATGCATCCGTCTTGCTATTTTCCTCACGCGGTATTCTTTCTATGGTGTAAGAGAGGATTTGTGTCAGCAGTTGCTACACTTTTTCACCATACCTGATCAGTTCTGGCTTGCACGTCTGATAGTCACCATTTACTTGACTAACGACCAGCTGGGAGTCTCCATATATGAGGAGATTTTCGATTCCCATATCGATAGCGATCTCAAGACCCGCTATCAAAGCTTCATATTCAACCTCGTTGTTTGTTCTTGGTTTCGTTAAGAAAAAGGCACAACACATTATCCCTCCTTACGGAGTCACGAAGATGAGGCCCACCCCGGCTTTGATTATAGGGGTGTTATGCTTCCGCTTCTTCATGGAAGATGCTCTATCGAAGTAGAGTTCCCATTGGACATTATTTTCTTCCTTCTCCCCTTCGATTGTGTCGAATGCGTGTTCTTTTGGCAATTCGCAATTTAAGGGAGAATCGGCTGGTATCAGATGCTCAGCGAGAAAGTCGACGATGGCCTGGCCTTTCACTGCTTTAAGAGGTCGGTATGTTATCGAGAATTCCATCAAGAGGAGGGCCTATTTGGCTAGCCTTCCTGTTAGTATAGCTCTTGACATCAAATATTTGAGAGGATCCACCTTTGATATGAGATGAACCTCATGTGCCAAGGCGTAGTGTCTGAACTTCGTTATAGCGAAGATCAGTGCCAGGCAGTACTTTTCGATGGGGGAGTAGTTGTTTTCTGCCCCCAGGAGAACTCGACTCAAATAATAGAGAGCTCTCTCCTTCCCCTGGTCGTTCTCCTGTGCTCATAACGTGCCTAGAGAACCTTCCAGGGCTGTGGTGTACAGGATAAGGGGCTTTCCCTTAACCGGAGCGGTCAGTATCGGCAAGTTCTGCAGCTATTGCTTGATTTCGTCCAGTATACTTTGGCATTTATGATCCCAAATGAACGGGGTCCCCTTCTTCATTAGATGGCTGTAGGGGTGGTATTTGCCGGAGAGGTTGGCTATGAACCGCTGGATATACACGAGCCTTCCTTGGAGAGGCCGCAGTTGTTTGAGATTTCTTAGCGTGGGCATTTCTATAATTGCCTTGATCTTTGATGGGTCTATTTCAATACCTCGGTGTCGTATGATGAATCCTAGGAATTTTCCTGAGGAGACTCCAAACGTGCATTTCAAAGGATTCATCTTTAGATTGTATTTCCGAAGATGCTGGAACACTATATTCAGATGTTCCCAGTGTTCCTCGTACGATTTGCTTTTTACCACAAGGTCGTCAATATAGCATTCGACAATCTCATGTATGAGATCATCGAAGATCTTCTTCATGGCCCTCTGGTAGGTAGCGCCTGTGTTCTTCAAACCGAAGGGCATCACCTTATAGCAGAATATGCCTAGCGGAGTTTGGAAGGCGGTGTGCTTTTGGTCTTCAGGATGCATTTTTATTTGATTGTAGCCTGAAGATCCTTCCATGAAGGAGAAGACCTCATGAGTGGACGTGTTATCGATCATCATCTCGGTAATTGGTACTGGGAAGTCATCCTTCGGATAATCTTTGTTAAGGTCCCAAAAGTCCACGCAGAGGCGCACTGTCCCATTTTTCTTCATCACTGGAACAATGTTGGCAATCCAGTCGGGATACTGAACTTCTTGGATGAAGTCGGAGTCAATCAGTTTCTTGACTTCGGCATTGATACTCATCTCGAGTTCGAGCCGCATTCTTCTTGGCACCTGTTTGACTGGCTTGACGTCCGGCGATATAGCCAGTTTATGCACCGCTATTTTTGGATCCAGTCCCAACATCTCGGAATAGTCCCATGCAAAGCAGTCTTTATATTGCATAAGCATGTCCTTTAGTGTGGCCACCTGTTTTTTAGAAAATAGCTCACTGACGAACGTGGGTCTCGGCTCATTTTCCGTGCCCAAGTCGATTTTCCTCAGGTTGTCTGCTGTAGTGTGTATCCCATCTTCCAGCTCTTTTGGTGCTGGTGGAAACTCTGAGATCACTTCATCTTCGTCTTTATTTGCGAAGCACCTGAAGGAGTCATCTATAGTTTCGTGCCCTCCCTCCTTTGAGAATGTTATCACATAGCAGGTACGAGTTCGTTTTCAAGCTCGATGTTGATCTGGCCCTACTCTCGCAATATAGGTTGCTTTTGGCTCATGCTTTCGTGGTGGGGTTACCCTCCAACTGTCGGATAGAGCGAACCTACCTTGTTGATACTGGTCTTCGACTCAGTCTTTGAAGGTGAAGCGGTCTTTAAGGGGATGACATGTTGCTCGGTGGTAGGAGCAATAATCCGGATGATGGACCTCATTTATCTGTTTGGGGTAGCGAGGCTCTGGGAGTGTCATCATTTGATGCTTAATGACAAGGTCGAATATTTTCCTTGTCTTGTCTTGGGGGAAAGAGTATTGCCCACCCATATTCTTCATAAAAGACGGATTCCAGCTGATTTTTACTTGACTGCGTGGCTTCTTGGATCCGTTTCACAGTTTTCGAACGTCATTCTCGTTCTCTACCATGTTTTTGCCTCTGTGTCGGGCTTTTTCCTTGTCGCGAGAATGTACAGCGGCTGAGGGTGAAGGGCATCGTGATTTTCCTTTTCCGCAGACTGCTGGTGAGGCGTTGCGTCCTGGCCGTTTCATAGATAGCCATTTCGCGGCTGTGGTCATCTCGAACCTTTTGACTGGATTCTCTTATTAGCTTGGCAACTTGCTCCTCAAACGATGGATTTGATATTCATACGGCGGGATCTCGCTCTGGTTCAATGTTATAACCATTTGGAAAAATATTCCCTTCTTTACCAAAGCCATTTATGACGCGGCTGTTGTGGAATCACTCCCGTTTATTTGTCCGAACGTATCCGAGCTCAGTCATCTCCATTCTCGCGTTGGGTATCTTTCGCTGAGTCCTGGGGACGTCCCAAATCTTGTCGTAGAACTGGGCTTGTCGAGTGGTTTGTTTGAAGGGTACGCCTTGGCATCTTAATAACTTTTTCAATCCCTCTGTGCAATATCTAGGTAGACGGATTGGTTGAAGCCTGTCAAACACAAAATCGGCAACATGCCAAACTTCTTTTTCTATCCTGGTTTCCGTAGATTGGTAGAAGAGTATTATCTTTTCACCTCTTCGCTTGGGAAGGACGTAGAAAGTCCGCAGCTCTTGTACGCCGTATGTATGGAGTGCATCAAGTTCCCTGTGATGCCGTTGCGAAACCATGGTGATTTGTAAACTCTGATCAGCTCTAGTAACGGTTTGCGCTGATAGGTGAGTGGAGAACACGGCGTTGGCCTCGTCCTTAGAGTCATTGCCAAAGACTAAAATAGAAGTAGATGGTTCATGCCTGTAGCATTGGGATTACCCCGAGTAGACTATTTCCTCGTCTTCCTCGGTGTCACTCCCAAAGATCGAGATGGTGACAATGGACTTCCGTTTATCCTCTGGCTTATGACACCTTTCCGTATCTTCAAAATCTGGTAGGAATTACTTTGCGTCTTCATATTTTCGGACTTCGTTTACGGATAATGGATTTAGCTCCCCCGTGACGGTGTATTCGAGACCATCTTTGAAATATTTTATACACTGGTCTTGTGTAGAAAGGATGACGTTGTACTCGTGTAACCAAGGCCAGCCGAGCAGAGCGTTATAGAATTTCATGGCATCGATGACATGAAATTTGATGTCAGTGACGAGAATCCCAAAGCGTAACGTCAATATTACGGACCCAAGCGTCCGTGATGACTAAGAGTCGAACCCAGAGATGGTGATTTTGTCCCGAGCCAGGTGCTGAACGTTCATGCAGATCTCCTTCAGCGCCTTCACATTAAGAAGGTTGACGGAGGACCCGTTGTCGACCAGGATCTTCCCTATCTTGATGTCATGGCAGTACCCGATGATATATAGAGGAAAATTGTGCTCGCACGTTCCGAGGAGGAGATTTTCATCGCCGAATGTAATGTTAACTGTATGAACCTCTGCCAGCTTGTCCTTCATCTTTTCTTCTGCAAGGAAAGTTTGGAACTGATTGGGCTCCTGTAATGCCTTGATCAGAGAATCTCTTGCTTCTTTGGACAGGAGGAGAGCATCCAATATGCTTAGTTATGAGGGTATCTTCCTCAGATGTGCCAGGACATTGTAATCCACCTTATTTTTCTTAGACGGGTCCTTAGCTGTGAGCTCTTTGACGACTCTATCATCGAGGGCGATTTCCTCAGGGACTTTTTCCTCCTACTTGTCTCTTTTGCTCGAACCTTTATTTATAGGCCCGAGGTTCTTCTCATGCAGCGTGCGATTATGCAGCTGAATGTTCTCACAGTTCTTCTTTTCCTCCTCTTTTCCGGGGGTGGATTCTTTGAAGAGAGGGCCGAGAGTTATTTCTTCCTTATAATCGCTCCCGAATGTAAGAACTTGGGATTTTCCTTTTGTCGAACTAATACCAACCATATGACAGTTGCCAGTCGTTCCTTCACGCTCATCTGTTGCGCTTCTTTGTTGTCGACGAGCTTTGTGCTTCATCTGCTTGAAGTGTTGTCGGTGGGCAACGTATCCTTGCCACCATTTCTTGAAGGTATTGCACTCTTCGGTGGGGTGGGTGACCCTCCGATGATATAGACAGTAGTTCGGATGTGAAACCTCTCCATTGAGTTATGTGGCCCCGGGAGTATTTCCCTTGAGAGGTGGCAGCTTCATTCCCATTGACAGGGCTTTGGTAAACCGCTTTTCTGTCTTGGTCCTGCTTTTGTTTGCCGCAGGCGTGCATCAGTCTGGTTGGAGAACTTTACGACTCCTCCTTGCCGCATTTTCTTCATCCTGACGCCAACGCTTGTCCTTTTAGTATATGGCTGTTTCACGTTCTTGGTCAGTTTTGCTCTTTTGAAAGGCTTCGTTTAGCAGCCTGTCAATTGGGTTTTCTGATAGTTCCGGGGATTTTGGTACCGGTCTTGCCCCCCGTTCCTCTGCGTTGTTTTCTAATGCCGAGGGAGCTTCTTCGCCATTTGACGACGAATAAGAAACCATGTGGCAACTTGCTAAATAGTTTTGGGTTTCTCCTGACGAGTCATGTTCCTCATCATCGTCACTATCTTCGTTTTTAAGGATATGGTTGAGAAACTCTTCGAGAGTGACTTGTGTCCGTGCCTTCTGGCTGTATTCTTCCACCGCGTCAATGTACTTTTGCAGGTCCGTGCGCTTTTCGTCATACTCGGTAGGCTGCATGAGCTTTTTGGTCTTCTTCTTTTTCTTCGAAGACTTTGAAGGTTTGACCTGGGTGTTTTGCCCATCGTCAACAGTTTTCAGTGCGGAACATGGTTTCAACATCCCTACAACAACCATTCGAATGTTGTTTCCGACAGGTTGCCAACGAACTAGCGAAGCAGCAATTTGTCGCCGCCTCCAGTATTGCCGCATAAACCTCTGAATTGAGCAATGTGCTGATGAAGATTGCATGTCCCTTTGTACACATGGAACTTGGGGATTGTATATCCTGGCGGGTACTTGATTTGATCGTACCAACCCGGATACGGTCGCCCAGTTCTGACGACTTGGCCAGCCATTTCACTCTCTTGATGAGCTTGTATTTGTTGAGCTATGTAATCATCAAGGGAAGCCTTGGAGATCGTTTCCTCCTTGGCTGTTGATAAAGCTGGAAGACGGTTTGATATTTCCCCTCTATCGTCCTCGATGATTATCGGCGGGTCTTCAGCTGGAGGTTTTGGCTGGATCGTCATTCCAACCATGTCTTGGAACATAAGCGCCATCTGTTTTATATTAGCAGCCTGTTCCGCGGCCTCCTTATCATTTCTTTCCAGCACCCTTCACAGGAACTCTGTATTGATCTCCTACTCCTGGCGCTGTTCAGACGCCGCTTTCGGGCGTTCTTTCTGCCCGGTGAGTGCTGCCATTTTCGTCAGCATCTCCTGGAGCTTTTGTTGTTGCTCCTGAGCTTTTGTCAACGACTGAGTTTGCGGTCGATGACCCACTGAAGTACGGCTTTTCTCTTTTCCGGAAGCCATGTAAATCGTGTGTACAACCATGCCCCAGGCTTGGGGCATTTAGGTCCAGCGCCTTTGGAATTTGCCGCAAGCAATGAGATTTTCTCCGGCCTCTTCCTTTTGTGGGAGGTCGAGGTTGAAGGAGTCATTATAACAGGCGCCTGTGTGAAAGAAGTCCCTCGCTGTATAGTGGAGGGATGATCTTCTTCTTTTCGAACCTTCATTTTCTTCAGTTGACGAGAGTAGTTCTTGTTGATTACAGAATCTTAGACTTTCCGCCAGACCCTGTGGATTTGGGAAGAGAGCCGCTGAGGGGGCTGCTCCGGTTTTGTCTGTGTCGTGTTTTCAGCAGGCAGTGGAGATTTGTCATGCTCCGCTTCCCAGAGTGCGCTAAGATCGGCACGTGATAGAGCCAACCATGCTACCTGTGGTTAGGAAACATCCCTCCACAGTCACATTATGGTTGTCTATAAGATATCAAGAACAGTAAAATAAAATAAACTATCTAGTACATGTCCATATGCCAGAATAAACGAGTCAAGAAGTAATATATGCGGAAGCAATAAATCCAATAAGCAAACATCTGAAAGTACGTCCCAAATACGGGCTCACATTAGGAAATGAAAATGCGGAAATAACACTAAACTAAACTGGATACTAACAGGATCCTCACTGCCCGGCCTGACGCGGAAATACTCCTGATCGGCCTGCGACAAAGGTAGAGGATCTGTGCCATGCAAAACTCAGACGTCAGTACGTCATAATATCAACAATAAAATATAATCAGGGGGTAACAAGATATGCAGGCATGAGTATGAACAGTAATGAGTGTATAACAGTAACATGAATATGGAACAGTGAAGTGTATCAGAGTATGTGACGTGCGGTGCATAATCTATACTACTGGGTTAGTTACTCTCAAGTCTTTGAAATCAATTTAATGAATCGTCGATGTAACTCAATAGTATTCCGTGCATGCCCAAGACCACGGTCAAGATTCTCGGGCTGAATCCGAGACGTGTCGCTAGACAGTAAACAGGTAACATGTACAGACGAATGATGTCAGCAGCAGCATCCCGGGGCTAGCCTAGCCCGTAAAACTGATCAGTATAAGTATTGAAATGTCGAGTTACAAGTCAGGTTTCATCATTGATTTCCCCCTACCCCCAAGTTATGTGTTCAAGTCAGGTATTGATAAATCTGAAGCTAATGCCAATATGGGATCAAGCAGGTACAGGTTTGTCTATACAAACAACAGGATAGGTCTATCGGGACATGTCAGGATTGTCAGTATTAGAAACAGGATCAGGTAACATGTCAAGTAGTGGTGTATCAGGTTAGGTCAAGTAGTGCACAATGTATCAAATGGGTGCCTAACAGTAAAATATAGCAAGTATCGAATCAGGGTAAAGGTACGGATGTACGGTAAAAGCATGGATGCACAAATATCTATTAGGGGTTACGTCATGACTATGTAGGATGCACATTATCAAGCATGGGGTACTTAATGTAACAATAATATGAATTAATATAATATGGCATGCAACTAGGTATGTAGAATTAATGGTATGGATACACAATAAAACATGGATGCACAAATATCTATTAGGGGTTACAACTACAGCTCCAAGACTAGGTGGGATGCACATTATTAAGCATGGGGTGTTACTACAACATGAAATAATATGATCTGTAGATGCAGCTACATATATAATAATGATATAGATGCATAAGTATGCCAAAAACATTAAAACATTAATATGGATGTATAATGCAATCAACATGTAATATTTTTATTCATATGGATGCAAAATAAGATGCATAGCATGTAGCAAGATAAACTTGCATGTGACTAGATATGTAAATAACGGTATGGATGCATACGGTTATCCGAAAACAGTAAAACAGTAATATGGATGCATAACTAAACAATATGTAATATTATTATTCGCATGAACGCAAAATATAGTAATATAGCAAGTAGCAAGATAAACTTGCCTGAGCGGAACACACGACGGGTGCGTACGGCACGTCCGACATCGGGTAATCGTTGCAACGCACACACGGCATGCAGGACGGGTCCAGGTAAGGCAAGAGGATAACTACGCAGGTAGGGGACGTTCACTGGATCACTCAGATCGTCAGCGACGAGCACGGCTCCGGCGGGTGATCACCGGCAACAAGAACCAAGATCAAGAAAGTGAAAGAAGAAAGAAGAAGGAGAGGAAGAGAGGGGCTGTGGTTTAAAGGGTGTAGGAGAGAGGATTAGGAGGAGATAGAGACGGTGACGATGGTGTGAGGTCGTCGGGGTTATCGGAGCTCCGGCGATGGGTGTGCAGGTGAGGCCGGGCTCAGTTTGGGTTGAGAGTGATGGTGGTTGTGGTGATGGGAGGAGGCGGAGGAAGAGAGGAGAAGGTGCAGAGGTGGTTGAGGAGGAGGCGAAGAGGAGGGGTGGAGATGAAGGCGACGGAGGCGACGGCGGAGGTGATGGGTTTCTTGGGTTGTCGCGGTGGGTGTGCAGGGTTCTTGTGTTGAGAAGAGAAAGGAAGTGGAGAGGAGAAGGAAGGGGTTGAGGAACAAGGTTGAGGGAAGATGAGAGGAGGCGACTAGGGAGGTTAGGGTTTCTCGTCGCGGGGGTGCAGTGGTTTTTAAAAGAAGAAGAAGAAAAAGAGAAGAGGGAGGTAACAATAGCGAGAGAAGGGAGGTGACGGGATTCATGGTGAACAGGAATCGCGAGAGGTGAGAGAGAGAGAGGGGGGGAGAGAGAGAGAGAAAGAGATATCGAGAGGAGAGAGAAAGAGTGTGTGTTCTGTTAAGAAAAGATTTCTTTAAAGATTTTAAAAAATATTTTTGGTTTACGAAATTTTAAACGTAAGTATAAAAGTTTAACAGTTAAATATAGAAAAATATATTATTAATAAAATTTGATATTTTGGCTAATACCAAAAAATAGTCCAAAACACGCCCGGGTCAGGTCTAAAAATCCAGTTTTAAAATACGGATAATATACGTGTCGACCAATATTAAAACAGGATATCCGGATAACGAAAATGCATACCCCCCAGAACGGAGATACGCACGTGCACATAGCCATCCAAACGAGTCCGTTTCTCTGAACGGGACGAGAACACAAGGTGCAGATGCTACCACAGGGTCAGGGGTAACATGCAGGCCATGCTAGATATTTTTAAAATAATTTATTAGACTTTAAATGTTATATAAAAAAAATGCAGATGCCAGATATAATGCCAGTATGCAATATAAAACAAAAAAATGAAAATGCACGGATCCACATAACAAGCCAGGATAAATCATAAGTAGGAATCAAGACGGGTTTTCAGCAAGCGGGTCGGGTCGGATGCAAATACAAATGTCAAATACACTATTCTCACCCAAAACACAGTAAATCAGGAAAATACCATAAATAAAGAAATATTCGAAATAAAACTGGTATAAATGAACTAGGGTGTTACAAGATTTCTTTAGCACCGCGGTTGGAGAGTTCTTTCGCACTCTCCTAAGCAGATCGAAGTTGTTCCTGGTTGGAACAACAGCGTCAACTTCCACCATTGGAGCTAGTGGGGTGAGCCCGGAGGGGGAGTTGCCCCCAGCTCTTCTCACTCGACGCCAGTGGCGACGTCGAGCGTGTCTTGCAGATGGAACCATCTCAGTTGTGGAAGCGGCTCAGTCATGCCCCCTGCTTTGGTAAAGGGCTACTGTTGGTGTCAGCTTGTCGAAGACTAACGTCCGTTGAGAGGGAATGACCAATCTTTTGAAGGCCGATTTTCTGGTAGGGGAAGCACCTTTGACTAATTCACCCGCAGTAGGAGTTGAAAGGACTATTTGTTTTCGGATAGCCCCTTTGGGTATCGCGAGCCTCTTTGCAGGCCCACTTGAGCTTCGACTTAGCCTGTTGAAGACTGAGTTGGCAGACTTGTACGACCCGTGGAAAAGGGCCGTGGTGGTTGTAAGTCGATCGAAGACCGACTTCTTGGGAGATTCCTGTAGTGGCACTGGGGAGCTGAAGCTTGCTGGCGGGAGCATGGTCCCGAAGAACAATCCAGTGGTTGCTTGAGTCACCTGCCCCACCGGTATTGAAATGATGGAGGCCGCATTGGGCCCATATGTCACTCCTCCAGTTGGGGCAGAGCGGGAGTTGCTGTTGCAGTTTGTGCAGCTGAAAGCCATTGATGTTATCTTCTTCTTCTGCACAGGAACAAGACACCAAATCTTAGTACCTCGAGTCCAAGGGCAACCATATCAAACCGCGATTTTGTTTGCGAGACACGATACACGAAGTGTGGAGTGGAAAGTGGAAAAGGTCCCACCGGGCGTGCCATAATCTGTTCACCGCCGAAAGACGTGACTAAGACGTTCGGACCGTCTGGCCTGAATTTAGGGGCAGATGCTATTTGGATTTATCCTTCCACCTCTCCGAAGATGCCAAGTTGATTTATGACACCGTATATCGGAGGTATGGACGGATGCGGCCGTTGTAACAGACTTCGTCAGATTCTCCCTCGTTTACGAGGGGGTTTTGATTGTGGGGATGCTCTTCCCTGCAGGTGCAAGCCCTTGCAGTTAATTACGTTACCGCATCGCAATAACCATTTTCTCCTGCTCCGGAAGTTCATTTCGTGTCGTGTGTGTTTTTATTTGTTTTGGTTTAGGTTGCCCGTGGATTGTATACGGAGACTAATTTATGTTGTCGCCCGTGGGGCGTGGATTAGTCCAAATCTGTATATTTTAGATTGGGGTTTGTTTTATTTAAGGATCGTTAATCTGGTTTGAGATTAAGATCAACTTAAATGTATGTGAGCTGTTGAGGCTCGGTTAGTCTTTTGTTAAGGATAGGTTAGTCCAATTTGAGACTAAGATCTACTTAATAAGGTTTTAGGATCATTTTTGTTTCAAATCCAATAAGAGAGCATTTGGGCTCTGTTTTCTTCGTTTAGGGATATTTCGGTCCATTATCGCCATTTTGGAGGTGAAGTTCTAGTTTGAGGATATCTCGGTCTGTTGATCACCATTTGCGTCCCCACAATCAAAAACCACTCATAAACGATGGGGAATCTGACGAAGTCTGCTACAACGGCCGCATCCGTCTAAACCTTCAATAAATGGTGAATCAACTTGGCATTTTCGGAGAGGTGGACGGATAAAACCAAATAGTATCTGCCCCCGAGAATTCAGGCCGGACGTCCCAACGTCCCGGTCGCGTCCTTTCGGCGGAGAACAGGCATTGGACAAGAAGATCTTTAAGCTGTTCAAAGCATTTCCAAAATGGTTCGTTGGGAAGTTGGGTAAACTGGTTAATCTCGCTTCGAACATGAACGATTTTATGATTTGGATAAAATTTCTTAAAGAATACTATAACGAATTCATCCCATTTGGCAATAGAGTGTGCGGCAGTGTTATAAAACCATTTTTCTGCTAGATCGTACAAGATAAAAGGGAGAAGACGTAATCTCATAGCATCCACATAAAGTTGTGTAGTGCCCATCATTGCACATATGTTTTCGAATTTGGTTATAAAAATGTATGCGTCTTCGGATTCAAGCCCGTGAAATTTAGGCAACGGGTTGATGAAGTGGGGTTTAATTTCGAAATTATACCCATTGGCTGGTGGAATAGATAGACAAGTAGGAAGAGGACCACGTATCGGGTAGCATCTTTCTTGAAGAGAGATGCGCGGTGGATACTGCGCACCTACGGGTGGTGGCAGGGTAGTGTTGTGAAGATATGATGGAGAACCGTCCATCTCGGTCGATGTGATGGGTAGAGGGGAAACAGAAGATGAAGAAGTACCGACTTCGGAGTCGATAGCAAAGACACGGACAAGACGGGCACTAGAATCTCGTGTCCAGCCGATCATGCACTAAGCGGGTTTAGCGCATGTGGCAGCGTGTGTGAGAACGATTTTTAGAAAAGGTTTGTTTTGAAAAAGTATCGGATGTGAGGCTTGACTCAACAAATCATAAGATGCACAATCAACCCGTAGAACTAAGGTCACCTAGGTCAAGCATTAGACCGCTCCTAGACTTCAAAAGGGCAAGGCGTAGAATCTATCCTTTACCACCTCTTTATCACTCTTGTAGCCAGGTAAGTGTCAGATAAGTGGGAGGTATCCGCTATACGAATCACCGAAAATAGCAAGCCTAATTAAGTAACCACTTTCCTTGGTCACACTTACCTAGACACCACAAGAGAGATGCGGAGAAGCAATAGATTACCCACGACCCTCCTCTGTCCTAATTGAGCGTGACGGTCCTTAGAGACTTGGTCTAAATATTTTTTAATTAATATAGGATGAAATTATGCTCGTTTTGTGATTTGTCGGGCCTAGGAAGGGTGATGAAATCCTTACCTAATCTGAATTTGGGTTATTGCCCCTTAAAGTCCGGTTAAAATATTCACAAACAAACCAATATCAAAACACGCAAAAGATTTTTAAGTGGCGATATTTGCAAAGAATCCTGCAGAAAATATCAAATTATTGGATTATAGAGGAGAGAGAAGAATCAGAGAAAGATACCTGAAGATTTTGGGGGCACAAGTCCCCAAAGCCGCCGCGGTTCCGTGGCTAATTGCTTACTATTGCCGCGGTTCCGCCGCACTTTGGTGTGGTATTTTGCTGGTTTTTCTGCAGTGTACCCCTAAGTTCATCTGGAATATGTGGAAGGTCTCTAAATCTCTATTTTCTCGCTTTAGTAACTCCAGATTCACTCGCAAAAGTCGCACAATAATCATTAAATACACAATATGCGGTTTTGAAAAAAAATTTATGGTATGGATTTTATAAGAATTCATCCCGAATAGCAAGAAATAAATTACAGCCGTTTCCCCAGCAACAGCGCCATTTGATTGGCTCTATTTTGAAAAGTGTGTTGTGAATAAAGTAACCGTAATCAATAATGGTGTCACTCATAACTAGCCGAAATGAATACGGGTCGTCCTCAGGGAAACGTCGAACCTTTATCTTGTTTTAGACGAGTTGATGGAAGAAAGATAATTGGTTGTAGTTACGGATATACTACGGATGTAAGATTTATGAAAAAGAAGCTTGTAGGGTTCATATGACTTAGTAGTAATGGATGACTAATTAAAAATGACTCATTTTATGTTTTAATAGTTTAAAACTAGATCGATAGTGATAAAAGCAGATTAGGGTTCTTTTGGAAGAAACTAGGGTTTCCCCAGTCTTAACCCTTGTCCTTGCATTGATCTCTATTTATGTCTAGCCCCTAACAAAACAAGTGTTAATCTAATCTCAAATCGTGGTCGAGACAATCAATAAATTGGTAGCGCGCCCGCTAAAGATATTAACATTTATTTTGCTAAAGTTTATAAACTTTAAAATGTTTAAAAGAAATTAAAATATTTTATTATCCATTGATCTACTCTAGCCTACGAACCCTAATAGATTAGGAATTACTCATGCAGGGTTGGAAAAGAAAGGATGAAAATTGAGATCATAATATAAGATATAAAAATTAAGTTCAGAAAGTAAGTGCAGAAATTAATTGCAGAAAAACTAATAAAAACTCTATCTTTATTAATCAACTTTATAATGTACAAATCCTTTTAAAGTAGAGTACAAGAACCCTAGTTTTTGCTCTCGATCTCTATCTTATTGGAAGTAGATGAACAGATGATGATCAACTCGAATGCGTGGATCGTCTTAGAGCTCTTGTTCTCTTCGGTTGATTTTGGTGATGTAAAAGGTGATTATTTCTAAATTTAGCTCTCGGTCCTTTAAATAGTCTTAGAAGCATAAAACCTAAATCCTATGTGTGATTATTTGCTATTTTGATCACACTAAAAAATCCTAAATCCTACTGCCACAATATGGCCGTGGATCCGCCGCGTATATAGCTTTTTGGCCGCGGTTGGACGACACTTTGGTGAAATCTTGGTTTGAAAATTCTTCAGCTTCTAGGTGTTGACACTTGGTGATTGTTGTGATATCTAGATTCTTTATATCTTTCTCTGAGTCTCTACCGTTTTATGATTTACGATTTGATTCAACTTTATTGGCAGATTTTATTCCCGACATCTCGGATATCTCAATCTCCAAATCTGAACTAAATCTGCACAATATCTCAATTTATAGTATTAGTAATATTTGTTATATTTAAAATATTATCCTGATCATTTTATATATAATACAATATTTAAGAATATTGATTAGAGATATTTGATACGATATGCATATTTAAATTATCAAAATATCATATAAATATTATATGCGTATATTTTCCTTCATAATGTTAATTATAATATATAAATATATGATAAAAAGTATTTTGCAGATAAACCCACATACACTTTTAAGTACTTAACAAAAGTAAGGAAAATGTTCCATCTAATGTGCAATATTTTCGACTGAACAATGGGCGAAACCCTTCGCGGGAGCCGTTGCTATAACATGGTGGAGGTGGCCGAGCGACGGCTTCAGAATTATGAAATTTTCTTTGCCCATCCCTGTAACTCAGATCTCGAGTTCGGTGGTTTTTTTGTATGGCCAGAGAAAGATGTATGCAATTTCTTTGTTGTGTTGAATAAAAGAAACTTGTTTTGTTTTTGTTCGGTAAATTTTTCGTGTCAAATAATGACATGACTTACACTTGACATGACTACATGAACTCAATTTTGATATTACATCACCTTTTGTATTCATGAATTTGATCAAGACTTGTAATTTTTATCATAGACTAATATACGCAGGGTGTAGGAGTATTTTAAGTGTGAATGCAACGAAATCTCACGAGTCCCCCTAGTTCATGAATTCATGTCTACTAACACAAGCAATTTATCATGAGGGTCTGTGTTTCTAGGCCTCTGGGGCCCTACTCTTGGGTTTGGAATATTTCGACGACGGTCGAAATCCCGTTACTGACACTCTTGATTCGGGCTCGTGATTCCTTACTTTTGGAGCTTTATCCCTGAGTTCGAGAATACTCTTGAGATTAGTTGACATTCACAATTTAACTGTCATTAGAATAGTTTACCTTTATAGAGACCTATTAGGACACATTGTCAATTATTTCATGTTCAACACTTTCACTTATCGCATGCTCACGTTAACTAACACGTGCTATACTATACTGCCATGCTATATAGAATTGTCATATTACATAGAATTTTCATGCTTAATAGTTAGTGTTGCTCGTTCATGTATTAGTTCTCAATTTATACACTTATAATCATTATTTCTACACTTACCCTTTTTGAGGACTTACCGAGCACAAATTCGCCGACGGACATTCCATCCATTTTTGTTTTTTTAAAATGTTCGTTAGATGATCTAGAGACTGAGACGGGGAAATCAAGTGCAGAGGAGTATAACCAGTTCGCATAATAAGCAGATATCTAGTTTCTTTAGCCTTTACTTTTCGAATTGTCACCTGTTTAGGCATATTTATTTTATATTTCTTATTCACTATCTTGTATCGGTATAGCTTTATAAAGTTGGGAATGTAAATATATAAAGTAGTTGGATTTTATTTTCACTTGTCTATTTTTATCATTATTATACTACTTACATACTCTTAGCGTATTTATTCCGGAAAATAATCTTCTCGAAATAAATACGTTGTGGGTTTCGTCAAGTGTCATTACCGTCTTTTGGGAAGCAGGACGCGACAGGTTCAGACGGACGAGTTTAACATTAAACCCATACTCAACTTGAAATTTGTTTATCTACTCTTCAACCCATCCGATTGGATTCGGACAGATAAGGATGGCCAAAAAACCCGAAAAAAACGGGTCGGGTTCACCCCTGGTGGTGGCTACTATGGATGAGCTAGGCATCAAAGGGCCCTTGTAGATGAACAAGAAAGTCATATACAGAGACAATATGGATTGAGAGAGATTGGAAAGCAAAATGATGACAAGGGCACACATATGCAGCAAATATATTAATAAGTGATTAACTGCCGAGAATAATAGAGTAAAGGTGTGGGAATTTCTCCTAGGGTGTCAAAAATACATAACATTTCACGATTTTTTTCGACGATCGGCATCCATCATCATCTTTCTTATCATGTAAGATGTGGATACATCAAATTTCATGTGATTTCACCACTTTTTCACCGTTGATTTAGTTGGTGCAAAATTAACGGTTTACCAACAATAGAACTTTTTACGTTGATAATTCAACGGTGAAAAAGTGTTGGAATCACATGAAATTTGGTGTATCCACATCTTACATAATAAATATGATGATGATGGATGCCGATCGTCGAAAAAAATCGCGGAAGATATATATTTTTGACGCCGCCTGATGAAAAAGTCTTCTAGCTAGGGATACATCATACATGCGTTGTTATGTTATGTCGATCAATTTGGTAAATTCTAATCCGTAATCCAAACGGGGGTCAGACACATTTGGAATACTTTAATGCCATCTCATCCCAAATACTTTCTTCGTACAAGACGAGACCATTCTATTATTTCATAGGTTTTCAAAGAAAGCAACCGTTACCTGCATGGTGAAGACTGAAGACGGACAATTTCGTTCTCATGTATTACACCATCGAGGCTTAGAATGAAAATAACTAATCTCCTTTTCGTATTTCCTGAAAGTTTTAGTGTTTCCAGCGAATGGTCTCAGAATCCAAGACAAGAATATAATATATGAGGTCGATTACGAGGAAGACGCGATATCCGACTTGACTAAATCAAAGCGGCATATAAATCGTTAATGAAAAACCACTAAACGAAGGAAATGACGGTTTCATTAACAGACGCTACATAGGGATCCAGAGGGAGTTTTTGATTTAAAATGATATATTGAAGCTTTAGATTTTGATTGAAGTAAAGTTTTATTTTGGTCAATGCTGTAGTAGATTATAAGTTGTGCTTGTGCAACTCCTAAGAAAATTGTTTACTATTAGCTCTATCCGTACGTATTCAATTTGTGAGTTAGATATAATATCACTTATATATACTTCAATATTTTCATTAATAATTATTACAAATGAAATGCCAATGTGGTGAATTATTTATGAATTGATGGAGGTCCTTTTCGGGTCTTCGTCAGATGTTGTCTTCCGTTGATCTCCCGATGGATTTTGGAGATGATCTCCTGTTGCGTGTGGGTCTCAATGGATTTGGAGGAGATTGGTGGTTTGAGGAGTTTGCGCCGAGTACCTGCAAGGAAGTCCCGGGATGGTTTGGTACCACCGAGGACCCTCCGACGATCAAGTTAGCACGAGATCCGAGCAGAGTAATGGCTAAGTGGGGTGAAAAAAGTTTACTTGACCCGTCTGTGATGGGGGTTTATATAGTGGCGGCAGCACGCGGCAGCAGGCGCGAGAATCCCGCCGGCAATTACGCTTTCAACGTCACGTCCGCATAACGAGCGGATCGCCCGTTAATGGGGATCGTGATGGCGTAGAACGTGGGACATTGCCGGTGGAGAATCTGCGCATGGCGAGATTTGCGGAGTGGCGGTTATGCTTGTGAGTGGTGGAGTTGGTTGGTTGGAGGGACCGAGGAAGATGGCCTCGGCGGGAGATCTCGGGAACGCGCGGGAGGGCCGAGGCATCTTTGTCCTGTGGCAGCTCGGGGCGAGTTGGGAGCCCGAGGAGGCTAATTTGTAGGGGGCTCTGAGGAGAGCTAGCTTGTGCTTTTAGGTCGGGTACAGAGGTAGCCTGGTCGGCCCCTGTGGGCCCTTTCTTCTGAGTTTCGGGACACGCCATCTGCTACGTGTCCTGATCTGGGAGATCGCCATATAGAGCATCATCATTAGCCCCCCCCCCACTCTTGTCCCGATTAGCTGGCGGGTCGGGTCAGGAGTGGACTGCCGGGCCGCCCGGGGTGAGCTCCCTCCTAAGGTTTCGTCGGGACGCATCCCCGGGCTGTCAGCTGTCTATCTGCCAGCGAATCAGGGCGAGATCTCTGCATTTAAGGAAGGTGCGCCGGTTCGTGCATCTTGTCACTGGAGCGACGGTCCATGTATCAAGCGTCGGTTGGCCGATGCGACGTGTGCAGACCTGCGGCGTCTGACGGAGTGCGGCCCAGTGTGGGAATGACAAGTGGAGCGATCGGAGCCGTTGGACGCGAGGAGGCGCTTTGGCGGGAGATGATGGGCGCCCTTGGATGAGGGCGATTGCAGAAATAAATAGGGGTGGGGCCCACTCCAGGCCCATGCTCCTTCATATTTCCTCGCTATAGGTCCTTATTGCTCGGCGCTCGTCTTTTCTTCTGCTTTCGTTTCTCGAGGATCTCTCTTCTCCAGATTAGATGTCTTCTTTCGTAGAATCTGTAGATGTCGTAGGTATAGGTTTTAGGGACCCTTTAGTTGAGCTTGAGTCTTCCTAGGGAGCCGGGATCAGATCCTCTTCTCGGGATCGTACGACGGAGGCAGCCCCCAGGGAGGAGGCAGCAGACGCTGCCCCCGGCGCCTCGTGTTAGGTGAGGCATGAGGACGAGCTGGCCAATGCTCGGGCTCGCTTCCACATCCCCCCACGTTATACGCTTCGTCTGGCCAAGGAGGGAGAGAGGGCAGACCAAGTACGGGGGAGGGAGATCGCCCTGTACTTGGAAGCTTTCTGGGGTGGAATGCGCCTACTCTTCTCTCCCGAGGTCGTCGAAGCGTTGAACTTCTTCGGGCTAGCTCCTGGCCAGTTAGTGCCGAACTCATGAAGGATTCTCCTCGGGTTCCTGATCCGCCTGAAGCTACAGGCGGTTCCCTTCAACCTCTCCATCCTTGATTCTTCCCTTGTTTTCAAAAATCATTCTGGGGGTCGAGCGGGCGACCCGAGGTGGGTCTACCTCTTTTTTAGGAAGCAACAGGGGGGCGCCGCCAGGACTGGAGTTGTAGCTCTGCCTTCTTCCATTCACGACTGGAAGAAGAAGTTTTTCTTCGTCACGCCGCCTGAGGGCGAGGACTGGCCCGTGCCTACCAGGTGGTCGAGGGAAAAATGCTTACCGGGAAACCAGTCCAACGCCCCCGCCGCAGTGAGAGTAGCGTCGTGGGAGCCCGTCCCCCGATTTGACGTGCTGCTGTCTGAGAGGGTCCTGAGTTGGGCCGGGCTCAGCCCTGTTGAGTTCGTTGGTAAGTTAGGCTTGCTTTTTGGCTCTTATATTGCATGTGTCATTGACTTCTTTGCATTTGGTTTTGTGCAGGACCCATGGATATGGACGAGCTCCGAGCCTCCATGCGCCAGCCGAGGAAGGTCACGAAGGCTGGAGGCGCCAGCTCTTCTCGTTCGAAGCCTGCCCTGGCTTCTTCGGCCTCCGTCCCAGTGCCTTCGGTGGCCGCGTCCCTTGAGCGCTCGGGGGAGGATCCCTCCCCGAGGCCTAGCAGAGCGCCGGGCCGGAAGTGGGCTCGAATTCTGGAGGACCCGGTCTCTGAGGAGGAGACCGGCTCTCCATCGGAGCCACTCAAGAGGGGTTCCCGGAGGTCTTCTCGGTGCCCGCCCTTGCCGATCATGGTGGAGAAGGGGGGCCTCTGGTTCGCGGTGCCCTCGGGGTTGCTGCACGAAATAGAGAGGTCGGCAGGGGGCAGGGTCCCCGGGGGGACTTTCAGGGCCCAGATGGCGTCCATCGCCTAGGAGTCCGTGCAGGTAAGCGCTCGGTTGCTTATGAGATTTGGTGCTTCCTTCGTCTTCCTGACCTCTTTCTTATTTTTTAGGTCCTCCAGCACGTCGCCCTTGCCTTACGCATGGAGGTCGAGGTGATAGCCCCGGCGATGAAGGCCGCAGACCAGCTTGCCTCGCTGGAAGAGAGCTCCAAGCGGAAGCTGGAGGCGGCGATGGCGAGGGTTGCCGTCCTGGAGGGCTAGGGGGAGGCCGGGAAACGGGAGGCTGCCCAGCACCGCGAGGCCGCCGTGGCCGCCGAGGTCAAGCTTGAGGACGCTCAAGTGCTCGCCGGCAACCTGAAGAAGACGGTAAAGACCCTCCAGAAGGAGCTGGGGGCAGCGGTCAAGGCGGCGGAGCAGGCCAACCTCTCGGCGGAGAAGGCGGTGGAGAGCTACAAGAAGTCGAAGGACTTCTACAATGACTTAGCAGTGGCCACCACCCGTATCTGGCATGAGGCCCTCGACGCCGTTAAGGCCCGGATGCCGGAGTTCGCTGATGAAGAGCTCCGGGCCGAATACCCCCTCGCGGACGCCGATGAGCATGGGGAAGAGATTCCTGACGAGGAGTTGGCCGAGGACCCTGCTCGACTCGTGGTAGATATCGAGGACCCCGAGGTCGTGCCTGGCCCCAAGGCCTAAAAGCCCCCGTCTTCCTCCTCCTCTTATTTTGTAAGCCTCCGGGTAGTCTGTAAGGCTGGGGAGCCCAAAATACCCTTTGTAAAGACTTCGCTTTTGGTAGTAAATTTTTTTTGTTTTATCAGTTTGCACTTTATCTTTTGTTTGTGAAGAATGCTCTTAAAATATCTTTGTTTGCACTGTTGGGCTTCCATGTCAGGTCGGCTATCTGTCTAGCGATCGTTCGTCGAGTTGATCAATCACTTGCCAAGTGTGCCAAGCGCTGCTGAGAAGGAGGCATCTCCATGGCCTCGAATTCGAGAGAGGATCGTTCAGACTTGGATAGACCTGATGTCCCTTGTTGGGGCTTCGGATCCGCTGCATGTAATGGGCAGAGGGATGTCCGCTGTAGTTGTGCTGAGCATGAATGGGCTCAGAGGCCTCGTTATGAGGGCTAAAAACCCACAGCGTCTGTTGGGCAGGAGGATGCCTGCTGGGTATGACCGAGCAGGGAAGCTGCTCGGTTGTCTCTTGGCGAGGGCTTTGATTTCTGGCGTTGCGAGCAGGCAGCCACCGGCCGGGGATGGCCGATCGAGGGTCGGGCTCGATTGCCTCTGGGAGGACCTTTTGATCCCTGGTGTTGCGGGTAGGGAAGCTACCAGCCGGGGATAGCCGAGCAGGGAAGCCGCTCGGCTACCTCTAAGGAAGACTTTGATCCTTAGCGTTGGAGGGGCTGCAAGAAGCATGCTAAGGATAATCGGGCATTGAACCTGTGTGGTTGCCTCTTGGCGAGGGATTTGATCCCTGGCTTTGCGAGTAGGGAAGCTACCGGCCGAGGATAGCCAAGCAGGGAAGCCGCTCGGCTGCCTCTAAGGAGGACTTTGATCCTTAGCGTTGGAGGAGCTGTAAGAAGCCTACTAAGGATGACCGGGCAGTGAAGCTGCGTGGTGGCCTCTTGGTAAGAGCTTTGATCTTTAGCGTCGTGGGTAGGCAACTACCAGCCTGGGATCACCGAGCGAGGTAGCCGCTCAGATGCCTCTTGCGAGGGCTTTGATCCCTGGCGTCAAGGGTAGGGAGCTACCAGTCGGAGATGACCGAGCAAGGGTCGGGCTCGGTTGCCTCTTGCGAGGGCTTTTAATCCTTCAGAACGGGGACCGAGCAGGGTTACTTCCCAGTGCCTCTTGGCGAGAACCTTGATCCCTTTCGGTTGTGGTAGGAAGCTACCAGCCGGGGATAGCCGAGCAAGGGCTCGACCACCTCAAAGGAGGACTTTGGTCCTTAGCGCGGGAGGGGCTGTAAGAAGCCTACCAAGGACCCTTGGCCGAGCAGAGTTACTGCCTGGTGCCTCTTGGCGAGGGCTTTTGTCCTGAAGGATAGCCGAGCGGAAATTGGGCTCGACTGCCTTTGGGAGGGCTTTTGATCCCTGTCGGTTGTGGTAGGAAGCTACCAGCCGGGGATAGCCGAGCAGGATAGCTGTTGAGCTGCCTCTAAGGAGGACTTTGATCTTTAGCGTTGGCGAGGCCATAGGAGGCCTGCTAAGGAGAACCGAGTAGTGAAGCTGTGCGGTTGCCTCTTGGCGAGGGCTTTGACCCCTGGCGTTGCGAGTAAGGGAGCTACCGGCCAGGGATAGCCGAGCAGGGCAGCTGCTCGACTGCCTCTAACGAGGACATTGATCCTTAGCGTTGGAGAGGCTGTAGTAGGCCTGCTAAGGACGACCGGGCAGTGAAGCTGCGCGGTTGCCTCTTGGCGAGGGATTTTGATCTCTGGCGTTGCGAGTAGGGAAGCTATCGGCCAGAGATAGCCGAGCATGGAAGCTGCTCGGCTGCTCTACGGAGGACTTTTGATCCTTGGCGTGGGAGGGGCCGTAGTAGGCCTGCTAAGGATAACCGGGAAGGGAAGCTGCGCGGTTGCCTCTCGGCGAGGGCTTTGATCCCCGGCGTTGCGTGTAGGGAAGCTACCGGCCAGAGATGGCCGAGCATGGTAGATGCTTGGCCGATTCTTCATGAGGTTTCGCCCGACCATCCCGTGGCAAGTATGGGGAACAGGAACAGTCGCGGCGAACGTGCGTGTAGCATGCGCATTGAATGCGCGGAGAGGCGAAGCGCCAGAGTCGCGTCGTTTCAATTCTGCCAGAGAAGGCTCAATGATCGCCACGTGGTAGCGAATTTGCGGGCGAAAACGAGCGACTGTTGGGTTCCGTTGGGGCGCAGTGGGCTATATAAGGCTGAGAGAGCACTGGTCCTTCCTTTCTTCGTAAACAGATCATTGAGAATGGAAAACTTCCCCTTTACCATCCCCGATATCATCCACTTCGAAGACGTATACCTCTATGACCAGAACTGCACCGAGGACACGGTACAGTTGGTCTATGGGAGCATCGAATACCACTTCGGCCGGCTGCTCCCCCGGCGTTCCCCCCTGCTGCAGCTGCTGATGTACTCCATCTGGAGGGTATCGCCGGAGATTTACAACCTCTTGTCCGAGCAGCTCTACGACGAGGTCGTGGGCAAGCTGCGGTCTCTGAGGCGCTTCGGCCTGATCTCCGCGAGTCGGCTGGCTCGCTCGGTGGCGCTCGTCCGTAAGCGCTACGAGCTGAGGCTCGAGGTCGACGCGCACGGGGGGAATCGAGGGCTGAGGTTGGATCTCGCGAGGCCTCGGCTGGCGGAGATCTTTACTGAGTACCATGAGCAGTGCTCTCTGCACCCCCTTCCCCCGCTGTTGTAATTTTCTTTTTCTTTTTGTATGTATGGCTGAGGAGCCCATAACACCTTCTTGAATAAATGAGACCTTTCCTTCTTTTTCGCAATGTTCCATTGATCTTTATTAAATTAACAACATACCCTAGGAAGAGTTTACATTGCCCTAAAAAACTACGTGTTAATAGATGACCTCATTAGCGTGGCTCGAGCTCCCCGGAGGCTTATTGGTCTCCGTGCTCGGCACCGGGTACGGGGCTCCCTGGGCTCCAGATTGGTCATCTGCCGAAACGAGCATGATTTGGCCAATGGTCAGCTCGGCGGGAGAAGGACGCTGCTCCTGCTCGCGGTCACCCTGCCGCTTATCCCTCAAGTAGGCGGTGAGGTGCCCTGATCGGATGAGCTCCTCGATGTAGTCCCGGAGTTGCTTACAATCCTCCATGGCGTGGCCCAGCGTCCGGTGGAAGGCGCATTAGGGGTCCCGGGTTCGCTTCGAGGCCTGACGCGGAATTGGAGGGAACGTGAAGAACCCCTCGCCCTGGGCCTCCTCTAGTAACACTGCGAGGGAGACGTTGAGTAGGGTGTACTCCTGAAACTTCGGGTGATAAGGCTGCTGACGCTCTGGTTTCTCTTCCCGAGCCCTCTTCTTCTGGTCGGACCATTCTGCTCGAGGGAGGTTCGTGTTCACCTCGGACTCGAGCTGGATCTCGCGCTCGGTCCACGCCTTGACCTCGGCCATGGTCTTAGGCTGCGCCAACGCAAAGGAGCGCAACCACTCCTTATGCATAAGACCAGATCTGAGCACCGTGATGACGGTCTCGTCCCGGTGCTCGGGGATCTCGAGGAGGGCGTTGTAGAAGCGGGTGACGTAAGTTTTGAACGTCTCTTTGTCCCCGCTCTTAATTGTGAAGAGTTAGTCTACCGTGCGCTTCTGCAAACGATTCCTGACGAAGTGGCCGAGGAACTGAGTAGCCAGCTCATCAAAGGTCGAGATTGAATGAGGCTTGAGTCCTCGGAACCAGTCCCGACCAGAGCGGATGAGGGTGACTGGGAAGGCCCTGCACTGGACGGCGTCGGAATGGTCCTGGAAGCTCATCCCCGCGGTGAAAGCATCCAAATGGTCTTTCGGGTCGGTTTTCCCGTCGAACAGAGAGACCTTCGGGGGCTTGCTGCGTGAGGAGACGTGGACAGCGAGCAGTCCCTCGGTAAACGGCTTGGTGAGCGAGTCGGCGGCGTACTTAGCCCCATCGCCCGAGAGGCGACCTTCCCGGCGCATGCCCTCGATCTTCTTTTCGAGGGCGTCGAGCCGGCCGTGGTACCCCGAGAATTCGGCGCCTTGTGATCCCTGGCTTCTGCTGTGGGAGATCTGCGTCTGGGCGTGACCCCGGTTCCTCCCGATGAGGTTCCTCAGATCCCCGGGCGAGGTGGCCCTCGAGCCGTCGTGGCGAGCCCCTTCTGTGCGACCCCGTCGAGGGAGGGGGTGTCGATCATGCCTGGGGACAGGCGAGGCGACCAGCATCTCCTCAGGGGGTAAGGGTCGTGAAGAGGCTCGAGGCGAAGCGCTCTGGCGGCGGATCTTGGTGTGGAGCTGTGGGGCGCCCAGCGGGCCTTAGGGGGTATCGGCCCGTGAGATCTGTGGCCATGGGTCGTAGCCTGCCGGTGGTCAGCCGTGCCGACGAGGGCGGAGCCTTCTGGAGGCGAAGGAGCGGCGATCTGGGCCCCTGGCCCGGCCATTTGGATGCGGACGAGCGCTTCCATGAGGGACTGTAGCCGATCTATTCGGTCGGTGAGGGCATTGATGACGGTCGCCGGAGGAGGTTCATCCGCGCCTCCGATGAAGGAGAGGCGGCGGTTGGTACCTGGATCTTCAGGGTGATCGCTTGCCATGTGGATGGAGATCGGAAGACCAACTTTGTTTTTTGTGGAGTTTCGGTTCCCACAGACGGCGCCAACTGATGGAGGTCCTTTTCGGGTCTCCGTCAGATGTTGTCTTCCGTTGATCTCCCGGTGGATTTTGGAGGTGATCTTCTGTTGCGTGTGAGTCTCAATGGGTTTGGAGGAGATTGGTGGTTTGAGGAGTTTGCGTCGAGTACCTGCAAGGAACCCCGGGGTGGTTTGGTACCACCGAGGACCCTCCGACGATCAAGTTAGCACGAGATCCGAGTAGAGTAACGGCTAAGTGGGGTGAAAAAAGCTTACTTGACCCCTTTGTGATGGGGGTTTATATAGTGGCGGCAGCACGCAGCAGTAGACGCGAGAATCCCGCCGGCAGTTACGCTCTCGACGTCATGTCCGCGTAATGAGCGGATCACCCGTTAATGGGGATTGTGATGGCGTGGAACGTGGGACGTTGCCGGCGGAGAATCTGCGCATGGCGAGATTTACGGAGCGGCGGTTACGCTTGTGAGTGGTGGAGTTGGTCGGTCGGAGGGACCGAGGAAGATGGCCTCGGCCGGAGAGCTCGGGAACGAGCGGGAGGGCCGAGGCATCTTGGTCCTGTAGCAGCTCGGGTCGAGCTGGGAGCCCCAGGAGGCCGATTTGCAGGGGGCTCTGATGAGAGCTAGCTTGTGCTTTTAGGTCAGGTACAGTGGTAGCCTGGTCGGCCCTTGTGGGCCCTTTCTTCTGAGTTTCGGGACACGCCATCCGCAACGTGTCCTGATCTGGAAGATCACCAATATAGAGCATCATCACGGATAGATCTGGATTTGAGTATAATGCAAAGTAACGGATATATTATAATTTTCTTAAGACTTATTCTCTACATGTTAAAGTAGCCACCAGTTTGTTTTGCTGGAGCACAAACTCAACTGGAATAATTGCCATTAGCACATGCATGCTAAAAGCCTATAAACCACATTAACGTCAACCCTAGCATAAATTTTTCAAGACAATTTTCATTTGAGCCCTTAATTTTAACATATAAACCTTAACGAACCAATTCATCTCTAATCTAAGACGCAACGGTTATACATGAAATCATGCACGAGGCTCTGTAACCTCTCACCAAAATACACAATATCACGCTCTATATGAGTTGTTCAAAATAGTTAGAAACCGTAAGACCTTCAAATTATTTTTTCCTTAAAACCAATGCTGCCATTTTCGTCTTTATTATTTCATCAGTGAACTATCACTATAGGTTGGATGAGAATACTAAAAATAAAACCTTTTATTTCTAGGTAGGGAATTTTTTTAATATATTTTCTTCTGTGTACAGAGTTGAGCTTTATATAATTTCCTACTCTCGTTCGTAGCCCGTCACCGGTCTGCATCACCATCTTAATTTATATAAATCTGCAGAACTAATTCTACATGTGGATCGTAAACTTAAAAGTTTCAATTTTTTAATGATTAAGAAAAATTTCAACAAGCACTTTCTTTTTTGGAAAAAGAATAAAGACGCCCATGGAAGAATCAATACGGGTTGACCCGGATCCGACCCGTTAGCATCAGTCGGACCCACATCATCAGCTCCAGACCCTCAGTCATAAAAGCGCGGTATCCTCAGAATCAAAGAAATAAATCAACAAAAATTGATAATAAAATAGAAAAGGCAAAATCACTTCATTTACTATCCCAACGCTCCCTCGCTCTCGAAATTCGCAATTTTTCAATCAATTTCTTCCCTAATTTTCATCCCATTCTCTCAGATCTCTTCTCGATTTCTCGCATTTTCATCGATCGCAAGTGGCCGCGATCGAATCCACTCGATCTTCCGGAAACTAGGGTTTCTGATCTCTCGGCGCTAGGGTTTCTGAATCGAAGGGATCGGACAAGTCTGTGAAAGCTGAGGTAAGCGTCATCAGATCTTGAATCGATTCTTTATCGTAAATTTTAGTTCTTGATTTTGAATTTCTTTTTAAAGATCAAGATGAATTCGTTTGTAGAAATGTGCTTGATGTTTTGTATCGACCGTGTGTATTTTTAATGGCCAGCTAGTTGAAAAGATTGGTTTCAAGAAAAGGGATTGGAAATGACGATCAGTAGACAACTCCTGCTCACGTACCTTTATCTTCTTGTTTACATCTGCCTATCATCTGGAGTCATTTTATACAACAAGGTAATTTATTCATTTTATGTCAACAAAAGTTACAATCTTACGTTTTTATGCCTTAATTTCTTCTGTGGTATTAGTTGTGCGCCTATAATTATAGAAATGTAACATTGAGATTGCATGTGGGAAGATGCTGATTTCGGTATCGGGCATTCTGGCGATGGCTGCTTGAGAACGAGGAAATATTAGGTGATTGTATGTTGTTCAAACGGGGAAGTTTTGTCTTCTTGGATCAAATGTTATCCAAGAGTAGAAATAGAAGTAGTTTTATTTTTCTTTTCCAATTTAACGTGTTGTGTAACGAAATGGGAAAATGAAGACTACTTGGTATGACTGCATCTCCACCACTTCCACTCTTGCTTGCATGCCGCAATAGGATGTTGGTGGCTCACTTGTGCTATGGTGACATTGAATGCATATTTTGGGAATAAAGGAATGATATCTCGACCTTAACGGCCATTGGCAGTAGCATTTCATGAGTCACATTGAAAAAACAGTTCAATAACCTTGCTGATTGGGTTTAGTTCTGTCGATTGGACTGTTACTTCTATCGATCAGACTATTAGATACTGACCTGAAGAAAATAATGACAACAGTGAAGAATGAATCGCTTATATTGGCACCTGTGTTGATGTCTAATTTATTTTAGCATGTTTTATGGTAGCATTAGGTATATTCTAGCTAATTAAGCCACACCACATATTGAGGATGAGATAATCAATTCAGTGCCCTACTTATTCTCATACATAAGAGTGGAAAATAGAAATATAGTTTCAACTTCAAACTGATTTCTACAATAAAATGAATTTCACAAGCAATCATTATAGTAAAGGTAGAGCTACAATGCAAACCACATGGAGAGGTATAATGAATTATCGCGAACCTATGCAGAGGCCTGTTAGCTTGATGAAGTGACGGTGTATGATTCATAGATAGAAAACAAAAAACAAGCCTATTCTATCTGCTAAGATTGGCTTCATGATCAGTTTTCTCCATTCAGCTCTGTTGCTAATGAAAAATCATATATATCTCAGTTACATGTGATATTTCTATTTAAGGATGTAGATATCCAAAGCATAAACTTATTTTTATGTACATCTACAAGAGTAAATCTAAGGTCACAAGGTGCTCAACACGGTAAAGGGAGCTATGCTGATGTGATCTATAGATGTCAGTGATGTGTTTCAACTAAGGTATTAAATTGAACTACAATCAGATAATGGTTCATAACATGTGAAAATTTTGATATATAATTGACCGTATTAAAAAGGAAAACATTATTGATGCTGAAGAGTTGTTTTATTGAATAAATTGCCTATACATACACATGATTAGGTTGTTAAGTTCTAATTTCTAAATAATATCCATGGATAAATATGAACCTTTTTAAAACCAAAGACCATCGGTTTAACCATGGAACCACGAGTAAGAAACATTTTCAGATTAAGACCAGACTTCCATGTAACTAGATCATGGGTGCTGGAAATTTCTGAGGAGCAGAATCATAGGTGTTAGAAACTGTTGGTGAGCAACATTCACTATATTTACATATTACAAAGTTTCATCAATTTACTGTTAATTATGTCCCCTGTCTCTATGTAGATCGTTTTACAAATTTGTATGGGTCTTCATTGTGAACACATTGTTGCAATTTTCTTTTAGATCTTTGGGAGGTCGAAGCAAGTTTACAATAATTTATAGCTATAATCATTTTGAAGGTCCTCTGCTGAAACATAGTTACCACTACTTCATCTTCAATTCTCTTGGCAATACATGATTTATCCAATTTCAATTTGGTTGGGATTCTTCTGAATAAGAAAAAAAGGATAGAAATAAAAATAAAAAAGAGCTTGGTTAAGGAGATCTTGAACTATTAAAGAACGCTTTGTGCTGTATTGGTCAATTATCTGAAATTTATTATCTTTTTGTGTGTTGTATTGCTAATTTTGTAAGTCAGTGTAATTAGTGGGATTTTCTTTTTCCATTTATTAGTTTTAGGAAGGTTGTTCTTGTTCTTGTTATTCTTCTTTATGATCATTGGTGGAATTTTCTTTTGCAGTGGGTTCTGTCTCCAAACTATTTCAACTTTCCCTTTCCAATAACGCTTACGATGATTCACATGGGATTTTCTGGTTTGGTGGCATTCTTCCTTGTTCGTGTTTTTAAGGTATTGACTCTTTTTGTAATTGTCGTCTTCATTTACGATCAGTTTCTTGGCTTTCGTCCCCTGTATGGAATATGCAAACACACATCATTTTTATTGTACCCCCTTACCTTTCCTTTGTTCATGTTAAGTTTTTGAAGCTCTCTTTTATTTGGTAATGCATGGTGTTTTTAGAGTATGTAACCAATAAGTTGGATATTACCAAACTGTATCAGCATAAGCTATTAGCATGAGTGACGAGTTTCCCAAAAAGTCAATCTGACTCTATCCCCTTGGCTGCACAAGCTTAAGTTGCAAAAGCCACCAAGTTAGGTTCCATTCTGAGTTTTGTAATTGGATCAAGCCCCGCTCTTGTTCATAGTCTCTTTGCTAGGAATTTATCTCTGATATAAAGCCTTTGTTAGATTGACACCATTAACAACCAGCCTTTATTCCACATTTTTGGGGTTGGCTTGGCTATATAAATCCGTTTCTTATATTCTGCTACGTTAAGGGCCGTCTCCTCAGCTCTATCGGAATGACACCATTCATATAATTTTGGTCGAATTATGTAGCCTTGTACATTATGGTGATCCATTTATGATGGGAAAAGGCTTAGATGGCGGTTTGTGAGTGCTGGTGACAAAATACAAAACCCCGTTAATGGGATGTTATAATTTGATATACACCCTTTCGAACCTACCGTTTCACACAACATTATCTTAAAGTTAAGGTGTTATTGTCATATACTTTAGGCAGTACATTTACACCCCACTACAATAAGTGCATTATCGAAAGTTAACTTTGGCCTGTCATTCAGTATCTTGGCATGCCACTCAGTACACAATCAAAATTTCTTACCTACTGGCATGGCATGTAAATTCCCAGGAGAGCGAATATACCATGACAACTAGTACATGGACCCAAGATGCCATAGGCATACTTGCATGCCATGCAAGAGTGTAAGGTTTTTGCACTGTAATATATACTCCTCTGATCCTTACTATCCACAAAATGTCCTATTAAATTAACTGTACTTCAGATTTTGTATTTTCCTATCTCGATATACTTTGCTTGCAGAACCTGTACTGTATTTATGAAACAACAACTGAGCCTTTTATCCCAAGCATATGGGGTAGGCTACATGAACCAACATGAGAATCACGCCGGGTCCAGCACATGAATCCTCTGTCTCCACTCACTTCTATCGAACAATATACTTTCATCGAGTCCTTTGGCAACCATATCGTTTCGTATCACCTCCATCCATGTTTTCTTCAGTCTCCCTTTTGCCCTTTTGCCATTGCCCATATCGAGAGTATCTATTCGTCGAACCGGTGCTTCCATAGGTCTGCGTCGCACATGACCAAACCATCTTAGCCGGTTTTCCCGCATCTTCTCCTCCACGGGTGCTACACCAACTTTTGCACGAATATCCTCATTTTGCACCTTATCTTTTCTAGTGTTACCGCACATCCAACGAAGCATGCGCATCTCCGCTACGTGCATCTTCTGTGTATGATGCTTCTTAGGAGCCCAGCATTCTGTACCATATAATAAGGCAGGCCGAATAGCGCTCCGATAAAACTTCCCTTTCAATTTTAACGGAAAGTTACGATCACACAAAATCCCTGCTGCACTCCTCCATTTCAACCAACCAGCTTGGATC
Organism: Agapanthus africanus; assembly: GCA_030015575.1. Taxonomy (NCBI): domain Eukaryota; kingdom Viridiplantae; phylum Streptophyta; class Magnoliopsida; order Asparagales; family Amaryllidaceae; genus Agapanthus; species Agapanthus africanus. Next base: position 686,187,620 of record CM057343.1, read on the forward strand.
CTTTGATTAATATCACTATCGATCTCCCCATTCCTTTGGATGATGGAACCTAGATATCTAAACTGGTCGCTCGGTGATATCTCTTGCCCTTCCAATGTTATACCAATATGGTTTTGATTTCTCTGGCTACTAAATTTGCAGTGCATATATGCTGTCTTGGACCTGCTCAATCTGAATCCCCGAGATTCCAATGTTTGCCTCCATAATTCCAATTTGGCATTAACCCCTGCTTTCGTCTCATTTACTAGAACAATATCATCAGCGAATAGCATACACCAAGGGACCTCATCTTGGATAGTTCTAGTAAGCTCATCCATCACGATGGTAAACAGGAATGGACTTAATGCAAATCCTTGATGTAAACCAATAGTAATCGGAAAATCACTTGTTAAGCCGCCGCAAGTTCTGACATTGGCCACTACTCCGTCGTACATATTCTTGATTATGTCAATATACTTGACGGGAACCCCCTTCTTCATCATTGTCCCCCATAATACCTCTCTAGGTACCTTACTGTATTTATCAAATTGCTAAATTTTTAATGTTCTCTAGAAATTGCCTGCTAGTATTATTAAAGTTTTGCATGTATACCATTTAGAAATATTCATTTTGCATGTATAACTATAAAGAAAATTTATATAGTGCCTCCCCCCCCTTTTCGTCTTACCTATATCAAAGACAAATAGGCATCGACTTTCATCATGTCTTCTTCAGCAGCCTCCCATAGTGAACTTTTACATAGAAGCTGCTCTTGATGTTGTTCACTCAAGACCTTCAATGCTTTGAGTTGTTAAAGCCTTATAGGAAAACTATTCCTAGATGGAAATGAACTAAAAACTTTAGGCATCATGCTTATATGTTTCTTCGGATACTGTTATTGCAGTAGTTTGTGCATTAATTATATTTATTCGATGGTTTTGCAAATTTGAACCCTCTTAGGGTCAATTTGCTTTTAACCAGATCTATTTTTATTAATATTTTGGTCACAAGCCTCTAGCTAGAGCTTTATCATTAATTCAAACAAAGCAAAAAAGAGTATAACCGGACTTCTGATATATAACCGAGCTATTCTCCATGTAAGGATCATATATTTGGCCCTAATATATTTATATTACCAGTAATCTCTTCTGTATGAGAAGCCTTCTTACTTTCGCAACAATGATACCGGCATACCTTCTTTCTAAAGTCCGTTCATCTGATTTTACTTTTATTTGTTTGAGTGCACAGGTTGTTGCTCCTGTCAAGATGACTTTTCAAATGTAAGGAATGCGTCCTTTATTTTTTTTAAATATATTTATAATTGGTTTTCTTCTCATGCATAATTCTTGGGGTTTTGCAGATATGCAACATGTGTAATTCCCATCAGTGCATTCTTTGCATCTAGTCTTTGGTAAGAACACTGGAGTTATGTTGAAAAGATGTGTATGTTTTTTTGATGTCATTAGCATTGCAGTGCCTTCTTAATTTCTATTTTTATAATATGTACCCTCTCTTGTGATTTTAATGTAAGTTTATATTTCTGTAGGTTTTTTTTGCCAAAGGCGAGGGCAAAAAGCCCAAATTATATTTCTGTAGGTTTGTGTACTTAGATATGGATATTCAGCAATCTTCTATAGCTGAAGGGGTAGACTTAACCTATATCTAATTAATTTTCAAATAAAATTTCAAGATGATACAAGTCTTGTTGTCTTTCAATTTCTCTAATGTACAAATTATTACATATGGCTACCTTAATTGACGGGTATTATGTACATCTACTGTCAATAAACTGTTGATCATAAAACAATGGCATACTCCTATATTTTGATGTTTCAATTTATATTGTTTCACTATTCGTTTTGCTGTTGTATTTCTTCTTGGGTGGGGTGGGGGTTTGAATTATGAGGTATCTCTTTTGACTTTGTTAGCTGAAGTTCATGTTGTTCTAAATATGAAATACTTTTGCTAAGGGTGTTTTTTGTATTGCAGGTTTGGTAACACGGCTTATTTGTATATCTCAGTTGCTTTTATTCAAATGCTCAAAGCTTTAAGTGAGTACTATGGAAACATCGTTCTCTGGTCAAATGTCCCTTATTTGTAATGCTAATGCCCTGAAATTCCAACACATGTTCTGTTTCAGTGCCTGTGGCAACATTTCTCATGGCTGTTATATGTGGCACCGATAAACTAAGGTGTGATGTGTTCTTGAATATGCTGCTTGTCAGTGTTGGGGTCGTAATATCATCATATGGAGAAATTCATTTTGATACGATAGGAACACTTTTCCAAGTTACCGGTATAGTTGCTGAAGCTCTTAGGCTGGTCTTAACACAAGTACTGCTACAGAAAAAGGGCCTAACGTTAAATCCTGTTACCAGTTTATATTACATAGCTCCCTGCAGGTACTTCACATGTAATATTATGTCACTCTATCTTCTTGAATCATTGCATTAGAAATTTGAATAGTCTCTACTTGAAATTATGGTGGCTTGCTGGCTATGGCACGTCTTAGAAATTGTCACATTTTGTCAAAACTATCTCATCAAGTGCAGGCTGGTTGCCATAATTGTGCAGCTAATTCAGTTGCAAGTTCTATATTAGTAATTTTCTGAGAAACTATAGTAGGTAGGCATGGAAGTTAGGAGACAACAAAGTTGGTCTCCTCTTTTTTACCTGATTAAATATCTTATATTTTGTGCTCGTTTAAAGAGATCTATATATTCTTCTTCTTTATTTCAGTATTTTGTTCATGAGTTATGAACCATGACTCCTACTGTGGGACAATCGATTCTGATATATGAATTTGGCAACAGCAAGATTGAATCTATGATGGATGCCTACCAATTGTCAGGTTGGATTATTTTGTCAAACGGCGATTGGGGATGGAATTGAATTGAGAAAGGATGAAATTTCGTTCCAAGTTTTTTAATGCAAGAATGACTATCTTGCATCCTAACAACCTAATTATGCATTACCCTAATTGGGACTGTGCTTCAGGTTATCCTGAGAAAAAGGACATATTCCCTCTCTAAGATGGGTGTCTTTTCAAGGATAGGCTATATTAGACAGAAGCAGGTCTGTTATTCTCAGAGTTATGAAAAGGTAGAATATGATTTCATTTACAAAGGAAACAATGATGCTTTTACCACTAAGAGGTAGAACAATACCATGGATGTTTAGTTGGATCAGAATATATTAACCACTCTTGGTCAGATTTAGACAAATGGTGTACGATATGCAAAGACACAGATGATGTAAGGCCTTAGTTGTTCCATAGATACAAACTTTTGACATTTGTGATTTGTCTCAAAATTACCAATTTTCATTACACTTATTGACTTTAATTTACATAATCATAAAAGACTCATGGCCTGAAATTGCGTATTCCGAAAATGTTCAATGGTGACAGTTAATTTTACTCTGATACTTCATCTTAAACTACTTTTTCTATATCTCATGCTTCTCTCATTTCAATTCTCAATTTACAGTTTCCTCTTTTTATTCGTGCCCTGGTACCTGTTGGAGAAACCAGGGATGGAGATCACACAGATTCAGTTCAATTTCTGGATATTTTTCTCAAACGCGCTCTGTGCCCTAGCATTGAATTTCTCTATATTTCTTGTAATTGGTAGAACTGGGGCAGTCACCATTCGAGTAGCCGGTGTTCTGAAAGACTGGATTTTAATTGCCCTCTCGACAATCATATTTCCCGAATCTACTATTACTGGTCTTAATATCATCGGCTATGCAGTTGGTAATTCTCTTTGCAGCGTAAATTCAACTTAATGAAAGTACATTTCTGATTGTTCTTGAATAAGTTGAAATCATTGATTAATGAAAGTTTTTTTCTCCCCTCTCTCGCTGCAGCTTTGTGTGGGGTTGTCATGTATAACTACCTGAAGGTAAAGGATGTCCGAGCATCAAATCAACTTCCTACAGAAAGCGACCCAGAAAGAGCAGCCAAGGTTAGAATTCGTTATCTGATTCTTCTGAGAAACTTCAAATGGCTTCATTTTTCGTGCCCCTAGTATTCACCCATCTTTTTCCCCTAATAAGAACCAATGATTAGTTTACGGCATCTTTCACACTATTGATATTAATGCAGCAGATACAAAGCTGACTTAGGCACTTCCACATTTGAAATTGTTTCTTTTGCAGCTAATTACTTGTACAACTAGTGTTTGAATACTATGGTCAAACTCCATATTTTGGTAAAAATGAATTGGATAAGCATGAAAGGTAAGGAGGGGAAAAAATGAATTTCAGTCTTTTGAATATAATCCTTATCTACATTCAAATTATAAGAATATATACATTACACCAGTACACCTTGTGATTTATTATGAATGTTCCACAAAGCAACGCTAAATAGACTTGCACACTAGACACAGTAGGACATTTTGTAGGATATGCAACTTTTATTCAGATACCGTAGATAGTTTAACCATTCTATCTATTTTATATTTCATAGTTCAGGTTGTAACTATTTACATAAATCTAGACATCAAAGTAGATATGGGCTTTGTGATATCGTTTAGACCTAGAGTTATGATTTTCTTCTTGTTTCAAATATCAACAGGAATGGATAATAATGGATAAGAAATCATCAGACCTGTACACTGACAATGATGACGGTAACAATGTCATGACCCCTAGAAATAATTCTATCGAACCTTCCGATGAGGAAGCGGTTCCTCTACAATCGTCTAGAGTTTTTTATGTTGGGAAATCAAAGCCGGCTCAATAGCCCAAGACCGCTTTTGCTTTACACCATACGCAATATTTGTTTTTCGAGGAAGCACCAGTTAAACTACCACAGTCAAAGCCAACTCAGCAACCACATTGCTTCTGTTGGATACGTAACGTTATGATTCTTTTGTGGTACTGACCAGTCTCGTTCCCGGTATTATCATGTAGTGATTCATTTTTGTTAATACCCTTGCATAACTTTTTTTTCCTTTTGCAATATTAATGACATTCATAGTGATTCTTATACTTGGAACTATGCGATGAATCTACCATAGTCTGTTTGGTTACCTCAGATTACATTCCACTCATGAAGGGAAAGCAGCGAAGTTCATATCTTCTCTTTTATTATATTTTTTGCCTTGAAGGATTTGTTTTTATACATGTAAAATGGAGTGTTATACGGATGTTAGATACTTTGTTATGCTTCATCCGTGTTCTTTGTGCATAGGTAACCCATATACCTACACGTGCATCGGTTGTGCAAACATATGGGACACATGGTATTAATTTTTTTCGTTTTTTTTAATTGGCCCGTAAGCTTCACACAAGCTCACACTTCACCAACGTATATAGCACTCACAAGCACACAACATATAGCACTCACAAGCACACAACACGAGCATTTAGGGGACCAACGAATTTGTCCCAAAGGCGTTAATTTGTGACCAATTGCTCTCCTGGGGTTTGAATTCTGCATCCTTCCCAGGAGAGGGATTGCCATACCAACTGAGCCATTGTTCATCGAGTATTTTTTTCTCCTTGTAAATCAGCCATCTTTGAGGATCGAACTTGCGACCGCTCATATATATGATGTAAGTCTTAATAACCTTTCCTATACCTATGCGTTCGCCCGACAATTCCCATATTCTATGAATTAAGCCTACAGGCCTAGCTTCTAATAGCAACAGATAAAGAGATGACAGCCTGCAGGCCTAGCTTCTAATAGCAACAGATAAAGAGATGACTACAATCCATTGAAGCAAATAATTGAGCATGCCTAACTCAAAAACAACACAATGACTTAATCCATCCAAATATGCTAGCGTATCCAGGATAGGATATAGGATATATAGTATTATAGTGATAGGATTAACAATTTCATACACCCTATTAATAGTAAATTCCCACTTGCGCTCGTTAGTATGTGTCGCTAACCTAACTGCTAATTGTTTGTGGGCATATGAGAGAGAGAGAGAGAGAGAGATATGAGAGAGAGAGAGATTAAAGTACTCAAAGGTTAACGATAAACGAGTTGAAGTCGGTGAATTCCAAGATCTCAAATGGGGCCTCATTACTTGTTCGCTCCCCCCCAAGGACCACACACTTTACATCATCACACCCTAATTTTGGTTTTGCTAAGATCCCGGCGCATCTCAAAAAGAATACAAGAAATGATTTAATTATATTAAAACTGTGATTAATAAATTTGTGGTCAATTTATGATTTCTTTAATCATATACACACCTGCCTACCAACTCTATTTCTAGAAATAACCAGTCTCCAGAATAGTAAGAAAATTTCTTTTAATGACTGATAGGATTATGTTATGTGATAAAGATTATTCTCAACGAAAAATTAAGAGGTAATACTAGAAACGGAAATAGTACAATAATCTAAATAGAAGAACTGTGCACAAACAAAACAAGTAAAATGAGGAAAGCAAAAATCAGTGTGGACGCCTGAAAGTTTGTCCTTGCAGAAGTGATCACAATCGGCCGAAAAAGCCGAGCTCACACGGTTAAACTTTTCCTTTCAACGGCAATTTCCAAACGTGTTGGATAAGACAAGAAAAACAAAAAAAATGCATCACTGTAGTCAATATTGACAACTAAAATTTTGTGGTGGCAAACACATCACTGTCGACAGGAAAAACATAGCTCACACGGGTAAAACCATTTTGGTGGGCGGTTTCCAAATGTGTTCCATCTGACAATAAAACCAAACAAGAGGAACCAAAAAGAAGAGAACGCATTGCTATCGGCGTCCTCCGATGAACGCGTGGGGTGCATGTGATAGTCGTCACCAGTGGGACCCGCAAGAAATCAACGCCGCACTTCATCACACACAAACGAAAAATAAAAACAACAAAAATAAGTGGGCCCCGCAACAGCCCAGGCTCATCTGGATCCGCGTATGACATAATATCCGCGTCCGCCAAGCCCCTTTCTATTCCCATTTATTTTCTATTTAATTATGATTTTTTAAATCTTTTTTGAATCAATTAAAGTTGAGGGTGCATGCTGGTTTTAGAAAGTCAGGAATTTTCTGCCAATGGGGTAAATGTTAAACGTAATTTCTGCCTTTTAGCACATTCCAACATACCATATTTCGACATTTTATTGGAAAAAAAGGAAAAATAAAACTTAGCATTTTCGTTTATGAATTGTTTTCTGTATTCAGTCATGTCATAGTCACGTTATTATATTGGTATACCGGTTCATGACCAATACCAATATTCACAGATATGCTCAATATATCGGATATTTCCAGCAATATATTTGCAAACTTCTCTTTTTGTCAATCAAACTAATTTTGGTATACTATTTTTTTTGTGCTCTTCAATTTTTTTGTTGCCTATTTTCAAACTGTTTTTGAATGTTTTTCTTTGTCTACACTTTATGTTTTTTCCAAAACAATAGGCTGTCAAAGTTTTTTTTTTTTCTGAAAAATCATTTTTAAAAAATATTGGATTTTACAATTTATGTTAGATCCCTATAATTTCTTACTATTTTTCTATTTGCTAGAAACCGGAGATGTTTTTATAAAATGTATTAAGCACACTGTAGAGTGTTTTTCGTCATCCTATTGAGATAGAAATACGCGTGACTTGTCAGGCGTATTACAGATTCCCCCTGTATAGGGTAACCGGGGTTTATTGATTTTGGAGATCCGAATCTCCGGCAGCCACGGACTAACCTGCCGTTAATTACCTCTCGCTTTTGGAGAGAGAGAATCTTCGATTAACGGGTAAAATTGGTCATGCGAACTCAATGTACAGTGTGCGCGTGTTCTGTTTTAAAGGGATCTTGAACGTATCGGGGGCCTCACAGAGTTTACGGGAGTCCTGCTACCCGGATAGCGGGCTGGGGTCAAGAGGGCTAGCATCCCCCTTGCGGGATGCGGGGCAGCGCCCCATTAGAAATTTTTTTAACGGAGAAGTATTTTTAATGTGGAACGCTTAAAAAAAAGGAGGGGTGAGGAGCATCCTAAGGACGCATGAAATGGCGCGTGGCTGCTGGTGCCATCGGGTCACGTGTGTGGAGCGTAGACGGTGTGAAAGTCTACCCTAGCACCACCATGAGATTTAAACGGACATCAAGCATGCAATTTTAAAAATAATCTTGGTGCTAAGCTACACCAACTAAGGATCAAATTAGATGATTAGGGTTTAAGCATGATATAAAACAGTTTTGCACTAAGAGAAAGAAACTACAACCTTTGTAGATCGTGTCCTTCTCTTCTAAAGCTCCGGGTAGTAATCCTTACGACTCCTCTAGGCTCCACTTGAAGAAGTGCACGAGCTTACTTCGTGATTTTCGTATCAAAGATGATCCACCAGAAGTTTCTATAGCTCAAACTATCTCTTCACTAATCTCCTATTAATGAAGAAAACACCCTAAACTCAAGTGCTAATTAAGTGTAGGATGGTGAAGTAGGGTGTTTAGCTCACTAGGTTGGTCCAAAACCATATGGTTCACATCACATGCGAGGGTTTATGGCTTTGAGGTGGAGAAAGAAGAAGATAGTGAGAGCTAAGGAGAGTGAAGCAACATGAGCTCTAGAAAAATCTCCAAGTCTAGAACGGCTCTCATATCTCTTGCGTTATTGAAGTATGAATATTATCCAATAATAAAACATGAACCATACTTCAATAGTGCAACTAAACCAATAAACAATAATATGTCCCATGCCTCACACCCATGCCCAAAATATCTCCTTATTTTCCACCTCATTTCTATTTTCTCAAAATAGAAATTCAACCATACAACAATTGAGCCTTTTATCCCAAGCATATGGGGTAGGCTACATGAACCAACATGAGAATCACGCCGGGTCCAGCACATGAATCCTCTGTCTCCACTCACTTCTATCGAACAATATACTTTCATTGAGTCCTTTGGCAACCATATCGTTTCGTATCACCTCCATCCATGTTTTCTTCGGTCTCCCTTTTGCCCTTTTACCATTACCCATATCGAGAGTATCTATTCGTCGAACCGGTGCTTCCATAGGTCTGCGTCGCACATGACCAAACCATCTAAACCGGTTTTCCCGCATCTTCTCCTCCATGGGTGCTACACCAACTTTTGCACGAATATCCTCATTTCGCACCTTGTCTTTTCTAGTGTTACCGCACATCCAACGAAGCATGCGCATCTCCGCTACGTGCATCTTCTGTGTATGATGCTTCTTAGGAGCCCAGCATTCTGTACCATATAATAAGGCAGGCCGAATAGCGCTCCGATAAAACTTCCCTTTCAATTTTAACGGAAAGTTACGATCACACAAAATCCCTGTTGCACTCCTCCATTTCAACCAACCAGCTTGGATCCTTTGATTAACATCACTATCGATCTCCCCATTCCTTTGGATGATGGAACCTAGATATCTAAACTGGTCGCTCGGTGATATCTCTTGCCCTTCCAATGTTATACCAATATGGTTTTGACTTCTCTGGCTACTAAATTTGCAGTGCATATATGCTGTCTTGGACCTGCTTAATCTGAATCCCCGAGATTCCAATGTTTGTCTCCATAATTCCAATTTGGCATTAACCCCTGCTTTCGTCTCATTTACTAGAACAATATCATCAGCGAATAGCATACACCAAGGGACCTCATCTTGGATAGTTCTAGTAAGCTCATCCATCACGATGGTAAACAGGAAAGGACTTAATGCAGATCCTTGATGTAAACCAATAGTAATCGGAAAATCACTTGTTAAGCCACCGCAAGTTCTGACATTTGCCACTACTCCGTCGTACATATCCTTGATTATGTTAATATACTTGACGGGGACCCCCTTTTTCATCATTGTCCCCCATAATACCTCTCTAGGTACCTTGTCGTACGCTTTTTCTAAATCAATAAATATCATATGCAAATCTCTTCTCCTCTCTCGAAAGCGCTCGACAAGTTGACGAAGCAAATGAATCGTCTCTGTCGTCGATCGTCCAGGCATGAACCCAAATTGGTTCTCTGTTATCTTAATATCCTTCCTTAGCCTGTGTTCAATCACTCTCTTCCAAAGTTTCATGGTGTGACACATTAGTTTTATTCCACGGTAGTTTGAGCAACTTTGAATGTCACCCTTATTCTTGTAGATAGGTACAAGGATACTTGTCCTCCATTCATTTGACATCTTTTTTGTCTGCCAAATCTTATTAAACAGATCTGTCAGCCATTTAACGCCTATTTCTCCTAAGCATCTCCAAATCTCGATAGGAATCCCGTCAGGACCAACCGCTTTTCTTAAACCCATTCTGTTCAAAGCTTCTTTAACCTCAGTAAGTCTTATTTTACGCATGAAATCACGATTTATATCTTGAGATTGAATGACAAGTCCATCCAAATTCTTAGTAAAGCTCTCATTGAACAATTTGTCAAAATAATCTCTCCATCTTTCCTTGATATCCTCATCTCGAACTAAAACCTTCTAATTTTCATTTTTGACACACTTCACCGCACATAAGTCTCTAGTCTTCCTTTCCCGCATTCGAGCAATCCGGTATATATCATTTGCAGCCTCTTTAGTGTCTAATTTCTCGTACACCTCCTTGTAGACCTTAGATTTAGCTTCCCGAACAGCTTTCTTAACTTCCTTTTTAGCCATTTTGTACTTCTCAAATCTCTTCACATCTCTACTTTTCTTCAAATCTTTATAAGAATCTCTTTTAATTTTAATAGCAGCCTTTACATCTTCATTCCACCATGATATGTCCTTAGATGGTGGAGCACCACCTTTCGACTCACCAAGTAGATCTCTAGCTACTTTCTTGATACAACTAGCCATTTTGTTCCATGTTTTGTCTGGATCATCTTCCGACTGCCAATCCGCTTCTTGTACTACACGATCTATAAAAGCCTTTTGATTACCTTCTTTCAATCGCCACCATTTAATTTTAGGCTCTACCTTACGTCTAATCTTCCTAGGTTCTCTTCTAAATCGAAAATCTAGAACTAAAAGTCTATGTTGAGTAGTTACACTCTCACCTGGCACTACCTTACAGTCGATACAACAACCTCTATCTATTCTTCTCGTCAGAAAAAAGTCTATTTGACTAGCATTTGATCCGCTTCTAAAAGTGATAAGGTGGGACTCTCTTTTCCTAAACCAGGTGTTTGCTAAGATCAAGTCATAAGATAAAGCAAAATCTAGAATCGAGTCACCTACTTCATTCCTTTGTCCGAAACCAAAACCTCCATGGATAGTATCAAACCCACTACGACTAGTACCTACATGTCCATTAAGATCGCCACCAATAAATAACTTCTCTCCACTAGGTATACTTTGCACCACCTCGTCTAAATCCTCCCAGAATAGACGCTTACTAGCGTCATCAAGACCTATCTGTGGTGCATAAGCACTAATAACATTAAAGATCTCTCCACCTAGAATAAGCTTAACCAGTAAAATTCTATCACCTTTTCTCCTAATCTCAACTACATCCTCAAGCAACCGTCTATCTATGATTATACCTACCCCATTACGATTTTTATCTCTACCCGTATACCAAAGCTTATAACCCCAAGGCTCTATGACTCTACTCTTTTCACCTACCCACTTAGTTTCTTGCAAACACATAATACCAACTCTCCTCCTAATCATCACCTCCACTAATTCTATTAGTCTACCCGTAAGGGAACCTATGTTCCAGGAAGCTAGACGGATCCTATGAAACCCTTGCTTATTTGTCACTACACCCGGGTTCCGATGTAGCGCGCCGTCTCTGGACGACGACCCTTACTTGTTTGTCATTACATCCGGGGTCCGATGTAGCGCGCCGTCTGTAGACGACGACCCTTGCTTATTTGTCACTACACCCGGGGTCCGATGTAGCGCGCCGTCTCTGGACGACGACCCTTGCTTATTTGTCACTACACCCGGGGTCCGATGTAGCGCGCCGCATCTGGACGACGACCAAGTCCTTGCATATTTAACACTACACCCGGGATCCGATATAGCGCGTCGCTGAGTAGGGGACGCCCCAACGATATTCTTAGTATGGTTCATGTCATAGAATGTGACAAAGTTTTACGTTGGCTGTCACAAGCCTACCACAACCCTCACCCTTTCTCATCCGGACTTGGGACCGGCAACGGTAGGTTTAAAATAGAAATTCAACCATGCTTCATAAATAATACACACACACACACATATTAAGAGAAGAATGTAATTAGTGAGCAATAATATTAGTTAATATATAATTATATCAAATATAAATATATATCATATTATTAAATCAACACATGATTTAATAATCCGGTTATATCACATATAACCGACTAATATCATTTATCTGTATATCACATTATCAAATCAACACTTGATTCAATAATCCGGTTATATCACATATAACCTAACCGATATCAAATAACTACCAGATTAGAATACGGTACTCGTATTTAATCAGCCCCCGCACATATCAGCATAAGTGCCCTATTTCGTTTCGCTTGAACTAGGAAATCTCTGTGTGGGACTCTAAAACTCGTCAATACGCCAGCAGTAGGTAATGATCACATCAGTTACCCATAAGCCGTTAGCGGTACTAGCTGGACGTAACGGCTATCCAGGTATTTGTAGGGTTCCTATGAACGACAGCAAGGTTTCTGGAGGCATCATCCATGCCATTTTTAAATATTTGTCGTTTTAAAGAACCCTAAACTAGAATCGTTAACTAGAGAATCATACGAAACTAACTGTAAGCTACTTTACATCTAAATGATAACGAAATACAACCTTTGTAGACCGGTCCTTCACTTCAATAGCTCCTTGTAGTTGTTCCTTCGCTGCGATGAAGTGATCTTGCAGACTCTTGAATGGCTCCATGAGAAGAAAGCAATGAACTTGCTTGAGTTTTCGAGGCCGAAAATGATCTACGTCGAGGAGATACTAACTCAAGCTACCATCTTCACTAATATGGGATTGGTGAAGCAAACATGCTATACTAAAGTGCTAATCTAGTAGAGAATGATGAAATAGGATTTTTGCTCACTTTGGATTTCTTTTTCTCATTAAACTTTCTCACTTTTACAAAACCTAGAGAGCTCTTGAGCTTTGAGGAAGAAAATCAAGAGAGGTAATGTTGTGAGAGTTAATGGCAACCATGGGTGGGAAAATATCTAATATTACCCTTGTAGAGACTTAATCATGAGTTAAGATAATGAATGGGTTAACAAATATCTAGTGTGAGACAAAACTAGTGGACTAAGTCAATGGGTCTCAAAGCTTCTTGAAGCTTCAAGCCATGTGACAAATTTCCAACTAATAAATGAATTACAATAAATCAATAAACCCTACATTATCTTTATCATGGTGCAAGTCTCATACACTCATATTGCATGTATCATCAACCATGACACATAAATAATAACACAATTAATATATATCACATATATATTAAGTGTACACATGTGAGAAAAATAAATGTTTAAGTGAGCTAATATTAGTTAATGTAAATCAATATATCAAATATATAATTATACATTAAATCATTAAATCAACACTTGATTTAATAATCCGGTTATATCTCATATGACCGACTAATATTATTTGTATCAGTATATCGAATCAACACTTGATTCGATAACCCGGCTATATCGCATATAACCGACCGATACAGTATCGACTTATCGAATCAAGATTTGATTCGATAACCCGGCTATATCACATATAACCGATCGATACTTTATATCGCGAGAATAGAATACGGTATCATATACTCGTATTAATCTCGGTCCCGCACATATCATATATGTGGTCCTACTTCGTTTTGCCTGAGCCAGTGAAACCTCTGCGTAGGACTCTAAAAACTCGTCAATACGCCGGCAGTAGGTGATGATCATATCAAGCACCCACAAGCCGTCAGCGGTACTAGCTAGACATAACGGCTACCCGGGTATTGAACGATCATAAGATCAGCAAGTAAGCCCGCTCTAACTCCTGCAAAAGCCTGACAGTAACACTACCGTACAGTTCGGTCTCTTCGTCTGATATGTCGCATATCCAGTATAGGGGTGGTAAACGCCAGACCCCAATAACCGATAAGTCGTGCCGATGTGAGGCTCATAACGGGTCGAGAAACTACTGATAACACTTATCAGTAAATCTCTATATCAGCCCTGGTCAGGGACTTTCCTGTTATGTCCAATCGAGCACAGCGCAACATCAACCCCCAATACCGGGAGAGACGAATCCCCTCCTATAGCTCATTGCCTCCATGTGATTCGGGACTGCACCCAAAAGCCACCGTTTTGCACGTTCTCATGAACGTGGTAAGGTGGAAATCAAAGCACAGTGGGAATCACACAAGACTCTATAACGATCTCGGGTCTACAGACTAACCTGTACCAGTGTCACCAGAGAACTGCTATCTGACGATAGGTATAATACCAACCAGGAGTTCTCGGTGAGTCCGTTCAGTGTACCCAGTCTCCACTGAGTACCCGTATACCATCTTTGATGTCAAACACCAATGGATGTGGGATCATCCATCGCCCATCATATGGGTCAAGATGCGTACACGCTAGTTTACTCCGGAATATCGATGCCCTGTCTCGATACACTCTCGACTAGGAACAGTTTTAGGGTGTACTTGTAGACTACCTTTGGCTCCCACTAGTATGATCTCCATCATAGTCCTGGTAGTCAAGTACACAACCTAAGGGCTCTATCAACATGTGAGAGCAAGACAACATCACATATATAAGTCAACATGTTAAGATTAAGAGCAACCAGATAGCATACTATCATGTCGAGCAAGAAAGTCCTCTCTATATATATCCAAGCCTCCACTATAATATACATCGCATGTACAATAATGGCCTCTGGGGCATACATATAACTAACAGAATTGAGCGAATAGAAGATCAACAAGCAGGCTTGTCCAAACTCCCATGAAGCTCATAAGTAACACTTACCGTACAGTCTGGTCTCTTCGTCTGATATGTCGCATATTGAGTCTGGGGGTGGAATCGTCAGACCCTAGTAACTTGATAAGTCATTCCGATGTGTGGCCTATAACGGTATGAGAAACTACTGATAACACTTACCAGTAAATCTCATCAACAGCCCTGGTCAGGGACTTCCTGTTATTGCCAATCGAGTATAGCGCAATATCAACTTCCTATACCGAGAGAGATGAAACCCCTCTTATCGCTCACCGCCTCCATGTGACTTGGGACTGTACCTAAAATCCACCTGTTTGCACGACTCTTTTGAGCCGTGGTAGGGAGGAAATCAAAGCACAGTGGGAACCACACAAGACTCTATGATGATCTCGGGTCTACATACTAATATGTACCAGTGTCACCAGAGAACTGCTATCTGGTGATAGGTATAGTACCATCTAGGAGTTCTCGGAGAGTCCTGTTCGGTGTACCCATTCTCTAATGAGCACATGTGTACAATCTTTAATGTCAAACACCAATGGTTATGGGATCAACCATCGTCCCCTATAGGGTCAAGAAATGTACACACTAGTCTACTCTAGAATATCGATGCCTTGTCTCGATACTCTCTCGACTAGGAATAGTTAAAGGATGTGCTTGTGGACTATACAGATCCCGGTAGTATGATCCGCATCATAGTTCTGGTAGTCAAGCTAACATCCTAAGGGCTTTATCAAACATGTATCAGAGACAGTATAATAATACAAGTGTACATGTTAAGATAAAGAGCAACCAAATAGCATACTATTATGTCGAGCAAGAAAGTCCTCTATATATATGTCCAAGCATCCACTATATCATACAATAATGGCCTCTAGGGCATACATATTCCTAACAACCTCCCACTTGCACTAAGGCCAGTTGTTGTAGTATCTCATACCCAATATCCCAAAAAGTCTCTCAAACTGTGTCTGGGGGAGGGCCTTCGTGAGTGGATCCGCTGCGTTGTCCTTCATTTCAACTCTCCTGAGCTTGATCTTCCGTCGATCTACTGTCTCCCGGATTAGGTGATACCACCTAAGAATATGTCTGGATTGCTGATGGGACCGGGGTTCCTTGGACAAAGCCATAGTTCTATTGTTATCACAATACATAGGTATTGGATGCTCAATGGATAGAACTACACCAAGTTCAGCAATGAACTTCTTCATCCAGACAGCCTCTTTGGCAGCGATGTATTCAGCCTCCATCGTCGAGTCTGCTACGGTATCTTGCTTGGAACTCTTCCAACATACTGCCCCTCCATTGAGGGTGAAGAAAAAACCCGAGACCGACTTACTGTCGTCCTTATCACTCTGGAAGCTCGAATCGGTAAAGGACTCTACGTGGAGTTCACCATTACCATACACCAAGAACATTTCTTTAATCCTTCTCAAGTTCTTAAGAATGTTCTTCACAGTTGTCCAGTCATTTTCCTCAGGATCTGATTGATACCTACTCACTACACATAGTGAGTAAGCTACATCCGGTCTGGTACATAATATCATATACATGATAGACCCGACTGCCGAAGTATAGGGTATCCCTTGCATGCGAGACCTCTCCAAATCAGTCTTGGGAGACATCTCTTTGGAGAGAGTGATTCCTGAGCAAGCAGGTAAATTACCATGCTTAGAATCTTCCATACTAAACATTTTTAGTATGGTGTCAATATACCTGAATTGGTACAATCCCAACATCCACTTAGATCTATCTCTATAGATCTTTATCCTCGGGATGTAGGAGGCATCACCTAGATCTTTCATGGAGAACTTGTGTGATAAAAAGAGCTTGACCGAGTGTAGCATAGGAACATAGTTTCCTATCAAGATTATGTCATCCACGTACAATACGAGGAAGACAACCTTACTCTCTACAACTTTTTGTATATACAAGGTCCATCTACGTTTTTGATGAAGTCAAACTCTTTGATAGCTTCATCAAAACAGATGTTCCAGCTCCGCGATGCCTGCTGTAATCTATAAATTGATTTAAGCAGCTTGCACACGCTTCCGCTGCTCCCACTATCTATGAAGCCCTCTGGCTGTGTCATGCACACGCTTTTTTCTAAATCACCATTTAGAAAAGCCGTCTTGACGTCCATTTGACAGATTTCGTAGTCATGGTATGCAACAATGGCAAGTAGGATCCTGATGGACTTAAGCATAGCGACGGGAGAAAATGTTTCATCATAGTTGACACCTGGTCGTTGACGAAAACCTTTTGCTACAAGTCTAGTTTTAAAAGTCTCAACCTTTCCATTTACAGCAATTTTCTTCTTAAAGATCCACTTGCTCCCGATGGGTTTTCCCTCTTCAGGAGCTGATTGTTCGCGTTTTTTGCGTGTTCTAAAATTTTACCGCAATCAAGATGGTGTCGCTTGGTAGCTAGCCGGTTGAGTACGAGTCAATCCACAGGGAAATGGTGTCCTTTTCTTTAAATTCTAACGAGTTAAGTCTTAACTTTGGTAGGTTTTGTTTTAAGCTCTAAGAATGAGAATAAATTGATTTAAAGGCTTGCTAGGGTTAGCATTAGGTTAGTTCGAAATAGGGATTCTTCTCACTTTTTTCAATGCCCTAGTTAAGAATATAGGTGTTAGGGTAATAGTCAACAACGGGGATTAGCACGACTAGAAAGAAACTTAGTTTCTTCCTTTTGGTTCTTGTCCGTCCATTCTTGTCTCTTAGCCCTAACTTCCAGTTAATTCAACCACAACCGGTCTAACTAGGGAATCACCGCTATCATATAGGATAGGGTGCCGTAGTGAGCGGATTATGGTTGATTTAAAGAGAATCCTTTAATTAAAATTATTTGGGCAAAGAAAGGAGTGAGAGAATTTCCTTCTCTCAAACCTTCCTTTTCCTATCCCTAACAAGTGAGGAATTACTCACTCATTAGGAAAATACCAATAAAATTCATTTTTATTTGTATTTTTATTGATAACCTAATTTGCAAATAATAAAAGAACAGATAAGAAATTGCAGGAATTAAAATTCAGATAAAAACAATGCGAGATAAAATGAAAACTTACTTTATTGATGTCATCTTAACAACGCATTACAATGGAATTTAAATCTAAGAATTAAAAAGAGTAAAAAAAACTAAAGAGAGGCATGCCTAATTAGGTTTTTGGCTTTCCTATTTATAGATAGAAAAAAAACCTAGGTTACATTCTAATCCATACATGAATTTACAAAATTACCCTAAGAAAGCCGGGTCAAAGCACCGACACCCACCGACACGTGCACCGACATGTGCACCATATGGCCGCAGAACCGAGCCAGAAAGGCCTGGCCGCGGTTCCGCGGCCATTAAGTGGGATCTTTGGCTCATCTCTTCAGGGTTTCTCTATGTTGCTTTTATCTTCTGTTTTCTTTACTTGGTTTCTCAGAATCTCTTCTATTTCCTTCCAGATTTCTAATAGTGCAGAATGATGTGGACTTTTGCCTTGAGCTTCACGTTAAAGTCTTGAATCTTGTGCCGCCCTTGTGCTTTGTACCTTGAACTGTCTAATGATTTTCCATTTGTTCCTTGAACTGGTAGGCGGCATCATACGGATTCATCTATTGTTGGTCGTAATCTCACATTTGTAGCGACTTTTCATGAATTTCACTGTAACGATCTGAGAACCTGTAACCTGCAACTATTTAGCAGACATGGATCAAAAACACCTATTTATATGTAATGTGATTAAGAATGGGCGATATAATAATGCAAAATTCTGATATGAACAAATACCCCCAAACTTATCTTTTGCTCGTTTCGAGCAAAACCAATTTTTATTCTCAAAAATTCCTAACCTCACTTTCGCAGGGAACGCGATTGTATTGAGCTCGTGCAATAAGCCGTTAAACCTTTAGGTGTCCCTAGTATCTTTTGAATTTTCCTTCTAAGGTGCAGTCTCAACTCAGGAATTTTTATCATCTTTACTGAAAATATAAGGCCCATCTTTCATTCCTATCTCTCATCCAAACCCCAATTATATACCCCTACGTGTGTGTAATTATTACCCCTACACCTGGAAATTCAATTCAAACTATCATACTCTTGTCCATCGTCCAAAGTACTTTTTAGTTGGTGATAAAAATTGCTCACACATTCTTCATGCGACCGTTAATACTTCTTGAGGTACTAAACGACCGATTACAAAATATGCTTACGCATTTAGGTGTAATTTCTCGTCTTGTAATACCTAAGGCTTAGTAGTGACTCTCAAACCAGTTGGTCTAAAGAACTAGGTGATAAAACACCCTCGCTATATTTTTATTTATGCAGCCTTAAGCAATTACAAAACCAATGTTCATTTTTTTATGTCTCTTTATTCACCATTTATACTTTTATTTTATTTTTCTTCATACTAAGGTTTTTAGACAAGAGCATTTCAAGGTATTCTCTACTATCCCAAGTTTCAAGGTGTGTGTACGTGCAAGTTGTAGGGTATATATTTTCAGAATTTAGACTTAAGATTCATAATTATTTTTCAGATTTACACCTCAAATAAAAATTTCAATACTCTTCTCTTATTTTGACTTAGCCTAAGAAAAAGTTCTCAAAATTTGCCTATTTCTAAATAAACTACAAGGCCACATATTTTCTACAGTTAAACTTTAAGAAAGGTTATTTTTAGGGTTTTTAATTTACTAACTTTAGGTTCTAGTTTTTCCCTACTATTCAACCGTCATGTTGAATTTAAGTCAAATATGGCCAAAATTGAACTTTTCAATTTTTATAATTTTTAAAAATTTTTCAATTTTTATTTGATTTGATTTTTATATTTTTTTTATATTTTTTTTATTTTATATTTTTATAAAGATGCAATGCAGAATTAAATATGCAAAGAGAGAAAAAACAAATATGTACAAAAATAAAAATATGCAGATACAATACAAAGATAACTATTTACCATCCACCTCCACTCCCAAACTTATCGAAAGCAGTGTCCTCACTGCTCCCAGTGGCGTCTACCAGACACAGCCTCACTGCTCTCACCCTCCCGTCCTCTCGATCGTGAACGGGAACATTCCTCTCTTGCCAGCAGGGTGGTCATGCCCTGCTCCAAACTCGTCACACGCTGACCAAGATTGGTCACCATCCCTATCAATTTTTCTACCCCCTATTTGTTCTTTGCATCAAGCGCGTTTGCGCAGCGGGGGTAAGCTCTTCATCACTCACGGTCGAGCTCGAGCTGGGTTTCTTTGCGGGCACGTCTTCGGCCGGCTCGGTGTGCGACCATAAATCATGTAAGCGTGTGTAGGACGTGAATATGCCCTCAAGAAGAGGTCTAATGGGGATCCCTCCATGCATATAAAATTCGAATTTCTCAACAGGAAGGAAATGGCGACACAGTTGTATCACCAACATAGGGCATGGATAGTTGGCAACTCTCTTGCCCGCACCAATTGAGTGAAGTAATATAGTGCACATATCATAGCTGGGGTTTTGTGTCATCAAAGTGTGCACTATATGAAGGGATGGTGTGAAAAATGTAGTGTTGTGCGAACTACCAAAAATATTATTTTGTGCCCAACGACACACAGTTAAGACGTTCGCAAAAAGGGTTCTAGCCTGGATGCCTTTTCGTGGTTTCCTAGAACAATCGTTACCCATTAAGAGTAGGTAGTCTTCGAAATGGAGGGGTTGATCATGAATAGGTAGTCTAGGTATTAAGGTGACTTCATGGATGAAGTCCCTATCAATTATTATTTCCCTATCCCCCCACATTAACCTAAGGTAACTATGTTGTGCAAGACTACCCTCATTCAAGCATTCATAGAAACGGGTGACAAGATCCGGAAGCGCGAAGGCATTCGGATGGTTAAAAAGTAAAAAGTTCCATCCACGCCTTTGGATCTCATCACCGAAGTAACTACCATAAATCGTGTGTGCAAAAATTTAGGGAAAATCCCTTTCAAACTGCAGTGTTGGTGCCATTACAGAGAGTGGAGATATTTTTAAAAATTTTAACAGAGAGGATCAGAGAATGCAAACCTCCTCTGAAGATTTCAGAGGGAGAGGAGTCCAAGATGCGGCGGTTGCGCGGCAGAAGAGGACCTTTGCGGCGGAAGCGCGGCGGCGTGAGATGATCTTGCTGCAAAAATCGAAGCGGCGGTTAGGGTTTTGAGGAATGAGAAATTAGGGTTATGAAAACTCAGAGGAGGGCTCGGGTTGTATTTATAGGGGGTGTTTTGGTTATTTGGAAAAAGGACCTCTTAAAAAGAGGAATTTATTTGTAAATAAAATTTTTAGTTTTTAATTTTTTTATTATTTATTAAAACTGAAAATTTACAAAAATACCCCAAAAATTTGAATTTTTTTATATATATAATTACAAGTGTGACATACCCCCAAACTTATTTAAAATAGTGTTTCCACAATTTATGGCTGGATAACCGAAAATTGGGGGTAGAAGGAGGAAGATCAGTCAATGTAAATCGGCTCCTGCAACATCAGGAGCTCCTCCGAAGGGTCCGCAGTGAGGAATGGTTTAAGCCTGTGTACGTTCACTTTAAATAGTGAACCGTCCTCCGGATTCTCTAAGTCGACCACACCGTGCGGATATACGGTACGTACAAAAAATGGCCCTTTCCAACGAGATCTAAGCTTGCCGGGATGAAAATGTAACCGGGTATCGTAAAGTAAAACCTGCTGACCAGATTTGAATGTTTTGCGCATAAGGTGTTTATCGTGAAACACCTTCGTTCTGTTTTTTACGACAACCGCGTTCTCGTAAGCTTCATCCCGAAGCTCGTTCAATTCATTTAACTGCAGCTTTGTATGGTTGCCCGCATCTACGATAGATAGATCCAGCTGTTTTATCGCCCAAAATGCACGATACTCTATTTCAACTGGAAGGTGGCAAGCCTTTCCATAAACAAGCCTATAAGGAGACATGCCAAGAGTGGTCTTATAGGCAGTTCGAAATGCCCAAAGGGCATCAGTAAGTTTTAGAGACCAATCTTTACGGTTTTTGGAAACCGTTTTCTCCAATATCTGTTTAATTTGCCGATTTGAAATCTCAGCTTGCCCACATGTCTGGGGATGATAGGGTGTTTATAGCTTATGATTAATGGAATATTTTCGCATTAAGGACTCGAAATTGCTATTACAGAAATGAGTTCCATTGTCGCTGATGATTGCGCAGGGGTGCCCAAACCGCGAGAAAATGTTTTCTTTGAGGAATCTAACGACAACCTTGTTATCGTTAGTCCGACTGGACAAAGCCTCAACCCATTTAGATACATGATCAATACCAAGAAGAATATACAAGTTCCCAAAAGAATTGGGAAACGGTCCCATAAAATCAATCCCCCAAACATAAAAAATTTCCACAACCAATATTGGTTGGAGCGGCATTTCGTTTCTCCTAAATATCCGGCCCAAGTGTTGGCACCGAGAGCATGTCTTGCAGTAATCATGTGTGTCTTTAAAAAGTTGTGGCCAGTAGAAGCCACATTGCAAGATCTTTTCGGCTGTCTTTTTAGGGCTAAAATGCCCATCACATGCTTGATCATGGCAGAATGACAGCACGCTCTTAAATTCATTATCAGGGACACACCGACGAATAATTTGGTCGGGACAGTATTTGAATAGATAAGGTTCATCCTAGTAAAAATGTTTTACCTGGGATAGGAATCGGAGTCTGTCCTGATTCGACCATTCATTTGGTATAAGTCCGGTGGCCAAATAATTCACAATATTTTCGAACCAAGGTTCACATGATACAGTCAAGAGTTGCTCATATGGAAAAACGTCTTTTATAGGAAATTGAAGCATCGGCGAAGAAGGGAGGTGTGAAAGATGGTCGGCGACTACGTTTTCGCATCCTCTTTTGTCTTTAATGACAAGGTCAAACTCTTGTAGTAAGAGGATCCAACGTATTAGCCGAGATTTAGCGTCCTTCTTCGCAAAAAGATGGCGAAGAGCTGAATGGTCAGTATATACAATGACTGGAGAGCCGATTAAGTAGATCCTGAACTTTTTTAATGCAAACACAACAGCTAAGAATTCCTTCTCGGTTGTTGTGTAATTTAATTGGGCCTCGTTCAAGGTTCAGCTAGCGTAATAGATTACATGCGGTATCTTATCGATGTGCTGTCCAAGGACAACACCAATGGCAGAATCAGATGCATCGCACATAATCTCAAATGGATGCGTCCAGTCAGGAGACGAAAGAATGGGAGCAGAAGTAAGTGAGTTTTTCAATGACTCGAACGCCTTCATACAACTCGAGTCGAAATCAAATGTGGTATCCTTGGCCAACAAAAGAGTCAAGGGTTTAGCAATCTTGCTAAAATCCTTGATGAACCGTCTATAGAAACCGGCATGGCCAAGAAAGGCTCGAATGTCTCGGACGCATTTGGGTGGAGGGAGATTGGAAATGACTTCAATCTTCGCTTTATCTATCTCAATTCCATTTTGCGAGATGATATGTCCTAAGAAAATACCTTCTCGTACCATGAAGTGGCACTTCTCCCAATTTAAAGTAAGGTTCTTATCCTTACACCGGGTAAAGACTGCGTCTAGATTTAGCAAACACTCATCAAAAGAGTCGCCGAAAATGGAGAAATCATCCATGAAGATCTCCAAGAATTTTTCCACCATGTCTGAAAAAATTCCCATCATACACCGCTAGAAAGTAGAGGGCGCATTGCATAACCCAAAGGGTATGCGACGGTAAGCAAACGTGCTGAAAGGACAAGTGAATGTGGTCTTGTCTTGGTCTTTTTCGGCGATGAGAATTTGATTATAGCCGGAACAGCCATCCAAAAAGCAATAGTATTCATACCCAGCCAATCGTTCTAGCATTTGGTCAATAAAAGATAATGGTAAGTGGTCTTTCCGTGTCGCGGTATTGAGTTTTCTATAATCGATGCATACTCGCCACCCAGTTTGGGTGCGAGTAGGTATTAACTCATTCGCCTCATTAGTTATGACCGTTATGCCCGATTTCTTGGGGACAACGTGAATGGGGCTAACCCATTGGTTATTAGAGATAGGCTAAATGATACCACTATCAAGACACTTTACGATCTCCTTTTTAACAGCCTCCTTCATGACTGGGTTGAGTCGTCTCTGTGGATCCCTTGCTGGCTAGGCATCATCCATCATATGAATATGATGTTCAACTATTAGGGGACTAATCTCCTTAATGTCCGCCATAGTCCAGCTAAAAGCTTGCCGATTGCTTTGCAAGACCGTCAAAAGGGCTTTCTCTTGCTCTGGGGCTAGAGAAGCCGAGATGATAACAGGAAGGGTCTCATTCTCACCTAAGTAAGCTTATTTAAGGTGAGATGGCAATAGCTTGAGTTTGAGTGTTGGAGGTGAAACAATTGAAGATAAAATCGATGAAATTGTCTCAAACTCAAAGGATTCCAACAGAGGTTCCAAACAAGTGTAAGCAACCGAGTCAGATGGTTCAGCTAACTCATCCGAAAATTCAAAAGATTCAAACTCGGGTGGTGATTGTTCAAGATCGTTCGAGAAATTGAAACACTCGTAATCATTATCGGGCGTGAAAACAGTATCAGGTTCAAGGAGGAATGCACCAGTGGCGTCAAAATTGCTATAATCGAATAGAAATTTCTCGAGCTCACAGTCCTCCTGGTGGATCTCTTGGATCGAGCAAACATCAAGTATATTAGCATTAGGTTCGGAGGGCTGATTCCCCAACTTAAAAATGTTGAGTTCAATTGTCATGTTTCCAAAAGATAGGTTCATTGAACCATTTCGACAATTGATCACCGCATTAGAAGTTGCAAGGAATGGACGACCGAGTATCACCGGAATTTGATTCCGGGGGTTATCTACAGGCTGTGTGTCCAAAGCAATGAAATCAACGGGGAATATGAAGTCCCTAATCTTTATTAACACATCCTCTAGCTCACCCCTAGGATGGGTGATAGATCGGTCGGCCATTTGGAGAGTACAATGTGTAGGTTTCAGCTCTCCAACACCTAATTGCTCATATACTGAATAGGGAAGCAGGTTAACACTGGCACCAAGATTCAATAATGCGCAGTTGATGTTCTTATCCCCAATAGTTATTGAAATCGTAGGACAACCAGGGTTCTTTCGTTTTTGAGGTAAAGGTTGGGTAAGAGCATCACTCGCTGCACTAGCCAAGAAAACTTTCTTAGGTACCTGTGATTTCCTCTTCTTGGTGCACAAGTCCTTCAAGATTTTTGCGTAAGAAGGGACTTGTTAAATTGCATCCAAGAGAGGAATGTTAATGCTAACCTGTTTAAATAACCCCACAATCTTCTCCATTTGTGGATTTTGTTTATTGGATCTCAATCGGTTTGGAAATGGAACATTTTAAAAATTGGTTGAGTCCAATGCTTGTGGAGTAGATTGCGGAGTTGGAATGGATCCCAGTGCTGGTGTTTTCATAGAGTGAGATGTGGGCCCGTTCAGAGCAGCAGAAGAAGTGGAGCCTTGTGAAGAATGGAGAACAGGCTCTGAAGATGAAGAAGAAGAAAAAGAAGAAGAAGAAGAAGCGGCGGGCGGGATGTCATCATCAGTGCCAACATTGTTGTGCAACATCCTTCCAGATCTCAATGTAATTACGGCACTCACATTATGGTTTTGTTGTTCAAGAGCAACATATGCATTTTGTAAGTAACCAGGATTTGGGCGTGGTTGAGATAGAAGCTTCCGTTTCTTTCGCTCGCTTAAGGCTGCATTCAGTTGTGCAATCTGGGCTTCAATGGTTTTAATGCTTTGCCCATGTGACGCAGTGTGTTGCACCAAAGATTGAATGGAAGACTGGATGTTGGCTAAGGATTGAGTTGAATGTTTTAAAAACGTCTCCAGACTTCGTTCTAACGAGAAAACCTTATCGTTATTTGGTGGAACAAAATTGTTTTGAGGAAAAGAGTTGTTAGGTGCAAAATTGTTCATTTGATTTTGATAAGGTTGGGGTTGGAAAGGTTGCTGATATTGAGTTTGTTGAGGAGCTTGTTGTTGAGGAAGAAGCCCCTGGAAATTGTTGTTGCCTTGGAATTGTTGTTGATGTTGGGGTAAAAATTTACACCCTGGTTGACCGAGTCAAAGCCCAAA
Source organism: Agapanthus africanus (assembly GCA_030015575.1). Lineage (NCBI taxonomy): Eukaryota > Viridiplantae > Streptophyta > Magnoliopsida > Asparagales > Amaryllidaceae > Agapanthus > Agapanthus africanus. The sequence goes on from CM057343.1 coordinate 686,213,554, forward strand.
CTAGGTGGGCCCAAGCCCAGGTCAAGCGGGCCCATGCCCAAGTCGAGCCCGCGGCCAGCCTCCTCCATGCCAAAATATAGATCATGTAATAAATAATTTTTATGTAATTTTTTATACATGAATGCATGCAAAATGGGCATAAAGCCAATATTTTGTAAGCCCATGGTTTATGTGCAAAAAGAAATGACACATGAGCCATGAATGGCTAAAATGCCATTTTGTGAAGCCCAAGGGTCTATATGTAAATATGTAAGCCTATAAAAGACAACATGATGATGAATAAAGTAACACTTTTTCCATTCTCTCAAAAGCCTAGGGTTTGTACATCTTTCCCTTTTCTGAAGGTTTCAAACATTTTTCTTTCATTGAATTAAATCAAGAGTTTTACTCTTCCTTTTCCAAAACTAAATAGTTTTTCACCATAAAACCCACCAAGGGGAGCTTGGATCTGTCATTAGATCTCAAAAGAAGAGATTTTTAGATCTCACATCTCTTGATCTTCAAGATCCGGCCAAACCATAGGAGGAAGAAGAAGAACCCCCTTAATCAGCTTCAACACATCCTAGGAGTTTAACTCCATATATATATATATATAATAAATATTTCCTTTCTGAAGCATAGCTTCTGGTTTCTGGGGCTAAAAGCCCTCCTTTCCTCGCCGGCGCCCAAGCGCTCAAGTGCCGAGCGCCCACGTGCCAACACGTGGCGTGCTAGCGCTCGAGCGCAAAGCGCCCACATGCCGACACGTGGCGCATTTGCGCTCCAGCACCCATGCGCTCAAGCGCGAAGCGCCCACGTACCGACACGTGGCGCGCACTGCGCTCGAGCGCAAGGCGCCCGCGTGTCGACACGTGGCGTGCTCGCGCTCCAGCGTACTGCGCGCGCGCAAGGCGCCCGCGTGCCGACACGTGGCGCGCTTGCGCTCCAGCTCTTGCGCTCCAGCGCTCTGCGCCCGAGCGCAAGGCGCCCGCGTGTCGACACGTGGCGTGCTTGCGCTCCAGTGCCTTGCGCTCAAGCGCAAAGCGCCCACGTGCCGACACGTGGCGCGCTTGCGCTCGAGCGCCCAGCGCGCATGCGCAAAGCACCCACGTGTCGACACGTGGAGCGCTTGCGCCTGAGCGTACAGCACCTAAGCGCACAGCGCTTAAGGCGCTGGCCCCACGCATCCCTTGGATGCCTTTCCCCCCTCTTTTTATGTACATACATATACATATACATATGTATACATATTTGCACACACACGTGCTCCACGACACTGTTCCTGTTAGAAAAAAATTCTAACGGGGCGCTCCGTGCCGGGGAAAAGTCGATCAGCGACACTCCGTGCCAGGGAAAAGTCAACCCGACACTCCGTGCCGGGGAAAAGTCGATCAGCGACACTCCGTGCCGGGGAAAAGTCAACCCGACACTCCGTGCCGGGGAAAAGACGATCAGCGACACTCCGTGCCGGGGAAAAGTCAACCAGCGACACTCTGCGCCGGGGAAAATTCGATCAGCGACACTCCGTGACGGGGAAAAGTCAACCAGCGACACTCTGCGCCAGGGAAAATTCGATCTGCGACACTCCGTGACGGGGAAAAGTTAACCCGACACTCCGCGCCGGGGAAAAGTCAATCAGCGACACTCCGTGCCGGGGAAAAGTCAACCAGCGACACTCCGCGCCGGGGAAAAGTCGATCAGCGACACTCCGTGCCGGGGAAAAGTCAACCCGACACTCCGCGCCGGGGAAAAGTCGATCAGCGACACTCTGTGCCGGGAAAAAGTCAACCCGACACTCTGCGCCGGGAAAAAGTCAACCCGACACTCTGCGCCGGGGAAAAGTCGATCAGCGACACTCCGCGCCGGGGAAAAGTCAACCCGACACTCTGCGCCGGGGAAAAGTCGATCAGCGACACTCCGCGCCGGGGAAAAGTCAACCCGTGACACTCCGCGCCGGGGAAAAGTCGACCAGCGACACTCCGTGCCAGGGAAAAGTCAACCCGACACTCCGCGCCATGGAAAAGTCGATCAGCGACACTCCGTGCCGGGGAAAAGTCAACCAGCGACACTCCGCGCCGGGGAAAAGTCGATCAGCGACACTCTGTGCCGGGGAAAAGTCAACCAGCGACACTCCGCGCCAGGGAAAAGTCGATCAGCGACACTCCGTGCCGGGGAAAAGTCAACTCGCGACACTCCGCACTGGGGAAAAGTCGATCAGCGACACTCCGTGCCGGGGAAAAGTCAACCCGACACTCCGCACCGGGGAAAAGTCGATCTGCGACACTCCGCGCCGGGGAAAAGTCGATCAGCGATACTCTGTGCCGGGGAAAAGTCGATCAGCGACACTCCGCGCCGGGGAAAAGTCGATCAACGACACTCTATGCCGGGGAAACGTCAAGCAGACACTCCGTGCCGGGGACACGTCGACCAGCGACACTCCGTCTCGGGGAAACGTCAAGCAGACACCCCGTCTCGGGGACATGTCAACCAGCCGATACTCCGCCTCGGGGAAACGTCGACCAGCGACACTCCACGCCGAGGGCACGTCAACGAAATCACTCCGGGCTAGGGAAACGTCTACCACGGACACTCTGTCTAGGAGACGCGTCAAGCGTCGGCCGTCCATGTCGTAAAAAGGGCAGTGCGTCCCAAAAAGTGGGAACCAAAGCAAGTCGCCTCCACGCAAAAGAAGATCCATCAATTTCATGCGCATGACCCACATGTGCGGTGTGCATTCATTGATGGGGGGCAATTTATTGGGGTAAAAATTTACACCCCAGTTGACCGAGTCAAAGTCAAGGTCAACCCCCAAGCTAGGTGGGCCCAAGCCCAGGTCAAGCGGGCCCATCCCCAAGTCGAGCTCGCGGCCAGCCTCCTCCATGCCAAAATATAGATCATGTAATAAATAATTTTTATATAATTTTTTATACATGAATGCATGCAAAATGGGCATAAAGCCAATATTTTGTAAGCCTATGGCTTATGTGCAAAAAGAAATGACACATGAGCCATAGGATGGCTAAAATGCCATTTTGTGAAGCCCAAGGGGCTATATGTAAATATGTAAGCCTATAAAAGGCAACATGATGATGAATAAAGTAACACTTTTCCATTCTCTCAAAAACCTAGGGTTTGTACATCTTTCCCTTTTCTGAAGGTTTCAAACCTTTTTCTTTCTTTGAATTAAATCAAGAGTTTTACTCTTCTTTTTCCAAAACTAAATAGTTTTTCACCATAAAACCCACCAAGAGGAGCTTGGATCTGTCATTAGATCTCAAAAGAAGAGATTTTTAGATCTCACATCTCTTGATCTTCAAGATCTGGCCAAACCACAGGAGGAAGAAGAAGAACCCCCTTAATCAGCTTCAACACATCCTAGGAGTTTAACTCCATATATATATATATAATAATAAATATTTCCTTTCTGAAGCATAGCTTCTGGTTTCTGGGGCTAAAAGCCCTCTTTTCCTCGCCGGCGCCCAAGCGCTCAAGCGCCGAGCGCCCACGTGCCGACACGTGGCGCCCTTGCGCTCGAGCACCCTTGCGCTCGAGCGCGAAGCGCCCGCGTGTCGACACGTGGCGCGCTTGCGCTCAAGCGCACTGCACTCGAGCGCAAGGCGCCCGCGTGTCGACACGTGGCGCGCTTGCGCTCCAGCGCACTGCTCGCGCGCGCAAGTGCGCCCGAGCGCAAGGCGCCCGCATGCCGACATGTGGCGCGCTCGCAGTCCAGCGCCCAGCGCTCAAGCGCAAAGCGCCCGTGTGCCGACACGTGGCGCGCTCGCGCTCGAGCGCCCAGCGCTCATGCGTAAAGCGCCCACGTGTCGACACGTGGCGCACTTGCGCCTGAGCGTACAGCACCTAAGCGCACAGCGCTCAAGACGCTGGCCCCACGCATCCCTTGAATGCCTTTCCCCCCTCTTTTTATGTACATACATATACATATACATATGTATACATATTTGCACACACACGTGCTCCACGACACTGTTCCTGTTAGAAAAATTTTTCTAACGGGGCGCTGCCCCGCACCCCGCAAGGGGGCTGCTAGCCCCCTTGACCCCCAGCCCGCTATCCGGATAGCGGGACCCCCGTAAAAACTCTGTGTGGCTCCCGATATATCCAGAACCCCCTTTCAAAACAAAACACACGCACACCGCACATTGAGTTCGTCTGACCAGTTTAACCCATTAATCGGAGGTTCCCTCGCCCCAAAGGCGAGGGGTAATTAACGGCAGCTAAGTCCGCGGCTGCCGGAGATTCGGATCCCCACAATCAATAAACCCCCGGCCTACCCCAGGCAGGGGGAATCTATAGTACGCCTGACAAGCGCGCGCGTATTCCCATCTCAATAGGGTGACGAAAAACACCCTACAGATTCTGGCACGCCCGGTGGGACCAATCTCTCCTCCCATATTTCGGGTTAAACGTTCATGCGAACTCAATCAATATATATATCTATATTTATACTAAAATAATGCTTTTTCATGCAGGATTTTCAAGCTATCACCTTTCAACAATGTCTCCGAAGATGAACTTAGCTCCCATCTCATACACGATGAAGATGGACTCCAGAACGGTCCTTCCGGCCAGTCTCGGGCGACAATGGGAGGAGGAGCTGCTACCATTTGGCTCTATTATGTTCGTGTCAGCTAACGCCATCCCAGCTCCTCAAGCTCTGGTGACCGACAAACCGGCCTCGAAAGGCAAGAGGCCAAATGTGGTGGTCTCGAAGGCATCCCAACCAAAATGAAAATCGGTGTCTGGACGGCTTTCCATGGCCCCAACTGGGGGCAAAGCCATCGGAACAAAAGAAGTTGCCAGACGTCGTGGGCAAGCCCAGGCGATACCTTCGACAGACACGCGGGCAGATGTCTTCTCAAGCATCCCCATCACTCGGCCTATGGCGGCTTCCCGAAGAGCAGAAGCCTGCCAAGCGCTTAAGGCAGAGAAGCTGAGGCAGAAGCGGCTCAGATATAGAGTCAACAAAAGGGCTAGGGCTCTGGACATATTAAAATTTATGAATTTCCAAAGCCCGGACCGCTCTGTGAAACTAGCTGCCAGTGATGAAAGAATGGCTGAATGTGTTATCCACACTGTCTACATGGCCGGACATGAAGAAATGAACTCTCCTCTTCTTCACAACCATGGTGATGATATGGTTGACGCTACCCAGCATCGACTCGATCTAAATGATGAAGAGCCCGCTCAGGCCGATAAGCTAGAGGAGCCCATGGTTCCTACGGAATTGAGTTCAGGCAATAAAGATTACCCGGTTGTCATAACTGGAACTACAGAATAAGCATTATTCCAATGGCTTCAAAGGCAATTTCAGGACAGGGATGAGAAGATGGCTGAGGTCTATTCCAAAGTCGACGAGCTGGCAAACGTCGTGGCAGATCTCACGACCCAAGTCGCCCGATTGCAATTACAGCAGAATCAAATTTTGGCTCATGAGCCAGGGATTGATACCCGGGGGCAGCCAACTGATATCCCTTCAACCTAAAAGCGGAGCGCCTCCGCGAAAAACGGCCGCAATCAGCCTCCAGTCCCTCCGATACATACGCCGGGAGGGAATCGCCTCTGAAAGAGAAGCTGGAAAAGGTATATTCCTTCAAGAGGGAAAAGGTCCACAAGATATTCAGGGACGCCCTAAGAAACGGTCTACAACTGCCAGAATCAAAGAGACCGCAAGAAGAGAATGTGACCGACGACCCAAAATATTGCCCCTATCATAGGGTGATAGGCCATGCCATTGAGGACTGCTTCGTCTTCAAAGATTGGGTCGAAAGGCAATACAAGATGGGAGAGATAGAACTGTCTAAAGGCGTGTTAGCAAACAGTCAAGCTACGATCGCCGATTTCATGCAAATGGAGACCGAAGCCTTTCGGGAACCTAATCCTCCCAGACATGTGCCTCGAGGACCAGCATCAGTAAAGGCACCTACTCCAATGGAGAGAAAGAAGAAGGTATACTCCTTCAGGAGGGATGAAGTCCGCAAAATATTCATAGACGCCTTGAACAACGGTCTGCAATTGCCTGTTCCAAAGAGGCCACAGGAAATGAACATGACCGGCAATCCCATATACTGCCCATATCATAGAGTGGTGGGTCATACCATCGAAGACTGCTATATTGGCAGAGGACCAATATAAGCTTGGAAAAACCTCACAATCCTCGGATGTATCGGCAAGCCACAGAGCTAGGTCATCAACACAGCTCCGCCAAGATCAAAGTTCAAGGAGCTGGGATAAGCAAAAAGGACCACCACGTCATTAAACTAGGAACACCTGATGACCACCATGTCGTTAAACTGGGAACCGTCGACCTCTAAGTCGTTAAACTTGGAATGTAAAAAAATATATATGTATGTAAATAAACAAAAAATGTGTAAATAAAAGAAAAATAAAGAAAATCCGAAATGATGGGGCAACCGCGAATAAATAGCCGAAATGATAGGGCAATCGCGACCTTCGCGATAAGAAAAGCTGAAATGATAGAGCAATCGTGGTAAAACAAAACAAAACAAAACAAAACAAAACAAAACAAAACAACTGGCGAATGATGAGTTGCTCCTGGTACCATATTCCAGTGCAGCGATGCAGACGCCAAAAAAAATCCATTTTTTCAAAATTCTTCCGGCCCTACGGCCAGTCCCCAAATTGACTGCCGTATACAATCCACGGGCTCAAATAATTCTCATCATACCCATGCCCCACCGTAATCACCAGTTACACGGATGGTCTCCGCCTTTGGAGTTATGCTCCATTGAGAAGACCCACTCATGTGTCCTCACGATACATGAGGAGAACAAACCTTTGTGGGATCCTTACGACTCACAAAGGAAAAACATACTTAGGAGTCCTCACGACTCCTAAGGAGAAAATACACCTGCGGGATCCTCACGACTCGCAGGGAGAAAATGCTTTTATAGGACCCTCACGGCCCATAAAATTGAAAAGCCTTTGGCGATAGGGACCTAAACCCGTCTCCTAAACCATCGCTCCGCCAACAAGAGTAGGCAAATGATGAATTGCTCCTGGCACCTCTGCTTCAGTGTTAGCAACGCTGATGCTGCCCCCTACCCCAAAATTCCAAGCTCGCGATCAATAGACCCCTAAGTCTTTAAACTGGAAACAGATGACCTCCAAGTCGTTAAACTGGAAACAGATGACCACCAAGTCGTTAAACTGGAAACAGATGACCTCTAAGTCGTTAAATTGGAAACATTAGATCTCTAAGTATTTAAACTAGAAATAGAAGACTTCTAAGTCTTTAAACTGGAAACAGATGACCGCTAAGTCGTTAAACTAGGCACAATAGACCCCTAAGTCTTTAAACTGGAAACAGATGACCTCCAAGTCGTTAAACTGGAAACAGATGACCACCAAGTCGTTAAACTGGAAACAGATGACCTCTAAGTCGTTAAACTGGAAACATTAGACCTCTAAGTCTTTAAACTGGAAATAGAAGACCTCTAAGTCTTTAAACTGGAAACAGATGACCGCTAAGTCGTTAAACTGGGCACAATAGACCCCTAAGTCTTTAAACTGGAAACAGATGACCTCTAAGTCTCTAAACTGGAAACAGATGACCTCCAAGTCGTTAAACTGGAAACAGATGACCACCAAGTCGTTAAACTGGAAACAGATGAGCTCTAAATCGTTAAACTGGAAACATTAGACCTCTAAGTCTTTAAACTGGAAATAGAAGACCTCTAAGTCTTTAAACTGGAAACAAATGACCGCTAAGTCGTTAAACTGGGCACAATACACCCCTAAGTCTTTAAACTGGAAACAGATGACCTCTAAGTCGTTAAACTGGAAACAATAGACCTCTAAGTCTTTAAACTGAAAACAGATGACCTCTAAGTCGTTAAACTGGAAACAGTAGACCTCTAAGTCTCTAAACTGGAAACAGATGACCAACAAGTCGTTAAACTGGAAACAGTCGACCTCTAAGTCATTAAACTGAGAACGAGGGAAATCCACTCATGTGTCCTCACGATACATGAGGACAACAAACCTTTGTGAGATCCTTACGACTCACAAAGGAAAAACACACTTAGGAGTCCTCACGACTCCTAAGAAGAAAATACACCTGCGGGATCCTTACGACTCGCAGGGAGAAAATGCTTTTATGGGACCCTCACGGCCCATAAAATTGAAAAGCCTTAGGCGATAGGGATCTGAACCTGTCTTCTAAGCTATCGCTCCCCAATTCCCAAGTGGCGAATGATGAGTTGCTCCTGGTACCATATCCCAGTGCAGCGATGCAGACGCCAGCCAAATTCCAAATCCCAACGGCGAATGATGAGTCGCTCCTGGTACCATATTCCAGTGCAGCGATGCAGATGCCAACAAAGACCCAAAATGCTTTTGGCCCTACGGTCTGGATCATACATCCTGCAAAACCGTATACAATCCACGGGCGTAAAACAATCCCAGTCCTTCCCAAGTCCTATCGGTGAGACCACATTCAAAGTCCCACCAAAAATAAAAAAAGAATAGAAATAAAAAGGCATGTCCACAAGCAAAATGAGCACGGATGAAAACCCGAAGGGGCTCCGTGAGTAAAAACAGCAAGACTGCCGGCGAGTTTGTGAAACCCCGAAAGGGCGCACACTCGTAAAAAAGAGATGAAATGCACTCGCAAAGTCCTCTCAACTTTGTGAGGAAAAAATTCCCGCGTGAGATCCTTACGACTCACAAAGGAGCAACACCCTTAGGAGTCCCCACGACTCCTAAGGAGAAAATACACCTATGAGATCCTTTCGACTCGTAGGGAGAAAATGCTTTTATGGGACCCTTACGGCCCATAAAATTGAAAAGTCTTAGGTGATAGGGACCTAAAACCTATTTCCTAAGCCATCGTTCCCTAATAAGAAAATGCAAATAATGATTCGCTCCTGGTACCATATTCCAGTGTAGCGATGCTGATGCCAAACAAAAAACCAATTCCTAAATCCTCCCGGGGCAAATGATGAGTTGCTCCTGGCATTATTCCAGTGCAGCAATGCAGATGCTAAACAAAAAAAACCTATTCCCAAATCCTCTCGGGGCAAATGATGAGTTGCTCCTGGCATTATTCCAGTGCAGCAATGCAGATGCCAAACAAAAAAAAAACAATTCCCAAATCCTCTCGGGGCAAATGATGAGTTGCTCCTGGCATTATTCCAGTGCAGCAATGTAGATGCCAAACAAAAACCCCAATTCCCAAATCCTCTCAAAGACGGATGATGATTCGCTCCTGGTACCATATTCCAGTGTAGCGATGCTGATGTCGACTCAAATCAAACCAACCAATTCCAACATCGACCTCTGTGTCAACCAGCGACACTCCGCGCCGGGGAAAAGTCGATCAGCGACATTCCGTGCCGAGGAAATGTCGACCAGCGACACTCCGCGCTGGGGAAAAGTCGATCAGCGACACTCCGCGCCGGGGAAAAGTCGATCAGCGACACTCTGTGCCGGGGAAAAGTCAGTCCGACACTCCGCGCCGGGGAAAAGTTGATCAACGACACTCCGTGCCGGGGAAAAGTCAACTCGACACTCCGCGCCGGGGAAAAGTCGATCAGCGACACTCCGTGCCGGGGAAAATTCAACCCGCGACACTCCGCGCCGGGGAAAAGTCGATCAACGACACTCCGTGCCGGGGAAAAGTCAACCCGACACTCCGCACCGGGGAAAAGTCGATCAGCGACACTCCGTGCCGGGGAAAAGTCAACCCGACACTCCGCGCCGGGGAAAAGACGATCAGCGACACTCCGTGCCGGGGAAAAGTCAACCTGACACTCCGCGCCGGGGAAAAGTCGATCAGCGACACTCCGTGCCGGGGAAAAGTCAACCAGCGACACTCTGCGCCGGGGAAAATTCGACATGCGATACTCCGTACCGGGGAAAAGTCAACCCAACACTCCGCGCCGGGGAAAAGTTGATCAGCGACACTCCGCACCGGGGAAAAGTCGATCAGCGACACTCCGTGCCGGGGAAAAGTCAACCAGCGACACTCCGCGCCGGGGAAAAGTCGATCAGCGACACTCCGTGCCGGGGAAAAGTCAACCCGGCACTCCGCGCCGGGGAAAAGTCGATCAGCGACACTCCGTGCCGTGGAAAAGTCAACCCGACACTCCGCGCCGGGGAAAAGTCGATCAGCGACACTCTGTGCCGAGGAAAAGTCAACCAGCGACACTCCGCGCTGGGAAAAAGTCGATCAGCGACACTCCGTGCCGGGGAAAAGTCAACCCGTGACACTCCGCGCCGGGGAAAAGTCGATCAGCGACACTCCGTGACGGGGAAAAGTCAACCCGACACTCCGCGCCGGGGAAAAGTCGATCAGCGACACTCCGTGCCGGGGAAAAGTCAACCAGCGACACTCCGCGCCAGGGAAAAGTTGATCAGCGACATTCCGTGTCGGGGAAAAGTCAACCCGCGGCACTCCGCGCCGGGGAAAAGTCGATCAGCGACACTCCGTGCCGGGGAAAAGTCAACCCGACACTCCGCGCCGGGGAAAAGTCGATCAGCAACACTCCGTGCCGGGGAAAAGTCAACCATCGACACTCCGCGCCGGGGAAAGTCGATCAGCGATATTCTGTGACGGGGAAAAGTCAACCAGCGACACTCCGCGCCGGGGAAAAGTCGATCAGCGACACTCCATGCCGGGGAAACGTCGACCAGCGACACTCCATCTAGGGGAAACGTTAAGTAGACACTCCGTCTCGAGGACACGTCAACCAGCCGATACTCCGCCTCGGGGAAACGTCGACCAGCGACACTCCGCGCCGGGGGCACGTCAACGAAATCACTCCGGGCTAGGGAAACGTCTACCATGGACACTCTGTCTCGGAGACGCGTAAAGCGTCGGCCGTCCATGTAGTAAAAAGGGCAGTGCGTCCCAAAAAGTGGGAACCAAAGCAAGTCGCCTCCACGCAAAAGAAGATCCATCAATTTCATGCACACGACCCACATGTGCGGTGTGCATTCATTGATGGGGGGCAATTTGTTGGGGTAAAAATTTACACCCCGGTTGACCGAGTCAAAGTCAAGGTCAACCCCCAAGCTAGGTGGGCCCAAGCCCAGGTCAAGCGGGCCCATGTCCAAGTCGAGCCCGCGGCCAGCCTCCTCCATGCCAAAATATAGATCATGTAATAAATAATTTTTATGTAATTTTTTATACATGAATGCATGCAAAATGGGCATAAAGCCAATATTTTGTAAGCCCATGGCTTATGTGCAAAAAGAAATGACACATGAGCCATGGGATGGCTAAAATGCCATTTTGTGAAGCCCAAGGGGCTATATGTAAATATGTAAGCCTATAAAAGGCAACATGATGATGAATAAAGTAACACTTTTTCCATTCTCTCAAAAATCTAGGGTTTGTACATCTTTCCCTTTTCTGAAGGTTTCAAACCTTTTTCTTTCTTTGAATTAAATCAAGAGTTTTACTCTTCCTTTTCCAAAACTAAATAGTTTTTCACCATAAAACCCACCAAGGGGAGCTTGGATCTGTCATTAGATCTCAAAAGAAGAGATTTTTAGATCTCACATCTCTTGATCTTCAAGATCCGGCCAAACCACAAGAGGAAGAAGAAGAACCCCCTTAATCAGCTTCAACACATCCTAGGAGTTTAACTCCATATATATATATATATATAATAAATATTTCCATTCTGAAGCATAGCTTCTGGTTTCTGGGGCTAAAAGCCCTCTTTTCCTCGCCGGTGCCCAAGCGCTCAAGCGCCGAGCGCCCACGTGCCAACACGTGGCGCGCTAGCGCTCGAGCGCAAAGCGCCCACGTGCCGACGCGTGGCGCGTTTGCGCTGCAGCGCCCTTGCGCTCGAGCGCGAAACGCCCACGTGGCGCGCTTGCGCTCAAGCGCACTGCGCTCGAGCGCAAGGCGCCCGCGTGTCTACACGTGGCGTGCTTGCGCTCCAGCGCACTGCGCGTGCGCGCAAGTGCGCCCGCGTGCCGACACATGGCGCGCTTGCGCTCCAGCGCTCTGCGCCCGAGCACAATGCGTCCGCGTGCCGACACGTGGCGCGCTCGCGCTCGAGCGCCCAGTGCTCATGCGCAAAGCGCCCACTTGTCGACACGTGGCGCACTTGCGCCTGAGCGTACAGCACCTGAGCGCACAGCGCTCAAGGCGCTGGCCCCACGCATCCCTTGGATGCCTTTCCCCCATCTTTTTATGTACATACATATACATATACATATGTATACATATTTCCACACACACGTGCTCCACGACACTGTCCCTATTAGAAAAAAATTTCTAACGGGGCGCTGCCCCGCACCCCGTAAGGGGCCTGCTAGCCTCCTTGACCCCCAGCTCGCTATCCGGGTAGCGGGACCCCCGTAAAAACTCTGCGTGGATCCCGATATATCCAGAACCCCCTTTCGAAACACAACACACGCACACCGCACATTGAGTTCGCATGACCAGTTTAACCCGTTAATCGGAGGTTCCCTCGTCCCAAAGGCGATGGGTAATTAACGGCAACTTAGTCTGCGGCTGCCGGAGATTCGGATCCCCACAATCAATAAACCCCCGGCTTACCCCAGGCAGGTGGAATCTGTAGTACGCCTGACAAGCGCGCGCGTATTCCCATCTCAATGGGGTGACGAAAAACACCCTACAGTTGATTTTGATTCCGGGCGAAATTAGGGTGGTTCCCCTAACCAGGATTGTACGTTGAAGAGTATGGATCATTTCTTTGTCTTTGCTGAAATGCATCATTGACTTGATCCTTTACTTGAGCAAGTAGGTTGTAAGGACACTCTTCGGTCAAATGGGATGGATCCGAACAACAAGCGCATATAGTGCGAGGGGGTAAAGCAGGGGCAGGAGAAGGCGATGAGAATTTGTTCTCAATTGCTTCTAGTTTTCGTGTAATTGCTGCCATTTCGGCTTTCATTGCAATTGACATATCAAGTTGATGAACGCCTGCCCTAGACGGACCGGAGGAAGTAGATGAAGTGGACGAAGCGGTCGGTCTAGTGCTTTTCCACTGAAGTGTTTGTTCAGCAAGATTGTCGAGAAATTGCCAAGCTTCCTCGTCAGATTTAGATAGGAAGTGACCTTGACAAATGGTTTCCGACAACTTCTTAGTTGCTGGGTTCAGTCCTTCGTATAAGGTCTGGCAAAGTTGCCATCTCTCAATACCGTGATGAGGGTATTGAACAAGAAGGTCTTTGAATCGTTCGAAACACTTCCAAAAAGGTTCGGAAGAAAGCTGGGAAAATTGGTTAATTTCATTACGTATTCTCGCGGTCTTGTGATGTGGGTAAAACTTTTTAAGAAATACTTTAACAAACTCTTCCCAACTGTTTATGGAATGCGATGCAGTACAATATAACCACTTTTCAGCTAGGTCACACAATGTGAAAGGAATGACTCGTAGCCTTATAGTATCATCGGACAGTTGGGTTGTCTTCATCATTGCACATACGTTTTGGAATTTGTTGATGAAGATATGGGCATCTTCGGATTCCAGTCCGTGAAATTTAGGCAACATATTGATGAAGTGGGGTTTAATTTCGAAATTATCCCCATTTGCCGGCGGAAGTGAAAGACAGGTAGGAAGTACAAAGCGGGTAGGATAGAAATGATACTTGAGCGCGATTCGCTGTGGCGCTTCAACAGGAGGTTGTTGCGGGTTATTCGCATCCGGTTGAGGTGGAATCAGTCCCGAGGTAGATAAAGGGTTATTAGGATTGAATTCTGACATCTCTTTAGAAGATGATGAATGTGAAGATGAGGGTGAATGGACAGAATTCCGGTCAACGTTGGAGTTGGCCGGCAAAGGTAAGGATGAAAAAGAAGTGGAGGGAGTTTCGACTTCGGAGTCGATCGCGTAATCGGCAGCGACTAACGAAATACGGACTAGGCGGGCGCTAGTGTCCCGAGTCTAACCGGACATACACTAAACGAGTTTTAGTGTAGTCAAAATGTAGAATGTGAGGGTAAGAAAACGTCAATGGGAAATGTGGATGAAAGGGTGGTGAAATGGGATTCTAGCGACAAAAGGCAAGTTTTTATAAAAAATTTGTTTTGTTGTTTTTTTAAAGATGTTTTTTAATAAAAAGTTTTTGCAAAAATTTGTACGAAACTACGGCACAATTTTAAACAACCACAGTCTAAACATGCACAATCAAATCTAGAGTTAGGGTCTCCTAAGTCAACTGGATTGCTCCTAACTGTTCCAAAGCGACAAGTTGTGAGATATCGCTCAAATCGCCTCTTCACCGCCAATTGTGGCCAGATAAGCACAAATGAAGAAATGAGGGTTCCGCTCACGAATCACCATGAAACGGGCCTTTTAAAGTTACCTTTCTCACTTGTCTAGCCTAGACACCAGAAAGTTAGGTTTAGATAAACGACTGAATTCCCACAACCTTCCTCTGTCCTAATGAGCGCGACAGTCTTTAATTGGCTGAATCTATTTTTAATTAGCTCAAGAGTGATGCATATGCTTTTTGTGATTTCTGGGATCTTAGAAATGGTAATGAAATCCCCATCCAATCTTAATCGGTGTTAGAGCCCCTTAGATTCCGTTTTAAATATGCAAAGTAGTAACACACAAAAATCTAAAACACTTACCAATTTTTTTTTTATTTGCGGCGCAAAGAATCCTGCACAAAAACAATTTATTGGAGAGGGAGAAGAAGTTGCTGTGCAAAGAATACCTGCAGGAAAATTATTTCAGTGGAGGTCAGAGGAGAGGGGGGAATAGGAAAGATACTCACAGAGAAGATGAGATGCTGACGTCATAGGTCGACCGCGGTTCCGCGGTCAACTGCTTGAATCTGCCGCGGTTCCGCGGCGGATCAGTAGGTTTAGATCTCCAAAAATTTTCTCTGTGCTGATTTTGTTCTCTTCTGTCTGTTCAGATCCTCTGTTTCTGAATTTTTTCACTGAGTTTACTCCAGATCTGAATCAGTCCATCTTCCTTTCCTGCATAATTTGCACAAAAACCAATCAAAAATAACAAGATGAGTTTTTATGTTATTTTATTTAATTAACCCGAAATTACAAAAAGAAATAAACTACCGTTTCCCCGGCAACGGCACCATCTCATTGTTCGCGTTTTTGCGTGTTCTAAAATTTTACCGCAATCAAGACGGTGTCGTTTGGTAGCTAGCCGGTTGAGTACGAGTCGATTTACAGGGAAATAGTGTCCTTTTCTTTAAATTCTAACGAATTAAGTCCTAACTTTGGTAGGTTTTTTTTTAAGATCTAAGAATGAGAATAAATTGATTTAAAGGCTTGCTAGGGTTAGAATTAGGTTAGTTCGAAATAGGGATTCTTCTCACTTCTTTCAATGCTCTAGTTGAGAATATAGGTGTTAGGGTACGGGGATTAGCACGACTAGGAAGAAATTTAGTTTCTTCCTTTTGGTCCTTGTCCGTACGTTCTTGTCTTTTAGTCCTAACCTCCAGTTAACTCAACCACAACTGGTCTAACTAGGGAATCACCGCTATCATATAAGATAAGGTGCCGTAGTGAGCGGATTATGGTTGATTTAAAGAGAGTCCTTTAATTAAAATTATTTGGGCAAAGAAAGGAGTGAGAGAGATTTCCTTCTCTCAAACCTTCCTTTTCCTATCCTAACAAGTGAGGAATTACTCACTCATTAGGAAGATAACAATAAAATTCATTTTTGTTTATATTTTTATTGATAACCTAATTTGCAAATAATAAAAGAAAAGATAAGAAATTGCAGGAATTAAAATTCAGATAAAAACAATGCGAGATAAAATGAAAACTTACTTTATTGATATCCTCTCAACAACGCATTACAACGGAATTTAAATCTAAGAATTAAAAAGAGTAAAAAAAAACTAAAGAGAGGCATGCCTAATTAGGCTTTTGGCTTTCCTATTTATAGATAGAAAAAAAACCCTAGGTTATATTCTGATCCATACATGAATTTACAAAATTACCTTAAGAAAGCCGGGTCAAAGCACCGATACCCACCGACACGTGCACCGACACGTCATATGGCCACGGAACCGTGGCAGAAAGGCCTGTTTGGCCGCGGTTCCGCGGCCATTAAGTGGGATCTTTGGCTCATCTCTTCAGGGTTTCTCTGTGTTGCTTTTATCTTCTGTTTTCTTTACTTGGTTTCTCAGAATCTCTTCTATTTACTTCCAGATTTCCAACAGTGCAGAATGATGTGGAATTTTGCCTTGAGTTTCGTATTAAAGTCTTGAATCTAGTGCTGCCCTTGTGCTTTGTATCTTGAACTGTCTAATGATTTTCCATTTGTTCCTTGAACTGGTAGGCGGCATCATACGAATTCATCTATTGTTGGTCGTAATCTCACATTTGAAGCGACTTTTCATGAATTTCACTGTAACGATCTGAGAACCTATAACCTGCAACTATTTAGCAGACATGGATCAAAAGCACCTATTTATATGTAATGTGATTAAGAACGGGCGATATAATAATACAAAATTCTGATATGAACAGGAGCAACTTCCAAAGTCCATACTTTGTTGGTGTATATGGATTCCATCTCAGATCGCATAGCATCCAGCCATTTTACAGAGTCTCCACTTGTGATGGCTTGCTCGAAACTAGTTGGGTCATCATCTTCCATGATGCAATCCTCGCTCCCACCGTCTATGAGAAAATCTTAGTATCTCTCAGGTGGATGAGAAACCCTACTAGATCTGTAGAGTGGCTGAGGTTCGTCGGGAACTATTGAATCCTCCAGTTCTACCAAATCGTCAGTTATAGTTTGTGTAGATGGAACTTCTTCCAGCTCTACCTCATTACCACTAATTTCTTTTGCAAAAATTCCTTTTCTAAAAAGGTGGCATGTTGAGCAACAAATACATTTTGTTCCTCGGTGTGGTAAAATATATGCCCTCGTGAATGTTTAGGATATCCTACAAACTTGCACAGAACTGACCTTGCCTCGAGGTTGTCCGGATTTTGCTTTTTGACATAAGCCGGAGAACCCCATATCTTAATGTAATTAAGACATGGTCTCTTCCCCTCCCATATCTCATATGGAGTGATAGGTACTGATTTAGTTAGAACCCTATTCAATAGGTATGCAGCTGTCTTAAGTGCATAACCCTAAAAGGAAATCGGTAACTCAGTATTACTCATCATAGAGCGCACCATATCTAATAGGGTCCGATTTTTCCGCTCCGATACACCGTTGTGCTGTGGTGTATACGGAGGAGTAAGCTGAGAGAGAATCTCATTCTCTTTTAAATAGTCACGGAATTCCGTGCTTAAGTATTCTCTTCCCCGATCAGATCGAAGGACTTTAATACTTTTACCCGTCTGGTTCTCAACTTTGTACTTATATTCCTTGAATTTCTCAAAAGATTCAGATTTGTGTTTCATCAGGAACACATGTCCGTATCTTGAGAGATCATCGGTGAATGTAATGAAGTACGAGAAACCATTTCTGGCATGTGTAGACATAGGACCGCATACATCACTATGTATCAATCCCAAGAGTTCAGTAGCTCTTTCTCCGTGTTCAGTAAACGGAGTTTTGGTTATTTTACCTTTGAGACATAACTGGCAAGTTTCATAAGATGTAAATTCAAACTGATTCAAATATCCATTTTTATACAACTTAGCTAGTCGTGTCGCATTGATATGACCTAGTCTACAATGCAACAAGAAGGCTTCGTTTATTTCTGAACTTTTTCTCTTGTGTATGTTCTGTACGTTTAGAACTGTAGTTTAATTTAGAACGTATATACCGTTACATAACGTACCAAACCCAATCAACAATTGATTTAGGAAAATGTTCATAACATTATCCTCCAATACAAAGTTATATCCTTCTTTATGCAAAAAAGAAACTGATATAATATTGCACATCATGTTTGATACGTAATAACAGTCGTTCATAATCATTGTATTACCATTTGATAATACTAGGTGATATTCGCCAACTGTTTTGGCTATAACAATTGTACCGTTCCCTACTTTGAAAGATATATCACCCTTTCCCGGTTCTCTACCTCTCTTTAGCCCATGTAACAAATTATAAACGTGGGATCCTGATCTGGTATCCAATACCAAAGACGTAGAGCAAACTGAGAAACAGTTATCGATAACGAACACACCTGAAGAAGATGCATCGACATGCTCCTTCTTCGTTCGGGTGGCGTGGGAATCCGGGTATTCCTCTATTCCTTGCTCAAACTTATGATAGTTATAAGATAGTGCGGAACCAATGTTCCCCAGCTCATTATAATAAGCGGGTTCGGTGAATACATCCATATTATTATCTTGACTAAGGCGTGTCATGGTCGCTACTTGGAGAGAGAGAAGGAAACGCTTTAGCGTGCGCTCTTTGCAAGATTAGATTGGTTATTATCTTATCTAATCAGGATGGCTCCTACCGTTTTTATCAAATCTTCTTCAAACCATGAAAGGTAAGATTAGCAGGGATTAATTACACCCTACAAGTTCGCCAATCGGTCAGCCAGGCAGGTATTGGTACTCCGAGGGAGTCTCCCCATGCTTTCGCATGGAACTAATTAAATAACCACGTTTTCGCAGGGGCATAACCCCGTTAACACCTTTCTTAGACACCTACCAGATCGGCTTATTGTTTCCACTCTCCCAGGAGTAACACTTACTCGCAGTGGGTATCGGGATCCAACTATCTACTAGAAAGTATGCAATCTCATTGCAAATTTCAACACTTGAAATTCCCAATATCTGTTTTTACCCCTAGCAACTTATGACCTTAACAAGGTCAACAAATCATAAGCGCTAGCCAAGTTCAATCCGTCATTTCATGATTGAATTAAACCCATCCGTACGATCCTTAATAGGGTCAACAAAGTTGTACGACTACCCTAATGCAATTGCATCATATGCGGCAGATAAGCACTAATCAGCTACCGTACACTACGCCTTGACGAAGGCTAACAAATGCAGCACGAATACTAAATAGCACTTATCTGAAATGACGGAGGGCTACGACTGGTTTTGTAAAAAAACCTTTAACGTAATGAACTTGATATCGTTGTAGAATTTAGTAATTTGAAAAGTAGTGTTTTTTGTAGCTTTTGCTAGTTTTGCTAAAGAGATCACTCCCGGTGAAGGGATCTTGGCTTTTTCCTCATCGAATGAGGTGCTGGATATTCATTAAGGAATACCACTATGCAAAGCAAGAACTAGAGAAGCTATAAAAATAAAACCATGTGGGTTGTAGCATTTGCTAGTTTTGCTAAAGAGGTCACTCCTGGTGAAGGAATCTCGGCTCTTTTCTCATCGAATGAGGTGCTGAATATTCATCAAGGAATACCACTATACAAAGCAAGAACTAGAGCTACCTTTTTAAAAATTTTGATTCTACAACATCTTTATGTTTCTTTTCTTTCTATTAATCTCATTAATGAAGTCCCATCATTTATATTTCCCTAAACATCACAGAAAAGAAACGAAAATAGAACATACGCTTATGCCATCCGCATTCGCCACGAGGCCCCTTCATGCACTGTTGGGTTACTTAACTAACGGCAGAGCGGGGCCTGGACTAGCGCAGGTGCAAAACATAAGCAACGTTTATTATATACATCATATATATATAGCATTCGTCTCACGCAGTTATATGATCACATCACAGAACACAAGCAGCAAAAGTCAACATATGAAATATTGGATATATTAGGAGGTCCGTATTTTAAATTCAGCCAGTAATGAAAAACACGGATTTCACTGTCATGATGAATAGCCAAACCCACATCCTTAGACCCCTACGAGAGCGGCAAGCTACCCTGCCAATTCTAGAGTTAGGTGACCCGGTCTCGACTTCTCGAGATGGTCTCCCACTGGACTCTAGAACCCGGTTACTTGTGCTCCTCGCCTTGGGTCTATTCTAATACGGAAAAGTAAATAATATATATCAATGGTGACATCATACTCAACCCGAAAGTGTCCCAATAAAAGAATATTACATTCAATTTTACATGAATGAAAATTGAAAAACTCTTATCTCACGTAAAACCCCCCGGCTATTCAATCACGACGATCCAATATAACATATCACAGCAACACATAATATTACATGTCATCAACGTACGTAAATATGTGAATCCCGAATTCCGTTGACATATAGCAACGAGATCGGAGATACCCCACATATTAAACTTACTGTCGCAGAAAAGAAATGAAAAACTACAATATTTAGAATTCGCAAATCTCTTAGATATCATAAACCCGGAATATCTCATATTCTGAATTTCATGCCTAACCCTATAAACCTTGCATTTTAGTCTCAAACTGAAAAATCTTTTCAATAAATAGTCGGATAATTCAACAAGATTCCCGACTAGATGTTCACGTACTATACGCGATTGCGATGGAGTTTTGATCCAAATCGAAACTCCATGGCAATCGATCAACCGAGACTAAAACACTAGATTTATAAAACACTAACTAGTTTTCTCAAAACTAATTGTTGTGGATTCCAAATATTGTATCACATATCATCATAATCTAGACGACGTTAAACATTTCGATCGACTTATCAAATACCGAGAAATCACAGAGACTTCAACAACTTGAGCATCACTAGAAACACCCAGAGAGTGCCAAATATAATAATGGAGCAGCACAAGAAAATTGATGCCATCATTCCACAAAATTGCGGCAGAACCGCGGCCAAACATGGGTTTAGGCCGCGGTTCCACGGCTATTTGATGGAATTGGCCCCACGAATTTCTTGGGGCTCCATTAAATACCCTGCATGAATTTCTGCATATTTTTAATCTCGAAAATTTCAACTTTTGAAAAATGGACAGAAACTAGGTGAAATCCGGGTTTCGAAAACCGATCGAACACTTTAACGTCGTAAAGATTACCCTAATATTCTAACTTGGCTCTGATACCATGAAAGTCTACCCTAGCACCACCATGAGATTTAAACGGACATCGAGCATACAATTTTAAAAATAATCGTGGTGCTAAGCTACATTAAGGATCAAACTAGATGATTAAGGTTTAAGCATGATATAAAACAGTTTTTCACTGAGAGAAAGAAACTACAACCTTTGTAGACCGTGTCTTTCTCTTCTAAAGCTCCGGGTAGTAGTCTATACGACTTCTCTAGGCTCCACTTGGAGAAGTGCACAAACTTGCTTCGCGATCTTCGTGTCAAAGATGATCCACCCGAAGTTTCTATAGCTTAAGGTACCTCTTCACTAATCTCCTATTAATGAAGAAAACACCCTAAACTCAAGTGCTAATCAAGTGTAGGATGGTTAAGTAGTGTGTTTAGCTCACTAGGTTGGTCCAAAACCATATGGTTCACATCACATGTGAGGGTTTATGACTTTGAGGTGGAGGAAGAAGAAGATAGTGAAAGCTGAAGATAGTGAAGCAAAATGAGCTCTAGAAAAATCTCCAAGTCTAGAATGGCTCTCATATCTCTTGCATTATTGAAGTATGAATATTATCCAATAATAAAAAATCAACCATGCTTCAATAGTGCAAGCAAACCAATAAACAATAATCCTCACACCCATGCTATAAATATCTCCTTATTTTCCACCTCATTTCTTTTTTCTCAAAATAGAAATTCAACCATGCTTCATAAATAATACACACACACACACACACACACATCATATATATATATACACATATATCATACACACACACACACACATCATATATAGATATATATATATTAATATATATATTAAGAGAAGAATGTAATTAGTGAGTAATAATATTAGTTAATATATAATTATATCAAATATATAAATATATATTATATTATTAAATCAACACTTGATTTAATAATCCGGTTATATCACATATAACCGACTTATATCATTTATCTGTATATCATATTATCAAATCAACACTTGATTCAATAATCCGGTTATATCACATATAACCAAACCGATATCAAATAATTGCCAGATTAGAATACGGTATCACATGCTCGTATTTAATGAGGCCCCCACATAAATCAGCATATGTGCCCTACTTCATTTCGCTTAAACTAAGAAACCTCTATGTGGGACTCTAAACACTCGTCGATACGCCAACAGTAGGTAATGATCACATCAGTTACCCACAATCCGTCAGCGGTACTAGCTGGACGTAACGGCTACTCAGGTATTGAGCGAATAGAAGATCAACAAGCAAGCTTATCTAAACTCCCATGAAGTCTATAAGTAACACTTACCGTACAGTCCGGTCTCTTCGTCTGATATGTCGTATATCGAGTCTAGGGGTGGAATCGTCAGACCCAGTAACTTGATAAGTTATGACGATGTATGGCTCATAACGGTTTGAGAAACTACAGATAACACTTACCTGTAAATCTCATCAGCCCTGGCCAGGGACTTAATGTTATAGCCAATCGAATATGGCGCAACATCAACTCCCAATACAGGGAGAGACGAAACCCCTCCTATCGCTCACTGCCTCCATATAATTCGGGACTGTACCCAAAATCCATCTGTTTCCACGACTCCTTTGAGCCATGGTAGGGAGAAAATCAAAACACGGTGAGAACCACACAAGACTCTATGACGATCTTGGGTCTATAGACTAACCTGCACCAGTATCACCAGAGAACTGCTATTTGACGATAGATATAGTACCATCTAGGAGTTCTTGGCGAGCCCTGTTCGGTGTACCCATTCTCTAATGAGCACCTGTATACAATCTTTGATGTCAAACACCAATGGTTATGGGATCAACCATTGCCCCCTACAGGGTCAAGAAACGTACACACTAGTCTACTCTGGAATATTGATGCCTTGTCTCGATACTCTCTCAACTAGGAACAGTTAAAGGATATGTTTGTGGACTACACAAATCCCAGTAGTATGATCTGCATCATAGTCCTAGTAGTCAAGCTAACATCCTAAAGGCTTTATCAACATGTATCAAAGAGACAGTATAATAATACAAGTGTACATGTTAAGATAAAAACCAACCAGATAGCATACTATTATGTCGAGCAAGAAAGTCCTCTATATATATGTCCAAGCATCCACTATATCATACAATAATGGCCTATAGAGCATACATATTCCTAACATGCTGGGCGCCAGCGGGTCACGCGCCCGGCATGTGGACGCTAGGTGCCAGCGGTCGCGGGCCCGACGCCAGCGGGTCACGCGTCCGGCACGTGGGCGCTGGACGCCAGCGAGTCACGTGCGTGGCGCATGGACGCCGCGCGCCAGCGGGTCATGGGCCCGGCACGTGGGCGCTGGGCGCCAACGGGTCACGCGCTCGACACGTGGACACTGGACGCCAACGGAAAAAAAGCCTTAGCCCATGAATTGGGAGTTTAACTCCCGAGAGACTTTAGAGTTAAACTCCTAAGAAAAGAAGCATTTTTATTTGGAGTTAAACTCCTAAAAAATATGGGTTTGGAGTTAAACCCTTTTGAGAATTTGGATCTTGAACTTGGAGTTGAGCTTCTCAAAAATTGATTTGGAGTTAAACTCTCAAAGTGTTTAGATCTTGGTTGGTGAGAGGAGGTCCTTTTTTTCTCTTCAAGGCTTAGACTTCCCTAATATAGGTTCTTTGGCGATGAGTTCCTTATTCCTCCTCTCTTTTTATTGGATCTCGGAGAAAATGGGTGGTGGGATAAAAAAAATCTCCCTTTTAGGGATTTGATGGAAGATCTGAGCTTTCCTTCAAGGGTTTTATGGTGAAAAACTATTTCTTTTTGGGAAAAAAGAGTTAAGCACATGATTTAATTCAAAAAAAAGAAAAGGAGGTTTGACACCTTAAGAAAGGAGAAGGAGGCACGGAACCCTAGAAATTATGAGAGAATGAAAATTTTTCTTGATTTTCTCATCATATTTGCCTTTTATAGGCTACACACTTTACATGTAGCCCCTTGGGCTTTTCCATATGGCACTTGTGCCTCCCTATACCTCATGTGTTTATTTCTTTTTGCATATAAGCCATGGGGTTTACAAAATTTTAGATTTTTGCCCATTTTTCATACATTTATTTCTTTAAAATTGTATTAAATTAATTTATTGCTTCATTCTTTGTCATGGGGCCGGTCCCTTCCATGCTCGGTCTTGACCTGGGCTTGGGTCCACTTAGCTTGGGTTGGGGTCCGTTTGCTTGGGCACGTGCCTACTTGGCTAGGAGTTGACTGATTTTGACTTGGTCAATCACGGTGTAATTTTTTGACCCCAACAAAGTGCCCCCATCAATAAATGCACACCGTGTGTATGGGTTGTGTGCATGAAATTGATGGATCTTGTTCTATATAGAGATTGATTTGGTTTGGTTCCCTATGGAGGGTCGATGCTGCCCTTTTAGTGACGTGGATGGTCAGTACTGCCATTTTTGCGACTTAGATGGTCGGTGCTGCCATTTTTGCGACTTGGACGGTCGGTGCTTGATTTGACTTGCTCCACTTCTTGCGGTGTCGGGATTGGATTTGACTTGCTCCGTTTTCTGCGGTATCGGGGTTTAGATTTGATTTGCTCAACTTTCTGCGGTGTCGAGGTTGCATTTGACTTGCTCCGTTTCTGCGGTGTCGGGGTTCATGTTGACTTGATCCGCTTTCTGCGGTGTCGGGGTTCATGTTGACTTGATCTGACTTGATCCACTTTCTGCGATGTTGGGATTTGATGTTTTCGAGTTGGAGCTTGATTCTGCCAAGAAGTTCATTGGTTAACTTGTTCCCGAGGTGGAGCTTGATTCCACCGAGGAGCTCATTGGTTGACTTATTGATCTGACTGGTTTTGGAGTTCTTGTCCGTTCCGCAGGATCTTTTGATCTTGGAACCACTGCTGTTGGGGCTTTGATTTGATTTATTTGATTTTTGTCTTGTTGAAGGGACTTTTGAATTTGAGTGGGACTTGGAATTTGGATTTTGTTTGGCATCAGTATCGCTGCACTGGAACAATACTAGGAGCGACTCATCATTCGCCCTGAGAAGACTTGGGATTTGTGTTTTGGGTCAGCATCAATATCGCTGCACTGGAATAATGCCAGGAGCGACTCATCATTTGCCCCGGGAAGACTTGGGATTTGGGTCGGCATCAGCACCACCAACACTGAAGTGTAATGTCAGGAGCGACTCATCATTTGCCATTGTCCGTTAGGGAGCGATAGTTTAGAAGACAGGTTTAGATCCCTATCAATTAAGGCTTTTCAATTTTATGAGCATGAGGGTCTCATAAAAGCGTTTTCTCCCCACGAGTCGAGAGGATCTCGTAAGCGTGTTTTCTCCCTAAGAATCATAAGGATTCCTAAGTGTATTGCTCTTTTGTGAGTCGTAAGGATCTCACGCAGGGATATTCTCCTCATAAGGTCGCGAGAACTTTGCGAGTGTATTTTTATCTTCTTTTCACGAGTTTGTGCACTTTCGGGTTTTCACAAACTCACCGGCAACCATGTTGTCTTTACTCATGGAGCCCTTTTGGGTTTTCATCCGTATCCGTTTTGCTTGTGGACGTATCTTTTTTTCCATCGTCGGTAGGATTTCAGATATAGTCTCGCCGATAGGACTTGGGAGAGATAGGGGTCATTTGCACCTGTAGATTGTATACGGTTTTACAGGATGTATGATCCAGACCGCAGGGCGGTATGCTCAATTCTTCTGCAACTTGGAGCATTCACGCATAATATTTCTTGAGATATCGGCCATTGATGAGTGGCATGGGTCTTTCTCCCTCAGCATTTATCAGCTGGTAGGATGCTCCATCAAACACTTTTTCAATGATGTATAGTCCTTCCCAGTTTGGCTCGAATTTTCCCTTGGCATGTCGATTGGGGATGATTGGTCTTTTGTAGACCAACACCAATTCTCCTTTCTTAAAAGCACAGAAACATGTCATCTTATCATAGGCCCGTGACATTTGGAGTTGGTACAGCTCCAGATTTTGCTGTATTGCAAGCCTCTTTTTTCGAGAACGTCAAGTTCTTCGAGCCGAAGGAGAACGTTTTCCTCCTCCGTCAAATCGTGCTGGACGGCCATTCTGAGGCTTGGAACTTTGATTTCGAAGGGGAGGATCGCCTCCACTCCGAAAAGTAGTGAGTATGGAGTGGACTGAGTTGGAGTGCGGTGTGTGGTACGATATGCCCACAACGCCTCATAGAGTTTGAGATTTCAGTCTCTTTTGCTGGCTGAAGCATTTTTCCTCAGGAGCTTGCATAGAGTTTCATTGAAGATTTCGGATAGCCCATTGGCTCTTGGATTATAGATAGAGGAATATCTCCAGTCTATCTTGTGCTGAGTAGCGAACCTTGAGACTTTGAAGCTCTTGAAAGAAGGCCCGTTGTCATATATGATTCTTCTCGGTGTACCGAAGCGGTATAGAATATTATGCCGGAAGAATATCAGAATATCTTCTGTCTTGACTTCTTCTAGCGGGACAATTTCATCCTATCTGGAGAAGTAGTCGGTTGCGGCTAATATGAACCGGCATCTTTTGGATGACGGAGGATCAATCCGGCCAACTATGGCGGTGCTCCAAACTTCAAAGGTCCATGGCGTCATCGTAGGATGCAACGGATTGGGATGCTTGTGAATGAAGTCACCATGAATTTGGCATAGATGACATTTTTTTGCATGCTCTTCGCAATCACTTATTATGGTAAGCCGGTAATACTTAAGCTGTTTGATTTGAAGCGGCATTTTGGGTCCGGACTGGTGAGCTCCGCAGACGCCTGAGTGAACTTCTTTCATGACTTTTTGGGCTTCGGCTGAGGACACACACTTGAGCTTGAGCCGGTCGTACGATTTACGGTATAGCGTGTCATTTACGAACACATATCGGAGAGCTCTCTTTTTCAGCTGAACCCTCGCAGATTTTTTTCAGACAGCTTGTCGTATCGGAGATACTCTATAAAGGACCCTCTCCAATCGGGCTCGTCTTGAATGATCAAAATTTCTTCGGCAGAATTGTTCTATTGTTCTATACTTTCTTCTTCTCGTAAAGAGACTGGAGACAGAATTTGCCGGTTTCTGACTGTGATCAGAATTTCATCCATGTCGGGATCAGCCAGCTCTTCGGTTGGGCGAGCGAGTACGTCGGTTTTTCCGTTCAACGCCCTAAGAACTCTCATAGTTCAATATGGGTGAACTATTTCATGAGTTCCACCACCAGGCTTCTATATCGAGCTAACTCGGGCTTATATATCTTGTAGTCGTCTTCCACTTGGTTGACGACAAGCTGGGAATCACCATAGACCCGTAGCCGAAGTATTTCCATTTCTATAGCGAGCTCCAGATCGGCTATCAGAGTTTCATACTCAGCCTCGTTATTTGTGCGAGTCTCGGTGAGAGCGAAAGATTGTCGTAGGGTTCCCATCGACGGCATGATGAACACCAATCCCATCCCTGGTTTTATCTGCGGGATGCTTGATTTGCTGGAGCTCCTTATTGATGAAGCTCTATCGAAGTAGAGCTCCCAATATGGCTCGTTATCTTCAAGATGCAGCACATGTTCATCGGGTAACTCACAATTGAGTGGTGACCCTACAGGTATGGGATGAGCAGCGAGGAAGTCGGTGTGGGCTTGCCCTTTTACTTCTTTCTGAGGAGTATAGACTATATCGAACTCAAGTCGTATGACAATCCATCTTGCCATTCATTCAGCTAGGCTTGCCTTGGCTATTACGTATTTAAGCGGGTCAACCTTAGAGATCGGCATAACCCGATGAGCGAGAAGATAGTGCCTTAGCTTCTTCCTGGTGAATATCAGGGCCAGGCACTGCTTTTCGATCAGAGAATAGTTATGTTCCACCCCAACTAACGTTCGACTGAGGTAGTAGAGGGCATTTTCTTTTCCCTCCTCATTGTTCTGGATAAGGAGTGCACCGAGTGACTCATCTAGCGCGGCGTTATAGAGAATCACCGGTTTATTTTGAATAGGAGCAGCAAGCACTAGAGGGTGCAACAAGTACTGTTTGATACTTTCAAATGCTTCTTGACATTTGACATCCTAGACAAAAGGAGCTCCCTTCTTCATGAGCTTTGAGAAAGGCCAACATCTCTCCGATAGATTTGAGATGAAGCTTTGTATGTAAATGAGATAGTCTTGAAAGAATCTTAGCCGCGTTAGATTCATTGGAGGAGGCATCTCCATGATGACCTTTATCTTTGATGGGTCAACTTCGATCCCCCGATGTCGGACTATGAAGCCCAAGAATTTTTCCGGCGACACGCCAAAAAAGCACTTTAGAGAATTCATCTTTAGATCATATTCTCTCAGTCTGGTGAAAACGGTCCTAGGGTCTTGGATGTGATCGGCCTTAGTTTTAATCTTGACGACCAAATTATCAACATAACATTCGACAACTTTATGAATTAAGTCGCCAAAGATCTTGGTCATTGCCCTTTGATATGTTGCACCTGCGTTCTTTAGTCCAAACGGTATCACTTTGTAACAGTATATACCGAATAGGGTTCGAAATGTTGTATGATTCTTATCCTCATGCGGCATTTTTATCCGATTGTACCCAGACGAACCATCCATGAAAGTGAACAGCTCATAATTTGAGGTGTCGTCGACCATCATTTCCATGACCAAAAGCAAGAAATCTCTTTAGGGCATGCCTTGTTGAGGTCCGTGAAATCAACGCAAACTCGGATCTGTCCATTTTTCTTCTTCACTAGGACAACACATGCAATCCAGTTCGCATATTTCTCTTCTCTGATAAAGCCGGTATCAATGACTTTCTTAGTTTTCTCGATGACCTTTTCTTCTAGCTTCCTTCTCATTCTTTGAGGAGCTTGTTCGACTTGCTTGGCATCATGAGATATAGCCAGCTTATGCACGGCCACTTATGGGGAGAGGCCAGGCATTTCTTTATACGTCCACGAGAAGCAGTTGATGAACTCTCTTAGCAAGGCGATTATCCGTTCTTTCATTTTCTCTGACAGGAGTGAGCTGATGTAGGTCGGCCTTAGTTTATCGCTTGTTCCCAAATCAAGCTCGGTTAGCTCGTCGAAGGTTGCTTGTTCGCCATCTTCGAGCTCTCGAGGGGCTTCTTCTGGCTCGGCTAACTCGTCGTCATCATTTGACTGTCCGCTGGCTTCACCAATATGGATCATGTAGCATGCCTTGACGTCAGGTTGAATGAAACCTATGTCCCATCTATCTGGAATTCGTCCATCGATGAGTGCTCGGACCCGAGGCGGGTGCCACAGCCCCTCATAAAACTTTGCTTCAGAGTCCGTTTGATATAACCGACATCCGCACTTTTTAAAATATTCCCGCATCTCAGGCGCATAATATCTGGGGTTTAAGACAGCTCTTATGCCTCTTTCATAAGGAAGTCATGTGATAGACAAATCGTCCGGGTGTACGACAAGATTTGACCCATAAAAAAAGATGCCCGTCCACTCTTTATTCCGGGAACGTAGAAGGTTTTCAGCTGGTCCACAGTAGAGACTGACAATATATCGAGCTCTTTGCACATTTACTCCGGCACCCTTATGATGGTTAGGGATCCTTCTATAATTTTGAAGGCTTCTATTAACTTCGCTTTTTGCATGAAAACCCAATCAGCACAACTGTTGCAAGACGGGTCCTCTTCCTCTGATTCTTCAGTGTCGCTATCTAAATGAGGGTGAATTTTGCTACCGGATGGGCCTTCAATATTAGACTCGTCCGTATCGCTACCGAAATGAGGACGGGTTTTACGGAAGGACGGACTTCCAGCGTCGAACTCATCAGTGTCACTGCCGAAACGCGGACGCACTTGGGTTTTTTTTCTTTTGAAAGTGACAGCCGCCTCAGAATTGCCTTTGAGTTTCGGGGCTGTTCTGTCCTCGGTCAGTTGTGTCTTAGTATTTTGTGGTTTCAAAAAGTACCGGGAATCTTCATATCAGATTTCATGCACACCGAATGGCTGGATATCTCCGTCAATGCATCTTTCTTCGCCATTTTTAGTATACGTCATGCATTGACGGAAAGTTGACGGAATGATGCCATAATCGTAGAGCCACGGCCGTCATAGGAGAATCTTATAAGATGTGTCAGCATCGATCACGTATATTTAAGTTTCGGTTTGCAAATCCCCAAATTTAATTGGCAGAGCTATGGACCCCAGAACTTGCTGGCAGTTTTGATTGAAGTCTTGAATGACAATCATTCCCATGACAGGTATCGAACGTCCATTGGCAAACTCTTCATAGTCCGCAAGTTCATGATGTTCACTGAGTACCCCGGATCAATCAATATGCGATTAATTCGGTCTCCATCACTGTACCCTGTTACATAAAGCGGTCGGTTATGCTCAGCTGTTCTCAGTAATGGGTCTTCATCCTTAAATATGACCGCAGCCGTATGCAGAGTGCACCGGGCCTCTTTCATATTAATTTCCACGAAACGAGCCTGATACCACTCGGGGTTTTGCAGGACATGAATGAGAATATCTCTGAGCTCCTTGGATAAGACCAGAGCATCATAGATGCTTAAGTGCGATGGAAACTTCCGGAGATGAGCCAAGACATTATAGTCCACTGGGAAAAGACTCGAGTCTTCATGAACAAGCTCTCCGCCATCTTCTTTATTAGCGACTTATTTTTCCTTCCTTTTTGGGGCATTGCTTTGATTTGGCGGTAGAGCCTTGTCGCTTCTAAGCTGGATTTGATTGGCCTTCGTGGCGAGCTTTTCGTTCTCTTCAGGAAAACAAAGCTCTTTCTTAGAGTCGCTACCAAGGTGGATGACGTAGCAGGTCACGACAGGGACCTCATCATTTGAGTTTTCTTCTAACTCTTCCAGAATCTCAGCTACTTCTATGGTGAATAACTCATTCAATTGAATTTGAGTTCTTTCCTTTTGCTCGTAGTTTTCGAGAGAATCGATATGCCTTTGAATGGTCGATTTCCCCGCCGACTCCTTTTCCATTCGAGCCGCACCCTTCCTTTTCTTCTTTAACTTTTTGGATTTTGAGCCCGATTGAGCCGAATTGGTAGGTGGAACGGAGGGCTCCTTCAGCCTCTCCCATTCTGTTATAGGCTCTGTTGGGGTCAAAAATTACACCTCGGTTGACCAAGTCAAAGTCAAAATCAACCCCAAACCAGGTGGGCCTAAGCCTAGGTCAAGTGGGCCCATGCCCAAGTCGAGCCCCACGGCCAAGCTCCCCCAAGCCGAAATGAAAATTATGTAATAAATAATTTTGATGTAATTTTCATATATGAATGTAAGAAAATGGGTATAAAGCCAAATTTTTGTAAAGCCCATGGCTCATGTGCAAAAGAAATGAGCACATGAGACATGGGATGGGCAAAATGCCATTTTGTAAAACCCAAGGGGCTATATGTAGGTTTGTAAGCCTATAAAAGGCAACATGATAATGAAATAAAAATAACTTTTTCATTCCCCTAAAAAGCTAGGGTTTATGCCTCCTTCTTCTCCCTTAAGGTTCTAAACCTTCTTATCCTTTTTTTGAATTAAATTAAGAGTTCAACTCTTCCTTTCCCAAAAATAAATAGTTTTTCACCATAAAACCCACCAAGGGGAGCTCAGATCTCCCATCAGATCTCTAAAAGGGATGATTTTAAATCTCACCCCCTTTTTTCTCCAAGATCCGGCCGACCGAGAGGAAGAAGAAGGAGACCCATTTTCAAAATTCCCATCTTGGGAAGATCCAAGGCCTAAAAGAAGATCCAGGGCCAAATGGGAGAAGAAAGGGGTTCCCTTTGATCATTTCTAAAGATTTCAGGGAGTTTAACTCCATTCAACATCTTTTGGAGTTTAACTCCGTTAATAAAGTCCTTTTTGGGAGTTTAACTCCATAAACAAAAGCCTTTCCTAGGAGTTAAACTCCTAAACTACTAAAATAATCCCTCTCTTGGAGTTTAACTCCTATTTCCGAGGCTAAAAGCCTCTTCTTTCCGTCGGCGCCCACGTGCTGGGCGCGTGAGGTGCTCGGCCCAAGCGCCCAGCGCCCATGTGCCGGGCGCGTGAAGTGCTAACGCCCAAGTGCCCAGCGCCCAGCTCTATGCACGCGTCTTTAAGACGCTTTCCCCCCATTTTATATGCACTCAACACTAAATATACTTCCCTCGTTAGAAAAAATTTCTAACAGGGCGCTGCCCTGCACCCCGCAAGGGAGCTGCTAGCCCCATTAACCCCCAGCTCGCTATCCGAGTAGCGGGACCCCCATAAAACTTTGCGAGGCCCCCGATCTATCCAAAACACAACGCTGCATATTGAGTTCGCATGACCTGTTTGACCCGTCAATCGGAGGTTCCCTCGCTCTAAAGGCGAAGGGAAATTAACGGTAGCTTAGTCCGCGGCCGCCGGAGATTCAGATCCCCACAATCAATAAACCCCAGCCTACCCTAGGCAGGGGGAATCTGTAATGCGCTTGACAAGCGACGCGTATTCCCATCTCAATGGGGTGACGAAAAACACCCCACAGGCTCTTTCTGAAGTGGCTTTAGCATCTTCTTCATCTTATTAGATATGTGCATACTCCACGGAAGCTGCGGCGAGTCGGATTCATTTCTTGGGGCAGCAGATTCAACCGTCTTCTCCTAAAAGGCTTCAGCTTTTGTCTGTATAAAGTTGGTGGTTGCAGCTTGATTGTTCATCAACACACTCTTAGACAGCTCGGTCTCTCAGGTCTTGTATTGCTTTTCGACACGGTCTTTGAAAATATAGCAATTCTCGATCGCATGGCTTACTACTCTGTGGTACGGGCAGTACAGGGGATTGTCGGTCATTTTTTCTTCGTGAGCTCTTTTCGACTCGGGCAATTGTAGACCGTTGTTCATGGCATTCTTGAATATCTTGCGGACATTGTCCCTCCTGAAAGAGTAAACCATGTTCTTCTTCTCCTCTAAGGAAGTCCCTTCTCCTCCTGGCACTGGCTTTCGGGATCGGTCCATTTTTTGTCCGCCCGCCTTTCACTTGCATTCATTGTCAGACGTATTGAAGGCGTTGGTATTATTAGAATTCCCGCTTTTACATTGGTCGTCCTTTCGGTTCTTCCAAGGCTTGTCCCTTTTTGAGTCCGGGGCAGACTCTTGTTTCGAGCGTTCCAACATTTGAACTCTCTTGGTCAGCTCTTGAAACGTCTTGAGGCCCGCTGTACATAAGAATGGGACCATCCAATTGCTGAGATTCCCAATGAGAAGGCCGACAGACTGGTCCAGCTCCGGCGGCGGTTCGCACTTGACCGTGAGATTACGCCATCGGGTGATAAAATCCGTGTTACTTTCGTTCTTCCCCGGCTTGGTCCTCACAAGGTCAGCAATGGAGATCTTATCACTGACACTCATGACCCTTTGCCGAAACAGAGACTCCATTTGTGCAAAAGTAGTGATGGACCCGTCTGGTATGCTCGCGTATCAGTCGAAAGCGACACCGGTCAGGCTGTTGACAAACTGACGAAGAAAGAGTGCATTATTACCTCCTGTATTTCTGCATGACGCTTTAAAGTGGGCGACATGTTGCTTTGCGTTTACAAAAAAAAGGGGTGAGGAGTGTCCTAAGGACGCATGAAATGGCACATGACCGCTGGTGCCAACGGAGCATGTGCGTGGCGCGTGGGCGTCAGCGGTCACATGCGGGGCGTGTAGGCGCTGGGTTCCAGCGGTGCACGTGTCTGGCGCGTGGGTGCCAACGGGTCACGTGCGTGGCGTGTGGGCATCGGCCGGTCACGCGCTCGGAATGTGGGCGCTGGGCGCCAGCGAGTCACGCATGTGGCATGTGGGCATCAGCGGGTCACGTGCCCGGAATATGGGCGCTAGGCGCCAGCGGGTCACGCGTCCGGCATGTGGACGCTGGGCGCCAGCGTGAAAAGGGACTTAGCCCCTGGATTGGACTGGGAGTTTAACTCCCGAGAGACTTTGGAGTTAAACTTCTAAGAAAAGAAGTATTTTTATTTGGAATTAAACTCCTAAAAGATCTGGATTTGGAGTTAAACTCTTTTAAGGATTTGGATTTTGGTCTTGGAGTTGAGTTCCTCAAAAATTGATTTGGAGTTAAACTCCCAAAAGGTTTAGATCTTGGATAGTGAAATGAGATCTCTTTTCTTCCTCTTCAAGGTTTAGACTTTCCTAAAATAGGTTCTTTGGCGATGGGTTCTTTCTTCCTCCTCTTTTTTTGTTGGATTTTGGAGAAAAGGGGCGGTGAGATAAAAAAAATCTCCTTTTAGAGATTTGATTGGAGATCTGAGCTCCCCTTCAAGGGTTTTATGGTGAAAAACTATTTTTTTATGGAAAAAGAAGATTTAAACTTTTGATTTAATTCAAAATAAGAGAAGGAGGTTTAAAACCTTGAGAAAGGAGAAGGAGGCACAGAACCCTAGAAATTATGAGAGAGTGAAAGTTGTTCTTGATTTTCTCATAATGTTTGCCTTTTATAGGCTACAAACTTTACCTATAGCCCCTTGGAATTTTCCATATGGCACTTGTGTTTTCCCATACCTCATGTGCTTATTTCTTTTTGCACATAAGTTATGGGGTTTACAAAATTTTCGATTTTTTCTCATTTTTCATACTTATTTCTGAAAATTGCATTAAACTAATTTATTGCTTCATTCTTTTTCATGAGGCCGATCCCTTCTATTCTCGGTCTTGACCTGGACTTAGGCCCACTTGGCTTGGGCACAGGCTCACTTGGCTGAGGGTTGACTGACTTTGACTTGGTTGAAAGGGGTGTAATTTTTTAACCCCAACACACATCATTTAGAGCCACGATCGATTTCATCACTTCTTCAAAGAACAAAAATATCACCAAAAAATTCTCTTGAATCTACATTTTCTTAAATAGTTGTCACGCCCCGCTTCGCAGTAAACGGAAATGGTGAAGTGGCAGACCGCAACGTATTTACTATGAAATAAATACGTTAAGCCTAATTAAGCAATATATAAATGAACAAGAATGACAAGAGTAATAAAATAAAACAGCAACTTTATTTACATTCAACTTTACATACAATTGTTTGTAATAAAAAGGTATAAAGCAAATGCCTAAACAATGGCATACAGGAAATAAGTGCAAGAAGAACTAGTAGTCCGGCTGAGCTGTAAGCTGGTCCAAGTCCTCTTGGCTCGGCTCTAACTCCTCAGAATCTGGTCCTCCTGACGAACATTTCAAAGAAAGAAACAGAAAGGAATGTCGCCAGCGAACTAGCGCTCGGTAAGTCAAAACAAGCTCGAGACAAATAGGGGTGGGAGGAGAAGAAAATATATAAAGCTGTATATGATCATTCACAGATATAGGATAGTTATTCTAACGTGGTTATTTGTAGTTTGATAAAAAAAAAGCTATTCATGTATACGAGAGGAGTCCATCTTACTCCATAGACTATGGTAATATATAGTACAAGACCCCGTCATAACCCACGGGATAACGGCATGTGAATTCATGTAGGTGTCTTTTAAAGTGACCTCTCGTACCACGATATACGTTCCGTACCAATCTACCCCTTTATCCCTGCGTGTTGTATTGTATAGATTAAGATTATAGATTTTGGCCGAATCCATGGATATAAAATGTTCAAGTATTCATGTTCAGGATGTAATCATATGTTCAAGTAGTCATGTCGAGTTCATGTCAAGTTATAACTGTGGTTCGGTCAAGTCGAGTCAATTATACAAGTTTGAGTTTGATATTGATTTCGAGTATTCATGTTCATGATCAAGTATTCAAGTTCTTATTTGATGTTAGATTCAGCTTTGAGTTTGGATTCAGCTTGATTCAGACACTTGTAAACGGATTTAACTCTTGAATTCTTAGATTCGAGAATGATCGGCAACTGCTGCACATAGACGGCAGGATTTATGTTTTTATCCAAGACAATTGCCATTAATAACTCCGTTAAGTTATTTAACTTGAATAGGTAAGTACTCACTTTCTCCGGCTCGCTGAGATTCAAGAAAATTGATCCCGCTTAAACCCATATTTACTAGAATCCTTAAAATATTATTTTGTATATCTCGAGGGGGTTTTATGAAAAATATTTTTAATATAGTTAAAAATAAAACTCGAGAGTGATTTGTATTACTTAGGGTTTTTATGAACATGTATTTTAAGTATTGTGGTATTTTAATGATAAATACCCAGCTTTTAAAAGTTTATGATATTTTATTGAAAACTAGTCCTTTTTCGTAACTTGATGGTATTTTATTGACATTTTTTAATCTTTCATTTTTTATAAAAAATATAGTTTCATAATGAAAATATGAATTTATAATTTTATATAATTTCTTTTAAATTTTTTTAAAATTTGTTTTATTTAAAAATTCGCATTTCTTAAAAACTGTATTTTATAATCCTTTCGGGATCGAATACTCCGCGAGGTGTGCTGCATCTCGTTCGACTATCCTCAGAATGTGCGATAATCTGCACCATCTATTAGCGGGTCCCCTAACAAGAGCTGTAGATGCATAATTGCAAAAGAATACAAATACCGCTTTAAAAGAAACCCGGTTTTTAAAATATGTGGTATTTTATTGTAAAGTTATTCTTTGAACCAAAAATACATGTATTTAGGTATCATGCTATGAGACCAAAATGTGTCTGTGGGGTAAGTCGTTACACCGTGAAGTTTTCCTAAAATTATTGTTTAAACATTTTGTCGAAAAGATATGATAATAAACTTCAAGGTATTTTAATGAAAAAGTTCAATTATGGTTGTTTCATATGGGATTCTTGGTTAAACTTGATTCTAAATATTGGTATTTAAGGTTACAAGTAATGTGGTAAAATTAGGTTGATCAATATATAAAGAAAAAAGGAGTTTCTAGGGTTTAGAAAAGAGTATCGGTAATAACTCCACTTTTCCAATATAAGATTTAAACATGAATTTCAATGAAAAGGAAGAGAGTTGGGAGGGACTTACGGTTTGAATATATCAAGAAGAGATTAAGGAAGAGGGGATGAACTTCATGGTGTCGCGGAAGCTCCGAAATCGGTTTCGATCTTCGACGGAAAAGCTTGCTCTCTAACTCCACTTTACTCCACTTGCCCTTAGGAAATTTTGAGAGAGTTTTTGCTAGAATTTTCAGAATGGTGTTGAGCTAAAATATGGAGTGTTATTTATAGTGGAGAATTATGGTTTTGGAATTAAAATTTGTATTAAAAAGCATTAAAAATGATGTTTAAATGGTGAAATGAAAGGTCTTTGTTTAATTGCAGAGAAATCAAATAGTGCAGAGGAGTTGAGGGAAGTTGAAAAAACGAGTGTGTGTAGGGTGTTTTTCGTCACCCCATTGAGATAGGAATACGCGCGCGCTTGTCAGGCGTACTACAGATTCCTCCTGTCTAGAGTAGGCGGGGGTTTATTGATCGTGGGGATCCGAATCTCCGGCAGCCGTGGACTAAGCTGTCGTTAATTACCCCTCGCTTTTGGAGCAAGAGAACCTCCGATTGATGGGTAAACTAGTCATGCGAACTCAATGTACAGTGTGCGTATGTTTTGAAGGGGTTTTGGATACATTGGGGGAAATATATTTAGTGTGGAGTGCATATAAAATGGGTGGATGAGGAGCGTCTTAAAGACGCGTGCATGGCACGTGGGCGCTTGGCGCCTATGGGTTACATGCCTGGTGCATGGGCTTTTGGTGCCCGCGGGTCACGTGCGCAGCGCGTGGGCGCTGGTCGCCCGCGGGTCACTTGCGCGGCACGCGACCGCTGGACGCCAGCGGGTCACGTGAGCGACACACGACCGCTAGGCGCTGAGCACCCGCTGGTCATGTGAGGCGCACGTGGGCGCTTAGCCCTCACAGGTCACGTGTCGGGCACGCGACCGCTGGGCGCCCGCGGGTCACGTGCGCGGCACGCGACCGCTGGGCGCCCATGGGTCACGTGCGCGGCACGCGACCGCTGGGCGTCCATGGGTCACGTGCGCGGCACGCGACTGCTGGAAACACCAGCGGAAAAGGGGCTTAGCCCCTGGGTTAGAAGTTGAGCTTCCAAGGAGTTTTTGGAGTTGAACTCCTAATAAGGATTATATATAGATTTGGAGTTAAACTCCTAAAAAGGGGTTTGATTTATGGAGTTAAACTCCAACAAAGCTTGAATGGAGTTAAACTTCTAGAAATCTTTGGATCTTTTTTTGAGCCTCGGATCCTTCCCGGAAAGGGATATTTGGAGATGGGTATCCTTCTTCTTCCTCTCTGTGGTCTGGATCTTAGGGGAAAAGGGGACGTGAGACTTAAAATCTCCCCTTTTAGGGATTTGATGGTAGATCCGAGCTCCCCTTCAAGGGTTTTATGGTGAAAAACTATTTATTTTTAGAAAAGGAAAAGTTAAACTCTTGATTTAATTCAAAAGAAAAGAAGAAAGTTTAGAACCTTGAGAAAGGAGGAGGTACAAACCTTAGAATTTCAGAGAATGGAAAAGTTGTCATAGATATTTTCATCATGTATGTTTTTATAGGCTACACACTTTACATATAGCCCCTCGGGCTTTGCCAAATGGCACTTGTGCCACCCCATGCCTTATGTGCTTATTTCTTTTTTGCCCATAAACCATGGGGTTTACAAAATTTTGGCTTTCTGCCCACTTTACATATATTTATTTCTAAAAAATTACATTTAGACTAATTTATTGCCTCCTTTTTGGCATGGAGCCGGCCTCTTCCATGCTTGATCTTGACTTGGGCTTGGGTTCGGGCCCACTTGACTTGGGGTTGACCTTGGTTTTGACTTGGTCAACTGGGGTGTAATTTTGACCCCAACAGTGTGCAAAGCACGGAGCTCATTGGAGCTAATCTAACCCTCCCCGCCGACCCTAGGGTTAAATCCGCCGGTCGGATCTGAGGCAAATGCCTCGAGATTCGTGCCACATGATTAATTCTGTGTTTACACCTTTTTGCACATATTTGATTTTTCTGAACTTTTCATTTCTCTTTGTATTGCACGTGCAATCTTTTAGGCATCCAAAAAGTTAAAAAGAAAAATCAGAAAAATAATTGTGTCTGATGGGAATCGAACACACGGGCTACGTCACAGCAATGCAAACGCTTTACTAGTGAGCTACTAGTGGCTTCTTATTTTTATTTAACAAAAGTGACTTATAACTCATACACAGGCTGCCAAATTCTTTTCTGTATATTAACAGAAAAATTTCTGTAAAGAGATTTCAGAGTCGTTACAATAGTTGATAGATTGGAGCCATCACCAAAATAAATAAATACGGTGAAAGGATTGCCTTGCCAAACATCCGGAAGTGGAACAAAAATAACCGTGATGTGAGTTACTGGTTAACTGAGAACATCAGTTTATATATGCATACACGGATCCATTTTAGCCATATAGAAAGAAAGGCTTATTATGATGCAAAAATATAAAAATATCTATTAACGAAAGCAATTGCTATTATAAGCAATTCAATTTTTCACCGTTGAGATATATGGGATTAATAGTCCCACATTGGGAAAACTATAAAAATTACATGGCAATAAGATATAAATATGACCCACACGAAAAGGCTCAAGTCTATTTCGATGGACTTCATCTATATTGAAAACCCATGTGCACTCATATATGAATCCCAACACTTCTCAAATATTAAATATAAAAAATAACAGGTATCAGAGCTTGGATTAGCAGCACTTCTAAGAGAACAGTACAAGCACCAACAGTATGAGTGTCTCGGATAGATTAGCTCTGCAAGTGTTGTGCGACCATGTACAAATTGATGTATTAAGTGGCTCTGAGAGAGTATCTCTACAAGTAATGTGTGTCTAAGGCTTAACTTTGTTTAGCTGAACCTTATTGAGATTTAAGATCTAGCGAAAATTATGAGGTAGCTAGAGAATCCCCTCTACCTCATATATATATTATTGCCTTTCTAATGATAGGAAATATAAATAATCTAAATAAATCTAATCAAATCTAAATCTTACCACTCTAATTAAATCGAAATCTATATCATATTCTTAACAACCCCTCAAGTTGTAGCACATATATCACACATGCCCAACATGGCACAAATAAATTGCATTCAATTCCTTCCCAAAGGCTTGATTAATAGGTCTGCTAATAAATAGTCAGTTTTCACGTGGACTGTATCAATGATCCTTTTTTCAATCTTTTCTCGAATAAAATGGCAATCTATTTCGATATGCTTTACTCGTTCGGGAAAAACTGCATTGTTGGCAATATAAATGGCAGTCTTGTTGTCACAATAAAATTTTACCGAATTCTTAGATTGATAACCAAGTTCTTGAAGAAGAGAAACTATCCACACTAGCTCACTCGTAGTATTAGTCATGGCTCTATATTCTGATTCGGCACTTGAACGTGAGACAACATTCTGTTTCTTGTTTTTCTACGAGACCAAATTGCCTCCAACAAACACACAAAAACCTGTTTCTATCGAGAATAGTTGCTAGTGTTCAATCGGGTTCTTGTAATAAAATTAGGATACGAAATATTAGTGTATCTTTCAGAGGCTCTTTTTTTAGCACTCATGATCAAAGAGTGCTAACTTCACAATAATAAAAAAAATGACAATGTCTAACCCGGTACACCAAGCAATCACCAATACAAATCCAACAAATCACAAATCACATACCAAAGGGCATCTTCCTTCTGATTCTTTTTCACAAATCCAACAAATCAACAAATCGCAAATCCCTTTGTTCCCGCCAAAAAATTTCTGCGCAAAAGAGCCCAAGATATCAAATGGCAGTGATACGCTTATGAAAATGCGAACCAGTATTTTCCGGGCTTTTTTTTGACAAACTCCCGAATGAAAAGTAGATAAATTCTGATAGTATCGAAAGCGTCTCGAAAAACCCTTCGATTTGATATATTACGGGCTTCATAATTCATCCGGGATCAAAAGTTATGGGCAAATACGCTATACACTGTTCCCTGATTAAAAATCAGGAATTACCTCAATGAGGTAATATGTGCTCACACGTGATCAATGATCACGTGTTGACACGTGATAGCTAAAACAGAAATAACAAACGGCTGAAAGATGATCCAATTTGGGGTCACGTGCTCACACGTGACCAAGGGTCACGTGCCAGCACGTGACTAGCTTTGAAAGCCTCACAGTTTAAAAGAATTTAATTCTAAAAGTCAGAAAATACCTCAACGAGGTATCACGTGCTTACACGTGACTAATGGTCACGTGTTGACACGTGATGGTTAAAAAAACAACATAAACAAGCGGCTGTTAAAGGAACTAATTTGGGGGTCACGTGCTCACACGTGACCAAGGGTCACGTGCCAGCACGTGACAGGTTTTGAAAGCCTTACAGTTTAATAGAATTAAAATTCTAAATTTCTCTAAAATCTTTCGAAATAGAATTAAAATTCTAAATTTCTCTAAATCTTTCCAAATAGAAAAGGAGTATGGGGACCGTTGGATTAAAAATCCAATGGTGATTAAAGATCACCAATTTATGGAAAGATTTGATACAAGGAAAGATTTCCCTAAAATCTCACCAGAAATAACAAACATAATATCTTTGGATTTAAAATCCAACGGTGAATAAAATTCACTGAATGATCTAAAGGATCATATTAATTATGAAAACAAGCAAAATCTTTCAATGAAAGATTTGCTAAACAAATTGATTCTTTTCCTCCTCTTATAAATAGAAGCCAAGAGAAGAGAAGGGGAGGAGAATTTTGAGAGAGAAAAACTTTAGAGAGAATTATGATCTTGAAATTGCAGAGAGAAAAGAAAGAAGAATTTAATTCTCGACAAAGAAAACCCTAGGTGAGAAAAGGGAAAAAGATCAACTTCAAACAGAGAATTTAATTCTCAAAATCTAAGAGTTTAACTCTTCTGCAAATAAAGAACCTAGTTCTTCTTCTGGTTGAAGATCTGTACAGAGCACATCTCCCCATAGGATGAGAATTTAATTCTCATCGGATTGAGATCCTGCCATGCAGATCTAAAACTTAGAGGGGGAATTGAGTTTAGAGAATTTAATTCTCCCAAAACAGAACTAGGGTTTAACCCTAATTGAGAATTTAATTCTCTCAAATTCACAGGAATTTAATTCCTCTTAAAAAGAAATTAGGGTTTAACCCTACATGAGAATTTAATTCTCCTAGAATCGTAGGAATTTAATTCCTCCAAAATCATAATTAGGGTTCAACCCTACAGAGAATTTAATTCTTAAAAATAATAGAGAACTCAAAAGATCTCCATCACGTGTCCCCACGTGACCCCTGAAAAGATCCCCAAAAACAAGAAGGAAAATGTTCTGAAATAACGCCTCACGTGTTCCCACGTGACTTACAAAACGCTGAAAAGAAAAGCAAAGGAAATGAAGGCTTTGGGCGCTCTCACGTGATACCACGTGACCCCTTAGCAAACGCTTTAACAGTCAGCGCATAAATCACCGTCACGTGTCAGCACGTGATGCTCAAAAATATAAAAAAAATATAAAAAAGTGTTTAACACTTAATTGCAGAACGAAGAAAAGGGATCTGGTCCCACCTTTGGGCGCTCTCACGTGTCCACACGTGACCTGTTCAGTTGATAAAACTGCACATTTGTATTACATTTTTCCTACCATTTTCATATTAAAAAAGGACTTTATTATAATATATCATGCATATGAGGGTTTATTTGTAAAAATACTATTTTCCATGTGTTGATATATTATAATTAGTATTTGGTAGGAAAATGTATGCAAATAATTTCATTCACCAAATTCTAGTAGAACAAAATCTACTAAATATTATTTGAGTTGTTGTGCAGAATTTTTCCAAGTTGTGCAGAATCTTTCAAGACTAGAATCAAGGAAATCCAGTTGTTGAAGAAGACTTGCCTAATTAAGAAGCAAAACTTGGAGACCAAGTCTGGCAGCAACCACGAGAAGATTTCCATGATACAAAGGTTCCTAGAATTGCCACATGTCACAGGGAGCAGCTCTACAAAATTTGATCAAGGGATAAGATCAGCAAACCGCGGATCCGCGGCCCTAGCCTCTTTATGCCGCGGATCCGCCGCGTTAAAATGGATTTAAGGGATGGAAATTTTTGCGCTGGCTTCTAACTACCATTCCCTAATTTAGGCATCTAAAGTTCTGGCGTTTGGACTATAAAAAGAGACCGAGAGCCTCTTGGAAAAATCATCAAGCCGACGCGATCACGAAGTCCAAGACGGCTCACGCATCCAGGCTGGTCATCAACGGTTCATCTACCTCCTTAGAAGAGATCGAGAAGCAACTAGTACTTGTAATCATTTTCTAAGGAATTAAAGTGTAATGAATATTGTTGATTAATAAAGGTAGCTTTCTTTTTCTTATTCTATTTCTTCGTAGTTTAATTATGCATTTTCTCTCCATCTCTTTTTCTCCTAACATGCGCGAATAATTCTCCGCTTGTTAGGGTTCGTAAGATTAGGGTAGGCTAATGGATGATGAACATCCCCAAACCTTTTTTAAGTCCTATAAAGTTTATGAACTTTATCAAAAGAATCATTAACATCCTTATCGGACGCGCTAACAATTCATTGTTAGTCTCGACCGCGATTAGAGATTAGATTAATGATTGTTTTGGTAAAGGCTAGATATGAACGGAGTTCCGTGTCGCGATAAGGGTTAAGAGTAGGATTCCTTTTCCCTCCAGAAACCCTAATCTACACGCATCACCGTCGTTCTAGTTTTAAATCTATTAAAGGATAAAAAGGGTAACTTTTAATTAATCATCCATAACTACTAAATCCTAACGAACCCTACAAGCCCTCTTATTATATTAGCTACATCCCTAAAACAATCTAGATCTATATATTTTGCATTCTTGCTTAACTTAGATCTAGAAACCATTCTCCAACATTCTTATCCCTCCTCTCTTTTTCAACACATCTAAAGCAAGAGTAAAACATTCAACGTTTTTATGAGGACGACCCGTACTCATCTCGGTCTAGCTACGCGCGACACCGTTATTGATTGCGGTTAACTACTACATACACTCTTTTCGTACC
Source organism: Agapanthus africanus (assembly GCA_030015575.1). Taxonomy (NCBI): domain Eukaryota; kingdom Viridiplantae; phylum Streptophyta; class Magnoliopsida; order Asparagales; family Amaryllidaceae; genus Agapanthus; species Agapanthus africanus. The sequence continues at coordinate 686,257,390 of CM057343.1, forward strand.
AATCAAATGGCGTCGTTGCCGGGGATACGTGCGTAATTTTTTATTTTTACTATTTGTGTTGAATTCTTAGATGATTCATATCATTATTAACACAAAACTGCAAATTGCATATTTAACGATTTGTGCGTGAATTTTGCAAGGAGATCTGGAGTCACAAAATTGAGGAAAACAGAAGACAGAGACAATCATCGAGATCCAGAGGAGCACAGAGGGCCACAGAAAAATTTTCATCGACTGTTCTCTCCACCTCGCGGCGGAACCTCGGCACAAAGAAGCATCTGCGGCGGAATCGCGGCAGGTTAAGGGGATCTAGGGTTCAAACTCCACTGGTATCTTTCTCAACTCTTTCTCTCTCCCCTCAAATCCAATAAAATCTATCTTCTGCAGGATTCTTTGCAAAATAGCGCCGCTCAAAAATCTTTTTGCAAAAGTTTTGTGATTGGTTTTGTTTTGCATATTTTAAAACGGACTCTAAGGGGCAAAGACCAAATCAAGATTAGGTGGGGATTTCATCACCCTTCCTAAACCCCACAAATCACAAACCGAGCATCTAGATCTACCCTTCATTAATTTAAAAAATATCTAGACCAGACTCTAAGGACTGTCGCGCTCAATAAGGACAGAGGAAGGTCGTGGGTAATCTATCGTTTATCCGCATTACTTTTGTAGTGCCTAGGCAAGTGTGACAAAGGCTAGTGGTTTTTAATTAGGCCCACTACTGTGGTTCCTTCCCACTTACTTGGCACTTACCTGGCTACAAGGGTAGTACAGAGACGGTAGAGGATTGATCCTGCGGCTTGTTCTTTGGAAGTCTAGGAGCAGTCTAGAGACTGGACCTAGGTAACCTTAGTACTAGGGTTGCTTGTGCATTTTAGAGTGATTTGTCTTGAGTCCCACTTTTTTCAAAACAAACCAATTTTAAAATCACACACACGCTGCCACTTGCACTAAACCTGCTTAGTGCATGCTCGGCTGGACACGGGATCCTAGTGCCCGTCTTGTCCGCGTTCCTGCTATCGACTCCGAAGTCGGTGCTTCTTCATCTTCTTTTCCCCCACCACACACCACTACCGAGATGGACGGCACTCCATCAGAATATAACACCACGCTGCCACCGCCCGTAGGTGCGCAGAATCCACCGCGCATCTCTCTCCAAGAGAGATGCTATCCTATCCGTGGTCCTCTTCCCACTTGTCTATCTCTTCCACCACCTAACGGGGATAATTTTGAAATTAAACCCCACTACATCAATCTGCTGCCCAAATTTTACGGGCTTGAGTCGGAAGAAGCGTACGTTTTCATCACCAAATTCGAAAACGTATGCGCAATGATGGGTACTTCACAATTGACTTTAAATGCTATGCGCTTACGTCTTCTCCCATTCACACTGTGCGACTTGGCAGAAAAATGGTTTTATAATACTGCCGCACACTCTATCACTAATTGAGATGAATTTGTCATAGCATTTCTTAAGAAGTTTTACCCAAACCATAAGACTGCCCATATTAGGAGCGAGATCAACCAGTTCACCCAGCTTCCCAATAAACCATTTTGGAAGTGCTTTGAACGTTTCAAAGATCTGCTTGTCCAATGCCCCCATCACGGAATACAAAGATAGGATTTATGTCAGATTATACATGAAGGCATTAATCCAGCGACAAAGTAGATGCTTGAAACAATGTGTCAATGCAATTTCATGTCTAAAGATGACGGTGAAACGTGGAAATATCTGGAAGACCTTGCTGAACACACGTTGCAGCGGGAAAGCGTAAGACCACCTTCAACTAAGGGAGGTATTCACCAGCTCGATGTTTCTATCGCAGTAAAAACCGAAATGGCAGCGATACAGAAGAAACTCGACACTATTGAAAACAAGTTCTCATCATTCTCCCTAAATCAGGTCGCGCTTCCTAAGACCGTCTGTGGTTACTGTTCGGATCCTTCACACTTAACGGAAGAATGTCCTATGAATGCATCGTTTCAAGCTAATGCTGCTTTTCAGCAGCGACCTAGAAACGACCCTTATTCTTCCACATACAATCAAGGATGGAGGAATCATCCTAACTTTGCTTGGAACCAAAACCAACAAAGCAATTATCAAAGAGCTCCTCCACAGCAACCACAACCACAGAATCAGCCCCCCTTTCAGTCACAGAATTTCTAAAATCCGGCCAACATTTCTACACTACAAGTGGCCGGTACTGACAACTCACTTGCACAAACTTTGGATATGTTCATGAAGCAATCCATGCAATTGTCGGCTGAGATGAAGTCTTCTATTGATACCATAACGAAAAACTCCGCCTCCCATGGTGAGAGTATTAAATCATTAGAAAACCAAATCGCACAGTTAAACGCCGCAATGAGTGCGAGAGAGAAAGGGAAACTCCCATCTCAACCCCTACCGAATCCTGACCATTCACAAAATCATAATGTGAATGCCATTACTACGTTGAGATCGGGAAGAGTGCTGAATAATCGAGTGGGTGAGCAATTTGATGTTAGTGACACCATTGATACCCCAGCTTCTTCTTCTTCTTCCTCTAATTCGTTTAGTCTCCCATCTTTATCCGACCCTATTCTCCGTTTTCCCCAAGTCTCGAACATTTCGCCAAATCTATCTAAGTCGATGCCCACTCCAATTTTGGGATCGAATCCGTCCCCACAGTCTTCTCCACAAACGTTGGACCCAAAACTTATTGATCGAGCTCCATTTCCAAACAGATTAAGGGCCAACCGACCTAACCCGCAAATGGAAAAGATTGTGGAAATGTTTAAGTAAGTTAGCGTGAATATTCCTCTCCTAGATGCTATTCAACAAGTCCCATCTTATGCAAGAATCCTTAAAGACTTGTGCACTAGGAAGAGAAAAACTCAACTGCCTAAGAAGGTTTTCATGACGAGTAATGTTAGCACAGCTTTTATCCAACAAATACCAAAGAAACGTAAGGACTCCGGCTGTCCTACAATCTCTATTTCTATTGGGGATAAAAATATTAATCGTGCTTTACTCGATCTAGGCGCTAGCGTTAACTTGCTTCCTTATTCAGTTTACGAGCAGTTAGGAATTGGAGAGTTAAAACCCGGCCATTGTACTCTCCAGATGGCAGACCGATCTATCACCAAACCTCGGGGCGAACTAGAGAATGTGTTAATTAAAGTCGGGGAATTCATATTTCCCGTGGACTTTATTGTTTTAGATACACAACCTGTGGCAAACCCACGCAATCAAATCCCGGTAATACTTGGTCGACCCTTCCTAGCAACTTCTAACGCTGTAATTAATTGTCGTAACGGTTCTATGAAATTATCCTTCGGGAAAATGACAATTGAGCTTAATATTTACAAGTTAGGAAGTCAGCCATCAGAACCTTCTGCTCATTTGCTGGATATTTGTTGCATCCACGAGATAGCTTCCGAAAGCTGCATGGATGAGGAATTTTGCTTTGATGTTCTCGACAACACTAATGAGACATCGTTTGATCTTGCACCACTTCACAGTGAGGATATGTTCAATGAGTCTGACCTTGAGATTGAACCCGTTGACTCGTTACAAAAGTCAGCAGCATTTTCCGAGTCAATATCGTATGCAAGTTTTGAACCTCTTTGGGAGTCCGAATATCATTCCCTTACCCCACCTTCTATTGTCTCTCCGCCAATTCTTGATCTCAAACCGCTACCTTCTCATCTTAAATATGCATATTTAGGAGAGAATGAGACTTTGCCAGTGTTTATATCCGCTTCTCTAACCCTTGAGCAGGAGAATGCACTTTTGGCAGTGTTGAGATCGAATCAGCAAGTATTTGGTTGGACGATGGCCGACATCAAAGGGATTAGTCCCTTAATTGTTGAACATTACATACATCTGATGGATGAAACCAAACCAACCTGAGACCCACAAAGACGGTTAAATCCCGTTATGAAGGAGGCGGTAAAGAAAGAAATCGTCAAGTGCCTTGATAGTGGAATAATTTACCCCATATCTGATAGCCAATAGGTAAGTCCAATTCATGTGGTCCCTAAAAAGTCTGGCATCACGGTCATCACTAATGAGGTTAATGAGTTAATCCAAACACGCATCCAAACTGGGTGGCACGTATGTATTGATTACAGGAAACTCAATGCCGCGACGAGGAAAGATCACTTCCCTCTACCTTTCATTGACCAGATGTTGGAACGATTAGCGGGACACGAATACTACTGTTTCTTGGACGGATACTCTGGCTATAACCAGGTCCCCATCACTGACAAGGATCAAGATAAAACCACTTTTACTTGTCCTTTCGGAACTTTTGCTTATAGACGCATGCCCTTTGGGTTATGCAACGCTCCCGCTACATTTCAGCGGTGCATGATGGGGATATTTTCATATATGGTGGAAAATTTTCTAGAAATTTTTATGGACGATTTCTCCATTTTTGGGGACTCCTTTGAGGACTGCCTTCGTAATCTTGACGCGGTTCTTACCCGCTGTAAGGATAAAAACTTAACTTTGAATTGGAAAAAATGCCATTTTATGGTCCAAGAAGGTATTGTACTTTGACATATAATTTCACGAAAAGGCATTGAGGTTGACAGAGCTAAAATAGATATCATTCATAACCTCCCTCGTCCCAAATGCGTCAAAGATATACGATCCTTCCTTGGCCATGCAGGATTTTATAGGAGATTTATTATGGACTTTAGCAAAATTGCTAGACCCTTAACCCTTTTATTGGCCAAGGACACTACTTTTCACTTCGATTCGGATTGTGAGGCTGCTTTTGAATCGCTTAAAGAATCACTCACTACAGCCCCCGTTCTATCATCTCCGGATTGGAACCACCCGTTCGAGCTTATGTGTGATGCATCAGATTTTGCTATTGGTGTGTCTTAAGACAGCACATTGATAAGATGCCACATGTAATTTACTATGCAAGTAGGACCTTGAATGATGCACAAATAAATTACACAGCTACTGAGAAAGAACTCTTGGCAGTTGTATTTGCATTAGAGAAATTCAGGCCCTACTTGATTGGCTCGCCTATTGTGGTTTACACAGATCACTCCGCCCTACGACATCTTTTATCGAAGAAGGATGCGAAGGCCAGGCTAATACGTTGGATCCTATTGTTACAAGAATTTGATCTTGTCATCCGAGACAAGAGTGGATGTGAAAACTTTGTAGCCGACCATCTTTCACGCATCACTTCTTCGCCAACTGTGACCGTGCCGATAAATGACTCATTTCCTGACGAACAGCTCTTGAATGTATCCTACGAACCTTGGTTCGTGGATATCGTGAACTATCTTGCGACGGGACTTATTCCTAGTGATTGGTCGAAACAAGACAAACTTCGATTTCTATCCCAAGTAAAATATTTTTACTGGGATGAACCTTATCTATTCAAGTATTGTTCCGATCAAATCATTCGCAGGTGTGTCCCTAACGATGAATTCAAGAGCGTGTTATCATTTTGTCATGATCAGGCATGCGGCGGTCATTTTGGACCTCGAAAAACGGCGGAGAAAGTTTTGCAATGTTGCTTTTATTGGCCAACATTATTTAAAGATGCATTTGAACATTGCAAAACTTGTCCGCGATGTCAGCATTTGGGTCGGGTTTCACGAAGGAACGAGATGCCGCTCCAACCTATATTGGTTGTGGAAATATTCGATGTGTGGGGTATTGATTTTATGGGCCATTTTCCCAACTCCTTTGGGAATTTATATATCTTGTTAGCGGTTGATTATATCTCGAAATGGGTGGAAGCTATACCGTGTCGCACTAATGACAACAAAGTTTTCATTAAGTTCCTTAAAGAAAATATCTTTTCACGATTCGTACACCCTCACGCTATCATTAGCGACAACGGGATACATTTCTGCAATCGGTCTTTCGAGGCCTTCATGCGGAAATATTCAATCACTCACAAGCTTTCTACGCCCTATCATCCCCAAACGAGCGGGCAGGCTGAGATCTCAAATAGGCAGATCAAACAAATCTTGGAGAAGACGGTTTCGAAAAACTGTAAGGATTGGTCAACCAAATTGACGGATGCTCTTTGGGCATTCCGCACCGCTTATAAGACCGATCTTGGTATGTCTCCATACCGCCTTGTGTTTGGGAAGGCATGCCACCTCCCTGTCGAGATTGAACATAAGACAATGTGGGCTATTAAAGAGCTTAATTTTGATCTTGATCACGCAGGCAGCTATCGGAAGCTGCAGTTGAATGAGCTAAGCGAACTCCGCGATGAAGCTTACGATAATGCGGTGATAGTAAAGAACAGGACTAAAGTGTTCCAAGATAAAAATCTTTTAGAAAAACCTTCACATCGGGGCAACAAGTCCTTCTTTAAGATTCCCGTCTCCATCTTCATCCGGGTAAGCTTAAATCTCGTTGGAAAGGACCTTTTGTGGTGCGGTATGTACACCCGCACGGGGCAGTTGAAGTCGAAAATTTGAAAAACGGTTCAATTTTTAAAGTTAATGGGCATAGATTAAAACCGTATTTTTCTGCTGACCCCGCGGAGGAGCTCCTGTTTTTACAGGAGCCGCTTTATCAAAACTAAATTTCCTCTGCCTCACCTCCATGTTTTTGTAACATTTTCTTATTTTAAAGAATGGAGGTGAGTAAAAAATGGATTTGATTGAATATCTGTGTGTGTCAAAGATCAAGTTTGGGGGTAGTTTTCATTTAACTATTATTTTACCCCTTGTATCTCTCTCCTAGTATACAGGTCCATTTTCTCAAAAGGCTACATCAGTGAGGACACTGCTGAAAACAGGTTTGGGGGGGAGGTTTGTATTCACTGAATTATCTTTAACACTGGGCATTAAATTTTTTTTTATAACAAAAGAGTAGAAAGTGAAAAATTACATCCAAAAGATAGGAATAGTTTAAGAAAATCAAGAAAATTAGAAGTTTTCTTAAACGAACTAGTAATAAGTAGTTATGAGCTGTTGTCACAAGGGTTAATAAGATGAAGGAAGTCACTAATCTGAAGATAAAAATAAGTCTAAAAAATAATTTCTATTCTGGAAGCCAAACATTTGAATGTTGATACCCTACTATATGCACTTACACCCGTCTTGAAACTCGGGATAGTAGAGGATACCTTGAAATGCTCTTGTCTAAAAGCCAAAGTATGAAGGAAATGAAAAATGAAGAAAATATAAAAATGGTGAAAAAAAAAATGAACACTGGTTTTGTTATCGCCAAGGCAGCAATAAAAAAATATAGCGAAAGTGCCTCTTCACCTAGTACCCTAAGACCAACTGGCCTGGGAGTCACTGCTAAGCCTTAGGTGGTGCAAGACGAGGAAAATACTATCACCTAATCAGCAAGCACACGAGTAATCGGTCTGTTAGTACCTCAAGAAGTTTTAACGGTCACATGAAAATGTGTGAGCAAATCCATAAATATTCATCAAGTTAAAAAATACTGAGGTAGATGGACAAGAGTATGATAGCTTGAATTGAATTCTCCGGGTGTAGGGATGTCCATTTCACACACGTAGGGTTATATGATCAATGTTTGGACGAAAGGTAGGAATGAAGAATAATAACGATGTTTTATTGAGGGATAATGTGATTTCTAACATCTTTTCATGACTATTAAGATAGGGCTCATAATAACTGAAAAGCTGGTGTAGTTGGAAACTCTTATTTTCAAAGTCTTTCTTTTATGATTCTTATCTTTATATGTAAATTTTACCATCTCTCTTTTGTTATAGGATGTTGTGGGTGTAATCCGCTGAAAACCCTCAGGAGACAACACTCCTCCTACTAGGGACACCTAGAGGTTTAACGGCTTGTTGCACGTGCTCAGTGCAATCGTGTTTGCCTACGAAAGTGTGCTTAGTTTTCTCCTTTCTTTTTCTCCTCTTAAATAAACTAGTTTGCTCGGGACGATCAAAGATAAGTTTGGGGGTATTTGTTCAGTTGATAAAACTACACATTTGTATTACATTTTTCCTACCATTTTCATATTAAAAAAGGACTTTATTATAATATATCATACATATGAGGGTTTATGTGTAAAAATACTATTTTCCATGTGTTGATATATTATAATTAGTATTTGGTAGGAAAATGTATGCAAATAATTTCATTGACCAAATCCTAGTAGAACAAAGTCTACTAAATATTATTTGAGTTGTTGTGCAGAATTTTTCCAAGTTGTGCAGAATCTTTCAAGACTAGAATTAAGGAAATCAAGTTGTTGAAGAAGACTTGCCTAATTAAGAAGAAAAACTTGGAGACCAAGTCTGGCAGCAACCACGAGAAGATTTCCATGATACAAAAGTTCCTAGGATTGCCACATGTCACAGGGAGCAGCCCTACAAAATTTGATCAAGGGATAAGATCAGCAAGCCGCGGATCCGCGGCCCTAGCCTCTTTATGCCGCGGATCCGCCGCGTTAAAATGGATTTAAGGGATGGAAATTTTTGCGCTGGCTTCTAACTACCATTCCCTAATTTAGGCATCTAAAGTTCTGGCGTTTGGATTATAAAAAGGGACCGAGAGCCTCTTGGAAAAATCATCAAGCCGACACGATCACGAAGTCCAAGACGGCTCATGCATCCAGGCTGGTCATCAACGGTTCATCTACCTCCTTAGAAGAGATCGAGAAACAACTAGTACTTGTAATCATTTTCTAAGGAATCAAAGTGTAATGAATATTGTTGATTAATAAACGTAGCTTTCTTTTTCTTATTCTATTTCTTCGTAGTTTAATTATGCATTTTCTCTCCATCTCTTTTTCTCCCAATATGCGCGAATAATTCTCCGCTTGTTAGGGTTCGTAGGATTAGGGTAGGCTAATGGATGATGAACATCCCTAAACCTTTTTTAAGTCCTATAAAGTTTATGAACTTTATCAAAAGAATCATTAACATCCTAATCGGGCGCGCTAACAATTCATTGTTAGTCTCGACCGCGATTAGAGATTAGATTAATGATTGTTTTGGTAAAGGATAGATATGAACGGAGTTCCGTGTCGAGATAAGGGTTAAGAGTGGGATTCGTTTTCCCTCCAGAAACCCTAATCTACACGCATCACCGTCGTTCTAGTTTTAAATATATTAAAGGATAAAAAGGGTAACTTTTAATTAATCATCTATAACTACTAAATCCTAACGAACCCTACAAGCCCTCTTATTATATTAGCTACATCCCTAAAACAATCTAGATCTATATATTTTGCATTCTTGCTTAACTTAGATCTAGAAACCATTCTCCAACATTCTTATCCCTCCTCTCTTTTTCAACACATCTAAAGTAAGAGTAAAACATTCAACGTTTCCCTGAGGATGACCCGTACTCATCTCGGTCTAGCTACGCGCGACACCGTTATTGATTGCAGTTAACTACAAACACACTTTTTCGTACCAATCATGACCCCTCTTTCTTTAGTGTTTAACACTAATTTGGAGATTATATTTCCAGTGTTTAACACTGATTGTTCTAGTGTTTAACACTAAATTGAAGATTATATTTCCAGTGTTTAACACTGATTGTCTTTTAGTGTTTAACACTAATTTGAGAGTTCTACCTCCAGTGTTTAACACTGTTGTTCTCTAGTATTTAACACTACTTTTAGCCCAATTGGCTAATTTTCCAGAGGCAAAAGTCCCTCCTCCAAATGAATCTCAAAATTAAGGAAATCAAAGACAAAATGTTGTCAGAGCCCCCAAACCTCTGTTTAGCACTGCCGAATGATGAAGGGCTGAACCCAGACAAATGTCTAATGGCCCAAAGGGCCAATATTTCAAACATAATTGAACTTAGCCCAAACTGGCTATAAGTCCTCAAATCATCTTGAACTGAGCACATCTGCTCTTTCAACCAACTCATTGGTTCAAGGGTACATCTCTGAACTCCTCTGACACCTGTCGTTGTAATCCTTCAACGTCGTCAGAGAGGTGACGGGTCCCGATGGCCATACATTAAATGGACCACTATGTCCTTAAACTGGTATTGGACCACCATGTCCCTAAACTGGCAATGGACCACTATGTCCCTAAACTGGAACAATAGAGCCCAAATGCTCTTTTGTCGGATCTAAACGATCCCGTTTAAGTTGATCTTAGCCTCAAATATGGCTAACGTATTCTTAAACCTTCAAACAGACTTTAGTCCCAAATTGGACTATAGATTCCTCAATCAACTTTGGTTCAAGGGTACATCTCTGAACTCCTCTGACATCTGTCGTTGTAATCCTTCAACGTCGTCAGAGAGGTGATGGGTCCCGACGGCCATACATCCGATGGACCACTATGTCCCTAAACTGGAACAATAGAGCCCAAATGCTCTTTTGTCGGATCTAAACGATCCAGTTAAGTTGATCTTAGTCTCAAATTAGACTACGTATCCTTAACAAACGTTTAAGTTGATCTTAGGCTCAAATATGGCTAACGTATTCTTAAACCAAAACCCCAAAACCAAATCTAAGAAAGTACGGATTTGGACTAATCCACGTCCTACGGGCGACGACATAAATTAGTCTCCGTATACAATCCACAGGAAACCACAAACAAAACAAACACCCACGACACGAAGTGAAATTCTGGAGAAGGAGAAAGTTGTTACCGCGATGCGGTAGCGTAATTAACTGCAGGGGCTTGCGCCTGCAGGGAAGAGCGTCCCCACAATCAAAAACCCCTCAAGCGAGGGGGAATCTGACGAAGTCTGCTACATCGGCCGCATCCGTCTAAACCTCCGATACACAGTGTCATAAATCAACTTGACATCTTCGGAGAGGTGGACAGATAAAACCAAATAGCATCTGTCCCGAATCTCAGGCAAGACGCCCATGTCTTGACCGCCGTTCGGAGGGGAACACCCTTCTGCATAATCACAAATCTCTTCCGCTCAATAATCACCTACATAGAAGTAAGAAATCAGCAGCGATCGATCGATCGAGAAGAAGAGGACCTTCGGAGGCTTGGACGAGGATGAGAGTTGCGGCTTCGAGGGTGAGGACGATGGATAGGGTAGGTAGCAGGGTGCATGATGGGTGATGGAGAATCCATGGCACAGTCACGGATCTCAAGACAAGGGTGAGGGCGAGGACGGGAGGCAACGAGGGCGAGGGACGTAGCGTGAAGCGTGGGGGTAGCGGGGAGATGGAGATGGGAAAGGGCAAGGGGTGTGGTCGGCGGCAAGGGATGTGGCCGGCGGCGAGGTGATTGGCGAAGACGTGATGAGGAAGTTGATGGTGAAGATGAATGATGGCTAGGTGATAGGGTTAGGGTTGGGATCTGATACCATGTGATTTGAGAATTAGGGAAAATTATAAGTTTACTAGAGAATCCCCTCTACCTCATAAATATATTATTGCTTTTATAATAATAAGAAATACAAATAATCTTAATAAATCTAATCAAATCTAAATCTTACCGTTCAATCGAAAATATCGTGCATTTGATATGACATTTTCCTTACTATTTTTAAATAATAAAAGGTGTTTCTTATAAATATGACACATATGAGAGTTTATCTGTAAAAATATTATTTTCATATGTTTATATACTATAATTAACATTATGAAAAAAAATGTAAGCATATAATATCTATATAATATTTAGTCCATTTAATATACTTATCTTATCAAATATCCTTAACCAATTTTCTTAAACTATAATATCATATCAAATGATTAGGATAATATCTCAATAAAAAACAAATTCTACTAACATTATTTGTTTAGATATTGTGCAGAAATTACATCAGGACTGGAATCAAGAAAATCCGAGTTGGCGAGATCAAATCTGCCGAAATATTCAAGTAAATCGAAGAAACCAATTCTGGCAGAGACTTAGAGAAGATTTCCAAAATCCATATATTCAAAAGATCACCACATGTCAACTAGATGAAGCTCCAGAATTTTGATCCAATGATCACACCAAGATGCCGAACAATCGCGGTCAAATGCCCATTATTGCGGCGGATCCGCGGTATCTATGGGGAGTTGGGATTTGAGATTTGGTGGCTACGATCCTAACAACTAGTTACCATATTAGGAAACTAGGGATTCTGGCTTTGAGACTATTTAAAAGACCGAGAGCCCCTCTTGGAAAAATCATCAAACCGATGAGATCATGAAATTCAAAACGACTCAAGAATCCAGGTTGATCATCAGCTGTTCATCTACCTCCTTAAGAAGAGATCGAGAAGCAAACTAGGGTTTTGTAATCATTTTCTAAAGGAACAAAGTGTAATTGATCAAGTTGATTAATAAAAGTAGTTGTTTTATTCTTATTGCATTTTATTTTCTTTATTTATATCATGATCTCTATCCGTTCTTTTATCTCCATCATGCGCGAGTAATTCTCTGCTTGATAGGGTTCGTAGGATTAGGGTAGATCAATGGATGATTAAAATCCTTTAACTCCTTTTACGCCCTATAAAGTTTATACATTTTATCAAAAGAATAGTTAACATCCTAATCGGGCGCGCTATCAATTCATTGATAATCACGACCACGATTAGATATTAGATTAACAATTGTTTTGGTAAATGCTAGACATGAACGGAGATCCATGTCAAGATAGGGGTTAAGAGTGGAGACCCTTTTACCTCCAGAAACCCTAATCTACATGCATCACTGTCGATCTAGTTTTAAATCTATTAAAGAATAAAATGAGTAATCTTTAATTAATCATCCATGACTACTAAATCTTAACGAACCCTACAAACCCCCTTCTAATATAAAACCTACATCTGTAATTAATCTAGATCTATATCCTATATCCGTGTTTGACGTAGATCTAGAATCTACAACCATTCTTCACTATTCATTATTCTTCCTCCTTTCCTAATCAACACGCCTAAAGTAAGATTAAAAGATTCAACGTTTCCCTAAGGACAACCCGTACTTATCTCGGTCTATCTACACGCGACACCGTTATTGATTGCGGTTATTCTACAAACACAAACTCTAAAATCAATCAATCAAATGACGCCGTTGCCGGGGATACGTGCGTAATTTTTTTTATTCTTACTATTCGTGTTGAATTCTTATTCGATCCATATCATAAATAAACAAAATAGCAAATTGTATATTTAACGATTATTGTGTGAATTTTGCAAGGGGATCTGGAGTCACAGATTTGAGGAAACAGAGATTCAGAGATATTCATCAAGATCCATAGGAGAAAGGAAGGCCACATAGCAAAAATCTTCAGGAGATCCCTCTTCTTAGCGGCGGAACCGCGGCAACAAGGAGAAATTAGCGGCGGAAACGCGGTTCAATTAGGGAATTAGGGTTTCCAAATTCTCTGGTATCTTTCTCAACTCCTTCTCTCTCCTCTGAAAAATCCAATGATATATTTTCTGCAGGATTCTTTGCAAAATAACGCCGCTCAAAAATCTTTTTGCAAGTTTTGTGATTGGTTTGTTTGTGCATATTTTAATACGGATATTAAGGGGTAAAGACCAAATTCAGATTAGGTGGGGATTTCATCACCCTTCCTAGGCCCCGCAAATCACAAAACAAGCATCCGCATCAACCCTACATTAATTTAAAAATATCTAGATAAGACTCTAAGGACTGTCGCGCTCAAATAGGACAGAGGAAGGTCGTGGGTAATCTATCGCTTATCCGCATTAGTTTTGTGGTCTCTAGGCAAGTGTGTCGAAAGCAAGTGGTTACTTAATTAGGCCCGTTATTTTCGGTGATTCATTTAGCGGATACCTCCCACTTATCTGGCCACAAGAGTGATAAAAAGATGGTAGAGAATTGATCCTGTGACTTGTCCTTTGGAAGTCTAGGAGCGGTCTAGAGACTTGACCTAGGTAACCTTAGTTCTAGGGTTGATTGTGTATTTTTGTGTGATTTGTCTCAAGTTCGACACACTTTTCAAAACAAACTTGTTCCCCTCCGAAAGACGGCGACGACGTGAAGACGTCTTGCCTGAAGTTCGGGGCAGATGCTATTTGGTTTTATCCGTCTATCTCTCCGAAGATGCCGAGTTGATTTACGGCACCGTATATCGGAGGTTTAGACGGATGCGGCCGATGTAGCAGACTTCGTCAGATTCCCCCTCAGGGTGAGGGGTTTTTGATTGTGGGGACGCTCTTCCCTGCAGGCGCAAGCCCCTGCAGTTAATTACGCTACCGCATCGCGGTAACAACTTTCTCCTTCTCCAGAATTTCATTTCGTGTCGTGTGTATTTGTTTTATTTGTGGTTGCCCGTGGATTGTATACGGAGACTGAGTAATATCGTCGCCCGTAGGACGTGGATTAGTCCAAATCCGTATTTTGCTTAGATTTGGGTTCGGTGTTTTTAGTTTAAAGATGCATTAGTCGCGTTGCGACTAAGATCAACTTAAACGTTCGTCAAGGATACATTAGTGCTGTTTTGGGCTAAGATCGACTTGACGTAGTGATTGATTTAATTATCCGGCCGTCGGGACTCGTCACCTCTCTGACGTCGTTGAGGGATTACAACGACAGGTGTCTGAGGAGTTCAGAGATGTACCCTTGAACCAAAGTTGGTTTGGGATTTTATTACTTATTTGAATATCTAAGGACACATTAACCGTATTTGGGGCTAAGATCAACTTAGACGGGACCGTTTAGATCCGACAAAAGAGCGTTTGGGCCCTATTGTGTCAGTTTAGGGACGTGGCGGTCCATATTCCAGTTTAGGGACGTGGTGGTCCATTATTAGTTTAGGGACGTTTCGGTCCGTCGCCAGTTTAAGGACGTAGTGGTCCATCATTAGTTTAGGGACGTCTCGGTCCGACATTAGTTTAGGGACGTTTCGGTCCGATGTTAGTTTAAGGACGTTTCGGTCCGATATTAGATGAGTGGTCGTTGGGACCCGTCACCTCTTTGACGTCGTTGAGGAATTACAACGACAGATGTCAAAGGAGTTCGGAGATGTACCCTCGAACCGGTCGTGAATTGGTTTATGAGAGGTATTTAATTTAAGGACTTACAGCCAGGATTGGGTTAAGTCCAAATTTTTTTTTTATTTTAGGCTCTGCCCGATTAAAAGAATCAATCTAAACAGGGCTCTGCCCCTTTATTATTTTGCAATCTGATTTGGGCCAGGCCCTTTTAAATAATGAGTTACAGAAACTCAAGAATTTTCCAAACAGGGCTTTGCCCTCTTATTAATTTGATTTGGGCCAGGCCCTTTTAAATAATGAGTTGCAGAAACTCAGGAATTTTCCATACAGGGCTTTGCCCTTTTATTATTTTGCAATTTGATTTGGGCCAGGCCCTCAAGAATTTTCCAAATAGGGCTCTGCCCTTTTATTATTTTTGTGATCTGATTTGGGCCAGGCCCTTTTAAGTAATGAGTTGCAGGAACTCAAGAATTTTCAGATTGAAGAACAAAAGTGCATGGCACCTTTGATCTAAATTTAGATCAAAAGAAAACAAGTTTCTCTTCTTGTTTTCTTTTCACAGAACCAAGGGTTCATATCAAGTGCAAGGCACTATTTATATATTTTTTTTTATTATTCCCTTTTTTAATCTTCTGTTCTTCAGAAATTTTACCTTTCTTTTCCTTTCTTCTTGATTAATCTTCAAGAGTTCTTTCTCTTTTTTTTTTTCCAGAAGTTTTTCCTTCTCTTGATGATTCTCTCTTGATCATTTGAATGAGGTCTGGGCTCTTATTTATAGTGCTCACAAATTTGTTAAATTTGTTATCAAGATCTTTCCTGAATAATTTTGGGAATTTTCCCACCATTGGATCTCTGATCCAAGGGTCTCTGTTTTACAGAAGAACGGAAAAGATTTACTTAAATTTTCATTCTGTTGCTGCGCAACTCACCAGCGCGTGACACGTGTCGCGCTGTCGCGCGCTTGCGCAGTTACAATTGCGCAACTGCGCAGACACGTGTCGCGCATCCGTGCGCTTGCGCAGTTGCGACTGTGCAACTCACCAGCGCGTGACACGTGTCGCGCATCCGTGCGCTTGCGCAGTTGCGATTGCGCAACTGCGCAGACACGTGTCGCGCGTCCGTGCGCTTGCGCAGTTGCGATTGCGCAACTGCGCAGACACGTGTCGCGCTGCCATGCATTTGCGCAGTTAAGTCTTAATTATGTTTTCTGAAGAGCCTTGCTCTGATGGGACGCACTGTCTCGGGCGTTACGCCGCCGAATCAGCTTCTGCCATGTGGCAAATTGCGCGCTGCGCACGGGGACTGAAGCGTTGCTTCGTATTTTGAATTTTCAAAATTAAGTAGAGCCTTGCTCTGATTGGGGGAAACAGATGCCCCCCCACCGTTGCGCTCACGTGGCGCGCGCGTGAGTGCAGCGGTGGCAAGATCCTGACCGTCGGATCTAGGGGTCAAGTGAACAGGCGCAGGCGCCTATAAATAGGATCCTTGGTCCTTGGTAATTTTTTATCATTTTCAAGAAATTGAATTTCAGAGCCTTGCTCTTACTTGAGAACTTCCAGAGCCTTGCTCTTGTGATTTCCTTAAGAACTTCCAAGTTCTAACTTCAGAACCATTATAGGTAATTAAATTAATTTAATTCAAATTAAACTTAATTAACAGAGCCTTGTTCTTATAGATCTTTGATCTAAAGGAAACCCCTTTGGGGTTTCTTCAACAGAGCCTTGCTCTTATAGATCTTTGATCTAAAGGAAACCCCTTTGGGGTTTTTATTCACAGAGCCTTGCTCTTATAGATCTTTGATCTAAAGGAAACCCCTTTGGGGTTTTTATTCACAGAGCCTTGCTCTCAAAAATTTGCAGAGACTCTGTTCTTAGGTTTTAACCCATGAACAGAGCCCTGCTTCATAAATCAACTAGAAAACTTTTTTTTTTTTTTTAAAGTTTCCATGGATCTTTAAGATCCCAAAATTTTAATTCTTAGGAGTTATAAATTTTTATTACTACTGCAGAGCTAGGCTCTTTTTTAAGAAGTTTTATTCCTTTGAAACAGGAGTTTGACAAATGTCACTCTGTGGCAGAGCTTTGCTCTGAAAAGAGGAGATCTTCTCCTTGTCTCTAGGGGTCCCCCCCAATGAGGATATTCTCTTGGGGGTCTTTTTTATTGACTGATAGTCTCATCCAATGGTGGGATTGTCTCATCAAATGATGCGCCGTCATCTTGATTTTGTGGGTCCCCCTTTGGTCCCCTACCCGCTGCATCACAATGTGGAGCAAGATTTTTATTTATTATTATTTTATTTTTTTTTATCATTATTTTTTTTTAAGGTTTAAACGTCAGGCCACTAATGATATATATATTTTTATGCAGGAAAGATGTCTGACGACTTGTCTTTTCCCTTCGTCCGCTCAGAAGGAGGGTTCCCACATGCACCAGTGGACCGGGTAGTGTTCGCCTTGATTAAAGATCACGATCCTGAGTGCAAGAGACTTCACCTATGGGGAAGGTGGTATAGCCAGATTATCCAAGGCCGCCGCAGTTTTAGTTCCGCCTCGCCTTCCGAACCCATAGTTACGATCCCC
Source organism: Agapanthus africanus (assembly GCA_030015575.1). Classification (NCBI taxonomy): domain Eukaryota; kingdom Viridiplantae; phylum Streptophyta; class Magnoliopsida; order Asparagales; family Amaryllidaceae; genus Agapanthus; species Agapanthus africanus. The sequence goes on from CM057343.1 coordinate 686,274,813, forward strand.
TATGCGGACAAACCCCCGGTGGAGTATGCCGTGGAGGTAAAAAATTGGAATTCAGACGACCTTCTCCAGCCTGCAATTGGCGCTATTCCGGTACAGCCGCCGCCGGCCATAGATATCTTGGGAAGGCGAATCTGTCAGGGTGAAGCACGCCCTTGGGGACAGGCTTACAATATTGGATTGAATCCGCGACCGCTTGCTGGATACCTGCCATGGGCCCGGTACATTTTAGCGGCGAAAAGAGCTCACCTGATGAAGATTGGTTTATACTCCGCCGTCTACGTCTCGCTTTTCGAGTATCCTACTCCTCCAACGTGGTGGACAAAGGCCTTCATTGAACAATGGAATATCCCCACACATACTTTCCTGGCAGCGGATAGGGAAGTTTCCATTTCTCTAGAGGAATTCGTTGAGCTTTCAGGTTTACCGGCGAGGGGGGAGCACTACGAAGAGCTGCTTCCTCCTGATGAGTACGTCTTTGCCACCAAGCAGGTGGTATTCGACTTGACTCCGGAAAATGCCATCCAGCATCAGCATCCGGGCCTGGTGAAGGTGTTGGAGATTTACGAGGAGCTTCATTTGGAATTGGGCGACCGAGGCGTTAGTTTCGCGGACTTCATTGCTCGTTTTATTCGCCCGGAATTTTTATCAGAGCAAGGTGAGAAGTTCGCCCAACTTGCTGATCCTTTTGGTTTCGGCCTGGACCGCCGACCTTCATCGGAAATTGATCAGCGAAGTTTTTACCTTCCCGACACTGCTAGCGTCCCTTTCTCAGAGATCGCCGTTCCTGGCATGGATGAGGAGACCTTCTTCATCGGGTTCTTAGGTCTGTGGCTGTGCAGCTTCGCGCTTCCCATGCACCCACGCCTCATGCGGTCTTCTATCTTTTACCCGGCGCATCGAATGGTGGCCGGTCTGCAGTTATCAGTGGGGATCGCCGGGTTGGCTTACCTCTACAATGGACTTAGCGTAGCGGCAGACGCTAATGAACCTGGGGTACAGCCTGCTAACTTCCCGATGCATTACTTCACTTCTTGGATGGAGCTGCATGTTCGAGGAGTGTTTGGTGCCCACAAAACTCCTCCATTCTTTGAGAGATTCATATTTCCAAGAATCATACGATTGGTCGGGGCTTCCATCGTGTTTGCACCTCCGCGGGAGTCTAGGGGACTGCTTCTGCGTTCGCATCTAGTCGGGGCGAAGACCTCTTTTGTGGATAAGGTCATCACCATGGGTTCCGAGACCACTAAGTCGGTGGTGCCGCTGCGTGATGACTTTAAGGGCGGTGTCTCAGTGTTGAAGGCTCGGGAAATCCTCCACCTTTATTCCATTCGGCCGGGCTACTTGGTATTTAGGCAGAATGAAACGGCCCTCTTCATGAGGTATAACCCGTATCGATTTGCCCGGCAATCGAGTTATAACCAAGGAGTCCCGTTGGAAGCCTTCTTGGGAACACCTGCAGTCGGTCCAGAGGGAGTACGGAATGCGATGCATCACTTCATCCGGCTCAATACAGGCTCCTACTTTTTTATCAGTGAGCCCAGCTGTACCCCCAAGATACTCAATTCGTATGTGGCTTGGTATGCGCACGCGATGGGCCCAATCATCTTGATGGAGAAACGCCTACTGGTCGATCGTAGGGCTGCGCCTCCCGGCGGCGATCGCAAGGCTCCATTGCAGCTCAGGGTTCAGGTTATCCCTCCGACGAAAGAGGCCGGATCTGATCGACCACGCGTGTTGGCCCCTCCGCGTGGACTGCCATTGCCCGCTACGGTGGATGCGCCATCGGCGCCTCATGCTCCCACGAAGGCGGCTAAAGTAGTATCGCCAGAGTCAGGCGTAGGGGCAGATATTGGGACCCGCCGCCCTAAAGTGGCTTCCAAGCGCAAATCCGCTCCAGGTGGATCTAAAGCTGGTGGACAGCAGAAAAAGAAAAAGTCCGCCCTTTCCCTCGATGCGATCCTCGGGTTAAAGCCTGCGGCTTCTCCTGCCAAGACCATATGCGAGTACGGCAGCAATGAGGGCTTTGTGGTGGACCCTGCGGACACCAATTTGGCTGCCGCCATTGCAGCTTCAGAGCGATCGGCGAGGCTTGAAGCGATGTTGAGCAAACTCGCTGAGTCCGGTAATTATCAAACGCCTTATTTGTCATTCTATTGCATTTTATATTGTTATCCTTAACTAATATTCGCTCCATTTTCAACAGGTGTCTCCACTGAAGAGGCTATTGCTGCCTCCCTGAAAACCTTTCAGGAGGAGGAGGAGAAGCGTGCCCTAGCAGGCGTTGGTATGTTTCACCCCTTTCTCTTTTACAAGGAAAGTTTGTTGTCCCTTTTTTTATAGTCAACCTGACCTTCTTTTGTTTCTTTGCAGGCGCTGTATCAATTGACGCAGGGGTCCCTCCCAAGTCCGTTATCGAAGTCCCGGCTTCGTCAAAATTGCCACAAGAGCCTCGGCTTGACAAGACGATGAGGGATGCCTTGAAGAATTTAGAGGCATCCCTATATACGGACGAGGGAGCCTCACTCAAGGAAGCCCTAGTGGCATCCGTCTCAACGGCTCGAGAGGAGCGGAAGCGGTTGATACGCGAAGCAAGGGCACGCCGAGCTGCTTTGGCCGCGGGAGCGGGCCCTAGCACTCTTCCTGGTGCCGACACTCCTTCTGAAGCAGAGGCGAGCAGAGCTGCTTTGGCCACGGGAGCGGGCCCTAGCACCATTCCTCGCGCTGACACTCCTTCTGAAGAGGCCCCTGTCATCCTATCTACTGCTTATAGGCGAGCGGCGCGTGCGGCCCGGAGTGCAAATGATAAATCTTCTTCAGGTAGTACTTCTTTCAGAGCTTTGTTGTAAGAATTATAAAGCCATTGGCTCACATGCGTTTCATCTGGCAGGACCTATTCCGACTGAGGGGGAGGCGGAGACCGTTGGACCCCAGGAAATGGCGGAAGCGGCGCCTGCCGAACCTGAGCCGACGGTGGGCACTGTCGTCGGGGCCACGGTGCCTGAAACCGAGATTGAGGAACCTGCCGCGGAGAGGGTCATTGATGCCGCGCCTGAAGTGGCGGCAGATGAGATGATTGTCTCAACCGAGGGTGAAGTGCTTGAGGCTGGGGACCTCGTGGTACCGATGGACGAGGCAGCTGTAATCGCCGATCCTGAGGGAGCAGCGGGTGAGGCGGCCATGATTCCTGAAGATGAGTTGGGCGCTCCTTCTCAGGAATCTGGCAATGTTCCTATCTTGGCCCTCCCTGTCTATGGTTCCCCGCCGCCTGTAGAGCTTGAGAGCATAACAACTGTTCCCCTTGAGTCGGGTGATGAAGCTACAGGTGGTGGTCTTCCGTCAGTGGAGGAAGGGACTGCCTCAGTTTCTGCTGGCAGCTCGTCAGGTAAACTTTTGAGTCACCAGCGTTTCCCCTTTTTTTTGTATATATCTTGTGATCTCTTCTAACAAGCTTGTTCTTGCAGGTGCGGCCAGTATCGATGCTCCATTGCTCGAGGGGGCACCGTCAACTACTGCTTTGGCAGTAGTCACCTCCCCGTCTTCCCTTGTACCGTCACGGATGTTGGAAGGTATGGATTCACGACTCATGCATTAATCTTTCAAAAATGCGGCTTTTGTACTAACGTTACACTATTGTGCTTTTGCAGGAGTGCTTTTTGATCACTTATATCAAGTGTTGCCCCGCACTTCTCTTTCCCATCCGAACTCGCTTCTCCCTCTAGTGGCGCCGGTAATGTCTTTATTTACCCTTTTTTCTAGCAATGGGATAATTTCTGACTTTTCCTTTTCTTTGTTGCAGTGCCACAAATCGAAGGAGGGGATGCAAGACCTGCCGCGCTACCGGCCCTTCCGGCTTTGCCGTCCGCTGTACCTGGTATAGTAAATTTCCTTTTGGTAACCCTTCAACATCTTTTGAACCATCGTTTAACTCTGTTTTGTTTTGCAGCTATTGTTCCGGCTCCGGTCCCCTTCGAGGCTCGCGTTCTTTCACCGGCAGGCCCCTTTTTGAGACGTCCGTCTTCAAAGGGTGCTGTGATGAGTCTAGGCATGCTGAGCGGGTATATCGAAGAGCTCAGCATGGACGCTCTTCCTTCTGCTGCAGATTTCGCTGTGGATGTTAACCCCATGTTAGCGGCGCTCGTAAATTTTCACGACGAAGGCGTCGTTGAATCTTGGGTTAACCACTGCAGGGAGATCGAGGCCTGTCTGTACCGGCTGGAGCTGACGCGCCCTTCTCCCGAAGTTTTAGCTCTGAGCACCCAACGCACAACTTGGCTCGAGCAAAGTACTTCGCACTCCCGCCACTTGGAGCAAGAAGCAGCTCAAAGACTAAGGGAATGCCAAAAGACCTCAAACGAAACGGCCCATCTGCGCGCTGAGGTTGAGGCAAATGCTGCCCAAGTGAAGACTATCTTTGAGGGTCTCTTGGAGCGCATCTCCCATGGGCTAAACTTAAAGAAGAAGCTTGACGTGGCTGAGCGCAATATCCCAAGTCGGGAGGCCGCTTATCAAGCCGTGAGGGAGCAGCTTGCATTGGTCTTGCGGCAGCGAGCCCAAGTGGAGGCAGAGTTGACGGTGGTGGCCGAGCAGGAGAAGGCGCGGAAGGAGATATGCGAGCGATTGCTAGATTTGTGCAAGACGCTCCCTTCCGAGTAGCTGCCCTTGTATCAATATACTTGTAATTTTCTTTTTCTTTTTTTTTTGAATAAGATGTATGCATTCTTTATTCTTTTATACGATTCGCCATGTACTTGATTGAATTGATAAATAAAGATACACATTTTTTTTTTGCAATGTCTTGTATCATTTCTTTGCTTTCTCCCTTCTCTTATTATCAGCATGCTGTTTTGATAAACATGATTGACAGGTAACAGAGTAAGCATTCTGGTTTCTTCAAGATATAACGATGGCTTAGGCCGCAGGTTCGGATCTGCTGCCTAAGACTTTTCAACTCTATGAGCCGTGAGGGTCTCATAGAGACTTTTCTCCCTACGGATCGAGAGGATCTCGTAAGTGGATTTTCTCCTTAGGAATCGTGAGGATTCCCAAGTGTAGTTTTCTCTCATAGGTCGAAAGGATCTTATGAGAGAATTTCTCCCTCTTACGAGTCGAGAGGGCTCGTGAGCGGTTGTTTCCCTCTTTGTCGAGAATCGACTTCAGAGAGTGAGACCCGTGAATAGTATGCAAAAGACCATTTAGGATTGACTTGCAGGATCCCATTGCCCTTCTTACGAGTCGAGAGGGCTCGTAAGCGGTTGTTTCCCTCTTTGTCGAGAATCGACTTCAGAGAGTGAGACCCGTGAATAGTATGCAAGAGACCATTTAGGATTGACTTGCAGGATCCCATTGCCCTTCTTACGAGTCGAGAGGGCTCGTAAGCGGTTGTTTCCCTCTTTGTCGAGAATCGACTTCAGAGAGTGAGACCCGTGAATAGTATGCAAGAGACCATTTAGGATTGACTTGCAGGGTCCTATTGTTCAGGAAGCAAGTTTTTGAATCCTTACTGCCCGAGATGTGAGTCAGAGAAGCTCTCGTCACGGAGTGTTTGTATCCGTGAGTTGAGAAGTTTTGCGAGGGATTATTTGTTTCCCAAGCGCCAAGGATTATTTGTGTCCTTGGGGTTTGAAACGAGTCGATGGTTCCCGCGGAGGCGCTGGTGGCTCTGCGAGTCGACGCGGATCAGAAGGCTCTCGTCAAGGAGTGTTTGTATCCGTGAGTTGAGAAGTTTTGCGAGAGATTATTTGTCTCCCAAGCGCCAAGGATTATTTGTGTCCTTGGGGTTTGAAACGAGTCGATGGTTCCCACGGAGGCGCTGGTGGCTCTGCGAGTCGACGCGGATCAAAAGGCTCTCGTCAAGGAGTGTTTGTATCCGTGAGTTGAGAAGTTTTGCGAGGGATTATTTGTTTCCCAAGCGCCAAGGATTATTTGTGTCCTTGGGGTTTGAAACAAGTCGATGGTTCCCACGGAGGCGCTGGTGGCTCTGCGAGTCGACGCGGATCAGAAGGCTCTCGTCAAGGAGTGTTTGTATCCGTGAGTTGAGAAGTTTTGCGAGGGATTATTTGTTTCCCAAGCGCCAAGGATTATTTGTGTCCTTGGGGTTTGAAACGAGTCGAGGGTTCCTACGGAGGCACTGGTGGCTCTGCGGGTCGACGCGGATCAGGAAGCTCTCGTCAAGGAGTGTTTGTATCCGTGAGTCGAGGAATTTGCTGGCTTCTTCGGTTGAAATGAACCGTTGAGGTTTGGCTTCGTCGTTCGACGGAATCCGCTGGGGAAGTATGGTTTCTTCTTTGTTTACGCCCTTGGATTGTATACAGGGATCGATGTGACCTCGACTGTAGGGCCAAAGTTTTATCATTTCTTCTTTTATTTTATTTTATTTCCGCGATGCTCTATCATTTCAGCTTTTATATCGCGAAGGTCGCGATTGCCCAAACATTTCGGCAATTTTTCGCGGTGCCCAATCATTTCGGCTATTTTTTATTTTTACTCGCTGCTTTTTATTGCGAGTTGCCCAATCATTTCGGCTATTTTTTTTATTTTTATTCGCTGCTTTTATTGCGAGTTGCCCAATCATTTCGGCTATTTTGCATGCATACATTTTACTTGCTGCTTTTTATTGCAAGTTGCCCTATCATTTCGGCTATTTCGTATGCATGAGCGGTCTGCTGGCTTTTGCCGTAAACCTGAAATTGGACACCGATTTCGGCATCAGCACCGCTACAACTGTGATATTACTAGGAGCGAATCATCATTTGCCTCTGTCGTTGTCGAACAAAGGAGGCTTAGCGACCAGGGTTAGGGTCCTGTCGGCTAAGGCTTTTGACTTCATGAGCCGTAAGGGTCTCGTGAAGGTATTTCTCCCTACAAGTCGTGGGGATCTTGTAGGTGTATTTTTTTTTTAGGAATTGTAAGGGTTCCAAAGTGTTTTGTTCCTCTGTAAGTCGTAAGGATCCTACAGGGGGGTTTTCTTCTTGTAAATCGAGAGGACTTACAAGGGTTATGCGAACATATCCCTGGTCACGGATGGACCTTGGTTAGGGAAATGTTTATTCGCGCCCGTGGATTGTATACAAGGGTCAATATTGAACCACTTGTAGGGCAACATTGGAAGTTTGTGGGGGTTTGCTTAAGCACAGGTTTAGGTCTCTGTGACTTAAGACTTTCAAATCCTATGAGCCGTGAGGGTCCCATAAGAGAGTTCTCCTTACGAGTCGTGAGGATCTCGCAAGCGTATTTTCTCCTTAGGAATCGTGGGGATTCCTAAGTGTGTTGTTCCCTTGTGAGTCGTAAGGATCTCACGCGGGTGGTTTCTCCTTACAGGGTCGAGAGGCCTCTATAAGGGTTCTTTAACGAAGTTGCGCCCTTTCGGGTTTTCACAAACATTCGCCGGTAGTCGTGCTGTTTTTACTCACGGAGCCCTTTCGGGTTTTCATCCGTGCCCATCTTGCTTATGGACATACCGTTTTTTTTTTTATTCTTTTTATTTTCTTTTTTCTCTTCTTTTCTTTTTTTTTTTACGAGGTCGCGCCCTTTCGGGTTTTCACGAACTCTCGCCGGTAGCCCTGCTGTTTTTACTCACGGAGCCCTTTCGGGTTTTCATCCGTGCCCTTCTTGCTCATGGACATACCGTTTTTTTTTTGTTTTTTGTTTTTATCTCGTTAGTCTAAAGATGCTGCGGTAGTAGTTTTTAAAGACGTTATGGTCTGCTATTAGTTTAAGGACATTTCGGTCCGACGTTGAGAGGGCTGGCTACTGCTTATAAAGCCTGAGCTTAGGAAGATAGCGAGCGGACATAGTCGTCGTCATCTATCATTGACCTAAACTAAGGCTCGTTAAGCGTAGTATTTCTTTAGGAAGCGACCGTTTATTGGCCTGAAAGGCCTTTCACCGTGCATGTCTATGAGTAGATAGGCCCCGCCCTGGTAGACCTTATCAATGATGTACGGTCCTTCATAGTTTAGCTCAAACTTTCCCCGCTTGGCGCGATTGGGGATCATGGGCCTTTTGACGACTAGCACGAGTTCGCCTTGGCGGAATGTCCTCGGACGGCTCAATCTTTCATATGAGCGCGTCATCTTTGCTTTATAAGCTTCCAGATTTTGCTGTGCTAGAAGCCGGATTTCATCAAGGGCGTCAAGCTCTTCAAACCGAAGGTGAGCATTTTCTTCGTCCGTCAACTCGTAATGGACTGCCACTCGTAGAGAGGGTAATTCTATCTCGAGGGGGAGTACTGCTTCCGTCCCAAATACCAACGCGTACGGCGTTGTGTTTGTGGCCGTTTTAAATGTAGTTCGATACGCCCAAAGCGCCTCTTGCAATCTTTCGTGCCAATCTCTCTTATTTCGTGACACCGTTTTCTTCATGATCTTCGTCAAGGTCTTGTTGAAGGCCTCAGCTAGACCGTTAGCTCGGGGGTTATAAACTGAGGAATATCTCCAGTCTATATTGTGCTGCTGTGCGAAGCGGCTAATCTTATGACTTCGGTAGGCTGGCCCATTATCAGAGATGATTCTTCTCGGGGTTCCAAACCGGTATATGACATGCGTTCTGAAGAAATGGAGGATGTTCTCCATTTTTACTTCCCTCAACGGTACCGCCTCTGCCCATTTGGAGAAGTAATCAGTCGTCGCCAATATGAAACGATGTCCCTTTGACGATGCTGGTTCGATGGGGCCGACTATATCAGTCCCCCACATTTCGAACGGCTAACTAGCCACTGTTGGATGCAGTGGATTGGGATGCTGATGGATGAAGTCCCCATGAATTTGACATGAATGACATTGCCTCGCGTATTCCAGGCAATCCTGCATCATCGTGGGCCAGTAGTAGCCCATCCGTTTTATCTTCAGCTTCATCTTAGGACCTGCTTGGTGAGAACCGCAGAGTCCGTCGTGAACTTCCTGAACGACTCTTTTCGCTTCGTCAGGTCCTAGGCATCTCAGCCACAGAGAATCGAATGACCTTTTGTATAGAGTATCATTGACGAAGGCGAAAGACAGAGCTCGCTTCACGAGCTGATGTCTTATGGACGCTTCTTCAGGCATTCGGTGGAACTTGAAGTAATCTATGAAGACTTCTCTCCAGTCTTCGGCCTTCTCATGATCTTTTATTTGTAGGGTCGCCTGCTCAGTTGCTCCTTTTTCTTTATATGATTCTGGGGGTATTTCTGCTGGGGCAAGCACTCGACGGCTTTGTACCACGATTCTAACGTCGTCGAGGTTCTCGTCAGCCAGTTCTTTAGCAAGTTTGGCTAGTGCGTCCGCTTTGCTGTTTTCCGCTCGCGGTATACTCTCCAAAGTGTAGAAGGGAATTTGGGTTAGCAGTTGTTGCACTTTCTCACCGTATTTCACCAACTCCGGTTTGCACGTTTGGTAGTCGCCGTTCACTTGACTGACGACCAGTTGGGAATCCCCATATATGAGTAGGTCTTCAATTCCCATGTCAATGGCGATCTCGAGGCCTGCTATCAAAGCCTCATATTCAGCTTCATTATTCGTTCTCGGCTCTGTCAAGGAGAAGGCGAATCGCATTATTCCTCCTTGTGGGGTTACGAAGATAAGACCTACCCCTGATTTGATCATGGGCGTATTTTGTTTATGCTTTTTCATGGAAGATGCTCCATCGAAATAAAGCTCCCACCGGGTATCACCACTGTCGATTGCATCAAACGCATGTCTGTCTGGCAAATCGCAATTTAAAGGAGAATCGGCAGGGATGGGATGCTCAGCAAGGAAGTCGGCGATGGCCTGGCCTTTTACTGCCCTGAGAGGTTGATATGTTATCGAAAATTCCATCAATAGCAGAGCCCATTTAGCGAGTCGTCCCGTCAATATGGACTTTGACATTAGGTATTTAAGGGGGTCCACCCTTGAAATGAGACGGACCTCATGTGCCAATGCGTAATGTCTAAGCTTTGTTATTGTGAAGATCAACGCCAGGCAGTGTTTTTCAATGGGAGAGTAATTGCTTTCTGCCCCCAGCAGAACTCGGCTTAGGTAGTAGAGTGCTCTTTCTTTCCCTTGATCGTTCTCTTGTGCCCATAATGCGCCTAAGGAACCTTCGAGGGCGGTCGTATAAAGAATGAGAGGCTTCCCCTTAACCGGGGCAGCCAACACCGGCGGGTTCTGCAGGTACTGCTTGATCTCGTCTAGTGCGCCTTGGCATTTTTGATCCCAAACGAATGGGGTTCCTTTCTTCATCAGGTGACTATATGGCCGGCATTTTCCTGAGAGGTTGGCTATAAATCGCCGTATGTATGCGAGTTTCCCTTGGAGAGACCGCAGCTGTTTGAGAGTCCTCGGCGGAGGCATTTCCATGATTGCTTTAATCTTTGACGGATCTATTTCAATACCTCGGTGTCGAACAACGAATCCCAGGAATTTGCCCGAGGAAACCCCGAACGCACATTTAAGAGGATTCATCTTCAGGTTGTACTGCCGAAGGCGTTGAAATACAGTCTTCAGATGCTCGAGATGTTCCTCGTATGATTTGCTTTTAACCACGAGATCGTCGATATAGCATTCAACGATTTCGTGTATAAGGTCGTCGAAGATCTTTGTCATGGCCCTCTGATAAGTAGCACCGGCGTTCTTCAAACCGAAGGGCATCACTTTATAACAAAATATACCAAGAGGAGTCCTGAAGGCTGTGTGCTTGTGGTCTTCGGGATGCATTTTTATCTGGTTATACCCCGACGAGCCGTCCATGAAGGAGAAAACCTCATGAGTGGATGTATTGTCTATCATTAGTTCAGTGACTGGTACCGGGAAATCATCCTTCGGACAGGCTTTGTTGAGATCCCGAAAGTCCACGCATATGCGCACTGTTCCATTTTTCTTCATCACTGGGACAATGTTGGCGATCCATTCAGGGTATTGAACTTCCTGGATGAAGCCAGAGTCTATCAGCTTTTTGACTTCGGCGTTGATGCTCATCTCAAGCTCGAGTCGCATTCTTCTTGGCGCCTGTTTGACTGGCTTGATGTCCGGGGATATCGCCAATTCGTGTACAGCAATTTCTGGATCTAGTCCCGGCATTTCGGAATAGTTCCACGCGAAGCAATCTTTGTGCTGTAGAAGCACATCCTTTAACGCGGCCACCCTTTCTTCAGATAGCAGCTCGCTGATGAATGTCGGTCGCGGGTCATTTGCCGTCCCCAACTCGATTTTCTTGAGGTTATCTGCAGTAGTGTGGATTCCATCCTCCAGTTCTTTCGGAGCTGGGGGAAATTCTGAGATTACCTCATCGCTGCCGCTTTCAAAGCACCAAGGAAGGTTGTTCATGTCCTCGGACCCTTCTTTTAATATTGTTATCACATGGCAGGTGCGAATTTTCTGCCAATCCCAATGCGGAGTTGGTTCTATCCTTGTGTTTTCGGGTTCGTGCTTTTGCGGCGGCGCTACCCTCCAACTGTCAGACAACGCAAATTTGCCAAGCTGATATTGGTCCTCAACCCAATTCTTAAAGGTGAAACAATCTTCAAGCGGATGCCCTACTACTCGATGGTAAGAGCAATAATTTGGGTTGGAGACTTCGCCTGCTTGCTCAGGGTGTTTAGACTTTGGCAGTGTAAGCATTTGATGTTTTAGAGCAAGATCAAGTATTTTCCTTGTTTTGTTTCGAGAAAATGAGTATGCTCGACCCATTTTCTTCATGAGGGCTAGGTCAATAACGCTCGACTCTCGGATGCGTGGCTTCTTAGCTCTACTTTGTGGTTGTCGAGCGCCTTTCTTGCCTTTCGACTTGTTTTTGATTTCGCGTCGAACCCTTTTTGTAGCAGGTTGACAAGGAGCGGCATTTTCATCTTTCATCGCCTGTTGAAGGAGGCGCTGTGTCTTGGCTTTCTCATAGATTGCCATTTCACGATCGTAATCATCTCGGGCTTTTTGACTCGCATCCTTTATAAGTTTGCTCATCTGGTCTTCAGACGATGGACTGGGAGGTCTTGCATCAGGGACTCTTGCTGATTCAGGATTAGCGTCTTCCCATTGAGCGTCCGCTTCTTCATCAAAGTTATACATGGCATAACAGCTGTTTATTAGCTCCCGTTTCTTTGAGCGAACATACCCGAGCCCTTTCGTTTCCGTTCTCCCGTTAGGCAGTTTGCATTGAGTTCCGGGAACGTTCCAGACCTTGTCATAGAATTTGGCTTTTCTGACGGTCTGTGTGAAGGACATCCCTTGGCGTTTCAGCAGTTTCTTCAAACCTTCGGTATAATATCTGGGAAGACGGATAGGCTGAAGCCTGTCGAGCGTGGGATCCGCGCCATGCCAAATTTCTTTTTCCACCTTGTTTTCTTCAGAACGGTAGAATAGGATTGCCTTCTCGCCTTTTCTTCCGGGAGGGATATAGAATGTCTGCAATTCTTCTACGCTGTTGGTGTCGAGTGCATCCAGTTCTTTGTAATGTTCAAGCGGCACCATGGTTACCTGCAGACTTCGCTCTTCATCAGTGGAAATCTGTATTGAGGGCCGAGCGGGGAATACAGCATGAACTTCATCCTCTGAATCACTACCGAAGATCAATGAAGGAACAGATGGTCCTGGCCTGGTGGACTGGGATGGACCTGAATAAATTATATCCTCCTCCTCCTCGGTGTCACTGCCGAAGACAGGGATGGTTGCGTTAGTTTTGTTCTCCGGTTTGTGACACCTTTCCGTGTCTTCGAAACTCGGTAAGAAGTATTTGGCATCTTCATACTTGCGAACTTCGTTCACGGAAAACGGATTCAACTCTCCTGCCACTGTGTACTCGAGGCCGTCCCTAGAATACTTCATGCACTGATGCTGTGTAGAAGGGATGATATTGTATTCGTGTAGCCATGGTCGGCCGAGCAGAGCATTGTAGCACGTCTTGGCGTCTATAACGTGGAATTTGATGTCTGTGACGAGCACCCCGAAGCGTAGCGTCAATATCACAGATCCAAGAGTCTTTGAGGATTGAGAGTCGAAACCGGAGATGGTGATTTTGTCCCGGGCGAGGTGTTGGACACTCATGCAAATCTCCTTTAACACTCGCACATTGAGTAAATTGACAGACGATCCGTTATCGACCAAGATTTTTCCTATCTTTATGTCATGGCAGTATCCTGAGACATAAAGGGGGCGATTGTGTTCACACGTCCCGAGGAGAAGGTCTTCATCACCAAAAGCAACGTCGGCTGTGTGCACCTCTTCCAATTCATCCTTCATCTTTTGTTCGGCTAAGAAGGCTTGGAACTGGTCCGGATCTTGTAGGGCCTTAATCAAAGAATCCCTCGCTTCTTTCGATAGCAATAGGGCATCGAGAATGCTGAGTTGTGAGGGTAGCTTTCTCAGATGCGCCAAGACATTGTAATCTACTTTATTCCTTTTTGGGGGATTCTTGGCGGTTAACTCTTCCGCAACTTGGTCATCCAGAGCGATGTCTTCAGAGACCTTCTCTTTCCCTTTGTTTTTCTTATTCAAGGGTCCGAGCTTCTTTTCGGGTAATGTTCGATTGCGCAGCTGTATATTCTCGCAGGCCTTCAGTTCTTTTTCTTTTCCCGAAATGGATTCTTCGAAGAGGGGGCCGAGCTCTAGCTCTTCATCGAAGTCGCTCCCAAATGTAGGCACTTGTGACCCGGTAGTGTTAACCATGTGACAATTGCCGGCAGTTCTTTCAAGTTCTTTAGTCGTATTTCTTTGCTCTCGGCGAATTTTACGTTTTTCCCATTTAAATCGTTGTCGATTAGCGACGTATCCTTGCCACCATCCATTGAAAGCTTTGCAATCTTGGGTGGAATGCGAGACCTTCTGATGGTATAAGCAATAAGAGGGGTGCATTTCTACCGCGCCAGTAACTTTTTCTTCAGAGGGTGGTAGTTTCATGCCCATTGATATGGCCTTAGCAAATTTCTTTTTTATCTTGAATTGGCTTTTGTCAGTGGTGGAGGCATTCTGCTCCAACGGGATCATTTCAGCTCCTTCCTCAAGTCGCTGACGCTTAGCCCTTTCGAATATAGCCGTCTCGCGTTCTCGATCAGCCTTGCTTTTCAACCGAGCTTCATTAAGAAACGCGCTAATCATTTCAACCGGTAACCCTGGGGTTCCTGATTCGGCATTTGCCCCCAGCGTTTCAGTGCCAGAAGTTCCTTCATCGTTCGTGGTCGAATGGGAGATCATATGACAGCTTGCCACATATTCGTCAGATTCATCCGATGAACTTTCTCCTTCATCTTCTTTTTGGAAGACGTGATCAAGGAAATCTTGGAGCGTAATGGGAGTTCGCGCCTTTTGGTTATATTCATCCAGCGCATCGATTTGCTTTTGTAAGTCCGTGCGCTTGTCGCCAGGCTTCACGGGCTTCTTAGATTTCTTCTTCTTCTTTTTCGAAGATTTTGACGGCTGGCTATGAACGCTTGAACTACCACCATCGGTCTTCGGAGTCGGTCGTGGCTTCAGCATCCCCTCAATAACCTGCGGTTCCAAGGGGTTCTTCCACTTGACCGCTGGGCAGGTTTGAAGATCATTTAGCATTCTCCTCGTTTTGGCTGATAATACAACCTCCCAGAGGGCCTCTTCAATGACGGAGCATGTTGCCCCCGGCGTATTCGTCCCCTTATAGGTGTGGGGCTGCGGAGGGTTCACTTTCCATTTGTCAGACAGCGCAAATTTGCCCTGACGGTATTGATTCTCAAGCCAATTTTTGAAAACGTAACAGTCTTCGATTGGATGTCCCAACACTCTATGATAAGGGCAGTAATTAGGATCGTTGACGTCACTTGGTTGCGACGGACGTTTTGGATCTGGCAGATTTATGAGCCTGTTGCGCAATGCCAGCTCGAATAACCTCCTTGTTTTATCACGGGGGAAGGAGTAAGCACGTCCCATCCTGTCCTCAAGGGGTACGTATGGGCGCGTATTGTTTGGACGAGCAACCGGCTTCGAATCGTTCGGTTGTTGTTGGGCATTAGCGACGACGATCGCTTTTCCCTTTCCTTTGTCGTTTCGGGAATCCGACTTCGGGAGAGGGGGTTTATGGCCCATCTGGTCCATCTGCGCCAATTTGTCGATCAAAGCCTGGAAGGAAGTCGGCTTGAAGAACATCATAAATTGTGAAATAGTTGCTTGTGGATCAAGGGTTCCAACAAACATTCCCACCGCAGGGGCTTCTTCTATGCGCTGTTCACATTTAGACCATAGATTACGCCACCGTATAGCGTACTGAACCCACGTCTCGCCGGGTTTTACCCTGGCGTTAATCAGTGCCGTCATTGGGGTACGCTCGCTGGCACTTGCAAAACGTTGGGTGAAGAGCAGCTCCATCTCCGCAAAGGTTTTAATAGAGTCGTTGGGGAGCTCGGAATACCACTCGAAAGCCGTATCAGATAAACTTCCAACAAACTGGCGAAGCAAAAGCTTGTCGTCGCCGCCGGTATTACCACAAAGAGCCCTGAATTGGGCCACATGTTGATGGGGATTGCCGGTCCCTTTGTAAACATGAAACTTGGGAATAGTGTAACCCGGCGGGTACTTGATTTGGTCATACCAGCCCGGATATGGCCGCCCCGTTTTTACGATCTGACCGGCTGCTTTAGTCGCCTGATGCACCCGTATTTGTTGGGCAATATATTCATCCAAATCAGCTTTTGATATGGTATCCTCTTTAGCTGCGGATAGAGCCGGTGGAGGATTCGATGTCTCTCCTCTATCATCTTCAAGAATGATCGGGGGATCTCCAGCAGGTGGATCTGGTTGAATCATCATACCCACCATATCCTGGAACAGGAGGGCCATTTTCTTTATGTTGGCTGCCTGTTCCGCAGCCTCTTTATCTTTCTTCTCTAGCACGCGCCGGAGGAATTCGGCGTCCGTCTCTTGTTCGTGACGTTCTTCTGAGGATGTTTCCGGGGTTTCTTTCGGCCCAGTGAGTGCAGCCATTGTGGTCATCATCTCCTGGAGCTTTTGTTGCTGCTCCTGAGCCTTGGTCACTGATCGGGTGAGCAGTCGGTGACCCGTAGAAGTACGGCTTTCTTCCTTTCCAGAAGCCATGTAAACCGTATGAACAATTATGCCCCCTGACTTGGGGCGTTTAGGTTCACCATTGTTAACTCTTGCTGTTGTTGCGGGAGCTTTCTCTGGCCTCCTTCTTTTGTGGGCCATCGATTTTAAAGGAGCCGTTGGAGTGGGCATCCTAGCAACCGTCGCCCCCTGCTGTTTAGTGGGGCAGTTTTTGTTATTTTCTACCTTCGCCCTTTTCTGGTGACGCAAGTGGTCTGGATCGATCACAGAGTCTTGAACCCTACGCCATACTTTATAAACTTTTGAGGATAGCCGTTGAGGGGGCTGTTCTTGTTTTGTTTCTGGAGCTCTCTCCGCAGGTGGAGGAGATCTTTTCAACGTAGCAACTGGAGAGTTCTTTCTCACCTTCCTCAGCAATTCAAAGCTGTTCCCAGTTGGAACAGCAGCGTTGACCTCCACCACTGGAGCAGGTGGGGTTAGCCCTGAGGGAGAGTTGCCCCCTGCTTTTCTCACTCGTCGCCAATGGCGACGTCGCGCACGAAGAGCCGTTGGGACTGGCTCGGAAGTCGAGATGGTTTCTTGTTGCCCCCTGTTTGAGTGTGGGGTAACTGCCGATGTCAGCCTATCGAAGACTGATGCCTTTTGACCAGCTGGGGGAGGATTGGGAGCCGTCAATCTTGTGAAGACCGACTCTCTGATGGGAGAAGCCGCTTTAACGACCTCCAAAGCAGCAGTCGTTGCCCTATTTGGGACGGCCACTTTATAGTTCTGACCCAGCCTGGTAAAAACGGAGGCTGTTGGCTTAGTAGCGGGCGACCCGTTGATAGGGGTCGTGGTAACGGTAAGCCGGTCGAATACCGACTTCTTGTTCGCTTCCGGTGCGGATATCGGCATAGAGAAGCTTGCAGGTGGGACCATGGTCCCGAAAAATAGGCCGGTGGTGGCCTGGGTCACCTGCTCTACCGGCAGAGTAAGGAAAGAGGCCGCTTGGGGCCCAAATGTTACACCTCTCGGTGAGGTGGAGCGTTCGTTGCAGTGGTGCTTCGCGCATTTGGTGCAATGGGAATCCATGGATGCTTGAGTTCTGCGCCAGACAAAAAACCAAATCTTAGCAATTTGAAATCCGAAGGCAACCATTTAACAAACCGCGATGGGTTCGCGAAGACGACACACGAAGTGTGGAGTGGAAAGAGGAAAAGAGTCCCACCGGGCGTGCCAGAATCTGTTCCCCTCCGAAAGACGGCGACGACGTGAAGACGTCTTGCCTGAAGTTCGGGGCAGATGCTATTTGGTTTTATCCGTCTATCTCTCCGAAGATGCCGAGTTGATTTACGGCACCGTATATCGGAGGTTTAGACGGATGCGGCCGATGTAGCAGACTTCGTCAGATTCCCCCTCAGGGTGAGGGGTTTTTGATTGTGGGGACGCTCTTCCCTGCAGGCGCAAGCCCCTGCAGTTAATTACGCTACCGCATCGCGGTAACAACTTTCTCCTTCTCCAGAATTTCATTTCGTGTCGTGTGTATTTGTTTTATTTGTGGTTGCCCGTGGATTGTATACGGAGACTGAGTAATATCGTCGCCCGTAGGACGTGGATAAGTCCAAATCCGTATTTTGCTTAGATTTGGGTTCGGTGTTTTTAGTTTAAAGATGCATTAGTCGCGTTGCGACTAAGATCAACTTAAACGTTCATCAAGGATACATTAGTGCTGTTTTGGGCTAAGATCGACTTGACGTAGTGATTGATTTAATTATCCGGCCGTCGGGACTCGTCACCTCTCTGACGTCGTTGAGGGATTACAACGACAGGTGTCTGAGGAGTTCAGAGATGTACCCTTGAACCAAAGTTGGTTTGGGATTTTATTACTTATTTGAATATCTAAGGACACATTAACCGTATTTGGGGCTAAGATCAACTTAGACGGGACCGTTTAGATCCGACAAAAGAGCGTTTGGGCCCTATTGTGTCAGTTTAGGGACGTGGCGGTCCATATTCCAGTTTAGGGACGTGGTGGTCCATTATTAGTTTAGGGACGTTTCGGTCCGTCGCCAGTTTAAGGACGTAGTGGTCCATCATTAGTTTAGGGACGTTTCGGTCCGACATTAGTTTAGGGACGTTTCGGTCCGATGTTAGTTTAAGGACATTTCGGTCCGATATTAGTTTAAGGACGTTTCGGTCCGATGTTAGTTTAAGGACGTTTCGGTCCGATATTAGATGAGTGGTCGTTGGGACCCGTCACCTCTTTGACGTCGTTGAGGAATTACAACGACAGATGTCAAAGGAGTTCGGAGATGTACCCTCGAACCGGTCGTGAATTGGTTTATGAGAGGCATTTAATTTAAGGACTTACAGCCAGGATTGGGTTAAGTCCAATTTTTTTTTTTTATTTTAGGCTCTGCCCGATTAAAAGAATCAATCTAAACAGGGCTCTGCCCCTTTATTATTTTGCAATCTGATTTGGGCCAGGCCCTTTTAAATAATGAGTTACAGAAACTCAAGAATTTTCCAAACAGGGCTTTGCCCTCTTATTAATTTGATTTGGGCCAGGCCCTTTTAAATAATGAGTTGCAGAAACTCAGGAATTTTCCATACAGGGCTTTGCCCTTTTATTATTTTGCAATTTGATTTGGGCCAGGCCCTCAAGAATTTTCCAAATAGGGCTCTGCCCTTTTATTATTTTTGTGATCTGATTTGGGCCAGGCCCTTTTAAGTAATGAGTTGCAGGAACTCAAGAATTTTCAGATTGAAGAACAAAAGTGCATGGCACTTTTGATCTAAATTTAGATCAAAAGAAAACAAGTTTCTCTTCTTGTTTTCTTTTCACAGAACCAAGGGTTCATATCAAGTGCAAGGCACTATTTATATATTTTTTTTTATTATTCCCTTTTTTAATCTTCTGTTCTTCAGAAATTTTACCTTTCTTTTCCTTTCTTCTTGATTAATCTTCAAGAGTTCTTTCTCTTTTCTTTTTTTTTAGAAGTTTTTCCTTCTCTTGATGATTCTCTCTTGATCATTTGAATGAGGTCTGGGCTCTTATTTATAGTGCTCACAAATTTGTTAAATTTGTTATCAAGATCTTTCCTGAATAATTTTGGGAATTTTCCCACCATTGGATCTCTGATCCAAGGGTCTCTGTTTTACAGAAGAACGGAAAAGATTTACTTAAATTTTCATTCTGTTGCTGCGCAACTCACCAGCGCGTGACACGTGTCGCGCTGTCGCGCGCTTGCGCAGTTGCGACTGCGCAACTTCGCAGACACGTGTCGCGCGTCCGTGCGCTTGCGCAGTTGCGACTGCGCAACTGCGCAGACACATGTCGCGCTGCCATGCATTTGCGCAGTTAAGTCTTAATTATGTTTTCTGAAGAGCCTTGCTCTGATGAGACGCACTGTCTCGGGCGTTACGCCGCCGAATCAGCTTCTGCCATGTGGCAAATTGCGCGCTGCGCACGGGGACTGAAGCGTTGCTTCGTATTTTGAATTTTCAAAATTAAGTAGAGCCTTGCTCTGATTGGGGGAAACAAAACTATTTTTAAATCACACGCACGCTGCCACTTGCGCTAAACCCGCTTAGTGCATGCTCTGCTGGACAAGAGATTCTAGTGCCCGTCCTGTCCGCGTTCCTGCTATCGACTCCGAAGTCGGTACTTCTTCATTTTTTTTCCCCTCCACCCACCACATCGATCGAGATGAACGGTTCTCCATCAGATTATAACACCACCCTGCCACTACCCGTCGGTGCGCAGAATCCACCATGCATTTCTTTCCAAGAGAGATGCTATCCTATAAGCGGTCCTCTTCCTACATGTTTATTTATTCCACCAGCCAATGGGGATAATTTTGAAATTAAACCCCACTTCATCAACCTGTTGCCTAAATTTCACGGGCTTGAATCTGAAGATGCATATGTTTTTATCACTAAATTCGAAAACGTATGCGCAATGATGGGTACATCATAACTTTCAATAGATGCTATGCGCTTGCATCTTCTCCTTTTCACTTTGTGCGATTTAGCAGAAAAATGGCTTTATAACACTGCCACACACTCTATTACCAATTGAGATGAATTCTTGATAGCATTCCTTAAGAAATTTTACCCCAATCATAAGACTGCCCGTGTTCGGAGAGAAATCAACCAGTTTACCCAGCTTCCCAATGAACCATTTTGGAAGTGTTTTGAACGGTTTGAGGATCTGCTTGTCCAATGTCCTCATCATGGAATACATAGATGGGATCTGTATCGAATTATATATGAAGGCATTAATCCAGCGACAAAGCAGATGCTTGAAACCATGTTTCAATGCAATTTAATGTCCAAAGACGATGGTGAAGCCTGGAAATATCTGGAAGATCTCGTTGAAAACACTTTGCAGTAGGAAAGCATTAGACCATCTTCATCTAGGAGAAGTATCCATCAGCTCGATGTTTCCATTGCAGTAAAAGCCGAAATGGCAGCGATGCAAAAGAAACTCGACGCTATAGAGAACAAATTCTCATCAGTCTCCCTAAACCAGATAACGCTCCCCAAGACCGTGTGTGGTTGCTGTTCCGATCCATCTCATTTGACGAAAGAATGTCCTTTAAATTCTTCGTTTAAAGGTCACAAGCAAACTAATGCTGCTTTTCAGCAACGACTTAGAAACGATCCTTATTCTTCCTCATACAATCAAGGATGGAGGAATCATCCTAATTTTGCTTGGAGCCAAAACCAAACCAACCAAAATCAAAACCAGTTCCAAAGCAATTATCAAAGACCTCCTCTACAGCAACAGCAACCACCACCACAGAACCAGCACCCCTTTCAATCGCAACCTTTTCAGAATCCGGCCAATAATTCTTTCCAAACGGCCGGTACTGAAAACTCATCTGCACTTGAACGAAGCGTGGATATGTTTATTAAACATTCTATGCAGTCGACGGATAAAATAAAGTCTTATATCCGAATTTTAACACAGACCACCAACTCTCACGGTGAAAGTCTAAAGTCAATAGAAGCACAACTTGTATAAATAAATGCCGTGATGAGTACGAGAGAAAAAGGGAAACTTCCATCTCAACCCCTACCGAATCCTAGCCACTCACAAAGTCATAATGTGAGTGCCGTTACCACGTTGAGATCAGGAAGAGTGTTGAACAATCAAATGGGTGAACAGATTAATGATGAGGATTCAATTAAAACCCCGGCTTACACTTCTTGCCCTATTTCGTCTAGTCTCCCACCTTCTTCCGAGCCTATTCTCCGTTTTTCTCAAGGCTCGAACACTTCGCCCATTTTCTCGAATCTACCTAAAATGATCCCCACTCCAATTCTGGGATCGATTCCATCCCCACAAACTTCTCCATAAATGTTGGACCCCAAACTTATTGATAAAGCTCCATTTCCAAACAGGTTGAGGGCCAACAAACCTAACGCACAAATGGAGAAGGTTGTGGAAATGTTTAAGTAAGTTAATATAAATATCTCTCTCCTAAATGCTATTCAACAAGTTCCGTCTTATGCGAAAATTCTAAAGACTTGTGCACTAGAAAGAGAAAAACTCAAGTACCGAAAAAGGTATTCATGACAAGTAACGTGAGCACAGCTTTTACTCAACAATTGCCTAAGAAACGTAAGAACCCCGGTTGTTCTACAATATTTATAACTATTGGGGGAAAAGCATCAATCGTGCTCTACTTGACCTTGGCGCTAGTGTTAACTTGCTTCCATATTCCGCCTATGAGCAGCTAGGTATAGGAGAGTTGAAACCTGCCCACTGCACTCTCCAGATGGCAGACCGATCTATCGCCTAACCTAGGGGTGAACTAGATGATATGTTAATCAAAGTCGGGAAATTCATATTCCCTGTGGACTTTATTGTTTTAGATACACAGCCTGTGGCAAACCCACGCAACCAAATCCCGGTGATACTTGGTCGACCTTTCCTAGCAACTTCCAATGCTGTCATTAATTGTCGTAACGGTCCTATGAACTTATCCTTCGGAAAGATGAAAGTTGAGCTTAATATTTACAAGCTAGGAAGTAAACCATCTGATCCTTCTGCTCATTTAATCGATGTCTGTTCCATCAACGAGATAGCTTCCGACAGCTACGAAGCGGAAGTACTTTGCTATGATGATCTCGACAGCATTAGTGCGACATTGTTTGATCTGGAAAATTATTATAGTGAGGATATCTTTAATGAGTCCATCCCTGAGTTTGAATCCGTTGACTCGTCGCAAAAGGCAGTAGCGCTTTCCGAGTCAATATCCTACGCAAGTTATGAATCTCTTAGGGAGTCCGGGTATCATTCCCTTACCCCACCTTTTATCGTCTCTCCGCCGACACTAGATCTCAAACCACTACCTTCTCATCTTAAATATGCATATTTAGGAGAGAATGAGTTTTTGCCCATGATCATATCCGCTTCTCTAGTTTTAAAGCAAGAGAAAGCTGTTTTGACGGTATTGAGATGAATCGGAAAGAATTTGGTTGGACAATGGCTGACATCAAAGGGATTAGTCTCTTAATTGTTGAACATTATATACATCTGATGAATGAACCCAAGCCAACCCGAGATCCACAAAGACGGTTAAATCCCGTTATGAAGGAGGCGGTAAAGAAAGAAATCGTCAAGTGTTTAGATAGTAGTATAATTTACCCAATATCTGATAGCCAATGGGTAAGTTTTATACATGTGGTCCCTAAAAAGTCTGGCATCATAGTCATAACTAATGAGGCTAATGAGTTGATCCAAATACGTACTCAAACTGGATGGCGCGTATGTATTGATTACAGAAAACTCAATGCCGCAACGAGGAAAGATCACTTCCCTCTACCTTTCATTGCCCAGATGTTAGAAAAATTAGCTGGACATGAATACTATTGTTTCTTGAACGGATACTCTGGTTATAACCAGGTCCCCATTGCCGAAAAGGATCAAGATAAAACAACATTTACTTGTCCTTTTGGTACTTTTGCTTATAGACGCATACCCTTTGGGTTATGCAACGCTCCCGCTACATTTCAGCGGTGTATGATGGGGATATTCTCAGACATGGTTGAGAATTTTCTAGAGATATTTATGGACGATTTCTCCATATTTAGGAACTCCTTTGAGGAATGCCTATGTCATCTTGACGTGGTTCTTACCCGCTGTAAGGATAAGAACTTAATTTTGAATTGGGAAAAATGTCATTTCATGGTCCGGGAAGGTATTGTCCTTGAACATATCATTTCACGAAAAGGCATTGAGGTTGACAGAGCTAAAATTGATGTCATCCATAACTTTCCTCCTCCCAAATGCGTCAAAAATATACGATCTTTCCTTGGTCATGCAGGATTTTATAGAAGATTCATTAAGGACTTTAGCAAAATTGCTAAACCCTTAACTCTTCTCTTGGCCAAGGATATAACATTTCACTTTGATTTGGATTGTGAGGCTGCTTTTGAATCGCTTAAAAGATCTCTCACGACAGCCCCTGTTCTATCATCTCCAGATTGGAACCACCCGTTCGAGCTTATGTGTGATGCATCAGATTTTGCTATTGGTGCAATCTTAGGACAGCACATTGATAAGATGCCACATGTAATTTATTATGCAAGTAGGACCTTGAACGATGCACAAATTAATTACACAACTACCGAGAAAGAACTCTTGGCAGTTGTATTTGCATTAGAAAAATGCAGGCCTTACTTGATTGGCTCGCCAATAGCGGTTTACAACGATCACTCCGCCCTAAACCACCATTTATCGAAGAAGGATGCTAAGGCCAGGCTAATACGTTGGATCCTGTTGTTACAAGAATTTGATCTTGTCATACGAGACAAAAGTGGATGTGAAAACGTTGTAGCCGACCATCTTTCATGCATCAATTCTTCACCAACGTTGATCGTGCCAATAAACGATTCCTTCCCTGACGAACAGCTCTTGACCATATCCTGCAAACCTTGGTTCGTGAATATTGTGAATTATCTAGCGACGGGACTTATTCCTAGCAATTGGTCGAAACAAGACAATCTTCGATTTCTATCCCAAGTAAAACACTTTTACTGGGATAAACCTTATTTGTTTAAGTATTGTTCCGATCAAATCATTCGCAGATGTGTCCCTAACGATGAATTCAAGAGTGTATTGTCTTTTTGTCATGATCAGGCATGTGGCGGTCATTTTGGTCCACATAAAACGGCGGAGAAAGTTTTGCAGTGTGACTTTTATTGGCCAACACTATTTAAAGATGCTTATGATCATTGTAAAACTTGTCATCGATGTCAACACTTGGGTCGGATTTCACGAAGAAATGAGATGCCGCTCCAACCTATCTTGGTTGTAGAGATATTCGATATTTGGGGTATTAATTATATGGGCTCTTTTCCCAACTCTTTTGGGAATTTATATATCTTGTTAGCGGTTGATTATGTTTCAAAATGGGTGGAAGTAATACCGTGCCGCACTAATGACAACAAGGTTATTATTAAGTTCCTTAAAGAAAATATCTTTTCGCGATTCGGGCACCCTCCCGCTATAATTAGCGACAACGGGACGCATTTCTATAATCGGTATTTCGAGGCTTTGATACGGAAATATTCAATCAACCACAAACTTTCTACGCCCTATCATCCCCAAACGAGTGGGCAAGTTGAGATTTCCAATTGGCAGATAAATTTTTTTTAGAGAAGACGGTTTCTAAAAACCGTAAAGATTGGTTAACCAAATTGACGGATGCTCTTTGGGCATTTTGTACCGCTCATAAGACCGATCTTGATATGTCTCCATATCGCTTAGTGTTTGGAAAGTCTTGCCACCTTCCTGTCGAGATCGAGCATAAAGCAATGTGGGCTATTAAAAAGCTTAACTTTGATTTTGATCAAGCTTGCAGCTATCGGAAGCTGCAATTAAATGAGCTAAGCGAACTCTGCGATGAAGCTTACGATAATGCGGTTATAGTAAAGAACCAGACTAAAGTGTTCCACGATAAAAACCTTTATAGAAATACATTCACACCGGAACAACAAGTTCTTCTTTACGATTCCCAACTCAATCTTCATCCGGGTAAGCTAAAATCTCGTTGGAAATGACCTTTTGTGGTGCGGTATGTATATCCGCACGGGGCAGTAGAAATCGAAAATATTCAAAACGGTTCAATTTTTAAAGTAAATGGGCATAGATTGAAACCATATTTTTCTGCTGACCCAGCGGAGGAGCTCCTGTTTTTACAGGAGCCGCTTTATCATAACTAAATTTCCTCTGCCTCATCTCCATGTTTCGGTAACATTTTCCCATTTTAAAAATAGAGGTGACTGAAGAAGGACTTAACTGAATATCTGTGCATGCCATAGTACAAGTTTGGGGGTGGTTTTCATTTGACTATTATTTTACCCCTCTTAATTTCTCCTCCAAAGTCTACAGGTCTATACTGTTTCCTGATTTAAAGTCAGGAAAGCTTACGGAAAAGGCTTCAGAAAAGGGCCACGTGCTTACACGTGACCAGCAGTCACGTGTTGGCACGTGACATCTAAAAGCATCGGCGGGGCAAATTCAGTTTCCCAACTACATCGAAGAAAAGGGCTTCAGAAAGGATCACGTGCTCCCACGTGACCTGGGTCACGTGTTGGCACGTGACAATTACAAACGGCTTCAAAGGCAAACCGGTTCCCTGATCAAACCAAGGAAAAGGTTTCAGAAGAGGTCACATGCTCTCACGTGACCAGGGTCACGTGTTGGCACGTGATGATCAAAAGCAGCAGACTTGTTCTCCAGTGAAATCAAGGAAAGAGGCTTCAGACAAGGGTCACGTGCTCACACGTGACCAGTGGTCACGTGTTGGCACGTGATGACCAAGCAGCAACCAGAAGACAGAGCGTAAAAAGAAGGAAGAAGGCTCGTTCCAAGGGGGTCACGTGCCCACACGTGACCATGAGTCACGTGGTCACACGTGACCGGCTTTCAAAGCCCATTTTGTTAACAGAATTAAATTCTGAAAGAGATTCAAATCTTTCCAAAGGAAAGCGATTATCTGGAACCAACCGAATTAAAGATCTAAAGATGATTGAATATCATCTATCTATGGAAAAATCCTGAACTTGGAAAGATTTCCCCTTTAAATCTAACAGAAATAACAAAGGAGAATCCCTGGATTTGAAATCCAATGGTGAATAAAATTCACCTAATAATCCAAAGGTCCAAAACGAATGATGGATGCAAATCAAATCTCTCAATGAAGATTCGTCAAAAAACCAATTGACTCGGCTGCTTCTCCTATAAATAGGAGCCAAGAGACACGCAAAAAATATAGACGCAGAGGGAAGAAAAGGGAGAGAGCCTTGATACTTGAGAGGAATTTGGATCTTCTGCAAAAGAAAACCCTAGGTAAGAAAGGGAAGGTTTCATTGAAAGAAAGAGAATTTAATTCTCGACAGAGTTTAACTCTGATATAGAACAGAGGGACATATTTCTTCTCTCTTTGATGGAGGATCTGTAAAGTGCACATCTCCCCTTGAGTTGAGAATTTAATTCTCAATGGGTTGAGATCCTGCCATGCAGATCCAAAGCATAGAGAGGGAACGGAAGCACGAGAATTCTATTCTCACAGAACTATAGGAATTTAATTCCTTTAAAATAAAATTAGGGCTTGACCCTGTGTTATGGGAATTTAATTCCTTCAGAACAAAAAGAAACAGGGTTTAACCCTAATTAAGAACTTAGTTCTGTTGAAACAACGGGAGTTTAATTCCCTTAATCATAATTCTTTAACCGAGAATGGGAATTCTTTAAAGCTTTTATTAGGGTTTAACCCTATTCAGTTCTTCACATATATGAGGAATTTAATTCCTACAGAAAATTCAGAGTTCAACTCTATTCCAGAATATAAATCTTCAAAAGGAAGTAGGAATTTAATTCCTCTGGAATTTAAAGCTTTTTATTAGGGTTTAACCCTACGAGGAATTTAATTCCTGAAAAAAGATTAACAGATCTTCTAAAAAACATACATAGAGGCAGGGTCACGTGCCACCACGTGACCCTCCCCCCCAAAAGATCTACAGAAAGCCCTCTGGAGGCAGTGCCTCACGTGACTCTTGACAGAAGCTTTAACACATAAGCGCTTGAATCCCCGTCACGTGATGGCACGTGATGCTCTAAAAGATGCATAGTCTCAGAAGAACAAGTGAAGGGAGGGCGCTCTCACGTGTTGCCACGTGACCCCTCTTGCCTTAGTGTTTAAACACTAAAACGGAACCCTGAATTCAGTGACAAAACATTGTTTGGCCTTGGTGTAACACTAAGCACAGAACTATATTTGCAGTGTTCAACACTGATTACCGTAGTGTCCAACACTAGTTTGGGACTCCTGTTGCCAGCGTTTAACACTGGACTGTTTTAGTGTTCAACACTAATCTGAAAGCCTGGTTGCTGGTGTTTAACACCAACTATCTTTTAGTGTTGAAACACTAACTTATCAATCTTATTCCCAGTGTTCAACACTGATTTGTCTTTAGTGTTTAACACTAGACACTGGCCCAATTGGCCGAATGGATAGAGGCAAAGCCTCTCCTTCAAGGGACCAACAGGAAGTCAATATTCCAGACATGATTGGACTTAGCCCAAGATGGCCATAAGTCCTCAATTCGTAATTAACTGGGCTAATGGGCTCATAACATAATTAATTGGTCTTGATCCCAAATTGGGCCAAAGACTATTTAATCCACTCCGGTTCCAGGGTACATCTCTTCATTCCTTTGATACTTGGCGTTGTAATCCCTCAACGTCTTCAAAGAGGTGACGGGTCCCGATGACCACTTATTGATATGGACTGTGGGGTCCTTAAACTCATGGACTACGACGTCCTTAACCTCGACCGAGATGTCTTAAAACTAACAATGGACTGTGGGGTCCTTAAACCCATGGACTACGACGTCCTTAACCTCGACCGAGATGTCTTAAAACTAACAATGGACTGTGGGGTCCTTAAACTCATGGACTACGACGTCCTTAACCTCGACCGAGATGTCTTAAAACTAACAATAGACTGTGGGGTCCTTAAACTCATGGACTACGACGTCCTTAACCTCGACCGAGATATCTTAAAACTAATAATGGACTGTGGGGTCCTTAAACCCATGGACTACGACGTCCTTAATCTTGATCGAGATGTCTTAAAACTAACAATGGACTGTGGGGTCCTTAAACTCATGGACTACGACGTCCTTAACCTCGACCGAGATGTCTTAAAACTAACAATGGACTGTGGGGTCCTTAAACCCATGGACTACGACGTCCTTAACCTCGACCGAGATGTCTTAAAACTAACAATGGACTGTGGGGTCCTTAAACCCATGGACTACGACGTCCTTAACCTCGACCGAGATGTCTTAAAACTAACAATGGACTGTGGGGTCCTTAAACCCATGGACTACGACGTCCTTAACCTTGACCGAGATGTCTTAAAACTAACAATGGACCGCAATGTCCTTAAACTACCTATGGACCGTAATGTCCTTAAACTACCTACGGACCGCAATGTCCTTAAACTAGAACAATAGAGCCCAAACGCTCTTTTGTCGGATCTAAACGATCCCGTTTAAGTTGATCTTAGCCTCAAATATGGCTAACGTATCCTTAAACCTTCAAACAGACTGGACTATGAATCCCCCCAATCAACTTCGGTTTAAGGGTACATCTCTGAACTCCTCTGATATTTGTCGTTGTAATCCTTCAACGTCGTCAGAGAGGTGACGGGTCCCGACGGCCATACATTCAATGGACCACTATGTCCCTAAAATGGGGCAATAGAGCCCAAACGCTCTTTTGTCGGATCTAAACGATCCCGTTTAAGTTGATCTTAGCCTCAAATATGGCTAACGTATCCTTAAACCTTCAAACAGACTGAACTATGAATCCCCCCAATCAACTTCGGTTCAAGGGTACATCTCTGAACTCCTCTGATATTTGTCGTTGTAATCCTTCAACATCGTCAGAGAGGTGACGGGTCCCGACGGCCATACATTCAATGGACCACTATGTCCCTAAAATGGGGTAATAGAGCCCCAAATGCTCTTTTGTCGGATCTAAACGATCCCGTTAAGTTGATCTTAGTCTCAAACTAGACTAACGTATCCTTAACAAACGTTTGAGTTGATCTCAGCCTCAAATATGGCTAACGTATCCTCAAACCAAACCCCCAAACCCAAATCTAAGATAAATACGGATTTGGACTAGTCCACGTCCTACGGGCGACGACATAACTCAGTCTCCGTATACAATCCACGGGCAACCACAAATAAAACAAAAACACACGACACGAAGTGACCATCTGGAGAAGGAGAAAGTTGTTACCGCAACGCGGTAGCGTAATTAACTGCAGGGGCTTGCGCCTGCAGGGAAGAGCGTCCCCACAATCAAAAAACCCCTCAAGTGAGGGGGAATCTGACGAAGTCTGCTACATCGGACGCATCCGCTCAAACCTTCGATACACGGTGCCATAAATCAACTTGGCATCTTCGGAGAGGTGGACGGATAGCACCAATTAGCATCTGTCCCAAACCTCAGGCAATAGACGTCCCCGCGTCTCGGCCGCCGTTCGGAGGGGAACAGATTCTGGCACGCCCGGTGGGACCTTTTCCTCTTTCCACTCCACACTTCGTGTGTCGTGATTCGCGAACCAATCGCGGTTCGCTAATGGTGGCCCTTGGGTTTCAAGATACTAAGAATTGGTGTCTCGCTTATTGCAGAAAGCAAAGGATCGATGGCTTCTACTTCCGTGAAATTCTCCAACTGCTCAGACTGCAATTGCGACCAACGCTTTGCCTCGCCAGGAGGTATAGCCTACGGACCCTAAGCTGCTTCGTTATTCACAATGCCGGTGGACCAGGTGGCTCAGGCCACTACCGGATTGTTCTTCGGGACTATACTCCCACCAACAAGCTTCACGGCGCCAGTGCTGACAAAGGAAGCTCCCAAGAAGTCGGTCTTTGATCGTCTTACCCCTGCCGCGGCTCATCCCAACGGGTCGCCCAACATCAGCGTCTCGGTCTTCTCTAGATTGGGCCAGAAATCCTGTGGACCCATCATGGGGCCTACAATCCCAGAGAAGGCTGCTTCTAAGAAAGTGACCGGTCCTGCTCCTGAAGTCGCCAAGGCGGCTTCCCCGGCCAAAAAGTCGGTCTTTACAAGATTGACGGCTTCAGCTCCCGCCCTTGCTACCCAAAAGACGTCGGTCTTTGACAGGCTAACACCAGCAACGACCCCCCACCTACACAGGGGGCAAGACGAAGCCATTCTCACCGCTGAACCAATGCCCTCCGCTCGACACGCTCGACGTCGCCATTGGCGCCGAGTAAGGAAGGCTGGGGGCAACTCCCCCTCCGGGTTAACTCCATCAGCCCCGATAGCAGAAGTTAATGCTGCTGTTCCAACTGGGAACAGCTTCGAGATGCTAAATAAGGTGCGAAGGAATTCTCCCACTGCAGTGCTAAAGAGGTCTCCTCCCCATTTAAGAAAGGTTGTGGAAATAAAATCAGAACAGCCCCGATTCCCTCAACGGCTGTCTTCCAAAATCTATAAGGTTTGGCGGCAGGCCCGAGACTTGATCATCGATCCAAACTTCTCCCGCCAGCACAAGAAGCTGAAAATCCAACCGGAAGCTGGTCACCAGGCTAAACCCCGAAAGGCTGTCTGGACGCCCACCTCAACGGCCTCCTCAATCTCCATGGCTCATGAAAGGAGGAAGCCAGAGAAGATCCCCCAGCCTGCAACGACAGCTAATAGCACTAAGCCCAGACGCCCTAAGTCTGGGGGCATGATGGTCCACACCGTATACATGGCGTCAGGAAAAGAAGACAGCCGCGCGTCCACGGGTCATAGACCGCTTACACGGTCGGTGACCAAAGCTCAGGAGCAGCAGCAAAAGCTCCAAGAAATGATGAATGCTATGGCCGCACTTACCGGGCCAAAAGAAAACCCAGAAACGTCCTCAGACGCACGCCAGGAGGAAGAAACCGACGCTGAATTCCTTCGCCGGATACTGGAGAAAAAGGACAAAGAGGCTGCCGAACAAGCAACCAACATACAGCGTATGGGCCTTCTCTTCCAAGATATGATAGGAATGATGATCCAGTAGGACCTACCCGCCGAGGATCCCCCAATCGTTCTTGAAGACGACCGAGGAGAAACGTCAAATCCACCGCCAGCCCCCTCAACGGCCAAGGAAGAGACGATCTCTAAAGCTGACTTGGTTGACTATATAGCCCAGCAAATCCGGGTTCATCATGCGACTGAGGCAGCTGGTCAAGTCGTAAAAACGGGGCGGCCGTATCCAAGCTGGTACGACCAAATCAAATACCCGCCAGGCTATACGATACCGAAATTCCACGTGTATAAGGGGACCGACAATCCCCATCAACATGTTGCCCAGTTCCGGGCCCTCTGCAGTAACACCGGCGGTGATGATAAACTGTTGCTTCGCCAGTTCGTGGGCAGCTTATCAGAAACAACGTTCGAATGGTATTCGGAACTCCCGAACGATTCTATCAAGACGTTCGCTGAAATGGAGTTGTTATTCACTCAGCGATTCGCAAGTGCCAGCAAACGCACTCCAATAACAGCACTGATTAACGCCAGGATAAAACCAGGCGAAACCTGGGTCCAGTATGCTATACGCTGGTGGAATTTGTGGTCAAGATGCGAACAACGCATTGAGGAGGCACCCGCAGTGGGCATGTTCGTAGGAACCCTAGACCCCCACGCAACTATCTCCCAGTTTATGATGTTCTTTAAGCTAACCACATTCCAGGCTTTAATCGACAAGTTGGCTCAGATGGACCAGATGGGTCATAGACCACCTCCCCCGAAGTCGGAACCTCAGAATGACAAGGGTAAAGGAAGGGCAACCTTTGTCGCAAATGCCCAACAGCAACCTAACGCCCCGAAACCGGCAGATCAACTGGAAGAAAGACGCCGGTATTATAATGAAAAGATAAAACGTCCTTACTCGTTCCCACGAGACAAGACGAAACGGTTATTCGAGCTGGCAATACGCAACAGACTTATAAACCTACCAAATCCAAGGCGACCGCCGCTACCCACGGAGGTGAATAACCCTAATTATTGCCCTTACCATCAAACGGTAAGTCATCTGATCGAAGATTGCTTCGTCTTCAAAGGATGGATCGAAGATCAATACCTCCAGGGGAAGTTTATACTGTCAGAAAAGTGGAAGGTGAACCCACCACAGCCGCATCCTCCTAAGAAAGCGGATACACCGGGGGCAACCTGTTCCTTTATTGAAGAAGCTCCATGGGAGGTCGTGCTATCAACTAAAACCAAAAGAATGCTGAGAGACCTTCATGCGTGCCCTGCGATCGAATGGAAGGACCCTCTTGAAGCTCAAATTATCGAAGGAATGTTGAAGCCTCGCCCAACTACGAAGACTCGCGATAAGGGCCCAAATACTCACGCCCAACCGTCAAAATCTTCGAAGAAAAAGAAGAAGAAATCCAAGAAGTCCGTGAAGCTTGGAAACGAGCACACGAACTTGCAGAAGCAAATTGACGCGCTGGAAGAATACAATCAAAAGGCGCGAACTCCTGTCACACTGCAAGAGTTCCTCAACCACATCTTTCAAGAGGAAGATGATGGAGAGAGCTCGTCGGATGAATCCGAAGGATATGTGGCGAGTTGTAACGTAATCTCCCACTCGTTTACCGATGATGGGAAAACTCCTGGCACCAAGAAGCTGGAGGCAGAGCCTGAACCAGAGCGTGCATGGCCAACAGACGAAATGATCGACGCTTTTCTAGACGAGATTCGCCTAAAAAGTAAAGCGGATCAGGAGCGTGAGATGGCCGCTTTAGAAGGAGCCAAATGCAGGCGACTGAACGAAAGAGTTGAACTACCCCTGCCAGAGCGAAAGGCATCCGAAGTAGACAAGAAGATATTCAAGACGAGGAAAAGTTTTGCCAAAGCCATGTCAATGGGAATGAAGCTACCACCCTCGGAAGGAAACACGCACGATGGGGTGGAGAGGCACCCTGATTATTGCGCATATCATCGGAAAATCTCACACCCCATGGAGGAGTGCGACGCCTTTAAGATATGGTGGCAAGGATATGTTGCTCATCGGCAACATTTTAAGCGCATGAAACGCAAGATCCGTCGGGAGCGAAGAAGTACTGTCGATGGGCACAACAGAACGACTGGCAACTGTTACATGGTTAACGCCAGGGGGTCACAAGTTCTCACCTTTGGGAGCGACTCTAATGAAGAAATGGCTCTGGGCCCTCTCTTTAAAGAATCTGTTTTAGGGAAAGAGGAGAAATCGGAGGCCTGCGAGAACATTCAGCTGCGCAATCGCACACTCCCAGAAAAGAATCTCGGGCCCGCGAGCAGGAAAGATAAGGGAAAGGAAAAGGTCACTGAAGATATCACTTTAGACGACCAAGTCATGAGAAAGCTGGCTGCCAAAGACCCTCCTAGAAAGGGTAAAGTGGACTATAACATCCTAGCGCACCTAAGGAAGCTACCTTCTCAGCTTAGCATTCTCGATGCCCTCCTATTATCAAAAGAGGCGCGAGACTCACTAATTAAGGCGTTACAAGAACCTGAGCAATTTCAAGCCTTCCTCGCCACTGAAAGGATGAAGGATGAACTAGAGGAAGTGCATACGGCCGACATCACTTTCGGTGACGAAGACCTCCTTCTCGAGACGTGCGACCACAACCGTCCCCTATATGTCTCTGGATACTGCCATGATATCAGGATAGGCAAGATCCTGGTGGATAATGGATCCTTCGTCAATCTCCTTAATGTTCGGGTGTTGAAGGAAATCTGCATGAGTGTGCAGCACCTCGCTCGTGACAAAATCACTATCTCCGGTTTCGATTCACAGTCGTCACGGACTCTCGGATCTGTAATACTAACATTACGCTTCGGACTTCTCGTCACAGACGTCAAATTCCATGTCATTGACGCCAAGACCTGCTACAACGCCTTACTCGGCCGTCCTTGGCTACACGAGTACAACATCATCCCTTCTACGCAACATCAGTGTATGAAGTATTTTAAGGATGGTTTCGAGTATACCGTAACAGGTGAGTTGAACCCATTCTCCGTGAACGAAGTCCGCAAATACGAAGATGCGAAGTACTTTTTGCCAGATTTCGAGGATACAGAAAGGTGTCGCAACCCGGAAAACAAAACCGTCGCCACCATCCCTGTTTTCGGGAGCGATACCGAAGAAGAGGAAGAGATAGTTTATGCAGGGCCATCTCAACGCAACAACCTGGGGACGCCCTCCCCCATGTTGGTCTTCGGAAGTGATTCAGAAGATGAAGTTAACGCCGTGTTCTCCAATCGGCTGTCAATACAAACACCCCCTGGCAATGACCATAGTTTGCAAATCACCATGGTACTGCGAGAACACTACAAGGATCTCGACACACTTCAAGCTCACAATGTGCAGGACCTGCGAACATTTTACGTCCCTCCCAGGCAAAGGGGTGAGAAGGCGATCCTATTCTACCGATCCTCAGAGTCGAAAGTAGAGAAAGAGATCTGGCATGGCGCGGATGCTACACTCGACAGGCTCCAACCCATCCGTCTGCCCAGATACTATACAAATGGATTAAAGAGGCTATTGAAGCGCCAAGGAGTACCCTTAAAACAGACTGTTCGACAAGCTGGGTTCTACAACAGGATCTGGGATGTCCCTGGGACTCAACGCAAATTGCCCAACGGGAAAATGGAAACACTTGGGCTTGGATACGCGAGAACCGGAAAATGGGGACGGGCCCACAGCAGCTACGCTATATATACTTTTGATGAAGAAGAGGACGCCCTGTCAGGAGATGCCAACCCCTCATCAAAACTAGATCCCGCGATTGAAATGCCGAGTCCGTCGTTTGAACAACGAATGGACAACCCTATCAGGAAAGTGGGTCAGAAAGCTCGGGAAGACCACAACCGCGAGACGGCCATCTACGAGAAAGCCAAGACGCAACGCCTTCCCCAATAGGCTGTAAAGGATGAAAATGCCGCTCCTTGTCAACCTGATGTAAAGAAGGCTCAACGCAAAAGCAGAAATAAGTCGAAAGGCCAAAAAGGCGCTCAACAGCAGCAAAGCAGGGCTAAGAAGCCATGCAAACGGGAATCGAGCGTTATTGACCTATCCCTCATGAAGAAAATGGGTCGAGCATACTCGTTTCCTCGGGAAAAGACGAAGAAGATACTCGATCTTGCCCTAAAACACCAAATGCTTACATTGCCGGAGTCTAAACACCCCGAACAAGCGGGCGAAGCCTCACTCCCAGACTATTGCTCTTACCATCGAGTGATAGGTCATTCTCTCGAAGATTGCTTCACCTTCAAGAATTGGGTCGAGGATCAGTATCAGCTTGTCAGATTCGCCTTATCCGACGACTGGAGGGTAACGCCGCCACAAAGGCACGAACCCAAGGCCGCAAAAGCAAAACCAGATCCACCTCAGTCCTGGAAGCGGATTCGCACCTGTTACACGATTACGATATTAAAAGAAGAGCCCGAGAATATGGATGACCTTCCCTGGTGCTTTGAGAACAGCGACGATGAGGTGGTCTCAGAATTTCCGCCAGCTCCGAAAGAACTGGAAGATGGCATACACACTACTGCAGATAACCTCAAGAAGATTGAGTTGGGATCGGCAGATGACCCGCGACCGACATTTGTCAGCGAGCTGCTATCTGAAGAAAGGGTGGCTGCTTTAAAGAACGTGCTTCTACGACATAAAGACTGCTTCGCGTGGAACTACTCCGAGATGCCAGGATTAGATCCAGAGATTGCTGTGCATAAGTTAGCAATATCCCCGGATATCAAGCCAGTCAAGCAGGCGCCAAGAAGGATGCGACTCGAGCTTGAAATGAGCATCAACGCCGAAGTCAAGAAGCTGATCGATTCTGGATTTATCCAAGAAGTCCAATATCCCGACTGGATCGCCAATATCGTCCCGGTAATGAAGAAAAATGGGACGGTACGCATATGCGTGGATTTCAGGGATCTTAATAAAGCTTGCCCGAAGGACGATTTCCCAGTACCGGTAACCGAGCTAATGATAGATAACACGTCCACTCATGAGGTTTTCTCCTTCATGGACGGTTCATCAGGATACAATCAGATAAAGATGCATCCCGAAGACCAGAAGCACACCGCTTTCCGGACCCCTTTGGGTATATTCTGCTACAGGGTTATGCCCTTTGGTCTAAAGAACGCCGGTGCTACCTATCAAAGGGCCATGACAAAGATCTTCGACGATCTCATACATGACATTGTCGAGTGCTATATCGATGACCTTGTAGTGAAGAGCATGTCGTACGAAGAGCATTTAAAACATCTGGAGACTGTCTTTCAACGCCTTCGTCAATATAATTTGAAGATGAATCCCCTCAAATGCGCGTTTGGAGTCTCCTCGGGTAAATTCCTGGGATTCATCATCCGACATCGAGGTATCGAAATAGATCCATCTAAGATCAAGGCGATCATGGAAATGCCTCCGCCAAGAACCCTCAAACAGTTGCGGTCTCTCCAAGGGAAGCTCGCATATATCCGGCGGTTTATCGCTAATCTTTCAGGCAAATGCCGTCCTTACAGTCACCTGATGAAGAAGGGAACCCCATTCGTCTGGGATCAAAAATGCCAAAGTGCGCTAGACGAGATCAAGCAATACCTGCAGAACCCGCCGGTGTTGGCTGCTCCGGTTAAAGAAAAACCTCTCATTCTTTATACAACCACCCTCGAAGGTTCTTTAGGCGCATTATGGGCACAAGAGGACGACCAAGGGAAAGAAAGAGCACTCTACTACTTAAGTCGAGTTCTGCTGGGGGCAGAAAGCAACTACTCTCCCATTGAAAAACATTGCTTGGCGTTAATCTTCGCAATAACAAAGCTCAGGCACTATGCATTGGCACATGAAGTCCGTCTCATCTCGAAGGTGGACCCTCTTAAATATCTGATGTCAAAGGCTATATTGACAGGTCGACTCGCTAAATGGGCTCTACTCCTGATGGAGTTCTCAATAACGTATCGACCTCTTAAGGCAGTGAAAGGCCAGGCCATTGCCGACTTCCTCGCTGAGCATCCAGTACCTGCTGGTTCTCCTCTGAACTGTGAGTTGCCAGACGAGCATGCATTTGATGCGATTGACGGCGGTAGTACCCGATGGGAACACTATTTCGATGGAGCATCCACCGTAAAGAAACAGAAACAGGGTATCCCAATGATCAAATCGGGGATAGGCCTCATCTTCGCAACTCCACAAGGAGGGATAATGCGCTTCGCCTTCTCCTTAACAGAGCCGAGGACAAACAATGAAGCTGAATACGAAGCTCTGATAGCAGGCCTCGAGATCGCCATCGACATGGGAATCGAAAATCTCCTTATATACGGGGATTCCCAATTGGTCGTTAGTCAAGTAAATGGTGACTGCCAAACGTGCAA
Organism: Agapanthus africanus; assembly: GCA_030015575.1. Taxonomy (NCBI): domain Eukaryota; kingdom Viridiplantae; phylum Streptophyta; class Magnoliopsida; order Asparagales; family Amaryllidaceae; genus Agapanthus; species Agapanthus africanus. The sequence continues at coordinate 686,312,226 of CM057343.1, forward strand.
ACCAGAATTGGTGAAGTACGGCGAAAAGGTGCAACAACTATTGACCCAAATTCCCTCCTATACTTTGGAGAACATACCACGTGCGGAAAACAGCAAAGCAGACGCGTTGGCCAAACTTGCTAAAGAACTGGCTGACGAGAACCTTGATGACGTCAGAATCGTGGTACAAAGCCGTCGAGTGCTCGCCCCGGCAGAAATACCTCCGGAATTATATAAAGAGAAGGGAGCGACTGAGCAGGCGACCCTACAAATAAAAGACCGCGAGAAGGCTGAAGACTGGAGGGAAGTCTTCATAGACTATTTTAAGTCCCACCGAATGCCCGAAGAAGCGTCTTCAAGACATCAGCTCATCAAACGAGCTCTATTTTTTGCTTTTGTTAACGACACTCTATACAAAAAATCATTTGATTCTCTATGGCTGAGATGCCTAGGACCTGACGAAGCAGAAAGAGTCGTTGAGGAAGTTCACGACGGACTCTGCGGTTCTCACCAAGCAGGCCCAAAGATGAAGTTAAAAATTAAACGGATGGGTTACTATTGGCCCACAATGACCCAGGACTGCCTCGAGTATGCGAAGCAATGCCACTCGTGCCAGATTCATGGAGACTTTATCCACCAACATCCGAACCCACTACACCCAACGGTGGCCAGCTGGCCATTCGAAATGTGGGGAACTGATATAGTTGGCCCCATCGAGCCAGCATCGTCCCGGGGACATCGTTTCATCCTGGCGACAACTGATTACTTCTCCAAATGGGCAGAAGCAGTACCGCTGAGGGAAGTGAAGACGGAGAATATCCTCCACTTCTTCAAGACGCACGTCATCTATCGGTTTGGAACCCCACGGCGGATTATATCCGATAACGGGCCAGCCTACAGAAGCCATAAGATTAGCCGCTTCGCGCAGCAGCACAATATAGACTGGAGATATTCTTCAGTTTACAACCCACGATCTAACGGTCTGGCCGAGGCCTTCAATAAGACCTTGACGAAGATCATAAAAAAGACCGTTTTCCGGAATAAGAGAGACTGGCACGAGAAGCTGCAAGAAGCCCTTTGGGCTTATCGAACTACATTCAAGACGGCCACGAACGCAACGCCGTACGCGTTGGTATTTGGGACGGAAGCAGTGCTCCCCCTCGAGATAGAGTTACCCTCTCTACGAGTGGCAGTCCACTACGAGCTGACGGACGAAGAAAACGCTCACCTTCGGCTTGAGGAGCTTGATGCCCTCGTTGAAACCCGGCTCATAGCGCAACAACATCTAGAAGCCTACAAAGAAAAGATGACGCGCTCGTACGAAAGATTGACCAGGCCGAGGACATTCCGCCAAGGCGAACTCGTACTAGTGGTCAAAAGACCTATGATCCCCAATCGTGCCAAGCGGGGAAAATTTGAGCCAAACTATGAAGGCCCGTACATCATAGACAAGGTCTACCAGGGTGGAGCCTATCTACTCATGGACATGCACGGTGAAAGGCCTTTCAGGCCAATAAACGGCCGCTTCTTAAAGAAGTACTATGCTTAATGAGCCACAGCCTGGGTCAATGATGGATGACGACGACTATGTCCGCTCGCTATCTTCCTAAGCTCAGACTTTACAAGCAGCAGCCGGCCTTCCCCTGAACGACGGACCGAAACGTCCTTAAACTATCGACGGACCGAAATGTCTTTAAACTAACAATGGACCGAAACGTCCTTAAACTAACAACGGACTGAAATGTCCTTAAACTAACAGCGGACCGAAATGTCCTTAAACTAACGACGGACCGAAACGTCCCTAAACTACTACCGCAGTATCCTTAGGCTGACGAGATAAAAAAAGGAGAAAAAGAAAAATATTAAAAAAAATGATGAAAAAACGGTATGTCCATAATCAAAAAGGGCACGGATGAAAACCCGAAAGGGCTCCGTGAGTAAAAACAGCAGGGCTACCGGCAAGTATTCGTGAAAACCCGAAAAGGCGCGACCTTGTAAAAAAAAAAAGAAAAAGAATAAAAAAAAACGGTATGTCCATGAGCAAAATGGGCACGGATGAAAACCCAAAAGGGCTCCGTGAGTAAAAACAGCAGGACTACCGGCGAGTGTTTGTGAAAACCCGAAAGGGCGCAACCTCGTTAAAAGACACTTATAGGGTCCTCTCGACCTTGTAAGGAGAAACCACCTGCGTGAGATCCTTACGACTCACAAAGGAGCAACACACTTAGGGATCCTCACGATCCCTAAGGAGAAAATACACTTACGAGATCCTCACGACTCGTAAGGAGAACTCTCTTATGGGACCCTCACGGCTCGTAAGATTTGAAAGTCTTAAGTTACAGAGACCTAAACCTGTGCTTAAGCAATCCCCCACAACCTTCGATAATGCCCTACAAGTAGTCCAATCTTGACCCTTGTATACAATCCACGGGCGCGAATAAGCATTTCCCTAACTAAGTCCCATCCGAGACTAGGGATATGTTTGCATGGTAAACAACCCTTGAAAATCCTCTCGACTTACAAGGAGAAAACCCTCCCGTAGGATCCTTACGACTTACAGAGGAACAATACACTTAGGAACCCTCACGATTCCTAGGGAGAAAATACACCTATAAGATCCTCACGACTTGTAGGGAGAAATACCTTTGTGAGACCCTTACGGCTCATGAAGTCAAAAGCCTTAGTCGACAGGACCTTAACCCTGTTTGCTAAGCCACCTTTGTTCAACATCGACAGAGGCAAATGATGATTCGCTCCTGGAAATATTCCAGTTGCAGCGATGCTGATGCCTGAACCGGTATCAAATCCCAAGTTCTTTCATGGCAAATGATGATTCGCTCCTGGCAATATTCCAGTCGCAGCGATGCTGATGCTAAGATTGGTATCAGATCCCAAGTTCCACACTCGCAATATATTAAAAAAAACAGCAAGCCATACGTGCATACGAAATAGCCGAAATGATGGGGCAACTTGCAATAAAAATCAGCAAGTAAAAAACATGTATGCATAAAAAAATAGCCGAAATGATTGGGCAACTCGCAATAAAAAGCAGCGAGTAAAAATAAAGTAAATAGCCGAAATGATTGGGCACCGCGAAAAATAGCCGAAATGATTGGGCAATCGCGATTCTCGCGATATAAAATGCTGAAATGATAGAGCATCGCGGAAAGAATAAAAAATGATGAAAGAATGAAACTTTTTGCCCTACAGGTGATGCTACATCAATCCCTGTATACAATCCAGGGGCGCAAACAAAGAAAGAGTCGCACTCTTCCCCCCTCCCCCCAAGTTTCACCAAAGAAGAAGAAGCCAAATCTCGACGTGCCAAAGGAGACTTGGAGATCGTCTCAACGCTCGTCTCGTAACGACGAACACAACTTCAAGCTAAACGAAACAGCGGCAACTCCCAGTTCCATGGCTCGGCGGTATACATATCGCCAACAGTCAAACCTCCATCCCGTGAAATGCGGATACAATCGACAAAATTCCTGGTTACGTGGAACGCGGATAATGTCACTCTTTGACCCCGTGTGAAGCATCCAGAGCGGAGCCTAGTCCTCGCCGAGCATGGCAGTGAACCCGTGGGAAGCATCTAGTGCAAAATTCCTGGTTACGTGGAACACGGATAACGTCACTCTTTGACCCCGTGGAAAACGTCCAGAGCGGATCCTGGTCCTCGCAGAGCACGGCAGTGAACCCGTGTGAAGCATCCAGAGCGGAGCGTCCTCGCCGAGCGCGGCAGTGAACCCGTGTGAAGCATCTAGTGCAAAATTCCTGGTTACGTGGAACGCGGATAATGTCACTCTTTGACCCCGTGTGAAACATCCAGAGCGGAGCCTAGTCCTCGCCGAGCACGGCAGTGAACCCGTGTGAAGCATCTAGTGCAAAATTCCTGGTTACGTGGAACGCGGATAACGTCACTCTTTGACCCCGTGGAAAACGTCCAGAGCGAATCCTGGTCCTCGCAGAGCACGGCAGTGAACCCGTGTGAAGCATCCAGAGCGGAGCCTAGTCCTCGCCGAGCGCGGCAGTGAACCCGTGTGAAGCATCTAGTGCAAAATTCCTGGTTACGTGGAACGCGGATAATGTCACTCTTTGACCCTGTGGAAAACGTCCAGAGCGGATCCTGGTCCTCGCAGAGCACGGCAGTGAACCCGTGTGAAGCACCCAGAGCGGAGCCTAGTCCTCGCCGAACACGGCAGTGAACCCGTGTGAAGCATCTAGTGCAAAATTCCTGGTTACGTGGAACGCGGATAACGTCACTCTTTGACCCCGCGGAAAACGCCCAGAGCGGAGCCTGGTCCTCGCCGAGCACGGCAGTGAACCCGTGTGAAGCATCCAGAGCAAATACCGGACTGTGGAGTCCTTAAAATCCACGGACTATGACGTCCTTAACCTCGACCGCAATGTCTTAAAACTAACGAGCAACCACCCCGATTCCCTACGGATTCTCCCTTGGTTAAAGGGTACATCTCTTCACTCCTTTGATACTCGGCGTTGTAATTCCTCAACGTCTTCAAAGAGGTGACGGGTCCCTGCGACCAAACATCGGACTGTGGAGTCCCTAAATCCACGGACTATGAGGTCCTTAACCTTGACCGTGATGTCTTAAAACTAGCATCGGACTGTGGAGTCCCTAAATCCACGGACTATGAGGTCCTTAACCTTGACCGTGATTTCTTTAAACTACGATACCTTGAGCGACCCCTGAACCCGTGAAATACGGATAAGGGCGACCACATCCAGCACTTGCAGGCCCTCACGACCTATAAGGAAGAAAACTCTCTTGTGAGATCCCTACGACTCTCAAGGGAAAACCCGCTTAGGAATCTTCACGATTCTTAAGAAGGACTTACACCTATGGGATCCTCTCGACCAGTACGAAGAAAAACTCTTTATGAGACCCTCGTGGCTCATAAAATACAAAAGTCTTAGGAGGCAGATCTTAACCCTGAATCCTGAGCCATCGTTGTCCTGCAAGGAGATCAAGATAGAATATCCGCAGAATACATTCAATAGAAAGGGGACACACCATTGAAGAGAAGAATATGTCTTCATTTATAAACCTCCCTTCGACAACAATACTCGATCTAAAGCCAGCACAAACCACCCGATACGGGAGATAACGTGGCAAGTTTCTGATCTGTATCCTATCAAGCACGCATTTGCAACTGTACGAATGTTTAAAAGGAAATGTTGCCCGAGGCACTGATGTGCATGCAACGCAACGATGGTGCTCGTAATTAAAGAAAAACAGACAGCTCATTTACGCAAGCAAGACACACGTACGACTATCTGACAAGCATGAAAATTCAACAGAAAGCATGCAAGCCACCAATGATTAAAGGAGTACATTGATTCAAACATACTACATCGGTGGGAAAAGATTACCAAACAAGGGATCAGAAATACAAGGGTTAACAAAGCAAAACACAAAATTCTCCAACTCCTTCTCCGCCTTCTCCAGCACGTCAAAACGGCGGTTTTCGCGAGGAGTCGCTCCCCACCGGTTGGAGCCGTGCTCATCAGCGAAAGCAGACATAACGGCCCGACAAGCTCTTATCCGACTCAGTAAATGAACTGAGTGATCCTTCAGAGCTTGAGTGATTAGACAAGCCTCATGAAAGCACTCAAGCTTGTCCTCCACCGCGTCAAGCATTGCCGAAGTCATCTCCGCCGGATGAGGGGGTATATCGGCAAGCACAGACTGGAGGATCATCCGGAGCCAAATGGAGCCCATGGGAAGAGGAGAGCCCCGATGGGTCAGTAGCTCGTACATCACCGTGTCACATTGAGCGTCGGTGAGAAGGGGATCCGCCAGCCGCGCAGCGAAGCGAGGAATTATCTCCTCAAGGGGCACCTCCCATGGTTGCCGACGAGCATGGGGACGATCGCAAGCCATGGAGATTGATCGGGTTCTCAAAGATGACCACCTTAAGGTATGAATGGGTTTCTCTGTGAAGAAAAGAAGTAAGGCATAAGGTTCAGGTTATAAAGGGGAGCATTTAATGCTATGCACAAAAAAATGTTGTCCATGGTGGGACAATTCTCAAAGCCCGAAAAGAAGGGGAGAGCGTTGGAAATGAAATCCAACGACGCATTGGAATTAGGTTAGGGAAATGAAACGTCCCCATCAAGCAGATCCCTGCATACACAACACGTGAGCACTAGCCTTTGATGGAAAATGAGGCGGCACTGCACAGACACAACAGAGAACTAAGCTCTGAGAACGAGAATCAAATTCTTAAAAGAAAGGATTGAAAAGAAGGACATGAAAAAGTGAAGGCGCTTCTAAAAGGACGTTTCGTCTACCCTACTCCCCCAAAGCAGGTCCAGCGGTCACAAAAGTGACAGCGTTGCACTCACGTGCGGACACGTGAGAACAACGCTGTGGGGGCATTTGTTTCCTGATTTAAAGTCAGGAAAGCTTACGGAAAAGGCTTCAGAAAAAGGTCACGTGCTTACACGTGACCAGCAGTCACGTGTTGGCACGTGACATCTAAAAGCATCGGCGGGGCAAATTCAGTTTCCCAACTACATCGAAGAAAAGGGCTTCAGAAAGGGTCACGTGCTCCCACGTGACCTGGGTCACGTGTTGGCACGTGACAATTACAAACGGCTTCAAAGGCAAACCGGTTCCCTGATCAAACCAAGGAAAAGGTTTCAGAAAAGGTCACGTGCTCCCACGTGACCAGGGTCACGTGTTGGCACGTGATGATCAAAAGCAGCAGACTTGTTCTCCAGTGAAATCAAAGAAAGAGGCTTCAGACAAAGGTCACGTGCTCACACGTGACCAGTGGTCACGTGTTGGCACGTGATGACCAAGCAGCAACCAGAAGACAGAGCGTAAAAAGAAAGAAGAAGGCTCGTTCCAAGGGGGTCACGTGCCCACACGTGACCATGAGTCAAGTGGTCACACGTGACCGGCTTTCAAAGCCCATTTTGTTAACAGAATTAAATTCTGAAAGAGATTCAAATCTTTCCAAAGGAAAGCGATTATCTGGAACCAACCGAATTAAAGATCTAAAGATGATTGAATATCATCTATCTATGGAAAAATCCTGAACTTGGAAAGATTTCCCCTTTAAATCTAACAGAAATAACAAAGGAGAATCCCTGGATTTGAAATCCAATGGTGAATAAAATTCACCTAATAATCCAAAGGTCCAAAACGAATGATGGATGCAAATCAAATCTCTCAATGAAGATTCGTCAAAAAACCAATTGACTCGGCTGCTTCTCCTATAAATAGGAGCCAAGAGACACGCAAAAAATATAGACGCAGAGGGAAGAAAAGGGAGAGAGCCTTGATACTTGAGAGGAATTTGGATCTTCTGCAAAAGAAAACCCTAGGTAAGAAAGGGAAGGTTTCATTGAAAGAAAGAGAATTTAATTCTCGACAGAGTTTAACTCTGATATAGAACAGAGGGACATATTTCTTCTCTCTTTGATGGAGGATCTGTAAAGTGCACATCTCCCCTTGAGTTGAGAATTTAATTCTCAATGGGTTGAGATCCTGCCATGCAGATCCAAAGCATAGAGAGGGAACGGAAGCACGAGAATTCTATTCTCACAGAACTATAGGAATTTAATTCCTTTAAAATAAAATTAGGGCTTGACCCTGTGTTATGGGAATTTAATCCCTTCAGAACAAAAAGAAACAGGGTTTAACCCTAATTAAGAACTTAGTTCTGTTGAAACAACGGGAGTTTAATTCTCTTAATCATAATTCTTTAACCAAGAATGGGAATTCTTTAAAGCTTTTATTAGGGTTTAACCCTATTCAGTTCTTCACATATATGAGGAATTTAATTCCTACAGAAAATTCAGAGTTCAACTCTATTCCAGAATATAAATCTTCAAAAGGAAGTAGGAATTTAATTCCTCTGGAATTTAAAGCTTTTTATTAGGGTTTAACCCTACGAGGAATTTAATTCCTGAAAAAAGATTAACAGATCTTCTAAACAACATACATAGAGGCAGGGTCACGTGCCACCACGTGACCCTCCCCCTAAAAGATCTACAGAAAGCCCTCTAGAGGCAGTGCCTCACGTGACTCACGTGACTCTTGACAGAAGCTTTAACACATAAGCGCTTGAATCCCCGTCACGTGATGGCACGTGATGCTCTAAAAGATGCATAGTCTCAGAAGAACAAGTGAAGGGAGGGCGCTCTCACGTGTTGCCACGTGACCCCTCTTGCCTTAGTGTTTAAACACTAAAACGGAACCCCTGAATTCAGTGACAAAACATTGTTTGGCCTTGGTGTAACACTAAGCACAGAACTATATTTGCAGTGTTCAACACTGATTACCGTAGTGTCCAACACTAGTTTGGGACTCCTGTTGCCAGCGTTTAACACTGGACTGTTTTAGTGTTCAACACTAATCTGAAAGCCTGGTTGCTGGTGTTTAACACCAACTATCTTTTAGTGTTGAAACACTAACTTATCAATCTTATTCCCAGTGTTCAACACTGATTTGTCTTTAGTGCTTAACACTAGACACTGGCCCAATTGGCCGAATGGATAGAGGCAAAGCCTCTCCTTCAAGGGACCAACAGGAAGTCAATATTCCAGACATGATTGGACTTAGCCCAAGATGGCCATAAGTCCTCAATTCGTAACTAACTGGGCTAATGGGCTCATAACATAATTAATTGGTCTTGATCCCAAATTGGGCCAAAGACTATTTAATCCACTCCGGTTCCAGGGTACATCTCTTCACTCCTTTGATACTTGGCGTTGTAATCCCTCAACGTCTTCAAAGAGGTGACGGGTCCCGATGACCACTTATTGATATGGACTGTGGGGTCCTTAAACTCATGGACTATGACGTCCTTAACCTCGACCGAGATGTCTTAAAACTAACAATGGACTGTGGGGTCCTTAAACCCATGGACTACGACGTCCTTAACCTCGACCGAGATGTCTTAAAACTAACAATGGACTGTGGGGTCCTTAAACTCATGGACTACGACGTCCTTAACCTCGACCGAGATGTCTTAAAACTAACAATGGACTGTGGGGCCCTTAAACTCATGGACTACGACGTCCTTAACCTCGACCGAGATGTCTTAAAACTAACAATGGACTGTGGGGTCCTTAAACCCATGGACTACGACGTCCTTAACCTCGACCGAGATGTCTTAAAACTAACAATGGACTGTGGGGTCCTTAAACCCATGGACTACGACGTCCTTAACCTCGACCGAGATGTCTTAAAACTAACAATGGACTGTGGGGTCCTTAAACCCATGGACTACGACGTCCTTAACCTCGACCGAGATGTCTTAAAACTAACAATGGACTGTGGGGTCCTTAAACCCATGGACTACGACGTCCTTAACCTCGACCGAGATGTCTTAAAACTAACAATGGACTGTGGGGTCCTTAAACCCATGGACTACGACGTCCTTAACCTCGACCGAGATGTCTTAAAACTAACAATGGACTGTGGGGTCCTTAAACCCATGGACTACGACGTCCTTAACCTTGACCGAGATGTCTTAAAACTAACAATGGACCGCAATGTCCTTAAACTACCTACGGACCGCAATGTCCTTAAACTACCTATGGACCACTATGTCCTTAAACTGGAACAATAGAGCCCAAACGCTCTTTTGTCGGATCTAAACGATCCCGTTTAAGTTGATCTTAGCCTCAAATATGGCTAACGTATCTTTAAACCTTCAAACAGACTGAACTATGAATCCCCCCAATCAACTTCGGTTCAAGGGTACATCTCTGAACTCCTCTGATATTTGTCGTTGTAATTCTTCAATGTCGTCAGAGAGGTGACGGGTCCCGACGGCCATACATTCAATGGACCACTATGTCCCTAAAATGGGGCAATAGAGCCCAAACGCTCTTTTGTCGGATCTAAACGATCCCGTTTAAGTTGATCTTAGCCTCAAATATGGCTAACGTATCCTTAAACCTTCAAACAGACTGAACTATGAATCCCCCCAATCAACTTCGGTTCAAGAGTACATCTCTGAACTCCTCTGATATTTGTCGTTGTAATCCTTCAACGTCGTCAGAGAGGTGACGGGTCCCGACGGCCATACATTCAATGGACCACTATGTCCCTAAAATGGGGTAATAGAGCCCCAAATGCTCTTTTGTCGGATCTAAACAATCCCGTTAAGTTGATCTTAGTCTCAAACTAGACTAACGTATCCTTAACAAACGTTTGAGTTGATCTCAGCCTCAAATATGGCTAATGTATCCTCAAACCAAACCCCCAAACCCAAATCTAAGATAAATACGGATTTGGACTAGTCCACGTCCTACGGGCGACGACATAACTCAGTCTCCGTATACAATCCACGGGCAACCATAAATAAAACAAAAACACACGACACGAAGTGACCATCTGGAGAAGGAGAAAGTTGTTACCGCAACGCGGTAGCGTAATTAACTGCAGGGGCTTACGCCTGCAGGGAAGAGCGTCCCCACAATCAAAAAACCCCTCAAGTGAGGGGGAATCTGACGAAGTCTGCTACATCGGACGCATCCGCTCAAACCTTCGATACACGGTGCCATAAATCAACTTGGCATCTTCGGAGAGGTGGACAGATAGCACCAATTAGCATCTGCCCCGAACCTCAGGCAATAGACGTCCCCGCATCTCGGCCGCCGTTCGGAGGGGAATTTATACATTCAAAAAATGACATCAATGATGACACTGCTGAAAACAGGTTTGGGTGGAGGTTTGTATTCACTAAATTATCTTCTGGCACTTGGCACTATACAATACAAGTTTTTATATATAATAAAAAAGTAGAAAGTGAAAAATTACATATGAAAGATAGAAATAGTTTTAAAAAAGCAAGAAAATTAGATGTTTTTTAAACGAAACTAGTAATAAGTAGTTATGAGCCGTTGTCCCAAGGGTTAGTGAGATGAAGGAAATTACTAATCTGAGAATAAAAATAAGTCTGAAAAATAGTTCGTATTCTTGAGGTCAAATATCTGAATATCGATACCCTACTATACGCACTTACACACATTTTGAAACTTGGGATAGTAGAGAATACCTTGAAATGCTCTTGTCTAAAAGACTTACTATAAAAAAAAAAGAAAAAAGAATATATATATATATATATATATATATATATATATATATAAGTGGTGAAGAAAAAAATGAACACTGGTTTTATAATTGCTTAAGGCAACATAAAAAAAAATTGCGAGTGCGCTTTATCACCTAGTGTCTTAGACCAACTGGTTTGGGATACACTGCTAAGCCTTAGGTGTTGCGAAACGAGAAATTATGCCTAAATGCGCAAGCACATTTTGTAATCGGTATGTTAGTATCTCAAGAAGTATTGACGGTCGCATGAAAAATATGTGAGCAATTTTATCGAAAATATTCACCAATTATAAAGTAATTTAGAAGATGGACAAGAGTATGATAGCTTTTATTGAATTCTCTAAGTGTAGGGATGTCTTTTACACACACGTAGGGGTATATGATCAATGTTTGGAGGAAAGATAGAGAGGAAAACTAAAGACGATATTTTATTGAGGGGTGATGTGATTTCTAACATGTTTTCACGACCATTAAGATATGGCTCATGACAACTGAAAAACTAGTGTAGTTGAAAACTCTTATTTTCAAGTTCTTTCTTTTATAGTTCTTATTTTAGTATGTAACTTTCACTATTTTTCTTTTATTGTAGAATTTTGTGGGTGTAATCCGCTGAAAACCCTCAGCAGACAACACTCCTCTTACCAGGACACCTAGAGGTTTAACGGCTTATTGCACATGCTCAGTGCAATCGTGTTGCCTACAAAAGTGTGCTACTTAGGTTTTTCTTTTTATTTTTCTCCTTCTCTTGAATAACTAGTTTGCTCGGGACGATCAAAGTTAAGTTTGGGGGTATTTGCTCAGTCGAAAATATCGTGCATTTGATATGACATTTTCCTTACTATTTTTAAATAATAAAAGGTGTTTATTATAAATATGACACATATGAGAGTTTATCTGTAAAAATACTATTTTTATATGTTTATATATTATAATTAACATTATGAAGGAAAATGTAAGCATATAATATCTATATAATATTTAGTCCATTTAAATATGCTTGCTTTATCAAATATCCTTAACCAATTTTCTTAAACTATAATATCATATCAAATGGTTAAGATAATATCTCAATAAAAACAAATTCTATTAACATTATTTGTTTAGATATTGTGCAGAAATTACATCAGGACTGGAATCAAGAAAATCCGAGTTGGCGAGATCAAATCTGCCGAAATATTCAAGTAAATCGAAGAAACCAATTCTGGCAGAGACTTAGAGAAGATTTCCAAAATCCAGATATTCAAAAGATCACCACATGTCAACTAAATGAAGCTCCAGAATTTTGATCCAATGATCACATTAAGATGCCGCCCAATCGCGGTCAAATGCCCATTATTGCGGCGGATCCGCGGTATCTATGGAGAGTTGGGATTTGAGATTTGGTGGCTACGATTCTAACAACTAGTTACCATATTAGAAAACTAGGGATTCTGGTTTTGCGACTATTTAAAGGACCGAGAGCCCCTCTTGGAAAAATCATCAAACCGACAAGATCACGAAGTTCAAGATGACTCAAGAATCCAGGCTGATCATCAGCTCTTCATCTACCGCCTTATGAAGAGATCGAGAAGCAAACTAGGGTTTTGTAATCATTTTCTAAAAGAACAAAGTGTAATTGATCAAGTTGATTAATAAAGGTAGTTGTTTTATTCTTATTACATTTTATTTTCTTTATTTACATCATGATCTCTATCCGTTCTTTTATCTCCATTATGCGCGAGTAATTCTCCGCTTGATAAGGTTCGTAGGATTAGGGTAGATCAATGGATGATTAAAATCCTTTAACTCCTTTTACGTCCTATAAAGTTTATAAATTTTATCAAAAGAATAATTAGCATCCTAATCTAACGCGCTATCAATTCATTGATATTCACGACCATGATTAAAGATTAGATTAACAATTATTTTGGTAAATGCTAGACATGAACGGAGATCCATGTCAAGATAGGGTTTAAGAGTGGGGACCCTTTTCCCCCCAGAAATCCTAATCTATATGCATCACTGTCGATCTAGTTTTAAATCTATTAAAGAATAAAAGGAGTAATTTTTAATTAATCATTCATAACTACTAAATCTTAACGAACCCTACAAACCCCTTTCTAATATAAAACCTACATCCGTAATTAATTTAGATCTATATCTTACATCCGTGTTTGATATAGATCTAGAATTTACAACCATTCTTCACTATTCATTATTCTTTCTCCTTTCCCAATCAACACGCCTAAAGTAAGATTAAAAGATTCAACGTTTTCCTGAGAACGACCCGTACTTATCTCGGTCTAGCTACACGCGACACCGTTATTGATGGCGGTTATTCTACAAACACAAACTCTAAAATCAATCAATCACTGACCAATCTAATTAAATCTAAATCTATATCATATTTTTAACACTTATCTATATTGAAAGCTATCAACAACACCTACATGTCATAGGATTTGATGAAAATTGTTTCTCTTAATCTGGTTTTTATTTTTGTGAAGAAAAATTCTTTTTATTTTTGTGAAGAAAAATTCTTTTTTAATCAGCGGCCAGCATCCTAGCTATCATGATGTTTATAGAGAGTACATCTCCTTGATGGGATGAAAGACCTTACCAATCAGAGAGTCTCTTGTTATATTCTTGATAGGATTTTGGCAGGATACAAGCCTAATAAGTAGTAAATTTTTACTACTAAATCACAATCACCTTTTACAAAATTACTTGTTTCTCTCTCTCTCTCTCATCCCACCTAAAATCCACCTTCAAATTCTCTTGAATACATTTTTTCTTAAAATAGTTGATAGAAAGAAGCCGTCAACAAAATAAATAAATATGATGAAAGGATTACTTTGCCTAACATCCAGAAGTGGAACAAAAATAACCGTGACGTGAGTAACTGGTTAACTGAGAACATCAATTTATATATACATACACGGATCCATTTTAGCCATATAGAAAGAAAGGCATGTTACCATGCAAACATATAAAAAAAACTCTATTATCAAAAGCAAATACTATTATAAGCAATTCAAAATTTTCACTGTTGAATTATGTGTGATTAATAGTCCCATATTACAAAAACTAAGAGAGTTACATAGCAATAAGATATAAATATGCCCCACACAAAAAGACTCAAGTCTATTTCGATAGACCTCATTTATATTGAAAACCCATGTGCACTTATATATGTTCCCCAACACTTCTCAAATATTAAATATTAAAAATAATATGGTATCAAAGCTCGGATCAGCAGCACCTCTAAGAGAACAGTACAAGCACCAATAGTATGAGTGCCTCGGATAGATTAACCCTACAGGTGTTGTGCGACCATGTACAACATTGATTCTTAAGTGGCTTTGAGAGAGTAGCTCTACAAGTAATGTGTGGTCTGAAGCTTAACTCTGTTTGGCTGAACCTTATCTATATTGAAAGCAATCAACAACTCCTCACGTCTCATATGATTTGATGAAAATTGTTTCTCTCAAGTTGGTTGTATTTTTTGCAAAGAAAAATTCTTTTTTTTAATCAGCTGATGCATCTTACCAGCATTCTATCATGATGTGTAATACCCCAGGTATTATCCGGCATACCTATATATACCAGATAAGCATGGGGGCCCACTATAAAACAATGAGGAATTTTTGGAATACATTCCGAAAGAGAACAGATCTGTACTATAAATGGAATGATACCACTCTTCAATACAGAGACGTCTTTTAAGTGAACTGGCACTACAGGAGTTTGAGAACTCCGTAGTTAAGCATGCTCGGGCCAGGGAAGTCCTGGGATGGGTGACCTCTTGGGAAGTGACCCCTGGTCGGGTCCGGTTCGTTCCGAAGGACAAAACCGTGCGGTTTCGGCCAGAGCGGACAATACTCTCTTTATTGGTGGTGGGGCATGACAGAATGGTATCGGAGCCGGGTTCCTCAATAGTAGGTCTGTGGTTCGAGAACGAACCATTGTTCTAAGTGGGGGATAATGTAATACCCCAGGTATTATCCGGTATACCCATATATACCAGATAAGCATGGGGACCCACTATAAAACAATGGGGAATTTTCGGAATAATGTAATACCCCGGGTATTATCCGGTATACCCATTTATACCAGATAAGCATGAGGACCCACTGTAAAAAAATGGGGAATCTTCAAAATACATTCCGAAAGAGGACAGATCTGTACTATAAATGGAATGATACCGCTCATTAATACAGAGGTGCCTTTTAAGTGAACTGACACTATATGAGCTTGAAAACTCTGTAGACAGGTTCCTCACTAGTAGGTTTGTGGTTCGAGGACGAACCATTGTAAGTGGGGGGAGAATGTAATACCTCAGGTATGGGACCCATATATATTAGGTATTATCACTCTTCAATACAGAGGTGCCTTTTAAGTGAACTGGCACTACAGGAGTTTGAGAACTCCTTAGTTAAGCTTGCTCGGGCCAGGAAAGTCCTGGGATGGGTGAACTCCTGGGAAGTGGCCCCTGGTCGGGTCCGGTTCGTTCCGAAGGACAAAACCGTGCGGTTTTGGCCAGAGTGGACAATACTTTCTGTATTGAGGGTAGGGCATCACAGAATGGTATCAGAGCCAGGTTCCTCAATAGTAGGTCTGTGGTTCGAGGACGAACCATTGTTCTAAGTGGGGGAATGGAGAATCTTCGAAATACATTCCGAAAGAGGACAGATCTGTACTATAAATGGAATGATACTTCTCTTTAATACAGAGGTGCCTTTTAAGTGAACTGACACTACATGAGCATGAGAACTCCGTAGTTAAGCGTGCTTGAGCCAGGGAAGTCCTGGGATGGGTGAACTCCTGGGAAGTGGCCCCAGTTTGGGTCTGGTTCGCTCCGAAGGACCAAACCGTGCGGTTTCGGCCAGAGCGGACAATACTTGGGGGTGGGGGCATGACAGAATGGTATCAGAGACAGAGACATGTTCCTCACTAGTAGGTCTGTGGTTCGAGGACGAACCATTGTAAGTGGGGGAGAATGTAATACCTCAGGTATTATCCGGAATACCCATATATACCAGATAAGCATGGGGATCCATTATAAAACAATGGGGAATTTTCGGAATACATTCCGAAAGAAGACAGACCTGTACTATAAATGGAATGATATCACTCTTCAATACAGTGGCCCCTGTTCGGGTCCGGTTTGCTCCGAAGGATAAAACCGTGCGGTTTTGGGCAGAGTGGACAATACTCTCTGTATTGGGGGTGGGTCTGTATTGGGGGCGGGGCATGACAGAATGGTATCAGAGACAGGTTCCTTACTAGTAGGTCTGTGGTTCGAGGACGAACCATTGTAAGTAGGGGAGAATGTAATACCTCAGATATTATCCGGTATACCTATATATACTAGATAAGCATGGGGACCTACTATAAAATAATGGGGAATTTTCGGAATACATTCCGAAAAAGGACAGACCGGTACTATAAATGGAATGATATCACTCTTCAATACAGAGACGCCTTTTAAATGAACTGGCAGTACAGGAGTTTGAGAACTCTGTAGTTAAGCGTGCTCGGGCCAGGGAAGTCCTGGGATGGGTGACCTCCTGGGAGGTGGCCCCTGGTCCTCAATAGTAGGTCTGTGGTTCGAGGACGAACCATTGTTCTAAGTGGGGGAGAATGTAATACCGGGAATCTTCGGAATACATTCCGAAAGAGGACAGACCTGTACTATAAATGGAATGATATCACTCTTCAATACAGAGATGCCTTTTAAGTGAACTGGCACTACAGGAGTTTGAGAACTCCGTAGTTAAGCATGCTCGGGCTAGGGAAGTCCTGGGATGGGTGACCTCCTGAGAAGTGGCCCCTGGTCGTGTTCGGTTCGTTCCGAAGGACAAAACCGTGCGGTTTCGGCCAGAGCGGACAATACTCTCTGTATTGGGGGTGGGGGCATGACAGAATAGTATCAGAGCCAGGTTCCTCAATAGTAGGTCTGTGGTTCGAGGACGAACCATTGTTCTAAGTGGGGGAGAATGTAATATCGGGAATCTTCGGAATATCTGTACTATAAATGGAATGATATCACTCTTCAATACAGAGGCGTTTTTTAAGTGAACTGACACTACAGGAGTTTGAGAACTCCGTAGTTAAGTGTGCTCGGGCCAGAGAAGTCCTGGGATGGGTGACCTCCTGGGAAGTGGCCCTTGGTCGTGTCCGGTTCGTTCCGAAGGATAAAACCATGCAGTTTCGGCCAGGGCAGACAAATCTTTTAAGTGGGGCTTTTCCAGTTTCGCTAAAGAGATCACTCCCGGTGAAGAGATCTCGGCTCTTTCCTCATCAAATATGGTGCAGGGTATATCATATATACCGCGGTGCAAAGCAAGAACTATTTAACCTGTCAAAAACTAAATCGTGAGTTTGTAGCATCTGCCAGTTTTGCTAAAGAGGTCACTCCCGGTGAAGGGATCTCTGATTTTTCCCCATCGAATAAGGTGCTGGGTATATCATATATACTGCTGTGCAAAGCAAGACTGTAGCTACTTTTTTTATAAAGTTTTGATTCTACAACAACTTTTAGGTTTCTTTTCTTTTATTAATCTCATTATAAAAAATCCCATCAATTAATGCTTCCTAAGCATCATAGAAGAAACGAAAGCAGTAATATTTATATATCAACATATATATATATATATATATATATATATATAGTATAAGCATTCGTCTCAGGCAGTTATATGATCTCATCACAGAACATTGCAGCAGAAGATAACATATGAAATATTGGATATACTAGGACGTCCGTGTTTTATATCGAGCCTGTATAAAACGCGGATTCCACGGTCGCGATGATTAGCCAAACCCACATCCCTAGACCCCTACGAGAGCGGCAAGCAACACTGCCAATTCTAGGGTTAGGAGACCCGGTCTCGACTCCTCGAGATGCCTGCCACTGGATCCTAGAACCCGGTTACTTGTGCTCCCCTCCTTGGGTACCTAATGCGGATATACAATGGTGATATCATCCTCATCCCGAAAGTGCTCCAATAAAAGAATATTACATACAAATGAATTTTACATGAATGAAAATAAAAACCCTCATCTCACATAAAACCCCCGGCTATTCAGAACACGACGATCCAATACAACATATCACAGCAACACATAATATCTCATATCATCAACGTAAGAAAGAATGTGTATTCCGATTGTCGTTGATGTATAGCAACGAAGCCGGCGATACCCCACATACTACGCTTACGGTCACAGAAAAGAAAGTGTAAAACTACAACATTTGGAATCCACAATTACTTTAGACATCATAAATCCGAAATATCACATACTTCGCATTTCATGCCTAACTATATGAATTCCACATATTGTATCACATTCCAGATAAACAGACAATATTAAACTTTCTGATCGAATAATCAAATACCCAAGATTTCCTAAATAGCTCAACACTTGAGCGGAGTTCAAAAAATCCCAGAATATGTCACAGTACCAATGGTCCAGCCATAGAAGGGTCAAACCAACGCCTCACATGTGGCAACGCCGTCTGCCCCAAACCTTAAGGTTTAGAGGCGGTTCAGACGGTCACATAATCGGTTAAGGTTTGTGTTCTTCTAGAGGGTCCACCGCGTTACTTGCACGTTTTTCCGAAATATTTAAACTCAAGAAAAATTCAACACTTGAAAGTTTTTCATGTCGGAAAAAAGTGAGTTAATGATATCCGTTCGAACATTTAAACAGTTTCTAAAATATCCGGAAAACAGAACGAAGTTAAACTTTCCGATCGAATCGACGAGTACTGAAAAATCCCCAGAACACTTAACACTTGAGTAAGATTAAAAATACCCAGAACCAGCTACAAATACCTACGGATATAGCCTTCAAACACGTATCCCCAATTCCCACATATAGCCGCGGAACCGCCGCGACAAGCATGTTCTTGCCGCGGTTCCGCGGCTCTTTGAAAGCCTTGGGGGCTCGTATTTCATGGATATCCTTAGAATTCCCTGCTGATTTTTTTGAGTATTTTTAATGCAGAAAAAGCCAACTTTTTAGAAAATTTCCAGAGAGAGGGTCTAGTTCAATGTTTCGGGGTTCGATCAGAGTTTTAACTTCGTATACACGTCGCCTAATATTCTAGCTAGGCTCTCATACCACTGTAGGGTTCCTAGGCACTCATACAAGGGTCTATAAGATATCAACCATGCCCGATTTAAAATTTAGACGTGCCGAACAACCCAAAGCTAGGATCTTTGCTAGATTATTAGGGTTAAATATGCAAGTAAATATCTTTACAACTAAGAGTGAGGGATTACAACCTTTGTAGTCCGCTCCTTCGCTTCATAAGTTCCGAGTAGAAGTCCCTTCGCCGCGATCCACGATCTCCCGGACTCAAGAGAGGCTCCACAACCCGAATAATCCATGCTTACTTGTAGTCTTCCTTTTCTCCGATTATCTACCTTGAAATTCCTTTAACTCAAGCTCTTTCTCACTAATGAGGTGAACACCCTAATCTAATTGGCTAGATTAGATGAGAATGATGAAGTAGGATTTATGCTCTCTTTTATTATCAAATTCTCACACTAAATCATCACATAAAGAAAACCTAAAAAGCTTTTTCAAAGCTCAAGGAAGAAGAAGAAGAATATGAATCAATTATCCTTTTGTGATGAATAATGAAAAGTTAATATGATTACAAATGTAACCATGGTCAAGGATGAAAAGGCTAACCCATGTAGAGATTTAAGCTAGGGTGAAGGGTTTGGGTTGGGTTAGAAATATCTAGCAAAATATCAAGCATAATATTTTTTGCTAGAAACAAAGTAAATCCTTCTAGAAGTATCAAGAAAGAACTAACATAAATCAAACCCTAACCTTATTTGATCTCCACTAAACATGTTGCATTAGTAATCATATCATGTTATAATATTATATATCACATATATAATATATTTTGTAACAAAAGAAAATAATACAATTAACATATATCGCATATATATCAATATATTATCCGGTGAGAAAATGAAATAATAAAACGAGCCAATATTAGATAATGTAATGTAATATATCACATATATAATTATACATTAAATTATCGAATCAACATTTGATCCGACAATCCGGCTATATCGAATATAACCGACTAATATATCATGTACCGATTCATCGAATCAACACTTGATCCGATGACCCGGCCCATATCAAAATATCGCAAGAATATAAAACGGTATCTCATATCGTATTATCCTCGGTCCTGCACATATCACATATGTGCCCCTACTCCGTTTTGCCTGAGTCAAGAAACCTCTGTGTAGGACTCTAAAGAATCGTCAATATGCTGGTAGCAGGTGATGATCATATCAAACACCCACAAGCTGCAAGCGGTCAGCTAAACGTAACAGCCACACAGGTATTGAGCTATCAAAAGATCAACAAGTAAGCCTGTACATTCTCCTGTGAATCCAATCAGTAACACTCCCGTACAGTCCGGTCTCTTCGTCTGATATCCTGCATATCCAGTCTAGGGGTGGTATACGTCAGACCCCAATAACCGATAACGTGTCGATGTGAGGCTCATAACAGGTCGAGAACCTACTGATAACACTTACCAGTAGTACTCAATATCCGCCCTGGCCAGGGACTTCCAGTTATAGCCAATCGAACACAGCACAACATCAACTCCCTATACCGGGAGAGACGAATCCCCTCCTATCGCTCATTGCCTCCATGTGATTCGGGACTGTATCCAAAAGCCAGCGTTTTGCACGCCCTCTTGGACGTGGTAAGGTGTAAATCAAAGCACAGTGGGAATCACACAAGACTCTATGATGATCTCGGGTCTACAAACTACCATGTACCAGTGTCACCAGAGAACTGCCATCTGACGTGAGGTATAATACCATCTGGGAGTTCTCGGCGAGTCCGTACAGTGTACCCAGTCTCTACTGAGCACCCGTACACCATCCTTGATGTCAAACACCGATGGATATGGGATCATCCATCGCCCATCATATGGGTCAAGATGCGTATACGCTAGTCTACTCTGGTGTATCGATGCCTTGTCTCGATACACGCTCGACTAGGAACAGTTATAGGATGTACTCATTGACTACCCCGGACCCACTAGTACGATCTCATCATAGTCCCAGTAGTCGAGTACATATCCTAAGGGCTTTATCAACATGTGAGAATAAGACAGTAAACTAATATAAGTCAACATGTTAAGATAAAGTGAAACCAAATAGCATACTATCATGACGAGCAAGAAAGTCCTCTCTATATATATCCAAGCATCCATTATAATATATATCATATGTACAACAATGGCCTCTAGGGCATATATATAACTAACAGGCCCCTGGTCGGGTCCGGTTGGTTCCGAAGGACAAAACCGTGCGGTTTCGGGCAGAGTGGACAATACTCTCTGTATTGAGGGTGGGGCATGACAGAATGGTATTAGAGCCAGGTTCCTCAATAGTAGGTCTGTGGTTCGAGGACGAACCATTGTTCTAAGTGGGGGATGGGGAATTTTCGAAATACATTGCGAAAAAGGACAGATCTGTACTATAAATGGAATGATACTTCTCTTTAATACAGAGGTGCCTTTTAAGTGAACTAACACTACATGAGCATGAGAACTCCGTAGTTAAGCATGCTTGAGCCAGGGAGGTCCTGGGATGGGTGACCTCCTGGGAAGTGGCCCCAGTTTGGGTCCGGTTCGCTCCGAAAGACAAAACCGTGCAGTTTCGGCCAGAGCGAACAATACTTGGGGGTGGGGGCATGACAGAATGGTATCAGAGACAGACATGTTCCTCACTAGTAGGTCTGTGGTTCGAGGACGAACCATTGTAAGTGGGGGAGAATGTAATGCCTCAGGTATTATCCGGTATACCCATATATACCAGATAAGCATGAGGACCCACTATAAAAAATTGGGGAATTTTCGGAATATATTCTGAAAGAAGATAGACCTGTACTATAAATAGAATGATATCACTCTTCAATACAGTGGCCCCTGTTCGGGTCCGGTTCGCTCTGAAGGACAAAACCGTGCGGTTTCGGCCAGAGCGGACAATACTTTCCGTATTGGGGATGGGTCTGTATTGGGGGTGGGGCATGACAGAATGGTATCAGAGACAGGTTCCTCACTAGTAGGTCTATGGTTCGAGAACGAACCATTGTAAGTGGGGGAGAATGTAATACCTTAGGTATTATCCGGTATACCCATATATACCAGATAAGCATGGGGACCCACTATAAAACAATGGGGAATTTTCGAAATACATTCCGAAAGAAGACAGACCTGAACTATAAATGGAATGATATCACTCTTCAATACAGTGGCCCCTGTTCGGGTCCGGTTCGCTCCGAAGGACAAAACCGTGCGGTTTCGGTCAGAGCGGACAATACTCTCTGTATTGTGTATTGGGGGTTGGTCTGTATTGGGGGCGGGGCATGACAGAATGGTATCAGAGACAGGTTCCTCACCGGTAGGTCTGTGGTTCGAGGACGAAACATTGTAAGTGGGGGAGAATGTAATACCTCAGGTATTATCCGGTATACCTATATATTATACCAGATAAGCATGGGGACCACTATAAAACAATGGGGAATTTTCGGAATACATTCCGAAAGAGGACAGACCTGTACTATAAATGGAATGATATCACTCTTCAATACAGAGACGCCTTTTAAGTGAACTGTCACTACAGGAGTTTGAGAACTCCGTAGTTAAGCGTGCTCGGGCCAGGGAAGTCCTGGGATGGGTGAACTCCTGGGAAGTGGCCACTGGTCGGATCCAGTTCGTTTCGAAGGACAAAACCGTGCGGTTTCGGTCAGAGCGGACAATACTCTCTGTATTGGGGATGGTGCATGACATATTGGTATCAGAGATAGGTTCCTCAATAGTTGGAACCATGTGGTTCGATGGCAAACCATTGTTCTAAGTGGGGGAGAATGTAATACCCCAGGATGGGTGACCTTCTGAGAAGCGGCCCCTGGTCTAGTCTGGTTCGTTCCGAAAGGACAAAACCTGGTAGGTCGTAAATTTTTACTACCAAATCACTCACTCTCACTCTCACTCTCACTCATCCCAACATAATGGTATCAGAGAAGTCCTTGGATGGATGACCTCCTGGGAAGTGGCCCCTGGTCGGGTTCAGTTCTCTCCGAAGGACAAAACCATGCGGTTTCGGCCAGAGCGGACAATACTCTCTATATCGGGGGCGGGGCATGACATAATGGTATCAGAGATAGGTTCCTCAATAGTTGGAACATGTGGTTCGAGGGCGAACCATTGTTCTAAGTGGGGGAGAATGTAGTTTCTCAGGATGGGCGACCTCTTGAGAAGCGGCCCTGGTCTGATCCGGTTCATTCCGAAGGAACAAAACCTGGTAGGTCGTAAATTTTTATTACCAAATCACTCTCTCTCTCTCCCCCATCCCACATAAAATCCCAACATAAACTTCTTTTTCCATCCACACCGCTCTCCACTTCCTCCTCCAAAAATTCCTCCGACCAACCAAATAAATTCAAGAAACACCAAAACAAAAATTACATTAAAAAGAGAATACTTTTTCAATTTCAATTTTTCATAATTACAGACTGAAATCAAATGGGCCTCTCCAGCAGCCTCGGCGACACATCGTCGGAGTCGCTGCCGATCCTGATCCTCATCTCCGCCGTCAGGACCATCGCCTACCTCTACTCCCTCCTAGTCTCCCATCCACGTGGAGGCGGTGCCTCCTCCGCCGCTATCGGATCCAACCTCGCCGTCCTCTCCGTCCTCGCCGAAAAGCTCTCCTCGAGTCGCCCCTTCTCCTACTCCGGCGAAGGCGAGCGGTGCGTGTTCTGCATGGATGGGATCGGGGAGGGGGAGAGGGCCCGGCGGCTGTGGTGCTGCCACGTGTTCCACAGCGAGTGCGTGGACGGGTGGCTCTTTGACCGGATGAAGCTGAGCTGCCCGATCTGCCGGGCGAAGGCGGCGGCGGAGGATAGGATGGCGGAGGCGGAGAGGAGGGTGGGGACGGAGCTCATGGCCTGGCTGGCGCCGCACTGACTCTGATACCATGATGATAATGCCTGAGCGCTTGCTCTAGCATGGTGGTAAAACCCTATTGCTACTGTACTACTTTCAATGTGTGACATTCAAATCCTACATGGATCATGCTCTGGCTCTGGCTTGTCAGTCGGCATCTATGTACGATGTATAAAGGGCTGTCTCGTCTAGTTTTTTTTTCTTTCTTGAAGGTTAAATCTTGGTCCTTTTTTTGAAACTTTTTTCATATTTTAATTTCTACTTTGTGTTTTTTTTCATGTTTTGTATATGTTATGGGTGCTTGTGACATATGGAGATTATATATAATTAAAGGAAGTAAAGAGAGATAATATTGTACGCTGGTTATTGTAGAAATGTTTATCGAGACGTTATATGATAAAAAGGCTAAAATGCAGGAAACCTTTCTCAGTTTTGCCCGAAAAACAAGAAACCCTCATAAACTTGAAAAACATGCATTTTACCCCGTAAATTTAACACCGTTAATTTTTGTGGTGTATATTTTCCCTCTCTTTCTTCTTTATAATTTTCTTTTCTCCAAGCATTTTTTTGAATCACTTCTTCCTGGAAACTCTAATTCAAAAAATTATCCTTACTTTCTCTCTGATCCTCCAATAGATGAGCATAGATTCAAAAGAGTTGATTTGAAAAAGATGAAGAAAAAGAAAAGGGAGTATTAGGTTGGTCAATTAAATTTACTAGAGGAGTATTTTTGGCATAAAAGAGTCTGATAGATGGAAAAACTAATACCGTTTGATTTTTTACGGTAAAGTGCATGTTTTTCAAGTTGAGAGGGTTTTTCTGCTTTTCGGGCATTTTAGCCAATTACCTATAATTGATAAATTTTATTCAAGTTGAATAAATAAAGTTATCAATTAAGTTAGAACGTGTATTGCTTGAAAGACCTGTATTTTTTTTGGGAAAGATCTCCATTGGAATATGTATGAGCTTGTAACATTCGTGTTTTCTAACTATTGATTTTTTTTAGAATTTCAAAATCGCGTAGGTGATTACATCCAAAAATGCCTGCATGTGCCCAACGGCCCAAGATTCCGGTTCACTAACATCTTGGGGTCCGAAGAATTTGGCCAAGCGTCTCAAAATAGCTAAAGCGCCCACCAAGAAATGAAAATAAAAGATCCCTGATCAATCAACCAATCAACTATCAATTATCAATTTATTTTCAAATTATGCTTCAATTCAGTAGCTTTGTTACATTCATGCCATAGAAGCGGATTTAGCAGTTGCAACAACTTTCGACCCTAGGTAATTAACTAGCTATTTTAATGGCCCGAACTATGGAGGAGAGGCTTCTTGCCGTCGTTGCAAGTCCTCATTTGCGGTCGGATATCGGGTATGAAAGAGCAGCACCTTTCCTTAGGAGTCCTCCATCATGGTCGGCCTTGGACAAGAATGAGCAGCACCTTACCCTGGAGCGACTCATGTACATCTCTGATTTCGCCTAGTAATAGGCCTTTGTGGGTAACACCAAGGGAAGACTGTTCACTCATCCCCTAACAGCAGCCTTCCCCTAACAGCGGCCGGTGCGCTCAGGAGGACAAGTGTATTTGCTTTAGATTCTTTATTTTACACCGGTGCGGATTTTTCACAATAAATAATATTTAGAACCAGCAGTAGGTTTAAAATAAGGAGAAATGATTTCCACTTAATTCTTTTCTATACAACAAACTACACAATACCCATAAGATCAGTGGGTCTCACACCTCATAGCAAGTGTTTGAGTGTGTTTTGTAGCTTGTTACGCTGGAAAATCGTTAGCCACTCTTCGCTCTGAAAATAAATCATTTTCAAAACTAAGTCCAGAAATCCCTATTATAAAATGATACGAATGAAAGAAAGTGTTTATCTTCTACATAACCCTTTACTATGTATGGATACTTAATACTGGTTTTTGGACTCAAAAATATTTAAGAACATACTGAGAAAAGGGCGAGGAAAAAAAGTTGGGTAAGTTGTCAAAAAGCCCCCAGCCCGTGTCAAAGTTGTGTAAAAATTCCTGGGCCTTTTTCTCTTGTTAAAAAAACCCTGGGCCCAATTAAAAACCCCTTTTATATTAGTTGCCCGGGTCGGTTTGGACCCGTTAGCCGCTTGAACCATCCCACTTTTGATGGGTAAAATGGCCGTGCAAAACCCAGCCCGAAATTGACGGAATCAAAACCCGAACCCGCCTGCGTTCGAATAGGACAGGTTTAAATTTGTTATAGCCCGTCCGGATCTAGATCCGCACCCGTCCACAGCCCTTATAGGCCCGCAACCGGCTGGAATCCACCCGCGTATTTAACATTTGAACCGTTGATAGATTTAATTTTATGGCTAAAATTAAAACCCTAAACTAAATAAGTTATTTAATGTAACGATTCTAAATTTACTGTACGGAATTTTTCAGTTTAATATACAGAAATGAGTTTACAAGCCTGAGGTTGAGTTATAAATTAACTTTGTTAAATAACAACAAGAAACAATTTGCAGCTCATTGGTAAAGCCTTGCACTATTGTAACGTAGTCTGTATGTTCGAATCCCATCAGACACAATTATTTTTCTGAATTTTTCTTTTAACTTTTTGGAAGCTCAAACATGTGGAAAATGGAGCAAACACTAAGATGTACACGTGGCACAAACCCAGAGCCTCTATGCCCTAAATCGACCGGCGGAATGTGCATATCGGCCGGTACCGACGGTTGAACCGAGCCCAATGAGGCCCGGGCTTTGCACACTAACCCCTTCACCTACTCCTAACACCCCTGCATTTGTTTGATTTTTCTGCAATCAAACAGAGACCTTTCATTTCACCATTAAACCAAATTTTAATACTTTTTAATTTACATTTTTAATTCCAAAACCCTAATTCTACACTATAAATACCACTCCACACTTTGACTTGGCATCATTCTGAAATTTCTAGCCAAAAATCTCAAAACATTCTCTAAGTACAAGTGGAGTAAAGAGGAGTTAGCAAGCGGTCAACTTCCGGCGAAGGATCGAAACAACATCCGGAGCTTCCGGACGCCACGACAACACTCTTCTATTCTTCTATCTCTTCTTAGCGTAACCAAGTAGTAAGTCCCTCTCAATCTCTTTTCTTTTTCATTGAAATCCCATTTCAAAACTTATATCGGTAAGTGGAGTTAATACCAATATCTATTTCTAAACCCTTGAAATTTACCTTTTTCCTATATATTGTTCATCCAAATTCTTACACAATACTTGTAATCTTAATTATAAAATTTTAAATTTTTTTAACCTAAAATACCATGCAAAATAACTTTAATTTAAGTTTTTTTTCCTTTAAATACCATGAACTTTAAATATCATTTTTTTATAGTTTTGTTAAAACAATACCTTTAGGAAAACTTCACGGAGTAATGACCTACTCCACACGCACACATGGTTACATAGCACGATACCTCTTTTACGTGAATTTTTTTACAAAGACATTATTACAAGAAAATACCACTTACTATAACAACCGGATTTCTTTTAAACGGTGTTTTAAATTCCTTTGCGATTATACCTCTACAACCCTTGTTAGGGGACCCGCTAATGGATGATGCAGATTATCGCACATTCTTGAACTAGTAAAGCGACATGCAGATCTCCTCACGGAGCATTCGGTCTCGAAAGGTTTTAAATACGATTTTTAAGAAAAACGCATTTTTCTAATTAAATAAAATTTAATTTTTAATAATTATATAAAAATTACAAATCCATATATTTTCAAAATATAATAAACTTACATTTTTTTTTAAAATGAAAGAACTACAAATTTCACTAAAATACCATCAAGATACCAACAAAAGACAGACTTTACAATAAAATACCATGAACTTTTCAAGCTAAGCAATTATCACTAAAATAACTCAAATTCTTAAAATTCATATCCATGAAAACCCTAAATAATATAAATAAATTCTCGAGATTTATTTTGAAATTTTATTTAAAATATTTTTCATAAAACCCCCTCTAGTTATACAAAATAATATTGAAGGATTTTAGTAAATATAGGTTTAAGCGAGATCAATTCTCTTGAGCCCCAAAGAGCCGGAGAAAGTGAGTGCTTATCTATTTAAGGTAAACAACATAACGGAGTTATCAATGATAATGGTCTTGGAAAAATACACAAATCATGCCGTCCATGTGCAGCAGTTACCGATGACTTCCGAACCTAATTCAAAATTTAAATCAGTTATAAGTGTCTGACACAGTCAAAATCCATTTTCAATCCTGAATCCAAAGTCAAACATGAATACTTGAGTATGAACCTGAATACTTGAATTCAAACACCAATATCAAACATGAATACTTGAGTTGACATGACCGAACCATGGTTATAACTTGACATGACTACTTGAATATATGATTACATTCTGAACCTGATTACATCCTAAACCTGATTACTTGAACAATTTGTATCCATGGTCTCGGCAAGACTTGTAAACATAACCCATATAATACATTACGCGGGGATAACAGGATAGATTGGTACGGAACGTATTAATGTGGCACGATATGGCCACTTAAAAGACACCTACATAAATTCTCGTGCTGTTGTCCCATGGGTTTTGACGGGGCCTTGTATTACATATTACCATAGTCCACGGGGTAAGATGGACTCCTCTTGTATACACAAATATTTTCTGTACCAAGCTACAAACAATTACGTTAGAATAACAAGTATATACTTGTACAACTTACCCGTTTCATTTCACATTACTTATTATATTCCATTCCTTTTTTTGGGACTTACCAAGCGCTAGTTCGCTGACAGCATTCCTGTCTTTTTTTCCTTGAAATGTTCTTCAGGAGAACCGGACTCTAAGGAGATCAAGCCTAGCTAGGAAGAATTGGACCAGCTCACTGTCCAGCCAGACTTCTAGCTCTCCTTGTATTTACTTTCAGTTTGTATGCCACTGTTTAGGCACTGTTTATATCATTGTATCTTTTCATTTTCAAACAGTTGTATGTAAAGTGATTGTAAATAAAAGTTGTTGTTTATAGTTTTATATCACTTGTCATTCTTGTGCATTATATATATATATATATATATATATATATATATATATATATATATATATATATATATATTGCTTAATTACGCTTAACGTATTTATTTCTTAGTAAATACGTTGCGGTCCATCATGTCACCGTTTCCGTACACTGAGAAGCGGGGCGTGACATTTAAACTCTATTCTTACCTTTCATATCTAAAGTTTAGCCATATCCTTTTTTTAATCTTTTCTCTCTTCTTGTCTTTTTTATTTTCTTAAATTAAATACCAAATCTTTTTAGTTCAGGGTATAAGATTTAGTGGAGAAAGCTAAGTTTTCAACTTCTAAAATCAAAAAATTATGGAAAACTATGATTTCGGGATAAAAAAAATAAAGATGAGAGAAAACTAGGGTTTAATTTTGCGGTTCATTACTTTATTTCATATAAATTAAACATTAAATTTAGTATATTAAACATGTTATTAACTGAAACCGTGTTTAACCCGTCTGAATTAATTAAACTTGAACCCGGGCCAGGAACCCGTCCGAACCGGCCGGATTCGATTTTGGGTTTATCTACCTATTCTAATGGACTGGTTTAAAGTGGCTAGAAAATCCGCTTATCAGAGCGGATTCAGGTTCATTATGGTCGAAAACCCGTCCAAGCCGACCAGTACACACCCCTAGCTACCTGTAATAACTAAAACGTTGCCTATAATATCTAAGCAGCTTCATGTAATATCTAACCAGTTGGAGAGAACAAAGGCTTAAATAAAATTCGGCCCAAGGGTTATGTTTACAAAGATTTTGAACAATAGGTCTTTTTCAATAATTTTGAGAATGTTAGCTATTTTTAGACAACTCCAGAGCGTGACAGGGGCTTTTTGACAATTTACCCAAAATAAACATAGACTTTTGTGATGTGTGGTTGGTTTTGTGTTGGCGGTGCAGTCGGTACTCGTTGAGGTTTGCCAGCCACATCTAAATTCAATAGGTTAGTAATTTGACCTTTACTAATGTTTTAGTTTTTTCGGAATCAAGTTGTTTGAAATGACTTTCTTTATCGGGCAACATAAATACACATTTAATTCTCTTCTTTATCCTTGTATGAATGCATCAAAATTAATGAATATGCTTCTTATGGAAAAATACTATGTGCACCGAGTGACATGTGTCCAGCCATAAGAAAAAAATAAAATAAAATCATGAGCTATAAATGTGGCTCGAAATATTTTTTTTCTCTTCTCCGTATGTATTGAACCATGTAAACCTGAAAGTAAGTCTTAGCACATCTACTAGGCTTTTAGGAACATCAAGTATGCAATTTTAAAATTTTAGAGAGCTGAATCTACTAAACAAGAACATACTAGAGCTTTAGGGTTTCTAAGTTACCAAACTAAAGTTCTAAACTAAGTGAAGAGAAGCTACAACCTTTGTAACCAAGTTTTTCACTTCAAAAGCTCCGTGTAGTAGTCCCTTAAACTCCTTCTAGGGCTCCACTTGAAGAAAAGAACGGGCTTGCTCGAAATCTTCTTCATCAAAGATGACCTACCTTGAGGCAACTCACACTCAAGCTCATACTTCACTAATCAAAGTATTAGTGAAGAAAACAATCTAAACTAAATTGATAGAATGGTTTTGGTTCATGAAGTAGAGTTTTTGCTTACTAAAAATTCTTCTCTTTATTTTTTCTTTTGAATGAATAATGCCTCAAAAAAAAAGAAGTGAAGAAGATGAAGATGATGATCAGAAAGAACAAGTCTAGTGAGGATAATGACCAAAGATAAACTTATATCAACTAAAGAAAAAGAATAATGAGTCATGCCATCTCCAAGATTCTAAAAGAAATGACACATTGTTCTTTTTCTAAATTCAAATAAGAAATCTTTGTGAGCTTATCCTCAGCTCAATGTGATTCTCTCTCATACATCCATTTATGGTGTATCATTAACCATGATACAAAAATATACATATTTATATCATATATATAAATATATATAAAGAGAAGAAAATCTTAAGTGAGCATAATATTAGTTTATATATATATATATATATATATATATATATATATATATATAATTATCAAATCAACCCTTGAATAAATAATCCAGTTATATTACATATAACCCGGCTAATATCACTTGAATAAATAATCTAGTTATATTACATATAACCCGGTTAATATCAATTAACACTAGATTAGAATACGGTATCATATACTCGTATTTAATCAAGCTCCCGCACATATTGTAACGACTCTGAAATTACTGTACAAAATTTTTCTTTATGTACGGAAGAGAGTATCACAGCCTGAATTGGAGTTATAAGTTACTTTTGCTAAATAACAGCAAGAAACAACTTGTAGTTCACTGGTAAAGCTCTTGCACTGCTGTGACATAGCCCCTGTGTTCGATCCTCATCAAACACATTATTTTTTTCTGATTTTTCTTTTTAATTTTTTGGAAGCCCAAAAGTTTACCCGTGCAATCAAATAAAGACCCTTCATTTCATAATTTATCACAATTTTAATGCATTTTAATTCACCATTTTAATTACAAACTCTAATTCTCTACTATAAATACTACCACATGCCCCAGCCTTTCACCATTCTGAAAATTCTAGGCAAAACTCTCTCAAAAGTTCCTAGGTGTAAGTGGAGTAAAGAAAAGTTAGCAAATAAGCAACTTCCGTCGAAGATCGAAACTAATTCCGACGCTCTCGCGACACCCCAAAGCTTTCCAACTCTTCCTCCCCCTCTTCTTAGCATAATCAAATGGTAAGTCCCTCTCAATCTCTTTTCTTCTTCATTAAAATTCCATTTCAAAACTTATATCGGTAAGCGGAGTTAATACCGATATTTTCTTTCTAAACGCCAGAAACTCTTACTCCTTCATTTTTTGATCAACCAAGTTTTTACACTATACTTGCAACCTTAAAAATAAATGTTTAAAATAAATTTTAACCTAGAATATCATGTAGAATAACTTTAATTTAATTTTTTCATTAAATTACCATGAACTTTAAATATCATCTTTTTTTAGTTTTGCTTAAACATGCTTTTAGGAAAACTTTACGGGGTAACGACCTACCTCTCACGTATACATTTGGTTGCATAGCACGATACCTCTTTTATATGAATTTTTATACGAAGAAAATATTACATTAAAATACCACTTACTTAAAAAACGGTTTTCTTTTAAAACAGTATTTCGATGCCTTTGCGATTATGCCTCTACAACCTTCTTTAGGGGACTCGCTAACAGATGGTGCGGATTATCGCACATTTTTGGGCTAGTAGAACGAGATGCGGATCTCTTCACGGAGCATTCGGTCTCGAAAGAATTTAAATACGGTTTTTAAAGAAATACGAATTTTCTAAATAAATTAAAACCATTTTTAAAATTAAAACTATATAAAATTATAAATCCATATTTTCAATATATAATAAATCTATATTTTTCAAAAATGAAAGATTAACAAGTTTCAATAAAATACCATCAAGTTACCAAAAGAAAACTCATTTTAATAAAATACCATGGACTTTCAAAGTTAATTGTTCATTACTAAAATACCTCAAATTCTTAAAACTCATGTTCATGAAAACCCTTAATAATATAAATAACCCCTCGATGTTTACTTTTAACTATATTATAATATTTTTCATAAAACCTCTCGAGTTATATAAAAACAATATTTAAGGACTTTAGTAAATATAGGTTTAAGCGGGGTCAATTCTCTTGAGCCCCAGGCAGCCGGAGAAAGTGAGTGCTTGCCTATTCAGGTTAGAAAACTTAACCGGAGTTATCAATGGCAATTGTCTTGGAAGAAAACACAAATCCTGCCATCCATATGCAGCAGTTGCCGATAATTCCCGAACCTAAGATTTCCAGAGTTAAATTAGTACAAATGTGTGACTCAGTCTGGGTCTAATTCAAACATGAATCTAATTCAAACTTGAATCCAATTCAAATCTGAATCTAAAATCAAACCGGAATACTTGAACATTAACACTTGAATTCAAACCATCAATATCAAACATGTATACTTGACTTAACCAAACCTTGGTTATAATTGGACATAACATGAATACTAGAATACAATGGTTGCTATTGAAACTGACTTGACACAAACCATGAATACAACTTGACATGAATACAAGAATACTTGACACTAATGCATGATATTGACATGAACTCAATCTTGTAACTTGATATATTCATGAATTCGAGCATGACCGGTAATTTTAACTATAACGTAGAATACACGGCGTGTTGGGGATAGTTCATGCGTGAATCCAACGAAATCTCAGGAGTTCCACAAGATCATGAATCCATATCTACTAACACAAATAAGCTATCATGAGGGTCCATATTTCCTTACTCCTGAATTACAGACTGTTGAGTTTGGAATACTTCAACACTAGGTTGAAGTCCTGTTACTAACACTTGATTCGGGCCCGTGGTTCCTTACCCCTGGATTACAGCCTGTTGGGTTCAAAAACACTCTTGAGATTGGTTGACATTCACTCTTGAACTTACGTTAAATTAGTATACCCAAGTAAAGACATGTTAAGACACTTACATTTACTTCATATTCACTATACCTATACTACACGGCCATGTTATACTCTGCTCATGTTAGTTACTATGATATATAGAACTGCATGCTAAATAAACTTATCATGTTTATATTAAACGACATGCTGATACATCATACTTCATAATCAATTGTTCATAATATACATTTTCTTTATCATTGCACTTTATAATTTACTTCATTTCTTGGGGACGTATCGAGCGAAAGTTCCCAGACGGGCATTCCACCATTCTTTGTTTTCTTGGAATGTTCGTCAGACATCGTGGAGACTGGGGAGGTGGAAACTACCGAGAAAGAGCATGAACAAATCGTGACCCATGCCTAAATTAGTTATCTTTTTCTCAGTTTATGTATGCTACCTGTTTAGGCATTTCCATTTTTGTATTTTTTTTCCAGTTGAACTCATGTATTATAAATGTTTCAAGTTGAATATAAATAAAGTTGTTGAAGTTTATATCTCATGTTTATTTCTTGTCATTTTATATTACTTATTATACGTTAGCGTATTTATTCCAGGAAATGACCTTCTCGAAATAAATACGTCGCGGGTTTGCTACGTCACCGTTTTCGTCTACTGGGAAGCGGAGTGTGACACATATCTTCATACATGCCCTATTTTGTTCTGCTTGAGTTAGGAAAACTCAATATGGGACTCTAAAGACTCGTCAATACACTAGCAGTAGGTAATGATCATATTAAAGACCTACAAGCCGTCAACGGTAGTAGCTGGAGGTAACGGCTACCCAGGTATTGAACGAATAGAAGATCGACAAGTTAACTTGTCCAAACTCCCGTAGAGCGTATAAGCAACACTTATTGTACAGTCCGGTCTCTTTGTCTGATATATCGCATATCGAGTCTGGGGGGTGGAATTATCAGACCCCAATAACTTGATAAGTCATGCCAATGTGTGACTTATAACAAATCGAGAAACTACTGATAACACTTATCAGTAAATCTCATCAGCTCTGCCTAGGAACTTGCTATTATAGCCAATCGAGCATAGCATAATATCAACTCCAAATACTGGGAGGGACGAAACCCATTCTATCGCTCACCGCCTCTATGTGACTCGGGACTGTACCCAACTACCACCTGTTTGCATGACTCAGTAAAGCCGTGGTAGGGAGGTAATCAAAGCACAGTGGAAACCACACAAGACACTATAATGATCTTAGGTTTACAGACTAAGCTGTACAAGTGTCACCTGAGAATTGCTATCTGATGATAGGTATGATACCATCTAGGAGTTCTCGGCGAGTCCGTTCGGTGTACTCATTCTCCAATGAGCACATATGTACAATCTTTGATATCAAACACCAATGGTTGTGGGATCAACCATCATCTCATTCAAGGTTAAGAAATGTACACACTATTCTACTCGGGAATATCGATGCACTGTCTCGATATCCCCTCCACTAGGAACATTTCAAGGATGTGCTTGTGGACTACATGAGTCCCATTAATATGATCTACATCACAGTCTTGGTAGTCAAGCAAAACATCCTAGGGGCTTTATCAACTTGTCTCGGTAAAATAGTAAACTAGAGTAAAAGTACATGTTAAGATAAAGAGTAATCAGATAACATATTATCATGTTGAGTAAGAAAGTCCTCTATATATACGTCCAAGCATCCATTATAATATACAATAATGGTCTCTAGGGCATACATATTCCTAACAAAACCGAATAAGTACTTCTTTTTAAGGCAATATATCCATGAAAACTGTGTGTTTATAAATTGTTCATTTACATTGGATTACCATCATAATTCAGTATAAGCATTCATAAGACGGGCTTTGCCATCCCAGCGTTGGTTCACACAATGGGCGTAAGGTCATCACGTAAGACATTAAAATAATGAATAAATCACCAAATTTTTGTCACATGTATTTGTGCTGAGAGTGGGCCGGATCGGACAGGGTTTTGACAATTTTTGTACCCGACCGAAATTAAAAACCTAAATCGGAAACCCGTCCGAACCCGTTGGGTCTGCAAATTGCAATGCATCATACCCAAACTCGAAACTTCCGGTTCGGACGGGTTTTCAGGGTTAAGCATGCGGGTCGGGTCTTACAGTGTTTAGGGCTTGGTCCGTTGTAAATTATTAAAATAATCGAATAGATAAAACTTGTGCCAAATTATACCATATATATATATATATGTAAAATCTACACATAGAAGAAATGCTTTTAAATTATATATAATAGAGTACAACTTGAACGCAATATAATAAATTAAAATGACTAATATTTTGTCTATGGTGTACGCATTGAATCGGGTCAAGTTGAATTTAGGAAGCAAGTTTGGTTGAGGCCTGGTTTAAGGGTCGGACGGACGGATTTTGTACTAAGCCCATACCTGGCTTCCAGAGATGGGGCACGTGCCATGTTTGATGCCATTGGCCGATGGTATTTGGCAATAGTAAGCCAGCTAAATGGTGTCCACCTCTTTCACAATGCCCAAAGTTGGGGAAATGCATGTAACATCTATGGTAGGTACACTAAGATTTTGCTAACAATTTGGTAACTAGCATGCACAGTACTTATACGTGTCCATTGTTTGTTTGAAGTGATCAGAGTTGATGAGACAAGCCTCCTAATCGTACGAAATAATTGGTTAATGTGTTGTCTCTCTGATGTCATTTTCCTTGTCTCGTATCCATGACTAATGTTTAATGTGTAGTCATATTCAATCCATAGATTTTACAATTATTTGCTGTTAAGATTTTGAAGAAGTGATATAAGAATGAAAGCCACAATTAACTTCTAGCCACTTGCACACGTTTCTATATAATTCCATGGAGCTAGCTTTTCCTCAAGAAATAAATATCTGTGGAGCAAATGGATGCTAATTACCAAGAAGGCCATGCAATCAAATTACTAAATTAGGAGAATATATAGATGATGGTATCAATTTTTTTATTATTATCGTATAATCATCTACCCTAACTCCGTTTTCTTTCCTTGATTTATGTTTCTTGTCTGTTTAGAAAATCTGAAAGACGGTGAGGATGGTGTGAATCCAACTTTGGTCATGGTTTTCTAAAGCCGATAGTCAATCCTAGAACTATATCTTATGAAATATTTAATTGATTAGGGACATATTTATGATGAAAAGGGGGAGGGAAAAAAAAGACAGAATAAAAATTGAACACTTCATTTTGTAAAAAAAAATAGTAGTATATATTTAGAGAATAAGAATTACATCTGTCACAGAAAAGAAAAATCACTTCGAGCCATGCACTCGATAGATATTACAATCTAAGTCAATCTTTTAACCGCTACATTTTAAAGTATCTTTATAATCTCTGTTATACTATTGTTGGACAACACGGTGGTGCCACTATAGCATAGTTGTTAAGTATCTTATCATTGTGCAAGAGGTCCAGTGTTCAAATTCGGATTGCATCATACTATAACCTATTATTTACAATATATTTATTTTAATCAAAAAGAAATAGAATAACACAATCTACAAGATTAGGGGTGAAATCTAATTTTTTTATACCTAACCAGAAATTTAAAAGCTAAACCCAAATGTTGCTCAAACCTGACAGGTTTACAATGTGTTACACCCAAACACGCAGATTTGGATTTCGGACGGGTTTGGGTGGTTATGTTTTTTCCAGTTTTCAGGTTTGGTGGTTATAAATTATTTAAAAATTAAAATTAAAAACTTGAGATGAATTCTACTATGAGCAAAATTTATATTTTAACATAACTATATGCATTATAGATTTATAAATTAATTATAAAACTAGGCAAACTAAATTTCATACAATAAATACAATATATATATCAATGTTCAAAATAGCGATAGCGTGTTGCGTAGCGTTCCATTACTAAATAGCGAAAACGCAAAAAGCGTTGCGCATAGCGTAAGCTACATGAATTATTAATTATTACTATAATTATCTCATTTATAATAAATTATATTATATAAAGATATAAAATTGGCTTAGAAACATAGAAAAATAAGTAATATAACAATATTTTTTTACTGTAGTAGTTTCTCTGCTCCTCGAAATTCTAAAAAAAATTATTTTCAAAATTTTCAATACTTGAGTTCATATATATGATTCATACTAGATTAAACCTATCAAAAATCAATTAAATAATCTCTGTTTGAGAATCATGTCTACTAAATATGATTTCAAATTAAGAGGTTAGAACTTTAATGAAACTGTGTTCGTATAGTTTAGGATTAAATACTGAAATCTTTAGAAGTTCAATAGAAAATTTTATATGAAAATAGCATACGCATAGCGTAGCATATGCTATTTGTTAAAAAACGTAAGCTATTTGAAGAAAAAACGTAAGCTACTTTGTATTTGAGTTTTTTTCCAAAGTTACGTAGCGAATATACTAAGGTATGCTACGTAGCGCAAAATAGCGAGCTACGTAGCGAGTTATTTTGAACATTGATATATATATATATATATATATATATATATATATATATATATATATATATATATATATATATATATACACACACACACACACATATATACACACACACCAGTTTGCTATATTCAATCCACTGGATATATATAAAAGCATATGCATGTCGCATATATCCAGTGGATTGAATATAGCAAACTGGTGTGTGTGTATATATGTGTGTGTGTGTATATATATATATATATATATATATAAGCATATGCATGTCGCATATATCCAGTGGATTGAATATAGCAAACTGGTTTGATTTGGGCTGGGTTGGTTTGGGCCGAGCTCTATATCAAATCCATACCTGGCCCAGAAAAGTTTGTATCTAATTTTCAACCTGTCCGATCGATTTTAGACGGTATGTGATGTTGAAAAAAACCCATAAATATCGGATGGGTTATGGTCAGGCTTGGGTCAGCCCTATCTGACTTGCACCCTAACATGACAATATTTGCACCCCCTAACATGACTATATTTGTCTAGCAAAGGCAAATATGGGTGATATATCAAAATAAATTAATATGGTTCAACCTCCTATTGCTCAAAAACTGGACCCGAGCCTCATCAAGTAAAGAGATCATTTTATTTACTAGGCCTGTACAGGTCCGGCTCAACACACAGCACCAGGGTGTGTCCAATATAGCATATATAGTAAGATTATATGGTCCCTATTTAATTTAAACATTGTAATTTAAGAATGAATGATGAGATGAAATGGTTGCGGTGGGCATCTTCAATTAATGAGAAATAGTTTGAAGATTTTTCTCATTTCTTAAATTCTTTTATTAAAAAGAAAAGAACGTTATTTGAATGATCGATCTACTACTTAGGAGTTTGCATTATAATAGGAAGAGAAGGTCCATGCTAGCTAGCAACACCATATATGCATAGGGAAAAAATTGAATTAATTAATTAATTAATACGCATACCCTACTCTTAATTTGTAAGTATTCTCTCAAAGATGGCACCCACACATTAATTAATTGGTCCCCCTTTACTCTTTAAAAATGTTCACTCAAGAGGATGTAATTAAATAGTTGGTGATTTAGACATGAGTGCTGGCAGGCATGTCGTGAGTTCGTGATATGCGCACAATTAAAGTACACAAAAAGAACACAAAACTTTTGTAATTAATATTGACGAAATCATAACGAGTAATTAGTATCGAGGACCAAAATCATGATATGGATTACTTATCGAGGACCAAAAAGAGCACAAAAAGTTCATGATATGGATTACGGACGTTTAAGTTATTTGGGTTGCTTTATAGAAGGATATGGGTTACTAATTTAATTTATGGCTAAAAGTTAGGTGGGGGGGGGGGGCATATATAGTAGCTTGGTTGTCTTAATGAATTCTACGGTATAGCTAGGCACTCACTTGAAATGATTATCTCTTAATAAGTAAGGTTTGAAGCTATATATATCTAGCTAAACATTTGAACATTAGAAGTGTGTGTTTGTGTTTTGACTTCCAAAATCACAAGAAATTAATCAATCCTTCGGCATTCGTATTCTTGTCTTGCATGACATGAGAATCATAGATTAATCTAATTAAATATGAGAGTGAAGAGAATTAAGGAAATCAAGTATATGATGCTATATATTGTATATATGAAAATATATTATAGCATACCCGAGTATGTTCTTTGATTTAACCATTCATGTTTGATATATATTTATTGATATGTAAGATACTCTGTTTTGATCCGGTAGCGATGATGACCGTATATGATTGATATGGATGAATTTATGTTTTTGATCTATGTATTTGATTGAACACCAAAGATGAACAACCCCTCTAAAACAAATTGAAAACCTTGAGAAATTGAATACTGTTCCATCAAACGCACTAAGATTTGATTTCCATGTTTCATTAATACAATTATAATACATTAATAATCTAACATGCCAATTGATCTCATCAACAAACCAAATTGTTCACTTCAAAGTCATGATACAAGAAGGTGAATAATTTTTTCTTCAGACACATTAACATAGACGGCCATATTAGACGACGGTTAGACACACACTGATGGAGGTTAGGATCTCTTTCAGATATTGTCCTCCGTCGATCTGTCACGAGCGTTAATGAACGGCTGAGATTGGTATTGAGGGTTGTTTCCCTGAGCATGTGGATCTCAGTGGGCTTGTTTTTAGACGAAACCAAGCTATCTGCAAAGGAAATTCCGGGGTGGTTGTACCACCATGGACCCTCCGACGATCAAGTTAGCCAAGAAAATTGAGCAGAGTAGCGGCTTATTGGAATAAAATTGTGTTACCTGAGTCGTCTGGGAGAGGTTTTTTTTATAGTGGTCGCATGGAGTGAGTTGACGCGAGATCTTCGCCGTCCGTTACGCCCCCGGTGTTACGCCTGCGTGAATGACGGGATCTTCGTTAATGATGGATACGCTCATTAATGGGTGGATACGACGTCGTGGAACGCGGGATCGTGAGGCAGCGGATATCTCGCATCTGACGAGATCCGCGGAGCCTGACGGAGGCGCTTGTGATCTGCGTTCTAAGCTGCTCGGTAGAACCGTGGATGCTTAGCTCGGCAGGAGGCTCAAGCAGAGCGGGAGGCCGGTGAAGCTCGGATCTGTGATAGCTCGGAGGCGAGCTGGGAGGGCTGAGGAAGTTCGGCGTGTAAGAGGGCTCGGAGACGAGCCCATGGTCATTTGTAAGGTGTGCATAGGAGTGCTCAGAGATGCACCGATGATCGGGTCGTACCTTAGGACGAAAGCCCGGGAAAAGCTTCCAACGCATAGTGCTTGTCCTGCTTGCGTGAGCTCCGGGACATATCATCTGCCGCGTGTCATAATCTGAAAAGTTTCCACTTGTGAGCATTATCATACATATTAAACAAACCAGGTACTGACCTATATAAAAAGAAGGGTCTCGAGTTTGTAGTATAATATGCCTCCAAGTACAGCAACCTGCAACTTAAGAGAACACAACCAATCATCAAATTAAATTACTGCCCTACAATCTCAGGAAATATTAGGCCATGATCAGTATGTGACCATCTAGAGAAAAAATTTATATACTCCCAAATTAAGTAAAGCAAGCATATATGGATGAGTGCCCTTGTAGTCTCGTGGTTGCAGTCGATCAAAAGATCAAAATGTCTGAGATTCAAACCCTACTTATATTAATTAGCATATGACCAATAATTCCACAATAAATAAAAATAATAAATAATAAAAAGCATAAATTATATACAGTCGCTAAATATATATAGAAGAATATATATACAGAAGTGATGGAGGATCGGATCTCCTTCAAATATTGTCCTCCGTCGATCTGTCGCGAGCGTTATTGGACAGTTGAGATTGGATTTGGAGGTTGTCTCCTAGAGCGTATGGATCTCAATGGATTGAGTTTGAGGTGGAAGCCGAACCACCTGTAAGGAAGTCTCGGGATGGGGTGATCACCGTAGGTCCCTCCGACGATCAAGTTAGCCGAGGAATTTGAGCAGAGTGGTGGCTTATTGGATTCATGTTTTCGTACCTGAGTCGTCTATGAGAGGGGTTTTTATAGTGGTTGCATGGAACGAGCAGGTGCAAGATTTTCGTCGTCAGTTATGCCCCTGACGTTACGCTTGCGTGAATGACGGGATCCCTCCATTAATGACGGGATACGCTCATTAATGGGGGGACGTGCCAGCGTGGGACGCAGGACATGGGGCGGCGGTTATCTCGTCTTGGCGAGATACGTGGAGCCGTTGCGAAGACGTCAGGGCTCTGCAATCACGGTTGATCGGGGGAGGCAGAGAAAGCTTGGCACATCAGGGGCTCGCAGACGAGCGGGAGGCCGAGGAAGCTCGGCATGCTTGGAGCTCAGAGATGAGCGGGA
The DNA here is from genome assembly GCA_030015575.1 of Agapanthus africanus. NCBI lineage: Eukaryota > Viridiplantae > Streptophyta > Magnoliopsida > Asparagales > Amaryllidaceae > Agapanthus > Agapanthus africanus. The sequence goes on from CM057343.1 coordinate 686,354,221, forward strand.
GGCCGAAAAGCTCGGCGCGTCAAATGGCTCGGAGGCGAGCGAGGAGACTGAGGAAGCTCGGAGACGAGCTGTTAGTAGTCTCCTAGGTGAAGGTGGAATGTCTTTAGGGGGGTCTCCTGAAAGGTCGGGTACATTCACCGAGAAAGGACCCCGGAGAATGTCCCCAATGCGGCTCATTTATTCCACCTCCGTAGAGTCTGGGACACGTCATCTGCCATGTGTCGTAATCTAAGGAGACACCGCTTATGAGTATCATCATTAGCCCCCCACTCTCGTTCCGACCTATCCAAGGGTCGGGTCGAGAGTGGTCTGCTTAATTTGACGCTTAGGAATCGTAATGCGGATCGCTAGGGAACGGCATGATGTTTGGTGATTACGTCGTTTCGATCCTCAAGCCCACATGTCACCTCTTCGTTCGCCTGAATCTTTGCGTGTATCCCCGACGGCGTCAGCGGATCAATGAAGTGATCGCGCTTTAAAGAGGGTGCGCCGTTTCGCTCGTTTGTCTATTGGGCTGTAGGACACGTGTCCGACGCGGGTTGGCAGACGCGACGGGCAGTCGCTGTCACCTGCAACCAAAGGGGCGTCCCCAATAGCCAATCGCCACGTGGAGCTTTGACGGCTGGCAGGCGCGACGCTTCATTTTGGTGGGAATTGATTTGGGCCATTAGATGCTTTCTGTGTGAGTACTTCAGTTCTTCAGTCTTGTCCTCGAATTGAGTAGTAGGTCGTAGGTCGATGCCCGGCTTTTTAGATGAAGATCGCGCGTTGAGTGTGAGTCGGTTAATTGCCAAATGTAAGAAGGTTGGTACCCTTTCGCTCCCTGGAGTCGAGGTGGCGATCGTTCATTTAGGATGAATCGAAAGATATCCAAGTGTAGGAAGGTCGGTATCAGTCCATTCCTCGGAGTCGGGTTGACGACCACGTCCCTTAAGACGAGGTGTAAAACAGCTAAGTTAGAATAGGTTGGTATTGACTGATTCCTCCTTGATGCGGTTTCTAGACTCATGTCTCCGTAGGGTAGGAATCTACCCCTCGAAGATTAGCCGAGCAGGGAAGCTGCTCGGTGGCCTCGCTAGGAGGGCTTTAGATCTTTAGCATGGATGGGTAGGAATCTAACCGCTAGGGATAGACTGGACAGGGAAGCTGCTTGGTGGCCTTATGAGGAGGGCTTTAGATTCTTAGCGTAGATGAGTAGGAATCTACCCGCTAGGGATGGACCGGGCAGGGAAGCTGCTCGGTGGCCTCATGAGGAGGGCTTTAGATCCTTAGCGTAGATGAGTAAGAATCTACTCGTTAGGGATGGACCAGGTAGGGAAGCTGCTCGGTAGCCTCGTGAAGAGGGCTTTAGATCCTTAGCATAGATGAGTAGGAATTTACTCGCTAAGGATGGATTGGTAGGAAAGCTGCTCGGTGACCTCCTGAGGAGGGCTTTAGATCCTTAGCATAGATGGGTAAGAAATTACCCGCTAGGGATGGACCGGGTAGGGAAGCTGCTTGGTGGTCTTGTGAGGAGGGCTTCAGATTCTTAGCATGGATGGGTAGGAATCTACCCGCTAGGGATGGACTGGGCAGGGAAGCTGCTCGGTGGTCTCGTGAGGAGAGCTTTAGATCCTTAGATTGGATGGGTAGGGATCAACCCGCTAAGGATGGACCGGACAGGGGAAGCTGCTCGGTGGCCTCGTGAGAAATGCTTTAGATCCTTAGTGTAGATATATAGGAATCTACCCGCTAGGGATGGACCGGGCAGGGAAGCTGCTCGGTGGCCTCGTGAGAAAAGCTTTAAACCCTTAGCGTAGATGGGTAGGAATCTACCCGCTAGGGATGGACCGGGCAGGGAAGCTGCTCGGTGTTCTCGTGAGGAGGGCTTAGATCCTTAGCGTAGATGGGTAGAAATCTACCAGCTAAGGATGGACCGGGCAGGGAAGCTGCTTGGTGGCCTCGTGAAGAGGGCTTTAGATCCTTAGCGTAGATAGATAGGAATCTACCCGCTAGGGATGGACCAGGCAGGAAAACTGCTCGGTGGCCTCGTGAGGAGGGCTTTAGATTCACAGCGTTGTTGGGCAGGAAACTACCCACTACGGATGAACCGAGCAGGAAGCTACTTAGTCGCCTCGCGAGAAAGGCTTTGGAGACTCTCCTGCGCCTTCGTGAGGGGTCGTTCGATCTTCCCTGACCCGTAAAATCAGGAAGAGTGACCGTCATAGATGACATGTGGTAGAATATATCGGGAAGGCTCGATACTCCAAAGATTTGTGTCATTCAAACTTCCGTTGACCGCTTAGGAGCTCGTGAAAACTGAAATGGTCGCTAGGTGGTAGTTCTATGTCGGGAAATTGAAAATATCCCGCGATTCGCATCGCTGTACGCGTAAATTTTGGCCTTTGAAAATTTTTGTTGAGGCTATAAATAACGAAGGCATGTTGGTTTCTTTCTATCCTCGTGTTACTGAAGATGGTGGGGCGTCTGTGTGTGTTCATCAGGAAGATCATTTCTCATGACGATGTGTATCTTTATAATCTCGACCGCTCCGAGCAGACGTATGAAGCGGTGATAGACCGTGTGGAGGGTCACTTTGGACGCCTTCTTACCCGGCGATCTCCTCTCCTCCAACTGCTCATTTAAAAGGTCTGGGGGATATCTCCAGGTTTGCACAATGCCCTATCTCCGCAGCTGAAGGACGAGGCGATAGAAAAGTTGCACTCGCTCTACCACCTCGGCCTGATCTCGAAGAGCAGGCGAGACCGATCAGTTGACCTTCTTCTGCAGTGTTTCCAGAAGAGGCTGATCGTTGATTTTTGTCCGGCGGAAGGCGCTTCCATGGCAGCCGAGGAAGCTAGGGCTCGGCTGGCGGTGATTTTCTCGGAGTACCATCAACAATACTTCTTTAATCCACGACCCCCTTGCTGTAATTATTTTTTTAAGGCTGAGGAGCCTATAATACTTCTTTAATGTGTCACGCCCCACTTCCCAGTATACAAGCAGATGACACGTCGAGACCGCTACGTATTTACTCTGAAGTAAACACACTAAGCGTATCTAAGTAATATAAGTAAAATGCACAAGAGACAGAGACAATAGATATAATTGAACAACAACTTTATTTATTAACATTCTTTTTACAATACATCAGTAAATACATGAAATGAAAAACAATGCCTAAACAGTAGCATAACAGAAATGGAAAGTACTGAAATGAAATGTACAAGTAACTAGAGCTCCGGATCGAAAGCTAGCTGATCCAAGTCCTCGCTGGTGGGCTCGATCTCCAGTGAATCACCTAACGACATTCCAAAGAAAAGAAAGAGAATGTTGTCGGTAAACAAATTGTTCGGTAAGTCCCGTAATTAGACAAGAATGGAGCAGACATAATAGAGAGTATATTGTTATAATGTTGTATTTAATATTAACACTGTTGTTTGTAGCTTGGTACAGAAGAGGCCAGTATATACGAGAGGAGTCTCACTAGACCAGAGACTACGGTATACGGAGTATAAGGAACCGTTTACCCACGATACAATGACAATTGAATTCAGGTTAGGCGTCTTAATGGTTGCTGTCTCGTGCCACTTCTAACACCTTCCGTACCAATCTACCCCTTATAAACCCCGCGATATCTTGATTATATTGTTTATATTGTTTGTATTATTTGTATTGTATATTGTATATAGATGGATGACTTGCCGAAACTATGATATCAGTAAATGAATCTAACTGGAGAATCATGTAGATGGATGTATATCCATGGTTCGGTTCAATCAATGTAGTTGATATAGATTGAATAAATGGATTCATAGATTCATATTGTATTGTAGTTTTGATACTTAAATCATATTCAAGTCAGATTGATTATACTGAGACTCGGTCTGAGTCGGACAATTAGAAAAGAAATTGAATCCTGAATTAGGTTTTTCTGGTGTTATCGGTAATCGCTACACATGGATGGCAGGATTTGTGTCTTTTTCAAAAACGATTACCGTGTTGAAAACACCGTTTCTTAAGTTATCTACCTTAAATAGGCAAGCACACATATCTCCGGCTTCCTGAGGCTCAAGAGACTGGTCCTGCTTAAACCTATGTTTATTAGGGTCCTTATGTTAATTTAGTATAACTTGAGGGGGTTTATATAAATATAATTTTGTATAATTTTCAAAATACACCTCAAGTATTTTATTATCGTCTTTAGAGTTTTCATGGATGTATATTTTATCAATATGACATTTCTATTGAATAAAGCCTAATTTTATAATATATGGTATTTATTTGTAATATTAGAATTGTATGGTATTTTCTTGTAAATGAGATATTTTTCTTGAATTTTGGAAATGTGGAATATTATAAATATTAAAAATAGATATTTTGATATTAATTACATATATATTTATTTATTAAAAATATAAGTTTTATTTATAATAGAAATCTCATTTTCTAAAAAAAATTGTATTTTAAATCTTTCGAGACCGTATGCTCCTTACGGAGGTCTGCATCTCGCACTACTAAGCCTGAGAATGTGCGATAATCTGCACCATCCCGAACGGGTTCCTCGAAATGGGTTGTAGCGGCACATTGTAAAGATTTGTTAAAAATACACATCTTGTAGAAAAAAGGTTTTTATAAGCCGGAGGTAGTTATGTGTAAAATCGTATTTTCCCAATTCTATGTTCCCAAATCTCATCGTGCTATGTTACATATGAGTGTTGTGAGGAGGTAGATCATTATCTCATGAGTTTTCTAAAGCTAGAATGGTTAAAAGGTATAAATATATCGATATGAAACATAAGGGTATTTTAATGTAAAATTGAAATAAAATTGGCTATGGTTATCATTTTAATATCAAACTTGTTCTATTGTCTTAGTTAATGAGTATTAAACAATATTTCAAAAGTTGTAGCTTTGTTATTATGAAAATGTTGTATTTTTTTAAAAGAAAAGATAATCAGAAACCGGATAACTCCGCTTTCGACAAATTTTAAGAGTTAATTTGAGAATGGCAAAAGAGAGAGAGAAGGGGGACTAACTGGCTTAGGGTCAAGAGAAGAGGAAGAGGAAGATTGGGGAAGCACCGGTGTATCGTTTCGTCGCCGGAAACTCTTCGGATCGTCGTCGGAATTTCGTCGGAGCTTCGCCTTTTGCTAACTCCACTTGCACACAAAAAGTCTTAGGAATGTTCTTAAGAGTTTGGGCAGGGATTTGTGAGTGAGGTGGGTGATTTGAGGTGGTATTTATAAGAAAAATTAGGGTTTAGGGATGTGAAAAGGCGTATTAAAAATTTGTATTAAAAATAGATTAAATGAGGGTTTTAATTTGCTCTATAAATGTGCAGGAAATTTTGTCACTCACCGCTTCCCGATATACGGGCAGAGGACGCGACGAGACCGCTACATATTTACTGTGAAGTAAATACGCTAAGCGTATCTAAGCAATATAAAAGTAAAATCACAAGAGACAAGGTATAATAAAACAACAACTTTATTTATTCACATTCTTTCTATACAATACATGGAAAGTAAATACAACAGAAATAAAGTAATGCCTAAAAAATGGCAGAAATGAAAAATACTGAAATGGAAAGTATACAATGAACAAGAGCTCGGGGTCTTCACTGAATTGGTCCAAGTCTTCACTCGTGAGCTCGATCTCTGACGTGTCCAGATCACCTGACGACATTCAAAGAAGAAAGAAAGAGAATGTCGTCAGCGAACAGATCGCTCGGTAAGTCCCAAAGATAAGAGAGAAGTAAAATAGACAGAATAAGAAGGTAGCTTTTAAAGTTGTAGTATATTGTTATAATATTGTGTTAACGCTGTTGTTTGTAGCTTGGTACAGAAAGATACTAGTGTATACGAGAGCGGTCTCTATATGCTAGAGACCAGGGCAAACGGAATATAGAGTACAAGGCTCCGTTAGAAAGCCCGGAACAACGGCAATTGGATACGGTTAGGTGTCTTAAATCTTGCAGTCTCGTGCCACTTTTAACACCTTCCGTACCAGTCTACCCCTTAAACCCCGCGTTATCTTGATTGTATTGTTTGTATTGTAATTGTATTGTAACTTGAATTATATTGTAATGTAGATTGTATAATTGGATGACTTACCGAAACCATGATATCAGTAAACGGATGCAACTGTAGAATCAGGTAAATGGATGTAACCGGAGAATCATGTAAATGGAATGTATATCCATGTTTCGATTCAGTCAAATTGTATAGATTGATAGATTGAATATATGGAATAATGGATTCATGGATTCATATTAAATTGTAATATTGTAGATTGTAGATTGTAGATTGTACTTGAATCATGTTCAAGTCAGATTATTAAGGAGACTCATCTGAGTCAGACAATTAGAAAAGTAATTTGTAGTCCTGATTGTTTTGATATTATCGGCAACCGCTGCATATGGACGGCAGGATTTGTGTCTTTTTCAAAGACGATTACCGTGTTGATAATACCGTTTGTTAATTGTCTACTTTAGATAGGAAAGCACCCACTTCTCCGGCTCCCTGAGGCTCAAGAGATTGGTCCCGCTTAAACCTATGTTTACTAGGGTTCTTAGGGTAATTTATAGAACTTAAGGGGTTTTTATGTAAAAATACATTTTATAGTTTTCAAAATACTCCCCAAGTATTTAGTTATCGTCTTTAGAGTTGTAATAAATGTGGATTTTATACATATGCCATTTTTATTGAGAATAACCTAATTTTCATAATATATGGTATTAAAGTGTAATATTAAACTTGTATGGATTTCATGGTATTTTAATATAAACTGATTCTTGTGATTTTTTATGAGTTGTAATATTTATATTCTTACAAAATAGATCTTTTAATGTTACATATATATATTTATATAAAAATAATTTTAATATATATATTATAATTCTAAAAATATCATTTTCTTAAGATATCGTATTTTAAATCTTTCGAGACCGAATGCTCCTTACGGAGGTCTGCATCTCCCACTACTAAGTCCGAGAATGTGCGATAATCCGCACCATCTCGAACGGGTTCCCCAAATGGGTTGTACCGGCGCTTTACAAAGATTTGTATAAATACTAAATCGTTTAGAAAATGGTTTTATTAGTAATGGTATTTATTTGTAAAGATATCGTTTTCCCGTGTTCTATATTTTCGAGGGTATTGTTCTATGTTGCATATGAGTGTTGTGAGGAGGTAGGTCATTACCTCGTGATCTACTTAAAGGTATAGCAAGTTTGTGATATTTAAATGTCGAAAATGAAACTATATGGTATTTTAATGAAAAAGTACGGTAAAATAGAAATAGCAATTTCTTTTGATATAGAACTTGTTCAATATGATTAGTTAGTGTTTAATAGTCAACATGTAATGGTTTAACAAGATTGTATTAAAGGAAAAGTGAGATTTTAGGAAGAGCCGAATCGAAAATCGGATTTGTTCCGATTCCTTCGGGTTTTAGAATTTCGTTTTTTTCAGAAAGAGTAGGGAAGGGGGAAGGTGGGGCTTATGGGTTTAGTTAACAGAGGAGAGGAAGGGGAGATGAGAGGAGTCGATGATGCGTCGTTTCGTCGTCGGGAGTTCCTAGGATCGTCGTCGGAAGATGGCCGGAAAATTCGCCGGAGCTTCGCCTCTCGCTTCTTCCAAAGTACATTACGATTTCTAGGAATTTCTTGAGAGTTGGCTCAGAATTTTTGGGTGAGGGGGTAGTGTGCAGAGGTGGTATTTATAGAGTTAGGCTAGGATTAGGGTAGATAAAGAGTTTAATTGAAAAAAATGTAAAAATATATTAAAATGTATTAAAAAATGGAGTAAATGAAGCTTTAAACGAGGTCTGGAAATGGTCTGAGGAAATAAATTATACAGGTGTGCTGGGAATGTGAAAAGACACAATTTTCATGTTGGGGTCGTCGCCGGAATCGGTCGACTCGGCCGTGACTCGGTCGGAGGCCTGAGTCGGTCGAGTCGAGGCCGAGTTGGCCGATTTCCAGCCGAGTCAGGCGGCCGGAATCCCCATCGACGGTTCATATATCCTCTGGCAATGTTTTATTTTTGGGTGTAGTTGGGTTTTTGTGAGATATGCACGTGTAAACCCTTGGTATTCTAAAGGTTAAAAAAAATAATAAATAAAAAAATATTAAAAATAAAGTGGGGTATGGGATTTGAACTTTGGTGGCTTGGTTCAGCAGTGTAAGGTATTGCAATGAGCCACAAACTCTTTCTTGTAATTAAATTGCTAATTAATTATTTATCTTGTGCTCAGGCAATAAATACCCCTTTAAACAATTTTGAAAAAAACTGTACAAAAATTTGTATAGGAAAATTAGGGTTGTTACATTCTACCCTCCTTATAAAAATTTCGTCCTCGAAATTTGTAAAAGGAAAGTGTAACAGATTTAAGGGAAAGTTTGGTGACTGTAGTACTGATAGTGTATAAAAAATAACAAGGTGGTGCAAGGGGTTTTTTTTTAAAAAAATGTGAGTGAAATACTAGTGTTATCTTGGTCAACTGTCTTGGCTTCTATGGCTGCTAAGGTGTAAGCTTGGCGTCTCGGCACATTTTTCTGTGTATGCCGGTAACTCGATTCCTGACTGGGTAGAGGTGGTCCATGTGTAGGTGGTGCAGGTGGTGGAGCTGGAAGTGCAAGACGAGATGCAGGAGCCTGGATATCTGGCCGCTGCAGGTAGTTGGTGGGTGTGTGAGCTGAGTTGCGTCTATAGGGACAGTTTCTAATTATATGATCGGATGCGCCACAAATTAGGCACATGCCTTTTGCGCGCCTACAGTCCTTCCACAAGTGTCCCTTTCTCCTGCAGTAATTACAAAAAGCTGGGCTGGGACGGTTGTTCGGTACTCCGGGTCGCCTTGGCATAAAAGGTGGTCTTGACGAAGCTCCTCCTTCCATCTGGGTGGTAGAGCGCTTTATACCGGTTGTTTCCGCTTCTGATCGGTTCACTAATATAGCAGTCTGCTGCTGCAGTCCAACCAGGAGGTTTCAGATTGCATCTAGCAGAACCGTTTGCTCGTTGGGTGGAGCAGGAACGGCAGGTATGATTGGTAGTGGTGGTGGAGTGTTGTTGAAGTTGGTGCTGGTGTTGTTTGGGGAATTCATAATCTTGAATGAAAAATTTAGGTTAGGACAGATTCAAAGTATCTGATTCAAAGAATATGAAATTGATAAGATTCAAGGAACATGAATTGTAAAGAATGTTTTAGTTGCTGGTTCTTGTATTATATTGTTTAGGTTGTTCACGCAGAATAGAACTGCATAGTATAGTTCTATACAGCTCTGACCTGCATGGGCCGCCAACAAAACCTGTCACGCCCCGTTTCCCGGTATACGGGCAGAGGACGAGACGAGGCCGCTACGTATTTACTGTGAAGTAAATACGCTAAGCGTATCTAAGCAATATAAAAGTAAAATCACAAGAGACAATATATAATAAAAAAAGCAATTTTATTTATTCACATTCTTTCTGTACAATACATGGAAAGTAAATACAACTGAAATAAAGTAATGCCTAAACAATGGTAGAAATGAAAAGTACTGAAATGGAAAGTGTACAATGAACTAGAGCTCGGGGTCTTCACTGAATAGGTCCAAGTCTTCACTTGTAGGCTCGATCTCTGACGTATCCAGATCACTTGAAGACATTCAAAGAAGAAAGAAAGAGAATGTCGTCAGCGAACAGATCGCTCGGTAAGTCCCAAAGATAAAAGAGAAGTAGAATAGACAGAATAAGAAGGTAGCTTTTAAAATTGTAGTAAATTTTTATAATATTGTGTTAACGATATTGTTTGTAGCTTGGTACAGAAGGATGTCAGTGTATACGAGAGGAGTCTCTATATGCTAGAGACCAGGGCAAGCGGAATATAGAGTACAAGGCTCCATTAGAAAGCCCGGAACAACGGCAATTGGATACGGTTAGGTGTCTTAAATCTTGTAGTCTCGTGCCACTTTTAACTCCTTCCATACCAGTCTACCCCTTAAACCCCGTGTTATCTTGATTGTATTGTTTGTATTGTAATTGTATTGTAACTTGAATTGTATTGTAATGTAGATTGTATAATTGGATGACTTACCGAAACCATGATATCAGTAAACGGATGTAACTGTAGAATCAGGTAAATAGATGTAACTAGAGAATCATGTAAATGGAATGTATATCCATGGTTTGGTTCGGTCAAATTATATAGATTGATAGATTGAATATATGGAATAACGGATTCATGGATTCATGTTGAATTGTAATACTGTAGATTATAGATTATAGATTGTACTTGAATCATATTCAAGTCTGATTATTAAGGAGATTCATCTGAGTCAGACAATTAGAAAAGCAAATTATAGTCCTGATTGTTTTGATGTTATCGGTAATCGTTGCACATGGGCGGCAGGATTTATGTCTTTTTCAAAGACAATTACCGTGTTGATAACACCGTTTGTTAATTGTCTACCTTAGATAGGCAAGCACCCACTTCTCCGGCTCTCTGAGGCTCAAGAGATTGGTCTAAAAATCTTATTTTCTTAAGATGTCTTAGGGTAATTTATAGAACTTGAGGGGGTTTTATGTAAAAATACTTTTCTATAATTTTCAAAATATTTCCCAAGTATTTAGTTATCGTCTTTAGAGTTGTAATAAATGTGGATTTTATACATATGCCATTTCTATTGAGAATAACCTAATTTTCATAATATATGGTATTAAAGTGTAATATTAAACTTGTATGGATTTCATGGTATTTTAATGTAAACCGATTCTTGTGATTTTTGAAAAGAGTTGTAATATTTATATTCTTACAAAATAGATCTTTTAATTATATATATATATATATAAATAATTTTAATATATATTATAATTCTAAAAATCTCATTTTCTTAAGATATCGTATTTTAAATCTTTCGAGGCCGAATGCTCCTTGCGGAGGTCTGCATCTCATACTACTAAGCCTGAGGATGTGCGATAATCCGCACCATCCCGAACGGGTTCCCCAAATGGTTTGTACCGGTGCTTTGCAAAGATTTGTATAAATACTAAATCGTTTAGAAAATAGTTTTATTAGTAATGGTATTTATTTATGAAGATGTCGTTTTCCCGTATTTTATGTTCCCGAGGGTATTGTGTTATGTTGCATATGAGTGTTGTGAGGAGGTAGGTCATTACCTCGTGATCTACTTAAAAGTATAGCAAGTTTGTAATGTTTAAATGTCGAAAATGAAACAATATGGTATTTTAATTAAAAAGTACGGTAAAATAGAAATAGCAATTTCTTTTGATATGGAACTTATTCAATATGATTAGTTAGTGTTTAATAGTCAATATGTAATGGTTAAACAAGATTGTATTAAAGAAAAAGTGAGATTTTAGGAAGAGCCGAATCGGAAATCGGATTTGTTCTGATTCCGTCGGGTTTTTGAATTTCGTATTTTCAGAAAGAGTAGAGAAGGGGGAAGGTGGGACTTACGGGTTTAGTTAACAGAGGAGAGGAAGGGGAGGCGAGAGGAGTCGACGGTGCGTCGTTTCGTCGTCGGGATTTCCTAGGATCGTCGTCGGAAGATGGCCAGAAAATTCGCCGGAACTTCGCCTCTCGCTTCTTCCAAAGTACACTAGGGTTTCTAGGAATTTCTTGAGAGTTGGCTCAGAATTTTGGAGTGAGGGGGTAGTGTTTAGGTGTGGTATTTATAGAGTTAGGCTAGGGTTAGGGTAGATGTAGAGTTTAATTGAAAAAAATGTAAAAATATATTAAAATGTATTAAAAAATGGAGTAAATGAGGCTTTAAACGAGCTCTGGAAATGGTCTTAGGAAATAAATTATATAGGTGTGTAAGGAATGTGAAAAGACACAATTTTCATGTTGGGGTCGTCGCCGGAATCGGCCGACTCGGCCGTGATTCGGTCGAAGGCCTTCGTTGGCCGATTTCCGGCCGAGTCAGGCGGCCGGAATCCTTCCCGACGGTTCATCTATCCTCTGGCAATATTACATTTTTGGGTGTAGTGGGGGTTTTTGTGAGATATGAACGTGTAAACCCTTGGTATTCTAAAAGTTAAAAAAAATCAAAAATAAAACAATATTAAAAATAATGTGGGGGTATGGGATTTGAACCCTGGTGGCTTGGTTCAGCAATGCAAGGTATTACCAATGAGCCACAAGCTCTTTCTTGTAATTAAATTGCTGATTAATTACTTATCTTGTGCTCAGGCAATAAATACCCCTTTAAACAATTTTGAAAAAAATTGTACAAAAATTTGTATAGGAAATTAGGGTTGTTACATTCTACCCTCTTTATAAAAATTTTGTCTTCGAAATTTGTAAAAGAAAAGTGTAACAGATTTAAGGGAAAGTTTGGTGACTGTAGTACTGACAGTGTATGAAAAATAACAAGGTGGTGCATGGGTTTTTTTTTAAAAAATGTGAAAGTGAAATACTAGTGTTATCTTGGTCAACTGTCTTGGCTTCTATGGCTGCTAAGGTGTAAGCTTGGCATCTCGGCACATTTTTCTGTGTATGCCGGTAACTCGATTCCTGACTGGGTAGAGATGGTCCTTGTGTAGGTGGTGCAGGTGGTGGAGCTGGGAGTGCAAGACGAGGTGCATGAGCCTGAATATCTAGCCGCTCCAGGTAGTTGGTGGGTGTGTGAGCTGATTTGCGTCTATAGGGATAGTTTCCAATTCTATGAGCGGATGCGCCACAAACTAGGCACAGGCCTTTTGCGCGCCTACAGTCTTCCACAAGTGTCCCTTTCTCCTGCAGCAGTTACAAAAAGCTGGGCTGGGACGGTTGTTCGGTACTCTGGGTCGCCTTGGCACAAAAGTGGCCTTGACGAGGCTCCTCCTGCCATCTGGGTGGTAGAGCGCTTTATACCGGTTGCTTCTGCTTCTGATCGGTTCACTAATATAACAGTCTGCTGCTTCAGTCCAACCAGGAGGTTTCAGATTGCATCAAGCAGAACCGTTTGCTCGTTGGGTGGAGCAGGAACGGCAGGTATGATTGGTGGTGGTGGTGGAGTGTTGTTGAAGTTGGTGCTCGTATTGTTTGGGAAATCCATAATTTTGAATGAAAATTTTAGGTTAGGACAGATTCAAAGTATATGATTCAAAGAATATGAAATTGATAAGATTCAAGAAACATGAATTGTAAATAATGTTTTAGTTGCTGGTTCTTGTGTTATATTGCTTAGGTTGTTCACGCAGAATAGAACTGCATAGTATGGTTCTATACAGCTCTGAACTGCATGGGCCGCCAACAAAATCTATCATGCCCCGCTTCCCGGTATACGGGCAGAGGACGCGAAGAGGCCGCTACGTATTTACTGTGAAGTAAATACGCTAAGCGTATCTAAGCAATACAAAAGTAAAATCATAAGAGACAAGATATAATAAAACAACAACTTTATTTATTCACATTCTTTCTGTTCAATACATGGAAAGTAAATACAACAGAAATAAAGCAATGCCTAAACAATGGCAGAAATGAAAAGTACTGAAATGGAAAGTGTACAATGAACTAGAGCTCGGGGTCTTCACTGAATTGGTCCAAGTCTTCATTCGTGGGCTCGATCTCTGACGTGTCCAGATCACCTGACGACATTCAAAGAAGAAAGAAAGTGAATGTTGTCAGCGAACAGATCGCTCGGTAAGTCGCAAAGATAAGGGAGAAGTAGAATAGACAGAATAAGAAGGCAGCTTTTAAAGTTGTAGTATATTGTTATAATATTGTGTTAACGCTGTTGTTTGTAGCTTGGTACAGAAAGATGCCAGTGTATACGAGAGGGGTCTCTATATGCTAGAGATCAGGGCAAACGGAATATAGAGTACAAGGCTCCGTTAGAAAGCCTGGAACAACGGCTATTGGATACGGTTAGGTGTCTTAAATCTTGCAGTCTCGTACCACTTTTAATATCTTCCGTACCAGTCTACCCCTTAAACCCCGTGTTATCTGGATTGTATTGTTTGTATTGTAATTGTACTGTAACTTGAATTGTATTGTAATGTAGATTGTATAATTGGATGACTTACCGAAACCATGATATCAGTAAACGGATGTAACTGTAGAATCAGGTAAATAGATGTAACTGGAGAATCATGTAAATGAAATGTATATCCATGGTTCGGTTCAGTCAAATTGTATAGATTGATAGATTGAATATATGGATTCATGGATTCATGTTGAATTGTAATACTGTAGATTATATATTGTAAATTGTACTTGAATCATATTCAAGTCAGATTATTAAGGAGACTCGTCTGAGTCAGACAATTAGAAAAGTAAATTGTAGTCTTGATTGTTTTGATATTATCGGTAACCGCTGCACATGGGCGGTAGGATTTGTGTCTTTTTCAAAGACGATTACCGTGTTGATATCACCGTTTTTTAATTGCCTATCTTAGATAGGCAAGCACCCACTTCTCCGGCTCCCTGAGGCTCAAGAGATTGGTACCGCTTAAACCTATATTTACTAGGGTCCTTAGAGTAATTTATAGAACTTGAGGGGGTTTTATGTAAAAATATTTTTTATAGTTTTCAAAATACTCCCCAAGTATTTAGTTATCGTTTTTAGAGTTGTGATAAATGTGGATTTTATACATATGCCATTTCTATTGAGAATAACCTAATTTTCATAATATATGGTATTAAAGTGTAATATTAAACTTGTATGGATTTCATGGTATTTTAATGTAAACCGATTCTTATGATTTTTGAAAAGAGTTTTAATATTTATATTCTTACAAAATAGATCTTTTAATGTTATATATATATATATATATTTATATAAATATAATTTTAATATATATATTATAATTCTAAAATTCTCATTTTCTTAAGATGTCGTATTTTAAATCTTTCGAGACCGAATGCTCCTTGCGGAGGTCTGCATCTCGCACTGCTAAGCCCGAGGATGTGCGATAATCCGCATCATCCCGAACGGGTTCCCCAAATGGGTTGTAGCGTCGCTCTGCAAAGATCTGTATAAATACTAAATCGTTTAGAAAGTGGTTTTATTAGTAATGGTATTTATTTGTAAAGATGTCATTTTCCCGTATTCTATGTTCCGGAGGGTATTGTGTTATGTTGCACATGAGTGTTGTGAGGAGGTAGGTCATTACCTCATTATCTACTTAAAGGTATAGCAAGTTTGTGATGTTTAAATGTCGTAAATGAAACTGTATGGTATTTTAATGAAAAAGTACGGTAAAATGGAAATAGCAATTTCTTTTGATATGAAACTTGTTCAATATGATTAGTTATTATTTAATAGTCAACATCTAATGGTTTAATAAGGTTGTATTAAAGGAAAAGTGAGATTTTAGGAAGAGCCGAATCGGAAATCGGATTTGTTCCGATTCCGTCGGGTTTTAGAATTTCGTATTTTTAGAAAGAGTAGAGAAGGGGAAAGGTGGGACTTATGGGTTTAGTTAACAGAGGAGAGGAAGGAGAGACGAGAGGAGTCGACGTGCGTCGTTTTGTCGTCGGGAGTTCCTAGGATCGTCGTCGGAAGATGGCCGGAAAATTCGCCGGAGCTTCGCCTCTCGCTTCTTCCAAAGTTCACTAGGGTTTCTAGAAATTTCTTGAGAGTTAGCTCAGAATTTTGGGGTGACGGGGTAGTGTTTAGGGGTGGTATTTATAGGGTTAGGCTAGGGTTAGGCTAGGGTTAGGGTAGATGAAGAGTTTAATTGAAAAAAATGTAAAAATATATTAAAATGTATTAGAAAATGGAGTAAATGAGGCTTTAAACGAGCTCTGGAAATGGTCTGAGGAAATAAATTATATAGGTGTGCAGGGAATGTGAAAAGACATAATTTTCATGTTGGAGTCGTCGCCGGCATCGGCCGACTCGGCTGTGACTCGGCCGTGACTCGGTCGGAAGCCTGAGTCGGTCGAGTCGAGGCCGAGTTGGTCGATTTCCGGCCGAGTTAGGCGGCCGGAATACCCTCCGACGGTTCATCTATCCTCTTTCAATGTTACATTTTTGGGTGTAGTGGGGTTTTTGTGAGATATGCACGCGTAAACTCTTGGTATTCTAAAGGTTATAAAAAATAAAAAATAAAACAATATTAAAAATAATGTGGGATATGGAATTTGAATTCTGGTGGCTTGGTTCAGCAGTGTAAGGTATTACCAATGAGCCACAAGCTCCTTCTTGTAATTAAATTGCTAATTAATTACTTATCTTGTGCTTAGGCAATAAATACCCCTTTAAACAATTTTGAAAAAAAATGTACAAAAAATTGTATAAGAAAATTATGGTTGTTACAAATTTAAATAATACAGGGGTTATGGGGGAGTTAAGGAGTCGCCAGAAAATGAAGGATTTTAGTGTTTCGGTCGAGTCAGACCGGCGGCGCCGGCCGATTCGGCCGAGTCGGCCCGAGTTTCCATGCCACGTGTCCCCGTCTCTTCGTCTACTGCAGTGGACTCGTTTGTTTAATCCGTGACTCTTGGTTTTACGTGTTGTGCACGTGTAGACTTTTGGGCTTCTAAAAAGATTAAAAGAAATTAAAATAAAAAGATAATGTGGCTGATGGGATTTGAACTCTGGTGCTTTGTAACAGCAGTGCAAGGTCTTACCAATGAGCTACAAGCTCCTTCTTTCTGTTCAAAAGTAAATCAAATATTTATAGTACTCATAGGAAATGTAAATACCCCAAGTATATATTAACTTTTAATCAAATTATATGTACACAAGAATTGGAGTTGTTACATAATGAATAAAAGTTTTTCTTTTTGAGGCATACTGTTTCGTTCTATCCCTTTTACACTGTTTACATGCTTTTTCAAGACGAACATAGGGGTCATGGAACCGAGTAAGACAAAAAATCTTGTGGAAGAAAGTTTCTTACAACTCGGGAGACTTAATAAAAAATTACATCGCTTCAAAAATCAGAAAATATATTCATCTATACAATTTGAGTTTTTCGGCATTGTAAAGCCGAAGAAACTTACGTCCCCGGGTCTTGCAAGCAATATACTCCACTGGGCATAACTTCTGCTATGAAGATTGGACCGTCCCATTTTAGAGAGAATTTGTGCAGCCTTATTTAGTCTAGAAACCCATTCCTTCGTAGGACTAGATCTCCTGTCTTGAAGGCGCAATGGTTGACTCGGACGTTGTAGTAGCGAGCAGTTTGTTGTTGATAGGCGGCCGCTATGATTTGTGCTTGGTCCCGTTTCTCTAATAAGATATCCAAGTTCGACTTTGTAGCTGAGTAATCCGATCTCCGTAGGGACCATGGCCTCGGTGCCGTAGCAGAGGTTGAAAGGGATTTCTCCCGTGGGTGTCTTCTTCGATGTCCGTAGTGCCCATAGCACTCGTGGCAGTCTTCGACCCAGCTGCTCTGTCTTCCTTCCAAGCGGGCCTTGAGACCTCGGATGATGCCTCGATTAGCTACCTCGGCCTGCCCATTGCATTGAGGATGTGCGACCGCGGCAAACTTCATTAGTATGTGGTAGTCGTTGCAGAACTCTTTGACTTTATCGTTTTCGAAGTTGGTCCCGTGATCGGTAACTATATACCTTGGGATCCCGAATCGAGAAATTATGTTGTTCTGCAGGAATTTTATAGTAGTGGTGGCATCCGGTTTCCTGATGGGTACGGCCTCTATCCACTTTGTGAAATAGTCCACAGCTATGAGGATGTACTTGTGCCTGCCCATGCCGGTGGGGAGTTGGTCCACGATGTCCATCCCCCATTGTGTAAACGGCCAAGGGGAACTAAGGGTCGTTAGCTCGGTAGCGGGGAGACAAGGTATGCTGCCGTGGAGTTGGCAGCTTTTGCATCTTCTGACAAGCTTCTCGGCATCCTGGTGTATCCTCGGCCAATAATATCCTTGGAGCAGCGTCTTCTAGACCAGGGTGTGGGCCCGTGATGTGCCCCCCGACTCTCTCATGCATCTCTCGTAGAACATAGTCGGCTTCGTGGGGGTCGACGTATCGGAGCATGGGCTGAGTGTACAATTTCTTGTAAAGATTCCCCTTGCTCTAGATGAAATAACGAGCTTTTGCTCGAAGGCGGCGTGTCTCTCCTCGGTCTTCTAGAAGTGTGCCCTCTTTCTGGAATTTCACGAGGGGCTTCCTCCAATCTTGACCTTCCTTCCGAGTCGTGTATATCTGCAGTGTTACCTCTCCGTCTTCCACCGTGGGCTGTGGTAACACTTCGAAGAGAATTTTCCTCTTACGGTTGGCCGTATAGGAAGAGGCGAGCTTGCTCAAAGCGTCAGCTTGGTGTTCAGATTCCGGGGAAATTGCTCCACATGGGCTTTGTCGAAATTTTTTCGGCTAGGTACTTTATCATGAGCGGTTTCCGGGCTTTGAAACACTCAGTTACCTGGCCAACGACTAGTGCGGAGTCTCTACGGACTCTGATGTCTTCAGCCCCACCCCGGATGCAATTCGTAGTCCTGCTAATAAAGCTTCGTATTCTGCGGCGCTGTTTGATGCTCTGAACCTGAGTTTTAAGGAGTATTCCAATTCTGCTTTATTTGGGCCATAGATGATCAAGCCAGTCCCGCTCCTTTCCTCTGTAGAGAATTTGTCCACGTATAGCACCCAGTCCGGGATGGGTTCGGATACCTCTTCAACCGACAGACGTGGTTCGGTGCCTTGTTCTGTCGTTCCGCCTTTAATGGGAATGATGCACTCGAAAAAGAAATCGGTTAAGACTTGTGCTTTGATGGCTTGCCGGGGGCGGTACCTAATATCGAATTGGGACAATTCCCACCTCTATTTTTCCATACGACCTGATGCCTCAGGGGAGGGGAGGATAGACCCTAAAGGTCGCTCGGTGAGGACGAGGATTGTGTGTGCTTGGAAGTAATGTCGGAGCTTCCTCGAAGTGACGATAAGTGCCAGAAATATCTTCTCTATGACTGGGTATCTTGTCTCTGCATCCTTGAAGACATGGATCACGTAGTAAACCGGCTTCTGCACACCATCGACTTCCCTGACGAGCACCGAGCCTGCAGCTTGATCAGAGACCACGAGGTATAACAACATCTTGTCGCCTTCGACTGGTTGAGTGAGTAGTGGAGGAGTTGTTAGGTGCGCTTTGAGCTGCTCGAAGGCTTCTGGCATTCCTCGGACTATTCGAACTTGGGAATCTTCCTTAGGGCTTTGAAGAATGGTAAGCACTTTTCCCCGGATCTGGACATGAAGCGAATTATACAGCGACCCTCCCAGTGAGGCGCATGATCTCCACATTACTCGTGGGAGTTGCCATGTTGAAGATGGCATTGATCTTTTCCAGGTTTACTTCGATTCCTCGGTGGATTACTATGAACCCGAGAAATTTCCCACTGGTGACTCCGAACGCGCAATTAGCTGGATTGAATTTCATTTTTTATTTGCGCAGGACGTCGAATATCTCACCGATGAGGTCTTTGGTGTGCCCCACCGAAGAGACGGATTTCACTAGCATGTTGTCGACGTAAACTTCCATGTTTCTCCCGATCTGCGACTTGAACAGTCTGTTGACGAGACGCTGATATGTAGCCCGATCATTTTTAAGACCGAAGGGCACCACTTTGTAGCAGTATACCTCTCGATCCATGGTGAATGCGGTAAGTTCTTCATCTGCCGGGGTCATCCGGATCTGATTGTAACTGGAAAACGCATCCATGAAGCTAAGTAATTCATGGCCGGCTGAGCTGTCTACTAACTGGTCTATTCGAGAGAGGGGATAGTTGTCTTTGGGGCAGACCTTGTTCAGATCTACGAAGTCGACGCACATGCGCCATTTCTTGTTCGTCTTTTTGACCATGACTACGTTCGCCACCACTCCAAGTAGTCTAGGTTTCTGATAAAGTTAGCGGCGAGCAGTCGATCCACTCCGTCCTTTATCGCCCTTTGCTTGGTCGGCGGAAAGCTTCTCTTCTTTTGTTGGACGGGCTTTGCTTTCGGGTTGACCCTGAGCTTGTGGGAGATCACTTTAGGGATGATCCGGGGCATATCCGCGGGGGTCCAAGGGAACAGGTCCGAGTTGTCTCGGAGGAACCGTATCAGGTCCTCGCGGTGGTTCCCGGTTTAGAGAGAGCCGATTCGGACGATCTGGTCGTCGACCCCTTCGACGAGGGGGACTTCCGTCAGTGCTTCTACCGGGGATCCTCGGACTTCCCTTTGTTCGTCGCGTATGTCCAGAGACCCATGGAAACCATACTCATCTTCAAAATCGTCGCACGTTTCTCCGGCAGGGGACATAGAGGCGAGACAAACCCTAGCAATTTACGTATTCCCGTAGGCCCGGCCTATCCCGCTTGGTCTAATGGAAATTTGATCGCATGATGGTAGGTCGAGATTTGAGCCCGGAGGGTGTAACAACTCCAACTTTTGTATACCTAAATTTGAATTAAATTTGAAGTATACTTGGAGTATTAATGTTGCCGATAACACTTTAAGTTTCTATCTCTCTACAATAATTACAAGAAGGAGCTTGTAGCTCATTGGTAATACCTTGCACTGCTGAACCAAGCCACCAGAGTTCGAATCCCTTGCCCCACTTTATTTTCAGTTTATTTTTCTTTAAAATTTCTTGGAAGCCCAAAAGTCCACAGGCCATAACTCCCAAATATTGAACTGAACCCCAGAAATGAAATATGCCAAAGTCTACGTTGAAGAACCCCGCACCCAACGCCAGCCGAATCCGGCCGGAATCGGCCAACTCGGCCGGCGGAACCGCTGAATCGGCCGGCGCCGCCGGCCGGAGTTGGGCCGATGGCCGGGGTCCCAACACAAAAGTTGCGGCTTTTGGTCTTCTGAAACTCCCTGTTTACTATATCAGTTTCTGAATGTTAAATACAACCATTTTAATGCTAATTTTAATGCTTTTTATCTAATTTTTATAATTTTTTAAAAAAAAAAGAAAGAAAACCCTTCACCGACCCTACCCGAGCTACCCTATAAATAGACCCTTACCCCCTACCTTCTCATTCCAAAATGATAGAATTACTCTCTTGAAATTTCCACAAGAAGTGTGCTTTGAAATCGAGTTCCCGGCGAAGCACTGACGGAATTCCGGCGACGTGCTTTGAAGCAACCGGCGACGAAACCACCCCTCGGCCTTTTTCCCTAGTCCTCTTTACTCTTTAAAAGAGTTTGAAAACCCATAAGTCCCATCTCTCTTTCTTTTCTATTTCTTAAAAATACGAAATTACGAACCCCGACGGAAATCGGAACAAACCGATTTCCGATTCGGTTTTTCTACAAAATTCCACTTGTCACCTAATCCATAATACCTAAACATATCCATGATGACTATTAATCACTTAGAAACCAATTTAAATAAAGTTTCTCACATGAAATAATAGATTTCTTGTAAAATCGTATTCTTTTCACAAAAAATACCATGAAGTTTATTTTTCTTGTTCTAATTAATTCCCTCATTCCTAAACATGTTCATCTTGGTAAATAAACTTGTAAAAATCAATTTGAATGAGTTTTCACACATGAAATAATAACGTTTTCAAATACCGTATTCTTGCGCTTAAATACCTTCAAGTTTAATATATCATATTTAACCTCTAAAACTTCATTAAACCTTAAAATAAGTCACGAGGTAATGACCTACCTCTACACACACACAAATATAACCCTAATTGATAAACGTCAAAACATAGAATACGAAAATATAGGACTTATCACTAAAATACCACTATCTTTATAAACCTTTTCTAAAAGCTTTAAGTTGTACACAATTCTAAAACAAAATCTTTTAAAATGAAAGTACGATTTGTCATGGACACCGATCGTTTATCTAAACCGACTTTATGGTGTCTAGGCAAGTGTGTCTAGGCTAGTGGTTTTTAATTAGGCCCACTACTGTGGTTCCTTCCCACTTACCTGGCACTTACCTGGCCGCGATTGGCGGTGAAGAGGCGATTTGAGGCTTCTAATGACCTATCGTTTAGACCTTAGAAATAGGCTAGTTGGCTTAGGAAACCCTAGAAACTAAAATACGAAAATTACATCATTTACAAATAAATACCTTATATTTATAAAACCGTTTTTTAAAATGAATAGTATTTATTAAACCTAAGCAAAGCGCCGTTACAACCCACCTTTGGGGAACTCGTTAGAGATAGTACGGTTCATCGTGCACCCGCGGGCTAGTAGTGCGAGATTCAAACTTTCGCAAGGAGCATTCGGTCTCGAAAAGTTTAAAATACGGCATTTAAGAAAAATGAGATTTTGAAAAATAAAATATTTATTTAAAATTATTCTTGTAATAATATATATTTAATTATCATTTAAATACCTATTTTATTATAAGATAAAGTTTTCACTTTTTTCTAAAATTACAAGATTAAAATTTACATTAAAATACCATGAGTTTCAAATAAATCAATTAATACTTTTATTAGGATATACTCACTAGAATAACACAAATAAAATTCATACTCATTATAACTATAAAGACGAATAATAAATACTTGAGGTGTATTTTGAAAAGTATACAATAGTACTTTTTACATAAAACCCCCTCAAGTTTTATAAATTACAATAAGACCCCTGACAATTATTGAATTTCAACTTACCTTCTTCTAGTCTGACTCGGGTTAGAGTCTGACTATTTCTGATTTGAATATGATTCAAGTCAATCTATATTCTTTTATATTCCAACTCAATATGAATACATGAATCCCTGAATCCAGTTAACAATCTATATAACTTGACTGAACCGAACCATGGATATATTCCTTTTACAATCTATTGGAAGGTGTTAAAGGTGGCACGAGGTGGTCAGATTAAGACACCTAACCTGAATCACATTGCTGTTGTACCGTGGCATAACGGTTCCTTGTACTATACGTGCCTTAGTCTCTAGCAAGTGAGACTCCCCTCGTATACACTGGCATCCTTCTGTACCAAGATACAAACAACAGCGTTAACATAATATTACAACAATAGTTTACACTTTTAAAATGTATCTTCTTATTCTGTCTTCTCTACTTCCCTCTTACCTTTGGGACTTACCGAGCGATCTGTTCGCCGACGACATTCTGTTTCTCTCTTCTTTGAATATCGTCAGGTGACCTGGACCCGGCAGAAGTTGAGCCAACACAAGAAGACTTGGAGCAATTTGCCGAAGACCCTGTAGTATAATTTCATTGTACACTTTTCTTTTCAGTACTTTCCATTTCCTGTTATGCCACTGTTTAGGCATCTTTATTTCAGTTGTATTTTCCTTTCCATGTATTGTACAAAGAATGTTAATAAATAAAAGTTGCTGTTCTTTTTAATACTCTTGTCTCTTGTGTATTTATTTTATATTGCTTAGATACGCTTAGCGTATGTACTTCTGAGTACATACGTAGCGGACCTCGTCGCGTCCCTTGCGCCGTACATTGGGAAGCGGAGCGTGACAGGTTTTGTTGGTGGCCCATGCAGGTAAGAGCTGTATGAATCCCTGTCATGCAGTTCTGGTCTGCATGAACAACCTAAGCAATAAATACACAAGAACTAGCAACTTAAAACATTCTTTACAATCATGTTCCTTGAAACTTGCAAATTCCTATTTTTTGAATCTTATCATTTCATGTATTTGAATCTGTCCTAACCCAAATTTTTCTTCAAGGTTATGGATTCCCCGAACAACACCAGCACCAACGTCAACAACACCCCTTCAACACTACCTCTCACACCAGCTGTTCTTGCACCACCTACTGAGCAAACGATGCTATTTGAGGCGATCCGCAGTCTTCTCGAGGGACAGCAACAACTTTTGAACCGTCCTGAGACCGATGCACCGGGAGTAAAGCAATTCAGGGCTTTACATCCAAAGCAGTTCTCTGGTAAAGGAAGCCCTCTTGAAGCGGAAGAATGGGCACAAAGTATCGAGGACGATCTGGCAGCAGCTCAAGTGCCAGATAACGCTTGGGTCTGTGTAGCGAAGCTACAGCTCACGGATAATGCTCGCAATTGGTGGAAGGCGGAAGAAAGCCGTCTGGTACAGCCGATTGAATGGAAGACATTTCGCGAGAAGTTCGACGCGAAATATTTCCCTGTGACTGCCAGGTTTGCAATGGAGCAGCAGTTTATTCATCTACAGCAAGGATCAATGTGGGACAAATCGGTAGATGAATACGACGCCGAATTCACCATGTTGAGCCGGTAAGATATGTCACAATAATTCAATTTTTAATTATCACATACTACACAGCTAACACAATCTTTAAACAGATTCGCGGCACACTTGATACCGACGGACGATATCAGAGCCCGTCGCTTTCAACAAGGACTGGACACGGAAATTCAGGCTGCTCTAGCCACAGGAAAGTTTTTGACTCATGAGGATGCTCTAGAAGCTGCCCGCAGTTATGAGGCAGTAATAAAAGCAAGGGGCAGACCTCAGTCTGCAGGAGTCAAATGCCCTGCCAACCAAATGGCAGGTGGAGCCTCGTCCAGGCCACCTTTCGTGCCAAGGTGACCCGGAGTACCAACCCATCGTCCTAGCCCAGCCTTTTGCACCTACTGCAGGAGAACTGAATATATGATGAAGGACTGCCGTCGAGCCAACCGGCTCTACTTTGTCTGCGGTTCAGCTACTCACGGTATTGGGTCTTGTCCCCAAAGACAGAACCCAGTTGCTGCACCCAGGCAAGCAAATACTTATCAGCAGCGACCAGCTCTTCAGGCACCTGCTCCCAGACTTGCACTGCCTGCACCACCCAGGGGACCACAAGCTACACCACCTCATCGACAGTTCCATCAAGCTCAAAGGAACGTTCCGAGGAATGCTCCTCTGGCCAGGAGGAATGTGCCAAAGCGTCAGGCTTTCATGATGTCTGTGGAAGAAGCTGAGGCCACTGGCCAAGTCATTACTGGTAAACTTTCCTTCCCAAACTTATCTTTTAGTCTTGTTTTCCTACACACTTCCCCTATACCTAAAACCTATCCCATATACCTTAGGTACAATCCTAATAGCTTCACTACCTGCACTTGCACTGTTTGATACTGGAGCATCCCACTGCTTTATGTCGCAACGGTTTGTCCGAACCCATGCGATTCCAGTCTCACCGCTTGTATCCAGCTGGAACGTCAGTTCCGGAAATGGTTTTCTAAAGGCAACTATGGGATACAACATGTGTCCAGTCGTCGTCTGCAGTCGAGAATTTTATGCTGACTTCAAGGTACTGGATATACCAAACTTCGATGTGGTTCTAGGAATGGACTGGCTTGGAACCTTTTATGCTACCATCGACTGTCGTCAAAGGAGGGCAGTATTCGAGATTCCAGACCATCCGGTCTTCTATTTTAAAAGCGGAGACCGTACATTGGAGCCAAGTACTTACAAAGTAAAGCCAAGAGAAGCAGTAATTGCAGCAGCTCAAGCAGAGGAAGAATCAAGACCAGAGGTAGTTCGAGAGTTCGATGATATATTCCCTGACGATATAACAGGTTTGCCTCCTGATCGAGTTCTTGAATTCAGTATTGACTTAATACCAGGAGCACAACCAGTGATCAAAGAACCTTATAGACTAAGTCCGGAAGGATTGAAGGAAGTTAGAACACAGTTGGACGAATTACTGGCGAAGGGATGGATTCGTCCCAGCACTTCAAGTTGGGGAGCACCTGTACTATTGGTTAAGAAGAAGGAAGGTTCATACAGAATGTGGATCGATTATAGGGCCTTGAACGAAGTCACTATAAAGAACAAGTATACACTCCCACGCATCGACGATTTATTCGATCAGCTAAGTGGATCTTGTGTCTTCTCCAAACTAGATCTTCGTTCAGGTTATCATCAAGTGAAGGTCAAGGAAGCTGATATTCACAAAACAGCTTTCAGAACTCGCTATGGACATTACGAATTTCTAGTAATGCCATTTGGAGTGACCAATGCACCAGCAATCTTCATGAATCTTATGAACCAAGTTTTCCGGGAATATTTAGACAGGTTCGTTGTCATCTTCATCGACGACATCTTGGTATATTCTAAGAATCGGAAAGAACATGCGGAGCACCTATGAATTGTCCTGGAAACTCTTCGACAACATAAGCTTTATGCCAAGTACAGCAAATGCGAGTTTTGGCTAAATCATGTTGGTTTTCTTGGACACATCGTATCAGGAGAAGGAATTTCTGTGGATCCAGCAAAAGTTTCGGCAGTTAGCGAATGGCCTACACCAAAATCAGTAAAGGATATTCGAAGTTTCTTGGGATTAGCTGGATAGTACAGAAGATTTATTGAAGTCTTTTCGAAGATAGCAACACCCCTGACCAAGCTCACACGAAAAGATGAAGAATTTGTGTGGTCAGAAGCATGCGAGCAAGCTTTCGTAGAACTCAAGTCAAGACTGATATCAGCACCTATTCTCGTCATACCGGATCAATCTGGAGGATTCGAAGTGCATTGTGATGCATCCAGTAAGGGATTAGGATGTATTCTATATCAGCACGGTAAGGTTGTGGCTTATGCTTCAAGGCAACTGAAGACTCATGAGCGCAATTATCCGACGCAAGATCTGGAGTTGGCAGCCGTCATTTCTGCTCTCAAAATTTGGCGCCACTACTTACTTGGTGAACGAGTGAACATCTACACAGATCATAAAAGTTTGAAGTATGTGTTTACTCAGAAGAGTTGAATATGCGGCAGAGAAGAAGGTTAGAACTCATGATGGATTTTGACATCAACTTGCAATATCACCCAGGGAAGGTGAACGTAGTACCTGATGCTCTTAGTCGCCAACCTTTATCAATGAATCTCACCGTCCAGTGGAAGCTTCAGCAAGACTTACATCAGATGGAGATTGAACTAGTCAAACCAGGTGATGCTTCAAGTTTGATGAATCTACAAGTTCAATCAACCATTGTCAGTCAGATCAAGGCAGCTCAAGCCAGCGAAGCTAAGTTGCAAAAGATCAGAGAACAAGTAGAGAACGGACTCAGAACAGATTTCATCATCCATGAAGATGGATCTTTGAGATACGGCAGCAGATTGTGTGTACCAAAGGGTCCTGTTCGGGAAGAGTTAATGAAAGAAGCTTACAACTCTCCCTATTCTGTACATCCTGGAGGTATCAAAATGTACAAAGATCTATGTCAGAATTATTGGTGGCATGGAATGAAGCGTGAAGTAGCCAGAAGTGTGGCAAAATGTTTGGTGTGTCAGCAGGTAAAGGCTGAACATCACAGGACAGCTGGACTACTTCAACCGTTACCAATCCCAGAATGGAAGTGGCAGCACATCACGATGGACTTTGTGACTGCTCTTCCTCGCAGCACAAAGGGTAACGATGCGATATGGGTCATTGTGAATCGACTCACAAAGTCAGCTCACTTCATCCCATTTCGAGTTGGCCAATCAACTGAGACACTAGCAAAGAAGTACATGGAGGTAATAATCTAATTTAGATTTAAAACTCTTCATAATGTACGATCTCTGATACCCATGAACTCATACAGGAAATTGTAAGACTTCATGGAGTACCGGTCTGCATTGTCTTCGATCGTGACACCAGGTTCCGATCGCAATTTTGGCAGAGTCTGCAAACTAGTTTGGGAACAAGTCTGAACTTCAGCACGGCTTATCATCCACAAACAGATGGTCAGTCGGAACGAACTATTCAGATCTTGGAGGATATGCTCAGAGCATGTATGCTCGACTTCAAAGGATCGTGGGAAGATCACCTGCATCTTGTGGAGTTTGCGTACAACAATAGCTACCAAGCAAGCATAGGAATGGCATCTTTTGCAGGATTGTATGGTAGGAAGTGTCGATCGCCATTAAGTTGGGACGACATCGGAGATAGGGAACTCCTGGGACCAGACATGATAGTAGCGACCGTTGATGTGGTTCGTACTATCAGGGAAAGAATGCGCATAGCCCAAGATAGACAGAAACACTGGGCTGATGTAAAGAGACGACACTTGGAGTTCCAGCAAGGAGACCATGTATTCTTGAAGATATCTCCTAACCGCGGAGTGATTCGATTTGGAAGACGGGGTAAGTTGAGTCCGAGATACATTGGACCGTTCGACATACTCGAACGAGTCGGTGAAGTGGCGTACCGTTTAGCGCTTCCACGCTCATTGGAAGGAGTGCATAACATGTTCCACATATCCCAACTCAGAAGGTATGTGAGTGACCCCAGCCATGTACTTGATCATTCTGAGATCACTATACAGCCCGATTTGTCTTGTGAGCAACAATCTGTGGAAATCCTGGACAGGAAAGTGAAGACACTACGGAACAAGAAAGTTAACTTGGTCCGGGTAATGTGGAGAAAAGACACTACAGGAGAATCCACGTGGGAAAGGGAAGGTGAAATGCGTGCAAGATATCCGCACCTTTTTGTAAACTAGTTCTCAAATAAAAGTTGTAAATTTCGAGGACGAAATTTTTGTAAGGAGGGTAGATTGTAACAACTCCAATTTTTTTATACCTAAATTTGAATTAAATTTGAAGTATACTTGGAGTATTAATGTTGCTGATAACACTTTAAGTATCTATCTCTCTACAATAATTACAAGAAGGAGCTTGTAGCTCATTGGTAATACCTTGCACTGCTGAACCAAGCCACCAGAGTTCGAATCCCATGCCCCACATTATTTTTAGTTTATTTTTCTTTAAAATTTCTTGGAAGCCCAAAAGTCCACAGGCCATAACTCCCAAATATTTGAACTGAACCCCAGAAATGAAATATGCCAAAGTCAACGTTGAAGAACCCCGCACCCAACGCCGGCCGAACCCGGCCGGAATCGGCCAACTCGTCCGGCGGAACCGCCGAATCGGCCGGCGCCGCCGGCCGGAGTTGGGCCGATGGCCGGGGTCCCAACACAAAAGTTGCGGCTTTTGGTCTTCTGAAACTCCCTGTTTACTCCATTTTACTGTATCAGCTTTTGAATGTTAAATACAACCATTTTAATGCCAATTTTAATGCTTTTTATCTAATTTTTATAATTTTTAAAAAAAAAAGAAAACCCTTCACCTACCCTACCCTAGCTACCCAATAAATAGACCCCTACCCACTATCTTCTCATTCCAAAACCATAGAATTACTCTCTTGAAATTTCCACAAGAAGTGTGCTTTGAAATCGAGTTCCCGGCGAAGCCCTGACGGAAATCCGGCGACGTGCTTTGAAGCAACCGGCGACGAAACCACCCCTCAGCCTTTCTCCCTAGTCCTCTTTACTCTTTAGAAAAGTTTGAAAACCCGTAAGTCCCATCTCTCTTTCTTTTCTATTTCTTAAAAATATGAAATTACGAACTCCGACGGAAATCGGAACAAACCGATTTCCGATTCGGTTTTTCTACAAAATTCCACTTGTCACCTAATCCATAATACCTAAACATATCCATGATGACTATTAATCATATAGAAACCAATTTAAATAAAGTTTCTCACATGAAATGATAGCTTTCTTGTAAAATCGTATTCTTTTCACAAAAAATACCATGAAGTTTATTTTTCTTGTTCTAATTAATTCCCTCATTCCTAAACATGTTCATCTTGATAAATAAACTTGTAAAAATCAATTTGAATGAGTTTTCACACATGAAATGATAACGTTTTCAAATACCGTATTCTTGCGCTTAAATACCTTCAAGTTTAATATATCATATTTAACCTCTAAAACTTCATTAAACCTTAAAATAAGTCACGAGGTAATGACCTACCTCTACACACACACAAATATAACCCTAATTGATAAACGTCAAAACATATAATACGAAAATACAGGACTTTTCACTAAAATACCATTATTTTTATAAACCTTTTCTAAAAGCTTTAAGTTGTACACAATTCTAAAACAAAATCTTTTAAAATGAAAGTACGATTTGTCATGGACATCGATCGTTTATCTAAACCGACTTTGTGGTGTCTCGGCAAGTGTGTCTAGGCTAGTGGTTTTTAATTAGGCCCACTACTGTGGTTCCTTCCCACTTACCCGGCACTTATCTGGCCGCAATTGGCGGTGAAGAGGCGATTTGAGGCTTCTAATGACCTATCGTTTAGACCTTAGAAATAGGCTAGTTGGCTTAGGAAACCCTAGAAACTAAAATACGAAAATTACATCATTTACAAATAAATACCTTATATTTATAAAACCGTTTTTCTAAATGAATAGTATTTATTAAACCTAAGCAAAGCGCCGCTACAACCCACCTTTGGGAAACCCGTTAGGGATAGTACGGTTCATCGTGCACCTGCGGGCTAGTAGTGCGAGATTCAGACCTCCGGAAGGAGCATTCGGTCTCGAAAGGTTTAAAATACGGCATTTAAGAAAAATGAGATTTTGGAAAATAAAATATTTATTTAAAATTATTCTTGTGATAATATATATTTAATTATCATTTAAACACCTATTTTATTATAAGATAAAGTTTTCACTTTTTTCTAAAATTACAAGATTAAAAGTTACATTAAAATACCATGAGTTTCAAATAAATCAATTAATACTTTTATTAGGATATACTCACTAAAATAACTCAAATAAAACTCACACTCATTATAACTATAAAGACGAATAATAAATACTTGAGGCGTATTTTGAAAAGTATACAATAGTACTTTTTACATAAAACCCCCTCAAGTTTTATAAATTACAATAAGACCCCTGACAATTATTGAATTTCAACTTACCTTCTTCTAGTCTGACTCGGGTTAGAGTCTGACTATTTCTGATTTGAATATGATTCAAGTCAATCTATATTCTTTTATATTCCAACTCAATATGAATACATGAATCCCTGAATCCAGTTAACAATCTATATAACTTGACTGAACCGAACCATGGATATATTCCTTTTACATGTTTCCCAGTATTCCACTTACATGAATCTACAGTTATAACGTTTCCTGATATCATGGTTTCGGTCAGTCAGTTAATCAATCTTATCATCAATACAATTTTACAAGATAACAATACAAACAAGACATCGCGGGGTTTAAAGGGTAGATTGGTATGGAAGGTGTTAAAGGTGGCACGAGGTGGTCAGATTAAGACACCTAACCTGAATCACATTGCTGTTGTACCGTGGCATAACGGTTCCTTGTACTATACGTGCCTTAGTCTCTGGCAAGTGCGACTCCCCTCGTATACACTGGCATCCTTCTATACCAAGATACAAACAACAGCGTTAACATAATATTACAACAATAGTTTACACTTTTAAAATGTATCTTCTTATTCTTTCTTCTCTACTTCCCTCTTACCTTTGGGACTTACCGAGCGATCTGTTCGCCGACGACATTCTGTTTCTCTCTTCTTTGAATATCGTCAGGTGACCTGGACCCGGCAGAAGTTGAGCCAACACAAGAAGACTTGGAGCAATTTGCCGAAGACCCTGCAGTATAATTTCATTGTACACTTTTCTTTTCAGTACTTTCCATTTCCTGTTATGCCACTATTTAGGCATCTTTATTTCAGTTGTATTTTCCTTTCCATGTATTGTACAAAGAATGTTAATAAATAAAAATTGCTGTTCTTTTTAATACTCTTGTCTCTTGTGTATTTATTTTATATTGCTTAGATACGCTTAGCGTATGTACTTCTGAGTACATACGTCGCGGACCTCGTCGCGTCCCTTTCGCCGTACATTGGGAAGCGGGGCGTGACAGGTTTTGTTGGTAGCTCATGCAGGTAAGAGCCGTATGAATCCCTGTCATGCAGTTCTGGTCTGCATGAACAACCTAAGCAATAAATACACAAGAACTAGCAACTCAAAACATTCTTTACAATCGTGTTCCTTGAAACTTGCAAATTCCTATTTTTTGAATCTTATCATTTCATGTATTTGAATCAGTCCTAACCCAAATTTTTTTTCAAGGTTATGGATTCCCCGAACAACACCAGCACCAACGTCAACAGCACCCCTTCAGCACTACCTCTCACACCAGCTGTTCCTGCACCACCTACTGAGCAAACGATGCTATTTGAGGCGATCCGCAGTCTTCTCGAGGGACAGCAACAACTTTTGAACCGTCCTGAGGCCGATGCACTGGGAGTAAAGCAATTCAGGGCTTTACATCCAAAGCAGTTCTCTGGTAAAGGAAGCCCTCTTGAAGCAGAAGAATGGGCACAAAGTATCGAGGACGATCTGGTAGCAGCTCAAGTGCCAGATAACGCTTGGGTCCGTGTAGCGAAGGTACAGCTCACGGATAATGCTCGCAATTGGTGGAAGGCGGAAGAAAGTCGTCTGGTACAGCCGATTGAATGGAAGATATTTCGCGAGAAGTTCGACGCGAAATATTTCCCTGTGACTGCCAGGTTTGCAATGGAGCAGCAGTTTATTCATCTACAGCAAGGATCAATGTGGGACAAATCGGTAGATGAATACGACGCCGAATTCACCATGTTGAGCCGGTAAGATATGTCACAATAATTCAATTTTTAATTATCACATACTACACAGCTAACACAATCTTTAAACAGATTCGCGGCACACTTGATACCGACGGACGATATCAGAGCCCGTCGCTTTCAACAAGGACTGGACACGGAAATTTAGGCTGCTCTAGCCACAGGAAAGTTTTGACTCATGAGGATGCTCTAGAAGCTGCCCGCAGCTATGAGGCAGTAATAGAAGCAAGGGGCAGACCTCAGTCTGCAGGAGTCAAACGCCCTGCCAACCAGATGGCAGGTGGAGTCTCGTCCAGGCCACCTTTCGTGCCAAGGCAACCCGGAGTACCAACCCATCGTCCTAGCCCAGCCTTTTGCACCTACTGCAGGAGAACTGGACATATGATGAAGGACTGCCGTCGAGCCAACCGCCTCTGCTTAGTCTGCGGTTCAGCTACTCACGGTATTGGGTCTTGTCCCCAAAGACAGAACCCAGTTGCTGCACCCAGGCAAGCAAATACTTATCAGCAGCGACCAGCTCTTCAGGCACCTGCTCCCAGACTTGCACTGCCTGCACCACCCAGGGGACCACAAGCTACACCACCTCCTCGACAGTTCCATCAAGCTCAAAGGAACGTTCTGAGGAATGCTCCTCAGGCCAGGAGGATTGTGCCAAAGCGTCAGGCTTTCATGATGTCTGTGGAAGAAGCTGAGACCACTGGCCAAGTCATTACTGGTAAACTTTCCTTCCCAAACTTATCTTTTAGTCTTTTTTACCTACACACTTCCCCTATACCTAAAACCTATCCCATATACCTTAGGTACAATCCTAGTAGCTTCACTACCTGCACTTGCACTGTTTGATACTGGAGCATCCCACTGCTTTATGACGCAACAGTTTGTCCGAACCCATGCGATTCCAGTCTGACCGCTTGTATCCAGCTGGAACGTCAGTTCCGGAAATGGTGTTCTAAAGGCAACTATGGGATACAACATGTGTCCAGTCGTCGTCTGCAGTCGAGAATTTTATGCTGACTTCAAGATACTGGATATACCAAACTTCGATGTGGTTCTAGGAATGGACTGGCTTAGAACCTTTTATGCTACCATCGACTGTCGTCAAAGGAGGGCAGTATTCGAGATTCCAGACCATCCGGTCTTCTATTTTAAAAGCGGAGACCGTACATTGGAGCCAAGTACTTACAAAGCAAAGCCAAGAGAAGCAGTAATTGCAGCAGCTCAAGCAGAGGAAGAATCAAGACCAGAGGTAGTTCGAGAGTTCGATGATGTATTCCCTGACGATATTACAGGTTTGCCTCCTGATCGAGCTCTTGAATTCAGTATTGACTTAATACCAGGAGCACAACCTGTGATCAAAGCACCTTATAGACTAAGTCCGGAAGGATTGAAGGAAGTTAGAACACAGTTGGATGAATTACTGGCGAAGTGATGGATTCGTCCCAGCACTTCAAGTTGGGGAGCACCTGAACTATTGGTTAAGAAGAAGGAAGGTTCATACAGAATGTGCATCGATTATAGGGCCTTGAACGAAGCCACTATAAAGAACAAGTATCCACTGCCGCGCATCGACGATTTATTCGATCAGCTAAGTGGATCTTGTGTCTTCTCCAAACCAGATCTTCGTTCAGGTTATCATCAAGTGAAGGTCAAGGAAGCTGATATTCACAAAACAGCTTTCAGAACTCGCTATGGACATTACGAATTTCCAGTAATACCATTTGGAGTGACCAATGCACCAGCAATCTTCATGAATTTTATGAACCAAGTTTTCCGGGAATATTTAGACAGGTTCGTTGTCATCTTCATCGACGACATCCTGGTATATTCTAAGAATCGGAAAGAACATGCGGAGCACCTACGAATTGTGCTGGAAACTCTTCGCCAACATAAGCTTTATGCCAAGCACAGCAAATGCGAGTTTTGGCTAAATCAAGTTGGTTTTCTTGGACACATCGTATCAGGAGAAGGAATTTCTGTGGATCCAGCAAAAGTTTCGGAAGTTAGCGAATGGCCTACACCAAAATCAGTAAAGGATATTCGAAGTTTCTTAGGATTAGCTGGATATTACAGAAGATTTATTGAAGTCTTTTCGAAGATAGCAACACCCCTGACCAAGCTCACATGAAAAGATGAAGAATTTGTGTGGTCAGAAGCATGCGAGCAAGCTTTCGTAGAACTCAAATCAAGACTGACATCAGCACCTATTCTCGTCATACCGGATCAATCTGGAGGATTCGAAGTGCATTGCGATGCATCCACTAAGGGATTAGGATGTATTCTACATCAGCACGGTAAGGTTGTGGCTTATGCTTCAAGGCAACTGAAGACTCATGAGCGCAATTATCCGACGCATGATCTGGAGTTGGCAGCCGTCATTTTTGCTCTCAAAATTTGGCGCCACTACTTACTTGGTGAACGAGTGAACATCTACACAGATCATAAAAGTCTGAAATATGTGTTTACTCAGAAGAGTTGAATATGTGGCAGAGAAGATGGTTAGAACTCATGGCGGACTTTGACATCAACTTGCAATATCACCCAGAGAAGGTGAACGTAGTACCTGATGCTCTTAGTCACCAACCTTTATCAATGAATCTCACCGCCCAGTGGAAGCTTCAGCAAGACTTACATCAGATGGAGATTGAACTAGTCATGCCAGGTGATGCTTCAAGTTTGATGAATCTACAAGTTCAATCAACCATTGTCAATCAGATCAAGGCAGCTCAAGCCAGCGATGCTAAGTTGCAAAAGATCAGAGAACAAGTGGAGAATGGACTCAGAGAAGATTTCATCATCCATGAAGATGGATCTTTGAGATACGGCAGAAGATTGTGTATACCAAAGGGTCCTGTTCGGGAAGAGTTAATGAAAGAAGCTCACAGCTCTCCCTATTCTGTACATCCTGGAGGTACCAAAATGTACAAAGATCTATGTCAGAATTATTGGTGGCATGGAATGAAACATGAAGTAGCCAGAAGTGTCGCAAAATGTTTGGTGTGTCAGCAGGTAAAGGCTGAACATCACAAGATAGCTGGACTACTTCAACTGTTACCAATCCCAGAATGGAAGTGGCAGCACATCACGATGGACTTTGTGACCGCTCTTCCTCACAGCACAAAGGGTAACGATGCGATATGGGTCATTGTGAATCGACTCACAAAGTCGGCTCACTTCATCCCATTTCGAGTTGGCCAATCAACTGAGACACTAGCAAAGAAGTACATGGAGGTAATAATCTAATTTAGATTTAAAACTTTTCATAATGTACGATCTCTGATACCCATGAACTCATACAGGAAATTGTAAGACTTCATGGAGTACCGGTCTGCATTGTCTTCGATCGTGACACCAGGTTCCGATCGCAATTTTGGCAGAGTCTACAAACTAGCCTGGGAACAAGTCTGAACTTCAGCACGGCTTATCATCCACAAACAGATGGTCAGTCGGAACGAACTATTCAGATCTTGGAGGATATGCTCAGAGCATGTATGCTCGACTTCAAAGGATCGTGGGAAGATCACCTGCATCTTGTGGAGTTTGCGTACAACAACAGCTACCAAGCAAGCATAGGAATGGCACCTTTTGCAGCATTGTATGGAAGGAAGTGTCGATCGCCATTAAGTTGGGACGACATCGGAGATAGGGAACTCCTGGGACCAGACATGATAGTAGCGACCGTTGATGTGGTTCGTACTATCAGGGAAAGAATGCGCATAGCCCAAGATAGACAGAAACACTGGGCTGATGCAAAGAGACGACACTTGGAGTTCCAGCCAGGAGACCATGTATTCTTGAAGATATCTCCTAACCGCGGAGTGATTTGATTTGGAAGACGGGGTAAGTTGAGTCCGAGATACATTGGACCGTTCGACATACTCGAACGAGTCGGTGAAGTGGCGTACCGTTTAGCGCTTCCACCCTCATTGGAAGGAGTGCATAACATGTTCCACATATCCCAGCTCAGAAGGTATGTGAGTGACCCCAGCCATGTACTTGATCATTCTGAGCTCACTATACAGCCCGATTTGTCTTGTGAGCAACAACCTGTGGAAATCCTGGACAGGATAGTGAAGACACTACGGAACAAGGAAGTTAACTTGGTCCGGGTAATGTAGAGAAAAGACACTCCAGGAGAATCCACGTGGGAAAGGGAAGATGAAATGCGTGCAAGATATCCGCACCTTTTTGTAAACTAGTTCTCAAATAAAAGTTGTAAATTTCGAGGACGAAATTTTTGTAAGGAGGATAGATTGTAACAACTCCAATTTTTTTGTACCTAAATTTGAATTAAATTTGAAGTATACTTGGAGTATTAATGTTGCTGATAACACTTTAAGTATCTATCTCTCTACAATAATTACAAGAAGGAGCTTGTAGCTCATTGGTAATACCTTGCACTGCTGAACCAAGCCACCAGAGTTCGAATCCCATGTCCCACATTATTTTTAGTTTATTTTTCTTTAAAATTTCTTGGAAGCCAAAAAGTCCACAGGCCATAACTCCCAAATATTGAACTGAACCCCAGAAATGAAATATGCCAAAGTCTACGTTGAAGAACCCCGCACCCAACACCGGCCGAACCCGGCCGGCGCCGCCGGCCGGAGTTGGGCCGATGGCCGGGGTCCCAACACAAAAGTTGCGGCTTTTGGTCTTCTGAAACTCCCTGTTTACTCCATTTTACTGTATCAGTTTCTGAATGTTAAATCCAACTATTTTAATGCCAATTTTAATGCTTTTTATCTAATTTTTATAATTTTTTTTAAAAAAAGAAAACCCTTCACCTACCCTACCCTAGCTACCCTATAAATAGACCCCTACCCCCTACCTTCTCATTCCAAAACCATAGAATTACTCTCTTGAAATTTCCACAAGAAGTGTGCTTTGAAATCGAGTTCCCGGCGAAGCCCTGACAGAATTCCGGCGACGTGCTTTGAAGCAACCGGCGACGAAACCACCCCTCGGCCTTTCTCCCTAGTACTCTTTACTCTTTAGAAGAGTTTGAAAACCCGTAAGTCCCATCTCTCTTTCTTTTCTATTTCTTAAAAATACGAAATTACGAACCCCGACGGAAATCGGAACAAACCGATTTCCGATTCGGTTTTTCTACAAAATTCCACTTGTCACCTAATCCATAAAACCTAAACATATCCATGATGACTATTAATCACATAGAAACCAATTTAAATAAAGTTTTTCACATAAAATGATAGCTTTCTTGTAAAATCGTATTCTTTTCACAAAAAATACCATGAAGTTTATT
Organism: Agapanthus africanus; assembly: GCA_030015575.1. Taxonomy (NCBI): domain Eukaryota; kingdom Viridiplantae; phylum Streptophyta; class Magnoliopsida; order Asparagales; family Amaryllidaceae; genus Agapanthus; species Agapanthus africanus. The sequence continues at coordinate 686,391,755 of CM057343.1, forward strand.
TTTCTTGTTCTAATTAATTCCCTCATTCCTAAACATGTTCATCTTGATAAATAAACTTGTAAAAATCAATTTGAATGTGTTTTCACACATGAAATGATAACGTTTTCAAATACCGTATTCTTGCGCTTAAATACCTTCAAGTTTAATATATCATATTTAACCTCTAAAACTTTATTAAACCTTAAAATAAGTCACGAGGTAATGACCTACCTCTACACACACACAAATATAACCCTAATTGATAAACATCAAAACATAGAATACGAAAATACAGGACTTTTCACTAAAATACCATTATCTTTATAAACCTTTTCTAAAAGCTTTAAGTTGTACACAATTCTAAAACAAAATCTTTTAAAATGAAAGTACGATTTGTCATGGACATCGATCGATTATCTAAACCGACTTTGTGGTGTCTAGGCAAGTGTGTCTAGGCTAGTGGTTTTTAATTAGGCCCACTACTGTGGTTCCTTCCCACTTACCTGGCACTTACCTGGCCGCGATTGGCGGTGAAGAGGCGATTTGAGGCTTCTAATGACCTATCGTTTAGACCTTAGAAATAGGCTAGTTGGCTTAGGAAACCCTAGAAACCAAAATACGGAAATTACATCATTTACAAATAAATACCTTATATTTATAAAACCGTTTTTCTAAATGAATAGTATTTATTAAACCTAAGCAAAGCGCCGCTACAACCCACCTTTGGGGAACCCGTTAGGGATAGTATGGTTCATCGTGCACCCGCGGGCTAGTAGTGCGAGATTCAGACCTCCGCAAGGAGCATTCGGTCTCGAAAGGTTTAAAATACGGCATTTAAGAAAAATGAGATTTTGGAAAATAAAATATTTATTTAAAATTATTCTTGTGATAATATATATTTAATTATCATTTAAACACCTATTTTATTATAAGATAAAGTTTTCACTTTTTTTCTAAAATTACAAGATTAAAAGTTACATTAAAATACCATGAGTTTCAAATAAATCAATTAATACTTTTATTAGGATATACTCACTAGAATAACTCAAATAAAACTCACACTCATTATAACTATAAAGATGAATAATAAATACTTGAGGTGTATTTTGAAAAGTATACAATAGTACTTTTTACATAAAACCCCCTCAAGTTTTATAAATTACAATAAGACCCCTGACAATTATTGAATTTCAACTTACCTTCTTCTAGTCTGACTCGGGTTAGAGTCTGACTATTTCTGATTTGAATATGATTCAAGTCAATCTATATTCTTGTATATTCCAACTCAATATGAATACATGAATCCCTGAATCCACTTAACAATCTATATAACTTGACTAAACCGAACCATGGATATATTCCTTTTACATGTTTCCCAGTATTCCACTTACATGACTCAACGATTATAACCGTTTCCTGATATCATGGTTTCGGTCAGTCAGTTAATCAATCTTACCATCAATACAATTTTACAAGATAACAATACAAACAAGACATCACGGGGTTTAAGGGGTAGATTGGTACGGAAGGTGTTAAAGGTGGCACGAGGTGGTCAGATTAAGACACCTAACCTGAATCCCATTGCTGTTGTACCGTGGCATAACGGTTCCTTGTACTATACGTGCCTTAGTCTCTGGCAAGTGAGACTCCCCTCGTATACACTGCTATCTTTCTGTACCAAGATACAAACAACAGCGTTAACATAATATTACAACAATAGTTTACACTTTTAAAATGTATCTTCTTATTCTGTCTTCTCTACTTCCCTCTTACCTTTGGGACTTACCGAGCGATCTGTTCGCCGACGACATTCTGTTTCTCTCTTCTTTGAATGTCGTCAGGTGACCTGGACCCGGCAGAAGTTGAGCCAACACAAGAAGAATTGGAACAATTTGCCGAAGACCCTGCAGTATAATTTCATTGTACACTTTTCTTTTCAGTACTTTCCATTTCCTGTTATGCCACTGTTTAGGCATCTTTATTTCAGTTGTATTTTCCTTTCCATGTATTGTACAAAGAATGTTAATAAATAAAAGTTGCTGTTCTTTTTAATACTCTTGTCTCTTGTGTATTTATTTTATATTGCTTAGATACGCTTAGCGTATGTACTTCTGAGTACATACGTAGCGGACCTCGTCATGTCCCTTTCGCCGTACATTGGGAAGCGGGGCGTGACAGGTTTTGTTGGTGGCCCATGCAGGTAAGAGCTGTATGAATCCCTGTCATGCAGTTCTGGTCTGCATGAACAACCTAAGCAATAAATACACAAGAACTAGCAACTTAAAACATTCTTTACAATCATGTTCCTTGAAACTTGCAAATTCCTATTTTTTGAATCTTATCATTTCATGTATTTGAATCTGTCCTAACCCAAATTTTTCTTCAAGGTTATGGATTCCCCGAACAACACCAGCACCAACGTCAACAACACCCCTTCAGCACTACCTCTCACACCAGCTGTTCCTGCACCACCCACTGAGCAAACGATGCTATTTGAGGCGATCCGCAGTCTTCTCGAGGGACAGCAACAACTTTTGAACTGTCCTGAGACCGATGCATCAGGAGTAAAGCAATTCAGGGCTTTACATCCAAAGCAGTTCTCTGGTAAAGGAAGCACTCTTGAAGCGGAAGAATGGGCACAAAGTATCGAGGACGATCTGGCAGCAGCTCAAGTGCCAGATAACGCTTGGGTCCGTATAGCGAAGCTACAGCTCACGGATAATGCTCGCAATTGGTGGAAGGCGGAAGAAAGCCGTCTGGTACAGCCGATTGAATGGAAGACATTTCGCGAGAAGTTCGACGCGAAATATTTCCCTGTGACTGCCAGGTTTGCAATGGAGCAGCAGTTTATTCATCTACAGCAAGGATCAATGTGGGACAAATCGGTAGATGAATACGACGCCGAATTCACCATGTTGAGCCGGTAAGATATGTCACAATAATTCAATTTTTAATTATCACATACTACACAGCTAACACAATCTTTAAACAGATTCGCGGCACACTTGATACCGACGGACGATATCAGAGCCCGTCGCTTTCAATAAGGACTGGACACGGAAATTCAGGCTGCTCTAGCCACAGGAAAGTTTTTGACTCATGAGGATGCTCTAGAAGCTGCCCTCAGCTATGAGGCAGTAATAAAAGCAAGGGGCAGACCTCAATCTGCAGGAGTCAAACGCCCTGCCAACCAGATGGCAGGTGGAGCCTCGTCCAGGCCACCTTTCATGCCAAGGCGACCCGGAGTACCAACCCATCGTCCTAGCCCAGCCTTTTGCACCTACTGCAGGAGAACTGGACATATGATGAAGTACTGCCGTCGAGCCAACCGCCTCTGCTTAGTCTGCGGTTCAGCTACTCACGGTATTGGGTCTTGTCCCCAAAGACAGAACCCAGTTGCTTCACCCAGGCCAGCAAATACTTATCAGCAGCGACCAGCTCTTCAGGCACCTGTTCCCAGACTTGCACTGCCTGCACCACCCAGGGGACCACAAGCTACACCACCTCCTCGACAGTTCCATCAAGCTCAAAGGAACGTTCCGAGGAATGCTCCTCAGGCCAGGAGGAATGTGCCAAAGCATCAGGCTTTCATGATGTCTGTGGAAGAAGCTGAGACCACTGGCCAAGTCATTACTGGTAAACTTTCATTCCCAAACTTATCTTTTAGTCTTGTTTACTTACACACTTCCCCTATACCTAAAACCTATCCCATATACCTTAGGTACAATCCTAGTAGCTTCACTACCTGTACTTGCACTGTTTGATACTGGAGCATCCCACTGCTTTATGTCGCAACGGTTTGTCCGAACCCATGTGATTCCAGTCTCACCGCTTGTATCCAGCTGGAACGTCAGTTCCGGAAATGGTGTTCTAAAGGCAATTATGGGATACAACATGTGTCCAGTCGTCGTCTGCAGTCGAGAATTTTATGCTGACTTCAAGGTACTGGATATACCAAATTTCGATGTGGTTCTAGGAATGGACTGGCTTGGAACCTTTTATGCTATCATTGACTGTCGTCAAAGGAGGGTAGTATTCGAGATTCCAGACCATCCGGTCTTCTATTTTAAAAGCGGAGACCGTACATTGGAGCCAAGTACTTACAAAGCAAAGCTAAGAGAAGCAGTAATTGCAGCAGCTCAAGCAGAGGAAGAATCAAGACCAGAGGCAGTTCGAGAGTTCGATGATGTATTCCCTGACGATATAATAGGTTTGCCTCCTGATCGAGCTCTTGAATTCAGTATTGACTTAATACCAGGAGCACAACCAGTGATCAAAGCACCTTTTAGACTAAGTCTGGAAGGATTGAAGGAAGTTAGAACACAGTTGGACGAATTACTGGCGAAGGGATGGATTCGTCCCAGCACTTCAAGTTGGGGAGCACCTGTACTATTGGTTAAGAAGAAGGAAGGTTCATACAGAATGTGCATCGATTATAGGGCCTTGAACGAAGTCACTATAAAGAACAAGTATCCACTCCCGCGCATCGACAATTTATTCGATCAGCTAAGTGGATCTTGTGTCTTCTCCAAACTAGATCTTCGTTCAGGTTATCATCAAGTGAAGGTCAAGGAAGCTGATATTCACAAAACAGCTTTCAGAACTCGCTATGGACATTACGAATTTCTAGTAATGCCATTTGGAGTGACCAATGCACCAGCAATCTTCATGAATCTTATGAACCAAGTTTTCCGGGAATATTTAGACAGGTTCGTTGTCATCTTCATCGACGACATCCTGGTATATTCTAAGAATCGGAAAGAACATGCGGAGCACCTACGAATTGTCCTGGAAACTCTTCGACAACATAAGCTTTATGCCAAGCACAGAAAATGCGAGTTTTGGCTAAATCAAGTTGGTTTTCTTGGACACATTGTATCAGGAGAAGGAATTTCTGTGGATCCAGCAAAAATTTCGGCAGTTAGCGAATGGCCTACACCAAAATCAGTAAAGGATATTCGAAGTTTCTTGGGATTAGCTGGATATTACAGAAGATTTATTGAAGTCTTTTCGAAGATAGCAACACCCCTGACCAAGCCCACACGAAAAGATGAAGAATTTGTGTGGTAAGAAGCATGCGAGCAAGCTTTCGTAGAACTCAAGTCAAGACTGACATCAGCACCTATTCTCGTCATACCGGATCAATCTGGAGGATTCGAAGTGCATTGTGATGCATCCAGTAAGGGATTAGGATGTATTCTACATCAGCACGGTAAGGTTGTGGCTTATGCTTCAAGACAACTGAAGACTCATGAGCCCAATTATCCGACGCATGATCTGGAGTTGGCAGCCGTTATTTTTGCTCTCAAAATTTGGCGCCACTACTTACTTGGTGAACGAGTGAACATCTACACAGATCATAAAAGTCTGAAGTATGTGTTTACTCAGAAGAGTTGAATATGCGGCAGAGAAGATGGTTAGAACTCATGGCGGACTTTGACATCAACTTGCAATATCACCCAGGGAAGGTGAACGTAGTACCTGATGCTCTTAGTCGCCAACCTTTATCAATGAATCTCACCGCCCAGTGGAAGCTTCAGTAAGACTTACATCAGATGGAGATTGAACTAGTCATGCCAGGTAACGCTTCAAGTTTGATGAATCTACATGTTCAATCAACCATTGTCAATCAGATCAAGGCAGCTCAAGCCAGCGATGCTAAATTGCAAAAGATCAGAGAACAAGTGGTGAATGGACTCAGAGCAGATTTCATCATCCATGAAGATGGATTTTTTAGATACGGCAGCAGATTGTGTGTACCAAAGGGTCCTGTTCGGGAAGAGTTTATGAAAGAAGCTCACAGCTCTCCCTATTCTGTACATCCTGAAGGTACCAAAATGTACAAAGATCTACGTCAGAATTATTGGTGGCATGAAATGAAGCGTGAAGTAACCAGAAGTGTCGCAAAATGTTTGGTGTGTCAGCAGGTAAAGGCTGAACATCATAGGACAGCTGGACTACTTCAACCTTTACCAATCCCAGAATGGAAGTGGCAGGACATCACGATGGACTTTGTGATTGCTCTTCCTCGCAGCACAAAGGGTAACGATGCGATATGGGTCATTGTGAATCGACTCACAAAGTCGGCTCACTTCATCCCATTTCGAGTTAGCCAATCAACTGAGACACTAGCAAAGAAGTACATGGAGGTAATAATCTAATTTAGATTTAAAACTCTTCATAATGTACGATCTCTGATACCCATGAACTCATACAGGAAATTGTAAGACTTCATGGAGTACCGGTCTGCATTGTCTTCGATCGTGACACCAGGTTCCGATCGCAATTTTGGCAGAGTCTGCAAACTAGCTTGGGAATAAGTCTGAACTTCAGCACGGCTTATCATCCATAAACAGATGGTCAGTCGGAACGAACTATTCAGATCTTGGAGGATATGCTCAGAGCATGTATGCTCGACTTCAAAGGATCATGGGAAGATCACCTGCATCTTGTGGAGTTTGTGTACAACAACAGCTACCAAGCAAGCATAGGAATGGCACCTTTTGCAGTATTGTATGGAAGGAAGTGTCGATCGCCATTAATTTGGGACGACATCGGAGATAGGGAACTCCTGGGACCAGACATGATAGTAGCGACCGTTGATGTGGTTCGTACTATCAGGGAAAGAATGCGCATAGCCCAAGATAGACAGAAACACTGGGCTGATGCAAAGAGACGACACTTGGAGTTCCAGCCAGGAGACCATGTATTCTTGAAGATATCTCCTAACCGCGGAGTGATTCGATTTGGAAGACGGGGTAAGTTGAGTCCAAGATACATTGGACCGTTCGACATACTCGAACGAGTCGGTGAAGTGGCGTACCGTTTAGCGCTTCCACCCTCATTGGAAGGAGTGCATAACATGTTCCACATATCCCAACTCAGAAGGTATGTGAGTAACCCCAGCCATGTACTTGATCATTCTGAGCTCACTATACAGCCCGATTTATCTTGTGAGCAACAACCTGTGGAAATCCTGGACAGGAAAGCGAAGACACTACGGAACAAGGAAGTTAACTTGGTCCGGGTAATGTGGAGAAAAGACACTCCAGGAGAATCCACGTGGGAAAGGTAGATGAAATGCGTGCAAGATATCCGCACCTTTTTGTAAACTAGTTCTTAAATAAAAGTTGTAAATTTCGAGGACGAAATTTTTGTAAGGAGGGTAGATTGTAACAACTCCAATTTTTGTATACCTAAATTTGAATTAAATTTGAAGTATACTTGGCGTATTAATGTTGCTGATAACACTTTAAGTATCTATCTCTCTACAATAATTACAAGAAGGAGCTTGTAGCTCATTGGTAATACCTTGCACTGCTGAACCAAGCCACCAGAGTTCGAATCCTATGCCCCACATTATTTTTAGTTTATTTTTCTTTAAAATTTCTTGGAAGCCCAAAAGTCCACAGGCCATAACTCCCAAATATTGAACTGAACCCTAGAAATGAAATATGCCAAAGTCTACGTTGAAGAACCCCGCACCCAACGCCGGCCGAACCCGGCCGGAATCGGCCAACTCGGCCGGCCGGAGTTGGGCCGATGGCCGGGGTCCCAACACAAAAGTTGCGGCTTTTGGTCTTCTGAAACTCCCTGTTTACTCCATTTTACTGTATCAGTTTCTGAATGTTAAATTCAACCATTTTAATGCCAATTTTAATGCTTTTTATCTAATTTTTATAATTTTTTTTAGAAAAAAGAAAACCCTTCACCTACCCTACCCTAGCTACCCTATAAATAGACCCCTACCCCCTACCTTCTCATTCCAAAACCATAGAATTACTCTCTTGAAATTTCCACAAGAAGTGTGCTTTGAAATCGAGTTCCCGGCGAAGCCCTGACGGAATTCCGGCGATGTGCTTTGAAGCAACCGGCGACGAAACCACCCCTCGGCCTTTCTCCCTAGTACTCTTTACTCTTTAGAAGAGTTTGAAAACCCGTAAGTCCCATCTCTCTTTCTTTTCTATTTCTTAAAAATACGAAATTACGAACCCCGACGGAAATCAGAACAAACCGATTTCCGATTCGATTTTTCTACAAAATTCCACTTTTCACCTAATCCATAATACCTAAACATATCCATGATGACTATTAATCACATAAAAACCAATTTAAATAAAGTTTCTCACATGAAATGATAGCTTTCTTGTAAAATCGTATTCTTTTCACAAAAAATACCATGAAGTTTATTTTTCTTGTTCTAATTAATTCCCTCATTCCTAAACATGTTCATCTTGATAAATAAACTTGTAAAAATTAATTTGAATGAGTTTTCACACATGAAATGATAACGTTTTCAAATACCGTATTCTTGCGCTTAAATACCTTCAAGTTTAATATATCATATTTAACCTCTAAAACTTCATTAAACCTTAAAATAAGTCACGAGGTAATGACCTACCTCTACACACACACAAATATAACCCTAATTAATAAACGTCAAAACATAGAATACGAAAATACAGGACTTTTCACTAAAATACCATTATCTTTATAAACCTTTTCTAAAAGCTTGAAGTTGTACACAATTCTAAAACAAAATCTTTTAAAATGTAAGTACGATTTGTCATGGACATCGATCGTTTATCTAAACCGACTTTGTGGTGTCTAGGCAAGTGTGTCTAGGCTAGTGGTTTTTAATTAGGCCCACTACTGTGGTTCCTTCCCACTTACCTGGCACTTACCTGGCTGCAATTGGCGGTGAAGAGGCGATTTGAGGTTTCTAATGACTTATCGTTTAGACCTTAGAAATAGGCTAGTTGGCTTAGGAAACTCTAGAAACTAAAATACGGAAATTACATCATTTACAAATAAATACCTTATATTTATAAAACCGTTTTTCTAAATGAATAGTATTTATTAAACCTAAGCAAAGCGCCGCTACAACCCACCTTTGGGGAACCCGTTAGGGATAGTACGGTTCATCGTGCACCCGCGGGCTAGTAGTGCGAGATTCAGACCTCCGCAAGGAGCATTCGGTCTCGAAAGGTTTAAAATACGGCATTTAAGAAAAATGAGATTTTGGAAAATAAAATATTTATTTAAAATTATTCTTGTAATAATATATATTTAATTATCATTTAAACACCTATTTTATTATAAGATAAAGTTTTCACTTTTTTCTAAAATTACAAGATTAAAAGTTACATTAAAATACCATGAGTTTCAAATAAATCAATTAATACTTTTATTAGGATATACTCACTAGAATAACACAAATAAAATTCACACTCATTATAACTATAAAGACGAATATTAAATACTTGAGGTGTATTTTGAAAAGTATACAATAGTACTTTTTACATAAAACCCCCTCAAGTTTTATAAATTACAATAAGACCCCTGACAATTATTGAATTTCAACTTACCTTCTTCTAGTCTGACTCGGGTTAGAGTCTGACTATTTCTGACTTGAATATGATTCAAGTCAATCTATATTCTTTTATATTCCAACTCAATATGAATACATGAATTCCTGAATCCAGTTAACAATCTATATAACTTGACTGAACCGAACCATGGATATATTCCTTTTACATGTTTCCCAGTATTCCACTTACATGACTCTACGGTTATAACCGTTTCCTGATACCATGATTTCGGTCAGTCAGTTAATCAATCTTACCATCAATACAATTTTACAAGATAATAATACAAACAAGACATCGCGGGGTTTAAGGGATAGATTGGTACGGAAGGTGTTAAAGGTGGCACGAGATGGTCAGATTAAGACACCTAACCTGAATCCCATTGCTGTTGTACCGTGGCATAACGGTTCCTTGTACTATACGTGCCTTAGTCTCTGGCAAGTGAGACTCCCCTCGTATACACTGGCATCCTTCTGTACCAAGATACAAACAACAGCGTTAACATAATATTACAACAATAGTTTACACTTTTAAAATGTATCTTCTTATTCTGTCTTCTCTACTTCCCTCTTACTTTTGAGACTTACCGAGCGATCTGTTCGCTGAAGACATTCTGTTTCTCTCTTCTTTGAATGTCGTCAGGTGACCTGGACCCGGCAGAAGTTGAGCCAACACAAGAAGACTTGGAGCAATTTGCCGAAGACCCTGCAGTATAATTTCATTGTACACTTTTCTTTTCAGTACTTTCCATTTTCTGTTTTGCCACTGTTTAGGCATCTTTATTTCAGTTGTATTTTTCTTTCCATGTATTGTACACAGAATGTTAATAAATAAAAGTTGCTGTTCTTTTTAATACTCTTGTCTCTTGTGTATTTATTTTATATTTCTTAGATACGCTTAGCGTATGTACTTCTGAGTACAGACGTAGCGGACCTCGTCGCGTCCCCTTCGCCGTACATTGGGAAGCGGGGCATGACAGAGGGCTTTTAATGTCGGGCGTCCCAGGAGGATGTTGTAGGATGAAGGGATATTTGCGACGATGAATTTCGCAGGTACGGTCCTCGTATGGCCTGCTTCTCCAATATTGAGGAGGAAGGTGACCACTCTCTTGGCCGGGATGTAATGGTTGGTAAACCCCCAGAGGATGTGGGAGGTGGGCCGTAGGTCAGACGGTCCCAGCCCCATACACTTGAAACATTCGTAGAAGAGAATATCTGTCGAGCTTCCGGAATCGACCAATATCCTTTGTATCTCGTAACGGTGGACTCGGGCTGTTATAACGAGAGGGTCATTATGAGACAAGGATATACCGTGGAGGTCTTCATCGTTGAAGACGATGGGCTCGGTCGTCCTGCACTTCTTCTGGGGTGGGTCTCTTGTACCCTCGACTGGTAGGAGGTGGCGGTTTTTGCCGGCTTCCTGAGCAGGTTCAGAGATAACGACCAAGGTAACGACCATGATTTACTCAATCGTTAATTTCCCGGGAGGATGCTAGTTCTCCATCTCCCGATCTGTCTGCCGCTTGTCCAGCAGGTACTTCGCTAGGTGGCCAGAGCGGATCAACTCCTCGATATAGTCACGGAGTTGTTTGTAGTTTTCGGTCGGGTGACCCTGCGACCTATGGAAGGCGCAGTACGAATCCCGGCTACGCTTAGCCGCTCTTTGGGTAACTGGCGAGAGCTTGAAGAATCTCTCACCTTTCGCTTCCTCCAACAGCTCGGTCTGGGAGATATTTATGGGAGTGTACTCTTGAAACCTCGGGGTATAAGGTTTCGGGTGATCGGCCTTCGTTTTCTCCGCCCGGTCCCTTTTTTTGTCTAGTTGGTCTTCCCGGGGCAGGTTTGAGTTTACCTCGGCCTCGAGCTGGATCTCCTGCTCGGTCCAGGCTTTTATCTCGGCCATGGTCTTAGATTGCACTAATGCAAAAGAGCGGGGCCACTCTTCGTGCCTAAGACCCGACCTCAGCGCGATGATGACCATTTCATCGCGGTGCTCGGGGATCTCGAAGAGTGCGTTGTAGAAGCGGGTGACATATCTTTTGAAGGATTCTTTTTCTCCGCTCTTGATGGTGAACAGATAGTCGACTGTCATCTTCTGCCGTAGATTCCTGACGAAGTGATCGAGGAATTGGGAGACCAGCTCGTCGAAGGTCGAGATGGAGCATGACGTGAGTCCTCAGAATCAGTCCCGTCCAGCCCGGATGAGGGTGGTGGGGAAGGCTCAGCATTGGGTCGTGTCGAAGTTCTCCTGAAAGCTCATGCCCGCCGTAAATGTGTCTAGGTGGTCCTTCGGATCGGATTTCTCATCGAAGAGAACCACTTTGGACAGTTTGTTCCTGGAGAAGACGTGCTCGGTGAACAACTCTTTTGTAAAGGGCTTTGTCAAGGAATCGGCGGAGTATCGGGCCCCTTCGCCAGACATTTGGTCGTCCCGGCGTATGCTCTCGATTTTCTTCTCGAGGGCCTCGAGTCGGTGGTAGTAACCTGAGGATTCTGCGCAGTCGGAGTGGTGGCTACCCCCGCTTCGGGTCTGCGCCAAGATGCGACTTCGATCCAACTCTATCAGGTGTCTTATATTCTCGGGCGAGGCCCTTCTCGAGTAATCCCTACACTCGTCATTCACATGACCCCGACGGGAGTTGGGGCGTCAGTCATGCCTGAAAGCAGGCGAGCTGACCGACACCTTCTCAGGGGGGGAGAACGCGCAGTGAACATTAGAGCGACAGCCCGGCCTTTCCCGGAACCACAGCGTGGAGCTGTCCGGCGCCTAGATGGTCATGAAATCAATCGCCGCATATGGGTTGAGTTGGCCAGAATCGGCCCGCCGGCGCTCGGTGTCACTGTAACGAGGGTGAGGGAGATCGAGGGTTCGAGTGTGCCTGCCCGTCCTTCGGCGAACGTTGTTATCCCGGGGAAGGGGAACCACTGTCTGGTGGATAAGGCCCGCTGCTTGAACGTGGACGAGAGCATCCGCTATCGAGGTGAGCCTGTCTGTCCGGGCGGAAAAGGCGACGATGGCATTAGGAGGAGGAGACGAGCCATTCACGCCTCCGTTGTGGGGGTGGCGGCGACTTGTACTGGGATCATCATGGTTCTCGCTCGCCATTAGGTCGAAGGCAGAAGATCAAATTTGATGAGTGGAAGAAACTTTCGAAGTACCTACAGACGGCGCCAACTGATGGAGATTCGGATCTCCTTCAGATGCTGTCCTCCGTCGATCTGTCACGAGTGTTGTTGGACAGTTGAGATAGGATTTGGAGGTTATCTCTTAGAGCGTGTGGATCTCAATGGGTTGAGTTTGAGGTGGAAGCCGAGCTACCTGCAAGGAAATCCCGGTGTGGGTGACCACTATAGGACCCTCCGACGATCAAGTTAGCCAAGCAATTTAAGCAGAGTAGTGGTTTATTGGATTCAAGTCGCCTTACCTAAGTCGTCTGAGAGAGAGGGGTTTTTATAGTGGTCGCATAGAGCGAGCAAGTGCGGGATCTTCGCTGTTAGTTATGTCCTTGACATTATGCCTGCGTGAATGATGAGATCTCTCCATTAATGACGAGATACCCTCATTAATGGGGAGGATGCGCTAGTGTGGGACGCGGGACGTGGGGCGGCGGTTATCTCGCTTTGGCGAGATACATGGAGCCGTTGCGGAGGTGCTAGGGCTATGCAATCTTAGTTGATCGGGAGAGACCGAGGAAGCTCGGCACATCAGGAGCTCGGAGACGAGCGGGAGGCCGAGGAAGCTCGGCGTGTCAGATGGCTCGGAGGCGAGTGAGGAGACCGAGGAAGCTCGGAGACGAGCTGTTGGTAGTCTCCTAGGTGAAGGTGGAATGTCATCAGGAGGGTCTCCCGAAAGGTTGGGTACGTTCACCAAGAAAGGGTCCCGGGGAATGTCCCTGATACGGCTCGTTTATTCCATCCTCGTAGAGTCCGGGACACGTCATCTGCCACGTGTCATAATCTGAGGAGACACCGCTTGTGAGCATCATCAAGAAGAAACACATTGTGCTCAAATCCTAAGCGGAAATTTGTTGTAGTTTCTACCTTAACACCTTTCTTGATTCGAGCATTAATGGGGGGACTTTCGCCGGTCAGCCTGGACGAGACGCCTGTCTTAATTATTTTCTTGTCTCGCATGCATTCATATTCTGATTCAATAAATTGGTTTCCACCAATGAGTAATTGTTGATCAGTTGTTATGGAGACTTTCCCTCTTGGGAAGAGTGCGGGATTCGAACCTTAGGAACCCCAATAGCCCTAGGTCCCCTAGATCCGTGTGTGTGGTGTGCGTGGATGTGTGGTGTGTGTGGTGTGTATAGGTTAGGACTTATGAGCCAGTGCCAAAAATAAAATAAATTAATAAATCTATTTCCAGACCATGCTATATATGCAACTAAAGGGCCGTTTGTTTCACAAACTAGATGCTTGAGTATGGAGTCAAGAGGAACAACATTTTTTCTTGTTCCCTTGAGTTTGGAGCCATTGGTTTGTTTCATTGAGTAAAATTATTGACTAGAGTCCACACGTCTTCATACATCATCAAGAATCAAGAGTTGAGGCCAACTCTTTTTGGCCCCAACGCTTGGCTTGATTCTTATATCTAGCATTTTTAATAATAAAAAATTAAAAATAGATATGGTTATTGTCCATAGATATGGTTAATTTAATAATTATTAGTACATCATATTAATATGATGTTGGAGTGACATGGTTTTCTCGCCATAGGTTCTCAAACACACCATTTTCTACTTTAAGAAACAACTCAATCTCCAAAAAAAACAAAAAAAAAATCTTTCAATTTTGCTATTCAAAAAATCAAAAAAACTCCAAACAAACAATGGACTTTATATTGGAGGGAATAAAAAATTCTTGACTCCAGACACAAAATACAGTTTAGTTTCTGGACCAAATTTTCCAAACAGGCCCCTAACCAGATTCCGGGATCATAAATGTACTTTTTCCCCCATTCTCTCTAGCTTTCTGCCAAAATCATACAGCAAAAATGATGTCAGTTCAAACTGGTCACATAGAACACATCTATTAATTGAAAATTGAAATTCAAACCCTAATTTCCTTAACTTCAGACCTGCAAACACATAAGAAATGAATGATGGTAAGTAATTTCAAGAGGTTAATTTTTATGATAGTAAAGCTCATGATAATGATATAAACCATGAAAACGATTACTCTAATGTCTAAAAAATGTTGACAGACTGTGAGGAACAAATTAAGAAGGGCTGAAGGTGATGACAGAAGCATAGAGAGCACAAAGGAATGAGATGCAAAAGGAGCCGAGCATTTCACCATCTGTGCTCTCTATCTTCTGTCAACAGCATCACCAATGCCCTCTCAACTCCTCACACAATTGATTGTGTTTTTTTTTTCCTTTTTGAGAGAGAGAGAGAGAGAGAGAGATCTAGAGATAGAGAGAGGATATATAAATATATAAATGTATATTTGGGATATTGTGAATTGGGAAAAGGTTTGCTAGTACCAAAGGCATACACATCTATTTATAGAAGGATGTGTCAAGGAGGAGGAGGAGGAGGAGGAGGAGGGCAAGAGTTTTCTAGTAGGGTACAGTACTGATGTGCTTTTCTACCTACTTGTTTAACTGTTTTGATTTTCTACCCCCAAAAAGAACAGGGACAAAAAAGATGAAGTCGATTGTTACTCTGGCTGGTTAAAAGTGGGCGTAGTGCAACTAGAACATGCATGTTTCATGTCCTCATTGGTCGATATTTTTGTGATGGAGATTGGATGGCTATTCATTGTCTACAGCTCCTCTCAAAATTGGGTCAAAAGTTCGGGCCTCTTTTCCTTTTTTGCCTTTTACAGAAATAAAATTGTGGTGCGAATTCATTGAACCGAGCGAGCAGTTCATTTGTGAGCTTATCTTGTTTAGTAAAGAACCAGCTGTCGAGTTAAACTTACAATAACGTCAACAGACTTTCTCAAACTTTGGTGATATATATATATATATATATATATATATATATATATATATATATATATATATATAGAGAGAGAGAGAGAGAGAGAGAGAGAGAGAGAGAGAGAGAGAGAGAAGAGGCCCTAGAAGGGATTTTCGTCAGGCGGCATTGAAAAAATACAATTTCCAACATTTTATTCAACGATCGGCATCCATCATTATCATTTTTATCATCTAAGATGGGTATACACCAAATTTCACGTGATTCTTTAACTTTTTCACCGTTGGATTAGCAATGTAAAAAGTTTTATTGTCGGTAAACCGTTAGTTTCGCACCCACTAAATCAACGGTGAAAATGCGGTAGAATCGCATAAAATTTGGTGTAGCCACATCTTAGATGATAAAGATGAAGATGATATATGCCAATCGTTGGAAAAAATGGAGTGTGTATTTTTTCCGACGCCATAAGAGGAAATTCCTTCCTATGGCACCTTTTCTCCATTATTCTCATATATATATATGTGTGTACATGTGTGTGTGTGTGTGTTTTTCTTCTATTTTGCTTTAGTAAGAACAGTCTTTTTTGGTTAAATTAACAATAAACATATCGATTTTAATTTTCTTTATCTATGTTATTTTAGGTGCCCCCTACTTCTTGTGGTGCCATTAAATACAATTTTGTCACTTCTCTTAATAAGAGCTTGACCTCCCTTGAACATTCCAAAAAACATCAATTGGTTCTCTCCTCTTCTCTTCTATAGAAGCGACATCCATATTGGTGCGAATACATGATTTATTTCATATCATGTATATGTTGTATTGTATGTTATCACTCGTCTATCTGAAGATTTTCATTTCAGCCACACATATGTTTGCATGTGTTGTTTCTTAACTTTCCACCATTTGATGCATAAAAAATTGCCTATAAAACGCTTCTCCACTTTGACAATGGTGTTTTAATTCTATTAACTACATTCTTCTCGATCTCTTCATCATAATTAATTATGGATAATCCTCCAAACTGGTTATTTCTAGTATTTCTTGGCCATCATTTTACACCATAGGTTCATGTCCTAGCACATTTTTCGCTGAAGTTACACTTCTTATTTGTTGTTTTGTTCTGCTAATTATAAATTCTTTTTATTTAAATGGATCTTTTTAATTTTTCTATTTTAGAAGTTATTTCTTATTAAGATTCATATACTAAAATAATATCATCTACAAAATCATACACCACATGACCTAAATCCTAAGTATGTCTAGTAAGTTGAATTGTTGAATTAGACTTGATCTTAGAAATATGAGATGAACCGAATCGAATTTAGAATTTTCAACATCATGTGAGATGAACTTTAGCCGATATGGTTTTTTTTTCTTTTAACTCTATCATAGCTAAATTAAATTAATTTTCTGGTGGATCGAACTGCGAATGTCTTAAAAACGGAAGCTACGGACATGCAAGGCCAACTTGGCAAAAGAATTTTCTAAACGGAATTTCATCCTACTCTTATTATAGTGTCGAAGTTATGGTGGATGTACGATTGGAGACGCTAAAATCTAGCAGCTGGTGACGTAAACATAGAAATCATATATATCTGGTTAATTTTATGTACTTTTTCTCGAAGCAAGCGTGATGAATTATAAAGAATAGTTCTCTCTAATCATGCAGACAACTTTTCTTTGGAATCAATTCTCTAAAAGTGGGGGTAGTACATGCTATAATTTTGAGTTTCAAAGAATTTTTTTTCACCAAACATATAAACACATCCAAATAATGCAAAAGATTGCGTGAGGGAATGACCAATGACCATCCATGCAACTGGCCTAGCAAGAAACATGGAGCCCAAACAAATAGATAAACTGACATTTTCTTTTATAGTAATAATAATAATAATAATAATAATAAGCTAAGGACTAAAAGTGAGGGAAAAAACCCATCAAATTCTCATATTTTATCACAAACTTTTCATCTACACATGGCTTTCATCTCATCAAATGGGTCGGTGACCCCACCAAAAAACCCTGACCGTCCAATCCAATCAAAGCTAATCCTGACCGTGCATTTTGAAATATACAGCTGGCGCCAGACAATTTTGACAATTCTCTCATGGCCTTTTTCTGGGAACTTACCGTTTTTGGAATGAAAACGAATCATTTCATTATTTTATGTTATCTTAGTTCCCGCCCGCGCGAATCTCAAACCCCATTGTGTTGCCTTTCTATTGGGTGAAAAGACCAATTTGCCGCTCTATTTCTGTCGTGTATCGAGTAGTGGGGCCAGTGCAGCAAGACGACAAAGTAGGAGCGCATCAGGGGAGGATCTCAGCCGTCCATTTTATTTGTGATAGATTTTGGTGCGTTTTGAGAAGGATGGCTTGTGATGGGGGATCTGAGATTTGCTCTATCCTGAGATAAGGGAAATATTGCTGTTTTGTTCCAAACAGCAACCACCATTGTTGTAGTACATTTTTATATATGTTTGCACGGAATCTTAATTTGATTTCGCAATCAAAAAAATTGGAATGAAGGCTTGTTGTTGTTGTTGTAAATATAGACGGTTGAATTTACAGGCTAAATGTTGTTGGTTCTCTTATGTTAAGAAAAGAAATTACAGGTTAAAAACATGATTTGGATTTGTAAAAAAATGTTTGTATGTTAATTTGGATAGGTTGAATGTATAATGCAGTTTGACATGACATGAGATCGATATTCACTCTCTCTCTCTCTCTCTCTCTCAATCTATGAGAATACACGCACAAGGCTATACTTAGTAATTTTTCATATTTTTCTTATGCTTAATTAAGTTTTATATACATTTGGAAAAACACTCATGCAATTCAACATGAGAAATATGTGCTAGAAAGAAATAGCTTAGAAGAGTCTGTGATCGTAGTAGGAGACGCATGCCCAAGTCAATTCTTGCTTATTTCTTACGTATGTAGCGAGAATATGCAAGTGGAATAAAGTCAATACTTTATTAACAAATTGCGATTATTAGGAAGATACTTTTACAATACTCTCACTTATATAAGATACCACCCACACTCCTACACTCGCACACCTCTCAACACCTCTCACAAGTACACTCTACCTCTCTTAGCACTTTTATACTTCTCACTTGCTTTCTTGCTTGGTTGTTAGAAGAGAGGTTAAGCCTTTATTTATAGGAAACTTACGAAAACTCTAAATATAGACCACTCTAGTCTTTATTGAAGTTTCCATGAACTAGATTTTTCATAGCTTTCTTTTTTATAATATGCTTAATCAAGACGGATCATAGCTTCTAAATATTTCTTAGAATTTTCTCTCATATTTCTATATAGCACATAAGATTCATGTGGTTATTTCAAGAAACTTCTAGAGATTTTGGAAATAGCTAGTGGTTGATCTCCAACAAGGTCAGCAGGGCGTTCTTTTGGTTCTTCATCGGAGTCATTTTATAAAAAGAATTAGATCATTCTCTGCATGAATAGATTGATTTGCAGACACGCATGCAAGAAAAATGGTCATAAATTGAAAGACTTGAGCTCCCTAGGCTAAAACACTCTTATGTTCAAGCTAGTTGTCCTAAACACTTTTAAAAAAATAATTGTGTATCGATCTAAGTTTGGTTTTGTTCTTCACAATTAGAGAATTAGGAAAAATTATAAGATAGCTAGTGAATCCCCTCCACCTTATATATATATATATATATATATATATATATATATATATATATATATATATATATTCTTTTCTAATAATAGGAAACACAAATTGATTGAGGTCTAGATCTCCTTCAGATGTTTTCCTCCGTCGATCTGCAGCGAGCGTGGGTGAACGGCTAAGATTTGGCTGAAGGTTGTCTCCTTTGGCGTGAGGTTCTCAATGGGTTGATTTTGAGATGAAGCCGAACTATCTGCAATGAAGTCCCGGGATGAGTGACCACCGTAGGACCCTCCGACGATCAAGTTAGCCGAGCAAAATGAGCAGAGTAAAGGCTTATTGGATAAAAATTGCATTCCCTGAGTCGTCTGAGAGAGGGGTTTTTATAGTTGTCGTATGGAGTGAGCAGGCACGAGATCTTCGCCTTCGGTTACGCCCCTGACGTCGTGCGTGCGTGAATGACGGGATCCCCCTATTAATGACAAGATACGCGCATTAATGGGGGATGCACCGGCATGGGACGCGGGACGTGGGGCGGCGATTATCTCGCTTTGGCGAGATACGCGGAGCCGTCGTGGAGGCGCTAGGGCTCTGCAATCTCGATTGATCGGGGTAGGCCGAGGAAGCTCGACGTGCTCGGAGCTCAGAGACAAGCGGGAGGCCGAGGAAGCTCGGCGTGCTCAGAGCTCGGAGACGAGCTGTTGGTAGTTTCCTAGGTGAAGGTGGAATATCTTCAGGGGGGTCTCCTGAAAAGTTGGGTATGCTCAACGAGGTGGGGCCCCGGGAATTGTCCCCTATGCGGCTCATTTATTCCACCTCCGTAGAGTCCGGGACACGTCACCTGCCATATGTCGTAATCTGAGGAGACACAACTTGTGGGCATCATCATTATCCCCACACTCTCGTTCCGACCTATTTATGGGTCGGGTCGAGAGTGGCCTGCTTGGTTTATCTTCGCTCAGTCTGTTGCCGAGAATCTTCGGTGCAGATTTTCCGGGGCGATGAGGTGTAGGGAAGTTGCGTCGTTCAGATTTCCGGGCCCACGTTACGTATCCCAAAGCGCTTGGATCTTCGCGCATATCTCCGATGATATCAGCGGATCAGTGAAATGATCGCGCATTAAAGAGAGGGCACTGATTCGCTTGTTCGTCTGTTGGGTCACAGGCCACGCATCTGAAGCGGGTTGGCGGACGCGATAGGCTGTCGCTGTCGCCTACGATCGAAGGGACGTTCCTAATAGTCGTTCGACACGTGGAGACTTGACGGCTGGCAGACGCGACGCTTCGTTTTGGCGGGAATTGATCTGGGCCGTTGGATGCCTTTTCTGCAGTGTATAAATAGGAGGGGACCCCCTAGAGCTAACACTTTCGTCATAATTTCCCTTCATTGTCAAAAAATTGCTCGGCGCTCCCTCCGTTAGATCGGATCCCTTGTGCTTTTTTCTTGGAGAACCAATCCTTTTGAATCAGGTTAGATGTTTTCTTCTGAGAAGTCTATAGAAATAAGTAGGGTTAAGTCGGGCGATGAGCTTCCAGTTGTTGGAGCCGAGTCTAAAGAGTCTTCCGCCTCTTTGGCTGCTGACAGCCAAGAGGGTTCTCTTGTTTCATCCTCTGTGTTGGGCTCGCCCCATAGAGTCTGGGCTACCCGCGTCACTAGCCGCCCGGCGGCGATAAGGGACCCCAAGATGCGCATCGGGAACGTTTGCGATGCGCCCTCCGTTCTGAGGGACGTGGACGAGCTTACCGAGATTCGGGCTCGTTTCCATATCCCCTATAATTATTCGCTCCGTTTGGCTAAAGAAGGCGAATGGGTGGATCAGGTGCAGAGGAAGGAGATTGCCCTGTATTTGGAAGCATTCCGAGCGGGAATGCGTCTGCTTTTTCCAACCGAGGTATGTGGGGGTGCTTCGCTACTTCCATCTCGCCCTGGGCCAGCTAGGCCAAACTCGTGAAGAATCCTCCTCGAGTTTCTGGTCCGATTGAAACTCGAGGACATCCCCTTCAGCTTGACCCTTCTTACTTCATTCCTTTGCTATAAGAACCATCCGGGCACCAGCAAGGACGAGCAAAGATGGGTGCACTTTTCCTTCAAAAAACGTAAGGGAGGGACGGTCGGATCAGGTGTGGCAGTTGTTCCTTCTTCCATTCATGAATAGAAGGAGAAGTTTGTATTTGTCGGTCCGTCCGGGGGCAAGGATTGGCCTGTGCCTATACAGTGGCATAAGGCCGACTGCCCGAGGGCAAAGCAGTCGTCCTCTTGAGGCGAGGGCGGTATCTATGTGGGAGCCGATCCAGCGTGTCGACGTCCTGCTTTCCGAGCAGGCTCTTAGCTAGGCCGGGCTCAGCCCAGCATGCTTCATGGGTAAGTTAGGTCTTTAGATGATCTGATTAGACTTGAATAAATTTCTGTTGTCCTTTTAGCATCACTAACTCTTTTTGTGTATTCTTCTTTTTGCACGGCAAATGGACCGATCCAAGATCCTGGCCACCATTGCCGCGATGTCGCAGAAGAAGGCCGGGGGCATGAGCTTGTCCCGAGCCGGCCCGAGCTCGGTCTCGAGACCGTCTCCCCCGACAAGGCCTTCTGCAGCGCCCCAAGCCCCCGATGACCGCCGCGGGGGGAGCCAAAAGCATGCCCGAGACCCGGCGCCCCTGGCGGGGGAGGAGGAGGAGGAGGAAGCCGAGGTTCCTCTCAAGAGGAAAAAGACAATCTCCCGCCTACCGCCCACCGAGATTCCTGAGGGTATTCCTATGCAGGAAGGGGATGTCTGCTTTGTGGTCCTCTCGGGGCTTTCCGTCGCCGACAGCTTGCTCTCTGACATAGAGCAATCGACCGGTGGCAAAATTCCCCGGGGACCCTAACACTACTACAATAAGGGGTTTCCCCTACGGATAAAGGCTTCCATAGAGGCAACATTTTATTGCCCCTACGGATTACTCCGTAGGTCCCTATGGTTGTCTCTACGGTACCCTATGTTTTAATTTAAAAATATTAAAACATAATTTGGCCTTTGGCCCTATGGAGCCGAAAACAAAGGCCCTACGGTTAAGCCCGTAGGGGCATATATATGGGGTTATTAATAAAAAAAAGCACAGAAAAGTCCTCGTTACCAAAAATTCCTCTCTCTCACTCGATCTCCCGCGCGCGCCTCTCGTCGCCACCTCTCTCGCGCCTCGTCGCCACCGCCCTCCGCCCGCGGCCCGCCACCGCCCTCGATCTCCCAAAACTTCCTCGTCGACTTCCTCGTTGCCACCGTCCGCGACTCGTCGCAGATTGAGTCGTCGACCACCGGTTTCCTCCACCGTCGGCCTAGCTACAGGTTAGTAAATCTTAAATTTTTACTTCTAATAATGCTTTTATTTATAATTTTGATGATTAATGCGTTGCTACTTGGGCTAGGGTTCAGGGTTCAGGGATCGGTTAGGGTGAGGTTGGGGTAGTGTTCAGTTTAGGGTAGGGTTAGGGTTAGGATTAGGGTTCGGTTCGGTTAGGGTTAGGGTCAATTAGTTGGGGGTTAGGGTTAGGGTTAGGGTCAATTAGTTGGGGTTAGGGGTTAGGGCTAGGGTTAATTAGTTGGGGTTAGGGTTAGGGTTATGGTTAATTAGTTAAGGTTGGGGTTAGGGTTAGGGTTTAGGTTAATTAGTTGGGGTTAGGGTTAGGGTTGGGGTTAATTAGTTGGGGTTAGGGCTAGGGTTAGGGTAATTAGGGTTTGGGTTAGGGTTCAGTGTACGGTTAGGGTTAGGGTTTAATTTGGGTTAATTAGCGGGTAGGGTTAATTTGGGTTAATTAGTGATAATTTGAAAGGGTTAGTGTGTTGATTAGGGTTAATTAGGTTAATTTGGATAAATTGGGTTAAGTTTGGGTTGATTAGGTTAATTTGGGTAAATTGGGTTAAGTTTGGGTTAATTAGGAATAATTTGTGTTAGGGTAACGATTATGGTTAATTGTGGTTAATTAGGTTAATTTGGGTTATTTAGGGTTAGGGTTTAGGATGCACTAGTTCATTTAGTAGGATACTCGATGACAACGTAAGCGTACAATTTTACCGTAAACGCAAGAAAAATTTACCCTAAACTTGAAATTTCGAACCTTTAATAACGAAACGTAAACGTAAAATCTATTCATGTTAAATGTTCAATTTAAAACCAATATATGATACTCGATGATAATATGAAACTTTCATATTCTCATCGATACTCATATATGAAACTCAAAGCGCCACTTAGTCCCCGTCTATCGGTTAACATACGTTCGATATTCGTAGTGACATAGTACTATACGAAGGTTGTTAAATATCGGACGGTATAGCTCGGTACTAACAACCGTCGTGTAGTCTATGTGACGAGAAGATTCAATCGTATGATAACCGATAGATTTGTCCCGTGTGGACAAATTAGGAATGCATAAAGCAAACACCTGCATTCACTTGTGTTTTCATCCGTTTCGAGTTATTGCGTCGGTACTTTTCTGCTGGTTCTCCATGTACAAAGATAGATTAGATGTTCATTTCAACGCTGTTTCACAGTTTTGAAATGATTATCTATTCTATTACAGTGTACTCGGAGAACAGCGGAGAGGTGCTGCCGAAATTTATTCGAAACGGTTGAAAACACAAGCGAATGGGTGTCTGCTCTATACATTCTTAATAGGATAGAAGCCTTACCCCGTCAGCCGAAACACACGCATACAACATGAATACACAACAAATGCACACACAGCACATACACACTAACAACCCTACACTTAAGTAAAATTATAAATTGAAACACATATATAGAATACAACTCATACATGGGTATCCTCAAATCTAACTTTGATTATCGATAATTTATACTTAATAGTAAAATATTA
This sequence comes from Agapanthus africanus, assembly GCA_030015575.1. NCBI lineage: Eukaryota > Viridiplantae > Streptophyta > Magnoliopsida > Asparagales > Amaryllidaceae > Agapanthus > Agapanthus africanus. The sequence continues at coordinate 686,415,527 of CM057343.1, forward strand.
TATCATATTATAGATAGCAACATATTCAATATTAGTACGTAGCCTGAGCTTATTTGGTTGTAGACTTAGCTTTGATTAATCATACATACATAAAAACTGTCTAATTAAAATAAACTAAAGTTTTCCAAACTAGATATCCAAATGAGGCCTAAGTCCCTAAGTATTAATAGATTGGGGTTTCGCAATAACCTGATAACGATACGAATTCGACTAATACACAGTTCTTACTCGTTTATTACACACAAAACTGAACAGACGCAACAGGGTATTTCGGCTGAGGCTCCACATGCATCTCCTTCGGCTGCGGCTCCGTAAGCCACTAACTCAGCTGTGGTTGCGCAGACCACTCCTACAGCTCCACAACCCGCTCAGACTCTCGCACAGTCTGCATTAGTCGAGTTGTTGACTCAAGGTTTATCCGAGGAGCAGATGTGCCAGATTACATCGATTATCAGAGGTGGAGCTGGACCGAGCTAGGGTAGCTTTTTGATTTTTATATTTTAAGCATGTATATACTTATATGATAGATATTGTATATATTTTGGACGATATTGGTGGTGTTTGCGTGTTCACGATGATTTAGATTGATATCGTATTCTGTTTGTTAATTTCTTTTATATATTATGCGTGAGATGCGTGAGATTTAGATTGATATCGTATTCTGTTTGTTGGTTATATGATGTATATATTATTATGCACAGGGCGAGAAAAAAATAGACAGCCTTTTTTTAAAAAAAAAACTGATAATTTGTCCCTACGGATTAATCCGTAGGGCCAACAGTTACACCTACAGATTAATCCGTAGGGACAAATTTTGCCCCTACATATTTATCCGTAGGGACAAAATATCAGGATACCTGGTATTTTGCCCCTATGGACGCAGTAAAAGGTGTTAGACTTACCCCTATGGATTAATTCGTAGAGGCATAAGGATGGACCTACGGAGGTATAAATCTGGCCCTACGTATTACTCCGTAGAGGTATGTATTTGCCTCTACGACGTAATACGTAGGGGAAACTATTTTATTTTATAAACCGGTAAATTAAATAAATATTTTGTCCCTACGGATTACACCATAGGGACATATGGACCTACTCATTAAGCCGTAAGGGCAATTATTCAACCGTAGGGGCATGTTTAAGGCAAGACTTGCACCTGCGGCGTTTGCACATACTGTCGCTTTTTGTGCCCCTACGAATATATCCGTAGGGGCAGTGGTTTGCTCCTACGGCTTTATCCGTAGGGGCAAACCCTATTTGTAGTAGTGTAAAGGCCCAAGTGCATTACTATAAAAGGGGGTTGCCCCTACGGATAATGAAATCCATAGGGGAAGATTTATTTTGGCCATACGGACTAATCCGTAGGGCCCTACGGTTGTCCCTACGATTCCCGACATTTTAATTTAAAAATATTAAATCGTAATTTGTTGTTTGCCCCTACGGAGTCGCAAACCAATGACCTACGGAATAATCCGTAGGGGCATCTAAATGGGAATTTAATTAAAAAGGCACAGAAATGCCCTACGCCTCATCTCTCTCGCGCGCGTTAACTCCCAAAATTGCCAAAATCCCCAAATCTCTCGTTCCCGCCGCGTCGCAGTTCTCATCGCCGTTCTCGTCGTTGCCACCGCTCTCCGTTTCGTCGTCGCCACCCGCCCTCGTTCTTCCTCGTCGCCGATTGCGCGCGTTGTCGACCACCGATCGAGCGTCTCCATCGTCTCCTCCACCACATACAGGTTAGTAAATCTCCAATTAAACATAATTTTGATGATTTTAGGGCTAGGGTTTGGGTACCGATGAGGGTTAGGGTTAGGCATCGGTTGGGATTAGGGTTAGGGTTCGGTGTTGGGGCTGGGGTTCGGCTGGGGTTGCGGTTAGGGTTGGGGTTGGGGTTGGGGTTAGGGTTAGGGTTAGGGTTCGGCTGGGGCTGGGGCTGGGGCTAGTGTTAGGGTTAGGGTTGGGGTTCGGCTGGGGCTAGGGCTGGGGATAATGAAAATTTTGTATAGAAAATTACAAAGGTTTATAGGCCTATAATCGATGATGGAGCGACAGTTTGCCTTTTTGGGAATAAAACAAACGAGAGTAGAATTAACAGCCTTGGGCATCTCTTTATGTTTGAAAAAATATTTCCCAACTTTAGGAAAAAGCTTTGCATAATGCATCTTGACCCTGTATATATCAATCCCTTTGTAAGTCTATATAGAGCATCATTTCTCTGTGCCCCCATTTTGTTTGCGGGCATGGGCCATGGATTGATGTATGACAGGAATATTGGCCATGGAGCGAGGAGCGAGATGCTAGCGGAAAACTCTAACTAGAGCAAATGTCGACGTGTTGGCTGCTAACTTATTATTAGGTTGAAAAAAGGTGTGCCTATAGATGTGAGAGTGGAAGAGTCAAAATGGTGAGTGTGTAGTACAGGTCTTAATTCAACAATTTTGCTTTGGTTCTGCAATAAACTGGAGTGGATACTGGACTCTAATCCTAAACCTAAACATTTACCCAGGGGCAAGATTTCATAATATATGCAAATTACAATTTGAGAGGAAAATAAAAATATTACATGCACCCTCAAGATGGCCAGTATATATGAAAACACGTGTGTGAAGATTATACAAACTTAATCATTCATATAGGCAGAATGCGCTGTTTCAAGTAAACTTACCCAAATTAACCTAATTAAGCTTAACCAACACCCTAATCCTTTCAAATTATCAATAATTAACCAAAATTAACCCTAGGCTCTAACCCTAAACCTGATATGTCTGAAATCATATTAGAAATGATATGTCTGCAATCAAATTCTGCATTTATATTTTGTGAAGTAAAAGCTTTTTCAAAATGAGAAGCTGTCATATGAACAATCTGTTTATGCTCCTTAAAACAAAATGCCTTCTACATTTTGCAACTTTGTAATTCTGTTTTGACATCTTCTGACATTAACCCAATAATGAAAGAATTTGGTATTTTTATCACCATCTGAAATCTATTTTTTTCTTGATTTATGTCTCCAAAAAAATTTGAGGAAGGTTGTGTTTGTTATATCAAAAACCTTTTTGTTGAACCCATGCAACAGGTGAAAGTTTAGAGTTGTTATAGATAGCTCTTACATGTTGTTTAATGCATGTACCATTGTTAAGAGAGTTCAAGGTGGAGAACAATAATTTGTTTCAACGGCACGTTTTTCAAGTTAAAACCAATATATGATATTCGATGATAACATAAAACTTTCATATTCTCATCGATACTCATATATGAAACTCAAAGCGCCACTTAGTCCCCGTCTATCGGTTAACATACGTTCGATATTCGTCGTGACATAGAACTATACGAAGGTTGTTAAATATCGGACGGTATAGCTCGATACTAACAACCGTTGTATAGTCTATATGACGAGAAGATTCAATCGTATGATAACCGATAGATTTGTCCCGTGTGGACAAGTTAGGAATGTATAAAGCAAACACCTTCATTCACTTGTGCTTTTATCCGTTTCGAGATATTTCGTCGGTACCTTTCCGCTGGTTCTCCGTGTACAAAGATAGATTAGATGTCCATTTCAACGTTGTTTCACAGCTTTGAAATGATTATCTATTCTATTACAGTGTACTCGGAGAACAGCGGGGAGGTGCTGCCGAAATTTACTCAAAACGGTTGAAAGCACAAGCGAATGGGTGTTCGCTCTATACATTCAAAATGGGATAGAAACCTTACCCCCGACAGCCGAAACACACACATACAACAAGAATACACAACAAACGCATGATTAGAGAGTGATTCAAGATGTTCAAGTTAAAACCAATATATGATACTCGATGATAATATGAAATTTTCATATTCTCATCGATACTCATATATGAAACTCAAATCGCCACTTAGTCCCCGTCTATCGGTTAATATACGTTTGATATTCGTCGTGACATAGAACTATACGAAGGTTGTTAAATATCGGAAGGTATAGCTTGATACTAACAACCGTCGTGTAGTCTATGTGACGAGAAGATTCAATCGTATGATAACCGATAGAATTGTCCCGTGTGGACAAGTTAGGAATGTATAAAGCAAACACTTTCATTCACTTGTGTTTTCATCCGTTTCGAGATATTTCGTAGGTACCTTTCCGCTGGTTCTCCGTGTACAAAGATAAATTAGATATTCATTTCAACGTTATTTCACAGCTTTGAAATGATTATTTATTCTATTACAGTGTACTCGGAGAACAGCGGGGAGGTGCTGCCGAAATTTACTCGAAACGGTTGAAAGCACAAGCGAATGGGTGTTCGCTCTATACATTCTTAATGGGATAGAAGCCTTACCCCCGACAGCCGAAACACACACATATAACAAGAATACACAACAAACGCATGATTAGAGAGTGATTCAAGATGTTCAAGTTAAAACCAATATATGATATTCGATGATAATATGAAACTTTCATATTCTCATACATGAGTATCCTCAAATCTAACTTTAATTATCGATAATTTATTCTTTTCAACGACAAACGCACACACAAAATATATACACGGATTTTCTCCTTTGTCAGTAACTATCCCGTTCTTAGATTTTTCAATATAGTCATCATAACCTACAATTTTTATGTTATACAGTCTAACATGGCCCATGAGTACGTCAGAGTTAAGGACTGGATGTATGTAGATTGGCAACAACGTATGCAACCTAAATTTGTCACAGGAGTTGCTGCTTTTATTGAATTTGCACGCGCACATAATAAGATCGTGATAGAGAAGATTCTCTGCCCGTACGATAGATGTGAGAATAAGTACTGGCAGAAGGTAGAATTGGCAGAGCTTCATATCGTAAAATATAGTTTTACTAGACTTTATACAACTTGGAAATATCACGGGGAAGGTGAAGAACGCAGTAATGCAGCAGAAGAAGAAGGAGAACACGATAATGTGGCAGGAGAAGAAGGAGAAGACGGTAATGCGGCAGAAGAAGAAGACGGTAATTTCTTTCCATCAGAAGAAATGGAGGATATGGTAGAGGCTGTCCTAGGTGAATCTATTCGTACCGAAGATGACATTCCTTCCGGTCAAGGACCGCGTGCGGATAAATATGAAAATTTCATGAATGATGCTAGAAAACCAATTTATGAGAATGCAAAGTATTCCACCCTCCCATGGTTCGTCCAACTTTTCCAGATTAAGTGTGTAAATGGATGGAGCAACAAGTCATCCACAATACTTATTTCATTCTTGAAAGATTCTATGCCCCCAGGAAATAACGTAACCGACAACTGGTACGGAGCCCAGAAAATGATGTCTGATTTAGATCTGAAGTGTGAGAAGATTCAAGCATATCCTAAAAATTGCGTGTTGTACCGGAAAGAGAATTCAGATTTGAAAGAATTTCCAACATGCGGAGAGGCCAGGTATAAGCCGAAAAATTCTGATAAGAAGCCTGATATACCTGTCAAGATAGCACGATACTTTCCCATAACACAGAGGCTGCAGAGGCTATTCAGGTGCAAGAAAACAGCCGAAGCAATGATTTGGCATCACCGTGCTCCTCCAAGTGAAGATGGAAAAATGAGCCATCCAAGAGATTCACCGGCATGGAAGGATTTCGATAGGAGGCACGCAATATTCAGTAGCGATCCTATCAATGTCAGGCTCGGACTGGCTAGTGATGGCTTCTGCCCATTCAACTATATGGCTGGAAGTCACAGCACATGACCCGTTGTAATGATAATTTATAATCTGTCGTCTTGGTTGGTTATGGACCAATCATATTTTATGATGCCTCTTCTTATCGACGGACCAAACTCACCGGAAAACAATATCGACGTCTATCTCCGATCTCTGATTGAGAAGTTAAAATCTTTGATCATTGATGGTGTAGAGACTTACGATGCAAACACAAATATAACCTTCATACTGCGTGCGATTTTAATGTGGACAATTAATGACTTTCCTGCGTATGGAATGCTATCAGGTTGGTTCGTACATGGTCACAAAGCATGTCCTCATTGCCATCAACACATAACATCAAAATTCTTGAATTTTAGCAGGAAGGTTTGTTATTGCGGCCATCGACGGTTCCTGTCTCTAGACCACTCTTACAGGTTAGACACTGTTCACTTTGATAGTCATCAGGAGCTTCTTGGACCTCCAGCACCATTTTCCGGAGAGGACGTGACTGCTCAGTGGGATGGTTATATTAATGTGACCTTCAGGATGGATCCGACAAAACAGGTCAAACCACCATTTTGGAACAAGTTAAGCATTTTCTTCGATCTTCCGTACTGGTCAACAAATTTAGTGCGTCATTTTCTGAACGTCATGCATATAGAGAAGGGAGTATCAGAGTACATACTCAACTTGCTTCTTTGTAAAGACGGAAAATCGAAAAACAACCTGAATACTCGGATGGATCTACAGGACTGGGAAATAAGAAGTGAATTCCATCCTAAACCGGTAGCGGGTAAATCAGGCAAGTTTGTATTTCTCAATGCCACTTATCATATGTCACAACCGGAGAAGAAAAGATTTCTGCAGGTGTTGCATGATTTGAAAGTTCCCACAGGTTTCTCAGGATCATTCAGTAAGAAGATAAAAATTGTGAAAGGCAAGATCGATGGGCTGAAAAGTCATGATCACCATATTATCGTGGAGCACCTTCTTCCATTAGCCCTCAGGACTTCTCTCCCCGTATCGGTTGGTATAGTAATCAACGACCTATGTTGTTTTTTCAGAGAGTTGTGTGCTAAAACACTGGATGTTGTGACGCTGGATAAACTAGAAAATTTTATTGCGTTGATACTTTGCAAGTTTGAGCGTATTTTCCCACCGTCATTCTTCGATATCATAATACACCTGACGGTTCATCTTGCAACTGAGGCTAAGTTAGCCGGACCGGTACAATATCGATGGATATATCTCGTCGAGAGATACGTGGAATTTTTCGTTTCGCGCAATTTTTAAAATTATTGTTATCCTGTATGCCCGTATTTATTTATTCAATATATTTTCTTTAGGTACCTCTACACTCTTAAAAAGTATATACGCAATAGAAATCGACCAGAGGGTTCTATCATGCAAGATTATCTTCTTGATGAAGCAACCACATTTTGTTCCCGCTATCTGGACGAGAACATTGAGACGAGACTTAACCGGCCTCGAAGAATTCAAGACGGGCCATATGGTAAAGCCGATTATAAGAGGGTAGATACTATGTTTATAAACAAGATATACCGGTTTAGCTTGCTTAATTACGCATGTCTTGAAAAAATTAGAGAGTAAGTTTTTTGGGTTTAATTGTTATATTTGTGTTTGTGTGTGTATGAAATGATATAATATTAATGTCATAATTTATTTTCGAAAACAGAATTCATTTTAACGAGGTACGTGAGGGGCATCCTGATTGGAACGATGAACGATTGGAAAAATATCATCAGGATAATTTTTGCGATTGGGTTGCAGATCATGTAAGTTATTCGAATAATATGTTATTGCTATCAGTTTTAATCTAAACTTATATCGTTATGTATTTGTCGTAAAATTTATTTTGTTAGATCCACGATCCGAACTTGTCTGCATCATTTGAGAGTGATTCAAGATGTTTAGCTCAATTTCCTAGTATGGAGGTTGCATATTATAAAGAATTCGGTGTCCTTAGATACAAATTCGAAATTAAGGATATAGAAACATCTAGAACCACTCAGAATAGTGGGATTGCGACGGTAGTATCGGATGGTGTGATTTATTATGGATACTTAAATTGTATACTCGGCATCCACTATCCCGGACGATCAGAACCCTTTTATATATTCCAGTGTACTTGGTACGATATGCGAACCGATACGGATAAGTAGAGAAGCAATCTTGGGACTTGGAAAGACTAATATGGATTGACCAGTGTGAACACACTTCGATTTTACGGTCAGGAAGATCCGTTTATCTTTCCGAACCAAGCGTTCCAAGTATACTACTCACAGTGTTTGAAGCATCCGGAATGGAGTGTCGTATACCGTTGGAAACCCAGTGATGTCTACGATGTCCCAGAATTCGAGGACAGCTATGAGGATGAACAAGAGAGAAGACTTAGAGTGCTCCGACCGTCTGTTTCGAAAGACGGGTTGTGTTCGGCTGATCATGAAATTACATGGGTTAGAAATGATATCGATGATGAAATCCAAGTAGATATGTCTAATGCGCCCACGAAACGAAAAAGGTTATTAGTAATGTTATATTATTACTACATATTTTACGATCTATACATATATAGTCAATACTTGTAATGATTGTCTAATGCGTCCATGAACCGTTTATCTAGATTTGATGACGATGACGGGAGCAGCGAGGGGCGGCAGGAGCTCCAGCCGTGGCACCGGCAGAGGCAAAGGCAGAGGCAGAGCGGTTCTGCCGCCCGGAGAGCTGCATAGGGAGCTTCAGAGGGCCGGTCTTGCACCCTGATCAGAGACCCCTTCGGATGCCTCCTTTCGTGTGGACTTTACCACACCTCCAGGTATATTGCACGCATATTCATTTTGAATGTAATATTATAGATATACATGCATGTTCATGTCAAAATTACTTATATTGTCAATATTTGATTGTCTAACTGTTGGTGATGCGTCCACATCAGGGACAGAGGCCACTCCCGCACCTCCAGGGATGTTTATATATTACATAGTGGATGTATATTGATTTAGAATGCTATATTATAAATATACATACATTTTTTTTGCTCTTACGTACTTATATCAGGGACAGAGGCCACTCCCGCACCTCCAGGTGTGTTTATATATCATATACCTGTGGGTATGTTTATATATCCTATAGTGTATACATGTTGATTTAGAATGTTATATTATTGATATATGCATTCTTTTTGCAATTACTTATATAGCTGATACTTGATTGTCTAATTATAGGTGGTGCGTCCTCGTCTTGTGCAGGGGCCACTCCTATCACTTCCATTCCCTCCGCTCAGTCTGCAGGTTTATATGAATAAATATAAAATATTTATTCATTTTACATATCCTTTAAGAATAAACATGAACTCCATGTAATTTTATCGATGTTTATTTTCTAGTTGGAGAGGCGTCCACGTCCGGGTCAACGGCTGTTCCTCACCGGAGGAACTATCGTCCCGCTCGTGCTGCTGCCCGGACCTAGGCTCGTGCTTTAGTCACCGGAGGTATATATCACACTTCAATTTTCGTTAAACCTTGATTTCCTAATACAACTTTGTCTTAATATTGATTGTCTTGATATTTCTTGTAGACGCAGGGCGTCCCCATCCCGAGAGGGGGACTCGAGGCCCGAATCAGTCCCACGGGCTGAGGCCCGACAGAGCTAGGGGGGAGGCAGCATTCCACCTCTTATTTACCCCTGATTATCGCTATTCCGGCGATCATGCCGAGAGGTTCAGCCAGTATATGGGGGATGAGAGCCGGCTTGTCAAGAACTATCCACTTCACATTGAGTGGGGCGACCAGCACCGGCTCTCATTCGCCTTCTTCTGGGATCAGGCTCGGGTATTAATATATATTTTCATTTGATTTATCCAATATATTTATTATTAACACTTGCAATCTAATAACAATGTTTTTTTTATTTTCAGTTGGATTACGATTTTCAACCTGTACCCGACCTTGATCACCCTGGAAGGGTGCTCGATTTTCACACTCTGTACAATGGCCTGATGAAGAACATGCAGACGAAGGTCTGATACAAAAGGAATGAGCTAAAGACCAACTGTTATTCCCTGTGGATGGCGACCCCCGAGGCGCAGAGAGCGGCCCTCCTATCTACTCCGGCCTTTGCGAGAGTCGACGTAGATACATGGCTTCTATTGTGCGAATATTTCGACTCTCATCGCAAACAGGTATGTATTTTAAATATAATTCATTGTTCAGTATATAATTTATTTTTTTGAGTTGCTTAATTAAAAAACTAAATGTGAATGTGTTGTGCAGAAATAGGCCGATCAAAATAAAGTGAATAGGAAGTCGGCGAAGAGGGGTCGCCCCACTTATATAGGTGGCTCGAAAAATATTACTCGTGCCATGGAGTTATCGGTAAATTACAATAGACCGGCCTTTGTGATATAATATAATATTAAGAGTTATTTTCTAATATATCTAATATTAAGAGTTATTTTTTAATATTGCAGAGAGCTTAGACCCTGGCGCAGGATGGTACACCGAGCGTGCTGTCCGCGTATCTTGCCGTCCACGGCACCTCGACAGATCCCGCCATGGGCGAGCTTCGATACCCCAACGCCGCTACCCAGGAGTATTGCGTAAGTGTTAATATTTATTCAACCCCTATTTGAAATTTTAGTTTTGAAAGGTTCAAATTTAAATGATATACTTATATTTTACTGGTTAATGTGGGTGTAGGAGCGGGTGGTTGAGCAGGCCGAGGCATCGGGGATCGATTTTACTGGACAGAACGATCCAATGTTGCTGACCCCAGTCCTGGACGCCGCACATGGAGCGCACCATGGAGGTTGGGAGAGAGGCCGGGTACTGGGCCCTAGCAGGGCCCATATGAGGTTGGACTCCACTCCGGCGGTTATTTCCTCCGTCTCCAGTGAGCGACGTTTCCAGCAAGAACTGGACGGCTTGAAGGCCACCGTTCAGGAGTTGAAGGAGATGTTGGTATGTATACTACTTAATAGTAAAATATTATGTCATATTATAGATAGTAACATATCCAATATTAGTATGTAGTCTGAGCTTATTTTGTTGTAGACTTAGCTTTGATTAATCATACATACATATCTAATTAAAATAAACTACGGTTTTCCAAACTAGATATCTAAACGAGGCCTAAGTCCCTAAGTATACATAAATTGGGGTTTCGCAATAACTTGATAATGATACGAATTCGACTAATACACAGTTCTTACTCGTTTATTACACACGTAGGTCCAGACGCGACAGGGTACATCGGCCGAGCCTCTACATGCATCTCCTTCGGCTGCGGCTCCGCATGCCACTATCTCGGCTGCGGTTCCGCAGACAGCTCCTATAGCTCCACTGCCCGTTCAGACTCCCGCAGCTGCGGCTCCGCAAGCTACTATCTCGGCGGCAATTGCGCAGACCACTCCTGCAGCTCCACAGCCCGCTTAGACCCCCGCACACTCCGCATTGCATGATTTATTGACTCAGGGTATATCCGAGGAGCAAGCGCGCCAGATTATGGTGTTTATCAGAGGTGGAGCTAGACCGAGCTAGGGTAGCTTTTTGATTCTTATATTTTAAACATGTATTTATTTATATGATACATATTGTATATATTTTGGACGATATTGATATTGGTGGTGTTTGAGTGTTTATATTGATATCATATTCTGCTTTTGTTGATTTCTTTTGTATATTATGCGTGAGATGTGATTATGAATACTGCGATATATATTCTGCGTGTTGATTAATTTTATATATGATGTATATATTATTGTGCACAGGGCGAGAAAAAATAGGCAGCCCTTTTTTTAAAAAAAAAACTTGATAATATGTACCTACGGATTAATCCGTAGGGCCCAACATTGCCCCTACGGATTAATCCGTAGGGACCTTATTCGCCCCTGCTGATTTATCCGTAGGGGCAAAATATCAGGATACCTGATATTTAGCCCCTATGATCTCAGTAATAAGGGTTATACTTGTCCCTACGGAGTTGTTCGTAGGGGCAAACAAATGGCCCTACACAGGAATCCGTAGGGACAAAATATCAGGATACCTGATATTTTGTCCCTACATATCCGGACCTACGCACGCATCCGTAGGGGAAACTATTTTGCCCTACGAATAAGTCCGTAGGGACACCTAATTTATTTTATAAACCAGTAAATTAAATAAGTTTTTTGTCCCTACAGCCTAATCCGTAGGGACAACTGGATCTACACATTACGCCGTAGGGGCAACTTTTGGACCGTAGGGGCATGTTCAATGCTAAGAGTTGCACTTACGGCGTTTGCACCTACAGGGTTGTTTATTGCCCCTACGGATATATCCGTCGGGGCAGTGGTTTGCTCTTACGGATAAATCCGTAGGGGCAACCCCTATTTGTAGTAGTGGTGGCTGCCATTGTGCAGAAGGCGGTTGTAATACTCAGTTCCGACTATACCGTATCCGTATTTTAATAAATAATTTTTGAATATTTTCCCCTAATTTTCCTACATAATTTTCTATATTTTCTAAAACCTAAATTCTAAACCTTTATCTTAATTAAACCCTATCCCCTTTTTATATTTTTCCCAATTCTTTCTTCCTACCCCAGACCCTATGGTTGCATCCGTACATCTTGTTCTCGTCCCGTTTAGTGAAACAGACTCGTTGGGAATCGCTACGTGCATACTACGTGTATCCGTTCTTGGTGGTATGCATTTTTTTAACTGGATATCGTTTTTTTGGTTTTGGTTGACACGTATATTATCCGTATATTCAAACCGTAATTTTAGACCCAATCCGGGTATATTTTGGAGTATTTATGTATTAGCTGTAAAAATCAAATACATTTAATAAAATATTCTTATTATATAAACTATAAACTGTTTAAAATATATATATTTAAGTTTATATTTTTTTTACTAAATATATTTTAATCCTCGCAGCTTCACACAGCCTCTATTATAATTAATTTTTACCTAACTTAATAGTTTTCCCCAGCCTCCCCTTTCTTCTTGTGCTCCTTCTTTCCTGCCTCCTCATCCCACGTCCTTGCCCCAACGTCTTTACCCCATGAGCCGTGCTCCTCTCCCTCGCAACGACCCCCCTCCTCCGCTGCCAACGCCCCCCGTGACCTCCGCGGCCACCTCCTTCTCTCTTTGTCACTTCCCCTCACTACACCAAATCACCATCGGCGTACTCTCCGCCGCCACCAACCTACTCGCTTCATCGCAACCAACTACCGCCCTCCTCCTCGAAGCAACCCAACTCATCAGCCCCATCGACGGAGCTCATCTCCAGCGACCTCGAACCCCATGCCCGCTCAGCCGCTGCAAACTCCCGACGAGAACCCATCCCCGAGCTCCAAAACCCATCACCGCCGGAACCCCGAACTCGTCTCCCTCGCTTCGTCGCCGCCAACGTCTCCTTCACGCCCTCGCCACCACCTCTCTCCTCCCCTCTCCTTTTTCCTGCACACCGATCTCCCGAGACCTTGCAACCCCAGAACCCCGCCTGCACACCCCACCTCGTCGGAGCTCCGACCCCGACGACCTCACACCCTTGTCACCGCCTCCATCCTCAAGCTCCCAAGCCTTTTACCTCAACCCCATCACTGCCTTGCCACCGCTAGCTGTGCCAAACCCAAGCCGTGTCATGTCCGTACCACACCGTGCCCGCCTCCGTGCCACCGCGTACCCAGACGTGTCGTGTCCCATACCCACTCCCCGTGCCACGTCGTGCCAGCCCCGTGCCACACTGTACCCGATCCAGTGCTCGCGACGTGCCACACTCGCACCTCGCACCTAGTCAAGACCGCGCCCACTACCGTATCGTGCCCGTGTCGCGCACATTTTTAACATCGCATCGTCTCGTGTTTCGAGAAGAAGTCCGCAAGTGATGTCACTTCTATATCAAGCGACCGAAAGCAAGCGAACCTTTCACTTGCTCTTACATGCTAATATTATACTAATTAGGGCTAAGTGTTTATTTAAACCATATATATATTTATATAATGGTGGTAAATGATCGTTCATATTACAATGATGCCGTAGTGCTTGGATTTTTATACGTGTATGATTGGGACTGAGTTTAGAATCAAGTGTTAAAGGTGTATAAGCTATAGGGATCAATATCATATTCGAGTCAGCTAGATTGAATAAGATCCCGAAAATTCTTGATATGTTGTGCTAACTGCTTGATGCAAAACCTAAACTAAAACTTGTTTAAAATGGCGTAATTTATGTCCCATGAATCCCTTGAAGGATGATATATAACTTGTAAGAATTTGAGATGAAATATTGATTTCATCACTATGAAATGATACTTCCGTCTAGCTACGTCAAATCTGAAATCTTACCGCGCATGTTGCCTTATTAAAATCGTTGTAAATTAAATACTGATTGGAATGTAATTTTCTATGGTTCTTATCGAATTCGACTCGATAATATAGAACCAACTATAGTTTATTTTTGATATTGATAGATTACTATAACGAGAATTGACTGGGAATGCGACTTTGGACTGTAGTCCGGGGCAGCATTCCTCAAGGGTACCTAAATTTAAATATCTGCACATCCCTACATAAAACTGAAAATGCACGGAACCCTATGCAGTCGCATAGATAATTTATTTATCTAACACATGAATCTGGTTCCGTACAGTTTCACAGTCGTTTGACATTTAGTTTATATTTTAGAATATCGCCTTGTTCTGCAGTTTCTGCAGTGACATTTCTTACCCCCTTCACATTAAACAGGACATAATTTCTAGTACATAAAATATATTGTTAATCCGTCTGATGCGTTGGAAACCTGACTGATAAACCTAAATATTATCCAACTGTAGCATCGCATAATTATGCTCCCAACTGGGAGTAATACGTGTTACGAAACGGACTTCCAGTTCAGAAATTGGATTTCCAGCAGTAAACACTTAAAATGAAATGACCATAACTAGAAAACCTGAAATACGATTGATGCGAAACCAATTTTGATGGACAGATAATTAAACATAATTCTTACCCCTTTTATATTGTTTTGCTTAATTCTGCACGTGTGATTTATAGTAAATTTTGCGAGTGGTATGACATTGGCTGCTATATTTTATTCGTATTATAATTAATTGCATTCTCATCATATCATGTAGCGGTTATATCCTCATTTGAATAGTGGTCATAAACATTGATAACCTAGTGACCGTGTTACATTACCCAGTGATAAATATTAGTGATTGGATTGTGGCTAGTATGTTAGTGTTAAAGAGTGAATGAATAAGTGAAGTGACACGTACTTGTACACAATCAGCGGAACCAGTTAAATTATTGCATTGTCGACGCCTATGAGACATATATAAGTGTAACTATAACTGGAATAGGACGGTTATGGAAACACTTATAATAGTGTCATAGGTAAGACATCGAGTATTGTCTATTTATCTTCGATACCAGTCGAGACATACTTGTTGGAGACCCTGTCTCCAATTCTTGCGTAGACTTGTTATGGAGCGACTAGTATTTAGGTTCATGGTCGGTGTTTGATGTAGACCACGGGTGTTGGGTAGTTTGAGTGTAAGTTCGATCAACGGAATCTCGGGAGTCCCACTACCGGTATATACAGCGATTTCGGGAGTCATATGGGTAATATTACTGATTATTAGCGAGCGTGATTCGGGCCCGTGTTTCCTTGCCCTTGGGGCCTATTCTTGGGTCGGGGATACTCCTGCGGTGGTTGACGCTTACACTTGGACCGACGATAGGTTTAGCGACCTGGACAATGAGACTTAGAGACTGATGGGTTTAGTGACATGGACATTGCATTGATTACTGATTCGATATACCTGTTTTATTGTTTACCTGTACCGGTTACTTCATGCTCATGTCATCACTCCATGTTTACTGTTTCATGTTCATCATCATTGCACGTGTTTACACATGTATTTATATATATTGCTATTGTGTCGCTTTGACGACCTGAGTATGCATGCTCAGAGTGAGAAGTGGACTGAGCTTGGATCAGGATCTGCCTTACTTCGAGGATTTTGCGGACATCTAGATCAGCGACGTCAGCGCTATCTTTTCTTTGTGCTCTATCTGGTTAGTTTTATATCTGTTTAATATAATTAGTGATTGCATTTCTCATTACCTGTGCATTGATTACTGATTACCGCGTAATGCTAGAAGCCGAAGTGTGACTATGGCAGGATATTTCCTTGACCGTAGGACTATGGCTGGCCTTGTCATCTCTCGTATCCCGTATTTTAGGAAACGGGGCGTGACATGGTTTTGTTGGTATCAGAGCCAGGTTTATATTAGGATTACAGTTTCCGGCTAGGGCTTGACAATTTAAGTCACCTTTTCGGTCTAGATTGTAAACTTGTTATCCTCGACCTTGATTCTTGTAGTGTGTCCTGCTACATATTTTGATCTTAGAGTTTTGGATAACTTGGTAGAGTATGTGGTTGTAACTATGAACTACAGTATAGTTACAATACCGTACTCTGTTTGAGTGACTTGGGGTTCTACCTTTGATTCCCTTCTCGATTGAGTATTACCCTACCACATGATCTTGTTTTGATCGTCAAACCTCTATCTCCGTTTATATCTGATATTGTTCCCGAGCTTTCAAATCTGTTTTACATTTTCATCCTTGTACTTTTTCTATTGAGCCTACACCTGCTTATGTTTCTTATCGGACTCGTTGCATTCTCACGTCTTCGTTTCTTCAAAGTTATGGTATCGTGTTGCATGCCTTTAAAGTTCCTATCGGCGTCGCACAGCAGAAGCTAAAACCTGGATTCCAACGAATCTTCTTCCACCTCCACTCCCCGGAGTTAGACTGCTGAGATTTTGGGCGTACTGCAAGGATTGAGAGAAGACCAGGAAAGGACGAATGATCTTTTAGCTGAGGGATTAAGGAGGCAGCTAGTTCGGGCACCAGGAGGAGCCCCCGATCGCATAAGGGAATCTCTGTTAGTAAAAGAGGAGGTGTACAGATGAAGCAGTGGAGAACCCGAGTATGTGGATATTGCAATAGACTGGGGCACCTACAGAGGGACCGTCGCCAGGCCAAAGGGCATTGCTTGATTTGTGGATCCGACGGACATTTTGTCAATTGTTGTCCTAGAAGGAAGGAGCTGCAAGGTGGAGATTCGTCAACGCCCTCCAAATCTGCTTGAACGACTTAGTTGTTTTCGTACTTTAATTTCGAGGATGGCACGAACTCAGCACAAGATTCAGACTTGCCTTACGAGATTGCAGAGATTTAGACATCGACGCAGAGTTATCCCCTTTTCTGCTTTCAATAAAGATATTGTTACTCTATTTAGTAGTTATTTCCTTTCATTTAAATCTTGTATCTGTTGAAGTTCTTAGCTCGAATACAATAAAGTTGTGGATTGTGACTAACTACTTTTGTTTGATTCACTATATTTAGACCCTAAACTTAGTCGACATCATGGTTCATTACCGCACCCCTTAACTCTCTTTTCGATTAGGTTGTATCTTGCCGCATACTCTTGTCTAAAATTGTCAAACACTATACTCTTTGTTAACTTATACCTCTTCCTGATTTTGAATCCGATTTTCATCCTTTATCTTTATATCATTCTGGAAAACCCAATTCCTCCTCACATTTCTTCCATTCGGGTGCTTGCTCACGGCGTCGATTTTCAATATATATACCGTAATCCATTCTCCGGCTAGTCTACTGTATATTACCAGTGTTATTTTTCAATTGATATAATTATAATTAGTACGTTTACTATTTTAAAATTTTAGAGTTTTGCCTATTTATAATAAGTTAGACTCCAATTATGTGTTAATAAGTATTTTTAGTTTTACTTACTATCCCGAAGTTCTGTACTATTTCCAAGTTTTTAAATTGTTTTGATTTACATTATATATTTTATTTTCTAGTGAATTCCATACTAATGCTTTCAGTTTACATGTCACTTTTGTTGTTTACATTACTAGCCCGCTTATTTTTCGTTTTATTTTTTTCGACACTTTTACCTTATATATATTCTAAAGTTATTTTGTACTTGATTGAATTGTAGTTTCACCAAAATAGTTTCAATTCTTAAGGCTTATCAGCCAATTCTTCACTGTTGTTTATTATTGTTATTCTTTTTTTCTTGTATTGTATATATATTTTATCATTATAAATGGTTATGCCTTATACTTACTTATGCCTATTATTTTACTTGCGCTATTTCTTATACATATATAGACCATAGATTTTCATCTAATTGCTTGTGCGTAAATCGCTATATAATAGTATTTGATTTTGTTACTTTTCGCATTACATTTTATAGCTTATCGTTCATTTTAATTTCGAGGACGAAATTTTCTTTTAGGTGGGTAAGATGTAAAACCTAGTTCCGACTATACCGTATCCGTATTTTAATAAATAATTTCCAAATATTTCCCCCCAAATTTTTCTACATAATTTTTTATATTTTCTAACCTAACTTCTAAACCTTTACCCTAATTAAACCCTATCCGCTTTTTATATTTTTCCCAATTCTTTCTTCCTACCCTAGACCCTATGGTTGTATCCGTACATCGTGTTCTCGTCCCGTTTAGTGAAACGGACTCGTTGGGATCGCTACGTGCATATTACGTGTATCCGTTATTGGAGGTATGCATTTTCTTTAACCGGATATCGTTTTTTTGGTTTTGGTTGACACGTATATTATCAGTATTTTCAAACCGTAATTTTAGACCCAACCATGACATATTTTGGAGTATTTTTGTATTAGCTGTAAAACTCAAATATATTTAATAAAATACTCTTATTACATAAACTATAAACTGTTTAAAATATATATATGTACGTTTATATATTTTTTTTACTAAATATATTTTAATCCTCACAGCCTCACACAGCATCTCTCCTCTCTTTATTATATATTATAATTAATTTTTACCTAACATAATAGTTTTTCCCAGCCTCCTCTTCCTTCTCGTACTCCTTCTTTCCCGCTTTCTCATTCCACGTCCTCGTCCCAACGTCTTTCCCCCACGACCCACGCTCCTTTCCCTCGCAGCAACCCCTCCTCCTCTGCCAACGCCCCCGTGACCTCCATGGCCATCTCTCACTCTCTCTCACTTCCCCTCACTGCACCAAGCCACCGTCGGCGTACTCTCTGCCGCTACCAGCCTACTTGCTTCATCGCAACCAACTACCGCCCTTCTCCTCGAAGCAACCCAACTCATCAGCCCCATTGACTGAGCTCATCGCCGGCGACCTCGAACGCCATGCCCGCTCAGCAGCAGCAAACTCCCGACGAGAACCTATCCCCGAGCTCCAAAACCCATCATCGCCGGAACCCGACCTCGTCTTCCTCGCTTTGTCGCCGCCGACGTCTCCCTCACGCCCTCGCCACCACCTCTCTCCTCCCCTCTCCATTTCCCTGCATACCCATCTCCCGAGCCCTTGAAACCCCAGAACCCCGCCTGCACACCCCCACCTCGCCGGAGCTCCGACCCCGACGACCTCACACCCTCGTCACCTCCTCCATCCCCGAGCTCCCGAGCCTTTTACCTTAGCCCCATCACCGCCGTGCCATCGCTCGCTGTGCCAAACCCAAGCCATGTCGTGTCTGTGCCACACCGTACCCGCCTCCGTGCCACCGCGTACCCAGACGTGTCACGTCCCGTACCTACTCCCCATGCCACGTCGAGTCAGCCCCGTGCCACACCGTATCCGATCCAGTGCTTGCGCCGTGTCATACCCGCACCTCGCACCGAGTCAAGACTGCGCCTACTACCGTATCGCGCCCGCGTCATGCATATGTCCAGTATCGCATCGTCTCGTGTATCGAGATGAAGTCCGCAAGCGTTGTCGCTTCTATATCAAGCGACCAAAGGCAAGTGAACCTTTCACTTGCTCTTACATGCTAATATTATACTAATTAGGGCTACGTGTTTATTTAAACTATATGTATATATAATGGTGGTAAATAATCGTTCGTATTACAATGACGCCGTAGTGCTTGGGTTTTTATACGTGTATGATTGGGACTGAGTTTAGAATCAAGTGTTAAAGGTGTAGAGGCTATAGGGATCGATATCATATTCGAGTCGGCTAGATTGAATAAGATCCCGAAAATCCTTGACATATTGTGCTAACTGCTTGATGCAAAACCTAAACTAAAACTTGTTTAAAATGGCGGAATTTATGGCCCATGAATCCCTTTAAGGATGATATATAACTTGTAAGAATTTGAGATGAAAATATTGATTTCATCACTATGAAATGATACGTTCGTCTAGCTACGTCAAATCTGAAATCTTACCGCGCATGTTGCCTTATTAAAATCGTTGTAAATTAAATAATGATTGTAATATAATGTTCTATGGCTCATATCGAATCTGACTCGATAATATAGAACCATCTATAGTTTATTTTTGATATTGATATATTACTATAACGAGAATTGACCGGGAATGCGACTTTGGACTGCAGTCCGGGGCAGCATTCCTCGAGGGTACCTGAATTTAAATATCTGAACATCCCTACATAAAACTGAAAATGAGCGGAGCCCTATATACTTGCGTAGATAATTTAGTTAGCTAACATATGAATCTAGTTCCGTGCAGTTTCACAGTCGTTTGACATTTAGTTTGTATTTTAGAATATCGCCGTGTTCTGCAGTTTCTGCAGTGACATTTCATACCCCCTTCACATTAAACAGGACATAATTTCTAGTACAGAAAAGCTATTGTTAATCCGTCTGATGCGTTGGAAACCTGACTGATAAACCTAAATATTATCCACCTGCAGCATCGCATAATTATGCTCCCAACTAGGAGTAAGACGTGTTACGAAACGGACTTTCAGTTCAGAAATTGGATTTTCAGCAGTAAACACTTAAAATGAAATGACCATAACTAGAAAATCTGAAATTCGATTGATGCGAAACCAATTTTGATGGACAGATAATTAAACATACTGCTTACCCCTTTTATATTATTTTGCTTAATTCTGCACGTGTGACTTATAGTAAATTTTGCGAGTGGTATGACACTGGCTGCTATATTTTATTCGTATTACAATTAATTGCATTCTCATCATATCATGTAGCGGTTATATCCTCATTTAAGTAGTGGTCATAAACATTGATAACCTAGTGATCGTGTTACATTACCCAGTAATAAATATTAGTGATTGGATTGTGGTAAGTACGTTAGTGTTAAAGCGTGAATGAATAAGTGAAGTGACACGTACTTGTACACAATCAGCGGAACCAGTTAAATTATTGCATTGCCGACGCCTATGAGACATATATAAGTGTAACTATAACTAAAATGGGACGGTTATGGAAACACTTATATTAGTGTCATGGTAAGACATCGAGTACTGTCCATTTATCTTGGATACTAGTCGAGACATGCTTGTTGGAGACCATGTCTCCAGTTATCGTGTAGACTTGTCAAGGACGACTAGTATTTGGGTTCATGGTCGATGTTTGATGTTGACCGTGGGGGTGGGGTAGTTTTAGTGTGAGTTAGATCAACAGAATCTCGGAAGTCCTACTGCCGGCATATACAGCGATTTCGGGAATCGTATGGGTGATATTACTGATTATTAGCGAGCGTGATTTGGGCCCGTGTTCCTTTGCTCCTGGGGCCTACCCTTGGGTTGGGGATACTCCTGCGGTGGTTGATGCTCACACATGGACTGACGATAGGTTTAGCGACCTGGACAGTGAGACTTAGAAACTGATGGGTTTAGTGACATGGACATTGCATTGATTACTGATTCGATATACCTGGTTTATTGTTTACCTGTACCGGTTACTTCATGCTCATGTCATCTCACCATGTTTACTGTTTCATGTTCATCATCATTGCACGTGTTTACATATGTATTTATATATATTGTTATTGTGTCGCTCTGACGAGCATGCATGCTCAGAGTGAGAAGTGGACTGAGCTCGGATCAGGACCTGCCTTACGTCGAGGATTTTGTAGACATCTCGATCAGCGATGCCAGCGCTATCTTTTCCTTGTACTCTATCTGGTTAGTTTTATATCTGTTTGATAGAATTAGTGACTGTATTTCTCATTATCTGTGCATTGATTACTGATTACCGCGTAATGCTAGAAGCCGAAGTGTGACTACGACAAGATATTTCCTTGACCGTAGGAGCATGGCTGACCTTATCGTCCCTCGTATCCCGTATTTTAGGAAGCGGGACGTGACAGCGGTTCAGGTCGGTATCCGTTTTCTTTAAGGATTTTCTTAAGTACTCTTTCTCAGTTTGAATGTTACTAACTCCTTCTGCTGCTTTCCTCAGGTACTCCAACACTGCGCTCTGATCGTTAATATGGAGTCCGAGGAGATTGCCCCGGCCATGAGGAAGGCGGGGGAATCGTCTTCACGGGAGGAGGATCTGCGCCTTGAGCTGCAGCAGGAAAAGGAGAAGTCAACCGCCCTCGAAACTCAGTTGGCCACCGAGGCGTTAACGGTCTCCAAGTGCAAGGAGTCCCAACGACTTCTGAGTGAGTCCAATCAAGCCATTCAGAATAAGTTGGAGGAGATGGTAAGCGCTATGCCACAATGTAGAAGTCGAGGGACGCCTGCAAGAGGGAGGCTGAGGTGGCGCTTGAGGCGACGAAGATTGCCGAGCTCCGAGTTTCGAAGTCGGTGGAGAAGTATAAGGCGTCGGACCAGTTCTACACCGACATCGCTGAAGCCTCGGCCATCATTTGGCACTAGGCTCTCGACGCCGTCAAGGCGTTAATACCGGAGTTTTCCAACGGTGAGATCCGCGTCAGAGTCCCGTTCTTTGTGGATACGCCGGAAGTGGCTGACGCCGGGACGACCATCGGGGGAGAGGTGGTTACGGAGGTAGAAGCCCCAACCCTTAAGGGCGGTGCCGAGCAAGGTGAGATTCGGGCGGAGCTTACAGCCTGAGCCTTTTTGCCTTTTTTTTGTTTTTTTGTTTTTTTAAAACAATTTTGTAAGCCTCCGGACAATTTTTGTAAGGCTGAGGAGCCCAGAATACCTTGTAAAAATTTCTGGAAGATGAATAAAGCTGAGCTTATTTTCCTCTGCATGACTATGTGTTTTCTGCGTGAGTACTTCAGCTTGTCAGTCTTTTTCTCGAATCCAATGTTAATCTGTAGGCCGATGACCGGCTTTTTAGATGACGATTGCGCGTCGAATGTAACTCGATTAATTGCAAGTTTAGGAAGGTCAGTGCCCTCCCGCTCCCCATAGTCAAGGTGGAGATCGTTCATTTAGGATGAATCAACAAATATCCAAGTTAGAGTAGGTCAGCATTGACTGATTCCTCCTTGCTGGGGTGACGACCACGTCACTTCGTAGGGTAGGAATCTACCCCTCGGAGATTAACTGAGCACGAACCTGCATGGTGGCCTCTTTAGGAGGGCTTTAGATCCTGAGCATTGATGGGTATGAAGCTACCCTCTTGGGATAGACCGGGCAGGGAAGCTGCTCGGTGGCCTCGAGATGAAGACTTTAGAATCTTAGCGTAGATGGGTTGGAATCTACCCGCTAAGGATTGACCGGGCAGGGAAGCTGCTCGGTGGTCTTGAAATGATGGCTTTGATACTTGGCGTGGATGGATAGGAATCTACCCACCAGGGATTGACCGAGAAGGGAAGCTGCTCGGTGGCCTCGAGATGAAGGCTTTGATCCTTAGCGTAGATGGATAGGAATCTACCCGCTAGGGATAGACCGGGCAGGGAAGCTGCTCGGTAGCCTCGAGAGGAGGGCTCTAGATCCTTAGCGTACATGGGTAGGAATCTACCCACAAGGGATTGACCGGATAGGGAAGCTGCTCGGTGGCCTCGAGAGGAGGGCTTTAGATCTTTAGCATAGATTAGTAGGAATCTACCCAGTAGGGATTGACCGGGCAAGGAAGCTGCTCGGTGGCCCCGAGATGAGGGTTTTGATCCTTGGCGTAGATGGATAGGAATCTACCCGTCAGAGATGGACCGAGCAGGGCAGCTGCTCGGTGGTCTCAAAATGAAGGCTTTGATCCTTGGCGTGGATGGGTAGGAATCTACCCACCAAGAATTGACCGGGCAGGGAAGCTGCTCGGTGGCCACGAAATGAGGGCTTTGATCCTTGGCGTAGATGAGTAGGAATCTACCCTCCAGGGATGGACCGGGCAGGGAAGCTTCTCGGTGGTCTCGAGATGAGGGTTTTGATCCTTGGCATGGATTGGTAGGAAACTATCCGTCAGGGATTGACCGGGCAGGGAAGCTGCTCAGTGGCCTCGAGATGAGGGCTTTGATCCTTGGTGTGGATGGGTAGGAATCTACCCGTCAGGGATTGATGTTCAGTCGAAAATATTGCACATTGAATGGAACATTTTCTTTACTTTTGTTAAATACTTAAAGGTGTTTATTGTAATTATGAAACATATGTGGGTTTATCTGTAAAATATTCTTTATCATGTGTTTCTACATTATAATTAATATTATGAAGGAAAATATATTTATATAATATTTTGGTAATTAAAATATGCATATCATATCAAATATTCTAATTAATATTCTTAAAAGATATAATATCATACAAATGGTTAGGATAATATCTCAAAATATAACAAATATTATTAATACTATGAATTGAGATATTGTGCAGAGTAAGCTCAGGTTTGGAGATTAAGATATTCAAGATGTCGAGAATAAAATCTGGCGATAAAACTAAAGCAAATCGTAAAATCAATACTGGCAGAGACTCAGAGAAGATATAAAGAATCAAGACATCCTAATAATCTCCATGTGTCAATATGAGGACATAGAAGAAATCTCAAACCCTATGTCATGCCCCACTTCCCGGTGTACGGGGAGGGGACGCGGCGAGGCCCGCCACGTATCTACTCAGAAGTAAACACGCTAAGCGTATCTAAGCAATATAAAATAAAATATACATAAGAGACAAGATATAAATGAACAACAACTTTATTTATTAAACATTCTTTTTTTTACAATACAATGAAAAGTAAATACATGGAATGAAAGCAATATCTAAACAGTGGCATAACAGAAATGAAAATGGAATAAGTACATATGGCTACAGCTCTGGGTATTCGGTGTACTGCTCAGGGGCCTGCTCCAAATGCTCCTAACTGGTCTCGTACTCCTCAGCGTCGGGTCCTCCTGACAACATTCCAAAGAAAAAGAGAAATAGGAATGTCGTCAGCGAAAAATCACTCGGTAAGTCCCAAAGGTGAGGGAAAAGTAGAATAGACAGAGAGAGAGTATAGTTTTATAATGTTTTATTATAATTTTAGCGCAGTTGTTTGTAGCTTGGTATAGAAAATGCCAGTGTATACGAGAGGAGCCCCACTTACACCGGAGACTTTCGTAACCTGTTGTACAAGGCTCCATCGATAATACCACGGAACAACAGCATGGATGTAATTACGTCTTAAGTGACTGTAAGGTTACGGCAGCACCCCGGCCATCAAACCGTGGCCAAATACAGAACAAAAATTTACTAAACTGGCGCTACCATGATCCGATGCCATGATCTACCCTAAACCCTAAACTAGCAAGCTAATAAAAATAAGTTAGAATGGTTATACCGAGTTGATCTGTGTCCTTCGGTCTTCAACCATCTTCCTAAACACCCAGTGGTCGTCTGGATCGAGTTTGGTTGCCGGTCTTTCTCCATCTACGATGATCCACTGGAGGGAAACGACGCAAACTTCAGACTCGCCAAACGAGGCAACCGATGCTCCAAGATTGCTAACAATGGAGAGTGGAGGTGTAGGATTATCTCACTAATATTTTCTCTCATAAAAATTCTCCAAGAGCAACCATAGAAGATGAAGATGAGGTGAGGAAACATGTGGCATGAGCAACTCAAGAAATGGCTAAGTGTTGAAGTGAGTGAGAATGAGAGAGGGAGCAAGTGAAGAAATCTAGTGGAGAAATGAAATGAGCAAGCCCCCAAGAATAAGTGGCTGCTCCCTCACTCTCTCTCTCATCCAACTGTTGGATATAATGCCCTCAAAGTCAATTATTGGATCGCAGGCACGTGATTGCAATGATTGAGGGAGCACCTATACCGGTAGGACAGTCTTACTCGAGATAATAGTATGCTATCTGGTTTATCTTTATCATCGTGTACTGCTTTAGGTGACATTATATATATCACTATTGCACGTTGATAGAGCCCATAGGATTCTTGCTTGACTACCAGCAGTATGATGGTGATCATATACGTGAGAGTTGGGTAGTCTATAAGCACATCCTTAAAAGTGGTCCCTAGTCGTGGGAGTTTCGAGACATGTCATCGATACTCCGGAGTAGACTAGTGTATACAGTCGAGACCCTGACGAGGGGCGGTGGCCGGTCTCACAAGCCATTGGTGTCAGTTGGTTCACCTAAGATGTATACAGGTGCCCATTGGGTTATGAGTACACTGGATATGACTCGCTGGGAACATGCTAGCTGGTTATTAAAACCCATCATCAGATAGCAATTCCCAGGTGACATGTGTACAGGTTAGTCTATCGACCTGAGATCGTCATTTGTCTCGTGTGACTTCCCACTGTACTTTGATTATTACCCTACCACGGCTCAAAGGAGTCGTGCAAACAGATTTTAGTTGGGTACAGTCCCGAGCCACATGGGGGCAGTGAGCGGATCGGCAGGGGATTCGTCTCTCCCAACGTTGGGGGTGAGATCGCGCTGTGTTTAGGAGAGCCATTAAACGAAGTCCATGGCCATGGCAAGCGAGATTTACTGGTAGGTATTCCAGTAGTATCTCAGGGTGTTTTGGGCTACACTCCGACATGACTTATACCACTTTTGGGGGTCTGACGTTTACCAGCTCCCTAGGCTCGATATGCGATACTCATAGAAGAACGGACCGGACTGTATGAATATTGTCACACATAGGCTCAGCAGGGTTCCGGTATGAGTTCGCTCATCGGACTCCCTTTCACTCAGTACATAGGCAGCCGTTACGTACAGCTTGTACCACTGACGGCTTGTGGTTAAACCCACTGCCAGGGTATTGACGAGTCTTTAGAGTCCCCCACAGAAAGTTTCCCAGTTCGGGCGAAACATTGTAGAGGCCGTATGGTTTTATGGCAGGGTTCGAATATACACGTACACTTGTGCACGTGTCATGGTTCGGACGGATAGTACTAGTGGGCTTTGGTTTAAGCCGGATCCTAGCATTATATCTTGTAGGAATATTATTGTCTCGTTGCATTTGTATTCGGTCGGAATATAAATGCGGGTATGTATATATAGTTGTGGGGTTATCCTGTAATTTAGTTACGGGATCGCTTCTTGAAGTTTCCAGTTTGCAAGCCATTTTTCTTTCTTTCCTTCTTGGCTGAAATTCTTACTTGTGAAGGGGTTTATTTGCAAAAGTGGATTTAGGAAATTGGGTTTTTTTTGTGGTGCACAGGGGCCCCAGGAAGCCGCTGGAGATCTGGCAGATGGACGTAAAGACGGCTTTTCTAAATGGTAATTTAGAAGAGTGCGTCTATATGGATCAGCCAGAAGGCTTCAATCAGAGTGGGAGCAGCGGGAAAGTGTGCAAGTTGCTTAAGTCCATTTATGGACTAAAGCAGGCATCACGGAGTTGGAACATCTGTTTTGATGAAACGGTCAAAGAATATGACTTTATAAAAAATCCAGATGAACCATGTATATATAGTAAAATTGTAGCACGAACTGTCGTATTTCTCGTCTTGTACGTGGGTGACATTCTATTGATAGGAAATGACATTCCTATGCTACAATCTGTCAAAGGATTCTTATCACATAGGTTCTCTATGAAATACTTAGTTGATACCTTTTACATTCTGGGGATCCGGATCTATCGTGATAGATCCAAGAGGATGTTGGGACTTTCACAGTCCAGGTATATCAACACTATACTGAAAAGATTTAGCATGGAAAATTCTAAGCGCGGTAGTTTGCCGGCTTGCCACGGAATCACCCTCTCCAAAGAGATGTCTCCCAAAACTGATTTAGAAAGGGATCGCATGTCTATTATACCCTACGCTTTTGCGGTAGGCTCTATAATGTATGCGATGTTGTGCACCAGACCAGATGTAACTTACGCACTGAGCGTGGTAAGCAGGTATCAGTCAGACCCAAGGGAGAAGCACTGGATAACAGTAAAGAACATTCTCAAGTACCTGAGAAGGACTAAGGAGATGTTCTTGGTTTACGGCGGAAAAGACCTCAAGATCGAGGCCTTTGCTGATTCCAGTTTCCAGAGTGACAAGGATGACTCCAAGTCCATGTTAGGTTATGTCTTTACCCTCAATGGAGGGGCGATGTGCTGGAAGAGTTCCAAGCAGGACACCGTTGCTGACTCAACGATGGAAGCGGAGTATATCGTTGCTTGCGATGCTGCAAAAGAAACGGTTTGAATGAAGAAGTTCCTCACAGAACTTCAGGTGGTTCCTACCATTGTTGATCCAATACCGCTGTCTTGTGACAACAACGGAGCTATAGCTTTAGCGAAGGAACCCAGGTCCCATCAGAAGTCCAGACACATCTTAAGGAGGTATCACCTGATCAAGGAGATCGTAGATCGACAGAAGATCGAGGTCCGGAGAGTTCCTACAGAGGAGAACACTGCTGATCCATTCACTAAGGCCTTACCCCAGATTCAGTTCGAGAGGCTACTCGAGATGACAGGTCTTTGATACGCCGGTACATGGCCCTAGTGCAAGTGGGAGATTGTTAGTGTATATGCCCTAGGGGCCATTATTGTATCATACTAGCTTGTATATTACTTAATGGAAGCTTGGGATATTCACAGTTATATTAACAGTCTTGCTAAACATGGTAGTATGATACTTGGTTTATATCTATCTTAATATGTGTGTACGTATTGATAGAGCCCTTAGGATCTTGCTTGACTACCAGCGTTGTGATGGCAGTCACACTAGTGGGGGCTGTGTAGTCTACAAGCACATCTTTTTTCAGGTCCCTAGTCGTAGGATTATCGAGACAGAGCATCGATACTCCGGAGTAGACTAGTGTGTACGCTTCTCATCCCAGTTGGGGAGATGGTCTGTCCCACAGCCATCAGTACGTCATACTGGAGATAGTATACAGGTGCTCGTTGGGTTACGGGTACACCGGACAGGACTCGCAGGGAATTGTTGGTTGGTATTATACCCGTCGTCAGTTAACTGTTCCCAGGGGACATGAGTACAGCATAGTCCACAGACTTGACACTGCTGTTTCGCCTCGAGTGTATTCCCACTGTTCTTAGATTGCTACCCTACCACGGCTCAAAGGAGTTGTGCAAACAGGTAGCAGTTGGGTGCAGTCCTGAAGCACTTGAAGGCAGTGGCGGTTAGACAGGATCCGTCTCTCGCAGTATTGGGAGTTGATATCGCGCTGTGTCTGGAGAGCCATTACGCAAAGTCCCTGGCCAGGGCAAGCGAGATTTACTGGTAGGTTTTCCTGTAGCTTCTCAAGGTGTAATGGGCTTCGCTCCGACACGACTTATACCGCTTTTAGGGGACTGACGCTTGCCGCCCCCTAGGCCTGTTATGCGATAGTCCTAGACAAATAGACCGGACTGTATGGAGATTGTCACATCAGGCTCAGTAGGTGTTCCGATGGGTTTCCTCATCGGCCTTCTTATCGACATCTACCCGGGGACCGTTACGTACAGCTAGTGCCGCTTGCGGTCTGTGGTTAAACCCACTGCCAGCGTAGTAGTCGAGTCTTTAGAGTCTCACACAGAGAGTTTCCCTGCTTCGGGCGAAACGATATAGAGGTCGTATGGTTTTATGACAGGGTTCGGACACATACGTGTTTTTACGCACGTACGATGTTCGGACAGTTTTTACTAGCGGGCTTTAGTTTAAGCCAGATTCTAGTATCGGATTATTGGATTTATACAGTCTCAGTATTTCCGTGTTTTCACGGATGGGAGGGGCGTTCTCATAATTTGTCGAGAAGCTTCTAAAAGATTGATGAGTCGGAGGTTTAGGTGGCATTTACATTAATTGGTTTAATGACTCATGGTGTGATTCATCCATAGAGTTAATGATGCATTTATTGTTTAAATGACTCATGAGATGAATCACAAGGTGAGTTAATGAAGCATGATGATAATTGTTATTTGTTATTCATTTAATAAATATCTTATGCTTCATATATTCACAATGATTCATTATTCCAAGATAATTCTCATTCTCACATTCTCTCTCCTCAAGCTCTCTCTCTTCAAACCCTGACCCTAACCTCTCATGTGTTGAGTTCAAGGGTTAGCAAGACTAATTGATCCCTAATCCTATTCTATATCCTCTATGTTGCTTTGATTAACACTCTTAGTTACCTAGTTACCTCAAGTTAGAGGTCAAGCTTGGAGTAGTAGCTCTTGGGTGGATCTTCTATCACAAAGAGGAGGCCGACGAGGAGGTGGTCAACGAGAACAAGAAGGAATTGGTTCATTAGGTATAATCTTCCTTCATTGTAGCTAATCCCCCCTATGATGTTGTCAGTTAGGGTTTGGCAAAGATCCGTAAGTTAGTCGATATTTGTTTTAAACAAAATGATTGTTTTACCTATTCCGCCTCCCCGCAACTCGTGGGGTGTCTAACGTCGACTTACAGTGGTATCAAAGCCTCGCTAAACCATAACTAACTTGTTAGCAAAGTCGTTAGAAATTTGATCGCAAAACGAATCCGAAAAAACATTATTTTCACATAGTCTCTATCGATTTTTAAACGGGGTCTAAAATTTTTTCAGGACCCTTAAAATTACAAGCAGGGAATTATAAGGTTACTGGAGAAATTTGGGATCCTAACTCGGCCAAACCACCGTGGATCCGCGGCCGATCTAAGAGATCCGCCGCGGATCCACGGCCGAGTTGGGGCCGAGTCAACCCAAAATTCCCCAGTAACTCTTCTGTGTTGATTTTGTTCTTTCTGGGATGTTTTGTTTCTACTCAAGTTTCAGGTGCACAGAGAATTTTTTGGAGTAGAATCAATTGCGTTTGCTTGATCGAAATTCTAAGATGTTTGGCTAATTTGATTATATCTGTGAATTGTTTAATGTGTTCGTAAACCTCCCCTAACTGCTAGTATGTCGGTTGGCAGGGGGTTGCATATTTCTGTAATGGTTTTTACTGTTTGTGTTTGTGGACTTGTTGGATTGTCGTGAATAGATAGCCGGGGATGTGAGAAGAGTGTTTCTTTCATTCAAATGTAATTTGTAAATTGTTGTAATATTCTTTTGTGGGGCACATCCGGGCTGAGGTTGTAGCCACAGTTGTATTATTTCATTTACTGTTTTCTGCTCCTAGGATATACCCAAGATGGGGTGCACAAACTACCAGATACTTTGAAGTGTTTAGTGGTCTACTCACGTTGTTGAGGGAGACCGCTTCACTTCGGGTACTTGGCGGGTAGTTTGCCGTACCCGTAGGGGTCTATGGTAGGGTTTTGGCTATTCATCGCGACTGTGTGATCCGTCTTTCTTTGCAGGCTCAAAACAAATGCGGATTCGTAGAAAATTCAATATGTTCATCTATGATCTGGAATGCCTATTATTGCGTCAGACGAATGTACAATATCTATATATGATAGCTATTAGGCGTCACTTATGTTTTGCACCCACGCTAGCCCAGCTCCCGCTCTGTCGTTAGTTAAGTAACCTAACGGGTGAGTGACGGGACCCAGCGGCAAATGCGGATGGCATAAGAGGACGTTGTATTTTCGTTGTTTTCTGCAATGATAGGTTAATTGATGGGACGCATTATATTAATGCAAAGAAAATAAACCAAAGTTGAATCGTTGGAACAGTTTAAAAGAAACCACTCGGTTATTTTTAAAACAGAAGATATTTTTAAATTGCGGAGCTTTAACCCACTAGTAAAATAGGGGGTTGCCCCTACGGATGGAATTATCCGTTGGGGCAGATTTTACTTGGCCCTACGGATTAGTCCGTAGGGCTAAAGGGTTGCCCCTACGGGCACTGACGTTCAAGAATAAAAAAATTAATTCTTAATTTGGTGTTTGCCCCTACGGTGGCGCAAACAAAGGACCTACGGATATATCCGTAGGGGCAATTAAATATCGATTTAAAACAAAGCCAGATCGAAAAGCCTACGCTCATTTTCTCTCTCTCCCTCAAACGCGCGCGAAAAACCCTAAATCGCCACTGTCGCGTCGCCACCGTCGTTGGGCAGAGTCGCCACCGTCGTCGCCACCGCCGATTTCGTCACCACCCTCGTCGCCACCGCCGGTTTCGTCGCCACCGTCGTCGCCACCGCCGGTTTCTTCGCCAATTCGACGCCGTCGTCGCTCCAAGTAACCAGCGCACCCGTTCAGGTATAAATCTCGAGGTAAATTAAAGCATTTTTGGATTATTCATGGCTGGGGTTGGGTTGCGCGCGCGAGAGTTGGTTTGGGCAGGGGCGCGGTGGCGGTCGGGGTCGGGGTCGGGGTCGGGGTCGGGGTAGGGTTAGGGTTGGGGTTCGGCTGCTGCTGGGGTGGGGCTGGGGTTAGGGTTACGGTGGGGCTGGGGTTAGGGTTACTGTGGGGCTGGGTAGGGTTACGGTGGGCTGGGGTTAGGGTTGGGGCTAGGGTTAGGGTTACTGTGGGGCTGGGGTAGGGTTACGGTGGGCTGGGGTTAGGGTTGGGGCTAGGGTTAGGGTTACTGTGGGGCTGGGGTAGGGTTACGGTGGGCTGGGGTTAGGGTTGGGGCTAGGGTTAGGGTTACTGTGGGGCTGAGGTTAGGGTTATGAGAGGCATGTCAGCATATTTATGTGTAATAATTGAGAGGATCAAGCTAAGTTCTATGCAAGCAGTCCCTCAGAATACATAGAAAGCTAGCCTTACATTTTAAATTAACATATTCCATAGTTGTCTTAATGGTAAGGCAGATACCCATATTGTGTAAGAGCTGACATTAATACAACCATAGGGAGCTGACTGATTACATCTCATGTGGCATTAAAATCTATAAATGGACATACGAGATAATGCAAAGAAAGAGCAATAGATCAAGACTCAATCAACTTTCCTATGCTTTATGATTTCAGCGGATAGCTCAAGTTTAGTTTCAACTTTATATTCTTATTTTTCTTTCTTTTTTCTTTAGTGCTTCTTCCTCCATTTCTTTGAAGAGTCTCTCACAGCGAAATACACTCCATTTTTTCTTAATGGGATAGAATCCTACCCCCGACAGCCGGAACACATACATACAAACGCATAATTAGAGAGCGACTCGAGATGTTCGGGTTAAAACCAATATATGATACTCGATGATGATATGAAACCTTCATATTCCCATCGATACCCGTACATGAAACTAAAGCGCCACTTAGTCCCCGTCTATCGGTTAACATACGTGCGATGCTCGTCGTGACCTAGAACTATACGAAGGTTGTTAAATATCGGACAGTATAGCTCGATACTAACAACCGTCGTATAGTCTGCGCGACGAGAAAATTCAATCGTATGGTAACCCATAGATTTGTCCCGTGTGGACAAGTTAAGAATGTATAAAGCAAACGCCTTCATTCACTTGTGTTTTCATCCGTTTCGAGATATTTCGTCGGTACCTTTCCGCTGGTTCTCCGTGTACAAAGATAGATTAGATGTTCATTTCAACGTTGTTTCACAGCTTTGAAATGATTATCTATTCTATTACAGTGTACTCGGAGAACAGCGGGGAGGTGCTGCCGAAATTTACTCGAAACGGTTGAAAGCACAAGTGATGGGCGTTCGCTCTATACATTCTTAATGGGATAGAAGCCTACCCCCGACAGCCGGAACACATACATACAAACGCATAATCAGAGAGCGACTCGAGATGTTCGGGTTAAAACCAATATATGATACTCGATGATGATATGAAACCTTCATATTCCCATCGATACCCGTATATGAAACTAAAGCGCCACTTAGTCCCCGTCTATCGGTTAACATACGTGCGATGCTCGTCGTGACCTAGAACTATACGAAGGTTGTTAAATATCGGACAGTATAGCTCGATACTAACAACCGTCGTATAGTCTGCGCGACGAGAAAATTCAATCGTATGGTAACCCATAGATTTGTCCCGTGTGGACAAGTTAAGAATGTATAAAGCAAACGCCTTCATTCACTTGTGTTTTCATCCGTTTCGAGATATTTCGTCGGTACCTTTCCGCTGGTTCTCCGTGTACAAAGATAGATTAGATGTTCATTTCAACGTTGTTTCACAGCTTTGAAATGATTATCTATTCTATTACAGTGTACTCGGAGAACAGCGGGGAGGTGCTGCCGAAATTTACTCGAAACGGTTGAAAGCACAAGTGATGGGCGTTCGCTCTATACATTCTTAATGGGATAGAAGCCTACCCCCGACAGCCGGAACACATACATACAAACGCATAATCAGAGAGCGACTCGAGATGTTCGGGTTAAAACCAATATATGATAATATGAAACCTTCATATTCCCATCGATACCCATATATGAAACTAATTAAAAGCGCCACTTAGTCCCCGTCTATCGGTCAACATAACGTGCGATAATTTATTCTTTTCAACGACAAACGCACACACAAAGCATATACATGGATTTTCTCCTTTGTCAGTAACTATCCCGTTTTTATATTTCTCAATATAGTCAGCATAACCTACAATTTATATGTTATTCAGTCTAACATGGCCCATGAGTACGTCAGAGTTAAGGACTGGATGTATGTGGATTGGAAACAACGTATGCAACCTAAGTTTGTCGCAGGGGTTGCTGCTTTCCATGAATTTGCACGAGCACATAATAAGATCATAATAGAGAAGATTCTCTGTCCGTGCGATAGATGTGGCAATAAGTACTGGCAGAAGGTAGAATTGGCAGAGCTTCATATTGTAAAACATGGGTTTACTAGACTTTATTCAATTTGGAAATATCACGGGGAAGGAGAAGAATGCAGTACTGCGGTAGAAGAAGGAGAACACGATAATGCGGCAGGAGAAGAAGAAGAATTCGGTAATACGGCAGGATACGGAAATTTATTTCCATCAGAAGAAATGGAGGATATGGTAGAGGCTGCCCTAGGTGAATCTATTCGTACCGAAGATGACATTCCTTCCGGTCAAGGACCGCGTGCGGATAAATATGAAAATTTCATGAATGATGCTAGGAAACCAATTTATGAGAATGCGAAGTATTCCACCCTCTCATGGTTCGTCCAACTTTTCCAAATTAAGTGCCTAAATGGATGGAGCAACAAGTCATTCACAATGCTTCTTTCGTTCTTGAAAGATTCTATGCCTCCAGGAAATAATGTGCCCGAAAGCTGGTACGAAGCCCAGAAAATGATGTCTGATTTGGGTCTAAAGTGCGAGAAGATTCAAGCATGTCCTAAAAATTGCGTGTTGTACCGGAAAGAGAATTCAGATTTGAAAGAGTGTCCAACATGCGGAGAGGCCAGGTATAAGCCGAAAGATTCTGATAAGAAGTCTGATATACCTGTGAAGATAGCACGATATTTTCCCATAACACAGAGGCTACAGAGGCTATTCAGGTGCAAGAAAACAGTCGAGGCAATGATTTGGCATCATCGTGCTCCTCCAAGCGAAAATGGAAAAATGAGCCATCCAAGAGATTCACCGGCATGGAAGGATTTCGATAGGAGGCACGCAATATTCAGTAGCGATCCCCGCAATGTCCGGCTCGGACTGGCTGCCGATGGCTTCTGCCCATTCAACTATATGGCTGGAAGTCACAGTACATGGCCCGTTGTAATGATAATTTATAATCTGTCGCCTTGGTTGGCTATGGACCAATCATACTTTATGATGCCTCTTCTTATCGACGGACCAAACTCACCGGGGAACAATATCGACGTCTATCTCCGACCTCTGATTGAGGAGCTGAAAACTTTGTTTATTGATGGTGTAGAGACATATGATTCAAACACAAATACAACCTTCATACTGCGTGCGGCTTTAATGTGGACAATTAATGACTTTTCTGCATATGGAATGCTTTCAGGTTGGTCCGTACATGGTCACAAAGCATGTCCTCATTGCCATGAACACACAACATCAAAATTTTTGAATTTTAGCAGGAAGGTTTGTTATTGCGGCCATCGACGTTTTCTGCCTCCAGACCACCCCTACAGGTTAGACACGGTTCACTTTGATGGTCATCAGGAGCTTCTTGGGCCTCCATCCCCATTGTCCGGAGAGGACGTGACTGCTAAATGGGATGGTTACAATAACGTGACCTTCGGGATGGATCCGACGAGACAGGTCAAACCACAATATTGGAACAAGTTAAGCATTTTCTTCGAGCTTCCGTACTGGTCTACAAATTCAGTGCGTCATTGTCTGGACGTCATGCATATAGAGAAGGGAGTATCAGAGCACATACTTAACTTGCTTCTGTGTAAAGACGGGAAATCGAAAGACAACATGAATGCCCGGATGGATCTACAAGAGTGGGGAATAAGAAGTGAACTGCACCCTAAACCGGTAGCGGGTAAACCGGACAAGTTTGTACTTCCCAATGCCGCTTATCATATGTCACAACTGGAGAAGAAAAGATTCCTGCAGGTGTTGCATGATTTGAAAGTCCCCACAGGTTTCTCAGGATCATTCAGCAAGAAAATAAAAATTGTGAAGGGCAAGATCGATGGGCTGAAAAGTCATGACCACCATGTTATCGTGGAGCACCTTCTTCCATTAGCCCTCAGGACTTCTCTTCTCGACTCGGTTGGTCTAGTAATCAACGACCTATGTTGTTTTTTCAGGGAGTTGTGTGCTAAAACGCTGGAGGTTGCGACGCTGGATAAACTAGAAAATTCTATTGCGTTGATACTTTGCAAGTTTGAGCGTATTTTCCCACCGTCATTCTTCGATATCATAATACACTTGACGGTTCATCTTGCAACTGAGGCGAAGTTAGCCGGACCGGTACAATATCGATGGATGTATCCCGTCGAGAGGTACGTGTAATTTTTCGTTTCGCGCAATTTATAAATTTATTTTTGTCATGTATGCCCGTGTTTATTTATTCAACATATTCTCATTAGGTACCTTTACACTCTTAAGAAGTATATACGCAATAAAAATCGACCAGAGGGTTCTATCATGCAAGGTTATCTTCTTGATGAAGCAACCACATTTTGTTCCCGCTATCTGGACGAGAACATTGAGACAAGGCTTAACCGACCACGAAGAATTCAAGACGGGCCATATGGTAAAGCCGAGTATAAGAGGGTAGACACTATGTTTATCAACAAGATATACCGGTTTATCTTGCTTAATTGCGAATGTCTTGAACAAATTAGAGAGTAAGTTCTTTTGGATTAATTGTTATATCTGTGTTTGTGTGTGTATGAAATGACATAATATTAATGTCACAATTATTTGTCGAAAACAGAACTCATTTTAACGAGGTACGTGAGGGGCATCCTGATTGGAACGAAGAGCGTTTGGAAAAATACCATCAGGATAATTTTTGTGATTGGGTCACAGAGCATGTAAGTTATTCGAATTACATTTTATTGCTATCAGTTTTAATCTAAACTTGTATCGTTATGTATTTATCGTAAAATTTGTTTTGTTAGATCCACGATCCGAACTTGTCTGCATCATTTGAGAGTGATTCAAGATGTTTAGCTCAATTTCCTAGTATGGAGGTTGCACATTACAAAGGATTTGGTGTCCTTGGATACAAATTCGAAGTTAAGGACATAGAAACATCTAGAATCACTCAGAATAGTGGTATTGCGACGGTAGGATCGGACGGTGTGATTTACTATGGGTACTTAAATTGTATACTCGGCATCCACTATCCCGGACGATCAGAACCCTTTTATATATTCCACTGTACTTGGTACGATCCGCGAACCGATACAGACAGGTGGAGAAGCAGTCTTGGGACTTGGAAAGATGAATATGGATTGACCAGTGTGAACACACTTCGATTTTACGGTCAAGACGATCCGTTTATCTTTCCGAACCAAGCGTTCCAAGTATACTACTCACAGTGTTTGAAGCATCCGGGGTGGAGTGTTGTATGCCGATGGAAACCTAGAGATGTCTACGATGTCCCAGAATACGAGGACAGCGATGAGGACGAAGAAGAGAGAAGGCTTAAAGTGCTCCGACCGTCTGTTTCGAAGGACGGGTTGTCTTCGACCGATCATGAAGTTACGTGGGTTAGAAATGACATCGACGATGAAATCCAAGTAGATATGTATGATGCGCCCACGAAACGAAAAAGGTTATCAGTAATGTTATATTATTACTTCACATTTTACGCTCTAGATCATATATAGTCAATACTTTTAATGATTGTCTAATGCGTCCACGAACCGTTTATCTAGATTGGATGACGATGTTGGGAGCAGCGAGGGGCGGCAGGAGCTCCAGCCGCGGCAGAGGCAGAGGCAGAGGCAGAGCGGTTCTGCCGCCCGGAGAGCTCCGTAGGGAGCTTCAGAGGGCCGGTCTTGCACCCAGATCGGAGACCCCTTCGGATGCCTCCTTCCGTGTGGATTTTGCCACACCTCCAGGTATACTGAACGCATATCCATTTTCAATTTAATATTACAGATATTCATGCCTTTTTATGTCAAAATTACTTATATTGTCAATGTTTGATTGTCTAGTTGTTGGTCCTGCGTCCACATCTGGGACAGAGGCCACCCCCGCTCCTCCAGGTATGTTTATATATCATATAGTATATGTATATTGATTTAGAATGCTATATCATAAATATACACATTCCTTTTGCTCTTACTTAGCAATTTTTATTATTGTCTAGCTGTAGGTGGTGACACCACCGCACCTACGGGTATGTTTATATGTCCTATAGTGCATGCATATTGATTTAGAACGTTATATTATTGATCTACACATTCTTTTTGCAATTACTTATCAAATCTATTTTTAATTGTCTAGTTGTTGGTCCTGCGTCCACATCTGGGACAGAGGCCACCCCCGCTCCTCCAGGTATGTTTATATATCATATAGTGTATGTATATTGATTTAGAATGCTATATCATAAATATACACATTCCTTTTGCTCTTACTTAGCAATTTTTATTATTGTCTAGCTGTAGGTGGTGACACCACCGCACCTGCGGGTATGTTTATATGTCCTATAGTTCATGCATATTGATTTAGAACGTTATATTATTGATCTACACATTCTTTTTGCAATTACTTATAAAATCTATTTTTAATTGTCTAATTATAGGTGGTGCGTCCACACCTTCCACAGGGGCCACTCCTGCCGCTTCCGTACCCTCCGCATCGTCTGCAGGTTAGTATGAATAAATTTAAAATATTTATTTATTTTACATATGCTCTATAGAATAAATATGAACTTCATGGAGATTTAGCGTCGATGTTTATTTTATAGTTGGAGGGGATGCGTCCGGGTCCGGGACCCCGGTTGTTCCTCACCGGAGGAACTATCGTCCCGCTCGTGCTGCTGCTCGGGCCCAGGCTCGTGCGTTATTCACCGGAGGTATATATCACACTTGAATTTTTGTTTAACCTTGATTTCTTAATACAACTTTGTCTTATTATTGATTGTCTTGATATTTCGTGCAGACGCAGGGCCTCTCCATCCCCAGAGGGGGACTCGAGGCCCGAATCAGTCCCATAGGCTGAGGCCTAATAGAGCTAGGGGGGAGGCAGCATTCCCCCTATTTTTTACCCTTGACTATCGCTATACCGGTCCTCATGCCAAGAGGTTCGGCCGGTATTTGGGGAACGAGAGCCGGATCGTGAAGAACTATCCACTTCACGTTGAGTGGGGCGAGCAGCACCAGCGCTCATTCGCCCTCTTCTTTGAACAGGCTCGGGTATGTATTAATATATATTTTCATTTGATCTATCCAATATATTTATTATTAACACTTGCAATCTAATAACAATATTTTTTTTTGTACTTTCAGTTGGATTACGATTTTCAGCCTGTAGCCGACCCTGATCACTCGGGGAGGGTGCTCGACCTTCATGCTCTGTACAATGGCCTGATGAAGAACATGCAGGCCAAGGTCCGATACAACAGGAATGAGCTGAAGGCCGACTGCTACTCCCTGTGGATAGCGACCCCCGAGGCAGAGAGAGCGGCCCTCCTATCTACTCCGGCGTTTGCGAGAGTCGACGTAGAGACATGGCCTCTATTGTGCGCTTATTTCGACTCCGAACGCAAACAAGTATGTATTTTAAATTTAATTCATTATTTATGATATAATTTATTTCTTTGTGTTTCTTAATTAGAAAACTAAATGTTAATGCGTTGTGCAGAAACAGGCCGCTCAGAATACGGAGAACAGGAAGTCGGCGAAGAGGGGTCGCCCCACTTACACAGGTGGCTCGAGGAACATTACTCGAGCCATGGAGTTATCGGTAAATTAAGAGTTATTCTCTAATATTCTGCAATATTAAGAGTTATTCTCTAATATTTCTAATATTAAGAGTTACTTTCTAATATTGCAGACATCTCGGACCGTGGCGTCAGGTGGTACACCGAGCGTGCTGTCCGCATATCTTGCCGTCCACGGCACCTCGACAGATCCCGCCACGGGCGAGCTTCGATGTCCCGACGTCGCTACCCAGGAGTACTGCGTAAGTGTTAATATTTTTTCTACCCAAATTTGAAATTTTAGTTTTGGAAGGTTCAAGTTTAAATTTTATACTTATACTTTACTGCTTAATGTGGGTGTAGGAGCGGGTGGTTGAGCAGGCCCAGGCCTCGGGGATCGATTTTACCGGACAGAACGATCCGAGGCTGCTGACCCCAGTTCTGGACGCCGCACACGGAGGGCACCACGGAGGTTGGGAGAGAGGCCGGGGATTGGGCCCTAGCAGGGCCCATATGAGGTTGGACTCCACCCCGGCGGTTACTTCCTCCGTCTCCAGTGGCCGGCATGTCCATCAGGAACTGGATAGCTTGAGGGCCACCGTTCAGGAGTTGAAGGAGATGCTGGTATGTATACTACTTTATAGTAAAATATCATTTCATATTATATACATATCAACATATCCATAATTAGTACGTAGGTTGAGCTTATTTGGTTTTAGACTTAAGTCTGATTAATCATACATACATATGTAATTAAAATAAACAACGCTTTTCCAAACTAGATATCCAAACAGGGTTTCGAAATAACTTAATAATGAAACGAATTCGAATAATACACAGTTCTTACACGCTTCTTACACACGTTATGTCCAGACGCGACAGGGTAGATCGGCCGAGCCTCCACATGCATCTCCTTCGGCTGCGGCTCCGCAAGCCACTACATCGGCTGCGGTTCCGCAGACAGCTCCTGTAGCTCCACCGCCCACTCAGACTCCCGCAGCCGCGGCTCCGCAAGCGACTACCTCGACGGCGGCTGCGCAGACCACATCGCCAGCTCCACATGCCGCTCAGACTCCCTTATATGTAGCATTGGAGAGTGTATTTACCGAGGAGCAGGCGCGCGTTATTCGAACGTTATTCGGAGGTGGAGCTGGACCGAACTAGGGTAGCTTTTTGGTTCTTATTTTTTGAAACATGTATTTATTTATATCACATTGTACTACATTTTGAAACGATATTGATATTGGTTTGTATTTATATCATATTCAGTTTTTGGGTTTCTTTTGTATATTATATATATGCGTGAGATGTGATTATGAATACTGCAATATATGATTTGATTGATGTATATAGTATTGTGCACAGGGCGGCAAAAATCTAGCAGCCCATTTTTTAAAAAAAAATACAGACAATATGTACCTACGGATTAAGCCGCAGGTACATACACTAACCCTACGGGTATATCCGTAGGGGCAAACTATCAGGAAACCTGATATTTTCCCACCTGATATCAGTGCAGGGTGTTGGGGTTGTCCCTACGGATATGTCCGTAGGGGCCAGTGTTTATCCCCTACGAATTTATCCGTAGGGGAAAATATCAGGTTTCCTGATATTTTCCCACCTGATATCAGTCCAGGGTGTTGGGAGTAGCCCCTACGGACTTACCCGTAGGAACTACTTTATATCCCCTACGGATGTATCCGTAGGGATCTAAAAGGGACCTACGGGTATATCCGTAGGTATATACAATATATTCAAAAAAAAAAATTACATATATGATTTTATTACCCCTACGGGGTACTCCGTAGGGGCTATAACACCTACTGATATATCCGTAGGGGCTTAAATTTGTCCGTAGGGGCACGTTCACGGCCTCAACTTGCACCTGCGGCCTTTGCACCTACGGGGTCTTTTTTCGCCCCTACGTATATATCCGTAGGGGCAGTGGGTTGTCCCTACCGATAAATCCGTAGGGGCAACCCTTATTTGTAGTAGTGACCACTCCTTTTAAAAGCTATCAGGTTCCTTAGATCATATCAAGTTCACTACGTTCACGGTTTTGCCAAAACCATTCGTAGCCCTCCGTCATTTCATTTGGGTATTCAGTAGTATTCAAGCTATGCATTTTGACCAAACGTCAAGGCATGGTGTTTGGTAGTTGCTGGGTATTCATTTATTGCATAGATAGATGAGTTAGTTTGGGACAGTCGTATTATCATTTGGCCAACGTCAGGGGTATGTACGGATGAGTTCAAATTAACAAGATAATGATAGATAGAACTTGACATGTGACTTATGACATTTTGACCAAACGCCAAGGTCATAAGAGCATGGGGCAGAAATTTATATTGGGAATTTCTAAAGAAACTGAAATTTACAAAGAGATGCATACCATTTGGAGTGTGATAATTTTGGTAGGATACCTTCAGCTTTATCACATGATGATATTTGGATCCCGATGCTACTGTGAGTATCCGCTACTCAACAAGAGATACGTCACTTAACGATCAATGCTATAAACCAAGTAGGTGTCGAGAAAGGTGTCAGCGGGGTTACGCCCCCAGAGAAAAGAGGTTATTTAATTAAGGAACTTCGCGAAAGCGTCGTAAAACTTCCCTCGAAGTACCGACACCGGCCTGGCAGAACGGTTAAGCAAGTATTGTACGGTGAGAATAGTCCTGGCTAGTTCTTTCTTTTTGGTTTGAGGAGGGATTCGAGAAACAGTGGGAGCCATCCTGTTTAGATAAACTAAAAACCACTCTAAACTTGCAAGAGCATCATGCTAAAGTGTTCCCTTTCTCTCTCTCATTGCAGCGACCCAAAACATGACAGGCCTTAAGTTACTATTAGAGAAAAATATACTGACAGGGCCAAACTATAAAGATTGGCTGCGGAATATCAAGATGGATTTAACTTATGACAAATTGGTATGTCCCTACTGCTAAGGCACCTGCTGTCCCTGGTCCAAAATCCAGTATTGCGGATAAGGAAATCCACAAGACCTGGGAGTTAAATTGCGCGAAGGCCAAATGCATCGTGCATGCCTTTATGAATAATGAACATCAGAGAAGGCACGAGGATATGGATCTTGAATCCATATTTCTCCATACAAAAGATCTGTATGGAGAGCAATCTCGTATAGCAAGATACGAGACCTCGAAGAACTTGTTTCGGTCGAGGCTGGTCGTCGGATCATCTGTAGGAGAACATGTCCTAAAGATGATTGGCTATATAGAAGAGCTCGCGGACCTCGGGACGACTTTGGAGAACGAGCTCTATATAGACTTAATTCTTCAGTCCCTTCCTTCCACCTACGCCTAGTTTATTCTAAATTTCAACATTTAAAGAAAAGAAGTTGAACTTCCAGAACTCCTTAATATGTTGAGGAGTGCAGAGGGCACCTTGCAGAAGGCAAGGGAAACACCCGCTATGTTTGTTCGCGGTGCTTCTTCTTCCAGGTCCAAGGCTAGGGTCAAAGGAAGGAAGATGAAGGCCGCTACCAAACCAAGAGGTGGTGTTAGTAAGGTGGGAGCTAAGGGAAAGACAAAGATTGCAGTGCCAGTAGTGGCAAAGGACGAGTGCTTCCACTGTCGTAGGAAAGGGCACTGGAAGAAAGATTGCAAAGCTTGGAATGCCAAGAACCAGGAACCGAAGCAAGCTGTGGCTTCGACTTCAGGTGTGTTTGTAATTGAAAATTATCTGTCAATCAACTCTACTTCCTGGGTATTGGATACCGGATCAGGATCTCATATATGCATTTCATTGCAGGCACTGAGAAAGCGTAGAGTGCTGAAAGTTGGTGATATGACCCTCCAGGTTGCTAACGGAGCTAGCATGGGTGCTGTATCCGTAGGGGATTATCACCTTGGATTGACGAGTGGACATATTTTGGTTTTGCATAACTGTTTTTGTGTACCCAGTTTAACGTGTAATATCATATCAGTTTCGTTGTTATCAAAAGAAGGTTATGATTTCACGTTTGTAAGCGATGTTGTTAACATCCACCTTAATCATGGTTTGATTGAGTCCGGTACACTAGATAACGGTATATATGTCTTAAACCAATTACAGATTTTCAATGTCCAGAACACACTAAAAAGAAAGTCTCCAGATTTAAATAAGGTTTTCTTATGGTATTGTAGACTAGGTCACATCAATGAGACAAGGTTAACTAAGTTACATAGAGAAGGATATTTGGATCCGTTTGAATATCAATCATATGCCACTTGTCAATCATGTCTCA
This sequence comes from Agapanthus africanus, assembly GCA_030015575.1. Lineage (NCBI taxonomy): Eukaryota > Viridiplantae > Streptophyta > Magnoliopsida > Asparagales > Amaryllidaceae > Agapanthus > Agapanthus africanus. The sequence continues at coordinate 686,459,716 of CM057343.1, forward strand.
AAGGAAAGATGACAAAGACTCTATTTACCGGACATGGAGTAAGAGCGAGCGAGCTCTTAGGACTCATACACAGCGATGTATGTGGTCCAATGTCTACACATGCAAGAGGTGGTTTTTCATATTTCATTACTTTTACGGATGATTACTCTAGGTACGGATTCATCTTCTTAATGAAACATAAATCCGAGGCTTTTGAGAAATTCCAAGAATATAAGAATGAAGTAGAAAACCAGACCGGCAAAAGTATCAAGACACTGAGATCTGATCGAGGTGGTGAATACTTAAATGCCAAGTTCCTAGGTTACCTAAAAGAGAAAGGAATTCTCTCTCAGCTTACTCCTCCATACACTCCACAGCATAACGGTATATCGGAGAGACGGAACTGAACCCTATTGGATATGGTACGTTTCATGATGAGTAATGCTGAGTTACCGCGATCTTTTTAGGGTTATGCGCTATAATCAGCAGCATATCTTTTGAACAGGGCTCCTACCAAGACTGTGCCTACCACGCCATATCGGATGTGGAGTGGGAAGAAACCCTATCTTCAGTATCTAAAAATATGGGGATGTCCAGCTTTTGTTAAAAAGCAGCATGCGGACAAACTCGAGGCACGATCAGTACAGTGTAAGTTTGTGGGATATCCAAAGAACTCCAAGGGGTATTTCTTCTATTACGCAAAGGAACAAAAGGTTTTTGTTTCTCGTAATACCCATTTTCTAGAACATCAGTTTTTAGAAAAGGAAATAAGTGGGAGCGCAATAGAACTGGAAGAAATTCCAGAACCACAAACTACTACTGAAAGTTTGGTAGAACCAGTAGTTCAAGAAGAACAGGACATTCCCGCACCCCTCCGCAGAAGTAGTAGGCCCTCTCATCCGCCTGAGAGATACTACGGTTTTCTCATAGATGGGGATAGAGAGGATTGCGTCATTGATAATGATGAACCTACTAGCTTCCAGCAGGCCATCCAGAGCAGCGACTCGGTACGATGGCTAGATGCAATGCGGACCGAAATGGAGTCCATGTACACCAACAAAGTATGGACTTTGGACTTTGCTCCAGGTGGGGTAAAACCCATAGGATGCAAATGGATCTTCAAGAAAAAGATTGGTGTAGATGGACAGGTGGAAACCTATAAGGCTAAACTTGTTGCAAAGGGTTTTCGTCAAAGACCCGGTTTGGACTATGATGAAATTTTTTCTCCAGTGGCTATACTCAAATCCATTCGGATCCTTCTTGCCATTGCTGCCTTCCATGATTATGAGATCTGGCAGATGGACATAAAGACGGCTTTTCTAAATGGTAAATTAGAAGAGTGTGTCTATATGGATCAGCCAGAAGGCTTCAATCAGAGTGGGAGCAGCGGGAAAGTGTGCAAGTTGCTTAAGTCCATTTATGGACTAAGGCAGGCATCACGGAGTTGGAACATCTGTTTTGATGAAACGGTCAAAGAATATGACTTTATGAAAAATCCAGATGAACCATGTATATATAGTAAAATTGTAGCACGAACTGTCGTATTCCTCGTCTCGTACGTGGATGACATTCTATTGATAGGAAATGACATTCCTATGCTACAATCTGTCAAAGGATTCTTATCACACAGGTTCTCCATAAAAGACCTGGGTGATGCCTCTTACATTCTGGGAATCCGGATCTATCGTGATAGATCCAAGAGTATGTTGGGACTTTCACAGTCCAGGTATATCAATACTATACTGAAAAGATACGGTATGGAAGATTCTAAGCACGGTAGTTTGCCGGCTTGCCACGGAATCACCCTCTCCAAAGAGATGTCTCCTAAGACTGATTTGGAAAGGGATCGCATGTTTATTATACCCTACGCTTTTGCGGTAGGCTTATAACGTATGCGATGTTGTGCACCAGACCAGATGTAGCTTACGCACTGAGCGTGGTAAGCAGGTATCAGTCAGACCCAAGGGAGAAGCACTGGATAGCAGTAAAGAACATTCTCAAGTACCTGAGAAGGACTAAGGAGATGTTCTTGGTTTACGGCGGAAAAGACCTCAAGATCGAGGCCTTTGCTGATTCCAGCTTCCAGAGTGACAAGGGTGACTTCAAGTCCATGTCAGGTTATGTATTTACCCTCAATGGAGGGGCGGTGTGCTGGAAGAGTTCCAAGCAGGACACCGTTGCTGACTTGACGATGGAAGTGGAGTATATTGCTGCTTGCGATGCCGCAAAAGAAGCGGTCTGGATGAAGAAGTTCCTCACAGAACTTCAGGTGGTTCCTACCATTGTTGATCCAATACCGCTGTATTGTGACAATAACGGAGCTATAGCTTTAGTGAAGGAACCTAGGTCCCATCAGAAGTCCAGACACATCTTAAGGAGGTATCACCTGATCTGGGTGATCGTAGATCGACAGGAGATCGAGGTCCGGAGAGTTCCTACAGAGGAGAACACTGCTGATCCATTCACTAAGGCCTTACCTCAGATTCAGTTCGAGAGGCTACTCGAGATGATAGGTCTTTGATACGCCAGTACATGGCCCTAGTGCAAGTGGGAGATTGTTAGTGTATATGCCCTAGGGGCCATTATTGTATCATACTAGCTTGTATATTACTTAATGGAAGCTTGGGATATTCACAGTTATATAAACAGTCTTGCTAAACATGGTAGTATGCTACTTGGTTTATATCTATCTTAATATGTGTGTACGTATTGATAGAGCCCTTAGGATCTTGCTTGACTACCAGCGTTGTGATGGCAGTCACACTAGTGGGGGCTGTGTAGTCTACAAGCACATCCTTTTTCAGGTCCCTAGTCGTAGGATTATCGAGACAGGGCATCGATACTCCGGAGTAGACTAGTGTGTACGCTTCTCATCCCAGTTGGGGAGATAGTCTGTCCCACAGCCATCAGTACGTCGTACTGGAGATAGTATACAGGTGCTCGTTGGGTTACGGGTACACCGGACAGGACTCGCAGGGAACTGTTGGTTGGTATTATACCCGTCGTCAGTTAACAGTTCCCAGGTGACATGAGTACAGCATAGTCCGCAGACTTGACACTGCTGCTTCGCTTCGAGTGTGTTCCCACTGTTCTTAGATTGCTATCCTACCACGGCTCAAAGGAGTCGTGCAAACAGGTAGCAGTTGGGTGCAGTCCCGAAGCACTTGGAGGCAGTGACGGTTAGAAAGGATTCGTCTCTCGCGGTATTGGGAGTTGATATCGCGCTGTGTCTGGAGAGCCATTACGCAAAGTCCCTGGGCAGGGCAAGCGAGATTTACTGGTAGGTTTTCCTGTAGCTTTTCAAGGTGTAATGGGCTTCGCTCCGACACGACTTATACCGCTTTTAGGGGACTGACGCTTGCCGCCCCCCTAAGCCCGATATGCGATAGTCCTAGACGAATAGACCGGACTGTATGGAGATTGTCACATCAGGCTCAGTAGGAGTTCGGATGGGTTTCCTCATCGGCCTTCTTATCGACATCTACCCGGGGACCGTTATGTACAGCTAGTGCCGCTTGCGGTCTGTGGTTAAACCCACTGCCAGCGTAGTAGTCGAGTTTTTAGAGTCCCACACAGAGAGTTTCCCTGCTTCGGGCGAAACGATATAGAGGTCGTATGGTTTTACGACAGGGTTCGGACACTTACGTGTTTTCACACACGTACGATGTTCGGACAGTTTTTACTAGCGGGCTTTAGTTTAAGCCAGATTCTAGTATCGGATTATTGGATTTATACAGTCTCAGTATTTCCGTGTTTTCACGGATGGGAGGGGCGTTCTCGTAATTTATCGAGAAGCTTCTAGAAAATTGATGAGTTGGAGGCTTAGGTGGCATTTGCATTAATTGGTTTAATGACTTATGGTGTGATTCGTCCATAGAGTTAATGATGCATTTATTGTTTAAATGACTCATGAGATGAATCACAAGGTGAGTTAATGAAGCATGATGATAATTGTTATTTGTTATTCATTTAATAAATATCTTATACTTCATATATTCACAATGATTCATTATTCCAAGATAATTCTCATTCTCACCTTCTCTCTCCTCAAGCTCTCTCTCTTCAAACCCTAACCCTAAACTCTCATGTGTTGAGATCAAGGGTTAGCAAGACTAATTGATCCCTAATTCTATTCTATATCCTCTAGGTTGCTTTGATTAGCACTCTTAGTTACCTAGTTACCTCAAGTTAGAGGTCAAGCTTGGAGTAGTTGCTCTCGGGTGGATCTTCTATCATAAAGAGGAGGCCGACGAGGAGATGGTCAACGAGAACAAGAAGGACTTGGTTCATTAGGTATAATCTTCTTTCATAGTAGCTAATCTCTCCTATGATGTTGTTAGTTAGGGTTTGGAAAAAATCCGTAAGTTATTCGATATTTGTTTTAAATAAAATGATTGTTTTACCTATTCCGCCTCCCCGCAACTCGTGGGGTGTCTAACGTCAACTTACACAAATTAACTTGGATAATAACGGGTAGAACTTGATATGTGACTTATGATATGTTGGCATTCGTTAAGGGCATAAGAGCATGGGGTAAAACTCACATCGGGAGTTTCTAAAGAAACTGAAACTTGCCACGCATGCGCATACCTTCTGGAGTGTGATAACGTGAGTGGATTCCATCACGTTATCATGCGATGATAGTTGGATCCTGATTCCCACTGATGAGTTGGTTTACTCCTCGGGCGATCCCGACTAATTCTTCTTTCAGGTTTGGAGGAGAATTTGAAGATACAGTGGGAGATTTCCTGATTAGATAAAGTGATAACCATTCTGATCTAGGTTTGAGTGCACGCAGAGTGTTTTTTCTCTCTCTCTCTTTGGCTGCGACCATGACCCGACCCTAAATTATGACTCAGTAACCAAGTTAACCGAACTTTTTTAAAACACTGGCTTTTGGATTGTCTGAGGTTGCATACATCATTGCCACTCCTTCTTTTACCCTTTGCATTTCTCCAGAACACCCCGTATTACTACGAACATCCACTTCTATTGGATAAATCCATCATATGGTTATATACGAACTCGAAGGAACTTGTTCCAGATTCGAGTATGGATTCTGGTTCTGGAGAGATTGAATAGGACTATTCAGTTGTCTTTTCCTTTTTACATTCTCTCGGGTTATGAGGGCTTCTAAGATTAAGAGACAATACACCTATTACGCTTATTAGATGGTCTTCTTCCAAACCATAGGCAGGTGCCGAAAAGTAGGGAATGAAGAAAACCAATTAGCCTAACGGTGGTGTACAGAAGGTAAGAAGTAAAGACATATGAAGGGATTAGAAAGAGGGCAAAGTAAATTGTGACTGCTATTCACGACCAAACCAAGTATTTCATCGCCACTCCTATTTCACCTTTGTATTTCTCCAGAACACCCCGTATCACTACGAAGATCCATAGTTATTTGGATAATCCATCGTATGGTTATATACGAACTCGATAGACTTGTTCCAGTTCGGAGATGGATTCTGATTCAGGAGAAATAGAATAAAGGTTTATTCAGTTGTCTTTTATCATCACCTTCTCTCAGGTTGCGAGTACTCCTAAGATTAGGAGGGTACACCTATTATGCTTATTGGATAGTCTTCTTCCAAACCATAGGCTGGTGTCGAAAGGTATGGAAGGAAGAAAACCATTAAGCCTAACGATGGTGTACAGAAGGTAACGACTAAAGACAAATAAAGAGATTTGGAGAGATGGCAAAGGAAATATACGGTTACAGTCATGAATCTGGATAATGGAAGAGGAATTACTAGGAATACCCGGATACCTCTTCGAAACATTTTCATGTTTCAGTTTTACTGTGTATTGTTAATAGAAAACTGATTTCCCAATTAGTGCTTGCTCCAGGGTATGTATTTACCAGGTATGATTCTCACATCTGTATGGTTTTACAGATGATGAGTGGGAGTAAGTTATTGAGAATTAGGTGATCATCCTCATTATATCGGAATTTGTTGTAATTGGTGATATTTGAGGAAATCGCCTAGGTTCGGTTTTCAACCTACGACGCCCAGGGTTTGAGTTATTAAACTCATGGGACTTATACAAAGTATTGTATATTGTCCAGTGTCCATAAGGACAAAGGGGTTGGTCATCGTACTATATTCGGTTTACTTATGACTTCTCAAGTTTTAGATACGTGTTTCGTAGAAATACAAGTTCTAAGTTTTGAGAATTTATAGGTACAAGAGTAAAGTAGAGAACCAGGTGTAGCAAGTATCGGGATTCTTCAAGGTGATCGAAGATGTAGATACTTGTGGTTGGTATTCAATTGATAGTAATGTTTTAGAGAACTTGCTTCTCTTTCGGGTTACTCATAATTGGATGAACTCCTAAGTTGAGTAATACCGATCTGCCTTTCTCTATTTAGTTGACATGCACTGGAGACAGCTGCATGATTTGAATCTGGTTCCAATTAAATCAGTGCCTTTGTTTCTATATTGTATATAGAATGGATCATATCTTAACGATGTTAAAGTATATGGAGTTGTCCGGCTTATGCTTAAAACCTGACTCTGGATAACTCAAGGCACGTTTCTGTAATGGTAGTTTGTGGGTTGACCCGGGTTTTGACGAGAGTTGACTTTCTACCATCTGGAAGATCAATAGTGATATTGTTCTCGACTCGCCACAGTTTTAGTAAAATGGATTTTTTCAGAAAACAGTAGTGGGAGTATGATAGAACTGGAAGAGATTCCAGAACCGCAAACGATTACGGAAAATTTAATAGGACCTAAAGATTCAATCAGATTTGATATTCCATTAGCCACTCCACAGATATGGTGGGTAACTTAAGGTACCTGAGAGGTACTCTGGTAGCCTCAAGAACGGTGACGAGGAGGTTCTTATTTACCCAGACTTGCCATTACTGCTGTTCTAGACTATGAGAGCCGGCAGGAGGATAAGTATAGCGTCATTCTAAACTAGTTTTAGAACTGCACGTGTATATTATTCTGCCAGAGGGTTGTCGTAGTCAGTGGGAGCAGCGGAAGTATAGTGGACAAGAAGCTTGTGTCTATTTATAGACTAAAGCAGATATAGCGGGGATAGATCATCTATTTTTGATGTGACAGTCATGGGCTTTGACTTCATCAAAATAGGGGACGGATCTGTTAAGAAAGTAGTAAGGTGTGATGTCCTGGTATTTGGATGACATACACTACGATCGGTTATACTGTGGTTATCACATAGTGGTTTCTCCACATTGGATATGGATATTATATCAGACATTCTGGTTACTAGATCTATGGTTTTAGATTTAGATTTGGGTAGTTTCCCAATTTGGGTACTTTGACAGCATTCTAAAGGTATTTAGACTGGACGACACCTGGCATGGTGGTGTACCAGCAGGTGATGGAGTCACCCTCTCCAAAGGTGTCTTACATACTAAAAAGGAGAGGGATGTGAATGATTGGCAGATCACTTACTTAGGCAATTGAGTTGATCATGAGATGTCAAGTACCATACCAGATGTTGTTTTTGCACTAGATGCAATAAGTTGATATTGGTCTAATCCCGGAGAAGCGTTCGGAGGCAGTTTTAGAACATAAGTGGATGTTCTAGGGATTTGATAACGGTAGCCTCCTTCGGGATACAATTATCATTCCTGGCTTCCATGGTGACCTGGATGACAGAGTGACTGTCAGAGTTATAGTTTTCCCTCTGACGAGGGGCTGTTGTTTGGACAGGTGGTCCAAGCAGAGACTGAGGGAGGCATGGCGCAGGACACTGATTAAGTTCATTTGACGATACAGTCTAAGACGTTTCGATTTGGAGTTCATTCGTGAACTAGTTCCCATTAGATATCCAGACATATTCTAAGACAGGTATTACTCAGTTCGGGAGATGGGTTTCTCTGCGAACTTGAGATATAGAGAGACATAGAAAGAAACATCAGAGTGGATCCACTCACTGAGGCTATTTCTCGAACACAATAGTTTTACAAACGAGCTTTGTGACACTGATTAGTAGAGGAGTTGGGTGTTCGGTATCATACGGGCTGTGAGTATGCGACATCGCAATAACTAGCCTTAAGTGCAAGTGGGAGATTGTTGGATATAGTGCTCTCAAAGTCAATTATTGGATCGCAGGCACGTGATTGTAATGATTGAGGGAGGACCTATACCGGTAGGACAGTCTTACTCGAGATGATATTATGAGGCTATTTCTCGAACACAATAGTTTTACAAACGAGCTTTGTGATACTGATTAGTAGAGGAGTTGGGTATTTGGTATCATACGGGCTGTGAGTATGCGACATCGCAATAATTAGCCTTAAATGCAAGTGGGAGATTGTTAGATATAGTGCCCTCAAAGTCAATTATTGGATCGCAGGCACGTGATTGCAATGATTGAGGGAGGACCTATACCGGTAGGACAGTCTTACTCGAGATGATAGTATGCTATCTGGTTTATCTTTATCATCGTGTACTGCTTTAGGTGACATTATATATATCACTATTGCACGTTGATAGAGCCCATAGGATTCTTGCTTGACTACCAGCAGTATGATGGTGATCATATATGTGAGAGTTGGGTAGTCTATAAGAACATCCTTAAAAGTGGTCCCTAATCGTGGGAGTTTCGAGACAGGGCATCGATACTCCGGAGTAGACTAGTGTATACAGTCAAGACCCCGACGAGGGGCGGTGGCCGGTCTCACAAGCCATTGGTGTCAGTTGGTTTACCTAAAATGTATACATGTGCTCATTGGGTTATGAGTAGACTGGATAGGACTCGCCCGGAACATGCTGGCTTGTTATTAAAACCCGTCATCAGTAGCAATTCCCAGGTGACATGTGTACAGGTTAGTCTATCGACCTGAGATCGTCATTTGTCTTGTGTGAGTTCCCACTGTGCTTTGATTATTACCCTACCACGGCTCAAAGGAGTCGTGCAAACAGGTTTTAGTTGGGTACAGTCCCGAGCCATATGGGGGCAGTGAGCGGATCGGCAGGGGATTCGTCTCTCACAACGTTGGGGGTGAGATCGCGCTGTGTTTAGGAGAGCTATTACACGAAGTCCATGGCCATGGTAAGCGAGATTTACTGGTAGGTATTCCAGTAGTATCTCAGGGTGTTTTGGGCTACACTCCGACATGACTTATACCGCTTTTGGGGGTCTGACGTTTACCAGCTCCATAGGCCCGATATGCGATACTCATAGACGAACGGACCGGACTGTACGGATATTGTCACACATAGGCTCAGTAGGGTTCTAGGATGTGTTCGCTCATCGGACTCCCTTTCACTCAGTACATGGGCAGCCGTTACGTACAACTAGTACCACTGACGGCTTGTGGTTAAACCCACTGCCAGGGTATTGACGAGTCTTTAGAGTCCCCCACAGAAAGTTTCCCAGTTCGGGCGAAACATTGTAGAGGCCGTATAGTTTTATGGCAGGGTTCGAACATACACATGCACTTGTGCACGTGTCATGGTTCGGACGTATAGTACTAGTGGGATTTGATTTAAGCCGGATCCTAGTATTATATCTTGTAGGAATATTTTTGTCTCATTGCATTTGTATTCGGTCGGAATATAAATGCGGGTATGTATATACAGTTGTGGGGTTATCCTGTAATTTAGTTACGGGATCGCTTCTTGAAGTTGCCAGTTTGCAAGCCATTTTTCTTTCTTTCCATCTTGGCTAAAATTCTTGCTTGTGAAGGGGTTTATTTGCAAAAGTGGATTTAGGAAATGGGGCTTTTTTTTATGGTGCACAGGGGCCCCAGGAACCTGCTGGACTCTTTGGTGTGAGGTGTTCTTTTGTGTCACTAGTTGCATTTAAAGCTTTTGTCAAGCTTAAGATATTTCTAGTTGATATTTTGTGTAGATTTTTTGCTTAGAGTTCTTCACCTTGGCTTGTGCTCCCCTCCTCCCTCTTGTGTGGCCGAGCACTTCTCTGTTGCTGCCCCAAATTTTTCTTTTAGTGTGAGGAAGTGATTCATTTTCATTGCACAAAATCCTTAGCTCCTTTCCAAAGCTCATTCACTTTACACTCCCATGGCAACTTCAATTAACCATCATCCATTTGCTTAGGTGACTTGAGACAAAGTGTTCTACACTTATTCTACAGCAACCTTGGACATGTCGGCTAGCAAACATCATGTCCAAGTTGCCTCGGTTCAGAGGCGGGAGCCCGTATAAAGATTCGTTGACGTGGTGCCACCTTAGGCGAGGAGGAGACCGTAGATCGATCAATATCGGAGAGCGAGCTTCGTCGGTGCATCCGCAACAAGATAGGGGCAGAGGTTAAAGACCGAAGGACACGGATCGATCGGTATAATCTCTAATCCCCCTTTTACAGTATACTAGTTTACGGTTAATGGAATGATCCGGGTTTTAAGTTTGCGTTAGCGCCAGTTCAAAAAAGTTTTTGTTCCGCATTTGGCCTCAGAAAGACGGCTGCGGCGCTACCGTAGACTTACACAAACAATGCACACAAAATATCTTTTCCCAATTTACCAATAAACAATTCCATGCCATACCTCTCTACATGCTCAAGCCCATGCTCATGCCAACTCATCCTCCACCTCATTTCCCAAATTTATTTTGTAAAAAGAAAATCAATTAATGAGGTGGCCATCTTCTAGAAACAATTCCGTATAAATACAGATTACAACCCGCTATACGTATCGAAATACATATACGCGTATTCGTACAAAAATACGAATAGCCAAGAGAGAAAATGTATAGTGAACAATAATACTAGAATACATATATAAATTATTAAATCAAAACCTGATTTAGTAATCCGGCTTAATCCTAAGCTGCTAGTATTATCAACCGTCCGATTAAAGTCTGTGCAGCCTGTACACATATTTAATCGGACACCTGTATGTACCAACATACGTCATTTACACCATATCGCCTGAACCGTGAAAACCCTCTGTGTGGAACCCTATAGACTCGTCAATACGCTAGCAGTGGGTTTAACCACAAGCACGTTTGCGGCACTAGCTGTATGTAACGGCTACCCAGGTATTGAGCGAAAGGGAGGCCGACGAGCAAACTCATCCTAAACCCCTACTGAGCCTGACTGTGACAATATCCGTACAGTCTGGTCTGTTCGTCTAAGAGTATTGCATATCGAGTCTAGGGGGTGGATAAAGTCAGACCCCTAATAACGCGATAATTAGTGTCGGTATGTAACCCATCACCACCTGAGAAACTATCGATCTTGGATCGGTAATTCTCGTATACCCCGGCCGAGGATTTCTGGTGATGGCCACCCATGCACAACGCGCCATTAACCTCCAATACCGGGAGAGACGAATCCCCGACGATCTGCTCACTGCCTCCATTTGGCTCGGGACTGTACCCAACTAAAACATGTTTGCACGGCTCCTTTGAGCCATGGTAGGATAATAATCAAAGCACAGTGGGAACTCACACGAGACAAATGACGATCTCAGGTCGACTGACTAACCTGTACACATGTCACCTGGGAACTGCTATCTGATAATAGATATAATACCAACTAGTATGTTCCCAGCGAGTCCGTCCAGTGTATTTATAACCCAATGAGCACCTGTATAATATCTTAGGTGACTAACTGACACCAATGGCTTGTGAGACCGTCCACTGCCCCTCGTCAGGGTCTGGATAAGTATACACCAGTCTACTCTGGAGTATCAATGCCCAGTCTCGAAACTCCCACGACTAGAGACATTTAAGGATGTGCTTATAGACCTCCAGCTCTCACGTATATGATCGCCATCATAATGCTGGTAGTCAAGCAAGAATCTTATGGGCTCTATCAATATGTACATGATGATAAAGACAAACCAAATAGCATACTATTATCTCGAGTAAGACTTTTCTACCGGTATAGGTCCTCCCTCAATCATCACAATTGCCTACTTGCGACTATGATAATTGCCTTGAGGGCACTATGGCCAACAATCTCCTACTTGCACTTAATGCTAATTATTACGGCGTCGCATACTCACAGCCCATCTGATACCGAACACCCAACTTCTCTACTAATCAGTCTCGCAAAGCCCGTTTGCGAAACTATTGCGTTCGAGAAATAGCCTCAGTGAGTGGATCCGTTCCAGTGTTTCTTTCTGTATCTCTCTATATCTCAACTTCGTGGAGAATAACCATCTCCAGAAATGAGCAATACCTTGTCTTAGAATTTGTCTGGACATCTGATGGGACCCAGTTCACAAATGAACTCCAAATCCAGCAAATTTCTTAGACTGTATCGTCCACTGAACTTAATCAGTATACTGCGCTATACCTTCCTCAGTATCCACTTGGACCAGCTGTCCAACATACTGTCCCTCAAAAGAGGGAAAACTATAACTCCGACAGCCACTCTGTCATCCATGTCACCTTGGAAGCCTAAAATGATAACCGTCTTCCGAATGAGGCTGCCGTTACCATATCCCCAGAACATCCATTTATGTTCATAAACTGCTTCCCTACATTTCTCCAGGATTGGATTAATATATGTTTATTGCAGCTAGTGCAAAAACAACATTGGTGTGGTACTTGATAATTCATTATTAACTCAATTGCTTAAGCAAGTGATATGCTAATCATGCAGACCCCTCTCCACTTTAGTCTGTAAGACACCTTTAGAGTGGTAGAGAGGGTGGCTCCATCACCTGCAGGTACACCACCATGTCAGGAGTCGTCCATTCTAAAACACTTTAGAATGGTGTCAAGTACCCAAATTGGGACACTTCCCAAATTTAGATCTAAAACCATAAATCTAGTGACTAGAAAACCTGATATTTTATCCATATTCTATGTGGAGAAACAACTGTGTGACATTCACAGTATAACCGATCGTAGTATAGGAAGATATCTTCCTATCAAGAGTATGTCATCCAAATACCAGGATATCACTCTCTACTACTTTCTTACCAGATCCATCTCCTATTATGATGAATTCAAAACCTATGACTGTCACATCAAAAATAGACGATCTATTTCCACTATACCTGCTTTATTCTATAAATAGACATAAGCTACTTGCCCACTATGCTTCTGCTGCTCCCACTGACTACAACAACCCTATGGTAGAGTCATATACACGTGCACTTCTAAAGCTAGTTTAGAACGATGATGATATAGAAGTAGCAATGATATATGCGACACCGTGACATTCCAAAGATGATATAGAAGTGGCAATGATATATGCAACATCGTGACATTCCAAAATCCAAAGTGTTTTAAGAAGGTTCGGTTAACTGGGCTCATGAGTTTTAGTTTAGGGCGGGTCATGGTCGCTGCCAGAGAGAGAGAGAGAAAAGAAACACTCAGCTTGCACTCTAGCCTAGATCAGAATGGTAAATCACTTTATCTAATCAGGATGGCTCCCACTATTTTCTCGAATTCTCCTTCAAACCCAAAAGGAGAATTAGTCGGGATCATCTAAAATCACCCGAGGAGTAATCCTACTCATCAGTGAGAATCGGGATCTAACTATCATTGCATGATAACTTGATGGAAGCTACTCAACCAGAATGTATGCGCATGCCTGGCAAGTTTCCTGTATGTTTGAAACTCCCGATGTGATTTTTATCCCATGCTCTTATGACCTTGACGTAGGCCAACAAATCATAAGTCACATGTCAATTTCTACCCGTCATTGTCAAGGTTAATTTGAACCCACCCGTACATACCCTTGACGTAGGCCAACAAAATAGTACGACTGTCCCAAACCAACGCATCTATCTATGCAACAGAAAAGTAACAAATATCTACCATACACTATGCCTTGACATCGGCCAACAAACATAGCATGAATACTAAGTGCTACCCGTCTGAAATGACGGAGGGCTACGAATGGTTTTTGGCGAAAAACCTTTAACGTAATGAACTTGATATCGTTGAAGGAACCGGATAGCTTTTATAAATATATAGCTGCGAAAACCTTTGCTAAAGAGGTCACTCCCGGTGAAGGGATCTCGGCTCTTTCCTCGTCAAATGAGGTGCAGGATATTCCAAACTGAATACCATGATGCAAAGCAAAAGAATCGACTATAGTAAAGTTATTACGTTGACGCAAACTTTTACTCAAGGGGCCACTCCCGATAAAGGGATCTCGACCCTTGCCTCGTCGAATGAGGTGCTGGATATTCATAACCGAATACCACTGTGCAAAGCAAAAGAAAACATCTGTAATGTCAGTTTAAAATTGGTTCCAACAATATCAAATAGGTTTGTTTTTTCCTTGCATTGATAAGAATCAATGCAGTCCCATCAATTAATCATACCAGAAAAGAACGAAAATATGATGTACGTATATGCCATTCGCATTCGCCACTGGGTCCCGTCATCACCCGTTAGGTTACTTAACTAACGGAAGAGCGGGGACTGGACTAGCGCGGGTGCAAAACATATACAACATCTACTAGTATATATATAAATATATATATAACAATCGTTCCAGGCATGATATAAAGCAACATCATAGAAGCAACACAGAATGGTAGATAATCTTGGATCCTCGGGTTTCACTTGAGCCGCAAGTGAGACCCAACGTTCCCCTATCGTGTAGATAGCCTGTGCAATGAAACCTAGACCCCTACGAGCACGGCAAGTTACCCGTCAAAACCAAAAGTGAGTCAACCCCCTTCAACAACGTGAATAGGCCACCCAGCACTTCATGGAATCCGGTAACATGGGCACCCCTTCGTAGGTCAACCTATACCCCCTACGAGTGCGGCGAATAGCTCGCCAATTCTAGAGTAAGGTCCCCTCCGTCCCAACGCTATGAGATGCGGACCCGTTACCCTTTAGAACCCGGCTATTCGTGCACTCCACCGCGGGGTAATCCTAGTACAGAAAAGAAAATAATATACAAGGGTGACATCGACCTCAAGCCGGTCGTGCCCCAAACAAATAATATACAAAAGGGCAGTGACAACAGTCCACATGTCGGACGCTTGCCCTGCAATATCAAATGTACAAATGAAACTAAATTGTACTAACATTGCACCCAAGTTATCCACCACGACGATCCAGCCAACATCACAGCACAACACAGAACATCAACGTGAATGTCACGTTCGCAAACCTGTCTAAAAGAACTATAGCAATTAGACAAGTTGTACCGATCTAATGATATTCACGGTCGTGGATAGTAATGTAAGTACTGATAAACATTCAAATAGTGTTAAATTATCGACTTCGAAACACCCCGAATAGCCCCAAACAACTAGATAAATCAATATCAAAACTGGGCTAAACTAGCAATACCACTGAACTAATATCCCAGAGACCAGACCACACACAAAATACGAAGCCCAAACCCTTTCCCCAAGCCGGCCAGCTCGGAAATTTTGAGCATGTGCTTGGGTCAAAACAGGTGGAATGGGTTCGTATTTGGGGTATGTTCTATTGGTCACTCAAGAAGTCTTCTACAGTTGCTTTAAAATTTTCTTTGACGACTTTAAAATTCGACAGAGACTGACATGTGCAGTGCACTGTTTCGGAGTTGTTTCGGTTTCGATACTTTAACATTGTCTAAACTAGCTAGCTAAGGGTTTAAAACCTGGCTTTGATACCATATAAGGTTACGGCAGTGCCCCGGCTATCAAACCGTGGCCAAATGCGGAACAAAAATTAACTAAACTGGCGCTACCATGACCCGAGACCCGGATCTACCCTAAACCCTAAACTAGCAAGCTAATAAAAAGAAGTTAGAATGGTTATGCCGAGTTGATCCGTGTCCTTCGGTCTTCATCTATCTTCACAAGCTCTTAGTGGTCGTCTGGATCGAGTTTGGTTGCCGGTCTTCCTCCATCTACGATGATCCACCTGAGGGAAACAGCGCAACTTTCAGCCTCGCCAAACGAGGCAACGCTCCAAGGTTGCTACCAATGGAGAGTGGAGGTGTAGGATTATCTCACTAATGTTTTTCTCTCATCGAAATGCTCCAAGAGCAACCATAGAAGATGAAGAGGAGGTGAGAAAACATGTGGCATGAGCAACTCAAGAAATAGCTAAGTGTTGAAGTGAGTGAGAATGAGAGAGTGAGAAAGTGAAGAAATCTAGTGGAGAAATGAAATGAGCAAGCCCCCAAGAATAAGTGGCTGCCCCCTCACTCTCTCTCTCTCTCACATCCAACAATGCACACAAAATATCTTTTCCCAATTTACCGATAAACAATTCCATGCCATACCTCTCTACATGCTCAAGCCCATGCTCATGCCAACTCACCCTCCACCTCATTTCCCAAATTGATTTTCTAAAAAGAAAATCAATTAATGAGGTGGCCATCTTCTAGAAACAATTCCGTATAAATACGGAATACAACCCGGTATACGTATCGAAATACATATATGCGTATTCGTACAAAAATACGAATAGCCAAAAGAGAAAATGAATAGTGAACAATAATACTAGAATACATATATATAAATACATATATAAATTATTAAATCAAAACCTGATTTAATAAGCCAGCTTAATCCTAAGCCGCTAGTATTATCAACCGTCCGATTAAAGTCTGTGCAGCCTGTATAAATATTTAATCGGACACCTGTATGTACCAACATACTTCATCTACACCATATCACCTAAACCGTGAAAACCCTCTGTGTGGGACCCTAAAGACTCGTTAATAAGCTGGCAGTGGGTTTAACCACAAGCACGTCAGCGGCACTAGTTGTATGTAACGGCTACCCAGTTATTGAGCGAAAGGGAGGCCAACGAGCATACTCATCCTGAACCCCTACTGAGCCTGACAGTGACAATATCCGTACAGTCCGGTCTGTTCATCTAAGAGTATCGCATATCGAGTCTAGGGGGTGGATAAAGTCAGACCCCTAATAACGCGATAATTAGTGTTGGTATGTAACCCATCACCACTTGAGAAACTATCGATCCTGGATCGGTAATTCTCGTATACCCCGGCCGAGGATTTTTTATGATGGCCACCCGTGCACAACGCGACATCAACCCCTAATACTTGGAGAGACGAATCCCCGACGATCCGCTCACTGCCTCCATATGGCTCAGGACTGTACCCAACTAAAACCTGTTTGCACGACTCCTTTAAGCCATGGTAGGATAGTAATCAAAGTACAGTGGGAACTCACACGAGACAAATGGCGATCTTAGGTCGACAGACTAGCCTGTACACATGTCATCTGGGAACTGCTATCTGACAATAGGTATAATACCAACTAGCATGTTCCCAGCAAGTCCGTCCAGTGTACTCATAACCCAATGAGCATCTGTATACTATCTTAGATGACTAACTGACACTAATGGCTTGTGAGACCGGCCACTGCCCCTCGTCCGGGTCTGGATAAGTATACACTAGTCTACTCTGGAGTATCCATGCCCAGTCTCGAAACTCCCACGACTAGGGATATTTAAGGATGTGCTTATAGAACCCCAGCTCCCACGTATATGATCGTCATCATAATGCTGGTAGTCAAGTAAGAATCATATGGGCTCTATCAACATGTACATGATGATAAAGACAAACCAGATAGCATACTATCATCTCGAATAAGACTGTTCTACCGGTATAGGTTCTTCCTCAATCATCAAAATCGCCTACCTGCGACTATGATAATTGCTTTGAGGGCACTATGGGCAACAGTGACCACCTTGTGCCACTTTTAACATGTTCCGTACCAGTCTACCCCTTTATAACCCCGTAGTGTTTATGTATTTATTGTATTGATTGTATGGATTGTATTGTCTTGTCTTGTATTATAAATTGTATAGATGGATGACTTTCCGAAACCATGATATCAGTAAATGGAACGGATATAATGGATGAACATGTAGATGGAGTATATCCATGGTTTGGTTCGGTCAAGTGGTATAAATTGATATAGCTTGAATATACGGATTCATGGATTCATGTTGAATTGTAGTTTTATACTTGAATCACATTCAAGTCAGATTGATTATATTGAAACTCAGTCTGTGTCAGTCAATTAGAAAAGAAATTGAAGTCCTGAATTGTTTTGATGTTATCGGTAACTGCTGCACATGGACGGCGGGATTTGTATCTTTTTCAAAGACAATTATCGTGTTGATAACACCGTTTGTTAGATTGTCTACCTTAAATAGGCAAGCACCCACATCTCCGTCTCCCTGAGGCTCAAGAGACCGGTCCCGCTTAAACCTATGTTTACTAGGGTCCTTATTGTAATTTAATATAACTTGAGGGGGGTTTATGTAAAAATAGTTTTAGCATAACTTTAAAATACTCCTCAAGTATTTAATTATCGTTTTTAGGCTTTTCATAGATGTATATTTTATAAATATGAAATTTCTAGTGAATAGAACCTAATTTCATAGTATATGGTATTTTCTTGAAATAATGTACTTGTGTTGTATTTGGATGGTATTTTCATGTAATAGTGATTCTTTTGATTTGAAAAACATAGAATATTTATATAATCAAAATAGATATTTAGATAATAGATATATATTTATATTTAATGAAAATAATTTATTTATTTTATTGTAGAAATCTCATTTTCTAAAGAAAAATGTATAAAAATTCCATCGAGATCGAATGCTCCTTACGGAGCTCTGCATCTCGCTCTACTAGGCCTGAAGATGTGCGATAATCCACACCATCCCGAACGGGGTCCCCAAAATGGGTTGTAGAGGCGTAATTGCATGGAAATGTTTAATACACCTTTTTATAGAAAACGGTTTTGTAAGTTTAGGGTATTTATTTGTAAAGTCGTATTTTCCCATATTATATTTTCCCAAAATTTATCGTGCTATGATAGAGATATGTGTGGTGATGAGTTGGGTCATTACCTCGTAAACTATCTAAAAGTATAGCAAGAAATAAAGGTTATAATGTCAAAATAAATAGTTTGTAGTATTTTTATGTAAAAAATGCGATAAATGTCACAAAAATGATTATTTTGATGTGAAACTTGTTTTATTGAGTTTGTTAATGTTTATTAATCAACATATGAGAATATGATTTTATCTTGTTAAAGAAAAGTGTAGGTTTTAAAGAAAACCGAATCGGAAGTCGGACTAACTCCGCTTCCGTCGGGTTTTAGAAATAGAACTTTTTAAAGAAAAAGATGAGAGGGGAGATGGGACTTACTGGCTTTTGAACAAGAGGGGAGAGAGAGGGAACTACGGAAGGTGTCGGGGCGTCATTTCGTCGCCGGGAATCTCCTCGGAAGTTCATCGGAACTTCGCCCTTCGCTAACTCCACTTGTACACTAAAAGACTTGGGAATTTGGTATATTTTTTGTAATAGAATTCTGAGTGAGAGGGGTGTAAAGTGGAGTGGGTATTTATAGAGAAAACTAGGGTTTAGAGGTGATGAAAAATGTATTAAAATTTACATTAAAATGGAATTTAAAGGGGTTTTATTATTTTCTGTAAACGTGCAGAGAAAATAAATAATACCGGAGTTATAGGGGGGTCCAAGGGTCTAGGGTTTACAAAAAAAATTGGGTTTGGACATACAAAAACGGCGGCGCCGACCTTTAATGAAATCTCACCGGTCCAATTCTTGGGGTGGGGGCTCGGATCTCTGCTACGTGTCCAAGTCGGTCTGAATACTAATTTGTACCTGTTTGTTTTCTATGTGACTCTTCATTTTACGTGTAGTGTATGTGCAAACTCTTGGGCTTCTAAAAGGTTAAAAGAAATTAAAATAAAAAGATAATGTGGCTGATGGGATTTGAACTCTGGTGCTATAGTTCAGCAGTGCAAGGTCTTTACCAGTGAGCTACAAACTTTTTCTTACTGGTCAAAAGCAAATCAAACTTATAACTTGTGCTCAGGCTCATGGATTCCTTTCTGTATTTTTGAAGAAAAAAATTGTACAGAAAGTTAGGGTTGTTACACCCTAACTCCACCAATCCGCCGCCTAACAGCGGCCAAACCACTACAATTGTGGCGGATCCGCGGCCTTCCTGTTGTCGTTGGATCTAATATTTTTGGTGGGTGATCACAACAGCAAATCCCAATACATGCCATCTAGGGTTTCTACTTCTGAGCTATAAAAAGGACCAAGGGCTAAATTTAAAGAACCATCACCTTTTCCACGAAGCAAATCATCGTCAAAGAACAAGAGATCCACGACAGGTCCGCGATTCGACGTGATAGAGCGGCGTGAATACCGACGGAGTATCTACTTCCTACGAGACAGAGATCGAGAGCAACTTCTTCTTCTTGTAATCTAAATTCGAAGGATTTGTACTTGTAACGTTGATTAATAAAGTTAGATTATTAGTTTAATTATTTCGCATTTATTTTCTGCATTTACATTATGATCTCCTTCTCTATCCTTTCTTCTTCTTTTCCCGCCATGCGTGAGTAATTCTCCGTTTGATAGGGTTCGTAGGATTAGGGTAGATCAATGGATGATAAAATCTCTTAATTTCTTTACATCTTATAAAGTTTATAAACTTTATCAAAAGAATCGTTAACATCCTTACCGGGCGCGCTACTAATTTATTGATAGTCTCGACCGCGATTTGAGATCAGATTAACAATTATTTTGATAAAGGCTGGACATTAATAGAGATCAATCCAAGGATAAGGGTTAAGAGTGGGGAAAACCTAGTTTCTTCCAAAAGAACCCTAATCCACATTCATCACTATCGATCTGGTTTTAAATCTATTAAAAGATAAAATGAGTCATCTTTATTTAATCATCCATTACTGCTAAATCCTAACGAACCCTATAAGCATCTTCTTTATAGATTCTACATCTATATATCGTAGATCTACAACCAATCTCCCCTTATTTCAATCAACTCGTCTAAAGTAAGATAAAAAGTTCCACGCATCCCTGCGGACGACCCGTACTCATTTCGGCTAGCTACAAGCGACATCGTCTTGATTATGGTTACTACACACTCTTCTTTCACACAAAAGAAATAATCAAATGGCGCCGTTGCCGGAGATACGTGCGTAAATTTTTTCTTTCTATTCGGGTTGAATTCTTATCCGATCCATATAATAAAAATAAAACGAAACCACATCTTGCATATTTAACGATTATTGAGAGAATTTTGTGACGGAATCTGCAGTCACAGGATTGAGGAAACAGAGATTCAGAGACATTCATCAAAGCCCAGAGGAGGAAAGGAGACCACTGAAGAAAACTCAGCAAACGAACACGTCAAAGCGCGGCGGAACCACGGCAATTGTATGCAAACCGCGGCGGAACCGCGGCAATTGTATGCAAACCGCTGCGGAACCGCGACGGACTTGTTGAGTTGGAGCTCTAAAATCTTTTGGTATATTCCTCATATTCTTCTCTCTCCTCTGAAATCGAATAATTTGAATTTTCTGGAGGATTCTTTGCAAAAAGCGCAGCTCAAAAATCTTTTTGCGGGTTGTTTTTGCATATTTTAAAAAACGGACTTTAAGGGACAATAACCCAAATTCAGATTAGGTGGGGATTCATCACCCTTCCTAGGCCCCACAAATCGCAAACGTGCATGCGCATAAACGTACATTAATAAAAAATATATAGACTAAGCCCTAAAGACCGTCGCGCTCAAATTAGGACAGAGGAAGGTCATGGGTAATCTATCACTTATCCGCATTTCTTTTGTGGCGTCTAAGGCAAGTGTGACTAAGGAAAGTGGTTACTTAGTTAGGCCCTCTATTTCGGTGATTCGTATAGCGGATACCTCCCACTTACCTGGTACTTACCTGGCCACAAGAGTAATAAAGAGATGGTAGAGAATTAATTCTGCGGCTTGTCCTTTGGAAGTCTAGGAACGGTCTAGTGCTTGACCTAGGTGACCTTAGTTCTAGGTTTGTTTGTGCATTTTGTGATTTTTTAGTCAACACTCAAGTCCTTCTTTCAAAACAAAATAATCCAAATAAAGCTTAAATCATAACCATTTCACCCTCTTTCTTTTTCACCTTCTTATAATGGGTAACCCAAACAGACGAACACTTGCCGAGTTTTTCTACCCAGAACCAGATATTTCTTGTTTTCGTAATTGCTTCGGTCAAAAATCCGACTCTACCATGTCTTTAAGAGATTGGATAGTGCAAGCGGAAAGAAACGGTTGGACACCTCACTCCAGGTCCTATCAACCACATCAAAACTCAATATCTTCTTATGTTGATAATCCGTTTAAAGCAAGTGAGGGAATTTCTAAACGCATGTCCATCGCTGCGTATATTGCGAGGGCTGAAAGTCAAAGTTTCAACCCCATCAAACCGTTAGGACAACATACACCATCATTTCTTGATGAAAGTATTGCTACTTGTTTTGCGGCGTATATGACATCTGTTGCCGACTACCAATCTCAATATTTTTCTTATCACAATGTTGATCCTACTCCTGACCATTTTTCACAATCATTCGATTCATATCAATCCTACCCGACTTTTACACCTTCTCTAGACATTCTTCTGAACAGTCATTTTGGAGTTTCACATATCCACAAGAATTTCAACCTTCTTCTGAAACCCCTTCCCAATCCATGTCTAAAATTGAAAGGTCATTGGAAGAATATCTAGTAGTGTCGTGTCGGGTAGAGGAATTGAATGCATCCATGGCCGATCTCATACAACCCAATGAACGAGCAACTAGTTACCAACCAGCTCAAAAATTTTCAATGTATGATACAGCAATAGGATAAATTAAGAATTTGGGTGGTGAGAAAGAGCAGTACACCCTTCCAAAAAACCTCCCCATCCCAAATTGAAATTCACAACTCTAGTTTCACAAATCTATCGAGTACACCAAATGATTCACAAATTGATGATAGAATGTTTGATGAGTTGTGCGACTTTGTAGTGTTCGATTTACCCAATTTTGAAGGGTCCAATTCAAGTGAAACCACACCCAATCCTTTTGATCTCTACACCTCTACTCTAGAACCAAAATTGATTGAAAACCATGCTTTTAATGAGGTGTTTGAGAATTTTAATCTTCACTTGATTGAGAATATTGATGCCGGGAATATTTTGGATGATGAACCCACAGTTTTGGATGAGTTTTTCTCATCAATTCATCTGGTCCTTTCACTTCCCTGTGAACATCATCTCTAACCATTAACTATTTTTCCGGAACCCTATATGCGTCTGGAAATTGATGATCAATGCATGACCGAAAAGCAGAACGATATTTAGCCTACATTTCCCACATCTGATTTTGCAAAGCTCGACACCCAAATTTGTTTACCCATTTCATCATCCACTTTCTTTGGTTCTTCTTCTAATCTTCCTTTAATTCTATCGAGTGTTGATGAATCACACTCTGATATTTCGAGTTCGATGATTCTTGAAAGACAACTTGATTTAGATTCCTTTGAGAATAAGGTAGATGAGATTTTCGAGTCTCCTACCTCCATAATTTTTAACAAATCAAGTATGTTGAATCCTGCGACACTAATTGATGTTGAAACGTTCACTCGAATTATCGATAAAAGTTTCGAAGATATTTTCGCCGACGAACTCGCATTCCTAAACGACACGGATTTTGTTATGAATCAACCTCCACCCGAAGAAATTGAACCGCCACCCTTTCTCCTTATAAAATACGAGAATGCAAATATTCCACTCATTCCTAATCGTTCACATTCTCGTTTTTATCTACCATCACTGTTTCGTCTCTACCAACCGAGACGTAAACCCGTTCTATTACACTTCTTATCTCCTCCCCACTTCTTGTCTACATATAATATGATTTTCTACCAACCATATTGTTACATTGATAAAATGTTTGAATGGTTGGTGTTGACTTTTGGTCTTTGTAAAACTTTATATTGATCAACAACTTTACCTTCTTCTTTATAATTTTAAAATGCTTAATACTGTTTTACTCAAGTTTGGGGGGGGGGGAATATTTTGGCTCTTGAAAGAAAATAATTTTTATAAAATTATGAGCCAAAAATAAGTTTGGGGGAGGATTTCACTATTTATTAATTCATATCCCCGTTACTAACTTTTCCTTCCAAGTCTACAACTTTTTTAAGCTTCACAGATGATATCAGTGAGGACACTGCTGCAAACAGATTTGGGAGAGATTTGTGTTTATTCACGCATTATTTTGCAGTATCATAAATATAAGCACAAATTTTTTTATTGATAATGATAGTTTGAAAGTGAAAAATTACATATGAAATATAGGAATAATTTAAGAAAAGCAAGAAAGTTGGATGTTTTTTAAAACGAAGCTAGAAATAAGTAGTTAGAGCCGTTGTCCCAAGGGTTAGTAAGATGTAGGAAATTACTAATCTAAGGATAAAAATAAGTCTGAAAAATAGTCCATATTCTTGAGGCCATACATTTGAACGTAGATACCCTACTATATGCACTCGCACACATCTTGAAACTTGAGATAATAGAGGATACCTTGAAATGCTCTTGTCTAAAAGCCTTGGTATGAAGAAAAATATAAATATAAATAAAAAATGGTGAAGAAAAATGAACACTGGTTTTGTAATTGCTTAAGACAGCATTAAAAAAATATAGTGTGGGTGTTTTATCACCTAGTGCCTTAGACCAACTGGTTTGAGAGTCACTGCTAAAGCTTAGGTGTTGCAAGATGAGAATAATTACGTCTAAATAAGCAAACACATTTGGTAATCAGTTGGTTAGTATCTCAAGAAGTACTAACGATCGCATGAAGGATGTATGAGCAATTCAATCTAAAATATTCACCGACTAAAATGTACTAAGGAAGATGGACAAGTATATGATAACTTAAATTGAATTGTCTACGTGTAGAGATGTCTTTTACACACACGTTGGGGTATATGATCGATGTTTGGAAGAAAGGTAGGGAGGAAGACTAAATGCGATATTTTATTGAGAGATGGGGTGATTTCTAATATCTTTTCACGACCATTAAGATAGGGCTCATAGAACTGAAAAGCAGGTGTAGTTGGAAACTTTTTGTTCCCGCCAAAATTTTCGGTCAAGAGCTACTTGTTCCCTTACAAAAAGGGGGAGAATCCTCAAAAAACAGGCATCACGTGTAAAATATGTGGGTGCACGCATGCAAAACATATGAGTGCTGAAACATAAATCACCAATGGCCAAATGGGCATCACGTGCTCACACGTGACCAGGCCTCACGTGCAAACACGTGACCTTTTTTATGGGCAGATTCTATCTACGCCTGAATGCCTAATTGTTAAAGCCACGTGCCCACACGTGTTGGGCTCTTAAACCCACTGAATTAATAGAATTAAAATTCTAATGAAAAGCGGCAAGGAAAACCCTCAAAGGGGAGTCACGTGTCAACACGTGACCGGGTCTCACGTGTGGATACGTGACCCTTTGCAGCAAAGCCTATAGGCGCGGAATAAAATAAACAATTGGAAATTCTTAAACAGTGGGTCACGTTCCACCACGTGATAGGGTCTTAAAACTCTCTGAGTTAGTGGAAAGAAAACCCTAAATGGGGCATCACGTGCCCACACGTGACAGGGGGTCACGTGCCAACACGTGATAGGTTCCTAAGATCTCTGAACTAATAGAATTAAATTCTGATTAAATGATCAATCAGTGGGGTCACCTGCCAACACGTGATAGGCCCTTAAATCTTTTGAACTAATAGAATTAAATTCTAACTAAGGGAAATCAAAAACCCTAATATTTCTCTGGATCTTTCCAAACAAAAAGGATTGGGCTCTGTCACGCCCCGCTTCCCAGAGTACGCTAAGGTAGGCACGTGACATAGCCAACCATGCTACCTGTGGATAAGAATTATCCTTCCACAGTCACATTACGGCTGTAGAGATATCAAGAACAAAAATAAAACTATCTAGTACATGTCCATAAGCCAAAATAAAATGAGTCAAGAATAAATAATGTGGAAGCAAAAGATCCAATACAAGAATAACTGGAATGTATATCCCATAATGCGGGCTCACATCAGGAATAAAATACTGAAAAGTAAAAGAACTAACTACTAAAGAGTCCTCACTGATCAGCCTGCTGGCTGAAGTACTCCTGCTCGGACTGCAGCAAAGGTACGGAATCTAGGCCATGCAAAACCCAGACGTCAGCGCGTCATGTCATCAAGCAACAAAATATAAACAGGGTAATGAGACATGCAAGTATAATCATAAATGGTAAAGCGGGTGTAACAGCAATATAAATCAGGGCAGTGAAGGATAGTGTGCTGTGAGTAAACTAAACTGGTCTATTGGGTTATCTACTTTCAAGTCTTTGAAATCAGTCTGATGAATCATCGATGTAACTCAATAGTATCCCGTGCGTGCCCGGGACCACGGTCAAGATTCTCGGGCTGAATCCGAGACGTGCCGCTAGGCAGTAAAAGGGTAGTATATAAAGATGAGTGATGTCAGCATCATCACCCCAGGGCTGGCCTAGCCCGTAAGACTGATCAGAACAGGTATAGAACTGTCGAGTTACAAGTCAGGTTTCATCATTGATTTCCCCATACCCCCAAGTCAAAAGTGTTCAAGTCAGGTATTCAGTGATCTAAAGTTAATGCCAACACAGAATCAGGCAGGTACAGGTTTGTCTGGATAGACAACAGGAACGGTCCGTAAGGACAGCAGGTCAGGTTTGTTGGCATTAGACACAAGATCAGGTAACAGGTAAAGCCATGGTACATCAAGGCAAGTCAAGTAATGTATATAGGTGTCAAGTCATGTCAAGAGTTGTATGGTACCATGTCGGGTCAAGTAATAAGCGTAGCAAGTCATGTCAGGGTGTACAAGATATCATGTTGGTGCTCATAATCACTAGCATAAGCATGGGTATGCAAAATAAGCATGTACTAATAGTATCAACAATCCGGAACTTGTAACGTGAAATGCAATCAGGTACAAATTAAGGTATGAAGATGCACAGTTATCAGTTTAGGTTTAAGGGATAGTTTCAACATTACATGAATACAGGGTAATAAATATGGATGTTAAAAATCAAGTTAATATGTATTAAGAGATGCAATGATTTTTATAATATGTTCAATGGATGCAATTATAACTAAAACAGGTTAAAAATGCACACGGGTGTCCAATAGATTAAAACTATAGAAAGAGTACCATAGGCTATGTAAATAGTTACTATGTGATTTAAAATATAAATGTGGTTACTAGGTTTAGTAAACTAAATACAACAGTTAGGTTTCAAGTTCTGAATCTAAAATATGTAAACGCAACATCGCACTGTTAACTTGGAACTCATGACTTTAGATTCTATCTATAGATTTAATATGAAATTCAATAAATAAATATTGGAATATTAGGAATAGCATGTAGCAAGTTTCACTTGCCTCGACGGATCGCGATACGGCGTACGGAACGTCACACGTCGGCGAGAAAAGTCGCGACGCGCGCACGGTACACGGAAAGAGTCCAAACAACGCACGATGGGATCACACGGGTCAGATGTCCTCGCTGAGTCGTCGGGATCGTCGTCGGCACGGTCGGATTACGGCCAACCAAGAAAATAGTAAGCATATATAACGGAAAAGATGCATGGAAAAAGAAAAGAGAAGAATGGAAGGAGAAAGGAGAGGAGGGAGGAGACTCACTGTGGTTTAGAAGGGAGTTGTGAGGTGTCGACAGCGTCGACGGAACTCCGGCAATCTACAGAGGTACTTCTCTCTTCTTTTTTTTTTAAAAACAGAAAAGAAAATTAAAATTAAAGAAGAATAGAAAGAAGAAGAAGATGGAGACTGAGAGAGAAGGGTTGCTCACTGGGGTTGGGAGAAGGCTAGGATGTGGTTGCAAGGTTGGAAGTCGTCGGCTAAGGATCTCCGGCAAGACGACGGCAAGGCAGCAGCGTTCAAGGTTACAGGGAAAGGCCTCGGGTGCTAGGGTTTCTGTGCCGGGGAGTTCTGGTGTAGGTGTAGGGCTTGGGAATGAGAAAGAGGGAGAAAAAGATGGCGAGGAAGAGGTGAAGGCTCGGTTGAGGTGAGGAGGTGATGAGATGAAGGAGTTAGGGTTAGGGTTTCGAGGAGGCGATGAGGAGTTTATGGGTTCGGAGGAGAAGCTGTGGGATTTAGAAAAAAAGAAGAAGAAGAAATATACGAAGGAAGGTGACGGGATCCGTTGGCGGTGACGAGAATTGAGGAATGCACAGTGATCGCGAGATCTGAGAGAGAGAGCGCGAGAGGAGAGAGAAAAAGAAGAGAGAGAGAGATAGAGAGAGAGCTGCGTAGCAGGGAAGGAAAGAGAAAGGGAAAGAGAATGAGAGAGGGGGATTGAGAGTGGGGCCGGCTCAAAGCAAAGGAAAAATTTGATTGGTTAAGGAAGAAAATAAGAGAAAAGATAGACGAGAGGGAGAGAGATTTGGTGGTGGGGCCCAGAGCAAGTAAAGAGAGCCCTGATTGGCTCGGGCAAATTTTAATAAAATTTATAAAAGATTTTTAATATTTTAAAGCAGGATTTCATTGGCTGGGGAAAGAAAGAGAAAAGATTTCCAACTTAAAATATTTTCTTATGCTGATAAAATATTTTAAAACTGATTAAAGAATTTTAAAAAAATAAATAGGATTTGGCGGAATACAAAATATTTCAGAATTGCGCCCGGGTTGGGTCCAAAAATTTGAATTTGAAATATGAAAATTTTTAGCAAGTTCCAAAAATTAAAATGAAGGATTTTGTAACAGAAAAGCATACCCCCAAGAACGGACGCACGTACGTGCGCGTAGCCGTCCAAACACGTCCGTTTCACTGAACGGGACGAGAACACGATGCAAGGACGCTACCACAGAGTTAGAGGTATCAAGCAGGCCATGTCATGTATTTTTAAATTATTTTAAGTGACCTAAATTTTTATATGCAAAATATGTAATGTCGGGATAATCTATAACTAGGAAACAACAAGCTCAGGTAAGCGGGTCGAATATAAAGTAACTGCCATTCACAACCAAACATGATAAAATAAATACCACAAACCACACATACGACAACAGAGATTGGTATAATTGAACTCGGTTATTACACGCTCTGTAAAGAGGAGCACTGTTGGATTAAATATCCAATGGTGATTAAAATCGCCAATTTATAGAAAGATTCTATATAAGGAAATATTTTCCTAAAATCTTCCAGGAACAACAAATAAGATATCTTTTGGATTAAAAATCCAATGGTGAATAAAATTCACCGAGTGATCTAAAAGATCATGTTGGTTACAAAATCTATCAAAATCTTTCAATGAAAGATTGACTAAACAAACTGATTCTTTTCTTTCTCCTATAAATAGGAGCCAAAGGGGGAGCCAAAGGGGGAGAAAGAAGGGGAGATGGAATAACAGAGAGAGAATACAAAAGAAAAGAGAATTTAATTCTCCAGAGAGAAAAGAAGGTCTCTTGAGAAAAGAAAGAAATCCTAGGTGAGAGACATCCTATAAGCTCCCACAAAATAAAAAGAGAACTTAATTCTCAAACTAAGAGTTTAACTCTTCTGCATAAGAACTTAGTTCTTTCTTTGGTTGAAGGTCTGCAGAAGCAGATCTCCCCACAAGTTGAGAGTTTAATTCTCATCGAGGAGATTCTGCCATGCAGATCTAAAACCTAAGGGAGGACCTAAGTTCAGAGAATTTTATTCTCCCATCAAAGCAAATAGGAATTTAATTCCTCCAACAAAGATAGGGTTTAACCCTTAATATAAGAACTTAGTTCTTCTTCATGGTTGGAGATCTGCAGAAGCAGATCTCTCCATAAGTTGAGAATTTAATTCTCATCGGGGAGATTCTACCATGCAGATCCAAAATTTAGAAGGAGAATTGGGTTTAAAGAATTTAATTCTTCCAAATACATAGGAATTTAATTCCTTTAAATAAAATTAGGGTTTAACCCTACAAAAGAATTTAATTCTTAAACAAGGGATCTAACTCTCCATGCACGAAAAAGAAATCAGTATCCAACCTAATCACGTGTGTCCACGTGACTCCCCTCAATGGTTAAAAAAGAATGAATGAGATCAGGTCACATGCTCCCACGTGACCCTTGAACAGACTTCTCAAAATAAAGAAGGGCAGAACAGATTTTGGGCACTCTCACGTGTCCCCACGTGACCCCTGACAAACACCTCTTTAAAAAAAAGAAGATGGAAAGAACTGAAGAATTAAAATCCAATGCATGGGCGCTCTCACGTGTCCCCACGTGACCCCTAACAGATCCTTTTAATATCCAGTGCATGGGTACCCATCACGTGCCCACACGTGATGACCATGAAGACTAAAAGTGTTTAACACTTATTTGAATATTCTGAGAATAAAATAAAGGAATCTTGGCCCAATCCTAGGGCGCCTCACGTGTCCTCATATGAGCGCCTCATTTTTCTAGTGTTTAACACTGTTTTAAGCACTGCATCCTTAGTGTTTAACACTATTTTAAATGCATCACGTGGTAACACGTGATCGCCAAATATGTGCTAGGGTTTAACACTATTTTCAAATTGTCTTAGCCTAAATTGGCTAAGTTTTCCAGAGGCAGTACCCCTTTCTTTTGACTGAACCTCAAACACACTTTTGTCTTCCAAAATTGGTCATCTCATATGACATTCAAAATAATTCCCAGAGCCCTTTCAGTTAACTTTGGTTCGAGGGTACATCTCTTCATACCTCTGATACATGTCGTTGTAATCCTTCAATGTCTTCAGAGAGGTGACGGGTCCCGACAACCAGACATTCCACGGACTGTGGGGTCCTTAAGCCCATGGACTATGATGTCCTTAACCTTGGAATGTGGAGTTTTTAAACCCATAGACTATGATATCCATAACCTTGGACTGTGGGGTCCTTAAGCCCATGGACTATGATGTCCTTAACCTTGGACCGTAATGTCCCTAAACTAATCGACTGCAAAGTCCCTAAATTAAAACAATAGAGTTCAAATGCTCTTTTGTTGGATCTAAATGATCCTGTTAAGTTGATCTTAGTCTAAAATTAGACTGACGTATCCTTAACAAATTGTTAAGTTGATCTTAGTCTAAAATTAGACTAACGTATTCTTAACAAATGTTTAAGTTGATCTTAGTCTCAAATGAGACTAACGTATCCTTAAACCCAAACCAAAAACCAAATCTAAGAAAATACGGATTTGGACTAATTCACGCCCTACGGGCGACAACATAAATTAGTCTCCGTATACAATCCACGGGCAACCAAAAACAAAACAGACACACACGACATGAAGTGACCATCTGGAGAAGGAGAAAGTTGTTACCGTGATGCGGTAGCGTAATTAAATGTAGGGGCTTGCGCCTGCAGGGAAGAGCGTCCCCACAATCAAAAACCCCTCAAATGAGGGGGAATCTGACGAAATCTACTACAACGGTCGCATCCGTCCAAACCTTCGATACATGGTGCCATAAATCAACTTGGCATCTTCGGAGAGGTGGACGGATAACACCAATTAGCATCTGCCCTCGGAATTCAGGCCCTGACATCCCAACGTCTCGGTCACGTCTTTCGGCGGAAAACACTCTTATTTTCAAGTTCTTTTCTTTATAGTTCTTATTTTTGTATGTAACTTTCATTTTCTTTCTTTTATTATGGGATTTTGTAGGTTTAATCGACTGAAAACCCTCAGGAGACAACACTCCTCTTACTAGGGGCACCTGAAGGTTTAACGGCTTATTGCACGTGCTCGGTGCAATCGTATTTCCTACGAAAGTGTGTACTTAGTTCATTTTTCTTTTTCTTTATCTCCCTCTCTTGAATAATTAGTTTGCTCGGGATGATCAAAATTAAGTTTGGGAGTATTTGTTCAGTCAAAAATATTACACATTTGGTGGAATATTTTTCTTACTTTTGTTAAATACTTAAATGTGTTTATTGTAATTATGGAACATATTTGGATTTATCTGTAAAATATTCTTTATCATGTGTTTCTACATTATAATTAACATTATAAAGGAAAATATATGCATATAATATTTTAGTAATTAAAATATGCATATCATATCAAATATTCTAATCAATATTCTTAAAAAATATAATATCATATAAATGGTTAGGATAATATCTCAAAATATAACAAATATTACTAAACTATGAATTGAGATAGCAAATCGTAAAATCAATACTGGCAGAGACTCAGAGAAGATATAAAGAATCAAAACATCCTAATAATCCCCACGTGTCAACATGAGAACACAGAAGAAATCTTAAACCCTAACTCCACCAATCCACCGCCTAACCGCGGCCAACCCCCTATAATTGCAGCGAATCCATGGCCTTCCTATAGCCGTTGGATCTAATATTTTTGGTGGGTGATCACAATAGCAAATCCTAACATATGGGATCTAGGGTTTCTACTTTTGAGCTATAAAAAGGACCGGCTAAACTTAGAGAACCGTCACCTTTTGCACGAAGCAAATCATCGTGAAAGAACAAGAGATCCACGACAGGTCCGCGATTCGACGTGATAGAGCGACGTGAATATCGATGGAGCATTTACTTCCTATAATGTAGAGATCGAGAGCAATTTCTTCCTCTTGTAATCTAAATTCGAAGGATTTGTACTAATAACGTTGATTAATAAAGGTAGATCATTAGTTTAATTATTTCGCATTTATTTTCTGCATTTACATTATGATCTTCTTCTCTATGCTTTCTTCTGTTTCTCCAACTATGCGTGAGTAATTCTCCGCTTGATAGGGTTCGTAGGATTAGGGTAGATCAATGGATGATAAAATCCCTTAATTTAGTTTACATCTTATAATTTTTTTTATCAAAAGAATCGTTAATATCCTTACCGGGCGCACTACCAATTTATTGATAGTCTCGACCGCGATTTGAGATCAGATTAACAATTATTTTGATAAAGGCTAGACATTAATAGAGATCAATCCAAGGATAAGGGTTAAGAGTAGGGAAACCCTAGTTTCTTCCAAAAGAACCCTAATCCACATTCATCACTGTCGATCTAGTTTTAAATCTATTAAAAGATAAAAGGAGTTATCTTTATTTAATCATCCATTACTACTAAATCCTAACGAACCCCACAAGCCTCTTCTTTATAGATTCTACATCCGTATATCGTAGATCTACAACCAATCTCCCTTTCTTTCAATCAACTCGTCTAAATTAAGATTAAAAGTTCTACGCATCCCTACGGACGACCCGTACTCATCTCGGCTAGCTACTCGCGACACCGTTATTGATTGCGGTTACTAACTATGAACCCACTTCTTTCACAAAAAGAACAATCAATTGACCGAGCAGGGAAGCTGCTCGGTGGCCTCGAGATGAGGGCTTTGATCCTTGGTATAGATGGGTAGAAATCTACCCGCTAGGGATTGATCGGGCAGTGAAGCTGCTCGCTGGCTTCGAGATGAGGACTTTAATCCTTGGCGTTGATGGGTAGGAATCTACCCGTCAGGAATGGACTGGGCAGGGAAGCTGCTCGGTAGCCTCAAGATGAAGGCTTTGATCCTTAGCGTGGATGGATAGGAAACTACTTGCCAGGGATTGACCAGGTAGGGAAGCTGCTCGGTGGCCTCGAGATGAGGGCTTTGATCCTCGGTATGGATGGGTAGGAATCTACCCGCCAAGGATTGACCGGGTAGGGAAGATGCTTGGTGGTCTCGAGATGAGGGCTTTGATCCTTGGCATGGATGGGTAGGAAACTACCCACCAGGGATGGACCGGGCAGGAAAGCTGCTCGGTGGCCTCGAGAGGAGGGCTTTAGATCCTTGGCGTGGATGGGTAAGAAACAACCCGCCAGGGATTGACCCGGCAGGGGTGCTGCTTGGTGGCCTCGAGATGAGGGCTTTTTAGACTTTTATTCGCCTTCGTGGGGGCATCGTTCAATCTTCCATGACCCATAAAATCAGGAAGAGTGACCGTTGCGGATGACACGTGCTAGAAACGTGCCGGTGGGGTGTCATACTCCGAGATTCGCGTCGTTCAATCTTCTATTGACCGCTTAGGGGTTCATGAGGATTGGCATGGTCGCTACGTGGCAGCTCTATATTAGGAAATTGAAAATATCCCGCGATTCGCATCGCTGTGCGTATAAATTTCAGCCGTTGGAAGATTTTTGTTGAGGCTATAAATAGCGAAGGCGTGTTGGTTTCTTTCTAGCCTTGTGTTTTTGAAGATGGCCGGGTACATTTACACCATCATGGAGATCATTTCCCGTGACGACGTGTACCTCTACGACCCTGAGTGCTACGAGCAGACGTACCAATCAGTGATAGAGCGCGTAGAGGGCCACTTCGGTCGCCTACTCCCCCGGCGATCACCCCTCCTCCAATTTCTTATGTATGCGATTTGGAGGATGTCCCCAGGCTTGAACAATGCCCTATCCCCGCAGCTGAGGGACGAGGCGCTTGATAAGCTGCAAACGCTCCATCATCTCGGCCTGATCTTAAAGAGCAGGCGGGATCGATTTGTGGCTCTTCTTCTGGAGTGTTTTCAGAAGAGCCTGATCGTTGACTCTTGTCCGGCGAGTGCGGTCTCCAGCACTTCCGTGGCATCTCGGGTCCGCGAGCACCGTCAGAGGGAGCGGGCTAAAGAAGCTAGGGCTCGGTTGGCGGAGATTTTCTCGGAGTACCATCAACAATGCTTTCTTAATCTCCGGCCCCTTTTGTTGTAAATTATTTTTTGTAAGGCTGAGGAGCTTATAATACCCCTTAATGAATAAAATTCTTCTTTCCCGATGTGTTTTGTCTTCTTTTATCCCTTAGGAATTTTTACAAATATTCACAAAAACGAATCTAAGGATCTCGAAACCGACGAAGAGAACAAAATTTGTGGAAGAAGTCTCTTCTAACACAGAAGACTTAATAATAAAGAAAGTATTCATCGCTTTGAAAAGAAGAAAATATATTCACTTGTACAATTTTAGCTTCTCGGCGTTGTAAGGCCGAAGAAACTTGCGACCCCCGGCAACTTGCAAGCGATATGCTCCACCGGGCAATACTTCTGCTACGAAGAATGGGCCGTCCGAACAGTCCGTTGACGAGGCGCTGATATGTAGCCCGGCAATCTTAAGACCGAAGGGCATCACTTTATAGCAGTATACCCCCGATCCGTGGTGAACGCGGTAAGTTCTTCATCTGCCGGGTTCCTCCGGATCTGGTTGTAACCGGAGAAAACTTCCATGAGGCTTAGCAATTCATGGCCTGCCCGAAAGATAACTATCCCTAGGCTGATTCCGAGGCAACGACCATAATTTTCCCGATCTTTAATTCCCCGGGAGGAGGCTGGTTCTCATGTTCTCGATCCGCTTGCCGCTTGTCCTGCAGGTACTTCGCCAGGTGGCCAGAGCGGATCAACTCCTCGATGTAGTCATGGAGTTGTTTGCAGTTTTCGGTCGGGTGACCTTGCGACCTATGGAAGGCGCAGTACGGGCCTCGGAAATGCTTAGCCGCTCTATGGGTGACTGGCGGGAGATTGAAGAATCTCTCGCCCTTCGCCTCCTCCAACAGCTCAGTCTGGGAGATGTTAAGAGGAGTGTACTCCTAGAACTTCGGGGAGTGTGGCTTTGGTCGGTCTACCCTCTTCTTCTATTCTCTGCCCTTCTTCTTTTGGTTGGCTTGGTCGCCCCGAGGCAGGTTGGCGTTCACCTCCGACTCGAGTTGAATCTCTCATTCGGTCCAAGCTTTTACCTCGGCTATGGACTTAGGTTGCGCTAATGCAAAAGAGCGGAGCCACTCTTTGTGCCTAAGACCCGACCTTAGTGCGGTGATGACAGTTTCATCCCGGTGCTTGGGGACCTCGAGGAAAGCATTGTAAAAGCGAGTGACGTATCCCTTAAAGGATTCCTTGTCCCCGCTCTTTATGGTGAAGGGGTAATCGACAGTCCTCTTCTGTCGTCAGTTTCAGACAAAGTGACCGAGGAACTGGGTGGCCAGTTCATCAAAGGTAAACATGGAGTATGGTGTGAGTCCTCGGAACCAGTCCCATCCAGCCCGGATGAGGGTGGCGGAAAAGCTCGGCATTGGGCAGCGTCGGAGTTATCCTGGAAGCTCATGTCCGCTGTAAATGCATCTAGATGGTCCTTCGGGTCGGATTTCCGTCGAAGAGGGTCACCTTGGGCGGTTTGTTCCTGGATGAGACATGCTCGGCCAGCAGTTCCTCCGTAAAGGGTTTTGTCAGCGAATCAGCGGAGTATCGGGCCCCTCCGCCGAATGCTTGGCCATCCCGGTGTATGCCCTCGATTTTCTTCTCGAGAGCTTTAAGGCGGTTGTGGTACCCCAAGGATTCAGCACAGTTAGAGTGGTGGCCATTTCCACTCCTGGTCTGCGTGGTAGTGCGGCTTTGATTCCACTCTATCAAATTTCTCAAATCCTCAGGTGATGTCGTTTTGGAGCAGCCTTGACGCGAGTTGTTTGCGTGGTCCCAGCGAGGGAGAAGGCGTCGGTCACGCCTGGAAGCAAGCGAGCTGACCAACACCTTCTCAGGTGGCGCGGGAGCACGATGGGCATCGTGGTGATGGTCACTTTCCAGGGACCGCGGCGTAGAGCCGTGCGGCACCCAGCGGGTCATTGAATCGGTCGCCGCGTGGGAGCTGAGGCTGCCGGAGTCGGCGTGCCTGTGTTCGGGGGCATCGAGGGGAGTAATGTTATCCTCTCTTCTGCCGACGTCATGATCCGTGGGAGGGGAACTGCGATCTGGGGGGCTAGGTCCGCCGCTTGAACGCGAATGAGCACATCCACCATTGACGTGAGTCTGTCGGTCCGGCTGGATAAGGCGACAATGGCGTTGGGAGGAGGAGACGAGCCGCTCCTGCCTCCGTTGTGGGGGAGGCGGCGACTTGTACTGGGATCGCCACAGTTCTCGCTCGTCATTAGGTCGAAAACAGAAGATCAATTTTGATGGGAGGAAGAAACTTATAAGCGCTTTCCACAGACGGCGCCAACTGATGGAGGTCTGGATCTCCTTCGGATGTGGCTCATTTATTCCATCATCATAGAGTCCGGGACACGTCACCTACCACATGTCGTAATCTGGAGACACCGCTTGTGAGCATCCTCATAAATAATCAAATTAAATTTAATCAAATCTAAATCTTAGCAATCTAATTAAATCTAAATCTTATTATTAACACTCTCCCTCAAGTTAGAGCATATATATCACATATACTCAACTTGGTATAAATAAACTGCACTCGACTCCTTCCCAAAGGCTTGGTGAATAGGTCAGCTAATTGACAATCTGTTTTCCCATAGACTATATCAATGATCCCTTTTTCAATCTTTTATCAAATAAAATAGCAATCTATTTCGATGTGCTTTATTCGTTCGTGAAAAACTAAACTGTTGGCAATATAAATGGCAACCTTGTTATCACAATAAAGTTTTACCGGCTCCTTAGATTGATAACCAAGTTCTCGAAAAAGAGAAACTATCCACACTAGCTCACTCGTAGTATTGGTCGTGGCTCTATATTCTGATTCAACACTTGAATGTGAGAAAACATTCTGTTTCTTGCTTTTCACGAGACCAAATTGTCTCCAACAAATACACAAAAATATGTGATAGATTTTCGATCACTTGGTGATCCGGCCCAATCCATATTTATAAATCATGTAACTTTAGAATGACCAAAATTCTTATACATAATACATTTCCCTGATGTAGCTTTCAAATAACAAAGGATACACATAACTGCACACCAATGTGAATCTCTAGAATCCGCCATAAACTGACTAACTATACTGACATGAAAAGAGATGTCAGTCCTTGTCACAGTCAAATAATTAAGTTTACCAATAAATCTACGATATCGTCCTGGATTGATAAGTGGCTCCCCCATCCTGGATATAGCTTGACATTAGAATCCATAGGCGAGTCAATAAGCTTACAGTCAGACATTTTTGTTTCTTTAAGCATATCAAGAACATATTTCCTTTGAGTTACAAAGATACTGCCGGGAGGAGAAGAACGTGCTATCTCGATACCAAGAAAGTATTTCAACTCTCCTAAATCTTTAGTACTGAACTTCTTCTGAAGATAAGCTTTTAATTCAGTAATACCTTTTGCATCGTCGCCTATGATCACAGTATCATCAACATAAACAACCATCAAAATTCTGCAGCCTTCTCGATTTCTAAAGAAAACTGAATGCTCATTGTTGTTTCTGCATAACCCAAACGCTTGAACAACGCTTGTTAGTCTCACAAACCAAGAACACGGAGACTATTTGAAACCATATAAAGATCACTGAAGTTTACAGGATTTACCAGACTTCCCCTGAGCAACAAAACCAGGTGGTTGCTCCATATATACTTCCTCTTTCAAGTCACCATGAAGAAATGTATTCTTCACATCAAGCTGATGTAGCAACCAATTATACGTGGCTACAAGTCTGAGAATAGCCCTTGGGAACAAGTCTGAGAATAGACCTTGGGAACAAGTCGGACCTTCAAACGAGCTAATGAGCCGTATGGATTAAGCTTTATAGTATATACCCATTTGCAACCAACTGCTCTTTTTCCAACAGGAAACTAGGTAAGGTTCTACGTACCATTCAAGTGTAAAGCTAACATTTTTTCTTCCATGGTTTTCCTCCATCCGGGATGAGCCAGAGTATCAGTTGTAGAAGAAGAAATAGCCTGCACTAGAATAGGAAAAGCCAGTCATTCCTTCTTTTCAGAATTCTGACTTTCTTTATCCTTAACCTCACCCGACCCGAGCTCTCAAGCTGATAAGCCCTTCCTCCTTTGCTTTGGCGTGATCACCTGTCTCGCCCGAGCATCAGGATCCATCGTGGTACCTTTCTTCCTTCGCCATTAATGTTAAGGCTATGCCATCCTAAGGTGCTGCTAAATGGACCCTTCTCTCGCTTTTTTCGTAGTAGGCATAGTTCGCTTGTCTAGTCTGAAAGTGATCGATTGTTCTTTCGAAGAGCCCAGGACCTTTGAATTTGTTTATTAGAGTGGGAATTCAAAAAAAATCACAAGAATCAACAACAACAACAATTGTTTTATACGAGAGAGAAATTCTAGCATATGAGACATAATCTGATGGAGGTTAGCAAGAGGTTTAGTAGTACGGGCACCTTTGCGAAGGGCAATTGAAAAATCAAGATCAGTCTGAATCAGATTTGAGTCCAGAACAGGTGTAAGTTCTTTAATGACTGGAGGCCTCTCTTCCTCATTTTCTTCCACCTGAGTTAGTTGCTTAATTAAATGATCATCTAGTTCTTCCTCATTTTCTTCCACCTGAGTTAGTTGCTTAATTAAATGATCATCTAGTTCTGAAGTATTTGGTGCCACTAAGACACAAGGATTGACTAGAGAAGATTTGACAACAAGAACATCATTTTCATTAATAGGAAAATCCTCTCTAAGTGATTGAGTTATTACATTAGTACCAAAGAAAAGGGTACTTTCATGAAAGGTTACATCAGCACAGACGAAGACTCTATTGAGTTCTTTCCTATAACATTTGTATTCCTTTTGACTCCGAAGATATCCTAAGAAAACACACTTAATGAACTTGGAATCGAGCTTTGATAAGCCGGGTTAATGATTTTGGACAAAACAATTACAACCAAAAAACGTAGAGGAAGAGAAAATAATGGTTTAGAGGAAAATAAAATAGAGATTGAAATTTCTCCCCATAAGACTGAGCTTGGTAGACGATTGATAAGATGGTAAGCAGTGAGAATGGCACCATCCCAAAAACGTTTAGAAACATTCATATAGAATAAAAGAGAACGTGTGACCTCCAACAGATGTCTATTCTTTCGTTCAGAAATACCATTTTGTTGAGGTGTATAGGGACACGAGGACTGATGTATATTACTAAAGGTGTCAAGAAACTGAGTAATTTTTTTATTAAAGTAATTATTTACATTATCACTTCTCAGAGTTTTGTTATTAATACCAAATTGACTTTGCACCCCAGTAACAAATGTTTTAAAGGCATTAAAGACTTCAGTTCTAAATTTCAACAAATATAGCCATATCACTCGAGAGTAATCATCAATAAAAATAACAAAATATCTAAAACCACGGTTTGGCGTAACGGGACAAGGTCCCTAAATATTAGAGTACACTAAATCAAACAATTTCTCGGCACGTTTATTGACTCTAGACTGATAGAGAGCACAAGTGTGCTTTCCCATCATACAAGCGACACACTCTAATGATGACGAACCAGATAAAGTGCGAACTAATTTCTGTAAGGTAGACAGACCATGATGACCTAAGCGACGACGGTTAACCAGTAGATCATTATTTATCGAGCATGCGACCTTTAGTAGTTGTCCGTCAAAATAATAAAGGCTTCCAAGTTCACGTCCTGAACAAATCACCTCCTCCGTTTTCAGATCCTACATGAAACAATCAAAAGAAGAAAAGATTATTCAACAATTTATAATATGAACAAGTTTACTTACAGACATTAGGATAAAAGGAAATGAAAGGACATATAATGCTGATGATAATGACAGAGATGAGGTAAAAGAAATAACACCAATATCCTCTACTTTAGAGATTGAACCATCTACAAGTATAATACCACCTGTAACAACCCTAAACTTTCTGTACAGAATTTTTTTCAAAATACAGAAAACAGTACCTAAGCCTGAGCTCAAGTTATAAATTTAATTTTCTTTTGAACAGCAAGAAAGCACTTGTAGCTCATTGGTAAAGCCTTGCACTACTGTGACGTAGCCTCTGTATTCGAATCACCCCAGCAACATTATTTTTTTGAAATTTTTTTTAAACTTTTAGAACCTCAAAAGTTTGCACGTGCTTTGCATGTAAAATGAAAATTTACACAGAAAATAAACATGTACACTGAGATATACCAAGCGACTAGGACACGTGGCCAATAGTTCTATCACCAAACCTTACTTGAAACTGTTACACTTTCCTTCTATAAATTTTGAGGACGAAATTTTTATAAGGAGGGTAGAATATAACAACACTCAACTTTCTGTACAGAATTTTTTTCAAAATACAGAAAACGGAACCTAAGCCTGAGCGCAAGTTATAAATTTAATTTGCTTTTGAACAGAAAGAAAGCACTTGTAGCTCATTGGTAAAGCCTTGCACTGCTGTGACGTAGCCCCTGTGTTCGAATCACCCCAGCCATATTATTCTTTTGAAAATTTTTCTTTTAAACTTTTAGAAGCTCAAAAGTTTGTACGTGGACTGCACGTAAAATGAAAATTTACACGGAAAATAAACATGTGCACTGAGATATACCAAGCAGCTAGGACACATGGCCAAGATCCCACCACCCATCACCGGAATTTGGCCGGAGAGATCCTCAATAGGACCGGTACCGCTGAGCCCCCCGTAGGGGATACTCTCTAAATTTTAACCCTACACCCCTTGGAATCCCCCACTACTCCTATGCTGTTTAATTTCTCTATATATTTTCAGAGAATTAAAAATGGGCATTAATCCACATTTTAATGCACATTTTAATTCTATTCTTCATTACCCTAAACCCTAATTTTCCGTATAAATACCACACCACATTTCACCTCCCCTCATTCATAATTTCATTACAAAAACTCTCTAAAATTTCCAAGTCCCAAGTTGTACAAGTGGAATTAGCAAGAGGCGAAGTTCCGACGACGTTTCGGGGAGATTCCGGCGACGAAACAACACCCCAACGGTTCCGAGAGCTTCCTCTTTCTCCCCACTTTCTTTATAGCCAGTAACTCCCTTCACCCTTCCTCTTTTTCTATTCTAAAATTTCTCCTTTTCAAAACACGTCGGAAACGGGGTTATTCCGGTTTCCGATTCTCTTTTCTTTAAAAGTCTAATTTTCTCTTAATAACAAACCTACAAATTTTTAATAGATTGTTTAGTAATCATTAAGAAACACATTAGAATAAGTTTCATCTCAAAAGAATCTATTATGCAATTTTTATCGTATTTTTACGGTTAAATACCATATACTTTACTTTCAACACAATTCAACATATTTCCTTATACTACCTTTAGGTAACTCACGGGTAATGACCTACCTCATCACAACACACATCTTTGACATAGTAGGATGAATTTTAGAACAATAGTTTGTGGGAAAATATGAGATTATGAATAAATACCTTAAACATTCAAAAACCGTTTTCTTTATAAATTGTGTTAATTAAACTACTTGCAATTGCTCCTCTACAACCCGTTTTGGGGACCCCGATCGGGATGGTGTGGATTATTACACATCCTCGGGCCTAGTAGAGCGAGATGCAGACCTCTGAAAGGAGCATTCGATCTCGATGGAATTTTTAAGAAAATGAGATTTCTACAAAATAAATAAAATTTATTTTTATTATATATATATATATATATATGAATATTATCAAAAGATCTATTTTAAATATATTATATAAATATTCCATGTTTTCTAAATTAAAAGAAACACAATTTCATGAAACTACCATTTCAATTCAATACAATTCCAATATTTCATTGAAATACCGCATACAATGAAAACTAGGTTCAACTCACTAGAAAATTTCATTTTTATAAAAACTATATCTAGGAAAACCCTAAATACGATAATTAAATACTTGAGGTGTATTTTGAAATTATATCAAAACTATTTTTACATAAAACCCACTCAAGTTATACTAAATTACAATAAGGACCCTAGTAAATATAGGTTTAAGCGGAACCAGTTCTCTTGAGCTTCAGGGAGCCGGAGAATATGGGTGCTTACCTATCTAAGGTAGAAAATCTAACAACGGTGTTATCAACACGGTTAATGTTTTGGGAAAAAACACAAATCCTGCCGTCCATGTGCAGCAGTTACCGATAACACTAAAAACTAAATCAAGACTTCAATTTTGTTTAAAAGTCTGACTCAGTTCGATTCACGGTCAAGTATGAATCAATCCATCTGACTTGAATATGATTCAAGTATAACTGCAATTCAACATGAATCTGTCTACAGAACTCAATCTATATCAATCTGACTCGACTGAACCGAGCCATGGATATACTCTGTTTACATGTCTATCCATTTATATCCATTCCATTTACATGATATCATGGTTTCGGCAAGTCGTACAATCTATTACACAAAACAATACAAAATACATTACGGGGTTTATAAAGGGGTAGACTGGTACGGAATCATGTTAAAGATGGCACGAGGTGGTCACTAAAAGACGTAATTATATTCATGTCGTTGTTCTGTGGTATTATCGACGGAGCCTTGTGCTACGGGTTACCAAAGTCCACGGTGTAAGTTGGACTCCTCTCGTATACACTGGCATATTCTGTACCAGGCTACAACAACTACGTTAGTATAACAAATATAACATTATCTACTTCACCTTTTCTATTCTCTGTCTATTCTTCTTCTTCCTTTTTTGGGACTTACCGAGCGATTGTTCGCTGACAACATTCCTATTTCTCTTCTTCTTGGAATGTTTTCGGGTGGATCGGACTCACTAGACATCGAGACCAGCCAGGAGCACTTGGATTAGTTCACAGAAGACTCTGAGCATTGACCTTATTTGTACATACTTTACTTCTCTGTTCATGCTATTGTTTAGACATTGCATTACTGACTTGTATTTATATTCCAGTTGTACTTATAAAGAAATGTTGAATAAATAAAGTTGATGTTCATTTATATTCATATCTCTTGTGTACATTTTACTTTATATTGCTTAGATACGCTTAGCGTGTTTACTTCATAGTAAATACGCAGCGGACCTCGTCGCGCCTCCTTACCGTACACTGGGAAGCGGGACGTGACACCACCGGTATATGAAATTTTAGATAAGGAAGAGAAAACACCTTATATTCCAATCATATGATCTGATGCCCCCGAGTCA
This sequence comes from Agapanthus africanus, assembly GCA_030015575.1. Classification (NCBI taxonomy): domain Eukaryota; kingdom Viridiplantae; phylum Streptophyta; class Magnoliopsida; order Asparagales; family Amaryllidaceae; genus Agapanthus; species Agapanthus africanus. The sequence goes on from CM057343.1 coordinate 686,503,335, forward strand.
ATAATCCATGAGGATAAAGGTGTATGGGTTAGAAGACATGTATTACCTTTAGCCGAAACAGTAGTGGAGCTCGAGAAAATAGATACTGCAAGAAGAGACCTATGCCGCAATATCTACAGATCAGAAAGTTCAGAAGCACCATGAGAAGTAGAAGTGACAGGTGTCATGTTAGAAGTAGCCACTCTAGCATCCCACTGATGTCGAAGCTCTGGACGAGGCGAATAGCAAGTATCCTAAGTGTGGCCAGTCATCTCACAATATGAACAGAAACGATCTCCTCGTAACACCCTAGTTCATTTATGTCATATTTACTTGAGTATTTCTTAATCTTGTGGCTATTTCTTGATTATTATTTGTTTTGGGTGCGGATAGTGTTTTGGTATCTATCTTTAGTATCCGACCCGACCCGCATGCTTGAAATCCGTCTTGGTTCTAGATTACGTCTTATTCTTTCTAGTACAGAGGATCCGTGCACACATATTTGCTCAATATATCTGTATCATATATTTGGCATCTGCATATATTTTAAATAATATAATTATAACCAAATATAATATTTTTAATACTTAGCATGGCCTGCATCATACCCTATACCCTATGTTTGCTTCCGTATATCGTGTTTATGTCCCGTTTAGTGAAACGGACTCGTTTGGATCGGTACGTGCATATTACGTGTATCCGTTCTTAGGGGGTCGGCATTTTTTTTAACCGGACATCGCATTATCGTTTTGGTTGATACGTATATTATTCGTATTTTAAAACTAGATTTTTAGACACAGCCTGGGTATTTTTCAGAGTATTTTTGTATTAGCTATAAATCCTAGTTTATATGTTATAATATATTTTTAAAACCTGAAAATCTAACCTCAGCAAGTTATATACAAATATATATATATTTATTTAACTAAAATATTTTCTAAAATCCTCACTCTGTCTCTTTCTCTCCTCCCCTATATATAAATTTTGTTTTTTTAAACCTAACCCAAAACCAACAGCCTCTCTCTCTTCCTCACCTCTCTCTTATCCCCACCACGAGAAAACCAATGCCCTAACCCCAGGACCACCTTCGCCATCGCCACCACGCCGACCCCCTCATCACCACGTCCACATCTCCATCACCTCACCCTCTTCTTCCTCTCTCTCATCTCCCGCAAGAACCCAACTGCTCGTCGGAACCCAACCCAAGAACCCACGACGTCTGAGCCCTAGCCCCTCACCACCGATCATGACCTCACCCCCACCTTCGCCTTCGCCTTCGACCTCGACCTCCTCACCCTCGTCCTCGCAATCACTACCTCTACTTCCCTTCATCCCCGACGAACCAACAACCCCTACAGCCGACCTCGACCCAGATCTCACCGCCGATCGTCGGCAACCCCTCGTCGTCACCACCTCCGTCTTTTCACCTCTCTGCAAACCCCTAACACCACAACCACCACCACCATCACCTTCATCCCTGCACCTGCAACCCATCACCGAGAACCCTAACCCCGACGCCTCCTACAGAAACCCCGACCCCCATCGCTGGGACCTTCACCTCGTCGTCACCCCTCGCCTCCTCTGTCCCAGGACTTCAGAGCCAAACACTACAAACCCCAAAATTCTTCGTCTTCTCTTTTCTTTTCTTGATCCTTGGTTTTTCCGGTGATCGCCAGAATCGCGCACGTCGCCGACAATCCGGGCTACCCAGTCGTCGTCGTCATCCAGCGTAGTCACGTCCTTGTGTAGCCTGGTTCAGTTCTATACGTGTAACGATCCTGAATTTTCTGTATAATTTTTTTCTTTCTTTTTAAAGTACAGAAAGGAGTACCTTAGCCTGAGCACAATTTAAAAGTAATTCTTGTTTAAGAACAGCAAGAAAGCACTTGTAGCTCATTGGTAAAGCCTTGCACTACTGTGAAATAGCCCATGTGTTCAAATCTCATCAGTCACATATATTTTTAATGATTTTTTCTTTTAAAATTTTCGGAAGCCCAAAAGTTTACACGTGCACTGCACGTAAAATTGAAAAGTCTGAGAAAATTAAACAGGTGCTAAATGTCATATGACCAGACTAGGGCACGTGGCATTGATCCAAGACCCCACCCCACTAAGTGGACCGGTGAGATTGCTCCATGAGCCGGCGCCGCCGGGCCCCCCATGGGTAATGCCCTCTGACTCTGCACCCCAGTCCTTTAGCCTACCCCCACTACTCCTATGCTGTTTGATTTCCCTGTAAATTAACATACAGATTAAAATCACCCATTAATCCAAACTTTAATACATTTTAATTCTCTTTTCAATTCCCAAAACCCTAATTTTACCCTATAAACATAACATCCTACCTTATCCCTCCTCATTCTGAAATCTATTATCAAAAATCCTCAAAAATTTCCATGTCAAAAAAAAGTACAAGTGGAGTTAACTCTAGGTCAAGTTCCGGTAAGGATTCGAGACGTTTCCGGCGACTCCGCTATACCACAACGACCTCAAACTCTTCCTCTATCTTTTCTTAAACCAAACAACTAGTAATTCCCACCTCTATACATCTCTTTCTATTATAAAACTTCATTTTTTTCAAATCACATCGGTAAGTGGAGTTAAACCGATCTTTAAATTCTATTCTCTTTAGAATTGCAAATTTTCTTAAGAACCAATCAACCAAATCATCAAACCTTGCTTATTAATCATTAAACAATTTTTAGAAACAAGTTTCAATTTAAAACTCCTCTTTATTAAGTTTTTACGCTTAAATACCATGAAATTACATATAACATCAATTAATAATTCTTGCTTGTATTACCTTTAGAAAAATCTCACGAGCTAATGACTTACCTCTCACAAACACGCATCTTGACATGTCACGTTTCCCTTGAACAACAATATCATGTGGCAAATACGACTTTCAAATAAATACCTTAAACTATTAAAAACCGTATTCTTTAAATTGTGCCATTTAAATTCCTTACGATTGTGGCTCTACAACCCACTTTTGGAGAATCCGATTCGGTTGGTGCGGGTTATCGCACATCTATCGGACTAGTAAGGCGAGATGCAGACGTCCTTACAGAGCATACGATCTCGATGGAATTTTTAATGCAATTTTTAAGAAAAACGTGGTTTTCTATTTAATAAATAAATTTTATTTTTAATAATTATATATAAATATTATCAAACCAACTATTTTAAATATATAATAAATTCCATGTTTTTCTAAACAAAAGAGAAGAATTACAAGTTTCATGAAAATACCATCAAGATTCCATTCAAGTCAAGTTTACACTAAATTACCTTGAAAAGAGTGGTCACGTTCTTGTGTAGCCTGGTTCAGTTCTGTACGCACGTGGTTCGCATCGCAACGTTTACCCGACGTCGAACGTGGCGTACGCACTCCGTCGTGAGATCCGATCAGGCAAGTTTATCTTGCTACATGCTATAATACTATATATATATCCATATGAATAAAAATATTGCATGTAGTTTAATAATGCATCCCATGTTACCGTTTTACGATACCCGTATATATCCATACTGACAATTGTATATATAATTACATGCCGGAACACCCTGATGTATTTTCACTATTATATTATCATGATATGTTATCTAACTTGCATCATACATGGTCATGGATACATATATAGGTTATTACAGATAAACACATATGCATCCTGACATCAGTATTTTTTACCGTGATCCCGATATCGTTTACAGTTTTACTTTTGGTATCCATGTGATACATATGCACCACATGACTTGTCTTGATACACTACTTGACCTGTTACCTGATTTTGTTACTAATGCCGACAATCCTGATTTGTTGTCCTGACGGACGTAACCCGTTATCTATATAGACAAAACATGTACCTGTTTGATCCTGTGTTGGCATTAGTTCTATATTATCAATACCTGACTTGAACACCTTGGGGGTAAGGGAAAATCAATAATAAAACCTGACTTGTAACTCGGTAGTTCGATGCTTATACTGATTAGTCTTAACGGGCTAGGCTAACCCCGGGATGATGATGCTGACATCATTCGTTTGTACATGTTACCTATTTACTGCCTAACGACATGTCCCGGATTCAGCCCGAGAGTCTTAACCGTGGTCCCTGGCACGCATGGGATACTACTGAGTTACATTGACGATTCTATTAAACTGATTTCAAAAACTTTAGAACAGATAACCCAGTAGCACAGTTTAGACCACTCATCGCACTTCACATACACGTACACACCTCACTGTTATATTCATGTTGTTTATTTATATTCATGCATGTATATCTGGTTCCTATCCTGGTTATTATTATTGTTTGATATTATGACGCACTGACGTCTGGGTTTTGCATAGTCCAGATCCTCTATCTCTAGCGCAGGCTGAACATGAGTATTTTAGCCGTCAAGCCGAGTAGTGAGGATTGAGTTTAGTGATGTTTAGTCTAGCTTATTTTTCCCCGCACTTTTATTTCTTGATGTGAGCCCGTATTGGAACGTACTTCCAGATATTGTTATTTATTGGATTCATCATTTCTGCTTATATATTTTTCTTGACTCTTTATTCTGGTAAATAGACATATAGTAGATAGATTTTTTTACTGTTCTTGATATCCTATAGACAACCGTAATGTGACTGTGGAGGGATATTTGCCACAGGTAGTATGATTGGCTCTGTCACGTGCCGTAGTTAGCGCACTCTGGGAAGCGGGGCGTGACAGGATTTGTTTGGTACCAGAGCCATAGGATTTAGGATTAATCGAGTTTGGTTCTTTTGTAGTTGGGTATTAAACCCAACACACTAATCAGAAAACCCGTAATTAGGAACATGTACTGCCACATTACTATCTGGCCATTCTTGAATTTATAGCAATCTTGTTGTTGAATCCTATTTATCGTGCTAATCCTCTTCAGTGTCTTGGATTCAGAATGGCGGATAGAGATTTGCGGTCATACCATAGGCGTGTTGATAACGCCGTATTGCTTGGAGTTATACGTGGGATGCTGGAGAACCAGAAGCGGCAAACTGATCTGAATCAGCGGCAAGCCAAGGCCTTCAGGAGGGTCTGCAGACAGTCCAGCAGTCTGTAGACGCAGTAGCGGCCAAGCTAGCACAACGTGTGGGTACCGTAGCTGATTTCATGACACTTGGTCCATCCACATTTACTGGTTTAGAGGAGCCATTGCCAGCAGAGCAGTGGCTAGTTGACACAGAGAATCCGCTTGTCGCCGCGCAGATTCCAAATAATAAGAGAGTGGATGTTGTACGCATGCAACTGGTGGATTATGCCCGCGAGTGGTGGCTCGTGGAGGAGACCCGTCTGCCCAAGCCGATCAGTTGGGCAACGTTTTCGCAGAATTTCTTGCAGCAGTTCTTTCCGCAAACTGCTCAAGAAGAAATGAAAGAAAAGTTTAATAGCTTCAAGCAGAACAGTGGATATATGGATGCGCATGCAGCTGAGTGGACATGGCTCATTCGATTCCCTGGACCTTTGGTTGCCAACGATGCAGATAGGGCACGAAGGTTTATGCACAGCTTGGACGTGGAAATCCAGAGACACATTATATCTTTGGGATTGACCACTTTCTCACAGGTTCTCAGGGCTACCATGGAGCAGCAGAGCCTATCGGTGAAAGCGAAGAGTACGCAACAACAGGACGTCGTAGTACGGAAGCCGACGTTTACGCCAAACCGAGCTCCTATACGCAGAGGCATCCCGGTGAACAGACGAGGCATTGTACCTATGAAGAAGCCAGTCATTGCTGATCAGAAAAGGAGTGTGATCTATAACTTTTGCCATCTACCCAGACACGTACAGAAGGAATGCCGAAGGAGGCTTGGACTCTATCTTGTTTTCGGATCGGCTAACCATACCGTCAATACTTTCCCGTCAAAGCTACGATTGAGGAACGATACTCAGAAGCCACCACAGAAGCAGGTTACTCAGGGGCCTAATCAAGCACGGGCCTTTACTTTGACGTCCAAGGAGGCCAAAGCTTCAGATGAAGTCATTTTAGGTACCTACTTGTTCATGATTTTCCTGCATTAGCATTATTCGATTCAGGTGCATCTCATTGTTTTATGTCGTCCAAATTTATTACTGCACACTCGATTCCATGCATGGCCCTGTCTAGTTGTTGGGACATACATACTGAGAATGGGAATATTATATCTAGTAGCGAGTGCAAAGATTGTTCGGTTGTTATTTTCGGACGAGAGTTATTCGCGGACTTCTTGGTGATTGATACCGGCAGCTATGATGATGTCTTGGGAATGGATTTTCTCGGCACTTTCCATGCTCACATTGATTGTAGGGCAAAGAAAGTGATTTTCCAAATTCCCGGACATCCGGAGTTTATATTTACAGGAGGTAGCAGATCTGTCGGGCTAGTCGAATTTAGGGCTAGGCCGACAAGCACCATTCTTTCGTCGATGGAAGTAGATAAGGAAGAAGCGCCAGCAGTAGTTCAAGAGTTTATGGACATGTTCAAAGACATCTCGGGTTTATCGCTGAAACAAAATGTGGAGTTTGCGATTGATCTTGTTTCTGGAGCAGCGCCGATCTCAAAGACGTATTATTCTATGGCACCAGCGGAGTTAGAAGAAGTCAAGAAACAGGTTGTCGAATTATTAGAGAAGGGCTGGATTCGCAGCAGCAATTCACCTTGAAGAGCTCCAGTTCTTCTAGTCAAGAAGAAAGATGGCATACGGAGAATGTGCATCGATTATCAAGAATTAAATCGGATGACTATTAAGAACAAGTACCCATCCCTCGAATCGGTGAATTATTCGATCAACTCAGTGGCGCGAAAGTATTATCGAAACTGGATTTGCGATCCGGATATCATCAAGTTCGAGTAAAATCAGAAGATATTTGCAAGACAGCGTTCCAAACTCGATCTGGGTATTATGAGTACTTAGTGATACCATTCGGAGTCACAAACGCACCGGCGATATTTATGAACTTGATGAACCGAATCTTTTCACCGTATTTGGACCAGTTTATAGTAGTGTTTATCGATGATATTCTGGTGTATTCGAGGAGCCAAGAAGAGCATGCAAAACACTTGAAGATCGCACTGCAAACGTTGAGGCAAGAAAAACTATATGCGAAGAAGAGCAATTGCGAGTTTTGGCTCGAAGAAGTAAAGTTTTTGGGGCATTTCGTATCCGAAAATGGAATTGCTGTTGATCCTGAAAAGATTGCAGTAGTTCATGATTGGCCGATTCTGAAGAACGTAACAGAGATCAAAAGTTTTCTTGGACTCGCCTGATATTATAGAAGATTCATGGAGAATTTCGCCCGATTAGCTGAACCATTGACCAAGCTAACATGATATAAGGTACCGTTCGTATGGACGGATAGATGTGCGTTAGCTTTTGAAGGGTTGAAGCAAAAATTGACCACCGCTCCTATCTTGACAGTGCTAGACAGTTCCGGATGGTTAGTTATTCATAGCGACGCTTGTGGAAAAGGCTTGGGATGTGTTCTTATGCAGCATGGGAAGGTTATAGCCTACGCATCGAGATAATTGAAGACTCATGAGAAGAACTACCCAACTCATGATCTGGAGCTCACAGCAGTGATTTTCATTTTGAAGATTTGGAGACACTACTTATTGGGCAAAAGGGTAGAAATATTCACCGATCACAAAAGCTTAAAGTATGTGTTCATGCAGAAAGAGCTCAACATGTGGCAGCGTAGATGGTTAGAGCTGATGGTTGACTATGATCTCGATCTAAAATACCATCCGAAAAAAGTTAATGTAGTGTTGGATGCATTAAGTCGGTTGCCAGCAATTCGGATGTTGACTGCACAGAAAGATATTATTAATGATTTTTAGAGATTCGAGTTGGAGATCGTACAACCGCATTCTTCGGGACAGTTGATGCAGCTGCAAGTACAGTCGTCCTTGATCGATATTATTAAAGCAGCGCAGTCGCATGATCTAAGGTTGCATAAGTTTCGAGAACAGGTAGAAGCGGGACTTCGAACGGACTTGTTGATTCATGAAGATGGTTCGTTACGATATGGGAGCCATTTATGTGTGCCTAAAGGAGATATTCGTGAAGAAGTTATGAAGGAGGCGCATAGTTCCGCATATTCCGTAATCCAGGAGGAATGGAGATGTACCGAGATATACGGCAGCATTTCTTGTGGGAAGGCATGAAAAGAGAGATTGCTCGCTATGTAGCGAAGTACTTGGTGTGTCAACAAGTCAAAGTTGAACATCAAAGAGTAGCTGGTTTATTGCAACCACTTCCAATTTCTCAGTGGAAGTGGGAAAATATAACTATGGATTTCTTGACAGCTTTACCGCGGAGTCCAAAGGGTAATAATACAATTTGGGTGATTGTTGATCGATTGACCAAGGCAGCTCATTTCATACCGTTTCGAGTTGGTCAGTCGATGAAAACATTAGCAGAGCGGTACATGCAGGAGATTGTGAGGTTGCATGGAGTACTTGTGAGCATCGTTTCCGATCGTGATACCCGATTCTTATCGCACTTTTGGAGGAGTCTACAGGGGGCTCGATTGAAGTTTAGCACAGCCTATCATCTACAGACAGATGGCCAGTCAGAAAGAACGATCCAAACACTTAAAAATATGTTGAGAGCATGCATGTTAGATTTGAAGGGTTCATGGGAGGATCATCTATACTTGGTAGAGTTTTCTTATAATAACAGTTTTCAGGCGACTATTCAGATGGCTCCATTTGAAACTTTATATGGTCGTAAGTGTCACTCACCTGTCTGTTGGGATGATATTGGAGAATGAAAATTATTGGGACTTGATCTTGTCGTGCAAACCGTGGAGAAAGTTAATACAATATGAAATCATATGAAGGCGGCGCAAAATCAGCAGAAAAGTTGGGCCGATATAGGACGAAGTCCGCTGGAGTTCGCAGTTGGTGATCTTGTATTCCTGAAGCTATCACGGACCAGAGGAGTGATTCGATTTGAGAATCGAGGCAAGCTAAGTTCTCGATTCGTAGGGCCTTTCGGTATTATCGAGCGCGTTGGAGAAGTGGCCTATCGATTGGTTTTACCACCATCCTTGGCGAGTGTTCATAACGTGTTTCATGTATCTCAACTCCGCAAATATGTTTGTAATGAGACGCATGCCCTAGATCATTCGGAGCTGATACTAAGGGAGGACTTGACATACGAAGAACGACTGATGGTGATTGTAGATCGAAAAGAAATGGTCCTCAAGAACAAGCTTATTCCTCTAGTACTTGTTTCATAAGGGAATCATTCGAACGGAGAATCAACTTGGGAATGAGAAGACGAGATTCGACAGAAGTTTCCACACTTATTCTCTTAGATTCATGTTTGCTTGTCTTTTCTTGTTCCGGGAATTTCGAGGACGAAATTCTTTTATAGTTGGGTATAATGTAACACCCCAATTCATTTATACCATATTTACTTGAGTATTTCTTAATCTTGTGGCTATTTCTTGATTATTATTTGTTTTGGATGCGGATAGTGTTTTGGTATCTGTCTTTAGTATCTGATCCGACCCACATGCTTGAAACCCGTCTCGGTTCTAGATTACGTCTTATCATTGCTAGTACAGAGGATCCGTGCACACATATTTACTCTATATACCTGTATCATATATTTGGCATCTGCATTTATTGTAAATAATACAATTATAACAAAATATAATATTTTTAATAAGTAGCATGGCTTGCATCATACCCCATACCCTATGGTTGCTTCCGTATATCGTGTTCATGTCCCGTTTAGTGAAACGGACTCATTTGGATCGCTATCGTGCATATTACGTGTATCCGTTCTTGGGGGTAGGCATTTTCTTTAACCGGATATCGCATTATGATTTTGGTTGATATGTATATTATTCATATTTTAAAACTAGATTTTTAGACACAATCTGGGTATTTTTCAGAGTATTTTTGTATTAGCTATAAATCCTAGTTTATATATTATAATATATTTTTTAAACCTAAAAATCTAACTTCAGCGAATTATATACGAATATATATATTTATTTAACTAAAATATTTTCTAAAATTCTCACACTCTCTCTCTTCCCTTAGATATAAATTTTGTTTTTTTAAACCTAACCCAAAACCCACAGTCTTTCTCTCTTCATCACCTCTCTCTTATCCTCGCCAAGAGAAAACCCACGTCCTAACCCCGGCACCATCTTCACCATCGCCACCACGCTGACCCCCTCATCACCATGTCCTCATCTCCATCACCTCACCCTCTCCTTCCTCTCTCTCATCTCCCGCAAGAACCCAACTCCCCGTCGCAACCCAACCTAAGAACCCACGACGCCTGAGCCCTATCCACACACCGTCGATCACGACCTCACCCCCACCTTCGCAGTCGATCTTAAGCTCATTCCTATTGTATCGGAGCTTTGATTTCATGTTCTTCATCAGGCGATGGTACAGAGCATGAAGATCGAGCACTCTCTCAGGGTGATCAGGGTCGGGTACAGGCTGAAAGTCGTAATCCAACTGCAAATACAAAAAAACAATGTATTTAAATTGCAAGTGTTAAATAATAATAAATATATTGGATAAGTCAAATGAAAATATATATTAATACCCGAGCCTAATCCCAGAAGAGGGCAAATGATCACCATTGCTGATCGCCCCACTCAACGTGAAGTGGGTACTTCTTCAAGAGGCGGCTCTCATCCCCTATATACTAGCTGAACCTCTCGGCATAATCGCCGGTATAGCGATAATCGGGGGTAAAGAAGAGGGGGAATGCTGCCTCCCCCCAAGCTCTGTCGGGCCTCAGCCTGTAGAACTGATTCAGGCCTCAAGTCCCCCTCTCGGGATGGGACTGCCCTGCATCTACAAGAAATATCAAGACAATAAATATTAAGACAAAGTGGTATTAAGAAATCAAGGTTTAACGAAAATTGAAGTGTGATATATACCTCCGGCGACATAAGCACAAGCCTGGGCCCGGGCAGCAGCACGAGCAGGACGATAGTTCCTCCGGTGAGGAACAGCCGGTGACTCGAACGCGGACGCATCCCCTCCAACTAGAAAATAAACATTGACGATAAAATTACATGAAGTTCATATTTATTTTTAAAGGATATGTAAAATGAATAAATATTTTATATTTATTCATACTAACCTGCAGACTGAGCGAAGGGTACGGGAGTGGCGGGAGTGGCCCTGCGTCAGAGATGGACGCACCACCTATAATTAGAAAATAATACATTGACTATATAAGTAATTGCAAAAAGAATGTGTATATCAATAATATAATATTCTAAATCAACATGCATACACTGTAGGATATATAAACATACCCGCAGGTGCGGTGGTGGCCTCTGCCCGAGATGTGGAGGCACCACCTACAGCTAGACAATTAAAAAATGATTATCTAAGTACGTAAGAGCAAAAAGAATGTATTTATATTTATGATATGGCATTCTAAATCAATATGCATGCACTATAAGATATATAAACATACTTGGAGGTGCGGGAGTGGCCTCTGCCTCTGATGTGGACGCACTACCAACAGCTAGACAATCAAACATTGACTATATATGTAATTTTGACATAAATATGCATGTATATCTATAATATTACATTCAAAATGAATATGCGTGCAATATACCTGGAGATGTGGCAAAGTCCACACGGAAAGAGGCATCCGAAGGGGTCTCCGATCGGGATGTAAGATAGGCCCTCTGAAGCTCCCTACGCAGCTCTCCGGGTGGCAGAACCGCTCTGCCTCTGCCGCTGCCTCTGCCGGTGCCGCGGCTGGTGCTCTTACCGCCCCTCGCTGCTCCGGTCGTCGTCATCAAATCTAGACAAGAGTACAATCATTACATATGCATGCTATATATGTATAGATCGTAAAATATGAAGTAATAATATAACATTACTGATAACCTTTTTCGTTTCGTGGACGCATTAGACATATCTACTTGGATTTCATCATCGATATCATTTCTAACCTACTAACTTCATGATCAGTCGAAGACAACCCGTCTTTTGAAAACGTTCGGAGCACTCTAAGTCTTCTCTCTTCTTCATCCTCATCGCTGTCCTCGAATTCTGGGACATCGTAAACATCCCTGGGTTTCCAACGGCATACGAGACTCCATCCCGGATGCTTCAAGCACTGTGAGTAGTATACTTGGAACGCTTGGTTCGGAAAGATAAACGGATCGTCCTGACCGTAAAATCGAAGTGTGTTCACACTGGTCAATCCATATTCATCTTTCCAAATTCCGAGATTGTTTCTCCACTTATCTGTATCGGTTCGTGTATCGTACCATGTACACTGAAATATATAAAATGGTTCTGATCGTCCGGTATATTGGATGTCAAGTATGCAATTTAAGTATCCATAATAAATTACACCATCTGATCCTACCGTCGCAATCCCACTATTCTGAGTGGTTCGCGATATTTCTATATCCTTAATTTCGAATTTGTATCCAAGGACACCGAATCCTTTATAATATGCAACCTCTATACTAGGAAACTGAGCTAAACATCTTGAATCGCTTTCTAATGATGCAGAAAAGTTCGGATCGTGGATCTGACAAAACAAATTTTACGAAAATTACATAACGATATAAGTTTAGATTAAGACTGGTAGCAATAACATGTTATTCGAACAACTTACATGATCTGCAACCCAATCGCAAAAATTATCCTGATGATATTTTTCCAAACGTTCATCATTCCAATCAGGATGCCCCTCATTTACCTCGTTAAAATGAATTATGTTCTCAACAATAAATTATGAAATTAATATTATATCATTTCATATACACACAAACACAAATATAACAATTAATCCAAAAACACTTGCTCTCTAATTTCTTCAAGACATGCGCTATTGAGGAGGATAAACCGATATATCTTGTTGATAAATATAGTGTTTAATCTCTTATAATCAGTTTTAACATATGGCACATCCTGAATTCTTCGACGCTGTTCATGTCATAATATTGCAATTCATATTCCCCAATTCTTATTTGTTTTATAACTAAACAGGTGCTTTTGACGCATGACTGCTGCATATTACAAGATACAGGTTCTTGGAGCAAATACAGTGAAAAAGACACAAAACGACAGAAAAAGGGACTTTTGACCAACAATTAGAAGGATCCTAGTCAAGCCTAGACGAAGAACAGTGCAAGGTCCAAAATGTCAAGGCAAACGGTTAAAAGATCGCTACAAGTTTTTCACTGAAAGATCTGGAACTAATATAGAAGCCCAAATTGTAAAAGAACCAAAGAAACAGAAGCCAAAAAGGACCAAGAACAAAACCCTAAAAATTCAGCATGTGATCTGACCAAAGGGCCGCGGAACCGCGGCCCAAGCCAACCAATGCCGCGGTTCTGCGGCCATTAAGTGCACGTGTCGGTGCAATTTTCTCGTGTCGGTGCGTCGGTGCGAGGGTTGGGATTTTTCGTGGGCATATCTGTAAAATCGCATGCAAGAGAGTCTGTAACCCTAGTTTTCCCTGTTTACTTATAAATTGTAATCACAGATCTGTAAAAACTTATGCCTCTTTTCAATAAACAAATTCAGATCTGTTCTGTATTCTTGCTTGGAGGGAGCCATCAATAAACTAGTAAGTTCTTTTTAATTCTTTGTTTTAATTCTTTATTAATTAGAATGTCTTTTAATCCCCTAATGAGCGAGCAATCTCCTCGCTTGTTAGGGTTAGCCTTAGCGAAAGGTTTGAGAGATGAGATCTGTCACCCCTTTCATGCCCTTTCACAACTAAGAATTAGAACTCCATGCATACATGCACAACCGGCCCCTACGGCACCCTACCCCTCGAGGTAACGGTGACACCGTAGTATAAAGGACCGGTTGCGCGTGTTTTCCATGGAGGTTAGGGAAATTATCGATAAAGGAAGGATAAGAATCTAGAGGAAGAAACATCTTCCCAAAAGACTCTAATCCATTTTATTGATAATTACTGTAACATCTAATCGATCAAAAAAATAAGGCATTGAAAGCGGTGAGGAAACCTTTAATCTCCAAACTTCCCCTAAACCTAACCCTAGCAAGACTTTAAATTAGATTAATTTAGTTTATTGATAGATCTAGGTTTTTATAGATTTAATAAACCAACCAAAACAACATTTGGAATCAACTCGTAAAAACACATTAAGGAAATTACACATCTCTGTGGATCGACCCGTATTCACCGGCTAGCTGCAAAGCGACGCCGTTTCTGATTACGGTAAATACAAATTTTTGGACAAATCAAATGGCGCCGTTGCCAGGGATGGCGTAAAATTTCTTTTTGTGTAATTTCGGGTTGATTTAAATTTTTAAAAAAATCATAAAAATAAAAAAATACAAAAATACAAAAACATTTTATCGATTTTTATCTGTTTGAAGGGTTTTATGGTTTGAATCTTGCAGGAACAGCGAAGAATTGCGAATCTGGAAATTTACAGAGAGGAAAACAGAAAGTTGTACATCAGAACAGAGGAGAATTTGGACAGAAAAGCAGTACAATTTTTTCCAGAGCCTATTCTCTCTAGAAGACCGCGGAACCGCGGCCCAGGAGCACCCCAGACCGCGGAACCGCGGCTTGTTAGCCTCTTCAGCACCTCTAATTTAGTGGGTTTGTTCTCTTGTTCTCTCCTCTGCAACCTCCATATATCTGTCTGTAAAAATTTTCTGCAGGAATTCTTTGCGCTAAAAATTCTTTCTCCCCCTTCTAAATAACAGATTTTCTGCAGGTTTCTTTGCGCCGCGTAAAAATTTGATTGCAAGTGAATTTTATTGTTTTGCATTATTTAATCGGACTTTAAGGGGCTAATTGACCAAACTCAAATTGAGTGGGGATTTCATCACCCTTCCCAGGACCCCAGAAAACACCTAAAGCATGTGCATTGACCACAATTAATTAAAAAATATTAGACTCAGACCGAAGGACATCGAGCTCAATAGGAAAAGGATTAGTATAGGCATCGATCGTTTATCCTAACTGACCTTGCGGTGTCTAGGCAAGTGTGTCTAGGCTAGTGGTTTTTAATTAGGCCCACTACTGTGGTTCCTTCCCACTTACCTGGCACTTACCTAGCCGTAATTGTCGGTGAAGAGGCGGTTTGAGGTCCTATTTCTAGCCCTAGTTAGGAGCTGTCTAGCAGACCTAGGTAACCCTAGATCTAGGCCTGATTGTGCATGTGTGGTTGATACATTTGTGTCACAAGTCCCTTTTCAAAAACCTCTTTGCAAACATTCTCACATAAAAAAAAAGAAAAATCTTTTCAAAACTTGCAACTTGTCGCTAAAGAAATCTTGCACCTCGTTTCCACCACTTCTTCTCATTGACGTTATCTTACCTCCACATTCTGTCTTTCTTTTTTCTGACTACACTACCCTTTTAGTGTATGTCACTTTGGACTAGGGATACTAACGCCCGATTAGTCCGTGTTTCGTTGGTACCGACCGACGAACCTTTCGACACCGAAGTCGAAATTCCCTCCATTTCCTTACCTCCACCTGCAAATTCTTCTTTCGAAGGTATGTCGGGACACGACCCCAACGATACCTTACCGATGGGAATGATTGCACCTCCGTTAGGTGCGAATAACCCGAATCTTCCGCCTGTTGTAGCGCCTCAACGAATCGCGCTTCAGGATCTCTTCTACCCCGTCCGCACTTCTTTACCTACATGTCTTTCACCCCCACCGGCAAATGGGGAAAACTTTGAAATAAAACCACATTTCATCAATATGCTGCCAAAATTTCATGGTTTGGAATCTGAAGATGCGTATATTTTTATCAATAAATTCCAAAATGTGTGCGCTATGATGAAAACGACCCAATTAAGTGATGACGCTATAAGGCTGAGGGTCATTCCTTTTATCTTATGTGACCTAGCCGAGAAGTGGCTATACAGCACCGCATCACATTCCATTAGAAATTGGGACGAGTTTGTGAAAGCTTTTCTGAAAAAGTTCTATCCTCATCACAAAACTGCTAGAATCCGTAACGAGATTATACAATTTTCACAGCTTCCTTCCGAACCATTTTGGAAGTGCTTCAAGAGATTTAAAGACCTACTCGTTCAATGCCCTCATCATGGGATCGAAAGTTGGCAACTTTGCCAAACATTATACGAGGGATTGAACTCGACAACGAAGCAGTTGCTAGAAACCATATGTCAAGGTCATTTTCTCTCCAAGTCTAGCGACGAAGCGTGGCAGTTTCTTGAGGATCTTAGTGAGCAAACAATTCAGTGGGAGAGTACCAAGACCACATCATCTTCTTCTGTTGGTCAATCTAGGGCAGGCATACATCAAGTAGATATGTCGATTACTATGAAGGCCGAGATGGCCGCACTTATGAAAAAGCTAGAAGCCATTGAGACCAAAATCTCATCGCCTTCTCCTGCCCCTGTTATGCCTCCACGAACTGTTTGTGCTTGTTGTACGGATCCATCGCATCTAACCGAAGAGTGTCCTTATAATGCATCTACTCAAGGACAGGATCAAGTCAATACTGTCTTTCAGCAACGACAAAGAAATGATCCGTACTCTTCGACATACAATCCGGGGTGGAGGAGTCACCCAAATTTCGCTTGGAACCAAAATCAACAAGTCTAAGGAAATAACAATTTTCAAAGACCTCCTCCTCCACAACAACAACAAGCACCTTCACAAACTCAAAACCAGCAACCTTTCCAACAACAACCTTATACAAATCAAACGAACAATTTGATTCAACCAAATGATGATAAGGTTATCTCGCTAGAAAAAAGTCTAGATGCCTTTCTCAAGCAATCTACAGAATCCGCAGCAAGATTTGAAAATTATGTTCAATCTTTAATGCATAACAATGCTTCACACGATCAAAGTATCAAATCTATTGAGGCATAAATTGCACAATTAACTGCTGCGTTGAGCGAGAGAGAAAAGGGAAAGCTTCCGTCTCAACCAATACCAAATCCCGGTCACACACAAAACGCATATCACAATCACAATGTAAATGTGGTGACCACGTTGAGATCCGGAAGAGAGTTGCAAAATAATGTGGGAACTAATGATGACATCCCCGCCGGTGGTTCTTCTTCTTCTTCTTCTCCATCGTCATCTTCCCCTTCTTCATTTTCTTCACTTTCTTCTTCACCTTTTTCTTTAGAGCCTATTCTCCACCCTTCACACGGCTCTACTTCTTCTAACTCGAACGGACCCATTTCTCACAACACGAACACATCTACACGGGGTGCCGTTCCTACTCCACATTCTACTCCACAGACATTTGACACAACGAATTTTCAAAATGCTCCATTTCCAAACAGGTTGAGTCCCAATAAACCAACTGCACAAGTGGAGAAGATTGTGGAGTTATTTAAGCAGGTTAGCATAAATATACCTCTCTTGGATGTAATCCAACAAGTCCCTTCATACGCGAAAATCTTAAAGGGCTTATGCACCTCGAAGAGAAAGGCATCTCAAGTACCCAAGAAAGTGCTAGTGGCTAGTGCAGTGAGCAATGCTATTAACCACCCTCAAACCTTACCCCAAAAACGAAAGGACCCCGGCTGTCCTACGATTTCAATCACAATTGGGGATAAGAAAATTAATCGAGCACTTTTAGATCTTGGGTCTAGTGTTAACCTGCTTCCCTACTCCGTGTACGAACAATTAGGGGTTGGAGAGTTGAAACCTACTCGTTGTACTCTCCAAATGGCTGATCGATCAATCACCCATCCAAGGGGTGAGCTAGAGGATGTGTTGATCAAAGTTGGGGAGTTCATATTCCCCGTTGATTTTATTGTTATAGATGCACAACCTGTAGCTAACCCACGGAACCAAATTCCGGTGATCCTCGGTCGACCATTTTTGGCCACTTCCAATGCTGTAATAAACTGTCGCAATGGCTCCATGACTCTATCCTTTGGGAAGATGTCTAGTGAGTTTAATATTTATAAGATGGGAAGTCTGCCCCCCGTGCCTAAAACTAGTACACGAGAAGTTTGCTCTGTTCACGAAATCACGCAGGAGGACTGCGAGCTTGAAAGATTCTTGTTTGATGAAAACAGTTTTGATGCCACTAGTGCGTCCCTCCTTGAGCCTACCACCGTTGACACAACCGATATGGATTATGAATGTTTCACTTTTTCGGATGATGATGACTCACAGCCCGAATATGAGTCTTTTGAATTTTTGGATGAGTTAGTTGAACCATCCGAATCGGTTGTTTGCAGTGATTTCGAACCTGTGTTGGAGTCCTTTGAGTTCGAGGTAGATTCCGCAATGATTCTTTCGCCTCCGAAACTCGAACTCATGTCCTTACCGCCTCACCTTAAATATACTTACATAGGTGAGAATGAGACCTTTCCCATTATCATATCAGCTTCTCTAGCCCTTGAGCAAGAGAACGCCCTTTTGATGGTCTTACAAGATAGGCGGCAAGTTTTCGGTTGGACTATGGCGGACATCGAGGAGATCAGTTCCCTTATAATTGAATATCATATGAAATTGATGGATGATGCCACGTCAATAGAGAACCCACAGGAACATTTTAGGGGTATTGTGGTGAGTCAACCTCCTCCTTTAGAAGTTGAACCACCCCCATTTCTTTTAATAAGCTACGAGAATGCCAATATTCCACTGATTGCTGATCATTCCCATTCTCGTTTTGATTCATCACCACCTCCTGTATATTCACCTCCACACCTTCCATACCACCACTTCTATCTTCCCTAATTATTTTTGGATCACTACAACTTATTCTTCCACCAACTGATACTCTTTACTGATAAATTTTTCAACTGGTTGGTATTAACGTTTGGTCTATGCAAGATTTGGCAGTAATGTCTAACATAGTTTAAATGAAGTTTGGGAGAGGGCCTTTCTGTATATATTTTTGTTTTCCTTAACAATAAAAAAAAATTATAAATAAATAAACAGGGGAGTGCCGGTATTTTGACCCTCTTGGTTTAGCATGACAGTGAGGACAATGTCAAGTTCAAGTTTGGGGGTATGCTCGGTACGTCTTCTTCCTTCGCATTCATTTGTATATATTTTTTTTGCATTTGCATATTTATTTGTAAAACCATAAAAATTGAAAATTTTAAAAAATTATAAAAATTAATGTATTCAATTTTGGCTAATTGACTTGAGTTTGATGAATGGGTTAACTGGCTAGGAACAACTAGATCTTAGACTTAGTGAATTAAAAACCCTAAAAATAACCTTCCTCAAAGTTTAGCGGTAGAAAGTATATGCCTTGTAGTTTATTTAGAAATAGGCAAATTTTGAGTTAACTTTTTGGGCTAAGTCGAAACTAAGGAAAAGTATTGTTGTTCTTATTAGAGTATAAGTTTGAAAAATAGTTCCTAGCTTAAGTCTAGATTCTGAAAACGTATACCCTACAAATTGCACAATCACGCACCTTGAAACTTGGAATAGTAGAAGAGACCTTGAAATGCTCTTGTCTAAAGTCCTTAGTACGAAGAAAATAAAAGAAAAAAGTGTGAATAAAAAAAAATGGACACTGGTTTTTGTGATTACTTAAGGCTGTAAAGAATAGAAAAATATTTAGCGAGGGTGCTTCATCACCTAGTGCCTTAGACCAACTGGTTTGGGAGTCACTGCTAACGCCTTGGGTGTTGCAAAACTAGGAAGTACGCTTTAAAGTGCTAACGCATCTTGTAATCGGTTGTTGGTACCTCAAGAAGTATTAACGGTCGCATGAAGGATGTGTAAGAAAAAATTTCATTTAAAAAAATTCACTAATTAATAAGTGCTTTGGACAATGGACGAGAGTACGATTGCTTGATTTGAATTTCAAAGTGTAGGAGTGATCTATACACACACGTAGGGATATGTGATTGGAGTTTAGATGAGAGAAAGGGATGAAAGATAGAACTTGTATCTTTAATAGAGTTGATAGAAGTTCCTAAATGAAGATGAAACCCAGAAGGAAGACTTAAGAGATGCCGAAAGCTAAGTCGGTCTACATAACATATATAATCTTAAGTTAAATAATGAGGAAGCGTGAAGAATGTGGGTGGATAATTTGCGAGTCAAAAGATAATAGAATTCCTTCTTAGAAAAACCTAATTGGAGAACAAAAGTCAATGGGCTGAGTTGATAGGATTTTGTGGGTGTAATCCGCTGAAAACCCTCAGGAGACAACACTCCTCCTACTAGGGACACCTAGAGGTTTAACGACTTGTTGCACGAGCTCAGTGCAATCGCGTTTCCCTGCGAAAGTGCGGCTAGGTTAGGATTTATTGAGAATAAAATAATAAGTTTGCTCGAGGACGAGCAAAAGATAAGTTTGGGGGTATTTGTTCATGTCATAATTTTGCAATTCATATTCCCCAATTCTTATTTGTTTTATAACTAAACAGGTGCTTTTGACTCATGACTGCTGCATATTACAGGATACAGGTTCTTGGAGCAAATACAGTGAAAAAGACACAAAACGACAGAAAAATGGACTTTTGACCAACAAATAGAAGGATCCTAGTCAAGCCTAGACGAAGAACAGTGCAAGATCCAAAATGTCAAGGCAAACGGTTAAAAGATCGCTACAAGTTTTTCACTGAAAGATCTGGAACTAATATAGAAGCCCAAATTGTAAAAGAACCAAAGAAACAGAAGCCAAAAAGGACCAAGAACAAAACCCTAAAAATTCAGCATGTGATCTGACCAAAGGGCCGCGGAACCGCGGCCCAAGCCAACCAATGCCGCAGTTCCGCGGCCATTAAGTGCACGTGTCGGTGCAATTTTCTCGTGTCGGTGCGTCGGTACGAGGGTTGGGATTTTTCGTGGGCATATCTGTAAAATCGCATGCACGAGAGTCTGTAACCCTAGTTTTCCCTGTTTACTTGTAAATTGTAATCACAGATCTGTAAAAACTTATTCCTCTTTTCAATAAACAAATTCAGATCTGTTCTGTATTCTTGCTTGGAGGGAGCCATCAATAAACTAGTAAGTTCTTTTTAATTCTTTATTTTAATTCTTTATTAATTAGAATGTCTTTTAATCCCCTAATGAGCGAGTAATCTCCTCGCTTGTTAGGGTTAGCCTTAGGGAAAGGTTTGAAAGATGAGATCTCTCACCCCTTTCATGCCCTTTCACAACTAAGAATTAGAATTCCATGCATGCATGCACAACCGCCCCCTACAGCACCCTACCCCTCGAAGTAACGGTGACACCGTAGTATAAAGGACCGGTTGCGCGTGTTTTCCATGGAGGTTAGGAAAATTATCGATAAAGGAAGGATAAGAATCTAGAGGAAGAAACATCTTCCCAAAAGACTCTAATCCACTTTATTGATAATTACCGTAACATCTAATAGATCAAAAAAATAAGGCATTGAAAGCGGTGAGGAAACCTTTAATCTCCAAACTTCCCCAAAACCTAACCCTAGCAAGACTTTAAATTAGATTAATTTAGTTTATTGATAGATCTAGGTTTTTATAGATTTAATAAACCAACCAAAACAACATTTGGAATCAACTCGTAAAAACACATTAAGGAAATTACACATCTCTGTGGATCGACCCGTATTCACCGGCTAGCTGCAAAGCGACGCCGTTTCTGATTACGGTAAATACAAATTTTTGGATAAATCAGACGCCGGTTAAGTTTCGTCTCAATGTTCTCGTCCAGATAGCGGGAACAAAATGTGGTTGCTTCATATAGAAGATAATTTTGCATGATAGAACTCTCTGGTTGATTTCTATTGCGTATATACTTTTTTAGAGTGTAGAGGTGCCTTAAAAAATATATGTTAAATAAATAAATACGAGCATATAGGACAAAAATAATTTTACAAATTGCGCGAATCGAAAAATTCCACGTACCTTTCGACGGGATACATCCATCGATATTGTACTGGTCCGACTAACTTAACCTCAGTTGCAAGATAAACTGTCAGGTGTATTATGATATCGAAGAATGACGGTAGGAAAATACGCTCAAGCTTTCAAAGTATAAACAAAATAGAATTTTCTAGTTTTTCCAGCGTCACAACACCCAGGGTTTTAGCTCATAATTCTCTAAAAAAAGTAATATAGGTCATTGATTACTAGACCAACCGATCCGGGAAGGAAAGTCCTGAGGACTAATGGGAGAAGGTGCTCCATAATAATATGGTGATCATGACTTTTCAGCCCATCGATCTTGTCTTTCAAAATTTTTATCTTCTTCCTAAATGATCCAGAGAAACCTGAGGGAACTTTCAAATCATGCAACACCTGCAGAAATCTTTTCTTTTCCCGTTGTGACATATGATACGCGGTATTGGGAAGTACAAACTTGCCTGGTTTACCCGCTATCGATTTAGAATGCAATTCACTTCTAATTTCCCAGTCCTGAAGATCCATCCGAGTATGGAGGTTTTCTTTCGATTTTCCGTCTTTACAAAGAAGCAAGTTGAGTACGTGCTCAGATACTCCCTTCTTTATCTGCATGACGTCCAGACAATGATACACTAAATTTGTTGACTAGTATGGAAGCTCGAAGAAAATGCTTAACTTGTTCCAGAAGGGTGGTTTGACCTGTTTTGTCGGATCTATCCCAAAGGTCACAATATTGTAAACATCCTACTGAGCAGTCACGTCTTCTCCGTACAATGGGGTTGGAGGCCTAAGAAGCTCCTGATGACCATCAAAGTGAACAGCGTCTAACCTGTAGGGATGGACTAGTGGCAGGAAACGTCGATGGCCGCAATAACAAACCTTCATGCTAAAATTCAAGAATTTCAATGTTGTATATTGATGGCAATAAGTACATACTTTGTGACCATGTACGGACCAACCTGATAGCATTCCATACATAGGAAAGTCATTAATTGTCCACATTAAAGCCGCACGCAGTATGAAAGTTGTATTTGTGTTTGCATCGTAAGTCTCTACACCATCAATGAATAAAGATTTTAACACATCGATCAGAGGTCAGAGATAGATGTCTATATTGTTTCCCGGTGAGTTTGGTCCGTCGATAAGAAGAGGTATCATAAAGTAGAATTGATCCATAGCCAACCAAGACGACGGATTATAAACTATCATTACAACGGGTCATGTGCTGTGACTTCCAGCCATATAGTTGATTGGGCAAAAGCTATCACTAGCGAGTCCGAGCCTGATATTGCGAGGATCACTACTGAATATTTTATGCCTCCTATCGAAATCTTTTCATGCCGGTGAATCTCTTGGATGACTCATTTTTCCATCTTCACTTGGAGGAGCACGGTGATGCCAAATCATTGTCTCGGCTGTTTTCTTGCACCTTGTTTCCCCCAATCAGAGCAAAGCTCTGTTCAAATTTTAAAATTTGAAATAAAGCAGCGCTTCATAATAGCGCCAGCGCTAAGAGTCAAAGACTCTGCTGCAGCGTTCACGTGCAAAGCACGAGAACGCTAGCGCTAGCAGCGCCAGCGCTAAGAGTCAAAGACTCTGATGCAGCGCTCATGTGCAAAGTACAAGAGCGCTAGCGCTAGCAGCGCTAACGCTAAGAATTAAAGACTCTGATGCGGCGCTCACATGCAAAGCACAAGAGCGCTAGCGCAGCGCTAGCAGCGCTAGCGTTAAGAGTCAAAGACTCTGTTGCAGCGCTCACGTGCAAAGCACGAGAGCGCTGGCGCTGGAACTAAATGTTCCCTACCGTTGGATAAAAGATCCAATAGTGATTTAAAAAATAATCATCACCAAGATACAGAATAAGTTCTGTATGGGAAAAGATTTTCCCAATTTTGTTAAAAACAAAAAGATTGTCTTCTGTAAAACAGAAAGATCCAATGGTGGGGAAACATCCCCAAATCAATCAGAGAAAGTTCTCTTTAACTGATTTAACAAATCAGCCTACCCTATAAAAAGGCCCCAAGAATTCAAGTCTTGTAGAGAGGAACCCCCCCCCCCAAGCTTTGAGAAATTTCAAAGAAAAGAGCAAGCTCTGAGAAGAAGAACTTTTCTTCAAGATAAAAACAGAAAGATAAAAACATCTCATCAAGGAAGAAGAACATAGTTCTTTTTTCAGATCATAGATCTATAAGACAGAGATCTTTCACAAAAGGAGATCATAGCATCTCATCATAAAAAGGAGGGAGAAGAATTTCATTCTCTTCAGATCTATAGAAATTCAATCTTTTCAGATCATAGATCTACAAAGACAAAGTCTTTCATAAAAGAAAATAGAAGAGATTGTAATATCTCCTATAAAAATAAGAACTTTGTTCTTAGAACCATAAAACAAAGTCTCTTGTAAGCGAGAACATATTTCTCAGATCACAAAATTGATCAGAAACGCTCTGCGCTCATTGTCTGGCGCTCAGCGCCAAGCGCGCCACGTGCTCCTCACGTGTGCACTGCTTAACAGAAGTGCCTTAGCGCTCCAAATCTGGCACTCAGCTCCAAGAGCGCCACGTGCTCCTCACATGTGCGCTACTTAACAGAAGCGCCTTAGCGCTCCAAATCTAGCGCTCAGCGCCAAGCGCGCCGCGTGCTCCTCACGTGTGCGCTACTTAACAGAAGCGCTCTACGCTTATTGACTGGCGCTCAGCGCTAAGCGCGCCACGTGCTCCTCATATGTGCGCTACTTAACAGAAGCGCTCTGCGCTCATTGACTGGCACTCAGCGCCAAGTGCACCACGTGCTCCTTACGTGTGCGCTAAGGAAACATAAACTGTTCTTTAAATAAAGCCCCAGAGCTATAATGAGTGCTCAGCATTCAATAAAAGACAAAAACGCTTGTCAGAACCCAAACCAATGCTCAGCATTGTTAAATGAAAAAGGACTGAGTATAATTAAATGTCCAACATTTTAACCGAAAGGGCCGAGCCCAAGTTGGCCATAGATCCCTAATTCAGATTAATTGAGCCCATATGCTCATAAATCTTTGATCTTAGTCCCAAACTTGATTACAGATCTCCCAAACAATATTGGTTCAAGGGTACTTCTCTTCACTCCTCTGATATGTGTCATTGTAATCCTTCAACGTCTTCAAAGAGGTGACGGGTCCCGACAACCAGACATTCCACGGACTGTGGGATCCTTTAACTCATGGACTATGATGTCCTTAAACTTTACGGACTGTGGGGTCCTTAAACTCATGGACTATGATATCCTTAAACTTTACAGACTACGATATCTCTAAACTACCATAGACTGTGAGGTCCTTAAACTCATAGACTATGATGTCTTTAAACTTTACAGACTATGATGTCTTTAAACTGTCACGGACTATGATGTCCTTAAACTTCTGGACCGCAATGTCCCTAAACTAAAACAATAGAGTCCAAATACTCTTTTATTGGATCTAAATGATCCTGTTAAGTAGATCTTAGTCTAAAATTAGACTAACGTATCCTTAACAAACGTTTAAGTTGATCTTAGTCTCAAATGAGATTAACGGTCCTTAAACCCAACCCAAAACCAAATCTAAGAAAATACAGATTTGGACTAATCCACGCCCTACGGGCGACAACTTAAATTAGTCTCCGTATACAATTCACGAGCAACCAAAAATAAAACAAACATACACAACACGAAGTGACCATCTGGAGAAGGAGAAAGTGGTTACCATGATGCGGTAGCGTAATTAACTGCAGCAGCTTGCACTTGCAGGGAAGAGCGTCCCGACAATCAAAAACCCCTCACAATGAGGGGGTATCTGACGAAGTCTGCTACATCGGCCATATCCGTCTAAACCTTCGATACATGGTGCCATAAATCAACTTGGCATCTTTGTAGAGGTGGACGGATAAAACCAAATAGCATCTGCCCCCAAATTTAGGCAAGACGACCTACGCGGTTTCGTCTCTGTTTTCGGCGGTAAACATACCTGAATAGCTTCTACAGCCTCTGTATTATGGGAAAGTATCGTGTTATCTTGACAGGTATATCGAGCTTCTTATCAAAAAAATTCGGCTTATACCTGGCCTCTCCGCATGTTGGACACTCTTTCAAATATGAATTCTCTTTCCAGTACAACACGCAATTTTTGGGATATGCTTGAATCTTCTCACACTTCAGACCCAAATCTGACATCATCTTCTGGGCTCCGTACCAGCTGTCGGGCACATTATTTCCCGAGGGCATAGAATCTTTCAAGAACTTCAGAAGCATTGTGAATGACTTGTTGCTCCATCCATTTAGGCACTTAATCTAGAAAAGTTGGATGAACCATGAGATGGTGGAATACTTTGCATTCTCATAAATTGGTTTTCTAACATCATTCATAAACTTTTCATATTTATCCGCACACGGTCCTTGACCGTAAGGAATGTCATCTTCGGTACGAATACTATCACCTAGGGCAGCCTCTACCATATCCTACATTTCTTCTCCTGGAAAAAAGTTACCGTTTTCTTCTTCTGCCGCATTACCATCTTCTCCTTCTTCTTCTGCCGCATTACTGTCTTCTTCTTCTCCTTCCCCATGATATAGCCAAGTTGTATAAAGTCTAGTAAAACCATGTTTAACGATATGAAGCTCTGCGAATTCTACCTTCTTCCAGTACTTATTCCCACAGCTATCGCACGAGCAGAGAATCTTCTCTAACACGATCTTATTATGTGCGTGTGCAAATTCAATGAAAGCAGCAACTCCTGTAACAAACTTAGGTTACATACGTTGTTGACAATCCATATACATCCAGTCCTTAACTCTGATGTACTCATAGGCCATGTTAGACTGTATAACATATAAATTGTTGGTTATGATGACAATATTGAGAAATCTAAGAATGGGGCGGTTACTGACAAAGAAGAAAATCCATGTATGTGCTTTGTGTGTGCGTTTGTCCTTGAAAAGAATAAATTATCGACAAACAAAGTTAGATTTGATGATACCCAAGTATGAGTTATATTCTATATATGTGTGTTTCAATTTATGATTTCTCTTAAGTGTAGGGTTGTTAGTGTGTATGTGCTTTGTGTGTGCGTTTGTTGTGTATTCGTGGTTTGTGTGTGTATTTCGGCTGTCAGGGGTAAGACTTCTATCCTATTAAGAATGTATAGAGCAGACACACATTCGCTTGTTCTTTTAACCGTTTCGAGTAAATTTCGGAAGAACATCCACACTGTTCTGTGAGTACACTGTAATAGAATAAATAATCATTTCAATGCTGTGAAACAATGTTGAAATGAACATCTAATCTATCTTTGTACAAGGAGAACCATCAGAAAAGTACCGAGGAAATAACTCGAAACGAATGAAAACACAAGTGAATGCAGGTGTTTGCTTTATACATTCCTAATTTGTCCACACTGGACAAATCTATCGGTTATCATACGATTGAATCTTCTCATTACATAGACTACACGGCAATTGTTAGAACCGAACTATACCGTCCTATATTTAACAACCTTCGTATAGTTCTATGTCACGACAAATATCGAACGTTTGATAACTGATAGACGGGGACAAGGTCGTGCTTTAATTTTCATATGAGTATTGATGAGAATATGAAAGTTTCATATTATTATCGAGTATCATATATTGGTTTTAAGTTGAACATTTAATATGAATAGGTTTTATGTTTACGTTTCGTTATTAAGGATTCGAAGTTTTAAGTTTAGGGTAAATGTTTCTTGCGTTTACGGTAAAATTGTACGTTTACGTTATCATCGAGTATCCTACTAAAAAAACTAGTGCACCCTAAACCCTAATCCTAATTAACCCAAATTAACCTAATTAACCGAAATTAACCCTAATCGTCACCCTAACACAAATTATCCCTAATTAACCCAAACTTAACCCAAATTAACCCTAATCAACACCCTAACCCTTCAAATTATCACTAATTAACCCAATTAACCCTAATCAACACCCTAACACAAATATACTCTATTTTACCTAATTAACCCAAATTAACCCTAGCCCAAACCCTAACCCAAATTAACCTAACCCTAATCATCACTCAGACCCCAACACAAATTAACTCTAGCTCAAACCAAAATTAACCCTAATTAATCTAATTAACCCAAACCCTAGCCCTAATCATCACCAACCCTATTTTACCCGGTCTTCTGCCAGTACCCTTCAAAAAAACGGTACGTCCACAAGCAAAATGGGCGCGGATGAAAACCTGAAAGGGCTCCATGAGTAAAAACAGCAGGGCTACCGGCGAGTTTTAGAAAAATCCGAAATGGCGCAATCTCGTTAAAGACACTTGCAAGATCCTCTCGCCCTTGTAAGGAGAAAATACCTTGTGAGATCCTTACGACTCACAAGGAAGCAACACACTTAGGGATCCCCACGATTCCTAAGGCGAAATTATACTTACGAAATCCTCACGACTCGCAAGGAGAACCCTCTTATGAGACCCTCACGGCTCATAAGATTCAAAAGCCTTAAGCTACAGGAATCTCAACCTGTTCTTAAGCCATCACACTCCACAGACTGCCCTACAAGCAGTTTAATACTAGCCCTTGTATACAATCCACGGGTACAAATAAACATCTCCCCCACCAAGTTCCACCAATAGCGTGAAATTCCCCTATTCGGTGAACAAACACTTATAAGTCATCTCGACTTATAAGGAGAAAACACTCTTATAAGATCCTTACGACTTACAAGAGAAAACGCACTTGGGAGTCCTCATGACCCCAAAGGAGAAAATGCACCTACAAGATCCTCACGACTCGCAGGGAGAAACATCTTTATGAGACCCTTACGGCTCATAAAGTCAAAAACCTTAGTCGACAGGATCTTAACCCTGTTTGCTAAGCCACCTTTGTTCGAACTGATAAAGGCAAATGATGATTCGCTCCTAGTATTGTCCCAGTGGTAGCGATGCTGATGCCTAAATCGGTATCAAATTTAAGTCCTTTCATGGCAAATGATGATTCGCTCCTGGCAATATTCCAGTCGCAGTGATGCTGATGCTAAGACTGACACCAGATTCCAAATTCCATACTCGCGATAAAAATCAGCGAGCCAAAAATACATATAAAATAGACGAAATGATGGGATAACTTGCAACAAAATCAGCAAGTAAAATATATGCATACAAAATAGCCGAAATGGTTGGGCAACTCGCAATAAAAAATAGCGAGCAAAAAGAAAAAAATAGCCGAAATGATTGGGCACCGCGAAAAATAGCCGAAAT
This sequence comes from Agapanthus africanus, assembly GCA_030015575.1. Lineage (NCBI taxonomy): Eukaryota > Viridiplantae > Streptophyta > Magnoliopsida > Asparagales > Amaryllidaceae > Agapanthus > Agapanthus africanus. Next base: position 686,532,371 of record CM057343.1, read on the forward strand.
GATTGGGCAATCGTGTCTTTCGCGATATAAAAGGCTGAAATGATAGAGCATCGCGATAAGAAAACAAAAAAATACATATGAAATGAAACTTCTACCCTGCAGGTAAGTCCATACTGACCCCTGTACACAATCCATGGGCATAAACGAAAGGGAACCACATTTCCCCACCGGACTCAATCAAAGGGAGAGTCAGATCTCAGTGGCTACATATACAAGCCTAGAAATCAACAACAACGTTCTTCCTCTCGCCCAGCAGGAGGCAGACGTGACATCAAAAAAACGGAGCCATAGCAAAGTCCCTAATTCCAAATCTCGACGGTTCACAGACAGCCTAGAGATCACCAACGGCGCTTCTCCTCACTCCAGCAAGATGCAGATGCGACATCAACAAACGACCCCAGGGTCAAAACAACGGAGCCACGGCAAAGTCCCTAGTTCCAAGACTCTACGGTCCACAGACAACCTATGACCTCCCCGCCGGATCAACGCTTCGTCTCGGAAACAAGTCAACCAACCCCAGGGTAATCAGTGTCCTTGGCAAAAAACCTCGATTCAGGAAAATCAGCGTTCTTGGCGAGAGCATCTCGATTCGTGTCGACCCGTAGAGAAATCAGTGTCTTTGCAGGAATACCTTGATTCGTCTCAATCCCGGGAAAATCAGAGTCCTTGGCAAAACCTCGATTCAGGGAAATCAGCGTCCTTGGCGAGAGCATCTCGATTCGCGTCGACCCGCAAGAAAATCAGTGTCTTTGCAGGAATACTCGATTCGTCTTAACTCCGAGGAAATCAGTGTCCGTGGCAAATACCTCGATTCAGGGAAATCAGCGTCCTTAGCGAGAGCATCTTGATTCGCATCGACCCGCAAGTAAATCGGTGTCTTTGCAGGAATACCTCAATTCGTCTCAACCCCGGGGAAATCGGTGTCCTTGGCAAAACCTCAATTCAGGGAAATCAGCGTCCTTGGCGAGAGCATCTCGATTCGCGTCGACCCGCAAGGAAATCAGTGTCTTTGCAGGAATACCTCGATTCTTCTCAACTCCGAGAAAATCAGTGTCCTTGGCAAATACCCCGATTCAAGGAAATCAGCGTCCTTGGCAAGAACATCTCGATCCGCGTCGACCCGCAAGGAAATCAGTGTCTTTGCAGGAATACCTCGATTCGTCTCAACCCCCACGGAAATCAGCGTCCTTGGCAAATACCTCGATTCAGGGAAATCAACGTCCTTGACGAGAACATCTCGATTCGCGCCGACCCGCAGAGAAATCAGTGTCTCTGCAGGAATATACGACGTCGAAAAAACGGAGCCACGGCAAAGTCCCCTAGTTCCAAGACTCTACGGTACACAGACAACCTAAAGACTATCTTGGAGCTATGGCAAAGTCCCTAGTTCCAGATCTCGACGGCGACAGCCTAGAGATCATCAACAGTGTTCCTTCTCATTCCAACAGGATACGGACGTGACACTACCAATCGGAGCCACGGCAGAGTCCCCTAGTTCCAAATCTCAACGGTTCATAGACAACCTAGAGACAATCTTGACATTTGTCGCAATATTGCAGACACAATGTCAACAAATGAAGCAAAGGAAAATCTCTAGCTTCAAGGTCTCGACGTCAACATCAACAACATAGAGATCAACACCGGCGTTTCTCCATATTCCAATCGGATGCAGACACAACATTAAGAAAGCAGAGCTATGGCAAAGTCCCCTAGTTCTAAATCTCGATGGTTCACAGACAACTTAGAGACTACCTCGGAACCATGACAGAGTCCCTAGTTCCAAGGCTCGACGGTTACATCTACGGCCTAGAGATCGACAACAGCGTCCTTCTTCCTTCCAGCAGGATACAAGCGCGACATCAACAAACGGAGCTATGGCAAAATCCTCTGGTTCCAAACCTAGATGGTTCACAGACAACCCAGAGACAACCTCGACATTCGTCGCAATATTGCAGACACAATGTCAACAAACGAAGCCAAGGAAAATCCCTCGCTTTAGGGTCTTGACGGCAACTTAAATGAGACCTGAAAAGACTATCGGAGATCATTCCACACCAGCGTGGAGTGGTTATGACTCATCGGGGCTCCCAAACTGAGCCTAATCTTAAGTAGAAAGCGATATTGAATATCCCTAACACTTGCTCTTTCGACGGTAATATCACCTGGAAGATTACTTGAAGACGTTTTGTCCAGCCCCCGAAGGGAACAGAGACACGACAGTCGCGGGGTTACCCGAACAACAAGAGTGCATATCGGGGAATATCTCGGCCAACGCGACGGTGCGACGGGTAAAAAAACCCTTAGTACCACAGACCCTAACAGACTTCTATTAGCAGGAGTTACTGTGACGTTAGGAAACCCCTGTGAGAAATTTCTCGATTCGTCTCGACTCGTGAGGAAATTAGTGTCCTTACGAGAACTTTTCGATTCATCTTGACTTGTAGGGCAAACCCTTAGGTAATTGGGATAAAGACCTGTTTCCTAAGCACTAGGGCCCTGCAAGTTGGTCCAAGATGGACTATTATATACTATTCACGGGCCACACTCTCCAAAGTCGAATCTCAACAAGGGGGAAACAACCACTTACGAGTCCTCTCGAATTGTAAGCGGAAAAAATTCTCCTGTGAGATCCTTACGACTCTCAAGAGAAAACACACATTTAGGAGTCCTCATGACTCCTAGGGAGAAAATACATCTATGGGATCCTCTTGACTCGTAGGGAGAAAAGTTTTTATAAGACTCTCACGGCTCATAAAGTTGGAAAGCCTTAGACGGCAGATCTGAACCTGTCTCCTAAGTCATCGCTGCCCTAAAAAGAGTTCAAGATGAACTGTTATCTATCGTCCACAAGTTACATTTGCTGAAATCATATACCAACAACACAGCAGAGAAAAAAAAGCGATAGTCGGAGATAAAAAAAAATATGTCCTTTATTCATGAATCCGGATGAATACGAGGTACATCATATAAAATAAAAATGAAATGAATATATGTTATTCATAAATTACAATCGATACAAAGACGACTATTGAGAAGGAGGCGATTTTAGCAAATCAGCAAGCCGTTTGCGCACTCCTCTCGGCTCCTTTTCAAGAGCAGCAGCCGCGACCAACTCAACTTCGACCCGGGCTCGTTGCTGCAAGCAGGATGAAAGCTTCGTATCGATTTCATGCTTAGCAGCTTTGCAACTTTGCGCAACCCGCTCGGTGGAGTCAAGCTTCTGCCTTAGCGCCAACCCGTCTGAGATATACTGTTGGAGACAATCGAAAATAGCCTTCAGCTGTGCAGTGTTCGCATCGACCTTAGTGCGCAACTGAGCAGACTCGTTAGAAGCCGCCTCATGTTCCTTCTGCTGCAGGGTCGCCTCTTGTTCAAAATGGCGAAGGAAAGGAACACTCTGCTCTATCCATGCAACCCGCTGGGAAGTTGAAGCTAACACCTCATGAGCAATACGCTTGACTTCGATCTCATGCAAGCAAGCCTCGATCTGTCTGCAGTAGTCAACCCACGACCCGACGACGTCCTCAGCATGGAAGTTCACGAGTGTCGCCAGTATCAGATTAACCTGCATAGCAAAATTTGTAGCGGAGGTGAGGGCTTCAACATCAAGATCCTCGACGAACTCGCTCAACATTCGTCGGCTATTCATGGAGTCTCGAGAAGATGTGAGTTTAACAAGAGGCCCTGCCGGCATCCTAATGTGAGTCTCGAAGGGAGCTGGAGCCGGTGCGATTGCTGCAGAATGAGTTACGGTTAATTTCCAACTCAGGAAAAAAAGAAAACGCATAAGGAGCAAAGCCTATCATACCAGCTACAACAGGCGGTAGGACGGGGAGTGCAGGGAGTGTTTACCCCAATCAGAGCAAAGCTCTGTTCAAATTCCAAGGCGGGAGATGAAGCAACGCTTCATCTTTCCCCAATCAGAGTAAAGCTCTACTGTGAAAATTTAAACTTTAATAAATGAAGCAGCGCTTCAGATCCTCTGCGCTGCGCGTAGGGCACCACGTGTCAAAATCATGCACGCCAGCGCAGAGAGCGCAGCATCCAAGGCAGCGCGTCCAATCAGAGCAAGGCTCTATTTAAAAAAAAAATTAAAGGAAGCAACGCTTCAGACGACTTGCGCTCTGCGCTGCGCGCCACGTGGCAGCGCAGTTGAGCTAGCGCAGGTGCGCTCTGCGCTGCGCGCCACGTGACAGCGCAGTTGCGCTGCGCGCCATGTGGCAGCGCAGTTGCGCAAGCGCAGTTGTGCTGCGCTCTGCGCTGCACGCCACGTGGCAGTGCAGTTGCGCTGCGCGACACGTGTCAGCGCAGTTGCGCTGCGCTTTTCACTGCGTGACACGTGTCACGCGCTGAGGCGTTTGCGCCAAACAGAATTAAATTCTAGTAAAATTCTTCTGTTCTTATTAAAACAAGAAGATTGTCTTCTATAAAATAGAAGCTTTTGGATCAAAGATCCAACGGTGGGGAAAATTCCCCAAATCACTCAAAGAAAGATCTCTTTAATAAACTTAACAAATCTATGGGTACTATATAAAGACCCCTAGACCCCAACTCAAAGATCATCAACATTGGTGAGAAATCAAGAACTTCAAACAGATAAAACTCTGAAGAAATTTCAAGAAAAAGGTAAAAAAACCCTTCATAAAATAGAAGAAATTTCTTCTAATAGATCATTAATCTAAGAACAAGATCAATGATCTTCACATAATAAACAGTGCTTTGCACTTTTTATGAACCACTGGTTCTTTAAAACAAGAAAAACTTGTTTTCTTTGATCTAAATTAGATCAAGAAATCAAACAGTGCTTTGCATTTTTTCATGAACCATTGGTTCTAAAAAAGATTCTCAAATTATAGTGCCTTGCACTTGCAAACTGCGCTGTTGCGCTCCTGGATTGGCGCAAGCCACCAGAGAGCGCCACGTGTCAGCTCCAGAATAACTTGCGCTATGAGCTTTTAAAATAGAGCTTTACTCTCTGAAATTGGCGTAACTCACCAGAACGCGCCACGTGTCAGCAGCGCAGCAGCGCAGCGCACTGCGCTAACTGCGCTCACCAGAGCGTGACACGTGTCATCACCACAAGCGCTTGCGCTCTCTGATTGGCACAAAGCGCCTGACAAATGCAATGCATTTCCTAAAGGGCCAGGCCCAAATCAAAAAGAACTAGTAGGCCTAATTAAATTGCAAAGTAATAAATGGGCAGAGCCCAGGTAAAATTGATTCTCTGCATCTTTTATGGGCAGAGCCCAACCAAAAATAGAAAATAATGCAATGCATTATTTAAAAATGGGCCAGGCCCTAGTACAGGCCAAAAACAAATAAAAGTGTCGAACATTTTTCAATTGGATTTAGCCCAATCGTGGCCGTAAGTCCTCAAATTAAATTGACTGAGCAAGATTGCTCACCTAAATCAATTTACCTCCGGTTCGAGGGTACATCTCCGAACTCCTCTGACACCTATCGTTGTAATCCTTCAACGACGTCAGAGAGGTGATGGGTCCCGACGACCACACATCGATACGGACTGCGGGGTCCTTAAACTCGTGGACCGAAACGTCCTTAAACTAATATTCATCCCAAAATAGGTATGTCGGACCGAAACGTCCTTAAACTAATGTCGGACCGAAACGTCCTTAAACTAATGATGGACCACCACGTCCCTAAACTGGCGATAGACCACTACGTCCCTAAAATGGAACAATAGAGCCTCCAAATGCTCTTTTGCTGGATCTAAACGGTCCCGTTTAAGTTGATCTTAGCCCTAAACACGGCTAACGTATCCTTAAATATTCAAATGGACTATAAAACTCCAAATCGACTTTGGTTCAAGTGTACATCTTTGAACTCCTCCGACACCTATCGTTGTAATCCATCAACGACGTCAGAGAGGTGACGAGTCCCGACGGCCATATAATAAATGGATCACCACGTTAAGTTGATCTTAGTCTCAAACAGGACTAACGTATTCTTAACGAACGTTTAAGTTGATCTTAGCCTCAATACGGCTAACGTATCCTTAAACTAAAAACACCAAACCCAAATCTAAGTAAATACGGATTTGGACTAATCCACGTCCTACGGGCGACGGCATTATTCAGTCTCCGTATACAATCCACGGGCAACCACAAACAAAACAAACACACACGACACGAAGTGAAATTCTGGAGAAAAAGAAAGTGGCTACCGCGATGCGGTAGCGTAATTAACTGCAGGGACTTGTGCCTGCAGGGAAGAGCGTCCCCACAATCAAAAACCCCTCTATCGAGGGGGAATCTGACGAAGTCTGCTATATCGGCCGCATCCGTCTAAACATCCGATATACGGTGCCATAAATCAACTTGGCATCTTCGGAGAGGTGGACGGATAAAACAATATAGCATCTACCCTGAATCTCAGGCAAGACGTCCTCACGTCATCTCGGCCGCCATTCGGAGGGGAACAGATTCCGGCACGCCCGGTTGGACCTTTTCCTCTTTCCACTCCACACTTCGTGTGTCGTATTCGCGAACGAATCGCGGTTTGTTAATGGTTGCCTTCGGATTTTTAAGTTACTAAGATTTGGTCTTTTTCCTGGCGAAGAAATCAAGCATCGATGGCCTCTACCTGTTCGAAGTGCTCCAGCTGCAGCTGCAACTCGTGTCCGGTCTCAACTGGGGGCATAACCTACGGGCCCCAAACGGCCTCTTTGTTCACCATGCCCGTGGAGCAGATTATTCAAGCCACCACGAGGTTGTTTTTCGGAACTATGCTTTCGCCAACAAGCTTCATCACCCCCGTGCCCGTACAAGAAGCTCCTAAGAAGTCGGTCTTCGATCGACTTTCAGTTACTGCGGCCCCTCTCAACGGGTCGCCCAACACCAGTGCCTCGGTCTTCTCCAGACTGGGCCAAAACTCCTTCGGGCCCACAACGAAGATTGCAATCCCAGAGAAGGTTGTTCCAAAAAGAGTAGCCAAACCTGCTCCTGAAGTCGTCAAGGCGGCTTCTCTTGCTAAGAGATCGGTCTTTACAAGATTGACCGTCCCAACTCCCACTCCTGCTCTTGCTGCTCAAAAGACATCAGTCTTCAATAGGCTGACGCAGGCAACATACCCACACCTGAACAGGGGGCAAGAAGAAGCTGTTGCTGTCTCTGAACCAATACCGACGACTCGTCGCGCCCGACGACGCCACTGGCGCCGGGTAAGGAAGACCGGGGGCAACTTCCCTTCTGGGATGACTCCGCCAGCTCCAACGGTGAAAGTTAATACTGTTGTTCCAACTGGGAACAGCTTCGAGCTACAGAATAGAGTATGCAGAAACTCGCCAACTGCGGTGCTCAAAAGATCTCCTCCACCGGTAGAGACCGCCGTGGAAGCAGAAAAGCCGAAGCAGTCTCCTCAATCACTGTCCTCCAGGATTTACAAGACATGGCGATGAGTCCGAGAATCTGTGATCGATCCTAATTTCTCTCGCCAACACAAGAAGTCGAAAGGTCGGCAAGAAGAAAATCCCCCGATCAAGCAACGAAAGGTGACGACCGCTTGGGTGCCCAAAGCAGCAGCCCCCTCAACTTCTACAGCCGATAAGAGAAGAAGGCCAGAAAAAGTCCCTACATCGATGGCGAATATCAAAGGTGGTGAACCTAAACGCCTTAAGTCCGGGGGCATAATAGTTCACACAGTATACATGGCGTCGGGGAAGGAGGACATCCGCGCTTCGACGGGTCATAGACCGCTTACGCGGTCGGTGACTAAAGCTCAGGAGCAAAAGCAAAAGCTCCAAGAGATGATGAACGCGATGGCCGCACTTACTGGGCCAAAAGAAAGCCCTGAAACGTTTTCAGATGAACGCCAAGAACAAGAAACCGACGCCGCATTCCTTCAATGAATATTGGAGAAGAAGAACAAAGAGGCTGCTGAACAAGCAGCCAACATAAAGCGTATGGACCTCCTGTTCCAAGACATGGTAGGAATGATGATCCAGCAGGATCCTCCGGCCGAAGATCCCCCGATCGTCCTTGAAGACGATAGGGGAGAAATGTCAAATCCTCCACCGGCACTGTCGACAGCCAAGGAGGAGGCAATCTCCAAAGCTGACCCAGACGAATATATAGCCCAGCAGATACGGGTTCATCATGCGACTAAGGCAGCCGGTCAGATCGTCAAAACAGGACGATCATATCCGGGCTGGTATGATCAGATACAGTACCCGCCGGGCTATACAATACCTAAGTTCCACATATATAAAGGGACAGGGAATCCGCATCAGCATGTCGCTCAATTTAGGGCCTTATGCGGAAATACTGGAGGCGATGACAAATTGATGCTTCGCCAATTCGTTGGTAGCTTGTCAGAAACAGCGTTCGAATGGTATTCCGAACTCCCGAACTATTCTGTCAAGACGTTCGCTGAAATGGAGTTGGTATTCACTCAGCGATTCGCGAGCGCCAGCGAACGGGCCCCGATAACAGCGTTGATTAATGCTAGGGTAAGGCCGGGCAAGACGTGGGTCCAGTACGCTATACGCTGGCGAAACTTATGGTCGAAATGCGAACAACGCATTGAAGAAGCGCCCGCGGTGGGCATGTTCGTGGGTACCCTAGACCCTCATGCCACTATCTCACAGTTCATGATGTTCTTTAAGCCGACCACATTCCAGGCTTTGATCGACAAGCTGGCCCAGATGGATCAAATGGGTCATAGACCTTCTCTCCTAAAGCCAGAACCGTGGAATGACAAGGGTAAAGGGAAGGCAACCTTCGTTGCGAATGCTCAGCAGCAACCCAGCACCCCAAAGCTAGCGGATCAATTGGGAGAGAGACGGCGGTTCTATATTGAGAAAATGAGGCGCCCCTACTCATTCCCGCGGGATAAGACGAAGAGGCTGTTCGAGCTGGCTGTGCGCAACAGGCTTATCAACCTGCCGAATCCAAGGCAACCGCCACAACCCAGAGAGGCGAATAACCCCAATTATTGCCCTTATCATCAAACGGCAAGCCATCCGATTGAGGATTGTTTCGTCTTCAAGGGATGGATTGAAGATCAATACCTATAAGGCAGGTTTGCCCTATCTGAAAAGTGGAAGGTAAATCCACCATAGCCGCACACTCCAAAGAAGACGGACATGATGGGGGCAGCTTGTTCTTTTGTCAAGGACGAAAACGATGGAGAAAACTCATCAGACGAATCCGAAGACTACGTAGCGACTTGTCATGTTATCTCTCATTCACTGGCGAATGATGAAGAAGCTCCTTGCGCCGAGAAACCAAGGGCGAACCCTGAGCCGGAAATTCTACGGCCGTCAGACGAGTTGATCGATATCTTCCTAAATGAAATTCGTCTGAAAGAAAAAGCCAATCAAGAGCGTGAGATGGCCATACTGGAAAGAGCCAAGACATTCCCGTCAAATCAAAAGCCATCCACTGCAGATAAAAACAAATTCAAGACGAGGAAAAGGTTTGCCAAAGCCCTATCAGCGGGAATGAAGCCACCGCCCTCTGAAGAAAATACTTTCGGTGGAGTAGAAATGCATCCTAACTTTTGCTTATATCATCAGAAGATCATACATCCTACTGAAGACTGCGAATCCTTTAACTGTTGGTGGCAAGGGTATGTCGCTCAAAAGCAACACTTCAACAGGACAAAATGTGAAGCTCGTAGACGTCGAAAAATGCGATAGATGAGCGCAAAAGAGCCGACGACGACTGTCATATAGCCGACTCCAAGGGATCGCAAATTATCACCTTTGGAAGCGACTCTGAGGAAGAAGCTGCCCTCAACCCTCTCCTCAAGGAATCTATTTCGAAAATGAAAGTATTGAGGAGTTACGAGAATGTTCAGCCGTGCAATCGCACGCTACTCGAAAAAAATCTCGACCCCGTAAACAAAGGAACGAGCACAAAAGATAAAGAAAAGGAAAAAACAGCCCTCGAGGCCAACATTCAATAGCAATCGAGTGGCCCTAGACCGGTTGTTCGCCAAAACAATCTACGACCACGCCCATCCCTCGAAGAGAGGTTGAAACGTCCTTACTCATTTCCCCAGGGTGAAACAAGGAGGCTGTTCGAAGTGGCAGTGCATAACAGGCTTATCACTTTACCGGAACCGAAACACCAGCTACAGCTGAATGACGTCAACGATCCTAATTACTACCCTTACCACCAAGTAATGGGTCATCTGATCGAAAACTGTTACACCTTCAAAAACTGGGTTGAAGACCAACACCAGCAGGGAAACTTCGCGCTGTTTGAAGACTGTAAGGTGAGCCCACCACAGCCTTATGCTCCTAAAAAGGTGGATACGTTGGGGGCATCATGCTCATTCATAGAGAAAGCCCCTTAAACCGAAAAGTCAATAAACTAGATGTTCGCCTCAAATACGGCGACGGTGGACCGAAACGTCCTTAAACTAATGATGGACCGCAATGTCCTAAAACTTGCAAGCGGACCGAAACGTCCTTAAAACTACTACCGCAGCATCCTCAGGCTGACAAAATATATATATATATATATATATATAAAAACGGTATATCCATAAGTAAAATGGGCACGGATGAAAACCCGAAAGGGCTCCGTGAGTAAAAACAGCAGGGCTACCGGCGAGTGTTCGTGAAAACCCGAAAGGGCGCGACCTCGTTAAAAAAAAGAGAATAAAAAAAAGGATAAAGAAACGGTACGTCCATAAGCAAAATGGGCACGGATAAAAACCCGAAAGGGCTCCGTGAGTAAAAACAGCAGGACTACCAGCGGGTGTTTATGAAAACTCGAAAGGGCGCAACCTCGTTAAAAGACACTTACAAAGTCCTCGATCTTGTAAGGAGAAACCACCCGCGTGAGATCCTTACGACTCACAAGGAAGCAACACACTTAGAGATCCTCACGATTCCTAAGGAGAAAATACACTTGCGAGATCCTCACGACTCGTAAGGAGAACTCTCTTATAGAACCCTCCTGGCTCATAAGATTTGAAAGTCTTAAGTTACAGAGACCTAAACCTGTGCTTAAGTAAACCCCACAACTTTCGATATTGCCCTACAAGTAGCTCAATACTGTCCCTTGTATACAATCCACGGGCGCGAATAAACATTTCCCTAACCAAGTCCCATCCGTGACTGGGGATATGTACGCATGATGAACAACCCTTGTAAGTCCTCTCGACTTACAAGGAGAAAACCCTCTTGTAGGATCCTTACGACTTACAGAGGAACATACACTTAGGAATCCTCACGATTCCTAGGGAGAAAACACACCTACAGGATCCTCACGACTTGTAGGGAGAAATAACTTTGTGAGACCCTTACGGCTCATGAAGTTAAAAGCCTTAGTCGACAGAACCCTAACCCTGTTCGCTAAGCCACCTTTGTTCGATATCGACGGAGGCAGATGACGATTCGCTCCTGGGAATATCCCAGTAGTAGCGGTGTTGATGCCGAAATCGGTGTCTAATTTCATATTTACGGCAAAAAGCCAGCGAGCCGCACATGCATACGAAATAGCCGAAATGATGGGGCAACTTGCAATAAAAATCAGCAAGTAAGAATGTATGCATGAAAATAGCCGAAATGATGGGGCAACTCGCAATAAAAAGTAGCGAGTAAAAATAAAATAAACAGCTGAAATGATAGGGCACCGCGAAAAATAGACGAAATGATAGGACAATCGCGAGCTTCGCGATATAAAAGCTGAAATGATAGAACATCGCGGAAAAAGAAACAAAATAAAAAATGAAATTTATGCCCTACAGGTGATGTTACATCAAACCCTGTATACAATCCAAGGGCGTAAACAAAGAAGGGATCATACTCCTCTCCCAGGTTTCATCATAAGAAGAAGCCAAATCTCGACGGGTCGCAAATGACCTAGAGGTCATCTCAACACTCGTCTCGTAACAACGGACACAACTTTAAGTGAAGCGGAACAGCGGCAACTCCCAGTTCAATGGCTCGGCGATATACAAATCACCAAGAGTCAAACCCTCATTCCATGAAATACGGATACAATCAACAAAAATTCCTGGCTACGTAGAAAGCGGCTTATGTCAATCCTGACCCCATGGAAAACGTCCAGAGCGGATCTTGGTCCTCGCAGAGCACAGCAGTGAACCCGTGCGAAGCATCCAGAGCGGAACCTAGTCCTCGCCGAACACGGCAGTGAACCCGTGGGAAGCATCTAGAGCAAAAATTCCAGGCTACGTGGAACGCGGCTTATGTCAATCTTGACCCCATGTGAAACATCCAGAGCAAAAAATTCCTGGCTACGTGGAACGCGGCTTATGTCAATCCTGACCCCGTGTGAAACATCCAGAGCAAAAATTCCTGGCTACGTGGAAAGCGGCTTATGTCAATCCTGACCCCATGGAAAACGTCCAGAGCGGATCCTGGTCCTCGCAAAGCACGGCAGTGAACCCGTGCGAAGCATCCAGAGCGGATCCTGGTCCTCACAGAGCACGGCAGTGAACCCGTACGAAGCATCTAGAGCGGAACCTAGTCCTTGCCGAACATGGCAGTGAACCCGTGGGAAGCATCTTGAGCAAAAATTCCTGGCTATGTGGAACGCGGCTTATGTCAATCCTGACCCCGTGTGAAACATCCAGAGCAAAAAATTCCTGGCTACGTGGAACGTGGCTTATGTCAATCCTGACCCCGTGTGAAACATCCAGAGCAAAAATTCCTGGCTACGTAGAAAGCGGCTTATGTCAATCCTGACCCCGTGGAAAACGTCCAGAGCGGATCCTGGTCCTCGCAGAGCACGGCAGTGAACCCGTGCGAAGAATCCAGAGCGGAACCTAGTCCTCGCCGAACACGGCAATGAACCCGTGGGAAGCATCTAGAGCAAAAAATTCCTGGCTACGTAGAACGCGGCTTATGTCAATCCTGACCCCGTGTGAAACATCCAGAGCAAAAAATTCCTGGCTATGTGGAACGCGGCTTATGTCAATCCTGACCCCGTGTGAAACATCCAGAGCAAAAATTCCTGGCTACGTGGAAAGCGGCTTATTTCAATCCTGACCCCGTGGAAAACGTCCAGAGCGGATCCTGGTCCTCGCAGAGCACGGCAGTGAACCCGTGCGAAGCATCCAGAGCGGAGCCTAGTCCTCGCCGAACACGGCAGTGAACCCATGGGAAGCATCTAGAGCAAAAATTCCTGGCTACGTGAAAAGCGGCTTATGTCAATCCTGACCCCGTGGAAAACGTCCAGAGCGGATCCTGGTCCTCGCAAAGCACGGCAGTGAACCCGTGCGAAGTATCCAGAGTGGAGCCTAGTCCTCGCCGAACATGGCAGTGAACCCGTGGGAAGCATCTAGAGGGAAGCATCTAGAGCAACTCCTGACTCCGTGAAATGCGGATAAGGACAACTTCACCCATCACTTGCGGATCCTCACGACTCGTAAGGGAATAAATTCTCTTGTGAGATCCTTACGACTTTCAAGAGAACGCGCTTAGGAATCCTCACGATTCCTAAGGAGAAAATACACCTACGAGATCCTCTCGATCCGTAGGGAGAAAAGTATCTATGAGACCCTCACGGCTCTTAAAGTTGAAAAGTCTTAGGCAGCAGATCTGAACCTGCGACCTAAGCCATCGCTATCTTTTGGAAAAACTAAGTTAACTACCAATCATGATTATCAAGTCAACATGCTGATAATAAGAGAAAGGGAGAAAGCGACAAAGAGAACATCTGATTGGAATTTGATCGAGCATTTGAGACACATTCATTCATGCATGTGCGAAAGACTCAGAACGAGAAATAAGAAAAGCTGAAATAGAAATTTTCCATTCATATTGCAAAGGGTTCTTACAAGCATAAAGACGATAAACAAAGACATTATTCAAATAATTACAACGGCAAAACCTCAAATCCTGGACAGAGATTGAGGAACTCGAAAGTGACCCTGTCCAAAACTTTCCAAGCTTGGCGAACCATCCTGGTGTGCTTCCTTTCGCGAGCACGGGCGTCAAGATTCCCACTGATGTCCTCCACCCTCCGATAGGCAGCAAGAATAGCGGACTGTTGAAAGGTTTCGTGCAAGAGATCGATAAGATTGTCTCGCCGTCTCTTCAAGATTAAATTCATCAGATACACTGAGTGCACCTTGTCCTCGGCGGCGTCCAATGCTCTAAGCGGCACGCCGATAAAGAATATGGGAAGCGCTTACCAGATGGCTCCCACAATAAGCTTCAACAGAGGTGAGCGCCGAGGAAGCAGTTGACCGTTGTACGCGTCGAAGCGACTCATGATCTCTGCACATTCGGCATTGGTAAATTCTCGATTTTGGGAACGGCCGAGTCGGCGGATGTCCCCGTAGGAGATAATCTCATCGAGATCGTACATGTGGGCGTCCATCACTCCTATAAAAGAAGATCGACAAAATTAGCAACTCGTAAGAGTTTTGCTATATGATTTAAAAAGGAGCAAAGCTCCATCAATGAATCAAGAAGTTAGAAATAAAATCCTCTCAGAAGAACAGAACTTTATTAATGGAACTCTAATAGAGTTCCCCCTTAGTTCTCTTTAGACCCCTTTAGAGCAAAACTCTGCTAAGTGAAACCCTAAATGGGTCTTCTTTAGATCAGGGATCTATTGAGAGCAAGACTCTTAAAATTGATTTAATTTAATCCATATTAATTTTTTACCTAAAACTCTCTAAAGTTTGAACTTTTAAAAGTGGTTAACAAAATAGCAGGGTTCTAAGATTCTGAAAATAAAATTCTTGGAGATGATGATCATCTGTGGAGGGCCAAAGGTCCTATTTATAGGCATCAAGTGCCCTTTCAACTTCTAAAAGTTGTCGCAACGTTTGGAATTCTGCCATCGTTGCGCTCGTGTTTGGGGCTACGTGAGCGCAACGGTGGGGGGCATTTATTTACCCCAATCAGAGCAAAGCTCTGTTCAAATTCCAAGGCGGGAGATGAAGCAACGCTTCATCTTTCCCCAATCAGAGCAAACCTCAACTTTGAAAATTTAAACTTTAATAAATGAAGCAACGCTTCAGATCCTCTGCGCTGCGCGCAGGGCGTCCCGTGTCAAAATCAGGCACGCCAGCGCAGAGAGCGCAGCGCCCAAGGCAGGGCACCCAATCAGAGCAAGGCTCTATTTAAAACAAAAATTAAAGGAAGCAACGCTTCAGACGACTTGCGCTCTGCGCTGCGCGACACGTGGCAGCGCAGTTGCGCTGCGCTCTGTGCCGCGCGTCAGCGCAGTTGCGCTAGGGCAATTGCGCTGCGCTGTGCGCCGTGCGACACGTGTCAGCGCAGTTGCGCCCGCGCGACACGTGTCAGCGCAGTTGAGCTGCGCTCTGCGCTGCGTGACACGTGTCACACGCTGAGGCGTTTGCGCCAAACAGAATTAAATTCTAGTAAGATTCTTCTGTTCTTTTTAAAACAAGAAGATTGTTTTCTGTAAAACAGAAACCTTTGGATCAAAGATCCAACGGTGGGGAAAATTCCCCAAATCACTCAGAGAAGGATCTCTTTAACAAACATAACAAATCTATGGGCACTATATAAAGACCCCTAGACCCCAACTCAAAGATCATCAACATTGGTGAGAAATCAAGAACTTCAAATAGAAAAAACTCTGAAGAAATTTCAAGAAAAAGGTAAAAAAACCCTTCATAAAATAGAAGAAATTTCTTTTAATAGATCATTGATCTAAGAACAAGATCAATGATCTTCACATAATAAACAGTGCTTTGCACTTTTTATGAACCACTGGTTCTTTAAAACAAGAAAAACAAGAAAAACTTGTTTTCTTTGATCTAAATTAGATCAAGAAATCAAACAGTGCTTTGCACTTTTTCATGAACCATTGGTTCTAAAAAAGATTCTCAAATTATAGTGCCTTGCACTTGCAAACTGCGCTGTTGCGCTCCTGGATTGGCGCAAACCACCAGAGAGCGCCACGTGTCAGCTCCAGAATAACTTGCGCTATGCGCTTTTAAAATAGAGCTTTGCTCTCTGAAATTGGCGTAACTCACCAGAACGCGCCACGGGTCAGCAGCGCAGCGCACTGGTGCAGCGCACTGCGCTAACTGCGCTTGCGCTCACCAGAGCGTGACACGTGTCATCACCACAAGCGCTTGCGCTCTATGATTGGCGCAAAGCGCCTAACAAATGCAATGCATTTCCTAAAGGGCCGGGCCCAAATCAAAAAGAATTAGTAGGCCTAATTAAATTGCAAAGTAATAAATGGGCAGAGCCCAGGTAAAATTGATGCTCTGCATCCTTTATGGGCAGAGCCCAACCAAAAATAAAAAATAATGCAATGCATTATTTAAAAATGGGCCAGGCCCTAGTACAGGCCAAAAACAAATAAAAGTGTCGAACATTTTTCAATTGGACTTAGCCCAATCGTGGCCGTAAGTCCTCAAATTAAATTGACTGAGCAAGATTGCTCTCCTAAATCAATTTACCTCTGGTTCGAGGGTACATCTCCGAACTCCTCTGACACCTATCGTTGTAATCCTTCAACGACGTCAGAGAGGTGACGGGTCCCGACCACCATACATCGATACGGACTGCGGGGTCCTTAAACTCATGGACCGAAATGTCCTTAAACTAATATTCATCTCAAAATAGGAATGTCGGACCGAAACGTCCTTAAACTAATGATGGACCACCATGTCCCTAAACTGGCGATGGACCACTACGTCCCTAAAATGGAACAATAGAGCCTCCAAATACTCTTTTGCTGGATCTAAACGGTCCCGTTTAAGTTGATCTTAGCTCTAAACAGGGCTAACGTATCCTTAAACATTCAAATGGACTATAAAACTCCAAATCGACTTTGGTTCAAGGGTACATCTTTGAACTCCTCCGACACCTATCGTTATAATCCTTCAACGACGTCAGAGAGGTGACGAGTCCCAATGGCCATATAATAAATGGATCACTACGTTAAGTTGATCTTAGTCTCAAAAAGAACTAACGTATCCTTAACGAACGTTTAAGTTGATCTTAGCCTCAATACGACTAACATATCCTTAAACTAAAAACACCAAACCCAAATCTAAGTAAATACGGATTTGGACTAATCCACGTCCTACGGGCGACGGCATTATTCAGTCTCCGTATACAATCCACGGGCAACCACAAACAAAACAAACACACACGACACGAAGTGAAATTCTGGAGAAGGAGAAAGTGGCTGCCGCGATGCGGTAGCGTAATTAACTGCAGGAGCTTGCGCCTACAGGGAAGAGCATCCCCACAATCAAAAACCCCTCTAACGAGGGGGAATCTGACGAAGTCTGCTACATCGGCCGCATCCGTCTAAACCTCCGATATACGGTGCTATAAATTAACTTGGCATCTTCGGAGAGGTGGACGGATAAAACCATATAGCATCTGCCCCGAATCTCAGGCAAGACGTCCTCACGTCGTCTCGGCCGCCATTCGGAGGGGAACAGGGAGCTCGGTTATTCTCTCAACTCGTGACGCTATATCCAATATGAAGATGAGTTAGCAATATGGCTATCCGTAAGAGAAAGGAAAAGACGTCTGTGATAGACTATACTCACCGACATCAGCAGGTAGGACAATCTCTGGCTGGAATGAGAAATGCGGGTTTAGCACCTGATGCAGGTGATTAAAAAGGACTCCTGCAAAGTTATGACGACATACTGTCAGTTCAAAGAGAGTGATACCCACAATGAATCCGATGAATCACAAACGTATACCTTCCAGCATTTCAGAAGATATGGGAGAAGGTGAGGGAACAACAGTCGTTATTGTGGCGACCCGAGGTGCTTCAGAGGGCACAATTTCAGCAACGGAAGCATCGCTAGGCCTAGTGACTTCTTCACTCTCCTTCAGTGGGACGGTCTCGGCGCCCATGGCTTCATCCCCTGATCCGACAAGGGCCGTCGTGACACTCGCGATGCCTGCCGACGCCAGAGAGCCATAAGGGGAGAGAGCAGTGGTTTGGGCAGTCCCAGACTCCCTGGAGAGAGTAGCTACTTCGGGCTCCATGGTCGTTGTCGCCTCGCCTACCATCTTACTGCCAAGACTTGGCCCTACAGGACATGATAAATAAGAATTTGTAGATCAAGTTCTGATAAAAAAAGAATGGGCATTGCATTACCTTGCGATGGATCCTCAGTTGCCTCCCGAACCGCGCGCGCAACCTGTCTATGGGCGGTAGACAAGGCAGCTAGGGTACCCTCTGAAGCAATAGCGACAGAAGGGATGGTGCTTGAACCTGCACCCGCAGCCAAGGTAGCATCACGCTCCCTCGCTGCGCGCTTCCTGTGCTTCTTTTCAGTTTGAGCAATGAGGACCGACCTCCTCAAGACTTCGGACAAGGGGATAACTTCGCCGTCATCTGGCCCTAGTTCTTCCTCCGGTGCCGCTACGGTATCCATCATCGGCTATTTTAGCGAAGACTCTTGTGCTGGCTTGGGGATAGCCGTAGCCGCGATGGCCGGCTCTGACAAGACTACTGCACCATCGCTTGGGATCGACGCTACACTAGGAACAACTGAAGCCGAAGCAGTCCCTGTAATAAGGTGAAATAAAGCGTCAGAGCAAAGGTATAAAGCATGAAGGCGTAATCAAACGAAATAAGTTATA
Source organism: Agapanthus africanus (assembly GCA_030015575.1). NCBI lineage: Eukaryota > Viridiplantae > Streptophyta > Magnoliopsida > Asparagales > Amaryllidaceae > Agapanthus > Agapanthus africanus. Next base: position 686,550,918 of record CM057343.1, read on the forward strand.
CCTATGCCACAAGAACCGCGAAGCCTCTCTTCCTCCTCAAAACTCCGAAGGGAAGCCGCCAGAGCCTTTTCAGCGGAGATGCCTGACAAAGAAGGATGTATTAATAAATGCATAATAAGAGAGAAGGAAAAAGCTCAAAATGACATGACTAGAGCATACCCGTCTCCGCAAGTGTTAGCAACGCCGCCTCTGCGCGAGCCTGTCGCTCGGAAGCCATAAGGGCGGCTTGAAGATCGGTATCATCCGCAGGCTCAATAAATAGACCCTCATTGGTCCTGTACTTACTCAAACCCTCGCTATAGGGAGCATGGGGCTCCTGGCCGAGTACGACGTCGAGAGAAAAAATCGACTTCTTCTTCTTCTGAGAACGAGCCCCGACGGCCGACGATAGGAGCCTATGCTTCACGGGCATTTTTGGGCGATGGGTGCCAATCTCCGCGTCAACTCCAGAGTCCGGAGACGTATAGCTACCGTTTTAGGAACGCTGGGCTGTGGCTTTGAAGTAAAGTTATGAGGAACCGCAACTGTATCAGTCTCCTTTAATGAAGGACGAACGGTAATTCGTCGTTTTAAAGGGACGGACGGGTTACCGGCAGGGATTGCACCCTTACGATCAAGCAGCAACCGTCGTTCTTCCCTAATCACGGCACCCGTTGCGTGCTGATACCACGCCACATATGCATTCGAGGCGTTCGGGACGTAGCTCGGCTCGCTGATAAGGAAGATAGACCCGGTATTCAGTTGCATGAAGTGGTGCAGCACAGTGCGAATGCCCTCTTCAGTGGCAGTCGGTTCAGTCAGAAAAGCTTCGAGGGGAACACCCTGGTTGTAACCCAACTGTGGGGCAAAGCGGTGCGGGTTGTACCTCATAAACAACGCCGACTCGTTCTGCCTGAATGCTAAGAAGCCTGGCCTGATCGAGTACAGATGCATGATTTCCTGAGCCTTCAACGTAGAAACCCCGTCCTTAAAGGTGTCACGCAGCGGCTACACCGCCTTAGTTGACTCCTTGCCAATAGTCATGACCCTATCAACGAAGGTCATGTTGTCCCCAACTATGCGCGGGCGGAGGATCACTCCCTGAGCTTCTCGCGATGATGGGTCTGAAGCAGAGGCGTCGATTAGAGACATCACCCGGGGGAAATTGTAGCTATCATAGAAACGGGGACGTTTGTGGATTCTAAAGGCTCCAAGCACGTGCAGCACGATCCACAAAGTAAAATAGTGCAGCGGGAGATGTACGGGCTCTAAACCCGGCTGAGTAGTGTCCGCCGCCAAGCTCAAGCAATGATATAAATGAGCCAGCCCGACAATCCTGACAGCAACCCGCGTTCCTTCAACCATCCAGTGAGCCGGGTAGAAAACGGACGGCCTCATATGACGAGGGTGCATGGGAAGTATGAACCAACTTAGCCATAGGCCGAGAAACCCTAAAAAGAACGTCTCTTCATCGACGTATGAAGCTGCAAGCTCTGTGAAGGGGATGACCTGAGTGTCCGGGAGAAAGAAATTTTTCTGATCCGCTTCCGCTGCCGGTTGTTTGTCCAAACCAAATCCAAAGGGATCGGCGAGCTTAGAAAATTTCGTGGTTTCCCTTGAAAGGACTTCGGGGCGGAGAAAGCGGGCAATAAAATCCGTGAAGCTGACGTCGTGCCTCCCAGATTCCAAGAACAGGCACTCATAAATATTCAACACCTTGATTAAGCTTGGGAATCGGTGCTGAATGGCATTTTCCGGAGTCAGACCCATCACTACTGATCGGGTCGTAAAGACGTATTCGTCAAGGGGAAGTATTTCCTCGTAATGTTCCCCTCTGACAGGTAGGCCTGAGATCTCCGCAAACTCCTCCAGGGAGATTGAAACCTCCCGATCCGATAAGAGAAAGGTGTGTATCAGGATGTTCCATTGCTCTGAGAAAGCCTTAATCCACCACACCGGAGGCGCCGGATACTGGAAAAGAGACGCATAGATAGCAGGGTACAGCCCGAGCTTTAATAACGCCGACTTTTTCGCCGATAAGATGTACCGGGCCCACTGCAGGTATCCGGCCGAATGACGAGGAGTCAGGCCAATCATATACACATGTCCCCATGGGCACAACTCGCCTTGACATATGCGTCGCCTCAGAATATCTAAATCCATCGGCGACTGCATAGGTATCGCGGCCATAGAGGGTTGAAGGCGACCCTCTGAGATCCAATGGATCTCCTCTATGGCATAGTTAACCTGGGGTAAGTCGGCATAGTGAATAGCGGAGATTGGTTCTGAAGGCGTCGTACAAGAGAAGCTGCATCGACCCTGGATAATCTGGTTGTACCACAACCCCCACAAATGAAGTGACTTCTGCTCTGGGTCATGATCCTTGATCAGTGCAAAAACTTCTTGGTCTACGGGCGCGTCGGCGAAAGCGCTCTCCGGACGAATGAATGGGAAAGAAGTGTCGTAAGGCATAGTACTTGCACGGGAAGAACGAGGGTTAGCCGTCAATGCTACAGCCCAAACCCTAGTACTTGGTACTTTAAATTCGTACCGCACTGCAATGCAGTGGAAAGGGACCAAGGGGGACCCACACAATCTAGATGATGACTCATCATTAATAAAAAAGTCTCATCATTTGATGAGACGGTCATTAAATGGAGAAATTCTAAAAGGATTCTCATTTAATGAGCGCCCCTTGGGCCAAGGAGTAAATCTCCCTTGAGAGCAGTGCTCTGCAACAGATATGACATCTGTCATAATTAATCATGAAGGGAATAAAAATTCCCCAAAGAAAAAAATTCTGAAGAGCCATTGCTCTGTGAAGACGATGGAATTATCCATCAAAACCCTAAAAGCAAAGCTTTACTGAGTTAAAAATTCTGAAATCTTTAAAATCTGCAAGATGAACTCTAAAAGTTCTTCTTTAATGGGTTAAGAAACCCTAAGAAAGATCTCTTTAGATCTATGATTTCAAGAGAGCAAAGCTCTGTTAAGAAAACCCTAAAAGTTTCTTTAGATCTATAATCTGAAAAAGGGCCAAGCTCTGTTAATAGGTGAAACCCTAGATTATAAAATAATCTCTTCAAAGATTTGATCTTTACCTAGATTTTTGACAGATTCTGACTCTAAGAGAGTTCTTAAACAGAGACCTTGGCTCTGAAAGAGAATTAATTCTCAGAGAAAAACAAACAAGGAGATGAACAGAGGTCATCTCAAGGGCCAAAGGCCCTATTTATAGGCAATGAGAGTTGTTTCAACTTCTAAGTTGATCCAATGGTAGAGATGCTGCCACCGCTGCACTCACATGTAGGCCACGTGAGCGCAACGGTGGGGGGCATTTGTTTCCCACAATCAGAGAAAAGCTCTGTTCAAATTTTGAAATTTGAAATGAAGCAGCGCTAAGAGTCAAAGACTCTGCTGCAGCGCTCACGTGCAAAATACGAGAGTGCTAGCGCTAGCAGCGCCAGCTCTAAAAATCAAAGACTCTGATGCAGCACTTACGTGCAAAGCACAAGAGCGCTAGCGCTAGCGCTAAGAGTCAAAGACTCTGATGCGGCGCTCACGTGCAAAGCACAAGAGCGCTAGCGCTAGCAGCGCTAGCGCTAAGAGTCAAAGACTCTGTTGCAGCGCTCACGTGCAAAGCACGAAAGGGCTAGCGCTGAAACTAAATGTTCCCTGCCGTTGGATCAAATATCCAATGGTGATTTAAAAAAAAATCATCACCAAGATACAGAATAAGTTCTGTATGGGAAAAGATTTTCCCAATCTTGTTAAAAACAAGAAAAATGCCTTCTGTAAAACAAAAGCCCTAGGATCAAAGATCCAATGGTGGGGAAACATCCCCAGATCAATCAGAGAAAGATCTCTTTAACTGATTCAACAAATCAGCCTACCTTATAAAAAGGCCCCTAGACTTCAAGTCTTGCAGAGAGGAACCCTTCTCCCCCCCCCCATACAAGCTTTGAGAAATTTCAAAGGAAAGAGCAAGCTCTGAGAAGAAGAACTTTTCTTCAAGGTAAAAACTGAGAGATAAAAACATCTCATCAAGGAAGAAGAACATAGTTCTTTTTTCAGATCATAGATCTATAAGACAGAGGTCTTTCACAAAAAGAAATCATAGCATCTCATCATAAAAAGGGGGAGAAGAATTTCATTCTCTTCAGATCATAGATGTACAAAGACAAAGTCTTTCACAAAAGAAAATAGAAGAGATTGTAACATCTCCTATAAAAATAAGAACTTTATTCTTAGAACCATGAGACAAAGTCTTTTGTAAGCGAGAACTTATTTCTCAGATCACAAAATTGATCAGAAGCGCTCTGCGCTCATTGTCTGGCGCTCAGAGTCAAGCGCGCCACGTGCTCCTCACGTGTGCGCTACTTAACAGAAGCGCCTTAGCGCTCCAAATCTGGCGCTCAGCGCCAAGCGCGCCACGTGCTCCTTAAAAGATGCACCACTTAAAAGAAGCGCCTTAGCGCTCCAAATCTGGCGCTCAGCGCCAAGCGTGCCACGTGCTCCTCACGTGTGCGCTACTTAACAGAAACGCTCTGCGCTCATTGACTGGCGCCAGCGCCAAGCGCGCCACGTGCTCCTCACGTGTGCGCTACTTAACAGAAGCGCTCTGTGCTCATTGATTGGCGCTCGGCGCTGAGCGCACACGTGCTCCTCACGTGTGCACTGAGAGAACATAAACTGTTCTTTAAATAAAGCCCAAGAGCTATAATGAGTGCTCAGCATTCAATAAAAGACAAAAACAGTTGTCAGAACCCAAACCAATACTCAGCATTGTTAAATGAAAAAGGACTGAGTCTAATTAAATGTCCAACATTTTAACCGAATGGGTCGGGCCCAAGTTGGCCACAGATCCCTAATTCAAATTAATTGAACCCGTATGCTCATAAATCTTTGATTTTAGTCCCAAACTTGACTACAGATCTCCCAAACAATATTGGTTCAAGGGTACATCTCTTCACTCCTCTGATATGTGTCGTTGTAATCCTTCAACGTCTTCAGAGAGGTGACGGGTCCCGACAACCAGACATTCTACGGACTGTGGGGTCCTTAAACTCATAGACTATGATGTCCTTAAACTTTACGGACTGTGGGGTCCTTAAACTCATGGACTATGATGTCCTTAAACTTTACAGACTACGATGTCTCTAAACTACCATGGACTGTGAGGTTCTTAAACTCATAGATTATGATGTCTTTAAACTTTACATACGATGATGTCTTTAAACTGTCACGGACTATGATGTCCTCAAACTTCTGGACCGCAATGTCCCTAAACTAAAACAATAGAGTCGAAATACTCTTTTGTTGGATCTAAATGATTCTGCTAAGTAGATCTTAGTCTAAAATTAGACTAACATATCCTTAACAAACGTTTAACTTGATCTTAGTCTCAAATGAGATTAACGGTCCTTAAACCCAACCCAAAACCAAATCTAAGAAAATATGGATTTGGAGTAATCCATGGCCTACGGGAGACAACATAAATTAGTCTCCGTATAAGTGGTTACCGTCATGCGGTAGCGTAATTAACTGCAGGGGCTTGCGCCTGCAGGAAAGAGCGTCCCCACAATCAAAAACCCCTCACAATGAGGGGGAATCTGACGAAGTCTGCTATATCGGCTGTATCCGTCTAAACCTTCGATACATGGTGCCATAAATCAACTTGGCATCTTCAGAGAGGTGGACGGATAAAACCAAATAGTATCTACCCCCAAATTCAGGCAAGATAACCTACGCGATTTCGTCTCTATTTTCGGCGGTAAACACACCTAAATAGCCTCTACAGCCTGTGTGTTATGGGAAAGTATCGTGCTATCTTGACCGGTATATCGAGCTTCTTATCAAAATCTTTCGGCTTATACCTGGCCTCTCCGTATGTTGGACACTCTTTCAAATATGAATTCTCTTTCTGGTACAACACGCAATTTTTGGGATATGCTTAAATCTTCTCACACTTCAGACCCAAATCAGACATCATCTTCTAGGCTCCGTACCAGCTGTCGGGCACGTTATTTTCCGAGGGCATAGAATCTTTCAAGAACTTCAGAAGTATTGTGAATGACTTGTTGCTCCATCCATTTAGGCACTTAATCTGGAAAAGTTGGACGAAACATGAGATGGTGGAATACTTTGCATTCTCATAAATTGGTTTTCTAGCATCATTCATGAACTTTTCATATTTATCCGCACGCGGTCCTTGATTGGAAGGAATGTCATTTTCGGTACGAATACTATCACCTAGGGCAGTCTCTACCATATCCTACATTTCTTCTCCTGGAAAGAAGTTACCGTCTTTTTCTTCTGCCGCATTACCGTCTTCTCCTTCTTCTTCTGCCGCATTACTGTCTTCTTCTTCTCCTTTCCCGTGATATAGCCAAGTTGTAAAAAGTCTAGTAAAACCATGTTTAACGATATGAAGCTCTGTGAATTCTACCTTCTGCCAGTACTTATTCCCACAGTTATCGCACGAGCAAAGAATCTTCTCTAACACGATCTTATTATGTGCGTGTGCAAATTCAATGAAAACAGCAACTCCTGTAACAAACTTAGCTTACATATGTTGTTGCCAATCCATATACATCCAGTCCTTAACTCTGATGTACTCATGGGCCATGTTAGACTGTATAATATATAAATTGCAGCTTATGATGACTATATTGAGAAATCTAAGAACGGGGTGGTTACTGACAAAGAAGAAAATCCGTGTATGTGCTTTGTGTGTGTGTTTGTCGTTGAAAAGAATAAATTATCGATAAACAAAGTTAGATTGATGATACCCAAGTATGAGTTGTATTCTGTATATGTGTGTTTCAATTTATGATTTCGCTTAAGTGTAGGGTTATTAGTGTGTATGTGCTTTGTGTGTGCGTTTGTTGTGTATTCGTGTTGTATGTGTGTGTTTCGACTGTCAGGGGCAAGGCTTCTATCCCATTAAGAATTTATAGAGCAGACACACATTCGCTTGTTCTTTCAACTGTTTTGAGTAAATTTCGGCAGCACATCCCCACTGTTCTGCGAGTACACTGTAATAGAATAGATAATCATTTCAATGCTGTGAAACAACGTTGAAATGAACATCTAATCTAACTTTGTACACGGAGAACCAGCAGAAAAGTACCGACGAAATAACTCGAAACGATTGAAAATATAAGTGAATGCAGGTGTTTGCTTTATATATTCCTAACTTTTCTACACTGAACAAATCTATCGGTTATCATACGATTGAATCTTCTCGTTACATAGACTACATGACGGTTGTTGGTACCGAACTATACCGTCCGATATTTAACAACTTTCATATAGTTCTATGTCACGACAAATATCGAACGTTTGTTAACTGATAGACGGGGACAAAGTTGCACTTTAATTTTCACATATGAGTATCGATGAGAATATGAAAGTTTCATATTATTATCGAGTATCATATATTGGTTTTAACTTGAACATTTAATATGAATAGGTTTTATGTTTATGTTTCGTTATTAAGGATTCGAAATTTTATGTTTAGGATAAATTTTTCTTGCGTTTACGGTAAAATTGTACGTTTACGTTATCATCGAGTATCCTACTAAAGGAACTAGTGCACCCTAAACCCTAACCCTAATTAACCCAAATTAACCCTAATCGTCACCCTAACACAAATTATCCCTAATTAACCCAGATTAACCATAATCAACATCCTAACCCTTCAAATTATCACTAATTAACCCAATTAACCCTAATCAACACCCTAACACAAATATACTCTATTTTACCTAATTAACCCTAATTAACCCAAATTAACCCTAGCCCAAACCCTAACCCAAATTAACCTAACCCTGATCATCACTCAAACCACAATACAAATTAACTGTAGCCCAAACCAAAATTAACCCTAATTAATCTAATTAACCCAAACCTTAGCCTTAATCATCACCAACCTTATTTAACCTAATTAACCCAAAATAACTCTAACCCTAACCCTAACTCTAACCCTAATCCTAAACCGAACCCTAACCCTAACCCTAGCTAATTAACCCTAACCCTAGACCGAACCCTACCTCTAAGCCCTGGTAGCAACCCAATAATCAACAATAACACAAATAAAATCATAATTAGAAGTTAAAAAATGAAATTGACTAACCTTAGGCCGGCGATTCTACTATCGACGAGGTGGAGGAGACCGGAGATGTTCTGTCGAAGACGCAAGGGGAAGATAGGCGACGATAGAGTTCCTACCATCGACGAGGAAGTCGGCGACGATGAGGCGTGCGCAGGAGTGGTGGCGACGAGGTGCGCACGGCAGATCGGTGAGAGCGATGGAAAATTTTGGGAACGAGGAAATTTCTGGGCTTTATTTTTTTATAAATAACCCATTTATGCCCCTGCGGATTAATCCGTAGGGCCTTCTTTTACGGCTCCGTAGGGCCAAATAACAAATTACGTTTTAATATTTTTAAATTAATCCGTAGGGCACCGTAGGGCACCATAGGGGTAACCCTAGGGACCTACGGATTAATCCGTAGGAAAAATAAAAAGTTGCGTCTACGGATTCCTGTAACCATAGGGGCAACCCCTTATTGCAGTAGTGTCACAACCACCACCTCCACTTCCCTTCATCCCTGACGAACCCACAACCCCTACAGCCGACCTCGAGCCAGACCTCATCGCCGATCGCCGGCAACCCTCGTCATCACCACCTCCATCTCCTCACCTCTCTGCAAACCCCCGACACCACAACTACCACCACCATCACCTTCATCCCTGCACCTGCAACCCATCACCGAGAACCCTAACCCCTACGCCTCCTGCAGAAACCCTGACCCCCATCGCCGGGACCTTCACATTGTCGTCACCCGTAGCCTCCTCTGTCCCAGGACTCTAGAGCCAAACACTACAAACCCCAGACTTCTTCTTCTTATTCTTCTTCTCTTTTCTTTTTTTGATTCTTGGTTTTCTGGTGATTGGCGGAGTTGCGCACGTCGCCGACGATCCGGACGACCCAGTCGTCATCGTCATCCAGCGTGGTCACGTCCTTGTGTAGTCTGGTTCGGTTCTGTACGCACGTGGTTCGCATCGCGACGTTTACCCGACGTCGAACGTGACGTACGCATCCCGTCATGATATCCGATTAGGCAAGTTTATCTTGCTACATGCTATGCTACCATATATATATATATCCATATGAATAAAAATATTGCATGTAGTTTAATAATGCATCCCATGTTACAATTTTACCGTTTAACAATACCCGTACATATCCATACTGATAATTGCATATTTAATTACATGCCGGAACACCCTGGTGTCTTTTCACTATTATATTATCATGATATGTTATCTAGCTTGCATCATACATAGTCATGGATACGTATATAGGTTATTACAGATAGACACATATGCATCCTGACATCAGCATTATTTATCGCGATCCCGATATCGTTTACAGTTTTACTTGTGGTATCCATGTGAAACATATGCACCACATGGCTTGTCTTGATACACTACTTGACTTGTTACCTGATCTTATTACTAATGCCGACAATCCTGATTTGTTGTCCTGACGAACTTAACCCGTTGTCTACATAGACAAAACCTGTAGCTGCTTGATCCTGTATTGTCATTAGTTTCGTATTATCAATATCTGACTCGAACACGTAACCTTGGGGATAAGGGGAAATCAATAATGAAACCTGACTTATAACTCGACAGTTCGATGATTATACTGATCAGTCTTTACGGGCTAGGCCAGCCCCGAGATGATACTGCCGACATCATTCGTCTGTACATGTTACCTGTTTACTGCCTAGCGGCATGTCTCGGATTCAGCCTGAAAGTCTTGACTGTGGTCCCGGGCATGCACGGGATACTATTGAGTTATATCGATAATTCCATTAAATTGATTTCAAAAACTTTAGAGTGGTTAACCCAGTAGCACAGTTTAGACTACTCATCGCACTTCACATACACGTACACAACTCACTGTTATATTCATGCTGTTGATTTATATTCATGCATGTATATCTGGTTCCTATCATGGTTATTATTATTGTTTGATATTATGATACACGGACGTCTGGGTTTTGCATGGCCCAATTCCTCTATCTCTATCGCAGGCTGAACAGAAGTATTTTAGCCGTCAAGCCGAGCAGTAAAGATTGAGTTTAGTGATGTTTAGTCTAGCATATTTTTTCCCGCACTTTTATTTCTTGATGTGAGCCCGTATTGGGACGTACTTCCAGATGTTGTTATTTATTAGATTCATCGTTTCCGCTTATATATTTTTCTTGACTCTTTATTCTGGCAAATGAACATGTAGTAGATAGATTTTATTTTTTATTGTTCTTGACATCCTATAAACATCCGTAATGTGACTGCGGAGGGATATTTCCTAGCCATAGGATGAATGGTTGGCTCTGTCACGTGTCATAGTTAGTGCACTCTGAGAAGCGGAGCATGACACTCCTCCTCGCCCCTTGTAACGACCCTGAAATCCATGTACATTTGTAATAGTTCTATGTTATATAAAGGGTATTTCTATTTTTGATTCCGAGTTATAAATAGTTTTCGATAAAATACAACAATAAACTCCTTATAACTCGGTGGTTAATACTCTTCACTGTTGTTCCTTAGCCCGCGTGTTTGAATCCAATCAGCTTTAATTATTTTAATAATTTTCTTTTGACTGTTTTGGAAGTTTAAAGGTTTGCACGAATTTTGCATGGGTTTACAAAACGTTTCAACTGAAAAGAGGTATTAAAATAGAAGTCTAAACCTGACCCGAACCCGAACCTCGAGCCCTGGAGACAAAGCTCGAGTCTGGGCTGAGATTTGGCCGAAACCAACGGCCTGGGTGGATTCAATTTGGTCCATCTTCTCTACGGATGACTCTTCGACTCCCCACTACACTTTTGATACTTTAAAACTCCTGCAATCAACCAGAGAACTGCCAGTCTTTTCATCTCTCCCATTAACCCCTCTTTAATCCTTTTTAATTCCTTTTAATTTCTCATACACCTATCTCTCACTCCCTATAAATACCTAACCATTCTAGCCCCATCCTCATTTATGAAAATACTTTAAATTATACTCAAAAATTCTATATCTCAAGTACAAGAGCAAGTCGTTCTTCACAAGTCTTCAAAAGTTCCTCAAACTCATTGTTCACAACCCGTTCTTCACTAGTCTTCTTCCCATTTCGTTAGTCTCAGTTCTTCCAACTGAGACTCTTGTTTTCATCTCCACTAGTACGCGCAACCCGTAAGTGTCCCCCCCCCCTCTCGCGTTCTCCCCTCACATCGACATTTTAAAATTTTAGAAAAACAAAATTTTTTGCAAACTTGAAATAACCGTTATCATAAGAACATCTTTTACCCACCTATCATATCTTTCTTTTACGTCATGCCATATTTAAATGGTACATGTGTAGGATATGTATGCCCTAGAGACCACTATTTGTAATGGATGATATGGATATATATATGTACAGGACAATCTTACTCGAAATGATAGTATGCTATCCGGTTTGCCTTTATCTTAACATGTGTGTATATTTTACTAGTTATTACATATTGCTTATATATGTCGATAAAGCTCGTAGGATTATTGCTTGATTACCAGCGTTGTGAAGACGATCATACTTGTAGGGGTTGGGTAGTCTATAAGCACATCCTTAAAATATGCCTAGTCGTAGAAATATCGAGACAAAGTATCAGTATTCCAGAGTAGACTAGTGTATACGTTTCTAGACTCCGACCAGGGGCAATGGTTAGTTCCACAGCCATTGGTGTGTTTCACCTAAGATTATATGCAGGTGCTCACTGGGGGTGGGTACACTGGACGGACTAGCCGAGAAGTGCTAGATCGTATTATACCTAGTGTCAAATGGCAGTTCTCATGTGGCATGTGTACAGATAGTCTGTCGACCTGAAGTCATCATTTGTCGCATGTGAGTTCCTAATGCGCTTTGATTACTACCCTACCATGGCTCTACTGAGTCGTGCAAATAGGTTTTAGTTGTGTACAGTCCCGAACCACATGGAGGCAGGGAGCGATTGTTAAGGATTCATCTCTCCCGGTATAAAGAGTCGATGTCGCACTGTATTTGATTGGTCAACACCATAAGCCCTTGGTCAGGGCAGTTGAGAATTACTAATAGATAGATCAGTGGTTTTTCGGATGGTCTTGAGCCACACCAGCACGACTTATCGGGTTAGTAGGGGTATGGCGATAATCACCCTCTTAGGCCCGGTATGCGATTCTCTCAGACGAACAGACCGAACTGAACGGATATTGTCACGGTTAGGCTAAGTATGAGTTCAGATAAATTTGCTCGTCGGCCTTCTTTTCGACAAGTACCTGGATAGCTGTTACGTACAGTTTGTGCCGCTGACGCACTTATAGTTAAATCTACTGCCAGCATATTGTCGCGTTTTTAGAGTCCCACATAGAGAGTTTTCCTGGTTCAGGCGAAACGATATAGAGGCCGTATGTTTATACGTGCTGGATTCCGATTAATTTTGTGTACTAGTTGCGCAAAATTTAATCGGACAGGTTGTAATACTAGCGGGCTTAAAATTAAGCCGGATTGTTAAATCAAATATTTATTTAATACTAGTATTGTATTAGTAGTGTAATTCCATCTCTAGTGTATTCGTATTTTGGTACGAATACGGGTATGTATAAACGGTATAAAGTATTTTGTATTTATACAAAATATATTCTAGAAGGAGGACACCTCATTCATGTATTAACCATTTATTCTTATATTTGAAAATGAGGTGGAGGGTTATGTGGCAAATGAGAATGGTGTGAGGTATGGCCAATTCATTTGGAATTACTATTCAAGTATGGTTCCCATTTTTAATTGTGAAAATGATTTCACAAAAGAAATGGTCTTGAGTTTTTTCACACAACCTCACACTCATTTTCCTTAGCTCACTTCTTCCTCAATCCTAAACCTTCTCATGTGTTGAGATACATAGGGTTTAGAGATAGACAAACACTACTAACAATCTCTACATCTTCTAAATAAACTAGATTAACAAATTAGTTTGTTTAGTTGCTTCTTTTTGAAGTGTACGCCTAAACCACATACTCTCGGGTGGATCGTCTTTGATGAAAAGAGACCGACCTCAAGCTCGATATAGAACCGTGAGGAGCTTAAGAAGAGGATTAAGAAGACCCGAAAGATACGATATATAAAATTCTATCATAGTAGAATACAACCTATGAAGTTTTGTTAGTTAAGGCTTATGGCAGTTCTTGGTTTATCTGTCGATATTGCATGCTTCAAAATCATTTTTTGAAAATTCCGCCTCTCTACAAACTCCGTAGAGTGTTCAACATAGACTTACAACATGAATTTAAAATAATTTTTGCTATGTCATATAATGCTTAGAAAACAAAGTAACGGATAAATACTACGTCCTTATTTTAATTTTGATGGTATTTTTTGTTAACCTATTTAGATAATATCATGCACGGGGTAATGACCTATTCTACACACACACATGGAAAATATAGCACGATCATTATTTGTCACAAAGAAAAGTATTTCGCTAAAATACCCTTAAGCAAAATACAAAAAATTTATCCTTAACAAATACACCTCTACAACCCTTGTTAGAGGAACCCGTTATGTATGGTGCAGAATATCGCATATCCTGAGGATAGTAGAGTGAGATGCAGAAGCCCTCACGGAGAATTCGGTCTCGAAAGGAACAAAATACTGTTTTAAAAGAAAATAAACAAATTCTATAAAATTTAACATAAAAGAAAATATAACAAGTTTTGTTAATTTGGGTTATCACTATTTTCTAAAATATCAATCAAAATAAGTTTTTAAGAAAATACCCTCAAGTTTCCAAAAGATATATTTTTCATTAAAATACCATAAACTTTTAAAAGCTAGGTTTTAACAATAAAATACCACAAAATATAAAATACATTTTTATGAAAAATCTTCACATTTTACTTAACATATTTTTATAAAAAAACACCTTCGAGGTTTTAGGCAGAATTAAAACCACTCGAGAAATTTTAAATGACATCTTTCACATAAATACTTCAAAATTCAAAAGATTAGTCTATCTTACATATTTAGGTTGTAAATTGATTTGAGTGGCGTATTTTCTTTAGGGCTCGGGGAGCCGGAGACAATGATGCATCATTTGTTTCTCCCTAAATGTATATCGTAACTTCAGGGAAAATGAAATCACATAGAACTCGAACTCGAACTCGAATTTGAATTTGAACTTGAAAACTTGAACTTGACTTGAACCGGAACTATATACTTGAAATTTGATATGAATACATGAACTCAATAAGTATACCTGAAACCGATTTGACTCAAACCATGAATACAAATGACATAACTTGCACTTGATATGACTACATGAACCCAATCTTGATATTATATCATCTTTTGTATTCATGGACTCGATCAAGACTTCTAACCATTGATTAATATACATGAGGTGTTGGGATAGTTCAAGTGTGAATCCAGCGGAATCTCAAGAATCCCCCTAGTTCATAAATCCATGTCTACTAACACAAGTAATCTATCATGAAGACCCGTTTTTCCAAGCCGAGGCCTTACTCTTGGGTTTAGAATATCTCAACACTAGATTGAAGTCCCGTTACTAACAATTGATTCGGCCCCGTGATTCTTTATTCCTGAGGCCCTACCTTTGAGTTCGAGAATACTCATGAGATTGGTTGACATTCACATTTGGACTGACGTTAAGTTAGATTATCTTGTAGAGACCTGTTAAGTCACATACTCATGCTCACTCACACACACACGCTGATCACCTATTATGTTTTACATACTATATTACATTACTTTTGTACCTGTTAAATATCATAATTTCTTTTGGAGACTTACTAGACGCAAGTTCGCTGATGGGCATTCTACCCACATTTGTTTCTTTGGAATGTTCATCAGATAATCTAGAGATCAATGAGGTGGATCCGGCTGCTGAGGACTACGACCAGATCGCAGCCCAAGCCGACTTTTAGATTTCCTGTTCACTTTTTCATTACCAGTATGCTACTTGTTTAGGCATTTCATGTTATTTGCATTTTCTTTTCAGAACATCTATCCATATAAGTAAAGTTTGTTAAATGAATGTAAATAAAGTAATTTGTTGAAAATTTCATGCTCTTATTATTCTTGCACTGTGTATAATTGCTTATTTACGTTTAGCATGTTTATTTTAAGAAATGATCTTTTTAACATAAATATATTACAAGTTTGTCACGTGACCGTTACCGTCCATTAAGAAGCGGAGCGTGACACCCCTTCCTCCAAAAGTTCCTCGACCTCCTGTACCACGTCCTCATATACTATCTTTACCTCATCCTCTACCACCATATGAAGAAATAAGGGTAAATTTGTTTTCACCTTCTTTTATAATGGAATCGATAGTACTTTCAACGACACAAGAAAGTTAGGCACGAAAAACAACCCTATAAACATCCGCGAGAGAGGGAATCTCCGATCCTCCTAAAATTTGTGGACGCATTCTATCAAATTCGGGACTAAGACCAGCAAGAAATGTCATTACCATCATATGATCATGATATGTCTTCTATCTCTTCTCTTCACTACCAATAGGATAAATCGAAAGGAGTTCTGCTTCAAGTTTCTTCATTTTGCCATAATAAAAGGAGACGGATTTATTCTCTCGCTCAAGTTTATTTAGATCCCTCCAAGTATCAAAAACCCTATTAGTATTAAATTTTCCTTCAAATATCTCTGTCAGATAACTCCAAATAAAGTAAGCGGTGGAGTATTTGAATACTTGTAACACAATCTCTTCTTCTATGGTTTCAGTCATCAAGCGATGCAGCATATCATCATGTGATACCCAGTTTTCAGAAGGAGTAGAAGGAGGTGTCTCAATGAGATACTTCATTAACCTACGTTCCTTAGAAAACATTTCCACGGCCTGTTTCCATCGAGAATAGTTGTCGGTGTTCAATCGGGTTTTTATAATAAAATTAGGATACAAAACATTAGTGTATCTTTCAGAGACTTTCTCTTTATCACTCATGATCAAAGAGTGCTAACAACTTCATAATAATTAATAAGACGGCAATTTTCTAACCCGGAACACTAAACAATTATCAACACAAATCTAATAACAAATCATATAAAATCTAAGAAATCCAAGATAATTCTGATCTGGAAACAAGCTTGTTTTATATTGGAAGGAAGGCATATCAAATCTCTTTATTACCCGTCAACCAAAGAGTCTTATTTTGGAAACAGGCTTGCTTTTCACAATAATCAACTAGAAATAATGACATCAGAGACTTGATCTGGAAAGTCTTGATTATAGAGGAAACCTGATCAAGAAGACTCATCGCAGAGGGAGAGGAAACTTGATCGCAGAGGGAGAGAACGTTCGTTGATGGTTGGCGGTGATCTACGGCGGCGGCGGCAATTCGGTGGCGATCTGATGGTTGGTTGGTGGCGATTTGCGGTAGCGACGATTTGGTGGCGATCTGATGGTTGGTTGGTGATGATCTGCGCGGCGGCGATTTGGGTAGTGAGGATAGCGGTTGTGATTGGATAGCGAGAGTAGACGGCGATGACTGGTGGCGGTAAGGGGTGATGGCTAGACATTGGGATTAGGGTTAGGCTCTGATACCATATAATTAGAGAAGGGGAAATTATAAAGTAGCCAGAGTAGCCAGAGAATACCTTCTACCTTATATATATATATATATATATATATATATATATTATTGCTTTTCTAATAATAGGAAATACAGATAATCTAATTAAATCTAAATCTTATCAATCTAATTAAACATAAATCTTATTCTTAGCACATCCTTCGCTTCATCCCATCTTAGGGTTGGCTGTATTAATCATTCTGTTCCATTTTGTTCTGTTTAAAGACCATCTACTCAATGATTATTAGTGTTGAGTGACCAATTTACTTCCTTTTAATTACTTAACCTATTTATAGTTATCTATCTCTAAATAGGAACTTCTTGATCTTAACTTATTACCTCTTTCTAGTGAAAGAGTCCGAAAGTGAGAAAATAGGAAGATAAATTATGGAACTGCTGGTTATAAAATGAATTATTATTATTATTATTATTATTATTATTATTTTGAATCATGATTGAAACCACACACAAGGTGAGGATAAGAAAGCATGTGGCCATGAGCCCACTTGAGCTCAATGCATAGCTCAGCAGCTAGCTATTAGTGTTTTCCTAAGGGGAGCTAGCTCAATTTGGGGAGCACATATCTTATTGCATATATGTCAAGTTACATGCACTTTGGTTGGTTGTTAGGAGTTAGGCAAATACACACTTGATGAGTTGAAATTATTGGTTCTATGATTTGAAGCTCTTTGTATTTTAGTTCATATTATATGATTTGGAAGCTCCCACATCATAAATTGGCCCAGATCCATAAATAGTGTGCTCTTTGTTGACTCATGTCTTGCTTCTTTCTTTATTTCTTTATGTAACAAGTGCTAGTTGGATCATAGTGGTGAGCCTTTCATGATCCTGAAAAGGTCTTTCCAAGCGACGACTTAACCTCTGGAGCCTACGTATATAAGAAGTGTTAAATGTGATGTCAGCTTGATATATATATATATATATATATATATATATATATATATATTGCTGAACTTTATGGTATTCTTTACAGTAATATTGGTAAATGAAACATATCTAATCGTTAAGAAGAGCTTAAAGTAATGTTCTCGATTTCTATGGTTGCGATTTTATCAAAAATCTCTGGAATATTAGTTTTACTATGTCAGGTCCAAAAACTAATCATGGAGTCATATTTCTACTTAAATTAGGGAAAATGTGTATTCTATGATACTTTTTGATCATCCGAAATCTTATCATTTGCATATCAATCTTTCTAAAAATTCAAAACTAGATAGATCCGATACCGTCCCCGGTCAAACAATATATTTTTCCTATATATTCACAACTGACAACAAACTAAGGTAATGGCCACTAGACATGTGCACTAGAACCCACATGACCTCATTAGAGACTTGTGTCAATCTAAGTGTAGAGCCCTATGAACTTGAACTTTTAACACTCACTTGCAATTAGCACTCACTGAAGCTTTGCATGGTTGTAGGGAGTTGGCATGGAGTTTGATCGAGGAGACCCCTCACCTAACCCTTGATCAACATGTGGCCCAAATTCACATTGGCCTGGTGATTTGACAAAGCCTTTTGGACTTTACCTGGCATAGTTAATTAAAGTGGGGCTTTGCATGAGGAGATGATGGACTAACTAGTCATGCACATGGTGCATTGACTTCAGTTTTATTGTGGTTTCAAGCTTTCATACATCACCTTTGTAAATTAATTCCTTTTCTCCTTTTGGGTAAATTAATTCCTTCTCTCCTTTTCGGAAATTGACCCACAGATTATAGGAGGAGATCACCAAAAATGTTTAGCTCAGTTGATTCCAATTTCCTCTTTAATATCAGGTTGCAGGGTCGATTTCATAAATAAAAAAAAGGACAAGAGACATCTGACAAAGAAAGAAGCTCACAATACATATCTCATATCTAGTTGCTTCATCGAGCCAAGGACATAAAGATTAATTTAAATTAATCTTCCATGCATCATTTAAAGATTGAAGCCATCCCAATTTATAAGCTTATAACCAAAATATATGATAAGTAATTCTCCAATTGCAGACAAGAACACAGATTTAATTCATGAAATTATTGAAACAATTGATGAGGTCAATAATCCTTCTTAATTTTAGGTAGTTTTCTCATCATTAGGATTGAGTCTATTTATTTCAGGTTTAAATACAACAAACTTCCCTGTGAATTCCGCCCGTGGCAACTGATTAGCCTGCAATTTTTTTTACAGAAAACTACTTACGGATCCAAGCCAAAACCGTTAACCTGGAATAAAAAGATAACTCTGTCCTTATTATTTTTTCCTTAAAACAAATAAAAATTCTAAAAACTATGGGTGGAGGTTTGGAGGCCCGGTTAGGAGGTCGGTGGAAGGGGGTGATGATGATGATGAAGCGGGATGATGGTGAAGAAGAAGAAGAAGAAGAAGACGACAACAGAGGCGATGATGGTAGCGAATTTGGAGGAGATCAAGGAAGGGTGTGGTGGAGGGAGATAGAAGGGGACGGCGGCGGTGATAATGATGAAAGGATGGTGGAGGGGAAGGTGATGATGTAAAAGAAGAAGAATAAGATGATGAAGAAAAGAGGCAGCATGTTTGAACTTTCTTATTTCTTTTTTTTTTTTAAGTTGTAATGGGTTTGTTTTGATTTGGTTTAGTTGTTGGATGATTTATGAAAAATTGGATTTTGATGGGATTTCTGTTTAATTGTTCTCATATATTTATTAAGTTTGTGAATTTTTTCTTTTATTCTCATAGATTGAAGAAGAAGAAGATGGCCATGATGATGATGGAGGTGGTGATGGTGGCGAATTTGGGGGAGGTTTAGGAAGAGGATGGTGAAGGATGGAGGCCGGTGAGTGGTGGTGGTGATGACGACGACGACAAGAGGTGGGGATGATGATGATGAAGTCGGGGTAGGGATGGGGGAGGCAGGAGGAGAGGGAGGTTAGGAAAGGTGTAGGTGAGACAGTGGAGGAGGTCGGGGTGGCACGGCGACACGGTGGTAGTAAAAGTTAAGGGTAGAAGATGAAGATGAGGGTATTTTGGGAATAATCAATTTTTTTTATGACCTAGCAGTTAAAGCAGGCGTGGCGATGAAATGGACCGTTAACATTAATAGTACAGTGTTAAATAGGATAGTTTTTTACAAGAAAAACTCTATAGGGTAATTCGCTGCCACGGACTAAAAGCATTTGGAGTTTATTGGTTTAAGGCTTTTTTGTAATAGTGAAAAGAAAGAAGAAACATTGGTCACAGCCCATTGGGCTATAAGCCTGTAATAAACTTTTTATGTGAAACCAAATTCAAATAAACAACATAATAAGCATCTATTAATGAAGGAAAATTCTTTATATAATTCTTCATATACTTTAATTAATGAATATTAACAATAGAACATCCATTATCAAAAGGAAATTAACTATATGCATAATTCTTTTGACAAAGAAATTGAGGTCTATTGACATAATTTTGATCAAAGAAAGAAATAAACTCGTAAACAACAACAACAACAACAACAACAAGAATTCCAAAGGTTCTTCATTGTTCTTTTATGGTTGATCGCTCTGGAAATTGAATCTAGAGAAGGCTCTCTTTTGGAAACAGGTTCTTGCTGTGAAAGAGGTTCAGGTGGCATTTGCAATTCATCCAAGCATGCCCCACTTTCTCACCAATTGGACATGGCTCTTGGTGTAAACTTTCCTCACCTAAGAGGCGGTTAAATTCCCAAAAGAGTCACATCCAATAAAAATATTTAAAAAAGTTCGATCTTTTCGCTTTTGCACGCGAGGATCATAGACACATGAAGGATGATATACTTGGCCTGAACTACTAGCTCTCGGCGCAACGTTTCTTCTAATACCGTATATCCAGTTCCATAAGTACGTAGCATTCCAAAACCGTAAACATCTGATTTATGAGAAATAATACCAGAGTTAAAATTAACTCAAGGGCTATGTAACCTATCGTTCATCTCGCAGTAACAAATGACAGGGTGTTATAATCTTGGGGGTACGACTTTTGCATGTCCAAAGTCTGCTTGAGCTACCGAATGCGCATTCCATCTAGCATAACACAAGACATAAGCACTGTCTGCTTGATCTAAACCTAAGCACATCAGCATCACAGTAACAACTCTGAGTATCAAAACGAAAACTCGCTATCGCTACCTTAAAAACATCATCACATTACATTTGCTTCTTTTCATCAACTCCTCCAGCTATTTGCGCAGTCTCCATTTCTCACTAAACAAGCTATTTGGTTTAATTATATGCTGGGAACTGATGCTGGTGCCTTTCCAATGCCACTGAAGCCTTTCTATTCTTCGCCAGAGCCAAACTCTACAATAAATAATTTCTCTGTCTTGTTTCATGCAAGCTACTGTCTTTTAAATTTTGCATTAATCTTTTCTCCAGAGCTGAAGCATTTTGGTGGGAAGCTATATATTTAACTAAATGTCAGTACTCACATGTTTCTGAATGCAATTGTGAATATTCAGTGATGCAGTACCAAGAAGGTCAGTTCTTGAGGAGCTTGGAGTAGCCAAAATGTGGAGATATTTGATCGATCATTTTCCATGGTTTCTTCACAGTCACACCTCTCTTCTTGAAAAGACATCATATCCTACATACCGTCTCCCGAACATCAAGAGTGCCTCATACCTGTCGTCCCAGAAAAATCGTAAATTACTATCAGTGTTACTGTCATCATTGTTGTTATTGCTATTATTATTACTACTGTCGCTGTTGTCAAAAGAAGCAATCTCACAATCATTATGGACCAACTGCAATATAAAATGCCTGAAAATAGCATCTCCTTATATCCTACAAATACCCAACGTCGGGCATTAGCCGGCTAAGACTAGCGGAGTCTTCTTGAAGCATATGCTAAGTCCAGCGATGCACTAAATAAGATAAAATGCAGCAATTTGAAATGACTGACTTCCTCCTCATCAGCTATAAAAGACGATGTCATTAGCAAATTGCAAGAATAGTAACAATTTTTTAAAGCCCCGCCGGTGACAGGAGCAGTGAAATAAAATACAGCTTTTAGCAACTATAGTTCTTTTTGAATTATCTATAGTGTCTCTTTTTATATGGATCTGATAATTTCTCTCACCAGAATGGGACTAGGTCAAATTCATTTGTTGAGAAGAGCCCAAACAGAACCCTCTTGGACCAAGCCAAAATATGTGATATATAAATACTGCTTCAACTTTAGTGAGTTAGGAACAAAAGAAGGCAACATGAATATGCTTAATGCTTTCTGCATCAGGGATGCTCAATTTTCTACTATTCATGTTTGTTTTATACTTGGTTTGGAATGTTGAGACGTGAGAGACTAAAAATAGTCCCATATTGAAAAACTATGAGAGGTACATGGGTATAAAATATAAGATGTGCCAAAGTTTAATGAGGCTTAAGACTTATTGTGTGAACCCATTTATATCAAAAACTTACTAAAGAAGACGTCAACGACTTTACAAGGAAAGATTTTTTAAGTAACAAGCCAGCAGCAAATTGCCGTGTTGATAAACAAGCAGTGGGTTAATGTGAGTTAGTTTAAGCGACTAGAATACCTACTGGCATATAATATAATCAATAGGTAATGCCAGCCCCGGTAAAGCGCAGATAGGGACATATTCTAGGTCAACTTCCTAAATTACATTAAATCGCTTAAATTTGAAACAAAATACCATTCAATCAAATGGAATTATTTCTATATCTTTTGCAATCAAAGGAAAAATTATCTTGTTTCTCTCTTCGATTCGGACCTTAGACCGCCATAACCGTTTCTGTCCAATCCCCATCATTTCTTTTTATCACCACCAAAATTGAAAAGTTCCCAACCCACTCGTCGAGAATAGTGCATATCCATTAACTCCTATCAATATACACCCCCCCCCCCCCCCGCGGCCCGCAAGCATTCTTAGTTCTCCAACTAAGATTTCTCACTTTGCCCAAGTTATCTAGGATCCTAGATCCTGGATCTTGTAATTTTGTTTCCGACAAACAAGCCACATCGGACCTATTGTCAGCTAAAAACTCCCTAATCATTCTTCTCTTATCGGGAAACCCCATATCCCTCGCATTCCAGAAAGTGCATTCCATGAAAAAACTAATTATTAAGGCACCCTCCCTCCCCACAATTCCCTCTACCCTCCTCTAGTTGATGATACTCAATATTGGCGATTTCCAAGATCAGGACACGTAGCAGATGACGTGTCTCGGAACTCAGAAGAAAGGGCCGACCAGGCCATCCCTGTACCCAACCTGCAAGCACAAGCGGGCTCTCCTCAGAGCCCCTGCAAATTGGCCTCCTCGGCCTCTCAGCTCGCCCCGAGCTGCCACAAGACCGAAACTCCTCGGCCCTCGCGCTCGTTCCCGAGCTCCTTTGCCGAGGCCATCTTTCTCGGTCTCATCGACCGACCAACGGTACCACTCGCAGGCGTAACGGCCGCTCCGCGAATCTCGCCATGCGCGAGATCTCCGCCGGCCACATCCCACGTTCCATACCATTACGATCCCCATTAACGAGCCTGTCTCGCCATTGATGGGAAGATCCGCTTATCACGCGGGCGTGACGTCGGGAGCGTAACGGCCGGCGTGATCCTCACGCCTGCCCCTGCATGCTGCCGCCGCTATATAAACCCCTCTTCCAGAGGGATGAAGTAAGCCATTTTTATTCCACTTAGCCATTACTCTGCTCGGATCTCGTGCTAACTTGATCGTCGAAGGGTCCTCGGTGGTACCAAACCATCCCGGGACTTCTTTGCAGGTACTCGGCGTTAAACTCCTCAAATCATCAATCTCCCCAAAACCCATTGAAACCCGCACGCAAAAAGAGATCACCTTCCAAATCCATCGGGAGATCGACGGAAGACAACATCTGAGGGAGACCCGAAAAGGACCTTCATCAGTTGGCGCTGTCTGTGGGAAAACAAAACTCCACAAAAACAAAAGTTGGCCTTCCGATCTCCGTCCACATGGCGCGAGATCACCCTGAAGATCCAGGTACCAGCCGCCGCCTCCCCCTCATCAAAGGCGCGGATGAACCTCCTCCGGCGACCGTCATCAACGCCCTCGCCGACCGAATAGACCGACTAATGTCCAAACGGCCAGGCCACGGCCCCAGATCGCCGCTCCTCTGCCTCCAGAAAACTCTGCCCTCGTCGGCACGGCTGACCACCGGCAGGCTACGTCCTATGGCCACAGATTTCACGGG
The DNA here is from genome assembly GCA_030015575.1 of Agapanthus africanus. Classification (NCBI taxonomy): domain Eukaryota; kingdom Viridiplantae; phylum Streptophyta; class Magnoliopsida; order Asparagales; family Amaryllidaceae; genus Agapanthus; species Agapanthus africanus. Next base: position 686,574,767 of record CM057343.1, read on the forward strand.
CCGATACTTGTCCGCTGGGCGATCATTGAGCCTCCTCTGGCGGAATCGAAACGACGCGACTCTGGCGCTTCACCTCCCCGCACAATCGATGTGCGTGCTACGCGCACGTTCACCGTGACCGTTCCTGTTTCCCATACCTGCAACTGGATGGTCGGGCGAAACCTCATGAAGAATCAGCCGAGCAGCTACCCTGTTCGGTTATCCCTGGCCAGTAGCTTCTCTACTCGCAACGCCACGGATCAAAGCCCTCGCCAAGAAGCAACCCAGCAACTACCCTGCTCGGTTATCCCTGGCGGGTAGCTTCCCTACCGCAACGCCGGGGATCAAAAAGTCCTCCCAAAGGCAGTCGAGCCCGACCCTCGCTCGGCTGTTCCTGGCGGGTAGCTCCCCTACCGCAACGCCAGTGATCAGAAAGTCCTACCAGAGGCAGTCGAGCCCGACCCTCGCTCGGCTATCCCTGGCGAGTAGCTTCCCTACCGCAACGCCAGGGATCAGAAAGCCCTCCCAGAGGCAGTCAAGCCCGAGGATCCCTCGCTCGGCTATCCTTCAGAACAAAAGCCCTCGCCAAGAGGCACCGGACAGTAACCGTGCCCGACCAAGGGTCCTTGGTAGGCTTCTTACAGCCCCTCCCGCGCCAAAGACCAAAGTCCTCCCAGAGACAGTCGAGTCCTTGCTCGGCTATCCCCGGCTGGTAGCTTCCTACCACAACAGACAGGGATCAAAGTCCTCGCCAAGAGGCACTGGGCAGTAACCCTGCTCGGTCCCCATCATGAAAGATCAAAGCCCTCGCAAGAGGAAACCGAGCAACTACCCTGCTCGGTCATCTTCGGCTGGTAGCTCCCTACCCATGACGCCAGGGATCGAAGCCCTCGCAAGAGGCATCCGAGCGGCTACCCCGCTCAGTCATCCCAGGCTGGTAGTTGCTTACCCACGACGCCAGAGATCAAAGCCCTCGCCAAGAGACAACCGAGCAGCTTCACTGCCCGGTCATCCTTAGTGGGCTTCTTACAGCCCCTCCAACGCTGAGAATCAAAGCCCTCCTCAAAGGCAGCTCAGCAGCTCCCCTGCTCGGCTATCTCCAGCTGGTAGCTCCCTATCCATGAGGCCAAGGGTCAAAGCCCTCGCAAGAGGCATCCGAGTGGCTACCCCGCTCGGTCATCCCAGGCTGGTAGTTGCCTACCCACGACGCCAGAGATCGAAACCCTCACCAAGAGGCAACCGAGCAGCTTCCCGTTCATGCTCATTCATCCTCTGAGCCCGTTCGTGCTCGGCACAAATGTGGCGGACATCCCTCTGCCCATCACATGCAGAGGATCTAAGGCCCCAACAAGGGACATCAAGTCTATCTAAGTCTGGGCGATCCCCTCTCGACTTCAGGGCCGTGGAGACGCCTCCTTCTCAGCAGCGCTTGGCGTGCTTGGCAAGTGACCGAAATCAACTAGACGAACGATCGTTAAACAGATAGCCGACCTGACATGGAAGCCTAACAGTGCAAGCAGAGATATTTTATGAGCCTTCTTCACAAACAGAAGATAAAGTGCAAACCGATGAAACCAAAGAAAAAAGTTTTATTACCGAAGGCAAAGTCTTTACAAAGGATATTTTGGGCTCCCCAGCCTTACAAACTGCCCGGAGCTTACAAAAATTTCAGAAGCAACAAAATAAAAAGAGGAAGACGGGGGCTTTAGGCCTCGAGGCCGGGCGCGACCTCGGGGTCCTCGACATCCACCACGGGACGAGCATGGTCCTCGGCGACCTCCTCGTCAGGAATCTCTTCCTCCTGCTCATCAGCGTCCGCAAGGGGATATTCGGCCCAGAGCTCTTCGTCGGCGAACTCCGGCATCCGGGCCTTAACGGCGTCGAGGGCCTCGTGCCAGATGAGTGTTGTGGCCACGGCCAAGTTATCATAGAAGTCCTTCGACTTCTTGTAGCCCTCCACCGCCTTTGCCGCCGAGAGGTCAGCCAACTTCGCCGCTCTCAGGTCGTCCGATTTCGCCGCCTCAGCCGCCGCCCCCAGCTCCTTCCGGAGGGTCTTCACCGACTTCTTAAGGTTGCCGGTGAGCACCTGAGCGTCCTCAAGCTTGGCCTCGGCAACCGCGGCGGCCTCATGGTACTGGGCAACCTCCCGTTTCCTGGCCTCCACCTCGCCCTCCAGGGCGGCAACCCTCACCATCACCGTCTCCAGCTCCTGCTTGGAGCTCTCTTCCAGCGAGGCAAGCTGGTCCGCGGCCTTCATCGTCGGGGCTATCACCTCGGTCTCCATGCACAGGGCAAGGGCGACGTGCTGGAGAACCTGAAAAATGGGAAAGAGGTCAGGAAGACAAAGGAGGCACCGAATTTCACGAACAACCGAGCACTAACCTGGACGGACTCCTGGGCGATGGACACCATATGAGCCCTGAAGGTCCCTCCGGGGACCCTACCCCCTGTTGACTTCTCTATGTCGTGCAGCAGGCTATCTGCGACTGATAGTCCCGAGGGCACCGCGAACTGGAGGCCCCCTCCTCCACCATGGTCGGCGAAGGCGGGCCTCGGGAAGACCTTCGAGAACCCCTCTTGAGCGGCTTCGATGGTGAGCCGATCTCCTCCTCCGAGGCCGGGTCTTCCAAAATCTGAGCCCGCTTCCGACCCGACGCTCTGCTAGGTCCCGGGGTGGGATCCGCCCCCGAACGCTCACGGGACGCGACCACCGGAGGAGAGGGAGCTGGAGCAGGCTTTGCGCGAGAAGAGATGGCGCCCCCAGCATTTGTGACCTTCCTCGGCTAGCGCATGGAAGATCCGAGCTTGTCCATATCTATGGGTCCTGCACAAAACCAAATGCAAAGAAGTCAGCAACACAAGCAATATACAAGCCAAAAAGCAAGCCTAACTTACCGACGAATTCAGCGGGGCTGAGCCCGGCCCAACTCAGGACCCTTTCAGACAGCGGCACGTCGAATCAGGGGATGGGCTCCCATGACGCCACTCTCACCACGGCGGGGTCATTGGACTGGTTCTCCGGCAAGCATTTTTCCCTCGACCACTCGGTAGGCACGGGCCAGTCCTCGCCTTCGGGAGGGGAAACGAAGAAAAACTTCTTCTTCCAGTCGTGAATGGAAGAAGGCAGGGCCACAACCCCTGTCCCGGCGGTACCCCTGTCGCTTTCTAAAAGAGAGGTAGACCCACCTCGGGTCGCCTGCTCGGCCCCCAGGATGATTTTTAAAAACAAGGAAAGAATCAAGGTGGGAGAGACTGAAAGGAACCGCCTGTAACTTCAGACGGATCAGGAACCCGAGGAGAATCCTCTATGAGTTCGGCACTAACTGGCCAGGGGCTAAGCCGAAGAAGTTCAGCGCTTCGACGACCTCGGGAGAGAAGGGCAGACGCATTCCATCCCAAAAAGCTTCCAAGTACAGGGCGATCTCCCTACCCCGTATTTGGTCTGCCCTCTCTCTCTCCTTGGCCAGACGAAGCGTATAACGCGAGAGGATATGGAACCGAGCCCGAGCATTGGCGAGCTCGTCCTCATGCCTCACCCAACACGAGGCGCCGGGGGCAGCATCTACCGCCTCCTCCCTGGGGGCTGCCCCCACCGCATGATCCCGAGAAGAGGGTCCGATCCCTACCCCGAGAAGACTCAGGCTCAACTAATGGGACTCTAGAACCTACCTCTACGACATCTACAGATTTCCTGAAAGAAGACATCTAACTTGAAGAAGATGGATCCTCGGGAAATGAAAGCGGAAGAAAGGAGAAGAACGCCGAGCAGCCAAGGCTTAGAAGAAAGGAAATATGAAAGAGTAGGGACCCTGGAATAGGCCCCGTCTCTACTTATCACCGCAAACGACTTCATCCAACGGCGCCCTTCGTCTCCTGCCAAAACGTCTCCTCGCGTCCAACGGCTACGATTGCTCCACTTGTCGTTCCCACACTGGACCGCACCCCCATCAGGCATCGCAGGTCTGTACACGTCACGTCAGCCAACCGATGCTTGATACGTGGACCGTCGCTTCACTAGCAGGATGCACGAACCAGCGCACTTTCCTTAAATGCAGAGATCTCGTCTTGATTCGCTGACAGAAAAGACAGCTGACAGCCCGGGGACGCGTCCGGACGAAACCTTAGGAGGGAGCTTATCCCGGACGGCCCGGCAGTCCACTCCTGATCCGACCCGCTAGCTGGTAGGAATAAGAGTGGGGGGCTAATGATGATACTCAATATTGGCGATCTCCATGATCAGGACACGTGGCAGATGACGTGTCCCAGAACTTAGAAGAAAGGGCCCACAGGGGTCGACCAGACCACCCATGTACCCGACCTGCAAGCACAAGCTGGCTCTCCTCAGAGCCCCCTGCAAATTGGCCTCCTCGGCCTCTCAGCTCGCCTCGAGCTGCCACAAGACCGAAACTCCTCGGCCTTCACGCTCGTTCCCGAGCTCCTTTGCCGAGGCCATCTTCCTCGGTCTCATCGACCGACCAACGGTACCACTCGCAGGCGTAACCGCCGCTTCGCGAATCTCGCCATGTGCGAGATCTCCGCCGGTCACATCCCACGTTCCACGCCATTACGATCCCCATTAATGAGCCTGTCTCGCCATTGATGGGAAGATCCGCTTATCACGCGGGCGTGACGTCGGGAGCGTAACGGCCGGCATGATCCTCACGCCTGTCCCTGCATACTGCCGCCGCCATATAAACCCCTCTCACAGAGGGATGAAGTAAGCCATTTTTATTCCACTTAGCCGTTACTCTGCTCGGATCTCGTGCTAACATGATCGTCGGAGGGTCCTCGGTGGTACCAAACCATCCCGGGACTTCTTTGCAGGTACTCGACGCTAAACTCCTCAAATCACCAATCTCCCCAAAACCCATTGAGACCCGCAAGCAGCAGGAGATCACCTTCCAAATCCACCGGGAGATCGACGGAAGACAACATCTGAGGAAGACCCGAAAAGGACCTCCATCACTAGTTCTCTAAGGTAGATAAGGCTGTTAGAGATATCGATAGAGTTATCACCTAGTCAAACTCCTAACACACTTGCTAATAAAATTAAAGTTTCATCAGGAATATCACCATAACAAGAAACAAAAGATTTCTTCATACCTGTTGTATGATAAACATTCTTTCGTTCCGTGGCATTTTCCAGCAACCTGTCCAAATTGCGAATCTCCCTGGCATGTCATTTACTCCGTCGTGGGGCAAAATCAGCAGCAGATCACTTCAGAAGTAGAAACCATCAAACTTCTGAAACTCCCTTGAGCAATGCCTATCCTTTTGACCATCCTCCTCATTCTTCTTGGCCATAAAAGTACAGCTAAAAGAGAAAGACCAACAGCAATTCTTCAAAGATTGCCCAGCTTCAACATGTGGAACCAAGTCCAAGAGTGTAGAGATTCGGTTCCCACTCGGACCCTCATCTTCTCCAACATCCTGGGCATCAAAGGACTTGAGCTCACTTGCTCCAACAATGATACATTCCTCAATCTCCCTTCATTGCCTCCTCTAAAAGTCAAGTCTATCGATTACCATATGGCCCAGCTAACAGTTGATATCAGTTTCTCCATCTTCCCACTTCAGAATCTCAGTACTCTTCATACCCTCACGACCTTAATGTACAGGCCGGCTTATGATGCAGGTATCAGCCTAGTGAACTGTTCTAACAAACTAGACCCAGATGCTGGTAAGTTCGGGTTTGTGGGCCCCATTGCTTGCCCAAGCGGTGCGGATACTTTTGCATACATCATAGATATCCATCAGGACATCATTGCTCTGTCTCCTGACTGCACGGTGATTTGGACCTGGCACTGGTTGGGTGATGATTATGAGCTATTTAAGGGGTATATGTCTTCAGAGTTCAAAAAATACAATTCAAGAGCCTTGGTTGAAGATATTGAAGCCAGAAGAGAGGTCAGCATCTGGTGGATAGTTCCTGGAATTGCATACACATGCAGAGAGTGTGAATTAGAAGGAAAGCCATGCGGATTTAGCATAGAAAGAAATGAAAGCTTCTGTTTTGGCCATCATGCTGAGAATCTTAATTTGTATATGTTTTCATTAAAACTGATAATTCACTCTGTTCACCGTGGTGATATGCATATCCTAGAATACTTTGTCAGAAATTAATGCTGTTTCCGTGCTTTTAAATCATGCATCAAATGGATGTAAAATACGCAGTTACTAGATAATAGAACATATAAAGACCATTTGATCAAATGAACAGATGGAGACCATTTGATCAAAGGTACAAAATGTTTGAATCATATGTGTATAATATTTTATACACAGTCATTTTAGGGCATTTAGATCAAAATGAGCATTGTAGGTTTTTTGTTGGAACTGTGAGCTGTGTGATTCTGGGCTCACTTAAATAGTTCTTCAAGTACTCGCTATAGGAACAGTTTTCTCATGTACTTGGGTGCATGCCTACGCGCGAGAGAGAGAGAGAGAGAGAGAGACGGATCCTTTATCAAAAGATTTGTAGCAAAGCCATCAACATTTAATTTTATACACAAAATCAAGTTTATACTAAACCACTACTCGTTGCTCGTTCTCTACTCCAACCTTTATATAGTAGTATACATATCACACATTCGGGCAAAAATAACTGAAACAATTAATAAGTCGAAAACTGGCAAATGCGTACTCAAAATTGAAAAGACTATCCAAATAAATCTGGAAGTCCCAAAAAACTTTACTGATCATACATCACTCAAAAGAAAAGAAAAAACCTAAATCGCCTATATATCAAATCTTCATGCAGAAACAACGTGTGCAATATGGATAGATTATATCAATATAGAAAGAAAGCTAAAAATTATGTAAGTTCATAACAATCAGTGCCCAACTCCTAGCATATTGATACATAATCCATGTTTGCCACAAAAAAGGAAGATATTTAGGAATTGTATATATCGCTTCAAAACAAGGAGAGCATCAAAGCATCAGTTCTTTTACAAATTTATGTCTTAGATCTACCAGTATTAGCAATTGGTAAATGTAGTATGCGTATAAGGATTGGACATGAGAACTGATGCAAGTTTGGAACAGTTTAGGGCTCCAAACTTGCAGATCCTCTTATAGTAACCTTTAATAGTATAGGCGCAAAGATCCACATGTTTGACACAGCCCTCACATGGACATATTTGATCCATGTAGAAATGTCTCCAGTGAAAACACTCGCTTGGCACAAAGAATAGGGGTAAATAAATATTTTTTAAATTGACAATGATCAAGTTTGAAACCGGCACTCTTGAAGCCAGATGCTTAGATACCATTTCGACAACCACTTTATCCAAAAGCTTGAGTTGGTATGTAGGATAACAATGTATATCAAGCTAACATAATTCTTAGCATTCACATTTTCTATTGCTTAACATAAGAAATCAATGGATAAATTATGTTCGAATCTGACCTGAATGTAACTGTATTTGTCTTCTGCATAAGTGTCTCATGCGCATTGGATAGATATATATGTGCATCTATATGCTAAAATCTTGGTAGCTTATATACGGTTTCATATAAATCAATACTAAATTCTTCTCTAACTTTCGCAGATGCAGATGTAAAGTTTCTTATAACAGGTGAGACCTCAAGCACACTAACAAGTTTATCTAGAGTGTCCTTTAATATGCTAACCACCTATAGTGGAATATTTTATGTTCCCAAGACTATACTATAATTTAGTTGATTTGTCTTTTCCGATCCCATCCTAAGTATATTCTATGTTACAAGATGAGAAATATATAATTTATTGTTAGATGCGATGTTGGTTTACTAGGAAGAAAGATCAAATCAGCTTCTACCTAATCTTTAACTGGAGGGTGTAATTGCGAGTTCTAATTATATCTTGTTTGTTCAACCAGGCACATGCATCGGTGGAGTTGTTATAGTTCTATCAGCGGCGCTCGTTATATTCTATCTATCGAGAAAATCCAAGGAGGAAAAGCAAACACGAATGAAGTATCCATCACTGCAAGAATTCATCATGTCAATATAGTTCGGCTACTGGGATTTTGCTCAGAAGGAACGAAGCACGCACTTATTTAAGAATTGATGCCGAATGGATCGCTCGAGAAGTTTATTTTATACAAAGGCGAGAGAAGACCAAACCAAATACTGAGCATAGAAAAATTGCAAGAAATAGCAATCGGCATTGCTCGGGGTCTAGAGTATTTGCACCAGGGATGTGACCAGCGCATTCTACATTTCGACATCAAACCTCACAACATCTTGTTGGACCATGATTTCAACCCAAAAATATCGGACTTTGGGCTTGCAAAGCTTTGCTCAAGAGATCGCAACCTTGTCACCATAACAGCTGCTAGGGGTACAAAGGGGTATATCGCACCAGAGATCTACTCAAGAAACTTTGGAGTGGTGTCTTTTAAATCAGATGTTTACAGTTTTGGAATGTTGCTCTTAGAAATGGTTAGCGGAACGAAAATTGTTGATCCACAGATCGAAAATCAGAGCAAGCTTTATCTTCCAGAGTGGGTATACAGGATGTTGATTGGTGGGGATGATTTTGGATTGGCCATTGCAAAGGAGAAAAAGAAGAGGAGATTGGCACTATGGTGTATACAGTGGAGTCCAACAAATCGCCCATCTATGACAAGAGTAATTCAGTCGCTGACAGGAAATTTAGAAAGCTTGCAAATTCCTCCCAAACCATTTGTTTCTTCATATCCTGACAACGAACCTGAAAACGACGTATGATCTTGGGAAAGGAGTTTAAGAACATATCTGATCTATATACATGTTTCTTTCATAATTTACTAATCTATCAATTACATATTTAGATATACTATGTCCCAAGTGTCATGAATTAATCTCAATCTTTCACACAAGAAAACTACAACCTTTGGTCATCCTTCAAATCGGGAGGAAAGAAAGAGAGAAGGAATGAGTTAGGGGGTTTGATTTGTTGTCAGTTTTGTAGGTAGCATGGGCAGCTAAGAAGCAAATAAACACAGACCACATGGCATGGCCACGCCAACACAATAAATCCTTAAACTTCATTTACAAGGACATGAAAAATGAGTATGGATAATGATATCATTAATAAAGAACAGAAAGAATAAATTGAAATACCATTTCCTTTAAAACTCCTATTAGTTAGAGAAATTCCGAATAAAAAAATAAGTTTAGCTAGTCTTAAAAAAATGCTGAAAGTTCTGGTTAGTTTAATGAAATTTACCCTAATAACAATAACAGGGGGTGAACACCATGTCAGACATTTATTAAATAAATTCCATAACACATTTTCTAACGAGCGCTTCTTGGTGTCTTTTTTACACTTCTCAAACGTTTTTTCATATGCAAACACATTTAGGTAATTATATTATATACTTAAAGGATATATTCAATTTTAAAAGGACATCAAAATACTGTCTTGTGTAAGAGTATGAGACGAGGCATATTCCTTGTACAACATTAGCATTATTTAGCAAATATAAAAGTCATATACATTAAGCTATTCCATTTAAAGCTGCATCATAAGTGCGTATATTTATATATATCAACATGTGTGTATATTTGTATGTCTACTGGTGTATGATCTATGTACACTCTTTATTACCGGTATGATTATTTATCATCTCTCTACACAGGGCAAAAGAAAGGGGATCATTTAATTTTGAAATTGATTTGGGATGTGTCTTCTTATCTTTTCAAAAAAATCAAACAAAAAAACACCATTGCTTTATGTGCAATGCATGTAATTGAATATCACGTCATTATTATTTTGCAAGTGTGACGCATATAATTAAATTTCCACGTCATTATTATTTTACAAGTGTGATAAACGTTGTTAAATTAATAAAAGAATAGGTTTTTTCTATCTCTCTCCCCCAAAACTTCCATATTTCTAAATTTTACCCCTAAAAATTCATATTTCCAAATTCCATCCCTAAAACTTCTCTGTTAACAAAAAAACCATTTATCTGTATTCTGCCGGAATTTAACTAGAGTTAGTTTGTTTTAAACAGAACTTGAGTTGTAAGTCTGATTCTTCTTTCTCTCCTCTTAAAAATCATGAGACTTATTTCTCTTATTTCTTTATCCTCAACCTCATTATGGAATATCATCTTTCTTTTTTACAAAATTTGAAACTTAAGACCATTTTTATTTTTGGAGTTATTGAAGTTGGTAAAAAAGATAAGTATAATCTAGTCTATATATCTATAACTAATGAATGTGTGAAGAGGAAAATCCCTGATTTTTTTATGTAATGAAAAGCCCTAATTTGAAATTGAAGAGAAAGCCTAACCCTAATCCTAAATTGAAAAGGAAGAAGATGATTTTGAATGGTATTTTTGTCTTTTAGCAGCCACTTAATGGTATGTTAGCTAGAGTACCGGAATATTCATATAAGATGCTTTGCAAAACTAACGGAGATGTATAAACGACATAAAGATTTTAGGGGTGAAATTCAGAAATATGAATTTTCAGGGGTGAAATTTTGAAATATGGAAGTTTTGGAATGAGATATAAAAAAACCTAAAAGAATTTATCATAAAAATATATAATTATGTGCAATGCACGTGCCTAAAACGCTAGTTGCTATTAATTATAATAATAATCCTTGTGTCATCGTGTCCTATTTTATAAGGAATTGGTTGTGTTTCTGTGTCTATAGTGTTGTCAATGTTTGTGCTTTGCTCACACCTTAACTTATATAATATAAAAAAAACAGTGGAAAAGAGGTCTGCAGTGACACAGCAGCCCCCTGCAGTGATGAATAGGGCTGAGTGTTCACAAAACCCCAAGGAGGCAACTGGTATTTTTTTTATAACAAAACCCCTTGCGCCCATTCATTACTGCAGGGACGGGGCCTGCAGTGTCGCTGCAGGCCCCGTTTCCTCATAAAAATAAGCCTATGTTAATCTGAAGAGGTTTTTATCAACATATGCGAGTAAAATGCAAGAAAATGAAGCAACTTAAGAAACGTGGGAAAGTTTTATACAAATATTTGCAATTTGTACCCAAACTTCAAAAATTATGAATCCACATGTTAACGAATAAACCATAATTAGTTTGGACACAAATAGCAAACACCGGTCATGTAGAAGAAGGCAGACTGTTAATGTCAGGTCAATGGTCGGCTGGCGAGTTGCACTGCAAAAAAATGATCAACTTGCAAAGTACAGAGTCAGCTTTTAACAAGTCATATGGGCATCTCTTGCTGACATAGCGTATCTATTATACTAACAAAACCGATCTTTCCTCTTGTTTTGATTGCACTTGATCATTTACCTAAAAACCACATTTTCCTTCATATCTCTACCAAGTGGTTTCCTTTGCCTCCACAGCTTCTTGATCTATAATCTGAACCATGAACAGACATAAAATGTTGCATGTTTCCTCTCTTCTCTCATATCTGATCTTCTCCGTTCTTATTCAATCAAATGTAGGCCTTTTCAGGAAAGAGCACTGTTCTTCCTCATGTGGAAATCAAAATATTGCGTATCCTTACCGTTTAAAGGGTGATTCAGCCAATTGTGGAAATCCAAATTACGAGCTTATCTGGAAGCATAACAAAACGATCCATGGGGCCAATGGAGGTAAGTATTATGTTACCAATATTTCATATGAGTATGGAAATATCAGAGTGGTGGATGTTGGCTTGGCTAGTGCAAGCTGCAAACTTCCTTCCCAATCTACATTAGAAATACACGGCAGCCATTATACCTTGACTGTCGGGTATTGGATTAGTTTCATCAACTGTTCGAAAAAGATGCAAAAGGATAAATATTATTATGTTCCTTGCCTAAGCAGGGATGAAACATTTGTCTATGTAACATCTGCGTTTTTAGTGAGCGCTGTTGTGCCTCCTTGCCACTTTCAGTCTGTAATTCCCTCATCCTATTTTAATTTGACGGATTCAGAAAATGATCTATTCAAAAACCTACAAAACGGGTTCATTCTTGGATGGAGACGGGGCAACATCACAAATTCTGAGATCATTAATTTGTGTCTGGCTACAGCTTCAAGGTTAGCAGCCATTAAATCTTTATTACAAAAATATCCAAGAACTGCCCTCATCATAAAACATATGTCCTTTTATTTCTGATATGCCTGTAATTTTATTCGGCTGCTATAAGCCTATAAATGTCCTTCAACATCTCTCTCGTTAATTCTAAGATCAAAGAAATGCAATTGAGTCTGACACACTCAGATGCACAGCCCAACATACAAAATCTTGTTTTTCTTAGAGTCAAAGACTAAGCGAATATTAAGTTGTTTTTTCATGTGCTATTGCAGGTACGTCCACTATTACTACAGACAGCGGAAGTGATGATGCTCGATATCGGTGATCTCCCAGATTGTGACACGAGGCAGATGACCTGTCCCGAACCCCGCAAGGAAGGACCAAAAACAACACGTCGGAAGAACATCCGGGTCTGTGACCCTTGGACGTGGCCAACCCTATGTGACCGACCACACAACTCATGTGCCCGCCTTACAAACAACTGTTGGTTCACCTCCGAGCCCCCGCACAATTGGCCTCCTCGGCCCCCTCAACTCGTCTCCGGGCTACCGCAGAACCTAGATACCTCAGCCTCCCGCTCGTCTTCGGGCTACCGCAGAACCTAGATACCTCAGCCTCCCTCCGAGCTCATATTCCTCGGTCATATCGACCGACCAACGGCACCTATCACAGGCGCAACCGTCTCACCTCCGCGATTCTCGCCATACGCGAGATATCCGCCGGCCACGTCCCGCGTTTTACGCCATCACGATCCCCCATTAACGAGCCTGTCTCGCCATTAATGAGAGATCCCGCCTATCGAGCGGGCGTGACGCCGGGAGCGTAACGGCCGGTGTGATTCCCGCGTCTGTCTGCCTGTTGCCACCACTATATAAACCCCTCTCCAGACGGATCAAGTAAGTCAATTTTTCCCCACTAGACCGTTACTCTGCCAAAATATCCGGTCTAACTTGATCGTCGGAGGGTCCTCGGTGGCACAACCATCCCGAGACTTTCTTGCAGATAGCTCGGCCACAACAACCTCAAACTCATTGAGATCCGCACGCTTCAGGAGACAACCTCCAACTCAATACCAGCCGTCCATCGTCGCTCGCGGCAAATCTACGGAAGGTAACATCTGAAGAAGATCCAGGTCTCCATCAATTGGCATCGTTTTTGGGAAATTCTTGATTCCACTGAACAAAATTCATCTTCCGATTTCCATTCAATGGCGAGCGATCACCGCGACGATCCAAGCACTAGCCGCCTCCTCCTCCACAACGGAGGCGCAGACGAATCTCCTCCCCCGAACGCGATCAACGCCGTAACTGCCCGGATAGATCGACTCACGTCCGTCGTGGATGCGCTCGTCCGTGTCTAAACGGCGGGCCAGGCTCCCCAGGTCACCGCTCTACCACCTCGGGATCGGGACCCCTGCAGAGGGAGAGAAGTCTTTGCACGCGTCGGCACAGCCGACCACCATCTCGATGCCTCCCACGACCGCCGATCTCCCAGGCCCACATATTCTATGACCCACTGGGCGCCCCACGATTCAACACCGAGGTCTGTCGCCCGAGCGCCTCGCCCCGAGCCCCTACGTGCTCCTGTCCCTCCCGAGAAGATGTCGGTCAGCTCGCCTGCCCACAGGCATGACCGACACCCCTCCTTCGATGGGGTCGCGCGGACGGAACTCGTCACGGCAGTTCGAAGACTACCTCGCCGGGCGACCTAAGGAACCTCATCAAAAGAAACTGGGGCTCATCAAAAATCATGGTCATGTCGGCGGGGGGGTACGTCGAGTACTTACGAGACTCAACACCCCACGCCGGCCGCAGAGGCCAACAGCCGTCCGAGGAAGAAGGCCACGGAGACCAAGCCGATCATTTTTTATGACGGGGACCTCCACGACATATCCCTGCCCCATAATGACCTTCTGGTGATCACCGCTCGGGTCCACCAATACGAGGTGCGCAGGATACTGGTCGACTCGGGAAGCTCGGCGGACATTCTCTTCTACGACTGCTTTGTGCGCATGAGGCTCACCCCAGCAGACCTGAGGCCGGCCTCCCACGTCCTTTCAGGATTCACCAACCACTCCATCCCGGCGGAAAGGGTAATCACTCTGCGTTTTAACGTCGGAGAGGTCAGCCGTACGCGGACAGTGCCTGTGGAATTCATCGTAGCGAGAATCCCATCGGCCTACAATATCCTCCTCGGCCTCCCAACGCTGAACTCCCTCCGGGCCTAGATATCGACCTATCACCTGGCGATGAAGTTCCCTCTCGATCAGGGCGGGATAGGTATGGTCTATGGAGACTAGCGGATTGCAAAGGTTTGCTTCACCGCAACATCATCTTCTGGGCGGCCAACCAAAGATGTCGAAGGTGAAGGTGACATCAGGGTTCCCTGGACACTCGAGATGAGCAAAAAGAGGTCCGAGAGACCCCGGTGGAGCCATTAACAGAGGCTCCCTCGTAAAAAGGGACGAGGAAAAAATCGTTCAGTCGCTCTTGACAGGAACTCAACGAGATGATCTTATTCATTTCCTCAGAAACAACTCCGACGTGTTCTCCTGGACGCCCGCTGACATGTCTGGGATCAACTCCAAAATCATATCTCACAAGCTCGGGGTAGATCCTACAGCCCGACCCGTCAGGCAAAAAAAACAAAGGTTCGCCCCGGTCAAACAGAAGGCTATCGAGGACGAAGTAGATCAGCTCCTCACCACCAAATTCATTCGGAATATACCCTATTCGGAGTGGCTAGCAAACGTAGTTCTAGTCAAGAAGTCGAGCGGGAAATGGCGCATGTGCGTCGACTTCACCGACCTCAACAAGGCCTGCACCAAAAACAACTATCCCCTCGCTCGAATAGATCAGCTCGTCAACAGCTCGGCAGGCCACGAGCTGTTGAGCTTCATGGACGCCTTTTCCGGCTACAATCAGATCCGTATGAATCTGGCAGACAAAGATCTTACCACATTCACAACGGACCAGGGGTATACTGCTACAGGATGATGCCCTTCGGCCTCAAGAACGCCGGAGCTACGTACCAACGATTGGTTAACCGCATGTTCAAAACGCAGATCTGCAGGAACATGGAAGTTTACGTCGACGATATGCTCGTTAAATCCGTCTCGTCGGTCGACCACGCCAAAGACCTGGACGAGGCCTTCGAAGTGCTCCTCAAGTTTAAGATGAAACTGAACCCCGCCAAGTGCGCATTTGGAGTCACCGGGGGAAAGTTCCTCGGTTTCATAGTCACCCAACGCGGAATCGAAGCTAACCCAGAGAAAATCGACGCTATCCTCAACATGTCCGCGTCCAAGACCAACGTCAAGATCATGCAACTTACGGGGCGAGTAGCCGCTCTGAGCCTTTTTATGTCGAGGTCTGGGGAGAAGTGCCTTCCGTTCTTGTCACGCCCCGCTTCCCGATATATGACGAAGGGGACGGGACTGGCCCGCTACGTATTTACTCTGAAGTAAATACGCCAAGCGTGTCTAAACAATATAAATAAAATGCACAAGAGACAAAATATATCAGCAACTTTATTCATTAACATTCTTTTACAGTACATCGAAAAGTAAATACATGGAATAAAGCGATGCCTAAACAATGGTATAACAGAAATGGAAAGTACTGAATGGAAAGTATACAATGACTAGAGCTCGGGGTTTTCACTGAACCGGTCCAAGTCTTCAGCAGTGGGCTCGATCTCTGAAGTGTCCAGATCACCTGACGGCATTCAAAGAAGAAAGAAAGAGAATGTCGTCAGCGAACAGGTCGCTCAGTAAGTCCCAAAGATAAGCGAGAAATATAATAGACAGAATAAGAATATAATTGTATTATATTGTGGTAATGTTATATTAACGCTGTTGTTTGTAGCTTGGTACAGAAGAATGCCGGTGTATACGAGAGGAGTCTCTATATGCCAGAGAGTAGAGACAGGTATAGTACAAGGAACCGTTTATTCCACGGTACAACAGCAACTGGATTCATGTTAGGTGTATTAAGTCTTACAGTCTCGTGTCACTTCTAATACCATCCGTACCATCTACCCCTTAAACCCCGCGAAATATTGGTTGTATTGTTTGCATTGTAACTTGTATTGTCTTGTAATATAGTTTGTATAATTGGATGACTTGCCGAAACCATGATATCAGTAAATGGATGTAACTGGAGAATCATGAATGTAACTGGAGAATCATGTAAATGGAAGTATATCCATAGTTCGGTTCGGTTAATATAAATTGAATAGATTGAATAGATGGATTCACGTATTTATGTTGAATTATAATATTGTAGATTGTACTTGAATCATATTCAAGTCAGATTATTAAAGGGACTCGGTCTGAGTCAGACAATTAGAAAAGTAAATTGAAGTCTTGATTGTTTTGGTGTTATCGATAACCGCTGCACATGGGCGTCAGGATTTGTGTCTTTTTTAAAGACGATTCCTGTGTTGATAACACCGTTGTTAAGTTGTCTACCTTAAATAGGTAAGCACCCACTTCTCCGACTCTCTGAGGCTCAAGAGATTGGTCCCGCTTTAACCTATGCTTACTAGGGTCCTTATTGTAATTTATAAAACTTGAGAGGGTTTTATGTAAAAATAATTTATATATATATTTTTTCAAAATACACATCAAGTATTTTATTATCGTATTTAGAGTTTTCATTGATGTATATTTTATCAATGTGTCAATTCTAGTGAATAAATCCTAATTTCATAATATATGGTATTTATTTGCAATATTGAACTTGTATGGAATTTCATGGTATTAAAATGTAAATTCATATTTGTCCCAAAATATTGTTTTCAAGCAATCGTGCTATATCAAGATGTGTGTTGTGAGAGGTGGGTCATTATCTCGTGAGTTTTCTAAAGGTAATATAAACAAATATGATAAAAGATATCGTATGTAAAGTTTATGGTATTTAAACGTAAAATTGCAATAAAAGTTACATAACATGGTATTTGTTGTGAAATACCCAAATTAGCGAAAATATGGTTTTAAATGTTTGCAATTAATTTTATTTTTGAGAAAAACAATATATGAAATTTAATATAAATTTTTTCCATATTTTAATAATTAATAAACTAATTATCGATAAGTTTTATTAAACCGTAAAATAATTACATTTATTCCGGCAAAAGTTGTTCCGGTCATGATAGTTGTCTTATGACTTAGTTAAATATGTCCAAGCATGAATTCAGGGTTGTTTGTTATCCCGTGATTTTATCATGAATGATAACTGCTAAAAATTCGTTATATTATTATAGTTTAATATTGATTTTTAATCATCATACTCCAAAAATAGTTAATACCCTTAAATATTCATAATTAGATCCTAAGATATTTTTCACAGATAGATATTTTCATGATAAAGATAACAAGGGGTCAAGTGTTGAGAGATCTTACCTGAAAAGATCTAGAAAAATAAAATTCGGTGAAGGTCGGGTTGTACGAGAAAATAAATATCATGAATCCGAGAATTTTTCTACCTTTGAGACTTGGCCCAGAGTGTAGAGGACTCAAATAGGAAGATTTGGAAATTTTTTGAGATTTTTTGTTGAACAGATATTTTGTGGTGAATTTTAGAAGTTCATGGCTATTTATAGGGATTTCTGGGATTAAAAAAACAATTTGCTACAGTAGCCGATCAGATCCGACCGTTGATTTGGTCAGATCCGACGGCCCACGTTTATCACATGTGAATAGTGTGGGAGTTGTTGTGGATGATGTTTGACCGTTGGATCATTGATCCGACGGTCCAGATTAAAGGCATATATATATATATATATATATATATATATATATATATATATATTATAATAATAAAATTGTCGGCAATTTCTGGACCGTTGATTTTTAAATCTGACGTTCCAGATTATTTCAGCATAAATAAAATAAAATTAAATTAAATTAAATTATTTTTATTATTTAAAAAAAATTTAAATTGTTTTTGGCTTCTAAAAATTATTTAAAAATAGTAAAAATATTTTTAAAATATGAAAAAATTATATAAAATGTATTTTGATATTTTATATCTTTTGCAATCAAATTTGGTCTAAAATAGATCTTCTTATCGGTTATAAAAAAAATTCCCTTCGATAAAAAAACATTTAAATTCTTAAAAATTCTCAAAAATTCCTTAAAATTCCTAAAAATCCTATTAATTCATTTTAAACATGGAAAAATATTTTTAAAGTGTTTTCTACCAATATAAGTAGTAAAATAATTGTTTTGACCTCGAAAAAATTATAAAATGTTTTTATTACGTATCTAAGGTATACAGTCGTTACAATCTACCCTCCTTAGAAAAATTTCGTCCTCGAAATTTACAATTATATAAGGACTAATTTATAAATAAGAAAGGGTATCTTGCACGCATGTCGGCTTCCCTTTCCCAAGTGGACTCTCCAGGAGTGTCTTTCCTCCACATCACTCGGACCAAGTTAACTTCCTTGTTCTGAAGTGTCTTCACTTTCTTGTCCAGGATCTCTACAGGTTGTTGCTCACAAGACAAGTCGGGCTGTATAGTGAGCTCGGAATGATCAAGAACATGACTGGGATCACTCACATACCTTCTGAGTTGGGATATGTGGAACACATTATGCACTCATTCCAATGAGGGTGGAAGCGCTAAGCGGTATGCCACTTCACCGACTCTTTCGAGTATGTCGAACGGTCCAATATATCTCGGACTTAATTTACCCCGTCTTCCAAATCGGATCACTCCGCGGTTCGGAGATATGTTCAAGAATACGTGATCTCCTGGCTGAAACTCCAATGTCGTCTCTTTGCATCAGCCCAGTGTTTCTGTCGATCTTGGGCTATGCGCATCCTTTCCCTGATAGTACGAACTATATCAACAGTCGCTACTATCATCTCTAGTCCAAAAAGTTCCCTATCTCCGATGTCGTCCCAACTTAATGGTGATCGACACTTCCTTCCATACAATGCTGCAAAAGGTGTTATTCCTATGCTTACTTGGTAGCTGTTGTTGTACGAAAACTCCACAAGATGTAGGTGATCTTCCCACGATCCTTTTAAGTCTAACATACATGCTCTGAGCATATCCTCCAAGATCTGAATAGTTCGCTCAGACTGACCATCTGTTTATGGATGGTAAGTCGTGCTGAAGTTCAGACTTGTTCCCAAGCTTGCTTGCAGACTCTGCCAAAATTGCGATCGGAACCTGGTGTCACGATCGGAGACAATGCAGACCGGTACTCCATGAAGTCTCATAATTTCCTCCATGTACTTCTTTGCTAGTGTCTCAGTTGATTGGCCAACTCGAAATGGGATGAAGTGGGCTGACTTTGTGAGTCGATCCACAATGACCCATACGGCATCGTTACCCTTTGTGCTGCGAGGAAGAGCAGTCACAAAATCCATCGTGATGTGTTGCCACTTCCATTCTAGGATTGGTAACGGTTGAAGTAATCCAGCCGTCTTGTGATGTTCAGCCTTTACTTGCTGACACACCAAGCATTTTGCGACGCTTCTGGCTACTTCATGCTTCATTCCATGCCATCTATAATTCTGACGTAGACTTTGTACATCTTGGTACCTCCAGGGTGTATTGAGTAGGGAGAGCTGTGTGCTTCTTTCATTAACTCTTCCCGAACAGGACCTTTTGGTACACACAATCTGTTGCCGTATCTCAAAAATCCGTCTTTATGGATGATGAAGTCTGTTCTGAGTCCATTCTCCACTTGTTCTCTGATCTTTTGCAACTTAGCATCACTTGCTTGGGCTGCTTTGATCTGATTGACAATGGTTGATTGAACTTGTAAATTCATCAAACTTGAAGCATTACCTGGCATGACTACTTCAATCTCCATCTGATACAATTCTTGTTGAAACTTCCACTGAGCGGTGAGACTCATCGATAATGGTTGGCGACTAAGTGTATCAGGTACTACATTCACTTTCCCTGGATGATATTGCAAGTTGATGTCAAAATCCGCCATGAGTTCTAACCATCTTCTCTGCCGCATATTCAACTCCTTCTGAGTAAACACATACTTCAGGCCCTTATGATCTGTGTAGATGTTCACTCGTTCCCCAAGTAGATAATGGCGCCAAATCTTGAGAGCAAAGATGACGGCTGCCAACTCCAGATCATGCGTCGGATAATTGCGCTCATGAATCTTCAGCTGTCTTGAAGCATAAGCCACAACTTTACCGTGCTGATGTAGAACACATCCTAATCCCATACCGGATGCATCGCAATGCACTTCGAATCCTCCAGATTGATCCGGTATGACAAGAATAGGCGCCGATGTCAACCTTGACTTGAGTTCTACGAAAGCTTGTTCGCATGCTTCTGACTACACAAATTCTTCATCTTTACGTGTGAGCTTGGTCAGGGGTGTTGCTATCTTCGAAAATCCTTCAATGAACCTTCTGTAATACCCAGCTAGACCCAAGAAACTCCGAATGTCCTTTACTGACTTTAGTGTCGGCCATTCGCTTACTGCTGAAACTTTCGCTGGATCCACAGAGATTCCATCGCCAGATACGACATGTCCCAGAAAACCGACTTGATCTAGCCAAAACTCGCACTTACTGTACTTGGCATATAATTGATGTTGTCGTAGAGTTTCCAGGACAATTCGCAAGTGTTCGGTATGTTCTTTCCGACTCTTGGAATATACTGGGATGTCGTCGATGAAGATGACAACAAACCTGTCTAAGTACTCCCAGAAAACTTGATTCATTAGGTTCATGAATATCGCCGGTGCATTGGTCACTCCAAATGGCATCACTAAAAATTCGTAATGTCCATAGCGAGTTCTGAAAGTTGTTTTGTGAATATCAGCTTCCTTGACCTTCACTTGATGATAACCTGAACAAAGATCCAATTTAGAGAAAACACAAGATCCACTTAGCTGATCGAATAAATCGTCGATGAGCGGAAGTGGATACTTGTTCTTTACAGTGGCTTCTGTAGGGTGTTTTTCGTCACCCCATTGAGATGGGAATACGCGGGCGCTTGTCAGGCGCACTACAGATTCCCCCAGCCTAGGGTAGACCGGGGTTTAATGATTATGGGGATCCGAATCTTCGGCAGCCGCGGACTAAGCTGCCGTTAATTACCCCCCGCCTTTGGGGCGAGGGAACCTCCGATTAACGGGTTAAACTGGTCATGCGAACTCAATGTGCAGTGTACGTGTGTTGTGTTTTGAAAAGGGGTTTTTGGATATATCGGGAGCCACGCAGAGTTTTTACGGGGGTCCCGCTACCCGGATAGCGGGCTGGGGGTCAAGGGGGCTAGCAGCCCCCTTGCGGGGTGCGGGGCAGCGCCCCGTTAGAAAATTTTTTCTAACAGGGACAGTGTCGTGGAGCACGTGTGTGTGCAAATATGTATACATATGTATATATATATATGTATATATGTATATATATAAAAGAAAGAAAGGAGGAAAAGGCATCCAAAGGATGTGTGGGGGCGGCACCTTGGACGCTGTGCGCCTAGGTGTTGTGCGCTCAGGCGCTAGAGTGCCACGTGTCGGCACGTGGGCGCTCTGCGCTTGAGCGCAAGCGCGCCACGTGTCGGCACGTGGGCGCTCTGCGCTTGAGCGCAAGTGCGCCACGTGTCGGCACGGGGGAGACTTGCGCTCGGGCGCTTGCGCTTGAGCGCAAGCGCGCCATGTGTCGGCACGTGGGCGACTTGCGCTCGGGCGCTTGCGCTTGAGCGCAAGCGCGCCACGTGTCGGCACGCGGGCGCTCTGCGCTTGAGCGCCGGCGAGAAAAAGTGGCTTTTAGCCTAAGAAACAGAAGCTATGCTTCAGAAAGGAAATATTTGTTGTTATATATATATATATATATATATGTTATGGAGTTAAAACTCCTGGGATGTTTTGAAGCTGATGAAGGGGGTTCTTCTTCTTCCTTCTGTTGTTTGGCCGGATCTTGAAGATCAAGAAGTAGGAGATTTTAAAAATCACTCCTTTTTGAGATCTGATGGGAGATCTGAGTTCCCCTTTGTGGGTTTTGTGGTGGAAAACTACTTAGTTTTGGAAAAGAAAGAGTAAAACTCTTAATTTAATTCAAAAGAATTGAGAAGGTTTAGAACCTTGGAGAAGGAGCAGGAGGCACAAAGAACCCTAGTTTTTGGGGGAATGAAAAAGTGTATTTTTTTTTATTCATCATGTTGCCTTTTATAGGCTTACATATTTACATATAGCCCCTTGGGCTTTGCAAAATGGCATTTTGCCCATCCCATGGCTCATGTGCTATTTCTTTTTTGCACATAAGCCATGGGCTTACAAAATTTTGGCTTTATACCCATTTTGTTTACATTCATGCATAAAAAAAAATTACATAAAAATGATTTCATTTTTGGCATGGGGAGGGTCGGCCGCTTCATGTTTTGGACTCGACCTGGGCATGGGCCCACTTGACCTGGGCTTGGGCCCACCTGGCTTGGGGTTGACCTTGACTTTGACTCGGTCAACGGGGGTGTAAATTTTTACCCCAACAAAGTGCCCCCCATCAATAAATGCACACCGCACATTTGAGTTGTGTGCATGAAATTGATGGATCTTGAAGCTGAACTTCGAGGTGGAACATCATTCCGAAGGCGAAGCATCATCCCGGGGAGCATGATTCCCGGAAATCGGAGCATCATTCTTATTCGCGGAGCATAATTCCGGGGTCAGAGTATCCCTTAGGGAGCATGATTCCCGAGGATTGGAGCATCGTTCCGATGAGCGGAGCATGATTCCAGGGGATCGGAGCATCATTTCGATGGGCGGAGCATGATTCCAGGGTTCGGAGCATCATTCCGAAGAGCGGAGCATAATTCCAGGATTCGGAGCATCATTCCGAAGAGCGGAGCATAATTCCAGGATTCGGAGCATCATTCCGAAGAGCGGAGCATAATTCCAGGATTCGGAGCATCATTCCGAAGAGCGGAGCATGATTCCAAGGGATCGGAGCATCATTCCGATGAGCGGAGCATCATTCCAGGGGATCGGAGCATCATTCCGAAGGGCGGAGCATGATTCCAGGGTTCGGAGCATCATTCCGATGAGCGGAGCATCATTCCAATTTGCGGAGTATAATTCCAAGGATCGGAGCATCATTCCGATGAGCGGAGCATGATTCCAGGGGAGCGGAGCATCATTCCGAGGGGCGGAGCATGATTCCAGGGATCGGAGCATCATTCCGATGAGCGGAGCATCATTCCTATTTGCGGAGCATAATTCCAGGGATCGGAGCATCATTCCGATGAGCGGAGCATGATTCCAGGGGATCGGAGCATCATTCCGAAGGGCGGAGCATGATTCCAGGGTTCGGAGCATCATTCCGATGAGCGGAGCATAATTCCAGGATTCGGAGCATCATTCCGAAGAGCGGAGCATAATTCCAGGAATCGGAGCATCATTCCGATGAGCGGAGCATAATTCCGGGATCGGAGCATCATTCCGATGAGCGGAGCATGATTCCAGGGGATCGGAGCATCATTTCGAAGGGCGGAGCATGATTCCAGGGATCGGAGCATCATTCCGATGAGCGGAGCATAATTCCAGGGATCGGAGCATCATTCCAATGAGCGGAGCATGATTCCAGGGGATCAGAGCATCATTCCGAAGGGCGGAGCATGATTCCAGGGTTCGGAGCATCATTCCGATGAGCGGAGCATGATTCCAGGGGATCGGAGCATCATTCTGAAGGGCGGAGCATGATTCCAGGGTTCGGAGCATCATTCCGATGAGCGGAGCATAATTCCAGGGATCGGAGTATCCCTTAGGGAGCATGATTCCCGAGGATTGGAGCATCGTTCCGATGACGAGGTCATTGGTTGATTCCGAGCCGAAGCATGATTTCGACACAGGGTAAATTCTGGGACAGAGCATGATTCCGTCGTAGAAGTTGTTGGTTTGATTTGATTTGGGTTGACATCAGCATCGCTACACTGGAATATGGTACCGGGAGCGAAGCATCAATTGTCATGAGAGGATTTGGGAATTGGGTTTTTTTTTGTTTGGCATCAGCATCGCTACACTGGAATATGGTACCAGGAGCGAATCATCATTTGTGTTTGCTTATTAGGAAACGATGGCTTAGGAGACAGGTTTTAGGACCCTATCACCTAAGACTTTTCAATTTTGTGAGCCGTAAGGGTCTCACAAAGCATTTTCTCCCTACGGGTCGTAAGGATCCCGTAAGTGTATTTTCTCCTCGGGAGTCGTGGGGACTCCCAAGTGTGTTGCTCTATTGTGAGTCGTAAGGATCTCACGCGGGAATTTTCTCCTCACAAAGTCGAAAGGACCTTGTGAGTGCATTTCATTTCTTTTTTTTACGAGTTCGCGCCCTTTCGGGTTTTCACAAACTCGCCGGCAGTCCTGCTGTTTTTACTCACGGAGCCCTTTCGGGTTTTCATCCGTGCCCATCTTGCTTGTGGACATACCTTTTTTTTTATTTTTTTATTTTTTTATTTTTGGAGAGATTGGTATTGTTTTACGCCCGTGGATTGTATACAGTTTTGCAGGATGTATGATCCATACCGTAGGGCCATAAAATTTTTGGGACTTTGTTGGCGTCTGCATCGCTGCACTGGAATATGGTACCAGGAGCGACTTATCATTCGCCGTTGGGGGTATAGGATTTGGAATTTTGTTGGCGTCTGCATCGCTGCACTGGAATATGGTACCAGGAGCGACTCATCATTCGCCGTTGGGGATTGGGGAGCGATGACTTAGGAGACAGGTTTGGATCCCTACCACCTAAGACTTTTAAATTTTATGGGCCGTGAGGGTCCCATAAAAGCATCTTCTCCCTGCGAGTCGTAAGGATCTCGCAGGTGTTTTTTCTCCTTAGGAGTCGTGGGGACTCCTAAGTGTGTTTTTCCTTCGTGAGTCGTAAGGATCTCACGAAGGTTTGTTTTCCTCATGCATCGTGAGGACGCATGAGTGGGTCTTTCCAATGAAGCATAATTCCAAAGGCGGAGACCGGTCGCGTAAACGGTGATTACGGTGGGACATGGGTATGATGAGAATTATTTGAGCCCATGGATTGTATACGATGGTCAATTTGGGGACCCACCGTAGGGCTGGAAGAATTTTGAGAAATTGGATTTTGGTTGGCGTCTGCATCACTGCACTGGAATATGGTACCAGGAGCGACTCATCATTCGCCGTTTTTTTTATTCCGTTTTGTTTTTGTTTTTTGTTTTTTTACCGCGATTGCTCTATCATTTCAGCTTTTCTTATCGCGAAGGTCGCGATTGCCCCATCATTTCGGCTTTTATTCGCGGCCCCATCATTTCGGCTTTATTTTCATTTTTATTTTTCTTTTATTTACATATTTTTTGTTTATTTACATTTTTTTTACATTCCCAGTTTAACGACTTAGAGGTCGACAGTTCCCAGTTTAACGACGTGGGGGTCAACTATTTTCAGAGAAAGGCAGACGTCTGAGAGAATCAGTTTCACGAAGAACTTCGGTCTCCGTTTGTATAAAATTGGCGGTCGCATCTTGACTGTTTACTAACACGCCTTTGGACAGTTCTATCTCTCCTGCCTTGTATTGCTTTTCGACCCAATCTTTGAAGACGAAGCAGTCCTCAATAGCATGACCTATCACTCTGTGATAGGGGCAGTATTTGGGGTCGTCGGTCATATTCGCTTCCTGCGGTCTTTTTGACTCTGGCAGTTGCAGACCATTCTTCAGGGCGTCTTTGAATATTTTACGGATCTTGTCCCTTCTGAAGGAATAGACCTTATCCAGCTTCTCTTTCAGTGGAGATTCTCCTCCCTCTCCAAACACTGGCTTCCGAGGCTGGTTGGCGCTAGGCCCGCTCATCCCTTGCTTATTTCGGTTAGCCGAAGTGTTGAAAGATTCAGAATCATCGGAGTTTCCGCCTTTGCGATTATCGTCCTTTCGGTTTCTCCAGGACCTATTGTTATTTTGGGAGTCAGAGGAGGACTCCTGCTTTGAGCGTTCCAACATCTGGACCTTTCTGGTCAGCTCTTGGAATGTTTTGAGGCCCGCGGTACATAGAAACGGGGCCATCCAGTTGTTGAGATTTCCGACAAGGAGACTGACAGATTGGTCCTGCTCTATCGGCGGTTCGCATTTGACGGAG
Source organism: Agapanthus africanus (assembly GCA_030015575.1). Classification (NCBI taxonomy): domain Eukaryota; kingdom Viridiplantae; phylum Streptophyta; class Magnoliopsida; order Asparagales; family Amaryllidaceae; genus Agapanthus; species Agapanthus africanus. The sequence continues at coordinate 686,600,822 of CM057343.1, forward strand.
AGATTGCGCCATCGGATTATAAAATCCGTGCTGCTTTCGTTGTTCTTGGGCTTGGTCCTTACGAGCTCGGCAATGGTGATCTTATCGCTGACACTCATGAACCTCTGCCGAAACAGAGACTCCATTTGGACAAAAGTTGTGACGGAGCCATCCGGTATGCTCGCGTACCAGTCGAAAGCAACATCGGTCAAGCTATTAACGAACTGGCGGAGGAGAAGCGCATCGTTGCCCCCAGTGTTCCCGCATGAGGCTTTGAAGTGGGCGATGTGCTGATTCACATTTCCCGTCCCATCAAATCTTCCGAATTTGGGGATGACATAGCCGCTAGGAAATTCTACCAGATCATACTGAGCAGGATATGGTCTCCCACTACTGCTGATATCTTTTTGCGCTTCGGCTTCGGCTACCAAGGTTTTGACTTTGTTGGCAACCAAATCTATGATTTGATCTTGAGTTAGCGGGCTACTGTCATCGGTAGCCAAGACATTTGCTGAGATAGGATGCGACTGATTTTCATGCGGTCCGCCCACTTTTGGATTTGAGGGAACGGGCGTCGGCTGTCTCGGGACACCGTTTCCCGGTTCATGAGCTGAGCCCTGTGCTTGATTGGGCGGCTGAGAGGCAAGTTGGGCCGTAAGCCGTAAGACGACATTTGTCAAGTCGTCGATCTTTGAGTAGAGCTTGGCCATCTCTTTGTCTTTGTTTCTGAGCTGCTTTCGGAGCTCTTGAAGCAGCTCTTGCTCCGCGGTCCTGGGGCGGAAAGTCGGCTCTTCTTCGCTTTCCGAGCCCGACTCCTCATGGACCGAAGGGTCTTTCCGCCTATCATCCTCATCAAGAGGGTTTTCATCACCCAGCAGAGGCGGTTGTTCTTGGGAAGCGGCCACCACATTCAAGCCAGATTGGGTTTGAGATGTGGTAGCCCCGTCCTTGCTCTTGCTACGCGTGCTCACCGTGTAGACAGTGTGGACCACATACCCAGCCATTTCCTCATCTTCGGCAGGGTAACCCTGTTCTTCGAACCTCATGAGGTTCAGCCTGGCAGGAGCCCTAGCCCTTTTGTTGGCTCTATATCTGAGCCTTTTCTCCCTCAGCTTCTCGATTTTGAAGGCTTGGCGGGCATCCGCTACCCGGGAAGCCATTGTGAGTTGATCAGCGAGGAGCTTAGAGAAGACACCCAATCGAGCATTTGTCAGGGGCGCCGCTGGAGCTTGCTCGGGACGCGTTGTAGCCTTGTTGGTGTTGATGGCCTTGCCCCCAGCTGGGGCCAAGGAAAGTCGTTCAGACACCGACTTGCGTTTGGGTTGGGGCGCCCTTGGAATCACCACATTTGGTCTCCTGCCTTTCGAGACCGGTTTGTCTGCCACCGGGGCTTGAGGAGCTGGGATGGCGCCAACTGGCATAAACATAATAGAGCCGAATGGTAGCAGCGGCTCCTCCCATTGTCGCCCGAGACCGGCTGGAAGGACCCTCCTAGAGTCTATCCTCATCGTGTAGAAGACGGGAGCTGAGTTCATCATCGAAGACATCGTCGGAAGGTGATTGCTTGAAAATCTGCATGAAAAAGCACTATTTTTAGTATAAATACAGGTATGTATATTGATTGAATTCGCATGAACGCTTAACCCGAAATATGGGAGAAGAGATTGGTCCCACCGGGCGTGCCAGAATCTGTAGGGTGTTTTTCGTCACCCCATTGAGATGGGAATACGCGGGCACTTGTCAGGCGCACTACAGATTCCCCCTGCCTAGGGTAGGCCGGGGTTTAATGATTGTGGGGATCCGAATCTCCGGCAGCCGCGGACTAAGCTGTCGTTAATTACCCCCCGCCTTTGGGGCGAGAGAACCTCCGATTAACGGGTTAAACTGGTCATGCGAACTCAATGTGCAGTGTACGTGTGTTGTGTTTTGAAAAGGGGGTTTTGGATATATCGGGAGCCACGCAGAGTTTTTACGGGGGTTCCGCTACCCGGATAGCGGGCTGGAGGTCAAGGGGGCTAGCAGCCCCCTTGTGGGGTGCGGGGCAGCGCCCCGTTAGAAATTTTTTTCTAACAGGGACAGTGTCGTGGAGCACGTGTGTGTGCAAATATGTATACATATGTACATATATATATGTATATATGTATATATATAAAAGAAAGAAAAGGGGAAAAGGCATCCAAAGGATGTGGGGGGCGGCACCTTAGGCGCTGTGCGCCTAGGTGCTGTGCGCTCAGGCGCTAGAGTGCCACGTGTCGGCACGTGGGCGCTCTGCGCTTGAGCGCTGGGCGCTTGAGCGCAAGCGCGCCACGTGTCGGCACGTAGACGCTTTGCGCTTGAGCGCAAGCACGCCACGTGTCGGCACGGGGGAGACTTGCGCTCGAGCGCTTGCGCTGGGGCACAAGCGCGCTACGTGTCGGCACCGGGGCGACTTACGCTCGGGCGCTTGCGCTTGAGCGCAAGCGCGCCACGTGTCGGCACGTGGGCGACTTGCGCTCGGGCGCTTGCGCTTGAGCGCAAGCGCGCCACGTTTCGGCACGCGGGCGCTCTGCGCTTGAGCGCCGGCGAGAAAAAGTGGCTTTTAGCCTAAGAAACAGAAGCTATGCTTCAGAAAGGAAATATTTGTTGTTATATATATATATATATATATATATATATATATATATATGTTATGGAGTTAAAACTCCTGGGATGTTTTGAAGCTGATGAAGGGGGTTCTTCTTCTTCCTTCTGTTGTTTGGCCGGATCTTGAAGATCAAGAAGTAGGAGATTTTAAAAATCACTCCTTTTTGAGATCTGATGGGAGATCTGAGTTCCCCTTTGTGGGTTTTGTGGTGGAAAACTACTTAGTTTTGGAAAAGAAAGAGTAAAACTCTTAATTTAATTCAAAAGAATTGAGAAGGTTTAGAACCTTGGAGAAGGAGCAGGAGGCACAAAGAACCCTAATTTTTGGGGGAATGAAAAAGTGTATTTTTTTTATTCATCATGTTGCCTTTTATAGGCTTACATATTTACATATAGCCCCTTGGGCTTTGCAAAATGGCATTTTGCCCATCCCATGGCTCATGTGCCATTTCTTTTTTGCACATAAGCCATGGGCTTACAAAATTTTGGCTTTATACCCATTTTGTTTACATTCATGCATAAAAAATTTTTTACATAAAAATGATTTCATTTTTGGCATGGGGAGGGTCAGCCGCTTCATGTTTCGGACTCGACCTGGGCATGGGCCCACTTGACCTGGGCTTGGGCCCACCTGGCTTGGGGTTGACCTTGACTTTGACTCGGTCAACGGGGGTGTAAATTTTTACCCCAACAGCTTCGTTCAAGGCTCTGTAATCAATGCACATTCTGTATGAACCTTCCTTCTTCTTCACAAGCAGTACAGGTGATCCCCAATTTGAAGTGCTATGACGAATCCATCCTTTCGCCAGTAATTTGTCCAACTGTGTTCGAACTTCCTTCAATCCTTCCAGACTTAGTCGATAAGGTGCTTTGATCACTGGTTGTGCTCCTTGTACTAAATCAATACTGAATTCAAGAGCTCGATCGGGAGGCAAACATGATATATCGTCAGGAAACACATCGTCGAACTCTCGAACCACATCTGGTCTTGATTCTTCCTCCGCTTAAGCTGCTGCAACTACTGCTTCCTGTGGCTTCGATTTGTAGGTACTTGGCTCCAGGGTACGGTCTCCGCTTTTGAAATAGAAGACCGGATGGTCTGGAATCTCGAATACTACCCTCCTTTGACGACAGTCGATGGTAGCATAAAAAGTTCCAAGCCAATCCATACCTAGAACCACATCGTAGTTCGGTATGTCCAGCACTTTGAAATCAACATAAAACTCTCTGCTGCAGACGACGACTGGACACAAGTTGTATCCCATGGTTGCCTTTAGAATGCCATTTCCTGAACTGACATTCCAGCTGGATACAAGCGGTGAGACTGGAATCGCATGGGTTCGGACGAACCGTTGCGACATAAAGCAGTGGGATGCTCCAGTATCAAACAGTGCTAGTGCAGGTAGTGAGGCTACTAAGATTGTACCTAAGGTATGTGGGATATGTTTTAGGTATAGGGAAAAGTATGTAAATAAGTAGAAAGGTTTGAAAAGAAAAGTTTACCAGTGATAACTTGGCCAGTGGCCTCAGCTTCTTCCACGGTCATCGTGAAAGCCTGGCGCCTTAGTACATTCCTCCTGGTCTGAGGAGCATTCCTCGAAACGTTCCGTTGAGCTTGGTGAAACTGACGAGGAGGTGGTACAGCTTGTGGTCCTCTGGGTGGTGCAGGTAATGCAAGTCTTGGAGCAGGTGCTTGGATGGATGGGCGCTGTGGGTAATTGTTTGCTGGTCTGGGTGCAGCAATTGGATTTTGTTTATGAGGACAAGACCCAATACCATGAGCAGCTGAGCCGCAGATCAAGCAAATGTTGTTCGCACGCAGGCAATCTTTTGCTAGATGCCCATTTCTCTGGCAGTAGTTACAAAAGGCTAGGCTGGGCCTGTTGATTGGTGCTCCTGGACGCCTTGGCACAAAAGGTGGTCTGGACGAGGCTCCTCCTGCCATCTGGTTGGCAGGGCGCTTAACTCCTGCAGACTGAGATCTGCCCCTCGCTTTTATCACTGCCTCATAACTGCGGGCAGCTTCCAGAGCATCTTCATGAGTCGGAAATTTTCCTGTGGCTAGTGCAGCCTGAATTTCCGTGTCCAAACCTTGTTGAAAACGACGGGCTCTGATCTCGTCCGTCGGTATCAAATGTGGCGCGAATCGACTTAGCATGGTGAATTCAGCGTCATACTCATCTACCGACTTTTCCCACATCGAATCTTGTTGTAGATGAATGAACTGCTGTTCTATGGCAAACCTGGCAGTCACAGGGAAGTATTTCGCGTCGAACTTATCGCGAAAAATCTTCCATTCAATAGGTTGTTCAAGACGGCTTTCTTCCGCCTTCCACCAATTACGAGCATTGTCCGTGAGCTGCAGTTTCGCCACACGGACCCAAGCTATGTCTGGCACTTGTGCTGCCACCAGATCATCCTCTATGCTTTGTGCCCATTCCTCAGCTTCAAGTGGGATTCCCTTTCCGGAGAACTGCTTGGGATGTAAAGCCTTGAATTGTTTTACCCTAGGTGCGTCAGTCTCGGGACGGTTCAGGAGTTGTTGCTGTCCCTTAAGGAGGCTGCGGATTGCCTCCAGCAGAACTGTTTGCTCGGTGGGTGGAGCAGGAAAGTAGGCACAATGGTTAGTGGAGGTGGAGTGTTGTTGAAGTTGGCGCTTGTGTTGTTTAGGGAATTCATAACCTTGAAGAAAATTTAGGTTAAGACAGATTCAAGTATATGAAATGATAAGATTCAAAAAATATGAAATTGCAAGCAAGAAACATGAATTGTAAAGAATGTTTTAGTTGCTGGTTCTTGTGTTATATTGCTTAGGTTGTTCACGCAGAACAGAACTGCATAGTAGGGTTCTATACAGCTCTGACCTGCATAGACCACCAACAAAACCTGTCACGCCCCGCTTCCCGATATACGACGAAGAGGACGGGACTGGCCCGCTACGTATTTACTCTGAAGTAAATACGCTAAGCATTCTAAGCAATATAAATAAAATGCATAAGAGACAAAATATATCAGCAACTTTATTCATTAACATTCTTTTACAGTACATGGAAAAGTAAATACATGGAATAAAGCGGTGCCTAAACAATGGCATAACAGAAATGGAAAGTACTGAATGGAAAGTGTACAATGACTAGAGCTCGGGGTTTTCACTGAACCGGTCCAAGTCTTCAGCAGTGGGCTCGATCTCTGAAGTGTCCAGATCACCTGACGACATTCAAAAAAGAAAGAAAGATAATGTCGTCAGCGAACAGGTCGCTCGGTAAGTCCCAAAGAAAAGGGAGAAATAGAATAGACAGAATAAGAAGGTATCTTTTAAAGTTGTATCTATTGTGGTAATGTTATATTAACGCTGTTGTTTGTAGCTTGGTACAGAAGAATGCCAGTGTATACAAGAGGAGCCTCTATATGCCAGAGACTAGAGGCAGGTATAGTACAAGGAACCGTTTATACCACGGTACAACAGCAACTGGATTCATGTTAGGTGTATTAAGTCTTACAGTCTCGTACCACTTCTAACACCATCTGTACCAATCTACCCCTTAAACCCCGCGATATATTGGTTGTATTGTTTGCATTGTAACTTGTATTTTCTTGTAATATAGTTTGTATAATTGGATGACTTGCCGAAACCATGATATCAGTAAATGGATGTAACTGGAGAATCATGGATGTAACTGGAGAATCATGTAAATGGAAGTATATCCATGGTTCGGTTCAGTCAATATAAATTGAATAGATAGATTCACGTATTCATGTTGAATTATAATATTGTAGATTGTACTTGAATCATATTCAAGTCAGATTATTAAAGGGACTCGGTCTGAGTCAGACAATTAAAAAAGTAAATTAAAATCTTGATTGTTTTGGTGTTATCGGTAACCGCTGCATATGGGCGGCAGGATTTGTGTTTTTTTCAAAGACGATTCTCGTGTTGATAACACCGTTGTTAAGTTGTCTACCTTAAATAGGCAAGCACCCACTTCTCCGGCTCCCTGAGGCTCAAGAGATTGGTCCCGCTTTAACCTATTCTTACTAGGGTCTTTATTGTAATTTATAAAACTTGAGGGGATTTTATGTAAAAATAATTTATAAATATATTTTTTTCAAAATACACCTCAAGTATTTTATTATCGTATTTAGAGTTTTTATTGATGTATATTTTATCAATGTGTCAATTCTAGTGAATAAATCCTAATTTCATAATATATGGTATTTATTTGCAATATTGAACTTGTATGGAATTTCATGGTATTAAAATGTAAATTCATATTTGTCCTAAAATATTGTTTTCAAGCAATCATGATATATCAAGATGTGTGTTGTGAGAGGTAGGTCATTATCTCGTGAGCTTTCTAAACGTAATATAAACAAATATGATAAAAGATACCGTATGTAAAGTTTATGGTATTTAAACGTAAAAGTGCAATAAAAGTTACATAGCATGGTATTTGTTGTGAAATACCCAAATTAGCAAAAATATGGTTTTAAATGTTTACAATTAATTTTATTTTTGAGAAAAACAATATATAAAATTTAATATAAATTTTTCCATATTTTAATAATTAATAAACTAATTATCGATAAGTTTTATTAAACCGTAAAATAATTACATTTATTCCGGTAAAAGTTGTCCCGGTCATGATAGTTGTCTTATGAATTAGTTCAATATATTCAAGCATGAATTCAGGGTTGGTTGTTATCCCGTGATTTTATCATGAATGATAACTGCTAAAAATTCGTTATATTGTTATAGTTTAATATTGATTTTTAATCATCATACTCCAAAAATAGTTAATGCAGTTAAATATTCATAATTAGGTCCTAAGATATATTTCACAGATAGATATTTTCATGATGAAGATAACAAAAGGTCAAGTTTTGAGAGATCTTACATGAAATGATCTAGGAAAATAAAATTCGGTGAACGTCGGGTTGTACAAGAAAATAAATAACTTGAATCCGAGAATTTTTCTACCTTTGAGACTTGGCCCAGAGTTTAGAGGACCCAAAGAGAAAACACTGGAAATATTTTTAGATTTTTTCGTCGAGCAGATATTTTGTGGCGAATTTTAGAAGTTCAGGGCTATTTATAGGGATTTCTGGGATTAAAAAACTATTTTGCTACAGTAGCCGATCAGATCCGACCGTTGATTTGGTCAGATCCGACGGCCCACGTTTATCACGTGTGAACAGTGCGGGAGTTGTTGTGGATGATTTTTGACCGTTGGATCGTTGATCCGACGGTCCAGATTAAAGGCAGCTATATATATATATATATATATATATTATAATAAAAAACCGTCGGCAATTTCTGGGCCATTGATTTTTAAATCTGACGGTCCAGATTATTTCAGCATAAAAAAATAAAATAAAATAAAATAAAATTATTTTTATTATTTAAAAATGTTTTAAAAATTGTTTTTGGCTTCTAAAAATTATTTTAAAATAGTAAAAATATTTTTAAAATCTGAAAAAAATATATATAAAATGTATTTTGATATTTTATATCTTTTGCAATCAAATTTGGTCTAAAATAGATCTTCTTATCGGTCATAAAAAATTTTCCCTTCGATAAAAAAAACATTTAAATTCTAAAAAAATCCTAAAAATTCCTAAAAATCATATTAATTCATTTTAAACATGGAAAAATATTTTTAAAGTGTTTTCTACCAATATAAGCAGTAAAATAATTGTTTTGACCTCGAAAAAATTATAAAATGTTTTTATTACGTACATAAGGTATACAGTCGTTACAGTTCTTCAAAGCTCTAAGGAAGATCCCGAGGTTCGAGTGGTCAGAGGAGTGCCAGACCATCTTTGACCAATTGAAGAGGCACCTTATGAAGCCACCACTGCTCACCCGACCAGTTGAAGGAGACGAGCTATCACTGTATCTAGCAGTGTCCAACTAAGCAGCGGGCTCGGTGCTCGTCCGAGAGGTCAACGGGGTGCAGAAGCCGGTTTACTATGTGAGCCACGTCTTCAATAACGCAGAAACGAGATATCCAGCCATAGAAAAGATCGTCTTGGCACTGTTGTGGCCTCAAGGAAGCTACGACACTACTTCCAGGCGCACACCATCCTCGTTCTTACCGAGCATCCGCTGGGGGCTATCCTCGTCTCACCCGAATGCTCGGGCCGCTTAGAGAAGTGGAGGTGGGAGTTGTCCCAGTTTGACATAAAGTACCGCCCGAGGCAGGCCGTCAAGGCACAAATCCTGGTCGATTTTATCGTCGAGTGCACCATCCACAGCAAGAAACCGGAGTTCACGTCGACCCTCGCGGCTCGACCCTCGGTCGAGGGGAGGTTCGACTCCGTCTCTGAGTGGGTCATTTACGTCGACGGGTCCTCAACCGAGGAAGGCTGTAGCGCTGGCCTCATCATTCGAGGCCCGAACGAGGCAGAAATGGAGTATTCTCTGAAGCTTGGATTCAAGGCCTCAAACAATGCAGCAGAGTACGAGGCTTTGCTGGCTGGACTGCGCATGGCCTTCGGGCTGGGGCTGAAAACAATTCGAATCTGTAGTGACTCAGCCCTAGTCATCGGCCAAGTGACCGGCCATTTCGAAGCTTAGGAACTTCTAATGGTGAATTATCTCGCTGAGGTAAGAAGAATTCGAAAGAACTTCGACGAGGTCCAGATAGAGCAGATACCAAGACAGCTCAATGCCCAAGCCGACACCCTGAGTAAGCTGGCTTCATCCTACTCGGCCAACGACAAGCGGTCTATCCTCTTCGAGATCTTGCCACGGCCCAGCGTGGAAGACGGGGCGACAATACTTCATATGTACACATCCTAGGAAGAGGACCGAGACTGAAGGAAGCCCCTCGTGAAATTCCTAAGGGAAGGTACGCTCCCGGAAGATCGAAAAGCAGCCCGCCGTCTCCGAGCCAAAGCCCGTCACTTTGTCTGGAGCAATGGGAACCTTTACAAGAAGTCCTTCACCCAGCCCTTGCTTCGTTGTGTCAACCCCTACGAAACCGACTACGTCCTCCGTGAAATCCGTGAAGGAGTCGGTGGCGCACATCAAGGGGCCCACACCTTAATCTAGAAGGCATTGCTCCATGGGTACTACTGGCCAACTATTCACGAAGACGCCCAGAAGCTCGTCAGGAGGTGTAAAAGTTGCCAACTCCACGGAAGCATACCTCGCCTTCCGGCTACCGATCTAACCGCCCTTACCTCTCCATGGCCGTTCGTCCAGTGGGGATTGGACATGATGGGTCAGTTCCCTACCGGTACGGGCGGGCACAAGTATGTCCTCGTCGCAGTAGATTACTTCACGAAGTGGATTGAGGCCGTCCCCATCAGGAAACCGGATGCCGCCACGGCTATCAAGTTCTTGCAGAACAACGTGATACTCCGGTTCGGTATACCGAGGTGTATCATCACCGACCACGGGACAAATTTCGAGAACGAGAAAGTGAAGGAATTCTGCAATGAGTATCATATCCTCATGAAGTTTGCCGCGGTCGCACATCCCCAATGCAACGGGCAAGCCGAAGTCGCTAATCGGGACGTCCTTCGAGGTCTACGGACCCACCTAGAAGGACGCCAAAGCGGTTGGGTCGAGGAGTTATGTTCATACCAGAATATTGCATTTTAATACCGCTCATTCATTATCTATTTTTTGTATTTATCGGTACTATTAACCAGTGTCTGCTCAGTATTACAGATTACAGGTATCCATGACAAAATACTGGAAATACATTTAAAATCACGGATATATCATTTGTGAGCCGACACTGCAACCGGAACTGGAAACCGACCGATATCTAAAGAGTTTTTGGGAATAAAGTATGTGCACAATATTTTGGTCTAACACATAGCATGTGTGCACACATGCTCTTTGGCACATGGACCATGATGGGGCTGCCATGAATCATGGCACAAGTGGGCATGGTATGATGTGCATTGATAGTGCATTTATTGTTAAAAATGTTGATGTGATTCATAGCTACAAGTTTCCCTCCAAGCCCTGAGTGCAACACAGAACTTTTTAGACCAAGCAAACAACATCAGAGTAATGTGAGGGACAACATGAGACAACACACAAAGCACGAGCCCAGGGGCTTGGATTTTGGTCGAGCACATGCCCCCAAAATCCGAGCAGGCCGGCCCCCTTAGCCTCAAATGCCCCCAGTTTCTCACAGTTGATCCCTTGCTGCCACGTAGCCCTAGTTTTATTGTTTGTTTAATCTTATTTTTTGCCTATAAAAGCAGGCGGTGGGCAAGGGGTCAAGGGTTCAAGTTTTCTCATTCTTTATTCACATTTTGTAACTCTTTTTGTTTCTTTAGTTCTTGTACATATCTTCCCCTTGAGTTCTTAACCTTCTCTTGATTTTACAACCTCTTCATTGAGTTTGCAAGTTTAAGGGTTGGTTATTGATTTCAAGGGTTGTATCATTCTTGAAGATTAATAAAGTTCTCTTTTTGTGCCTTCATTCGCCATGAGTTCTTTGCCCTCTCTTGATCTTGCAACCTCTTTGTTGAGCTTGCAAGTTTAAGTTTGAGTTATTGAACCCACGTCTTGCAATATGTTCCATGGTTCCTAGTTCTTTCTTTCTTGCATTTTTCTTACTTGCTTTTACATTCAAGCAATTTATTACCATGCTTTACTTACTTGCTCTTTAATTCCACGCCCTTTAATTACTTGCTTGTAGTCTTTTCTTTTCTTTGTTTCTCTTTTCTTTGCTCTTTTTGGTTTGTTGTTTTGATGGTTGTAAATATGTGTTGTTAAGAAAAGAATACGATATTGTAAATTAGGATTTTTCGTTTCCCATTTCCTTTTCCTGTATTTTCCATTTGAAACTCCGTCCAAACCTTACGCAAGCGCTCCGTTAGGCACCCTACCCTACCAAGGTATCGGTGATTCCTAACCGCGACCGGTTGCGTTCGGTTTGGCCGGAGGCGAAAGCAAGAGATAAGAACGGAAGGACAAGGGTCAATAAGCCGGATTCCACGAATACCATGCTTAAGCACCCTAATCCACGTTGTTCCCGATTGCTCTAGCTTCATTGGTTAAGTTCGGCTTAAAGGATTGTGTACGGAATCCACTAGCTTACACTATCTTTTCTATTCCTAACAATTTATAATTGTGCATATATACACTTAGGATAGATACGAACAATCCGCCTCGCGCATTAACTCGTTACGACAAGAACCATAAACGCTCTGTCTCCCTGTGGATCGACCCGTGCTCATCGCGGCTAGCTGCAAAGAGACATCGTCCTAATCGCGGTTACACTTTAGAACTTTTAAAACTCGACACGCTGAAGGCGTGCTGATCAAGTTACCTCGGGTCTTATGGGCCTTGTGCACGTCAAAGAAGACCCTCACCGGGGAAACCCCATTCGGCCTCTGCTACGGGACCGAGGCAATGGTCCTAGCGGAGATCGGGGTACCCAGTCACTGGGTCGAACACTTCGAGGATGAAGCGAACACCACGGCCTTTCGGACTAACCTAGACATCTTGTTGGAGAAATGAGACCGGGCTCAGATCAGAGCTGCCGCCTATCAGCAACAAACTGCCCGATACTACAACGCGCGAGTCAATTGTCGCTTCTTCAAGACCGGAGACCTAGTCCTGAGTCGAAACGAGTTCGTCGACCAAGGCAGGCTGTACAAGTTCTCCCTTAAATGGGATGGTCCCTTCCTCGTCTCCGAGGTCCTTCCCGGCGGAGCCTACCGCTTGCAAGACGCAGACGGACGCAACTTTCCACGGCCTTACAACGCCGAAAAGCTTAAGCTATACCAGTAAGCGGAATATCCGCGAGTGTGTACTTCTCTTTTGACAAGGACAATGTAAACCTTTCTAAAGTCCTATCTATTTAAATAATAAGAGAGGAACGCTAGAACATTGCGAACGAAGAATTTTATTCATTCAAAAAGGTACTATGGGCTCCTCGGCCTTACAGAAAAAGAAAAGGTTACAACAGAGGTGCAACGGGGTCAAGGAAGTACTCTCGGCGATACTCAGAATAGATTTTCGTCAGCTGGGCCCTAGCCGCTGCAGCCCGCTCCTGCCTACGCTGCACGCGGACCCGGGATGCCACGGAAACGCCCGACCCTTCGTCCTCCGAGCTTTGGCCTATGATGTACCTCATCTTGAAACACTCTAGAATCAGAGCCAAGGATCGATCGTACCTGGCTTTCGAGATGAGGCTGAACAGGAAGATCGAATGCACCTTGTCGAGCGCCTCGTCTAGAAGCTCCTCAGTGAAGGGGTTGTCCAAACCCGGGGACCTCCTCTAGATCGCGTTCATCAACATCTGGAGCAAAGATGAACGCCGAGGGAGAAGCCTGCCGAAGTGATCCTCGAGGCTCTGAACCACTCTCCGGTACTCCTCCTCGGCCAGAGATTGGTCGTACAAGGAGACATCACCAAGGGTGATAATCTCCTCAATCAAATACACGCACCCAGTCATCTCGAAAGTAAGCGGTGCTGAAGGAGCTGCCACCTCCTTCCTTATTATTACTTCGAACAGAATTTTCAAGGACCCGGATTCTCGCGTGTACCGGCACGAATCTTAGGAATCGCAGCAACTACTCCAATACCATGACGCCACATGGTGAAATTGATGCGGCTTCTCGAAACATTCTGCCTGACACGTGTCGTCCGTGACTATTACCCTTCCCGATGATCTCACGTCGGGAAGATCGGGCGAATCCTTGCGTGATCAGGCAACAACCCCGCTTGGCCATCCCTGGCCGGTAGTTCCCTGCTGCACGACGCCCGGGATCTAAGCCCTTACAAAGAGGTGACCGAGCAGTTACCATGCTCGGTCATCCTTAGTAGGCCCCTTACGGCCCCTCCCGCGCTAAGGATCAAAGCCCTCGCCAAGAAGCAGCCAAGCGGCTACCCTGCTCGGCTATCCCTGACTGGGAGTTCCCTACCCCACAACGCCAGGGATCGAAGCCCTCACCAAGAGGCACCGGGCAGCAACCCTGCTCGGCCTCATCCTTAAGGATCAAAGCCCTCGCCAAGAGGCACCGGGCATTAACCCTGCTCGGCCCGTCCTTAGCAGGCCTTTAACGGCCCCTCCCGCTCTAAAGATCAAAGCCCTCGCCAAGAGGCAGCCGAGCGGCTACCCTGCTCGGCTATCCTTGGCTAGGAGTTCCCTACCCCACAACGCCAGAGATCAAAGCTCTCGCTAAGAGGCACCGGGAAGTAACCCTGCTCGGCCCGTCCTTAAGGATCAAAGCCTTCACCAAGAAGCACCGGACAGTAACCCTGCTCGGCCCATCCTTAGCAGGCCTCTAACGGCCCCTCCCATGCTGAGAATCAAAGCCCTCACCAAGAGGCAACCGGGCTCGCCCTTGCTCGGTTATCCCTGGCTGGTAGTTTCCTACCCCACAACGCCAGGGATTGAAGCCCTCATCAAGAGGCAACCGAGCTCACCTTTGCTTGGTTATCCCTGGCTGGTAGTTCCCTACCCCACAACGCCAGAGATCGAAGCCCTCACCAAGAAGCACCGAGCAGCAACCCTGATCGGCCCCATCCTTAAGGATCAAAGCCCTCGCCAAGAGGCACCGTGCAGTAACCCTGCTCGGACCCGTCCTTAGCAGGCCCCTTACGGCCCCTCCCGCGCTAAGGATCAAAGCCCTCACAAGAGGCAGCCGAGCGACTACCCTGCTTGGCTATCCCTGGCTGGTAGTTCCCTACCCATAACGCCAGAGATTAAAGCCCTCACCAAGAGGCACCGGGCAGTAACCCTGCTCGGCTCGTCCTTAAGGATCAAAGCCCTCGCCAAGAGGCACCATGCAGTAACCCTATCCGGCCCATCCTTAGCAGGCCCCTTACGGCCCATCCCGTGCTAAAGCTCAAAGCCCTCACCAAGAGGCAGCCGAGCGGCTACCCCGCTCTGCTATACCTGGCCGGTAATGCACTGCCCCACGACGCCAGGGATCCAAGCCCTCGCCAAGAGGCCCCGAGCAGCAACAGCGCTCGGCCAATTCTTTAGAAAGAACCAATCTCCTTGCAACAAAGGTCCCTCTAAATTGTTCAAGGTAACAATCACCACCTCGACTCCGGGGGCTGGAGGACACCGACCTTCTTTCATGGCAGTTAACCAACAAGCACTCGAAGGGCGATCGTTATCTAAAACACGGGCCAGCAGCCTGCGGTTTAATGCTTGATCGAGGTCAGAACTGACAAGCTCAAGTACTCACGTAGGAAAAAGTATTGCCACGCAGAAAAAAAGACTAAATTTCATTCCCATTTCCAAAATCTTTTTACAAGGTACTCTGGGCTTCCCAGCCTTACCAAAATTGCCTAGAGGCTTACAAAAAAAGAGAGAAAAAGGAAAGGCCAAAAAGTCCAGGCCGCAAGCCTGCCTATACCTCATGCCCCTCGGTACCATCCCCAGAAGCCGGGACTTCCGCTCCAGCAGCAGCTCCTCCCTCATCGCCCTCTGCCGAAATCATGACTACCGATAGCGGGACCCGAGCACGGAGCTCACCAACGGCAAACTCTGGAGACTGTGCCTTGATGGCATCAAGAGTGTGTGTCACGCAATGGCAGAGGCTTCGCCGAGATCTACGTAAAACTGGTCCGACCCCTTGTAATCGGCCGCCGCCTTTCGAGCTCGAACCTTGGCAACCTTCGCCGCCTGAAGCGCAGCCTCGACATCCCGTCTGCTGGCATCCTTCGCCTTCTTCATTGCTGCATAGCGATCCGCCAGCTCCACCAACTTAGCCTCGATGGCTCGGTGGGACTCACTTAACCGGTGGTAGGACTCCTGGCACTTTGAGATGATAAGCTCCCCGGCGGCCAATTGAGCTTCAAGGATGGCCATCCTCTCCCTCTCCAAACGCAACTTGAGTCGAAGTTCCTCAGCCTCCGAAGAAGACTTCTCCGCCAACCTCCTAGCATGGGCATCATCCTCGGCCTCCATACAAGCGACGAGGGTGCAGTGCTGAAGGATCTGATGAAAAACGACAGAGAGGTTTAGAGACGCTCGAACTGAGAAAAGGGTGCTCAAAATAACACATAGGGGAATGCGTACCTGCATGACCTCCTGAGCTATAGCTGCCACTTGGGCCCTCAGGGTCCCCCACGGAATCTTGCCTCCGGCCGACTCTTCCATGTCAGCGAGCTGGCTGGCAGCAACGGAAAGCCTGGACGGGACTACGAAACAGGCGTCTCCTTCCTGTACAGAAATCCCATCGGGAATCACAGTCGGTGGAGTACAAGAGATCGTCTTCTTCCTTTTAAGAGGAACCCCGTCTTCGTCCTCTCCCGCTTCCCTCATCCGGGGTTCGAAAACTGTCGGAAGCCCCTGGCCGCTGCCGTGGCGATCGTCGGGAGCTTGGGTCGAGGCGGATGGCCCCGTCGCCAGCGATTCCCTTGGTGCGGAACTCGGGTCAGCCTGGGGCACGGCCACACCCCCGGCTCTCTTCTGGGACAGGGCACGGAGGGCAGCAAGAACCCTGGATCGGTCCATTGTCCTGCCAAGGAGCAAAGCAGGCTCGACTCAGAAGAAAAAGCAACAAAAAAATATATAAAGAAGAATCTACAGGGGCTCCCCAGACCCTACCAAATCTATTTCTACAAACTCTTCAGAAGAAGACATCTAACCTGATGGAAAGAAGTCCTCGGGAGAGAAAACGCATAGATCCGACCTAAAAAGGAGAGCGCCGAGCTAACGAAACTCAGGACGAGGAAGGTTTGAAGAGGTATGGGCCTTGATGGGGACCCCACCTCTATTTACAGCTACCGGCGTACACATCCAACGGCGGCGGTCATTTCCCGCCAAAAAGACTCGTCGCATTCGACGGCCACCATCGCTCCACCTGTCGCACGCGCATTGGTCGTACCCCATCGGACGCCGAAAATCCGCGGCCCGTCACGTCAGCCAACCAGCGCCAGACACGTGAACTGTCGCTTCGGTGGATGTACTCACGATCCGGCGCATCCTCTTTAATGCGAGATCTGGCCCCTGATCCGCTGACGCCGTCAAGAAAATACAGCTGATTGCCTGGGAACGCACGCTTACGATGTCTACGAAAAGGAGGTTACCTCGGGTGACGCGGTAGACCACCCCTCAACCCGACCCTTAAACAGGTCGGGATGAGAGTGGGGGCTAATGATGATGCTCGATATTAATGATCTCCCAGATTGTGACACGTGGCATATGACGTGTCCCGAAGCCCGCAAGGAAGGACCAAGAACAGTACGTGGGAAGAACACCCGGGTCTGTGACCCTTGGACGTAGCCGACCATCTGTGACCGACCACACAACTCCTGTGCCCGCCTTACAAACAACTGTTGGCTCACCTCTGAGGCCCCGCACAATTGGCCTCCTCGGCCCCCTCAGCTCGTCTTCGAGCTACAGCAGAACCTAGATACCTCGGCCTCCCGCTCGTCCCCGAGCCTCCCACCGAGCTCATATTCCTCGGTCACATCGACCGACCGACGGCACCTATCGCAGGCGCAACTGCCTCACCTCCGCAAATCTCGCCATACGCGAGATATCCGTCGGCCACGTCCCGCGTTCTATGCTATCATGATCCCCCATTAACGAGCATGTCTCGCTATTAATGGGATATCCCGCCTATCACGCGGGCGTGACGCCGGAAGCGTAACGGCCGGCGTGATTCCCGTGCCTGCCTGCCTGTAGCCACCACTATATAAACCCCTCTCCAGACGGATCAAGTATGTCAATTTTTCCCAACTAGGCCGTTACTCTGCCAAAATATCCGGTCTAACTTGATCGTCGGAGGGTCTTCGGTGGCACGACCACCGCGGGACTTTCTTGCAGGTAGCTCGGCCGCAACAACCTCAAACCCATTGAGATCCACACGCTTCAGGAGGCAACCTCAAACTCAATCCCAACCGTCCATCATCGCTCACGGCAGATCTATGAAAAGTAACATCTGAAGGAGATCCAGGCCTCCATGAGGAAGAATGTTCTCAATTGGATACTCTATCCTGTTTCACTTGAACTTAAGGTCTTAAATTGTTTATACTATCTCGATAGCACTGATACAAATTATACCGCTCCTTTCGAACTCGCCCTGGTCTTCATCATGCTTTTAGATATGGCAGTATCCCTATTAGGTAACACCCAATCGTACCATAGCAACTTATTTGCTAAAATTTGTTCAATCGCATGACTATACTGATCAATACTCTTTCTTATAGTTATTGCAATTCTGGGAGGGCTTATGCTTGCACCATTATCCATTTATGTCTTCCCGGCCTACACATTTCAAAAGATGCGAAAACCCATAGATGTTATAGAAATTTTTCTACGCTGCTAACAGCCCCTTTAATGATGCTCGATATCGGTGATCTCCCAGATCATGACACGTGGCAGACGACGTGTCCCAGGGCTCACAAGAAAGGACCTACTATGGCCGACCAGACCACTCCTGTGCCCGTCCTACAAGCAAATGCCGGCTCACCTCCGAGCCCCCAGCACAATTGGCATCCTCGGCCTCGCAGCTCGTCTCCGAGCTATCACAGGCCCGAGCCTCCTCGGCTCTCTCAGCTCGCCTTCTGGCTCGAGCAGAACCAGGATACATCGGCTCTCCCGCTCGACCGTGAGCTCTCCCATCGAGGTCATCTTCCTCGGTCTCATCGACCAATCAACGGCACCGTTTGCAGGCGTAACCGCCATCCCGTGAATCTCGCCATGCGTGAGATCTCCGCCGGCTACATCCCACGTTCCATGCCACCACGATCCCCCATTAACGAGCCTGTCTCGCCATTAATGGGAGGTTTCTCTCATCATGCAGGCGTAACGTCGGGAGCGTAACGGCCGGCGTGATTCTCGTGCCTACCCTGCCTGCTGCCACCGCTATATAAACCCCTTCTTCAGACAGTCCAAGTAAGCTATTTTTATTCCACTAAGCCGTTACTCTGCTCGGATCTCTAGTCTAACTTGACCGTTGGAGGGTCCTTGGTGATACAACCACCCCGAGACTTTCTTGCAGGTATCTCGGCAACCACAACCTCAAACCCATTGAGATACACACGCTTCAGGAGCGATAGCCTCCAGATCCAATCTCAGCCACCCATCGCAGCCATCAGCAGATCAATAAGGGCAACATCTGAAGGAAGCCTACGACCCCCATCAGCTGGCACCGTCTGTGGGAACACACTCTTGATTCCACAAAAACAAAAGTTCACCTTCCGATCCCAACCTAATGGAGAGCGATCGCCTTGACGATCCAAGCACCAGTCGCCGCTTTCCTTTCAACGGAGGCGCAGACGAACCTCCACCGCCGAATGCCATCAATGCCCTCGCCGGTCGCATAGACTAACTCACGTTTGTTGTGGAGGCGCTGATCCGCGACCAGATGGCGGGGAAAGATCACCAAGTCGCCGCTCTCCCGCCTCGGGACCAGGACCCCTACAGAGGGAGAGAAGGCTCCGTCCGCGTCGGCACTGCCGACCACCGCCTCGCTACCTCCCACGGCCGCGGATCTCCTGGACCTATACGTTATAAGACCCGTTGGACACCCCACAGTTCGACACTGAGGTCCATCGCCAGAGCACATCGTCCCGAGGTCCTCTGCGCACCTGTCCCTCCCGAGGAGATGCCTGTCAGCTCGCCTATTACCAAGCATGACTGACACCCCCTCCCTCGACGGGATCGCGCGTACAGGATTCGTCGCGGTGGCTCGAGGGCCACCTCGCCGGGGGATCTAAGAAACCACATTAAGAGGAACCAGAACCGCGGCCAGACGCAGACCTCCAACAGCAGAGGCCTAGGATCAGAATGCGCCGAGTCGTCGGGGTACCGCGGCCGACTCGACGCCCTCGAGAAGAAGATCGAGGGTGTGCATCGGGAAGGTCACTGTTCGAGCGACAGGGATAAGTATGCCGCCGACTCGCTCACCAAACCATTCATCGAGGAGCTGCTCGCCGTCCACATCTCCTCCCGCAATAAGCCCCTAAAGGTCTACCTCTTCGACGACAAATCTGACCTGAAGGACCACTTGGATGCATTCACCTCGGGAATGAGCTTCCAAGACAACTCCGACGCTGCCCAGTGCCGAACTTTCCCGACCACTCTCATCCGCTCTGGGCGAGACTGATTTCGAGGACTCGAACCGCGCCCGATCTCAACCTTCGACGAGCTTGCCACACAATTCCTCGGTCACTTCGTCGGAAACAGGAGACAGAAACGCACAGTTGACCATCTCTTCACGATCAAGAGCGGGGACAAGGAGATTTTCAAAGCATACGTCACCCGCTTGTACAATGCCCTTCTCGAGGTCCCAGAACACCGGGACGAGACGGTCATCACAGCTCTGAGATCTGGTCTTAGGCACAAGGAGTTGTTACGCTCCTTAGCATTAGTGCAATCTAAGACCATGGCCGAGGTAAAGGCCTGGACCGAACGCGAGGTCCAGCTCGAATCCGAGGTGAACGCAAATCTCCCCCGGGCAAAGCAAACTGACCAAAAAAGAGGGCAAGAGAAGAGAGAAGGGGACCTGAGCGGAAAAAACCCTATCTCCCAAGATTCCAGGAGTACACCCCGCTCAACGTCTCCCAGGCGGTGCTACTGGAGGAGGCCAAGGGCGAGAGGTTCTTCAAGCTTCCCCCGGTCTCGTGAATGGCCTCAAAGCGAACCAGGGGTCCCTACTGCGGTTTTCACAGAACGCTGGGCCACTCTACAGAGAGCTGCAAACAACTCCGGGACTATATTAAAGAGCTCATCCGTTCGAGGAATCTCGCAGCGTACCTAAGGGACAAGCGGCAAGCTGACCACGAGCAGAAGCAGTGTCCCCCTCCCTGACCATCGGCCAGATCATGGTAGTGTCAGCAGGGAATATGCTTGGTACCCACGAAGCTCGGTACCCTATGCCAGGCATAGATGCCCACAGACATCCGGGGGGCTCAAGCTGCCCGAATAAGAACATTTACTAGCATGTATTTTATTTTCAGAGCAAGGTACATCTATCTTGAGATCTTTTGTTTATATAATAAACGGATCAATAAAGTACTGCAGAAAAGAAAAAGAATCTTATTCATTCAAGAGGTACTATAGGCTCTTCATCCATACATAAAAAATAATATATATTACAACAGCGGGGGAATGGGGTATAGATAGCACTGTTCGTGGTACTCTGAGGATATTTCCGCCAGCCGAGCCCTCGCGGCGTCTAACCTCTCCCTTCGACGACCCCCGCTGGCATCAGCATCGAGCCTCAAGTGGTAGCACTCAAGGACGAGCGCCTCCGAGCGATTTAGCTGGCTCGCAGAGATCAAGCCGAAGCGTATCAAAGACCTCAGCTTGCCAATGGCCTTGTTTTTAAGCTTCTCGGATAGGGGGTTGAAGAACCCCGGCGACGCCCTCCAGATGGACTACATCAACGCCTGAAGTAGGGAGGAGCGCCGGGGGAGCAATCGACCAAAATGATCCTCGATCCGGCCTATCACCAACTGCACCATATCATCAGTGCAGTACTGATCGTAGAGATACACGTCCTTGAAACTTATGATATCGGAGATGGTGAATGGGAAGTCCTCCATTCTTGCGTTTTGGGTGTGAGGAAAGGAGTCATCAACAATCTTTCCATTTTACAGCCCACAATGCCCCCAGAGTTCAACGGTAGCCCTCAACTGTGCCGCTACACGACAGACATCGTGCTGCTCGATACGAAATCGAAACAACACGGCTTTGGCGCTTCGCCTCCTCCACGCGTTCATGGCACGTGCCACTCGCGACTGTCCATCTTCCCAAAGCCCTCACCAAGAGGTAGCCCTGCAGCTACCCTGCTCGGCTATCCCTGGCTGGTAGCTCGCCTATCACATAACGCCAGGGATCTAATCCCTCACAAAGAGGCGACTGAGCAGCTTCCCTGCTTGGTTCATCCTTGGCAGGCCTCCCACGGCCCCTCCAGCGCCAAGGATCGAAGCCCTCACGAAGAAGCAGCCCTGCAACTATCCTGCTCGGCTATCCATGGCTGGTAGCTTCTCTACCACACAACGCCAGGGATCGAAGCTCTTGCCAAGAGGCAGCCCTGCAGCTACCATGTTCGGCTATCCCTGGCCGGTAACTCGCCTACCACACAACGCCAGGGATCTAAGCCTTCACAAAGAGGCGACCGAGCAGCTTCGCTGCTTGGTTCATCCTTGGCAGGCCTCCTATGACCCTCCAGCGCCAGGGATCTAAGACCTCACAAAGAGGCAACGAGCAGCTTCCCTACTTGGTTCAACCTTGGCAGGCCTCCCACGGCCCCTCCAGCGCCAAGGATCGAAGCCCTCATGAAGAGGCAGCCCTGCAGCTACCCTACTCGGCTATCCCTGGCTGGTAGCTTCTCTACCCCACAATGCTAGGGATCGAAGCCCTCGCCAAGAGGTAGCCCTGCAGCTACCCTGCTCGACTATCCCTGGCCAGTAGCTCGCCTACCATACAACGTTAGGGATCTAAGCCCTCACAAAGAGGCGACCGAGCAGTTTCGCTTCTTGGTTCATCCTTGGCAGGCCTCCTACGGCCCTCCAGCGCCAAGGATCAAAGCCCTCACAAAGAGGCAGCCCAGCAGCTACCCTGATCGGCTATCCCTGGCTGGTAACTTCCCTACCCTACAACGCCAGGGATCAAAGCCCTCGCCAAGAGGCAGCCCTGCAGCTACCCAGCTCGGCTATCCCTGGCTGGTAGCTTCTCTGCCCTACAACGCTAGGGATCGAAGCCCTCACCAAGAGGCACCGGGTAGCAACCCTGATCGGCCATCCTTAAGGACAAAAAGCCCTCGCCAAAAGGTACCGAACAACAACCCTGCTCGGCCATCCTTAGTAGGCCACTTACGGCCCCTCCCGCGCTAAGGTTGAAAAGTCCTCGAAAAAGGTAACTGGGTCCGCCCTTGCTCGGTTATCCCTGGCTGGTAGCTCCCTACCCCAACAAACCAGGGATCAAAGCCCTCGCCAAGAGGCAACCGGGCCCGCCCTTGCTCGGTTATCCCTGGCTAGTAGCTCCCTACCAAACCAGGGATCAAAGCCCTCGCTAAGAGGCACCGGGCAGTAACCCTGCTCGGCCCGTCCTTAAGGATCAAAGCTCTCGCCAAGAGGCACCGAGCAGCTACCCTGCTCGGCCCCATCCTTAGTAGGCCACGATCAAAGCCCTCGCCAAGAAGCACCGAGCAGCTACCCTGCTCGGCCCCATCCTTAGTAGGTCACTTACGGCCTCTCCCGCGCTAAGGATCAAAAGCCCTCTAAAATGGCAACCAGGCCCACCCTCGCTCGATTATTCCTGGCTGGTGGCTCCCTACCACAACACACCAGGGATCAAAGCCCTCGCCAAGAGGCACCGAGCAGCTGCCCTGCTCGGTCGATGACTAGCATGCTTCTCCACCTCGACTTCACCAAGAGGCATCCGGTTCTACGTCTAAGCAATCTTCACCTCGACTTCAGGGCCATGGAGATACCGCCTTCGCACCGATCTTTGCACATTTGGCAAGCGAACAGATTCAACTCGATGTTTGATCACTAGACAGAGAACCGACATAAAACAAAGTCAGTACTGCGCAAATATGAGTGTTTACCGACAAAGGAAAATACAAGCACAAATACTACCGCAAAAACAAAATCTTTATTCACAAAGTCAAAGCTTTTACAAGGGTACTGTGGGCTCCCCAGCCTTACAAAATACCCGAGGCAACAAAAAGAAGAAAAAAGTATGAAGACTAGGGCTTCAGGCCTCAGGGCCGGGCGCAACCTCGGGAAACCCAGCGCCCACCATAGGAGCCTCGGCATCGCCCTCGTCGGGTATCTTCCCGGGGCCATCCTCCTGCTCGTCATCCCCTCGGGGATATTCGGCTCGGAGCTCTTCGTCAGCGAACTACGGCATCTGAGCCTTGATGACGTCGAGGGCCTCGTGCTAGATGGCGGTGGTGGCCGAGGCTAGGACGGTGTAGAACTGTTCCGATTTCTGGAAGTTCTCCACCGCCTTCGCCGCTTTGAGGTCGGCTCGCTTTTCCGCCTCTCCCGCAGCCTCCAGCTCCTTCCGGAGGGTGCTCACGGACTTCTTCATAGTGCCGACGAGCACCCTTGAGTCCTGAAGCTCGGCTTCGGCAGCCTGGGCAGCCTCACGGAACCTGGCAACCTCCTGCTTTGAGGCCGCCACCTCCTGCTTCACAGCCGCCGCCTCCTGCCTCGCTGCCGCCGCCTCCTGCCTCGCTGCCGCCACCTCCTGCTTCCCGGCCGCCCCCTTACCCTCAAGGGCAGCGGCCCTCGCCATCGCCGCCTCCAGCTCCCGTTTCGAGCTCTCCCCCACGAGGAGAGCTCGCTCGCGGCTCGCATCGCCGGGGCTATCTCCTCCTCCTTCATACGGGCGACGATAGAGACATGCTAGAGGACCTGAGGAAATCGGAGGGGGGTCAGGAAGAAAAGGGGGCACCAAATCTCGCAAGCGATGAGACGATGTACGAGCACTAACCTGCACGACCTCTTTGGCGATGGACGCCATTTGTGCCTTCAGTGTCCCCCCATGGACCCGGCCCCCGGCCGACCTCTCCATATCATGCAGCAAGCTGTCAGCAACGGAAAGCCCCGAGGGCATCTCAAAGCGGATCACCCCCCCGTCCACCAAGATCGGAGAGGCCGGGGTCCGCGGAACTGTTCGGGGGAACCTCTTGAGAGATGACGGCGGGGAGCTCGTCTCCACCTCCGAAACCTGGGCATCCTTTCCCCGAGCCCTTTTTCTGCTTGGTGCCTGGCCGGGCTCTGAGGCGTGGCCCACACTCGAGCGCTGGGGCGGGACGGCTGCGGGGGGAGCCGGGACCGGCGTCTGACGAGAAGAGCTGGCCCCTCTAGTTTTCGACCCTTTCTTCGGCTTGCGCATGGCTGCTTGGAGGAGGTCCACGTCCATGGTTTCTGCACAAGACAAAATATAATGGAATCAGCGACATAAACAGAAACAGAAACAAATACAGGCCTAACTTACCGACGAACTGGGCGGGGCTGAGCCCGACCCAACTAAGGGCCCACTCAGAAAGCAGTACGTCAGCTCGGGGAATAGGCTCCCACCCCACCACCCTCACTGCATCAGGGTCATTGGACGGATTTCCCTGCCAGCACCAATCCCTAGACCACTGGATGGGTACGGGCCAGTCCTCACCCTCTGGCGGCCCGATGAAGAAAAACTTCTTCTTCCAATCATGGATGGAAGAAGGCAAGACGACAACTCCTGACCGGCTACACTCCCCCGTTGCTTCCTAAAGGAGAGGTAAACCCACCTCGGGTCGCCCGCGTGAGTTCTGGGTGACTTTTGTAAACAAGAGAGGAGGCAAGGATGGACAGACTAAAAGGAATCATCTGCAGCTTCAGCCGGACCAGAAACCCTAGAAGAATCCTCCAGGAGTTCGGCACTAGCTGGCCCGAGGCTAGCCCAAAGTAATTTAGCGCAGCGACAACCTCGGGAGAGAAAGGCAGGTGCATTCCAGCCTAAAAGGCTTCCAGGTACAAGGCGATCTCTCTGCCCTGCACCTGATCTGCCATCTCTCCTTCCTCGGCCAATCGTAGCGTATAGCCGGAAGAAATATGGAAACGAGCCTGAGCGGTGACAAGCTCGTCCTTATATCTCACTGAGGACGACGCATCAGGGACATCCGCCACCACTGCTTCGGGAACCGCCCCAGACGCGCGACCCCGGGAAGAGGATCTGACCCTAACTTTCTGAAAGGGCTCCAACCCAGAGGAAGAATCCTTAGTATCTACCCCTAACACATCTACAAACTCCTCAAAACAAGACATCTAACCTGATGGGAAGAAATCCTCGAGAAGAGAAAACGCAAAATTCAACCTAAAAGGGGATAACGCCGAGCTAACAAGACTCAGAATGAGGAAAATATGGAGAGAGAGAGAGAGAGATCTATCAGGCCTCCCCTCGATTTATGCTATCGACATCCTCATCCAACCGCGACGGTCGACTCCCGCCAAAACGGTTCACTGCCCCGACGGCCACGATCGCTCCACTTGTCAAAAGCGCATTGGCGGCATCCCATCGGATGCCAGAAGCCCGCGGCATGTCTAATTAGCCAACCGGCACCAAACACGTGGCATGTCGCTTCAGCAAAAGGGCACACGATCCGGCGCACCTTCTTTAATGCGGAGATCTCGCCTGATTCGCTGACATCACCCAGAAAAAACAACCGATCGCCCAAGGACATGCCCGACGATATCTTCGAAAAGGAGCTCATCTCGGGTGACCCTGCAAACCACTCTCGACCCGACCCGTCAGCTGGTCGGGACAAGAGTGGGGGGCTAATGATGATGCTCGATATTAGTGATCTCCCAGATCATGACACGTAGCAGATGACATATCCCAGGGCTCACAAGAAAGGATCTACAGTGGCCGACCAGACCACTCATGTGCCCGTCCTACAAGCAAACGCCGGCTCACCTCCGAGCCCCCAACACAATTGGCCTCCTCGACCTCGCAGGTCATCTCCGAGCTATCATAGGCCCGAGCCTCCTCGGCTCTCTCAGCTCGCCTCCGGGCTCGAGCAGAACCAGGATACTTCGGCTCTCTCGCTCAACCGCGAGCTCTCCCGCCGAGGTCATCTTCCTCTGTCTGATCGACCGATCAACGACACCGCTTGCAGGCATAACCGCCATCCCACGAATCTTGCCATGCGCGAGATCTCCGCCGGCCACATCCCACGTTCCACGCCGCCACGATCCCCCATTAACGAGCCTGTCTCGTCATTAATGGGAGGTTTCACTCATCACGCGGGCGTGACGTCGGGAGCGTAACGGCCGGCGTAATTCTCGCGCCTACCGTGCCTGCTGTCACCGCTATATAAACCCCTTCTTTAGACGGTCCAAGTAAGCCATTTTTATTCCACTAAGCTGTTACTCTGCTCGGATCTTTAGTCTGACTTGACCGTCGAAGGGTCCTCGGTGGTACAACCACCCCGGGACTTCCTTGCAGGTAGCTCGGCAACCACAACCTCAAACCCATTGAGATCCACACGCTTCAGGAGCGACAGCCTCCAGATCCAATCTCAGCCACCCATCGCAGCCATCAGCAGATCAACGGAGGAAAACATCTGAAGGAGGCCTACGCCCCCATCACCCTTAGACCAATAAGGTACTCATATAGTGACATCATTAAAATGACAAACCACTTTAAATTAAAATTAGGACAATGAGGCTTTGGAATGGTCTTTAAAGGGGAGCTCCCCTGTCAGGACCCGGTTCTTGCTCACGGAATAAAGTGCCACACAAAACAAAGTGTCACGCCAAGTGTAATGCCAAGGGAGCGGGAAACACCTCTTGAATCCATGAGGGCCACCTCTTAAGTCCGTGAGACCCACTGTAGAACAATGGGAAATTTTCGGAATACATTACGAAAGAGGGCAGATCTGTACTATAAATGGAATGATACCACTCTTCAATACAGAGACGCTTTTTAAGTGAACCGGCACTACAGGTACTTGAGAGCTGTAACGCCCTAGTTCATTTATACCAGTTCTATTTTTGGGTAATTCTTTATTTATGGATATTTCTTGATTTATTGTGTTTTGGGTGCGAATAGTATAATTGGTATCCATGTTTGCATTCGCCCCGGCCCGCATGCTGGAAACCGTCTTGATTCCTGTTTATGATTTATCCCGGTTAGTTATGAGAATCCGTGCACTTTCATGTCATATAACTGCATTATATCTGACATCAACATTTTTCTCAATATAAAATATTTTAAAAATATCTAGTATGGCATGTATCATACCCCTAACCCTGTTGTAGCATCCGTACATCTGATTCTCGTCCCGTTCATTGAAACGGACTCATTTGGATAGCTACGTGCACGCTATGTATATTCGTTCTTGGGGGTATGCATTTTCGTTATTCGGTTATCCTATTTTGGTTTTGGTTAACACGTATATTATCCGTATTTTTAAACCATAATTTTAGACCCAACCCGGACATATTTTGGAGTAAATTTGTATCGGCCAAAATCTCAAATATAATCAATATTATATTCTTTACCGGGTTAACGGTTTATATAAGTTTATATTTTTTTAAAATAATATATATTTTTAAATCTTTATTTATCCTAACTAATCCCCCAGATCTTACAGCTCTATCCTCCCCTACATAAATTATATATTATTAGATATTATATATAACCCTTTATTTTTTCTAATCTATTCCTTTTTCCTATGTCCCCAAAACCCACGTTCTCTCTCTCCCTCTCTCCTCCTTCATCTTCTTCTTCGTTTCTCGCCTCCGAGCCTCGAACCCACACCTGCGCCCTTTGCCTCGCCGCCTCCACCTCATTGGCCTCCCCTCGCCCATCTCCTCCTCTCATCTCCTTGACCACCTCTCCCGCTCTCGCCAACCCCGACGAGAACCCACATCCCCGTCGCGACCGCCACAGCCCATCAAACCCGAACCCGACCTCGTCGCCGACATTGCCTCACCGTCGTTAACCGTTCCCCGACCACCTCACTTCCTGCTCTTCCTCCTCTCCCGCTCTCGCCATCACCCGACGCCTGCACCCATGTCCCCTACCGCGACGGACCTTAAACCTCGTCTTATCATCTTCGTCGCCGCCTCACCTTCGACCTCGACTCATCTTCCCAACCTTACCCTCGCCTTTCTCCATTCCCCTGCAACCTCTTTCCCCTAAGCTCGAACCCCTACACACCTCAAGAACCCAAGATCCCTGACGAAGAACCCCGCCTGCAACCGCGCCCGCAGTTCTCGTCACTCCATGCCGCCGACCACCTCTTCGTCAGCTCAACACCCTCACCACCACCACCTGCAACTCTTCCCTGCATGAAAACCATCAACCCAAACCCAAACCGGAGCCCCTAGCCTCACCTGCACACCTCGCCGGAGCTCCGGTCTCTTCGTCGCCTCCACTCCCTCGCCACCACCTCGTTCTCCTCTCTCCTTTCCTAAAAGAACTCGAGCATCCCCGAGCAAGAACCTGCACACCCAAAACCCGCGTACCTTGCCGTTGCCTCTGTCCCCTCACCACCGGCAACCCCGACACCATCACCTCGCCCTCGCCTCTATCCCGAGCTCCACACCATAAAACCTGAGAGGGCATACCTTCTTCTTCTCCTACTTCTTCTCTTTCTTTTCTTGTTTCTTGGTTTTTCCGGTGATCGCCGGAGCTGTACCGTCACCGACGATCCGGGCGACCCAATGGACATCCCCAGCCAGCGTGGTCACGTTCTTACTTTGCCTGGTTCTGTTCTGTACGTCCGCGTGTGTATCGCGACATTTACCGACGCCGTACAAGCCTCGTCGTGAGATCCGATCAGGCAGATTTATCTTGCTACATGCTATGATACATATTTTGCATCCATATTAATAATAATGTTACAGGTTCATCGATTATGCATCCTATATTACAGTTTTACAATTTTACAATATCCGTTCGCATTTGTACAATTTATTACATATCTGGTCGCATGCAATTTTATCTCGCTACAGGCTATGCAACATATTTTACATCTATAGGTATAGAATTATTACATGTTTATGGCATTTCACATCCATGTTACAGTTTTAACTTTTTTTTCGATATTCGTTCGTATCCATGTTATTTATTATATATCTGGTTGCATGCCATATTATATAATATCGTGTTACCGTCATATTAGTACCCATGCTTGATAATATGCATCATGCGTAGTCATGGAGTTATAGATGTAATCCCTGATAAATATTTGTGCATCCGTGTTTTACTGTGCATCCGTACTTTTATCATGCATCCGCACTTGCTACAGTTTTATTACAAGCATTCGTTTGATACATGTGCACTACCTGTCATGACCTGATACATCACTGCTTGACCTGTTACCTGATCCTGTTTCTAATGCCGACAATCCCGACATGTTGTCCTGACGGACGTATCCTATTGTCTGCATAGACAAACCTGTACCTGCTTAATCCTGTGTTGGCATTAGCTTCAGTTTATCAATACCTGACTTGAACACATAACCTTGGGGGTATGGAGAAATCAAAGGTGTAACCGAGTGTAACTTAAATGGGTATTACTTGATCCGTGGTCCCGGGGGATAACGGGACAGAATCATTCGTGATTCTTCTTGGTTCGTGGTCCCAGGGGGTAACGGGACAGAGTCATTCGTGACTCGTACAACTTGGTCCGTGGTCCCGAAGGGTAACGGGACAGAACCATTCTTGGTTCACATATCTTGATCCGTGGTCCCGGGGGGGTAACGGGACATATTCTTTGAGTTACATTAGGAGTACATCAATTGATTTCGAATAACTTAGAATAGACAACCCAGTAGCACAGTTTAGATTACTCACCACACTTCACCTTCACGTATACACCTCACTGTTCCATTTCTATGTTTGCTTTTTATATTCATGTTATCATTTATATTTCACGCCTGCATATCTTGTTGTCTCCTGGCTATATTTTTATTGTTTGATATTATGGCGCACTGACGTCTGGGTTTTGCATGGCCCAGATCCTCTGTCTCTTTCGCATGCTGATCAAGAGTATTTCCGCCGTCAGGCCGAGCAGTGAGGATCCTGTTAGTACCTAGTTTAGTTTAGTTTAGTTTTATTTCCGTACTTTCATTTCCTGACGTAAACCCGTATTTGGGACGTACTTTCAGACGTTATTGCTTATTGCATTTATTGCTTCCGCACATATATTATTTCTTGACTCGTTTATTCTGGCATATGGACATGTACTAGATAGTTCATTTTTATTTTACTGTTCTTGATAACTTATAGACAGGCATAATATGACTGTGGAGGGATGCTTCCTAACCACATGTAGCGTGGTTGGCTCTGTCACGTGTTAATCTTAGTGCACTCTGGGAAGCGAGGCATGACAAGATCTCCTTAGTTAATCGTGCTTGAGCCAGCGAAGTTCTGGGATGGGTGACCTTCTAGGAAGTGTCCCCTGGTCGGGTCTGGTTCATCCCGAAGGACAAGATTGTGCGGTTTCAGCTAGAGCGGACAATACTCTCTGTATTGAAGCTGGGGCATGACATCCCCGGACACCATTTAGTTGCTATTAAAATATTGGGCAATTCCCCCTGCAATGGAGAAGATTTCATCAGTGAAGTCTCTACCCTTGGAAGTCTTGAGATGGAGGACATCCTGGGAAGTGGCCCTTGGTCGGGTCCGGTTCCTTCTGAAGGGCCCGTGCGGCTTCGACCAGAGCGGACAATACCATCTGTACTGGGGCGTGGGGCGGTACATTTATGATGGCCCATGGAGGTCTCTCGGTAGTAGGTCTTTGGTTCGAGAACGAACCATTGTTCAAAAGTGGGGAGAATGTCGGGACCCGGTTCTTGCTCATGGAATAGTGCCACACGGGATAAAGTGCTACGCCAACTATTATGCCAAGGGGACGGGGGCCACCTCTTGAATCCGTAGGGGTCACATCTTGAGTCCGTGGGACCCACTATAGAACAATGGGGAATTTTCGGAATATATTCCGAAAGATGGCAGATCTATACTATAAATGGAATGATACCACTCTTCAATACAGAGACACCTTTTAAGTGAACCGACACTACAGGAGCTTGAGAGCTCCGTAGTTAAGCGTGCTCAGGCCAGGGAAGTTCTGGGATGGGTGACCTCCTGGGAAGTGGCTCCTGCTCGGGTCCGGTTCGTCTCGAAGGACAAAACCATGCGGTTTCGGCCAGAGCGGACAGCACTCTCTGTATTGAAGGTTGGGGCATGACATCCCCGGACACCATTTAGATGCTATTAAAATGTTGGGCAATTCCTCGTGCAATGGAGAAGATTTCATCAGTGAAGTCTCTACCTTTGGAAGTCTTAGAATGGGTGACCTCCTGGAAAGTGACTTCTGGTCGGGTCCGGATCGCTCTAAAGGGTCTGTGCGGTTTCGGTCAGAGCGGACAATACCATCTGTACTGGAGCGTGGGACGTTACATTTATGATGGCCCATGGAGGTCCCTCGGTAGTAGGTCTGTGGTTCGAGAACGAACCATTGTTCAAAAGTGGGGAGAATGTCAGGACCCGGTTTTTACTCACGGAATAAAGTGCCACACGGAATAAAGTGCCACGCCAAGGTCATGCCAAGGGGACAGGGGCAGCTCTTGAATCCATGGGGGCCAGCTCTTGAGTCCGTATGATCTACTGTAGAATAATGGGGGATTTTCGGAATACATTCCGAAAGAAGACATATCTGTACTATAAATGGAATTATATCACTCTTCAATACAGAGACATATTTTAAGTGAACCGGCACTACAGGAGCTTGAGAGCTATAAAGGGTCTGTGCGGTTTCGGTCAGAGCGGACAATACCATCTGTACTGGAGCGTGGGACGTTACATTTATGATGGCCCATGGAGGTCCCTCGGTAGTAGGTCTGTGGTTCGAGAACAAACCATTGTTCAAAAGTGGGGAGAATGTCAGGACCCGGTTTTTACTTATGGAATAAAGTGCCACACGGAATAAAGTGCCACGCCAAGGTCATGTCAAGGGGGCGGGGGCAGCTCTTGAATCCATGGGGGCCACCTCTTGAGTCCGTGTGATCTACTGTAGAATAATGGGGGATTTTCGGAATACATTCCGAAAGAAGACATATCTGTACTATAAATGGAATGATATCACTCTTCAATACAGAGACATATTTTAAGTGAACCGGCACTACAGGAGATTGAGAGCTCCGTAGTT
This sequence comes from Agapanthus africanus, assembly GCA_030015575.1. Classification (NCBI taxonomy): domain Eukaryota; kingdom Viridiplantae; phylum Streptophyta; class Magnoliopsida; order Asparagales; family Amaryllidaceae; genus Agapanthus; species Agapanthus africanus. The sequence goes on from CM057343.1 coordinate 686,633,026, forward strand.
AAGCGTGCTTGGGCCAGAGAAGTTCTGGGATGGATGACCTTCTGGGAAGTGACCACTGGTCGGGTCCGGTTTGTCCCGAAAGATAAAACCGTACGGTTTCGGTCAGAGTGGACAATACTCGTATTGAAGGTGGAGCATGACATCCCCGGACACCATTTAGTAGTTGCTATTAAAATGTTGGGCAATTCCCTATGCAATGGAGAAGATTTCATTAGCGAAGTCTCTACCCTTGGGAGATTTCACCATGTCAATGTGGTTCGGTTTGTTGGTTTTTGCATGGAAGGATCAAAGAGGGTGCCTGTCTATGAATTCATGCCTAATGGTCAGCTAGATAAATATGTCTTCTCTTCAAATGGCATGAACTAGTATTTTACATTGGAAAAACATACTGAGATGGTACTAGGTGTGGCAAGAGGAATTGATTATCTACATCGTGGATGTGACATGAGAATTCTGCACTTCGACATCAAGCCTCAGAATATTCTCTTAGATCAGAATTTCAACCCAAAGGTGTCAGACTTTGGACTTGCAAAGTTGTACCCAAAGAATGATAGCCTAGTCTCCGTTACTATCGGAAGAAGGACGATAGGATACATAGCTCCTGAATTGGTTTCTAGGAGCTTTGGAGGCATATCACACAAGTCTGATGTTTATAGTTTTGGAATGTTACTTCTGGAAATGGCAGGCATGAGAAATGTTGATCAGAAGGCAGGGAATTCAAGTCAAATTTACTATCCTTCTTGGATATACGATCGCCTTGCACAAAAGGAAGGGATTGAAGTCAATAATGCGATGGAGATAGATGATGTGGAAAGAAAGTTGTGTAAAATGGGTTTATGGTGTATTCAGATGAGACCCACAGATCGTCCTTCTATGAGTAAAGTTATAGAGATGCTAGAAGCTGATTTGAATACATTGGAAATGCCACCGAAGCCTTCTCTATCTGATTCTCAACCCGTTTCTACGAGACATCTATGAATCAAGTAAAATTCATTTATGGGTTCCTCGAAGCCTCTTATACCTCAGAATTGTCGATCATCTCAGAAAATGAGTGAATTTCCTCAGTTTCTAGACAGGGCTTCCACCAATTGTTATATGTCTACGGAAAGCCATGAATCTTCCAAAGATACGTAGAACTTATCTTTTGATATATAATAATAAAGATACACAAGCAAAATATAAAAAATAAGGAACATTTGTTGATTCATAATTAGATAGCCTGCAAAATAAATTCTCCTTTATTGTAGTTTATGGTAGGGGATTTAACCGCCTTTCATAACTATGATTCCACATACAATACGAGATGGGCCTTAAGAACCACATTATGCCGACTGAGGACTGATCAACACATAACGTACAGGCCCAAATAACTCTGAAAAAGGAGGCCTAACATTTTTTTTAACTAGGAAGTCCCAGTTAGACTTTTTATTTAATGAAAAAGAGTTTAGAGGGCTAAACCCATTTCACCAAAGCCCATTCTATGGTTATATATTCATTCAAGGAAACCTAGGGTTTCACTTTCCTCCGGCAGCATAAAAAATCTTGTCGCTGTTCCTTCTATCTTCTTCTCTTCAAAAATTCTGACTTCAAAATCTCTCTCATTTCTCAAATATTTTAGAAGAATCAAACACTCTGCTATGAGCTCTCCCAAGGTAAGCTCCATGTAATCTAAAATTCTCCGTTCTTCCTAATTTTTGTAATTTCACTCGAACATAAAGTTGTAGATCTAAGCTTTTCTTTTACGAGATCTCACTGCAGAATCAAAAAGCCTAACAGATTCGAACTTGATCCCCAAAACTTTCATGCGTAAACGAATAAGTCCTCCATCAGCCCAAATATACCTCCAGCTTCAAAGGTACCAGCTTTAACTTCAAGATCAAAAATTTTTATATCTGAATAACCAAAGTTCCAAACCTGATCTTCAAAAATTCCATATCCACCAAAAATCCCTTCGCTGAGATCTAGATCTCTCTTCTGAATAAACCAAAATTCAAATGTGATCAAAACTTCCATAGCCACCATGAAGAACCTCAAAGGTATCAGCTTGAACTCTGAGATCAAATATTCAAACATTATTAGCCCATCCTTTGAGTCTTTGACCATCACAAATATATGTTTTCTACATATCTTTGTCAGCTTCCTCATTCCTCATCAACTGATTCTTTCCACAAATTCATACGAACTCATAACTAGCCTAATGCAACTGAAGTATATACCTTAATTAGGCAGAAATGCATATGGTAATTTCAACACCAAACTCCTTAAATGTATCCAGTGATTTCTCTTTCATGCATTTTACAAAATCAGTCGAAAGGGACAGCAGGGTAGTGACCTTCGTACCTTAAGCGAGCCATACATTTCCACAAAAAGTTCCACCTATGCTGGCTCCATGGCAGAGTAGTAGACAGCATTGCATTGGTACAGTTAACAGGCACCGCCCGGTTAACACCCAAATCCATTCACTGCAATTTCATCCATCATTTGCCTTTACAAGGAGACTTTCTTACATTTTAAGAAATACAACATGTTAAAGCTTCAACTTCAAAATCGTCTTATCTTTTAAGAAGCAGCCAGGAATATGGCCAACAACAAATTTTCAGTCCAGGCTTGTTTTTATTTGCAGGGAATTAAAACTTTAGTCCCCCATTTAGAGAGGAAAAGCAATCAAAACAAACAAAGTGTTTTGGGTTTTTTTGTGAATAGAGTGGTTTTGATTTAAAATTATTAAAATGAGGGGCTTGAATTTAAATTGTAAAAATAGAGCGGTTTCTCGTCCCACACCCCACCCCAGTATAGGGGGCGGGTTCCTAGAACCCGCCCCTATATAAATATAGAATTTTAAAGGGTTTGAAATATTATTATTTTAAAAATATATTATTAAAATAGGGGGGTTTAAATTAAAATTAGGAAAATAGGGTGGTTTGCCACCCCACCCTCCACCCCACCCCCACCTCCAGAATAGGGAACCCGCCCCCTATACAAATGTATAGGGGCGGGTTCCGGGTTCCCAGAACCCGAGGAACCCGCCCTTTATACATTTGTATAGGGGGCGGGTTCCAAGAACACGCCCCATTTTTTATATATTTTTTAATTAATTGTTATATAAATTTAATTATAATTATATAATTATAAATATAATTTTAATTATAATATGATTATGATTATAATTATAATTATAATTATAATTCTTAAAAATCTTCGTTATCGTCTAAGATGTGCATACACCAAATTTCATGTGATTCCACCACTTTTTCACCTTTGAATTAGCAATGCAAAAAGTTCTATTGTCGGTAAACCATTAATTTTGCACCAACTAAATCAACGGTGAGAAAATGGTATGATCATATGAAATTTGGTGTATCCACATCTTAGATGATAAAGATGGAGGTGATGTATGCCGATCATAAAAAAAAATCATGGAGGGTGGATTTTTCCGACGCCTCCTATGGCACCTTTCCTCCATTAACCTCTCTCTCTCTCTCTCTCTCTCTATATATATATATATATATATATATATATATATATATATATATATATATATATTGAGAAGGGAAAAACATTCTGCATAATGCATCCTCACCAAGGAGCTTCAAATCTGTTCCCATTACTTTTGAGATCATAAATCAGTTGGTTTTATACGATTTTCAGCACTTGCTTCTAAAATTACACTATCATTGAACCTCGAAACATCCTCCATCATAAGAGGCCTTATTAGATCTCCTGTTTGGATGCCGCTCCACCATATTCTCCTTCATAAAGAGAGAATATTCAATCATCAAGGACATCTACATATCTTACATCATAATATTCCGTCAAGCACTGTACCTAATATACTTCTCGAAAAATCGAATGCCCACCTCAACAGAAAACGTTCGGTAAGCAAGCCGATATATGGTATATATGGTATACAATTTGACATGAGAACACATACATTATCCAATCTAGTAATGTAATCTATTGTCTCATAAATTTCATAAGCAAGACAAGATGATTGCTTTAAAAAAAAATCAATGTTGTATTTCCATAGACCTTTTTCTATCTATATTCAAAAATAGAATTTTGAGGGAAAACCTAGCTAGGAAAATAGACCAAACTCACTGTCAGAATAGAAATCCTATTGTATTCTCAAGTCTTATTCAATTAAAAGCAACTTACTCTGCCTTGTGTGCTATTTTTCATCCGCTCGAGCATCCTATAAAAAGCCGGCTTTCCGATAGTTTCTCCAAGAGCAGCAATTAGGTCTGCTCGTCTCGGATCCATCAGAGCACCGAGAGCTGATCCAGCAGCAACCGCTGCCTGTTGCCATCCTTTAAAATGAACTCGAGCTCCTTCCATTATCATCTACTGATGCAATCAAGAAAATGTAACATATGAATGAGATGTGGAATCATGAATATTTGGGAACCAAACAACAAATAATTTAACAAACATTTAGAAACTCTGTAGGGAAAGTGGATGAGGCAATCATACAAACACGTAAAAGGCACACTGTAAATACAACAGGTGTAAGGGGGAAAAAATCTTTATTTAAAAAATTTCAGCCATTAGTTAGGAACAAGAAGAAAATTGGGGGTGAATAAAATTCCTAAGATTAGACTCAAAACTGATTTTGTAATATAGAGAGATGAAGCGGATATGGCGGCACAAACCTGGCCTCGTACAAAAGCGATGGATTTGTGGATGGGTGATAGGATTTTGGGGGAGATCGGTAAAGAGAAGAAGAAGAAGAGATGGAAGAAATTGGGCAGGCTTCTCAAGATTGTAAGAAAAACCGTAATTTTTTGGGGGTTTGCGGTTCTCAAGAGCTCGAGATCGGCGAGGTCTAGGTATATTCAGGAGAGAGAATGAAGGGAAGAAAAAAAAGAGATGGTAACCAGTCCAAAAAAATATAAAAAACTAAATACTTTTTGCGGCTGTCAGAAACCCTAGTCTAAAAAACCCATAGAAATTTTCTTGCCGTATTAGCACCATGTTATATTTAATCAATTCATATAAACTATTTAGATCCCGCAGGAAATGGTTTAGATATCACAACTAACCGCTTAGATATCGCTGGCAACTTCTTGGATATTGCACGAAGCTAGATACAGCGGACAACTATTAGATATCACAGATAAAGGGTTTCTTGACAAATAAAAACCTTTTTAGGTGGTTTTAACCAACTTTTCGAGGTCGGGTTCTCTGACAACAGAAAAAAGTGATGGTTTAATTTTGCAATTTACCTTTTAAAAAAGGCAAATTGTCAAAAAAACCAAGCATTTTTTCCGCTGTCAAAAACCCCTTTGCCTCGAAACGTTAGTCAAAACCCCTTAGAATTTTTCTTGTGGTATTTACATAATAGCTTGCTATATCTAACTGTCACGCCCCGCTTCCCAGAGTGCGTTAAGATCGGCACGTGACAGAGCCAACCATTCTACCTGTGGCTAGGAAACATCTCTCCACAGTCACATTACGGCTGTCTATAGATTTCAAGAACAGAAAAATAAAAGAAACTATCTAGTACATGTCCATGAGCCAGAAATAACGAGTCAAGAAATAATTTGCGGAGGCAATAAATTCAAGTAACAATAACAATCTGGAAAGTACGTCCCAAAATACGGGCTCACATCAGGAATGAAAATACGAAAATAAAACTAAACTAACTAGCAACTAACATGATCTTCACTGCTCGGATTGTTGGTCAAAATACTCCTGAACTGTCTGCGACAGAGATAGAGGATCTGGGCCATGCAAAACCCAGACGTCAGTACGTCATGATATCAACCAATAATAAATGAACAGGATACACGAGATATGCAGGCATGAATCATAAACAGTAACATGAATGTAATAAGTAAACACGGATATAGACCAGTGAAGTGTATCAATATATATGACGTGCAGTGATCAATCTAAACTGTGCTACTGAATTATTTATTCTAAAGTTTGTTTGAAATCAATTAATGTAATTCTCCATGTAACTCAAAGGATATGTCCCATTACCCCGGGACCATGGATCAGGAATATGTGAACCAAAAGTGGTTCTGTCCCGTTACCTCCCGGGACCACGGATCAAGAATATGTAAGAGTCACGAATGACTTTGTCCCGTTACCCCCGGGACCACGGATCAAGTAATACCCTTTTAAGTTACACTTTAGTTTACACTTTTGATTTCCCTATACCCTCAAGGTTATGTGTTCAAGTCAGGTATTGATAATCTGGAGCTAATGCCAACACAGGATCAAGCAGGTATATTATTATGCATCCATATGAATAAAAATATCACATGTTGAATGCGTTGTATATCCATATTAAAGTTTACCATTTCCTGCGATATCTAAATAGATTATATGAATTGATTAGATATAACATGGTGCTAACAAGGCACGAAAATTTCTAAGGGTTTTTTAGACCGGAGTTTTTGACAGCCGCAAAAAGAATTTGGTTTTTTATATTTTTTTGGACTGGTTACCATCTTTTTTTTTGCTTCGCTTCGTTCTCTCTCCTCAATATACCTGTACCTCGTCGATCTCGAGCTCTTTAGAACCGCAAACCCCCAAAAAATTACGGTTTTCTTATAATCTTGAGAAGCCTGCCCAATTTCTTCCATCTCTTCTTCTTCTTCTCTTTACCGATCTCTCCCAAAATCCTATCACCTATCCACAAATCCATCGCTTTTGTACGAGGCCAGGTTTGTGCCGCCATATCCGCTTCATCTCTCTATATTACAAAATCAGTTTTGAGTCTAATCATGGGAATTTTATTCACCCCCAATTTTCTTCTTGTTCCTAACTAATGGCTGAAAATTTTTAAATAAAGATTTTTTCCCCCTTACACCTGATGTATTTACAGTGTGCCTTTTACGTGTTTGTATGACTGTCTCATCCACTTTCCCTACAGAGTTTCTAAATGTTTGTTAAATTATTTGTTGTTTGGTTCCCAAATATTCATGATTCCACATCTCATTCATATGTTACATTTTCTTGATTGCATCTGTAGATGATAATGGAAGGAGCTCAAGTTTATCTTAAAGGATGGCAACAGGCAGCGGTTGTTGCTGGATCAGCTCTCGGTGCTCTGATGGATCCGAGACGAGCAGACCTAATTGCTGCTCTTGGAGAAACTACCGGAAAGCCGGCTTTTTATAGGGTGCTCGAGCGGATGAAAAATAGCACACAAGGCAGAGTAAGTTGCTTTTAATTGAATAAGATTTGAGAATACAATAGGATTTCTATTCTGACAGTGAGTTTGGTCTATTTTCCTAGCTACGTTTTCCCTCAAAGTTCTATTTTTGAATATAGATAGAAAAAGGTCTATGGAAATACATCATTGATTTTTTTTTAAAGCAATCATCTTGTCTTGCTTATGAAATTTATGAGACAATAGATTACATTACTAGATTGGATAATGTATGTGTTCTCATGTCAAATTGTATACCATATATACCATATATTGGCTTGCTTACCGAACGTTTTCTGTTGAGGTGGGCATTCGATTTTTCGAGAAGTATATTAGGTACAGTGCTTGACGGAATATTGTGATGTAAGATATGTAGATGTCCTTGATGATTGAATATTCTCTCTTTATGAAGGAGAATATGGTGGAGCGGCATCCAAACAGGAGATCTAACAAGACCTCTTATGATGGAGGATGTTTCGAGGTTCAATGATAGTGTAAGTTTAGAAGCAAGTGCTGATCGTATAAAACCTACTGATTTATGATCCCAAAACTAAAGGGAACAGATTTGAAGCTCCTTGGCGAGTATGCAGAATGTTTTTCCCTTCTCAATATATATATATATATATATATATATATTGAGAGAGAGAGAGAGAGAGAGAGAGAAAGAGGTTAATGGAGGAAAGGTGCCATAGGAGAGAACTTCCTCCTATAGCGTCGGAAAAATCCATCCTCCATGAATTTTTTTGATGATCGGCATACATCACCTCCATCTTTACCATCTAAGATGTGGATACACCAAATTTCATGTGATTATACCATTTTTTCACCGTTGATTTAGTTGGTGCAAAATTAATGGTTTACCGACAATAGAACTTTTTACATTGCTAATTCAACAGTGAAAAAGTGGTGGAATCATGTAAAATTTGGTGTTTGTATATCTTAGAGGATAACGAAGATGATGGATGCCGATCGTCGGAAAAAATGGTGGAGGTTGTATTTTTCGACGCCATAGAAGGAAATCCTCTCCTAGGGTCTCTTTCCTCCATTATATATATATATGCGTGCGCAGAGTGATCGCACGCAGAGTGATGTTATAATCTAAATTTTAAAGTGAAACTAAGTATTCGATGTTGAATTACCATTGAAGATTAGTTCGATCATATTCTGAATATATTGCTTTAGAGATACCACCGTACCAATGTTCGAAAAAACGTTGGCGTGTGACGAAGCGTTACACTCATAAGATCCCAATGTTCGAAAAAACGTTGGCGTGTGACGAAGCGTTACACTCATAAGAATAGTGTAGTGTAAAACTACGATGCGAAAAGCATAAGCTACACTAATTATCCAATTCTTATGTCAAAAAATAATTTATATAGCAATCATACCAGGCACCAATCTTCATAGTCTATATATCATTGTCAAGCACTACACCATTATTTAAGATGGGCTATTTACTAAAAAGCGCCTCATACTTCACTAATTACTAAAAATCTCTTCCATATTTCATATTTACTTAAAAAAAAAACCATACATTTAAATTGCACTAAAAAGCCTCCTAACATGCCAAAAGAGAATTTTTTTTATATCTTCCATTATTCCGTTAGGATACTAAGGTGAGTATCGGGTTAGGATTGTAAACTTTCACAATCACTCATCTTTTTCCAAAATTCCTAATTTTCCCTCAAATTGACTTTAGAATTAGGGCTTCGATAAAAAAACTCGCAAATTGATCTTGGAAGCTGGCTTGTCTTTCTCCACCTTCTCCATCACCGAGCTTGTCGAGTATCGTTGTCCCTTCAATTGCAAATTTCGAGTTCGCAGGCAATCTCATTTGAAAGGAAACCGATTCTTTAGTTGCACTAAATCCCAATTTTCAACTAAGTGCGGATGTGGAAAGACATACTTAAATACCTAGAAGGTAAGAGAACAACTTAAACACAAGTTCCAGCTCTATCTTCATAATAAGATGCTAACTTTTGAAGGAAAACTAGTGAGGGGTTTTTTTTAGTGAAATTTAAATATATGAGGGGTCATTTAAGTAAATACGAAATGTGGAGGGGCTTTTTAGTAATCAGCGAAGTATGAGAAGGCTTTTTAGTAAAAAACCCCATTTAAGATAAGCACCCAATACACATGCAATATATAAACTCACAAACATAAGTCATATATACCATGATATAACAAAATATTTACGGTTATAAAATCAAATACCTTAAAAAGATAAATAACCGATTGTCAATTAATGATAGTACTTTGCTCTTAAAAACCTTGAAAGAAATTGCAGAAAAACTATTTGCTTGGAAGAAATTGCATGAAAAAAGAATTGCTAGATAAGTTGCAAGGTAATTTTTGAGAATGCTTTCCAAAAAAAGTTATGGAAAAGAAACAAATTAAAAAGGATTGCTAAAAGGAATTGGTGGGAAAAAATCTTTAAACAAATTGCAAGGAGAAAAAACGTAAAACAACACTAACTTGCAGTAAATAGATCCGAAGATATACTTTGTTAATTTGATATTTATTTAAGATCCTAAAGTCTTCTTTTTATGATTACCAAGAACGCAAAGAAGCTTCAGAAAAATGGGAGAGAGAGATTGTTGCAGCCTGCAAACATTGGTGTGCAAGCTAAGGGAAAAATTGGAAAAGGGAACATATATTGGGGGGATTTCTGCAATTGATGAGTGGTAGACCCCACCACTAAAGCTAATTTTACCAAGTTGACTTGTTGAATTAATTAAATTGGTCAATGGGGCTTTAATTATTTGGGACCATGTTCTTGCAAGAGAAGGGAAAAATCTACTATGTAAGGGCTTGCATGGTCCAGGCTCTTGGTTGAGCTCCTCTCACATGCAAGGGGAGCCCATCCAAAGGCTCTAGAGGGGCTTGCACCATGCAAGCCTTTCTGTAGTAGTTTTTTTCAAGAGAAGCGTGGGCTTTTCATGTGATGCGCGCATCACGTGAAAGCGCACGCTTTTCTAGATAAAACCCACTGCTTCATTGTTTCTGCACTTTTTCCTGACGCCATGTGGCGACTTCAGCAAAAAAATGAACGCTTTGTAGCAAGGCGCGATTAGTGGCGCGATTTTTTAAACACTGCACCGTACTATATTAGCCCCTCGGTCCAATGTTTTTGGTGACTTCATTAAAACTATATTAATTGAGGTTGTTAAATACCTTGTTTAGTGTTTGTTGCCCCCCATTAATAGCTGTTGACCGCCACTCATTAGATTAAACTTTTTGATAAAGTGGTTACATACTTAATTAAGTATTTACCAGGCTTACTAGCATCTAGAATCCTCATCTAGGAATTTTTAGTTGAACGAGAATAGGGTTTATGTTTTGGATGAGACTCCTTCGGGAATCGAACCAGCGACCTCTCACTTTTGAGAGGATAGTTACACCGCATGCGCTTTGCCCACTTGGTCGTTCTTGTTGGTGTTGTCGTCGTTGTTTTGGCTTGGCCTATTATACTTCAAACTATTTAGACCTCGATAACATGCTAATTTGATCTGTACAATGAGGCATATCTCACATGTAGCAAATATTTACTTCGTTTACTAGCATCTAGAATCCTCTTATACATCTGGGAACTTTTAGTTGAGCCTGAATAGGGTTTTGTCTGACCTTTTATTCCTTATCAACTGAACATGTATCAGTTTGGATTTTAAATTTAGCATAGATGTGTGCATATGCCTATCCGTTCTACAGCTGTGATGAAAGCCAAATGGTAATTTCAAATGTGGTGAATATGGCCTCCTATTAACAGTACAACAAAAATAATTAAAATACTGACATATTGGGACAACTATAGTGCAAGCAATATAACAGGCAATCATATAAGAAAGTTAAGCTATAAGAATAAATCGAATTAGTCTGATTCGGTTTCAGTCTTTGCTTTTGTGCTGCCATCATTATCCGCACCATGTTCTTTCAGTATCTGATACTTATCTAGATGATCGGTCCTTGCTGCTAAACAGATATTTTGAGACGGATATTTATTAGTGTAATTTGATACGCTCTTATGACCAACTGAGCTATCTGTAGTGTATTTAATATTAACATTGGCCATCTGGACATGCGATCTGTAGTGTATTTAGTTTGGCCTAGTCTCACCAAAAGCGCACACACGCAACATGTGCAACATTTGACAAAATTAGTTTTGCTTAGTCTAACCAAGAGCATGGTATAGTCCAAAAGATACAGTATCTTGCAAAAATGTTATTGTAAAAATGTTTAAATCAATTCAAAATTATAGTATATATATATTTCAATTAATATTATTTTTATGATTATTCACTTGGAAATTCCAATGTAGCACTGCTACATGATGTGCCCCCACCAACTAAAATACCCGCCTTCGCCACTGGTTTCTAATCCTAAACGTTTTGCTTAATTCTTAGACGCTCAGCTCCTACATTCTTGTTCCATCTTCTCTTCATAGGGTTATTGATATCCTAAGTTTTCCGACTTCTTATATACAATTTGACTCAGGTTGATGATTTTTCTAGGTGGTTCTTTTGGAGCGTCCCCGTGTGATATCATCCAACGTTTCACACGCATGGGACTTACCTGAAAACACATTTGGCGCAGCATACTCAAAGTTCATGGCATCAAGAAACTTCTCTCCAGACGACCGCCCTCCCGTCCGATTCATGGAGACAGAAGAATTAGCCTACGTGGCTACCCGTGCACGTGAAGTGCACGATTTTTGGCACGTGCTATTTAATCTCCCCACTAATTTGCTTGGAGAGTCTGCTCTTAAGGTGATTGAGTTCGAGCAAATGCTTCTTCCTATGTGCTTGATGTCGGTCGTTGGAGGCTCGGCGAGGTTTAATGAGAAGCAGAGAAGTTTGTTCTTCAAGCATTACTTCCCTTGGGCTACACGTGCGGGTATGAGATGCACGGATTTGATATCAGTGTACTATGAGAAGCACTTCCATGAAAATCTAGAGGATGTTCGCAAGAAATGGGGGATAATACCTTGTCCTGATCCTAATGTTACGGATTGAGGTAGGAATCTTTTACCAGCTCTATGATCGTCAGAAAACTTTTCCAGCTTCCGTCGTTAATCGCGAGCAGTAATCTTGATTAGGTGATAAAATACTAATGCAGCTGCAATGTATTTATGAAGAAGTTTGTTATTGTTTCTTTTCTTTGATATAAACTTGTTCCCCTATATGGTACATATCAGTTCAAATAGTTGAGTTCAATCAATGCCAAGCTAAGCTTATTATCTCCAAAGCTCGTCCACTCTCATTTTTGTGAGTTATATATCATATCGCATAAGCTCGCACCGGATGCACTCTTTTGTATCAATATACATTACCCTCTCGCAGTGAAGTGATAAATTAGTCATTCTATTCGATTTCGGTACAGTATTATGGACTTAAACTCTTGATCCGTGTTTTTTTAATTTATATAAATAGTGGTATTCCAGCATTACGGTCCCAAAGGCAACACTACAAACCCTCCACATATGGAGTCACAAAATAGAGGTTCACCCCAGCCATTCAACTTAGCACAAAATCAGCTATAAGCTGAGCACTTAAAAGCTAATACATCCACCAGCCTGGCAACATCAGCCTCCAAAAAAAGCTTCGTCCCTGTTTCCCCTCCTTCACGGACTAGACTCGGGAGCCTCCTGTTTCCCCTCCCTGTTTGGAGAAAAGTTCGCCTGACGCTTTCATACTTCCCCTCGGCCTCGAAGCTGCACCTGTCCACAAAAGGAACAAGTCATCAACGAAATGAATTAATCGCTGAAAATTATAAGTCGAATTATTTAAGCAACAGTCATTTCAATTCAACCACATTCCCCAAAGCACACCTCCCGGCAACCCTCCCCCCCCCCCACCCCACCCCACCCCACCCCACACACACCAAGACGGACACGTTCCTTGACATGTCAGGAGCCCCTAACCTACGACAAACCCATAACCACACGCCTCCAGCACGATCACAATAAAAAAAATAAGTGTTGCAAAGACTCCATGTTACAATCACAAAACAAATATCCCAAGTGAACTATAATATTTCTACACAAAATATTCTCTAGAGTAAGAACAGCATTGTTAGACATGAGCCAAAAAAATATCTTAATTTTCAAAGGGACGGGCACATGCCAGGTCACAATCCCAATTCCCGATCCTTGTTACCTCCCTATTTCTGATGCAATGGCAGGGACTTTGAAATGGTATTACAACAATTTCGGTTCGTTTATGCTGTATCGTGCATTTAAAGAAGCAGAACTAAAGAAAATGGTTGTCTTTATGCCTGCACCAAAATCCTGAGCTTTCATTTAAGCCAAAACAGTAGTTTTTTTTTATAAAATAAAAGAGGCTAAATTGCATAAATGTACCGATCAACTTTTATGTTTTTTGCGATTGATACCGTGGACTTTAATATTAGAGATAAAACCATGAACTATTTTTTTGACATAACCACCATATGACGTTAACTTTTATGCCTTAGTGGACCAGCCTTTGAAATTTTAGGGGTTGACTTGAGAACATAAAGGTAAAATGGGGGAAACAAGTCAAATATTAATGACGTGGCAGTTAAATATAACGTTTGCATGCGGAAGAAAAGTTGGTGGTATTTAGTTGCAATCGGGGGATGATAGTTCATGGTACTTGTTTGTAATTAAATTAGTTCATGGTATCAATCGCAAAAAATGTAAAAATTGATGGGTACATTTGTGCAATTTAGCCACAAAAAAACACTAGTACTCCTAAGAAGCTGTGATCTACATTCTACAGTCATGACACAAATGTTAAATATAAATGTAACTAAGGCCAAATGTATTCATTTAAGCCAATATAGTTTCCGTCATGATAAATAATTTCAATCTGGTGATCTATATTCATATATATAACTTTCTTAATTTTTTTTTTTTTGCACCGAAAGGTGATTTTCCCAAAAATTTCATATTGAAATCAAATCAAAAGCATACCGCCAGTAATCAAATTAATATTTAGCTGTATAAATTAGACAGTCAAGATAGTGGAATAGAGTATAAATTGAATACTTATTTGCTTTAAAATTTATTTTTTTTAAAAAAACCTATCATGACTAACTGTGACATGATTGACTAATGATTATCACGTCATCATAAGAAAATGTAAGAATCCCAGAGGTATCATCTTCTAGATCCTCCTACCCTTAAGCCTAATTTTGGAGTTCTAGTTTCAATTCTGATTGATTAACACTAAATTTTTATTTTATCTTCGATAAATTCTAGTTCTAGCTTGTTCCAATTTAAAATTCAACCGAGAACTATCTATTGCAACCACACATTTATGTTTATTGCAATCACACATTTATGTTTCAGACCTATTAGAAAATCATATACACTGAAAGCTTTAGAAGCTACCTCTGGGATATGTATATATGCAACAAAAGTATACCTCTGGGATAAATTCTAGTTCTAACCACAAAAAGCTCACAAGATATGCAAATACTCCCATTCGCCATCATCGAAAGGATCAGGGGAAAAAAGACGATTTTCTGTTTCAATCGTCTTTCCCTTAAGTTGACAGATATTCCATCTTTATCTTCTGCAATCTTGCAGCAACGTCCGTCATTGGAATTCTTTCCTTAGGCGAGTAACTTGAGCACAACAAACCCAATTCAATCACAGAGGACAGACACTGGTGCACTTTTGTTAGGTCTTGTGATGGTCCGCCGTCTGTAGCATGATGCTTCAGAAGATTTTCATCTACAACGTCCAATACTGCGTTTGGATGTGCTGCTCGTGTCCATTCCCTCAAACTTGAATGTTCACCGAACATAGAATCGACTGGTCTTCTTCTCGTAAATGTTTCCAGCAGTAGAATCCCGAAGCTATATACATCACCCATTCTTGATGCTGCCCCCGTAGTGCTATACTCTGTATCAAACAATATAAAGAAAGAAGAATTACTTTTGTAATAGCTAATCAAGAAGATTTGGTTTTCTTGTTGTTTAAGCCTATATTTCTAATCTCATTGCATCCACTGTGTAAGACTTTATAATGAAGGTCCATATTAAAACTTAACATGGACTTGAGAATGCTTCTAAATTTTTAAAGTTAAGAAATTAAAGTAAACATGCAACAAAAGTATAATTCTAAGATTCAAGTATTAATATCTATGAATATTTTGATTACCTGGAGCAATATAGCCTATCGTGCCCGGCATGCTCGCTGTTGCCATCGATTTACTTTCACCCAACAGCAGTTTGGAGATGCCAAAGTCACTTACACGCGCCGCCAATTCTTCGTCTAGCAATATATTTGTTGGTTTCAGATCACAGTGCAGCACAACATGCTGATGGTGATGGTGGAGGTACTCGAGTGCCATCGATACATCCACCATTACGTTCAGTCTTTGTATCAGATTCAAAAAGCAGTTCTCTGAGTACAGCCATTTCTCAAGACTTCCTTTGGGCATGAATTGGAGGATGAGAGCTTTGAAGTCTAGGTTGGAACACACACTGATGATTTTGATGAGATTCCTGTGTCGAACCGTCTTTAAAACTTGGCACTCTGCATCAAAGCTCTTTGAGGCCCCTTCAACGTCCAAATTCACTACCTTTACCGCGACGATCAACCCATCATCCAGGCATCCTCTGAACACAGAACCAAATCCGCCTCTTCCCAAGACGTTTTCCTCGCTGAAGTTGGTTGTTGCACGGACTAGTTCATGGTAGGAAACAACTCTTTGATCATCCAAGTTGGTCATACAATTATTATTGGCCAGAGACTTGGGCTTCCTCCTCCAATAAAATGCATAAAAAAGACATAAGAAAGCAAGGAGAAGGAGAACCACACCCAACGTAGTAGCTACCAGAACATATTTGAGTGAATGCAACTTTCTCCTTGACTTGTCGTTAAAAGGATCGGTATGACATGGTGGAAGATGTAACTGAGGTGCTCCACATAGTTCTTCATTTCCCTCAAGAGATGGAATGCTAGAATTAGCGAACACTCCACCTTGCGGCACTTGACCTCGTAACTTGTTGAAAGAGAGGTTGAGCCTGTTAAGATACGAGAGATTGGCCAAGGACTGTGGTATGGCTCCAGATAGAAAATTGTATGATAGGTTAAGATAGCCGATGCTAATCAATTTATCAAACGACTGTGGAATTTGACCTTCGAATAGGTTTTTAGATAGGTCGAGAATATAAAGCATTTGAAGGTTTCCTAAAGCACTCGAGATGTTACCTGATAATCGATTCATGGATAGATTCAGGTAAGTTAGGTGGTTCAAGTTACCCACCTGTGGCGGAAGTGAGCCATTTAAAGCATTTCCTGATAGATCTAATTCAAGGAGGCTCTCTAGAGTCCACAAGCTCTGAGGAATGCTTGATGATAGTTTATTGTTATCTAGATACAAGAATTGTATCATGCTCAAATTGGAGAAGGAATCTGGAATTGGTCCAGTGAGTGCATTATACTGGAGTACTAGTCGGTTTAGATTTTTCAGGAGACCGAACTCAAGCGGGATCAAACCGCTTATATTATTGTTACCCAGTGCCATATATTGAAGTGACTCTAGCCTTGCTAGTGCTAATGGTAATGTCCCGGTTAGCTCATTGTTATTCAAAGACAAACGATTAAGACCGCTTAGGTTGCCCAATTCCCCAGGAATGTTTCCCTTGAAATGATTTGTGTCGGCATAAAAACCTTGCAAACTTGTTGAGAGATTCCCAATAGAATTTGGAAGTAGGCCTTCTAGCGCATTGTTTTGGATTTTAAGGAACATGAGATTTCTGCAGTTGGACAAAGACGAGAGAAATTCAAGTCCGCCACTTAGCTGATTACCTGCCACATTAAACCATGTAAGTTGCGGCAGCGACTTTCCTATTTCAGCAGGCACAGATCCAGTGAGTTTGTTCATACCAGCACAAAAAACGGTCAACATGGAGTCATTGAACAAAGCAAACGGTATCGATCCTATTAAGTTATTTGAATAAACATCTAGTCTGTCGAGATTGCCCAGTTTTCCCAATTCTTCGGGTATTTTTCCTATCAGGTTGTTATCCATCAATTCAAGAAGTGTCAGCTTTGTGAGGTTACCTAATGAAGTTGGGATTGAACCGGTCAGCAGGTTAAATCCAAGACCTAAAATAGTGAGCTCTGACAAGCTACCAATCTCAGCAGGTATGGTTCCACTAAATCGATTATCCGTCAAAGCAAGCACTTCAAGGTTTCGACATTGAGCAAAGCAGGACAAGGCCTCACCACTAATTTGATTACGAGCAAGAGAGATATGTCTGATTCGAGGGAGCATGTTGAAGCTATAATTTGACGGGATAGAACCTGAGAGATTGTTGGCAGGAACATAGAAACTGATTAAAGAAGACATATTGAAGATGGTAGAAGGGACTTGACCAGAGACGAAGCTTTCTCGAATGGCGATGTAGGCAAGACGAGGAAGCTGCCCGAGGGATTCAGGGATAGAACCCATAAGGGAAATATTGGAAAGGAGGAGGTAAGAGAGGAAAGATAGATTCCCAAGGTGTGGGGAGATGGTGCCTTGGAGGGGCATGTCACGCAACCTGATGGCTGTGACTCGTTGGTGGTGGCGACGGCTGCAGCGCACACCAATCCAGCTGCAGAAGGAGGTATCGGCAGTCCAGTTGGCTGCCAGAATGCCAGATGGATCGACGAAATGAGCTTTGAAGCTTAATAGCGATTCGAGATCAGTGTTGTTGTTGTGGGGTCTACAAGTGGCTGGCTGTATGGGGAAAGAGAAGGTGGACATCAATACAAATACTACGGTGAAGATCATACGAAAGGATGGCGTCTCCTCCATGGATCAATTGCTATTAACGTGTGTTGTGTGTGGAAAGAGCGATGAAATGCCTGAGCCTACCGCTGGAAGTAGTTTGGATGCTATTTATTGCACAGGGAAGAAAGCAAGCAGATAACCAGGTCAAAGAAGAGGTGAACATCAGCCGTTAATGGCAACCGTTTAATGATAACCAAGGACTTGACTAAATATTAATACGGGACGGAACATCACACACAACGTCCAACAAATCTGATGGCAACCTTTGTCAAAGTAGCGATTAAAATCGCCGGCTTAGATATAACCGCTACTTTAACTCGCGGTTACCATCTAATAAAAATAGCCACCGCCCGAAAAGCTTCAGCACCGTATCGGCATTTTAGGGGTTAGAGATCGAAAGAAATTGGTCGATTTTTATTTTGATTTGAACTGCAATTCTTGCTGGAATTCACGCGCCTTCGTGGATCGATCTCATAAGGTAAATTAATTATTTTAATTACTATACGTTTTGTTATTTATTTGGGGTCTTTTGTTAGGGTTTTCAGATATAAGTTGGGCGATTTTTAATGTGATTTGAATTGCGATTGTTGCTAGGCATTCTATTGTTTCTTGAATCGATTTTATAACATAAATCAATGAGTTTATTAGTTTAGGATTTGGTCTTATTTTTGTAGGATTTGGTTAATATATTTAGGATTTTTGAGTTTATTATGTAGTTATAATGGCCGGTAAACACAAGTTTACACCCAAAAATGCTACACCGAAGAAGAATACATAAAAGAGGGCTAAACCGACTCCTTCTCCCCGTCAAAAAAATATTCGTAAAGAAGAACCCCAAGAACGTAACAAACAAAGGAAATTACAATCAAAGGTGAATGTAATCAATCCTACCCAGCAATCAGCATCCCAGACATCATCTATTCAATACAATCCCGGCCCCTTGAATAATGTTGTATTGTATAACCAAGCAAATCACATTTCAGAAGCTATTTGGAGTAATAAAGATAGGGGAAATTTTATTGCGCTCGAATCTACGAGCATATCTGCGCAATGGCCTCTGACTGATCAGCGGATTAAATTATTAGACGGATGTGGTTTTGGTGAATATCG
Source organism: Agapanthus africanus (assembly GCA_030015575.1). Classification (NCBI taxonomy): domain Eukaryota; kingdom Viridiplantae; phylum Streptophyta; class Magnoliopsida; order Asparagales; family Amaryllidaceae; genus Agapanthus; species Agapanthus africanus. The sequence goes on from CM057343.1 coordinate 686,652,064, forward strand.
TAAAGTTGGCCACCAACAACATGACTGTAACGACCCTAAATTACATATAACGTCCCTTTTGTTTTAATTAATATAAAATATTGTTTTTTTTATTTTGAATCAAGTTATAAATAATTCTTGTGAATTAAGTGCAAGAAACAACTTGTAACTTACTGGTTAAATCTCTACACTACCATCATATATCCTATGTGTTCGAATCCCATCGGTCTTAATTATTTTAATATTTTTCATTTTAACGTTTTGGAAGCCCAAGATTTGCTGTAACATTTCAGAAATATAAAATATTATTTTTGGGATTTAAATAATAAAATAATAAATTTTATGAATATTATAAAAGTATAGAAATTAGTTTTAATGGAATGGGGTGTGTGTGTGTGTGTAATTTGAAAAAAATAATTGGAATGTTAATATGAATTATTAATTATGAAGGCATTTATTTGATTTTGGCATTTTATAAATCATTATACAATTATTTATATACAAATTTAATGTTAAACTTGATTAATATTTCCTAATTGCGCATTAAACTAAATTATTTGTTAAAACTATGTTTATGTATCATGACATGCAACATATCATATTGTAACACTTGTCCATATTTATAACCATGGCTTCATTTTTATTTGTTTTTAATTTGTTTTGTTTTAATTTGAGAAAAGAAAAAGAAAAGAATAAATAAAAGAAGAAGGGGACAACGGAGCATGTGGGGGGGGGGGGATGCTCCACCCTCTTCCATGTCTTTTCTTCACCTCTTCATGCTCTTCAGCCTCTTTCTCTTCTTCATCCCCTCCATATTTTCTTAACTCCTCCTCCACCCCCTCACTACCACCATACAACACCATCAAAACTCTACTAAAACCCTATACAAGCTTCATTAATAATGTTCCTTGGCTCACTACAAGCACCATGGTGGGATCAAGTTGGAATTTTGAGCACTTTGGTCATCTTAGAATTTTCTTGAGTTGCTCTTTGAAGGTAATCCTTTCACTTCCTAATCTCCTATAGTAGTTTTGAGTTAAACAAGTGTATGTTTAGTGATCTTGGAAAATTCTTGGATGATATTTAGTGGATATTTTGAGTTGTAGAGATATAATTGAAACTTAGTGACCACAAACCTATTAGTGATAGAATTCTTGACTAAACTTGAGTTTAGAAATCCCAAACATGAACTTGGAATTTTCCGATATCGTGTTTTGTTGAATTGTAATAGTCAAATAGAATCTGGAATAACTCGAGAAGCCTGAAAAATAACTTGCATATACAGAGAGATGTGTAGGCTATTTAGAAACTACCCCCAAGACCCGAGCCTCCAACTCCCTCACCTGGCAGCCAAAATAAACCTTTTGACCGCAAATTGCGGCCTGACCAGGGAGTTTAGGTTTGGTTCTTGGTCCATGGTTCAATATCCTGATAACTAGGCCAATCCAATATGCAGAATATCCAAATTTCATCTAGGGTAAAATCTGGGAGTGTTTTTCTAAGTTGCTGATTTCATTTTGCGACTTTTGTTAACTTGGATTTTGGTATTTGAGTTTTGACTCGGTCGTTTGACGTTTGGACGTCAACGTCAGGAGTTGTTGGTTATTCTTGCATGCGTAGACCATATGTCATAACTTATGTACGTTTCACTTGCCGCGTCGGTTTTCGGATTTGATTTTGTTTACAAAACGATATTCTTTGAATTGTAGGTACCGTCGCGTGGATTTCCGGGACGACGGAGGAGAGCAAGGCGTTCATCGATTTCGGCTAGAGCGAGGATAGTATGTGAGTAGATGTATATCTACAGAGGAAGTCGGGTGGATGGCGTATAACACCCCCGCAACCGTTGTAATAGGGTACTTATATATAGTTATACATATTTCAATATTAGATATATATACTTAGCTAATAGGGTCCTAGGAGACTATAGGCTGTAATAAGCGTGCTCGTAGGAAGGTATACCTTTAGCTCTTATTTCTCTTAGCCTTGAGCCATTGGTATATATGTTGTCACACACACACATACACACTTGGTATGATATGTGTGTGTGTGTGTCTATACACACACACATACACGTGTAAATTTGAGGATACTTTCGATATGACATCACGAGATGATGATATGACATGTTAGAATGATTTGAGTTGATATGATCGGACATGATGTTTCGAGGCTATGTTATGTGATATGAGTGTCACGCCCCGCTTCCCGGTGTACGGGCAAGGAGACACGGCATGCCCGCTACGTATTTACTCAGAAGTAAATATGCTAAGCGTAAATAAGCAATATAATAAATATACACAAGAAATGACAAAAGATATAAATGAACAGCAACTTTTTATTGATGAAACATTCTTTACAATACAATACTGGAAGGTAAATAGAATACTGGAAAACGATGCCTAAACAATGGCATATGAACTAAAAGTGAAAATATATACAAGTGTCTAGAGCTCTGGGTCTTCTGCGAACTGCTCCAAATCGTCTGAGCTCGGCTCGATCTCTAGAGAATCGAATCCTCCTGACGACATTCCAAAGAAAGAAGATAGAAAGAATGTCGTCAGCGAACAATCGCTCGGTAAGTCTGAAAGAGAGATAGAAATAGGATAGACAGAAAAGAGATTATAACTGGTATAATGTTTGATTGTTATGTTAACGCGGTTGTTTATAGCTTGGTACAGAATATGCCAGTGTATACGAGAGGAGTCCAACTTTCACCGTGGACTTTGGTAACCCGTAGTACAAGGCTCCGTCGATAATACCACGGAACAACGGCATGGATGTAATTACGTCTTAAGTGACCACCCCGTACCACCTTTAACATGTTCCGTACCAGTCTACACCTCTAAAAACCCCGTGATGTCTTTTGTATTGATTGTATTGTTTTGTATTGATTTGTTATATAGATGGATGATTTACCGAAACCATGATATCAGTAAATAGAATGGATATAATGGATGGACATGTAGATGGAGTATATCCATGGATCGGTTCGATCAATATAAATTGATATAGATTGAATAGAGAGATTCATATTGAATTGTAGATTTATACTTGAATCATATTCAAGTCAGATTGATTAGATTGAGACTCAGTCTGAGTCAGAGAAATTGAGAAGAATTTGAAGTCTTGAATTAGTTTTGATATTATCGGTAACTGCTGCACATGGACGGCAGCATTTGTGTCTTTTTCCAAGACAATTACCGTGTTGATAACACCGTTGTTTAGATTGTCTACTTTAGATAGGCAAGCACCCATATTCTCCGGCTTCCTAAGGCTCAAAAGAACCGGTCCCGCTTAAACCTATATTTACTAGGGTCCTTATTGCAATTTATATAACTTGAGGGGGTTTTATATAAAAATAATTTTTATATACTTTCAAAATAAATCTCAAGTATTTATTTATCGTTTTTAGGGTTTTCATGGAGCCATATTTTTAAAATATAACGTTTACTAGTGATTAGAACGTAGATTGCATTGTATATGGTATTTTAATGTAATATTGGAATTGTATTGATTTGTAATGGTGGTTTCATTAAATATGTAAATATTTTCTTTTTGTTTAGAAAGCATGGAATATTTTTATTTATATATTTAAAATAAATTTTATTTATTAAGTAGAAATCGCATTTTTCTTAAAAATTGCATTTAAAATTCCATCGAGATCGGATGCTCCATGAGGAGGCCTGCATCTCACTCTACTAGGCCCAAGGGTGTGCGATAATCCGCACCATCCCGATAGGGGTCTCCAAAAATGGGTTGTAGAGGCGCATTTGTAAGGAATTAAATAATACACTTTTAAAGAAAACGGTTTTGATAGTTCATGGTATTTAAATGTAAATTCATATTTGTCCCAAAATATTATTTTCAAGCAATCGTACTATATCAAGATGTGTGTTGTGAGAGGTAGGTCATTATCTCGTGAGATTTTTCTAAAGGTAATATAAGCAAATATGATAAAAGATATCGTATGTAAAGTTTATGGTATTTAAACGTAAAAGTGCAATAAAAGTTACATAGCATGATATTTTTTGTGAAATACCCAAATTAGAAAAAAATATGATTTTACAGGTTTATCATTAATTTCACCAATATATAAAATTTACTATAATTTTTTCCATGTTTTAATAATTAAGGAACTAATTATCGATAATCTTTATTCATCACCGTAGAATAATTACATTTATTCCTGCAAAAGTTGTCCTGGTCATGATAGTTGTTTTAAGACTCAGTTTCATATGTCCGAGCAAGAATCCGGGGTTGTTCATTACCCCGTGATTTTATCGTGAAGGATAAATGATAAAATTTTATTGTATTATTATGGTTTAATATCATTTTTAATTGTCAAAAACCGTAAAATAGATAATGTGGTCAAGAAATTATAATTAGGTCCTGGAATTTTTTGCCATAGATAGATATTTTCATGATTAAGATAACAAGAGCTCAAGTGTTGAGAGATCTTACCTGAAATGATCTAGAAAAATGAAAGTCGACGAGCGTCGGGTTGTACAAGAAACGGTATATCTTGAATCTGAGAATTTTGCTGCCTTTGGGGCTTATTCCAGAGTGTAGAGAACTCAAAGAGAAAGCTCTGAATATTTTTTTGAGATTTTTTTTGTCGAACACATATTTTTTTTGGTGAATTTTAGAAGCTCATGGCTATTTATAGGGATTTCTGGGATTAAAAATTATTATTATTATTATTTTACTACAACAGTAATTGACCAGATCCAACCGTTGATTTGATCAGATCCGACGGTCCACGTTTTATCACGTGTGAACAGGAGTGAGACCCGGATGGGTTGTTGTGGGTGATCCTTGACCGTTAACCGTTGATCCGACAGTCCATATTAAAGACGCATATATATATATATTTCCTTTTTCTTAAATAAAAATTGTCGGTAGAATCTGGACCGTTGGTTTTTAAATCCGACGGTCCAGATTTACTCCAGCACAAAATAATAAAATAAAATTAATTTTAATATTTAAAATTGTTTTAAAAATTGTTTTTGGCTTCTAAAAATTATTTTAAAATAGTAAAAAATATTTTAAAAATCTAGAAAAATTATAAAAATGTGTTTTGATATTTTATATCTTTTGCAACCAATTTGGTCTAAAATAGATCTTCTTGTCGGTTATAAATTTTTTTCCCTTCGATAAAAAAAACATTTAAATTCTTAAAAAATCCTAAAAATCATATTAATTTATTTTAATCATGGAAAAATATTTTAAAGTGTTTTCTACCAATAGAAACAGTACAATAATTGTTTTGACCTCGGAAAAAATTATAAAATGTTTTTATTACGTATCTAAGGTACACAGTCGTTACAATCTACCCTCCTTAAAAAATTTCGTCCTCGAAATTTGTAAAAAGGAAAGTGTAACAATTTCAAGAAAAGTTTGTTGACAGAACTATTGGTAGTGCATGAAAATATTTAGAAGAATGAAATATTGCAAAAAGTTTTGGAAAGATTGGAAAGGGTGTGAGGGAATTACCAGGGTTATCTTGGTCAACCGTCTCGGCTTTTTCGGCCGCTAAAGTGAAAACCTGCCGCTGGGGCACGTTCTTCCTAGTTGGAGGCACATTCCTCTGTTCTCGAGGCATGTTCCTCAGAGCTTGATGGAATTGGCGATTTGGCTGTGCAGGAGGTCCACGTGGAGGTGGAGCTGGGAGTGCAAGTCGGGGTGCAGGAGCCTGGATAGCTGGCCGCTGCGGATAGTTAGTGTGTGTTGTGACTGGGTTGCGTCTATACGGACATGTTCCAATTCCATGATTGGATGCGCCATACACTAGACACAGTACTTTTGCGCGCCTACAGTCCTTCCACAAGTGCCCTTCCCTCTTGCAATAGAAGCAAAAATCGGGACTTAGCTGGTTATTGATTTCTTCCGATCTCCTGGGTTCAACAGTTGACCTTGAAGAGGTTCCTCCTGCCATCTGAGTGGCAGGGCACTTCACTCCGGTAGATTGAGGTTTGCCCTTCCTCTTCGCCACTGCCCCGTATCGACGGGCAGCTTTTAGAGCCGAATCATGGGTTGGGAAATCCCTTGTAGCTAAGGCAGCTTGGATCTCCGGGTCCAACCCTTGCTGAAATCTTCTAGCCCTGATCTCAGCAGTCGGTATGAGATGGGCCGCAAACCTGCTGAGCATGGTGAACTCAGCATCATACTCATCTACTGATTTGATCCACATTGAACCTTGTTGCAGATGGATGAACTGCTGCTCCATGTCAAAACGGGCAGTCTCTGGGAAGTACTTTGCGTCGAACATGTCGCGGAAAGTCTTCCATTCGATAGGTTGGTCAAGACGGCTTTCTTCCGCCTTCCACCAGACCCGTGCATTGTCAGTGAGCTGCAGCTTCGCAACTCGAACCCAAGCAATCTTTGGCACTTGTGCCGCTGCCAGGTCATCCTCAACGCTTTGAGCTCATTCTTCCACTTCCAAAGGGCTATCTTTTCCCGAAAACTGTTTTGGGTGCAATGCCCGGAATTGCTTTACTCCGGGTGCTTCAGCTTCAGGACGGTTCATTAACATAGCAGTCTGCTGCTGTTGTCCTTCCAGGAGGCTCTTCATTGCCTCAAGTAAAACCGTCTGCTCGTTGACAGGAGCTGCTACGGTAAGTGTAAGTGGTAGAGGTGGTGGTATGTTATTGAAGTTGGTGCTGGTGTTGTTTGGAGAATCCATAACCTTGAAAGAAAAATAGGGTTAGGATAGATTCAAAGTATATGATTCAAAGAATATGAAATTGTAAGATTCAAGGAATGTAAAATGTAAAGAATATTTTTAGTTGCTGGTTCTTGTGTTATATTGTTTAAGACTTCATGCAGAATTGACTCTGCATGTTGTTCATATCAGAATATTGCATTATTATAGTCCCCATTCTTAATCATTTTACAAATAAATAGGCGCTTTTGATACATGTCTGCTAAATAGTTGCAGGTTACGGGTTCTCAGAACAATACAGTGAAATTCATGAAAAGACGTTACAAAAGTGAGACTACGACCAACAAATAGATGAATCTGCAAGTTGCCGCCTACCAATTTGAGGAACAAACGAAGATCAGCAAACAGTTCAATATACAAAGTACAAGGGCAGCAAAAGATTCAAGACTTCAACGCGTAGCAAACGGTAAAAGTCCACAAATTCTGCACTGTTGGAAATCTGGAAGAAAGTAGAAAAGATTCTGAAGAACCAAGTAAAGAAAATAGAAGAAAACAGCAACATGAAGCAGCCCAGAAGAAATCAGACCAAGACCCCACCATATGGCCGCGGATCCGCGGCCAAACATGGATTATGGCCGCGGTTCCACGGCCGTGCAACGCACGTGTCGGTGCGTGTCGGTGGAGTCGGTGCATTGATCCGGTTTTCTTAGGGTAGTTTTGTAATTTTAGCTATGGATCAGATGTAAACCCTAGGGTTTCTCCTATCTATAAATAGGAAACCCTAAAGCCTAATTTTAGTGTGCCTCCTTTGGGTGCCTCTTTTGAGATGGCTCTTTTTATTTTTCTAGATTAAATTTTCATTCATTTGTAATCGTCAAGAGGTCATCAATAAAGAAAAGTAAGTTTTTTCTTATCTTGAATTTCTTATCTGCAATTTTATTTCTCTGCCGTAGTTTATCATCTGCCGTAGTTATTTTCCGTAAGTTAATTAGGTTTTTAAATGAAAATTATAAAAATGAATCGCATCGTAAATTTCCTAATGAGTGAGTAGTTCCTCACTTGTTAGGGTTAGGTGAGGGAAAGTTTGAAAGAAGGAAATTTCTCTCCCTCCTTTTCTTGCCCCCATATTTTTTAATTAGGACTCTATTTGAATTAACCTCACACCGCTCACTACGGCACCCTATCCCACGAGATAGCGGTGATACCCTAGTTAAGACCGGTTGTGGTTGATTTACATAGAGGTTAGGGCTAAGAGTTAAGAAAGGACAGACAAGGACCAAAAGGAAGGAACTAAGTTTCTTTCCAGACGTGCTAATCCCCTTTGTTGACTATTACCCTAACACCAAAAATCCTAACAAGGGCATTAAAAGCAGCGAGAAGAATCCATATTTTGAACTGACCTAACCCTAACCCTAGCAAGAATTTTTATCATCTTAGATCGAAAAACGAAACACCATTTTTTGGACTTAACTCGATAGAACACATAGAATAGGAATCTATCTCCCTGTGGACCGACTCGTACTCAACCGGCTAGCTACCAAGCGACACCGTCTTGATTGCGGTAAATTCTTTGATTTCAAAATCTATATTTCAAAACGCATACGCAAAACCTCTCTCAATCATATGTCCATAAAGAACTGACCTGCATGGGCCGCTATAAAAACCTGTCGCGCCCCGCTTCCCGGTGTACGGGTAAGGAGACACGGCAGGCCCACTATGTATTTACTCAGAAGTAAATACGCTAAGCGTAAATAAGTAATATAATAAATGTACACAAGAAATGACAAAAGATATAAATGAACAGCAACTTTTTATTGATTAAACATTCTTTACAATACAATGCTGGAAGGTAAATACAATACTGGAAAATGATGCATAAACAATGGCATATGAACTAAAACACTTTTAGCATGATACTCTTGCAAGTTTAGAGTGGTTTTTAATTTATCTAAACACTTTTAGCATGATGCTCTTGCAAGTTTAGAGTGGTTTTTAATTTATCTAAACAGAATGGCTCCCACTGTTTCTCGAATCCTTCCTCAAACCATAAAAGAAGAATTAGCCAGGACTATTCTCACCGTACAATTCTTGCTTAACCATTCAGCCATGTCAGTGTCGATATTTCGAGGGAGGTTTTCCAACGCTTTCGCGAAGTTCCTTAATTAAAGAACCTCTTTTCTCTGGGGGCGTAACCCCGCTGACACCTTTCTAGGCACCTACTTGGTTTATAGCATTGATCGTTAAGTGACGAATCTCCTGATAAGTAGTATATACTCACAGTAGGATCGGGATCCAAAATATTATCGTATGATAATGTTGAAGGAATCCCACCAACATTCATCAAACTTCAAAATGGTATGCAATACTAGCAAATTTCAGTTTCTTTAGAAATTCCCGATGTGGATTTTTGCCCCATGCTCTTATGACCTTGACTTTGGCCAAACAAATCATAAGTCACATGTCAAGTTCTACCCGTCATTTTCCAGGTTAATTTGAACCCATCCGTACATACCCTTGACTTTGGCCAAACAAGGCAGTACGACTGTCCCAAACCAACGCATCTATCTATGCTACATATGAATATCCAACAGCTACCAAACACTGTGCCTTGACTTTGGCCAAACAAACACAGCTTAAATACTAATGACTATCCATATGAAATGACGGAGGGCTACGACTGGTTTTGGCAAAACCGTGAACGTAGTGAACTTGATATAATCGAAGAAACCTGATACTTTTTAAAAGGAGTGGTTAAAGCTCCGCAATTAAAAATTCTGATCTTTAAAATAACCGAGTGGTTTCTTTTAAATCTATTCCAACGACTTAACTTTGGTTTATTTTCTTTGCATTATAATAATGTGTCCCATCATTTATCCTATCATTGTAGAAAACAACGAAAAAACCACGTCCTCTTATGCCATCCGCATTCGCCACTGGGTCCCGTCATCACCCGTTAGGTTACTTAACTAACAACAGAGCGGGGGCTGGGCTAGCGCGGGTGTAAAACATAAGTGACGTCTAATAGCTATCATATATAAATATTGTACATTCGTCAGACGCAATAATAAGCATTCCAGATCACAGATGAACTTTATTGGATATACTAGCAATCCGCATTTGCTTTGAGCCTGCAATAAAAGACGGATTACACAGTTGTGATGAATAGCCATTTCCCCACCCTAGACCCCTACGGGTACGGCAAACTACCCGCCAAGTACCCGAAATGAAGCGGTCTCCCTCAACAAAGTGAGTAGGCCTCTAAACACTTCAAAGTACCCGGTAGTTTGTGCACCCCACCTTGGGTCTATCTTAGGAGCAAAAACAGTAAAAAGAAATAATACAACGGTGGCTACAACCGCAACCTGGAGGTGCCCCGCAAAAGAATATTACATCATATTACATTTACATCGAATGAATGAATATTAAACCCATCTCAAACCCCGGCTAATCATCACAACATTCCAATCAAGTCCATATACACAAACAGTAAACATTACAGAAATATGCAACCCCCTGCCAACCGACATACTAGCAGTTAGGGGAGGTTTACGAACACATTAAACATTACAGATAAAAACCCAATTAGCAAATAACTTAGAACATCGATCGACTTCCTTTTTCCGTGTCTACCCCAAAAGCAAAGCAGCACTGAAGTAACCTGGGTAGAAACAAAACATTCTGGAAAACAGAAAACCATAAAATATGAATTACAGAGGAAATCTGAGTCAAGTCGGAATTGACTCGGCGGCGGATCCGCGGCCAAAAGCACCATCTTGCCGCGGATCCGCGACCATCTTGCCGAGTTAGGGTCTCGTATTTTCTCAGAATTCTTATATTTCCATGCTGTGAATTTTAAGGCATATGAAATAATTTTTTAGACATGTTTAAAATTAACAGAACTGTTAGGGTAAGGTTTTTCGTTTTTCGCATTTTTCCGTCGATCGAACTTCTAATTAGTTGCTAACAAGCTAGTAATGGTTTAGTTGGCTCTGATACCACTGTAAGTCCAAGTCACGCACCCCATGAACTTGCGGGGAGGCGGAATATATGAAAAACGATTATCAAAGCTTCGTAACACGGACTTGAGCGCATGAATCGTATCTAAACCGTTACTAGCATACTACGAGAGGTTTAACTACTCGGATTCGAAGTTATACCTCACGTTACTTGTCGTTCGGGTCTTCATCGCTGTCCTCCACTCCTCGTAGGCTCCTTGGAACATCGGCACCTCAACGGCCTCCTCGAGTCAAAGACGATCCACCCGAGAGCTCCTACGCCAAGCTTGATCTCTAACTTGAGATAACTAGGTTGCTCAAAATGCTAATCTAAGCTACCTAGGGGATATAGAGTGAGGTTATGGATGTATTAGTCTATCTAATCCTTGATCTCATCACATGAGATGGGAGGATTAGGGTTTCAAGAGAGAGCTTGAGGAGAGAGAAGGTGAGCATAAGAATGAATGAAAAAGCTTCTCACTTCTAATATATTATGAAGCATAAGAAAATCAAAAAGAATAAATCAAAATGCATTATCATCATGCTTCATTAAATATATGCAATGAATCATCAAGTGAGTCATTAAGCAATAAATGCTTCATTAACTCACTTGAATGATTCATCTAAGTGAGTCACAAATTCATTAAATGCTAATGCCACCTTACCCTCCATGTCATCATCCATCTAGAAGCTTCCCGACAAATTACGAGAACGCCCCTCCTATCCATGAAAACACGGAAAAACTTTAGACAGTACAAATCCAATAACCCGATACTAGAATCTGGCTTGAACCAAAGCCGGCTAGTAAAAACTGTCCGAACGTCGCACGTGCGTTTAAACACGTATGCGTCCGAACCCTTGTCGTAAAACCATACGACCTCTATATCGTTTCGCCTGGAGCAGGGAAACTCTCTGTATGGGACTCTAAAGACTCGACACTACGCTGGCAGTAGGTTTAACCACAGAACGCAAGCGGCACTAGCTGTACGTAACGGTCCCCAGGTAGATGTCGATAAGAAGGCCGATGAGGAAACCCATTCGAACTCCTACTGAGCCTGATGTGACAATCTCCGTACAGTCCGGTCTGTTCGTCTAAGACTATCGCATATCGAGCCTAGGGGGCGGCAAGCGTCAGTCCCCTAATAGCGGTATAAGTCGTGTCGGAGCGTAGCCCATTACACCCTGAGAAATTACTGGTACCTACCAGTAAATCTCGCTTGCTCTGGCCAGGGACTTTGCGTAATGGCTCTCTGACACAGCGCGATATCAACTCCCAATACCGGGAGAAACGAATCCTGTCTAACCGCCACTGCCTCCAAGTGCTCGGGACTGCACCCAACTGCTACCTGTTTGCATGACTCATTTGAGTCGTGGTAGGGTAGTAATCTAGGAACAGTGGGACACACTCGAGACGAAGTAGCAGTGTCAAGTCTGCGGACTATGCTATACTAATGTCACCTGAGAACTGTTAACTGACGACGGGTATAATACCAACCAACAGTTCCCCTGCGAGTCCTGTCCGGTGTACCCATAACCTAACGAGCACCTGTATACTATCTCCAGTACGACGTATTGATGGTTGTGGGACAGACCATCTCCCCAACTGGGATGAGAAGCGTACACACTAGTCTACTCCGGAATATCGATGTCATGTCTTGATAATCCTACGACTAGGGACAAGTATAGGATGTTGCTTATAGACTACCCAGCCCCCACTAGTGTGACTGCCATCACAACGCTGGTAATCAAGCAAAGATCCTAAGGGCTCTACTAATATGTATAAGTGATACGTTACAAGAAACATATGCACATATTAAAGTAGACTCAAACCAAGTAGCATACTACCATATTTAGCAAGACTGTCAATACAACTGTGAATATCCTAAGCTTCCATTAAGTAATATACATGCTAGTATGATACAATAATGGCCCCTAGGGCATATACACTAACAGGAGTTCAACTCCAAAAGAATTTTAAATGTGGAGTTAAACTCCAAAAGAATTTAAAATGGAGTTCAACTCCAAAAGATTTTTATTGCGGAGTTAACCTCCAAAAGAATTTTAAATGGAGTTGAACTCCCAAAAAGATTTAATGTGGAGTTAAACTTCCCAAAAAGAATTTTATTGTGGAGTTAAACTCCAAAAGAATTTTAAATGGAGTTGAACTCCCAAAAAGATTTAATATGAAGTTAAACTCCAAAAGAATTTTAAATAGAGTTGAACTCCCAAAAAGATTTAATGTGGAGTTAAACTCCAAATAAACTCCCCAAAAAGAATTTTACTGTGGAGTTAAACTCCAAAAGAATTTTAAATGTGGAGGTAAACTCCAAAAGAATTTTATTTGTGGAGTTAAGCTCCAAAAGATTTTCTCCTTTCTCTCTTGAGAAGAAACCCAAAATGGGTTCTCTTGAAAGCCCAAGATCTAGATCTTGGATGTTAAAAACGAGACCATTTTTCTTCTCTTGATGGAGTCTGGGAGGTGGGTTTATGGTAAAACTTTATTTAGTTTAAAAAAAGAAGAGCTAAGCTCTTGATTTAATTGGAAAATGAAAAGGAAGAGGAAGAACTTGGAAGAAAGAGGATAGAGGCACAAACCCTAGTTTTTGGGGAGAATGAATTGGATATATTTTATTCATCATTATGTTGCCTTATATAGGCTTACACATTTACATATAGCCCCTTGGGCTTTACAAAATGGCATTTTGCCCATCCCATACCTCATGTGCTCTTTTCTTTTGCATATAAGCCACGGGCTTTACAAAAATTTGCCTTTATGCCCATTTTGCTTACATTCATACATAAAAAATTACATCAAAATGATTTATTACATGATTTCGTTTCGGCATGGGGCTCGACTTGGGCATGGGCCCACTTGAACTGGGCTTGGGCCCACTTGAACTGGGCTTGGGTTTGGGATTGACTTTGACTTTGACTTGGTCAACCGGGGTATAATTTTTGACTCCAACAGTTATCTGCACCCTATTGCACTAGATGCTTTTGTGCGGATCTGACGCACTTGATTTAGATTCTTGCGCACATTTGGCACACTTGATGTGATTTTATGCACACCAGATATACTTAATCGAGATTCTTCGTGCATATTAGATGCACCTGGTATTATTGTCGTGCACATCTATTGCACTTGACAGATACTTTCATGCACACCCGTTGCACTTGACAGATATTTTCGTGCACACCCGTTGCACTTAGTTTTGCTTCTATGCACATTCGCGGCACTTGTATTTGATTTCGATTTCCGTGCGCACCAGACGCACGTGGTATTTATGTATACACTATTTGAGATTGATTTCCTTCGAGCATCATGTTTACGACATATACTATATTATATAGTAACTGAGCAGGACTAGTCTGAGGACTGTACCTGAGTACTTTTGCATTCATCGATATTTATCGAGGGGATTTTCAAAAAGAGTTATAGTCTCAATATTTTCCTACGTGTTCGTGAGTGACACGGGGTTCTACAAAGAAAACCTTTCTAAATCATTTTCAAAAAAAAAGCGGGACATATATATTAAACAAAACATATATAGATATATAGCTATTTCTTTACAAATGAACGTCCGCCACTTGTGTCGTGATATACGTATCGCACGGCGATTTGAAAAAGATTTTGCGTGCACTTTTATTCAATTGTTTAGACGATTTCACAAGGATGCGTACTATATATATATGTTATAGTCATAATTATATTATATTTTGAAACTTATGTTTTCGTCGTAACTCCCATGATTGCGTGACGCTTGACGGAGTTTCGATTTTGGGCTTTGCACTCGTTTTCATGCGCATGAGTTGCGCTATGATATATCTTACGTATTCGTGATTTCGGAGCCCCGTTGACTTAATTGATTTACTGAAATATTTTAATATTTGGGGGGGTTTAAATTTAAATTCGGGGACAGAATTTATTTAAGGGGGAAAATTGTAATATTTCAGAAATATAAAATATTATTTCTGTAATTTAAATAATAAATTTTATGAATATTATAAAAGTATAGAAATTAGTTTTAATAGAATGGTATAATCATATATATATATATATAGAGAGAGAGAGAATAATGGAGAAAAGAGGCCATAGGAGGGAATTTCCTCTTATAGCGTCGAAAAAACACACTCTCCATCGTGTTTTCCGACGATCGGAATGCATCATCTTCATCGTTATCATCTAAGATGTGGGTACACCAAATTTCATGTGATTCTACAACATTTTCACCGTTGATTTAGCAATGTAAAAAATTCTATTGTCGGTAAACCATTAATTTTGAACCCACTAATTCAACGGTGAAAAAGTTGTAGAATCACATGAAATTTGGTGTACCCATATTTTAGATAATAACGATGAAGTTCATGCATTCCGATCGTCGGAAAACACGATGGAGGATGTGTTTTTTCGACGCCATAAGAAGAAATTCCCTCCTATGGCATCTTTCTCCATTATTCTCATATATATATATATATATATATATAATTTGAAAAAAAATAATTGGAATGTTAATATGAATTATTAATTATGAAGGCGTTTATTTGATTTGGGTATTTTATAAATCATTATACAATTATTTATATACAAGTTTAATGTTAAACTTGATTAATATTTCCTAATTGCGCATTAAACTAAGTTATTTGTTAAAACCACGTTTATGTATCATGATATGCAACATATCATATTGTAACACTTGTCCATATTTATAACAACGGCTTCATTTTTATTTGCTTTTAATTTGTTTTGTTTTAATTTGAGAAAAGAAAAAGAAAAGAATAAATAAAAGTGGAAGGGGACAAGGGAGCATGTTGGGGAGGAGGGGGAGAGAAGGTTCCATACTCTTCCATGTCTTATCTTCACCTCCTCATTCTTTTCATTTTCTTCATCATCTTTCTCTTCTTCATCTCCTCCATATTTCCTCAACTCCTCCACCATCTCACTCCCACCAAACAACATCATCAAAACTCCCCTAAAACCCTATACAAACTTCATAAATAATGTTTCTTGGCTCACTACAAGCACCATTGTGGGATCAAATTAGAACTTTGAGCACTTTGGTCATCTTAGAATTTTCTTGAGTTGCTCTTTGAAGGCAATCCTTTCACTTTTAGTTAAGTGTTTAAGTTTCCTAATCTCCTATTAGAGTTTAGAGTTAAACAAGTGTATGTTTAGTGACCTTGGAAAATTCTAGGATGATATTTAGTGGATGTTTTGAGTTGTGGAGATATAATTGAGGCTTAGTTAGTGACCACAAACCTATTAGTGATAGAATTCTTGACCAAACTTGAGTTTGGAAATCCCAAACATGAACTTGGAATTTTCCGATATCGGGTTTTGTTGAATTGTGATGATCAAATAGAATCTGGAATGACTCGAGAAGCTTGAAAAATAAATTGCATATACAGAGAGATATGCAGGCTATTTAGAAGCTACCCATGAGACCCGAGTCCCTGACTCCCTCACCTGGCCGCCAAAATAAACCTTTTGGCCGCAAATTGCGGCCTGACCATGGAGTTTAGGTTTGGTTCTTGGTCGATGGTTCAATATTTTGATAACTGTGCCAATCCAATGTGCAGAATATCCAAATTCACTTAGGGTAAAATCTGGGAATGTTTTTCTAAGTTGTTGATTTCGTTTTGCAACTTTTGTTAACTTAAGTTTTGGTATTTGAGTTTTGACTCGGTCGTTTGACGTTTATACGTCAACGTCGGGAGTTGTTGGTTAGTTTTGCATGTGTGGACCATAAGTTCTAACCTATGTACGTTTCGCTTGCCACGTCGGTTTTCAGATTTGATTTTGTTTACAATACGATATTTCTTGAATTGTAGGTACCTTCGTGTGGATTTCCGGGGCGACGAAGAAGTGCAAGGCGTTCATCGACTTCGGCTAGAGCGAGGATGGTAGGTGAGTAGATGTATATCTACGGGAGAAGTCAGGTGGATGATGTATAACACCCCCGCAACCGTAGTAATAGGGTACTTATATATAGTTATATATATTTCAATATTAGATATGTATACTTAGCTAATAGGGTCCTAGGAGACTATAGGCTGTAATAAGCGTACTCGTAGGAAGGTATACCCTTAGCTTTTATTTCTCTTAGCCTTGAGCCGTTGGTATATATATTGTCGCACACGCACACGCACACTTGGTATGATGTGTGTGTGTGTGGTTGGACACACACACACACACATACGTGTGAATTTGAGGATAATTTCGATATGGCATCACAAGATGAGGATATGACATGTTAGAATGATTTGAGTCGATATGATCGGACATGATGTCCCGAGGCTATGTTATGTGATATGAGATTGAAATGTCATGATATGATATGATATCTTATATGGACATTGGGCGATATATATTTATAACATGCGATGACATGTGACTAGATGAGATGATAGAATATACGTGATCATAGATCCGTACCCTTGATTTATGATATCGTACGGCGGATTATACCGTACGAGATATGATATACATAATGATTGACTCGCATTCTTGACTCGAGGATGCCGTACGACGGATTATACCGTATGTGATATGATATACATGATGATTGACCCGCACTCTTGACTCGAGAATGCCGTACGACGGATTATACATGTTCCCACCAAAATTTTGGCTCAAAACTTGCTCCATTATAAAATAATAACAATAAAATAAAAATAAAAATAAAGGGAAAGCTCCACATGCAAAGCATGTAGGGACTTGTTTCCCCCCAATAAGAGAGCGAGGCTCTGTTCAAAATTTGAACTGAGGCCGCGCCTCACGTGCAAAGCACGAGAGCGTCAGGAGCGCCAGCGCCAAAAGTAAAACACTCTGAGGTAGTGTCTCACATGCAAAGCACGAGAGCGCCAGCGCCAATAGCGCCAGCGCCAAGAGTTAAAATACTCTGAGGTAGCGCCTCACGTGCAGAGCACGAGAGCGCCAGCGCCAGAACTAAAAGTTCTCTACTCTTGGATCAAAGATCCAACAAAGATGATAAATCATCAATTTACAGAATTAAATTCTGTTAAGAAAATATTTCCCCAATCTTTCTAAACCAGAAAGATTGTGCTCTGTAAATCAGAGCACTGTTGGATCAAAGATCCAATGGTGATTAAAAATCACCAAGATACAGAATTAAATTCTGATTGAGGAAATACTACTCAAATCTTTCTAAATAAGAAAGATTGTACTCTGTAAATCAGAGCACCGTTGGATCAATGATCCAGTGGTGATTAAAAATCACCTAGATACAGAATAAGCTCTGTATGGGAAAATATTTTCCCAATCTTATTAAAAACAAGAAAAATGTCTTCAGTAAAACAGAAGTTCTTGGATCAAAGATCCGACGGTGGATAAATTCCCCAAATCAATTAAGAGATCTCTCAATAAGAGATTTCCTCAACTAAGTCAACAAACCAGCCTTCACTATATAAAAGCCCCAAGACTTCAAGTCTTACAGAAAAAAAAACCTCCCCATAAGTTTCAAATCAAAAGAAGAAACACAGAGGAACCTCCCCATAAGTTTCAAATTGAAAGAAGAAGTACAGAGGAACCCCCCATAAACATCAAACTTCAAAGACGAGAGCAATTTCTTCTCAAGGTAAATAAAAAAGAGAGATCACGGCATCTCCTCCATTTTAAGAGTTTAACTCTCATATTAGAAGAACTTAGTTCTTTTTCCAGATCTCAGATCTATAAGACAAAGTCTTTCATAAGTGAGAATATAATTCTCTGAGAATTGAATTGAACAGAACAGAAAACCCAGTGCCTGAGAGTTTAACTCTCACATCAGAAGAACTTAGTTCTTTTTCCAGATCTCAGATCTATAAGACAAAGTCTTTCACAAGTGAGAATATAATTCTCTGAGAATTGAATTAAGCAAGACAGAAAATCCAGTGCTTAGCACTTAAAGTCTGGCGTTCAGCGCCGAGCATTCCACGTGCTCCTCACATGAGCGCTATTTTATAAGAAGTGCTTAGCACTTAAAGTCTGGCGCTCAGCGCCGAGCGCTCCACGTGCTCCTTACGAGAGCGCTATTTTATAAGAAGCGCTTAGCACTTAAAGTCTGGCGCTCAGCGCCGAGCGTTCCACGTGCTCCTCACGTGGGCGCTATTTTATAAGAAGCGCTTAGCACTCTAAGTCTGGCGCTCCACGTGCTTCTCACGTGGCCGCTATTTTATAAAAGTGCTTAGCACTCAGTGGCTGGCGCTAAGCGCCAAGCGCTCCACGTGCTCCTCACATGGGCGCTGATAAAATAAAGAGCGCTCTGTAAGAAGAGCCTAGCGCCATAAAGAGTGTTCAACACTCATAACAAAAAAAAACACAAAACAAAAGGAAAGTGGGAAAAGCAAAGCACGGTGTGAGTGTCAGTACTCACATAAATGTTTAGCATTAGGTGCACAGAGAAAGGACTGTGTCCTAATAAGTGTCTAACACTTTATTGAAATAGGAAATGACAGAAACTCTGTGGGCTGAGCCCAAGTTAGCCAAATCCCTAATCAACCGAGCCCATATGCTCTTTATTTTTCCAAACCGGTCTTAGTCCCAAACAAGACCACCGATCTTTTGACAAATATCCATTGGTTCGAGGGTACATCTCTTCATACCTCTGATATATGTCGTTGTAATTCTTTAACGTCGTCAGAGAGATGGAGGGTCCCAATAACCAATAACTTTTGGTGCATCCCTAAACTGTTAAACCAAAACCCTACAGACTATGATATCTTTAAACAACAGACTATGATGTCTTTAAACACAGACTATGATGTCTTTAAACCCCACAGACTATGATGTCTTTAAACACAGACTATGATGTCTTTAAACCCCACAGACTATGATGTCTTTAAACAACAGACTATGATGTCTTTAAACACAGACTATGAAGTCTTTAAACAACAGATGATGTCTTTAAACAACAGACTATGATGTCTTTAAACACAGACTATGAAGTCTTTAAACAACAGACTATGATATCTTTAAACACGGACTATGATGTCTTTAAACATAGACTATGATGTCCTTAAACCCAATGGACTATAATGTCCCTAAACTAAAACGATTGAGCCCAAATTCTCTTTCGTTGGATCTAAACGATCCTAAAATCCTGTTGAGTAGATCTTAGTATAAAATTAGACTAACGTATCCTTAACAAACATTTAAGTTGATCTTAATCTCAAACGAGGTTAACGAGCCTTAAATCAACCAAACCCAAATCTAAAAAAATACGGATTTGGACTAATCCCCGTCCTACGGGCGACAACATAAATTAGTCCCCGTATACAATCCACGGGCAACCTAAAACAAAACAAACACACACGACACGAAGTGAACATCTGGAGTAGGAGAAAATGGTTATCGCTATGCGGTAACGTAATTAACTGCAGGGGCTTGCGCCTGCAGGGAAGAGCGTCCTCACAATCAAAAACCCTTCGTAAACGAAGGGGAATCTGACGAAGTCTGCTATATCGGCCGTATCTGTCTAAACCTCCGATACATGGTGCCATAAATCAACTTGGTATCTTCGAAGAGATAGACAGATAAAACCTAAATAGCATCTGCCCCCAAAATTCAGGCCAGACATCCCAACGTCCCGGTCGCGTCTTTCGGCGGTAAACAATACCGTATGTGATATGATATACCCGATGATTGATCCGTACTCTTGACTCGAGGATACCGTACCATGGATTATATCGTACGTGATACTATGAGGCTGGATCACCGACTGATAGATGTATCGATTGTCTCCTAGTCACTTACGTAGACATTATGATATAATTAGAGCCATACCTATTTTCAAAACTAACGAATCGTTATGCATTTTTAAAAAGACAACTCCAAGGGACGATATGGATTTTCAAATGGTATCTTTTTCTCAAAACACCGTAGCCCCTACTTTTCTGAAAACAACGATTCGTACTATTTTAAAAACTATAACTGTATGGTTTATATGTAGCTATGTATTTTATACTGTTGAGTTTACTTTTTCAACTATGCTCGTATTATTTTCTTTTTGCGTTTTACATACATGTCCTTTTCCTCATCTTATATGACCTCGTCTGTTAGGACACATGCACCATTCCCGATGATATGCATGTTGCATGTACACATATTCGCCGGCTCACACACTCATCATTGGTAATTTCTATGCCACGTACACATTAGAAATAGCTACTTCATCGTATAATCTAACGACTTGTAGCTTTTTAGCATTTCTTAGTACTCTTTACCGTACATACTAGTTTAGATATTGCATTTCTACCTAGTTAGATGCCACGTTCATATATATACATACTGGTTATGCACTATAGATTGGTTCTGTGCCAGTACTCATTGTTTGGCTCATGTTTATGAGATTTCGGTTTTTATGAGATTTCTAGATTTGAGAAACCGCAGATACATTTTGAAAACTTATGATTGTTTTTTTATAAAAAAAATGCAGTTTCTTTTGACATGATGTGTGATGTCCGCCATGAATTTTCTCGGTTCTGAGCTATGTGTATACCCGATTTGAGGAGAGAGGAGGCACCGTCTGTGGGTACATGGTGGACCCGGTACGGTACCCGATTCTCTTCCCATGGTTGAAAAATATGTAACTTGAACATCAAAAGTTTTAGTCAAGATAATTCGACACCACCGATCATTTACTCTCTTAAAAGGCCATTTTTCTAGTCTGGAAGATCCATTGAAAACCTAACACAATCTAAAACAAAACCCTTTTCGATCTCACCATAAGTTGGTGATATACACAAGTTGACGTGATTTTACAATCTAAAAATATGTTAAAATACTGCTGCTGATTTTCATAATTTTACTAATTTTTACAATTGTTCTAAGGCAACCAACAAATAGAAACAATCGGATATTTCCGCTCCAAAAAATGAGGGTCTGATACCAATCCCGATCCCAAGGTTCTCGCTTATGCACTTGAAGTAGCGAGGGGATCAGCATCTCCGACAGCTAAGCGAATGATTAATAAGAGGAGACTCATTCAACAACCTAAGATAACTGAGTCAGGATTGCGATAATTTCAAAAGTCTTGACTAATCAACAGAGAAGAAAGACTACGAGACATCCAAGTCTTTGGATGACCGAGAGCATGTCAAAATGACCCTTCATTAATCATCAAGTGCATATATAAATAACAAGTTTGTCGACTAAGTTGGTCCACACATCAAGAAGAAGAATCTAATAAGTTCCCTGGCTATCCTATTATGGTTGTTTTGCAATATGAAATCTTCTGTGTTCTGTTGGAGAATCAAATTTGAGAATTCAAAAACATATATATTCTGCAGCAATTCCGATCAACACTAAGTGGACGGATTTAATTGCATAAATGAATAGCCTAAGGCAATCTAATCACGTTTATACTACAAATTTGCCCAATTAGACATAAACTCTAATTAATTCTAAAATTATGGAGATATCCAAATTATTAAAATAGTTTACGGTGTTTACCTCACTATATCGTGTCTTCGGTGAAGAAAGAACTGCTGGCAAGCCATCACATTGGTGCATTTCATCGAACATCTGCAATGTGTCCAGAAATCAGCAACAAGTGCATCCAAACATAAAGAAGACCATGTTTTGGTCAATGATTAGAGATAAAGAACACAGATATACACGCACCATTTCATTGTTCACAGGACATAAAATCTGTGATTTCGTCACTGTAGCTGTAAAAGGAAGAAAGACGTAAGAAGAGGGAAAATTTTAAGTGTGATGCCTATTAGTTTTGGCCATGGCATGAATAAGAGATCCTTATAATAAAAGAAATAAAAAGCTAATCCTAATATGAAACTTTACTTGGTTGATAACCGAAAGACCACTTTCGTATTTTCATTCTCATGAGCAGCAGGCTCTGATACCAAGTCAATCCTAAATTGAACTTTTACAGGGTTAATAATTGATAGGCTAAATTGCAGGAAACCCTTCCAATCTATCCGATTAGCATGGAACCCACCTCCATTAAAAATTTGTACCTCTCATGCAAATTGAGAATCCAATCCTCAGACAAAGATATTACTGAATGCCAGATGGATCGGCAACATGAGCTCTGAAGGCTTATAGCGATTAAAAGATCGGTGAAAATTATTGTGTGGTATACAAGTGGCTAGCTGGGGATAAGTGGAGGCAAACACAAACTGAATGGTGAAGAAAACAAGGAACGGAAAATCCATTGATTGAAGTATGAGATCACTAGAGAGGGAAAGAGAGAAGAGGGAGAGCCTACTGCATGAAGTTTGAGTTTTATTTTATAACCCAACGTGCGGTACATGTCTACGGTTGTAACATTAATTGACCGATAGCTAATTGAAGAGAAGAACTCAAGTCAAATGACAGGCAAAGAATTTAGGAAGAAAAAATATCGAGGGTCTCGTTCTGATTCTAACCATAAGACACTTCCTCAGTAATGATGATTATAGAGCCAACTAGCCTCAAAGGATTAATCCAGTTTACCTCACTGTGTTGTGTCATTGGCGAAGAAGGAATTGATGGCAAACTATCGTATTGGCACATTTCATCGAACATCTGCAATGCATGGAAGAATCAACAACAAATGTTATGAGATTATATTATAATCCATAAAGATCATGTTTTGATCAATGATGAGAGATGATGCCAAATTCATCGTTTCCGATACTTTCTATTCTGCGATTTTCATGATAGTAGTTGCAAATTGAAGAATGGTAATTTTGACCCATGGTATGCATTAGAGATCCCTTTAAGACACAAATCAAGCAAATTATTTTTTGGTCTTTTTTGAAATATCGAATTTTCCAGTCATATGAACAATGGGCTCCTTTCTTATTACGCCAGATCCTAAAATATTACTGCGCCAGAAACAATTTTGAAACTAGAAGGCTAAATTGCGTGAAAGCCCTCACTTTGTCTCGCACATCACAATGGGCTCCTTTGTTTCTTTTTTGGGAAATTTGGTTATTTCTTTGTACAACCCCCAAACCTTTCATGCTCCCAATACGAACCCCCCAAACTACAAGTTTTCAGATAAGGCCCTCAAATCTTTTCTCTCATCTCCTCTATCACTTAAATAATGGTTGATTAACCTGTTAAATACGTTAGTCTACCCTTCCCCTCTTCATATATTTGGTCCTCTTTTAGAAGAACAATCATTTATTATCTATGGAGACGACTCGAGAAAAGGATCATGAGGCCCATGATTGTTACTTTGCGGACTTTTAATAAGTATGTGGTTGCATGAGAATGGTTTTGGAATTTGAAAAGAAGAGAAGAATGATGTTAATTGAGGATGGGAAAAAAAGACGAATAAGATTGGGATAACTTCGTCTTCTTTTTTCCTCGTATCTACATTACATCCCTTGGAGTTATATTGTGTACGCAATTATTTTCTTATATACCCATAATATCCTTCCCTCGCACACCAGTTCAACTTAAAAGAAAAAAGAACCACAAAAAACAGCATGTCAATAAATAAATAAGTAAACAACCCAAAACCAAATAGATCCATGGATAAGATATTTTTGGAAAAAGTTATCAATGATCATGGATGGATCAAAAGAATTTGAGGGCCCGGAGAGATGTGATGATGGAGATGGCGGATGAGACCAACATCGGCACTTAGATATGATGTCATTGATCTAGAAATTTTAGCTTTTTTCTTTTAGAGTTAAGGTGGTGGATTGAATTTATTCTGATAATTATAGGATTTTTTTTCTTAAATGCAAGAAAGGAGACATAAAAAAATGATGGGTTAAGAGAATTTTGGAGGCTAGATGAAATTTCGGCTTTAGATCCAACCTTTTTTGTTGTTTACATTTTGGTTTTCTTTGTGAGTTTTTATATTTGTCATTCTTATGTGGGTGTATGAAACCCAATACCTGTATCATTTGATGCAAATTATTTGCTACCGGTTGCATATATATGGATGAATTTAACCAATACTGCGTTAACCTAGCAAAATATTGTTAAATGTAGCAAATTAATTATGCCAGGACATACACTGATGTATAAAGATAAATAGACCGTATGCAAGAGAATACAAACAACAGAGAACTTTTTTTAAACTGGCTCATATGAGCCTGACCCATGTACACAATACACCCATGCACGCGACACGCGCATCCGGGGGACCCACAAATTTGCCTCCCGCTTCCTCTCATGGGGATCAAACTCTGCACGCTCCTAGAAGGAAATGTTCATACCAACTGAGCTATTGCTAATCGGTATGGAGGAGTAAAACAAAGGAATCGGCTCTTTGGCTAGTTCCTTGGACCCAAAGATCCAAGTCTTTAGCCTTTGAGTCCTAAGCCCTTGAACACATTTATCCATTTTCTGACCCTTTTTTTGGGTAAATTGTCACAAAAAAAAAAACCAGCATTTATTTCTATTGTCAAAAAACTCGGTCTCGAAAAGTTTGTCAAAAACCAACTAAAAAGGTTTTTAGTTGTCAAGAAACCCCTTACCAGTGATATCTAGTGGTGGCTTGCTATTTCAACTTTCCTGCAATATCTAAACAATTGCCAGCGATATATCTAAATAGTTGCATGTGATATCTAAATCATTTTCTGCGATAACTAAATAGTTTGTATCAATTAGTTAGTGTAATACCCTAATTCATTTATACCAGTTCTAATTCAAGTATTTCTTTATTTATGGTATTTTCCTGATTTACTGTGTTTTTTGTGTGAATAGTGTTTTGACATCTGTATTTGCATCTGACCCGACCCACATACTTGAAACCTGTCTTGATTCATATTTATGATTTATCCTGACTTGTTGCGTGGACTCGTGCACTTCCATATTTACATACTGCATATTGGCATTTATCTGGCATCTGCATTTTTAAATATAACATTTAAACTCACATAAAATATTTTAAAAATACATTGCATGGCCTGCATGATACCCTTGACCAAGTGGTAGCATCCGCTCATCTTGTTCTCGTCCCGTTCAGTGAAACGGACTTGTTTGGATGGCTACGTGCACGTACGTGCATCCGTTCTTGGGGTATGCATATTCGTTACCCGGATATCCAATTTTGGTTTTGCTTGACACGTATATTTTCCGTATTTTAAAACTGGATTTTTAGATTCGACCTGAGTGCATTTTGGAGTAAATTTGTATTTGCCAAAATATCAAATTTTATTAATATTATATTTTAAATATTTTAACAGTTTAAAATTTAATTAACTAAAATATATTTTTAAAATTTAAAATCCTAGCTAAAAACAAAACTATCTCTCATCTCGCTCTCTCTCCTCTCGCTGGTTCTTTCTCTCTCTTTTTGTTTCTCTCTCTCTCTCTCTCTTTCTTTCTTTCTCTTTCTGTCTTTCTCTCCCCCCCCCCTCTTTCTCAGTCCTCTCGCATACACTGTTCCCCGAGGGATCCCTTCACCTTCCTTCTTCTACTATCGATGCAAAACCTGGCTCTGATACCAACTAAACCATGTCACGCCCCGCTTCCCAAAATACGGAATACGAGGGGTAGATAAGGCCAGCCATGCTCCTACGGTCAAGGAAACGTCTTGCCGTAGTCAAACTTCGGCTTCTAGTTTTTCATGGTAAACAGTAAATGATGCGCAGGTAATGAGAAATGCAGTAACTGAAAGGAACAATGTAAAGACCGACCTGAAGTGGAACAAACGAATGTAACTCGGAATGGCAAGTCAAGAAGTCTGTGATGCACTGGTCCAGGCTAAATCTTCTCCTCACACTGAGCATGCATACTCAGGTCGTCAGAGCAACACAATAGCAATATAATATATATAAAATCAAGTGACAGTTCTAACAGTGGTAATAGATATGAATAACAGTAAATCAATGACAGCATGAATATGAATGTGCAGTAATCGATGCAGCGGAGCAGTAAAGTAGTAGAACGCTATGTCATGAATGTCAACACAGTATATAAGGTATATAAATGCCAGTATCTCTATCAGTCTCTAAGTCTCACTGTACAGGTCACTAAGCTTATCGTCAGTCCAAGTGTGAGAGTCAACCACTCGCGAGTGTCCTCCACCCAAGGGTAGAACCCAAGGGCAAGGGACCATGGGCCCAACATGTAACATGTATATCACGGTGTATATCACATACCCTGTAAATCTCCATATATCTCCCTAAATATATAAGCCGGCATGGGACTCCCGAGATTCTGTTGAACTCACACTTAAACAACCCCACACCCCGTGGTCTACATCAAACGCTAACCATAACCCTAAATACTAATCGATTCGTGACAAGTCTGCGCGAGAACTGGAGGCAAGACCTCCATCAAGCACGTCCCGACTAATACCTAAGATATATGGCAGTGTCTGGTGCCTTATCTGTGACACCCGTGCAAGCGCTTCCATAAGTGTCCTATACCACTTATAGTCACACGTACACGCATGCCACAGACGTCGACAATGCAATAGAATAATAGGGTCACTGATTGTGTACAAGTACGTATCACTTTCACTTATTCACGAATACACGAACACTGATGTATTTGCCACAATCATCACTAAAATCTAACACTGGGTAAATGCACGATGTCACTAGGTTATCACTGCAATGATATGGGTATGATATGATACGTAAACAGTATATGAAGCATGATTAAGGTGTCATAAAAATGGTGTTCTATCACTTGCACGATTTATCATGAAACGTACGTATATAGTTCAGTGAAACGATAAACATGTAATAATTAGCATGTTCCGTTATCTATCCATCTAATTTAGTTCCAAGTCAATCGGGTTCCAGGACCATTAGTTATAACCATTTCATTTTAAGCGCTCGCGGCTGGAAATCCGGTTTCAGAATCAGAAATCCATTTCGCAACGCATTTTAATCCCAGTTGGGATCAGATTTTAGCGACCCTACAGTTGGATGAAATCTAGGGTTTTCAGTAAGGTTTTCAACACAATAGACGGATCGTCAATCGCATCTGCACGTCGGGAGTTTTACACTGTTTAACACTAATATGTCAGTTCTGATTCTGCTGGGACTGTTATGCGTCCCGATCCATTAAATTACAGATTAAATATCAAACGGTAACGAAACAGAATGAAAACAGTTGTGTTGTCTAGATAACAGATTTACCTACAATATACAGCAGAGTTCCACAATTTACGAGTTCAGGAAATCCTGTGGTACCTATTACGGAACAGAAAGCAACAACTGGAGTCGCTCTGGACTGCAGTCCAGAGTCGCACTCCGATCCAATTATCGTCACGGTTTAAGTACAGGAATGTCAGGAAACCAGTATAGGATTAAATTTCGTCGAGTTGGATTCGATTTGAGACCTCGAACACACCATTCTAGTGTGTATATAATTTATGGTGAATTTAACGGTTTTCAGGTACAATAAAAGTACAGTTTTACGATTAAACTTGGGGGTAGTTGTTTTAGTCGTTAATGGTTATATTTTCCAACGAAACTTGCACAAGTTATACATCACAACAAGGGCCAAAGTAATTAATCCCGTTCCGTCAATTTAGAAAAGTATTTTCTTTGGGAACACGCGTCGAACAGGTATGGCACATAATTGATCTAAACTTGCAACTTTATAATATATGTAATTAAAGATCGTAACTTAGGTAATAGCATGTAAGCAAGTAAAATACTTGCCTGAAGGCGTCTAGGCGATGCACGGCAGTGGTAATGGCACAAACGCGCGACGAGCTAGCACCGCGACGGCTGCGGCTTCGAGTGAGCTCGGGTCTGTTCTCGGCCAGTGGGGGCTCGGGGCGTCGTCGGGGTGTCTGCGGTGGTCGCAGCTCCTGATGGTGGGCTACCGTGGGTTGGGTGAGAAGAGAAAAATGGCGAGGTTTAGAGAGGGGGAGTGGGAGTGCTAGAGAGAGAGAGAGGGAGAAGAATTTAGAGATAGAGAAAGAAAGCAGAGATAGAGGGAGCTAGGAGAGGGAGAGAAAGAGAGAGCCAGAGAGTGAGAAAGAGAGATCAGGAGTGAGATTTGGAGAGATATATATATAGAGAGAGAGTTCTAGAGAGAGAGAGTGAGAAGGGAGAGAAACAGAGAGATTGAGAGTTGCAGAGGGAGAGACAGGGAATTGAGAGAGGGGAGATCGGGAGTGAAGGAGAGAGAGTGTAACTGAGATTGAGAGAGGGAGACAAAGAGAGATGATGGCGATGGTGATGATGATGATGACGGAGTTCCGGGGCGCCGACGATGAGGCGAGAAGCTCACCGACGTCGACAGCGGCGGCGGTCGAGCTCGGGAGTAAAGGGTCGGGTGTGCAGGGGTGCTCGGCAGGGGCTCGGGTCGACGAGGCTGGAGTCGTAGAGGAGTCGTGTAGGTGGGGGAGTAGTGAGCGAGGGTTGTCGAGGGTCGTCGCCGGCGGCGAAGTGAAGGAAGAAGACGGTGGTCGGTAAGTTTTGAGAGGGAGAGATATACGAGGGATAAGTTTGAAATGGCCGAGAAGAGATGAGAGTGTGAGGAGGAGGATGGTGAGAGGGATGACAACGTTGAAGGTTAAGGTGGTCGTCCTTGTCGTCGGCAGGGATTCGAGGAGGTGTTGCGGGTTTCCTCGAGCGTTCGTGCTCAGCAGAGAAGGAGGGAGAAGTGGAGACGAGGATGAGAGGGGAAGAGAGAAGTGAGCCATTGAGGGAGCGGGTCACGGGGAAAACGCGGGCGTCGTGGGTGTAACGTCGCGAGGGCGGGGGCGACGGCGGAGGAAACGGATCTCGCGCGCTGGAATGAAGGAGATAGCCGTTGGTGAAGGAGATGAATAGGAACGGGTCGGGTTGGAGAAGCGGGCGCGGTGTGGCTTGGAGAGGGGACGCGGGCTTGGTGGGCTAGGCTGGCAGAAATAATTGAAGAGAAAGGAAATTTTAAATAGAGAATTTAATGGAGTGGGCTGGCTCGGTGGGCTGGGGGTTTAAAGAATTTATAATAAGGTGAAATTAAAGTTCTGGGCTTGGAATTTGGGCTGTGGAATAATTTAGGAATATAAGAATTTAAGCTTTGGGTTAGGATTTGGGCTTATATTTAAAATATAAGGGATAAGGAAAATAATAGGGTTTGGGTTTTTATTGGTACAAGAAAATAGGGTTTTGAAGAATTAAATTTCTAAATAAAATAAATGAAATTATAATTAAAATAAATAGAATTCTAAAGTACAAAATACAAAATTTTGTATAAAAGAGGCTGGGTATTACATCATACCACCCTTACAAAAATTTCGTCCTCGAAATTTAAAGGAAACAACAAGCTATAAAATAATAAGCGAAGAGTTATCATATCGAACACTAATACATGCGGATTTACTTAAAATGGTTAGACAAAATCTGAAGGTACTTATATATATGTAAGAACCATATACGAAAGATAGATCTAATAAGTATAATGCAGGAACACTGTAAGAGCAACTACAAGTATACGAGAATATAGGTAACAATAACGAACAATAATAATCAAAGTGTGTTCGATAAAAGTCGAAACTCAAATATGCATATCTAAGCCTATCAAAAGCAAGCAGAAGGTAAGTGTAAGGTTCAACCATTTATAATAGTAATCATAGGCACAAAACCCAAAAATAAAGTAACGACAATAAAGCGGTGAAAATCAGTCGGTAGGTTAAAACATTTTAAGATAATGTATCGATACAATAGGTTTAAAATAATTTAGAAAACTTGTATAGTGAAATTAAGAAACATGGACCAAAGTATGCACGGTATATGGTTGCGCTACTGAAACAAAATATAAGGATAATAGTAGTGTTTTTAAAATACATAAAACTGAGTAGTCAATAATACGCACTCTTTTGACAAATACAAGATAGTGAAAACCAATTTCCGAATAATAAGGTCCCAAATTAAATATAGAGTAAAAAGAAACACCGAAAATATATAGGGCTGGTTAGGGCAGGGATTACAAGGACGTGTGGATCATTCAAAGGTTGGATTATGGCGGCTTTAGGCTGAAGATCGAGGAGATTGAGATCCGGTCAGCCCAGGATGTAAGGGTGAACAACAAATGACTACAAGGGAAGAAGTATGGGGAGGATAACGGTCGGTATATCCTATGAATCAAAAATTTGAAGGGTTAGCTAACTCAGAAATTCATAAGAAATTTCCTCCTCCCAGAAGGATCTCAATCGAGGCACAGACGAAGGATAACGGTGGCTCATTCCAAGGATCAGGGTGCGGTACTTTCTAATCGAAACGAGAGTGAAAACTATACAATGAGTAGGGATGGACAGTCAGGGAACTCAGCAGAAAAATAAATGGATATGGCAATGCACAAGTATCAAGCGAACCAATGATCAAAAGGTTTACGAATTCAGAAGATTTATTTCATCCAAGGAAATTTGAAACAAGGCATTCTCAAAGGCGAAAGTGGCCCTAAACTATACACAGTTTTTATTTGGCCGGAAAGACAACATCAAAAGAAATCCTGTCAGTCGCGGTTGTGGAGATTCAGCAGGTTGCGGTAGGCTCGCGCACTCAGGTAGGGGTGTCCATTCCCATATCGCCTTGCAGGGATCGCCATTGGGAGTTCTTCCACAACAGGGTCTTGATCTTCTGGTTCTTCTTCCTCGGATGGAGCTTCTTCATCGAGGTCCGATTCCATGCGATTCTCTTCTTCTGGATTTTCTTCCACGGGATTTTCCTCCATTGGATTTTCTTCTATCGGATCTTCCTCGGGATCATCCTCTATCGGGTTCTCTTCCGGATCTTCTTCTTCTTCGTCGGAATCGCTTATCATGTCAAACTCTGGGGCGGCTACTCCTTCGTCCTCTGAATCATTGTTTCCGAAGTTGACCTGGGGACCGTTGACCTCATCATCGGAACTCGTCAGTGTGTGATCTAAGGAAACGCATGACTGTGCATTCTCGTCTAGATGCGGCGCTGCTCCGGGGTGGGCCATGGCCTGAAAAGAAGAGTCATGATTAGACAATGGAATACCTCAAGAGAATATCTAAGTATACGAAGTATAGAAAGATATTCAGTGGCAGGAACTGAAAGATCAGGATTAAAATACTGTGATAATGAATAGTATAAATAAGGAAAAAGCAAGAGAATAATACTTATATGACGATTCAAAGTGTTATTGCATTCAACTAAAAATTCAACGGATACAAGATTTCAAATGGAAAGAAATATTCATAAGAGGATGACAACATTATTACTGGAAGTAGAAAACATGAAAATTCTTCTTTGACTACTAGAACGTTGCACTCTCGTCGCGTGAGTTGAATTCTGCGCTGGGTCCGCCTTATCCTCGATATTTGAACTGCGCAATAATCCTCACTTGACAGCAGTGGAGAGTGTAGACGAGTCTCCTCCCTGTAGTTCTTTCCTTTCTGGGCAGCCGTTGATGAGATGTTTGTTGGACCCGCATATCAGACATTTCCCTTGGGCGCGGCGACAATCCCTCTGAAGATGTCCTGGCCTTTTACAATACCCACAACATGGGGTCTTCTGCTGCTTCTGTCGCGGGGAAACAAATTGGCGTTTCATCTTCTTCTCTTTTCCTCGTCTAACGGGGATCCCTTTATGATTGGAGACTTCCGCTGGTGCCTGATTCATCTGTCTTCTCAGTCCTTCAGCCAACAAGTCGTTTGTTCGCTCCTGGGCTTCCTTTAGACCTTGCAGTACACTCAGAATCTCAATGGTCTGATTCTTGGGAGCGGATAAAGATGAAGAGTCGTTGGAAGACATGATCCTGAGACAACGATTTTGAGGATGATATAAGTCACACGCTATACGAATCAAGATATAATATGGATAGGACAAAGATTCAAGAATATTAGAGATGATGAATTTATTACAAGTGGAGAATCAACTGTATGACTTTAAGTCACTTGAATAGAGCACGGTAGTGCAATTTCAACCACGTAACCTTGTCAAGTCACTCGAAGCCATGGCGAATGGATAGCTGAATACACGATGTGAATATGGATCAAGAATGACAGTTTACAACCTAGACCGAAGAATATCTTAGATTGCCAAATAATACACAGAAAACTGTAATCCCAATCGATGCAAAACCTGGCTCTGATACCAACTAAACCATGTCACGCCCCGCTTCCCAAAATACGGAATACGAGGGGTAGACAAGGCCAGCTATGCTTCTACGGTCAAGGAAATGTCCTGCCGTAGTCACACTTCGGCTTCTAGTTTTTCATGGTAAACAGTAAATGATGCGCAGGTAATAAGAAATGCAGTAACTGAAAGGAACAATGTAAAGACTGACCTGAAGTGGAACAAACGAATGTAACTCGGAATGGCAAGTCAAGAAGTCTGTGATGCACTGGTCCAGGCTAAATCTTCTCCTCACACTGAGCATGCATACTCAGGTCGTCAGAGCGACACAATAGCAATATAATATATATAAAATCAAGTGACAGTTCTAACAGTGGTAATATATATGAATAACAGTAAATCAATGACAGCATGAATATGAATGTGCAGTAATCGATGCAGCGGAGCAGTAAAGTAGTAGAACGCTATGTCATGAATGTCAACACAGTATATAAGGTATATAAATGCCCGTATCTCTATCAGTCTCTAAGTCTCACTGTACAGGTCACTAAGCCTATCGTTAGTCCAAGTGTGAGAGTCAACCACTCGCGAGTGTCCTCCACCCAAGGGTAGAACCCAAGGGCAAGGGACCACGGGCCCAACATGTAACATGTATATCACGGTGTATATCACATACCCTGTAAATCTCCATATATCTCCCTAAATATATAAGCCGGCATGGGACTCCCGAGATTCTGTTGAACTCACACTTAAACTACCCCACACCCCGTGGTCTACATCAAACGCTAACCATAACCCTAAATACTAATCGATCCGTGACAAGTCTGCGCGAGAACTGGAGGCAAGACCTCCATCAAGCACGTCCCGACTAATACCTAAGATATATGGTAGTGTCTGGTGCCTTATCTGTGACACCAGTGCAAGCGCTTCCATAAGTGTCCCATACCACTTATAGTCATACGTACACGCATGCCACAGACGTCGACAATGCAATAGAATAATAGGGTCACTGATTGTGTACAAGTACGTATCACTTTCACTTATTCACGAATACACGAACACTGATGTACTTGCCACAATCATCACTAAAATCTAACACTGGGTAAATGTACGATGTCACTAGGTTATCACTGCAATGATATGGATATGATATGATACGTAAACAGTATATGAAGCATGATTAAGGTGTCATAAAAATGGTGTTCTATCACTTGCACGATTTATCATGAAACGTACGTATATAGTTCAGTGAAACGATAAACAGGTAATAATTAGTATGTTCCGTTATCTATCCATCTAATTTAGTTCCAAGTCAATCGGGTTCCAGGACCATTAGTTATAACCATTTCATTTTAAGCGCTCGCGGCTGGAAATCCGATTTCAGAATCAGAAATCCATTTCGCAACGCATTTTAATCCCAGTTGGGATCAGATTTTAGCAACCCTACAGTTGGATGAAATCTAGGGTTTTCAGTAAGGTTTTCAACACAATAGACAGATCGTCAATCGCATCTGCACGTCGGGAGTTTTACACTGTTTAACACTAATATGTCAGTTCTGATTCTGCTGGGACTGTTATGCGTCCCGATCCATTAAATTACAGATTAAATATCAAACGGTAACGAAAAAGAATGAAAATAATTGTGTTGTCTAGATAACAGATTTACCTACAATATACAGTGGTTTTCCGCAATTTACGAGTTCAGTAAATCCTGTGGTACCTATTACGGAACAGCAAGCAACAACTGGAGTCGCTCTGGACTGCAGTCCAGAGTCGCACTCCGATCCAATTATCGTCACGGTTTAAGTACAGGAATGTCAGGAAACCAGTATAGGGTTAAAGTTCGTCGAGTTGGATTCAATTTGAGCCCTCGAACACACCATTCTAGTGTGTATATAATTTATGGTGAATTTAACGGTTTTCAGGTACAATAAAAGTACCGTTTTACGATTAAACTTGGGGGTAGTTGTTTTAGTCGTTAATGGTTATATTTTCCAACGAAACTTGCACAAGTTATACATCACAGCAAGGGCCAAAGTAATTAATCCCATTCCTTCAATTTAGAAAAGTATTTTCTTTGGGAACACGCGTCGAACAGGTATGGCACATAATTGATCTAAACTTGCAACTTTATAATATATGTAATTAAAGATCGTAACTTAGGTAATAGCATGTAAGCAAGTAAAATACTTTCCTGGAGGCGTCTAGGCGATGCACGGCAGTGGTAATGTCACAAACGCGCGACGAGCTAGCACCGCGACGGCTGCGGCTTCGAGTGAGCTCGGGTCTGTTCTCGGCCAGTGGGGGCTCGGGGCGTCGTCGGGGTGTCTGCGGTGGTCGCAGCTCCTGATGGTGGGCTACCGTGGGTTGGGTGAGAAGAGAAAAATGGTGAGGTTTAGAGAGGGGGAGTGGGAGTGCTAGAAAGAGAGAGAGAGAGGGGGGGAGAAGAATTTAGAGATAGAGAAAGAAAGCAGAGATAGAGGGAGCTAGGAGAGGGAGAGAAAGAGAGAGCCAGAGAGTGAGAAAGAGAGATCAGGAGTGAGATTTGGAGAGATATATATATAGAGAGAGGGTTGTAGAGAGAGAGAGTGAGAAGGGAGAGAAACAAAGAGATTGAGAGTTGCAGAGGGAGAGACAGGGAATTGAGAGAGGGGAGATCGGGAGTGAAGGAGAGAGAGTGTAACTGAGATTGAGAGAGGGAGACAAAGAGAGATGATGGCGATGGTGATGATGATGATGACGGAGTTCCGGGGCGCCGACGATGAGGCGAGAAGCTCACCGACGTCGACAGCGGCGGCGGTCAAGCTCGGGAGTAAAGGGTCGGGTGTGCAGGGGTGCTCGGCAGGGGCTCGGGTCGATGAGGGTGGAGTCGTAGAGGAGTCGTGTAGGTGGGGGAGTAGTGAGCGAGGGTTGTCGAGGGTCGTCGCCGGCGGCGAAGTGAAGGAAGAAGACGGTGCTCGGTAAGTTTTGAGAGGGAGAGATATACGAGGGATAAGTTTGAAATGGCCGAGAAGAGATGAGAGTGTGAGGAGGAGGATGGTGAGAGGGATGACGACGTTGAAGGTTAAGGTGGTCGTCCTCGTCGTCGGCAGGGATTCGAGGAGGTGTTGCGGGTTTCCTCGAGCGTTCGTGCTCAGCAGAGAAGGAGGGAGAAGTGGAGACGAGGATGAGAGGGGAAGAGAGAAGTGAGCCATTGAGGGAGCGGGTCGCGGGGAAAACGCGCGCGTCGTGGGTGTAACATCGCGAGGGCGGGGGCGACGGCGGAGGAAACGGATCTCGCGCGCGGGAATGAAGGAGATAGCCGTTGGGGAAGGAGATGAATAGAAACGGGTCGGGTTGGAGATGCGGGCGCGGTGCGGCTTGGAGAGGGGACGCGAGCTTGGTGGGCTAGGCTGGCAGAAATAATTGAAGAGAAAGGAAATTTTAAATAGAGAATTTAATGGAGTGGGCTGGCTCGGTGGGCTGGGGGTTTAAAGAATTTATAATAAGGTGAAATTAAAGTTCTGGGCTTGGAATTTG
Source organism: Agapanthus africanus (assembly GCA_030015575.1). NCBI lineage: Eukaryota > Viridiplantae > Streptophyta > Magnoliopsida > Asparagales > Amaryllidaceae > Agapanthus > Agapanthus africanus. The sequence continues at coordinate 686,688,181 of CM057343.1, forward strand.
GGCTGTGGAATAATTTAGGAATATAAGAATTTAAGCTTTGGGTTAGGATTTGGGCTTATATTTAAAATATAAGTGATAAGGAAAATAATAGGGTTTGGGTTTTTATTGGTACAAGAAAATAGGGTTTTGAAGAATTAAATTTCTAAATAAAATAAATGAAATTATAATTAAAATAAATAGAATTCTAAAGTACAAAATACAAAATTTTTTATACAAGAGGCTGGGTATTACATACATGGAGGATTACATTAATTGATTTCAAACAAACTTTAGAATAGATAATCCAGTAGCACAGTTTAGATTAATCACTGCACGTCACATATATTGATACACTTCACTGGTCTATATCCGTGTTTAATTATTACATTCATGTTACTGTTTATGATTCATGCCTGCATATCTCGTGTATCCTGTTCATTTATTATTGGTTGATATCATGACGCGCTGACGACTGGGTTTTGCATGGCCCAGATCCTCTATCTCTGTCGCGGGCAGTTCAAGAGTATTTTGACCAACAATCCGAGAAGTGAAGATCATGTTAGTTGCTAGTTAGTTTAGTTTTATTTTCGTACTTGCATTCCTGATGTGAGCCCGTATTTTGGGGCGTACTTTCCAGATTGTTATTGTTACTTGAATTTATTGTTTCCGCATATTATTTCTTCACTCGTTATTTCTGGCTCATGGACATGTACTAGGTAGTTTCATTTATTTTCCTGTTCTTGATATCTATAGACAGCCGTAATGTGACTGTGGAGGGATGTTTCCTAGCCACAGGTAGCATGGTTGGCTCTGTCATGTGCCGATCTTAGCGCACTCTGGGAAGCGGGGCGTGACAGGATTTGTTTGGTATCAGAGACATGGGATTTAGGTTTTGTTCCCCGCCGAAAGACGCGACCGGGACGTTGGGACATCAGGCCTGAAATTCGAGGGCAGATGCTAATTGGTGATATCCTTCCACCTCTCAGAAGATACCAAGTTAATTTATGGCACCGTGTATCGAAGGTTTAGACGGATGCGGCCGATATAGCAGACTTCGTCAGATTCCCCCTCGTTTGAGGGGTTTTTGATTGTGGGGACGCTCTTCCCTGCAGGCGCAAGCTCCTGCAGTTAATTACGCTACCGCATCGCGGTAACAACTTTCTCCTTCTCCAGATGGTCACTTCGTGTCGTGGGTGTTTGTTTTGTTTTTGGTTTCCCATGGATTGTATACGGAGACTAATTTTTGTTGTAGCCCGTAGGGCGTGGATTAGTCCAAAGCCGTATTTTTTTAGATTTGGGTTTTGGTTTGGGTTTAAAGATACGTTAGTCTCATTTGAGACTAAGATCAACTTAAACGTTTGTTAATGATACGTTAGTCTAATTTTAGACTAAGATTAACTTAACAGGATCATTTGGATCCAACAAAAGAGAATTTGGACTCTATTGTTTAGTTTAAGGACATTACGGTCGATTACCAGTTTAAGGACATGGTGGTCCATTGCCAGTTTAAGGACATAGTGGTCCAAGGTTAAGGACATCACAGTCCGTGAGTTTAAGGACCCCACAGTCCAAGGTTAAGGACATCATAGTCCATGGGCTTAAGGACACCACAGTCCAGGTTAAGGACATCGTAGTCTATGAGTTTAAGGACCCCATAGTCCAGTTTAAAGACGTCATAGTCTATAAAGTTTAAAAATATGATAGTCCATGAGTTTAAGGACGCCACAGTCCGTGAAATGTGTGGTTGTCGGGATCCGTCACCTCTCTGAAGACGTTGAAGGATTACAACGACAAATATCAGAAGAGTAAAGAGATGTACCCTTGAACCGGTGTGAATTGGTCGGAAGATCTGTAGTCCAATTTGGGACTAAAATCTGTTAAATATTCGTGAACAGATGGGCTCAATTAAATATAGGTTGAAGACTTATGGCCAATATTGAGTTGAGTCTAATAAATGTTCAACATTTTTATTCTGGCTATTGAGCCTTTATTTGGTCTTGACCCTTTTGACAATATTTTTGTCTTGTATTGAATGCAGAGCATTCATTAGAGCTCTGGCTTATTAAAAAACAATTTATGTTCTGTTGGCGTAACATGTGGCGCACTAGGCGCTTTGCGCCAGTCAAAGAGCACAGTGCGCTACTGTCAAGTAGCGCACATGTGAAGGACACGTGTCACTCTTGGCGCTGAGCGCCAGATGATGGGCACATTGCGCCAGTTTATGAGCGCTAAGCGCTAGTCTATGAGCGCATTGCGCTATCAATTTAGTATCGCACACGTGAGTGACACGTGGCGTGCTCGGCGCTGAGCGCCAGCCCATGAGCGCAATGCGCTATTTCAGAGGCGCAAAGCGTAAGTTGCATGCGTGGTTGACACGTGGCGCATTTTGGCGCTGAGCGCCGGTTCAGAGAGCGCAGAAGCGTTGTTCAAGAGCGCAAGGTGCAGTTCAGTAGCTCAAAGCGCATTTGATCAATTTTATGATCTGAGAACAAATTTATGTTCTTTTTAGAAGGGACTTTGTCTCAAGATTCAAGAACAATAGTTCTTACTTTTGAAAGGCTTTGCCTTTATAGATTAATGATCTGTATGAAGAATATGTTCTTCTTTTATTATGTGATGAGATCTTTTAATCCTTTTTTTATGAAAGACTTTGGTCTTTATAGATCTATGATCTTTTAAGAATATAATTCTTCTTTTTTTAATTATGAGATGATTCCATCTTTTTGTTCATCATTCATCATCTTTACCTTGAAGAAATATCTTCTTTCAAGAGCTTGCTCTCTTTATTTTTGAGTTTTCTCAAAGTTTATGGGGGGTTCTCCCTACCAGACTTGAAGTCTTGGGGCCTTTATATAGGACAAGTTGATTTGTTGAATCAGTTAATGAGATTTTTCTTGATTGATTTGGAGATGTTTCCTACTGTTGAATCTTTGATCCTAGGGCTTCTGTTTTACAGAAGGCAATCTTCTTGTTTTTAACAAGATGAGAAAATCTTTCCATAACAGAATTTTAATTTTGATTAATTAATGATTTATTATTATTAGATCTTTTGATCTAAGGGTGGGGAATTTTTTAATTCCAGCACTGGCGCACCCGTGCTTGCACTTGGTGCGCTGCTCAGAGCGCAGCGCACCTGTGTTTGACACGTGGTGCGCTGCTCAGAGCGCAGCACTGCCTGCGCTAGCGCACCCGTGTTTGACACGTGGTGCGCAGTGCGCCCAGCGCTAGCGCACACATGGTGCATGCCTATGGCGCAATGCACCTGGCGCTAGCACATCCGTGTTTGACATGTGGCGTGCAGCGCGCCTAGCGCTGAATCTGAAGCGTTGGTTCAATTTTTGAATTTTGAATTTCAAAACAGAGTTTTGCTCTGATTGGAGAAAACAAATTCCCCCCCCCCACAGTTGCGCTCACGTGGCCCACACGTGAGTGCAGCGGTGACAGCATCTGCGCCCTTGGATCAACTCGGAAGTTGAAGAGGTGTTTTAATGCCTATAAATAGGACCTTTGGTCCCTTAGATGATTTTCATCTTCTTCTTTGAGAACTTTTATTCAGAACATTGCTTTTCAGTTTAAGAACTTTTCAAGACTAAAAACTCTGTCAAAACTTAGGTAAAATTTAAAACTTTTAATAAACTAGGGTTTTACCAATTAACAGAGCCTTGCTCTTTATAGATCTTAGATCTAAAGAAAATCCTTTTAGGATTTCATTAACAGAGCTTTGCTCGCTTCAGATCATGAACCCATAGATCTAAGGAGATCTTAGAATTTTTAATTCATAAAAATTGATTTTAATTTTTTTTCTGATGGGTTTTTTCATCATCTTTACAGAGCCAGGCTCTTAGCATTCTCGGTGAATCTCTTTAAATTTCTTTCATAATTGACTTTGACAGGTGCCATTCCTGTCTGCAGAGTATTGCTCTCGAGGAGTTTAACTCCTTGACCCGAAGGGTCGCTTATTAAATGAGGTTACTTTTTTAGGATTTCTCACAAATTCGAATTTATTAGGTGTCATAATTAGAATTTATTTTCTCCATGGGGATATCAAGAGTCGTTTAAATTCTGTATCTGTTTTAATAAGCTCTTCTAATCAGTCTGTCTACTAACTCTCATTGATTTTCTTTTTCAGACGTTATGGCTGCTCATTTGTATGATCTTGATGAGATTATCTCTTACGGAGACATCCGCTCACTCGGCCATTCTCAAAATTGAGAATTCACAAACACCCAGTGTGCCGAAATCATGGGTCGCTTTGGTGCATACAATGGTCGACTGCTTCTTCGACGTTCCTCTCTCTTGAAGCTTATCGTGGGAGCGATCTGGGGAGCGCTTCCTCTATTCTGTGCCGGCATACCACTTAAGGCATTAGATGATGCCGAGGAAAAGGTGCACTCAGTGTATCTGATGGGCCTAGTCTCAAAAAGAAGGCGAGACAATCTTGTCGATCTTCTACAGCAGGCTTTTCATCAGGCGGCAATTCTTGCTGCCTATCGGAGGGTGGAGGACATCAGTGAGGATTCCGACGCTTGTGATCGTGAAAGAAAGCATACTAGAATGGTTCGAAAGGCGTGGAACATTTCAGATGGCCTTACTTTTGAGTTCCTCAATCCATGCCCTGGATTTGATATCGTGCCTTTGTAAACATTCCAGTTATGTTTTTATTTGTTGTTTTTCTCAATGTAGTCATTTTCTGAAGTATGAATAGCAAGCCTTTTCATTTTTATGTGTTTATTTCATACATCAAACCTTTTCGCACATGAATGAATTGGTATGCCTTGAACGCTTAACTGAATGTGAATAAAATGTTCTCCTCACTGTCGCTTTCTTCTCTTTTCTTTGTTGCCGGCATGTTATCTCAGTAAGCGTAGCCTGTAGATGATAAAGAGCATTCCGTTTTGAATTCTTTGAGAGGTAGTGATGGCTTAGGAATCAGCTTCAAATCTGATGCCTAAGACTTTTCAATTTCGTGAGCCGTGAGGGTCTCATAAATACTTTTCTCCCTACGAGTCGAGAGGATCTCGCAGGTGTATTTTCTCCTTAGGAATCATAAGGATTCCTAAGTGCGTTTTCTCTTGAGAGTCGTAAGGATCTCACAAGAGAATTTTCCCTCTTACAAGTCGAGAGGACCCGTAACTGGTTATTGTAAGTCCATGCTACCTCTCCCGGTACTTTCGGCTATGCGAAATTTGGTGAAAAACAATTTTCTAGAGGCGGTAACATGGACTCAAAACCGGATCTTTGTTAAATATCTAACTAACAACCTAACTAGGAGTTGTTAACTACTCGGTTAGGGGGTTATACCTTTCTTTCTTGAACTCCTTCGTCTTCAAGCCTCGATGGTTGTTCGGATCGGCTTCACCCCGTCGTCTCCTTGCGTCGAAGATCGATCCACCTGAAAGCTTCTACCTTTGGCTTCTTCTTCGAGCTTTGAAGAAACTAGTTCACTCGGTTTGCTAAACCTTGTGAACTAGAGTGAGTAGAGGAGAGTTTGATGGGATTTTCTCTATGGTTCTTGCTTCTCAACACATGAGACAAGTGAACCATAGACAAGAGAGAGAGCAAGAGGAAGAGGGTGAGAGCAAGAGAGTGAGAGAGCTCAAAACCAAGAGAGAGGGAGATAATGAAAGAAATGAGCCTCTCTTTTCTCTTTCACCCTCTCATAATCCAAAAACATCATGAGCCATAATGTTAATCAAGTATTATTATGTGATGGTTCATATCATGTCAAAGGCAATATCATTTCCATGCACTCATTTTGCAAACCACAACAAGCAAGCAAAAGTCTTTGCATGAAAATGACAACCAGTATGATGATGATGGTCAACTAGTCCAACCTAGTCAACCGGTCAACAAAGTCAACAAGTCAACAAAGTCAACCCCTCAACAACCATGTCACTATAATATTTAATTAATATTATTGCTAATTATATATCATATTCTCATTAGGGTTGAGAAAAAAGTCAATAGTCAACAGTCAACGGTCAACAACCCTAATGAGAATCCTCTGTCTCTCCGTCAACTGTGCATACACACCCGCATCCGCGTTCCGAGGAACACGAATACATACTGGATAAAACCAATCCCAAAACGTACACTAGGATCTGGCTTAAACCAAAGCCCGCTAGTGTTAACTGTCCGGACACTGTACGTGCATAAGTGCACGGATGTGACCGGACCCTGTCGCAAAACCATGCGACCTGTCGCAAAACCACGCGACCTCTACTCTTTTGCCTAAAGGCGAATAGCTTTCTTTGTGGGACTCTAAAGACTCGACACTACGCTGGCAGTGGGTTTAACCACAGACCGCAAACGGCACTAGCTGTGCGTAACGGTCCCCAGGTAGATGCCGATAAGAAGACTGACGAGGTGAAACCCATGTAAACTCCTACTGAGCCTGAATGTGACAGTCTCCGTACAGTCCGGTCTGTTCTTCTGATACATCGCATGGCGGGCCTAGAGGGGCGGTAAACGTCAGTCCCCTAATAGCGGTACAAGTCGTGTCGGAGTGAAGCCCAAAACACCCTGAGATAACACTGGAAGCCTACCAGTATATCTCGCTTGCCCTGGCCAGGGACTACTCGTGTAATGGCTCTCCTAGACACAACGCGATGTCAATCCCCAATACCGGGAGGGACAAATCCTGTCTAACCGTCACTGCCTCCAAGTGCTTCGGGACTGCACCCAAAAACTACCTGTTTGCATGACTCCTTTGAGCCGTGGTAGGGTAGTAATCAAAGTACAGTGGGAACACACTCGAGGCGAAGTGACAGTGTCAAGTCAGCGGACTAAGCTGTACTCATGTCACCTGGGAACTGATAACTGACGATAGGTATAATACCAACCAACAGTTCCCGACGAGTCCTGTCCAGTGTACTCATAACCTAACGAGCACCCGCATACTATCTCAAGTATGACGTACTGACGGCTGTAGGACATACCGTCTCCCGAACTGGGGTAAGAAGCGCATACGTTAGTCTACTCTGGAGTATCGATGCCCTGTCTCGATAGTCCTGCGACTAGGGACCTGCATAAGGATGTGCTTATAGATTACCCAGCCCCTACGAGTGTGACTGCCATCACAACGCTGGTAATCAAGCAAAGATCCTAAGGGCTCTACTAATATGTATAAGCGATATGCTAAAAGAAACACATGCACATATTAAAGTAGAAACAAACCAAGTAGCATACTACCATTTTGAGCAAGATTGTCAATACAAGGTGAATATCCCAAGCTTCCATTAAGTAATATACATACTAGTATGATACAGTAATGGCCTCTAGGGTATATACACTAACAATCTCCCACTTGCACTAAGGCCATGTACTGGCGTATCGAAGACCTATCATCTCGATCAGCCGCTCAAACTGAGTCTGGGGTAAGGCCTTCGTGAGTGGATCAAAACAGTGTTATCTTCCGTATTTACTCTCTTCACCTCGATCTCCCGGCGATCAACGATCTCCCTGATCAGGTGGTACCGCCTCAAAATATGCTTGGACTTCTGATGGGAGTTGGGTTCCTTCGCTAAAGCTATAGCGCCATTGTTGTCACAATACAGCGGTATTGGATCAACACTGGTAGGAACCACCTGAAGTTCCGTGAGGAACTTCTTCATCCAGACTGCTTCCTTTGCGGCATCGCAAGCAGCTATGTACTCCGCTTCCATAGTTGAGTCAGCAACGGTTTCCTGCTTGGAACTCTTCCAGCAAACCGCCCCTCCATTGAGGGTAAAGACATAACCCGACGTGGACTTGGAGTCATCCTTGTCACACTGGAAGCTGGAGTCAGCAAAGGCCTCAATCTGGAGGTCTTTTCCGCCATACACCAAGAACATCTCCTTAGTCCTTCTCAGGTACTTGAGAATGTTCTTTACTGCAATCCAGTGTTTCTTCCCTGGGTTCGACTGATACCGGCTTACAACGCTCAATGCGTATGCTACATCTGGTCTAGTACACAACATCGCATACATAATAGAGCCTACCGCAGATGCGTAGGGTATTGATGACATGCGAGCCCTTTCCAAATCAGTCTTGGGAGACATCTCTTTGGAGAGTGTGATTCCGTGACAAGCCGGTAGATTACCGCGCTTGGAATCTTCCATACTGAATCGTTTCAGTATGGTGTCGATGTACCTTGACTGTGAAAGTCCCAACATCCTCTTAGATCTATCACGATAGATCTGGATCCCCAGAATGTAGTTGGCATCGCCCAGGTCCTTCATGGAGAACCTCTGCGACAAGAATCCTTTGACTGACTGTAGCATAGGAATATCATTTCCTATTAAGAGAATGTCATCGACGTACAAGACGAGGAATATGACATTTCTCCCTACAATCTTACTGTAAATGCATGGTTCATCTGGGTTTTTGACAAAGTCGAATTCTTTGACAGTATCATCAAAGCAGATGTTCCAACTCCGCGATGCCTGCTTGAGTCCATAGATGGACTTGAGCAACTTGCACACTTTACCGCTGCTCCCACTCTGATTGAATCCCTCTGGTTGATCCATATAGACGCACTCTTCCAAATTTCTATTTAGAAAAGCCGTCTTTACGTCCATCTGCCAGATTTCATAATCGTGGAAGGCAGCAATGGCAAGAAGGATCCGAATGGATTTGAGCATGGCAACCGGAGAAAAGGTCTCGTCATAGTCCAAACCAGGTCTTTGACGAAAACCCTTTGCAATAAGCCTAGCTTTATAGGTTTCAACCTGCTCATCTACACCAATCTTCTTTCTGAAGATCCATTTGCAGCCTACGGGTTTTACCCCTTCTGGAGCAAAGTCCAAAGTCCATACTTTGTTGGTGTACATGGACTCCATCTCGGTCCGCATTGCATCCAGCCATTTTACCGAGTCACCGCTCTGAATGGCTTGCTGGAAGCTAGTAGGCTCATCATAATCAACTGTGCAATCCTCTCTATCCCCGTCTATGAGAAAGCCGAAGTATCTCTCGGGTGGATGAGACTGCCTACTACTTCTGCGGAGCGGCGTAGGAATGTCCGGTTCCCCTGAACCTTCTGGTTCTACTAAGGTTTCAGTAATAGCTTGTGGTTCTGGAATTTCTTCCAGTTCTATTGCGCTCCCACTTATCTGATTTTCTAAAAACTCAGTTTCCAAGAAGCGGGCATGACGAGAAACAAAGACTTTTTGCTCCTCTGCGTAATAGAAAAGATACCCCTTGGAGTTCTTTGAGTATCCCACAAACTTGCACTGTACTGAACGTGCCTCGAGCTTGTCTGCATGCTGCTTTTTTACAAAAGCTGGACATCCCCATGTCTTAAAGGGTTTAAGACAGGGTTTCTTCCCACTCCACATCTGATATGGTGTGGTAGGCACTGTCTTAGTAGGAACTTGGTTCAAGAGATATGCAACTGTTTCTAGTGCATAACCCCAGAAGGATCGCGGTAACTCAGCCTTACTCATCATGGAACGAACCATATCCAATAGGGTTCGATTCCTCCTTTCCGATACACCGTTGTGTTGTGGTGTGTATGGAGGAGTAAGCTGAGAGAGAATTCCATTCTCTTTTAAGTAGCCCAGAAACTCGGCACTCAAGTATTCACCACCTCGATCAGATCTCAGTGTCTTGATACTTTTGCCTGTTTGTTTTTCAACTTCATTCTTGTATTCCCAAAATTTCTCAAAGGCCTCGGATTTGTGCTTCATTAAGAAGACATGTCCATACATAGATAAATCATCTGTGAAAGTAATGAAGTATGAATAACTACTTCACGCATGTGTAGACATTGGACCACACACGTCACTGTGTATGAGTCCCAAGAGCTCGCTCGCTCTATCTCCGTGTCCAGTGAACGGAGTCTTTGTCATCTTTCCCATGAGACAAGATTCACAAGTGGCATAAGACTGGTACTCGAACGGATCCAAGTATCCTTCTTTATGTAACTTTGTCAACCGTGTCTCATTGATGTGACCCAGTCTACAATACCATAAGAAAGCCTTATTTAATTCCGGAGACTTTCTTTTAAGTGTGTTCTGGACACTGAAGACCTGAGCTTGATTCAAAACGTATATACCGTTCTTCAATGTACCTGACCCAATCAAAACTTGATTTAGGTGGATGTTTACTACATCGCTTACAAAAGTAAAATCACATCCTTCCTTAGAAAGTAAGGATACAGATATGATATTACAAGTCGCACCTGGTACATAAAAACAGTCACGTAGAATCAATATCTGCCCAGTTGTCAGTCCTAGATGATATTCCCTTACGGATTCAGCATACATGCTCATTCCGTTAGCAACCCTGAGAGTCATATCACCTTTCCTGATAACCCTACGGTTTCTCAGACCCTGTAACGAATTACAGATATGAGATCCTGATCCGGTATCCAATACCCAGGAAGTAGGGTTAACTGACATACAATTCTCAATTACTAACACACTCAAAACCGAAGCCACAACATGCTTCGAATTCTGGCTACTGGCTTTGCAAGCCCTGCAATCTTTCTGCCAATGTTCATTCCCGTTATAATAGGAACGTCCCTCTTTCACTACATCCAGTCCTGAAACTTTTGCCCTTGCTTTTCCTTCTTCTTCCCTGGTTTCCTTCAGGGTATAAGCAGAGGCCAGGGACTGTAGAATTAAGTCAGTACTTGACCCATTCTCCAACGTGGTCTCCAGGTCCGTGAGCTCAAAATAGCTGGTCTCTGTAAGGACGTTGTCCCTACAGATGACCCGACAGCCAACCTCGCTTGAAGCAATTCGTTCGAGGTCTCATATCTTGCGATACGAGATTGCTCTCCATATAAATCTTTGTTATGGAGGAAGATAGAAACTGAGTCCATCTTCTCGTGCTGCCCCTGGTATGCACCATCAACTGAGGCTAACACGAGGCACTTGGCTTTTGCACAATCCTTTTCCGATGTCCTGCGGATGTAAATATCCGTGACAGGGGAAACTGGACCTGAGACGGCAGGGGTTTGATTAGTTAAGAGGTATCCCAGCTTGTCATGGGCAATGGACATCTGGACAGACCTTTGCCAGTCATAACAGTCAGATTCAGTCATTTTATTATCTAGATGTAACCTAGGTGCGGTCACTTGGTCGCTGCAATTAAGAGAGAGAGAGAAGAAAACACTCAGCATGATGCTCTTGCAAGTTTAGAGTGGTTTTTAATTTGTCTAAACAGGATGGCTCCTACTGTCTCTCGAATCCCTCCTCAAACCAAAAAGGAAGAATTAGTCAAGATCAATCTCACCGTACAATTCTTGCTTAACCATTCGGCCAGGCTGGTGTCGGTACTTCGAGGGAGGTTTTCCAACGCTTTCGCGAAGTTCCTTAATTAAATAACCTCTTTTCCCTGTGGGCGTAGCCCCGCTAACACCTTTCTAGACACCTACTTGGTTTATAGCATTGATCGTTAAGTGAGAAATTTCCCGAGGAGTAGCATATACTCACAGTAGGATCGGGATCCAAATATCATTACGTGACAAAACTGAAGGAATCCTACCAGAATCATCACACTCCAAATGGTATGCAACGCTAGCAAGTTTCAGTTCTTTTGAAACTCCCGATGTGGATTTTTGCCCCATGCTCTTATGACCTTGACTAAGGCCAACAAATCATAAGTCACATGTCAAGTTCTATCCGTCGTTGTCCAGGTTAATTTGAACCCATCCATATATACCCTTGACTATGGCCAACAAAGTAATACGACTGTCCCAAACCAACGCATCTATCTATGCAACATATGAATATCCACCAGCTACCAATCACTGTGCCTTGACTAAGGCCAACAAACACAGCTTGAATACTGTTGAATATTCATATGAAACGACGGAGGGTTACGAATGGTTTTGGCGAAACCTTGAACGTAGTGAACTTGATATAATCGATGGAACGAGATAGCTTTTAAAAAGAGTGGCTCAAGCTCCGCATTTAAAAGTTGGTTTTGAAAAGAACCGAGTGGTTTTTCGAAAGTGTTCCAACGACTTTTACTTGGTTTATTTTCTTGCATTAGTTCTTTTAATGCGTGTTATTCTTGCATTAGTTCTTTTAATGCGTCCCATCATTTAATCCTACCATTGCAGAAAACAACCAAAATATGACGTACGCTTATGCCATTCGCATTCGCCACGGGGCCCCGTCATTACCCGTTAGGTTACTTAACTAACGACAGAGCGGGGGCTGGGCTAGCGCGGCTGTAAAACATAAGCTACGCCTAAATAATATCATATATAAATATATTGCAATGGTAGCCATTTCGGATCACAGATGAACACATTGGATATACTAGGAACCCGCAATTCGTACGAGCCTGTAACGAAAAGCAGATTACACGGTCGCGGTGAATAGCCAATACCCCATCCAAGACCCCTACGGGTGCGGCAAACTACCCGCCAAGTACCCGAACGAAGCAACCTCCCTCAACTCCGTGAGTAGGCCACTCGGCACTTCGGCATACTCGGTAGTTTGTGCACCCCCTCCATGGGTCTATCCTAGGAGCAAAAACAGTAAAAGGAAATTATACAATGATGGCTACAACCCCAACCCGGTTGTGCGGCCATACAAATAATTATTACATCAATTTACAAATTTACATGAATTGAAAGAAAAGAAAACTCTCGTCTCACAACCCCCGGCTATTCACCCGCGACAATCCAATGAATTCATATACACAAACCAATAACATTACAGATCACAGATTTGTATAACCCCCACTAATCGACATATAGCGATTAGCAGACGTTCAATACAAATATCACATCACAGAAATAAACCCGTCAGCTTAAGTCATAAGAAACTCGATCAAAATACGGTTTTTAAAGCCCCAAAAACAAAATTTTCTTTCTGGAAAATCTGGGCTGAAAAAACATATACCAAAATTCCCAAAATACCCCACAGAACAAACTGCAATGAAGAAAATCCACAGAAGAGTTATATTGGCCGCGGAACCGCGGCAATAGCAAGCTATTGCCGCGTTTCCGCGGCGCTTTGATGAGATCGCTAGATCGTTTTTCTTCAGTGCACTATAAAAACCCTGAGTCGATTTTTGAAGCATGATTTATTACTTTTACAGCACTTTAAAAATCGACAGCAAGTTTGATATCGGGGTGTATTTCGCGACTTTTTCTCCGATCGAATTTCTAGTTACTATGCTAACATGTTAGGTAGTGTTTAACTAGGCTCTGATACCACTGTAAGTCCATGCTACCTCTCCCGGTACTTTCGGGCATGCGGAATTTGGTGAAAAACAATTTTCTAGAGGCGGTAACATGGACTCAAAACCGGATCTTTGTTAAACATCTAACTAACAACCTAACTAGGAGTTGTTAACTACTCGGTTAGGGGGTTATACCTTTATTTCTTGAACTCCTTCATCTTCAAGCCTCGATGGTTGTCCGGATCGGCTTCACCCTGTCGTCTCCTTGCGTCGAAGATCGATCCACCTGAAAGCTTCTACCTTTGGCTTCTTCTTCGAGCTTTGAAGAAACTAGTTCACTCGGTTTGCTAAACCTTGTGAACTAGAGTGAGTAGAGGAGAGTGTGATGGGATTTTCTCTATGGTTCTTACTTCTCAACACATGAGACAAGTGAACCATAGACAAGAGAGAGAGCAAGAGGAAGAGGGTGAGAGCAAGAGAGTGAGAGAGCTCAAAACCAAGAGAGAGAAAGATAATGAAAGAAATGAGCCTCTCTTTTCTCTTTCACCCTCTTATAATTCAAAAACATCATGAGCCATAATGTTAATCAAGTATTATTATGTAATGGTTCATATCATGTCAAAGGCAATATCATTTCCATGCACTCATTTTGCAAACCACAACAAGCAAGCAAAAGTCTTTGCATGAAAATGACAACCATTGTGATGATGATGGTCAACCAGTCCAACCTAGTCAACCGGTCAACAAAGTCAACAAGTCAACAAGTCAACAAAGTCAACCCCTCAACAACCATGTCACTATAATACTTAATTAATATTATTGCTAATTATATATCATATTCTCATTAGGGTTGAGCAAAAAGTCAATAGTCAACAGTCAACGGTCAACAACCCTAATGAGAATCCTCTGCCTCTGTCTCTCCGTCAACTGTGCATACACACCCGCATCCGCGTTCCGAGGAACACGAATACATACTGGATAAAACCAATCCCAAAACGTACACTAGGATCTGGCTTAAACCAAAGCCCGCTAGTGTTAACTGTCCGGACACTGTACGTGCACAAGTGCACGGATGTGACCGGACCCTGTCGCAAAACCATGCGACCTGTCGCAAAACCATGCAACCTCTACTCTTTTACCTAAAGGCGAATAGCTTTCTATGTGGGACTCTAAAGACTCGACACTACGCTGGCAGTGGGTTTAACCACAGACCGCAAGCGGCACAAGCTGTGCGTAACGGTCCCCAGGTAGATGCCGACAAGAAGACTTACGAGGTGAAACCCATCTGAACTCCTGCTGAGCCTGAATGTGACAGTCTCCGTACAGTCCGGTCTGTTCGTCTGATACATCGCATGGCTGGCCTAGGGGGCGATAAACGTCAGTCCCCTAATAGCGGTACAAGTCGTGTCGGAGTGAAGCCCAAAACACCCTGAGATAACACTGGAAGCCTACCAGTATATCTCGCTTGCCCTGGCCAGGGACTACTCGTGTAATGGCTCTCCTAGACATAGCGCGATGTCAACCCCCAATACCGGGAGAGACGAATCCTGTCTAACCGTCACTGCCTCCAAGTGCTTCGGGACTGCACCCAAAAACTACCTGTTTGCACGACTCCTTTGAGCCGTGGTAGGGTAGTAATCAAAGTACAGTGGGAACACACTCGAGGCGAAGTGACAGTGTCAAGTCAGCGGACTAAGCTGTACTCATGTCACCTGGGAACTGATAACTGACGATAGGTATAATACCAACCAACAGTTCCCGACGAGTCCTGTCCAGTGTACTCATAACCTAACGAGCACCCGCATACTATCTCAAGTACGACGTACTGACGGCTGTGGGACATACCGTCTCCCGAACTGGGATAAGAAGCGCATACGCTAGTCTACTCCGGAGTATCGATGCCCTGTCTCGATAGTCCTGCGACTAGGGACCTGCATAAGGATGTGCTTATAGATTACCCAGCCCCTACGAGTGTGACTGCCATCACAACGCTGGTAATCAAGCAAAGATCCTAAGGGCTCTACTAATATGTATAAACGATATGCTAAAAGAAACACATGCACATATTAAAGTAGAAACAAACCAAGTAGCATACTACCATTTTGAGCAAGATTGTCAATACAAGGTGAATATCCCAAACTTCCATTAAGTAATATACATACTAGTATGATACAGTAATGGCCTCTAGGGCATATACATTAACAGTTATTTCCCTCCTTGTCGAGATTCGACTTTGGAGAGTGTGGCCCATGAATAGTATGTAAGAGTCCATTTTGGACCGACTTGTAAGGCCCCAGTGCTTAGGAAACCGGTTCTTATCCCCATTGCCTAAGGCTTTTTCCTACGAGTCGAGACGAATCGAGAAGTTCTCGCAAAAACACTAATTTCCTCACGAGTCGAGACGAATCGAGCAGTTCTCGCAAGAATATCCTAACGTCACCGTTAACCTCTGCTCTTTACGACAGAGGTCCGTTAGGGTTTATGGTACTAGGGTTTTGTCCGCCGTACCGTCGCGTTAGCTGATGTATTCCTCGATAGGCAATCTTGCTGTTCGAGTAGCCTTGCGACTGTCGTGTCTCTGATCCCTTCGGGGGCTGGACAAGACTCTTCAAGCAATCCACCTCGGCAGTTTGACCGTCGGAAGAGCAAGCGTTAGGAATTTTGCCATACCGCTTTTTACTTGAGGTTAGGCTCATTTTGGAGAGCCCCGATGAGTCATAATCACTCCGCGCTGGGGTGGGATGATCTCCGATAGTCTTTTAGGTTTTATATGAGTTGCCGTCAAGAACTTGAAGCTAGGAATTTGGCCTTCGCTTCGCTTGCTGGTATTGCGTCTGCTGTATCGAGACGAATGTCGCGGTTGTCTCTAGGTTGCTGGTGAACCGTCGAGGTTTGGAACTAGGGATTTTGCCGTGGCTCCGTTGTTTGATTGTCGCGTCTGAATCCTGCCGAAGGAAGAACGCTGTAGTGACATCTCGTCTACTGTATCGAGACGAACGTCGAGATGGTGACCACTCCTCGCTAGCGTGGGATGATCTCCGATAGTCTTTCAGGTTTTATATGAGTTTCCATCAAGACCCTGAAGCTAGGAATTTGGCCTTCGCTTCATTAGTTTTAGCGTGTCCGAATCCTGTTGGAGAAAGGACACTGTAGTGACATCTCGTCTGCTGTATCGAGATGAACGTTGAGGTGGTGGCCACTCCGCACTGGTGTGGGATGATCTCCAATAGTATTTCAAGTTTTATATGAGTTGCCGTCAAGACCCTGAAGCTAGGAATTTGGCATTCGCTTCGTTTGCTTTGGCGTGTCCGAATCCTGTTGAAAGAAGGACGCTGTAGTGACATCTTGTCTGCTGTATCGAGACGAACGTCGAGGTAGTGACCACTCCGCGCTGGTGTGGGATGATCTCCGATAGTCTTTCAGGTTTTATATGAGTTGCCGTCAAGACCCTGAAGCTAGGAATTTGACCTTCGCTTCGTTTGCTTTGGCGTGTCCGAATCCTGTTGGAAGAAGGACGCTGTAGTGACATCTTGTCTGCTGTATCGAGACGAATGTCGAGGTGGTGACCACTCCGTGCTAGTGTGGGATGATCTCCGATAGTCTTACAGGTTTTATATGAGTTGCCATCAAGACCCTGAAGCTAGGAATTTGGCACTCGCTTCGTTTGCTTTGGCGTGTCCGAATCCTGATGGAGAAAGGACACTGTAGTGACATCTCGTCTGCTGTATCGAGACGAATGTCGAGGTGGTGACCACTCCGTGCTGGTGTGGGATGACCTCCGATAGTCTTTCAGGTTTTATATGAGTAGCCGTCAAGACCCTGAAGCTTGGAATTTGGCCTTCGCTTCATTTGCTTTGGCGTGTCCGAATCCCGTTGGAGGAAGGACGCTGTAGTGACATCTTGTCTGCTGTATCGAGTCGAACGTCGAGGTGGTGACCACTCCGTGCTGGTATGGGATGATCTCTGATAGTCTTTCAGGTCTTATATGAGTTGTCGTCAAGACCCTGAAGGTAGGAATTTGGCCTTCGCTTCGTTTGCTTTGGCGTGTCCGAATCCCGTTGGAGGAAGGAAGCTATAGTGACATCTCGTCTGCTGTATCGAGACGAACGTCGATGTGGTCTCTAGGTTGTTGGTGAACCATCGGGACCTGGAACTGGGGACTTTGTCATGGCTCCGTTGTTGGATTGTCGCGCCTGAATCCTGCTGGAGGAAAAACGCTGTGGTAACATCTCGTCTGCTGTATTGAGACGAATGCTAAGGTGGAGCTGGGATTTTGCCGTCACTCCACTTTGTTTCGACCATGAGGTATTTTGTTGACGTTGCATCTGCATCCTGCTGGACTGCAAAGGAACGCCGTTGTTGACATTGCGTCTGCTATAACGAGACGAATGCTGAGGTGGAGTTGGGATTTTGCCATCACTCCGCTTTGTTTTGACCGTGAGGTCTTTTGTTGACGTTGCATCTGCATCCTACTGGGCTGCGAAGGAACGCCGTTGTTAACATTGCATCTGCTGTAACGAGACAAATGTTGAGGTGGAGTTCGGATTTTGCCATCACTCTGCTTTGTTTCGACCATGAGGTCTTTTGTTGACGTTGCATATGCATTCTGCTGGACTGCGAAGGAACGCCGTTGTTTACATTGCGTCTGCTGTAACGAGACGAATGCTGAGGTGGAGTTGGGATTTTGCCATCACTCCGCTTTGTTTCGACCATGAAGTATTTTGTTAACGTTGCATCTGCATACTGCTGGACTGCGAAGGAACGCCGTTGTTGACATTATATCTGGTGTAACGAGACGAATGCTGAGGTGGAGTTGGGATTTTGCCGTCACTCTGCTTTGTTTCGACCATGAGGTCTTTCGTTGATGTTGCATCTGCATTCTGCTGGACTGCGAAGGAACGCCGTTGTTGACATTGCGTCTTGTGTAACGAGATGAATGCTGCGGTGGAGCTGGGATTTTGCCGTCACTCCGCTTTGTTTCAACCATGAGGTCTTTCGTTGACGTTGCATCTGCATCCTGCTGGACTGTGAAGGAATGCCGTTGTTGACATTGCGTCTGCTGTAACGAGACGAATACTGAGGTGGAGCTGGGATTTTGCCGTCACTCCGCTTTGTTTCGACCATGAGGTCTTTCATTGACGCTGCATCTGCATCCAGCTGGACTGCGAAGGAACGCCATTGTTGACATTGCATCTTGTATAACGAGACGAATGCTGAGGTGAAGCCGGGATTTTGCTGTCACTCCGCTTTGTTTCGACCGTGGGGTCTTTCATTGACGTTGCATCTGCATCCTGTTGGACTGTGAAGGAACGCCGTTGTTGACATTGCGTCTGGTGTAACGAAACGAATGCTAAGGTAGAGTTGGGATTTTGTCGTCACTCCGCTTTGTTTCGACCATGGAGTCTTTCATTGACGTTGCATCTGCATCTTGTTGGAGTAAGGAGAAACGTCGTTGTTGATCTCTAAGTTGTTGATGTTGACGTCGAGACCCTGAAGTTAGGGATCTTCCTCCGCTTCGTTTGTTGACATTGTGTTTGCAATATTGCGACCAATGTCGAGATTGTCTCTAGGTTGTCTGTTCAGTTGATAAAACTGCACATTTGTTATTACATTTTTCCTACTATTTCTATATTAGAAAAGGTGTTTATTATAATATATGATACATATGAGGGTTTATCTGTAAAAATACTATTTTCATGTGTTTATGTATTATAATTAACATTTGGTAGGAAAATGTATGCAAGAATATCATTGACCAAATCTTAATATTGAAATTAATATCTCAATAAAACAAACTCTACTAATATTATTTGTGAAGTTGTTGTGCAGAATTTTCAGGGCTAAAATCAAGGGAATCAAGTTGTTAGAGCAATCCTGCCTAATTAAGAAAGCAAACTAAGAAATCAAGGCTGGCAGTGATGAAGAGAAGATTTCCAGTTTCCAAAGATGTTAAAAGATCACCACGTGTCAGATAAACAAGCTACAGAAGACCAAAGCAGAGATCTCACTGTTCGGCCGCGGATCCACGGCCAAACCCACCTGTTAGCCGCGGATCCGCCGCGTGCCAAAGGAGTCAGGAGTTGAGATTTCTCTGTTTGGATCCTATTTGCTGGTTTCCAATTTAGGAAGTTAGGGTTCTGGCTTTGGGATTATAAATAAGGACCGAGAGCCTCTTGGAAAAATTATCAAGTCGACGCGATCATGAAGTCCAAGACGGCTCACGCATCCAGGCTGATCATCAACGGATCATCTACCCCCTTAGAAGAGATCGAGAAGCAAACTAGTATTTGTAATCATTTTCTAAGGGAACAAAGTGTAAATGAGTTTTGTTGATTAATAAAGGTAGTTCTTTTTCTTATTCTATTTCTTTGTAGTTTCATTATGAATTCTCTCTCCATCTCTTCTTCTCCCAACATGCGCGAGCAATTCTCCGCTTGTTAGGGTTCGTAGGATTAGGGTAGGTTAATGGATGATGAAAATATTTAAACTCTTTTTACGTCCTATAAAGTTTATAAACTTTATCAAAACAACCATTAACATCCTAATCGGGCGCGCTACCAATTTATTATTAGTCTCGACCACGATTAGAGATTAGATTAATGATTGTTTTGGTAAAGGCTAGATATGAACGGAGTTCCACGTCGAGATAGGGGTTAAGAGTGGGAACCCTTTTCCCTCCAAAACCCTAATCTACATGCATCACCGTCGTTCTAGTTTTAAATCAATTAAAGAATAAAAAGGGTAATCTTTAATTAATCATCCATAACTACTAAATCCTAATGAACCCTACAAGCCCCCTTTTTATATAAACTTACATCTGTAGTTAATCTAGATCTATATTTTACATCCGTGTTTAACGTAGATCTAGAACCTATAACCATTCTTCACCATTCTTTATTCTTCCTCATCTCTTTCTCAATACGCCTAAAGTCAGAATAAAAGGTTCCACGTTTCCCAGAGAACGACCCGTACTCATCTCGGTCTAACTACACGCGACACCGTTATTGATTGCGGTTAACTAACTACTACACATAAAAATTAAGACCAATCAAATGGCGCTGTTGCCGGGGATACGTGCGTAATTTTTTATTCTTACTATTTGTGTTGAATTCTTATACGATCTATATCATAATCAAAACAAAACTGCAAATTGAGTATTTAATGATTATTGTGTGAATTTTGCAAGCAGATCGGGAGTCACAAACTTGAGAAAACAAAAAGATAGAGACATTCATTGAGATCCAGAGGAGCACAGAAGGCCACTGAAAAAATTCATCAAGTGATCCCTCTCTCTTGTGGCGGAACCGCGGCAGGAGGTGCATATTGGCGGCGGAAGCGCGGCCAGTTAAAGGATCTAGGGTTCCACATTTCTCTGGTAAGATTCTAACCTCTTTCTCTCTCCTCTGAAATCCAATAAAATCTATTTTCTGCAGGATTCTTTGCAAAATATCGCCGCTCAAAAATCTTTTTGCAAAGTTTTGTGATTGGTTTTGTTTTGCATATTTTAATACGGACTTTAAGGGGCAAGACCAAAATCCAGATTAGGTGGGGATTTTATCACCCTTCCTAAGCCCCACAAATCACAAACCGAGCATCTGCATCAACCCTACATTAATTTTAAAAAATATCTAGACAAGAATCTAAGGATTGTCGCGCTCAATTAGGACAGAGGAAGGTCGTGGGTAATCTATCGCTTATCCGCATTACTTTTGTGGTGTCTAGGCAAGTATGTCTAAGGCAAGTGGTTACTTAATTAGGCCGACTACTTACGTAGTGGATACCTCCCACTTACCTGGCACTTACCTGGCTACAAGAGTAGTAAAGAGGTGGTAGAGGATTGATCCTGCGGCTTGTCCTTTGGAAGTCTAGGAGCGGTCTAGAGACTGGACTTAGGTAACCTTAGTTCTAGGGTTGTTTGTGCATTTTTATGTGATTTGTCTAAGTCCGACACACTTTTCAAAACAGACCAATTTTAAATCACACACATGCTGCCACTTGCGCTAAATCCGCTTAGTGCATGCTTGGCTGGACACGGGATTTCAATACCCGTCTTGTCCGCGTTCCTGCTATCGACTCCGAAGTCGGTGCTTCTTCATCTTCTTTTCCCCCACCACACACCACATCAACCGAGATGGACGGTACTCCATCAGATTATAACACTACGCTGCCACCGTCCGAAGGTGCGCAGAATCCACCGCGCATCTCTTTCCAAGAGAGATGTTATCCTATCCGTGGTCCACTTCCTACTTGTCTATCTATTCCACCAGCTAACGGGGATAATTTTGAAATTAAACCCTACTACATAAACCTGTTGCCCAAATTTCATGGGCTTGAGTCTGAAGACGCGTACGTTTTCATCATTAAATTCGAAAACGTATGCGCAATGATGGGTACTTCACAATTGACTGTAGATGCTATGCGCTTGCGTCTTATCCCATCCACTCTGTGCGACTTGGCAGAAAAATGGCTTTATATTACTGCCGCACACTCTATTGCCAATTGGGATGAATTCGTGATAGCATTCCTTAAGAAATTTTATCTAAATCATAAGACCGCCCATGTTAGGAGCGAGATCAACCAGTTTACCCAGCTTCCCAATGAACCATTTTGGAAGTGCTTTGAACGTTTCAAGGATCTGCTTGTCCAATGTCCTCATCATGGAATCAATAGATGGGATTTGTGCCGAATTATATATGAGGGTATTAATCCAGCGATAAAGCAGATGCTTGAAACAATGTGTCAATGCAATTTCATGTCTAAAGATGATGGTGAAGCTTGGAAATATCTGGAAGATCTCGCTGAAAACACTTTGCAGTGGGAAAGCGTAAGACCACCTTCATCTAGGGGAGGTATTCATCAGCTCGATATTTCCATCGCAGTAAAAGCCGAAATGGCAGCGATGCAGAAGAAACTCGACGCTATTGAGAACAAATTCTCATCAGTCTCCCTAAATCAGGTAACGCTTCCCAAGACCGTGTGTAGTTGCTGTTCAGATCCTTCACACTTAACGGAAGAATGTCCTATGAATGCACCGTTTCAAGGTCAAGAGCAATCTAATGCTTCTTTTCAGCAGCGATCTAGAAACGATCCTTATTCTTCCACGTATAATCAAGGATGGAGGAATGATCCTAACTTTGCTTGGAACCAAAACCAACCCCAAAATCAAAACCAGTTCCAAAGCAATTATCAAAGACCTCCTCCACAGCAACCACAACTACAAAGTCAGCACCCCTTTCAGCCACAAAATTTTCAAAATCCTGCCAACACTTCCGCACCACAACTGGCCGGTACTGATAACTCTTCACTTGCACAAACTTTGGATTTGTTTATGAAACATTCCATGCAAATGTCGGCTGATATGAAGTCTTCTATTGATACTATAAAGAAAGACTCCGCCTCCCACGGTGAGAGTATTAAATCAATAGAAAGCCAAATTGCACAGTTGAACGCCGCTATGAGTGCGAGAGAGAAAGGGAAAATCCCATCTCAACCCCTACCGATCCTGGGCACTCACAAAATCATAATGTGAATGCCGTTACTACGTTGAGATCGGGAAAAGTGCTGAATAACCGAGTGGGTGAGCAATTTGATGTTAGTGACACCAATGATACCCTAGCTTCTTCTTCTTCTTCTCCTAATTCGTCTAATCTTCCACCTTCTTCCGAGCCTATTTTCCGTTTTCCCCAAGGCTCGAACACTCAGCCCACATCCACAAATCTATCTAAAACGATCCCCACTCCAATTCTCGGATCCATTCCATCCCCACAATCCTCTCCAATTTTGGACCCAAACCTTATTGATAAAGCACCTTATCCAAACAGGTTAAGGGACAACAGACCAAGTCCACAAATGGAGAAGATTGTGGAAATTTTTAAGCAAATTAACATAAACATTCCTCTCCTAGTTGCTATTCAATAAGTTCCGTCTTATGCGAAAAGCCTAAAGGACTTGTGTACTAGAAAGAGAAAAGTTCAAGTACCTAAAAATGTTTTCCTTACGAGTAATGTGAGCACTGCTTTTATACAACAACTACCCAAGGAACGAAAGGACCCCGGAATTCCTACAATTTATATTTCTATTGGGGGTAAAAATATCAATCGTGCTCTACTCGATTTAGGTACTAATGTTAACTCACTTCCGTATTCTGTTTATGAGCAATTAGGGATCGGAAATTTAAAACCGGCGCATTGCACTCTTCAAATGGCCGATTAATCTATCACCCAACCTAGGGGTGAGCTAGAAGATGTGTTAATCAAAGTCGGGGAATTTATATTCCCTGTGGACTTTATCATTATAGATACACAACCTGTAGCGAACCTACGAAATCAAATCCCGGTAATACTCGGTCGACCCTTCCTTGCAACTTCCAACGCGGTAATCAATTGTAGAAACGGCTCTATGACTCTATCATTTGGAAAGAAGTCAATTGAGCTTAACATTTACAAGTTCGGAAGTGAACCCTCCAAACCCTATGTTCATGTGTGTTCTGTCGAATTAATGGATGTCGACAGCAGCTAATTTGATCAACCTCATGATACCGACTCTTTTCATATGTTGTTGCTTGACCCAACCATGTATTATACATACACAGACTCTTCCACCAAGTTGTCCGGGTCAACATCTAAGCTGATGAGGAACTTTTTATAGAGTCTGACGATCACCCCATTTTTTCTGATGACATTATCGGGGTATCGATGAAAGCTTTGAGGAAATTTTCGCTGATGAACTCGCATTTTTAAAAAACACGGGTGTTGAGATGAATCAACTTCAAGATAAAGAGATTCCACCCCTTCTTCTGGACAATCACGATAATGCGAGTAATCCATCATCACTATCACTGTGTCATCTCTCCAAAACGAGACGCAAACACATTCTATCCCACCTCTTATCTCCTCCCTACTTCTTCACGTCAATAGGTGACATATTCTTCCACCAACCTTGACGCTTCATCGATAAATTTTTTGAATGGTTGGTGTTGACTTTTGGTCTTTGTAAGGCTTTACTTTGACCAATAACTTTAATCCCCCCTCTATAATTTTAAAAAGCTTAATATTGTTTAACTCAAGTTTGGGAGGGATATTTTGGCTCTTGAAAGAAATTTTTTACAAGATTGTGAGCCAAAAATAAGTTTGGGGGAGGATTTCACTTTCATTATTTCTTGTCCCCTTTTTCCTCCCAAGTCTACAGATTTTTGAGCTTAACGGATGATATCGGTGAGGACACTGCTGTAAACAGGTTTGGAGGAGGTTTGTGCTTATTTACGCTATACTTTGCATTATACTATATATAAGCACAAAATGTTTTTGATAATAAAAGAGTAGAAAGTGAAAAATTATATATGAAAGATAGAAATAGTTTAAGAAAACCAAGAAAATTAGAAGTTTTCTTAAACGAACTAGTAATAAGTAGGTATGAGCTGTTGTCCCAAGAGTTAGTAAGATGAAAGAAGTCACTAATCTGAGGATAAAAATAAGTCTGAAAAATAGTTCCTATTTTAGAAACTAAACATTTGAATGTTGATACCCTACTATACGCACTTACACATGTCTTGAAACTCGAGATAGTAGAAAATACCTTGAAATGCTCTTGTCTAAAAGCCAAAGTATGAAGAAGAAAAAAATGAATAAAAGATAAAATGGTGGAGAAAAATGAACACTGGTTTTGTCATACCAAGACAGCAATAAAAAATATAGCGAGGGTGCTTCATCACCTAGTGTCTTAGACCAACTGGTCTGGGAGTCACTGCTAAGCTTTAGGTGGTGCAAGACGAGGAAAATACTAATCAGCAAGCACATGAGTAATCGGTCGGTTAGTACCTCAAGAAGTATTAACGGTTGCATGAAAAATGTGTGAGCAAATCGAACCAAATTAAAAAGTACTGAGGTAGATGGACAAGAGTATGATAGCTTGAATTAAATTCTCCGAGTGTAGGGATGTTCTATACACACACGTAGGTTTATATGATTGATATTTGGATGAAAGGTAGGAATGAAGAATAAAGACGATGTTTTATTGAGGGATGAAGTGATTTCTAACATTTTTTCATTACTATTAAGATAGGGCTAATGACAACTGAAAAACTAGTATAGTTGGAAACTCTAAATTTTCAAAGTATTTCTCTTACGGTTCTTATTTTTATATGTAAATTTCACCATCTCTTTTTTATTATAGGATTTTGTGGGTGTAATTCGCTGAAAACCCTCAGCAGACAACACTCCTCCTACTGGGGACACCTAGAGGTTTAATGGCTTGTTGCACGTGCTCAGTGCAATCGTGTTTGCCTAAGAAAGTGTGCTTAGTTTTCTCCTTTCTTTTTCTCCTTCTCTTGAATAAACTAGTTTGCTCGGGACGATCAAAGATAAGTTTGGGGGTATTTGTTCAATTGATAAAACTGCACATTTGTTATTACATTTTTCCTACTATTTCTATATTAGAAAAGGTGTTTATTATAATATATGATACATATGAGGGTTTATCTGTAAAAATACTATTTTCATGTGTTTATGTATTATAATTAACATTTGGTAGGAAAATGTATGCAAGAATATCATTGACCAAATCTTAATATTGAAACTAATATCTCAATAAAACAAACTCTACTAATATTATTTGTGGAGTTGTTGTACAGAATTTTCAGGGCTAAAATCAAGGGAAATAAGTTGTCAGAGCAATCCTGCCTAATTAAGAAAGCAAACTAAGAAATCAAGGCTGGCAGTGATGAAGAGAAGATTTCCAGTTTCTAAAGATGTTAAAAGATCACCATGTGTCAGATAAACAAGCTACAGAAGACCAAAGCAGAGATCTCACTGTTTGGCCGCGGATCCGTGGCCAAACTCACCCGTTGGCCGCGGATCCGCCGCGTGCCAGAGGAGTCAGGAGTTGAGATTTCTCTGTTTGGATCCTATTTGCTGGTTTCCAATTTAGAAAGCTAGGGTTCTGGCTTTGGGACTATAAATAAGGACCGAGAGGCTCTTGGAAAAATTATCAAGTCGACGCGATCACGAAGTCCAAGACGGCTCACGCATCCAGGCTGATCATCAACGGTTCATCTACCTCCTTAGAAGAGATCGAGAAGCAAACTAGTATTTGTTATCATTTTCTAAGGGAACAAAGTGTAAATGAGTTTTGTTGATTAATAAAGGTAGTTCTTTTTCTTATTCTATTTCTTTGTAGTTTCATTATGAATTCTCTCTCCATCTTTTCTTCTCCCAACATGCACGAGTAATTCTCCGCCTGTTGGGGTTTGTAGGATTAGGGTAGGTTAATGGATGATGAAGATCTTTAAACTCTTTTTACGTCCTATAAAGTTTATAAACTTTATCAAAACAATCATTAACATCCTAATCGGGTGCGCTATCAATTTATTGTTAGTCTTGACCGCGATTAGAGATTAGATTAATGATTGTTTTAGTAAAGGCTAGATATGAACGGAGTTCCATGTCGAGATAGGGGTTAAGAGTGAGAACCCTTTTCCCTCCAAAAACCCTAATCTACATGCATCACCGTCGTTCTAGTTTTAAATCTATTAAAGGATAAAAAGGGTAATTTTTAATTAATCATCCATAACTACTAAATCCAAATGAACCCTACAAGCCCCTTTTTTATATAAACTTACATCCGTAATTAATCTAGATCTATATTTTACATCCGTGTTTAACGTAGATGTAGAACCTACAACCATTCTTCACCATTCTTTATTCTTCCTTCTCTCTTTCTCAACATGCCTAAAGTAAGAATAAAAGGTTCCACGTTTCCCAGAGGACGACCTGTACTCATCTCGGTCTAGCTACACGCGAAACCGTTATTGATTGCGGTTAACTAACTACTACACATAAAAATCAAGATCAATCATTGTCTATGAACCATCGAGATTCGGCTTCGCTTCGACGAAGCCTGGTGGGAAGGTATGATTCCCTCTTTATTTGTGCCCCGGGATTGTATACAGGGATCAATGTGATCTCATCTGTAGGGCAAAAGTTTCACTCTTTTAGAATTTTTTTTCTATTTCTTTCCGTGATGCTCTATCATTTCAGCTCTTATATCGCGAAAGACGCAATTGCCCAATCATTTCGGTTATTTTTCGTGGTGCCCGATCATTTCGGCTATTTATTTTATTTTTACTCGCTGCTTTTTATTGCGAGTTGCCCAATCATTTCGGCTATTTTGCATGCATATATTTTTACTTGCTGATTTTGTTGCAAGTTGCCCCATCATTTCGGCTATTTCGTATGCATGTGTGGCTTGCTAGCTTCTCGCTGCAAGTTTGGAATTAGACACCGATTTTGGCATCAGCACCGCTACAACTGGGATATTGCCAGGAGAGAATCATCATTTGCCTTTGTCGATGTCGAACAAAGATGGCTTAACAAACAGGGTTAATATCATGTCGACTAAGGCTTTTGACTTCATGGCCGTAAGGGTCTCATAAAGGTATTCCTCCCTGCGAGTCGTGAGGATCTCGTAGGTGCGTTTTCTCCTTAGGAATCGTGAGGATTCCTAAGTGCATGGTCTCTTATAAGTCATAAGGATTTTACAAGAGTATTTTCTCCTTATAAATTGAGAGGACTTATAAGGGCTGTTCACTGTGTAAACATATCCCTAGTTACGGATGGGGACTTTGTTAGGGAAATGTTTATTCGCGCCCGTGGATTGTATATAAGGGTTAGTATTGAGCCATTTGTAAGGCAGCATTAGAGGTTGTGATGGCTGCTTAAGAACAGGTTCGGACCCCTGTAGCTTAAGGCTTTTGAATCCTATGAGCTGTGAGGGTCTCATAGGAAGGTTCTCTTTACGAGTCGTGAGGATCTCGCAAGTGTAATTTCTTCTTAGGAATCGTGAGGATTCCTAAATGTGTTGTTCCTTTGTGATTCGTAAGGATCTCATGCGGGTGGTTTCTCCTCACAAGGTCGAGAGGACCTTGCAAGTGTCTTTTAACAAGGTTGCGGCCTTTCGGGTTTTCACAAAAACTCACCGGTAGCTATGCTGTTTTTACTCACGGAGCCCTTTCAGGTTTTCATCCGTGCCCATCTCGCTTATGGACGTACCTTTTTTTTACCACGTCAGCCTGAGAATGCCGCGGGTTGGTAGTAGTTTAACGACGTTTCGGTCATAAGTCAACATACGATTACGCAGCTAGATTTTGCCGCAAATTTTCGCATGTTTTGTGTTGGAGGTAGATTCCTCGAAGAGAAGGCTGAGGGCGATTTCTTCGTCAGAGTTTCTTCCAAAGGTGATAACTTGCGATCCCTCAGTGTCGACCATGTGACAGTTGCCAGCGGCTCTTTTGCGCTCATCTGTCGTACTTTTCTGTTCCTGATGAGCCTTGCATTTCACTCATCGAACGTATTGTCGGTAGGCAACATATCCCTGCCACCAGTTTTTAAAGACTATGCACTTCTCGGTAGGGTGTGCAATCTTCTGATGGTATAAGTAGAAGTTAGGATGTATGTCTGCTTCATCAAGATGTATACTGCCAGGAGAATTTCCTTTGAAAGAAGGCAACTTCATTCCTATTGACAGGGCCCCAGCGAATCGTTTCCTTACCTTAAGCTTGCTTTTGCTGGCGATAGGGATGCTTTGATCTGGTGGTAATGTTTCAACCCTTTCGTCCAGTCGCCGGCGTTTGGCCTTTTCAAATATAACCATCTCGCGCTCCCGATCAGCCTTGCTTTTCAGAAGAGCTTCGTTCAGGAATGTGTCAATCATTTCATCTGATGGTCCTCGAAGTTCCGGCTCAGGACCTGCCCTCAATTTCTTTGCGTCAGGAGCTTCTTCACCGTTTATCAACGAATGAAAGATCACATGGCAGCTTGCCACATAATCCTCAGGTTCATCCCACAAGTCTTCTCCATTGTCGTTATCTTCGTCCTCAAGGACGTGACTGAGAAATTCTTGGAGTGTGATTGGGGTCCGCTCCTTCTGGTTATATTCTTCCAGCACGTCAATATGTTTTTGCAGGTCTGTGCGCTTGTCATCAAGCTTCACGGGCTTTTGGGTCTTCTTCTTCTTCGAAGACTTTGACGGCTGGGTGCGGGCGCTTTGACTATCACCACCAATTTTTGGAGTTGGGTGCGGCTTCAGCATTCAAATGGCTGCAACTTCATCGATGTGTTGCTCGTATTTGACCAGAGATATCGTCATCGAGTAACGCATTGAACCCAAGTCTCATTCGGTCTAAGCCTTTCGTTGATCAGTACCGTCACGGTATTGCGTTTATTCATACCAGCGAATCTCTGACAGGAGGGCATCTCCATTTCGTCGAAGGTATTCATGGAGTCATTCGGGAGTCCTGCATACCATTCGAAGGCAATGCCTGCCAGACAGCCGATGAACTGTCAGAGAAGAAGTATATCAGTATTGTTGCACATGGGTTCAAATCACGCCATGTGCCGGCGAGAATTCTTAGTTCCTTTATACACGCAGCACATTGGAAGTGTGTACTCTGGAGGGTACTGTATTTGATTGTGCCATGTCGGATACGGTCGACCAATCTTGATTGATCTATTTACGGCTTCACTGGCGTAGTGAGCTTCGATTTGCTGAGCGATATATTCGTTCAGCTTTACTTTTAGGAATCATTTCTTTCTCAGCCATTGATGAGCTTTGTAGAGGATTTGAAATGTCATCCTTATCTTTAAGACCGACTACCAGCAGTTCATTCGCTAGTGGTTCCGATTGAACTATCATTCCAGCCATATTCTGAATTAGAAGGGCCATCCGGTTCATTTTAGTGGACATTTTTGCAGCTTCTGCATCTCCTTTTTTTAGAGCGCGCTTTAGGAAATCAATATCCAACCCCTTCTCTATTCTTTCTCCAGGTGCTGTTCCCCTCCGAAAGACGGCACGACGGCGGAGACGTCTTGCCTGAGATTCGGGGCAGATACTAATTGGTGCTATCCGTCTACCTCTCCGAAAATGCCAAGTTGATTTATGGCACCGTATATCGAAGGTTTAAACGGATGCGTCCGATGTAGCAGACTTCGTCAGATTCCTTTTCGCTTGAGGGGTTTTTTGATTGTGGGGACGCTCTTCCCTACAGGCGTAAGCCCCTGCAGTTAATTACGCTACCGCACTGCGGTAACCACTTTCTCCTTCTCCAGATAGTCACTTTGTGTCGTGTGTGTTTATTTTGTGTTTAGTTGCCCGTGGATTGTATACGGAGACTGAGTTATGTCGTCGCCCGTAGGGCGTGGACTAGTCCAAATCCGTATTATCTTAGATTTGGGTTTGGGGGTTTGGGTTTAAGGATGCGTTAGCCTCATTTGAGACTAAGATCGACTTAAACGTTTATTAAGAACGCGTTAGTCAAGCTTTTAGACTAAGATCGACTTAACGGGATCGTTTGGATCCAATAAGAGAGTAATTAAGGGAGCCCTGTTGTTTAGTTTAGTGACATTGCGGTCAATAGGTAGTTTAAGGACATTGCGGTCCATAGGTAGTTTAAGGACATTGCGGTCCAATGTTAGTTTTAAGACGTTGCGGTCAAGGTTAAGGACGTCATAGTCCGTGGATTTTAAGGACTCCATAGTCCAAGGTTAGTTTTAAGATATCTCGGTCAAGGTTAAGGACGTCATAGTCCATGGGTTTAAGGACCCCACAGTCCGTTGTTAGTTTTAAGACATCTCGGTCAAGGTTAAGGACATCATAGTCCATGGGTTTAAGGACCCCACAGTCCGTTGTTAGTTTTAAGACATCTCGGTCAAGGTTAAGGACGTCATAGTCCATGGGTTTAAGGACCCCACAGTCCGTTGTTAGTTTTAAGACATCTCGGTCAAGGTTAAGGACGTCATAGTCCATGGGTTTAAGGACCCCACAGTCCGTTGTTAGTTTTAAGACATCTCGGTCAAGGTTAAGGACCTCATAGTCCATGAGTTTAAGGACCCCACAGTCCGTATTAATGTATGGTCATCGGGACCCGTCACCTCTTTGAAGACGTTGAGAAATTACAACGCCAAATATCAAAGGAGTGAAGAGGTGTACCCTTTAAACCAAGACGGGTTAAACAGTCCTTGACCCAGTTTGGGACCAGGACCAGTTAATTATGTTATGAGCCCATCAGCCCAGTTAAGTTTGAATTGAGGACTTATGGCCATCTTGGGCTAAGTCCAATCATGCTTAGAATATTGGCTTCCTGTTGATGCATGAGAGGCTTTGCCTCTAGACACTTAACCAATTGGGCTAAGGTTAGTGTTAAACACTAAAGATCAGCAATGTTGAACACTGGGAACAAGTTAGTGTTTTAACACTAAAAGACAGTTGGTGTTAAACACCAGCAACTGGGGATTCAAATTAGTGTTAAACACTGGAGCAAACCAGTGTCAAACACTAGCAGCAGAGATCTCAAATTAGTGTTAAACACTAAGAATAATCAGTGTTAAACACTGGTGACAGAGATTTTAATTTAGTGTTGAACACTAAGGGAGTTAATCTTAAGCTCTATTAACAGGGGTTTAATTTAGTGTTAAACACTAAGAAATTCGGTGTTTAAGCACTGCAAATAAAGTTCTTTAATTAGTGTTGAACATTAAGGCCAAACAATGTTAAACACCGGGTTCAGAGGTTCCAATTTTGTGTTAAACACTAAGGCAAGAGGGGTCACGTGGTAGCACGTGAGGGCGCCCTCCCTTTACTCGTTCTGCTGAGAATGTTGGATATTCATTTAAATGCTTGTATGTTAAAGCTTCTGCCAAGGGTCACGTGGGTCACGTGAGGCACTGCCTCAAAGGCCCTTTTCTGTGGATCTTTTCGGGGGTCCCGTGGTGGCACGTGACCCTGCCTCTTTGTATGTTTTTTGGAAGATCTGTTAATCCCTTTAAGAATTAAATTCTTCGCAGGGTTGAACCCTAACGATAAATTTTAGAGGAATTAAATTCCTATTTCCTTCTGAAGATTTATATTCTGGGATAGAGTTGAACTCTGAATTTTCTGTTGGAATTAAATTCCTCATATATGTGAAGAACTGAATTCTATCATAGGTTAAACCCTAATAAAAGCTTTAAAGGAATTAAATTCCCACTCTCTTTTAGAGAATTATTCTCAGGAATGAGATTCTGTCATAGGGTGAAACCCTAATTTCTTCTTTCTTAAAGGAATTAAATTCCTGTTATTTTGACAGATTTGAGTTCTTAATTGGGATTAAACCCTGGTTCTGTTCATCCTCAAGGAATTAAATTCCCATAACATATGGTTAAACCCTAATTTTATTTTAAAGGAATTAAATTCCTATAGTTCTGTGAGAATTAAATTCTCAAACTTCCATTCCCTCTCTATGCTTTAGATCTGCATGGCAGGATCTCAACCCAATGAGAATTAAATTCTCAATTCAAGGGGAGATGTGCACTTTACAGATTCTCCACTAAAAAGAGAACTATGTTCTTCTTTTTAAGAGTTAAACTCTTTTGAGAATTAAATTCTCTTTTAAAGGCCTTCCCTTTCTTACCTAGGATTTTCTTCTGCAGAAGATCAATTTCTTCTATCTCTCTTTTTCTGTCTATCCTTCTGTCTCTCTTTTTTTTCCTTCTTTTTTTAACTCTCTCCTTTGGCTCCTATTTATAGGAGAAGGAGCAGAATCAATTAGTTTTGGTGAATCTTTCATTGAGAGATTTGATTTGCATTCATTATTCATCTGGTACTTTGGATTATTAGGTGAATTTTATTCACCATTGGATTTTAAATCCAGAGATTTTCATTTGTTATTTCGGTTAGATTTTAAGGAGAAATCTTTCCAAGTTCAGGATTTTTCCACAAATAGATGATATTTAATCACCTTTAAATTTTTAGTCCAATCGGTTCCAAATAATCATTTTCCTTAGGAAAGATTTGAATGCCGTTCAGAATTTAATTCTGTTAAATAGATAGGCTTTGAAAGCCAGTCACGTGTGACCATGTGACCCATGGTCACATGTAGGCACGTGACCCCCTGGAACGAGCTTTCTTCTTCCTTTTGCGCTCTGTCTTCTGGCCCCTACTTAGCCGTCACGTGCCACCACGTGACCCCTGGTCACGTGTGAGCATGTGACCCTCATCTGGAGCCTTTTTCTTGATTTAATCACAGAATGAGTCTGCTTTTGCCGCCGCTTTTAAATGTCACGCGCCAACACGTGACTAATGGTCACGTGCTAGCACGTGATGCCTCCTTTGTAACTTTTCCTGATTTTAAATCAGGAAACAGGTGCGTTTTCTGAATTTGCGTTAGACGATGAATTAGCGTTTGCTGCTGCCTGAGCAAGCATCTCCTGCGGCTTTTCACGTTGCAGTTGAACTTTTTGTTAAAGACCGATTTTGAGGTTGGTGACTAGTAGAAGCTCGAACTTTGTCTTTGGAATTCTCCACATAGACTATGTGAACTACCATGCCCCCAGGCTTGAGGCGTTTGGAGTTTTGGCCTTTAGAGTTTGCTTCGGGCACTTGAGCTTTATTGGGCCTTTCTTTTTTGTGAAAAGCAGCTTTGGCTTTGGGAGGAACCGCTGTATCGGGATCCGTCTTGGGATGAGTCCCCTTCTATTTGAAAGAGGATTGGTCAGAGTTTGGCTGACGTTTAGGGGAAGAGCCGCAGTTGACGACAGAGACCTTCACTCGCTTTCGTACTTTATATATAGATGAGGAAAGTTGCTTCAGGGAGCGAACTGGTTTCTGCTCTCGTGGGATCTCCATAGGCTGCAGAGATTTCTCAAATATTGCGGTAGGAAAATTTTATCTGACCCTTCGCACCAATTTGAAGCCATTTCTGGTTGGAACAACATTCACCACTGAGGTTGAAATAGAACCATACGGAGAACTGCCCCAGCTCATTTTGTATGATGCCAATATCAATGTCGACCATTTCTTACGGCCGGGATTTGATTAGCTTAAGGATTTTGCCGAGCCTGCCCCCTGTTTCCTTTGAAAGCTCGAATATTTTGTCCCCTGCGTCGACCTTGGTCCTTAGCAGGTGCCAGTTGTTTGATGACTGATTCCGTCGGTTAAGCTGCTGCTTGGGGAGCCCGCCTGTGGACGATATACACCCTCTAGGCTTTCTCCATCGGCATTGAGGTACCGAGGGTGGGAGGTGGGAGCATCGACCCAAAGAGAAGCCCGTTGATTTCTTGAAGAGCCGGATTTCATAGATTTGAGCCTGCAAGCGGCCCGTACTTGACTCCACCAGATATGACAGAGTCTGTGTTGCTAAGGTGGGAACAAACGCCATTTTTCATAAAGACGAAGCGTCGACTTCAGTATCCACTCCCCTAAGGGCAACCACAAACATATACACCGCGATTATCTGATCACGGGAAAAAACATGACACACGAAGTGTGGAGTGGAAAGAGGAAAAGGTCCTACCGGGCGTGCCAGAATCTGTTCCCCGCCGAAAGACGCGACCGGGACGTTGAGACGTCAGGCCTGAAATTCGAGGGCAGATGCTAATTGGTGCTATCCGTCCACCTCTCCGAAGATGCCAAGTTGATTTATGGCACCGTGTATCGAAGGTTTAGACGGATGCGGTCGATATAGCAGACTTCGTCAGATTCCCCCTTGTTTGAGGGGTTTTTGATTGTGGGGACGCTCTTCCCTGCAGGCGCAAGCCCCTGTAGTTAATTACGCTACCGCATCGCGGTAACAACCTTCTCCTTCTCCAGATGGTCACTTCGTGTCGTGGGTGTTTGTTTTGTTTTTAGTTGCCCGTGGATTGTATACGGAGACTAATTTATGTTGTCGCCCGTAGAGCGTGGATTAGTCCAAATCCGTATTTTCTTAGATTTGGGTTTTTGTTTGGGTTTAAGGATACGTTAGTCTCAATTGAGACTAAGATCAACTTAAACGTTTGTTAAGAATACGTTAGTCTAATTTTAGACTAAGATCAACTTAACGGGATCATTTGGATCCAACAAAAGAGCATTTTGACTCTATTGTTTAGTTTAAGGACATTACGGTCGATTATCAGTTTAAGGACATGGTGGTCCATTTCCAGTTTAAGGATATAGTGGTCCAAGGTTAAGGACATCATAGTCCGTGAGTTTAAGGACCCCACAGTCCAAGATTAAGGACTTCATAGTCCATGGGCTTAAGGACCCCACAGTCCAGGTTAAGGACATCGTAGTCCATGAGTTTAAGGACCCCACAGTCTAGTTTAAAGACGTCATAGTCTATAAAGTTTAAGGACGTCATAGTCCATGAGTTTAAAGACCCCACAGTCCGTGAAATGTGTGGTTGTCGGGACCCGTCACCTCTCTGAAGAAGTTGAAGGATTACAACGACAAATATCAGAGGAGTAAAGAGATGTACCCTTGAACCGGTGCGAATTGGTCGGAAGATCTGTAGTCCAATTTGGGACTAAGATCTGTTAAATATTCGTGAACAGATAGGCTCAATTAAATATAAGTTGAGAACTTATGGTCAATATTGGGCTAAGTCCAATAAATGTTCAACATTTTTATTCTAGCTATTAAGCCTTTATTTGGGCTTGACCCTTCTGACAATATTTTTGTCTTGTATTGAATGCAGAGCATTCATTAGAGCTTTGGCTTATTAAAGAACAATTTATGTTCTGTTGGCGCGACACGTGGCGCGCTAAGCGCTTTGTGCCAGTCAAAGAGTGTAGTGCGCTTCTGCCAAGTAGCGCACATGTGAAGGACACGTGTCACTCTTGGCGCTGAGCGCCAGATGATGGGCGCATTGCGCCAGTTTATGAGCGCTAAGCGCTAGTCCATGAGCGTATTGCACTATCAATTTAGTGGCGCACACGTGAGTGGCATGTGGCGCTGAGCGCCAGCCCATGAGCGCAGTGCGCTATTTCAGAGGCGCAAAGCGCAAGTTGCATACGTGGTTGACAAGTGGCACATTTTGGCGCTGAGCGCTGGT
Organism: Agapanthus africanus; assembly: GCA_030015575.1. NCBI lineage: Eukaryota > Viridiplantae > Streptophyta > Magnoliopsida > Asparagales > Amaryllidaceae > Agapanthus > Agapanthus africanus. Next base: position 686,724,119 of record CM057343.1, read on the forward strand.
CCAGAGAGCGCAGAAGCGTTGTTCAAGAGCGCAAGGCGCAGTTCAGTAGCGTAAAACGCATTTGATCAATTTTATGATCTGAGAACAAATTTATGTTCTTTATAGAAGGGACTTTGTCTCAAGATTCAAGAATAATAGTTCTTACTTTTGAAAGGCTTTGCCTTTATAGATCTTTTGATCTAAGGGTAGGGAATTTTTTAATTCCAGCGCTGGCGCACCCGTGCTTTGCACGTGGTGCGCTGCTCGGAGCGCAGCGCACTTTGCGCTAGCACACCTGTGTTTGATACGTGGTGCGCTGCTCAGAGCGCAGCGCAGCATACGCTAGCGCACCCATGTTTGACACAAGGCATGCAGTGCGCCCAGCGCTAGCACACACATGGTGCACTGCCTAGGGCACAGCGCATCCGTGTTTGACATGCAGCGCGCAGTGCGCCTAGCGCTGGATCTGAAGCGTTGCTTCAATTTTTGAATTTTAAATTTCAAAACAGAGCTTTGTTCTGATTGGGGGAAACAGGTTTATCGGGTTTGATTATTTTGTAGTTGGGTATTGGACCCAATACACGAATCAGAATACTCGTAATTAGGAACATGTTCTGCAACTTTACTATCTTACCATTCTTGAATCATATTTGTCTCTTGACCCTTGTCTTGACGGTATGCAAACAACTTTGCATCTCGGCTTGAAATCTTTTGGGTTCCCTATTGATTATCCTTTCCTATTCTTTTGATTCCGATACTAGAATTTGGACGACTTGGACGGAGTTATGTGATTGTAACTATGAACTACAGCATGGTTACAATGCAGTACTCTATTTAAGTAACTTGGAGTCCTAGTCTTGATTCACTTCCTTGTTTCATGGTCATTATATTACCTTACTTCTCTCGGTTTCATTGTTTACCAATTCATGTTTTATCGCCGGCTTGAATCATGTTTACCGTGCTTATCTTCTTCAGTATCTTGGTTTCAGATGAAGTCATTTCAGGTATCCTACTTGTTCATGTTTTCCCCGCATTAGAATTATTCGATTCAGGTACATCCCTTTGTTATGAAGTTGTCTTGGGAAGGGATTTTCTCGGCACTTTCCACGCTTACATTGATTGTAGGGCAAAAAAAGTGATTTTCCAGATTTCCGGACATCCGGAGTTTGTTTTTGCTGGAAGAAGCAGTTCTGTTGGGCCAGTCGAGTTTAGGGCTAGGCCGACAAACAGTGTTCTTTCGTCGATGGAAGTTGATAAGGAGAAAGCGCCAGTTGTAGTTCAAGAGTTCATGGACATGTTTGAGGACATCTCGGGTTTACCGCCAAAACGAGATGTGGAGTTCGCGATCGATTTTGTTCCTGGTGCAGCGCCAATCTCAAAGACGTACTATCCGATGGCACCAGTGGAGTTGGAAGAAGTCAAGAAGCAGGTTACTGAATTGCTAGAGAAGGGTTGGATTCGCAGCAGCAATTCACCATAGGGAGTTCCAGTTCTTCTAGTAAAGAAGAAAGATGGCACAAGGAGGATGTGCATCGATTATCGGGAATTAAACCGGGTGACTATTAAGAACAAGTACCCGATCCCTCGTATTGGCGAATTATTCGAGCAGCTTAGTGGCGCGAGGGTATTCTCGAACATGGATTTGCGATCCGGATATCATCAAGTTCGAGTTAAATCTGAGAATATTTGCAAGACTGTGTTCCGAACTCGATATGGACATTACGAGTATTTAGTGATGCCATTCGGAGTCACGAACGCACCGGTGATATTCATAGACTTGATGAACCGAATCTTTTCACCGTTCTTGGACCGGTTTATTGTGGTGTTTATTGATGATATTTTGGTGTATTCGAGAAGCCTAGAAGAGCATGCAGAACACTTGAAGATCGCGCTGCAGACATTGAGGTAAGAAAGATTATATGCAAAGCTGAGCAAGTACGAGTTTTGGCTTGAAGAAGTGAAGTTTTTGGGGCATATCGTATCCAGAGATGGAATCACCGTTGACCATGAGAAGATTGCAGTAGTTCAAGATTGGCCGATTCAGAGGAATGTAGCGGAGATCAGAAGTTTTCTGGGACTTGCAGGATACTGCAGAAGATTCGTGGAGAATTTTGCTCGATTGGCTGAGCTTTGAACATGCTTACACGGAAAGAGATACCGTTCGTATGGACGGATAAATGTGCGTCAGCTTTTGAGGAGTTAAAGCAAAGATTGATAACCGCTCATATTTTGACCGTACCAGACGGTTCCGAAGGATTGGTGATTCACAGCGACGCATCTGGGAAAGGTTTGGGATGTGTTTTGATGCAGCATGGGAAAGTTATAGCTTACGCATCGAGACAGTTTGTTACGCCCCGCTTCCCAGAGTACGCTAGATTGGGCACGTGACATAGCCAACCATGCTACCTGTGGGTAGGAAGTATCCATCCACAGTCACATTACGGCTGTAGAGATATCAAGAACAAAATAAAACTATCTAAAACATGTCCATAATCCAGAATAACAGGAGTCAATAATAAATAAATGCGGAAGCAAATGATCCAATACAAATAACTGAAAAGTATGTCCCATAATACGGGCTCACTACAAGAAATAAATGCAGGAAATAAACTAACTACTACTGAACTCACAGCTCAGCCTGCTGGCTGAAGTACTCCTGCTCGGACTGCGACAGCGGTACAGAATCTGGGCCATGCAAAACCCAGACGTCAGCGCGTCATGTCAACAAGTAATATAATATGAACAATGTAACAAGCAATGCAAAAATAAACATGAATAAAGCAATAATGTGAAACAAGCAGTGCATGGTAGTGTGCAGTGGGTAACTAAACTGTTCTATCAGGTTCTCTATTCTAAAGTCTTTGAAATCAATTGATGAATCGTCGATGTAACTCAATAGTATCCCGTGCATGCCCGGGACTACGGTCAAGATCCCCGGGGCTGAATCCGAGACGTGCCACTAGGCAGTAACAGGTAGCAGGATGGGCGAGTGATGTCAGCATCATCACTCCGGGGCTGGCTTAGCCCGTAAGACTGATCAGAACAGGTATCGAACTGTTGAGTTACAAGTCGGTTTCACCTTTGATTTCCCCATACCCCCAAGTTATGTATGTCGAGTCAGGTATTCAGTAATCAAGAACTAATGCCAACACAGGATCAGGTAAAAGCAGGTTTGTCTGGATAGATAACAGGAACGGTCCATGAGGACTACATGTCAGGTTTGTTGGCATTAGACACAAGATCAGGTAACAGGTCAGGTCATGGTACATCAGGTCAAGTCAACAGTATACGGTACCATGTCAGGTGTATCAATATATATATATGTGTAGCAATGTCAGGTCAAGATGTAAGCAATATCATGAGTGTGCTCCCAATCAGATATATAAACAAACATGGGTATTAACAACATGAAATAAGCAATGAATTAAATAATAAGCAGTTTCATTCAATCACAAGAGTGCAGTAATACAATGTAGCCGTTTAGTTATGTTAACAGGTTTAAGCACCCTTAGCGGTGCAATAATTTATGTAACGGTCCAATACAGTTATTTCAGGTTAATGCATGCGAGTGTCCGAATGTAACAGAACTACAAGGATAATTGCTACCAGCTATTTTAACAGTAAAATGTGATTGAACAGGTAGATTTGATTATTGGGTTCAAATTGGCAAACTGTAAATTCCATGTTTAATAGTAAAATGATATAATGCAACATTGTAACCGAAATGGGAAAACGATTGTACCAAGCTAATTTTTACAGGTTTAGGGTGTCAATACATATATAAATATATTGTATAGCATGTAGCAAGGGGTACTTGCCTCGACGGGTCGCGAACCGGGAAAAACGGAACGTAACGTCGGCGGGGAAACTCGCGACGGAAGCACGGTTCACGGATTGAACCCAAACAACGAACAATGGAACCACACGGGTCAGAGTACTTGGTCCCAGAGGGCACTAGCAACGACGGCGAGATCGACGGCGGCGAGAACGGCGTCTCTGGCGATCTGCAGCAAACATCCAGCAATTGTTTTCAGTTTTGAAAAATGAAGAGAGGAAGGGTGAGATGGAGAAACACTTACGAGGTGTTCTGGGGTGGTCGGGGATCGTCGGCAACGGCCGGGGGCGGCGCAGGTGGTCGTCGGTGGTGTCTCAGGCGATGCAGAGGAGTGCAGGAAGACTGCAGGCGGTCGCGGCTGTGCAGGGTGCGCCGGGGTGGAAGAAAGAAGGTGTGGGCGAGGCGAGGCTGAGGAGGCGAGGGTGCTGGTGACACCGGCGCCAGCGTCGGGGCTGCGGCGGCAAGGATGGAGGTGGCTAGGGTTGAGGGCGAGGCTCGTGATGGGTTTCTGCGTTTCTCGTGAGGAAAAAGAAAACGAGAGAAGGGAAAATATTTAAAAGGAGAGAGAGAAGAGATTTGAGGGAGAGAGAGAACGGGATTTGAGGGATAGAGAGAGAGAGGGATAGAGAGAGAGAGAGAGAGAGGAAAGGATAGGGGCCCACGGGAATTATTTGCCTCATGATTGGCTGGGGTTGGGATTAGATTTGTAGGTTAGGGAAAAAAAATACTTAAAGATTTATTAACAGTAAAAATATATATATGTTAACGAAATACATTATGGTTTTAAATATTATTAAAAATTTGGGATTTTGGCGCCAAACAAAACATTTCCAAATCGCGCCCGGGTCGGGTCCAAAAATTCGAAATTTAACCAATAGGACTTTAAGCGGGTTCCAAATTTTAAAATTAAGTGTCTTACGATTAAAAAGCATACCCCCAAGATGGACACCTGTACGCGCGCGTAGCCGTCCAAACTCGCCCGTTTCACCGAACGGGACGAGAACTCGATGCACGGACGTTAGCACAAGGCTAGGGGTGTTGAGTAGGCGAAGATGGATATTTTTAATTTTATTTTAGATGCTAAAATTTGTTATGTGCAGAAATGACTTTGCCAGGTAAAACTTTACAGTAAGTGACAATCAAGCAGGCTAAAAGAAATGAGTATCACATTAATGCTCAAACAGTAACTGAAAAACAGTAGCATTGGGCTCGGGTGTTACATTATACCCAACTACAAAATAATTTCGTCCTCGAAATTCCAAGAATACAAAGATAGAAAACTACAGGAAAAGGTGATGAAACTTCTGTCGGATTTCATCTTCTCGTTCCCAAGTGGACTCTCCATGCGAGCGATTTCCCCAAGAAACAAGCACAAGGGGGATAACCTTGTTCTTGAGAACCTTTTCCCTTCGATCCTCGATTTCAACCGGTCGCTCCTCAAAAGTTAAGTCTTCTCGTACTGTTAACTCCGAATGATCCAAAACGTGTGTTTCATCTCGAACATACCTTCGTAGTTGAGATACGTGAAACACATCGTGCACATTTGCCAAGGTCTGCGGTAACGCCAAACGATACGCTACCTCACCAACACGCTCCAAGATCTCAAAAGGTCCAACGAATCGAGGACTAAGCTTTCCTCGACTCCCAAAACGAATCACCCCTCTAGTCGGTGATATCTTCAAGAATACCAAATCACCCACGGCGAACTCTAGAGGTCTTCTTGACGTGTCAGCCCAACTCTTCCGTCTGTCTTGAGCTGCCTTCATATGATTCCTGATAGTGTTAACCTTCTCAACTGTCTGCACAACCAAATCTGGTCCCAACAATCTTCGTTCACCGACATCATCCGAACAAACAGGTGAACGGCATTTACGACCATACAAAGCTTCAAACGGAGCCATCTGGATAGTTGCCTGAAAACTTTTGTTATAAGAAAACTCCACCAAGTGTAGATGATCCTCCCACGAACCCTTGAAGTCCAACATGCATGCTCTCAACATGTCTTCAAGAGTTTGGATCGTTCTCTCCGACTGACCATCAGTTTGAGGATGATAGGCTGTGCTAAACTTCAATCGAGTCCCCAAACTTTCCTGCAAACTCCTCCAGAAGTGTGATAAGAACCAAGTGTCCTGATCGGACACGATGCTTATCGGTACTCCATGCAATCTTACAATCTCCTGCATGTACCGCTCTGCCAAAGTCTCCGTTGATTGACCAACCCGGAAAGGAATAAAGTGAGCTGCCTTGGTCAACCGATCAACAATCACCCATACTGCATTGTTGCCCTTTGGACTCCGCGGTAAAGCCGTCACGAAATCCATGGTTATATGTTCCCACTTCCACTGAGGAATCAGAAGTGGTTGCAATAAACCAGCAACCCTTTGATGTTCAGCCTTAACTTGCTGACACACCAAGCACTTAGCCACAAAGCGAGCAATCTCCCGTTTCATGCCTTCCCACCAGAAATGCTGTCGAATATCTCGGTACATCTTTGTGCCTCCTGGATGTACAGAATAAGCTGAACTTTGTGCCTCCTTCATAAGCTCTTCACGAACATCACCCTTCGGCACACACAAACGGCTACCATACCTCAACGAACCATCTTCGTGGACTAGTAAATCCGTTCGTAGTCCGGCTTCAACCTGCTCTCGAAACTTTTGCAGTCTAGGATCCTACGATTGTGCTGCTTTAATTTTCTCAATCAAAGACGACTGCACTTGCAGCTGCATCAACTGTCCTGTAGAACGCGGTAGCACAACCTCCAAGTCAAATCTTCGAAAATCTGCAATGATCTCCTTCTGCGTAGTTAACACCTGAATTGCTGGTAACCGACTAAGCGCATCTGGCACGACGTTAACCTTCTCCGGATGGTACTTAAGATCAAGGTCGTAGTCAGCCATCAGCTCCAACCATCTACGCTGCCTCATATTAAGCTCCTTCTGCGTGAACACATACTTCAAACTCTTATGATCTGTAAAGACTTCGACTCTTTCGCCCAAAAGGTAGTGTCTCCAAATCTTCAAAGCGAAAATCACAGCCGCAAGCTCCAAGTCATGAGTCGGATAATTCTTCTCATGGGTCTTCAATTGTCTCGATGCGTATGCTACAACCTTCCCATGCTGCATCAAAACACATCCCAATCCTTTCCCAGATGCGTCGCTGTGAATCACCAATCTTCCGGAATTGTCTGGCACGGTCAGAATAGGGGCAGTTATCAACTTCTGCTTCAACGTCTCAAAAGCTAACGCACATTCATCCGTCCAAACAAAAGGTACCTCCTTGCGCGTAAGCTTGGTCAACGGCTCCGCCAGACGAGCAAAGTTCTCCATAAATCTTCTGTAGTATCCGGCGAGTCCAAGAAAACTTTTTATCTCAGCAACATTCTTTGGAATAGGCCAATCTCGAACTGCTGCAATCTTTTCTGGATCGACGGCAATTCCATCGCCAGACACAACATGCCCCAAAAACTTTACTTCCTCCAGCCAAAACTCGCACTTACTCATCTTCGCATACAATTTCTCCTGTCTCAACGTCTGCAGTGCGATCTTCAAGTGCTCCGTATGCTCCTCAAAGCTCTTCGAGTAAACCAGAATGTCGTCAATGAAGACCACGATAAACTGGTCCAAGAACGGTGAAAAGATTCGGTTCATCAAGTCCATGAATACTGCCGGCGCATTCGTTACTCCGAAGGGCATCACTAAGTACTCGTAATGTCCATACCGAGTTCGGAACGCCGTCTTGCAAATATCTTCTTCTTTCACTCGAACCTGATGATATCCGGATCGCAAATCCAGCTTCGAAAATACCCTCGCGCCACTAAGCTGCTCAAAAAGTCCTCCAATGCGAGGGATCGGGTACTTGTTCTTAATAGTCACCCGGTTTAATTCTCGATAGTCCATGCACATTCTTCTTGTGCCATCCTTCTTCTTTACTAGAAGAACTGGAGCTCCCCAAGGCGAGTTACTACTTCGAATCCAACCCTTCTCGAGCAATTCAGCAACCTGTTTCTTAACTTCTTCCAATTCTACTGGTGCCATTGGGTAATATGCTTTAGATACTGGCGCTGCACCAGGGATAAGATCAATTGCGAACTCCACATCTCGCTTCGGCGGTAAACCCGATATATCTTCAAACACGTCTATAAAATCGCGAACAACCGCCGGCTCTTCACCACTATCAACTTCCATTGCTGCAAGAATATTGTTTGTCGGCCTAACCCTAAACTCGACTGGCCCGACAGAACTGCTTCCTCCAGTGAAGGTAAACTCGGGATGTCCGGGAATCTGGAAAATTACTTTCTTTGCCCTACAGTCAATGTGAGCGTGGAAAGTGCCAAGAAAATCCATTCCCAAGACGACTTCATAGCTGCCCGTATCAATCACCAAGAAATCTGCAAAGAGTTCCCGTCCGCACACGACAACCGTACAATCTTTACACTCCCTACTAGATATGATTTTCCCATTCCCAGTGTGTATGTCCTAGAAACTAGACAGGGTCGTGCAGGTAATCGAGTGTGTAGTTATAAATTTGGATGACATAAAACAGTGGGATGCACCAGAATCAAATTATGCCAATGCGGGAAAACCATGAACGAGTAAAGTACCTGAAACCACTTCTCCTGACGCCTTGGCTTCCTCAGCTGTCAAGGTAAAAGCTCGAGCCTGATTAGGTCCTTGAGTCAGCTATTTCTGCCCTTGGAACGGTCTCTGCGGAGGCTTCTGAATATCATCCCTCGTACGAAGCTTCGACGGACAAGCACCTACTGCGTGATCAGCCGCTCCACAAACCAAACAAAGTCCCAGCCTTCTTCGACAATCCTTCTGCACGTGGCCAGGTAAACGGCAGTAGTCACAAATCACGCTCCCTCTTCTATCAACAATCACAGGCTTCTTCATGGGTGCTACACCACGACGGTCCACTGGAATACCTCTGCGACCATGAGCTCGGTTAGGTACAAATCCGGGCTTCCTGGCCACAACTGCTGTCTGCTGCAAGCTCCCCTTCATCCCAGATAAACTCTGCTGTTCCCGAGCTGCCGTAAGAACCTGTGAGAAAGTGGTCAAACCCAGGGAGAAAATCTGCCTCTGGATGTCCACATCCAAACTGCGCATGAACCTTCATGCCCTGTCTGCATCGTTGGCGACTAAAGGTCCAGCGAATCTGCTGAGTCTCGTCCACTCTGCTGCATGCACGTCCACGGGTGCTCCATTCTGCCTTAGCCCAATAAATTTCTCTTCCATTTCCTCCCGTGCAGTCCGCGGGAAGAACTTCTCCAGGAAACTCTTAGAAAAATCCGCCCAACTGATCGGCTTGGGCAAGCGGGTCTCTTCCACAAGCCACCACTCTCGGGCGTAGTCCACTAACTAAATGCGTACCATATCAACTCTTTTGTCATCTGGAATCTGTGCCGCAATCAGCAAATTCTCCGTGTCAACTAGCCACTGCTCGGCTGGCAACGGCTCTTCCAAACCAGTGAATGTAGAAGGACCCAAACGTCTGAAATCTGCCACGGTCCCTACTCGGTCAACTGGTTTAACTCCAACGTTGTTTACAGACTGCTGAACGATCTGCAAACCTTCCTGGAATGAGTCTGCTTGCTGCTGGATCAGCTCGGTCTGTCTCTGTTGATTCTCCAGCATTCCTCTTATCACTCCAAGCATGGCGGCTTCGTCCACACGTCTCTGGTACGTCTTGAAATTCTTATCTGCCATATTCCTGAAATCAAAACACCCAACATTAGCATGATGATAGATTCAATATATAGATCAAGGCTAGAACTCCAAGATACTTAAATAGAGTACCGCATTGTAACTATGCCGCGGTATCATAGCCACAATTACTTAACTCCACCCAAGTCGCCTAAGTTCTAGAGATAACAAGGAATCATGTTTTTCGAGTCGACATGCAAAGGAAGTTTGCATATCTTAAAAAATATAATCAGGAAGAATGTGATTCAAGAATGGTAAACGGCAAAGTGGCAGGACATGTTTCTTAAACACGGGCATTCTGATTCGTGTATTGGGCACAATACCCAACTACAAAAGAATCAACCCAACTAACCTATGGCTCTGATACCAAAAGAACCATGTCACGCCCCGCTTCCCAGAGTACGCTAGATTGGGCACGTGACATAGCCAACCATGCTACCTGTGGGTAGGAAGTATCCATCCACAGTCACATTACGGCTGTAGAGATATCAAGAACAAAATAAAACTATCTAAAACATGTCCATAATCCAGAATAACAGGAGTCAATAATAAATAAATGCGGAAGCAAATGATCCAATACAAATAACTGAAAAGTATGTCCCATAATGCGGGCTCACATCTAGAAATAAATGCAGGAAATAAACTAACTACTACTGAACTCACAGCTCAGCCTGCTGGCTGAAGTACTCCTGCTCGGACTGCGACAGCGGTACAGAATCTGGGCCATGCAAAACCCAGACGTCAGCGCGTCTTGTCAACAAGTAATATAATATGAACAATGTAACAAGCAATGCAAAAATAAACATGAATAAAGCAATAATGTGAAACAAGCAGTGCAGGGTAGTGTGCAGTGAGTAACTAAATTGTTCTATCAGGTTCTCTATTCTAAAGTCTTTGAAATCAATTGATGAATCGTCGATGTAACTCAATAGTATCCCGTGCATACCCGGGACCACGGTCAAGATCCTCGGGGCTGAATCCGAGACGTGCCGCTAGGCAGTAACAGGTAGCAGGATGGGAGAGTGATGTCAGCATCATCACTCCGGGGCTGGCCTAGCCCGTAAGACTGATCAGAACAGGTATCGAACTGTTGAGTTACAAGTCGGTTTCACCTTTGATTTCCACATACCCCCAAGTTATGTATGTCGAGTCAGGTATTCAGTAATCAAGAACTAATGCCAACACAGGATCAGGTAAAAGCAGGTTTGTCTGGATAGACAACAGGAACGGTCCATGAGGACTACATGTCAGGTTTGTTGGCATTAGACACAAGATCAGGTAACGGGTCAGGTCATGGTACATCAGGTCAATTCAACAGTATACGGTACCATGTCAGGTGTATCAATATATATATATATATATATATATGTGTGTGTGTGTGTGTGTGTAGCAATGTCAGGTCAAGATGTAAGCAATATCGTGAGTGTGCTCCCAATCAGATATATAAACAAACATGGGTATTAACAACATGAAATAAGCAATGAATTAAATAATAAGCAGTTTCATTCAATCACAAGAGTGCAGTAATACAATGTAGCCATTTAGTCATGTTAACAGGTTTAAGCACGCTTAGCGGTGCAATAATTTATGTAAAGGTCCAATACAGTTATTTCAGGTTAATGCATGCGAGTGTCCGAATGTAACAGAACTACAGGGATAATTGCTACCAGCTATTTTAACAGTAAAATGTGATTGAACAGGTAAATTTGATTATTAGGTTCAAATTGGCAAACTGTAAATTCCATGTTTAATAGTAAAATGATATAATGCAACATTGTAACCGAAATGTGAAAACGATTGTACCAAGCTAATTTTTACAGGTTTAGGGTGTCAATACATATATAAATATATTGTATAGCATGTAGCAAGGGGTACTTGCCTCGACGGGCCACGAACCGGGAAAAACGGAACGTAACGTCGGTGGGGAAACTCGCGACGGAAGCACGGTTCACGGATTGAACCCAAACAACGAACAATGGAACCACACGGGTCAGAGTACTTGGTCTCAAAGGGCACTAGCAACGACGGCGAGATCGACGGCGGCGAGAACGGCGTCTCCGCCGATCTGCAGCAAACATCCAGCAGTTGTTTTCAGTTTTGAAAAATGAAGAGAGGAAGGGTGAGATGGAGAAACACTTACGAGGTGTTCTGGGGTGGTCGGGGATCGTCGGCGACGGCCGGGGGCGGCGCAGGTGGTCGCCGGTAGTGTCTCAAGCGACGCAGAGGAGTGCAGGAAGACTGCAGGCGGTCGCGGCTGTGCAGGGTGCGCCGGGGTGGAAGAAAGAAGGTGTGGGCGAGGCGAGGGTGCTGGTGACGCCGGCGCCGGCGTCGGGGCTGCGGCGGTAAGGATGGAGGTGGCTAGGGTTGAGGGCGAGGCTTGTGATGGGTTTCTGCGTTTCTCGTGAGGAAAAAGAAAACGAGAGAATGGAAAATATTTAAAAGGAGAGAGAGAAGAGATTTGAGGGAGAGAGAGAACGGGATTTGAGGGATAGAGAGAGAGAGGAATAGAGAGAGAAAGAAGGATAGGGGCCCACAGGAATTATTTGCCTCGTGATTGGCTGGGGTTGGGATTAGATTTGTAGGTTAGGGAAAAAAATACTTAAAGATTTAATAACAGTAAAAATATATATATGTTAACGAAATATATTATGGTTTTAAATATTATTAAAATTTTGGGATTTTGGCGCCAAACAAAACATTTCCAAATCGCGCCCGGGTCGGGTCCAAAAATTCGAAATTTAACCAATAGGACTTTAAGCGGGTTCCAAATTTTAAAATTAAGTGTCTTACGATTAAAAAGCATACCCCCAAGACAGACACCTGTACGCGCGCGTTGCCGTCCAAACTCGCCTGTTTCACCGAACGGGATGAGAACTCAATGCACGGACGCTACCACAAGGCTAGGGGTGTCGAGTAGGCCAAGATGGATATTTTTAATTTTATTTTAGATGCTAAAATTTGTTATGTGCAGAAATGACTTTTCCAGGTAAAACTTTACAGTAAGTGACAATCAAGCAGGCTAAAAGAAATGAGTATCACATTAATGCTCAAACAGTAATTGAAAAACAGTAGCATTGGACTCGGGTGTTACACAGTTGAAGACCCATGAGAAGAATTATCCAACTCATGATTTGGAGCTAGCAGCTGTGATTTTCGCTCTGAAGATTTGGAGACACTATTTACTGGGCGAAAGGGTTGAAGTATTTACCGATCACAAAAGCCTAAAGTATGCGTTCACGCAGAAAGAGCTAAACATGAGATAGCATAGATGGTTGGAGCTGATGGGTGACTATGATCTTGATCTTAAGTACTATCCAGGGAAAGTTAATGTTGTGCCCGATGCGCTTAGTCGGTTGCCAGCGATTGGGATGTTGACTGCACAGAAGGAGCTTATCGAAGACTTTCGGAGATTCGAGTTGGAGATCGTGTTACCGCATTCTTCAGGACAGTTGATGCAGCTGCATGTACAGTCGTCGTTGATCGAGAATATTAAAGCTGCGCAGTCACATGACCTAAGATTGCAGAAGTTTCGAGAACAAGTTGAAGCAGGACTTCGAACGGACTTGTTGATTCATGAAGATGGTTCGCTGCGTTACAGTAGCCGTTTGTGTGTGCCAAAAGGAGACATTCGCGAAGAAGTTATGAAGGAGGCGCACAGTTCCGCATTTTTCGTACATCCAGGAGACACGAAGATATACCGTGATCAACGACAACATTTCTGGTAGGAAGGCATGAAAAGGGAGATTGTACGTTTTAGAGCGAAGTGCTTGTGTGTCAGTAAGTCAAGGCTGAACATCAAAGGGTAACTGGTTTATTGCAACCACTTTCGATTCCTCAATAGAAGTGGGAATATATAACCATAGATTTCGTGACAGCTTTACTGCGGAGTCCAAAGGGCAACAATGCAGTTTAGGTGATTGTTGATCGATTGACCATGGCATCTCATTTCATACCGTTTCGAGTTGGTCAGTCAATGGAAGCGTTAGAAGAACGGTACATGCAGAAGATTGTGAGATTGCATGGAGTACCTGTGAGCATTGTTTTTTATCGTGATACCCGATTCTTATCGCACTTCTGAAGGAGTTTACAGGAAAGTTTAGGGGACACGATTGAAGTTTAGCAAGCTTATTATCCTTAGACAGATGGCCAGTCGGAGAGAACGATCCAAACTCTTGAAGACATGTTGAGAGCTTGCATATTAGACTTCAAGGGTTCGTGGGAGGATCATCTACACTTAGTGGAGTTTTCTTACAATAACAGTTTTCAGGCGACTATTCAGATAACTCCATTCGAAACATTATATAGTTGCAAGTGTCGCTCACATGTTTGTTGGGACAATGTTGGAGAGCGAAGATTGTTGGGACCGGATTTGATCGTGCAAACAGTAGAGAAGGTTAATACTATCCGGAATCACATGAAAGCAGCACAAGATCGATAGAAGAGTTGGGCCGACACATCGAGAAGACCTCTAGAGTTCGCTGTTGGTGATCTTGTGTTCTTGAAGATATCACCAACTAGAGGAGTGATTCGTTTTGGGAGTCGAGGCAAGCTTAGTTCTCGATTCATGGGGCCTTTCGAGATTTTGGAGCGTGTTGGAGAAGTGGCTTATCGATTGACTTTACCACAATCTTTGGCGAATATTCATGACGTGTTTCATGTATCTCAACTCTGTAAGTATGTTCGAGATGAAACACATGTGCTAGATCATTCGGAGCTGACTGTAAGAGAGGATTTGGCCTTTGAGAAACGATCGATGTCGATTGTTGATCGAAGAGAAAAGGTCTTTAAGAACAAGCTTATTCCTCTCGTACCTGTTTCTTGGGAAAATCGCTCGCATGGAGAATCGACTTGGGAACATGAAGACGAGATTCGACAGAAGTTTCCACATCTATTCTTGTAGATTCATGTTGTTTACCTTTTCTTGTCTTGGGAATTTCGAGGACGAAATTATTTTTGTAGTTGGGTATAATGTAACACCCTAGTTCATTTATACCAGTTCTAGTTCAAGTATTTCTTTATTTATGGTATTTTCCTGATTTACTATGTTTTGGGTGCGAATAGTGTTTTGACATCTGTATTTGCATCTGACCCGATCCACATGCTTGAAACCTGTCTTGATTCATGTTTAGGATTTATCCTGACTTGTTACGTGAACTCGTGCACTTCCATATTTACATACTGTATATTGGCATTTATCTGGCATCTGCATTTTTAAGTATAACATTTAAAGTCATATAAAATATTTTAAAAATATATCGCATGACATGCATGATACCCCTGACCCTGTGGTAGTATCCGCGCATCTTGTTCTCGTCCTGTTAAGTGAAACAGACTTGTTTGGATGACTACGGGCACGTACGTGCATCCGTTCTTGGGGGTATCCATTTTCGTTACCCGGATATCCAATTTTGGTTTTGGTTGACACGTATATTTTCCGTATTTTAAAACTGGATTTTTAGACCCGACCTTGGTGCATTTTGGAGTAAGTTTGTATTTGCCAAAATATCAAATTTTATTAATATTATATTTTAAATATTTTAACATTTTAAAATTTAATTAACTAAAATATATTTTTAAAATTTAAAATCCTAACTAAAAACAAAACTATCTCTCCTCTCGCTGGTTCTCTCTCTCTCTCTCTTTCTCTTTCTGTTTCTCTCTCTCTCTCTCTTTCTCTTTCTATTTCTATCTTTCTCTCTCTCTCTCTCTCCCCCTCTTTCTCACTCCTCTCGCATACACTGTTCCCCGAGGGATCCCCTCACCTTCCTTCTTCTACTATCGTTACTTCTTTTCTTCCTCACTCATAAATTTTCTTTCCTTCCCGTCTTTGCCTTCACGCCCTACCCTCGCTCGCGCGTCGCCGCCAACCTCTCGTCTCCACCCTCGTTCATCTCCTCACCTCCATTTCTTCTCCCTCATCTATCTCCAATCCCCGAGCTCCCCCTGCACACCAAGATTGTTGCAACCAATCCCTCTCCCCCGACCACGATCCCCTCAACCCTCAATCCCAGCCCTCACCTCATCATCGCCGATCACGTCGTCGGTCTCACCCCATCACAACCATCCCATCTTCACCACCCTCGTTCCTTCTCTTCTAACCCGGCAACCCGACGACCAAACCCAACCACAACCTAGAAGCCCACAGCCGCTGCCATTGTTTCCCTCGCCTGCGCCGGCACCCTCACCGTCGACCACCCTCGTCGGCCGTCCCTGTCAACTCCCCTGACCCGAGAACACCAACCCAGAAGCAACCTCTCTCTCTCTCTTCTTCTTCTCTTCTCTTTCTCTTCTTCTTTCTCTCTTGGCTTCTCGGTTTCCGACCGTCGCCGGAGCCGTGCTCGTCACCGACGATCCGGGCGACCCAGAAGACGTTCTCGTGCAGCATGGTCACTTCTTGCATTGGCTGGTTCCGTTCTGGGCACGCATGTGTGCATCGCAACTTTTACCGATATCCGACGTGCCGTACGTATCTGTATTGTGATCCATTGAGGCAAGTTTATCTTGCTACATGCTATGATATATAATACATCCATGTTAATAATAATATTTCATGTTTAGTGTATTGTACATCCCCTGTTATCATTTTACCGTTTTACGATGTCCGTTTGCATCTGTACAATTTATTTCATATCTGGACATGCAAGTATATCTTGCTACATGCTATACTACAATATATTGCACCTATTTGAATTATAACATTACATATTGTTTAAGTTATACATCCCACATTACCATTTTTTAGTTTACTGTTATATGACGTCCGTGTGCATCCATATCATTATTTATATATCTAGTCGCATGCTAATTCATCTTGCTACATGCTAGGTATATTATTATGCATCTATATGAATAAAAATATCACATGTTGAATGCGTTGTATATCCATATTAAAGTTTACCGTTTTCGGATACCCGTTTGCATCCATATCATTTAATATACATGTAACTGCATCTACAGATCACATTAATTCATATTATTATTGTAGAAACACCTCATACTTAATAATGCATCCCACGTAGTCTTGGAACTGTAAATGTAACCCTAATCGATGTTTGTGCATCCATACCATTAATTATATATCAATTTGCATGCCATGTTACATTGTTTTATATTATTAGTACTCCATGCTTGATAATGTGCATCCTACATAGTCATGATGTAACCCCTGATAAATATTTGTGCATCTATGCTTTTATCGTGCACCCGTACCTGCTACAGTTTTATTATGAGCATCCGCTCGATACCTGTGCACTACCTGGCATGACCTGACGT
Source organism: Agapanthus africanus (assembly GCA_030015575.1). Taxonomy (NCBI): domain Eukaryota; kingdom Viridiplantae; phylum Streptophyta; class Magnoliopsida; order Asparagales; family Amaryllidaceae; genus Agapanthus; species Agapanthus africanus. The sequence goes on from CM057343.1 coordinate 686,740,913, forward strand.
ATCACTGCTTGACTTGATACCTGATCTTGTTATTAATGCCGACAATCTTGACATGTTGTCCCGAAGAACATATCATGTTGTCTATTTAGACAAACTTGTACATGCTTGATCCTGTGTTGGCATTAGCTCCAGATTATCAATACCTGACTTGAACACATAACCTTGAGGGTACGGGGAAATCAAAAGTGTAAACTAAAGTGTAACTTAAAAGGGTATTACTTGATCCGTGGTCCCGGAGGGTAACGGGACAGAGCCATTCGTGACTTACTTATTCTTGATCCGTGGTCCCGGGGGGTAACGGGACAGAACCACTCTTGGTTTCACATATTCCTGATCCGTGGTCCTGGAGGGTAACAGGACATATCTTTTGAGTTACATGTAGGATTACATTAATTGATTTCAAACAAATTTTAGAATAGATAATCCAGTAGCACAGTTTAGATTGATCACTACACGTCACATATATTGATACACGTCACTGGTCTATATCCGTGTTTACTTATTACATTCATGTTACTGTTTATGATTCATGCCTGCATATCTCGTGTACCCTGTTCATTTATTATTGGTTAATATCATGACGCACCGACGTCTGGGTTTTGTATGGCCCAGATCCTCTATTTCTGTCGCAGACAGTTCTGGAGTATTTTGACTAACAATCCGAGTAGTGAAGATCAAGTTAGTTGCTAGTTAGTTTAGTTTTATTTTCGTATTTTCATTCCTGATGTGAGCCCGTATTTTGGAACGTACTTTTCAGATTGTTATTGCTACTTGAATTTATTACTTCCGCATATTATTTCTTGACTCGTTATTTCTGGCTCATGGACATGTACTAGATAGTTTCTTTTATTTTTCTGTTCTTGATATCTATAGACAGCTGTAATGTGACTTGTGGAGGGATGTTTCCTACCTACAGGTAGCATGGTTGGCTTTGTCACGTGCCAATCTTAGCGCACTCTGGGAAGCGGGATGTGACAGTTAGATATAGCAAACTATTATGTAAATACCACAAGAAAAATTCTAAGGGGTTTTGGCTAACGTTTCGAGACAAAGGGTTTTTGACAATGGAAAAAAAATGCTTGGTTTTTTTGACAATTTGCCTTTTTTTTTAAGGTAAATTGCAAAATTAAACCATCACTTTTTTTGGTTGTCAGAGAACCCGGCCTCGAAAAGTTGGTCAAAACCATATAAAAAGGTTTTTATTTGTCAAGAAACCCCTTATCTGTGATATCTAATAGTTGTGCGCTGTATCCAGCTTCCTGCAATATCCAAGAAGTTGCCAGTGATATCTAATCAGTTAATTGTGATATTTAAATCATTTCTTGCGATATCTAAATAGATTGTATGAATTGATTAGATATAACATGGTGCTAACAAGGCACGAAAATTTCTAAGGGTTTTTTAGACCGGAGTTTTTGACAGCCGCAAAAAGTATTTGGTTTTTTATATTTTTTTGGACTGGTTACCATCTCTTTTTTTTTCTTCCCTTCGTTCTCTCTCCTCAATATACCTGGACCTCGCCGATCTCGAGCTCTTTAGAACCGCAAACCCCCAAAAAATTACGGTTTTCTTATAATCTTGAGAAGCCTGCCCAATTTCTTCCATCTCTTCTTCTTCTTCTTCTCCTCTTTACCGATCTCCCCCAAAATCCTATCACCTATCCACAAATCCATCGCTTTTGTACGAGACGAGGTTTGTGCCGCCATATCCGCTTCTTCTCTCTATATTACAAAATCAGTTTTGAGTCTAATCATGGGAATTTTATTCACCCCCAATTTTCTTCTTGTTCCTAACTAATGGCTGAAAATTTTTAAATAAAGATTTTTTCCCCCTTACACCTGTTGTATTTACAGTGTGCCTTTTACGTGTTTGTATGATTGCCTCATCCACCTTCCCTACAGAGTTTCTAAATGTTTGTTAAATTATTTGTTGTTTGGTTCCCAAATATTCATGATTCGACATCTCATTCATATGTTACATTTTCTTGATTGCATCGGTAGATGATAATGGAAGGAGCTCGAGTTCATCTTAAAGGATGGCAACAGGCAGCGGTTGCTGCTAGATCAGCTCTCGGTGCTCTAATGGATCCGAGACGAGCAGACCTAATTGCTGCTCTTGGAGAAACTACCGGAAAGCCTGCTTTTTATAGGGTGCTTGAGCGGATGAAAAATAGCACACAAGGCAGAGTAAGTTGCTTTTAATTGAATAAGACTTGAGAATACAATAGGATTTCTATTCTGACAGTGAGTTTGGTCTATTTTCCTAGCTAGGTTTTCCCTCAAAATTCTATTTTTGAATATAGATAGAAAAAGGTCTATGGAAATACATCATTGATTTTTTTTAAAGCAATCATCTTGTCTTGCTTATGAAATTTATGAGACAATAGATTACATTACTAGATTGGATAATGTATGTGTTCTCATGTCAAATTGTATACCATATATACCATATATTGGCTTGCTTACCGAACGTTTTCTGTTGAGTTGGGCATTCGATTTTTCGAGAAGTATATTAGGTACAGTGCTTGACGGAATATTGTGATGTAAGATATGTAGATGTCCTTGATGATTGAATATTCTCTCTTTATGAAGGAGAATATGGTGGAGCGGCATCCAAACAGGAGATCTAACAAGGCCTCTTATGATGGAGGATGTTTCAAGGTTCAATGATAGTGTAAGTTTAGAAGCAAGTGCTGATCGTATAAAACCTACTGATTTATGATCCCAAAACTAAAGGGAACAGATTTGAAGCTCCTTGGCGAGGATGCATTATGCAGAATGTTTTTCCCTTCTCAATATATATATATATATATATATATATATATATATATAGAGAGAGAGAGAGAGAGAGAGAAAGGGAGGTTAATGAAGGAAAGGTGCCATAGGAGAGAATTTCCTCCTATAGCGTCGGAAAAATCCACCCTCCATGAATTTTTTTGATGATCGGCATACGTCACCTCCATCTTTACCATCTAAGATGTGGATACACCAAATTTCATGTGATTATACCATTTTTTCACCGTTGATTTAGTTGGTGCAAAATTAATGGTCTACCGACAATAGAACTTTTTACATTGCTAATTCAACAGTGAAAAAGTGGTGGAATCATATAAAATTTGGTGTTTGTATATCTTAGATGATAACGAAGATGATGGATGCCGATCGTCGGAAAAAATGGTGGAGGTTGTATTTTTCGACGCTATGGAAGGAAATCCTCTCCTAGGGTCTCTTTCCTCCATTATATATATATATATATATATATATATATATATATATATATATATATATGCGCGCGCAGAATGATCGCGCACAGAGTGATGTTATAATCTAAATTTTAAAGTGAAACTAAGTACTCGATGTTGAATTACCATTGAAGTTTAGTTCGATCATATTCTGAATATATTGCTTTAGAGATACCACCGTACCAATGTTCGAAAAAGCGTTGGCGTGTGACGAAGCGTTACACTCATAAGAATAGCGTAGTGTAAAACTACGATGCGAAAAGCGTAAGCTACACTAATTATCCAATTTTTATGTCAAAAAATAATTTATATAGCAATCATACCAAGCACCAATCTTCATAGTCTATATATCATTGTCAAGCACTACACCATTATTTAAGATGGGCTATTTACTAAAAAGCCGCCTCATACTTCACTAATTACTAAAAATCTCTTCCATATTTCATATTTACTTAAAAAAAAACCCATACATTTAAATTGCACTAAAAAGCTCCCTAACATGCCAAAAGAGAATTTTTTTTTATATCTTCCATTATTCCGTTAGGATGCTAAGGTGAGTATCGGGTTAGGATTGTAAACTTTCACAATCACTCATCTTTTTCCAAAATTCCTAATTTTCCCTCAAATTGACTTTAGAATTAGGGCTTCGATAAAAAAACTCGCAAATTGATCGTGGAAGCTGGCTCGTCTTTCTCCACCTTCTCCATCACCGAGCTTGTCGAGTCTCGTTGTCCCTTCAATTGCAAATTTCGAGTTCGCAGGCAATCTCATTTGAAAGGAAACCGATTCTTTAGTTGCACTAAATCCCAATTTTCAACTAAGTGCGGATGTGGAAAGACATACTTAAATATCTAGAAGGTAAGAGAACAACTTAAACACAAATTCCAGCTCTATCTTCATAATAAGATGCTACTTTTGAAGGAAAACTAGTGAGGGTTTTTTTTAGTGCAATTTAAATATATGAGGGGTCATTTAAGTAAATACGAAATGTGGAGGGGCTTTTTAGTAATCAGCGAAGTATGGGAAGACTTTTTAGTAAAAACCCCATTTAAGATAAGCACCTAATACACATGCAATATATAAACTCACAAACATAAGTCATATATACCATGATATAACAAAATATTTACGGTTATAAAATCAAATACCTTAAAAAGATAAATAACCGATTGTCAATTAATGATAGTACTTTGCTCTTAAAAACCTTGAAAGAAATTGCAGAAAAACTATTTGCTTGGAAGAAATTGCATGAAAAAAGAATTGCTAGATAAGTTGCAAGGTAATTGTTGAGAATGCTTTCCAAGAAAAGTTATGGAAAAGAAACAAATTAAAAAGGATTGCTAAAAGGAATTGGTGGGAAAAAATCTTTAAACAAATTGCAAGGAGAAAAAACGTAAAACAACACTAACTTGCAGTAAATAGATCCGAAGATATACTTTGTTAATTTGATATTTATTTAAGATCCTAAAGTCTTCTTTTCATGATTACCAAGTACGCAAAGAAGCTTCAGAAAAATGGGAGAGAGATTGTTGCAGCCTGCAAACATTGGTGTGCAAGCTAGGGGAAAAATTGGAAAAGGGAACAGATATTGGGGGGATTTCTGCAATTGATGAGTGGTAGACCCCACCACTAAATCTAATTTTACCAAGTTGACTTGTTGAATTAATTAAATTGGTCAATGGGGCTTTAATTATTTGGGACCATGTTTTTGCAAGAGAAGGGAAAAATCTACTATGTAAGGGCTTGCATGGTCCAGGCTCTTGGTTGAGCTCCCCTCACATGTAAGGGGAGCCCATCCAAAGGCTCTAAAGGGGCTTGCACCATGCAAGCCCTTCTAAAGTAGGTTTTTTCAAGAGAAGCGTGGGCTTTTCATGTGATGCGCGCATCACGTGAAAGCGCACGCTTTTCCAGATAAAACCCACTGCTTCATTGTTGCTGCACTTTTTCCTGACGCCATGTGGCGACTTCAGCAAAAAAATGAACGCTTTGTAGCAAGGCGCGATTAGTGGCGCTATTTTTTAAACACTGCACCGTACTATATTAGCCCCTCGGTCCAATGTTTTTGGTGACTTCATTAAAACTATATTAATTGAGGTTGTTAAATACCTTGTTTAGTGTTTGTTGCCCCCCATTAATAGCTGTTGACCGCCACTCATTAGATTAAACTTTTTGATAAAGTGGTTACATACCTAATTAAGTATTTACCAGGCTTACTAGCATCTAGAATCCTCATCTAGGAATTTTTAGTTGAACGAGAATAGGGTTTATGTTTTGGATGAGACTTCTTCGGGAATCGAACCAGCGACCTCTCACTTTTGAGAGGATAGTTACACCGCATGCGCTTTGCCCACTTGGTCGTTCTTGTTGGTGTTGTCGTCGTTGTTTTGGCTTGGCCTATTATACTTCAAACTATTTAAACCTCGATAACATGCTAATTTGATCTGTACAATGAGGCATATCTCACATGTAGCAAGTATTTACTTCGTTTACTAGCATCTAGAATCCTCTTATACATCTGGGAACTTTTAGTTGAGCGTGAATAGGGTTTTGTCTGACCTTTTATTCCTTATCAACTGAACATGTATCAGTTTGGATTTTAAATTTAGCATAGACGTGTGCATATGCCTATCCGTTCTGCAGCTGTGATGAAAGCCAAATGGTAATTTCAAATGTGGTGAATATGGCCTCCTATTAACAGTACAACAAAAATAATTAAAATACTGACATATTGGGACAACTATAGTGCAAGCAATATAACAGGCAATCATATAAGAAAGTTAAGCTATAAGAATAAATCAAATTAGTCTGATTCGGTTTCAGTCTTTGCTTTTGTGCTGCCATCATTATCCGCACCATGTTCTTTCAGTATCTGATACTTATCTAGATGATCGGTCCTTGCTGCTAAACAGATATTTTGAGACGGATATTTATTAGTGTAATTTGATACGCCCTTATGACCAACTGAGCTATCTGTAGTGTATTTAATATTAACATTGGCCATCTGTACATGCGATCTGTAGTGTATTTAGTTTGGCCTAGTCTCAGCAAAAGCGCACACACGCAACATGCGCAACATTTGACAAAATTAGTTTTGCTTAGTCTAACCAAGAGCATGGTATAGTCCAAAAGATACAGTATCTTGCAAAAATGTTATTGTAAAAATGTTTAAATCAATTCAAAATTATAGTATATATATATTTCAATTAATATTATTTTTATGATTATGCACTTGGAAATTCCAATGTAGCACTGCTACATGATGTGCCCCCACCAACTAAAATACCCGCCTTCGCCACTGGTTTCAAATCCTAAACGTTTTGCTTAATTCTTAGACGCTCGGCTCCTACATTCTTGTTCCATCTTCTCTTCATAGGGTTATTGATATCCTAAGTTTTCCGACTTCTTATATACAATTTGACTCAGGTTGATGATTTTTCTAGGTGGTTCTTTTGGAGCGTCCCCGTATGATATCATCCAACGTATCACACGCATGGGACTTACCTGAAAACACATTTGGCGCAGCATACGCAAAGTTCATGGGATCAAGGATCTTCTCTCCAGACGACCACCCTCCCGTCCGATTCATGGAGACAAAAGACTTGGCCTACGTGGCTACCTGTGCACGTGAAGTGCACGATTTTTGGCACGCGCTATTTAATCTCCCCACTAATTTACTTGGAGAGTCTGCTCTTAAGGTGATTGAGTTCGAGCAAATGCTTCTTCCTATGTGCTTGATGTCGGTCGTTGGAGGCTTGGCGAGGTTTAATGAGAAGCAGAGAAGTTTGTTCTTCAAACATTACTTCCCTTGGGCTACACGTGCAGGTATGAGATGCACGGATTTGATATCAATGTACTATGAGAAGCACTTCCGTCGTTCGCAAGCTGTAATCTTGATTAGGTGACAAAATACTGATGCTGCTGCAATGTATTTATGAAGAAGTTTGTAATTGTTTCTTTTCTTTGATACAAACTTGTTCCTCTATATAGTACAGATCGGTTCAAATAGTTGAGTTCAATCAATGCCAAGCTAAGCTTATTATCTCCAAAGCTCGTCCACTCTCATTTTTGTGAGTCATATATCATATCACATAAGCTAGCACCAGATGCACTCTTTTGTATCAATATACTCTCGCAGTGAAGTGATAAATCAGTCATTCTATTTGATTTCGGAACCGTATTATGGACTTTAACTCTTGATCCGTGTTTTTTTTATTTATATAAATAGTGGTATTCCAACATTACGGTCCCAAAGGCAACACTACAAACCCTCCACATATGGAGTCGCAAAATAGTGGTTCACCCCAGCCAAAAAATGTGATATATAAATACTGCTTCAACTTTAGTGAGTTAGGAACAAAAGAAGGCAACATGAATATGCTTAATGCTTTCTGCATCAGGGATGCTCAATTTTCTACAGGTATTCATGTTTGTTTTATACTTGGTTTGGAACGTTAAGATGTGAGAGACTAAAAATAGTTCTATATTGGAAAAACTGTGAGAGGTACATAGCTATAAAATATAAGATGCGCCAAAGTTTAATGAGGCTTAAGACTTATTGTAGGAACCCATTTATATCAAATGTCCGTGTATACTCATAAATTAAATAAATTCTCACCACCCCCCTCCCCCCAATCAAAAACTTAATAAGGAAGACGGCAACGACTTTCCAAGGAAAGATTTTTTAAGTATCAAGCCAGCAGCAAATTGCCGTGTTGATAAACAAGCAGTGGGTAATGTAAGTTAGTTTAAACGACTGGAATACCTACTAGCGTATAATATAATCAATAGGTAATGCCAGCCCCGGCCCCGTAAGCGCAGATAGGGACATATTCTAGGTCAACTTCCTAAATTACATTAAATCACTTAAATTTGAAACAAAATACCATTCAATCAAATGGAATTATTTCTATATCTTTTGCAATCAAAGGAAAAATTCTCTTGTTTCTCTCTTCGATTCAGACCGTAGACCGCCATAACCGTCTCTGTCCAATCCCCCTCATTTCTTTTTATCACCGCCAAAATTGAAAAGTTCCCATCATTTCTTTTTATCACCACCAAAATTGAAAAGTTCCCAACCCACTCGTCGAGAATAGTGCATATCCGTTAACTCCTATCAATATAACCCCCACCCCCACCCCCCACCCCAATGCCCCGCAAGCATTCTTAGTTCTCCAACTAAGATTTCTCACTTTGCCTAAGTTAACTAGGATCCTAGATCCTGGATCTTGTAATTTTGTTTCCGACAAACAAGCCACATCCAACCTATTGTCAGCTAAAAACTCCCTAATCATTCTTCTCTTATCGGGCAACCCCATATCCACCCTCCCTCCCCACGGTCCCCTCTACCCTCCTCTAGTTCTCTAAGGTTAGATAAGGCTATTAGAGATATCGTTAAAGTTATCACCTAGTCAAACTCCTAACACACTTGCTAATAAAATTAAAGTTTCATCAGGAATATCACCATAACAAGAAACAAAAGATTTCTTCATACCTGTTGTACAATAAACATTCTTTCGTTCCGTGGCATTTTCCAGCAACCTGTCCAAATTGAGAATCTCCCTGGCGTGTCATTTACTCTGTCGTGGGGCAAAATCAGCAGCAGATCACTTCAGAAGTAGAAACAAAAGATTTGTAGCAAAGCCATCAACATTTAATTTTATACACAAAATCAAGTTTAGACTGAACCACTACTCGTTGCTCGTTCTATACTCCAACCTTTATATAGTAGTATACATATCACACATTCGGGCAAAAATAACTGAAACGATTAATCAGTCGAAAACTGGCAAATGCATACACAAAATTGAAAAGACTATCCAAATAAATCTGGAAGTCCCAAAAAACTTTACTAATCATACATCACTCAAAAGAAAAGAAAAAACCTAAATCGCCTATATATCAAATCTTCATGCAGAAACAAAGTGTGCAATATGGATAGATTATATCAATATAGAAAGAAAGCTAAAATTTATGTAAGTTTATAACAATTAGTGCCCAACTCCTAGCATATTGATACATAATCCATGTTTGCCACAAAAAAGGAAGATTTTTAGGAATTGTATGTATCGCTTCAAAACAAGGAGAGCATCAAAGCATCAGTTCTTTTAGAAATTTATGTCTTAGATCTACCAGTATTAGCAATTGGTAAATGTAGTATGTGTATAAGGATTGGACATGAGAACTGATGCAAGTTTGGAACAGTTTAGGGCTCCAAACTTGCAGATCCTCTTATAGTCACCTTTAATAGTCGGTAGGCGCAAAGATCCACATGTTTGACACAGCCCTCACATGGACATATTTGATCCATGTAGAAATGTCTCCAGCAAAAACACTCGCTTGGAACAAAGAATAGGGGTAAATAAATATTTTTTTAAACTGACAATGATCAAGTTTGAAACCGGCACCCTTGAAGCCAGATACTCAGATACCATTTCGTCAACCACTTTATCCAAAAGCTTGAGTTGGTATGTAGGATAACAATGTATATCAAGATAACATAATTCTTAGCATTCACATTTTCTATTGCTTAACATAAGAAATCAATGTATAAATTATGTTCGAATCTGACCTGAATGTAACTGTATTTGTCTTCTGCATAAGTGTCTCATGCGCATTGGATAGATATATATGTGCATCTATATGCTAAAATCTTGGTAGCTTATATACGGTATCATATAAATCAATACTAAATTCTTCAAAGGGGAACTTTCAGATGGAATTCCTGTTGCTGTCAAGATGCTAGCAACATCAAAGGGAGAGGGAGAAGAGTTCATAAATGAAGTATCCATCACTGCAAGAATTCATCATGTTGATATAGTTCGGCTACTGGGATTTTGCTCAGAAGGAACGAAGCATGCACTTATTTAAGAATTGATGCCGAATGGATCGCTAGAGAAGTTTATTTTATACAAAGGCGAGAGAAGACCAAACCAAATGCTGAGCATAGAAAAATTGCAAGAAATAGCAATCGGCATTGCTCGGGGTCTAGAGTATTTGCACCAGGGATGTGACCAGCGCATTCTACATTTCGACATCAAACCTCACAACATCTTGTTGGACCATGATTTCAACCCAAAAATATCGGACTTTGGGCTTGCAAAGCTTTGCTTAAGAGATCGCAACCTTGTCACCATAACAGCTGCTAGGGGTACAAAGGGGTATATCGCACCAGAGATCTACTCAAGAAACTTTGGAGTGGTGTCTTTTAAATCAGATGTTTACAGTTTTGGAATGTTGCTCTTAGAAATGGTTAGCGGAACGAAAATTGTTGATCCACAGATCGAAAATCAGAGCAAGCTTTATCTTCCAGAGTGGGTATACGGGATGTTGATTGGTGGGGATGATTTTGGATTGGCCATTGCAAAGGAGAAAAAGAAGAGGAGATTGGCACTATGTATACAGTGGAGTCCAACAAATCGCCCATCTATGACAAGAGTAATTCAGTCGCTGACAGGAAATTTAGAAAGCTTGCAAATTCCTCCCAAACCATTTGTTTCTTCATATCCTGACAACGAACCTGAAAACGACGTATGATCTTGGGAAAGGAGTTTAAGAACATATCTGATCTATATACATGTTTCTTTCATAATTTACTAATCTATCAATTACATATTTAGATATACTATGTCCCAAGTGTCATGAATTAATCTCAATCTTTCACACAAGAAAACTACAACCTTTGGTCATCCTTCAAATCGGGAGGAAAGAAAGAGAGAAGGAATGAGTTAGGGGGTTTGATTTGTTGTCAGTTTTGTAGGTAGCATGGGCAGCTAAGAAGCAAATAAACACAGACCACATGGCATGGCCACGCCAACACAATAAATCCTTAAACTTCATTTACAAGGACATGAAAAATGAGTATGGATAATGATATCATTAATAAAGAACAGAAAGAATAAATTGAAATACCATTTCCTTTAAAACTCCTATTAGTTAGAGAAATTCCGAATAAAAAAATAAGTTTAGCTAGTCTTCAAAAAATGCTGAAAGTTCTGGTTAGTTTAATGAAATTTACCCTAATAACAATAACAGGGAGTGAACACCATGTCAGACATTTATTAAATAAATTCCATAACACATTTTCTAACGAGCGCTTCTTGGTGTCTTTTTTACACTTCTCAAACGTTTTTTCATATGCAAACACATTTAGGTAATTATATTATATACTTAAAGGATATATTCAATTTTAAAAGGACATCAAAATACTGTCTTGTATAAGAGTATGAGACGAGGCATATTCCTTGTACAACATTAGCATTATTTAGCAAATATAAAAGTCATATACATTAAGCTATTCCATTTAAAGCTGCATCATAAGTGCGTATATTTATATATATCAACATGTGTGCATATTTGCATGTCTACTGGTGTATGATCTATGTACACTCTTTATTACCGGTATGATTATTTATCATCTCTCTACACAGGGCAAAAGGAAGGGGATCATTTAATTTTGAAATTGATTTGGGATGTGTCTTCTTATCTTTTCAAAGAAATCAAACAAAAAAACACCGTTGCTTTATGTGCAATGCATGTAATTGAATATCACATCATTATTATTTTGCAAGTGTGACGCATATAATTAAATTTCCACGTCATTATTATTTTACAAGTGTGATAAACGTTGTTAAATTAATAAAAGAATGGGTTTTTTCTATATCTCTCCCCCAAAACTTTCAAATTTCTAAATTTCACCTCTAAAAATTCATATTTCCAAATTCCATCCCTAAAACTTCTCTGTTAACAAAAAAAACCATTTATCTGTATTCTGCCGGAATTTAACTAGAGTTAGTTTGTTTTAAACAGAACTTGAGTTGTAAGTCTGATTCTTCTTTCTCTCCTCTTAAAAATCATGAGACTCATTTCTCTTATTTCTTTATCCTCAACCTCATTATGGAATATCATCTTTCTTTTTTTCAGAATTTGAAACTTAAGACCATTTTTATTTTTGGAGTTATTGAAGTTGGTAAAAAAGATAAGTATAATCTAGTCTATATATCTATAACTAATGAATGTGTGAAGAGGAAAATCCCTGATTTTTTATGTAATGAAAAGCCCTAATTTGAAATTGAAGAGAAAGCATAACCCTATCCCTAAATTGAAAAGGAAGAAGATGATTTTGAATGGTATTTTTGTCTTTTAGCAGCCACTTAACGGTATGTTAACTAGAGTACCGGAATATTCATATAAGATGCTTTGCAAAACTAACGGAGATTTATAAACGACATAAAGATTTTAGGGGTGAAATTCAGAAATATGAATTTTCGTGAAATTTTGAAATATGGAAGTTTTGGGATGAGATATAAAAAACCCTAAAAGAATTTATCATAAAAATATATATAATTATGTGCAATGCATGTGCCTAAAACGCTAGTTGCTATTAATTATAATAATAATCCTTGTGTCATCGTGTCCTATTTTATAAGGAATTGGTTGTGTTTCTGTGTCTATAGTGTTGTCAATGTTTGTGCTTTGCTCACACCTTAACTTATATAATATAAAAAAAATAGTGGAAAAGAGGTCTGCAGTGACACAGCAGCCCCCTGCAGTGATGAATAGGGCTGAGTGTTCACAAAACCCCAAGGAGGCAGCTGTTATTTTTTTTATAACAAAACCCCTTGCGCCCATTCATTACTGCAGGGACGGGGCCTGCAGTGTCGTTGCAGGCCCCGTTTCCTCATAAAAATAAGCCTATGTTAATCTAAAGAGGTTTTTATCAACATATGCGAGTAAAATGCAAGAAAATGAATCAACTTAAGAAACGTGGGAAAGTTTTATACAAATATTTGCAATTTGTACCCAAACTTCAAAAATTATGAATCCACATGTTAACGAATAAACCATAATTAGTTTGGACACAAATAGCAAACACCGGTCAAATAGCAAACACCGGTCATGTAGAAGAAGACAGACTGTTAATGTCAGGTCAATGGTCGGCTGGCGAGTTGCACTGCAAAAAAATGATCAACTTGCAAAGTACAGAGTCAGCTTTTAACAAGTCATATGGGCATCTCTTGCTGACATAGCGTATCTATTATACTAACAAAACCGATCTTTCCTCTTGTTTTGATTGCACTTGATCATTTACCTAAAAACCACATTTTCCTTCATATCTCTACCAAGTGGTTTCCTTTGCCTCCACAGCTTCTTGATCTATAATCTGAACCATGAACAGACATAAAATGTTGCATGTTTCCTCTCTTCTCTCATATCTGATCTTCTCCGTTCTTATTCAATCAAATGTAGGCCTTTTCAGGAAAGAGCACTGTTCTTCCTCATGTGGAAATCAAAATATTGCGTATCCTTACCGTTTAAAGGGTGATTCAGCCAATTGTGGAAATCCAAATTACGAGCTTATCTGGAAGCATAACAAAACGATCCATGGGGCCAATGGAGGTAAGTATTATGTTACCAATATTTCATATGAGTATGGAAATATCAGAGTGGTGGATGTTGGCTTGGCTAGTGCAAGCTGCAAACTTCCTTCCCAATCTACATTAGAAATACACGGCAGCCATTATACCTTGACTGTCGGGTATTGGATTAGTTTCATCAACTGTTCGAAAAAGATGCAAAAGGATAAATATTATTATGTTCCTTGCCTAAGCAGGGATGAAACATTTGTCTATGTAACATCTGCGTTTTTAGTGAGCGCTGTTGTGCCTCCTTGCCACTTTCAGTCTGTAATTCCCTCATCCTATTTTAATTTGACGGATTCAGAAAATGATCTATTCAAAAACCTACAAAACGGGTTCATTCTTGGATGGAGACGGGGCAACATCACAAATTCTGAGATCATTAATTTGTGTCTGGCTACAGCTTCAAGGTTAGCAGCCATTAAATCTTTATTACAAAAATATCCAAGAACTGCCCTCATCATAAAACATATGTCCTTTTATTTCTGATATGCCTGTAATTTTATTCGGCTGCTATAAGCCTATAAATGTCCTTCAACATCTCTCTCGTTAATTCTAAGATCAAAGAAATGCAATTGAGTCTGACACACTCAGATGCACAGCCCAACATACAAAATCTTGTTTTTCTTAGAGTCAAAGACTAAGCGAATATTAAGTTGTTTTTTCATGTGCTATTGCAGGTACGTCCACTATTACTACAGACAGCGGAAGTGATGATGCTCGATATCGGTGATCTCCCAGATTGTGACACGAGGCAGATGACGTGTCCCGAACCCCGCAAGGAAGGACCAAAAACAACACGTCGGAAGAATATCCGGGTCTGTGACTGTTTCCTCCAATCAGAGCAAGGCTCTGTTTGAATTTCAAAAATTCAAATTTTGAAGCAACGCTTCAAATCCCGTGCGCTGCGCGCAACGCGCCACGTGTCAGAAGTTGATACGTCAGCACAGCGCCCGAGGCAGTGCGTCCAATCAGAGTAAGGCTCTTTTAAAACAAAACAAAAAAATAAAGGAAGCAACGTTTCAGTTGCGCAAACGCTGCGCTGCGTGAGACGTGTCTGCGCAGTTGCGCAAGCACAGCTGCGCAAGCGCTGCACTACGCGACACGTGTCGGCGCAGTTGCGCAAGCACAACTGCGCAGGCACAGTTGCGTAAGCGCTGCGCTGCGCGACACGTGTCTGCACAGCTGCGCAGGCACAGTTGCGCAAGCGCTGCGCTGCACGACACGTGTCTGTGCAGTTGCGCAAGCACAGCTGCGCGACACGTGTCACGCGCTGGGGAGTTGCGCAAAACAGAATGGAGATTTAAAGAAATCTTTTCTGTTCTTGTTAAAACAAGAAGATTTTCTTCTGTAAAGCAGAGGCCTTTGGATCAAAGATCCAACGGTGGGGAAAATTCCCCAAATCACTCAGAAAAAGATCTCTTTAACAAATTTAACTAATTTACGGGCACTATAAAAAGGACCCCAGACCTCAATTCAAATTAGGAACATCTTGCTAAAAAAAAGAGAAGAGAATTCTCGAGAACTCCTCAAGAACACAAAAAAAAGGTAAAAACCTTTAAAAGAAGAGAAAATTCTCTTATGAACAGATCATTGATCTAAGAACAAGATCATTGATCTTCAACAATAAATAAATAAATAAATAAATAAAAATAAAAATAGTGCCTTGCACTTGTTATGAACCTTTGGTTCTCTGAGATAAGGAAAAACAAGGAAAAACTTGTTTTTCTTTGATCTAAATTTAGATCAAGAGATCAAAAAGTGCTTTGCACTTCTGTGCTTGAATCTAAAAGATTCTTAGTGCTTTGCACAAATGCAGTGCATTACTTAAAGGGCCAGGCCCAAGTCAAAAAGACCTAATAGGCCTAAATAAGTTGCAAAGCAATAAAATGGCAGAACCCCATTTAAATTGATACTCTGTTTGAGCAGAGCCCAAGATAAATGAACAGCCCTGGCACAGGTCTAACAGACAAACAACAAATAAAAGTGTTGAATATTTTCAATTGGACTTAGCCTAATCGCGGCCATAAGTCCTCAAATTAAATTGACTGAGCAAGATTGCTCCCCTAAATCAATTTACATCCGGTTTGAGGGTACATCTCCGAACTCCTTTGACATCCATCGTTGTAATTCCTCAACGACGTCAAAGAGATGACGGCTCCCAACGACCACACATCAATATGGATTGCGGGGTCCTTAAACTCGTGGACCAAAAAGTCCTTAAACTAATATTCATCTCAAAATGGGAATGTTGGACCGAAATGTCCTTAAACTAATGCTCGTCCCCAAATGGGAACAATGACCACCATGTCTCTAAACTGGAACATGGACCGAGACGTCCCTAAACTAATATTGTACCGAGACGTCTTTAAACTAATATCGGACCGAGACGTCCTTAAACTAATATCGGACCGAGACGTCCTTAAACTAATATCGGACCGAGACGTCCTTAAACTAAAAGACCTCTACGTCCCTAAACTGGCGATGGACCACCACGTCCCTAAACTGACGATAGACCACCACGTCCCTAAACTGGCGATGGACCACCACGTCCCTAAACTGGAGCAATAGAGCCCCCAAATGCTCTTTTGCCGGATCTAAACGATCCCGTTTAAGTTGATTTTAGCCCCAAACACGGCTAACGTATCCTTAAACATTCAAATGGATTATAAAACTTCAAATTAACTTTGGTTCTAGGGTACATCTCTGAACTCCTCTGACACCTATCGTTGTAATCCTTCAACGACGTCAGAGAGATGATGAGTCCTGACGACCATATCTATTAAATTGACCATCACGTCAAGTTGATCTTAGTCCAAAACAGGACCAACGTATCCTTGACGAACGTTTAAGTTGATCTTAGCCGCAACGCGACTAATGCATCCTTAAACTAAAAATACCAAACCCAAATCTAAGTAAATACGGATTTGGACTAATTCACGTCCTACGGGCGGCGGCATTACTCAGTCTTCGTATACAATCCATGGGCAACCACAAACAAAACAAACATACACGATACGAAGTGAAATTCTGGAGAAGGAGAAAATGGTTACCGCGATACGGTAGCGTAATTAACTGCAGGGGCTTGCGCCTGCAGGGAAGAGCGTCCCCACAATCAAAAACCCCTCAAGCGAGGGGGAATCTGACGAAGTCTGCTATATCAGCCGCATCCGTCTAAACCTCCGATACACGGTGCCATAAATCAACTTGGCATATTCGGAGAGGTAGACGGATAAAACCAAATAGCATCTGCCCCGAATCTCAGGCTAGACATCCTAACGTCTCGGCTGTCCATTCGGAGTGGAACAGATTCTGGCACGCCCGGTGGGACCTTTTCCTCTTTCCACTCCACACTTCGTGTGTCGTCTTCTCGAACCAATCACGGTTTGTTAAATGGTTGCCTTCGGATTTCAAGTTACTAAGATTTGGTCTTTTGCCTGGTGCAGAACTCAAGATTCAATGGCCTTTAACTGCGCCAACTGCTCGAAATGCCACTGCAACGGACGCTCCACCTCACCGGGAGGTGTAGCATTTGGGCCCCAAGCGGCTTCCTTCCTCGCTCTGCCGGTAGACCAGGTGACCCAAGCCACCACTGGCATGTTCTTCGGGACCATGATCCCACCTACAAGCTTCTCTGTGCCAATACCTGCACCGGAAGTGAACAAAAAGTCGGTCTTCGACCGGCTCACTGCTACGACGACCCCTGTCAACGGGTCGCCCAATGCCAAACCAACAGCCTCTGTTTTCACCAGGCTAGATCAAAACTCTAAATTGGCCGTCCCAAGGAAGGCAATAACTGCTGCTCCAGAAGTCGTCAAGGCGGCTTCCCCTGTCGAAGAGTCAGTCTTTTCAAGACTGACGATTCCTGCCCCTGCTCGAGGATCCGTCTTCGACAGGTTGAATATCACCCCTCAAAAGACAACCTCAGTCTTTAAGAGGTTAACACCAGCGGCGCCTCATTCAGACAGGGGGCAAAAAGAAGATGTCTCAATCTCCAAGCCAGTCCCAACGGCTCGTCATGCTCGACGTTGCCATTAGCAACGAGTGAGGAAGGCAGGAGGCAACCCCCCCTCAGGGCTAACTCCACCGGCTCCAGTGGTGGAAGTCAACGCCGCTGTTCCAACTGGGAACAGCTTTGAACTGCTGAGGAGGGTACGAAAGAACTCTCCAACCGCTACATTGAAAAGATCTCCTCCACTTATGGAGAGAGATCCGGAAACAAAGCAAGAACAGCCCCCCAACAGCTGTCTTCAAAAATATACAAGGTTTGGCGGAGGGTTCAAGACTCCGTGATTGACCCAGGTCACTCTCATCGCCAGAAAAAGGCGAAGGTGGAAAAAGACAAGGACCGTCCCATTAAACAGCAGGGGACAGCAGCTGCTAGGATGCCCACTTCAACGGTTCCTTCAACCTCAACGGCCCACAAAAGAAGGAGGCCAGAGAAAACTCCCGCGTCAGCGGCAAAAGTTAAAAATGGTGAACCTAAATGCCCCAAGTCATGGAGCATAACAGTTCATACGGTTTACGTGGCATCGGGAAAAGAAGACAGCCGTGCATCCACGGGTCATAGACCGCTTACACGGTCAGTGACCAAGGCTCAGGAGCAGCAACAGAAGCTCCAGGAGATGATGAACGCTATGGCCGCACTTACAGGGCCAAAAGAGAACTCTGAAACATCCTCGGATGAACGTCAGGAACAAGAAACTGACGCCGAGTTCCTTCGCCGAATATTGGAGAAGAAGGACAAAGAGGCTGCTGAACAAGCAGCCAACATACAGCGTATGGGCCTTCTCTTCCAAGATATGATAGGAATGATGATACAACAGGATCCTCCGGCCGAAGAGCCCCCGATCGTCCTTGGGGATGATAGGGGAGAGACATCAAATCCTCCGCCAGCTCTGTTGACGGCTAAAGAGAATACAATCTCTAAAGCTGACTTGGACGAGTACATAGCCCAACAAATACGGGTTCATCATGTGACCGAAGCAGCCGGCCAGGTCGTAAAAACGGGGCGGCCATATCCAAGTTGGTACGATCAAATCAAGTACCCGCCAGGTTATACGATTCCCAAGTTCCATGTCTACAAGGGGACGGGCAATCCTCACCAGCATGTTGCCTAGTTCAGGGCCCTCTGCGGCAACACCGGCGGTGACGACAAGCTGTTGCTTCACCAGTTTGTTGGAAGCTTATCAGATACGGCGTTCGAATGGTACTCTGAACTCCCGAACGACTCTATTAAAACCTTCGCGGAGATGGAGCTGCTGTTTAATCAACGTTTTGCAAGTGCCAGTGAACGTACCCCGATGACGGCATTGATTAACGCCAGGGTAAAACCCGGCGAGACATGGGTTCAGTACGCTATACGATAGCGGAACTTATGGTCGAAGTGCGAGCAGCGCATTGAAGAAGCTCCCGCAGTGGGTATGTTTGTGGGAACCCTCGATCCACAAGCAACCATCTCACAGTTTATAATGTTTTTTAAGCCGACTACCTTCCAGGCTTTGATTGACAAGCTAGCGCAGATGGATCAGATGGGCAATAAACTCCCTCTTTCAAAGCCGGACTCCCGAAATGACAAAAGGAAGGGAAAAGCGATCGTTGTCGCTAATGCTCAACAACAACCGAGCAATTCGAAGCCGGTTGTGCGTCAAAGTAATATGCGCCCGTACGTAGACCTTGAGGAGAGACTAGGGCGTCCTTACTCATTTCCCCGCGATAAAACGAGAAGGTTATTCGAGCTGGCATTACGCAACAGACTCATAAATCTGCCGGATCCAAAACGTCCGTTGCAACCAAGTGACGTCAACGAGCCCAACTACTGTCCTTATCATCGAGTACTAGGCCATCCGATCGAAGATTGCTACGTTTTCAAAAATTGGCTTGAAAACCAGTACCGACAGGGCAAATTTGCGTTATCTGACAAATGGAAGGTGAATCCCCCACAGCCCCACACCTCTAAAGGGACGAATACGCCGGGGGCAACATGCTCCGTCGTTGAAGAAGCTCCTTGGGAGATTGTATTATCAGCTAAAACGAAGAGGATGCTAAATGATCTTCAAACATGCCCGGCAATCAAATGGAATAACCCATTGGAGCCGCAAATTATTGAAGGAATGCTGAAGCCTCGTCCGACTCAAAAGATTGATGGAAGTGGCCCAAACATTCATAACCAGCCGTCGAAATCTTCAAAGAAGAAGAAGAAGTCGAAGAAGCACGTGAAGCCTGGCGACAAGCGCACAGACTTGCAAAAACAAATTGATGCGCTGGAGGAATACAACCAGAAGGCACGGACTCCCATTACATTCCAAGAGTTCCTCAACCACGTCTTTCAAGAGGAAAATGAGGGAGGTAGTTCGTCGGATGAATCCGAGGAATATGTGGAAAGTTGCCATGTGATTTTCCATTCGTTCATAGACGATGAGGAGACTCCTCGTGCTGGAAAGCTGGGGGCAAATCCTGAACCAAAAATTTCGGAGCCGTCGGATGAAATGATTGATGCATTCCTCAATGAAGCGTTCTTAAAAAGCAAAGCTGATCGGGAGCACGAGGCGACTATATTCGAAAGGGCCAAACGCCAATGCCTTGACAAAAGAATTGAGATACTCCCGCTGGAGCAAAGTGCACCCACAGCGGAAAAAAGCAAATTCAAGATGAGGAAGAGGTTTGCTAAAGCCGTCTCAATGGGTATGAAGCTGCCATCCTCCGAGGGAAGCGTTACTGGTGAAGTGGAAAGCCACCCCTCTTATTGCTTGTATCATCGGAAGATGTCGCATCCCACTGAAGAGTGCAAAGCTTTCGATAGATGGTGGCAAGGATATGTTGCTCACCGGCAACAATTTAAGCGGGAAAAGCGCAAAACTCGTCGAAAGCAAAGAAATACAACCAAAGGGATTAAAAGAACTACCGGCAATTATCGCATGGTTAACACTGGCGGGTCACAAGTGCCTATATTCGGGAGCGATTCTGAGGAGGAGCTGGAGCTTGGCCCTCTCTTCAAGGAGTCTACTTCGGGAAAAGAAGAGGAACCGAAAGTTTGCGAGAATATCCAGCTACGCAATCGGACGCTACCTGAAAAGAATCTCGGACCCTTAAACAAAAGAGATAAAGGGAAAGAGAAGATCTCCGAAGACATCGCCTTAGATGACCGAGTTGCGGAAGAGTTAACCGCCAAGAACCCGCCGAAGAGAAATAAGGTGGATTACAATGTCTTAGCGCATCTGAGGAAGCTACCCTCACAACTCAGCATTCTTGATGCCCTGTTACTATCAAAAGAGGCGAGGGATTCTTTGATTAAGGCGCTACAAGATCCGGACCAGTTTCAAGCCTTCCTGGCCGAAGAAAAGATGAAGGATGAATTGGAAGAGGTGCACACGGCCGACGTTGCTTTCGGCGATGAAGACCTTCTCCTCGGGACGTGCGAACACAATCGTCCCCTTTATGTCTCAGGATACTGCCATGACATAAAGATAGGTAAAATCTTGGTCGATAACGGATCGTCTGTTAATCTACTCAATGTGCGGGTGTTAAAGGAAATTTGCATGAGTGTCCAACACCTCGCCCGAGACAAGATCACCATCTCCGGGTTCGATTCCCAATCATCAAAAACTCTTGGATCTGTGATATTGACGCTACGCTTCGGGTTGCTCGTCACAGATATTAAATTCCATGTCATAGATGCCAAGACATGCTACAATGCTCTGCTCGGCCGACCATGGTTACACGAGTACAATATCATCCCTTCTACACAGCATCAATATATGAAATATTGCAGGGATGGCCTTGAGTACACCGTGGTAAGAGAATTAAATCCATTCTCCGTGAATGAAGTTCGCAAGTATGAAGATGCCAAATACTTCTTGCCGAGTTTCGAAGACACAGAAAGGTGTCACAAGCCGGAGAATAAAACCAACGCTATCATCCCTGTCTTCGGCAGTGATACCGAGGAGGAAGAGGATATAATTTATTCGGGTCTGCCCCAATACACCAAGCCGGGACCATCGGCTCCTATATTGATCTTTGGTAGCGACTCGGAAGATGAGATCCGTGTTGTATTCTCTGCTCGACCTTCAATACGAACGTCCGCTGACGAAGAGCAAAGTCTACAAGTCGCCATAGTGCCGCTTAAACACCAGAAAGAACTGGATGCACTTAATATTTACAATGTAGAAGAGCTGCAAACGTTCTATATCCCTTCCAGACGAGAAAGCGAGAAAGCAATTCTGTTCTACCGCTCTGAAGAAACCAAGGTGGAAAAAGAAATCTGGCACGGCGCGGATCCCACGCTCGACAGGCTTCAGCCTATCCGTCTTCCCAGATATTATACAGAAGGTTTGAAGAAGCTGCTGAAACACCAGGGGATATCCTTCAAACAGACTGTTAGAAAGGCCAAATTCTATGACAGGGTCTGGAACGTTCCCGGAACTCAACGGAAACTGCCTAACGGGAGAATGGAAACAAAAAGGCTTGGGTACATCCGGTCAAAGAAACGAGAGCTACTAAACAGCTGTTACGTCATGTATGACTTCGATGAAGAAGCGGATGCTCAATGGGAGGACGCTAATCCTAAACCAGTGAAAGTTCCAGGTGCAAAGGAGCCCAGTCCGTCGTTCGAAGAACAAATGGACAAACTTATAAGGAAAGCTGGTCAAAAAGTCCGAGACGATCACAACCGCGAGACGGCCATCTACGAGAAAGTCAAGACGCAACGCCTTCTCCAACAGGCCGTAAAGAATGAAAATGCCGCTCCTTGTCAACCTGTTATAAAGAAGGCTCGGCGCAAAAGCAGAAATAAGTCGAAAGGCCAAAAAGGCGCTCAACAACAACAAAGCAGGGCTAAGAAGCCACGCAAACGGGAGTCGAGCGTTATTGATCTGTCCCTCATGAAGAAAATGGGTCGAGCGTACTCGTTTCCTCGGGACAAGACGAAGAAGATACTTGATCTTGCTCTAAAACATCAAATGCTTACATTGCCGGAGTCTAAACATCCCGAACAAGCGGGCGAAGTCTCACACCCGGACTATTGCTCTTACCATCGAGTAATAGGGCATCCTCTTGAAGATTGCTTCACCTTCAAGAATTTGGTTGAAGATCGGTATCAGCTTGGCAAGTTCGCTCTGTCCGACAAATGGAGGGTAGCGCCACCACAAAAGCATGAGCCCAAGGCCACGAAAGAAAAACCAGTTCCACATTGGGATTGGAAGTGAATTCGTACTTGTCACGTGATAACGCTATCAAAAGAAGGGCCCGAGAATATAGATAACCTTCCTTGGTGCTTCGAGAACAGCAATGACGAGGTGATCTCAGAATTTCCGCCAGCGCCAAAAGAGCTGGAAGATGGAATCCATACCACTGCAGATAACCTTAAGAAAATTGAGTTGGGAACGGCAAATGACCCGCGACCGACATTCATCAGCGAGCTGCTATCTGAAGAGAGGATGGCCGCGTTAAAAGACGTGCTTCTACAACATAGAGATTGCTTTGCGTGGAACTATTCCGAAATGCCGGGATTAGATCCAGAGATTGTTGTGCATAAGTTGGCAATATCTCCGGACATCAAGCCAGTCAAACAGGCACCAAGAAGAATGCGTCTCGAGCTTGAGATAAATATCAATGCCGTGGTCAAGAAGCTGATCGACTCTGGTTTTATCCAGGAGGTTCAATATCCTGAATGGATCGCTAACATCGTCCCGGTGATGAAGAAAAATGGGACGGTGCGCATATGCATGGACTTTTGGGATCTCAATAAAGCTTTCCCGAAGGACGATTTCCCAGTGCCAGTCACCGAACTGATGATAGACAACACGTCCACTCATGAGGTTTTCTCTTTTATGGACGGCTCGTCAGGGTATAATCAGATAAAAATGGACCCCGAAGACCAGAAGCATACCGCCTTCAGGACTCCTCTGGGAATATTCTATTACAAGGTGATGCCCTTCGGTTTAAAGAACGCCGGTGCCACCTACCAAAGGGCCATGACGAAGATCTTCGATGACCTTATACACGAAATTGTCAAATGCTATATCGATGACCTCGTTGTTAAAAGCAAATCATATGAGGAACATCTCGAGCATCTGAAGACCGTATTTCAACGCCTTCGGCAATACAACTTGAAGATGAACCCGCTCAAGTGTGCATTCGGAGTTTCCTCAGGAAAATTCCTGGGATTCATCGTCCGACACCGGGGTATCGAAATAGATCCGTCCAAGATCAAGACGATCATGGAAATGCCTCCGCCAAGGACTCTTAAGCAGCTGCGATCTCTCCAAGGGAAGCTCGCATACATACGGCGATTTATAGCCAATCTTTCAGGAAAGTGCTGTCCCTACAGCCACCTGATGAAGAAGGGAACCCCATTCGTTTGGGATCACAAATGCCAAGGCGCACTGGACGAGATCAAGCAGTACCTGCAGAACCCTCCAGTGTTGGCTGCTCCAGTTAAGGGAAAGCCTCTCATTCTTTACACGACCGCCCTTGAAGGTTCTTTAGGCGCGTTATGGGCACAAGAGAACGACCAAGGGAAAGAAAGAGCACTCTACTACTTAAGTCGAGTTCTACTGGGGGCAGAAAGCAACTACTCCCCCATTGAAAAACACTGCCTGGCGTTGATCTTCGCGATAACAAAGCTCAGACATTACGCATTAGCACATGAAGTCCGTCTCATTTCGAAAGTGGACCCTCTTAAATATCTAATGTCAAAGGCCATATTGACGGGACGACTCGCTAAATGGGCCCTGCTCTTGATGGAGTTCTCGATAACATATCAACCTCTCAAGGCAGTGAAAGGCCAGGCCATCGCCGACTTCCTCGCTGAGCATCCGATACCGGTCGATTCTCCTCTGAATTGCGAATTTCCAGACGAACATGCGTTTGACGCTATCGATGGGAACGATACCCGATGGGAACTCTATTTCGATGGAGCATCTTCTATGAAAAAGCGCAAACAAAGTACCCCCATAATCAAATCAGGGGTAGGCCTTATCTTTGTGACTCCACAGGGAGGGATAATGCGCTTTGCTTTCTCCTTAACAGAGCCGAGGACGAACAATGAAGCTGGATATGAAGCCTTGATAGCAGGTCTCGAGATCGCCATCGACATGGGAATTGAAAACCTCTTCATATATGGTGATTCCCAGCTGGTCGTTAGTCAAGTAAATGGCGACTACCAAACATGCAAACCGGAATTGGTAAAATACGGTGAAAAGGTGCAACAACTGCTGACCCAAATTCCCTCCTATACTTTGGAGAACATACCGCGTGCGGAAAATAGCAAAGCAGACGCGTTGGCCAAGCTTGCTAAAGAACTGGCTGACGAGAACCTCGATGACGTTAGAATCGTGGTACAAAGCCGTCGGGTGCTTGCTCCAGCGGAGATATCTCTGGAATCACCCGAAGAGAAGGGAGCGACTGAGCAGATGACCTTACAAGTAAAAGAACGAGAAAAGGTTGAGGATTGGAGGGAAGTCTTTATAGACTACTTTAAGTCCCACCGAATGCCCGAAGAAGCGTCCGCAAGATATCAGCTCATGAAACGAGCTCTATCTTTCGCCTTCGTCAATGATATTCTATACAAGAGGTCATTTGATTCTCTGTGGCTGAGATGCCTAGGACCTGACGAAGCGAGAAGGGTCATCCAGGAAGTTCATGACGGACTCTGCGGTTCTCACCAAGCAGGCCCAAAGATGAAGTTGAAGATCAAACGCATGGGCTACTACTAGCCCACGATGATTCAGGACTGCCTCGAATATGCGAAGCAGTGCCACTCAAGTCAAATTCATGGGGATTTCATCCATCAGCATCCAAATCCATTACATCCAACGGTGGCTAGCTGGCTGTTCGAAATGTGGGGAACTGACATAGTCGGTCCTATCAAACCAGCATCGTCTAGGGGACATCGTTTCATCCTGGCGACGACTGACTACTTCTCCAAATGGGCAGAGGCAGTACCGCTGAGAGAAGTTAAGGCGGAGAATATCCTCCATTGCTTCAAGACGCACGTCCTATATCGGTTTGGAACTCCACGACGGATCATCTCCGATAACGGGCCAGCTTACAGAAGCCACAAGATCAGTCGCTTCGCGCAACAGCACAATATAGACTGGAGATATTCCTCGGTTTATAATCCGCTAGCTAATGGTGTAGCCGAGGCTTTCAACAAGACCTTGACAAAGATCATAAAAAAACGGTTTCCCAAAATAAGAAAGACTGGCACAAGAGACTACAAGAGGCTCTTTGGGCGTATCGAACTACATTCAAGACAGCCACGAACACAACGCCCTATGCGTTGGTGTTCGGCACGAAAGCAGTACTTCCCCTCGAGATAGAGTTACCCTCTCTGCGAGTGGCAGTTCACTACGAGCTGACAGACGAAGAAAATGCTCACCTTCGGCTTGAGGAGCTTGACGCCCTTGATGAAACCCGGCTCATAGCGCAACAAAATCTGGAAGCTTATAAAGCAAAGATGACGCGCTGATATGAAAGACTGACCCGACCGAGGACATTCCGCCAAGGCGAACTTCTGCTAGTGGTCAAAAGGCCTATGATTCCCAATCGCGCCAAGCGGGAAAAATTCGAACCAAACTATGAAGGCCCGTACATCATAGATAAGGTCTACCAGGGTGGGGCCTATCTACTCATAGATATGCACGGTGAAAGGCCTTTCAGGCCAATAAACGGTCGCTTCCTAAAGAGATACTACGCTTAATGAGTCACAGCCAAGGTCAATGATAGATGACGACGACTATGTCCGCTCGCTATCTTCCTAAGCTCAAGCTCTATAAGCAGTAGCCAGCCTTTTTAATAACGGACTGAAACGTCCTTAAACTAATAGCAGACCGAAACGTCTTTAAACTAATACCTCAGCATCCTTAGGCTGACGAGATAAAAAAAAAGAAGAAGAAAAAAAAATAAAATAAAAAAACGGTATGTCCATAAGCAAAAAGGGCACGGATGAAAACCCGAAAGGGCTCCGTGAGTAAAAACAGCAGGGCTACCGGCGAGTGTTCGTGAAAACCCGAAAGGGCGCGACCTCAAAAAAAAAAGAGAGAGAAGAAAATAAAAATAATAATAAAAAAAAGGAGAAAAGAAAAACGGTATGTCCATAAGCAAAATGGGCACGGATGAAAACCCGAGAGGGCTCCGTGAGTAAAAACAGCAAGACTACCGGCGAGTGTTTGTGAAAACCCGAAAGGCGCAACCTCGTTAAGAAACACTTATAGGGTCCTCTCGACCCTGTAAGGAGAAACCACCCGTGTGAGATCCTTACGACTCACAAGGGAACAACACACTTAGGGATCCCCACGATTCCTAAGGAGAAAATACACTTGCGAGATCCACACGACTCGTAAGGAGAACTCTCTTATGGGACCCTCACGGCTCGTAAGATTTGAAAGTCTTAAGTTACAGAGGCCTAAACCTGTGCTTAAGCAACCCCTACAACTTTCGACATTGCCCTACAAGTGGTCCTATATTGGCCCTTGTATACAATCCATGGGCACGAATAAACATTTCCCTAACCAAGTCCCATCCGAGACTAGGGATATGTTTGCATGGTGAACAATCCTTGTAAATCCTCTCGACTTACAAGGAGAAAACCCTCCTGTAGGATCCTTACGACTTACAGAGAAACAAAACACTTAGGAACCCTCACGATTCCTAAGGAGAAAATACATCTACAAGATCCTCACGACTTGTAGGGAGAAATACCTTTGTGAGACCCTTACGGTTTATGAAGTCAAAAGCCTTAGTCGACAGGACCTTAACCCTGGTCGCTAAGCCTCCTTTGTTCGCCAACGACAGAGGCAAATGATGATTCGCTCCTGGCAATATTCCAGTTGTAGCGGTGCTGATGCCGAAATCAGTGTCCAATTTCATATTTACGGCGAAAAGCCAGTAGGCCGCACATACATACGAAATAGCCGAAATGATGGGGCAACTTGCAATAAAAAAACAGCAAGTAAAATGTATGAATGCGAAATAGCCGAAATGATGGGGCAACTCACAATAAAAAGCAGCGAGTAAAGATAAAATAAATAGCCGAAATGATTGGGCACCGCGAAAAATAGCCGAAATGATTGGGCAATCGCGACCTTCGCGATATAAAAGCTGAAATGATAGAGCATCGCGGAAATAAAACAAAAAAAATGACGATAAAATTTTGGACCTACAGTTAAGATCACATCGATCCCTGTATACAATCCAAGGGCGTAAACAAAGAAGGAACCATACTTTCCCAACAGACTCCGTCAGAAGACAAAGCCAAACCTCGACGGTTCATTCCAACTCCGAAGAAACCAGTGTCTTCAGCAAACTCCTCGACTCACGGATACAAACACTCCTTGATGAGAGCCTCCTGATTCGCGTCGGCTCGCAGAGAAACCAGTGTCTCCGCGGGAAAATTCCCGATTCATGTCAACTTGCAAGATGAAGCCTCAGACAGCAGGGATTGAAAAACTTGCTTCCTGAACAATGGGACCCTACAAGTCAATCTAAAACGGTCTCTTGCATACTATTCACGGGTCTCACTCTCTAAAGTCGAGTTTCGACAAGGAGGGAAACAACCGCTTACGGGTCCTCTCGATTCATAAGAGGGAAAAATTCTCTTGTAGGATCCTTACGACTTATAAGAGAAAACCACACTTAGGAATCCTCACGATTCCTAAGGAGAAAAACCCACCTACGAGATCCTCTCGATCCGTAGGGAGAAAAGTCTCTATGAGACCCCGACGGCTCATAGAGTTGAAAAGTCTTAGGCGGCAGATCTGAACTTGCGGCCTAAGCCGTCGCTATCTCTTGGAGAAATTAAGTTATCTGCCAATTAGGTTCATCGAAGACATCATGCTGAGAAGGGAGAAAGCAAAGAAATAGTACAAGACATTGCAAAAAAGGAATGTGTATCTTTGTTCATAAATTCAATCAAAATACAAGGCGAATCATATAAAGAAAAAGAATGTATATATACTATGCAAAAATTACAAGTGTGTAAATGATACAAAATGTTCAGGGAGAAGGAAGCCTCTTGAACAGCTCTATCAATTGCTCGCGTGCTTCCTTCCACGCCTTTTCTTGATCAGCCGCCACCGCCAATTCGGCCTCTACTTGAGCTCGCTGCTGCATGAAGGATGCAAGCTGTTCCCCAATGACCTGCTGAGCTGCTTCACGGCCTCGGGCATCACGCTCGGCGGCATCAAGCTTCCGCTTCAGTGCTAGACCATTAGAGATACGCTCCAGAAGGCCTTCAAAAACAGCTTTCACCTCGGCAGCATTCGTCCTAACTTCAGCGTGCAGGCGAGCAGTTGCGCTTGAAGATTCCTGACGTTCCTTCAACCGTAAAGATGCTTCTTGCTCCAAATGGCGGAAATAAGAAGTGCTTTGCTCGAGCCAAGCTGTCCGTTGGGTGCTTATAGCCAAAACTTCAGGAGAAGGACGCATCGACTCCAACCGATGTAGGCAGGCCTCGATCTCTCTGCAGTGGTTAACCCAAGATTCGACGACGCCTTCGTTGTGAAAGTTTACGAGCGCCGCCAACATTGGGTTAACTTCCACAGCGAAATCTACGGCAGAGGGGAGAGCGTCCGTGTTAAGCTCTTCGATATACCCGCTCAGCATGCCCAAACTCATCACGGCACCCTTTGAAGATGGGCGTTTCAAGAAAGGGTCTACCGGTGAAAGGACACGAGACTCAAGAGGGACCGGAGCCGGAACGATGGCTGCAAAACAAAACATAGTTAAACGATGGTTCAAGAGATGTTGAAGAGTCATCAAAAAGGAAATTTACTATACCAGCTGCAACGGACGGCAAAGCCGGAAGGGCCGGTGGCATGGCAGGTCTTGCGTCCCCTCCTTCGATTTGTGGCACTACAATAAGGAAGAGGAAAAGTCAGAAATAATCCCATTGCTTAAAAAGGGGGGGGAAATAAAGACATCGAAATGAAAATATACTCACCGGCACCACTAGAGGGAGAAGCGAGTTCGGATGGGAAGGAGAAGTGTGGGAGCAACACTTGATATAGATGATCAAAGAGCACTCCTGAAAAGATACAGTGGTACGACGTTAGTACATAAGTTACGCGGTTAAAAGATAAACTAATGAGTCACAAATCCATACCTTCCAACATCCGCGATGGCACAAGGGAAGGCTGGGAGGTGACCACCGCCAAGGCAGTAGTTGACGGTGCTCCTTTGAGCAATGGAGCATCGGCATTGGCCGCACCTGCATTAAAAACAAAGACAAACTTGTTAGAAAAGATCGCAAGATATAAAAAGAGAAGGATAGTAACTCGAAATTTACCCGACGAGCTGCCGGCCGAAACTGAGGCAATTCCCTCCTCCATTGACATGAGGCCACTGCCCGTGGCCTTATCACCCGACTCAATGGGAACCGTTATAGTGCTCGCAAGCTCTGGAGACGGCGGGGGACCACAGACGGGGAGGGCTATGATTGGAGCATTGCCAGATTCCTGAGAAGGAGCGGTTAGCTCGTCCTCAGGAATTGTGGCCACCTCACCCGCTACTCCCTCGGGTTCAGCGGTCACGGTTGTCTTGTCCACCGTCACCACGAGGTCGCCAGCCTCAAGCGCCTCGCCCACCACTACCCTCGGCTCAGTTATAACGATCATTTCATCTGCCGCCACTTCAGGTTCGGCATCAATGACCCTCTCGGCTGCAGGTCCTCTAACCTCTGTTTCAGGCCCCGTAGCCCCAACGACGTTGCTCACCGTCAGCTCGGGTTCGATAGGCACCGCCTCCTCTGTTTCCCTGGGTTCAACGGTCTCCGGCTCCTCCTCGGTCGGACTTGGCCTTGCAAGATGGGATACATAAGAACCGATGGCTTTATAATTCTTACAACAAGGTTCTGAAAGAAATGCTACCTGAAGAGGATTTATCATTTGCACTTCGAACCGCGCGCGCCACTTGCCTGCGGGCAGTAGATAGGGCGACAGGGGCCTTTTCGGAGGGAGTATCAGCGCGAGGGATGATGCTAGGGCCCGCTCCCATGGCCAAAGCAGCTCTGCGCGTCTTTGCTTCGCGTCTCAACCACTTCCTCTCCTCCCGAGCCGTTGAGACGGATGCCACTAGAGCCTCTTTAATTGAGGCGTCTTCGTCCGTGAATAGGGATGCCTCTAAATTTTTCAAGGCATCCCTCGTCGTTTTGTCAAGTCAAGGCTCTTGCAGCAGCCCCGACGAGACCGGGACTTCAGTAACAGGCTTGGGGAGGATCCCCGCATCAACTGATATAGCCCCTGCAAAGAAACAAAAGAAGAAGGTTAGGTTGACCATCAGAAGAGATAACAAAATTTTCTTATAAAAGAAAAGGGGGTGAGACGTACCAACGCCTGCTAGAGCACGTTTCTCCTCCTCCTCTTGGAAAGTTTTCAAAGAGGCAGCAATAGCTTCTTCGGTAGAGACACCTGTTGAAAATGGGGAAAATATTAGTAAAAAAAAATAATGATAAAAAAATGCAATAAAGTGACGAAGGAAGCGGCTAATGGTTACCTGACTCAGCGAATTTACTTAACATCGCTTCGAGACTCGCCGATCGCTCCGAAGTTGCAATGGCGGCTGCCAAATTGGTGTCTGCGGGGTCTACCAAGAAGCCATCGTTGCTGCCATATTCACTTATTCCTTCGTTGAGAGGAGCCTCAGGTTCTAAACCGAGGATCGCATCGAGGGAAAGGATGGACTTCTTCTTCTTTTGCCCGCCAGCTCTAGATGCACCTGGAATTGATTTGCGCTTGGCAGTCACCTTAGGGCGGCATGTCCCGATATCCGCTCCTGCGCCGGACTCTGGCAATACTACATTAACCGTCTTCGTGGGAGCACGGGGCGCCGATGGTGCATTCACCATAGCAGGCAGTGGCAATCCACCCGGGGGGATCAACACACGTGGTCGATCGACTCCGGCATCTTTTAACGGAGGAATGACCGGGATCCTTGGCTTCAAGGGGGCCTTGCGATCACTGCCAGCAGGCGCACCCCTACGGTCAACCAGCATGTGCTTCTCCGTTAAGATAACTGGGCCCATCGCATGCGCATACCAGGCTACGTACGAATTGAGCATCTTGGGGGTACAGCTGGGTTCGCTGATAAAGAAATAGGAACCTGTGTTAAGCCGTGTGAAATGGTGCATTGCATTCTTTATCCCCTCTCGGCTGATTACGGGCTTTTCCAAGAAAGCTTCCATCGGGATCCCTTGGTTGTAGCTCGATTGCTGAGCAAATCGGTGTGGGTTATACCTCATAAACAGTGCTGTCTCATTCTGCCTAAACACTAGATAGCCCGGCCGAATGGAGTAAAGGTGGAGGATTTCCCGAGCCTTCAATACGGAAGCCCCATCCTTAAAATCATCGCGCAGTGGCACCACTGACTTAGTGGTCTCTGAGCCTATGGTTATGACCTTATTCACAAAGGAAACCTTCGCTCCGACCAGATGTGGACGAAAGAGCAGCCCCCTAGACTCCCGCGGGGATGCAACCACAATTGAAGCACCGACCAACCGCATGACTCTCGGGAGTCTGCATTTCTCAAAGAACGGAGGAATCTTATGGGCACCAAACACCCCTTGCACATGCATCTCCATCCAGGAAGTGAAATAGTGCATCGGGAAGTTAGCAGGCAGTACCCCAGGCTCACTAGCGTCCGCCGCTACGCTAAGTCCATTGTAAAGGTAAGCCAGCCCGGTAATTCCTACCGATAACTGCAAACCAGCCACCATCCGATGCGCTGGGTAAAAGACGGAGGGCCGCATGTGGCGCGGGTGCATGGGGAGCGTAAAGCTGCATAGCCACAAGCCCAAGAACCTAATAAAAAAGGTCTCCTCATCCATGCCCGGGACGGCGATTTCTGAGAAAGCGGCGATGGCAGCGCTGGGGGGATAAAAATCCCTTTGATCATTTTTCGATACGGGTCGGCGGTCCAAGCCGAAACCAAAAGGGTCATCGAGCTGGGCGAACTTCTCACTCCGCTCTGATAGGAACTCCGGGCGAATGAAGCGGGCAATAAAATCTACGAAACTGACGCCCCGGTCGCCGAATTCCAGATGGAGTCCTTCATAGATCTCCAACACCTTCACCAAGCCCGGATACTGATGCTGAATGGCGTTCTCCGGAGTCAGATCAAACACCAGCGGCTTGGTGGCAAAGACGTATTCGTCAGGAGGAAGCAGCTCCTCGTAGTGCCCCCCCTCATTAGTAGACCCGAAGTTCAGCAAACTCCTCCAAGGAGATGGAGACCTCCCTGTCCGTCATCAGGAAGGTGTGGGTGGGGATATTCCATTGTTCAATAAAGGCCTTGATCTACCACGTTGGAAGAGAGGGATACTCGAAAAGCGAGACGTAGATGGCCGAATATAAACCAATCTTCGTTAGATGAGTCCTTTTCGCCGATAAGATGTACCGGGCCCACTGCAAATATCCGGCGGGCGGTCGCGGGATCAGTCCAACATTGTAAGCCTGTCCCCAAGGGCGTGCTTCACCCTGACAGATTCGCCTCCCTAGAATGTCTATTGCCGGCGGCGGCTGCACGAGGATGGCACCGATTGCAGGCTGGAGGAGGTCATCAGAATTCCAATTTTTAACCTCCACGGCATACTTCACCGGGGGTTCGTCCGCATAGGGGATCGTAACTATGGTCTCAGACGGCGAGGCGGAACTGAAACTGCGACGACCCTGGATAATTTGACTGTACCACCTTCCCCACAAGTGGAGTTTTTTGCGCTCGGGGTCATGATCTTTAATAAGAGCGAACGCCACCCGGTCCACTGGCGCATGGGGGAACCCTCCTTCCGAGCGAACAAAGGGGAAAGACAAGTGGTCAGACATGTTTCCTGTAGAAAGACAAAAATAACCGTTAGTGTTCTAACGCTTGGCATTTTAAAATCTTACTCCACACTGTGATGCAGTGGGTAGGGGACCAAAGGGGGACCCACAAAATCTGGATGGCAGTGCATTATTTAATAAGACAACCCCATCACTAGATGAGACTGTCAATTAATGAAAAGATCCCCAAGAGAATATCCTCATTGATGGGAAATCCCTAGAGACAAGGAGAAAATCTTCTCTTTTAGAGCAAAGCTCTGTCACAGAGTGGCATTTGTCAAACTCTGGTCTCAGGGGAACAAGATTCCTTAAAAGAGCATAGCTCTGTGGTAATAATGGAAAGATCCATCAAATTTTTTTTTAACACTTAAAAGAATTAAAATTTTGGAATCTTGAAAAATCCATGAAAACTTATAAAAAAAAATTTCTTCATTTTTCAGATCGAAAAAGATCTACATTTGATCCAAGAGCAAAGCTCTGTTCATGGGTTAAAACCCATGGACCAGATCTCTGTAAATCTGTAAGTTTTTGAGAGCAAGGATCTGTTGATGAAACCCCAAAGGGGTTTTCTTTAGATCAAAGATCTATAAGATCAAGGCTCTGTTAATTAAATTAAATTTAATTTAAATTTTTTACCTAGAGTGATTCTAAATTCTGAACTTTGAAGTTCTTGGGGAAGAAACAAGAGCAAGGCTCTGATAGTTCTTAAGCAAGAGCAAGGCTCTAAGAATCAAAATTCTTGAAAGTTGTAAAGAATTTTTAAAGGACCAAGGGTCCTATCTATAGGCGCCTGCGCCCCTTCAACTTATCAGTTGATCCAAAGGCTGGGATCTTGCCACCGCTGCACTCACGTGCGCGCCACGTGAGTACAACGGTGGGGGGGGCATTTGTTTCCCCCAATCAGAGCAAGACTCTGTTTGAATTTCAAAAATTCAAATTTTGAAGCAACGCTTCAAATCCCGTGCGCTGCGCGCAACGCGCCACGTGTCAGAAGTTGATACGTCAGCACAGCGCCCGAGGTAGTGCGTCCAATCAGAGCAAGGCTCTTTTAAAACAAAACAAAAAAGTAAATGAAGCAACGTTTCAGTTGCGCAAACGCTGCGCTGCGTGACACGTGTCTGCGCAGTTGCGTAAGCACAGCTGCGCAAGCGTTGTACTACGCGACACGTGTCGGCGCAGTTGCGCAAGCACGGTTGCGTAAGCGCTGCGCTGCGCGACACGTGTCTGAGCAGTTGCGCAAGCACAACTGCGCAAGCACAGTTGCGCAAGCGCTGCGCTGCACGACACGTGTCTGCGCAGTTGCGCAAGCACAGCTGCACAAGCGCTGCGCTGCGCGACACGTGTCACGCGTTGGGGAGTTGCGCAAAACAGAATGGAGATTTAAAGAAATCTTTTCTGTTCTTGTTAAAACAAGAAGATTTTCTTCTGTAAAGCAGAGGCCTTTGGATCAAAGATCCAACGGTGGGGAAAATTCCCCAAATCACTCAGAAAAAGATCTCTTTAACAAATTTAACTAATTTACGGGCACTATAAAAAGGACCCCAGACCTTAATTCAAATCGGGAACATCTTGCTGAAAAAAAGAGAAGAGAATTCTCGAGAACTCCTCAAGAACACAAAAAAAGGTAAAAACCTTTAAAAGAAGAGAAAATTCTCTTATGAACAGATCATTGATCTAAGAACAAGATCATTGATCTTCAACAATAAATAAATAAATGAATAAATAAAAATAAAAATAGTGCCTTGCACTTGTTATGAACCTTTGGTTCTCTGAGATAAGGAAAAACAAGGAAAAACTTGTTTTTCTTTGATCTAAATTTAGATCAAGAGATCAAAAAGTGCTTTACACTTCTGTTCTTGAATCTAAAAGATTCTTAGTGCTTTGCACAAATGCAGTGCATTACTTAAAGGGCCAGGCCCAAGTCAAAAAGACCTAATAGGCCTAAATAAGTTGCAAAGCAATAAAAGGGCAGAGCCCCATTTAAATTGATACTCTGTTTGAGCAGAGCCCAAGATAAATGAACAGCCCTGGCACAGGTCTAACAGACCAACAACAAATAAAAGTGTTGAATATTTTCAATTGGACTTAGCCCAATCGTGTCCATAAGTCCTCAAATTAAATTGACTGAGCAAGATTGCTCCCCTAAATCAATTTACATCCAGTTTGAGGGTACATCTCCGAACTCCTTTGACATCCATCGTTGTAATTCCTCAACGACGTCAAAGAGGTGACGGGTCCCAACGACCACACATCAATATGGACTGCGGGGTCCTTAAACTCGTGGACCGAAACGTCCTTAAACTAATATTCATCCCAAAATGGGAATGTTGGACCGAAATGTCCTTAAACTAATGCTCGTCCCCAAATGGGAACAAAGACCACCATGTCTCTAAACTGGAACATGGACCGAGACGTCCCTAAACTAATATCGGACCGAGACGTCCCTAAACTAATATCGTACCGAGACGTCCTTAAACTAATATCGGACCGAGACGTCCTTAAACTAATATTGGACCGAGAAGTCCTTAAACTAACATGGGACCGAGACGTCCTTAAACTAAAAGACCTCCACGTCCCTAAACTGGCGATGGACCACTACGTCCCTAAACTGGCGATGGACCACCACGTCCCTAAACTGGAGCAATAGATCCCCCAAATGCTCTTTTGCCGGATCTAAACGATTCCGTTTAAGTTGATCTTAGCCCCAAACACGGCTAACGTATCCTTAAACATTCAAATGGATTATAAAACTTCAAATTAACTTTGGTTCTAGGGTACATCTCTGAACTCCTCTGACACCTATCGTTGTAATCCTTCAACGATGTCAGAGAGATGATGAGTCCTGACGACCATATCTATTAAATCGACCATCACGTCAAGTTGATCTTAGTCCAAAACAGGACCAACGTATCCTTGACGAACGTTTAAGTTGATCTTAGCCGCAACGCGGCTAATGCATCCTTAAACTAAAAATACCAAACTCAAATCTAAGTAAATACGGATTTGGACTAATTCACGTCCTACGGGCGACGGCATTACTCAGTTTCCGTATACAATCCACGGGCAACCACAAACAAAACAAACATACACGACACGAAGTGAAATTCTGGAGAAGGAGAAAGTGGTTACCGCGATGCGGTAGCGTAATTAACTGCAAGGGCTTGCGCCTGCAGGGAAGAGCGTCCCCACAATCAAAAACCCCTCAAGCGAGGAGGAATCTGACGAAGTCTGCTACATCGGCCGCATCCGTCTAAACCTCCGATACACGGTGCCATAAATCAACTTGGCATATTCGGAGAGGTAGACGGATAAAACCAAATAGCATCTGCCCCGAATCTCAGGCTAGACGTCCTAATGTCTCGGCCGTCCATTCGGAGGGGAACAGTGACCCTTGGACGTGGCCAACCCTCTGTGACCGACCACACAACTCATCAGCCCGCCTTACAAATAACTGTTGGTTCACCTCTGAGCCCCCACACAATTGGCCTCCTCGGCCCCCTCAACTCGTCTCCGGGCTACCGCAGAACCTAGATACCTCAGCCTCCCGCTCGTCTCCGGGCTACCGCAGAACCTAGATACCTCAGCCTCCCGCCGAGCTCATATTCCTCGGTCATATCGACCGACCAACGGCACCTATCACAGGCGCAACCGTCTCACCTCCGCGATTCTCTCCATACGCGAGATATCCGCCGGCCACGTCCCGCGTTTCACGCCATCACGATCCCCCATTAACGAGCCTGTCTCGCCATTAATGAGAGATCCCGCCTATCGAGCGGGCGTGACGCCGGGAGCGTAACGGCCGGCGTGATTCCCGCGTCTGCCTTCCTGTTGCCACCACTATATAAACCCCTCTCCAGACGGATCAAGTAAGTCAATTTTTCCCCACTAGGCCGTTACTCTGCCAAAATATCCGATCTAACTTGATCGTCGGAGGGTCCTCGGTGGCACAACCATCCCGAGACTTTCTTGCAGATAGCTCGGCCACAACAACCTCAAACTCATTGAGATCCGCACGCTTCAGGAGGCAACCTCCAACTCAATCCCAGCCGTCCATCGTCGCTCGCGGCAAATCTACGGAAGGTAACATCTGAAGAAGATCCAGGTCTCCATCAGTTGGCATCGTTTTTGGGAAATTCTTGATTCCACTGAACAAAATTCATCTTTCGATTTCCATTCAATGGCGAGCGATCACCGTGACGATCCAAGCACTAGCCGCCGCCTCCTCCACAATGGAGGCGCAGACGAATCTCCTCCCCCGAACGCGATTAACGCCTTAACTGCCCGGATAGATCGACTCGCGTCCGTCGTGGATGCGCTCGTCCGTATCTAAACGGCGGGCCAGGCTCCCCAGGTCGCCGCTCTACCACCTCGGGATCGGGACCCCTGCAGAGGGAGAGAAGTCTTTGCACGCGTCGGCACAGCCGACCACCACCTCGATGCCTCCCACGGCCGCCGATCTCCCGGGCCCACATATTATATGACCCGTTGGGCGCCCCACGATTCAACACCGAGGTCTGTCGCCCGAGCGCCTCGCCCCGAGCCCCTACGTGCTCCTGTCCCTCCCGAGAAGATGTCGGTCAGCTCACCTGTCCACATGCATGACCGACACCCCTCCCTCGACGGGGTCGCGCGGACGGAACTCGTCACGGCAGCTCGAAGACTACCTCGCCGGGCGACCTAAGGAACCTCATCAAAAGGAACTGGGGCTCATCAAAAATCATGGTCATGTCGGCGGGGGGGGGGGTACGTTGAGTACTTACGAGACTCAACACCCCACGCCGGCCGCAGAGGCCAACAGCCGTCCGAGGAAGAAGGCCACGGAGACCAAGCCGATCATTTTTTATGACGGGGACCTCCACGACATATCCCTGCCCCACAATGACCCTCTGGTGATCACCGCTCGGGTCCACCAATACGAGGTGCGCAGGATACTGGTCGACTCGGGAAGCTCGGCGGACATTCTCTTCTACGACTGCTTTGTGCGAATGGGGCTCACCCCAGCAGACCTGAGGCCGGCCTCCCACGTCCTTTCAGGATTCACCAACCACTCCATCCCGGCGGAAGGGGTAATCACTCTGCGTTTTAACGTCGGAGAGGTCGGCCGTACGCGGACAGTGCCTGTGGAATTCATCGTAGCAAGAATCCCATCGGCCTACAATATCCTCCTCGGCCGCCCAACGCTGAACTCCCTCCGGTCCTAGATATCGACCTATCACCTGGCGATGAAGTTCCCTCTCGATCAGGGCGGGATAGGTATGGTCTATGGAGACTAGCAGATTGCAAAGGTTTGCTTCACCGCAATATCATCTTCTGGGCGGCCAACCGATGATGTCGAAGGTGAAGGTGACATCAGGGTTCCCTGGACACTCGAGATGAGCAAAAAGAGGTCCGAGAGACCCCGGTGGAGCCATTAACAGAGGTCCCCTCGTAAAAAGGGACGAGGAAAAAATCGTTCAGTCGCTCTTGACAGGAACTCAACGAGATGATCTTGTTCATTTCCTCAGGAACAACTCCGACGTGTTCTCCTGGACGCCCGCTGACATATCTGGGATCAACCCCAAAATCATATCTCACAAGCTCGAGGTAGATCCTACAGCCCGACCCGTCAGGCAGAAAAAACGAAGGTTCGCCCCGGTCAAACAGAAGGCTATCGAGGACGAAGTAGATCAGCTCCTCGCCACCAAATTCATTCAGAATATACCCTATTCGGAGTGGCTAGCAAACGTAGTTCTAGTCAAGAAGTCGAGCGGGAAATGGCGCATGTGCGTCGACTTCACCGACCTCAACAAGTCCTGCACCAAAAACAACTATCCCCTCCCTCGAATAGATCAGCTCGTCAACAGCTCGGCAGGCCACGAGCTGTTGAGCTTCATGGACGCCTTTTCCGGCTACAATCAGATCCGTATGAATCTGGCAGACAAAGATCTTACCGCATTCACAACGGACCGGGGGTATACTGCTACAGGATGATGCCCTTCGGCCTCAAGAACGCCGGAGCTACGTACCAACGATTGGTTAACCGCATGTTCAAACCGCAGATCTGCAGGAACATGGAAGTTTACGTCGACGATATACTCGTCAAATCTGTCTCGTCGGTCGACCACGCCAAAGACCTGGGCGAGGCCTTCGAAGTGCTCCTCAAGTTTAAGATGAAACTGAACCCCGTCAAGTGCGCATTTGGAGTCACCGGGGGAAAGTTCCTTGGTTTCATAGTCACCCAACGCGGAATCGAAGCTAACCCAGAGAAAATCGACGCTATCCTCAACATGTCCGCGTCCAAGACCAACGTCGAGATCATGCAACTTACGGGGCGAGTAGCCGCTCTGAGCCTTTTTATGTCGAGGTCTGGGGAGAAGTGCCTTCCGTTCTTGTCACGCCCCGTTTCCCGATATATGACGAAGGGGACGGGACTGGCCCGCTACGTATTTACTCTGAAGTGAATACGCCAAGCGTGTCTAAACAATATAAATAAAATGCACAAGAGACAAAATATATCAGCAACTTTATTCATTAACATTCTTTTACAGTACATCGAAAAGTAAATACATGGAATAAAGCGATGCCTAAACAATGGTATAACAGAAATGGAAAGTACTGAATGGAAAGTATACAATGACTAGAGCTCGGGGTTTTCACTGAACCGGTCCAAGTCTTCAGCAGTGGGCTCGATCTCTGAAGTGTCCAGATCGCCTGACGGCATTCAAAGAAGAAAGAAAGAGAATGTCGTCAGCGAACAGGTCGCTCAGTAAGTCCCAAAGATAAGCGAGAAATATAATAGACAGAATAAGAAGGTATCTTTTAAAATTGTATTATATTGTGGTAATGTTATATTAACGCTGTTGTTTGTAGCTTGGTACAGAAGAATGCCAGTGTATACGAGAGGAGTCTCTATATGCCAGAGAGTAGAGGCAGGTATAGTATAAGGAACCGTTTATTCCATGGTACAACAGCAACTGGATTCATGTTAGGTGTATTAAGTCTTACAGTCTCGTGTCACTTCTAATACCATCCGTACTATCTACCCCTTAAACCCCGCGAAATATTGGTTGTATTGTTTGCATTGTAACTTGTATTGTCTTGTAATATAGTTTGTATAATTGTATGACTTGCCGAAACCATGATATCAGTAAATGGATGTAACTGGAGAATCATGAATGTAACTGGAGAAACATGTAAATGGAAGTATATCCATGGTTCGGTTCGGTTAATATAAATTGAATAGATTGAATAGATGGATTCACGTATTCATGTTGAATTATAATATTGTAGATTGTACTTGAATCATATTCAAGTCAGATTATTAAAGGGACTCAGTCTGAGTCAGACAATTAGAAAAGTAAATTGAAGTCTTGATTGTTTTGGTGTTACCGATAACCGCTGCACATGGGCGGCAGGATTTGTGTCTTTTTCAAAGACGATTCCCGTGTTGATAACACCGTTGTTAAGTTGTCTACCTTAAATAGGTAAGCACCCACTTCTCCGACTCCCTGAGGCTCAAGAGATTGGTCCCGCTTTAACCTATGCTTACTAGGGTCCTTATTGTAATTTATAAAACTTGAGGGGGTTTTATGTAAAAATAATTTATATATATATTTTTTCAAAATACACATTAAGTATTTTATTATCGTATTTAGAGTTTTCATTGATGTATATTTTATCAATGTGTCGATTCTAGTGAATAAATCCTAATTTCATAATATATGGTATTTATTTGCAATATTGAACTTGTATGGAATTTCATGGTATTAAAATGTAAATTCATATTTGTCCCAAAATATTGTTTTCAAGCAATCGTGCTATATCAAGATGTGTGTTGTGAGAGGTGGGTCATTATCTCGTGAGTTTTCTAAAGGTAATATAAACAAATATGATAAAAGATATCGTATGTAAAGTTTATGGTATTTAAACGTAAAAATGTAATAAAAGTTACATAACATGGTATTTGTTGTGAAATACCCAAATTAGCAAAAATATGGTTTTAAATGTTTGCAATTAATTTTATTTTTGAGAAAAACAATATATGAAATTTAATATAAATTTTTTCCATATTTTAATAATTAATAAACTAATTATCGATAAGTTTTATTAAACCGTAAAATAATTACATTTATTCCGGCAAAAGTTGTTCCGGTCATGATAGTTGTCTTATGACTTAGTTCAATATGTCCAAGCATGAATTCAGGGTTGTCTGTTATCCCGTGATTTTATCATGAATGATAACTGCTAAAAATTCGTTATATTATTATAGTTTAATATTGATTTTTAATCATCATACTCCAAAAATAGTTAATACCGTTAAATATTCATAATTAGATCCTAAAATATTTTCCACAGATAGATATTTTCATGGTAAAGATAACAAGAGGTCAAGTGTTGAGAGATCTTACCTGAAATGATCTAAGAAAATAAAATTCGGTGAAGGTCGGGTTGTACGAGAAAATAAATATCATGAATCTGAGAATTTTTCTACCTTTGAGACTTGGTCCAGAGTGTAGAGGACTCAAATAGGAAGATTTGGAAATTTTTTGAGATTTTTTTGTTTAACAGATATTTTGTGGTGAATTTTAGAAGTTCATGGCTATTTATAGGGATTTCTGGGATTAAAAAAACAATTTGCTACAGTAGCCGATCAGATCCGACCGTTGATTTGGTCAGATCCGACGGCCCACGTTTATCACATGTGAATAGTGTGGGAGTTGTTGTGGATGATATTTGACCGTTGGATCGTTGATCCGACGGTCCAGATTAAAGGCATATATATATATATATATATATATATATATAATAATAATAAAATTGTCGGCAATTTCTGGACCGTTGATTTTTAAATCTGACGGTCCAGATTATTTCAGCATAAATAAAATAAAATAAAATAAAATAAAATAAAATAATTTTTATTATTTAAAAAAAAAATTAAAATTGTTTTTGGCTTCTAAAAATTATTTAAAAATAGTAAAAATATTTTTAAAATATGAAAAAATTATATAAAATGTATTTTGATATTTTATATCTTTTGAAATCAAATTTGGTCTAAAATAGATCTTCTTATCGGTTATAAAAAAAATTCCCTTCGATATAAAAACATTTAAATTCTTAAAAATTCTCAAAAATTCCTAAAAATTCTTAAAAATCATATTAATTCATTTTAAACATGGAAAAATATTTTAAAAGTGTTTTCTACCAATATAAGTAGTAAAATAATTGTTTTGATCTCGAAAAAATTATAAAATGTTTTTATTACGTATCTAAGGTATACAGTCGTTACAATCTACCCTCCTTAGAAAAATTTCGTCCTCGAAATTTACAATTATATAAGGACTAATTTATAAATAAGAAAGGGTATCTTGCACGTATGTCGGCTTCACTTTCCCAAGTGGACTCTCCCGGAGTGTCTTTCCTCCACATCACTCGGACCAAGTTAACTTCCTTGTTCTGAAGTGTCTTCACTTTCTTGTCCAGGATCTCTACAGGTTGTTGCTCACAAGACAAGTCGGGCTGTATAGTGAGCTCGGAATGATCAAGAACATGACTGGGATCACTCACATACCTTCTGAGTTAGGATATGTGGAACACATTATGCACTCCTTCCAATGAGGGTGGAAGCGCTAAGCGGTATGCAACTTCACCGACTCTTTCGAGTTTATCGAACGGTCCAATATATCTCGGACTTAATTTACCCCGTCTTCCAAATCGGATCACTCCGCGGTTCGGAGATATCTTCAAGAATACGTGATCTCCTGGCTGAAACTCCAATGTCGTCTCTTTGCATCAGCCCAGTGTTTCTGTCGATCTTGGACTATGCGCATCCTTTCCCTGATAGTACGAACTATA
This sequence comes from Agapanthus africanus, assembly GCA_030015575.1. Lineage (NCBI taxonomy): Eukaryota > Viridiplantae > Streptophyta > Magnoliopsida > Asparagales > Amaryllidaceae > Agapanthus > Agapanthus africanus. The sequence goes on from CM057343.1 coordinate 686,784,211, forward strand.
TCAACAGTCGCTACTATCATCTCTGGTCCAAAAAGTTCCCTATCTCCGATGTCGTCCCAACTTAATGGTGATCGACACTTCCTTCCATACAATACTGCAAAAGGTGTCATTCCTATGCTTGCTTGGTAGCTGTTGTTGTACGAAAACTCCACAAGATGTAGGTGATCTTCCCACGATCCTTTTAAGTCTAACATACATGCTCTGAGCATATCCTCCAAGAACTGAATAGTTCGCTCAGACTGACCATCTGTTTATGGATGATAAGTCGTGCTGAAGTTCAGACTTGTTCCCAAGCTTGCTTGCAGACTCTGCCAAAATTGCGATCGGAACCTGGTGTCACGATCGGAGACAATGCAGACCGGTACTCCATGAAGTCTCATAATTTCCTCCATGTACTTCTTTGCTAGTGTCTCAGTTGATTGGCCAACTCGAAATGGGATGAAGTGGGCTGACTTTGTGAGTCGATCTACAATGACCCATACGGCATCGTTACCCTTTGTGCTGTGAGGAAGAGCAGTCACAAAATCCATCGTGATGTGTTGCCACTTCCATTCTGGGATTGGTAACGGTTGAAGTAATTCAGCCGTCCTGTGATGGTCAGCCTTTACTTGCTAACACACCAAGCATTTTGCGACGCTTCTGGCTACTTCATGCTTCATTCCATGCCATCTATAATTCTGACGTAGACTTTGTACATCTTGGTACCTCCAGGGTGTACTGAGTAGGAAGAGCTGTGTGCTTCTTTCATTAACTCTTCCCGAACAGGACCTTTTGGTACACACAATCTGTTGCCGTATCTCAAAAATCCGTCTTTATGGATAATGAAGTCTGTTCTGAGTCCATTCTCCACTTGTTCTCTGATCTTTTGCAACTTAGCATCACTTTCTTGGGCTGCTTTGATCTGATTGACAATGGTTGATTGAACTTGTAAATTTATCAAACTTGAAGCATTACCTGGCATGACTACTTCAATCTCCATCTGATACAATTCTTGTTGAAACTTCCACTGAGCGGTGAGACTCATCGATAATGGTTGGCGACTAAGTGTATCAGGTACTACATTCACTTTCCCTGGGTGATATTGCAAGTTGATGTCAAAATCCGCCATGAGTTCTAACCATCTTCTCTGCCGCATATTCAACTCCTTCTGAGTAAACATGTACTTCAGGCCCTTATGATCTGTGTAGATGTTCACTCGTTCACCAAGTAGATAATGGCGCCAAATCTTGAGAGCAAATATGACGGCTGCCAACTCCAGATCATGCGTCGGATAATTGCGCTCATGAATCTTCAGCTGTCTTGAAGCATAAGCCACAACTTTACCGTGCTGATGTAGAACACATCCTAATCCCTTACCGGATGCATCGCAATGCACTTCGAATCCTCCAGATTGATCAGGTATGACGAGAATAGGCGCCGATGTCAACCTTGACTTGAATTCTACGAAAGCTTGTTCGCATGCTTCTGACCACACAAATTCTTCATCTTTACGTGTGAGCTTGGTCAGGGGTGTTGCTATCTTCGAAAATCCTTCAATGAACCTTCTGTAATACCCAGCTAGACCCAAGAAACTCCGAATGTCCTTTACTGACTTTAGTGTCGGCCATTCGCTTACTGCTGAAACTTTCGCTGGATCCACAGAGATTCCATCGCCAGATACGACATGTCCCAGAAAACCGACTTGATCTAGCCAAAACTCGCACTTGCTGTACTTGGCATATAATTGATGTTGTCGTAGAGTTTCCAGGACAATTCGCAAGTGTTCGGTATGTTCTTTCCGACTCTTGGAATACACTGGGATGTCGTCGATGAAGATGACAATAAACCTGTCTAAGTACTCCCAGAAAACTTGATTCATTAGGTTCATGAATATCGCGGATGCGTTGGTCACTCCAAATGGCATCACTAGAAATTCATAATGTCCATAGCGAGTTCTGAAAGTTGTTTTGTGAATATCAGCTTCCTTGACCTTCACTTGATGATAACCTGAACAAAGATCCAATTTAAAGAAAACACAAGATCCACTTAGCTGATCGAATAAATCTTCGATGCGCGGAAGTGGATACTTGTTCTTTACAGTGGCTTCGTTCAAGGCTCTGTAATCAATGCACATTCTGTATGAACCTTCCTTCTTCTTCACAAGCAGTACAGGTGATCCCCAATTTGAAGTGCTATGACGAATCCATCCTTTCGCCAGTAATTCGTCCAACTGTGTTCGAACTTCCTTCAATCCTTCCAGACTTAGTCGATAAGGTGCTTTGATCACTGGTTGTGCTCCTTGTACTAAATCAATACTGAATTCAAGAGCTCGATCGGGAGGCAAACATGATATATCGTCAGGAAACACATCGTCGAACTCTCGAACCACATCTGGTCTTGATTCTTCCTCCGCTTAAGCTGCTGCAACTACTGCTTCCTGTGGCTTCGATTTGTAGGTACTTGGCTCCAGGGTACGGTCTCCGCTTTTGAAATAGAAGACCGGATGGTCTGGAATCTCGAATACTACCCTCCTTTTACGACAGTCGATGGTAGCATAAAAAGTTCCAAGCCAATCCATACCTAGAACCACATCGTAGTTCGGTATGTCCAGCACTTTGAAATCAACATAAAACTCTCTGCTGCAGACGACGACTGGACACAAGTTGTATCCCATGGTTGTCTTTAGAATGCCATTTCCTGAACTGACATTCCAGCTGGATACAAGCGGTGAGACTGGAATCGCATGGGTTCGGACGAACCGTTGCGACATAAAGCAGTGGGATGCTCCAGTATCAAACAGTGCTAGTGCAGGTAGTAAGGCTACTAAGATTGTACCTAAGGTATGTGGGATATGTTTTAGGTATAGGGAAAAATATGTAAATAAGTAGAAAGGTTTGAAAAGAAAAGTTTACCAGTGATAACTTGGCCAGTGGCCTCAGCTTCTTCCACGGTCATCGTGAAAGCCTGGCGCCTTAGTACATTCCTCCTGGTCTGAGGAGCATTCCTCGAAACGTTCCATTGAGCTTGGTGAAACTGACGAGGAGGTGGTGCAGCTTGTGGTCCTCTGGGTGGTGCAGGTAGTGCAAGTCTTGGAGCAGGTGCTTGGATGGATGGGCGTTGTGGGTAATTGTTTGCTGGTCTGGGTGCAGCAATTGGATTTTGTTTATGAGGACAAGACCCGATACCATGAGCAGCTGAGCCGCAGATCAAGCAAAGGTTGTTCACACGCCGGCAATCTTTTGCTAGATGCCCATTTCTCTGGCAGTAGTTACAAAAGGCTAGGCTGGGCCTGTTGATTGGTGCTCCTGGACGCCTTGGCACAAAAGGTGGTCTGGACGAGGCTCCTCCTGCCATCTGGTTGGCAGGGCGCTTAACTCCTGCAGACTGAGATCTGCCCCTCGCTTTTATCACTGCCTCATAACTGCGGGCAGCTTCCAGAGCATCTTCATGAGTCGGAAATTTTCCTGTGGCTAGTGCAGCCTGAATTTCCGTGTCCAAACCTTTTTGAAAACGACGGGCTCTGATCTCGTCCGTCGGTATCAAATATGGCGCGAATCGACTTAGCATGGTGAATTCAGCGTCATACTCATCTACCGACATTTCCCACATCGAACCTTGTTGTAGATGAATGAACTGCTGTTCTATGGCAAACCTGGCAGTCACAGGGAAGTATTTCGCGTCGAACTTATCGCGAAAAATCTTCCATTCAATAGGCTGTTCAAGACGGCTTTCTTCCGCCTTCCACCAATTACGAGCATTGTCCGTGAGCTACAGTTTCGCCACACGGACCCAAGCTATGTCTGGCACTTGTGCTGCCGCCAGATCATCCTCTATGCTTTGTGCCCATTCCTCAGCTTCAAGTGGGATTCCCTTTCCGGAGAACTGCTTGGGATGTAAAGCCCTGAATTGTTTTACCCTAGGTGCGTCAGTCTCGGGACGGTTCAGGAGTTGTTGCTGTCCCTTAAGGAGGCTGCGGATTGCCTCCAGCAGAACTGTTTGCTCGGTGGGTGGAGCAGGAACAGTAGGCACAATGGTTAGTGGAGGTGGAGTGTTGTTGAAGTTGGCGCTTGTGTTGTTTGGGGAATCCATAACCTTGAAGAAAATTTAGGTTAAGACAGATTCAAGTATATGAAATGTTAAGATTCAAAAAATATGAAATTGCAAGCAAGAAACATGAATTGTAAAGAATGTTTTAGTTGCTGGTTCTTGTGTTATATTGCTTAGGTTGTTCACACAGAACAGAACTGCATAGTAGGGTTCTATACAGCTCTGACCTACATAGACCACCAACAAAACCTGTCACGATCCGCTTCCCGATATACGACGAAGGGGACGGGACTGGCCCGCTACGTATTTACTCTGAAGTAAATACGTTAAGCGTGTCTAAGCAATATAAATAAAATGCATAAGAGACAAAATATATCAGCAACTTTATTCATTAACATTCTTTTACAGTACATGGAAAAGTAAATACATGGAATAAAGCGGTGCCTAAACAATGGCATAACAGAAATGGAAAGTACTGAATGGAAAGTGTACAATGACTAGAGCTCGGGGTTTTCGCTGAACCGGTCCAAGTCTTCAGCAGTGGGCTCGATCTCTGAAGTGTCCAGATCACCTGACGACATTCAAAAAAGAAAGAAAGATAATGTCGTCAGCGAACAGGTCGCTCGGTAAGTCCCAAAGATAAGGGAGAAATAGAATAGACAGAATAAGAAGCTATCTTTTAAAGTTGTATGTATTGTGGTAATGTTATATTAACGCTGTTGTTTGTAGCTTGGTACAGAAGAATGCCAGTGTATACGAGAGGAGCCTCTGTATGCTAGAGACTAGAGGCAGGTATAGTACAAGGAACCTTTATGCCACGGTACAACAGCAACTGGATTCATATTAGGTGTATTAAGTCTTACAGTCTCGTACCATTTCTAACACCATCCGTACCAATCTACCCCTTAAACCCCGCGATATATTGGTTGTATTGTTTGCATTGTAACTTGTATTGTCTTGTAATATAGCTTGTATAATTGGATGACTTGCCGAAACCATGATATCAGTAAATGGATGTAACTGGAGAATCATGGATGTAACTGGAGAATCATGTAAATGGAAGTATATCCATGGTTCGGTTCAGTCAATATAAATTGAATAGATTGAATAGATAGATTCACGTATTCATGTTGAATTATAATATTGTAGATTGTACTTGAATCATATTCAAGTCAGATTATTAAAGGGACTCGGTCTGAGTCAGACAATTAGAAAAATAAATTGAAGTCTTGATTGTTTTGGTGTTATCGGTAACCGCTGCACATGGGCGGCAGGATTTGTGTTTTTTTCAAAGACGATTCCCGTGTTGATAACACCGTTGTTAAGTTGTCTACCTTAAATAGGCAAGCACCCACTTCTCCGGCTCCCTGAGGCTCAAGAGATTGGTCCCGCTTTAACCTATTCTTACTAGGGTCTTTATTGTAATTTATAAAACTTGAGGGGATTTTATATAAAAATAATTTATATATATATTTTTTTCAAAATATACCTCAAGTATTTTATTATCGTATTTAGAGTTTTTATTGATGTATATTTTATCAATGTGTCAATTCTAGTGAATAAATCCTAATTTCATAATATATGGTATTTATTTGCAATATTGAACTTGTATGGAATTTCATGGTATTAAAATGTAAATTCATATTTGTCCCAAAATATTGTTTTCAAGCAATCGTGATATATCAAGATGTGTGTTGTGAGAGGTAGGTCATTATCTCGTGAGCTTTCTAAACGTAATATAAACAAATATGATAAAAGATATCGTATGTAAAATTTATGGTATTTAAACGTAAAAGTGCAATAAAAGTTACATAGCATGGTATTTGTTGTGAAATACCCAAATTAGCGAAAATATGGTTTTAAATGTTTACAATTAATTTTATTTTTGAGAAAAACAATATATAAAATTTAATATAAATTTTTCCATATTTTAATAATTAATAAACTAATTATCGATAAGTTTTATTAAACCGTAAAATAATTACATTTATTCCGGTAAAAGTTGTCCCGGTCATGATAGTTGTCTTATGAATTAGTTCAATATATTCAAGCATGAATTCAGGGTTGGTTGTTATCCCGTGATTTTATCATGAATGATAACTGCTAAAAATTCGTTATATTGTTATAGTTTAATATTGATTTTTAATCATCATACTCCAAAAATAGTTAATGCAGTTAAATATTCATAATTAGATCCTAAGATATATTTCACAGATAGATATTTTCATGATGAAGATAACAAAAGGTCAAGTGCTGAGAGATCTTACATGAAATGATCTAGGAAAATAAAATTCGGTGAACGTCGGGTTGTACGAGAAAATAAATATCATGAATCCGAGAATTTTTCTACCTTTGAGACTTGGCCCAGAGTTTAGAGGACCCAAAGAGAAAACTCTGGAAATATTTTTAGATTTTTTTGTCGAGCAGATATTTTGTGGCGAATTTTAGAAGTTCAGGGCTATTTATAGGGATTTCTGGGATTAAAAAACTATTTTGCTACAGTAGCCGATCAGATCCGACCGTTGATTTGGTCAGATCCGACGGCCCACATTTATCACGTGCGAACAGTGCGAGAGTTGTTTTGGATGATCTTTGACCGTTGGATCGTTGATCCGACGGTCCAGATTAAAGGCAGCTATATATATATATAAATATATATATATATATTATAATAAAAAACCGTCGGCAATTTCTGGGCCATTGATTTTTAAATCTGACGGTCCAGATTATTTCAGCATAAAAAAATAAAATAAAATAAAATAAAATTATTTTTATTATTTAAAAATGTTTTAAAAATTGTTTTTGGCTTCTAAAAATTATTTAAAAATAGTAAAAATATTTTAAAAATCTGAAAAAAATATATATAAAATGTATTTTGATATTTTATATCTTTTGCAATTAAATTTGGTCTAAAATAGATCTTCTTATCGGTCATAAAAAATTTTCCCTTCGATAAAAAAAACATTTAAATTCTAAAAAAATCCTAAAAATTCCTAAAAATCGTATTAATTCATTTTAAACATGGAAAAATATTTTTAAAGTGTTTTCTACCAATATAAGCAGTAAAATAATTGTTTTGACCTCAAAAAAATTATAAAATGTTTTTATTACGTACATAAGGTATACAGTCGTTACAGTTCTTCAAAGCTCTAAGGAAGATCCCGATGTTCGAGCGATCAGAGGAGTGCCAGACCGCCTTTGACCAATTGAAGAGGCACCTTATGACGCCACCACTGCTCACCCGACCAGTTGAAGGAGACGAGCTATCACTGTATCTAGCGGTGTCCAACTAAGCAGCGGGCTCGGTGCTCGTCCGAGAGGTCAACAGGGTGCAGAAGCCGGTGTACTATGTGAGCCACGTCTTCAATAACGCAGAAATGAGATATCCAGCCATAGAAAAGATCGTCTTGGCACTCGTTGTGGCCTCAAGGAAGCTACGACACTACTTCCAGGCGCACACCATCCTCGTTCTTACCGAGCATCCGCTGGGGGCTATCCTCATCTCGCCCGAATGCTCGGGCCGCTTAGAGAAGTGGAGGTGGGAGTTGTCCCAGTTTGACATAAAGTACCGCCCGAGGCAGGCCGTCAAGGCAAAAACCCTGGTCAATTTTATCGTCGAGTGCACCATCCACAGCAAGAAACCGGAGTTCACGTCGACCCTCGCGGCTCGACCCTCGGTCGAGGGGAGGTTCGACTCCGTCTCTGAGTGGGTCATTTACGTCGACGGGTCCTCAACCGAGGAAGGCTGTAGCGCTGGCCTCATCATTCGAGGCCCGAACGAGGCGGAAATGGAGTATTCTCTGAAGCTTGGATTCAAGGCCTCAAACAATGCAGCAGAGTATGAGGCTTTGCTGGCTGGACTGCGCATGCCCTCCGGGCTGGGGCTGAAAACAATTCGAATCTGTAGTGACTCAGCCCTAGTCATCGGCCAAGTGACCGGCCATTTTGAAGCTTGGGAACTTCTAATGGTGAATTATCTCGTTGAGGTAAGAAGAATTCGAAAGAACTTCGACGAGGTCCAGATAGAGCAGATACCAAGACAGCTCAATGCCCAAGCCAACACCCTGAGTAAGCTGGCTTCATCCTACTCGGCCAACGACAAGCGGTCTATCCTCTTCGAGATCTTGCCACGGCCCAGCGTGGAAGACGGGGCGACAATACTTCATCTGTACACAGCCTAGGAAGAGGACCAAGACTGGAGGAAGCCCCTCGTGAAATTCCTAAGGGAAGGTACGCTCCCGGAAGATCGAAAAGCAGTCCGCCGTCTCCGAGCCAAAGCCCGTCACTTTGTCTGGAGCAATGGGAACCTTTACAAGAAGTCCTTCACCCAGCCCTTGCTTCGGTGTGTCAACCCCTACGAAACCGACTACGTCCTCCGTGAAATCCGTGAAGGAGTCGGTGGCGCACATCAAGGGGCCCACACCTTAATCCAGAAGGCATTGCTCCATGGGTACTACTGGCCAACTATTCACGAAGACGCCCAGAAGCTCGTCAGGAGGTGTAAAAGTTGCCAACTCCACGGAAGCATACCTCGCCTTCCGGCTACCGATCTAACCGCCCTTACCTCTCCGTGGCCGTTCGCCCAGTGGGGATTGGACATGATAGGTCAGTTCCCTACCGGTACGGGCGGGTACAAGTATGTCCTCGTCGCAGTAGATTACTTCACGAAATGGATTGAGGCCATCCCCATCAGGAAACCGGATGCCGCCACGGCTATCAAGTTCTTGCAGAACAACGTGATACTCCGGTTCGGTAAACCGAGGTGTATCATCACCGACCACGGGACAAATTTTGAGAACGAGAAAGTGAAGGAATTCTGCAATGAGTATCATATCCTCATGAAGTTTGCCGCGGTCGCACATCCCCAATGCAACGGGCAAGCCGAAGTCGCTAATCGGGACGTCCTTCGAGATCTACGGACCCGCCTAGAAGGACGCCAAAGCGGTTGGGTCGAGGAGTTATGTTCATACCAGAATATTGCATTTTAATACCGCTCATTCATTATCTATTTTTTGTATTTATCGGTACTATTAACCAGTGTCTGCTCAGTATTACAGATTACAGGTATCCGTGACAAAATACTGGAAATACACTTAAAATCACGGATATATCATTTGTGAGCTGACACTGCAACCGGAACTGAAAACCGACCGATATCCAAAGAGTTTTTGGGAATAAAGTATGTGCACAATATTTTGGTCCAACACATAGCATGTGTGCACACATGCACTTTGGCACATGGACCATGATGGGGCTGCCATGAATCATGGCACAAGTGGGCATGGTGTGATGTGCATTGATGGTGCATTTATTGCTAAAAGTGTTGATGCGATTCATAGCTACAAGTTTCCCTCCAAGCCCTGAGTGCAACACAGAACTTTTTAGACCAAGCAAACAACATCAGAGTAATGTGAGGGACAACATGAGACAACACACAAAGCACGAGCCCAGGGGCTTGGATTTTGGTCGAGCATATGCCCCCAAAATCCGAGCAGGCCGGCCCTCTTAGCCTCAAATGCCTCCAGTTTCTCACAGTTGATCCCTTGCTGCCACGTAGCCCTAGTTTTATTGTTTGTTTAATCTTATTTTTTGCCTATAAAAGCAGGTGGTGGGCAAAGGGTCAAGGGTTCAAGTTTTCTCATTCTTTATTCACATTTTGTAACTCTTTTTGTTTCTTTAGTTCTTGTACATATCTTCCCCTTGAGTTCTTAACCTTCTCTTGATCTTACAACCTCTTCATTGAGTTTGCAAGTTTAAGGGTTGGTTATTGATTTCAAGGGTTGTATCATTCTTGAAGATTAATAAAGTTCTTTTTTTGTGCCTTCATTCGCCATGAGTTCTTTGCCCTCTCTTGATCTTGCAACCTCTTTGTTGAGCTTACAAGTTTAAGTTTGAGTTATTGAACCCACGTCTTGCAATATGTTCCATGGTTCCTAGTTCTTTCTTTCATGCATTTTTCTTACTTGCTTTTACATTCAAGCAATTTATTACCATGCTTTACTTACTTGCTCTTTAATTCCATGCCCTTTAATTACTTGCTTGTATTCTTTTCTTTTCTTTGTTTCTCTTTGCTTTGCTCTTTTTGGTTTGTTGTTTTGATGGTTGTAAATATGTGTTGTTAGAAAAAGAATACGATATTGTAAATTAGGATTTTTCGTTTCCTATTTCCTTTTCTTGTATTTTCCATTTGAAACTCCGTCCAAACCTTACGCAAGCGCTCCGTTAGGCACCCTACCCTACCAAGGTATCGGTGATTCCTAACCGCGACCGGTTGCGATCGGTTTGGCCGGAGGCGAAAGCAAGAGACAAGAACGGAAGGACAAGGGTCAATAAGCCGGATTCCACGAATACCATGCTTAAGCACCCTAATCCACGTTGTTCCCGATTGCTCTAGCTTCATTGGTTAAGTTCGGCTTAAAGGATTGTGTACGGAATCCACTAGCTTACACTATCTTTTCTATTCCTAACAATTTATAATTGTGCATATATACACTTAGGATAGATACGAACAATCCGCCTTGCGCATTAACTCGTTACGACAAGAACCATAAACGCTCTGTCTCCCTGTGGATCGACCCGTGCTCATCGCGGCTAGCTGCAAAGAGACATCGTCCTAATCGCGGTTACACTTTAGAACTTTTAAAACTCGACACGCCGAAGGCATGCTGATCAAGTTACCTCGGGTCTTATGGGTCTTGTGCACGTCAAAGAAGACCCTCACTGGGGAAACCCCTTTCGGTCTCTGCTACGGGACCGAGGCAATGGTCCTAGCGGAGATCGGGCTACCCAGTCACTGGGTCGAACACTTCGAGGATGAAGCGAACACCACGGCCTTTCGGACTAACCTAGACATCTTGTTGGAGAAATGAGACCGGGCTCAGATCAGAGCTGCCGCCTATCAGCAAAAAACTGCCCGATACTACAACGCGCGAGTCAATTGTCGCTTATTCAAGACTGAAGACCTAGTCCTGAGTCGAAACGAGTTCGTCGACCAAGGCAGGCTGTACAAGTTCTCCCTTAAATGGGATGGTCCCTTTCTCGTCTCCGAGGTCCTTCCCGACGGAGCCTACCGCTTGCAAGACGCAGACGGACGCAACTTTCCACGGCCTTACAACGCCGAAAAGCTTAAGCTATACCAGTAAGCAGAATATCCGCGAGTGTGTACTTCTCTTTTGGCAAGGACAATGTAAACCTTTCTAAAGTCCTATCTATTTAAATAATAAGAGAGGAACGCTAGAACATTGCGAACGAAGAATTTTATTCATTCAAAAAGGTACTATGGGCTCCTCGGCCTTACAGAAAAAGAAAAGGTTACAACAGATGTGCAACGGGGTCAAGGAAGTACTCCCGGCGATACTCAGAATAGATTTTCGTCAGCCGGGCCCTAGCCGCTGCAGCCCGCTCCTGCCTACGCTGCACGCGGACCCGGGATGCCACGGAAACGCTCGACCCTTCGTCCTCCGAGCTTTGGCCCATGATGTACCTCATCTTGAAACACTCTAGAATCAGAGCCAAGGATCGGTCGTACCTGGCTTTCGAGATGAGGCTGAACAGGAAGATCGAATGCACCTTGTCGAGCGCCTCGTCTAGAAGCTCCGCAGTGAAGGGATTGTCCAAACCCGGGGACCTCCTCTAGATCGCGTACATCAACATCTGAAGCAAAGACGAACGCCGAGGGAGAAGCCGGCCGAAGCGATCCTCGAGGCGCTGAACCACTCTCCGGTACTCCTCCTCGGCCAGAGATTGGTCGTACAAGGAGACATCACCAAGGGTGATAATCTCCTCGATCAAATACACGCACCCAGTCATCTCGAAAGTAAGCAGTGCCGAAAGAGCTGCCACCTCCTTCCTTATTATTACTTCGAACAGAATTTTCAAGGACCCGGATTCTCGCATGTACCGGCACGAATCTTAGGAATCGCAGCAACTACTCCAATACCATGACGCCACATGGTGAAACTGACGCGGCTTCTCGAAACGTTCTGCCTGACACGTGTCGTCCGTGACTATTACCCTTCCCGATGCTCTCACGTCGGGAAGATCGGGCGAATCCTTGTGTGACCAGGCAACAACCCCGCTTGGCTATCCCTGGCCGGTAGTTCCCTGCTGCACGACGCCCGGGATCTAAGCCCTTACAAAGAGGTGACCGAGCAGTTACCATGCTCGGTCATCCTTAGTAGGCCCCTTACGGCCCCTCCCGCGCTAAGGATCAAAGCCCTCGCCAAGAAGCAGCCAAGCGGCTACCCTGCTCGGCTATCCCTGACTGGGAGTTCCCTACCCCACAACGCTAGGGATCGAAGCCCTCACCAAGAAGCACCGGGCAGCAACCCTGCTCGGCCTTATCCTTAAGGATCAAAGCCTTCGCCAAGAGGCACCGGGCATTAACCCTGCTCGGCCCATCCTTAGCAGGCTTTTAACGGCCCCTCCCGCTCTAAAGATCAAAGCCCTCGCCAAGAGGCAGCCGAGCGGCTACCCTGCTCGGCTATCCCTGGCTGGGAGTTCCCTACCCCACAACGCCAGAGATCAAAGCTCTCGCTAAGAGGCATCGGGAAGTAACCCTGCTCGGCCCGTCCTTAAGGATCAAAGCCTTCACCAAGAAGCACCGGACAGTAACCCTGCTCGGCCCATCCTTAGCAGGCCTCTAACGGCCCCTCCCACGCTAAGAATCAAAGCCCTCACCAAGAGGCAACCGGGCTCGCCCTTGCTCGGTTATCCCTGGCTGGTAGTTTCCTACCCCACAACGCCAGGGATTGAAGCCCTCATCAAGAGGCAACCAAGCTCGCCCTTGCTTGGTTATCCCTGGCTAGTAGTTCCCTACCCCACAACGCCATAGATCGAAGCCCTCACCAAGAAGCACCGAGAAACAACCCTGATCGGCCCCATCCTTAAGGATCAAAGCCCTCGCCAAGAGGCACCGTGCAGTAACCCTGCTCGGACCCGTCCTTAGCAGGCCCTTTACGGCCCCTCCCGCGCTAAGGATCAAAGCCTTTACAAGAGGCAGTCGAGCGACTACCCTGCTTGGCTATCCCTGGCTGGTAGTTCCCTACCCATAATGCCAGAGATTAAAGCCCTCACCAAGAGGCACCGGGCAGTAACCCTGCTCGGCCCGTCCTTAAGGATCAAAGCCCTCGCCAAGAAGCACCATGCAGTAACCCTATCCGGCCCATCCTTAGCAGGCCCCTTACGGCCCATCCCGTGCTAAAGCTCAAAGCCCTCACCAAGAGGCAGCCGAGCGTCTACCCCGCTCTGCTATACCTGGCTGGTAATGCACTGCCCCACGACGCCAGGGATCCAAGCCCTCGCCAAGAGGCCCCGAGCAGCAACAACGCTCGGCCAATTCTTTGGAAAGAACCAATCTCCTTGCAACAAAGGTCCTTCTAAATTGTTCAAGATAACAATCACCACCTTGATTCCGGGGGCTGGAGGACACCGACCTTCTTTCATGGCAGTTAACCAACAAGCACTCGAAGGGCGATCGTTATCTAAAACACGGGCCAGCAGCCTGCGGTTTAACGCTTGATCGAGGTCAGAACTGACAAGCTCAAGTACTCACGTAGGAAAAAGTATTGCCACGCAGAAAAAAAGACTAAATTTCATTCCCATTTCTAAAATCTTTTTACAAGGTACTCTGGGCTTCCCAGCCTTACCAAAATTGCCTGGAGGCTTACAAAAAAAGAGAGAAAAAGGAAAGGCCAAAAAGTCCAGGCCGCAAGCCCGCCTATACCTCATGCCCCTCGGTACCATCCCCAGAAGCCGGGACTTCCGCTCCAGCAGCAGCTCCTCCCTCATCGCCCTCTGCCGAAGGCATGACTACCGATAGCGGGACCCGAGCACGGAGCTCACCAACGGCAAACTCTGGAGACTGTGCCTTGATGGCATCAAGAGCTGTGTGTCACGCAATGGCAGAGGCTTCGCCGAGATCTACGTAAAACTGGTCCGACCCCTTGTAATCGGCCACCGCCTTTCGAGCTCGAACCTTGGCAACCTTCGCCGCCTGAAGCGCAGCCTCGACATCCCGTCTGCTGGCATCCTTCGCCTTCTTCATTTCTGCATAGCGATCCGCCAGCTCCACCAACTTAGACTTGATGGCTCGGTGGGACTCACTTAACCGGTGGTAGGACTCCTGGCACTTTGAGATGATAAGCTCCCCGGCGGCCAATTGAGCTTCAAGGATGGCCATCCTCTCCCTCTCCAAACGCAGCTTGAGTCGAAGTTCCTCAGCCTCCGAAGAAGACTTCTCCGCCAACCTCCTAGCATGGGCATCATCCTCGGCCTCCATACGAGCGACGAGGGTGCAGTGCTGAAGGATCTGATGAAAAACGACAGAGAGGTTTAAAGACGCTCGAACTGAGAAAAGGGTGCTCAAAATAACACATAGCGGAATGCGTACCTGCATGACCTCCTAAGCTATAGCTGCCACTTGGGCCCTCAGGGTCCCCCACGGAATCTTGCCTCCGGCCGACTCTTCCATGTCAGCGAGCAGGCTGGCAGCAACGGAAATCCTGGACGGGACTACGAAACAGGCGTCTCCTTCCTGTACGGAAATCCCATCGGGAATCACAGTCGGTGGAGTACAAGAGACTGTCTTCTTCCTTTTAAGAGGAACCCCGTCTTCGTCCTCTCCCGCTTCCCTCATCCGGGGTTCGAAAACTGTCGGAAGCCCCTGGCCGCTGCCGTGGCGATCGTCGGGAGCTTGGGTCGAGGCGGATGGCCCCGTCGCCAGCGATTCCCTTGGTGCGGAACTCGGGTCAGCCTGGGGCACGGCTACACCCCCGGCTCTCTTCTGGGACAGGGCACGGAGGGCAGCAAGAACCCTGGATCGGTCCATTGTCCTGCCAAGGAGCAAAGCAGGCTCGACTCAGAAGAAAAAGCAACAAAAATATATATAAAGAAGAATCTACAGGGGCTCCCCAGACCCTACCAAATCTATTTCTACAAACTCTTCGGAAGAAGACATCTAACCTGATGGAAAGAAGTCCTCGGGAGAGAAAACGCAGAGATCCGACCTAAAAAGGAGAGCGCCGAGCTAAACGAAACTCAGGACGAGGAAGGTTTGAAGAGGTATGGGCCTTGATGGGGACCCCACCTCTATTTACAGCTGCCGGCGTACACATCCAACGACGGCGGTCATTTCCCGCCAAAAAGACTCGTCGCATTCGACGGCCACCATCGCTTCACCTGTCGCACGCGCATTGGTCGTACCCCATCGGACGCCGAAAATCCGCGGCCCGTCGCGTCAGCCAACCAGCGCCAGACACGTGAACTGTCGCTTTGGTGGATGTACTCATGATCCGGCGCATCCTCTTTAATGCGAGATCTGGCCCCTGATCCGCCGACGCCATCAAGAAAATACAGCTGATTGCCTGGGAACGCACTCTTACGATGTCTACGAAAAGGAGGTCACCTCGGGTGACGCGGCAGACCACCCCTCGACCCGACCCTTAAACAGGTCGGGATGAGAGTGGGGGCTAATGATGATACTCGATATTAATGATCTCCCGGATTGTGACACGTGGCATATGACGTGTCCCGAAGCCCGCAAGGAAGGACCAAGAACAGTACGTGAGAAGAACACCCGGGTCTGTGACCCTTGGACGTGGCCGACCATCTGTGACCGACCACACAACTCCTGTGCCCGCCTTACAAACAACTGTTGGCTCACTTCCGAGGCCCCGCACAATTGGCCTCCTCGGCCCCCTCAGCTCGTTTTCGGGCTACAGCAGAACCTAGATACCTCGGCCTCCCGCTCGTCCCCGAGCCTCCCACCGAGCTCATATTCCTCGGTCACATCGACCGACCGACGGCATCTATCGCAGGCGCAACTGCCTCACCTCCGCAAATCTCGCCATACGCGAGATATCCGTCGGCCACGTCCCGCGTTCCACGCTATCATGATCCCCTATTAACGAGCATGTCTCGCTATTAATGGGAGATCCCGCCTATCACGCGGGCGTGACGCCGGGAGCGTAACGGCCGGCGTGATTCCCGTGCCTGCCTGCCTGTAGCCACCACTATATAAACCCCTCTCCAGACGGATCAAGTAAGTCAATTTTTCCCAACTAGGCCGTTACTCTGCCAAAATATCCGATCTAACTTGATCGTCGGAGGGTCCTCGGTGGCACGACCACCCCGGGACTTTCTTGCAGGTAGCTCGGCCGCAACAACCTCAAACCCATTGAGATCCACACGCTTCAGGAGGTAACCTCAAACTCAATCCCAACCGTCCATCATCGCTCACGGCAGATCTATGGAAGGTAACATCTGAAGGAGATCCAGGCCTCCATGAGGAAGAATGTTCTCAATTGGATACTCTATCCTGTTTCACTTGAACTTAAGGTCTTAAATTGTTTATACTATCTCGATAGCACTGATACAAATTATACCGCTCCTTTCGAACTCCCCCTGGTCTTCATCGTGCTTTTAGATATGGCAGTATCCCTATTAGGTAACACCCAATCGTACCATAGCAACTTATTTGCTAAAATTTGTTCAATCGCATGACTATACTGATCAATACTCTTTCTTATAGTTATTGCAATTCTGGGAGGGCTTATGCTTGCACCATTATCCATTTATGTCTTCCCGGCCTACACATTTCAAAAGATGCGAAAACCCATAGATGTTATAGAAATTTTTCTACGCTGCTAACAGCCCCTTTAATGATGCTCGATATCGGTGATCTCCCAGATCATGACACGTGGCAGACGACGTGTCCCAGGGCTCACAAGAAAAGACCTACTATGGCCGACCAGACCACTCCTGTGCCCGTCCTACAAGCAAATGTCGGCTCACCTTCGAGCCCCCAGCACAATTGGCATCCTCGGCCTCGCAGCTCGTCTCCGAGCTATCACAGGCCTGAGCCTCCTCGGCTCTCTCAGCTCGCCTCCGGGCTCGAGCAGAACCAGGATACATCGGCTCTCCCGCTCGACCGCGAACTCTCCCACCGAGGTCATCTTCCTCGGTCTCATCGACCAATCAACGGCACCGTTTGCAGGCGTAACCGCCATCCCGTGAATCTCGCCATGCGCGAGATCTCCGCCGGCTACATCCCACGTTCCATGCCGCCACGATCCCCCATTAACGAGCCTGTCTCGCCATTAATGGGAGGTTTCTCTCATCATGCAGGCGTGACGTCGGGAGCGTAACGACCGGCGTGATTCTCGTGCCTACCCTGCCTGCTGCTACCGCTATATAAACCCCTTCTTCAGACAGTCCAAGTAAGCTATTTTTATTCCACTAAGCCGTTACTCTGCTCGGATCTCTAGTCTAACTTGACCGCCGGAGGGTCCTTGGTGATACAACCACCCCGAGACTTTCTTGCAGGTATCTTGGCAACCACAACCTCAAACCCATTGAGATACACACGCTTCAGGAGCGACAGCCTCCAGATCCAATCTCAGCCACCTATCGCAGCCATCAGCAGATCAACGAGGGCAACATCTGAAGGAGGCCTACGACCCCCATCAGCTGGCACCGTCTGTGGGAACACACTCTTGATTCCACAAAAACAAAAGTTCACCTTCCGATCCCAACCTAATAGAGAGCGATCACCATGACGATCCAAGCACCAGTCGCCGCTTTCCTTTCAACGGAGGCGCAGACGAACCTCCACCGCCGAATGCCATCAATGCCCTCGCCGGTCGCATAGACTGACTCACATTTGTTGTGGAGGCGCTGATCCGCGACCAGATGGCGGGGAAAGATTACCAAGTCGCCGCTCTCCCGCCTCGGGACCAGGACCCCTACAGAGGGAGAGAAGGCTCCGTCCGCGTCGGCACTGCTGACCACCACCTCGCTACCTCCCACGGCCGCGGATCTCCTGGACCTATACGTTATGAGACCCGTTGGACACCCCACAGTTTGACACCGAGGTCCATCGCCAGAGCACATCGCCCCGAGGTCCTCTGCGCACCTGTCCCTCCCGAGGAGATGCCTGTCAGCTCGCCTATTACCAAGCATGACTGACACCCCCTCCCTCGACGGGGTCGCGCGTACAGGATTCGTCACGGTGGCTCGAGGGCCACCTCGCCGGGGGATCTAAGAAACCACATTAAGAGGAACCGGAGCCACGGCCAGACGCAGACCTCCAACAGTAGAGGCCTAGGATCAGAATGCGCCGAGTCGTCGAGGTACCGCGGCCGACTCGACGCCCTCGAGAAGAAGATCGAGGGTGTGCATCAGGAAGGTCACTGTTCGAGTGACAGGGATAAGTATGCCACCGACTCGCTCACCAAACCATTCATCGAGGAGCTGCTCGCCGTCCACATCTCCTCCCGCAATAAGCCCCTAAAGGTCTACCTCTTCGACGACAAATCTGACCCGAAGGACCACTTGGATGCATTCACCTCGGGAATGAGCTTCCAAGACAACTTCGACGCTGCCCAGTGCCGAACTTTCTCGACCACTCTCATCCGCTCTGGGCGAGACTGATTTCGAGGACTCGAACCGCGCCCGATCTCAACCTTCGACGAGCTTGCCACACAATTCCTCAGTCATTTCGTCGGAAACAGGAGACAGAAACACACAGTCGACCATCTCTTCACGATCAAGAGCGGGGACAAGGAGATGTTCAAAGCATACGTCACCCGCTTGTACAACACCCTTCTCGAGGTCCCAGAACACCGGGACGAGACGGTCATCACAGCTCTGAGGTCTGGTCTTTGGCACAAGGAGTTGTTACGCTCCTTTGCATTAGTGCAATCTAAGACCATGGCCGAGGTAAAGGCCTGGACCGAACGCGAGGTCCAGCTCGAATCCGAGGTGAACGCAAATTTCCCCCGGGCAAAGCAAACTGACCAAAAAAGAGGGCAAGAGAAGAGAGAAGGGGACCTGAGCGGAAAAAACCCTATCTCCCAAGATTCCAGGAGTACACCCCGCTCAACGTCTCCCAGGCGGTGCTACTGGAGGAGGCCAAGGACGAGAGGTTCTTCAAGCTTCCCCCGGTCTCGCGAATGGCCTCAAAGCGAACCAGGGGTCCCTACTGCGGTTTTCACAGAACGCTAGGCCACTCTACAGAGAGCTGCAAACAACTCCGGGACTATATTAAAGAGCTCATCCGTTCGGGGAATCTCGCAGCGTACCTAAGGGACAAGCGGCAAGCTGACCACGAGCAGAAGCAGCGTCCCCCTCCCTGACCATCGGCCAGATCATGGTAGTGTCAGCGGGGAATATGCTTGGTACCCACGAAGCTCGGTACCCTATGCCAGGCATAGATGCCCACAGACATCCGGGGGGCTCAAGCTGCCCGAATAAGAACATTTACTAGCATGTATTTTATTTTCAGAGCAAGGTACATCTTTCTTGAGATCTTTTGTTTATATAATAAAGGGATCAATAAAATATTGCAGAAAAGAAAAAGAATCTTATTCATTCAAGAGGTACTATAGGCTCTTCATCCATACATAAAAAATAATATATATTACAACAGCGGGGGAATGGGGTATAGATAGCACTGTTCGTGGTACTCTGAGGATATTTCCGCCAGTCGAGCCCTCGCGGCATCTAACCTCTCCCTTCGACGACCCCCGCTGGCATCAGCATCGAGCCTCAAGTGGTAGCACTCAAGGACGAGCGCCTCCGAGCGATTTAGCTGGCTCGCAGAGATCAAGCCGAAGCGTACCAAAGACCTCAACTTGCCAATGGCCTCGTTTTTAAGCTTCTCGGATAGGGGGTTGAAGAACCCCGGCGACGCCCTCCAAATGGACTACATCAACGCCTGAAGTAGGGAGGAGCGCCAGGGGGGCAATCGACCAAAATGATCCTCGATCCGGCCTATCACCAACTGCACCATATCATCAGTGCAGTACTGATCGTAGAGATACACGTCCTTGAAACTTATGATATCGGAGATGGTGAATGGGAAGTCTTCCATTCTTGCATTTTGGGTGTGAGGAAAGGAGTCATCAACAATCTTTCCATTTTACAGCCCACAATGCCCCCGGAGTTCAACGGTAGCCCGCAACTGTGCCGCTACACGACAGACATCGCGCTGCTCGATACGAAATCGAAACAACGCGGCTTTAGCGCTTCGCCTCCTCCACGCGTTCATGGCATGTGCCACTCGCGACTGTCCATCTTCCCAAAGCCCTCACCAAGAGGTAGCCCTGCAGCTACCCTGCTCGGCTATCCCTGGCCGGTAGCTCGCCTATCACATAACGCCAGGGATCTAAGCCCTCACAAAGAGGCGACTGAGCAGCTTCCCTGCTTGGTTCATCCTTGGCAGGCCTCCCACGGCCCCTCCAGCGCCAGGATCGAAGCCCACACGAAGAAGCAGCCCTGCAACTATCCTGCTCGGCTATCCATGGCTGGTAGCTTCTCTACCACACAACGTCAGGGATTGAAGCCCTCGCCAAGAGGCAGCCCTGCAGCTACCATGTTTGGCTATCCCTGGCCGGTAACTCGCCTACCATACAACGCCAGGGATCTAAGCCTTCACAAAGAGGCGACCGAGCAGCTTCGCTGCTTGGTTCATCCTTGGCAGGCCTCCTATGACCCTCCAGCGCCAGGGATCTAAGACCTCACAAAGAGGCGACCGAGCAGCTTCCCTACTTGGTTCAACCTTGGCAGGCCTCCCACGGCCCCTCCAGCGCCAAGGATCGAAGCCCTCATGAAGAGGCAACCCTGCAGCTACCCTACTCGGCTATCCCTGGCTGGTAGCTTCTCTACCCTACAATGCTAGGGTTCGAAGCCCTCGCCAAGAGGTAGCCCTGCAGCTACCCTGCTCGACTATCCCTGGCCGGTAGCTCGCCTACCATACAACGCTAGGGATCTAAGCCCTCACAAAGAGGCGACCGAGCAGCTTCGCTTCTTGGTTCATCCTTGGCAGGCCTCCCACGGCTCTCCAGCGCCAAAGATCAAAGCCCTCACAAAGAGGCATCCCAGCAGCTACCCTGATCGGCTATCCCTGGCTGGTAACTTCCCTACCCTACAACGCCAGGGATCAAAGCCCTCGCCAAGAGGCAGCCCTGCAGCTACCCAGCTCGGCTATCCCTGGCTGGTAGCTTCTCTGCCTTACAACGCCAGGGATCGAAGCCCTCACCAAGAGGCACCGGGTAGCAACCCTGATCGGCCATCCTTAAGGACAAAAAGCCCTCGCCAAAAGGTACCGAACAACAACCCTGCTCGGCCATCCTTAGTAGGCCACTTACGGCCCCTCCCGCGCTAAGGTTGAAAAGTCCTCGAAAGAGGTAACGGGGTCCGCCCTTGCTCGGTTATCCCTGGCCGGTATCTCCCTACCTCAACAAACCAGGGATCAAAGCCCTCGCCAAGAGGCAACCGGGCCCGCCCTTGCTCGGTGATCCCTGGCTAGTAGCTCCCTACCAAACCAGGGATCAAAGCCCTCGCTAAGAGGCACCGGGCAGTAACCCTGCTCGGCCCGTCCTTAAGGATCAAAGCCCTCGCCAAGAGGCACCGAGCAACTACCCTGCTCGGCCCCATCCTTAGTATGCCACGATCAAAGCCCTCGCCAAGAGGCACCGAGCAGCTACCCTGCTCGGCCCCATCCTTAGTAGGTCACTTACGGCCTCTCCCGCGCTAAGGATCAAAAGCCCTCTAAAGAGGCAACCAGGCCCACCCTCGCTCGATTATTCTTGGCTGGTGGCTCCCTCCCATAACACACCAGGGATCAAAGCCCTCGCCAAGAGGCACCGAGCAGCTGCCCTGCTCGGTCGATGACTAGCATGCTTCTCCACCTCGACTTCACCAAGAGGCATCCGGTTCTACGTCTAAGCAATCTTCACCTCGACTTCAGGGCCATGGAGATACCGCCTTCGCACCGATCTTTGCACATTTGGCAAGCGAACAGATTCAACTCGATGTGTGATCACTAGACAGAGAACCGATATAAAACAAAGTCAGTACTGCGCAAATATGAGTGTTTACCGACAAAGGAAAATACAAGCACAAATACTACCGCAAAAACAAAATCTTTATTCACAAAGTCAAAGCTTTTACAAGGGTACTGTGGGCTCCCCAGCCTTACAAAATACCCGAGGCAACAAAAAGAAGAAAAAAGCATGAAGACTAGGGCTTCAGGCCTCAGGGCCGGGCGCAACCTCGGGAAACCCAGCGCCCACCATAGGAGCCTCGGCATCGCCCTCGTCGGGTATCTTCCCGGGGCCATCCTCCTGCTCGTCATCCCCTCGGGGATATTCGGCTCGGAGCTCTTCATCAGCGAACTCTGGCATCTGAGCCTTGATGACGTCGAGGGCCTCGTGCTAGATGGCGGTGGTGGCCGAGGCTAGGACGGTGTAGAACTGTTCCGATTTCTAGAAGTTCTCCACCGCCTTCGCCGCTTTGAGGTCGGCTTGCTTTGCCGCCTCTCCCGCAACCTCCAGCTCCTTCCGGAGGGTGCTCACGGACTTCTTCATAGTGCCGACGAGCACCCTTGAGTCCTGAAGCTCGGCTTCGGCAGCCTGGGCGGCCTCACGGAACCTGGCAACCTCCTGCTTTGAGTCCGCCACCTCCTGCCTCGCGGCCGCCGCCTCCTGCCTCGCTGCCGCCGCCTCCTGCTTCCCGGCCGCCCCCTCGCCCTCAAGGGCAGCGGCCCTCGCCATCGCCGCCTCCAGCTCCCGTTTCGAGCTCTCCCCCACAAGGAGAGCTCGCCCGCGGCTCGCATCGCCGGGGCTATCTCCTCCTCCTTCATACGGGCGACGATAGCGACGTGCTAGAGGACCTGAGGAAATCGGAGGGGGGTCAGGAAGAAAAAAAGGGCACCAAATCTCGCAAGCGATGAGACGATGTACGAGCACTAACCTGCACGACCTCTTTGGCGATGGACGCCATTTGTGCCTTCAGTGTCCCCCCATGGACCCGGCCCTCGGCCGACCTTTCCATGTCATGCAGCAAGCTGTCAGCAACGGAAAGCCCCGAGGGCATCTCAAAGCGGATCACCCCCTCGTCCACCAAGATCGGAGAGGCCGGGGTCCGCGGAACTGTTCGGGGGAACCTCTTGAGAGATGATGGTGGGGAGCTCATCTCCACCTCCGAAACCTGGGCATCCTTTCCCCGAGCCTTTTTTCTGCTTGGTGCCTGGCCGGGCTCTGGGGCGTGGCCCACACTCGAGCGCTGGGGCGGGACGGCTGCGGGGGGAGCCGGGACCGGCGTCTGACGAGAAGAGCTGGCCCCTCTAGTTTTCGACCCTTTCTTCGGCTTGCGCATGGCTGCTTGGAGGAGGTCCACGTCCATGGTTTCTGCACAAGACAAGATATAATGGAATCAGCGACACAAACAGAAACAGAAACAAATACAGGCCTAACTTACCGACGAACTGGGCGGGGCTAAGCCCGACCCAACTAAGGGCCCACTCAGAAAGCAGTACGTCAGCCCGGGGGATAGGCTCCCACCCCGCCACCCTCACTGCATCGGGGTCATTGGACGGATTTCCCTGCCAGCACTAATCCCTAGACCACTGGATGGGTACGGGCCAGTCCTCACCCTCTGGCGGCCCGACGAAGAAAAACTTCTTCTTCCAATCATGGATGGAAGAAGGCAAGACGACAACTCCTGACCGGCTACACTCCCCCGTTGCTTCCTAAAGGAGAGGTAAACCCACCTCGGGTCGCCCGCGCGAGTTCTAGGTGACTTTTGTAAACAAGAGAGGAGGCAAGGATGGACAGACTAAAAGGAATCATCTGCAGCTTCAGCCGGACCAGAAACCCTAGAAGAATCCTCCAGGAGTTCGGCACTAGCTGGCCCGAGGCTAGCCCAAAGTAATTTAGCGTAGCGACAACCTCGGGAGAGAAAGGCAGGCGCATTCCGGCCTAAAAGGCTTCCAGGTACAAGGCGATCTCTCTGCCCCGCACCTGATCTGCCATCTCTCCTTCCTCGGCCAATCGTAGCGTATAGCCGGAAGAAATATGGAAACGAGCCCGAGCGGTGACAAGCTCGTCCTTATATCTCACTGAGGACGACGCATCAGGGACATCCGCCGCCACCGCTCCGGGAACCGCCCCAGACGCGCGGCCCCGGGAAGAGGATCTGACCCCAACTTTCTGAAAGGGCTCCAACCCAGGGGAAGAATCCTTAGTATCTTCCCCTAACACATCTACAAACTCCTCAAAACAAGACATCTAACCTGATGGGAAGAAATCCTCGAGAAAAGAAAACGCAAAATTTGACCTAAAAGGGAAGAACGCCGAGCTAACAAGACTCAGAATGAGGAAAATATGGAGAGAGAGAGATCTATCAGGCCTCCCCTCGATTTATGCTACCGGCATCCTCATCCAACCGCGACGGTCGACTCCTGCCAAAACGGTTCACTGCCCCGACGGCCACGATCGCTCCACTTGTCAAAAGCGCATTGGCAGCATCCCATCGGATGCCAGAAGCCCGCAGCATGTCTCATTAGCCAACCGGCACCAAACACGTGGCATGTCGCTTCAGCAAAAGGGCACACGATCCGGCGCACCCTCTTTAATGCGGAGATCTCGCCTGATTCGTTGACATCACCCAGAAAAAACAACCGATCGCCCAGGGACATGCCCGACGATATCTTCGAAAAGGAGCTCATCTCAGGTGACCCTGCAAACCACTCTCGACCCCGACCCGTCAGCTGGTCGGGACAAGAGTGGGGGGCTAATGATGATGCTCGATATCAGTGATCTCCCAGATCATGACACGTAGCAGATGACATATCCCAGGGCTTACAAGAAAGGATCAACAGTGGCCGACCAGACCACTCATGTGCCCGTCCTACAAGCAAACGCCGGCTCACCTCCGAGCCCCCAACACAATTGGCCTCCTCGACCTCGCAGGTCATCTCCGAGCTATCATAAGCCCGAGCCTCCTCGGCTCTCTCAGCTCGCCTCTGGGCTCAAGCAGAACCAGGATACTTCGGCTCTCTCGCTCATCCGTGAGCTCTCCCGCCGAGGTCATCTTCCTCGGTCTGATCGACCGATCAACGACACCGCTTGCATGCATAACCGCCATCCCACGAATCTCGCCATGCGCGAGATCTCCGCCGGCCACATCCCACGTTCCACGCCGCCACGATCCCCCATTAACGAGCCAGTCTCGTCATTAATGGGAGGTTTCACTCATCACGCGGGCGTGACGTCGGGAGCGTAACGGCCGGCGTGATTCTCGCGCCTACCCTGTCTGCTGTCACTGCTATATAAACCCCTTCTTTAGACGGTCCAAGTAAGCCATTTTTTTCCACTAAGCTGTTACTCTGCTCGGATCTTTAGTCTAACTTGACCGTCGGAGGGTCCTCGGTGGTACAACCACACCGGGACTTCCTTGCAAGTAGCTCGGCAACCACAACCTCAAACTCATTGAGATCCACACGCTTCAGGAGCGACAGCCTCCAGATCCAATCTCAGCCACCCATCGCAGCCATCAGCAGATCAACGGAGGGAAACATCTGAAGGAGGCCTACGCCCCCATCACCCTTAGACCAATAAGGTACTCATATAGTGACATCATTAAAATGACAAACCACTTTAAATTAAAATCAGGACAATGAGGCTTTGGAATGGTCTTTAAAGGGGAGCTCCCCTGTCAGGACCCGGTTCTTGCTCACGGAATAAAGTGCCACACGAAACAAAGTGTCACGCCAAGTGTAATGCCAAGGGAGCGGGGAACACCTCTTGAATCCATGAGGGCCACCTCTTAAGTCCGTGAGACCCACTGTAGAACAATGGGAAATTTTCGGAATACATTACGAAAGAGGGCAGATCTGTACTATAAATGGAATGATACCACTCTTCAATACAGAGACGCTTTTTAAGTGAACCGGCACTACAGGAACTTGAGAGCTGTAACGCCCTAGTTCATTTATACCAGTTCTATTTTTGGGTAATTCTTTATTTATGGCTATTTCTTGATTTATTGTGTTTTGGGTGCGAATAGTATAATTGGTATCCGTGTTTGCATTCGCCCCGGCCCGCATGCTGGAAACCGTCTTGATTCCTGTTTATGATTTATCCCGGCTAGTTATGAGAATCCGTGCACTTTCATGTCATATAACTGCATTATATCCGACATCAACATTTTTCTCAATATAACCAGTAAAGTCAAATAAAATATTTTAAAAATATCTAGTATGGCATGTATCATACCCCTAACCCTGTTGTAGCATCCGTACATCTGATTCTCGTCTCGTTCATTGAAACAGACTCATCTTGATAGCTACGTGCACGCTATGTATATTCGTTCTTGGAGGTATGCATTTTCGTTATTCGGTTATCCTATTTTGGTTTTGGTTAACACGTATATTATCCGTATTTTCAAACCATAATTTTAGACCCAACCCGGACATATTTTGGAGTAAATTTGTATTGGCCAAAATCTCAAATATAATCAATATTATAGTCTTTACTGGGTTAACGGTTTATATAAGTTTATATTTTTTAAAACTAATATATATTTTTAAATCTTTATTTATCCTAACTAATCCCCCAGAACTCACAGCTCTATCCTCCCCTACATAAATTATATATTATTAGATATTATATATAACCCTTTATTTTTTCTAATCTATTCCTTTTTCCCATGTCCCCAAAACCCACGTTCTCTCTCTCCCTCTCTCCTCCTTCATCTTCTTCTTCGTTTCCCGCCTCCGAGCCTCGAACCCACGCCTGCGCCCTTTGCCTCGCCGCCTCCACCTCGTTGGCCTCCCCTCGCCCATCTCCTCCTCTCATCTCCTTGACCACCTCTCCCGCTCTCGCCAACCCCGACGAGAACCCACATCCCGTCGCGACCGCCACAGCCCATCAAACCCGAACCCGACCGCGTCGCCGACATTGCCTCACCGTCGTTGATCGTTCCCCGACCACCTCACTTCCTGCTCTTCCTCCTCTCCCGCTCTCGCCATCACCCGACGCCTGCACCCATGTCCCCGACCGCGACGGACCTTAAACCTTGTCTCATCGTCTTCGTCGCCGCCTCACCTTCGACCTCGACTCATCTTTCCGACCTCACCCTCGCCTTTCTCCATTCCCCTGCAACCTCTTTCCCCTGAGCTCGAACCCCTACACACCTCAAGAACCCAAGATCCTTAACGAAGAACCCCGCCTGCAACCGCGCCCACAGTTCTCGTCGCTCCATGCCGCCGACCACCTCTTCGTCGGCTCAACACCCTCACCACCACCACCTGCAACTCTTCCATGCATGAAAACCATCAACCCAAACCCAAACCCAAACCGGAGCCCCTAGCCTCACCTGCACACTTCGCCGGAGCTCCGGTCTCTTCGTCGCCTCCACTCCCTCGCCACCACCTCGTTCTCCTCTCTCCTTTCCCAAAAGAACTCGAGCATCCCCGAGCAAGAACCTGCACACCCAAAACCCGTGTACCTCGCCGTTGCCTCTGTCCCCTCACCACCGGCAACCTCGACACCATCACCTCGCCCTCGCCTCTATCCCGAGCTCTACACCATAAAACCTGAGAGGGCATACCTTCTTCTTCTCCTACTTCTTCTTCTCTTTCTTTTCTTGTTTCTTGGTTTTTCCGGTGATCGCCGGAGCTGTACCGTCACCGACGATCCGGGCGACCCAATGGACATCCCCAGGCAGCGTGGTCACGTTCTTACTTATCCTGGTTCTGTTCTGTACGTCCGCGTGTGTATCGCGACATTTACCGACGCCGTACAAGTCTCGTCGTGAGATCCGATCAGGCAGGTTTATCTTGCTACATGCTATGATACATATTTTGCATCCATATTAATAATAATGTTACATGTTCATCGTATTATGCATCCTATATTACAGTTTTACAATTTTACAATATCCGTTCGCATTTGTACAATTTATTACATATCTGGTCGCATGCAATTTTATCTCGCTACAGGCTATGCAACATATTTTACATCTATAGGTATAGAATTATTACATGTTTATGGCATTTCACATCCATGTTACAGTTTTAACTTTTTTTCGATATCCGTTCGTATCCATGTTATTTATTATATATCTGGTTGCATGCCATATCATATAATATCGTGTTACCGTCATATTAGTACCCCATGCTTGATAGTATGCATCATGCGTAGTCATGGAGTTATAGATGTAATCCCTGATAAATATTTGTGCATCCGTGTTTTACTGTGCATCCGTACTTTTATCATGCATCCGCACTTGCTACAGTTTTATTACAAGCATCCGTTTGATACCTGTGCACTACCTGTCATGACCTGATACATCACTGCTTGACCTGTTACCTGATCCTGTTTCTAATGCCGACAATCCCGACATGTTGTCCTGACGGACGTATCCTGTTGTCTGCATAGACAAACCTGGACCTGCTTAATCCTGTGTTGGCATTAGCTTCAGTTTATCAATACCTGACTTGAACACATAACCTTGGGGGTATGGAGAAATCAAAGGTGTAACCGAGTGTAACTTAAATGGGTATTACTTGATCCGTGGTCCGGGGGGGTAACGGGACAGAATCATTCGTGATTTTTCTTGGTTCGTGGTCCCAGGGGTTAACGGGACAGAGTCATTCGTGACTCTTACAACTTGGTCCGTGGTCCCGGAGGGTAACGGGACAGAACCATTCTTGGTTCACATATCTTGATCCGTGGTCCCGGGAGGTAACGGGACATATTCTTTGAGTTACATTAGGAGTACATCAATTGATTTCGAATAACTTAGAATAGACAACCCAGTAGCACAGTTTAGATTACTCACCACACTTCACCTTCACGTATACACCTCACTGTTCCATTTCTATGTTTGCTTTTTATATTCATGTTATCATTTATATTTCACGCCTGCCCGACAGACTGAGCAAGGATTCGGACAGTTCTTTTATCTTGTTGTCTCCTGGCTATATTTTTATTGTTTGATATTATGGCGCACTGACGTCTGGGTTTTGCATGGCCCAGATCCTCTGTCTCTTTCGCATGCTGATCAGGAGTATTTCCGCCGTCAGGCCGAGCAGTAAGGATCCAGTTAGTACCTAGTTTAGTTTAGTTTAGTTTTATTTCCGTACTTTCATTTCCTGATGTAAGCCCGTATTTGGGACGTACTTTCCAGACGTTATTGCTTATTGCATTTATTGCTTCCGCACATATATTATTTCTTGACTCGTTTATTCTGGCATATGGACATGTACTAGATAGTTCATTTTTATTTTACTGTTCTTGATATCTTATAGACAGGCGTAATGTGACTGTGGAGGGATGCTTCCTAACCACATGTAGCGTGGTTGGCTCTGTCACGTGCTAATCTTAGTGCACTCTGGGAAGCGAGGCATGACAAGATCTCCTTAGTTAATCGTGCTCGAGCCAGCGAAGTTCTGGGATGGGTGACCTTCTAGGAAGTGGCCCCTGGTCGGGTCTGGTTCATCCCGAAGGACAAGATTGTGCGGTTTCAGCTAGAGCAGACAATACTCTCTGTATTGAAGCTGGGGCATGACATCCCCGGACACCATTTAGTTGCTAATAAAATGTTGGGCAATTCCCCCTGCAATGGAGAAGATTTCATCAATGAAGTCTCTACCCTTGGAAGTCTTGAGATGGATGACCTCCTAGGAAGTGACCCTTGGTCGGGTCCGGTTCCTTCTAAAGGGCCCGTGCGGCTTCGACCAGAGCGGACAATACCATTTGTACTGGGGCGTGGGATGGTACATTTATGATGGCCCATGGAGGTCTCTCGGTAGTAGGTCTTTGGTTCGAGAACGAACCATTGTTCAAAAGTGGGGAGAATGTCGGGACCCGGTTCTTGCTCACGGAATAGTGCCACACGGGATAAAGTGCTACGCCAAGTATCATGCCAAGGGGACGGGGGCTACCTCTTGAATCTGTAGGGGTCACCTCTTGAGTCCGTGGGACCCACTGTAGAACAATGGGGAATATTCGGAATATATTCCGAAAGATGGCAGATCTATACTATAAATGGAATGATACCACTCTTCAATACAGAGACACCTTTTAAGTGAACCGGCACTACAGGAGCTTGAAAGCTCCATAGTTAAGCGTGCTCGGGCCAGGGAAGATCTGGGATGGGTGACCTCCTGGGAAATGGCTCCTGCTCGGGTCCGGTTCGTCCTGAAGGACAAAACCATACGGTTTCGGCCAGAGCGGACATCACTCTCTGTATTGAAGGTTGGGGCATGACATCCCCGGACACCATTTAGATGCTATTAAAATGTTGGGCAATTCCTCGTGCAATGGAGAAGATTTCATCAGTGAAGTCACTGCCTTTGGAAGTCTTAGAATGGGTGACCTCCTGGAAAGTGACTTCTGGTCGGGTCCGGATCGCTCTAAAGGGTCCGTGCGGTTTCGGTTAGAGCGGACAATACCATCTGTACTGGAGCGTGGGACGTTACATTTATGATGGCCCATGGAGGTCCCTCGGTAGTAGGTCTGTGGTTCGAGAACGAACCATTGTTCAAAAGTGGGGAGAATGTCAGGACCCGGTTTTTACTCACGGAATAAAGTGCCACGCCAAGGTCATGCCAAGGGGGCGGGGGCAGCTCTTGAATCCATGGGGGCCACCTCTTGAGTCCGTGTGATCTTCTGTAGAATAATGGGGGATATTCGGAATACATTCCGAAAGAAGACATATCTGTATTATAAATGGAATGATATCACTCTTCAATACAGAGACATATTTTAAGTGAACCGGCACTACAGGAGCTTGAGAGCTATAAAGGGTCGGTGCGGTTTCGGTCAGAGCGGACAATACCATCTGTACTGGAGCGTGGGACGTTACATTTATGATGGCCCATGGAGGTCCCTTGGTAGTAGGTCTGTGGTTCGAGAACGAACCATTGTTCAAAAGTGGGGAGAATGTCAGGACCCGGATTTTACTTACGGAATAAAGTGCCACACGGAATAAAGTGCCACACCAAGGTCATGCCAAGGGGGCGGGGGCAGCTCTTGAATCCATGGGGGCCACCTCTTGAGTCCGTGTGATCTACTGTAGAATAATGGGGGATTTTCGGAATACATTCCGAAAGAAGACATATCTGTACTATAAATGGAATGATATCACTCTTCAATACAGAGACATATTTTAAGTGAACCGGCACTACAGGAGCTTGAGAGCTCCGTAGTTAAGCGTGCTTGGGCCAGAGAAGTTCTGGGATGGATGACCTTCTGGGAAGTGACCACTGGTCGGGTCCGGTTCGTGCCGAAAGATAAAACCGTACGGTTTCGGTCAGAGCGAACAATACTCATATTGAAGGTGGAGCATGACATCCCCGGACACCATTTAGTAGTTGCTATTAAAATGTTGGGCAATTCCCTATGCAATGGAGAAGATTTCATCAGCGAAGTCTCTACCCTTGGGAGATTTCACTATGTCAATGTGGTTCGGTTTGTTGGTTTTTGCATGGAAGGATCAAAGAGGGTGCCTGTCTATGAATTCATGCCTAATGGTCAGCTAGACAAATATGTCTTCTCTTCAAATGGCATGAACTAGTATTTTACATTGGAAAAACATACTGAGATGGTACTAGGTGTGGCAAGAGGAATTGATTATCTACATTGTGGATGTGACATGAGAATTCTGCACTTCGACATCAAGCCTCGGAATATTCTCTTAGATCAGAATTTCAACCCAAAGGTGTCAGACTTTGGACTTGCAAAGTTGTACCCAAAGAATGACAGCCTAGTCTCCGTTACTATCGCAAGAAGGACGATAGGATACATAGCTCCTGAATTGGTTTCTAGGAGCTTTGGAGGCATATCACACAAGTCTGATGTTTATAGTTTTGGAATGTTACTTCTGGAAATGGCATGCATGAGAAATGTTGATCAGAAGGCAGGGAATTCAAGCCAAATTTACTATCCTTCTTGGATATACGATCGTCTTGCACAAAAGGAAGGGATTGAAGTCAATAATGCGATGGAGATAGATGATGTGGAAAGAAAGTTGTGTAAAATGGGTTTATGGTGTATTCAGATGAGACCCACAGATCGTCCTTCTATGAGTAAAGTTATAGAGATGCTAGAAACTGATTTGAATACATTGGAAATGCCACCGAAGCCTTCTCTATCTGATTCTCAACCCGTTTCTACGAGACATCTATGAATCAAGTAAAATTCATTTATGGGTTCCCCGAAGTCTCTTATACCTCAGAATTGTCGATCATCTCAGAAAATGAGTGAATTTCCTCAGTTTCTACACAGGGCTTCCACCAATTGTTATATGTCTACGGAAAGCCATGAATCTTCTAAAGATACGTAGACTTTATCTTTTGATATATAATAATAAAGATACACAAGCAAAATATAAAAAATAAGGAGCATTTGTTGATTCATAATTAGATAGCCTGCAAAATAAATTCTCCGTTATTGTAGTTTATGGTAGGGGATTTATCCGCCTTTCATAACGATGATTCCACATACAATACGAGATAGGCCTTAAGAACCACATTATGCCGACTGAGGACTGATCAACACATAACGTACAGGCCCAAATAACTCTGAAAAAGGAGGCCTAACATTTTTTTTTAACTGGGAAGTCCCAGTTAGACTTTTTATTTAATGAAAAAGAGTTTAGAGGGCTAAACCCATTTCACCAAAGCCCATTCTATGGGTATATATTCATTCAAGGAAACCTAGGGTTTCACTTTCCTCCGGCAGCATAAAAAATCTTGTCGCTGTTCCTTCTATCTTCTTCTCTTCAAAAATTCTGACTTCAAAATCTCTCTCATTTCTCAAATATTTTGGAAGAATCAAACACTCTGCTATGAGCTCTCCCAAGGTAAGCTCCATGTAATCTAAAATTCTCCGTTCTTCCTAATTTTTGTAATTTCACTCGAACATAAAGTTGCAGATCTAAGCTTCTCTTTTACGAGATCTCACTGCAGAATCAAAAAGCCTAACAGATTCGAACTTGATCCCGAAAACTTTCATGCGTAAACGAATAAGTCCTCCATCAGCCCAAATATACCTCCAGCTTCAAAGGTACCAGCTTTAACTTCAAGATCAAAATTTTTTATATCTGAATAACCAAAGTTCCAAACTTGATCTTCAAAAATTCCATATCCACCAAAAATCCCTTCGCTGAGATTGATTGGAAGAATTAAAGTTAACCGCAATCAAGACGGTGTCGCTATGCAGCTAGCCGGTTGAGCACGGGTCGATCCACAGGGAGATGGTTGTATGTTCGTTCTTGTTTTAGACGAGTCAATAAAGAATTTGTATGAGTTTGTTCAATCTAACCTATGTGTATTATTTGCAAGTATAAAGTTGTTAAGAAAAAGATACGAGATTATAAGCTAAGGAAATCCGTACTCAAAACTTTTGAGCCGAATCTTGACCAATTGAAGCTAGAGCAATCGGCAACAACGTGGATTAGGGGATTTAAGCGCGGTATTTGTGGAATCCGGCTTATTTACCCTTGTCCTTCCGTTCTTGTCTCTTGCTTTCGCCTCCGGCCAAACCAAACGCAACCGGTCGCGGTTAGGAATCACCGTTACCTTGTTAGGGTAGGGTGCCTAACGGAGCGCTTGCGTATCGTTTGGGCGGAGTTCAATGGAAAATACGGGAAAAGGAAATGAGCAAAGAAACGTTAACTTATAATATCGTATTTCTTCTTAACAACAAAGATAATTACAACATTCACAAAATGAACAAAAGAGAGCAAAAGAAAAGAACAAAGAAAAGAAAATGTTACAAGTAATTAAGTGCATGAATTAAATTGCAAGAAAGTAAAGCAAGATAATAATAAGGAAGTAATAAAAAGCGATAAAAAGAACAAGAAACTAGAACTCAAGACAAGCATGTGATCAATAGCCAACCCTTAAACTTGCAAGCTCAATCAAGAGGTTGCAAGATCAAGGGAAGGGTAGAGAACGCATGTGAAATGAAGTGCTAATTCTATAAGAAAATACGACCCTTGAGATCAATAACTAACCCTTAACCATTCAAGCTCAATGAAGAGGTTGAATGATCAAGAGAAAGCAAAAATCTCAAGGGGAAACTAAAGAAAAGAGAATGATACAAAAACCTTCATCTTCATTGATCTTCCACTCAAAAAGCTCTCACTACAATTTTCATGGAGAAAGAATGAAGAAGAAGAAGAAGAACTACACAAAAAACTACAAAAGAGGAACAAAGAATGAACCCCTCAAATGGTTAAGATCTGGAGTATTTATAGGCAGGCAACGGAGAACCTAGGGCAATATTCTGACCCCATATGAAATCCCAAAACTACCCCCAAAAGACGACAGCATGAGGAGTCATAATGGCCGCGGATCCGCGGCCCTATAGTGGACTTGGATCATGGGCTTTTGGGAGATTTCCTGGTTTGCTGTTGTCTGCTGTGTGGTATATGATATTTCTCAGAAACTCTTCACAATTATTCCAGAATTTTAGTAGAACAAAAGGTGATGTGATGTGGATCTTTTTCCATGATTTTCTCGAGCTCCGCGTAGATTTCTTAGATCTTGTGTTGACCTAGAGCTTTGTGCATGACATGACAATCGATTTGCCATCTTGTCCCTTAAACTGGTATGTGGCAACACACGGATAGAGAGCGGAGACCCGTGTTTTATCTGTTGTTGGCAGTAATCCGGAATTTGTCGTACTTTTCATGGATTTCACTGTTCAGAGCCGAGAACCTGTATTTTGCAAATATGTAGCAAACACTGATCAAAAGTACCTACCTATAAACACACGAGCGTAAGAATGGGTGGTATAAAATGCAATATTCTGGTATGAACAAATACCCCCAAACTTAACTTTTGCTCGTCCCGAGCAAAACCAATTATTCACAAAAATAAAATGATAACCGCACTTTCGCAGGGAACGCGATTGCACTGAGCGCGTGCAACAAGCCGTTAAGCCTCTAGGTGTCCCTAGTAGGAGGAGTGTTGTCTCCTGAGGGTTTTCAGCGGATACTACCCACAAAATCCCGTCAAGCTAGTGTCATAAGTTAACGTCGATTCTACTCCTACAGTTTAGTATTTACGTTAGAAACTCTATCATCCTAAGTTAGAAATATCCAACCCTAATTTTTCACACCTCCTATCTATTTAACCTTGGGTCCTATACGTTCCAAAAAAGTTTAAAAAGATATTGGTTCTCCTGAGTTTTCCTTCTAAAGTGCGGCCTCAAATCAGGGATTTTTATCAACTTTACAGAAAACACAAGTCTTATTCTTTATTTCTATCTCTTATTCAAACATCAATTGTATACCCCTACGTGTGTGTGTATTTGCACCCCTACACTCAAGAATTCAATTCAAGCCATAATACCCTTTCCCTAATACCTAATACTACTTCTTTTCATTAAGGATGGACGGATTTGCTCACACACTTTTCATGCGACTATTAATGCTTCTTGAGGCACTAACGGCCGATTACTGAATGTGTGAGCTTTAAAGCGTAAATAGCAGTTTCCAGGTCTTGACTTTATTCTATTTTTTTCTTTTCTTTCTTTTTTTTTCTTTTTCTTTTTCAAGACCGGATATATTTTTCAATATGCTCTTTTGGTGTTTAGCTTTAAATACCGTTTTTTCTTTCATACTAGGCTTTCAGGCAAGAGTATTTCAAGGTATCTTCTACTATCCTAAGTTTCAAGGTGCGTGTAAGTGCAGTTTGTAGGGTATATACTTTCTAAATTTGAACTCGGGAAAAGAAACTATTTTTCAGACTTATCCTTCAGTAAAGTATCAATACTTTCCCTTCATCTTGACTTAACTCAAGAACTGAACTCAAGATTACCTATTTCTCAAAAAAAACTGTAAGGATGTATACTTACCAAAGTTAGACAGAATGAGGGTTATTTTTAGGGTTTTCAATCCCTAAGCCTAGAATTTAGTTATTTCTATCATATCAACTAAACTTTCGGAATAAAGATCTAAGTTACCCTATTAGCTAACTTGACGACAAAGTTTTTATATTTTTTGGAAAATTTTTAATTTTTGTGGGTTTTTTAATAAGGTATGCAAATGGAAAATATACAAATGAATGCGAAGGAAGAAAGCTTACCGAGCACACCCCCAAACTTAAACTTGACAGTGCCCTCACTGTCAGGCTACACCAAGAGGGTCAAAATTGCCGGCGCTCCCTAAAAACAAATTATATACAAAACAAAAAAGGAAAACAAAAAATATATACAAAAAAGGAGTCCCCCCCAAACTTAAGTAAAACAATGTTTCCACTGTTAAGCGTTGAAGTTCAGGATCAGGGGGGAAAGAGAACAGTTTCAAACTATACAAGGCCTTACACAGGCCAAAGGTGAGCACCAACCATTCAAAGATCTTATCGTGATAAAGCAGTGGCTGGTGAAAGAAGGCGTAGAGAAAAGAGAAGGAGAATACGCGAGACCGTATGGAGATAGAAGCGGGATACGGTCTCGGTATATCAGAAGAAGAAGAATGGCGGAAGGGAAAAAGAAGTGGAGTACGAACTTGAGGGTGCAAATGGAGTGAATAGATTAGCACAATTTGTGATAAGCGATGTGTAAAAAGCGATTGTGCTAATCTATTAACCCGTCGAGAAATGGGGTCAAATCCCTCAAGATTCGTGAGAAACCATGGGTATGCCGAACTCGGTAAACCAGACACAGGAAGTGAAAATGATACGGTTTCTTGCAAGATCGGAACGATGGGAAGGATGGAGGGAAGTGATCGAGGAGGGGTATCGGTTAAGGTTTCGGGAGGGTGCACACAGTCAATGAAAGGAACAGGAAGAATTGGAAAATCCGACTCATCAATTAAACTTGTTTCATCCTCAGTACTATCCTCAATATTCTCCTCAAAATTTAGCTCATTCATGCATATTTCATCAAAATCCAGACGCATATGGGGTTCGGGAAAAACATTTAATGACTCGGGATGATGATTCGAAGAGACAAACTCAGCCAAACCTACGGGTTCATCATCCAAAATATCCCCAGCGTCAATATCCTCAATCAAGTGAAAATCAATATTCTCAGACACCTCATCAAAAGCATGGATATTAATTGATTCTGGTTCTAAGATGGAGGTGTAGAGGTTAAAAGGATTGGGATTGGTTTCACTTGGAAGGGACCCTTCACAATCGGGTAAATCAAACACTACAAAGTCGCACAACTCATTCATCATTCTATCTTCAATTGATAAATCATGTGGGATACTCGATAGACTTTCAAAACAGGAGTTATGGGATTCAATTTGGGACGGGTAGATTTGATTTGGAAGGGGGTACAGCTCACTCTCTCCACTCAAATTCACAGCCTGTCCGACCGCCTCTGCATACATTGGAAAATTTGGAGCTAGTTGAAAACTAGCTACCGGGTCACTAGGTTGTATGAGGGCAGCCATGGACGCATCCAAATCCATCATCTGTTGGTACGACGCTACCCTAAAGTCTTCCAAAGACTGTTCTAGACTAGACATGGGTTGGGAAGGGGTTTCAGTAAAAGGTTCAAAGTTGTTTGGATACTGAAAACTCCCAAATGGCGGTTCTGAAGCAATGTCTAGGGAAGGTGAAAAAGTAGGGTAGGATTGGTAGGAATTGAATGGCTGGATAGGAGCAGGATCAACATTTGGATAGGAAGGTGAATGGAATTGTTGATCCCAAGAATTTAAAGTGGTGAAAGGAGTGAAAGATCGGCTACGGGATTGTTCAATACGTTCAGCGATGGACAAAGGACGACTTGCAAAAGGGGTATCAACATAAGCGGGTGGGGGAGGTTGAAAAGGTTGATACAGAGTGGATTGCGAAGGGCAAGTGTTTGTCCTAGACGCGTCTATCCGATCTTTCAAAGAGATTTTGGGCATGGAGGGATCGTTTGATGTTCGGCCAAAGCAAGAACTGTAAGAAGTAATGTCTGGTTGTGGGTACCGAAGTTCGGCAAGAGTTTTGCGAGGTGGGGTACCCATGATATGATGAGAAAAGGAAAGAAAGGAAGAGAAAAGGAGGGAAAAAGAATGTTGAAATTTTTTTTTTAATTTTTTTTTAATTTTTTTTTTTAGTTAGTTATTAACAAAAGAATGAAATATACAAAAAAGAATCTGGACAAAAACAATCACGACACAAAAATACCACACACCTAATCGTTCTAGGGTTCACCTAGGTCAACTAGACCTGCTCCAGAACTTGATTGTCGAAGTAAAACTGTGTCGAGAAACGGGCTCAAGATACACTGATCACGAGGCCAGGTAAGTGCAGAGATAAGGGGAGGTTTTCCAACGCTTTCGCGAAGTTCCTTAATTAAATAACCCTTTCTCTTTTGGCGGTTTCGCCGTTAACACTTTCCTAGACACCCCGTAAACAATATACCGTTAAGCGAGGTTCTAAACACAGTTAACTTCTCCTAATGAGCGCGAAGTCCTTAAGGCTTAAAGTCTAGTTTCTTTTAAATTTTGTGCGGGTAAACGTTATGCTCAAGTTCGTGATTTGTGGGCCACGGAAAAGGTGATGAAATCCTTTACCGTATGTTGTGGGGTTCGCTTGCCCTTAAATCCGTATTAATGTATGCAATGCGCAATTCAATAAAAATTCTATAAAGAATCAAACAATTGTTTTTTTTTATTTTAAGCGCGGCACTGCAACAAATACGGGTTAGTCAATTTTTAGCGTTTGCTAGTGAACTTGCAAAGAATCCTGCAAAGAATAGTATATTGGATGCGTCGGATTTGAGAAGAAGGTGTTAGGAAAGTACGTACCGTTAAGTTTTTTGGGTTAGGAAACCCCCGTTGAATCCAATCTGGTAAGCTTGAAAAGTTCGCTTGCGCGGGTCAAACTACCCGGATCTTTGGCACTGTACTTTGCAATCACCTTAGCCTTGAATGTACATTTTGCTCCCCACAATCGCAGTTTGCAAATCTGCAAAAATCTGCACTCTTGCCCACAAAAAATGATCAAAAAAAACAAAAAGAATATATATATATATATATTTTTATATACAAAAAGAATATTAACCCGAATAACAAGAAAGAAAATACGCTACCGTCTCCCCGGCAACGGCGCCATTTGATTGGAAGAATTAAAGTTAACCGCAATCAAGACGGTGTCGCTATGCAGCTAGCCGGTTGAGCACGGGTCGATCCACAGGGAGATGGTTGTATGTTCGTTCTTGTTTTAGACGAGTCAATAAAGAATTTGTATGAGTTTGTTCAATCTAACCTATGTGTATTATTTGCAAGTATAAAGTTGTTAAGAAAAAGATACGAGATTATAAGCTAAGGAAATCCGTACTCAAAACCTTTGAGCCGAATCTTGACCAATTGAAGCTAGAGCAATCGGCAACAACGTGGATTAGGGGATTTAAGCGCGGTATTCGTGGAATCCGGCTTATTTACCCTTGTCCTTCCGTTCTTGTCTCTTGCTTTCGCCTCCGGCCAAACCAAACGCAACCGGTCGCGGTTAGGAATCACCGTTACCTTGTTAGGGTAGGGTGCCTAACGGAGCGCTTGCGTATCGTTTGGGCGGAGTTCAATGGAAAATACGGGAAAAGGAAATGAGCAAAGAAACGTTAACTTATAATATCGTATTTCTTCTTAACAACAAAGATAATTACAACATTCACAAAATGAACAAAAGAGAGCAAAAGAAAAGAACAAAGAAAAGAAAAGGTTACAAGTAATTAAGTGCATGAATTAAATTGCAAGAAAGTAAAGCAAGATAATAATAAGCAAGTAATAAAAAGCGATAAAAAGAACAAGAAACTAGAACTCAAGACAAGCATGTGATCAATAGCCAACCCTTAAACTTGCAAGCTCAATCAAGAGGTTGCAAGATCAAGGGAAGGGTAGAGAACGCATGTGAAATGAAGTGCTAATTCTATAAGAAAATACGACCCTTGAGATCAATAACTAACCCTTAACCATTCAAGCTCAATGAAGAGGTTGAATGATCAAGAGAAAGCAAAAATCTCAAGGGGAAACTAAAGAAAAGAGAATGATACAAAAACCTTCATCTTCATTGATCTTCCACTCAAAAAGCTCTCACTACAATTTTCATGGAGAAAGAATGAAGAAGAAGAAGAAGAAGAACTACACAAAAAACTACAAAAGAGGAACAAAGAATGAACCCCTCAAATGGTTAAGATCTGGAGTATTTATAGGCAGGCAACAGAGAACCTAGGGCAATATTCTGACCCCATATGAAATCCCAAAACTACCCCCAAAAGACGACAGCATGAGGAGTCATAATGGCCGCGGATCCGCGGCCAATACCCCCTATTGGCCGCGGATCCACGGCCCTATAGTGGACTTGGGTCATGGGCTTTTGGGAGATTTCCTGGTTTGCTGTTGTCTGCTGTGTGGTATATGATATTTCTCAGAAACTCTTCACAATTATTCCAGAATTTTAGTAGAACAAAAGGTGATGTGATGTGGATCTTTTGCCATGATTTTCTCGAGCTCCGCGTAGATTTCTTGGATCTTGTGTTGACCTAGAGCTTTGTGCATGACATGACAATCGATTTGCCATCTTGTCCCTTAAACTGGTATGTGGCAACACACGGATAGAGAGCGGAGACCCGTGTTTTATCTGTTGTTGGCAGTAATCCGGAATTTGTCGTACTTTTCATGGATTTCACTGTTCAGAGCCGAGAACCTGTATTCTGCAAATATGTAGCAAACACTGATCAAAAGTACCTACCTATAAACACACGAGCGTAAGAATGGGTGGTATAAAATGCAAT
Source organism: Agapanthus africanus (assembly GCA_030015575.1). Lineage (NCBI taxonomy): Eukaryota > Viridiplantae > Streptophyta > Magnoliopsida > Asparagales > Amaryllidaceae > Agapanthus > Agapanthus africanus. The sequence continues at coordinate 686,824,767 of CM057343.1, forward strand.
ATTTTGGTATGAACAGAGATCTAGATATCTCTTCTGAATAAACCAAAATTCAAATGTGATCAAAACTTCCATAGCCACCAAGAAGAACCTCAAAGGTATCAGCTTGAACTCTGAGATCAAATATTCAAACATTATTAGCCCATCCTTTGAGTCTTTGACCATCACAAATATATGTTTTCCACATATCTTTGTCAGCTTCCTCATTCCTCATCAACTGATTCTTTCCACAAATTCATACGAACTCATAACTAGCCTAATGCAACTGAAGTATATACCTTAATTAGGCAGAAATGCATATGGTAATTTCAACACCAAACTCCTTAAATGTATCCAGTGATTTCCCTTTCATGCATTTTACAAAATCAGTCGAAAGGGACAGCAGGGTAGTGACCTTCGTACCTTAAGCGAGCCATACATTTCCACAAAAAGTTCCACCTATGCTGGCTCCATGGCAGAGTAGTAGACTGCATTGCATTGGTACAGTTAACAGGCACCGCCCGGTTAACACCCAAATCCATTCACTGCAATTTCATCCATCATTTGCCTTTACAAGGAGGCTTTCTTACATTTTAAGAAATACAACATGTTAAAGCTTCAACTTCAAAATCGTCTTATCTTTTAAGAAGCAGCCAGGAATATGGCCAACAACAAATTTTCAGTCCAGGCTTGTTTTTATTTGCAGGGAATTAAAACTTTAGTCCCCCATTTAGAGAGGAAAAGCAATCAAAACAAACAAAGTGTTTTGGGTTTTTTTGTGAATAGAGTGGTTTTGATTTAAAATTATTAAAATGAGGGGTTTGAATTTAAATTGTAAAAATAGGACGGTTTCTCGTCCCACACCCCACCCCAGTATAGGGGGCGGGTTCCTAGAACCCGCCCCTATATAAATATAGAATTTTAAAGGGTTTGAAATATTATTATTTTAAAAATATATTATTAAAATAGGGGGGTTTAAATTAAAATTAGGAAAATAGGGTGGTTTGCCACCCCACCCTCCACCCCACCCCCACCCCCACCTCCAGAATAGGGAACCCGCCCCCTATACAAATGTATAGGGGCGGGTTCCGGGTTCCCAGAACCCGAGGAACCCGCCCTTTATACATTTGTATAGGGGGCAGGTTCCAAGAACACGCCCCATTTTTTTTTTTTAAATTAATTGTTATATAAATTTAATTATAATTATATAATTATAAATATAATTTTAATTATAATATGATTATTATTATAATTATTATTATAATTATAATTATAATTCTTAAAAATCTTCGTTATCATCTAAGATGTGCATACACCAAATTTCATGTGATTCCACCACTTTTTCACCTTTGAATTAGCAATGCAAAAAGTTGTATTGTCGGTAAACCATTAATTTTGCACCAACTAAATCAACGGTGAGAAAATGGTATGATCACATGAAATTTGGTGTATCCACATCTTAGATGATAAAGATGGAGGTGATGTATGCCGATCATCAAAAAAAAATCATGGAGGGTGGATTTTTCCGACGCCTCCTATGGCACCTTTCCTCCATTAACCCCTCTCTCTCTCTCTCTCTCTCTATATATATATATATATTGAGAAGGGAAAAACATTCTGCATAATGCATCCTCACCAAGGAGCTTCAAATCTGTTCCCATTACTTTTGAGATCATAAATCAGTTGGTTTTATACGATTTTCAGCACTTGCTTCTAAAATTACACTATCATTGAACCTCGAAACATCCTCCATCATAAGAGGCCTTATTAGATCTCCTGTTTGGATGCCGCTTCACCATATTCTCCTTCATAAAGAGAGAATATCCAATCATCAAGGACATCTACATATCTTACATCACAATATTCCGTCAAGCACTGTACCTAATATACTTCTCGAAAAATCGAATGCCCACCTCAACAGAAAACGTTCGTTAAGCAAGCCGATATATGGTATAAAATTTGACATGAGAACACATACATTATCCAATCTAGTAATGTAATCTATTGTCTCATAAATTTCATAAGCAAGACAAGATGATTGCTTTAAAAAAAAATTCAATGTTGTATTTCCATAGACCTTTTTCTATCTATATTCAAAAATAGAACTTTGAGGGAAAACCTAGCTAGGAAAATAGACCAAACTCACTGTCAAAATAGAAATCCTATTGTATTCTCAAGTCTTATTCAATTAAAAGCAACTTACTCTGCCTTGTGTGCTATTTTTCATCCGCTCGAGCACCCTATAAAAAGCCGGCTTTCCGGTAGTTTCTCCAAGAGCAGCAATTAAGTCTGCTCGTCTCGGATCCATCAGAGCACCGAGAGCTGATCCAGCAGCAACCGCTGCCTGTTGCCATCCTTTAAAATGAACTCGAGCTCCTTCCATTATTATCTACCGATGCAATCAAGAAAATGTAACATATGAATGAGATGTGGAATCATGAATATTTGGGAACCAAACAACAAATAATTTAACATTTAAAAACTCTGTAGGGAAAGTGGATGAGGCAATCATACAAACACGTAAAAAGCACACTGTAAATACAACAGGTGTAAGGGGGGAAAATCTTTATTTAAAAAATTTCAGCCATTAGTTAGGAACAAGAAGAAAATTGGGGGTGAATAAAATACCCAAGATTAGACTCAAAACTGATTTTGTAATATAGAGAGATGAAGCGGATATGGCGGCACAAACCTGGCCTCGTACAAAAGCGATGGATTTGTGGATGGGTGATAGGATTTTGGGGGAGATCGGTAAAGAGAAGAAGAAGAAGAAGAAGAGATGGAAGAAATTGGGCAGGCTTCTCAAGATTGTAAGAAAAACCGTAATTTTTTTGGGGGTTTGCGGTTCTCAAGAGCTCGAGATCGGTGAGGTCCAGGTATATTCAGGAGAGAGAACGAAGGGAAGAAAAAAAAAGAGATGGTAACCAGTCCAAAAAAATATAAAAAAACTAAATACTTTTTGCGGCTGTCAGAAACCCTGGTCTAAAAAACCCATAGAAATTTTCCTGCCGTATTAGCACCATGTTATATTTAATCAATTCATATAAACTATTTAGATCCCACGGGAAATGGTTTAGATATCACAACTAACCGCTTAGATATCGCTGGCAACTTCTTGGATATTGCAGGAAGCTAGATACAGCGGACAACTATTAGATATCACAGATAAAGGGTTTCTTGACAAATAAAAACCTTTTTAGGTGGTTTTAACCAACTTTTCGAGGCCGGGTTCTCTGACAACAGAAAAAAAGTGATGGTTTAATTTTGCAATTTACCTTTAAAAAAAGGCAAATTGTCAAAAAAACCAAGCATTTTTTCCACTGTCAAAAACCCCTTTGCCTTGAAACGTTAGTCAAAACCCCTTAGAATTTTTCTTGTGGTATTTACATAATAGCTTGCTATATCTAACTGTCACGCCCCGCTTCCCAGAGTGCGCTAAGATCGGCACGTGACAGAGCCAACCATTCTACCTGTGGCTAGGAAACATCTCTCCACAGTCACATTACGGCTGTCTATAGATTTCAAGAACAGAAAAATAAAAGAAATTATCTAGTATATGTCCATGAGCCAGAAATAACAAGTCAAGAAATAATATGCGGAAGCAATAAATTCAAGTAACAATAACAATCTGGAAAGTACGTCCCAAAATACGGGCTCACATCAGGAATGAAAGTACGAAAATAAAACTAAACTAATCAGCAACTAACATGATCTTCACTGCTCGGATTGTTGGTCAAAATACTCCTGAACTGCCTGCGACAGAGATAGAGGATCTGGGCCATGCAAAACCCAGACGTCAGTACGTCATGATATCAACCAATAATAAATGAACAGGATACACGAGATATGCAGGCATGAATCATAAACAGTAACATGAATGTAATAAGTAAACACGGATATAGACCAGTGAAGTGTATCAATATATATGACGTGCAGTGATCAATCTAAACTGTGCTACTGAATTATTTATTCTAAAGTTTGTTTGAAATCAATTAATGTAATTCTCCATGTAACTCAAAAGATATGTCCCATTACCCCCGGGACCATGGATCAGGAATATGTGAACCAAAAGTGGTTCTGTCCCGTTACCCCCCGGGACCACGGATCAAGAATATGTAAGAGTCACGAATGGCTCTGTCCCGTTACCCCCGGGACCACGGATCAAGTAATACCCTTTTAAGTTACACTTTTGATATCCTCATACCCTCAAGGTTATGTGTTCAAGTCAGGTATTGATAATCTGGAGCTAATGCCAACACATGATCAAGCAGGTATATTATTATGCATCCATATGAATAAAAATATCACATGTTGAATGCGTTGTATATCCATATTAAAGTTTACCGTATCCTACGATATCTAAATAGATTATATGAATTGATTAGATATAACATGGTGCTAACAAGGCACGAAAATTTCTAAGGGTTTTTTAGACCGGAGTTTTTGACAGCCGCAAAAAGTATTTGGTTTTTTATATTTTTTTGGACTGGTTACCATCTCTTTTTTTTCTTCCCTTCGTTCTCTCTCCTCAATATACCTGTACCTCGCCGATCTCGAGCTCTTTAGAACCGCAAACCCCCAAAAAATTACGGTTTTCTTATAATCTTGAGAAGCCTGCCCAATTTCTTCCATCTCTTCTTCTTCTTCTTCTCTTTACCGATCTCTCCCAAAATCCTATCACCTATCCACAAATCCATCGCTTTTGTACGAGGCGAGGTTTGTGCCGCCATATCCGCTTCATCTCTCTATATTACAAAATCAGTTTTGAGTCTAATCATGGGAATTTTATTCACCCCCAATTTTCTTCTTGTTCCTAACTAATGGCTGAAAATTTTTAAATAAAGATTTTTCCCCCTTACACCTGATGTATTTACAGTGTGCCTTTTACGTGTTTGTATGATTGCCTCATCCACTTTCCCTACAGAGTTTCTAAATGTTTGTTAAATTATTTGTTGTTTGGTTCCCAAATATTCATGATTCTACATCTCATTCATATGTTACATTTTCTTGATTGCATCGGTAGATGATAATGGAAGGAGCTCGAGTTCATCTTAAAGGATGGCAACAGGCAGCGGTTGCTGCTGGATCAGCTCTCGGTGCTCTGATGGATCCGAGACGAGCAGACCTAATTGCTGCTCTTGGAGAAACTACCGGAAAGCCGGCTTTTTATAGGGTGCTCGAGCGGATGAAAAGAAGCACACAAGGTAGAGTAAGTTGCTTTTAATTGAATAAGACTTGAGAATACAATAGGATTTCTATTCTGACAGTGAGTTTGGTCTATTTTCCTAGCTAGGTTTTCCCTCAAAGTTCTATTTTTGAATATAGATAGAAAAAGGCCTATGGAAATACATCATTGATTTTTTTTAAAGCAATCATCTTGTCTTGCTTATGAAATTTATGAGACAATAGATTACATTACTAAATTGGATAATGTATATGTTCTCATGTCAAATTGTATACCATATATCGGCTTGCTTACCGAACGTTTTCTGTTGCGGTGGGCATTCGGTTTTTCGAGAAGTATATTAGGTACAGTGCTTGACGCAATATTGTGATGTAAGATATGTAGATGTCCTTGATGATTGAATATTCTCTCTTTATGAAGAAGAATATGGTGGAGCGGCATCCAAACAGGAGATCTAACAAGGCCTCTTATGATGGAGGATGTTTCGAGGTTCAATGATAGTGTAAGTTTAGAAGCAAGTGCTGATCGTATAAAACCTACTGATTTATGATACCAAAACTAAAGGGAACAGATTTGAAGCTCCTTGGCGAGGATGCATTATGCAGAATGTTTTTCCCTTCTCAATATATATATATATATATATATATATATATATATATATATATATATATATATATAGAGAGAGAGAGAGAGAGAGGTTAATGGAGGAAAGGTGCCATAGGAGAGAATTTCCTCCTATAGCGTCGGAAAAATCCATCCTCCATGAATTTTTTTGATGATCGGCATACATCACCTCCATCTTTACCATCTAAGATGTGGATACACCAAATTTCATGTGATTATACCATTTTTTCACCGTTGATTTAGTTGGTGCAAAATTAATGGTTTACCGACAATAGAACTTTTTACATTGCTAATTCAACAGTGAAAAAGTGGTGGAATCATATAAAATTTGGTGTTTGTATATCTTAGATGATAACGAAGATGATGGATGCCGATTGTCGGAAAAAATGGTGGAGGTTGTATTTTTCGACGCCATAGAAGGAAATCCTCTCCTAGGGTCTCTTTCCTTCATTATATATATATATATATATATATATATATATATATATATATATATATATATGTGCGCGCAGAGTGATGTTATAATCTAAATTTTAAAGTGAAACTAAGTACTCGATGTTGAATTACCATTGAAGATTAGTTCGATCATATTCTGAATATATTGCTTTAGAGATACCACCGTACCAATGTTCGAAAAAGCGTTGGCGTGTGACGAAGCGTTACACTCATAAGAATAGTGTAGTGTAAAACTACGATGCGAAAAGCGTAAGCTACATTAATTATCCAATTCTTATGTCAAAAAATAATTTATATAGCAATCATACCAGGCACCAATCTTCATAGTCTATATATCATTGTCAAGCACTACACCATTATTTAAGATGGGCTATTTACTAAAAAGCGCCTCATACTTCACCAATTACTAAAAATCTCTTCCATATTTCATATTTACTTAAAAAAAACCCATACATTTAAATTGCACTAAAAAGCCCCCTAACATGCCAAAAGAGAATTTTTTTTATATCTTCCATTATTCCGTTGGAATACTAAGGTGAGTATCGGGTTAGGATTGTAAACTTTCACAATCACTCATCTTTTTCCAAAATTCCTAACTTTCCCTCAAATTGACTTTAGAATTAGGGCTTCGATAAAAAAACTCGCAAATTGATCGTGGAAGCTGGCTCGTCTTTCTCCACCTTCTCCATCACCGAGCTTGTCGAGTATCGTTGTTCCTTCAATTGCAAATTTCGAGTTAGCAGGCAATCTCATTTGAAAGGAAACCGATTCTTTAGTTGCACTAAATCCCAATTTTCAACTAAGTGCGGATGTGGAAAGACATACTTAAATACTTAGAAGGTAAGAGAACAACTTAAACACGAGTTCCAGCTCTATCTTCATAATAAGATGCTAACTTTTGAAGGAAAACTAGTGAGGGGTTTTTTTAGTGCAATTTAAATATATGAGGGGTCATTTAAGTAAATACGAAATGTGGAGGGGCTTTTTAGTAATCAGCGAAGTATGAGAAGGCTTTTTAGTAAAAAAAAACCATTTAAGATAAGCACCTAATACACATGCAATATATAAACTCACAAACATAAGTCATATATACCATGATATAACAAAATATTTACGGTTATAAAATCAAATACCTTAAAAAGATAAATAACCGATTGTCAATTAATGATAGTACTTTGCTCTTAAAAACCTTGAAAGAAATTGCAGAAAAACTATTTGCTTGGAAGAAATTGCATGACAAAAGAATTGCTAGATAAGTTGCAAGGTAATTGTTGAGAATGCTTTCCAAAAAAAGTTATGGAAAAGAAACAAATTAAAAAGGATTGCTAAAAGGAATTGGTGGGAAAAAATCTTTAAACAAATTGCAAGGAGAAAAAACGTAAAAACACTAACTTGCAGTAAATAGATCCGAAGATATACTTTGTTAATTTGATATTTATTTAAGATCCTAAAGTCTTCTTTTTATGATTACCAAGAACGCAAAGAAGCTTCAGAAAAATGGGAGAGAGAGATTGTTGCAGCCTGCAAACATTGGTGTGCAAGCTAGGGGAAAAATTGGAAAAGGGAACAGATATTGGGGGGATTTCTGCAATTGATGAGTGGTAGACCCCACCACTAAAGCTAATTTTACCAAGTTGACTTGTTGAATTAATTAAATTGGTCAATGGGGCTTTAATTATTTGGGACCATGTTCTTGCAAGAGAAGAGAAAAATCTATTATGTAAGGGCTTGCATGGTCCAGGCTCTTGGTTGAGCTCCCCTCACATGCAAGGGGAGCCCATCCAAAGGCTCTAGAGGGGCTTGCACCATGCAAGCCCTTCTATAGTAGTTTTTTTCAAGAGAAGCGTGGGCTTTTCATGTGATGCGCGCATCATGTGAAAGCGCACTCTTTTCCAGATAAAACCCACTGCTTCATTGTTTCTGCACTTTTTCCTGACGTTGTGTGGCGACTTCAGCAAAAGAATGAACGCTTTGTAGCAAGGCGCGATTAGTGGCGCAATTTTTTAAACACTGCACCGTACTATATTAGCCCCTCGGTCCAATGTTTTTGGTGACTTCATTAAAACTATATTAATTGAGGTTGTTAAATACCTTGTTTAGTGTTTGTTGCCCCCCATTAATAGCTGTTGACTGCCACTCATTAGATTAAACCTTTTGATAAAGTGGTTACATACCTAATTAAGTATTTACCAGGCTTACTAGCATCTAGAATCCTCATCTAGGAATTTTTAGTTGAACGAGAATAGGGTTTATGTTTTGGATGAGACTCCTTTGGGAATCGAACCAGCGACCTCTCACTTTTGAGAGGATAGTTACACCGCATGCGCTTTGCCCACTTGGTCGTTCTTGTTGGTGTTGTCGTCGTTGTTTTGGCTTGGCCTATTATACTTCAAACTATTTAGACCTCGATAACATGCTAATTTGATCTGTACAATGAGGCATATCTCACATGTAGCAAGTATTTACTTCGTTTACTAGCATCTAGAATCCTCTTATACATCTGGGAACTTTTAGTTGAGCGTGAATAGGGTTTTGTCTGACCTTTTATTCCTTATCAACTGAACATGTATCAGTTTGGATTTTAAATTTAGCATAGATGTGTGCATATGCCTATCCGTTCTGCAGCTGTGATGAAAGCCAAATGGTAATTTCAAATGTGGTGAATATGGCCTCCTATTAACAGTACAACAAAAATAATTAAAATACTGACATATTGGGACAACTATAGTGCAAGCAATATAACAGGCAATCATATAAGAAAGTTAAGCTATAAGAATAAATCGAATTAGTCTGATTCGGTTTCAGTCTTTGCTTTTGTGCTGCCATCATTATCCGCACCATGTTCTTTCAGTATCTGATACTTATCTAGATGATCGGTCCTTGCTGCTAAATAGATATTTTGAGACGGATATTTATTAGTGTAATTTGATACGCCCTTATGACCAACTGAGCTATCTGTAGTGTATTTAATATTAACATTGGCCATCTGTACATGCGATCTGTAGTGTATTTAGTTTGGCCTAGTCTCACCAAAAGCGCACACACACGCAACATGCGCAACATTTGACAAAATTAGTTTTGCTTAGTCTAACCAATTAAGAGCATGGTATAGTCCAAAAGATACAGTATCTTGCAAAAATGTTATTGTAAAAATGTTTAAATCAATTCAAAATTATAGTATATATATATTTCAATTAATATTATTTTTATGATTATGCACTTGGAAATTCCAATGTAGCACTGCTACATGATGTGCCCCCACCAACTAAAATACCCGCCTTCGCCACTGGTTTCTAATCCTAAACGTTTTGCTTAATTCTTAGACGCTCAGCTCCTACCTTCTTGTTCCATCTTCTCTTCATAGGGTTATTGATATCCTAAGTTTTCCGACTTCTTATATACAATTTGACTCAGGTTGATGATTTTTCTAGGTGGTTCTTTTGGAGCGTCCCCGTGTGATATCATCCAACGTATCACACGCATGGGACTTACCTGAAAACACATTTTGCGCAGCATACTGAAATTTCATGGGATCAAGGAACTTCTCTCCAGACGACCGCCCTCCCGTCCGATTCATGGAGACAGAAGAATTAGCCTACGTGGCTACCCGTGCACGTGAAGTGCACGATTTTTGGCACGTGCTATTTAATCTCCCCACTAATTTGCTTGGAGAGTCTGCTCTTAAGGTGATTGAGTTCGAGCATGCTTCTTCCTATGTGCTTGATGTCGGTCGTTGGAGGCTCGGCGAGGTTTAATGAGAAGCAGAGAAGTTTGTTCTTCAAGCATTACTTCCCTTGGGCTACACGTGCGGGTATGAGATGCACGGATTTGATATCAGTGTACTATGAGAAGCACTTCCATGAAAATCTAGAGGATGTTCGCAAGAAATGGGGGATAATACCTTGTCCCGATCCTAATGTTACGGATTGAGGTAGGAATCTTTTACCAGCTCTATGATCGTCAGAAAACTTTTCCAGCTTCCGTCGTTAATCGCAAGCAGTAATCTTGATTAGGTGATAAAATACTAATGCAGCTGCAATGTATTTATGAAGAAGTTTGTTATTGTTTCTTTTCTTTGATATAAACTTGTTCCCCTATATGGTACATATCAGTTCAAATAGTTGAGTTCAGTCAATGCCAAGCTAAGCTTATTATCTCCAAAGCTCGTCCACTCTCATTTTTGTGAGTTATATATCATATCCCATAAGCTCGCACCGGATGCACTCTTTTGTATCAATATACATTACCCTCTCGCAGTGAAGTGATAAATTAGTCATTCTATTCGATTTCGGTACAGTATTATGGACTTAAACTCTTGATCCGTGTTTTTTTAATTTAAATAAATAGTGGTATTCCAGCATTACGGTCCCAAAGGCAACACTACAAACCCTCCACATATGGAGTCACAAAATAGAGGTTCACCCCAGCCATTCAACTTAGCACAAAATCAGCTATAAGCTGAGCACTTAAAAGCTAATACATCCACCAGCTTGGCAACATCAGCCTCCAAAAAAAGCTTCGTCCCTGTTTCCCCTCCTTCACGGACTAGACTCGGGAGCCTCCTGTTTCCCCTCCCTGTTTGGAGAAAAGTTCGCCTGACGCTTTCATACTTCCCCTCGGCCTCGAAGCTGCACCTGTCCACAAAAGGAACAAGTCATCAACGAAATGAATTAATCGCTGAAAATTATAAGTCGAATTATTTAAGCAAGTCATTTCAATTCAACCACATTCCCCAAAGCACACCTCCCCGGCAACCCTCCCCCCCCCCCCACCCCACACACACCAAGACGGACACGTTCCTTGACATGTCAGGAGCCCCTAACCTACGACAAACCCATAACCACACGCCTCCAGCACGATCACAATAAAAAAAATAAGTGTTGCAAAGACTCCATGTTACAATCACAAAACAAATATCCCAAGTGAACTATAATATTTCTACACAAAATATTCTCTAGAGTAAGAACAGCATTGTTAGACATGAGCCAAAAAAATATCTTAATTTTCAAAGGGACGGGCACATGCCAGGTCACAATCCCAATTCCCGATCCTTGTTACCTCCCTATTTCTGATGCAATGGCAGGGACTTTGAAATGGTATTACAACAATTTCGGTTCGTTTATTCTGTATCGTGCATTTAAAGAAGCAGAACTAAAGAAAATGGTTGTCTTTATGCCTGCACCAAAATCCTGAGCTTTCATTTAAGCCAAAACAGTAGTTTTTTTTTATAAAATAAAAGAGGCTAAATTGCATAAATGTACCGATCAACTTTTATGTTTTTTGCGATTGATACCGTGGACTTTAATATTAGAGATAAATACCATGAACTATTTTTTTGACATAACCACCATATGACGTTAACTTTTATGCCTTAGTGGACCAGCCTTTGAAATTTTAGGGGTTGACTTGAGAATATAAAGGTAAAATGGGGGAAACAAGTCAAATATTAATGACGTGGCAGTTAAATATAACGTTTGCATGCGGAAGAAAAGTTGGTGGTATTTAGTTGCAATCGGGGGATGATAGTTCATGGTACTTGTTTGTAATTAAATTAGTTCATGGTATCAATCGCAAAAAATGTAAAAATTGATGGGTACATTTGTGCAATTTAGCCACAAAAAAACACTAGTACTCCTAAGAAGCTGTGATCTACATTCTACAGTCATGACACAAATGTTAAATATAAATGTAACTAAGGCCAAATGTATTCATTTAAGCCAATATAGTTTCCGTCATGATAAATAATTTCAATCTGGTGATCTATATTCATATATATAACTTTCTTAATTTTTTTTTTTTTGCACCGAAAGGTGATTTTCCCAAAAATTTCATATTGAAATCAAATCAAAAGCATACCGCCAGTAATCAAATTAATATTTAGCTGTATAAATTAGACAGTCAAGATAGTGGAATAGAGTATAAATTGAATACTTATTTGCTTTAAAATTTATTTTTTTTAAAAAAACCTATCATGACTAACTGTGACATGATTGACTAATGATTATCACGTCATCATAAGAAAATGTAAGAATCCCAGAGGTATCATCTTCTAGATCCTCCTACCCTTAAGCCTAATTTTGGAGTTCTAGTTTCAATTCTGATTGATTAACACTAAATTTTTATTTTATCTTCGATAAATTCTAGTTCTAGCTTGTTCCAATTTAAAATTCAACCGAGAACTATCTATTGCAACCACACATTTATGTTTATTGCAATCACACATTTATGTTTCAGACCTATTAGAAAATCATATACACTGAAAGCTTTAGAAGCTACCTCTGGGATATGTATATATGCAACAAAAGTATACCTCTGGGATAAATTCTAGTTCTAACCACAAAAAGCTCACAAGATATGCAAATACTCCCATTCGCCATCATCGAAAGGATCAGGGGAAAAAAGACGATTTTCTGTTTCAATCGTCTTTCCCTTAAGTTGACAGATATTCCATCTTTATCTTCTGCAATCTTGCAGCAACGTCCGTCATTGGAATTCTTTCCTTAGGCGAGTAACTTGAGCACAACAAACCCAATTCAATCACAGAGGACAGACACTGGTGCACTTTTGTTAGGTCTTGTGATGGTCCGCCGTCTGTAGCATGATGCTTCAGAAGATTTTCATCTACAACGTCCAATACTGCGTTTGGATGTGCTGCTCGTATCCATTCCCTCAAACTTGAATGTTCACCGAACATAGAATCGACTGGTCTTCTTCTCGTAAATGTTTCCAGCAGTAGAATCCCGAAGCTATATACATCACCCATTCTTGATGCTGCCCCCGTAGTGCTATACTCTGTATCAAACAATATAAAGAAAGAAGAATTACTTTTGTAATAGCTAATCAAGAAGATTTGGTTTTCTTGTTGTTTAAGCCTATATTTCTAATCTCATTGCATCCACTGTGTAAGACTTTATAATGAAGGTCCATATTAAAACTTAACATGGACTTGAGAATGCTTCTAAATTTTTAAAGTTAAGAAATTAAAGTAAACATGCAACAAAAGTATAATTCTAAGATTCAAGTATTAATATCTATGAATATTTTGATTACCTGGAGCAATATAGCCTATCGTGCCCGGCATGCTCGCTGTTGCCATCGATTTACTTTCACCCAACAGCAGTTTGGAGATGCCAAAGTCACTTACACGCGCCGCCAATTCTTCGTCTAGCAATATATTTGTTGGTTTCAGATCACAGTGCAGCACAACATGCTGATGGTGATGGTGGAGGTACTCGAGTGCCATCGATACATCCACCATTACGTTCAGTCTTTGTATCAGATTCAAAAAGCAGTTCTCTGAGTACAGCCATTTCTCAAGACTTCCTTTGGGCATGAATTGGAGGATGAGAGCTTTGAAGTCTAGGTTGGAACACACACTGATGATTTTGATGAGATTCCTGTGTCGAACCGTCTTTAAAACTTGGCACTCTGCATCAAAGCTCTTTGAAGCCCCTTCAACGTCCAAATTCACTACCTTTACCGCGACGATCAACCCATCATCCAGGCATCCTCTGAACACAGAACCAAATCCGCCTCTTCCCAAGACGTTTTCCTCGCTGAAGTTGGTTGTTGCACGGACTAGTTCATGGTAGGAAACAACTCTTTGATCATCCAAGTTGGTCATACAATTATTATTGGCCAGAGACTTGGGCTTCCTCCTCCAATAAAATGCATAAAAAAGACATAAGAAAGCAAGGAGAAGGAGAACCACACCCAACGTAGTAGCTACCAGAACATATTTGAGTGAATGCAACTTTCTCCTTGACTTGTCGTTAAAAGGATCGGTATGACATGGTGGAAGATGTAACTGAGGTGCTCCACATAGTTCTTCATTTCCCTCAAGAGATGGAATGCTAGAATTAGCGAACACTCCACCTTGCGGCACTTGACCTCGTAACTTGTTGAAAGAGAGGTTGAGCCTGTTAAGATACGAGAGATTGGCCAAGGACTGTGGTATGGCTCCAGATAGAAAATTGTATGATAGGTTAAGATAGCCGATGCTAATCAATTTATCAAACGACTGTGGAATTTGACCTTCGAATAGGTTTTTAGATAGGTCGAGAATATAAAGCATTTGAAGGTTTCCTAAAGCACTCGAGATGTTACCTGATAATCGATTCATGGATAGATTCAAGTAAGTTAGGTGGTTCAAGTTACCCACCTGTGGCGGAAGTGAGCCATTTAAAGCATTTCCTGATAGATCTAATTCAAGGAGGCTCTCTAGAGTCCACAAGCTCTGAGGAATGCTTGATGATAGTTTATTGTTATCTAGATACAAGAATTGTATCATGCTCAAATTGGAGAAGGAATCTGGAATTGGTCCAGTGAGTGCATTATACTGGAGTACTAGTCGGTTTAGATTTTTCAGGAGACCGAACTCAAGCGGGATCAAACCGCTTATATTATTGTTACCCAGTGCCATATATTGAAGTGACTCTAGCCTTGCTAGTGCTAATGGTAATGTCCCGGTTAGCTCATTGTTATTCAAAGACAAACGATTAAGACCGCTTAGGTTGCCCAATTCCCCAGGAATGTTTCCCTTGAAATGATTTGTGTCGGCATAAAAACCTTGCAAACTTGTTGAGAGATTCCCAATAGAATTTGGAAGTAGGCCTTCTAGCGCATTGTTTTGGATTTTAAGGAACATGAGATTTCTGCAGTTGGACAAAGACGAGAGAAATTCAAGTCCGCCACTTAGCTGATTACCTGCCACATTAAACCATGTAAGTTGCGGCAGCGACTTTCCTATTTCAGCAGGCACAGATCCAGTGAGTTTGTTCATACCAGCACAAAAAACGGTCAACATGGAGTCATTGAACAAAGCAAACGGTATCGATCCTATTAAGTTATTTGAATAAACATCTAGTCTTTCGAGATTGCCCAGTTTTCCCAATTCTTCGGGTATTTTTCCTATCAGGTTGTTATCCATCAATTCAAGAAGTGTCAGCTTTGTGAGGTTACCTAATGAAGTTGGGATTGAACCGGTCAGCAGGTTAAATCCAAGACCTAAAATAGTGAGCTCTGACAAGCTACCAATCTCAGCAGGTATGGTTCCACTAAATCGATTATCCGTCAAAGCAAGCACTTCAAGGTTTCGACATTGAGCAAAGCAGGACAAGGCCTCACCACTAATTTGATTACGAGCAAGAGAGATATGTCTGATTCGAGGGAGCATGTTGAAGCTATAATTTGACGGCATAGAACCTGAGAGATTGTTGGCAGGAACTGTTGAAAATTGATGCAAATTAAAGTCTATGGTTAGGTACCAACTTTTGACATCCATGACATTGTTAGGTGATGACAATGATAGGTGGTGACTTTGGTAGGTGCCACTTTTGACATCCATGACATTGTTAGGTGATGACAATGATAGATGGTGACTTTGGTAGGTGCTACTTTTGACATCCATGACATTGTTAGGTGATGACAATGATAGGTGGTGACTTTGGTAGGTGCCACTTTTGACATCCATGACATTGTTAGGTGATGACAATGATAGATGGTGACTTTGGTAGGTGCTACTTTTGACATCCATGACATTGTTAGGTGATGACAATGAAAGGTGGTGACTTTGTTAGATAGTGACATTGTCCTGGGTGCTATAAAAGCACATCTTATGAGAGGCATTTTTAGCATCCATCCATCGCTTGTATCCATCACAAGTATCATCACAAAAGAAGGCCAAGAGAGATTTGTATAGAGAGATTTGAGAGAAATCTCCTAGGGTTGTTCTTGCTTGTAAACTTGATTCAAGTATAGTAGACGTTTGCAGATTCCGCTCTGCCGGGGACTAGCCATACGGTGGGTGAACCTCGTTAACAAATCTATCTTGTTTGTGATTGATTGCTTTCTTATTCCTGCACTTTAATTTATATTGTCTTTCGTCATTTAATTGCGTGATTGTATTTTTGCGTGATTTGGGTTTTGTCGCGAGCACTGTTCCGTGGATCGACTTCCCCTCCCAACAACTGGTATCAGAGCGAGGTTAAGAGAACCTAGGGTTCTTCGATTCTATAATCTAGGTAACGGTGGGTAACGACGCTTGTGTCCTCTTCCCCACTTTCTTAGATTGTAGTTTTGAAGGCGTTGGTTCAGATCTAGGAGGAAGTCGAGTTTGCTGCGATACAGACGAAAGATGGCAGAGGATAAGATAAGAATCGAGAAATTCAATGGTCACAATTTCGGTTGGTGGCGCATGCAGTTAGAAGACTGTCTATACCAAAAGGATCTATATCTTCCGTTGCTAGGAGAAAAGCCCGAGAAGATGACCGATGAGGAGTGGAACCTTTTGGATAGGAAAGCCTTAGCGACGATCAGATTGTCGTTGACTCCGCAGGTGGCCTTTAATATCTCAAAGGAGAAAACAACTAAGGCGCTAATGACGACGTTAGCGAAGTTGTATGAGAAGCCATCAACATCAAATAAAATATTTTTGATGAAGAAGCTTTTCAACATGAAGATGGTGGAGAATGGTTCGGTGATAGAGCACCTGAACGAATTCAACAGCGTAACAAGCCAACTTGAATCCGTTTCAATCATCTTTGAAGACGAGATTCGAGCCCTACTGTTCCTATGTTCGTTGCCAGAGAGTTGGGAGAACCTAGTAATGACGGTTAGCAACTCTATCTCGGGGATTCTCACGTTTAATGATGCGGTAAGCTGCATATTAAACGATGAGATGCGAAGAAAGTCCGTGAGTGGGAGTTCTGGAACTTCTGCACTTTCGGTGGAGAATCGTGGCAGAACAATAGAAAGGGGGAAGTGGAAAAAGGGCAAGTCTAAAAGCCGAGGTAAATCTCAAGGAAAAATCCAAGGCGCCTGTTGGAATTGCGGAAAGAATGGCCACAGAAGAAGTGAATGCAGGCTTCCGAAGAAAGGCTCAGATGAGAAGACGGATGAAAAGGAAGCGAATGTGGTATCTACACAAGAACAAGGGGAACAAGGTCTTTGTCTATCGGCGAACGATAATACAAAGGCGGATACTTGGTTCCTAGATTCAGGAGCTTCTTTTCATTGCACTTCGGGCAGACACCACTTTAGCGAGTATGTTCAGGGCGATCTTGGACATGTGACGGTGGGAAACGGTGAATCGTGTAAGATCGTTGGAAAAGGGACGATCATCTTGCAACCGTCGGGAGGTGGTCAAATCAAATTGAAGAATGCTCGTCATATTCCTGATTTGAAGAAAAGCTTGATTTCCACAAGTCAGCTAGACAACGAAGGGTTTATTACAACGTTTGGGAATTCTCAATGGAAGATTTCCAAAGGATCGTTGGTGGTCGCAAGGGACAAGCTGAGCGGCTCGTTGTACTCATTCAATGGGAGCAGCGGAGGCTCGGCTGCATTGACGGCCAGTTCGGAGAAAGATTCGGAGACTTCGTTATGGCATAAAAGATTGGGGCACCTCAGCGAGAAGAACATGAAAATTCTTCAAGCCAAGGGGGTTCTTTCGGGGCTGAAAAAGGTGGAGTTGGGGTTTTGCGAGAGCTGCGTTTGTGGGAAACAAAACGCGCTCAGTTTTCAAATTGGAGGCGTAGCGAAAAAGACCAAGAAACTGGAGATGGTGCATACGGACGTGTGGGGTCCGGCCTCGGTGGAGTCTTATGGCGGAAATCGGTACTTTGTGACGTTCATCGATGATACAAGTCGGAAGACATGGGTGTACGCGATGAAGAAAAAGTCCGATGTGTTTGGCATTTTCAAACACTGGATTGCGCAGGTGCAGAACCAAACGGGGATGAAGGTTAAATGCCTTAAGTCCGATAATGGCGGGGAATACTGCACCCAAGAGTTCGAGGAGTTTTGCTCGCAAAAGGGTATTCGTTGGTTGAAGACGGTACCTGGGACACCACAACAAAATGGTATCGCTGAAAGGATGAACAGAACGATCCTAGAGCGAGTGCGAAGCATGACCTTGGATGCGAATCTGCCAAAATTCTTATGGGCAGCAGCGGTCGATGTTGCTGTATATCTGATCAACAGAAGCCCGGCGAGTGCGCTTGATGGAGGCATTCCAGAAGAAATTTGGTCGGGTAAACCGGTCAATTATTCGCACCTTAAAGTATTTGGCTGTATCGCGTATTCTTTGATTGATAAGGCAGAAAGGAGTAAGCTTGACTCCAAATCTAAGAAGTGTGCTTTCATCGGGTATGGTGGAGACGAGTTCGGATATCGGCTGTGGGATTACACAAGTAAGAAAGTAATACGAAGCCGGAACGTTGTCTTTGATGAGCAGCACTTATATAGAGAAGAAAAGCAAGCCAAAGATGGTGTTGTATCTGAGTTCGTGGAGTTAGACGGAACTCAAAAGAACAATCAGGTGTCTTCAAGTGGGGATCAAAACATGGAGGAAGCTGCAGTGCAGGATCAGGTTCAAGAACATGATGACCACCATGTTCAGCAACCAGATGTACCGGTTTTGAGGAGATCTACGAGAGAAAGGAGACTACCTGAAAGACTTGTGACCGACTTCATTTTGTACACGGATTCGGGGGAGCCTGAATCCCTTGAAGAGGCGACGCAAGACGGTGCTAGTAAGCAGTGGGAGCGAGCTATGGACGAGGAGATGGATTCTTTGAAGAAGAACCGCACGTGGGACCTAGTGAAGCTACCCAAGGGTCGAAAAGTGTTGCTGAATAGATGGGTGTACCGGATAAAAGATGAGGCCGATGGTGTGAAGCGGTACAAGGCTCGCTTGGTAGTCAAGGGATATGCCCAAAAGCAAGGAATTGACTATCAAGAGATATTTTCCCCTGTGGTGAAAATGACATCAATTCGGGTGATCCTTAGTATTGTGGCGGTGGTGGATCTGCACTTAGAGCAGCTTGATGTGAAGACTGCGTTCCTTCATGGAGATTTGGTGGAGGAGATCTATATGATGCAGCCACCGGGATACGAGGTGAAGGGAAAAGAAACTATGGTGTGTAAACTGCGAAAGAGCTTGTACGGCCTTAAGCAAGCTCCAAGGCAGTGGTATCTCAAATTCGATCAGTTCATGCTAGAGACGGGATTTGTGCGCGGTGAGTCAGATCACTGTGTCTATATTCAGACTTTTGAGGATGGAGACTATATCATTCTATCACTCTATGTAGATGATATGTTGGTAGCGGGTCCGAACTTCGAGAAAATTCAAAGTCTGAAGAAGATGATGGCTGAAAAGTTTTCCATGAAAGATTTGGGAGCGGCCAAACAAATTTTGGGCATGAAGATCGTTCGAGATAGGAAGCAGCGGAAGCTGTGGTTATCGCAAAGCGACTATATCGAGAAGGTTTTGAAGCGGTTCAACATGGACAAGTCAAAACCGGTGAGTATGCCTTTAGCAAAACATTTCAAACTCATGAAGGAGTTTTGCCCTACAACTCAAGAGCAGAAAGACGAGATGGCAAGAGTGCCTTATGCTTCTGCGGTGGGGAGTTTAATGTATGCAATGGTGAGTACGAGACCTGATATTGCACATGCAGTGGGAGTTGTGAGCCGGTATATGCAAAACCCGGGGAAGGAGCATTGGAATGCGGTGAAGTGGATTTTGAGGTATCTTAAGGGTACGTCTAGTCACTGCTTATGTTTCGGGGGTGACTCTCTAAAGGTGCAAGGTTACGTTGATGCGGACTACTCGGGTGATCGAGATAGTGGGAAGAGCACAACGGGATATGTATTTACAGTTGGGGGAACAGCGGTAAGTTGGATATCTCAACTGCAAAAAGTGGTAGCATTGTCAACTACGGAGGCTGAGTACGTGGCAATCACGGAAGCCAGCAAAGAGATGATATGGCTACAAGGGTTACTCGAAGAGTTGAGTAAGAAGCAAGACTTCAATACCTTGTGGAGCGACAGCCAAAGTGCAATACATTTGGCAAAGAATGCAGCATATCATTCTCGGACGAAGCATATCAAGGTGCGGTACCACTTCATACGCATGGCGTTAGAAGATGGTGAGTTGACACTGCAAAAGATCGCGGGAGAAAAGAATCCGGCGGATATGTTCACCAAAATAGTAGACAGAGATAAGCTGAATCTCTGTTGCAGATTGGTGAATCTCTCCATGAAAATTTAATGAGGAGAGAGCAGCAGCGGAATCGTGTGAAGTTTACTAGTGCTGAGAATCAAGCCAAAAAATTACTCCAAGTGGGACAATGTCGAGATTGTGATGAATTTGCATCAAGGTGGAGTTTGTTGAAAATTGATGCAAATTAAAGTCTATGGTTAGGTACCAACTTTTGACATCCATGACATTGTTAGGTGATGACAATGATAGGTGGTGACTTTGGTAGGTGCCACTTTTGACATCCATGACATTGTTAGGTGATGACAATGATAGATGGTGACTTTGGTAGGTGCTACTTTTGACATCCATGACATTGTTAGGTGATGACAATGATAGGTGGTGACTTTGGTAGGTGCCACTTTTGACATCCATGACATTGTTAGGTGATGACAATGATAGATGGTGACTTTGGTAGGTGCTACTTTTGACATCCATGACATTGTTAGGTGATGACAATGAAAGGTGGTGACTTTGTTAGATAGTGACATTGTCCTGGGTGCTATAAAAGCACATCTTATGAGAGGCATTTTTAGCATCCATCCATCGCTTGTATCCATCACAAGTATCATCACAAAAGAAGGCCAAGAGAGATTTGTATAGAGAGATTTGAGAGAAATCTCCTAGGGTTGTTCTTGCTTGTAAACTTGATTCAAGTATAGTAGACGTTTGCAGATTCCGCTCTGCCGGGGACTAGCCATACGGTGGGTGAACCTCGTTAACAAATCTATCTTGTTTGTGATTGATTGCTTTCTTATTCCTGCACTTTAATTTATATTGTCTTTCGTCATTTAATTGCGTGATTGTATTTTTGCGTGATTTGGGTTTTGTCGCGAGCACTGTTCCGTGGATCGACTTCCCCTCCCAACAGGAACATAGAAACTGATTAAAGAAGACATATTGAAGATGGTAGAAGGGACTTGACCAGAGACGAAGCTTTCTCGAATGGCGATGTAGGCAAGACGAGGAAGCTGCCCGAGGGATTCAGGGATAGAACCCGTGAGGGAAATATTGGAAAGGAGGAGGTAAGAGAGGAAAGATAGATTCCCAAGGTGTGGGGAGATGGTGCCTTGGAGGGGCATGTCACGCAGCCTGATGGCCGTGACTCGTTGGTGGTGGCGACGGCTGCAGCGCACACCAATCCAGCTGCAGAAGGAGGTATCGGCAGTCCAGTTGGCTGCCAGAATGCCAGATGGATCGACGAAATGAGCTTTGAAGCTTAATAGCGATTCGAGATCAGTGTTGTTGTTGTGGGGTCTACAAGTGGCTGGCTGAATGGGGAAAGAGAAGGCGGACATCAATACAAATACTACGGTGAAGATCATACGAAAGGATGGCGTCTCCTCCATGGATCAATTGCTATTAACGTGTGTTGTGTGTGGAAAGAGCGATGAAATGCCTGAGCCTACCGCTGGAAGTAGTTTGGATGCTATTTATTGCACAGGGAAGAAAGCAAGCAGATAACCAGGTCAAAGAAGAGGTGAACATCAGCCGTTAATGGCAACCGTTTAATGATAACCAAGGACTTGACTAAATATTAATACGGGACGGAACATCACACACAACGTCCAACAAATCTGATGGCAACCTTTGTCAAAGTAGCGATTAAAATCGCCGGCTTAGATATAACCGCTACTTTAACTCGCGGTTACCATCTAATAAAAATAGCCACCGCCCGAAAAGCTTCAGCACCGTATCGGCATTTTAGGGGTTAGAGATCGAAAGAAATTGGTCGATTTTTATTTTGATTTGAACTGCAATTCTTGCTGGAATTCACGCGCCTTCGTGGATCGATCTCATAAGGTAAATTAATTATTTTAATTACTATACGTTTTGTTATTTATTTGGGGTCTTTTGTTAGGGTTTTCAGATATAAGTTGGGCGATTTTTAATGTGATTTGAATTGCGATTGTTGCTAGGCATTCTATTGTTTCTTGAATCGATTTTATAACATAAATCAATGAGTTTATTAGTTTAGGATTTGGTCTTATTTTTGTAGGATTTGGTTAATATATTTAGGATTTTTGAGTTTATTATGTAGTTATAATGGCCGGTAAACACAAGTTTACACCCAAAAATGCTACACCGAAGAAGAATACATAAAAGAGGGCTAAACCGACTCCTTCTCCCCGTCAAAAAAATATTCGTAAAGAAGAACCCCAAGAACGTAACAAACAAAGGAAATTACAATCAAAGGTGAATGTAATCAATCCTACCCAGCAATCAGCATCCCAGACATCATCTATTCAATACAATCCCGGCCCCTTGAATAATGTTGTATTGTATAACCAAGCAAATCACATTTCAGAAGCTATTTGGAGTAATAAAGATAGGGGAAATTTTATTGCGCTCGAATCTACGAGCATATCTGCGCAATGGCCTCTGACTGATCAGCGGATTAAATTATTAGACGGATGTGGTTTTGGTGAATATCGTAAAGTTGGCCACCAACAACATGACTGTAACGACCCTAAATTACATATAACGTCCCTTTTGTTTTAATTAATATAAAATATTGTTTTTTTTATTTTGAATCAAGTTATAAATAATTCTTGTGAATTAAGTGCAAGAAACAACTTGTAACTTACTGGTTAAATCTCTACACTACCATCATATATCCTATGTGTTCGAATCCCATCGGTCTTAATTATTTTAATATTTTTCATTTTAACGTTTTGGAAGCCCAAGATTTGCTGTAACATTTCAGAAATATAAAATATTATTTTTGGGATTTAAATAATAAAATAATAAATTTTATGAATATTATAAAAGTATAGAAATTAGTTTTAATGGAATGGGGTGTGTGTGTGTGTGTGTAATTTGAAAAAAATAATTGGAATGTTAATATGAATTATTAATTATGAAGGCATTTATTTGATTTTGGCATTTTATAAATCATTATACAATTATTTATATACAAATTTAATGTTAAACTTGATTAATATTTCCTAATTGCGCATTAAACTAAATTATTTGTTAAAACTATGTTTATGTATCATGACATGCAACATATCATATTGTAACACTTGTCCATATTTATAACCATGGCTTCATTTTTATTTGCTTTTAATTTGTTTTGTTTTAATTTGAGAAAAGAAAAAGAAAAGAATAAATAAAAGAAGAAGGGGACAACGGAGCATGTGGGGGGGGGGGGGATGCTCCACCCTCTTCCATGTCTTTTCTTCACCTCTTCATGCTCTTCATGCTCTTCATCCTCTTTCTCTTCTTCATCCCCTCCATATTTTCTTAACTCCTCCTCCACCCCCTCACCACCACCATATAACACCATCAAAACTCTACTAAAACCCTATACAAGCTTCACTAATAATGTTCCTTGGCTCACTACAAGCACCATGGTGGGATCAAGTTGGAATTTTGAGCACTTTGGCCATCTTAGAATTTTCTTGAGTTGCTCTTTGAAGGTAATCCTTTCACTTCCTAATCTCCTATAGTAGTTTTGAGTTAAACAAGTGTATGTTTAGTGATCTTGGAAAATTCTTGGATGATATTTAGTGGATATTTTGAGTTGTAGAGATATAATTGAAACTTAGTGACCACAAACCTATTAGTGATAGAATTCTAGACTAAACTTGAGTTTAGAAATCCCAAACATGAACTTGGAATTTTCCGATATCGTGTTTTGTTGAATTGTAATAGTCAAATAAAATCTGGAATAACTCGAGAAGCCTGAAAAATAACTTGCATATACAGAGAGATGTGCAGGCTATTTAGAAACTACCCCCAAGACCCGAGCCTCCAACTCCCTCACCTGGCAGCCAAAATAAACCTTTTGGCCGCAAATTGCGGCCTGACCAGGGAGTTTAGGTTTGGTTCTTGGTCCATGGTTCAATATCCTGATAACTAGGCCAATCCAATGTGCAGAATATCCAAATTTCATCTAGGGTAAAATCTGGGAGTGTTTTTCTAAGTTGCTGATTTCATTTTGCGACTTTTGTTAACTTGGATTTTGGTATTTGAGTTTTGACTCGGTCGTTTGACGTTTGGACGTCAACGTCAGGAGTTGTTGGTTATTCTTGCATGCGTGGACTATATGTCATAACTTATGTACGTTTCACTTGCCGCGTCGGTTTTCGGATTTGATTTTGTTTACGAAACGATATTCTTTGAATTGTAGGTACCGTCGCGTGGATTTCCGGGGCGACGGAGGAGAGCAAGGCGTTCATCGATTTCGGCTAGTGCGAGGATAGTATGTGAGTAGATGTATATCTACAGAGGAAGTATGGTGGATGGCGTATAACACCCCCGCAACCGTTGTAATAGGGTACTTATATATAGTTATACATATTTCAATATTAGATATATATACTTAGCTAATAGGGTCCTAGGAGACTATAGGCTGTAATAAGCGTGCTCGTAGGAAGGTATACCTTTAGCTCTTATTTCTCTTAGCCTTGAGCCATTGGTATATATGTTGTCACACACACACATACACACTTGGTATGATATGTGTGTGTGTGTCTATACACACACACATACACGTGTAAATTTGAGGATACTTTCGATATGACATCACGAGATGATGATATGACATGTTAGAATGATTTGAGTTGATATGATCGGACATGATGTTTCGAGGCTATGTTATGTGATATGAGTGTCACGCCCCGCTTCCCGGTGTACGGGCAAGGAGACACGGTATGCCCGCTACGTATTTACTCAGAAGTAAATACGCTAAGCGTAGATAAGCAATATAATAAATGTACACAAGAAATGACAAAAGATATAAATGAACAGCAACTTTTTATTGATGAAACATTCTTTACAATACAATGCTGGAAGGTAAATAGAATACTGGAAAACGATGCCTAAACAATGGCATATGAACTAAAAGTGAAAATATATACAAGTGTCTAGAGCTCTGGGTCTTCTGCGAACTGCTCCAAATCGTCTGAGCTGGGCTCGATCTCTAGAGAATTGGATCCTCCTGACGACATTCCAAAGAAAGAAGATAGAAAGAATGTCGTCAGCGAACAATCGCTCGGTAAGTCTGAAAGAGAGATAGAAATAGGATAGACAGAAAAGAGATTATAACTGGTATAATGTTTGATTGTTATGTTAACGCGGTTGTTTATAGCTTGGTACAGAATATGCCAGTGTATACGAGAGGAGTCCAACTTTCACCGTGGACTTTGGTAACCCGTAGTACAAGGCTCCATCAATAATACCACGGAACAACGGTATGGATGTAATTACGTCTTAAGTGACCACCCCGTACCACCTTTAACATGTTCCGTACCAGTCTACACCTCTAAAAACCCCATGATGTCTTTTGTATTGATTGTATTGTTTTGTATTGATTTGTTATATAGATGGATGACTTACCGAAACCATGATATCAGTAAATAGAATGGATATAATGGATGGACATGTAGATGGAGTATATCCATGGATCGGTTCGGTCAATATAGATTGATATAGATTGAATAGAGAGATTCATATTGAATTGTAGATTTATACTTGAATCATATTCAAGTCAGATTGATTAGATTGAGACTCAGTCTGAGTCAGAGAAATTGAGAAGAATTTGAAGTCTTGAATTAGTTTTGATATTATCGGTAACTGCTGCACATGGACGGCAGGATTTGTGTCTTTTTCCAAGACAATTACCGTGTTGATAACACCGTTGTTTAGATTGTCTACTTTAGATAGGCAAGCACCCATATTCTCCGGCTTCCTAAGGCTCAAGAGAACCGGTCCCGCTTAAACCTATATTTACTAGGGTCCTTATTGCAATTTATATAACTTGAGGGGGTTTTATGTAAAAATAATTTTTATATACTTTCAAAATAAATCTCAGGTATTTATTTATCGTTTTTAGGGTTTTCATGGAGGCATATTTTTAAAATATAACGTTTACTAGTGATTAGAACCTAGATTGCATTGTATATGGTATTTTAATGTAATATTGGAATTGTATTGATTTGTAATGGTGGTTTCATTAAATATGTAAATATTTTCTTTTTGTTTAGAAAGCATGGAATATTTTTATTTATATATTTAAAATAAATTTTATTTATTAAGTAGTGTAGGGTGTTTTTCGTCACCCCATTGAGATGGGAATACGCGCGCGCTTGTCAGGCGCATTACAGATTCCCCATGCCTAGGGTAGGCCGGGGTTTATTGATTGTGGGGATCCGAATCTCCGGCAACCGCGGACTAAGCTGCCGTTAATTACCCCTCGTATTTGGAGCGAAGGAACCTCCGATTAACGGGTTAAACTGGTCATGCGAACTCAATGTGCAGTATCGTGTTTTGAAGGGGTTTTGGAAATATCGGGGGCCCCGCAGAGTTTTTACGGGGGTCCCGCTACCCGGATAGCGGGCTGGGGGTCAAGGGGGCTAGCAGTCCCTTTGCGGGGTGCGGGGCAGCGCCCCGTTAGAAATTTTTTCTAACGGGAGACAGTGTCGTGGTCTGTGTATGTTTTCTTTCCCCCCCCTTTTTTTTAAAAGTGGAGTTTAATTTCAAAAGGAATTTTATTGTGGAGTTAAACTCCAAAGAATTTTAAATGGAGTTAAACTCCTAAAAGAATTTTATGCGGAGTTAAACTCCTAAAATAGAACTTTATTGTGGAGTTAAACTCCAAAGAATGTATGTATATATATATTTTTTTAAAAGTGTTTAAACTCCAGAAGGGATTTTGTTGGGGAGTGCACGTAAAACGAGGGGGAAAAGAAAACAAAATGGCGTCTAAAGGACGCTCGCACAGCAGGTGGGCGCCTTAATGCCCAGGGTCACATGCACGCACGTGACCAATGGGCACTTTGGCGCCCGCCAGGGTCACATGGGCACACGTGACCGATGGGCGCCTTGGCGCCCCGGGGTCACGTGGGCACACGTGACCGATGGGCGCCTTGGCGCCCCGGGGGTCACGTGCGCATACGTGACCGATGGGCGCCTTGGCGCCCCGGGGGTCACGTGCGCACATGTGACCGATGGGCGCCTTGGCGCCCCGGGGTCACGTGGGCACACGTGACCGCGAGAAAAACCCGCGGAAAGGGAAGCCTAGCCCCTAGGCTGGGGAGTTAAACTCCCAAGGGAAATTTTGGAGTTGAACTCCTAGCAGAAACAAATTTATGGAGTTAAACTCCAACAGAAATAAATTATGGAGTTAAACTCCAGTAACTTTAGAAAGGAGTTAAACTCCTGGGGGATTTATTGCTCTTCTTTTGAGCCTTGGGTCTGTCCAAACTTAGATTTTTGGAGATGAGTCTCCTTCTTCTTGCTCTTGACCGGCAGGATCTTGAAGAAAAGGGGATGAGCCTTAAAAGCCTCCCCTTTTCGAGATCTGGTTGGAGGTCCAAGCTCCCCTTCGCAGGTTTTGTGGTGGAAATCTATTTATTTTGAGAAAAGGGAGAGTTAAACTCTTGGTTTGATTCAAAAGGAAAAGGAAGGTTTTAGAATCTTGAGGAAGGAGGAAGAGATCTCAGATCTGGAAAAGTCTTGGAGAGAGAAAAAGTTATTGAGATATTTCACTATCTTTGCCTTTATAGGCCATATACTTTACACATAGCCCCTTGGGCTTCACAAAATGGCATTTTGCCCACCCCATGGCTCATGTGCCATTTCTTTTTGCACATAAGCCATGGGCTTTACAAAAATTTGGCTTTATGCCTATTTTTCTTGCATTTATCCATAAAATAAAATAAAAGAAATACAACAAAATTGTTTATTACAAAATTTTTATCTTGGCGTGGGGGAAGGCCGCCCGCTTCATGTTCGGGCTCGACCCGGGCATGAGCCTACTGGATCTGGGCTTGGGCCCACTTGGCTTGGGGTTGACTTTGATTTTGACTTGGTCAACCGGGGTGCAAATTTTTACCCCAACAAATTGCCCCCATCAATAAATGCACACCACATATGTGGGTCGTGTGCATAAAATTGATGGATCTTCTTTCACGTGGAGGCGACTTGATTCGGTTCCCACCTTTTGGGAAACTGGCACTGCCTTTTTTACGACATGGATGGTCGGTTCTGCCCTTTTTGCGACTTGGACGGTCGGTTCTGCCCTTTTTGCGACTTAGACGGTCGGTGCTGCCATTTTAGCGACGTGGACGGTCGATACTGCCCTTTTTGCGACGTGGACGGTCGGTTCTGCCTTTTTTGCGACTTGGACGGTCGGTTCTGCCCTTTTTGCGACTTGGACGGTCGGTTATGCCCTTTT
Organism: Agapanthus africanus; assembly: GCA_030015575.1. NCBI lineage: Eukaryota > Viridiplantae > Streptophyta > Magnoliopsida > Asparagales > Amaryllidaceae > Agapanthus > Agapanthus africanus. The sequence goes on from CM057343.1 coordinate 686,853,231, forward strand.
TGCGACTTGGACGGTCGGTGCTGCCATTTTAGCGACGTGGACGGTCGATGCTGCCCTTTTAGCGACGTGGACGGTCGGTTAGCGACGTGGACGGTCGGTGCTGCCCTTTTAGCGACGTGGACGGTCGAATCTGCCCTTTTTGCGACATGGACTGTCGATGCTGCCCTTTTTGCGACGTGGACGGTCGGTGCTGCCCTTTTAGCGACGTGGACGGTCGATTCTGCCCTTTTTGCGACTTGGACGGTCGGTTCTTGATTTGACTTGCTCTGCTTCTTGCAGTGTTAGGGGTAGACTTGACTCGCTCCGCTTCTTGCGGTGTCGAGATTGGATTCTGACTTGCTCCGCTTTCTGCGGTGTCGGAGTGGAAGTTGACTTGTTGATTTTGATTTGGGTTGACATCAGCATCGCTATACTGGAATATGGTACCAGGAGCGAATCATCATCCGTCATTGAGAGGACTTTAGGATTTTGGTCTTTGTTTGGCATCTGCATTGCTACACTGGATCAATGCCAGGAGCAACTCATCATTTGCCCCGGGAGGATTTTTTTTTTTCTTTTTTTGGACTTTGAATGTGGTCTCACCGATAGGACTTGGGAGAGATTGGGATTGTTTTACGCCCGTAGATTGTATACGGTTTTGCAGGATGTATGATCCAGACCGTAGGGCCGGAAAAATTTCGGGACTTTGTCGGCGTCTGCATCGCTGCACTGGAATATGGTACCAGGAGCGACTCATCATTCGCCGTTGGGGGATGGGATTTGGAATTTGGCTGGCGTCTGCATCGCTGCACTGGAATATTCTACCAGGAGCGACTCATCATTCGCCATTGAGAGGACTTTGAATTTGGGTCTTGTTTGGCATCAGCATTGCTGCACTGGAATAATGTCAGGAGCAACTCATCATTTGCCTTGGGAGGACTTGGGATTTGGGTTTTTGGTCGGCATCAGCATCGCTAACACTGAAGCGAAATGCCAGGAGCGACTCATCATTTGTCGTTGCCCGTCGGGAAAGGATGGCTTAGGAGACAGGTTTGGGTTCCTGTCACCTAAAGCTTTTCAATTTTATGGGCCGTGAGGGTCCCATAAAAGCATTTTCTCCCTACGAGTCGTAAGGATCCCGCAGGTGTATTTTCTCCTTAAGAATCGTGAGGATTCCTAAGTGTTTTGCTCCTTTGTGAGTCATAAGGATCTCACGCAGGGTTTTCTCCTCACAAGGTCGAGGGGACTTTGCGAGTGTATTTCATCTCTTTTCATGAGTTTGCGCCCTTTCGGGTTTTCACAGACCCGCCGGTAGTCCTGCTGTTTTTACTCACGGAGCCCTTTCGGGTTTTCATCCGTGCCCGTTTTGCTTGTGGACATACCGTTTATTTTTTTTTATTATTTCTTTTATTTTTTTTTTCTTCTTCCTTTTTTTGCCGCTGGTGGGACTTTAAAAGTAGTCACACCGGCAGGATTTGGGAGAGATAGGGGTCGTTTACGCCCGTGGATTGTATACGGTTTTGCAGGATGTATGATCCAGACCGTAAGGCTGATGTGCTCAATTCGCCTGCGACTTGGAGCATTCGCATGTAGTATTTCTTGAGATATCGGCTATTGATGGGTGGCATGGGCCTTTCTCCCTCGGCGCTTATTAGTTGGTAGGATCCTCCGTCAAACACTTTCTCGATGACGTATGGTCCTTCTCAGTTTGGCTCGAATTTTCCCTTGGCATGTCGATTGGGGATGATCGGTCTTTTGAGGACCAGCACCAATTCACCTTTCTTGAAAGCGCGGAGACGGGTTATCTTGTCATAGGCCCGTGACATTTGGGCTCGGTATAGCTCCAGACTTTGCTACACCGCGAGCCTCTTTTCTTCGAGGGCATCGAGTTCATCCAGTCAGAGGAGCGCGTTTTCCTCCTCCGTCAACTCATGCTGAACGACCATTCTTAAGCTTGGAACTTCGACTTCGAGGGGGAGGACCGCCTCCACTCCGAAGAGCAATGAGTATGGAGTGGACTGAGTTGGAGTACGGTGCGTGGTACGATATGCCCAAAGCGCCTCGTGAAGCTTGAGATTCCAGTCCCTCTTGTTGGCTGAAGCATTTTTCCTCAGGATCTTGCATAGAGTCTTATTGAAGGCTTCGGCGAGCCCATTGGCTCTTGGATTATAAATGGAGGAATATCTCCAGTCTATCTTGTGCTGAGTGGCGAACCTTGAGATATTGAAGCTCTTGAAAGAAAGCCCGTTGTCAGAAATGATTCTTCTTGGTGTACCGAAGCGGTATAGAATATTATGCTGGAAGAATATCAGAATATCTTTTGTCTTGACTTCTTTTAGCGGGACAGCTTCAGCCCATCTGGAGAAGTAGTCTGTCGCGGCCAGTATGAACCGGTGGCCTTTGGATGACGGAGGATCAATTGGGCCAACAATGTCGGTGCCCCGGACTTCGAAGGGCCACGACGCCACCGTAGGATGCAACGGATTGGGATGCTTGTGAATGAAATCACCATGGATTTGGCAGATCTGACATTTCTTTGCATGCTCTCCGCAATCCCGTATCATGGTGGGCCAGTAATACCCAAGCCGTTTGATTTGAAGTCGCATCTTGGGGCCAGATTGGTGAGCACCGCAAACGCCCGAGTGAACATCTTTCATGACCTTTTGGGCTTCGGCCGATGACAGGCACCTGAGCCAGAGTTGGTCATATGACCTGCGGTATAACGTGTCATTTACAAACACGTATCGGAGAGCTCTTTTCTTCAGCTGAATCCTCGTAGATTTTTCTTCGGGCAGCTTGTCGTATCGGAGGTACTCTATGAAAGGTTCTCTCCAATCGGGCTCGTCTTGGATGATCGAAGCTTCTTCGGCAGGACTGCTCTCCTGTTCCGCGCTTTCCTCTTCTCGTAGAGAGACTGGGGGTAGAATTTGTCGGCTCCTGACTGTGATCAGAATTTCGTCCAAGTCAGGATCAGCCAGCTCCTTGGCTAGGCGAGCAAGTATGTCGGCTTTTCCGTTCAATGTTCTAGGGACTCTTGTTAGTTCAATGTGAGTGAACCGTTTCATGATTTCTACCACCCGGCTTCTGTACAGAGCTAACTCGGGTTTGCATATCTTATAGGTGCCGCTTACTTGGTTGACGACAAGCTGGGAGTCACCGTAAACCCGTAGCCGAAGGATTTTCATTTCTATGGCGAGCTCCAAACCAGCTATCAGAGCTTCATACTCAGCTTCATTGTTTGTCCGAGGCTCGGTGAGAGCGAAAGAACGCCGTTAGGTTCCCATTGATGGTGTGATAAACACCAATCCTATCCCTGCTTTTATCTCCGGGACGTTTGATCTGCCGGAGCTCCTTATTGATGAGGCCCCATCGAAGTAGAGCTCCCAATATGGCTCGTCTTCCTCGAGGTGCAGCACTTGTTCGTTGGGTAACTCACAATTTAGCGGCGATCCTTCTGGTATGGGATGAGCAACGAGAAAGTCTGCAAGAGCTTGCCCTTTTACTGCTTTCTGAGGAGTATAAGCTATGTCAAACTCAAGTAGCATGACAGCCCATCTTGCCATTCTGCCGGCTAGACTTGCTTTGGTCATCAAGTGTTTGAGCGGGTCGACCTTGGAGATCAGCATAACCCGATGAGCGAGCAAATAGTGCCTCAGCTTCTTCACAGCAAATATTAGAGCCAGGCATTGTTTTTCGATTGGGGAGTAGTTGTGTTCCGCTCCAACTAGAGTTCGACTGAGGTAGTAGAGGGCATTTTCTTTTCCCTCCTCGTTATTCTGGGCAAGGAGCGCACCGAGTGACTCATCCAGCGCGGCAGTGTAGAGAATCAGCGGTTTATTTGGAATGGGAGCGGCCAGCACTGGAGGGTGCAATAAGTATTGTTTGATGCTTTCGAACGCCGCTTGACATTCGGCATCCCAGATAAAAGGAGCTCCTTTCTTCATGAGCTTTGAGAAGGGCCTACATCTCCCCGACAAATTTGAGATAAACCTCCGTATATAAGCGAGCTTGCCTTGGAAAGATCTCAGCTGCGTCAGACTCTTTGGAGGGGGCATCTCCATGATGGCCTTTATCTTTGATGGATCAATTTCGATCCCTCGATGCCGGACTATAAAGCCCAGGAATTTTCCCGATGACACGCCAAAAGCACACTTCAGAGGATTCATCTTCAGATCGTATTCCCTCAGTCTGGTGAGAACGGTCCTAAGATCTTGGATGTGGTCGGCCTTGGCTTCAGTTTTGACGACCAAATCATCAACATAGCATTCGACGACTTTATGGATTAGGTCATCAAAGTTATTAGTCATTGCCCTTTGATATGTAGCGCCCGCGTTCTTCAGCCCGAACGGCATCACTTTGTAGCAGTATATTCCGATCGGGGTTCGAAATGCTGTGTGCTTCTCATCCTCAGGCGACATCTTGATCTGATTGTATCTAGACGAGCCATCCATAAAGGTGAACAGCTCGTAATTTGAGGTGTCATCGACCATCATTTCCATGACCGGTAGCGGAAAGTCGTCTTTAGGACATGCCTTGTTGAGGTCCCTGAAATCGACACAAACTCGGATCTGCCCATTTTTCTTCTTCACGGGGACTATGCATACGATCCAATCCGCATATTTCTCTTCCCTGATGAAACCGGCATCGATGAGCTTCTTAGTTTCCTCGATGACCTTTTCTTCTAGTTCCCTTCTCATTCTTCGAGGAGCTTGTTTGACTGGTTTAGCATCAGGAGATATAGCCAACTTATGTACGGCCACTTCAGGGGAAAGGCCAGGCATTTCTTTGTATGTCCACGCAAAGCAGTCAACGAACTCATGCAGCAGGGCAATTATCTGCGCTTTCATTTCCTCTGACAAGAGCGAGCTGATGTAGGTCGGCCTTGGATTATCGGGCGTTCCTAAGTCAATCTCGGTTAGCTCGTCAAAGGTTGCTTGTCCGCCATCTTCGAGCTCTTGAGGAGCTTCTTCTGGCTCGGCTATCTCGTCATCATCATTTGATCTTTCGCTGGCCTTACCAACATGGATCATGTAGCACGCTTTGGAATCAGGTTGAATGTAGCCTATGCCCCGTCTATCTGGAATTCGTCCATCGATGAGTGCTCGGACTTGGGGCGGATACCATAGCCCTTCGTAAAACTTTGCTTCGGACTCCGTTTGGTACAACCGGCATCCACACTTCTTAAAGTATTCCCGCATCTTGGACGCATAGTATCTGGGATTGAGGACGGCTCTTATGCCTCTCTCATAGGGAAGACACGTGACAGAAAGATCGTCCGGGTGCACAACGGGGTTTGACCTGTAAAACAGGATGCCCTTCTGTCCATTTTTCCTCCCGGGCACGTAGAAAGTTTTCAGCTGGTCCACGGTAGAGATTGACAATGCATCGAGCTCTTTGCACATCCGTTCTGGCACCCTTGTGATGGCCAGGGACCCTTCTGCGACTTCGAAGGTCTCTCGTAGTTTCGCTTGCTGCATGGGGGTCCAATCTGCACAGCTGTTGCACGGCAGGTCCTCTTCTTCTGACTCTTCAGTGTCACTGCCGAGATGAGGGCGGACTTTGCTGCTAGATGGGCCTTCAGTAACAGATTCGTCCGTATCGCTGCCGAAACGAGGGCGAGTTTTACGGAAGGACGGGCTTCCAGCGTCGGACTCATCAGTGTCGCTGCCGAAATGCGGGCGCACTTGGGCGTTTTTGCTTTTGAAAGTGACAGCCGGCGCAGATTTGCTTTTGAGTCTTGGGGCCGGTCTATCCTCAGTCAGTTGTGGCTTAGCATTTTGGTGGTTCATAAAGTACCGAGAATCTTCATAGCGGACTTCATGCACACCGAACGGCTGGATGTCTCCGTCAATGCGTCTTTCTTCGCCATTTTTAGTATACTTCATACATTGATGGAGAGTTGACGGAATGATGCCGTAATCGTGGAGCCACGGCCGCCCCAAGAGAATCTTATAAGACGTGTCGGCATCGATCACGTATATCTTAGCTTCAGTTTGCAGATCCCCGAATTTGATTGCAGAGCTATGGACCCCAGAACTTGCTGGCAATTTTGGTTGAAGCCTTGAATGACAATCCTTTCCCTTGACAGGTGTCGGACGTCCATTGATAAACTCTTCAGAGTACGCAAGTTCATGATGTTCACTGAGGACCCCGGATCAATCAATATAATTCAATCTCCGTCGCTGTACCCGGTCACGTAAAGCGGCCGATTGTGCTCAACTGTTCCCAGTAGCAAGTCTTCATCCTTAAATGTGACTGCGGCGGCATGCAAAGCGTGCTGAGCTTCTTTCATATTAATTTCCGCGAAGTGAGCCTGATACCGCTCGGGGTTTTGTAGAGCGTGAATAAGAACATCTCTAAGCTCCTTAGATAGGACCAAGGCGTCGTAGATGCTCAGGAGAGACGGAAGTTTCCGGAGATGTGCTAAGACATTATAGTCCACCGAGGAAGGACCTATGTTTTCATCAGCCAGTTCTCTGCCATCTTCTTCATTAGCGACTTGTTTTTCTTTCCCTTTTGGGGCGTTGCCTTGATTTGGCGGTAGAGCCCTGCCGCTTCTGAGCTGGATTTGATTGGCCGTTGTGGCGAGCTCTTCGTCCTCTTCGGGAAAACAGAGCTCCTCTTCCGAGTCGCTGCCAAGATGGATGGCGTAGCAGGTCACTACTGGGATCTTTTCATTGGAGTCTTCTTCTAACTCCTCAAGAATTTCAGCCGCTTGTACAGGGAGGAACTCTTTTAATTGAACCAAAGTTCTTTCCTTCTGTTCATATTCTTCGAGGGAATCGATATATTTTTGAATGGCCGATCTCCCTGCAGACTCCTTTTCGCGCCGAGCCGCACTTTTCTTCTTCTTGAGCTTCTTGGATTTTGAGCCCGACGGAGCTGCATTGGCAGCTGGACTGGTAGGCTTCTTTTGCCCTTCCCATTCCGTCCTGGGTTCTTTCCGAAGTAGCTTTATCATCTTCTTCGTCTTATTAGATATGTGCGTACTCCACGGAGGCCGCGATGAGTCAGTTTCGTTTGTCAGGGCAGCAGGTTCAGCTGTCTGCTCCCAGAAGGCTTCGACTTCTGTCTGTATAAAGTTGGTGGTTGCAACTTAATTGTTCACCAACACACTTTTGGATAGCTCAATCTCTCCAGCCTTGTACTGCTTCTCGACCCAGTCTTTGAAGATATAGCAATCCTCGATCGCATGGCTCACTACTCGGTGGTACGGGCAATACAGAGGATTGTCGGTCATTTTTGCTTCTTGGGGTCTTTTCGACTCTGGCAATTGTAGGCCGTTGTTCAAGGCATCTTTAAATATCTTGCGGACCTTGTCCCTTCTGAAAGAGTAAACCTTGTTCTTTTTCTCCTCTAGGGAAGGCCCATCTCCTCCCAGCAATGGTTTTTGAGACCGGTTGGTTTTGGATTCGCCCGCCCTTCGCTTTTCTTCACTGTCGGAGGCATTGAAGACATTGGTATTGCTGGAACTCCCGCTTCTACGGTTGTCGTCCCGCTTGCTTTTCCAGGTTTTGTCTCTCTGAGAATCCGGCGGGGACTCCTGCTTCGAGCGTTCCAGCATTTGGACTTTCTTGGTTAGCTCCTGAAATGTCTTGAGGCCTGCCGTACACAAGAATGGGACCATCCAATTGCTGAGGTTCCCAATAAGAAGGCTGACGGACTGGTCCTGCTCCAGCGGCGGTTCGCACTTGACTGTGAGATTACGCCATCGAGCGATAAAGTCGGTGTTGCTTTCATTCTTCCCCGGCTTGGTCCTCACAAGGTCGGCAATGGAGATTTTATCACTGACGCTCAAGAACCTTTGCCGAAACAGAGACTCCATTTAGGTAAAGGTAATGACGGACCCGTCCGGTATACTCGCATACCAATCGAAGGCGACGCCGGTCAGGCTGTTGACAAACTGACGAAGAAGGAGCGCGTCATTGCCCCCTGTATTTCCGCACGACGCTTTGAAATGGACGACGTGCTGATTTGCATTCCCCGTTCCATCAAATCTTTCGAACTTAGGAATGACGTAGCCGCTTGGGAACTCAATCAGATCGTACTGCGCGGGATATGGCCGCCCACTACTGCCGATTTCTTTCTGAGCTTCAGCTTTGGCCACCAATGTTTTAACCTTGCTGGTGACCAAATCCATTATCCGATCCTGTGTTAGCGGGATAGTGCTATCTGGGGCCAAGGCGTTCCCAGAAGCGGAGTGTGGCCGGCTTTCATGCGGCTCGACCAGTCTTGGTCCCAAAGGAACAGGCATTGGCTGTCTCGGATTGTCATCACCCGGCTGATTAGTAGCGGCTTATGCTTGATTGGGAGGCGCTCGAGCAATTTGAGCCGTAAGCTGCATCACCACGTTCGTTAAGTCGTCAATCTTCGAATAGAGCTTGGCCATCTCTTTATCTTTGCTCCTGAGCTGTTTTCGAAGCTCTTGAAGCAGCTCTTGCTCCGCAGTCCTGGGGCGGAAAGTAGGCTCTTCCTCACTGTCCGAGCTTGACTCTGCATGGACCGAGGGGTCTTTCTGCCTATCATCCTCATCGAGAGGGTTTTCTTCATCCAGCGGGGGCGGCTGTTCTTGGGCGGCGGCAACCACATTCAGGCTAGATTGGGCTTGGGATGTGGTGGCCCCATCCTTGCTTTTGCTGCGAAGGTTGTCGCTGGGGCGCCCGCCCGCCATATAGACCGTATGGATGATATATCCGGCCGTCTTTCGGTCATTGGCGGCTGATTTCACGGGTCGCTGTCTTGACCTCCTTGCTTCGGTAGCCGGTAGTCGATTAAAGGCAGCTGGCCTAACCAGTTTCTTGAATGGTGATGGCGCTTCTTTTCTGGGTCTGCCCCGCTGCTTTCGTGTGGCACAGAGTGCTTGATAGACTCTTGAAGAGACAGTATCATACTTCTTCTGTTGGGGCCGGGACACGTCTCTTTGTGGCACTGTTCGGACCGCTGTCTTCTTGATTCTGGCGGTCATGGCGTTTTTCTGAACCCACTTCAGAGGCTCGAAGGAATTGCTGATTCTTACGTCCGACTCAGCCGTCGTCACGGAGCAACCCTGCACTTGGAACTCCACACGATTCCATTTGGCCGAAGCCTTGGCCCTCTTGTTGGCTCGATACCTGAGACGCTTCTGCCTTAACTTTTCTGTTCTAAGCACCTGGTAGACTTCGGCTCTTTGGGAAGACGCCGTAGACCGGGCGATGGAGGGCCTTGGAGATACGCTCGATTGTGCATTTGTTGGAGTCATCGCCTGAGCTCGTCCGCAACATTTGTTGTTGCCCTTTGTACCGAAGTTCTTGCCCCTCGCTGGAGCACCAGAGAATCGTTCAGATACAGTCTTGAGTTTCGGTTGTGGTGCCTTGGCGATCACGACATTCGGCCTCTTGCCCCTTGGGACCGGCCTGGCCACCTGTTCCGCGGGGATTTCCGCCAGATGAGCGCTTCCGGCAGGGTAGATGATGACGGAGCCAAACTGGCGGGGCGGTTCCTCCCACTGTCGACTAAGGCTTGCAGGGAGAACCACACGAGCGTTGATCTTGACCACGTACGGAATCGGGGTCACGTTGGAAGCTGAATTTGTCTGGGGAGACATTGTCGTCGAAGGTTGATTGCTGCACGAAAGAAAGAAATTATTTCAGTACAAACATCGGCGTATATGTTAAATGAGTTCGCATGAACATTTAACCCGAAATATGGGAGGAGAGATGGTCCCACCGGGCGTGCCAGAATCTGTAGGGTGTTTTTCACCACCCCATTGAGATGGGAATACGCGCACGCTTGTCAGGCGCATTACAGATTCCCCCTGCCTAGGGTAGGCCGGGGTTTATTGATTGTGGGGATCCGAATCTCCGGCAACCGCGGACTAAGCTGCCGTTAATTACCCCTCGCATTTGGAGCGAAGGAACCTCCGATTAACGGGTTAAACTGGTCATGCGAACTCAATGTGCAGTATCGTGTTTTGAAGGGGTTTTGGAATTATCGGGGGCCCCGCAGAGTTTTTACGGTGGTCCCGCTACCCGGATAGCGGGCTGGGGGTCAAGGGGGCTAGCAGCCCCTTTGCGGGGTGTGGGGCAGCGCCCCGTTAGAAATTTTTTCTAACGGAAGACAGTGTCGTGGAGTCTGTGTATGTTTTCTTTCCCCCCCTTTTTTTTAAAAGTGGAGTTTAATTTCAAAAGGAATTTTATTGTGGAGTTAAACTCCAAAGAATTTTAAATGGAGTTAAACTCCTAAAAGAATTTTATGCGGAGTTAAACTCCTAAAATAGAACTTTATTGTGGAGTTAAACTCCAAAGAATGTATGTATATATATATTTTTTTAAAAGGGTTTAAACTCCAGAAGGGATTTTGTTGGGGAGTGCACGTAAAACGAGGGGGAAAAGAAAACAAAATGGCGTCTAAAGGACGCTCGCACAGCAGGTGGGCGCCTTAATGCCCAGGGTCACGTGCGCGCACGTGACCAATGGGCACTTTGGCGCCAGCCAGGGTCACGTGGGCACACGTGACCGATGGGCGCCTTGGCGCCCCGGGGTCACATGGGCACACGTGACCGATGGGCGCCTTGGCGCCCCGGGGGTCACGTGGGCACACGTGATCGATGGGCGCCTTGGCGCCCCGGGGGTCACGTGCGCACACGTGATCGATGGGCGCCTTGGCGCCCCGGGGGTCACGTGCGCACACGTGATCGATGGGCGCCTTGGCGCCCCGGGGGTCACGTGCGCACACGTGACCGATGAGCGCCTTGGCGCCCCGGGGTCACGTGGGCACACGTGACCGCGGGAAAAACCCGCGGAAAGGGAAGCCTAGCCCCTAGGCTGGGGAGTTAAACTCCCAAGGGAAATTTTGGAGTTGAACTCCTAGCAGAAACAAATTTATGGAGTTAAACTCCAACAGAAATAAATTATGGAGTTAAACTCCAGCAACTTTAGAACGGAGTTAAACTCCTGGGGGATTTATTGCTCTTCTTTTGAGCCTTGGGTCTGTCCAAAGTTAGATTTTTGGAGATGAGTCTCCTTCTTCTTGCTCTTGACCGGCAGGATCTTGGAGAAAAGGGGATGAGCCTTAAAAGCCTCCCCTTTTCGAGATCTGGTTGGAGGTCCAAGCTCCCCTTCGCAGGTTTTGTGGTGGAAATCTATTTATTTTGAGAAAAGGGAGAGTTAAACTCTTGGTTTGATTCAAAAGGAAAAGGAAGGTTTTAGAACCTTGAGGAAGGAGGAAGAGATCTCAGATCTGGAAAATTCTTGGAGAGAGAAAAAGTTATTGAGATATTTCACTATCTTTGCCTTTATAGGCCATACACTTTACACATAGCCCCTTGGGCTTCACAAAATGGCATTTTGCCCACCCCATGGCTCATGTGCCATTTCCTTTTGCATATAAGCCATGGGCTTTACAAAAATTTGGCTTTATGCCTATTTTTCTTACATTTATCCATAAAATAAAAGAAAATAAATACAACAAAATTGTTTATTACAAAATTTTTATCTTGGCGTGGGGGAAGGCCGCCCGCTTCATGTTCGGGCTCGACCCGGGCATGAGCCTACTGGATCTGGGCTTGGGCCCACTTGGCTTGGGGTTGACTTTGATTTTGACTTGGTCAACCGGGGTGCAAATTTTTACCCCAACAAGTAGAAATCGCATTTTTCTTAAAAATTGCATTTAAAATTCCATCGAGATCGGATGCTCCATGAGGAGGCCTGCATCTCACTCTACTAGGCCCAAGGGTGTGCGATAATCCGCACCATCCCGATAGGGGTCTCCAAAAATGGGTTGTAGAGGCGCATTTGTAAGGAATTAAATAATACACTTTTAAAGAAAACGGTTTTGATAGTTCATGGTATTTAAATGTAAATTCATATTTGTCCCAAAATATTATTTTCAAGCAATCGTACTATATCAAGATGTGTTTTGTGAGAGGTAGGTCATTATCTCGTGAGATTTTTCTAAAGGTAATATAAGCAAATATGATAAAAGATATCGTATGTAAAGTTTATGGTATTTAAACGTAAAAGTGCAATAAAAGTTACATAGCATGGTATTTTTTGTGAAATACCCAAATTAGAAAAAAAATATGATTTTACAGGTTTATCATTAATTTCACCAATATATAAAATTTACTATAATTTTTTCCATGTTTTAATAATTAAGGAACTAATTATCGATAATCTTTATTCATCACCGTAGAATAATTACATTTATTCCTGCAAAAGTTGTCATGGTCATGATAGTTGTTTTAAGACTCAGTTTCATATGTCCGAGCAAGAATCCGGGGTTGTTCATTACCCCGTGATTTTATCGTGAAGGATAAATGATAAAATTTTATTGTATTATTATGGTTTAATATCATTTTTAATTGTCAAAAACCGTAAAATAGATAATGTGGTCAAGAAATTATAATTAGGTCCTGGAAATTTTTTCCATAGATAGATATTTTCATGATTAAGATAACAAGAGCTCAAGTGTTGAGAGATCTTACCTGAAATGATCTAGAAAAATGAAAGTCGACGAGCGTCGGGTTGTACAAGAAACGGTATATCTTGAATCTGAGAATTTTGCTGCCTTTGGGGCTTGTTCCAGAGTGTAGAGAACTCAAAGAGAAAGCTCTGAAAATTTTTTTGAGATTTTTTTTGTCGAACAGATATTTTTTTGGTGAATTTTAGAAGCTCATGGCTATTTATAGGGATTTCTGGGATTAAAAATTATTATTATTATTATTTTACTACAACAGTAATTGACCAGATCCAACCGTTGATTTGATCAGATCCGACGGTCCACGTTTTATCACGTGTGAACAGGAGTGAGACCCGGATGGGTTGTTGTGGGTGATCCTTGACCGTTAACTGTTGATCCGACAGTCTATATTAAAGACGCATATATATATATATATATATATATATATATATATATATTTCCTTTTTCTTAAATAAAAACTGTCGGTAGAATCTGGACCGTTGGTTTTTAAATCCGACGGTCCAGATTTACTCCAGCACAAAAAAATAAAATAAAATTAATTTTAATATTTAAAATTGTTTTAAAAATTGTTTTTGGCTTCTAAAAATTATTTTAAAATAGTAAAAAATATTTTAAAAATCTAGAAAAATTATAAAAATGTGTTTTGATATTTTATATCTTTTGCAACCAATTTGGTCTAAAATAGATCTTCTTGTCGGTTATAAAAAATTTTCCCTTCGATAAAAAAAACATTTAAATTCTTAAAAAATCCTAAAAATCATATTAATTTATTTTAATCATGGAAAAATATTTTAAAGTGTTTTCTACCAATAGAAACAGTACAATAATTGTTTTGACCTCGGAAAAAATTATAAAATATTTTTATTACGTATCTAAGGTACACAGTCATTACAATCTACCCTCCTTAAAAAATTTCGTCCTCGAAATTTGTAAAAAAGAAAGTGTAACAATTTCAAGAAAAGTTTGTTGACAGAACTATTGGTAGTGCATGAAAATATTTAGAAGAATGAAATATTGCAAAAAGTTTTGGAAAGATTGGAAGGGTGTGAGGGAATTACCAGGGTTATCTTGGTCAACCGTCTCGGCTTTTTCGGCCGCTAAAGTGAAAACCTGCCGCTGGGGCACGTTCCTCCTAGTTGGAGGCACATTCCTCTGTTCTCGAGGCATGTTCCTCAGAGCTTGATGGAATTGGCGATTTGGCAGTGCAGGAGGTCCACGTGGAGGTGGAGCTGGGAGTGCAAGTCGGGGTGCAGGAGCCTGGATAGCTGGCCGCTGCGGATAGTTAGTGTGTGTTGTGACTGGGTTGCGTCTATACGGACATGTTCCAATTCCATGATTGGATGCGCCACACACTAGACACAGTACTTTTGCGCGCCTACAGTCCTTCCACAAGTGCCCTTCCCTCTTGCAATAGAAGCAAAAATCGGGACTTAGCTGGTTATTGATTTCTTCCGATCTCCTGGGTTCAACAGTTGACCTTGAAGAGGTTCCTCCTGCCATCTGAGTGGCAGGGCACTTCACTCCGGTAGATTGAGGTTTGCCCTTCCTCTTCGCCACTGTCCCGTATCGACGGGCAGCTTTTAGAGCCGAATCATGGGTTGGGAAATCCCCTGTAGCTAAGGCAGCTTGGATCTCCGGGTCCAACCCTTGCTGAAATCTTCTAGCCCTGATCTCAGCAGTCGGTATGAGATGGGCCGCAAACCTGCTGAGCATGGTGAACTCAGCATCAAACTCATCTACTGATTTGATCCACATTGAACCTTGTTGCAGATGGATGAACTGCTGCTCCATGTCAAAACGGGCAGTCTCTGGGAAGTACTTTGCGTCGAACATGTCGCGGAAAGTCTTCCATTCGATAGGTTGGTCAAGACGGCTTTCTTCCGCCTTCCACCAGACCCGTGCATTGTCAGTGAGCTGCAGCTTCGTAACTCGAACCCAAGCAATCTCTGGCACTTGTGCCGCTGCCAGGTCATCCTCAACGCTTTGAGCTCATTCTTCCGCTTCCAAAGGGCTATCTTTTCCCGAAAACTGTTTTGGGTGCAATGCCCGGAATTGCTTTACTCCGGGTGCTTCAGCTTCAGGACGGTTCATTAACATAGCAGCCTGCTGCTGTTGTCCTTCCAGGAGGCTCTTAATTGCCTCAAGTAAAACCGTCTGCTCGTTGACAGGAGCTGCTACGGTAAGTGTAAGTGGTAGAGGTGGTGGTATGTTATTGAAGTTGGTGCTGGTGTTATTTGGAGAATCCATAACCTTGAAAGAAAAATAGGGTTAGGATAGATTCAAAGTATATGATTTAAAGAATATGAAATTGTAAGATTCAAGGAATGTAAAATGTAAAGAATATTTTTAGTTGCTGGTTCTTGTGTTATATTGTTTAAGACTTCATGCAGAATTGACTCTGCATGTTGTTCATATCAGAATATTGCATTATTATAGTCCCCATTCTTAATCATTTTACAAATAAATAGGTGCTTTTGATACATGTCTGCTAAATAGTTGCAGGTTACGGGTTCTCAGAACAATACAGTGAAATTCATGAAAAGACGTTACAAAAGTGAGACTACGACCAACAAATAGATGAATCTGCAAGTTGCCGCCTACCAGTTTGAGGAACAAACGAAGATCAGCAAACAGTTCAATATACAAAGTACAAGGGCAGCAAAAGATTCAAGACTTCAACGCGTAGCAAACGGTAAAAGTCCACAAATTCTGCACTGTTGGAAATCTGGAAGAAAGTAGAAAAGATTCTGAAGAACCAAGTAAAGAAAATAGAAGAAAACAGCAACATGAAGCAGCCCAGAAGAAATCAAACCAAGACCCCACCATATGGCCGCGGATCCGCGGCCAAACATGGCTTATGGCCGCGGTTCCACGGCCGTGCAACGCACGTGTCGGTGCGTGTCGGTGGAGTCGGTGCATTGATCCGGTTTTCTTAGGGTAGTTTTGTAATTTTAGCTATGAATCAGATGTAAACCCTAGGGTTTCTCCTATCTATAAATAGGAAACCCTAAAGCCTAATTTTAGTGTGCCTCCTTTGGGTGCCTCTTTTGAGATGGCTCTTTTTATTTTTCTAGATTAAATTTTCATTCATTTGTAATCGTCAAGAGGTCATCAATAAAGAAAAGTAAGTTATTTCTTATCTTGAATTTCTTATCTGCAATTTTATTTCTCTGCCGTAGTTTATCATCTGCCGTAGTTATTTTCCGTAAGTTAATTAGGTTTTTAAATGAAAATTATAAAAATGAATCGCATCGTAAATTCCCTAATGAGTGAGTAGTTCCTCACTTGTTAGGGTTAGGTGAGGGAAAGTTTGAAAGAAGGAAATCTCTCTCCCTCCTTCTCTTGCCCCCATATTTTTTAATTAGGACTCTATTTGAATTAACCTCACACCGCTCACTACGGCACCCTATCCCACGAGATAGCGGTGATACCCTAGTTAAGACCGGTTGTGGTTGATTTACATAGAGATTAGGGCTAAGAGTTAAGAAAGTACAGACAAGGACCAAAAGGAAGGAACTAAGTTTCTTCCCAGACGTGCTAATCCCCTTTGTTGACTATTACCCTAACACCTAAAATCCTAACAAGGGCATTAAAAGCAGCGAGAAGAATCCATATTTTGATCTGACCTAACCCTAACCCTAGCAAGAATTTTTATCATCTTAGATCGTAAAACGAAACACCATTTTTTGGACTTAACTCGATAGAACACATAGAATAGGAATCTATCTCCCTGTGGACCGACCCGTACTCAACCGGCTAGCTACCAAGTGACACCGTCTTGATTGCGGTAAATTCTTTGATTTCAAAATCTATCTTTCAAAACGCATACGCAAAACCTCTCTCAATCATATGTCCATAAAGAACTGACCTGCATGGGCCGCCATAAAAATCTGTCACGCCCCGCTTCCCGGTGTACGGGCAAGGAGACACGGCAGGCCCACTATGTATTTACTCAGAAGTAAATACGCTAAGCGTAAATAAGTAATATAATAAATGTACACAAGAAATGACAAAAGATATAAATAAACAGCAACTTTTTATTGATTAAACATTCTTTACAATACAATGCTGGAAGGTAAATACAATACTGGAAAATGATGCATAAACAATGGCATATGAACTAAAACGCTTTTAGCATGATGCTCTTGCAAGTTTAGAGTGGTTTTTAATTTATCTAAACACTTTTAGCATGATGCTCTTGCAAGTTTAGAGTGGTTTTTAATTTATCTAAACAGGATGGCTCCCACTGTTTCTTGAATCTTTCCTCAAACCATAAAAGAAGAATTAGCCAGGACTATTCTCACTGTACAATTCTTGCTTAACCATTCAGCCATGTCAGTGTCGATATTTCGAGGGAGGTTTTCCAATGCTTTCGCGAAGTTCCTTAATTAAAGAACCTCTTTTCTCTGGAGGCGTAACCCCGCTGACACCTTTCTAGGCACCTACTTGGTTTATAGCATTGATCGTTAAGTGACGAATCTCCTGATAAGTAGTATATACTCACAGTAGGATCGGGATCCAAAATATCATCGTATGATAATGTTGAAGGAATCCTACCAACATTCATCAAACTTCAAAATGGTATGCAATACTAGCAAATTTCAGTTTCTTTAGAAATTCCCGATGTGGATTTTTGCCCCATGCTCTTATGACCTTGACTTTGGCCAAACAAATCATAAGTCACATGTCAAGTTCTACCCGTCATTTTCCAGGTTAATTTGAACCCATCCGTACATACCCTTGACTTTGGCCAAACAAGGCAGTACGACTGTCCCAAACCAACGCATCTATCTATGCTACATATGAATATCCAACAGCTACCAAACACTGTGCCTTGACTTTGGCCAAACAAACACAGCTTAAATACTAATGACTATCCATATGAAATGACGGAGGGCTACGACTGGTTTTGGCAAAACCGTGAACGTAGTGAACTTGATATAATCGAAGAAACCTGATACTTTTTAAAAGGAGTGGTTAAACCTCCGCAATTAAAAATTCTGATCTTTAAAATAACCGAGTGGTTTCTTTTAAATCTATTCCAACGACTTAACTTTGGTTTATTTTCTTTGCATTATAATAATGCGTCCCATCATTTATCCTATCATTGTAGAAAACAACGAAAAAACCACGTCCTCTTATGCCATCCGCATTCGCCACTGGGTCCCGTCATCACCCGTTAGGTTACTTAACTAACGACAGAGCGGGGGCTGGGCTAGCGCGGGTGTAAAACATAAGTGACGTCTAATAGCTATCATATATAAATATTGTACATTCGTCAGACGCAATAATAAGCATTCCAGATCACAGATGAACTTTATTGGATATACTAGCAATCCGCATTTGCTTTAAGCCTGCAATAAAAGACGGATTACACAGTTGTGATGAATAGCCATTACCCCACCCTAGACCCCTACGGGTACGGCAAACTACCCGCCAAGTACCCGAAATGAAGCGGTCTCCCTCAACAAAGTGAGTAGGCCTCTAAACACTTCAAAGTACCCGGTAGTTTGTGCACCCCACCTTGGGTCTATCCTAGGAGTAAAAACAGTAAAAAGAAATAATACAACGGTGGCTACAACCGCAACCTGGAGGTGCCCCGCAAAAGAATATTACATCATATTACATTTACATCGAATGAATGAATATTAAACCCATCTCAAACCCCGGCTAATCATCACAACATTCCAATCAAGTCCATATACACAAACAGTAAACATTACAGAAATATGCAACCCCCTGCCAACCGACATACTAGCAGTTAGGGGAGGTTTACGAACACATTAAACATTACAGATAAAAACCCAATTAGCAAATAACTTAAAACATCGATCGACTTCCTTTTTCCGTGTCTACCCCAAAAGCAAAGCAGCACTGAAGTAACCTGGGTAGAAACAGAACATTCTGGAAAACAGAAAACCATAAAATATGAATTACAGAGGAAATCCGAGTCAAGTCGGAATTGACTCGGCGGCGGATCCGCGGCCAAAAGCACCATCTTGCCGCGGATCCGCGACCATCTTGCCGAGTTAGGGTCTCGTATTTTCTCAGAATTCTTATATTTCCCTGCTGTGAATTTTAAGGCATATCAAATAATTTTTTAGACATGTTTAAAATTAACAGAACTGTTAGGGTAAGGTTTTTCGTTTTTCGCATTTTTCCGTCGATCGAACTTCTAATTAGTTGCTAACAAGCTAGTAATGGTTTAGTTGGCTCTGATACCACTGTAAGTCCAAGTCACGCACCCCACGAACTTGCGGGGAGGCGGAATATATGAAAAACGATTATCAAAGCTTCGTAACACGGACTTGAGCGCATGAATCGTATCTAAACCGTTACTAGCATACTACGAGAGATTTAACTACTCGGATTCGAAGTTATACCTCACGTTACTTGTCCTTCGGGTCTTCATCGCTGTCCTCCACTCCTCGTAGGCTCCTTGGAACATCGGCACCTCAACGGCCTCCTCGAATCAAAGACGATCCACCCGAGAGCTCCTACGCCAAGCTTGATCTCTAACTTGAGATAACTAGGTTGCTCAAAGTGCTAATCTAAGCTACCTAGGGGATATAGAGTGAGGTTATGGATGTATTAGTCTATCTAATCCTTGATCTCATCACATGAGATGGGAGGATTAGGGTTTCAAGAGAGAGCTTGAGGAAAGAGAAGGTGAGCATAAGAATGAATGAAAAAGCTTCTCACTTCTAATATATTATGAAGCATAAGAAAATCAAAAAGAATAAATCAAAATGCATTATCATCATGCTTCATTAAATATATGCAATGAATCATCAAGTGAGTCATTAAGCAATAAATGCTTCATTAACTCACTTGAATGATTCATCTAAGTGAGTCACAAATTCATTAAATGCTAATGCCACCTTACCCTCCATGTCATCATCCATCTAGAAGCTTCCCGACAAATTACGAGAACGCCCCTCCTATCCATGAAAACACGGAAAAACTTTAGACTGTACAAATCCAATAACCCGTTACTAGAATCTGGCTTGAACCAAAGCCGGCTAGTAAAAACTGTCCAAACGTCGCACGTGCGTTTAAACACGTATGCGTCCGAACCCTTGTCGTAAAACCATACGACCTCTATATCGTTTCGCCTGGAGCAGGGAAACTCTCTGTGTGGGACTCTAAAGACTCGACACTACGCTGGCAGTAGGTTTAACCACAGAACGCAAGCGGCACTAGCTGTACGTAACGGTCCCCAGGTAGATGTCGATAAGAAGGCCGATGAGGAAACCCATTCGAACTCCTACTGAGCCTGATGTGACAATCTCCGTACAGTCCGGTCTGTTCGTCTAAGACTATCGCATATCGAGCCTAGGGGGCGGCAAGCGTCAGTCCCCTAATAGCGGTATAAGTCGTGTCGGAGCGTAGCCCATTACACCCTGAGAAATTACTGGTACCTACCAGTAAATCTCGCTTGCTCTGGCCAGGGACTTTGCGTAATGGCTCTCTGACACAGCGCGATATCAACTCCCAATACCGGGAGAGACGAATCCTGTCTAACCGCCACTGCCTCCAAGTGCTCGGGACTGCACCCAACTGCTACCTGTTTGCATGACTCATTTGAGTCGTGGTAGGGTAGTAATCTAGGAACAGTGGGACACACTCGAGACGAAGTAGCAGTGTCAAGTCTGCGGACTATGCTATACTAATGTCACCTTGGAACTGTTAACTGACGACGGGTATAATACCAACCAACAGTTCCCCTGCGAGTCCTGTCCGGTGTACCCGTAACCTAACGAGCACCTGTATACTATCTCCAGTACGACGTATTGATGGTTGTGGGACAGACCATCTCCCCAACTGGGATGAGAAGCGTACACACTACTCTACTCCGGAATATCGATGCCATGTCTTGATAATCCTACGACTAGGGATAAGTATAGGATGTTGCTTATAGACTACCCAGCCCCCACTAGTGTGACTGCCATCACAACGCTGGTAATCAAGCAAAGATCCTAAGGGCTCTACTAATATGTATAAGTGATACGTTACAAGAAACATATGCACATATTAAAGTAGACTCAAACCAAGTAGCATACTACCATATTTAGCAAGACTGTCAATACAACTGTGAATATCCTAAGCTTCCATTAAGTAATATACATGCTAGTATGATACAATAATGGCCCCTAGGGCATATACACTAACAGGAGTTCAACTCCAAAAGAATTTTAAATGTGGAGTTAAACTCCAAAAGAATTTAAAATGGAGTTCAACTCCAAAAGATTTTTATTGCGGAGTTAACCTCCAAAAGAATTTTAAATGGAGTTGAACTCCCAAAAAGATTTAATGTGGAGTTAAACTCCCCAAAAAGAATTTTATTGTGGAGTTAAACTCCAAAAGAATTTTAAATGGAGTTGAACTCCCAAAAAGATTTAATATGGAGTTAAACTCCAAAAGAATTTTAAATAAAGTTGAACTCCCAAAAAGATTTAATGTGGAGTTAAACTCCAAATAAACTCCCTAAAAAGAATTTTACTGTGGAGTTAAACTCCAAAAGAATTTTAAATGTGGAGGTAAACTCCAAAAGAATTTTATTTGTGGAGTTAAGCTCCAAAAGATTTTCTCCTTTCTCTCTTGATAAGAAACCCAAAATGGGTTCTCTTGAAAGCCCAAGATCTAGATCTTGGATGTTAAAAACGAGACCATTTTTCTTCTTTTGATGGAGTCTGGGAGGTGGGTTTATGGTAAAACTTTATTTAGTTTAAAAAAAGAAGAGCTAAGCTCTTGATTTAATTGGAAAATGAAAAGGAAGAGGAAGAACTTGGAAGAGAGAAGATAGAGGCACAAACCCTAGTTTTTGGGGAGAATGAATTGGATATATTTTATTCATCATTATGTTGCCTTATATAGGCTTACACATTTACATATAGCCCCTTGGGCTTTACAAAATGGTATTTTGCCCATCCCATGCCTCATGTGCTCTTTTCTTTTGCATATAAGCCACGGGCTTTACAAAAATTTGGCTTTATGCCCATTTTGCTTACATTCATGCATAAAAAATTACATCAAAATTATTTATTACATGATTTCGTTTCGGCATGGGGCTCGACTTGGGCATGGGCCCACTTGAACTGGGTTTGGGCCCACCTGGTTTGGGATTGACTTTGACTTTGACTTGGTCAACCGGGGTATAATTTTTGACCCCAACAGTTATCTGCACCCTATTGCACTAGATGCTTTTGTGCGGATCTGATGCACTTGATTTAGATTCTTGCGCACATTTGGCACACTTGATGTGATTTTATGCACACCAGATATACTTAATCGAGATTCTTCGTGTATATTAGATGCACCTGGTATTATTGTCGTGCACATCCATTGCACTTGACAGATACTTTCATGCACACCCGTTGCACTTGACAGATATTTTCGTGCACACCCGTTACACTTAGTTTTGCTTCTATGCACATTCGCGGCACTTGTATTTGATTTCGATTTCCGTACGCACCAGACGCGCGTGGTATTTATGTATACACTATTTGAGATTGATTTCCTTCGAGCATCATGTTTACAACATATACTATATTATATAGTAACTGAGCAGGACTAGTCTGAGGACTGTACCTGAGTATTTTTGCATTCATCGATATTTATCGAGGGGATTTTCTAAAAGAGTTATAGTCTCAATATTTTCCTACGTGTTCGTGAGTGACACGAGGTTCTATAAAGAAAACCTTTCTAAATCATTTTCAAAAAAATAAGCGGGACATATATATTAAACAAAACATATATAGATATATAGCTATTTCTTTACAAATGAACGTCCGCCACTTGTGTCGTGATATACGTATCGCACGGCGATTTGAAAAAGATTTTGCGTGCACTTTTATTCAATTGTTTAGACGATTTCACAAGGATGCGTACTATATATATATGTTATAGTCATAATTATATTATATTTTGAAACTTATGTTTTCGTCGTAACTCCCATGATTGCGTGACGCTTGACGGAGTTTCGATTTTGGGCTTTGCACTCGTTTTCATGCGCATGAGTTGCGCTATGATATATCTTACGTATTCGTGATTTCGGAGCCCCGTTGACTTAATTGATTTACTGAAATATTTTAATATTTAGGGGGGTTTAAATTTAAATCCGGGGACAGAATTTATTTAAGGGGGAAAATTGTAATATTTCAGAAATATAAAATATTATTTCTGTAATTTAAATAATAAATTTTATAAATATTATAAAAGTATGGAAATTAGTTTTAATAGAATGGTATAATCATATATATATATAGAGAGAGAGAGAATAATGGAGAAAAGAGGCCATAGGAGGGAATTTCCTCTTATGGCGTCGAAAACACACACTCTCCATCGTGTTTTCCGACGATCGGAATGCATCATCTTCATCGTTATCATCTAAGATGTGGGTACACCAAATTTCATGTGATTCTACAACATTTCACCGTTGATTTAGCAATGTAAAAAATTCTATTGTCGGTAAACCATTAATTTTGAACCCACTAATTCAACTGTGAAAAAGTTGTAGAATCACATGAAATTTGGTGTACCCATATTTTAGATAATAACGATGAAGATGATGCATTCCGATCGTCGGAAAACACGATGGAGGATGTGTTTTTTCGACGCCATAAGAAGAAATTCCCTCCTATGGCATCTTTCTCCATTATTCTCATATATATATATATATAATTTGAAAAAAAATAATTGGAATGTTAATATGAATTATTAATTATGAAGGCGTTTATTTGATTTGGGTATTTTATAAATCATTATACAATTATTTATATACAAGTTTAATGTTAAACTTGATTAATATTTCCTAATTGCGCATTAAACTAAGTTATTTGTTAAAACCACATTTATGTATCATGATATGCAACATATCATATTGTAACACTTGTCCATATTTATAACAACGACTTCATTTTTATTTGCTTTTAATTTGTTTTGTTTTAATTTGAGAAAAGAAAAAGAATAGAATAAATAAAAGTGGAAGGGGACAAGGGAGCATGTTGGGGGGGAAGGGGAGAGAAGGTTCCATACTCTTCCATGTCTTATCTTCACCTCCTCATTCTTTTCATTTTCTTCATCATCTTTCTCTTCTTCATCTCCTCCATATTTCCTCAACTCCTCCACCATCTCACTCCCACCAAACAACATCATCAAAACTCCCCTAAAACCCTATACAAACTTCATAAATAATGTTTCTTGGCTCACTACAAGCACCATTGTGGGATCAAATTAGAACTTTGAGCACTTTGGTCATCTTAGAATTTTCTTGAGTTGCTCTTTGAAGGCAATCCTTTCACTTTTAGTTTCGTGTTTAAGTTTCCTAATCTCCTATTAGAGTTTAGAGTTAAACAAGTGTATGTTTAGTGACCTTGGAAAATTCTAGGATGATATTTAGTGGATGTTTTGAGTTGTGGAGATATAATTGAGGCTTAGTTAGTGACCACAAACCTATTAGTGATAGAATTCTTGACCAAACTTGAGTTTAGAAATCCCAAACATGAACTTGGAATTTTCCGATATCGGGTTTTGTTGAATTGTGATGATTAAATAGAATCTGGAATGACTCGAGAAGCTTGAAAAATAAATTGCATATACAGAGAGATGTGCAGGCTATTTAGAAGCTACCCATGAGACCCGAGTCCCTGACTCCCTCACCTGGCCGCCAAAATAAACCTTTTGGCCGCAAATTGCGGCCTGACCATGGAGTTTACGTTTGGTTCTTGGTCGATGGTTCAATATTTTGATAACTGTGCCAATCCAATGTGCAGAATATCCAAATTCACCTAGGGTAAAATCTGGGAATGTTTTTCTAAGTTGTTGATTTCGTTTTGCGACTTTTGTTAACTTAAGTTTTGGTATTTGAGTTTTGACTCGGTCGTTTGACGTTTATACGTCAACGTCGGGAGTTGTTGGTTATTTTTGCATGTGTGGACCATAAGTTCTAACCTATGTACGTTTCGCTTGCCACGTCGGTTTTCAGATTTGATTTTGTTTACAATATGATATTTCTTGAATTGTAGGTACCTTCGTGTGGATTTCCGGGGCGACGAAGAAGAGGAAGGCGTTCATCGACTTCGGCTAGAGCGAGGATGGTAGGTGAGTAGATGTATATCTACGGGAGAAGTCAGGTGGATGATGTATAACACCCCCGCAACCGTAGTAATAGGGTACTTATATATAGTTATATATATTTCAATATTAGATATGTATACTTAGCTAATAGGGTCCTAGGAGACTATAGGCTGTAATAAGCGTACTCGTAGGAAGGTATACCCTTAGCTTTTATTTCTCTTAGCCTTGAGCCGTTGGTATATATATTGTCGCACACGCACACGCACACTTGGTATGATGTGTGCGTGTGTGGTTGGACACACACACACACACGTGTGAATTTGAGGATAATTTCGATATGGCATCACAAGATGAGGATATGACATGTTAGAATGATTTGAGTCGATATGATCGGACATGATGTCCCGAGGCTATGTTATGTGATATGAGATTGAAATGTCATGATATGATATGATATCTTATATGGACATTGGGCGATATATATTTATAACATGCGATGACATGTGACTAGATGAGATGATAGAATGTACGTGATCATAGATCCGTACCCTTGATTTATGATATCGTACGGCGGATTATACCGTACGAGATATGATATACATAATGATTGACTCGCATTCTTGACTCGAGGATGCCGTACGACGGATTATACCGTATGTGATATGATATACATGATGATTGACCCGCACTCTTGACTCGAGAATGCCGTACGACGGATTATACATGTTCCCACCAAAATTTTGGCTCAAAACTTGCTCCATTATAAAATAATAACAAAAAAATAAAAATAAAAATAAAGGGAAAGCCCCACATGCAAAGAATGTAGGGACTTGTTTCCCCCCAATAAGAGAGCGAGGCTCTGTTCAAAATTTGAACTGAGGCCGCGCCTCACGTGCAAAGCACGAGAGCGTCAGGAGCGCCAGCGCCAAGAGTAAAACACTCTGAGGTAGTGTCTCACATGCAAAGCACGAGAGCGCCAGCGCCAACAGCGCCAGCGCCAAGAGTTAAAAAACTCTGAGGTAGCGCCTCACGTGCAGAGCACGAGAGCGCCAGCGCCAGAACTAAAAGTTCTCTACTCTTGGATCAAAGATCCAACAAAGATGATAAATCATCAATTTACAGAATTAAATTCTGTTAAGAAAATATTTCCCCAATCTTTCTAAACCAGAAAGATTGTGCTCTGTAAATCAGAGCACTGTTGGATCAAAGATCCAATGGTGATTAAAAATCACCAAGATACAGAATTAAATTCTGATTGAGGAAATACTACTCAAATCTTTCTAAATAAGAAATATTGTACTCTGTAAATCAGAGCACCGTTGGATCAATGATCCAGTGGTGATTAAAAATCACCTAGATACAGAATAAGCTCTATATGGGAAAATATTTTCCCAATCTTATTAAAAACAAGAAAAATGTCTTCAGTAAAACAGAAGTTCTTGGATCAAACATCCGACGGTGGATAAATTCCCCAAATCAATTAAGAGATCTCTCAATGAGAGATTTCCTCAACTAAGTCAACAAACCAGCCTTCACTATATAAAAGCCCCAAGACTTCAAGTCTTACAGAAAAAAAAAACCTCCCCATAAGTTTCAAATCAAAAGAAGAAACACAGAGGAACCTCCCCATAAGTTTCAAATTGAAAGAAGAAGTACAGAGGAACCCTCCATAAACATCAAACTTCAAAGACGAGAGCAATTTCTTCTCAAGGTAAATAAAAAAGAGAGATCACGGCATCTCCTCCATTTTAAGAGTTTAACTCTCATATTAGAAGAACTTAGTTCTTTTTCCAGATCTCAGATCTATAAGACAAAGTCTTTTATAAGTGAGAATATAATTCTCTGAGAATTGAATTGAACAGAACAGAAAACCCAGTGCCTGAGAGTTTAACTCTCACATCAGAAGAACTTAGTTCTTTTTCCAGATCTCAGATCTATAAGACAAAGTCTTTCACAAGTGAGAATATAATTCTCTGAGAATTGAATTAAGCAAGACAGAAAATCCAGTGCTTAGCACTTAAAGTCTGGCGTTCAGCGCCGAGCGTTCCACGTGCTCCTCATATGAGCGCTATTTTATAAGAAGTGCTTAGCACTTAAAGTCTGGCGCTCAGCGCCGAGCGCTCCACGTGCTCCTTATGAGAGCGCTATTTTATAAGAAGCGCTTAGCACTTAAAGTCTGGCGCTCAGCGCCGAGCGTTCCACGTGTTCCTCACGTGGGCGCTATTTTATAAGAAGCGCTTAGCACTCCAAGTCTGGCGCTCCACGTGCTTCTCACGTGGGCGCTATTTTATAAAAGTGCTTAGCACTCAGTGGCTGGCGCTAAGCGCCAAGCGCTCCACGTGCTCCTCACATGGGCGCTGATAAAATAAAGAGCGCTCTGTAAGAAGAGCCTAGCGCCATAAAGAGCGTTCAACACTCATAACAAAAAAAACACAAAACAAAAAGAAAGTGGGAAAAGCAAAGCACAGTGTGAGTGTCAGTACTCACATAAATGTTTAGCATTAGGTGCACAGAGAAAGGACTGTGTCCTAATAAGTGTCTAACACTTTATTGAAATAGGAAATGACAGAGACTCTGTGGGCTGAGCCCAAGTTAGCCAAATCCCTAATCAACCGAGCCCATATGCTCTTTATTTTTCCAAACCGGTCTTAGTCCCAAACAAGACCACCGATCTTTTGACAAATATCCATTGGTTCGAGGGTACATCTCTTTATACCTCTGATATATGTCGTTGTAATTCTTTAACGTCGTCAGAGAGATGGAGGGTCCCAATAACCAATAATTTTTGGTGCATCCCTAAACTGTTAAACCAAAACCCTACAGACTATGATATCTTTAAACAACAGACTATGATGTCTTTAAACACAGACTATGATGTCTTTAAACCCCACAGACTATGATGTCTTTAAACACAGACTATGATGTCTTTAAACCCCACAGACTATGATGTCTTTAAACAACAGACTATGATGTCTTTAAACACAGACTATGAAGTCTTTAAACAACAGACTATGATATCTTTAAACACAGACTATGATGTTTTTAAACATAGACTATGATGTCCTTAAACCCAATGGACTATAATGTCCCTAAACTAAAACGATTGAGCCCAAATTCTCTTTCGTTGGATCTAAACGATCCTAAAATCCTGTTGAGTAGATCTTAGTCTAAAATTAGACTAACGTATCCTTAACAAACATTTAAGATGATCTTAATCTCAAACGAGGTTAACGAACCTTAAATCAACCAAACCCAAATCTAAAAAAATACGGATTTGGACTAATCCCCGTCTACGGGCGACAACATAAATTAGTCTCCGTATACAATCCACGGGCAACCTAAAACAAAACAAACACACACGACACGAAGTGAACATCTGGAGTAGGAGAAAATGGTTATCGCTATGCGGTAACGTAATTAACTGCAGGGGCTTGCGTCTGCAGGGAAGAGCGTCCCCACAATCAAAAACCCTTCGTAAACGAAGGGGAATCTGACGAAGTCTGCTATATCGGCCGTATCTGTCTAAACCTCCGATACATGGTGTCATAAATCAACTTGGTATCTTCGAAGAGATAGACAGATAAAACCCAAATAGCATCTGCCCCCAAAGTTCAGGCCAGACATCCCAACGTCCCGGTCGCGTCTTTCGGCGGTAAACAATACCGTATGTGATATGATATACCCGATGATTGATCCGTACTCTTGACTCGAGGATACCGTACCATGGATTATATCGTACGTGATACTATGAGGCTGGATCACCGACTGATAGATGTATCGATTGTCTCCTAATCACTTATGTAGACATTATGATATAATTAGAGCCATACCTATTTTCAAAACTAACGAATCGTTATGCATTTTTAAAAAGACAACTCCAAGGGACGATATGGATTTTCAAATGGTATCTTTTTCTCAAAACACCGTAGCCCCTATTTTTCTGAAAACAACGATTCGTACTATTTTAAAAGCTATAACTGTATGGTTTATATGTAGCTATGTATTTTATACTGTTGAGTTTACTTTTTCAACTATGCTCGTATTATTTTCTTTTTGTGTTTTACATACATGTTCTTTTCCTCATCTTATATGACCTCGTCTGTTAGGACACATGCACCATTCCCGATGATATGCATGTTGCATGTACACATATTCGCCGGCTCACACACTCATCATTGGTAATTTCTATGCCACGTACACATTAGAAATAGCTACTTCATCGTATAATCTAACGACTTGTAGCTTTTTAGCATTTCTTAGTACTCTTTACCGTACATACTAGTTTAGATATTGCATTTCTACCTAGTTAGATGCCACGTTCATATATATACATACTGGTTATGCACTATAGATTGGTTCTGTGCCAGTACTCATTGTTTGGCTCATGTTTATGAGATTTCGGTTTTTATGAGATTTCTAGATTTGAGAAACTGCAGATACATTTTGAAAACTTATGATTGTTTTTTTATAAAAAAAATGCAGTTTCTTTTGACATGATGTGTGATGTCCGCCATGAGTTTTCTCGGTTCTGAGCTATGTGTATACCCGATTTAAGGAGAGAGGAGGCACCGTCTGTGGGTACATGGACCCGGTACGGTACCCGATTCTCTTCCCATGGTTGAAAAATATGTAACTTGAACATCAAAAGTTTTAGTCAAGATAATTCGACACCACCGATCATTTACTCTCTTAAAAGGCCATTTTTCTAGTCTGGAAGATCCATTGAAAACCTAACACAATCTAAAACAAAACCCTTTTCGATCTCACCATAAGTTGGTGATATACACAAGTTGACGTGATTTTACAATCTAAAAATATGTTAAAATACTGCTGCTGATTTTCATAATTTTACTAATTTTTACAATTGTTCTAAGGCAACCAACAAATAGAAACAATCGGATATTTCCGCTCCAAAAAATGAGGGTCTGATACCAATCCCGATCCCAAGGTTCTCGCTTATGCACTTGAAGTAGCGAGGGGATCAGCATCTCCGACAGCTAAGTGAATGATTTATAAGAGGAGACTCATTCAACAACCTAAGATAACTGAGTCAGGATTGCGATAATTTCAAAAGTCTTGACTAATCAACAGAGAAGAAAGACTACGAGACATCCAAGTCTTTGGATGACCGAGAGCATGTCAAAATGACCCTTCATTAATCATCAAGTGTATATATAAATAACAAGTTTGTCGACTAAGTTGGTCCACACATCAAGAAGAAGAATCTAATAAGTTCCCTGGCTATCCTATTATGGTTGTTTTGCAATATGAAATCTTCTGTGTTCTGTTGGAGAATCAAATTTGAGAATTCAAAAACATTTATATTCTGCAGCAATTCCGATCAACACTAAGTGGACGGGATTTAATTGCATAAATGAATAGCCTAAGGCAATCTAATCACGTTTATACTACAAATTTGCCCAATTAGACATAAACTCTAATTAATTCTAAAATTATGGAGATATCCAAATTATTAAAATAGTTTACGGTGTTTACCTCACTATATCGTGTCTTCGGTGAAGAAAGAACTGCTGGCAAGCCATCACATTGGTGCATTTCATCGAACATCTGCAATGTGTCCAGACATCAGCAACAAGTGCATCCAAACATAAAGAAGACCATGTTTTGGTCAATGATTAGAGATAAAGAACACAGATATACACGCACCATTTCATTGTTCACAGGACATCAAATCTGTGATTTCGTCACTGTAGCTGTAAAAGGAAGAAAGACGTAAGAAGAGGGAAAATTTTAAGTGTGATGCCTATTAGTTTCGGCCATGGCATGAATAAGAGATCCTTATAATAAAAGAAATAAAAAGCTAATCCTAATATGAAACTTTACTTGGTTGATAACCGAAAGACCACTTTCGTATTTTCATTCTCATGAGCAGCAGGCTCTGATACCAAGTCAATCCTAAATTGAACTTTTACAGGGTTAATAATTGATAGGCTAAATTGCAGGAAACCCTTCCAATCTATCCGATTAGCATGGAACCCACCTCCATTAAAAATTTATACCTCTCATGCAAATTGAGAATCCAATCCTCAGACAAAGATATTACTGAATGCCAGATGGATCGGCAACATGAGCTCTGAAGGCTTATAGCGATTACAGATCGGTGAAAATTATTGTGTGGTATACAAGTGGCTAGCTGGGGATAAGTGGAGGCAAACACAAACTGAATGGTGAAGAAAACAAGGAACGGAAAATCCATTGATTGAAGTATGAGATCACTAGAGAGGGAAAGAGAGAAGAGGGAGAGCCTACTGCATGAAGTTTGAGTTTTATTTTATAACCCAACGTGCGGTACATGTCTACGGTTGTAACATTAATTGACCGATAGCTAATTGAAGAGAAGAACTCAAGTCAAATGACAGGCAAAGAATTTAGGAGGAAAAAATATCAAGGGTCTCGTTCTGATTCTAACCATAAGACACTTCCTCGGTAATGATGATTATAGAGCCAACTAGCCTCAAAGGATTAATCCAGTTTACCTCACTGTGTTGTGTCATTGGCGAAGAAGGAATTGATGGCAAACTATCGTATTGGCACATTTCATCGAACATCTGCAATGCATGGAAGAATCAACAACAAATGTTATGAGATTATATTATAATCCATAAAGATCATGTTTTGATCAATGATGAGAGATGATGCCAAATTCATCGTTTCCGATACTTTCTATTCTGCGATTTTCATGATAGTAGTTGCAAATGGAAGAATGGTAATTTTGACCCATGGTATGCATTAGAGATCCCTTTAAGACACAAATCAAGCAAATTATTTTTTGGTCTTTTTTGAAATATCGAATTTTCCAGTCATATGAACAATGGGCTCCTTTCTTATTACGCCAGATCCTAAAATATTACTGCGCCAGAAACAATTTTGAAACTAGAAGGCTAAATTGCGTGAAAGCCCTCACTTTGTCTCGCACATCACAATGGGCTCCTTTGTTTCTTTTTTGGGAAATTTGGTTATTTCTTTGTACAACCCCCAAACCTTTCATGCTCCTAATACGAACCCCCCAAACTACAAGTTTTCAGATAAGGCCCTCAAATCTTTTCTCTCATCTCCTCTAACATTTAAATAACGGTTGATTAACCTGTTAAATACGTTAGTCTACCCTTCCCCTCTTCATATATTTGGTCCTCTTTTAGAAGAACAATCATTTATTATCTATGGAGACGACTCAAGAAAAGGATCATGAGGCCCATGATTGTTACTTTGCGGACTTTTAATAAGTATGTGGTTGCATGAGAATGGTTTTGGAATTTGAAAAGAAGAGAAGAATGATGTTAATTGAGGATGGGAAAAAAAGACGAATAAGATTGGGATAACTTCGTCTTCTTTTTTCCTGGTATCTACATTACATCCCTTGGAGTTATATTGTGTACGTAATTATTTTCTTATATACCCATAATATCCTTCCCTCGCACACCAGTTCAGCTTAAAAGAAAAAAGAACCACAAAAAACAGCATGTCAATAAATAAATAAGTAAACAACCCAAAACCAAATAGATCCATAGATAAGATATTTTTGGAAAAAGTTATCAATGATCATGGATGGATCAAAAGAATTTGAGGGCCCGGAGAGATGTGATGATGGAGATGGCGGATGAGACCAACATCGGCACTTAGATATGATGTCATTGATCTAGAAATTTTAGCTTTTTTCTTTTAGAGTTAAGGTGGTGGATTGAATTTATTCTGAAAATTATAGGATTTTTTTTCTTAAATGCAAGAAAGGAGACATAAAAAAATGATGGGTTAAGAGAATTTTGGAGGCTAGATGAAATTTCGGCTTTAGATCCAATCTTTTTTGTTGTTTACATTTTGGTTTTCTTTGTGAGTTTTTATATTTGTCATTCTTATGTGGGTGTATGAAACCCAACACCTGAATCATTTGATGCAAATTATTTGCTACCGGTTGCATATATATGGATGAATTTAACCAATACTGCGTTAACCTAGCAAAATATTGTTAAATGTAGCAAATTAATTATGCCAGGACATACACTGATGTATAAAGATAAATAGACCGTATGCAAGAGAATACAAACAACAGGGAACTTTTTTTTAACTGGCTCATATGAGCCTGACCCATGTACACAATACATCCATGCACGCGACACGCGCATCCGGGGGACCCACAAATTTGCCTCCCGCTTCCTCTCATGGGGATCAAACTCTGCACGCTCCTAGAAGGAAATGTTCATACTAACTGAGCTATTGCTAATCGGTATGGAGGAGTTAAACAAAGGAATCGGCTCTTTGGCTAGTTCCTTGGACCCAAAGATCCAAGTCTTTATAGCCTTTGAGTCCTAAGCCCTTGAACACATTTATTCATTTTCTGACCCTTTTTTTGGGTAAATTGTCAAAAAAAAAAAACAGCATTTATTTCTATTGTCAAAAACCTCGGTCTCGAAAAGTTTGTCAAAAACCAACTAAAAAAGTTTTTAGTTGTCAAGAAACCCCTTACCAGTGATATCTAGTGGTGACTTGCTATTTCAACTTTCCTGCAATATCTAAACAATTGCCAGCGATATATCTAAATAGTTGCATGTGATATCTAAATCATTTTCTGCGATAACTAAATAGTTTGTATCAATTAGTTAGTGTAATACCCTAATTCATTTATACCAGTTCTAATTCAAGTATTTCTTTATTTATGGTATTTTCCTGATTTACTGTGTTTTTTGTGTGAATAGTGTTTTGACATCTGTATTTGCATCTGACCCGACCCACATACTTGAAACCTGTCTTGATTTATATTTATGATTTATCCTGACTTGTTGCGTGGACTCGTGCACTTCCATATTTACATACTGCATATTGGCATTTATCTGGCATCTGCATTTTTAAATATAACATTTAAACTCACATAAAATATTTTAAAAATACATTGCATGGCCTGCATGATACTCCTGACCATGTGGTAGCATCCGCTCATCTTGTTTTCGTCCCGTTCAGTGAAACAGACTTGTTTGGATGGCTACGTGCACGTACGTGCATCCGTTCTTGGGGTATGCATATTCGTTACCCGGATATCCAATTTTGGTTTTGGTTGACACGTATATTTTCCGTATTTTAAAACTGGATTTTTAGATCCGACCTGAGTACATTTTGGAGTAAATTTGTATTTGCCAAAATATCAAATTTTATTAATATTATATTTTAAATATTTTAACAATTTAAAATTTAATTAAATAAAATATATTTTTAAAATTTAAAATCCTAGCTAAAAACAAAACTATCTCTCATCTCGCTCTCTCTCCTCTCGCTGGTTCTCTCTCTCTCTTTTTGTTTCTCTCTCTCTCTCTCTTTCTTTCTCTTTCTGTCTTTCTCTCCCCCCCTCTTTCTCACTCCTCTCGCATACACTGTTCCCCGAGGGATCCCCTCACATTCCTTCTTCTACTATCGTTACCTCTCTTCTTCCTCACTCATAAATTTTCTTTCCTTTCCGTCTTTGCCTCCACGTCCTGCCCTCGCTCGCGCGTCGCCGCCGACCTCTCGCATCCACCCTCATCCATCTCCTCACCTCCATCTCTTCACCCTCACCTCTCTCCAATCCCCGATCTCCCCCTGCACACCAAGATCGTTGCAACCAATCCCTCCCTTCCGACCACAATCCCTACAACCTTCAATCCCAGCCCTCATCTCATCATCGCCGATCACGTCGTCGGTCTCACCCCATCACAACCATCCCCATCTTCACTACCTCGTTCCTTCTCTTCTAACCCGGCAACCCGACGACCAAACCCGACCACAACCTAGAAGCCCACAGCCGCCGCCGTTGTCTCCCTCGCCTGCGCCGGTACCCTCACCGTCGACCACCCTCGTCGGCCGTCCCTGTCAACTCCCCTGACCCCAGAGCACCAACCCAGAAGCAACCTCTCTCTCTCTCTCTTTTCTTCTTCTCTTCTCTTTCTCTTCTTCTTTCTCTCTTGGCTTCTCGGTTTCCGACAGTCGCCGGAGCCGTGCTCGTCGCCGACGATCCGGGCGACCTAGAAGACGTTCTCGTGCAGCGTGGTCACTTCTTGCATTGGCTGGTTCCATTCTGGGCACGCGCGTGTGTATCACAACTTTTACCGACATCCGACGTACCGTACGTATCCGTATTATGATCCATCGAGGCAAGTTTATCTTACTACATGCTTGATATATACTACATCCATATTAATAATAATATTTCATGTTTGGTCTATTGTACATCCCATGTTATCATTTTACTGTTTTACGACGTCCGTTTGCATCCGTACAATTATTTCATATTTAGTTGCATGCAAATTTATCTTGCTACATGTTATACTACAATATATTGCGCCCATTTGAATTATAACATTACATATTGTTTAGGTTATACATGCCACATTACCATTTTTCATTTTACTATTATATGACGTCCGTGGGCATCCATATCATTATTTACATATCTAGTCGCATGCTAATTCATCTTGATACATGCTAGGTATATTATTATACATCTATATGAATAAAAATATCACATGTTGAATGTATTGTATATCCATATTAAAGTTTACCGTTTTCGGATACTCGTTTGCATCCATATCATTTAATATACATGTAGCTGCATCTACAGATCACATTAATTCATATTATTATTGTAGAAACACCCCATGCTTAATAATGCATCCCATGTAGTCTTGGAACTGTAAATGTAACCCTAATCGATGTTTGTGCATCCATACTATTAATTATATATCAATTTGCATGCCATGTCACATTGTTTCATATTATTAGTACTACATGCTTGATAATGTGCATCCTACATAGTCATGATATAAC
Source organism: Agapanthus africanus (assembly GCA_030015575.1). Lineage (NCBI taxonomy): Eukaryota > Viridiplantae > Streptophyta > Magnoliopsida > Asparagales > Amaryllidaceae > Agapanthus > Agapanthus africanus. The sequence continues at coordinate 686,888,556 of CM057343.1, forward strand.
CCCTGATAAATATTTGTGCATCCATGCTTTTATCGTGCACCCGTACCTGCTACAGTTTTATTATGAGCATCCGCTTGATACCTGTGCACTGCCTGACATGAATTGACGTACCACTGCTTGACTTGATACCTGATCTTGTTACTAATGCCAACAATCTTGACATGTCCCGATGGACATATCCTGTTGTCTATTTAGACAAACTTGTACATGCTTGATCCTGTGTTGGCATTAGCTCCAGATTATCAATACCTGACTTGAACACATAACCTTGGGGGTATGGGGAAATCAAAAGTGTAAACTAAAGTGTAACTTAAAAGGGTATTACTTGATACGTGGTCCCGGGGGGTAACGGGACAGAGCCATTCGTGACTCTTATATATTCTTGATCCGTGGTCCCGGGGGGTAACGGGACAGAACCACTCTTGGTTCACATATTCCTGATCCGTGGTCCCGGAGGGTAACGGGACATATCCTTTGAGTTACATGGAGGATTACATTAATTGATTTCAAACAAACTTTAGAATAGATAATCCAGTAGCACAGTTTAGATTAATCACTGCACGTCACATATATTGATACACTTCACTGGTCTATATCCGTGTTTAATTATTACATTCATGTTACTGTTTATGATTCATGCCTGCATATCTTGTGTATCCTGTTCATTTATTATTGGTTGATATCATGACGCGCTGACGACTGGGTTTTGCATGGCCCAGATCCTCTATCTCTGTCGCGGGCAGTTCAAGAGTATTTTGACCAACAATCCGAGAAGTGAGGATCATGTTAGTTGCTAGTTAGTTTAGTTTTATTTTCGTACTTGCATTCCTGATGTGAGCCCATATTTTGGGGCGTACTTTCCAGATTGTTATTGTTACTTGAATTTATTGTTTTCGCATATTATTTCTTCACTCGTTATTTCTGGCTCATGGACATGTACTAGGTAGTTTCATTTATTTTCCTGTTCTTTATATCTATAGACAGCCGTAATGTGACTGTGGAGGGATGTTTCCTAGCCACAGGTAGCATGGTTGGCTCTGTCACGTGCCGATCTTAGTGCACTCTGGAAAGCGAGGCGTGACAGGATTTGTTTGGTATCAGAGACATGGGATTTAGGTTTTGTTCCCCGCCGAAAGACACGACCGGGACGTTGGGACATCAGGCCTGAAATTCGAGGGCAGATGCTAATTGGTGATATCCGTCCACCTCTCAGAAGATACCAAGTTAATTTATGGCACCGTGTATCGAAGGTTTAGACGGATGCGGCCGATATAGCAGACTTCGTCAGATTCCCCATCGTTTGAGGGGTTTTTGATTGTGGGGACGCTCTTCCCTGCAGGCGCAAGCTCCTGCAGTTAATTACGCTACCGCATCACGATAACAACTTTCTCCTTCTCCAGATGGTCATTTCGTGTCGTGGGTGTTTGTTTTGTTTTTGGTTTCCCATGGATTGTATACGGAGACTAATTTTTGTTGTCGCCCGTAGGGCGTGGATTAGTCCAAAGCCGTATTTTTTTAGATTTGGGTTTTGGTTTTGGTTTAAAGATACGTTAGTCTCATTTGAGACTAAGATCAACTTAAACGTTTGTTAAGAATACGTTAGTCTAATTTTAGACTAAGATTAACTTAACAGGATCATTTGGATCCAACAAAAGAGAATTTGGACTCTATAGTTTAGTTTAAAGACATTACGGTCGATTACCAGTTTAAGGACATGGTGGTCCATTGCCAGTTTAAGGACATAGTGGTCCAAGGTTAAGGACATCATAGTCCGTGAGTTTAAGGACCCTACAGTCCAAGGTTAAGGACATCATAGTCTATGGGCTTAAGGACCCCACAGTCCAGGTTAAGGACATCGTAGTCTATGAGTTTAAGGACCCCACAGTCCAGTTTAAAGACGTCATAGTCTATAAAGTTTAAAAATATGATAGTCCATGAGTTTAAGGACCCCATAGTCCGTGAAATGTGTGGTTGTCGGGATCCGTCACCTCTCTGAAGACGTTGAAGGATTACAACGACAAATATCAGAAGAGTAAAGAGATGTACCCTTGAACCGGTGTGAATTGGTCGGAAGATCTGTAGTCCAATTTGGGACTAAAATCTGTTAAATATTCGTGAACAGATGGGCTCAATTAAATATAGGTTGAAGACTTATGGCCAATATTGGGTTAAGTCTAATAAATGTTCAACATTTTTATTCTGGCTATTGAGCCTTTATTTGGTCTTGACCCTTTTGACAATATTTTTGTCTTGTATTGAATGCAGAGCATTCATTAGAGCTCTGGCTTATTAAAAAACAATTTATGTTCTGTTGGCGCGACATGTGGCGCACTAAGCGCTTTGCGCCAGTCAAAGAGCGCAGTGCGCTTCTGCCAAGTAGCACACATGTGAAGGATACGTGTCACTCTTGGCGCTGAGCGCCAGATGATGGGCACATTGCGTCAGTTTATGAGCGCTAAGCGCTAGTCCATGAGCGCATTGCGCTATCAATTTAGTAGCGCACAAGTGAGTGACACGTGGCGCGCTCGGCGCTGAGCGCCAGCCCATGAGCACAATGCGCTATTTCAGAGGCGCAAAGCGCAAGTTGCATACGTGGTTGACACGTGGCGCATTTTGGCGCTGAGCGCCGGTTCAGAGAGCGCAGAAGCGTTGCTCAAGAGCGTAAGGTGCAGTTCAGTAGCGCAAAGCGCATTTGATCAATTTTATGATCTGAGAACAAATTTATGTTCTTTTTAGAAGGGACTTTGTCTCAAGATTCAAGAACAATAGTTCTTACTTTTGAAAGGCTTTGCCTTTATAGATTAATGATCTGTGTGAAGAATATGTTCTTCTTTTATTATGTGATGAGATCTTTTGATCCTTTTTTTATGAAAGACTTTGGCCTTTGTAGATCTATGATCTTTTAAGAATATAATTCTTCTTTTTTTAATTATGAGATGATTCCATTTTTTTGTTCATCATTCATCATCTTTACTTTGAAGAAATATCTTCTTTCAAGAGCTTGCTCTCTTTCTTTTTGAGTTTTCTCAAAGTTTATGGGGGGTTCTCCCTATCAGACTTGAAGTCTTGGGGCCTTTATATAGGGCAAGTTGATTTGTTGAATCAGTTAATGAGATTTTTCTCTGATTGATTTGGAGATGTTTCCTACCGTTGGATCTTTGGTCCTAGGGCTTCTGTTTTACAGAAGGCAATTTTCTTGTTTTTAACAAGATTGAGAAAATCTTTCCATAACAGAATTTTAATTTTGATTAATTAATGATTTATTATTATTAGATCTTTTGATCTAAGGGTGGGGAATTTTTTAATTCCAGCGCTGGCGCACCCGTGCTTGCACGTGGTGCGCTGCTCAGAGCGCAGCGCACCTATGTTTGACACGTGGTGCGCTGCTCAGAGCGCAGCACTGCCTGTGCTAGCGCACCCGTGTTTGACACGTGGCGCGCAGTGCGCCCAGCGCTAGCGCACACATGGTGCATGCCTAGGGCGCAGTGCACCTGGCGCTAGCACATCCGTGTTTGACATGTGGCGTGCAGCGCGCCTAGCGCTGAATCTGAAGCGTTGTTTCAATTTTTGAATTTTGAATTTCAAAACAGAGTTTTGCTCTGATTGGAGGAAACAAATGCCCCCACCCCACAGTTGCGCTCACGTGGCCCACACGTGAGTGCAGCGGTGACAGTATCTGCGCCCTTGGATCAACTCGGAAGTTGAAGAGGTGTTTTAATGCCTATAAATAGGACCTTTGGTCCCTTAGATGATTTTCATCTTCTTCTTTGAGAACTTTTATTCAGAACATTGCTTTTCAGTTTAAGAACTTTTCAAGACTAAAAACTTTGTCAAAACTTAGGTAAAATTTAAAACTTTTAATAAACTAGGGTTTTACCAATTAACAGAGCCTTGCTCTTCATAGATCTTAGATCTAAAGAAAACCCTTTTAGGATTTCATTAACAGATCTTTGCTCTCTTCAGATCATAAACCCATAGATCTAAGGAGATCTTAGAATTTTTAATTCATAAAAATTGATTTTAATTTTTTTTTCTGATGGTTTTTTTCATCATCTTTACAGAGCCAGGCTCTTAGCATTCTCGGTGAATCTCTTTAAATTTCTTTCATAATTGACTTTGACAGGTGCCATTCCTGTCTGCAGAGTATTGCTCTCGAGGAGTTTAACTCCTTGACCCGAAGGGTCGCTTATTAAATGAGGTTACTTTTTTAGGATTTCTCACAAATTCGAATTTATTAGGTGTCATAATTAGAATTTGTTTTCTCCATGGGGATATCAAGAGTCATTTAAATTCTGTATCTGTTTTAATAAGCTTTTCTAATCAGTCTGTCTACTAACTCTCATTGATTTTCTTTTTCAGACGTTATGGCTGCTCATTTGTATGATCTTGATGAGATTATCTCTTACGGAGACATCCGCTCACTCGGCCATTCTCAAAATTGAGAATTCACAAACACCCAGTGTGCCAAAATCATGGGTCGCTTTGGTGAATACAATGGTCGACTGCTTCTTCGACGTTCCTCTCTCTTGAAGCTTATCGTGGGAGCGATCTGGGGAGCGCTTCCTCTATTCTGTGCCGGCATGCCGCTTAAGGCATTGGATGATGCCGAGGACAAGGTGCACTCGGTGTATCTGATGGGCCTAATCTCAAAAAGAAGGCGAGACAATCTTGTCAATCTTCTACAGCAGGCTTTTCATCAGGCGGCAATTCTTGCTGCCTATCGGAGGGTGGAGGACATCAGTGAGGATTCCGACGCTTGTGATCGCGAAAGAAAGCATACTAGAATGGTTCGAAAGGCGTGGAACATTTCAGATGGCCTTACTTTTGAGTTCCTCAATCCATGCCCTGGATTTGATATCGTGCCTTTGTAAACATTCCAGTTATGTTTTTATTTGTTGTTTTTCTCAATGTAGTCATTTTCTGAAGTATGAATAACAAGCCTTTTCATTTTTATATGTTTATTTCATACATCAAACCTTTTCGCACATGCATGAATTGGTATGCCTTGAATGCTTAACTGAATGTGAATAAAATGTTCTCCTCACTGTCGCTTTCTTCTCTTTTCTTTGTTGCCGGCATGTTATCTCAGTAAGCGTAGCCTGTAGATGATAGGGAGGATTCCGTTTTGAATTCTTTGAGAGGTAGTGATGGCTTAGGAAGCAGCTTCAAATCTGATGCCTAAGACTTTTCAATTTCATGAGCCGTAAGGGTCTCATAAATACTTTTCTCCCTACGAGTCGAGAGGATCTCGCAGGTGTATTTTCTCCTTAGGAATCATAAGGATTCCTAAGTGCGTTTTCTCTTAAGAGTCGTAAGGATCTCACAAGAGAATTTTCCCTCTTACAAGTCGAGAGGACCCGTAACTGGTTATTGTAAGTCCATGCTACCTCTCCCGGTACTTTCGGGCATGCGGAATTTGGTGAAAAACAATTTTCTAGAGGCGGTAACATGGACTCAAAACCGGATCTTTGTTAAACATCTAACTAACAACCAACTAGGAGTTGTTAACTACTCGGTTAGGGGGTTATACCTTTCTTTCTTGAACTCCTTCGTCTTCAAGCCTCGATGGTTGTCCGGATCGGCTTCACCCCGTCGTCTCCTTGCGTCGAAGATCGATCCACCTGAAAGCTTCTACCTTTGGCTTCTTCTTCGAGTTTTGAAGAAACTAGTTCACTCGGTTTGCTAAACCTTGTGAACTAGAGTGAGTAGAGGAGAGTGTGATGGGATTTTCTCTATGGTTCTTGCTTCTCAACACATGAGACAAGTGAACCATAGACAAGAGAGAGAGCAAGAGGAAGAGGGTGAGAGCAAGAGAGTGAGAGAGCTCAAAACCAAGAGAGAGAAAGATAATGAAAGAAATGAGCCTCTCTTTTCTCTTTCACCGTCTCATAATCCAAAAACATCATGAGCCATAATGTTAATCAAGTATTATTATGTGATGGTTCATATCATGTCAAAGGCAATATCATTTCCATGCACTCATTTTGCAAACCACAACAAGCAAGCAAAAGTCTTTGCATGAAAATGACAACCATTGTGATGATGATGGTCAACTAGTCCAACCTAGTCAATCGGTCAACAAAGTCAACAAGTCAACAAAGTCAACCCCTCAACAACCATGTCACTATAATACTTAATTAATATTATTGCTAATTATATATCATATTCTCATTAGGGTTGAGCAAAAAGTCAATAGTCAACAGTCAACGATCAACAACCCTAATGAGAATCCTCTGCCTCTGTCTCTCCGTCAACTGTGCATACACACCCGCATCCGCGTTCCGAGGAACACGAATACATACTGGATAAAACCAATCCCAAAACGTACACTAGGATCTGGCTTAAACCAAAGCCCGCTAGTGTTAACTGTCCGGATACTGTACGTGCACAAGTGCACGGATGTGACCGGACCCTGTCGCAAAACTATGCGACCTGTCGCAAAACCATGCGACCTCTACTCTTTTGCCTAAAGGCGAATAGCTTTCTGTGTGGGACTCTAAAGACTCGACACTACGCTGGCAGTGGGTTTAACCACAGACCGCAAGCGGCACTAGCTGTGCGTAACGGTCCCCAGGTAGATGCCGACAAGAAGACTGACGAGGTGAAACCCATCTGAACTCCTACTGAGCCTGAATATGACAGTCTCCGTACAGTCCGGTCTGTTCGTCTGATACATCGCATGGCGGGCCTAGGGGGCGGTAAACGTCAGTCCCCTAATAGCAGTACAAGTCGTGTCGGAGTGAAGCCCAAAACACCCTGAGATAACACTGGAAGCCTACCAGTATATCTCGCTTGCCCTGGCCAGGGACTACTCGTGTAATGGCTCTCCTAGACACAGCGCGATGTCAACCCCCAATACCGGGAGAGACGAATCCTGTCTAACCGTCACTGCCTCCAAGTGCTTCGGGACTGCACCCAAAAACTACCTGTTTGCATGACTCCTTTGAGCCGTGGTAGGGTAGTAATCAAAGTACAGTGGGAACACACTCGAGGCGCAGTGACAGTGTCAAGTCAGCGGACTAAGCTGTACTCATGTTACCTGGGAACTGATAACTGACGATAGGTATAATACCAACCAACAGTTCCCGACGAGTCCTGTCCAGTGTACTCATAACCTAACGAGCACCCGCATATTATCTCAAGTACGACGTACTGACGGCTGTGGGACATACCGTCTCCCGAACTGGGATAAGAAGCGCATACGCTAGTCTGCTCCGGAGTATCGATGCCCTGTCTCGATAGTCCTGCGACTAAGGACCTGCATAAGGATGTGCTTATAGATTACCCAGCCCCCACGAGTGTGACTGCCATCACAACGCTGGTAATCAAGCAAAGATCCTAAGGGCTCTACTAATATGTATAAGCGATATGCTAAAAGAAACACATGCACATATTAAAGTAGAAACAAACCAAGTAGCATACTACCATTTTGAGCAAGATTGTCAATACAAGGTGAATATCCCAAGCTTCCATTAAGTAATATACATACTAGTATGATACAGTAATGGCCTCTAGGGCATATACACTAACAATCTCCCACTTGCACTAAGGCCATGTACTGGCGTATCGAAGACCTATCATCTCGATCAGCCGCTCAAACTGAGTCTGGGGTAAGGCCTTCATGAGTGGATCAGCAGTGTTATCTTCCGTATTTACTCTCTTCACCTCGATCTCCCGGCGATCAACGATCTCCCTGATCAGGTGGTACCGCCTCAAAATATGCCTGGACTTCTGATGGGACCTGGGTTTCTTCGCTAAAGCTATAGCGCCGTTGTTGTCACAATACAGCGGTATTGGATCAACACTGGTAGGAACCACCTGAAGTTCCGTGAGGAACTTCTTCATCCAGACTGCTTCCTTTGCGGCATCGCAAGCAGCTATGTACTCCGCTTCCATAGTTGAGTCAGCAACGGTTTCCTTCTTGGAACTCTTCCAGCAAACCGCCCCTCCATTGAGGGTAAAGACATAACCCGACATGGACTTGGAGTCATCCTTGTCACTCTGGAAGCTGGAGTCAGCAAAGGCCTCAATCTGGAGGTCTTTTCCGCCATACACCAAGAACATCTCCTTAGTCCTTCTCAGGTACTTGAGAATGTTCTTTACTGCAATCCAGTGTTTCTCCCCTGGGTTCAACTGATACCGGCTTACAACGCTCAATGCGTATGCTACATCTGGTCTGGTACACAACATCGCATACATAATAGAGCCTACCGCAGATGCGTAGGGTATTGATGACATGCGAGCCCTTTCCAAATCAGTCTTGGGAGACATCTCTTTGGAGAGGGTGATTCCGTGACAAGCCGGTAGATTACCGCGCTTGGAATCTTCCATACTGAATCGTTTCAGTATGGTGTCGATGTACCTTGACTGTGAAAGTCCTAACATCCTCTTAGATCTATCACGATAGATCTGGATCCCCAGAATGTAGTTGGCATCGCCCAGGTCCTTCATGGAGAACCTCTGCGACAAGAATCCTTTGACTGACTGTAGCATAGGAATATCATTTCCTATTAAGAGAATGTCATCGACGTACAAGACGAGGAATACGACATTTCTCCCAACAATCTTACTGTAAATGCATGGTTCATCTGGGTTTTTGACAAAGTCGAATTCTTTGACAGTATCATCAAAGCAGATGTTCCAACTCCGCGATGCCTGCTTGAGTCCATAGATGGACTTGAGCAACTTGCACACTTTACCGCTGCTCCCACTCTGATTGAATCCCTCTGGCTGATCCATATAGACGCACTCTTCCAAATTTCTATTTAGAAAAGCCGTCTTTACGTCCATCTGCCAGATTTCATAATCGTGGAAGGCAGCAATGACAAGAAGGATCCGAATGGATTTGAGCATGGCAACCGGAGAAAAGGTCTCGTCATAGTCCAAACCAGGTCTTTGACGAAAACCCTTTGCAACAAGCCTAGCTTTATAGGTTTCAACCTGCCCATCTACACCAATCTTCTTTCTGAAGATCCATTTGCAGCCTACGGGTTTTACCCCTTCTGGAGCAAAGTCCAAAGTCCATACTTTGTTGGTGTACATGGACTCCATCTCGGTCCGCATTGCATCCAGCCATTTTACCGAGTCACCGCTCTGAATGGCTTGCTGGAAGCTAGTAGGCTCATCATAATCAACTGTGCAATCCTCTCTATCCCCATCTATGAGAAAGCCGAAGTATCTCTCGGGCGGATGAGACTGCCTACTACTTCTGCGGAGCGGCGTAGGAATGTCCGGTTCCCCTGAACCTTCTGGTTCTACTAAGGTTTCTGTAATAGCTTGTGGTTCTGGAATTTCTTCCAGTTGTATTGCGCTCCCACTTATCTGATTTTCTAAAAACTCAGTTTCCAAGAAGCGGGCATGACGAGAAACAAAGACTTTTTGCTCCTCTGCGTAATAGAAAAGATACCCCTTGGAGTTCTTTGGGTATCCCACAAACTTGCACTGTACTGAACGTGCCTCGAGCTTGTCCGCATGCTACTTTTTTACAAAAGCTGGACATCCCCATGTCTTAAAGGGTTTAAGACAGGGTTTCTTCCCACTCCACATCTGATATGGTGTGGTAGGCACTGTCTTAGTAGGAACTTGGTTCAAGAGATATGCAGCTGTTTCTAGTGCATAACCCCAGAAGGATCGCGGTAACTCAGCCTTACTCATCATGGAACGAACCATATCCAATAGGGTTCGATTCCTCCTTTCCGATACACCGTTGTGTTGTGGTGTGTATGGAGGAGTAAGCTGAGAAAGAATTCCATTCTCTTTTAAGTAGCCCAGAAACTCGGCACTCAAGTATTCACCACCTCGATCAGATCTCAGTGTCTTGATACTTTTGCCTGTTTGTTTTTCAACTTCATTCTTGTATTCCCGAAATTTCTCAAAGGCCTCGGATTTGTGCTTCATTAAGAAGACATGTCCATACCTAGAGAAATCATCTGTGAATGTAATGAAGTATGAATAACCACTTCGCGCATGTGTAGACATTGGACCACACACGTCACTGTGTATGAGTCCCAAGAGCTCGCTCGCTCTATCTCCGTGTCCAGTGAACGGAGTCTTTGTCATCTTTCCCATGAGACAAGATTCACAAGTGGCATAAGACTGGTACTCGAACGGATCCAAGTATCCTTCTTTATGTAACTTTGTCAACCGTGTCTCATTGATGTGACCCAGTCTACAATGCCATAAGAAAGCCTTATTTAATTCCGGAGACTTTCTTTTAAGTGTGTTCTGGACACTGAAGACCTGAGCTTGATTCAAAACGTATATACCGTTCTTCAATGTACCTGACCCAATCAAAACTTGATTTAGGTGGATGTTTACTACATCGCTTACAAAAGTAAAATCACATCCTTCCTTAGAAAGTAAGGATACAGATATGATATTACAAGTCGCACCTGGTATATAAAAACAGTCATGCAGAATCAATATCTGCCCAGTTGTCAGTCCTAGATGATATTCCCCTACGGATTCAGCATACATGCTCATTCCGTTAGCAACCCTGAGAGTCATATCACCTTTCCTGATAACCCTACGGTTTCTCAGACCCTGTAACGAATTACAGATATGAGATCCTGATCCGGTATCCAATACCCAGGAAGTAGTGTTAACTGACATACAGTTCTCAATTACTAACACACTCGAAGCCGAAGCCACAACATGCTTCGAATTCTGGCTACTGGATTTGCAAGCCCTGCAATCTTTCTGTCAATGTTCATTCCCGTTACAATAGGAACGTCCCTCTTTCACTACATCCAGTCCTGAAACTTTTGCCCTTGCTTTTCCTTCTTCTTCCCTGGTTTCCTTCAGGGTATAAGCAGAGGGCAGGGACTGTAGAATTAAGTCAGTACTTGACCCATTCTCCAACGTGGTCTCCAGGTCCATGAGCTCAAAATAGCTGGTTTCTGTAAGGACGTTGTCCCCTACAGATGACCCGACAGCCAACCTCGCTTGAAGCAATTCGTTCGAGGTCTCATATCTTGCGATACGAGATTGCTCTCCATATAAATCTTTGTTATGGAGGAAGATAGAAACTGAGTCCATCTTCTCGTGCTGCCCCTGGTATGCACCATCAACTGAGGCTAACACGAGGCACTTGGCTTTCGCACAATCCTTTTCCGATGTCCTGCGGATGTAAATATCCGTGACAGGGGAAACTGGACCTGAGACGGCAGGGGTTTGATTAGTTAAGAGGTATCCCAGCTTGTCATGGGCAATGGACATCTGGACAGACCTTTGCCAGTCATAACAGTCAGATTCAGTCATTTTATTATCTAGATGTAACCTAGGTGCGGTCACTTGGTCGCTGCAATTAAGAAAGAGAGAAGAAAACACTCAGCATGATGCTCTTGCTAGTTTAGAGTGGTTTTTAATTTGTCTAAACAGGATGGCTCCCACTGTCTCTCGAATCCCTCCTCAAACCAAAAAGGAAGAATTAGTCAGGATCAATCTCACCATACAATTCTTGCTTAACCGTTCGGCCAAGCTGGTGTCGGTACTTCGAGGGAGGTTTTCCAACGCTTTTGCGAAATTCCTTAATTAAATAACCTCTTTTCCCTGTGGGCGTAGCCCCGCTAACACCTTTCTAGACACCTACTTGGTTTATAGCATTGATCGTTAAGTGAGAAATTTCTCGAGGAGTAGCATATACTCACAGTAGGATCGGGATCCAAATATCATTGCGTGACAAAACTGAAGGAATCCTACCAGAATCATCACACTCCAAATGGCATGCAACGCTAGCAAGTTTCAGTTCTTTTGAAACTCCCGATGTGGATTTTTGCCCCATGCTCTTATGACCTTGACTAAGGCCAACAAATCATAAGTCACGTGTCAAGTTCTATCCGTCGTTGTCCAGATTAATTTGAACCCATCCGTATATACCCTTGACTATGGCCAACAAAGTAATACGACTGTCCCAAACCAACGCATCTATCTATGCAACATATGAATATCCACCAGCTACCAATCACTGTGCCTTGACTAAGGCCAACAAACACAGCTTGAATACTGTTGAATATTCATATGAAACGACGGAGGGCTACGAATGGTTTTGGCGAAACCTTGAACGTAGTGAACTTGATATAATCGATGGAACGAGATAGCTTTTAAAAAGAGTGTCTCAAGTTCCGCATTTAAAAGTTGGTTTTGAAAAGAACCGAGTGGTTTTTCGAAAGTGTTCCAACGACTTTTACTTGGTTTATTTTCTTGCATTAGTTCTTTTAATGCGTGTTATTCTTGCATTAGTTCTTTTAATGCGTCCCATCATTTAATCCTACCATTGCAGAAAACAACCAAAATATGACGTACGCTTATGCCATTCGCATTCGCCACGGGGCCCCGTCATTACCCGTTAGGTTACTTAACTAACGACAGAGCGGAGGCTAGGCTAGCGCGGCTGTAAAACATAAGCTATGCCTAAATAATATCATATATAGATATATTGCAATGGTAGCCATTTCGGATCATAGATGAACACATTGGATATACTAGGAACCCGCAATTCGTACGAGCCTGTAACGAAAAGCAGATTACACGGTCGCGGTGAATAGCCAATACCCCACCCAAGACCCCTACGGGTGCGGCAAACTACCCGCCAAGTACCCGAAGCGAAGCAACCTCCCTCAACTCCGTGAGTAGGCCACTCGGCACTTCGGCATACCCGGTAGTTTGTGCACCCCTTCCATGGGTCTCCTAGGAGCAAAAACAGTAAAAAGAAATTATACAATGACGGCTACAACCCCGACCTGGTTGTGCGGCCATACAAATAATTATTATATCAATTTACAAATTTACATGAATTGAAAGAAAAGAAAACTCTCGTCTCACAACCCCCGGCTATTCACCCGCGACAATCCAATGAATTCATATACACAAACCAATAACATTACAGATCACAGATTTGTATAACCCCCACTAATCGACATATAGAGATTAGCAGACGTTCAATACAAATATCACATCACAGAAATAAACCCGTCAGCTTAAGTCATAAGAAACTCGATCAAAATACGGTTTTTAAAGCCCCAAAAACAAAATTTTCTTTCTGGAAAATCTGGGCTGAAAAAACATATACCAAAATTCCCAAAATACCCCACAGAACAAACTGCAATGAAGAAAATCCACAGAAGAGTTATATTGGCCGCGGAACCGCGGCAATAGCAAGCTATTGCCGCGTTTCCGCGGCGCTTTGATGAGATCGCTAGCTCGTTTTTCTTCAGTGCACTATAAAAACCCTGAGTCGATTTTTGAAGCATGATTTATTACTTTTACAGCACTTTAAAAATCGACAGCAAGTTTGATATCGGGGTGTATTTCGCGACTTTTTCTCCGATTGAATTTCTAGTTACTATGCTAACATGTTAGGTAGTGTTTAACTAGGCTCTGATACCACTGTAAGTCCATGCTACCTCTCCCGGTACTTTCGGGCATGCGGAATTTGGTGAAAAACAATTTTCTAGAGGCGGTAACATGGACTCAAAACCGGATCTTTATTAAACATCTAACTAACAACCTAATTAGGAGTTGTTAACTACTCGGTTAGGGGGTTATACCTTTCTTTCTTGAACTCCTTTGTCTTCAAGCCTCGATGGTTGTCCGGATCGGCTTCACCCCGTCGTCTCCTTGCGTCGAAGATCGATCCACCTGAAAGCTTCTACCTTTGGCTTCTTCTTCGAGCTTTGAAGAAACTAGCTCACTCGGTTTGCTAAACCTTGTGAACTAGAGTGAGTAGAGGAGAGTGTGATGGGATTTTCTCTATGGTTCTTGCTTCTCAACACATGAGACAAGTGAACCATAGACAAGAGAGAGAGCAAGAGGAAGAGGGTGAGAGCAAGAGAGGGAGAGAGCTCAAAACCAAGAGAGAGAAAGATAATGAAAGAAATGAGCCTCTCTTTTCTCTTTCACCCGCTCATAATCCAAAAACATCATGAGCCATAATGTTAATCAAGTATTATTATGTGATGGTTCATATCATGTCAAAGGCAATATCATTTCCATGCACTCATTTTGCAAACCACAACAAGCGAGCAAAAGTCTTTGCATGAAAATGACAACCATTGTGATGATGATGGTCAACTAGTCCAACCTAGTCAACCGGTCAACAAAGTCAACAAGTCAACAAAGTCAACCCCTCAGCAACCATGTCACTATAATACTTAATTAATATTATTGCTAATTATATATCATATTCTCATTAGGGTTGAGCAAAAAGTCAATAGTCAACAGTCAACGGTCAACAACCCTAATGAGGATCTTCTGCCTCTGTCTCTCCGTCAACTGTGCATACACACCCGCATCTGCGTTCCGAGGAACACGAATACATACTGGATAAAACCAATCCCAAAACGTACACTAGGATCTGACTTAAACCAAAGCCCGCTAGTGTTAACTGTCCGAACACTGTACGTGCACAAGTGCACGGATGTGACCGGACCCTGTCGCAAAACCATGCGATCTGTCGCAAAACCATGCGACCTCTACTCTTTTGCCTAAAGGCGAATAGCTTTCTGTGTGGGACTCTAAAGACTCGACACTACGCTGGCAGTGGGTTTAACCACAGACCGCAAGCGGCACTAGCTGTGCGTAACGGTCCCCAGGTAGATGCCGACAAGAAGACTGACGAGGTGAAACCCATCTGAACTCCTACTGAGCCTGAATGTGACAGTCTCCGTACAGTCCGGTCTGTTCGTCTGATACATCGCATAGCGGGCCTAGGGGGGCGGTAAACGTCAGTCCCCTAATAGCGGTACAAGTCGTGTCGGAATGAAGCCCAAAACACCTTGAGATAACACTGGAAGCCTACCAGTATATCTCGCTTGCCCTGGCCAGGGACTACTCGTGTATTGGCTCTCCTAGACACAGCGCGATGTCAACCCCCAATACCGGGAGAGACGAATCCTGTCTAACCGTCACTGCCTCCAAGTGCTTCGGGACTGCACCCAAAAACTACCTGTTTGCACGACTCCTTTGAGTCGTGGTAGGGTAGTAATCAAAGTATAGTGGGAACACACTCGAGGCGAAATGACAGTGTCAAGTCAGCGGACTAAGCTGTACTCATGTCACCTGGGAATTGATAACTGACGATAGGTATAATACCAACCAACAGTTCCCGACGAGTCCTGTCCAGTGTACTCATAACCTAACGAGCACCCGCATACTATCTCAAGTACGACGTACTGACGGCTGTGGGACATACCGTCTCCCGAACTGGGATAAGAAGCGCATACGCTAGTCTACTCCGAAGTATCGATGCCCTGTATCGATAGTCCTACGACTAGGGACCTGCATAAGGATGTGCTTATAGATTACCCAGCCCCCACGAGTGTGACTACCATCACAACGCTGGTAATTAAGCAAAGATCCTAAGGGCTCTACTAATATGTATAAGCGATATGCTAAAAGAAACACATGCACATATTAAAGTAGAAACAAACCAAGTAGCATACTACCATTTTGAGCAAGATTGTCAATACAAGGTGAATATCCCAAGCTTCCATTAAGTAATATACATACTAGTATGATACAGTAATGGCCTCTAGGGCATATACACTAACAGTTATTTCCCTCCTTGTCGAGATTCGACTTTGGAGAGTGTGGCCCATGAATAGTATGTAAGAGTCCATTTTGGACCGACTTGCAGGGCCCCAGTGCTTAGGAAACCGGTTCTTATCCCCATTGCCTAAGGCTTTTTCCTACGAGTCGAGACGAATCGAAAAGTTCTCGCAAAAACACTAATTTCCTCACGAGTCGAGACGAATCGAGCAGTTCTCGCAAGAATATCCTAACGTCACCGTTAACCTCTGCTCTTTACGATAGAGGTCCGTTAGGGTTTATGGTACTAGGGTTTTGTCCGCCGTACCGTCGCGTTAGCTGATGTATTCCTCGATAGGCAATCTTGCTGTTCGAGTAGCCTTGCGACTGTCGTGTCTCTGATTCCTTCGGGGGCTGGACAAGACGTCTTCAAGTAATCCACCTCGGCAGTTTGACCGTCGGAAGAGCAAGCGTTAGGAATTTTGCCATACCGCTTTTTACTTGAGGTTAGGCTCATTTTGGAGAGCCCCGATGAGTCATAATCACTCCGCGCTGGGGTGGGATGATCTCCGATAGTCTTTTAGGTTTTATATGAGTTGCCGTCAAGAACTTGAAGCTAGGAATTTGGCCTTCGCTTCGCTTGCTGGTATTGCGTCTGCTGTATCGAGACGAATGTTGCGGTTGTCTCTAGGTTGCTGGTGAACCGTCGAGGTTTGGAACTAGGGATTTTGCCGTGGCTCCGTTGTTTGATTGTCGCGTCTGAATCCTGCCGAAGGAAGAACGCTGTAGTGACATCTCGTCTACTGTATCGAGACGAACGTCGAGATGGTGACCACTCCGCGCTAGCGTGGGATGATCTCCGATAGTCTTTTAGGTTTTATATGAGTTTCCATCAAGACCCTGAAGCTAGGAATTTGGCCTTCGCTTCATTAGTTTTAGCGTGTCCGAATCCTGTTGGAGAAAGGACACTGTAGTGATATCTCGTCTGCTGTATCGAGATGAACGTTGAGGTGGTGACCACTCCGCACTGGTGTGGGATGATCTCCAATAGTATTTCAGGTTTTATATGAGTTGCCATCAAGACCCTGAAGCTAAGAATTTGGCATTCGCTTCGTTTGCTTTGGCGTGTCCGAATCCTGTTGAAAGAAGGACGCTGTAGTGACATCTTGTCTGCTGTATCGAGACGAACGTCGAGGTAGTGACCACTCCGCGCTGGTGTGGGATGATCTCCGATAGTCTTTTAGGTTTTATATGAGTTGCCGTCAAGACCCTGAAGCTAGGAATTTGGCCTTCGCTTCGTTTGCTTTAGCGTGTCTGAATCCTGTTGGAAGAATGACGCTGTAGTGACATCTCGTCTGCTGTATCGAGACGAATGTCGAGGTGGTGACCACTCCGCACTGGTGTGGGATGATCTCCGATAGTCTTTCAGGTTTTATATGAGTTGCCATCAAGACCCTGAAGCTAGGAATTTGGCATTCGCTTCGTTTGCTTTGGCGTGTCCGAATCCTGATGGAGAAAGGACGCTGTAGTGACATCTCGTCTGCTGTATCGAGACGAACGTCGAGGTGGTGACCACTCCGTGCTGGTGTGGGATGACCTTCGATAGTCTTTCAGGTTTTATATGAGTAGCCGTCAAGACCCTGAAGCTAGGAATTTGGCCTTCGCTTCGTTTGCTTTGGCGTGTCCGAATCCCGTTGGAGGAAGGACGCTGTAGTGACATCTTGTCTGCTGTATCGAGTCGAACGTCGAGGTGGTGACCACTCCGTGCTGGTGTGGGATGATCTCTGATAGTCTTTCAGGTCTTATATGAGTTGTCGTCAAGACCCTGAAGGTAGGAATTTGGCCTTCGCTTCGTTTGCTTTGGCGTGTCCGAATCCCGTTGGAGGAAAGAAGCTATAGTGACATCTAGTCTGCTGTATCGAGACGAACGTCGAGGTGGTCTCTAGGTTGTTGGTGAACCATCGGGACCTGGAACTGGGGACTTTGTCATGGCTCCGTTGTTGGATTGTCGCGCCTGAATCCTGCTGGAGGAAAAACGCTGTGGTAACATCTCGTCTGCTGTATTGAGACGAATGCTAAGGTGGAGCTGGGATTTTGCCGTCACTCCACTTTGTTTCGACCATGAGATATTTTGTTGACGTTGCATCTGCATCCTGCTGGACTGTGAAGGAACGCCGTTGTTGACATTGCGTCTGCTATAACGAGACGAATGCTGAGGTGGAGTTGGGATTTTGCCATCACTCCGCTTTGGTTCGACCGTGAGGTCTTTTGTTGACGTTGCATCTGCATCCTACTGGGCTGCGAAGGAACGCCGTTGTTAACATTGCGTCTGCTGTAACGAGACAAATGTTGAGGTGGAGTTTGGATTTTGCCATCACTCTGCTTTGTTTCGACCATGAGGTCTTTTGTTGACGTTGCATATGCATTCTACTGGACTGCGAAGGAACGCCGTTGTTTACATTGCGTCTGCTGTAACGAGACGAATGCTGAGGTGGAGTTGGGATTTTGCCATCACTCCGCTTTGTTTCGACCATGAAGTCTTTTGTTAACGTTGCATCTGCATATTGCTGGACTGCGAAAGAACGCCGTTGTTGACATTACATCTGGTGTAACGAGACGAATGCTGAGGTGGAGTTGGGATTTTGCCGTCACTCTGCTTTGTTTCGACCATGAGGTCTTTCGTTGACATTGCATCTGCATTCTGCTGGACTGCGAAGGAACGCCGTTGTTGACATTGTGTCTGGTGTAACGAGATGAATGCTGCGGTGGAGCTGGGATTTTGCCGTCACTCCGCTTTGTTTCAACCATGAGGTCTTTCGTTGACGTTGCATCTGCATCCTGCTGGACTGTGAAGGAATGCCGTTGTTGACATTGCGTCTGCTGTAACGAGACGAATTCTGAGGTGGAGCTGGGATTTTGCCTTCACTCCGCTTTGTTTCGACCATGAGGTCTTTCATTGACGCTGCATCTGCATCCAGCTGGACTGCGAAGGAACGCCATTGTTGACATTGCATCTTGTATAACGAGACGAATGCTGAGGTGAAGCCAAGATTTTGCTGTCACTCCGCTTTGTTTCGACCGTGGGGTCTTTCATTGACGTTGCATCTGCATCCTGTTGGACTGCGAAGGAACGCCGTTGTTGACATTGCGTCTGGTGTAACGAAACGAATGCTAAGGTAGAGTTGGGATTTTGTCGTCACTCCGCTTTGTTTCGACCATGGAGTCTTTCATTGACGTTGCATCTGCATCTTGTTGGAGTAAGGAGAAACGTCGTTGTTCATCTCTAAGTTGTTGATGTTGACGTCGAGACCCTGAAGTTAGGGATCTTCCTCCGCTTCGTTTGTTGACATTGTGTTTGCAATATTGCGACCAATGTCGAGATTGTCTCTAGGTTGTCTGTTCAGTTGATAAAACTACACATTTGTTATTACATTTTTCCTACTATTTCTATATTAGAAAAGGTGTTTATTATAATATATGATACATATGAGGGTTTATCTGTAAAAATACTATTTTCATGTGTTTATGTATTATAATTAACATTTGGTAGGAAAATGTATGCAAGAATATCATTGACCAAATCTTAATATTGAAACTAATATCTCAATAAAACAAACTCTACTAATATTATTTGTGAAGTTGTTGTGCAGAATTTTCAGGGCTAAAATCAAGGGAATCAAGTTGTTAGAGCAATCCTGCCTAATTAAGAAAGCAAACTAAGAAATCAAGGCTGGCAGTGATGAAGAGAAGATTTCCAGTTTCCAAAGATGTTAAAAGATCACCATGTGTCAGATAAACAAGCTACAGAAGACCAAAGCAGAGATCTCACTGTTTGGCCGCGGATCCGCGGCCAAACCCACCTGTTAGCCGCGGATCCGCCGCGTGCCAGAGGAGTCAGGAGTTGAGATTTCTCTGTTTGGATCCTATTTGCTGGTTTCCAATTTAGGAAGTTAGGGTTCTGGCTTTGAGATTATAAATAAGGACCGAGAGCCTCTTGGAAAAATTATCAAGTCGACGCGATCACGAAGTCCAAGACGGCTCACGCATCCAGGCTGATCATCAACGGATCATCTACCTCCTTAGAAGAGATCGAGAAGCAAACTAGTATTTGTAATCATTTTCTAAGGGAACAAAGTGTAAATGAGTTTTGTTGATTAATAAAGGTAGTTCTTTTTCTTATTCTATTTCTTTGTAGTTTCATTATAAATTCTCTCTCCATCTCTTCTTCTCCCAACATGCACGAGCAATTCTCCGTTTGTTAGGGTTCGTAGGATTAGGGTAGGTTAATGGATGATGAAAATATTTAAACTCTTTTTACGTCCTATAAAGTTTATAAACTTTATCAAAACAACCATTAACATCCTAATCGGGCGCGCTACCAATTTATTATTAGTCTCGACCACGATTAGAGATTAGATTAATGATTGTTTTGGTAAAGGCTAGATATGAACGGAGTTCCATGTCGAGATAGGGGTTAAGAGTGGTAACCCTTTTCCCTCCAAAACCCCAATCTACATGCATCACCGTCGTTCTAGTTTTAAATCAATTAAAGGATAAAAAGGGTAATCTTTAATTAATCATCCATAACTACTAAATCCTAATGAACCCTACAAGCCCCCTTTTTATATAAACTTACATCTGTAGTTAATCTAGATCTATATTTTACATCCGTGTTTAACGTAGATCTAGAACCTACAACCATTCTTCACCATTCTTTATTCTTCCTCCTCTCTTTCTCAATACGCCTAAAGTCAGAATAAAAGGTTCCACGTTTTCCAGAGAACGACCCGTACTCATCTCGGTCTAACTACACGCGACACCGTTATTGATTGCGGTTAACTAACTACTACACATAAAAATCAAGACCAATCAAATGGCGCTGTTGCCGGGGATACGTGCGTAATTTTTTATTCTTACTATTTGTGTTGAATTCTTATATGATCTATATCATAATCAAAACAAAACTGCAAATTGAGTATTTAATGATTATTGTGTGAATTTTGCAAGCAGATCGGGAGTCACAGACTTAAGAAAACAAAAAGATAGAGACATTCATTGAGATCCAGAGGAGCACAGAAGGCCACTGAAAAAATTCATCAAGTGATCCCTCTCTCTTGCGGCGGAACCGCGGCAGGAGGTGCATATTGGCGGCGGAAGCGCGGCCAGTTAAAGGATCTAGGGTTCCACATTTCTCTGGTAAGATTCTAACCTCTTTCTCTCTCCTCTGAAATCCAATAAAATCTATTTTCTGCAGGATTCTTTGCAAAATATCGCCGCTCAAAAATCTTTTTGCAAAGTTTTGTGATTGGCTTTGTTTTGCATATTTTAATACGGACTTTAAGGGGCAAGACCAAAATCCAGATTAGGTGGGGATTTTATCACCCTTCCTAAGCCCCACAAATCACAAACCGAGCATCTGCATCAACCCTACATTAATTTTAAAAAATATCTAGACAAGACTCTAAGGATTGTCGCGCTCAATAAGGACAGAGGAAGGTCGTGGGTAATCTATCGCTTATCCGCATTACTTTTGTGGTGTCTAGGCAAGTATGTCTAAGGCAAGTGGTTACTTAATTAGGCCGACTACTTACGTAGTGGATACCTCCCACTTACCTGGCACTTACCTGGCTACAAGAGTAGTAAAGAGGTGGTAGAGAATTGATCCTGCGGCTTGTCCTTTGGAAGTCTAGGAGCGGTCTAGAGACTGGACTTAGGTAACCTTAGTTCTAGGGTTGTTTGTGCATTTTTGTGTGATTTGTCTAAGTCCGACACACTTTTCAAAACAGACCAATTTTAAATCACACACATGCTGCCACTTGCGCTAAACCTGCTTAGTGCATGCTTGGCTGGACACGGGATTCTAATACCCGTCTTGTCCGCGTTCCTGCTATCGACTCCGAAGTCGGTGCTTCATCTTCTTTTCCCCCACCACACACCACATCAACCGAGATGGACGGCACTCCATCAGATTATAACACCACGCTGCCACCGTCCGAAGGTGCGCAGAATCCACCGCGCATCTCTCTCCAAGAGAGATGCTATCCTATCCGTGGTCCACTTCCTACTTGTCTATCTATTCCACCAGCTAACGGGGATAATTTTGAAATTAAACCCTACTACATAAACCTGTTGCCCAAATTTCATGGGCTTGAGTCTGAAGACGCGTACGTTTTCATCATTAAATTCGAAAACGTATACGCAATGATGGGTACTTCACAATTGACTGTAGATGCTATGCGCTTGCGTCTTATCCCATCCACTCTGTGCGACTTGGCAGAAAAATGGCTTTATATTACTGCCGCACACTCTATTGCCAATTGGGATGAATTCGTGATATC
The DNA here is from genome assembly GCA_030015575.1 of Agapanthus africanus. Classification (NCBI taxonomy): domain Eukaryota; kingdom Viridiplantae; phylum Streptophyta; class Magnoliopsida; order Asparagales; family Amaryllidaceae; genus Agapanthus; species Agapanthus africanus. The sequence goes on from CM057343.1 coordinate 686,910,419, forward strand.
ATTCCTTAAGAAATTTTATCCAAATCATAAGACCGCCCATGTTAGGAGCGAGATCAACCAGTTTACCCAGATTCCCAATGAACCATTTTAGAAGTGCTTTGAACGTTTCAAGGATCTGCTTGTCCAATGTCCTCATCATGGAATCAATAGATGGGATTTGTGCCGAATTATATATGAGGGTATTAATCCAGCGACAAAGCAGATGCTTGAAACAATGTGTCAATGCAATTTCATGTCTAAAGATGATGGTGAAGCTTGGAAATATCTGGAAGATCTCGCTGAAAACACTTTGCAGTGGGAAAGCGTAAGACCACCTTCATCTAGGGGAGATATTCATCAGCTCGATATTTCCATCGCAGTAAAAGCCGAAATGGCAGCGATGCAGAAGAAACTCGACGCTATTGATAACAAATTCTCATCAGTCTCCCTAAATCAGGTAACGCTTCCCAAGACCGTGTGTAGTTGCTGTTCAGATCCTTCACACTTAACGGAAGAATGTCCTATGAATGCACCGTTTCAAGGTCAAGAGCAATCTAATGCTTCTTTTCAGCAGCGACCTAGAAACGATCCTTATTCTTCCACGTATAATCAAGGATGGAGGAATCATCCTAACTTTGCTTGGAACCAAAACCAACCCCAAAATCAAAACCAGTTCCAAAGCAATTATCAAAGACCTCCTCCACAGCAACCATAACTACAAAGTCAGCACCCCTTTCAGTCACAAAATTTTCAAAATCCTGCCAACACTTCCGCACCACAACTGGCCGGTACTGATAACTCTTTACTCGCACAAACTTTGGATTTGTTTATGAAACATTCCATGCAAATGTTGGCTGATATGAAGTCTTCTATTGATACCATAAAGAAAGACTCCGCCTCCCACGGTGAGAGTATTAAATCAATAGAAAGCCAAATTGCATAGTTGAACGTCGCTATGAGTGCGAGAGAGAAAGGGAAACTCCCATCTCAACCCCTACCGATCCTGGGCACTCACAAAATCATAATGTGAATGCCGTTACTACGTTGAGATCGGGAAAAGTGCTGAATAACCGAGTGGGTGAGCAATTTTATGTTAGTGACACCAATGATACCCTAGCTTCTTCTTCTTCTCCTAATTCGTCTAATCTCCCACCTTCTTCCGAGCCTATTTTCCGTTTTCCCCAAGGCTCGAACACTCAGCCCACATCCACAAATCTATCTAAAACGATCCCCACTCTAATTCTGGGATCCATTCCATCCCCACAATTCTCTCCAATTTTGGACCCAAACCTTATTGATAAAGCACCTTATCCAAACAGGTTAAGGGACAACAGACCAAGTCCACAAATGGAGAAGATTGTGGAAATTTTTAAGCAAATTAACATAAACATTCCTCTCCTAGTTGCTATTCAATAAGTTCCGTCTTATGCGAAAATCCTAAAGGACTTGTGTACTAGAAAGAGAAAAGTTCAAGTACCTAAAAAAGTTTTCCTTGTGAGTAATGTGAGCACTGCTTTTACACAACAACTACCCAAGGAACGAAAGGACCCCGGAAGTTCTACAATTTATATTTCTATTGGGGGTAAAAATATCAATCGTGCTCTACTCGATTTAGGTGCTAGTGTTAACTCACTTCCGTATTCTGTTTATGAGCAATTAGGGATCGGAAATTTAAAACCGGCACATTGCACTCTTCAAATGGCCGATCAATCTATCACCCAACCTAGGGGTGAGCTAGAAGATGTGTTAATCAAAGTCGGGGAATTTATATTCCCTGTGGACTTTATCATTATAGATAAACAACCTGTAGCGAACCTACGAAATCAAATCCCGGTAATACTCGGTCGACCCTTCCTTGCAACTTCCAACGCAGTAATCAATTGTAGAAACGGCTCTATGACTCAATCATTTGGAAAGAAGTCAATTGAGCTTAACATTTACAAGTTTGGAAGTGAACCCTCCGAACCCTATGTTCATGTGTGTTCCGTCGAATTAATGGATGTCGACAGCAGCTAATTTGATCAACCTCATGATACCGACTCTTTTCATATGTTGTTGCTTGACCCAACCGTGTATTATACATACACGGACTCTTCCACCGAGTTGTCCGGGTCAACATCTAAGTTGATGAGGAACTTTTTATAGAGTCTGACGATCACCCCATTTTTTCTGATGACATTATCGGGGTATCGATGAAAGCTTTGAGGAAATTTTCGCTGATGAACTCGTATTTTTAAAAAACACGGGTGTTGAGATGAATCAACTTCAAGATAAAGAGATTCCACCCCTTCTTCTGGACAATCACGATAATGCGAGTAATCCATCATCACTATCACTGTGTCATCTCTCCAAAACGAGACGCAAACACATTCTATCCCACCTCTTATCTCCTCCCCACTTCTTCACGTCAATAGGTGACATATTCTTCCACCAACCTTGACGCTTCATCGATAAAATTTGAATGGTTGGTGTTGACTTTTGGTCTTTGTAAGGCTTTACTTTGACCAATAACTTTAACCCCCCCCCCCCAATAATTTTAAAAAGCTTAATATTGTTTAACTCAAGTTTGGGAGGGATATTTTGGCTCTTGAAAGAAATTTTTTACAAGATTGTGAGCCAAAAATAAGTTTAGGGGAGGATTTCACTTTCATTATTTCTTGTCCCCTTTTTCCTCCCAAGTCTACAGGTTTTTGAGCTTAACTGATGATATCGGTGAGGACACTGCTGTAAACAGGTTTGGAGGAGGTTTGTGCTTATTTACGCTATACTTTGCATTATACTATATATAAGCACAAAAATTTTTTGTTAATAAAAGAGTAGAAGGTGAAAAATTATATATGAAAGATAGGAATAGTTTAAGAAAACCAAGAAAATTAGAAGTTTTCTTAAACGAACTAGTAATAAGTAGTTATGAGCTGTTGTCCCAAGAGTTAGTAAGATGAAAGAAGTCACTAATCTGAGGATAAAAATAAGTCTGAAAAATAGTTCCTATTTTAGAAACTAAACATTTGGATGTTGATACTCTACTATACGCACTTACACACGTCTTGAAACTCGGGATAGTAGAAGATACCTTGAAATGCTCTTGTCTAAAAGCCAAAGTATGAAGAAGAAAAAAATGAATAAAAGATAAAATGGTGGAGAAAAATGAACACTGGTTTTGTCATCACCAAGAGACAGCAATAAAAAAATATAGCGAGGGTGCTTCATCACCTAGTGTCTTAGACCAACTGATCTGGGAGTCACTGCTAAGCTTTAGGTGGTGCAGGACGAGGAAAATACTAATCAGCAAGCACATGAGTAATCGGTCGGTTAGTACCTCAAGAAGTATTAACGGTCGCATGAAAAATGTGTGAGCAAATCCAACCAAATTAAAAAGTACTGAAGTAGATGGACAAGAGTATGATAGCTTGAATTAAATTCTCCGAGTGTAGGGATGTTCTATACACACACGTAGGTTTATATGATTGATATTTGGATGAAAGGTAGGAATGAAGAATAAAGACGATGTTTTATTGAGGGATGAAGTGATTTCTAACATTTTTTCATTACTATTAAGATAGGGCTAATGACAACTGAAAAACTAGTGTAGTTGGAAACTCTAAATTTTCAAAGTATTTCTCTTACGATTCTTATTTTTATATGTAAATTTCACCATCTCTTTTTTATTATAGGATTTTGTGGGTGTAATTCGCTGAAAACCCTCAGCAGACAACACTCCTCCTACTAGGGACACCTAGAGGTTTAACGGCTTGTTGCACGTGCTCAGTGCAATCGTTTTTGCCTACGAAAGTGTGCTTAGTTTTCTCCTTTCTTTTTCTCCTTCTCTTGAATAAACTAGTTTGCTCGGGATGATCAAAGATAAGTTTGGGGGTATTTGTTCAATTGATAAAACTGCACATTTGTTATTACATTTTTCCTACTATTTCTATATTAGAAAAGGTGTTTATTATAATATATGATACATATGAGGGTTTATCTGTAAAAATACTATTTTCATGTGTTTATGTATTATAATTAACATTTGGTAGGAAAATGTATGCAAGAATATCATTGACCAAATCTTAATGTTGAAACTAATATCTCAATAAAACAAACTCTACTAATATTATTTGTGGAGTTGTTGTGCAGAATTTTCAGGGCTAAAATCAAGGGAAATAAGTTGTTAGAGCAATCCTGCCTAATTAAAAAAGCAAACTAAGAAATCAAGGCTGGCAGTGATGAAGAGAAGATTTCCAGTTTCTAAAGATGTTAAAAGATCACCACGTGTCAGATAAACAAGCTACAGAAGACCAAAGCAGAGATCTCACTGTTTGGCCGCGGATCCGTGGCCAAACTCACCTGTTGGCCGCGGATCCGCCGCGTGCCAGAGGAGTCAGGAGTTGAGATTTCTCTGTTTGGATCCTATTTGCTGGTTTCCAATTTAGAAAGCTAGGGTTCTGGCTTTGGGACTATAAATAAGGACCGAGAGCCTCTTGGAAAAATTATCAAGTCGACGCGATCACGAAGTCCAAGACGGCTCACGCATCCAGGCTGATCATCAACGGTTCATCTACCTCCTTAGAAGAGATCGAGAAGCAAACTAGTATTTGTAATCATTTTCTAAGGGAACAAAGTGTAAATGAGTTTTGTTGATTAATAAAGGTAGTTCTTTTTCTTATTCTATTTCTTTGTAGTTTCATTATGAATTCTCTCTCCATCTTTTCTTCTCCCAACATGCACGAGTAATTCTCCGCCTGTTGGGGTTTGTAGGATTAGGGTAGGTTAATGGATGATGAAGATCTTTAAACTCTTTTTACGTCCTATAAAGTTTATAAACTTTTTCAAAACAATCATTAACATCCTAATCGGGTGCACTATCAATTTATTGTTAGTCTTGACCGCGATTAGAGATTAGATTAATGATTGTTTTAGTAAAGACTAGATATGAACGGAGTTCCATGTCGAGATAGGGGTTAAGAGTGAGAACCATTTTCCCTCCAAAAACCCTAATCTACATGCATCACCGTCGTTCTAGTTTTAAATCTATTAAAGGATAAAAAGGGTAATTTTTAATTAATCATCCATAACTACTAAATCCTAATGAACCCTACAAGCCCCTTTTTATATAAACCTACATCCGTAATTAATCTAGATCTATATTTTACATCCGTGTTTAACGTAGATGTAGAACCTACAACCATTCTTCACCATTCTTTATTCTTCCTTCTCTCTTTCTCAACATGCCTAAAGTAAGAATAAAAGGTTCCACGTTTCCCAGAGGACGACCTGTACTCATCTCGGTCTAGCTACATGCGAAACCGTTATTGATTGCGGTTAACTAACTACTACACATAAAAATCAAGATCAATCATTGTCTATGAACCGTCGAGATTCGGCTTCGCTTCGACGAAGCCTGGTGGGAAGGTATGGTTCCCTCTTTATTTGTGCCCCTGGATTGTATACAGGGATCGATGTGATCTCATCTGTAGGGCAAAAGTTTTACTCTTTCAGAATTTTTTTTCTATTTCTTTCCGCGATGCTCTATCATTTCAGCTCTTATATCGCGAAAGTCGCAATTGCCCAATCATTTCGGTTATTTTTCGCGGTGCCCGATCATTTCGGCTATTTATTTTATTTTTACTCGCTGCTTTTTATTGCGAGTTGCCCAATCATTTCGGCTATTTTGCATGCATATATTTTTACTTGCTGATTTTGTTGCAAGTTGCCCCATCATTTCGGCTATTTCGTATGCATGTGTGGCTTGCTAGCTTCTCGCTGCAAGTTTGGAATTAGACACCGATTTTTACATCAGCACCGCTACAATTGGGATATTGCCAGGAGAGAATCATCATTTGCCTTTGTCGATGTCGAACAAAGATGGCTTAACAAACAGGGTTAATATCATGTCGACTAAGGCTTTTGACTTCATGGCCGTAAGGGTCTCATAAAGGTATTCCTCCCTGCGAGTCGTGAGGATCTCGTAGGTGCGTTTTCTCTTTAGGAATCGTGAGGATTCCTAAGTGCATGGTCTCTTATAAGTCGTAAGGATTTTACAAGAGTATTTTCTCCTTATAAATCGAAAGGACTTATAAGGGCTGTTCACTGTGTAAACATATCCCTAGTTACGGATGGGGACTTTGTTAGGGAAATGTTTATTCGCGCCCGTGGATTGTATATAAGGGTCAGTATTGAGCCACTTGTAGGGCAGCATTAGAGGTTGTGATGGCTGCTTAAGAACAGGTTCGGACCCCTGTAGCTTAAGGCTTTTGAATCCTATGAGCCGTGAGGGTCTCATAGGAGGGTTCTCCTTATGAGTCATGAGGATCTCGCAAGTGTAATTTCTCCTTAGGAATCGTGAGGATTCCTAAGTGTGTTTTTCCTTTGTGATTCGTAAGGATCTCATGCAGGTGGTTTCTCCTCACAAGGTCGAGAGGACCTTGCAAGTGTCTTTTAACAAGGTTGCGCCCTTTCAGATTTTCACAAAAACTCACCGGTAGCCATGTTGTTTTTACTCACGGAGCCCTTTCAGGTTTTCATCCGTGCCCATCTCGCTTATGGACGTACCTTTTTTTTACCACGTCAGCCTGAGAATGCCGCGGGTTGGTAGTAGTTTAACGACGTTTCGGTCATAAGTCAACGTACGATTACGCAGCTAGATTTTGCCGCAAATCTTCGCATGTTTTGTGTTGGAGATGGATTCCTCGAAGAGAAGGCTAAGGGCGATTTCTTCGTCAGAGTTTCTTCCAAAGGTGATAACTTGCGATCCCTCAGTGTCGACCATGTGACAGTTGCCAGCGGCTCTTTTGCGCTCATCTGTCGTACTTTTCTGTTCCCGATGAGCCTTGCATTTCACTCGTCGAACGTATTGTCGGTGGGCAACATATCCCTGCCACCAGTTTTTAAAGACTATGCACTTCTCGGTAGGGTGTGCAATCTTCTGATGGTATAAGTAGAAGTTAGGATGTATGTCCGCTTCATCAAGATGTATACTGCCAGGAGAATTTCCTTTGAAAGAAGGCAACTTCATTCCTATTGACAGGGCCCCATCGAATCGTTTCCTTACCTTAAGCTTGCTTTTGCTGGCGATAGGGATGCTTTGATCTGGTGGTAATGTTTCAACCCTTTCGTCTAGTCGTCGGCGTTTGGCCTTTTCAAATATAACCATCTCGCGCTCCCGATCAGCCTTGCTTTTCAGAAGAGCTTCGTTCAGGAATGTGTCAATCATTTCATCTGATAGTCCTAGAAGTTCCGACTCAGGACCTGCCCTCAATTTCTTTGCGTCAAGAGCTTCTTCACCGTTTATCAACGAATGAAAGATCACATGGCAGCTTGCCACATAATCCTCAGGTTCATCCCACAAGTCTTCTCCATTGTCGTTATCTTCGTCCTCAAGGACGTAGCTGAGAAATTCTTGGAGTGTGATTGGGGTCCGCTCCTTCTGGTTATATTCTTCCAGCACGTCAATATGTTTTTGCAGGTCTGTGCGCTTGTCATCAAGCTTCACGGGCTTTTGGGTCTTCTTCTTCTTCGAAGACTTTGACGGCTGGGTGCGGGCGTTTTGACTATCACCACTAATTTTTGGAGTTGGGCGCGGCTTCAGCATTCAAATGGCTGCAACTTCATCGATGTGTTGCTTGTATTTGACCAAAGATATCGTTATCGGGTAACGCATTGAACCCAAGTCTCATTCGGTCTAACCATTTCGTTGATCAGTACCGTCACGGTATTGCGTTTATTCATACCAGCGAATCTCTGACAGGAGGGCATCTCCATTTCGTCGAAGGTATTCATGGAGTCATTCGGGAGTCCCGCATACCATTCGAAGGCAATGCCTGCCAGACAGCCGATGAACTGTCAGAGGAGAAGTATATCAGTATTGCTGCACATGGGTTCAAATCGCGCCATGTGCCGGCGAGAATTCTTAGTTCCTTTGTACACGCAGCACATTGGAAGTGTATACTCTGGAGGGTACTGTATTTGATTGTGCCATGTCGGATACGGTCGACCAATCTTGATTGATCTATTTACGGCTTCACTGGCGTAGTGAGCTTCGATTTGCCGAGCGATATATTCGTTCAGCTTTACTTTTAGGAATCATTTCTTTCTCAGCCATTGATGAGCTTTGTAGAGGATTTGAAATGTCATCCTTATCTTTAAGACCGACTACCAACAGATCATTCACTAGTGGTTCCGATTGAACCATCATTCCAGCCATATTCTGAATTAGAAGGGCCATCCAGTTCATTTTAGTGGACATTTTTGCAGCTTCTGCATCTCCTTTTTTTAGAGCGCGCTTTAGGAAATCAATATCCAACCCTTTCTCTATTCTTTCTCCAGGTGTTGTTCCCCTCCGAAAGACGGCACGACGGCGGAGACGTCTTGCCTGAGATTCGGGGCAGATGCTAATTGGTGCTATCCGTCTACCTCTCCGAAAATGCCAAGTTGATTTATGGCACCGTATATCAAAGGTTTAAACGGATGCGTCCGATGTAGCAGACTTCGTCAGATTCCCTCTCGCTTGAGGGGGTTTTTGATTGTGGGGACGCTCTTCCCTGCAGGCGCAAGCCCCTGCAGTTAATTACGCTACCGCACTGCGGTAACCACTTTCTCCTTCTCCAGATAGTCACTTTGTGTCGTGTGTGTTTATTTTGTGTTTAGTTGCCCGTGAATTGTATACGGAGACTGAGTTATGTCGTCGCCCGTAGGGCGTGGACTAGTCCAAATCCGTATTATCTTAGATTTGGGTTTGGGGGTTTGGGTTTAAGGATACGTTAGCCTCATTTGAGACTAAGATCGACTTAAACGTTTGTTAAGGACGCGTTAGTCCAGCTTTTAGACTAAGATCGACTTAACGGGATCGTTTGGATCCAACAAGAGAGTAATTAAAGGAGCCATGTTGTTTAGTTTAGTGACATTGCGGTCAATAGGTAATTTAAGGACATTGCGGTCCATAGGTAGTTTAAGGACATTGCGGTCCAATATTAGTTTTAAGACGTTGCGGTCAAGGTTAAGGACGTCATAGTCCGTGGATTTTAAGGACTCCACAGTCCAAGGTTAGTTTTAAGACATCTCGGTCAAGGTTAAGGACGTCATAGTCCATGGGTTTAAGGACCCCACAGTCCGTTGTTAGTTTTAAGACATCTCGGTCAAGGTTAAGGACGTCATAGTCCATGGGTTTAAGGACTCCACAGTCCGTTGTTAGTTTTAAGACATCTCGGTCAAGGTTAAGGACGTCATAGTCCATGGGTTTAAGGACCCCACAGTCCGTTGTTAGTTTTAAGACATCTCGGTCAAGGTTAAGGACCTCATAGTCCATGAGTTTAAGGACCCCACAGTCCGTATTAATGTATGGCCATCGGGACCCGTCACCTCTTTGAAGACGTTGAGGAATTACAACGCCAAATATCAAAGGAGTGAAGAGATGTACCCTTTAAACCAAGACGGGTTAAACAGTCCTTGACCCAGTTTGGGACCAGGACCAGTTAATTATGTTATGAGCCCATCAGCCCAGTTAAATTTGAATTGAGGACTTATGGCCATCTTGGGCTAAGTCCAATCATGCTTAGAATATTGGCTTCCTGTTGATGCATGAGAGGTTTTGCCTCTAGACACTTAACCAATTGGGCTAAGGTTAGTGTTAAACACTAAAGATCAGCAATGTTGAATACTGGGAATAAGTTAGTGTTTTAACACTAAAAGACAGTTGGTGTTAAACACCAGCAACAGGGGGTTCAAATTAGTGTTAAACACTGGAGCAAACCAGTGTCAAACACTAGCAGCAGAGATCTCAAATTAGTGTTAAACACTAAGAATAATCAGTGTTAAACACTGGTGACAGAGATTTTAATTTAGTGTTGAACACTAAGGGAGTTAATCTTAAGCTCTATTAACAGGGGTTTAATTTAGTGTTAAACACTAAGAAATTCAGTGTTTAAGCACTGCAAATAAAGTTCTTTAATTAGTGTTGAACATTAAGGCTAAACAATGTTAAACACCGGGTTCAGAGGTTCCAATTTTGTGTTAAACACTAAGGCAAGAGGGGTCACGTGGTAGCACGTGAGGGCGCCCTCCCTTTACTCGTTCTGCTGAGAATGTTGCATATTTTGGAGCATCACGTGCCATCACGTGATGGGCATTTAAATGCTTGTATGTTAAAGCTTCTGCCAAGGGTCACGTGGGTCACGTGAGGGGTCACGTGAGGCACTGCCTCAAAGGCCCTTCTCTGTGGATCTTTTCGGGGGTCGTGTGGTGGCACGTGACCCTGCCTCTTTGTATGTTTTTTAGAAGATCTGTTAATCCCTTTAAGAATTAAATTCTTCGCAGGGTTGAACCTTAACGATAAATTTTAGAGGAATTAAATTCCTATTTCCTTCTGAAGATTTATATTCTGGGATAGAGTTGAACTCTGAATTTTCTGTAGGAATTAAATTCCTCATATATGTGAAGAACTGAATTCTATCATAGGGTTAAACCCTAATAAAAGCTTTAAAGGAATTAAATTCCCACTCTCTTTTAGAGAATTATTCTGAGGAATGAGATTCTGTCATAGGGTGAAACCCTAATTTCTTCTTTCTTAAAGGAATTAAATTCCTGTTATTTTGACAGATTTGAGTTCTTAATTGGGATTAAACCCTGGTTCTGTTCATCCTGAAGGAATTAAATTCCCATAACATAGGGTTAAACCCTAATTTTATTTTAAAGGAATTAAATTCCTATAGTTTTGTGAGAATTAAATTCTCAAACTTCCATTCCCTCTCTATGCTTTGGATCTGCATGGCAGGATCTCAACCCAATGAGAATTAAATTCTCAATTTAAGGGGAGATGTGCACTTTACAGATCCTCCACTAAAGAGAGAACTATGTTCTTCTTTTTAAGAGTTAAACTCTTTTGAGAATTAAATTCTCTTTTAAAGGCCTTCCCTTTCTTACCTAGGATTTTCTTCTGCAGAAGATCAATTTCTTCTATCTCTCTTTTTCTGTCTATCCTTCTGTCTCTCTTTTTTTTTCCTTCTTTTTTTAACTCTCTCCTTTGGCTCTTATTTATAGGAGAAGGAGCAGAATCAATTAGTTTTGGTGAATCTTTCATTGAGAGATTTGATTTGCATTCATTATTCATCTGGTCCTTTGGATTATTAGGTGAATTTTATTCACCATTGGATTTTAAATCCAAAGATTTTTCTTTGTTATTTCGGTTAGATTTTAAGGGGAAATCTTTCCAAGTTCAGGATTTTTCCACAAATAGATGATATTTAATCACCTTTAAATTTTTAGTCCAATCGGTTCCAAATAATCATTTTCCTTTGGAAAGATTTGAATGCCGTTCAGAATTTAATTCTGTTAAATAGATAGGCTTTGAAAGCCGGTCACGTATGACCACATGACCCATGTTCACATGTAGGCACGTGTCCCTTGGTCACGTGTAAGCACGTGACCCCCTGGAACGAGCTTTCTTCTTCCTTTTGCGCTCTGTCTTCTGGCCGCTGCTTAGCCGTCACGTGCCACCACGTGACCCCTGGTCACGTGTGAGCATGTGACCCTCATCTGGAGCCTTTTTCTTGATTTAATCACAGAATGAGTCTGCTTTTGCCGCCGCTTTTAAATGTCACGCGCCAACACGTGACTAATGGTCACGTGCTAGCACGTGATGCCTCCTTCGTAACTTTTCCTGATTTTAAATCAGGAAACAAATGCCCCCACAGCGTTGTTCTCACGTGTTTGCACGTGAGTGCAACGCTGTCACTTTTGTGACCGTTGGATTCCTCTAGGGATTTGGGGAGATGAAGCGTCTCCATCACGTCCTATAAATGCCCATGTCCCTTCAGAAGAGCCTCCACTTTGCTCATCTTCCTTCTTGCAAACTTTCTTCTTTTGAGAATTTAATTTTCTTTTCCTAGAGCTTAGTTCTCTACCTTGAAACCACCCTCAGAATTTAACTCTGTTCAGGAAAGGCTCTTCCTTTCAGGTAATGATGTTGAACGATCGAAGAACCTTCATTTTTAAACGCTTTGTGGATTTTAAATCCACATCAAGGGTTTCACCCTTTTAAAATGAACCCATTTTCTTCAAGTTTTTTCCACAAGAACAGAAAACCACCTAACTTTCAAACTGTAGATCTGCTAGGGTTTCATATAATCCTTAGGGAAATGATGGCGACAGTTCAAGTCCATGGAGTTTAACTCCGTTCACAGAAAAAGGCTTTTGGGAATTTAATTCCCTTTTCTTAATAAGGAATTTAATTCCTGTGAAGAACTCGGTTTCTTCCCATGGAGGCTCCTTAGGGTCCCTTACCCTAGGTTGTCCTCCTGTAATCAATCAGTGAAGAAGAAGCTCGGAATGGTGTTTTCCCCCAGGGAATGTCCAGAGTCCACTATCCATCTAGACAAGCGTTCTTTTTGACTGGCTTGTCCACTAAATTCTTATGATTTTTTATTTCAGATACTATGGCTGACCATTGGTATGATCTTGACGAGATCATTTCTTACGGAAACATTCGCGCATTGGGCCGCAGCCAGAACCAGGAATTCACTGACGCTCAGTGTGCCGAGATCATGGGCCGCTTCTACGAGTATAATGGCCAACTACTCCCCCGTCGCTCTTCTCTTTTGAGGCTGATCGTGCTGGCGATCAGGGAGGCACTCCCTTTATTTTGTACTGGTGTGCCACTTAGGGCATTGGACGCCGCCGAGGATAAAGTACACTCGGTGTATCTGATGCACTTGATCTCAAAGAGAAGGCGAGACAATCTTATTGATCTCCTGCATCAGGTTTTTCAGCAATCAGCCATACTTGCCGCCTACCGGAGGGTAGAGGACATCCGTGAATACCCCGACGCTTGTGATCGTGAGAGAAAACATACTAGGGCGGTTCGAAATGCATGGAAGATCTTGGATAAAGCTACGTTCGAGTTCCTCAATCCATGCCCCACGTCTGAGGTCCTACCGTTGTAATTGTTTCTTTTATTTTGTATGGACCTTTTTAAATATGAATGGTAAATCTTATCGTGTCCTTCTATGTTTGCATCCCCTCTCTTTTTGTGGGATTTTGTCATCATCGTTTTTTTTTGTTGTTGCTGTTGATGTGTTTGGTATGTAAGGCACTGTTTTCCTTTCTATTGCACACCAAGTTTTAGTGCTCACGTGCTCTGCACGTGGGGTCCCTTTTGATGAGATTGTTCAAAAGATTTTCAATGCCATATTTTTAGTGCACAATATCAGATGCAGAAAAAGGAGCCTCGGAAATAGTTCCACTTCCTTGATTTCCGATGCCTTTCCTTTTTTAGGCCTTGGAAATAGCTTTAACATGCAAGATTTTCCGCGCGCAGCACTTAATGCACCTCTTTAAATCTGAGGCCATGGCTTTCCTTCCTCTCCACAGAGAAATTTATTCTCATTTTGGTGTGATTTGTCTTGAGAGACAGCCGAGCGCCATGGCCTGCAATCGCCCTCACACTCGTCGACAGCCTTGGGAAGTTCCTATCGAGGAGATGATCCCCCGCTTTGCCGCTCGACTGGTGGATCCCCTTCTTACCGACGACGAATATGACTCAGCGGCGTATGAACTTTCGATCCGCAGAGGGTCTCCCCTCCCAATGGGTTCCCTCTGACTCCGGATGATTCTTGCCACCGTGCTTGCTGACGTCCCTCCTCACCCGGCGGAGATGACCCTGGCAATGCTTGACGCGGCCGAAGAGAAGCTCGAGGGCTTTCACGAAGCGTGCCTAATTACTCAAGCTTTGAAAGATCGCTCGGTTCACCTTTTGAGCGAAATAAGAGCCCGTCGGGCCGTTATGTCTGCTTTTGCGGACGATCATGGCGCCAATCGGTGGGGAGCGACTCCTCGCGAGAACCGGCGCTATGACGTGTTGGAAAGAGCGGAGAGAGAAATGGAGAATTTTATCTTTTATTTTGTCAACCCTTGCGCCACCGATCCTTTGTTCGGCGACCTTTTTCCGCTAGTGTAGTATTTCCAAATTAATTTTCGCCTGCGTTATGTTGAACTTTCATGTGTGCTGGGCATCCGCATGTATGTTTTTGCTTGCATAAATGAACTTTGTGTTCTTTCCCTGAGAACTTTCTTTAATTGCAAATGCTATTATCATTTTCACGCGTATCAGACCCTTTTTTTTTGGGGCATTATGAATATTCATATGATTGAAAATGCTATTATTTTCTCTTTTGAATACTCATATGATTGCGAATGCATGCTTGAGACACGTCAGAAATCTTTCTTGTTGCTTTTCACACCAGGTGATGTGATCGCGTTTTAGATCGATTATCCATGTCGACTGGAAGCCCTTTTATACGGTCTTGTATATGTCATGTTTTCAAGGTTGCGGTCACGAAAGCGAGCTTAAATGGCCTGACAGGGCGACACGTGGCGAACATATTGTTGTGCGAGAAAAGGGCTCGGCCGTAAATTCTCGGAGAGGAAGCTGGCTTCTTAGGCGCCGAGTAAGCTTCAAGCTAATCTTACCGCCAAGGCCAACAAAGCATACGAACTCTGGCAGGTGCTTCAGGAGTCCATCAAAGAGGTGGTGGCTCTCGATAAAGCTGTCGCGTTCACTCGTGAAAGGGTTGAGGCCCATAAGGCCACCGAGAAAGAGCTTGAAGCTCGGCTTGCTTCATATCAGGCCCAGCAAGCTCAGGCGGAGGCTCGTCTTCTGGAGATCTTGCATCATGAAGTCGTGGCTCAGCAACAGAAAGATGAGCTGGTAAAGTTGCTACAACGCCCGCCGGCTTGAAGACTTGTATCTTTTCCTTTCTCTTTTTTTTGTACATACTCATGGATGAGAGTATCTTCTTTTTTGTTGCTTCATGAATTGTACCTTGTATCCATTTTGGCTTATGAATAAAAGATATATTTTTCTTCTCAATGGCATGTCTCTTTTCATTGAATGTGTTTTGCGGACCATTTATCTTGATCTCCTTGCAGGGCAGCGATGGCTTAGGATTCAGGGTTAAGATCTGCTTCCTAAGACTTTTGTACTTTATGAGCCACGAGGATCTCATAAAGAGGTTTTTCTCCCTACAGGTCGAGAGGATCCAATAGGTGTAAGTTCTTCTTAAGAATCGTGAGGATTCTTAAGCGGGTTTTTCCCTTGAGAGTCGTAAGGATCTCACAAGAGATTTTTTCTTCCTTACAGGTTGTGAGGACCTGCAAGTGCTGGATGTGATCGCCCTTATCCGTGTTTCACGGGGTCAGGGGTCGCTCAAGGTATCATAGTTTAAATACGTCACAGTCAAGGTTAAGGACCTCATAGTCCGTGGATTTAAGGACTCCACAGTCCGATATTAGTTTTAAAACATCACGGTCAAGGTTAAGGACGTCATGGTCCGTGGATTTAAGGACTCCACAGTCCGATATTAGTTTTAAGACATCACGGTCAAGGTTAAGGACGTCATAGTCCGAGGATTTAAGGACTCCACAGTCCGATGTTAGTTTTAAGACATCACGGTCAAGGTTAAGGACGTCATAGTCCGAGGATTTAAGGACTCCACAGTCCGATGTTTGGTTGCGGGGACCCGTCACCTCTTTGAAGACGTTGAGGAATTACAACGCCAGCTATCAAAGGAGTGAAGAGATGTACCCCTAAACCGAGGTGGCACCAGTATGGAATCTGGTTGGTTGATTGTTAGTTTTAAGACATCACGGTCAAGGTTAAGGACATCATGTCCATGGATTTTAAGGACTCCACAGTCCGGTGTTTGCTCTGGATGCTTCACACGGGTTCACTGCCGTGCTTGGCGAGGACCAGGCTCCGCTCTGGGCGTTTTCCGCGGGGGTCAAAGAGTGACGTTATCCGCGTTCCACGTAATCAGGAATTTTGCACTAGATGCTTCACACGGGTTCACTGCCGTGTTCGGCGAGGACTAGGCTCCGCTCTGGATGCTTCACACGGGTTCACTGCCGTGCTCTGTGAGGACCAGGATCCGCTCTGGACGCTTTCCACGGGGTCAAAGAGTGACGTTATCCGCGTTCCACGTAACCAGGAATTTTGCACTAGATGCTTCACACGGGTTCACTGCCGTGCTCGGCGAGGACTAGGCTCCGCTCTGGATGCTTCACACGGGTTCACTGCCGTGCTCTGTGAGGACCAGGATCCGCTCTGGACGTTTTCCACGGGGTCAAAGAGTGACGTTATCCGCGTTCCACGTAACCAGGAATTTTGCACTAGATGTTTCACACGGGTTCACTGCCGTGCTCGGCGAGGACTAGGCGCCGCTCTGGATGCTTCACACGGGTTCACTGCCGTGCTCTGCGAGGACCAGGATCCGCTCTGGACGTTTTCCACGGGGTCAAAGAGTGACGTTATCCGCGTTCCACGTAACCAGGAATTTTGCACTAAATGCTTCACACGGGTTCACTGCCGTGCTCGGTGAGGACTAGGCTCCGCTCTGGATGCTTCACACGGGTTCACTGCCGTGCTCTGCGAGGACCAGGATCCGCTCTGGACGCTTTCCACGGGGTCATAGAGTGACGTTATCCGCGTTCCACGTAACCAGGAATTTTGCTGATTGTATCCGCATTTCACGGAACGGGAGTTTGACTATTGGTGATATGTGTATCGCCGAGCCATGGAACTGGGGGGTTGCCGCTGTTCCGCTTTGTTTGAAGTTGTGTCCGTTGTTACGAGACGAGTGTTGGGATGATCTCTAGGTCGCTTGTGGCCCGTCGAGATTTAACTCCTTTCTTTGATGAAACCTGGGAGAAATGTGATCACTTCTTTGTTTACGCCCTTGGATTGTATACAGGGTGTAATGGAGCATCACCTGTAGGGCATAAATTAAAAACTTTCTTTTTTTTTAATTTTTATTTCTTTTTCCGCGATGCTCTATCATTTCAGCTTTTATATCGCGAAGGTCGCGATTGCCCTATCATTTCGGCTACTTTTCACGGTGCCCAATCATTTCGGCTATTTATTTCATTTTTACTCGCTGCTTTTTATTGCGAGTTGCCCCATCATTTCGGATATTTTTCATGCATACATTTTTTACTTGCCGTTTTTATCGCAAGTTGCCCCGTCATTTCGGCTATTTCATATGCACGTGCGGCCTACTGGCTTTTCGCCATAAACCTGAAATTAAACACCGATTTCGGCATCAGCACCGCTACAACTGGGATATGGCCAGGAGCGAATCATCATCTGCCTCTGTCGATGTTGAACAAAGGTGGCTTAGCAAACAGGGTTAGGGTCCTGTCGACTAAGGCTTTTGACTTCATGAGCCGTAAGGGTCTCACAAAGGTATTTCTCCCTACAAGTCGTGAGGATCTTATAGGTGTATTTTCTCCCTAGGAATCGTGAGGATTCCTAAGTGTATGTTCCTCTGTAAGTCGTAAGGATCCTACAAGAGGGCTTTCTCCTTATAAGTCGAGAGGACTTATAAGGGTTGCTCATCATATGGACGTATCCCTAGTCACGGGTGGGACTTTGCTGGGGAAATGTTTATTCGCGCCCGTGGATTGTATACAAGGGTCAGTATGAGCTGCTTGTAGGGCATTGTCGAAGGTTGTGGGGGGTTTTGCTTAAGCACAGGTTTAGGTCTCTGTGACTTAAGACTTTCAAATCTTATGAGCCGTGAGGGTCCCATAAGAGAGTTCTCCTTGCGAGTCATGAGGATCTCGCAAGTGTATTTTCTCCTTAGGAATCGTGGGGATCCTTAAGTGTGTTGCTCCCTTGTAAGTCGTAAGGATCTCACACGGGTGGTTTCTCCTTACAAGGTCGTGAGGACCCTGCAAGTGTCCTTTAACGAGGTTGCGCCCTTTTGGGTTTTCACAAACACTCGCCGGTAGTCCTGTTGTTTTTACTCACGGAGCCCTTTTGGGTTTTCATCCGTGCCCTTTTTGCTTATGGACATACCTTTATTATTATTATTATATTTTTTTCCTTTTTTTTTACGAGGTCGCGCCCTTTCGGGTTTTCACGAACACTCGCCGGTAGCCTTGCTGTTTTTACTCACGGAGCCCTTTCGGGTTTTCATCCGTGCCCTTTTTGCTTATGGACATACCGTTTTTATTTTTTTTATTTTTTTATTTTTTTTTTGTCAGCCTAAGGATGCTGTGGTAGTAGTTTTAAGGACATTTCGGTCCGTCGTTAGTTTAAGGACGTTTCGGTCCGTCGTTAGTTTAAGCACGTTTCGGTCCGTCGTTAGTTTAAGGACGTTTCGGTCCGTCTTTAGTTTAAGGACGTTTCGGTCCGTCGTTAGTTTAAGAACATTTCGGTCCGTTATGGAGAGGGCCGGCTACTACTTATAGAGCTTGAGCTTAGGAAGATAGCGAGCGGACATAGTCGTCGTCATCTATCATTGACCTAGGCTGTGGCTCATTAAGCGTAGTATTCCTTTAGGAAGCGGCCGTTTATTGGCCTGAAAGGCCTTTCACCATGCATATCCATGAGTAGATAGGCTCCACCCTGATAGACCTTGTCTATGATGTACGGGCCTTCGTAGTTCGGCTCGAATTTTCCTCGCTTGGCGCGATTGGGAATCATAGGCCTCTTGACCACTAGTACGAGTTCGCCTTGGCGGAATGTCCTTGGTCGGGTCAATCTTTCATATGAGTGCGTCATCTTTGCTTTATAAGCTTCCAGATTTTGTTGCGCTATGAGCCGGGTTTCATCGAGGGCATCAAGCTCCTCAAGCCGAAGGCGAGCATTTTCTTCGTATGTCAACTCGTGGTGGACTGCCACTCGTAGAGAAGGTAACTCTATCTCGAGGGGGAGTACTGCTTCCGTACCGAATACCAATGCGTATGGCGTCGGGTTCGTGGCCGTCTTGAACGTAGTTCGATACGCCCAAAGAGCCTCTTGTAGTCTCTCGTGCCAGTCCTTTTTATTCCGGGACGCCGTCTTTTTTATGATCTTTGTCAAGGTCTTATTGAAGGCCTCGGACAGACCGTTAGCTCGTGGGTTATAAACTGAGGAGTATCTCCAGTCTATATTATGCTGTTGTGCGAAGCGGCTAATCTTATGGCTTCTATAGGCTGGCCCGTTATCGGAGATAATCCACCGTGGAGTTCCAAACCGATAAATGACGTGTGTTTTGAAGAAATGGAGGATATTCTCCATCTTCACTTTCCTTAACGGTATTGCTTCTGCCCATTTGGAGAAGTAATCAGTCGTCGCCAGGATGAAACGATGTCCCTTAGACGATGCCGGTTCGATGGGGCCGACTACGTCAGTTCCCCACATTTCGAATGGCCAGCTAGCCACCGTCGGATGTAGTGGATTCGGATGCTGGTGGATGAAATCCCGATGGATTTGGCATGAGTGGCATTGCTTCGCATATTCGAGGCAGTCCTGGATCATTGTGGGCCAGTAGTAACCCATCCGTTTAATTTTTAACTTCACCTTCGGGCCTGCTTGATAAGAACCACAGATTCCGTCATGAACTTCCTGAACGACTCTTTCTGCTTCGTCAGGTCCTAAGCATCTCAGCCACAGAGAATCAAACGATCTCTTGTACAGAGTATCGTTGACGAAGGCGAAAGATAGAGCTCGTTTCATGAGCTGATGTCTTGAGGACGCTTCTTCGGGCATTCGGTGGGACTTAAAGTAGTCTATGAAGACTTCCCTCCAGTCCTCAGCCTTCTCACGGTCTTTTATTTGTAGGGTCATCTGCTCAGTCGCTCCCTTTTCTTCGGATGATTCCGGAGATATTTCTGCTGGGGCGAGCACTCGACGGCTTTGTACCACGATTCTGACGTCATCGAGGTTCTCATCAGCCAGTTCTTTAGCGAGCTTAGCTAACGCGTCCGCTTTGCTATTTTCCGCGCGTGGTATGCTTTCCAAAGTGTAGGAGGGGATTTGGGTTAATAGTTGTTGCACCTTTTCACCGTATTTCACCAACTCCGGTTTGCACGTTTGGTAGTCGCCGTTTACTTGACTAACGACCAGCTGAGAATCCCCGTATATGAGGAGGTTTTTAATTCCCATGTCAATGGCGATCTCGAGGCCTGCTATCAAAGCTTCGTATTCGGCTTCATTGTTCGTCCTCGGTTCTGTTAAGGAGAAAGCGAAGCGCATTATCCTTTCTTATGGAGTTACGAAGATGAGGCCTACCCCTGATTTGATAATTGGGGTACTTTGTTTGCGCTTCTTTACGGAGGACGCTCCATCGAAATAAAGTTCCCATAGGGTATCACCACCGTCAATCGCGTCAAACGCATGTTCGTCCGGGAAATCGCAATTTAAAGGAGAACCGGCGGTACTGGATGCTCGGCAAGGAAGTCGGCGATGGCTTGGCCTTTCACTGCCTTGAGAGGCTGATAGGTTATTGAAAACTCCATCAAAAGCAAGGCCCATTTAGCGAGTCTCTCTGTCAATATGGCCTTTGACATCAAATATTTGAGAGGGTCCACCTTTGATATAAGACGGACTTCATGCGCCAACGCATAATGCCGGAGTTTCGTTATCGCGAAGATCAACGCCAGGCAGTGCTTTTCGATAGGGGAGTAATTGCTTTCTGCCCCCAGGAGAACTCGACTTAAATAGTAGAGCGCTCTCTCCTTCCCTTGGTCGTTTTCTTGTGCCCATAATGCGCCTAAAGAACCCTCAAGGGCTGTTGTATAAAGAATAAGGGGCTTTCCCTTGACTGGAGCAGCTAACACCGGCGGATTTTGCAAGTACTGCTTGATTTCGTCTAGCGCGCCTTGGCATTTTTGATCCCAGACGAACGGAGTTCCCTTCTTCATCAGGTGGCTGTAAGGACGGCACTTACCTGACAGGTTGGCGATAAACCGCCGGATGTACGCGAGCTTCCCTTGGAGAGACCGCAATTGTTTGAGAGTCCTTGGCGGTGGCATTTCCATGATCGCCTTGATCTTTGACGGATCTATTTCGATACCTCGATGTTGAATGATGAATCCCAGGAATTTACCCGAGGAGACTCCGAACGCGCATTTGAGGGAATTCATCTTCAAATTATATTGCCGAAGGCGTTGAAATACGGTTTTCAGATGCTCTAAATGTTCTTCGTATGACATGCTCTTCACTACGAAGTCATCGATATAACACTCGACGATTTCATGTATGAGATCATCGAAGATCTTTGTCATGGCCCTTTGATAGGTAGCACCGGCGTTCTTTAGACCGAAGGGCATGACTTTGTAGCAGAATATACCCAAAGGAGTCCGGAAAGCGGTGTGCTTCCGGTCGTCGGGATGCATCTTTATCTGATTGTACCCTGATGAACCGTCCATAAAAGAGAAAACCTTATGAGTGGACGTATTGTCTATCATCAGCTCGGTGACCGGCACTGGGAAATCGTCCTTCGGGCAGGCTTTATTGAGATCCCGGAAGTCCACACATATGCGCACTGTCCCATTCTTCATCATCACCGGGACGATGTTGGCGACCCAATCAGGATACTGTACCTCCTGGATAAACCCGGAATCGATTAGCTTCTTGACTTCAGCGTTAATGCTCATTTCAAGTTCGAGCCGCATCCGTCTCGGCGCCTGTTTGACTGGCTTGATATCCGGTGATATTGCCAATTTGTGTACAGCAACTTCTGGATCCAATCCCGGCATTTCGGAATAGTTCCATGCGAAGCAATCTCTATTCTGTAGGAGCACGTCTTTTAGCGCCGCCACCCTTTTCTCAGATAGCAGCTTGCTGACGAATGTTGGTCGCGGATCGTCTTTCGATCCCAACTCAATCTTCTTGAGGTTATCTGCAGTCGTATGTATGCCATCTTCCAGTTCTTTTGGAGCTGGTGGAAATTCTGAGATGACCTCATCATTGCTGTTCTCAAAGCACCAGGGAGGGTCATCCATGTTCTCGGGCTCTTCTTTTAACATTGTAATCATGTGACAAGTGCTAATCCGCTTCCAAGACCGATGTGGATCTGGCTCTGCTCTTGCGGCTTTGGGTTCGTGCTTTTGTGGCGGCGTTACGCTCCAGCTGCTGGATAAAGCAAATCTGCCTTGCTGGTACTGGTCTTCGACCCAGTTCTTGAACGTGAAGCAGTCTTCGATAGGGTGTCCTACGGCTCGGTGATAAGAGCAATAGCCCGGATGAGAAATCTCGTTAACTTGCTCAGGGTGCTTAGACTTCGGAAGTGCGATCATTTGATATTTTATAGCGAGATCGAGTATTCTCTACGTCTTGTCTCGAGGGAAGGAATACGCTCGACTCATCTTCTTCACGAGGGACAAATCCGGACCGCGCAATGCCCGATCACACGACTTTTTAACCCTGTGTTGTTGCTGTCGACTCCTTTTTCCGCTTCTTGACTTACTTCTGCCTCTGCGTCGGACTTTTTGCACAACGGGTTGACATGGAGGAGCATCTTCGTCTTTTGCAGTCTGTTGAAATAGACGTCGCGTCCTGGCCTTCTCGTAGATGGCCATCTCGCGGTTGTGACTTTCCCGAGCCGTTTGACCCGCTTTCCTAATAAGCCTGCCCATTCGTTCTTCAAATGACGGACTCGGCACTTCGCTTGCGGGATCCAGTTTTGATGAGGGGTTGGCATTGCTTGACAGGGCGTCCTCCTCTTCATCGAAGTTATATATGGCGTAGCTACCGTGGACTTATTCCCGTTTCCTGGATCTCACATATCCAAGCCCAAGCGTCTCCATTTTCCCGTTGGGCAATTTGCGCTGAGTTCCAGGGACATCCCAAATCCTGTTGTAGAATCGAGCTTGCCGAACAGTCTGTTTTAAGGGTACTCCTTGGCGCTTCAATAGCCTCTTTAGTCCGTTTGTGTAATATATGGGTAAACGGATGTGTTGGAGCCTGTCGAGTGTAGAATCCTCGCCATGCCAGATCTCTTTCTCTACTTTCGTCTCTGAGGATCGCTAGAATAGGATTACCTTCTCACCCTTTTGCCTGGGAGGGACGTAAAACGTCTGCAGGTCCTGCACATTGTAAGCTTGAAGTGTGTCGAGATCCTTGTAGTGTTCTTGCGGCACCATGGTGATTTGCAAACTCTGATCATCGTCAGGGGATGCTTGTATTGACGGCGGACTAGAGAACACAGCATTAACCTCATCTTCCGAGTCGCTTCCGAAGACAAACACGGGGGCGGACGGTCCCGGGTTGTTGCGTCGGGACGAACCAGCGTAAACTATCTCTTCTTCTTCTTCTTCTTCGGTATCGCTCCCGAAAACAGGGACGGTAGCGGCGGCTTTGTTCTCCGGCTTGCGACACTTTTCTGTATCCTCGAAGTCTGGCAAAAAGTACTTCGCATCTTCATACTTGCGGACTTCGTTCACGGAAAATGGGTTCAGCTCGCCTGTTACGGTATATTCGAAGCCATCCTTGAAGTACTTCATACACTGATGCTGTGTTGAAGGGATGATGTTGTATTCATGTAACCAAGGACGACCGAGCAAGGCGTTGTAGCAAGTCTTGGCGTCAATGACGTGAAATTTGATGTCCGTGACGAGTAGTCCAAAGCGTAATGTTAGTATCACGGATCCGAGAGTCCGTGATGACTGGGAGTCGAAACCGGAGATGGTAATTTTGTCGCGAGCGAGGTGCTGCACGCTCATGCAAATTTCCTTCAATACCCGAACATTAAGGAGATTGACGGAGGATCCGTTATCCACCAGGATCTTACCTATCTTGATATCATGGCAGTATCCAGAGACATATAGGGGACGGTTGTGGTCACACGTCCCGAGGAGAAGGTCTTCGTCACCAAAAGTGATGTCGGCCGTATGCACTTCTTCCAGTTCGTCCTTCATCCTTTCCGCGGCGAGGAATGCTTGGAATTGCTCGGGTTCTTGTAACGCCTTGATTAATGAATCTCGCGCTTCTTTTGATAATAGGAGGGCATCGAGAATGCTGAGCTGAGAAGGTAGCTTTCTTAGGTGCGCTAGGATGTTGTAGTCCACCTTACCCTTCCTGGGAGGATCTTTGGCAGCCAACTCTTTCGTGACTTGGTCATCTAAGATGATATCCTCAGTGACCTTTTCCTTTCCCTTATCTTTTCTATTTGCGGGTCCGAGATTCTTTTCCGGGAGCGTGCGATTGCGCAGTTGAATGCTTTCGCAAGCCTCCGATTCTTCTTCTTTCCCTAGGACGGATTCTTTAAAGAGAGGGCCCAAAGCCATTTCCTCATCGGAGTCGCTCCCAAAGGTGAGAACTTGTGATCCTCTGGCGTCAACCATGTAACAATTGCCGGTGGTTCTTTTGTGTCCTTCGGCCGTACCTTTTTGCTCCCGACGAGCTTTGCGTTTCATGCGCTTAAAATGTTGCCGGTGAGCAACATATCCCTGCCACCATACCCTAAAAGCGTCGCACTCCTCCATAGGGTGCGAAATTTTCCGATGATATGAGCAATAATTAGGGTGCCTCTCCGCCCCATCGAATGTGTTCTCCTTCGAGGGTGGTAGCTTCATCCCCATCGACATGGCTTTGGCGAACCTTTTCCTCGTCTTGAATACATTTTTATTCGCATCGGATATCTTTTGATCTAGCGGGAGTGCTTCGACTCTTTCGTTTGGTCGCTTTCGTTTGGCTCCTTCCAATGCTGCCCTCTCACGCTCCTGATCGGCTTTACTCTTCAAACGAATCTCGTCTAGAAAGGCGTCGATCATTTCATCTGTTGACCGTACAAGTTCTGGCTCAGGCTGTGCCCCCAGTTTCTCAGTGCCAGGAGTTTTCTCATCTTCCGAGTGGGAAATCATATGACAACTTGCCACATATCCCTCGGATTCATCTGACTAGCTCTCTCCATCATCTTCCCCCTGAAAGACGTGGTTGAGGAACTCTTGCAGTGTGACAGGAGTCCGCGCCTTTTGATTGTACTCTTCCAGCGCGTCGATCTGTTTCTGCAAATCCGTGCGTTTGTCTCCAGGCTTCACGGGCTTCTTGGACTTCTTCTTTTTCTTCGAAGATTTTGACGGTTGGGTGTGAGTACTCAGGCCATCACCACCGATCCTTGTAGTTGGGCGCGGCTTCAGCATTCCTTCGATGATTTGGGGTTCAAGTGGGTTCTTCCATTCGACCGCTGGGCACGTATGAAGATCACTCAACATCCTTTTGGTTTTGGCTGATAGCACGACCTCCCATGGAGATTCTTCAATAAAAGAACAAGTTGCCCCCGGTGTATCTGCTTTCTTGGGAGCATGCGGCTGTGGCGGGTTCACCTTCCATTTTTCGGACAGCGCAAACTTTCCCTGGAGGTATTGATCTTCAATCCATCCTTTGAAAATGAAGCAATCCTCAATCGGATGGCTTACTGTTTGATGTTAAGGGCAATAGTTGGGGTTATTCATCTCCGTAGGTTGTGGCGGTCGCCTCGGATTTGGTAAGTTTATAAGCCTATTGTATACTGCCAGCTCGAACAACTGTTTCGTCTTGTCCCGCAGGAACGAGTAAGGACGCTTCATCTTCTCATTATAATACCGCCGTCTTTCCTCCAGCTGATCCGCCAGCTTCAAGGCACTGGTTTGCTGCTGAGCGTTCGTGACGAAGGTTGCCTTCCCTTTACCCTTGTCATTCCGGGGTTCTGGCTTCGGGGGAGACGGCCTGTGACCCATCTGGTCCATCTGGGCCAACTTGTCGATCAAAGCCTGAAACGTGGTCGGCTTAAAGAACATCATGAACTGGGAGATAGTTGCATGAGGGTCTAGAGTTCCCACAAACATTCCCACCGCAAGAGCTTCTTCTATACGCTGCTCGCATTTTAACCATAAATTACGCCACCGTATAGCATATTGGACCCATGTTTCGCCCGGCTTTACCCTGGCGTTGATCAATGCCGTTATCGGGGTACGCTCGCTGGCACTCGCGAAGCGTTGGGTAAACAACAATTCCATCTCTGCGAAGGTCTTGATAGAGTCGTTCGGGAGCTCAGAGTACCACTCGAATGCCGTATCTGATAAACTTCCAACAAACTGGCGAAGCAAAAGCTTGTCATCACCACCGGTGTTGCCGCAGAGTGCCCTGAACTGGGCAACATGCTGGTGAGGATTGCTCGTTCCCTTGTAAACATGGAACTTGGGAATCGTGTAACCCGGCGGGTACTTGATTTGGTCGTACCAGCTTGGATATGGCCGCCCCATTTTTACGACCTGGCCGGCTGCTTCGGTCGCATGATGAACCCGTATCTGCTGGGCTATATACTCGTCCAAATCGGTTTTAGAGATTGTATCCTCTTTAGCTGTTGACAAAGCCGGCGGGGGATTTGATGTCTCTCCCCTATCGTCTCCGAGGACGATCGGGGGCTCTTCAGCCGGAGGATCTTGTTGTATCATCATCCCTATCATATCTTGGAAGAGGAGCCCCATACGCTGTATGTTGGCTGCTTGTTCAGCAGCCTCTTTGTCCTTCTTCTCCAATATTCGGCGAAGGAATTCGGCGTCGGTTTCTTCCTCCTGGCGTTCATCTGAGGACGTTTCTGGGTTTTCTTTTGGCCCAGTAAGTGCGGCCATAGCATTCATCATCTCTTGGAGCTTCTGTTGCTACTCCTGTGCCTTGGTCACTGACCGTGTAAGCGGTCTATGGCCTATAGACGCACGGCTGTCTTCCTTTCCTGACGCCATGTATACGGTATGGACCATCATGTCCCCAGACTTAGGGCGTCTGGGCTTAACGCCTTCAGCTCTCATTGCAGGCTTGGGGATCTTCTCTGGCTCCCTCTTTTTATGAGCAATGGAAGTTGAAGGGGCCGTTGAGGTGGGCACCCAGGCAGCTTTTCGTGGCTTAGCCTGATGACTAACTTCCTGTTGGATTTTCAGCTTCTTATGCTGGCGGGAGAAATTTGGATCGATCACCGAGTCTCGGGTCTGCCGCCAGACTTTATAGATTCGGGAGGACAGCCGTTGAGGAGATTGGAGCTGTTCTGACTTCACTTCTATAGCCTTTTTCAGCGGAGGGGGAGACCTCTTTAGCACCGCGGTAGGAGAATTCCTACGCACCTTATTTAGCATCTCAAAGCTGTTCCCAGTTAGAACAGCAGCATTAACTTCTGTCGTCGGGGCTGGAGGAGTCAGCCCAGAAGGTGAGTTGCCTCCGGCCTTTCTCACTCATCGCCAGTAACGACGTCGAGCGTGTCGTGCCGATGGCATCGGCTCGGTGATGGCGATAGTCTCATCTTGCCCCCTGTGTAAGTGGGGGGTCGCTGCTGGTGTCAGCCTATTAAAGACCGATGTCATCAGGGTAGCAGGAGGGGGAGCTGGAACAGTCAATCTTGTAAAGACCGACTTTTTGGCAGGGGGAGCCGCCTTGACGACTTCAGGAGCGAGACTGGTTATTTTCTTAGGAGCAGCCTTCTCTGAGATTGTAGGCCCTTTTGCGGGTCCACAGGAGCTCTGGCCCAGTCTGGAGAAGACCGAAGCGCTGGTGTTGGGCGACCCGTTGAGAGGGGCCGCGGCAGGGGTAAGCCGATCAAAGACCGACTTCTTGGGAGCTTCCGTTGTCAGCACAGGAGCGGTGAAGCTCGTTGGCAGGAGCATGGTCCCGAAAAACAACCCTTTGGTGGCTCGAGTGACCTGTTCCACGGGCATTGTGAACAGCGAAGCAGCTTGGGGTCCATAGACTATACTTCCTGGCGAGGCAGAGTGCCGGTTGCAGTTGCAGTTAGAGCATTTCGCACAAGTGGAAGCCATTGATTCTTTGCTTTCTGCAATAAGCAAAACGCCAAATCTTAGTACTTTGAAACCCAAGGGCAACCATTAGCAAACCGCGATTGGTTCGCGAACACGACACACGAAGTGTGGAGTGGAAAGTGGAAAAGGTCCCACTGGGCGTGCCAGAATCTGTTCCCCTCCGAAAGACGGCGCGACAGCGGAGACGTCTTGCCTGAGATTCGGGGCAGATGCTAATTGGTGCTATCCGTCTACCTCTCCGAAAATGCCAAGTTGATTTATGGCACCGTATATCGAAGGTTTAAACGGATGCGTCCTATGTAGCAGACTTCGTCAGATTCCCCCTCGCTTGAGGGGGTTTTTGATTGTGGGGACGCTCTTCCCTACAGACGCAAGCCCCTGCAGTTAATTACGCTACCGCACTGCGGTAGCCACTTTCTCCTTCTCCAGATGGTCACTTTATGTCGTGTGTGTTTATTTTGTGTTTAGTTGCCCGTGGATTGTATACGGAGACTGAGTTATGTCGTCGCCCGTAGGGCGTGGACTAGTCCAAATCTGTATTATCTTAGATTTGGGTTTGGGGGTTTGGGTTTAAGGATGCGTTAGCCTCATTTGAGACTAAGATCGACTTAAACGTTTGTTAAGGACGCGTTAGTCCAGCTTTTAGACTAAGATCGACTTAACGGGATCGTTTGGATCCAACAAGAGAGTAATTAAAAAAGCCCTGTTGTTTAGTTTAGTGACGTTGCGGTCAATAGGTAGTTTAAGGACATTGCGGTCCATAGGTAGTGTAAGGACATTGCGGTCCAATGTTAGTTTTAAGACGTTGCGGTCAAGGTTAAGGACGTCATAGTCCGTGGATTTTAAGGACTCCACAGTCCAAGGTTAGTTTTAAGACATCTCGGTCAAGGTTAAGGACGTCATAGTCCATGGGTTTAAGGACCCCACAGTCCGTTGTTAGTTTTAAGACATCTCGGTCAAGGTTAAGGACGTCATAGTCCATGGGTTTTAGGACCCCACAATCCGTTGTTAGTTTTAAGACATCTCGGTCAAGGTTAAGGACGTCATAGTCCATGGGTTTAAGGACCCCGCAGTCCGTTGTTAGTTTTAAGACATCTCGGTCAAGGTTAAGGACCTCATAGTCCATGAGTTTAAGGACCCCACAGTCCGTATTAATGTATAGTCATCGGGACCCGTCACCTCTTTGAAGACGTTGAGGAATTACAACGCCAAATATCAAAGGAGTGAAGAGATGTACCCTTTAAACCAAGACGGGTTAAACAGTCCTTGACCCAGTTTGAGACCAGGACCAGTTAATTATGTTATGAGCCCATCAGCCCAGTTAAGTTTGAATTGAGGACTTATGGCCATCTTGGGCTAAGTCCAATCATGCTTAGAATATTGGCTTCCTGTTGATGCATGAGAGGCTTTGCCTCTAGACACTTAACCAATTGGGCTAAGGTTAGTGTTAAACACTAAAGATCAGCAATGTTGAACACTGGGAACAAGTTAGTGTTTTAACACTAAAAGACAGTTGGTGTTAAACACCAGCAACAGGGGGTTCAAATTAGTGTTAAACACTGGAGCAAACCAGTGTCAAACACTAGCAGCAGAGATCTCAAATTAGTGTTAAACACTAAGAATAATCAGTGTTAAACACTGGTGACAGAGATTTTAATTTAGTGTTGAACACTAAGGGAGTTAATCTTAAGCTCTATTAACAGGGGTTTAATTTAGTGTTAAACACTAAGAAATTCAGTGTTTAAGCACTGCAAATAAAGTTCTTTAATTAGTGTTGAACATTAAGGCCAAACAATGTTAAACACCGGGTTCAGAGGTTCCAATTTTGTGTTAAACACTAAGGCAAAAGGGGTCACGTGGTAGCACGTGAGGGCGCCCTCCTTTTACTCGTTCTGCTGAGAATGTTGCATATTTTGGAGCATCACGTGCCATCATGTGATGGGCATTTAAATGCTTGTATGTTAAAGCTTCTGCCAAGGGTCACGTGGGTCACGTGAGGCACTGCCTCAAAGGCCCTTCTCTGTGGATCTTTTCGGGGGTCGCGTAGTGGCACGTGACCCTGCCTCTTTGTATGTTTTTTTAGAAGATCTGTTAATCCTTTTAAGAATTAAATTCTTCGCAGGGTTGAACCCTAACGATAAATTTTAGAGGAATTAAATTCCTATTTCCTTCTGAAGATTTATATTCTGGGATAGAGTTGAACTCTGAATTTTCTGTAGGAATTAAATTCCTCATATATGTGAAGAACTGAATTCTATCATAGGGTTAAACCCTAATAAAAGTTTTAAAGGAATTAAATTCCCACTCTCTTTTAGAGAATTATTCTGAGGAATGAGATTCTGTCATAGGGTGAAACCCTAATTTCTTCTTTCTTAAAGGAATTAAATTCCTGTTATTTTGACAGATTTGAGTTCTTAATTGGGATTAAACCCTGGTTCTGTTCATCCTGAAGGAATTAAATTCCCATAACATAGGGTTAAACCCTAATTTTATTTTAAAGGAATTAAATTCCTATAGTTCTGTGAGAATTAAATTCTCAAACTTCCATTCCCTCTCTATGCTTTGGATCTGCATGGCAGGATCTCAACCCAATGAGAATTAAATTCTCAATTCAAGGGGAGATGTGCACTTTACAGATCCTCCACTAAGAAGAGAACTATGTTCTTCTTTTTAAGAGTTAAACTCTTTTGAGAATTAAATTCTCTTTTAAAGGCCTTCCCTTTCTTACCTAGGATTTTCTTCTGCAGAAGATCAATTTCTTCTATCTCTCTTTTTCTGTCTATCCTTCCGTCTCTCTTTTTTTTCCTTCTTTTTTTAACTCTCTCCTTTGGTTCCTATTTATAGGAGAAGGAGCAGAATCAATTAGTTTTGGTGAATCTTCATTGAGAGATTTGATTTGCATTCATTATTCATCTGGTCCTTTGGATTATTAGGTGAATTTTATTCACCATTGGATTTTAAATCCAAAGATTTTCCTTTGTTATTTCGGTTAGATTTTAAGGGGAAATCTTTCCAAGTTCAGGATTTTTCCACAAATAGATGATATTTAATCACCTTTAAATTTTTAGTCCAATCGGTTTCAAATAATCATTTTTCTTTGGAAAGATTTGAATGCCGTTCAGAATTTAATTCTGTTAAATAGATAGGCTTTGAAAGCCGGTCACGTGTGACCACGTGACCCATGGTCACATGTAGGCACGTGACCCTTGGTCACGTGTAAGCACGTGACCCCCTGGAACGAGCTTTCTTCTTCCTTTTGCGCTCTGTCTTCTGGCCGCTGCTTTGCCGTCACGTGCCACCACGTGACCCCTGGTCACGTGTGAGCATGTGACCCTCATCTGGAGCCTTTTTCTTGATTTAATCACAGAATGAGTCTGCTTTTGCCGCCGCTTTTAAATGTCACGCGCCAACACGTGACTAATGGTCACGTGCTAGCACATGATGCCTCCTTCGTAACTTTTCCTGATTTTAAATCAGGAAACAGGTGCGTTTTCTGAATTTGCCTTAGATGATGAATTAGCGTTTGCTGCTGCCTGAGCAAGCATCTCCTGCAGCTTTTCACGTTGCAGTTGAACTTTTTGTTAAGGACCGAATTTGAGGTCGGTGACTAGTAGAAGCTCGAACTTTGTCTTTGGAATTCACCACATAGACTATGTGAACTACCATGCCCCCAGGCTTGAGGCGTTTGGAGTTTTGGCCTTTGGAGTTTGCTTCGGGCACTTGAGCTTTATTGGGCCTCTCTTTTTTGTGAAAAGCAGCTTTGGCTTTGGGAGGAACCGCTGTATCGGGATCCGTCTTGGGATGAGTCCCCTTCTATTTGAAAGAGGATTGGTCAGAGTTTGGCTGACGTTTAGGGGAAGAGCCGCAGTTGACGACAGAGACCTTCACTCGCTTTCGTACTTTATATATAGATGAGGAAAGTTGCTTCAGGGAGCGAACTGGTTTCTGCTCTCGTGGGATCTCCATGGGCTGCAGAGATTTCTTAAATATTGCGGTAGGAAAATTTTATCTGACCCTTCGCACCAATTTGAAGCCATTTCTGGTTGGAACAACATTCACCACTGAGGTTGAAATAGAACTATACGGAGAACTGCCCCAGCTCATTTTGTATGATGCCAATATCAATATCGACCATTTCTTACGGCCGGGATTTGATTAGCTTCAGGATTTTGCCGAGCCTGCCCCATGTTTCCTTTGAAAGCTCGAATATTCTGTCCCCTGCGTCGACCTTGGTCCTTAGCAGGTTCCAGTTGTTTGATGACTGATTCCGTCGGCTAAGCTGCTGCTTGGGGAGCCCGCCTGTGGACGATATACACCCTCTAGGCTTTCTCCATCGGCATTGAGGTACCGAGGGTGGGAGGTGGGAGCATCGACCCAAAGAGAAGCCCGTTGATTTCTTGAAGAGCCGGATTTCATAGATTTGAGCCTGCAAGCGGCCCGTACTTGACTCCACCAGATATGACAGAGCCTGTGTTGCTAAGGTGGGAACAAACACCATTTTTCATAAAGACGAAGCGCCGACTTCAGTATCCACTCCCTTAAGGGCAACCACAAACATATACACCGCGATTATCTGATCACGGGAAAAAACATGACACACGAAGTGTGGAGTGGAAAGAGGAAAAGGTCCCACCAGGCGTGCCAGAATCTGTTTCCCGCCGAAAGACGCGACCGGGACGTTGAGACGTCAGGCCTGAAATTCGAGGGCAGATGCTAATTGGTGCTATCCGTCCACCTCTCCGAAGATGCCAAGTTGATTTATGGCACCGTGTATCGAAGGTTTAGACGGATGCGGCCGATATAGCAGACTTCGTCAGATTCCCCCTTGTTTGAGGGATTTTTGATTGTGGGGACGCTCTTCCCTGCAGGCGTAAGCCCCTGTAGTTAATTACGCTACCGCATCGCGGTAACAACCTTCTCCTTCTCCAGATGGTCACTTCGTGTCGTGGGTGTTTGTTTTGTTTTTAGTTTCCCGTGGATTGTATACGGAGACTAATTTATGTTGTCGCCCGTAGAGCGTGGATTAGTCCAAATCCGTATTTTCTTAGATTTGGGTTTTTGTTTGGGTTTAAGGATACGTTAGTCTCATTTGAGACTAAGATCAACTTAAACGTTTGTTAAGAATACGTTAGTCTAATTTTAGACTAAGATCAACTTAACAGGATCATTTGGATCCAACAAAAGAGCATTTTGACTCTATTGTTTAGTTTAAGGACATTACGGTCGATTACCAGTTTAAGGACATGGTGGTCCATTGCCAGTTTAAGGATATAGTGGTCCAAGGTTAAGGACATCATAGTCCGTGAGTTTAAGGACCCCACAGTCCAAGATTAAGGACTTCATAGTCCATGGGCTTAAGGACCCCACAGTCCAGGTTAAGGACATCGTAGTCCATGAGTTTAAGGACCCCACAGTCTAGTTTAAAGACGTCATAGTCGATAAAGTTTAAGGACGTCATAGTCCATGAGTTTAAGGACCCCACAGTCCGTGAAATGTGTGGTTGTCGGGACCCGTCACCTCTCTGAAGAAGTTGAAGGATTACAACGACAAATATCAGAGGAGTAAAGAGATGTACCCTTGAACCGGTGTGAATTGGTCGGAAGATCTGTAGTCCAATTTGGGACTAAGATCTGTTAAATATTCGTGAGCAGATGGGCTCAATTAAATATAAGTTGAGAACTTATGGCCAATATTGGACTAAGTCCAATAAATGTTCAACATTTTTTTTCTGGCTATTAAGCCTTTATTTGGGCTTGACCCTTCTGACAATATTTTTGTCTTGTATTGAATGCAGAGCATTCATTAGAGCTTTGGCTTATTAAAGAACAATTTATGTTCTGTTGGCGCGACACGTGGCGCGCTAAGCGCTTTGTGCCAGTCAAAGAATGCAGTGCGCTTCTGCCAAGTAGCGCACATGTGAAGGACACGTGTCACTCTTGGCGCTGAGCGCCAGATGATGGGCGCATTGCGCCAGTTTATGAGCGCTAAGCGCTAGTCCATGAGCGTATTGCGCTATCAATTTAGTGGCGCACACGTGAGTGACATGTGGCGCTGAGTGCTAGCCCATGAGCGCAGTGCACTATTTCAGAGGCGCAAAGCGCAAGTTGCATACGTGGTTGACAAGTGGCACATTTTGGCGCTGAGCGCTGGTCCAGAGAGCGCAGAAGCGTTGTTCAAGAGCGCAAGGCACAGTTCAGTAGCGCAAAACGCATTTGATCAATTTTATGATCTAAGAACAAATTTATGTTCTTTTTAGAAGGGACTTTGTCTCAAGATTCAAGAACAATAGTTCTTACTTTTGAAAGGCTTTGCCTTTATAGATCTTTTGATCTAAGGGTAGGGAATTTTTTAATTCCAGCGCTGGCGCACCCGTGCTTTGCACGTGGTGCGCTGCTCGGAGCGCAGCGCACTTTGCGCTAGCACACCTGTGTTTGACACGTGGTGCGCTGCTCAGAGCGCAGCGCAGCCTACGCTAGCGCACCCGTGTTTGACACATGGCGTGCAGTGCGCCCAGCGCTAGCGCACACATGGTGCACTGCCTAGGGCGCAGCGCATCCGTGTTTGACATGTAGCGCGCAGTGCGCCTAGCGCTGGATCTGAAGCGTTGCTTCAATTTTTGAATTTTGAATTTCAAAACAGAGCTTTGTTCTGATTGGGGGAAACAGGTTTATCGGGTTTGATTCTTTTGTAGTTGGGTATTGGACCCAATACACGAATCAGAATACTCGTAATTAGGAACATGTTCTGCAACTTTACTATCTTACCATTCTTGAATCATATTTGTCTCTTGACCCTTGTCTTGACGGTATGCAAACAACTTTGCATCTCGTCTTGAAATCTTTTGGGTTCCCTATTGGTTATCCTTTCCTATTCTTTTGATTCCGATACTAGAATTTGGACGACTTGGACGGAGTTATGTGATTGTAACTATGAACTACAGCATGGTTACAATGCAGTATTCTATTTAAGTAACTTGGAGTCCTAGTCTTGATTCACTTCCTTGTTTCATGGTCATTATATTACCTTACTTCTCTCGGTTTCATTGTTTACCAATTCATGTTTTATCGCCGGCTTGAATCATGTTTACCGTGCTTATCTTCCTCAGTATCTTGGTTTCAGATGAAGTCGTTTCAGGTATCCTACTTGTTCATGTTTTCCCCGCATTAGAATTATTCGATTCAGGTACATCCCTTTGTTATGAAGTTGTCTTGGGAAGGGATTTTCTCGGCACTTTCCACGCTTACATTGATTGTAGGGCAAAAAAAGTGATTTTCCAGATTCCCGGACATCCGGAGTTTGTTTTTGCTGGAGTAAGCAGTTCTGTTGGGCCAGTCGAGTTTAGGGCTAGGCCGACAAACAGTGTTCTTTCGTCGATGGAAGTTGATAAGGAGAAAGCGCCAGCTGTAGTTCAAGAGTTCATGGACATGTTTGAGGACATCTCGGGTTTACCGCCAAAACGAGATGTGGAGTTCGCGATCGATTTTGTTCCTGGTGCAGCGCCAATCTCAAAGACGTACTATCCGATGGCACCAGTGGAGTTGGAAGAAGTCAAGAAGCAGGTTACTGAATTGCTAGAAAAGGGTTGGATTCGCAGCAGCAATTCACCATAGGGAGTTCCAGTTCTTCTAGTAAAGAAGAAAGATGGCACAAGGAGGATGTGCATCGATTATCGGGAATTAAACCGGGTGACTATTAAGAACAAGTACCCGATCCCTCGTATTGGCGAATTATTCGAGCAGCTTAGTGGCGCGAGGGTATTCTCGAACATGGATTTGCGATCCGGATATCATCAAGTTCGAGTTAAATCTGAGAATATTTGCAAGATTGCGTTCCGAACTCGATATGGACATTACGAGTATTTAGTGATGCCATTCGGAGTCACGAACGCACCGGTGATATTCATAGACTTGATGAACCGAATCTTTTCACCGTTCTTGGACTAGTTTATTGCGGTGTTTATTGATGATATTTTGGTGTATTCGAGAAGCCTAGAAGAGCATGCAGAACACTTGAAGATCGCGCTACAGACATTGAGGTAAGAAAGATTATATGCAAAGCTGAGCAAGTACGAGTTTTGGCTTGAAGAAGTGAAGTTTTTGGTGAAGTTTTTGGGGCATATCGTATCCAGAGATGGAATTGCCGTTGACCATGAGAAGATTGCAGTAGTTCAAGATTGGCCGATTCAGAGGAATGTAGCGGAGATCAGAAGTTTTCTGGGACTTGCAGGATACTGCAGAAGATTCGTGGAGAATTTTGCTCGATTGGCTGAGCTTTGAACAAGCTTACACGGAAGGAGATACCGTTCGTATGGACGGATAAATGTGCGTCAGCTTTTGAGGAGTTAAAGCAAAGATTGATAACTGCTCATATTTTGACCGTACCAGACGGTTCCGGAGGATTGGTGATTCACAGCGACGCATCTGGGAAAGGTTTGGGATGTGTTTTGATGCAGCATGGGAAAGTTATAGCTTACGCATCGAGACAGTTTGTTACGCCCCGCTTCCCAGAGTACGCTAGATTGGGCACGTGACATAGCCAACCATGCTACCTGTGGGTAGGAAGTATCCATCCACAGTCACATTACGGCTGTAGAGATATCAAGAACAAAATAAAACTATCTAAAACATGTCCATAATCCAGAATAACAGGAGTCAATAATAAATAAATGCGGAAGCAAATGATCCAATACAAATAACTGAAAAGTATGTCCCATAATGCGGGCTCACATCAAGAAATAAATGCAGGAAATAAACTAACTACTACTGAACTCACAGCTCAGCCTGCTGGCTGAAGTACTCCTGCTCGAACTGCGACAGCGGTACAAAATCTGGGCCATGCAAAACCCAGACATCGGCGCGTCATGTCAACAAGTAATATAATATGAACAATGTAAGAAGCAATGCAAAAATAAACATGAATAAAGCAATAATGTGAAACAAGCAGTGCAGGGTAGTGTGCAGTGGTTAACTAAACTGTTCTATCAGGTTCTCTATTCTAAAGTCTTTGAAATCAATTGATGAATCGTCGATGTAACTCAATAGTATCCCGTGCATGCCCGGGACCACGGTCAAGATCCTCGGGGCTGAATCCGAGACGTGCCGCTAGGCAGTAACAGGTAGCAGGATGGGCGAGTGATGTCAGCATCATCACTCCGGGGCTGGCTTAGCCCGTAAAACTGATCAAAACAGGTATCGAACTGTTGAGTTATAAGTCGGTTTCACCTTTGATTTCCCCATACCCCCAAGTTATGTATGTCGAGTTAGGTATTCAGTAATCAAGAACTAATGCCAACACAGGATCAGGTAAAAGCAGGTTTGTCTGGATAGACAACAGGAACGGTCCATGAGGACTACATGTCAGGTTTGTTGGCATTAGACACAAGATCAGGTAACGGGTCAGGTCATGGTACATCAGGTCAAGTCAACAGTATACGGTACCATGTCAGGTGTATCAATATATATATATGTGTGTAGCAATGTCAGGTCAAGATGTAAGTAATATCGTGAGTGTGCTCCCAATCAGATATATAAACAAACATGGGTATTAACAACATGAAATAAGCAATGAATTAAATAATAAGCAGTTTCATTCAATCACAAGAGTGCAGTAATACAATG
This sequence comes from Agapanthus africanus, assembly GCA_030015575.1. Taxonomy (NCBI): domain Eukaryota; kingdom Viridiplantae; phylum Streptophyta; class Magnoliopsida; order Asparagales; family Amaryllidaceae; genus Agapanthus; species Agapanthus africanus. Next base: position 686,947,552 of record CM057343.1, read on the forward strand.
TAGCCGTTTAGTCATGTTAACAGGTTTAAGCACCCTTAGCGGTGCAATAATTTATGTAACGGTCCAATACAGTTATTTCAGGTTAATGCATGCGAGTGTCCGAATGTAACAGAACTACAAGGATAATTGCTACCAGCTATTTTAACAGTAAAATGTGATTGAACAGGTAGATTTGATTATTGGGTTCAAATTGGCAAACTGTAAATTCCATGTTTAATAGTAAAATGATATAATGCAACATTGTAACCGAAATGGGAAAACGATTGTACCAAGCTAATTTTTACAGGTTTAGGGTGTCAATACATATATAAATATATTGTATAGCATGTAGCAAGGGGTACTTGCCTCGACAGGTCGCGAACCGGGAAAAACGGAACGTAACGTCGGCGGGGAAACTCGCGACGGAAGCACGGTTCACGGATTGAACCCAAACAACGAACAATGGAACCACACGGGTCAGAGTACTTGGTCCCAGAGGGCACTAGCAACGACGGCGAGATCGACGGCGGCGAGAACGGCGTCTCCGGCGATCTGCAGCAAACATCCAGCAGTTGTTTTCAGTTTTGAAAAATGAAGAGAGGAAGGGTGAGATGGAGAAACACTTACGAGGTGTTCTGGGGTGGTCGGGGATCGTCGGCGACGGCCGGGGGCGACGCAGGTGGTCGCCGGTGGTGTCTCAGGCGACGCAGAGGAGTGCAGGAAGACTGCAGGCGGTCGCGGCTGTGCAGGGTGCGCCGGGATGGAAGAAAGAAGGTGTGGGCGAGGCGAGGCTGAGGAGGCGAGGGTGCTGGTGACGCCGGCGCCAGCGTCGGGGCTGCGGCGGCAAGAATGGAGGTGGCTAGGGTTGAGGGCGAGGCTCGTGATGGGTTTCTGCGTTTCTCGTGAGGAAAAAGAAAACGAGAGAAGGGAAAATATTTAAAAGGGGAGAGAGAAGAGATTTGAGGGAGAGAGAGAACGGGATTTGAGGGAGAGAGAGAGAGAGGAATAGAGAAAAGGATAGGGGCCCACGGGAATTATTTGCCTCGTGATTGGCTGGGGTTGGGATTAGATTTGTAGGTTAGGGAAAAAAAATACTTAAAGATTTAATAACAGTAAAAATATATATATGTTAACGAAATACATTATGGTTTTAAATATTATTAAAAATTTGGGATTTTGGCGCCAAACAAAACATTTCCAAATCGCGCCCGGGTCGGGTCCAAAAATTCGAAATTTAACCAATAGGACTTTAAGCGGGTTCCAAATTTTAAAATTAAGCGTCTTACGATTAAAAAGCATACCCCCAAGACGGACACCTGTACGCAGCCGTCCAAACTCGCCCGTTTCACCGAACGGGACGAGAACTCGATGCACGGACGCTACCACAAGGCTAGGGGTGTCGAGTAGGCCAAGATGGATATTTTTAATTTTATTTTAGATGCTAAAATTTGTTATGTGCAGAAATGACTTTGCCAGGTAAAACTTTACAGTAAGTGACAATCAAGCAGGCTAAAAGAAATGAGTATCACATTAATGCTCAAACAGTAACTGAAAAACAGTAGCATTGGGCTCGGGTGTTACATTATACTCAACTACAAAAGAATTTCGTCCTCGAAATTCCAAGAATACAAAGATAGAAAACTACAGGAAAAGGTGAGGAAACTTCTGTCGGATTTCATCTTCTCGTTCCCAAGTGGACTCTCCATGCGAGCGATTTCCCCAAGAAACAAGCACAAGGGGGATAACCTTGTTCTTGAGAACATTTTCCCTTCGATCCACGATTTCAACCGGTCGCTCCTCAAAAGTTAAGTCTTCTCGTACTGTTAACTCCGAATGATCCAAAACGTGTGTTTCATCTCGAACATACCTTCGTAGTTGAGATACGTGAAACACATCGTGCACATTTGCCAAGGTCTGCGGTAACGCCAAACGGTACGCTACCTCACCAACACGCTCCAAGATCTCAAAGGGTCCAACGAATCGAGGACTAAGCTTTCCTCGACTCCCAAAACGAATCACCCCTCTAGTCGGTGATATTTTCAAGAATACTAAATCACCCACGGCGAACTCTAGAGGTCTTCTTGACGTGTCAGCCCAACTCTTCTGTCTGTCTTGAGCTGCCTTCATATGATTCCTGATAGTGTTAACCTTTTCAACTGTCTGCACAACCAAATCTGGTCCCAATTTCGTTCACCGACATCATCCGAACAAACAGGTGAATGGCATTTATGACCATACAAAGCTTCAAACGGAGCCATCTGGATAGTTGCCTGAAAACTGTTGTTATAAGAAAACTCCACCAAGTGTAGATGATCCTCCCACGAACCCTTGAAGTCTAACATGCATGCTCTCAACATGTCTTCAAGAGTTTGGATCGTTCTCTCCGACTGACCATCAGTTTGAGGATGATAGGCTGTGCTAAACTTCAATCGAGTCCCCAAACTTTCCTGTAAACTCCTCCAGAAGTGTGATAAGAACCGAGTGTCCCGATCGGACACGATGCTTATCGGTACTCCATGCAATCTTACAATCTCCTGCATGTACCGCTCTGCCAAAGTCTCCGTTGATTGACCAACCGGAAAGGAATAAAGTGAGCTGCCTTGGTCAACCGATCAACAATCACCCATACTGCATTGTTGCCCTTTGGACTCCGCGATAAAGCCGTCACGAAATCCATGGTTATATATTCCCACTTCCACTGAGGAATCGGAAGTGGTTGCAATAAACCAGCAACCCTTTGATGTTCAGCCTTAACTTGCTAACACACCAAGCACTTAGCCACAAAGCGAGCAATCTCCCGTTTCATGCCTTCCCACCAGAAATGCTGTCGAATATCTCGGTACATCTTTGTGCCTCCTGGATGTACAGAATAAGCTGAACTGTGTGCCTTCTTCATAAGCTCTTCACGAACATCACCCTTCGGCACACACTAACGGCTACCATACCTCAACGAACCGTCTTCGTGGACTAGTAAATCCGTTCGTAGTCCGGCTTCAACCTGCTCTCGAAACTTTTGCAGTCTAGGAACCTCCAAGTCAAATCTTCGAAAATCTGCAATGATCTCCTTCTGCGTAGTTAACACCTGAATTGCTAGTAACCGACTAAGCGCATCTGGCACGACGTTAACCTTCCCCGGATGGTACTTAAGATCAAGGTCGTAGTCAGCCATCAGCTCCAACCATCTACGCTGCCTCATATTAAGCTCCTTCTGCTTGAACACTTACTTCAAACTCTTATGATCTGTAAAGACTTCGACTCTTTCGCCCAAAAGGTAGTGTCTCCAAATCTTCAAAGCGAAAATCACAGCCGCAAGCTCCAAGTCATGAGTCGGATAATTCTTCTCATGGGTCTTCAATTGTCTCGATGCGTATGCTACAACCTTCCCATGCTGCATCAAAATACATCCCAATCCTTTCCCAGATGCGTCGCTGTGAATCACCAATCTTCCGGAATTGTCTGGCACGGTCAGAATAGGGGCGGTTATCAACTTCTGCTTCAACGACTCAAAAGCTAACGCACATTCATCCGTCCAAACAAAAGGTACCTCCTTGCGCGTAAGCTTGGTCAACGGCTCCGCCAGACGAGCAAAGTTCTCCACAAATCTTCTGTAGTATCCGGCGAGTCCAAGAAAACTTTTTATCTCAGCAACATTCTTTGGAATAGGCCAATCTCGAACTGCTGCAATCTTTTCTGGATCGACGGCAATTCCATCGCCAGACACAACATGCCCCAAAAACTTTACTTCCTCCAGCCAAAACTCGCACTTACTCATCTTCGCATACAATTTCTCCTGTCTTAACGTCTGCGGTGCGATCTTCAAGTGCTCCGTATGCTCCTCAAAGCTCTTCGAGTAAACCAGAATGTCGTCAATGAAGACCACGATAAACTGGTCCAAGAACGGTGAAAAGAATCGGTTCATCAAGTCCATGAATACTGCCGGCGCATTCGTTACTCCGAAGGGCATCACTAAGTACTCGTAATGTCCATACCGAGTTCGGAACGCCGTCTTGCAAATATCTTCTTCTTTCACTCGAACCTGATGATATCCGGATCGCAAATCCATTTTCGAGAATACCCTCGCGCCACTAAGCTGCTCAAAAAGTTCTCCAATACGAGGGATCGGGTACTTGTTCTTAATAGTCACCCGGTTTAATTCTCGATAGTCCATGCACATTCTTCTTGTGCCATCCTTCTTCTTTACTAGAAGAACTGGAGCTCCCCAAGACGAGTTACTGCTTCGAATCCAACCCTTCTCGAGCAATTCAGCAACCTGTTTCTTAACTTCTTCCAATTCTACTGGTCCATTGGGTAATACGCTTTAGATACTGGCGCTGCACCAGGGATAAGATCAATTGCGAACTCCACATCTCGCTTCGGCGGTAAACCCGATATATCTTCAAACACGTCTATAAAATCGCGAACAACCGCCGGCTCTTCACCACTATCAACTTCCATTGCTGCAAGAATATTGTTTGTCGGCCTAGCCCTAAACTCAACTGGCCCGACAGAACTGCTTCCTCCAGTGAAGGTAAACTCGGGATGTCTGGGAATCTGGAAAATTACTTTCTTTGCCCTACAGTCAATGTGAGCGTGGAAAGTGCCAAGAAAATCCATTCCCAAGACGACTTCATAGCTGCCCGTATCAATCACCAAGAAATCTGCAAAGAGTTCCCGTCCGCACACGACAACCGTACAATCTTTACACTCCCTACTAGATATGATTTTCCCATTCCCAGTGTGTATGTCCTAGAAACTAGACAGGGTCGTGCAGGTAATCGAGTGTGTAGTTATAAATTTGGATGACATAAAACAGTGGGATGCACCAGAATCAAATAATGCCAATTCGGAAAAACCATGAACGAGTAAAGTACCTGAAACCACTTCTCCTGACGCCTTGGCTTCCTCAGCTGTCAAGGTAAAAGCTCGAGCCTGATTAGGTCCTTGAGTCAGCTGTTTCTGCCCTTGGAACGGTCTCTGCGGAGGCTTCTGAATATCATCCCTCGTACGAAGCTTCGACGGACAAGCACCTACTGCGTGATCAGCCGCTCCACAAACCAAACAAAGTCCCAGCCTTCTTCGACAATCCTTCTGCACGTGCCCAGGTAAACGGCAGTAGTCACAAATCATGCTCCTTCTTCGATCAACAATCACAGGCTTCTTCATGGGTGCTACACCACGACGGTCCACTGGAATGCCTCTGCGACCATGAGCTCGGTTAGGTACAAATGCGGGCTTCCTGGCCACAACTGCTGTCTGCTGCAAGCTCCCCTTCATCCCAGATAAACTCTGTTGTTCCCGAGCTGCCGTAAGAACCTGTGAGAAAGTGGTCAAACCTAGGGAGACAATCTGCCTCTGGATGTCCACATCCAAACTGCGCATGAACCTTCGTGCCCTGTCTGCATCGTTGGCGACTAAAGGTCCAGCGAATCTGCTGAGTCTCGTCCACTCTGCTGCATGCACGTCCACGGGTGCTCCATTCTGCCTTAGCCCAATAAATTTCTCTTCCATTTCCTCCCGTGCAGTCCGCGGGAAGAACTTCTCCAGGAAACTCTTAGAAAAATCCGCCCAACTGATCGGCTTGGGCAAGCGGGTCTCTTCCACAAGCCACCACTCTCGGGCGTAGTCTACTAACTGAATGCGTACCACATCAACTCTTTTGTCATCTGGAATCTGTTCCGCAATCAGCAAATTCTCCGTGTCAACTAGCCACTGCTCGGCTGGCAACGGCTCCTCCAAACCAGTGAATGTAGACGGACCCAAACGTCTGAAATCTGCCACGGTCCCTACTCGGTCAACTGGTTTAACTCCAACGTTGTTTACAGACTGCTGAACGATCTGCAAACCTTCCTGGAACGAGTCTGCTTGCTGCTGGATCAGCTCGGTCTGTCTCTGTTGATTCTCAAGCATTCCTCTTATCACTCCAAGCATGGCGGCTTCGTCCACATGTCTCTGGTACGTCTTGAAATTCTTATCTGCCATATTCCTGAAATCAAAACACCCAACATTAGCATGATGATAGATTCAATATATAGATCAAGGCTAGAACTCCAAGATACTTAAATAGAGTACCGCATTGTAACTATGCCGCGGTATCATAGCCACAATTACTTAACTCCACCCAAGTCGCCTAAGTCCTAGAGATAACAAGGAATCATGTTTTTCGAGTCGACATGCAAAGGAAGTTTGCATATCTTAAAAGATATAATCAGGAAGAATGTGATTCAAGAATGGTAAACGGCAAAGTGGCAGGACATGTTTCCTACACGGGCATTCTGATTCGTGTATTGGGCACAATACCCAACTACAAAAGAATCAACCCAACTAACCTATGGCTCTGATACCAAAAGAACCATGTCACGCCCCGCTTCCCAGAGTACGCTAGATTGAGCACGTGACATACCCAACCATGCTACCTGTGGGTAGGAAGTATCCATCCACAGTCACATTACGGCTGTAGAGATATCAAGAACAAAATAAAACTATCTAAAACATGTCCATAATCCAGAATAACAGGAGTCAATAATAAATAAATGCGGAAGCAAATGATCCAATACAAATAACTGAAAAGTATGTCCCATAATGCGGGCTCACATCTGGAAATAAATGCAGGAAATAAACTAACTACTACTGAACTCACAGCTTAGCCTGCTAGCTGAAGTACTCCTGCTCGGACTGCAACAGCGGTACAGAATCTGGGCCATGCAAAACCCAGACGTCAGCGCGTCTTGTCAACAAGTAATATAATATGAACAATGTAACAAGCAATGCAAAAAATAAACATGAATAAAGCAATAATGTGAAACAAGCAGTGCAGGGTAGTGAGCAGTGGGTAACTAAACTGTTCTATCAGGTTCTCTATTCTAAAGTCTTTGAAATCAATTGATGAATCGTCGATGTAACTCAATAGTATCCCGTGCATACCCGGGACCACGGTCAAGATCCTCGGGGCTGAATCCGAGACGTGCCGCTAGGCAGTAACAGGTAGCAGGATGGGCGAGTGATGTCAGCATCATCACTCCAGGGCTGGCCTAGCCCGTAAGACTGATCAGAACAGGTATCGAACTGTTGAGTTACAAGTCGGTTTCACCTTTGATTTCCCCATACCCCCAAGTTATGTATGTCGAGTCAGGTATTCAGTAATCAAGAACTAATGCCAACACAGGATCAGGTAAAAGCAGGTTTGTCTGGATAGACAACAGGAACGGTCCATGAGGACTACATGTCAGGTTTGTTGGTATTAGACACAAGATCAGGTAACGGGTCAGGTCATGGTACATCAGGTCAATTCAACAGTATACGGTACCATGTCAGGTGTATCAATATATATATATATATATATGTGTAGCAATGTCAGGTCAAGATGTAAGCAATATCGTGAGTGTGCTCCCAATCAGATATATAAACAAACATGGGTATTAACAACATGAAATAAGCAATGAATTAAATAATAAGCAGTTTCATTCAATCACAAGAGTGCAGTAATACAATGTAGCCATTTAGTCATGTTAACAAGTTTAAGCACGCTTAGCGGTGCAATAATTTATGTAAAGGTCCAATACAGTTATTTCAGGTTAATGCATGCGAGTGTCCGAATGTAACAGAACTACAGGGATAATTGCTACCAGCTATTTTAACAGTAAAATGTGATTGAACAGGTAGATTTGATTATTGGGTTCAAATTGGCAAACTGTAAATTCCATGTTTAATAGTAAAATGATATAATGCAACATTGTAACCGAAATGGGAAAACGATTGTACCAAGCTAATTTTTACAGGTTTAGGGTGTCAATACATATATAAATATATTGTATAGCATGTAGCAAGGGGTACTTGCCTCGACGGGTCGCGAACCGGGAAAAACGGAAAGTAACGTTGGTGGGGAAACTCGCGACGGAAGCACGGTTCACGGATTGAACCCAAACAACGAACAATGGAACCACACGGGTCAGAGTACTTGGTCCCAGAGGGCACTAGCAACGACGGCGAGATCGACGGCGGCGAGAACGGCGTCTCCGGCGATCTGCAGCAAACATCCAGCAGTTGTTTTCAGTTTTGAAAAATGAAGAGAGGAAGGGTGAGATGGAGAAACACTTACGAGGTGTTCTGGGGTGGTCGGGGATCGTCGGCGACGGCCGGGGGCGGCGCAGGTGGTCGCCGGTGGTGTCTCAGGCGACGCAGAGGAGTGTAGGAAGACTGCAAGCGGTTGCGGCCGTGCAGGGTGCGCCGGGGTGGAAGAAAGAAGGTGTGGGCGAGGCGAGGCTGAGGAGGCGAGGGTGCTAGTGACGCCGGCGCCGGCGTCGGGGCTGCGGCGGCAAGGATGGAGGTGGCTATGGTTGAGGGCGAGGCTCGTGATAGGTTTCTGCGTTTCTCGTGAGGAAAAAGAAAACGAGAGAAGGGAAAATATTTAAAAGGAGAGAGAGAAGAGATTTGAGGGAGAGAGAGAACGGGATTTGAGGGATAGAGAGAGAGAGGAATAGAGAGAGAGAGAGAGAGAGAAAAGGATAGGGGCCCACAGGAATTATTTGCCTCGTGATTGGCTGGGGTTGGGATTAGATTTGTAGGTTAGGGAAAAAAATACTTAAAGATTTAATAACAGTAAAAATATATATATGTTAACGAAATACATTATGGTTTTAAATATTATTAAAAATTTGGGATTTTGGTGCCAAACAAAACATTTCCAAATCGCGCCCGGGTCGGGTCCAAAAATTCGAAATTTAACCAATAGGACTTTAAGCGGGTTCAAATTTTAAAATTAAGTGTCTTATGATTAAAAAGCATACCCCCGAGACGGACACCTGTACACGCGCGTAGCCGTCCAAACTCGCCCGTTTCACCGAACGGGACGAGAACTCGATCCACGGACGCTACCACAAAGCTAGGGGTGTCGAGTAGGCCAAGATGGATATTTTTAATTTTATTTTAGATGCTAAAATTTGTTATGTGCAGAAATGACTTTGCCAGGTAAAACTTTATAGTAAGTGACAATCAAGCGGGCTAAAAGAAATGAGTATCACATTAATGCTCAAACAGTAACTGAAAAACAGTAGCATTGGGCTCGGGTGTTACACAGTTAAAGACCCATGAGAAGAATTATCCAACTCATGATTTGGAGCTAGCAGCTGTGATTTTCGCTCTGAAGATTTGGAGACACTATTTACTGGGCGAAGTATTCACCGATCACAAAAGCCTAAAGTATGTGTTCACGCAGAAAGAGCTAAACATGAGATAGCATAGATGGTTGGAGCTAATGGCTGACTATGATCTTGATCTTAAGTACTATCCAGGGAAAGTTAATGTTGTGCCCGATGCGCTTAGTCGGTTGCCAGCGATTGGGATGTTGACTGCACAGAAGGAGCTTATCGAAGACTTTCGGAGATTCGAGTTGGAGATCGTGTTACCGCATTCTTCAGGACAGTTGATGCAGCTGCAAGTACAGTCGTCGTTGATCGAGAATATTAAAGCAGTGCAGTCACATGACCTAAGATTGCAGAAGTTTCGAAAACAAGTTGAAGCAGGACTTCGAACGGACTTGTTGATTCATGAAGATGGTTCGCTGCGTTACGGTAGCCGTTTGTGTGTGCCAAAAGGAGACATTCGCGAAGAAGTTATGAAGGAGGCGCACAGTTCCGCATTTTTCGTACATCCAGGAGACACAAAGATATACCGTGATCAACGACAACATTTCTGATGGGAAGGCATGAAAAGGGAGATTGTTCATTTTGTAGCGAAGTGCTTGTGTGTCAGTAAGTCAAGGCTGAACATCAAAGGGTAACTGGTTTATTGCAACCACTTTTGATTCCTCAATGGAAGTGGGAACATATAACCATGGATTTCGTGACAGCTTTACTGCGGAGTCTAAAGGGCAACAATGCAGTTTAGGTGATTGTTGATCGATTGACCATGGCATCTCATTTCATACCGTTTCGAGTTGGTCAGTCAACGGAAGCGTTAGAAGAACGGTACATGCAGGAGATTGTGAGATTGCATGGAGTACCTGTGAGCATTGTTTTTTTATCGTGATACCCGATTCTTATCGCACTTCTGGAGGAGTTTACAGGAAAGTTTGGGGGACACGATTGAAGTTTAGCACAGCTTATTATCCTTAGACAGATGGCCAGTCGGAGAGAATGATCCAAACTCTTGAAGACATGTTGAGAGCTTGCATGTTAGACTTCAAGGGTTCGTGGGAGGATCATCTACACTTAGTGGAGTTTTCTTACAATAACAGTTTTCAGACGACTATTCAGATAGCTCCATTCGAAACCTTATATAGTTGCAAGTGTCGCTCACATGTTTGTTGGGACGATGTTGGAGAGCGAAGATTGTTGAGACCGGATTTGATCGTGCAAACAGTAGAGAAGGTTAATACTATCCGGAATCACATGAAAGCAGCACAAGATCGACAGAAGAGTTAGGCCGACACATCGAGAAGACCTCTAGAGTTCGCTGTTGGTGATCTTGTGTTCTTGAAGATATCACCGACTAGAGGAGTGATTCGTTTTGGGAGTCGAGGCAAGCTTAGTTCTCGATTCATGGGGCCTTTCGAGATTTTGGAGCGTGTTGGAGAAGTGGCTTATCGATTGACTTTACCACAATCTTTGGCGAATATTCATGACGTGTTTCATGTATCTCAACTCCGTAAGTATGTTCGAGATGAAACACATGTACTAGATCATTCGGAGCTGACTGTAAGAGAGGATTTGGCCTTTGAGAAATGACCGATGTCGATTGTTGATCGAAGAGAAAAGGTCTTTAAGAACAAGCTTATTCCTCTCGTACTTGTTTCTTGGGAAAATCGCTCGCATGGAGAATCAACTTGGGAACATGAAGACGAGATTCGACAGAAGTTTCCACATCTATTCTTGTAGATTCATGTTGTTTACCTTTTCTTGTCTTGGGAATTTCGAGGACGAAATTATTTTTGTAGTTGGGTATAATGTAACACCCTAGTTCATTTATACCAGTTCTAGTTCAAGTATTTTTTTATTTATGGTATTTTCCTGATTTACTGTGTTTTGGGTGCGAATAGTGTTTTGACATCTGTATTTGCATCTGACCCGATCCACATGCTTGAAACCTGTCTTGATTCATGTTTATGATTTATCCTGACTTGTTACGTGGACTCGTGCACTTCCATATTTACATACTGTATATTGGCATTTATCTGGCATCTGCATTTTTAAGTATAACATTTAAAGTCACATAAAATATTTTAAAAATATATCGCATGACATGCATGATACCCCTGACCCTGTGGTGGTATCCGCGCATCTTGTTCTCGTCCTGTTAAGTGAAACAGACTTGTTTGGATGACTACGTACACGTACGTGCATCCGTTCTTGGGGGTATGCATTTTCGTTACCCGGATATCCAATTTTGGTTTTGGTTGACACGTATATTTTCCGTATTTTAAAACTGGATTTTTAAACCCGACCTGGGTGCATTTTGGAGTAAGTTTGTATTTGCCAAAATATTAAATTTTATTAATATTATATTTTAAATATTTTAAAATTTTAAAATTTAATTAACTAAAATATATTTTTAAAATTTAAAATCCTAACTAAAAACAAAACTATCTCTCCTCTCGCTGGTTCTCTCTCTCTCTTTCTCTTTCTGTTTCTCTCTCTCTCTCTTTCTCTTTCTATTTCTATCTTTCTCTCTCTCTCTCTCCCCCCCTCTTTCTCACTCCTCTCGCATACACTGTTCCCCGAGGGATCCCCTCACCTTCCTTCTTCTACTATCGTTACTTCTCTTCTTCCTCACTCATAAATTTTCTTTCCTTCCCGCCTTTGCCTTCACGCCCTACCCTCGCTCGCGCGTCGCCGCCAACCTCTCGTCTCCACCCTCGTTCATCTCCTCACCTTCATTTCTTCTCCCTCATCTATCTCCAATCCCCGAGCTCCCCCTGCACACCAAGATTGTTGCAACCAATCCCTCTCCCCCGACCACGATCCCCTCAACCCTCAATCCCAGCCCTCACCTCATCATCGCCGATCACGTCGTCGGTCTCACCCCATCACAACCATCCCATCTTCACCACCCTCGTTCCTTCTCTTCTAACCCGGCAACCCGACGACCAAACCCGACCACAACCTAGAAGCCCACAGCCGCTGCCATTGTCTCCCTCGCCTGTGCCGGTACCCTCACCGTCGACCACCCTCGTCGGCCGTCCCTGTCAACTCCTCTGACCCGAGAGCACCAACCCAGAAGCAACCTCTCTCTCTCTCTCTCTTCTTCTTCTCTTCTCTTTCTCTTCTTCTCTTCTCTTTCTCTTCTTCTTTCTCTCTTGGCTTCTCGGTTTCCGACCGTCGCCGGAGCCGTGCTCGTCACCAACGATTCGGGCGACCCAGAAGACGTTCTCGTGCAGCGTGGTCACTTCTTGCATTGGCTGGTTCCGTTCTGGGCACGCATGTGTGCATCGCAACTTTTACCGATATCCGACGTGCCGTACGTATCTGTATTGTGATCCATTGAGGCAAGTTTATCTTGCTACATGCTATGATATATAATACATCCATGTTAATAATAATATTTCATGTTTAGTGTATTGTACATCCCCTGTTATCATTTTACTGTTTTACGATGTCCGTTTGCATCTGTACAATTTATTTCATATCTGGTTGCATGCAAGTTTATCTTGCTACATGCTATACTACAATATATTGCACCTATTTGAATTATAACATTACATATTGTTTAAGTTATACATCCCACATTACCATTTTTTAGTTTAATGTTATATGACGTCCGTGTGCATCCATATCATTATTTACATATCTAGTCGTATGCTAATTCATCTTGCTACATGCTAGGTATATTATTATGCATCCATATGAATAAAAATATCACATGTTGAATGCGTTGTATATCCATATTAAAGTTTACCGTTTTCGGATACCCGTTTGCATCCATATCATTTAATATACATGTAACTGCATCTACAGATCACATTAATTCATATTATTATTGTAGAAACACCTCATGCTTAATAATGCATCCCACGTAGTCTTGAAACTGTAAATGTAACCCTAATCGATGCTTGTGCATCCATACCATTAATTATATATCAATTTGCATGCCATGTTACATTGTTTCATATTATTAGTACTCCATGCTTGATAATGTGCATCCTACATAGTCATGATGTAACCCCTGATAAATATTTGTGCATCTATGCTTTTATCGTGCACCCGTACCTGCTACAGTTTTATTATGAGCATCCGCTCGATACCTGTGCACTACCTGGCATGACCTGACGTATCACTGCTTGACTTGATACCTGATCTTGTTACTAATGCCGACAATCTTGACATGTTGTCCCGATGAACATATCCTGTTGTCTATTTAGACAAACTTGTACATGCTTGATCCTGTGTTGGCATTAGCTCCAGATTATCAATACCCGACTTGAACACATAACCTTGAGGGTACGGGGAAATCAAAAGTGTAAACTAAAGTGTAACTTAAAAGGGTATTACTTGATCCGTGGTCCCAGAGGGTAACGGGACAGAGCCATTCGTGACTTACTTATTCTTGATCCGTGGTCCCGGGGGGTAACGGGACAGAACCACTCTTGGTTTCATATATTCCTGATCCGTGGTCCCGGAGGGTAACGGGACATATCTTTTGAGTTACATGTAGGATTACATTAATTGATTTCAAACAAATTTTAGAATAGATAATCCAGTAGCACAGTTTAGATTGATCACTGCACGTCACATATATTGATACACGTCACTGGTCTATATCCGTGTTTACTTATTACATTCATGTTACTGTTTATGATTCATGCCTGCATATCTCGTGTACCCTGTTCATTTATTATTGGTTAATATCATGACGCACCGACGTCTGGGTTTTGTATGGCCCAGATCCTCTATCTCTGTAGCAGACAGTTCAGGAGTATTTTGACTAACAATCCGAGCAGTGAAGATCAAGTTAGTTGCTAGTTAGTTTAGTTTTATTTTCGTATTTTCATTCCTGATGTGAGCCCGTATTTTGGAACGTACTTTTCAGATTGTTATTGCTGCTTGAATTTATTACTTCCGCATATTATTTCTTGACTCGTTATTTCTGGCTCATGGACATGTACTAGATAGTTTCTTTTATTTTTCTGTTCTTAATATCTATAGACAGCTGTAATGTGACTTGTGGAGGGATGTTTCCTACCTACAGATAGCATGGTTGGCTCTGTCACGTGCCGATCTTAGCGCACTCTGGAAAGCGGGATGTGACAGTTAGATATAGCAAACTATTATGTAAATACCACAAGAAAAATTCTAAGGGGTTTTGGCTAACGTTTCGAGACAAAGGGTTTTTGACAATGGAAAAAAATGCTTGGTTTTTTTGAAAATTTGTCTTTTTTTTAAGGTAAATTGCAAAATTAAACCATCACTTTTTTTGGTTGTCAGAGAACCCGGCCTCGAAAAGTTGGTCAAAACCATCTAAAAAGGTTTTTATTTGTCAAGAAACCCCTTATCTGTGATATCTAATAGTTGTGCGCTGTATCCAGCTTCCTGCAATATCCAAGAAGTTGCCAGCGATATATAATCAGTTAATTGTGATATTTAAATCATTTCCTGCGATATCTAAATAGATTATATGAATTGATTAGATATAACATGGTACTAACAAGGCACGAAAATTTCTAAGGGTTTTTTAGACCGGAGTTTTTGACAGCCGCAAAAAGTATTTGGTTTTTTATATTTTTTTGGACTGGTTACCATCTCTTTTTTTTTTCCCTTCGTTCTCTCTCCTCAATATACCTGGACCTCGCCGATCTCGAGCTCTTTAGAACCGCAAACCCCCCCAAAAATTACGGTTTTCTTATAATCTTGAGAAGCCTGCCCAATTTCTTCCATCTCTTCTTCTTCTTCTTCTTCTCTTTACCGATCTCCCCCAAAATCCTATCACCTATCCACAAATCCATCGCTTTTGTACGAGGCGAGATTTGTGCCGCCATATCCGCTTCATCTCTCTATATTACAAAATCAGTTTTGAGTCTAATCATGGGAATTTTATTCACCCCCAATTTTCTTCTTGTTCCTAACTAATGGCTGAAAATTTTTAAATAAAGATTTTTTCCCCTTACACCTGTTGTATTTACAGTGTGCCTTTTACATGTTTGTATGATTGCCTCATCCACCTTCCCTACAGAGTTTCTAAATGTTTGTTAAATTATTTGTTGTTTGGTTCCCAAATATTCATGATTCGACATCTCATTCATATGTTACATTTTCTTGATTGTATCGGTATATGATAATGGAAGGAGCTCGAGTTCATCTTAAAGGATGGCAACAGGCAGCGGTTGCTGCTGGATCAGCTCTCGGTGCTCTGATGGATCCGAGACGAGCAGACCTAATTGCTGCTCTTGGAGAAACTACCGGAAAGCCGGCTTTTTATAGGGTGCTCGAGCGGATGAAAAATAGCACACAAGGCAGAGTAAGTTGCTTTTAATTGAATAAGACTTGAGAATACAATAGGATTTCTATTCTGACAGTGAGTTTGGTCTATTTTCCTAGCTAGGTTTTCCCTCAAAGTTCTATTTTTGAATATAGATAGAAAAAGGTCTATGGAAATACATCATTGATTTTTTTTTTAAAGCAATCATCTTGTCTTGCTTATGAAATTTATGAGACAATAGATTACATTACTAGATTGGATAATGTATGTGTTCTCATGTCAAATTGTATACCATATATACCATATATTGGCTTGCTTACCGAACGTTTTCTGTTGAGGTGGGCATTCGATTTTTCGAGAAGTATATTAGGTACAGTGCTTGACGGAATATTGTGATGTAAGATATGTAGATGTCCTTGATTATTGAATATTCTCTCTTTATGAAGGAGAATATGGTGGAGCGGCATCCAAACAGGAGATCTAACAAGGCCTCTTATGATGGAGGATGTTTCGAGGTTCAATGATAGTGTAAGTTTAGAAGCAAGTGCTGATCATATAAAACCTACTGATTTATGATCCCAAAACTAAAACTAAAGGGAACAGATTTGAAGCTCCTTGGCGAGGATGCATTATGCAGAATGTTTTTCCCTTCTCAATATATATATATATATATATATATATATATATATATATAGAGAGAGAGAGAGAGAGAGAGAGAGAGAGAGGGAGGTTAATGGAGGAAAGGTGCCATAGGAGAGAATTTCCTCCTATAGCGTCGGAAAAATCCACCCTCCATGAATTTTTTTGATGATCGGCATACGTCACCTCCATCTTTACCATCTAAGATGTGGATACATCAAATTTTATGTGATTATACCATTTTTTCACCGTTGATTTAGTTGGTGCAAAATTAATGGTCTACCGACAATAGAACTTTTTACATTGCTAATTCAACAGTGAAAAAGTGGTGGAATCATATAAAATTTGGTGTTTGTATATCTTAGATGATAACGAAGATGATGGATGCCGATCGTCGGAAAAAATGGTGGAGGTTGTATTTTTCGACGCCATAGAAGGAAATCCTCTCCTAGGGTCTCTTTCCTCCATTATATATATATATGCGCGCGCAGAATGATCGCGCGCAGAGTGATGTTATAATCTAAATTTTAAAGTGAAACTAAGTACTCGATGTTGAATTACCATTGAAGATTAGTTCGATCATATTCTGAATATATTGCTTTAGAGATACCACCGTACCAATGTTCGAAAAAGCATTGGCGTGTGACGAAGCGTTACACTCATAAGAATAGCGTAGTGTAAAACTATGATGCGAAAAGCGTAAGCTACACTAATTATCCAATTTTTATGTCAAAAAATAATTTATATAGCAATCATACCAGGCACCAATCTTCATAGTCTATATATCATTGTCAAGCACTATACCATTATTTAAGATGGGCTATTTACTAAAAAGCCGCCTCATACTTCACTAATTACTAAAAATCTCTTCCATATTTCATATTTACTTTAAAAAAAAAACCATACATTTAAATTGCACTAAAAAGCCCCCTAACATGCCAAAAGAGATTTTTTTTTATATCTTCCATTATTCCGTTAGGATGCTGAGGTGAGTATCGGGTTAGGATTGTAAACTTTCACACTCACTCATCTTTTTCCAAAATTCCTAATTTTCCCTCAAATTGACTTTAGAATTAGGGCTTCGATAAAAAAACTCGCAAATTGATCGTGGAAGCTGGCTTGTCATTCTCCACCTTCTCCATCACCGAGCTTGTCGAGTATCGTTGTCCCTTCAATTGCAAATTTCGAGTTCGCAGGCAATCTCATTTGAAAGGAAACCGATTCTTTAGTTGCACTAAATCCCAATTTTCAACTAAGTGCGGATGTGGAAAGACATACTTAAATACCTAGAAGGTAAGAGAACAACTTAAACACAAGTTCCAGCTCTATCTTCATAATAAGATGCTAACTTTTGAAGGAAAACTAGTGAGGGGTTTTTTTTAGTGCAATTTAAATATATGAGTGGTCATTTAAGTAAAAACGAAATGTGGAGGGGCTTTTTAGTAATCAGCGAAGTATGGGAAGACTTTTTAGTAAAAAACCTCATTTAAGATAAGCACCTAATACACATGCAATATATAAACTCACAAACATAAGTCATATATACCATGATATAACAAAATATTTACGGTTATAAAATCAAATACCTTAAAAAGATAAATAACCGATTGTCAATTAATGATAGTACTTTGCTCTTAAAAACCTTGAAAGAAATTGCAGAAAAACTATTTGCTTGGAAGAAATTGCATGAAAAAAGAATTGCTAGATAAGTTGCAAGGTAATTGTTGAGAATGCTTTCCAAAAAAAGTTATGGAAAAGAAACAAATTAAAAAGGATTGCTAAAAGGAATTGGTGGGAAAAAATCTTTAAACAAATTGCAAGGAGAAAAAACGTAAAACAACACTAACTTGCAGTAAATAGATCCGAAGATATACTTTGTTAATTTGATATTTATTTAAGATCCTAAAGTCTTCTTTTTATGATTACCAAGTACGCAAAGAAGCTTCAGAAAAATGGGAGAGAGATTGTTGCAGCCTGCAAACATTGGTGTGCAAGCTAGGGGAAAAATTGGAAAAGGGAACAGATATTGGGGGGATTTCTGCAATTGATGAGTGGTAGACCCCACCACTAAAGCTAATTTTACCAAGTTGACTTGTTGAATTAATTAAATTGGTCAATGGGGCTTTAATTATTTGGGACCATGTTCTTGCAAGAGAAGGGAAAAATCTACTATGTAAGGGTTTGCATGATCCAGACTTTTGGTTGAGCTTCCCTCACATGCAAGGGGAGCCCATCCAGAGGCTCTAGAGAGGCTTGCACCATGCAAGCCCTTCTAGAGTAGTTTTTTTCAAGAGAAGCGTGGGCTTTTCATGTGATGCACGCATCACGTGAAAACGCACGCTTTTCCAGATAAAACCCACTGCTTCATTGTTTTTGCACTTTTTCCTAACGCCATGTGGCGACTTCAGCAAAAAAATGAACGCTTTGTAGCAAGGCGCGATTAGTGGCGCGATTTTTTAAACACTGCACCGTACTATATTAGCCCCTCGGTCCAATGTTTTTGGTGACCTCATTAAAACTATATTAATTGAGGTTGTTAAATACCTTGTTTAGTGTTTGTTGCCCCCCATTACTAGCTGTTGACCGCCACTCATTAGATTAAACTTTTTGATAAAGTGGTTACATACCTAATTAAGTATTTACCAGGCTTACTAGCATCTAGAATCCTCATCTAGGAATTTTTAGTTGAACGAGAATAGGGTTTATGTTTTGGATGAGACTCCTTCAAGAATCGAACCAGCGACCTCTCATTTTTGAGAGGATAGTTACACCGCATGTGCTTTGCCCACTTGGTCGTTCTTGTTGGTGTCGTCGTCGTTGTTTTGGCTTGGCCTATTATACTTCAAATGATTTAGACCTCGATAACATGCTAATTTGATCTGTACAATGAGGCATATCTCACATGTAGCAAGTATTTACTTCGTTTACTAGCATCTAGAATCCTCTCATACATCTGGGAACTTTTAGTTGAGCGTGAATAGGGTTTTGTCTGACCTTTTATTCCTTATCAACTGAACATGTATCAGTTTGGATTTTAAATTTAGTATAGATGTGTGCATATGCCTATCCGTTCTGCAGCTGTGATGAAAGCCAAATGGTAATTTCAAATATGGTGAATATGGCCTCCTTTTAACAGTACAACAAAAATAATTAAAATACTGACATATTGGGACAACTATAGTGCAAGCAATATAACAGGCAATCATATAAGAAAGTTAAGCTATAAGAATAAATCAAATTAGTCTGATTCGGTTTCAGTCTTTGCTTTTTGTGCTGCCATCATTATCCGCACCATGTTCTTTCAGTATCTGATACTTATCTAGATGATCGGTCCTTGCTGCTAAACAGATATTTTGAGACGGAAATTTATTAGTGTAATTTGATACGCCCTTATGACCAACTGAGCTATCTGTAGTGTATTTAATATTAACATTGGCCATCTGTACATGCGATCTGTAGTGTATTTATTTTGGCCTAGTCTCACCCAAAGCGCACACACGCAACATGCACAACATTTGACAAAATTAGTTTTGCTTAGTCTAACCAAGAGCATGGTATAGTCCAAAAGATACAGTATCTTGCAAAAATGTTATTGTAAAAATGTTTAAATCAATTCAAAATTATAGTATATATATATTTCAATTAATATTATTTTTATGATTATGCACTTGGAAATTCCAATGTAGCACTGCTACATGATGTGCCCCCACCAACTAAAATTCCCGCCTTCGCCACTGGTTTCTAATCCTAAACGTTTTGCTTAATTCTTAGACGCTCAGCTCCTACATTCTTGTTCCATTCTCTTCATAGGGTTATTGATATCCTAAGTTTTCCGACTTCTTATATACAATTTGACTCAGGTTGATGATTTTTCTAGGTGGTTCTTTTGGAGCATCCCCGTGTGATATCATCCAACGTATCACACGCATGGGACTTACCTGAAAACACATTTGGCGCAGCATACTCAAAGTTCATGGGATCAAGGAACTTCTCTCCAGATGACCGCCCTCCCGTCCGATTCATGGAGACAGAAGAATTAGCCTACGTGGCTACCCGTGCACGTGAAGTGCACGATTTTTGGCACGTGCTATTTAATCTCCCCACTAATTTGCTTGGAGAGTCTGCTCTTAAGGTGATTGAGTTCGAGCAAATGCTTCTTCCTATGTGCTTGATGTCGGTCGTTGGAGGCTCGGCAAGGTTTAATGAGAAGCAGAGAAGTTTGTTCTTCAAGCATTACTTCCCTTGGGCTACACGTGCGGGTATGAGATGCACGGATTTGATATCAGTGTACTATGAGAAGCACTTCCATGAAAATCTAGAGGATGTTCGCAAGAAATGGGGGATAATACCTTGTCCTGATCCTAATGTTACGGATTGAGGTAGGAATCTTTTACCAGCTCTATGATCGTCAGAAAACTTTTCCAGCTTCCGTCGTTAATCGCAAGCAGTAATCTTGATTAGGTGATAAAATCCTGATGCAGCTGCAATGTATTTATGAAGAAGTTTGTTATTGTTTCTTTTCTTTGATATAAACTTGTTCCTCTATATGGTACAGATCAGTTCAAATAGTTGAGTTCAATCAATGCCAAGCTAAGCTTATTATCTCCAAAGCTCGTCCACTCTCATTTTTGTGAGTTATATATCATATCCCATAAGCTTGCACCGGATGCACTCTTTTGTATCAATATACATTACCCTCTTGCAGTGAAGTGATAAATTAGTCATTCTATCCGATTTCGGAACCGTGTTATGGACTTTAACTCTTGATCCGTGTTTTTTTTTATTTATATAAATAGTGGTATTCCAGCATTACGGTCCCAAAGGCAACACTACAAACCCTCCACATATGGAGTCAAAAAATAGAGGTTCACCCCAGCCATTCAACTTAGCACAAAATCAGCTATAAGCTGAGCACTTAAAAGCTAATACATCCACCAGCTTGGCAACATCAGCCTCCAAAAAAAGCTTCGTCCCTGTTTCCCCTCCTTCACGGACTAGACTCGGGAGTCTCCTGTTTCCCCTCCCTGTTTGGAGAAAAGTTCGCCTGACGCTTTCACCAATACACTCTAAAATTAGGCATGAGATACAGCTACACATGTTTTTTTTGTTAACATATGAATGTCTGTTTATAAATTGATCAATGTATCAGTAACCATGACCTTTTCTGCCATTTTATATGCTTACAATATTTTATGTGTGCGTTGGTGTGTTGTATGCCTAGGTTACTGATAAAAAAATAGGAAAAAAAAGAAATTGGTGTGGTGGTCTAATTTTCTAAGCTATTTTTTTATTGTTTATATCTGACATCGCTTATCTTTCTCGACTACAATCCTTCTAATATGAAGACTCAATAATAAAATTTATGAATGAATGCGGTAAATTGGATATTTGAAGTAGCTTTTTATTTTTCCTCAAATGAAATTAAAGTAGCTTTAACGTGAAGATAAATCACCGTTTACAATTATCCTCATCAATTACGACGAGGTTTTACAACAAGGCAGTAGTGGCATATGCCCTATTTACAATTATTAGAGTAATGGCATGTGACATCAATTTCATGTTATATGTACTATTTTGAACAATCAGAAAACTAACGACTAATATAAATTTTGAACTTTGTTTTGCCATATTTCAACGCTAAATATAGTGCTTTTTACTAAAAACATAATCTTTTTGTTTTTTCTACTTATGTTTTGGTATAAGCCATTCCTGCAAAGCAATAATATTTCTCATAATTCTAGATTTTGTAATTGCCTTGAAAAAATAAAAGAGCAAATTTCAATATAATCCTATGTTACACGTGCAAAGCATGTCCCATATAATGTAACATCCAAAACCCGAACCGCTAGCTTATCAGGTTATCGGGCGCCAATCTTCATCTCTTAATCTTTAAGCATTGAAAATTGGGGAGGAGACGAGCGAGGAGAAATTGAGTGATGACATCAATAGTTCGAGGAGCGCTGAAAGCGATCAAAGAGAAGGGTGTCGTCAATTTCCTCGGAGATTTCAAAGACGAAGGCTATTTGTTAGTTTCATTAATTCACCCTTTTCTTTTCTTGCGTCTATGCTGAATTTGTTGGCTTTTTTCTGGTATTTATATTGAGAACCATCCAATTGTGGATGAATTCGTATGAATAGCTTGAAGCTTTCTTGTGGGTTTTGGTCAAAATCTTTCCTTTTTCATTGAATAACTAGATCTATATTAGCAATTCATTATATTTTGATGATTCTGTTTGAACCACAAACCCTAATTTATTGGGTTTTGTCAAAATCTCACCTTTATTAAGGAATTCATGCTAGTTTGTATAGGAATCAATTATAAGCTAGTTTGTTAAGTTTATTTTCATTTGATATGGGGGCTTACAAGTGTGCTGTTGATACATATTCCGGCTGAGCTTTGGTTTATACTAATACATAGAACAATTGAGGTTTGTCAAATTCATCTTTTTCCCGCACTCGATTTATTGCAGTGGAAACTTCTATACTGTCGAAAAAACTATTTGCATTATGGTTCTTTGTACGTCTTAAAATTCTCGAAGTCATGATTAACATCATGATTTCTACATTTGGTGCTATAATATTTGTAGTATAGATCACGAATACACTCTAAAGTTAGGAATGGGATACAGCTACATATGTGTTTGTTTGGCAACATATGAATGTGTATTAATAGATCAATCAATTTATTAGTAACCATGATCTTTTCTGCCATCTTATATGCTTAAGATATTTTTTCCCCTCTGCAGGAAATGCCTTTCGGATGGGAATATACTGTAAGTGCACTATATTATATCATATTGGTATGGATGGTTTTGATTATCATTTAAGAGTTACATTGATTTGGCATGATTTACGGCTAACTATGGGCGAGAAGTTCTTTCCAATATATCTGTTGGTTCTGATTCAATAAAAAATATATTAATTTATATGTTCTCGGTTTATATTGTCTTGATTTTGGTTTACTCCCACAATTCCTTCTAATGCTAGTGCAACTATCTGAATAAAACAAGACATACTAAGATTCATTTATGTGTTGAATCCTTGCATTTGCTTGCCTTTGCTCAATAAATTTGGTTTGGAAAGTTAGATATTAATGTAATTACTTGTGTCTATCCTATATATTACATTTAAATAAGTTTAAAAGAATTAAGTCATTCGGTTCGAATTGTTTTCGTGTTCCTTCTTGTGCCAGACTATAATATGTGCCGTGGACTATGTTTTCATCCAGTGAATTCTTTTCCGCTTCATTTTGGAACCTTTCAAATACAACTCAACTGTAAAGTTTATATCTATGAAATAATTGTAATTTTATTCTGTACTGATATTTCAGGCAGACAAAAATCCACAACATTGGAGCAACCCTTGTAGGAGTTGATAAATTTGGAAACAAGTATTATCAGAAACTGGAGGACACTCAGTATGGTTAGTCTCTTTCTAGCCATATTTTGCTCTGTTATTTTCCATTTATACAGCTTTTGTTTCCAATTTACTGTCAAGTTTGCTGCCATAGATGATTAAAATTATAGCTTAATAAGATCTTGTTGTTTAGTTAAGGTACTTGCTTCTCAGCTTATAAAAAAAGAAATGACTAGTGCCTGTCTGTATATGAGTTCAACTAAGTGATAAAAATGCCCACAAATTTTCTCTTTGCACTAAGCATACTTGCCTCTGTAAACTCGGAAGATTGAATATATAAGCACCATACAGAAGAAAATTTGTTAGGCGCTGTTTAGTTGGCAACAAGGAAACACAGCATTTGCTACATAGAACAACTGTCGGATGCAACATTTGTTGCAAAGAGAAAGCCTAAACCCATTTTTTGGGACCTTTGGGTGTTCTCAACCTTATAGTTGGATCTTCAAGTCCAAACAACCTCGTGTTTGGTTGTGCCAAAGAAAAAAATTGGAGAAGAAGAGGAAATTCAACAACCGTTGCAAATTTGCTTGGGTGGCTTATGATTAGCTTATGTGCACCCCTGATAATCACATTTGCCGAATTTTGGTTGCGAGGATTGTTGTAAGAATTTGTAGCATTTTTTGCTACTCCCATTTCCATTTCCAACTCAAATTTTTGGTGACAGTCGTAGGAAATGAATTATTTTTGCAACAAACAAACATTGCATGCAACTTCATTTAAATTAATCAAGCAGCACCTTTATTAAATTTATTTTTGTGGTATGATGATGATGATGATGAAGCCTTTAGAATGCCATCTTTGCTGGGTTTTTTTGAGCGATTTAATTAGTTTATGGTGGTGATAACTCGGGCTTAATTATATGAATTGGTGTGCAGGAAGACACAGGTGGGTTGAGTACGCAGATAAGGGTCGTTACAATGCTTCACAGGTGCCTGCTGAGTGGCACGGATGGCTTCACTTTATCACAGACCACACTGGGGATGAGGTAACTGTAACCTTACCGTTATTCGTTATGCTATCGAATTATGAGCCAATACCTTTCTATTATATTTTTGATTGTAATCTTGAAAAATGGATTTATATAATTTTAGGTGCATTTAACAATTTTGAATTAGGAACAAAAATTCACGACTCATCCAATGAAACGCATAGCATATTCATAATATTGACCCCCACCCCCCACACACCAAGACGGACACGTTCCTTGACATGTCAGGAGCCCCTAACCTACAACAAACCCATAACCACACGCTTCCAGCACGATCACAATAAAAAAAATAAGTGTTGCAAAGACTCCAAGTTACAATCACAAAACAAATATCCCAAGTGAACTATAATATTTCTACACAAAATATTCTCTCTAGTAAGAACAGCATTGTTAGACATGAGCCAAAAAAATATCTTAATTTTCAAAGGGACGGGCACATGCCAGGTCACAATCCCAACTCTCGATCCCTGTTACCTCCCTACTTCTAATGCAATGGCAGTGACTTTGAAATGGTATTACAACAATTTCAGTACATTTGTGTTGTATCGTGCATTTAAAGAAGCAGGACTAAAGAAAATGGTTGTCTTTATGCCTGCACCAAAATCCCGAGCTTTCATTTAAGCCAAAACAGTAGATTTTTTTTTTAATAAAAAAAAAGGCTAAATTGCATATATGTACTAATCAACTTTCACCTTTTTTGCAGTTGATACTATGGACTTTAATAATTAGAGATAAATAACATAAACAATTTTTTTTACATAACCACCATAGGACGTTAACTTTTATGGAAAAAAAGTCAAATATTGATGACGTGACAGTTAAATATAACATTTGCATGCGGAAGAAAAGTTGATGGTATTTAGTTGCAATCGGGGGATGATAGTTTATGGTACTCGTTTGTAATTAATTTAGTTCATGTTATCAATCGTAAAAAAATGTGAAAGTTGATGGGTACATTTG
The DNA here is from genome assembly GCA_030015575.1 of Agapanthus africanus. Lineage (NCBI taxonomy): Eukaryota > Viridiplantae > Streptophyta > Magnoliopsida > Asparagales > Amaryllidaceae > Agapanthus > Agapanthus africanus. The sequence continues at coordinate 686,972,939 of CM057343.1, forward strand.
TGCAATTTAGCCAAAAACAAAAAACAGGAGCACTCCTAAGAAACTGTGATCTACATTCTACAGTCATGACACAAATGCTAAATATAAATGTTATTAAGGACAAATGTTTTCATTTAAGCCAATATAGTTTCAGTCATGATAAATAATTTCAATCTGGTGATCTATATTCATATATATAAATTTCTTAAATTTCTTTCCTTTCCTTTTCTTTTCTTTTTGCACCGACAGGTGATTTTCCCAAAAATTTCATATTGAAATCAAATCAAAAGCATACCGCAAGTAATCAAATTAATATTTAGCTGTATAAATTAGACAGTCAAGATACTGGAATAGAGATCAAGCTGTATAAATTGAATACTTATTTGCTTTAAAAATTATTTTAAAAAAAACCTATCATGATTGACTAACGGTGACATGATTGACTAATGAATATCACGTCATCATAAGAAAATGTAAGAATCCAAGAGGTATCATCTTCTTGATCCTCCTACCCTTAAGCCTAATTTTGGAGTTCTAGTTTCAATTCAGATAGATTAACACTAAATTTTTATTTTATCTTCGATAAATTCTAGTTCTAGCTTGTTCTAATGGAAAATACAATCGAGAACTATCTATTGCAACCACACATTTATGTTTATTGCAGTCGCACATTTTATGTTTCAGACCTATAAGAAAATTATATACACTGAAAGCTTTAGAACCTATCTCATGTATTTTGCATTGCAATCACACATTCATGTTTCAGGCTCTCATCCCATGCAAACTCTAGAATACAAAACCACACAACCTCCAGATGAAATCGAAGCCTCAACCCTACAAATGTCCAATAGAATGAGATTGCACCAAACCTCGAGAATACAGAACTACGCTAACAACAACGCACATATTCAAAGCCTCAGCTTCCCAGATGCTGAGTTGAATGAATTTTTCGCTTCATGACTTTGAACTTTGGCCGCCTCATCTTTTTCTCATTTCTCAGCAAATGAACTACGCTAACACCAAAATTTGGCAACGCTCTTCCCTTTGGCACTTGATCTTGTAGCTTGTTGAAAGAGAGGTCAAGACTGGTAATAAAGATTAGAGAGTTTGGCATTTGATGGAGCGTGGAATCTCCTTCAGATGTTGCTTCCCGTCGATCTGCTGATGGCTGCGATGTGTGGCTGAGATTAGATCTGGAGGCTATTGCTCCTGAAGCGTGTGGATCTCAATGGGTTGAGGTTGTGGTTGCCGAGCCACCTGCAAGAAAGTCCCGGAGTGGTTGTACCACCGAGGACCCTCCAACGATCAAGTTAGTGTAGAGATCCGAGCAGAGTAACGGCTTAGTGGAGTAGAATTGGCTTACCTTGGCCGTCTGAAAGAGGGGTTTAAGTAGCGGTGGCAGCAGGTGCAACATGCATGAGAATCACGCCGGCCATTACGCTTCCGACGTTATGCCCGCATGATGAGCGGGATCTCCCATTAATGGCGAGACAGGTTCGTTAATGGGGGATCGTGGTGGCGTGCAACGTGGGATGTGGCCGGCGGAGATCTCGCGCATGGTGAGATTCGCGAGATGGCGGTTATGTCTGCAAGCAGTGCTGTTGGTCGGTCGAGACCGAGGAAGATAATCTCGGCGGAAGAGCTCGCGGACGAGTGAGAGAGCCGAGGTATCCAGTTTCCGCGGTAGCTCGGGAAGGAGCTGTGAGGCCGAGGAGGCTAACTGTGCTGGGCGCTCGGAGGCGAGCCAGCGTCTGCTCGGTAGGACGAGCATAGGGGTGGTTTGGTCGGCTGCCGTGGGCCCTTTCTTGCATACTCTGGGACACGTCATCTGCCACGTGTCATGATCTGGGAGATCACCGATATCGAGCATCATCATTAGCCTCCCACTCTCATCCTGACCAGCCGACGGGTCGGGTCGAGAGTGGACTGCTGGGCCACCCGGGGTGAGCTCCCTTCGAAGATATCGTCGGGACGTGTCCCCGGACAATCTGTTGTCTTTTCTGCCAGTGAATCATGGGCGAGATCTCTGCATTTAAGGAAAGTGCGCCGATTCGTGCGTTCTGTCACTGAAGCGATGGTCCACGTGTCAAGTGTCGATCGGGCGACGCGACGTGTTGCAGACCTGCGGCGTCTGATGGGATGCGGCCTAATGTGCGCACGCCAGGTGGAGCGGTCTGGGTCGTCGGATGTGAAGGGTTGTTTTCGGCGGGAGTCGACGGTCGCCGTTGGATTGGGGCGCCGGAGGCTAAAGGTAGAGGTGGGGCCCTCTTCAGGGGCCATCTCTCTTCATATTTTCCTCATCTTTCATCTCGTAAGCTCGGCGCTCTCATCTTAGGTCGGATTTTCTGCTTTCGCGAGGGCTTCTCAATTAGGTTAGATGTCTTCTTCTGGGGAGTCTATAGATGTCACAGGGGTAGATTCTAGGGATTCTTCTACTGAGTCGGGGTCTTCCCGGGGAGATGGGGTTGGATCCTCTCTTTGTGGTCGTGTGTCAGGAGCGGATCCCCGAGTGGAGGTGGCGGAAACCCCTGGCGTGCCTTCCTTAATGAGGTACGAAGGAGATCATGCCACTTTTGGGGCCCGCTTCCATATCCCTTCCGGATATACTCTGCGCTTGGCCGAGGAAGGAGAGAGGGCAGATCAGGTGCGGGGTGAAGAGATTGCCCTGTACCTGGAATCCTTTTGGGCCGGAATGCGCTTGTCCTTCTCTCCCGAGGTCGCTGCAGCGCTGTCTTACTTCGGGTTAGCCCCGAGCCAGTTAGTGCCGAACTCCTGGAGGATTCTCCTTGGGTTTCTGGTCCACTTGAAATTGCAGATAGTCCCTTTTGGTCTGTCCATTCTTGCCTCCTCTCTCATCTACAAAAGTCACCCCGGCTCTCATGCTGGCGACCCGAGGTGGGTCTATCTCTCTTTTAGGAAACGTCGGGGAAGTGCGCTCGGCTCGGGAGTCGTCATCCTGCCTTCTTCCATCCACGACTGGAAGATGTTTTTCTTCGTCGGGCCGCCAGAAGGTGAGGACTGGCCCGTACCCGTCCAGTGGTTTAGAGATAAGTGCTGGCAGGGAAACCCGTCCAATGGCACTGACGCGGTGAGAGTGACGGCGTGGGAGCCCATTCCTCGAGCCGATGTGTTGATGTCTGAGCAGGCCCTTAGTTGGGCCGGGCTCAGCCCTGCCCAGTTCGTCGGTAAGTTAGGCTTGTATTTATTCTGATTTTTGCTTGAGTCGCTGACCCCATTTTATCTCGTCTTCTGCAGAACCCATGGATTTGAGCTTCCTTCGAGTGGCTATGCGCAAGCTAAAGAAGGGGTCGAGGGCTGAAGGGGCCAGCTCTTCCCGTCAGGCGCAGACCCTGGCTCCTCTGGCAGCCGTCCAGCACCAGCGCTCGAGCGTGGATCGGGCCCCGGACTCTAGCAAGGCGCCGACCCGAAAGAGGGCTCGATGGCAGGAAGCCCCGGCCTCGGAGGCGGAGACTAGTTCGCCTTCGCCGACTCTCAAGAGGATCCCTCGTGCAGCCACCTGGGACCCGGCCTCTCCGATCCTGGTGGACGATGGGGAGTTCCGCTTTGAGGTGCCCTCGGGGCTCTCTGTCGCTGACAGCCTTCTGCACGACATGGATAGGTCGGCCGGGGCAGGGTCCCCAGGGGAAGTCTGAAGGGGAAACTGCCGTCCATCGCCCAAGAGGCCGTGCAGGTTAGTGCTCGAACTTTACTCGTTTCATCTTTCGTGAGACTTGGTGATCCTTCTTCTTTCTGACCCCTTTCTTGTTTCCCCAGGTCCTCCACCACGTCGCTCTTGCTATTCGGCTGGAGGAGCAGGAGATAGGCCCGGCGGTCCGAGCCTCGGGCGATCCTCGCTGAGGGAGAGCTCGAGGCGGGCGTTGGGAGCGGCGACGGCGAGGGTTGCCGCCCTCGAGGCCGAGGTGACGGCCGGGAAGCAGGAGCTAGCGGTTGCGAAGCAGGAGGCGACGACCGTGAAGCAAGAAGTGGCGGCGACGAAACAAGAGGCTTCCAGGCTCCATGAAGCTGCCCAGGCTGCCGAGGCCAAGCTTCAGGACTCTACGGCGCTCGTCGGCACCATGAAGAAGTCGGTGAGCACCCTCCGGAAGGAGCTGCGGGCGGCGGTAGAGGCGGCAAAACGGGTCGACCTCTTGGCGGCGACGGTGGTGGAGAACTTTTTGAAATCAGAAGAATTTTACACTGTCCTAGCCTCGGCCACTACCGCCATCTGGCATGAGGCCCTTGATGCCGTCAAGGCTCGGGTGCCGGGATTCGCCGACCAGGATCTCCGAGCCGAATATCCTCACGGGGACGACGAGCAGGGAGGAGACCTCGGGGCCGGGGAGGAGATACCCGTTGAGGGCAACACGGAGGCCCCTGCGGCGGGCGCTGGGCTTCCTGGGGATGCGCTCGGCCCTGAGGCCTGAGGCCCGTCGTCTTTTGCTAGAAACTGACATCCCCGGACACCATTTAGTTGCTATTAAAATGTTGGGCAATTCCCCCTGCAATGGAGAAGATTTCATCAGTGAAGTCTCAACCCTTGGAAGTCTTGAGATGGATGACCTCCTGGGAAGTGGCCCTTGGTCGGGTCCGGTTCCTTCTAAAGGGCCCGTGCGGCTTCGACCAGAGCGGACAATACCATCTGTACTGGGGCGTGGGGCGGTACATTTATGATGGCCCATGGAGGTCTCTCGGTAGTAGGTCTTTGGTTCGAGAACGAATCATTGTTCAAAAGTGGGGAGAATGTCGGGACCCGGTTCTTGCTCACGGAATAGTGCCACACGGGATAAAGTGCTATGCCAAGTATCATGCCAAGGGGACGGGGGCCACCTCTTGAATCCGTAGGGGTCACCTTATGAGTCCGTGGGACCCACTGTAGAACAATGGGGAATCTTTGGAATATATTCCGGAAGATGGCAGATCTATACTATAAATGGAATGATACCACTCTTCAATACAGAGACACCTTTTAAGTGAACCGGCACTACAGGAGCTTGAGAGCTCCGTAGTTAAGCGTGCTCGGGTCAGGGAAGTTCTGGGATGGGTGACCTCCTGGGAAGTGGCTCCTGCTCGGGTCCGGTTCGTCCCGAAGGACAAAACCATGCGGTTTCGGCCAGAGCGGATAGCACTCTCTGTATTGAAGGTTGGGGCATGACATCCCCGGACACCATTTAGATGCTATTAAAATGTTGGGCAATTCCTCGTGCAATGGAGAAGATTTCATCAGTGAAGTCTCTGCCTTTGGAAGTCTTAGAATGGGTGACCTCCTGGAAAGTGACTTCTGGTCGGGTCCGGATCGCTCTAAAGGGTCCGTGCGGTTTCGGTCAGAGCGGACAATACCATCTATACTGGAGCGTGGGACGTTACATTTATGATGGCCCATGGAGGTCCCTCGGTAGTAGGTGTGTGGTTCGAGAACGAACCATTGTTCAAAAGTGGGGAGAATGACAGGACCCGGTTTTTACTCACGGAATAAAGTGCCACACGGAATAAAGTGCCACGCCAAGATCATGCCAAAGGGGCGGGGGTAGCTCTTGAATCCATGGGGGCCACCTCTTGAGTCTGTGTGATCTACTGTAGAACAATGGGGGATTTTCGGAATACATTCCGAAAGAAGACATATATGTACTATAAATGGAATGATATCACTCTTCAATACAGAGACATTTTAAGTGAACCGGCACTACAGGGAGCTTGAGAGCTCCGTAGTTAAGCGTGCTTGGGCCAGAGAAGTTCTGGGATGGATGACCTTCTGGGAAGTGACCACTGGTCGGGTCCGGTTCGTCCTGAAAGATAAAACCGTACGGTTTCGGTCAGAGCGGACAATACTCGTATTGAAGGTGGAGCATGACATCCCCGGACACCATTTAGTAGTTGCTATTAAAATGTTGGGCAATTCCCTATGCAATGGAGAAGATTTCATCAGCGAAGTCTCTACCCTTGGGAGATTTCACCATGTCAATGTGGTTCGGTTTGTTGGTTTTTGCATGGAAGGATCAAAGAGGGTGCCTGTCTATGAATTCATGCCTAATGGTCAGCTAGACAAATATGTCTTCTCTTCAAATGGCATGAACTAGTATTTTACATCGGAAAAACATACTGAGATGGTACTAGGTGTGGCAAGAGGAATTGATTATCTACATCGTGGATGTGACATGAGAATTCTGCACTTCGACATCAAGCCTCAGAATATTCTCTTAGATCAGAATTTCAACCCAAAGGTGTCAGACTTTGGACTTGCAAAGTTGTACCCAAAGAATGATAGCCTAGTCTCCGTTACTATCGCAAGAAGGACGATAGGATACATAGCTCCTGAATTGGTTTCTAGGAGCTTTGGAGGCATATCACACAAGTCTGATGTTTATAGTTCTGGAATGTTACTTCTGGAAATGGCAGGCATGAGAAATGTTGATCAGAAGGCAGGGAATTCAAGTCAAATTTACTATCCTTCTTGGATATACGATCGCCTTGCACAAAAGGAAGGGATTGAAGTCAATAATGCGATGGAGATAGATGATGTGGAAAGAAAGTTGTGTAAAATGGGTTTATGGTGTATTCAGATGAGACCCACAGATCGTCCTTCTATGAGTAAAGTTATAGAGATGCTAGAAACTGATTTGAATACATTGGAAATGCCACCGAAGCCTTCTCTGTCTGATTCTCAACCCGTTTCTATGAGACATCTATGAATCAAGTAAAATTCATTTATGGGTTCCCCGAAGTCTCTTATACCTCAGAATTATCGATCATCTCAGAAAATGAGTGAATTTCCTCAGTTTCTACACAGGGCTTCCACCAATTGTTATATGTCTACGGAAAGCCATGAATCTTCCAAAGATACGTAGACCTTATCTTTTGATATATAATAATAAAGATACACAAGCAAAATATAAAAAATAAGGAACATTAGTTGATTCATAATTAGATAGCCTGCAAAATAAATTCTCCTTTATTGTAGTTTATGGTAGGGGATTTAACCGCCTTTCATAACGATGATTCCACATACAATACGAGATGGGCCTTAAGAAACTGCGGGATAAACAGAGAGGCAGACAAAGCAAAGCAAAGCAAGAGGGGGTCAGTCCGCCACGTGTTTTGACAATTTACCCCAAAAAAACCGACCCAAAAAACTTTAAAGTGAACCACATCCCCTCATCCCTTATCGGCTTTATCCTCGACCGAGCTGTCCTCCCCAATACGCAGACGCTTCCCAAAAAAAATCCCTTGGGTCTCCTCGGCGACGGCTCACTCGCCCGCTCTCTCGATCTAGATCTCTGAACTATCTCGCTCAAGGTATCTCTCCCTTCAAATACTTCATACCTCTATAAAAAAAAAATCATCTAGAAGTTACGCCAATTCGCTTTTCTATTATTGTTATTGCACTAAATTGAAGAAACTCCCCCCCCCCAATTTCTGGGTTAGGGTTTTTGTGCTCATGCCTTGTAAATATGATGTTGACTATTCATAATATTTGAAATGGCTTGTAATTTTATTTCTATTTGTGATATACACCCAAAATTTGGGGTTAGGGTTTGCGACAATTGATTATCTCTTTAAAGCTTGGAGTTTAGGAATTGTGTATACGAACTTAGATTTTGCTGTATAACCTAACACAGAAACCTACTCAATCCTTTAATCCCTAACCGTAATCTAAGCTGTGAATCATATTTTGATCATTAAACCTTTGATCCAAAGTTCCAAACCTAATCCTTCAAACAAAATTTTATTCTGAAACACATAAGCTATAAACCTTCTAGATGCTTAAATTAAATATTAATCATAAACCATAATCATAATTATTTCCTAAACCCATCAAAACACCTTGAACAGTTGGATTTAATAACTAATCCTAATTTCATCTATCTTACACGTCCAAAGCTTAATTGGAAAACTTAAATAAAGAAAATATCTATTAAACTAAATAACGAACCGTGAACCCCGTTTATCAGTTATTCAGTTATCATACCTTCGGTTTCCTGCGTGACATAAAGAGACATAAAGAGTATAGAACATGAAAGGAACATTACTTCAAAGGCAAGCATAACCATTCCCCTAATTAGCTAACCGAAACAAACATCGAAAAAGAAAAGAGAATTATAAAAGAAGATAAAACGCTGAGATTCAACACCTACCAAAAAAGACTGGGAAAGACAACTCATTGACAAGAGTAACCCTAGAATGAGAACATCTTGTGGAAATGATCATCAAACAATGGCCTTTTTATTGTTGAATTCATGCCGTATCAACATGTTATTCAGCATCAATTCAATGTCACCTTTTTATTCTTTTTGTCACCCAATCAAATCATTATTTTAGGGCACATATCATAAAGCATAGACTTCAATTAAAATAGCATCTCAGTTCTCTGGCGAGCTTTTTCGTTTAGCAATTAACCTCCTATATGAATCAATTAACATTTGTTCGTTTTTAAAAAAAGAAGGCAAAATGATAGGTGGTTTAGACCGGATAAGCTGTCTTTGTGGCAACTGCTCCAATTGCTTATACATGTATTATGAAAGAGTAAACTATTTTATACTTTTCATCCAAAAAAAATAATTTATACTAATAACATGAAAATAATTTGAATAGTATAATACAATTCGAAAATATTTCATGAAAATTAGAGTCAAATAAGCCCATAAGAATAAGATCTCACAGAGAATGAAAGTTGCCACCTTTGGGCTTGGGCCAAATTTGAGGACAAAATTAAACTCATATGACTCATGCATGTCTCGAACCTGCGACCGTAGTATTATTAACACGACGCTCATAGGCCAGTATTTATAATTAATTAAATATATAATCAAATATCATTATTTAGTATAAAGAACCACATTATGCCGACTGAGGACTGATCAACACATAACGTACAGGCCCAAATAACTCTGAAAAAGGAGGCCTAACATTTTTTTTTAACTGGGAAGTCCTAGTTACACTTTTTATTTAATGAAAAAGAGTTTAGAGGGCTAAACCCATTTCACCAAAGCCCATTCTATGGGTATATATTCATTCAAGGAAACCTAGGGTTTCACTTTCCTCCGGCAGCATAAAAAATCTTGTCGCTGTTCCTTCTATCTTCTTCTCTTCAAAAATTCTGACTTCAAAATCTCTCTAATTTCTCAAATATTTTGGAAGAATCAAACACTCTGCCATGAGCTCTCCCAAGGTAAGCTCCATGTAATCTAAAATTCTCCGTTCTTCCTAATTTTTGTAATTTCACTCGAACATAAAGTTGCAGATCTAAGCTTTTCTTTTACGAGATCTCACTGCAGAATCAAAAAGCCTAACAGATTCGAACTTGATCCCCAAAACTTTCATGCGTAAACGAATAAGTCCTCCATCAGCCCAAATATACCTCCAGCTTCAAAGGTACCAGCTTTAACTTCAAGATCAAAATTTTTTATATCTGAATAACCAAAGTTCCAAACTTGATCTTCAAAAATTCCTTATCCACCAAAAATCCCTTCGCTGAGATCTAGATCTCTCTTCTGAATAAACCAAAATTCAAACGTGATCAAAACTTCCATAGCCACCAAGAAGAACCTCAAAGGTATCAGCTTGAACTCTGAGATCAAATATTCAAACATTATTAGCCCATCCTTTGAGTCTTTGACCATCACAAATATATGTTTTCCACATATCTTTGTCAGCTTCCTCATTCCTCATCAACTGATTCTTTCCACAAATTCATACGAACTCATAACTAGCCTAATGCAACTGAAGTATATACCTTAATTAGGCAGAAATGCATATGGTAATTTCAACACCAAACTCCTTAAATGTATCCAGTGATTTCTCTTTCATGCATTTTACAAAATCAGTCGAAAGGGACAGCAGGGTAGTGACCTTCGTACCTTAAGCAAGCCATACATTTCCACAAAAAGTTCCACCTATGCTGGCTCCATGGCAGAGTAGTAGACATCATTGCATTGGTACAGTTAACAGGCACCGCCCGGTTAACACCCAAATCCATTCACTGCAATTTCATCCATCATTTGCCTTTACAAGGAGACTTTCTTACATTTTAAGAAATACAACATGTTAAAGCTTCAACTTCAAAATCGTCTTATCTTTTAAGAAGCAGCCAGGAATATGGCCAACAACAAATTTTCAGTCCAGGCTTGTTTTTATTTGCAGAGAATTAAAACTTTAGTCCCCCATTTAGAGAGGAAAAGCAATCAAAACAAACAAAGTGTTTTGGGTTTTTTTGTGAATAGGGTGGTTTTGATTTAAAATTATTTAAATGAGGGGTTTGAATTTAAATTGTAAAAATAGGACGGTTTCTCGTCCCACACCCCATCCCAGTATAGTGGGCGGGTTCTAGGAACCCGCCCCTATATAAATATAGAATTTTAAAGGGTTTGAAATATTATTATTTTAAGAATATATTATTAAAATAGGGGGGTTTAAATTAAAATTAGGAAAATAGGGTGGTTTGCCACCCCACTCCCACCTCCAGAATAGGGAACCCGTCCAAAAAGAAGAAGAAGAAGAGATGGAAGAAATTGGGGGTTTGCGGTTCTCAAGAACTCGAGATCGGCGAGGTCCAGGTATATTCAGGAGAGAGAACGAAGGGAAGAAAAAAAAGAGATGGTAACCAGTCCAAAAAATATAAAAAACTAAATACTTTTTGCGGCTGTCAGAAACCCTGATCTAAAAAACCCTTAGAAATTTTCCTGCCGTATTAGCACCATGTTATATCTAATCAATTCATATAAACTATTTAGATCCCGCAGGAAATGGTTTAGATATCACAACTAACCGTTTAGATATCGCTGGCAACTTCTTGGATATTGCAGGAAGCTAGATACAGCGGACAACTATTAGATATCACAGATAAAGGGTTTCTTGACAAATAAAAACCTTTTTAGGTGGTTTTAACCAACTTTTCGAGGCCGGGTTCTCTCACAACAGAAAAAAAGTGATGGTTTAAATTTGCAATTTACCTTTAAAAAAAGGCAAATTGTCAAAAAAACCAAGCATTTTTTCCACTCTCAAAAACCCAGCATTTTTTCCACTCTCAAAAACCCCTTTGCCTCGAAACGTTAGCCAAAAGCCCTTAGAATTTTTCTTGTGGTATTTACATAATAGCTTGCTATATCTAACTGTCACGTCCCGCTTCCCAGAGTGCGCTAAGATCGGTACGTGACAGAGCCAACCATTCTACCTGTGGTTAGGAAACATCTCTCCACAGTCACATTACGGCTGTCTATAGATTTCAAGAACAGAAAAATAAAAGAAACTATCTAGTACATGTCCATGAGCCAGAAATAACAAGTCAAGAAATAATATGCGGAGGCAATAAATTCGAGTAACAATAACAATCTAGAAAGTACGTCCCAAAATACGGGCTCACATCAGGAATGGAAGTACGAAAATAAAACTAAACTAACTAGCAACTAACATGATCTTCACTGCTCGGATCGTTGGTCAAAATACTCCTGAACTGCCTACGACAGAGATAGAGGATCTGGGCCATGCAAAACCCAGACGTCAGTACGTCATGATATCAACCAATAATAAATGAACAGGATACACGAGATATGCAGGCATGAATCATAAACAGTAACATGAATGTAATAAGTAAACACGGATATAGACCAGTGAAGTGTATCAATATATGTGACGTGCAGTGATCAATCTAAACTGTGCTACTGAATTATTTATTCTAAAGTTTGTTTGAAATCAATTAATGTAATTCTCCATGTAACTCAAAGGATATGTCCCATTATCTTTCGGGACCATGGATCAGGAATATGTGAACCAAAAGTGGTTCTGTTCCGTTACCCCCCGGGACCACGGATCAAGAATATGTAAGAGTCACGAATGGCTCTGTCCCGTTCCCCTCCGGGACCACGGATCAAGTAATACCCTTTTAAGTTACACTTTAGTTTACACTTTTGATTTCCCCATACCTTCAAGGTTATGTGTTCAAGTCAGGTATTGATAATCTAGAGCTAATGCCAACACAGGATCAAGCAGGTATATTATTATGCATCCATATGAATAAAAATATCACATGTTGAATGCGTTGTATATCCATATTAAAGTTTACCGTTTTCGGATACCCGTTTGCATCCATATCATTTAATATACATGTAACTGCATCTACAGATCACATTAATTCATATTATTATTGTAGAAACACCTTATGCTTAATAATGTATCCCACGTAGTCTTGGAACTGTAAATGTAACCCTAATCGATATTTGTGCATCCATACCATTAATTATATATCAATTTGCATGCCATGTTACATTGTTTCATATTATTAGTACTCCATGCTTGATAATGTGCATCCTACATAGTCATGATATAACCCCTGATAAATATTTGTGCATCCATTCTTTTATCGTGCATCCGTACCTGCTACAGTTTTATTATGAGCATCCGCTCGAAACCTGTGCATTACCTGGCATGACCTGACGTATCACTGCTTGACTTGATACCTGATCTTGTTACTAATGCCGACAATCTTGACATGTTGTCTCGATGAACATATCCTGTTGTCTATTTAGACAAACTTGTACATGCTTGATCATGTGTTGGCATTAGCTCCAGATTATCAATATCTGACTTGAACACATAACCTTGAGGGAATGGGGAAATCAAAAGTGTAACTTAAAAGGGATAGACCTCAACAGAAAACTGTTGAGTAACGGCAGCAAGTGATTGAGTTCAGTAGTTCCTCATAGAAAATTATTGACTCTAGGGACTTCTGTACCAGAAACAATGGTATCTCCAATTATAGCCCCTCTGGGATGTAAAATATATCTCTTCTCACCATCCTATCAGAGGGAGAAATGCACTGGAATTATGTCTTTTTGTCCAAGTCACTTCTCTTTTTGTCCAAGTCACTGAAATTTCAGGAATAGTGGCGTTGAGTTTCTCGACCCTTTGCCTTAGGATTAGTTAGTTCTATTTCTCGATGGGGCCGGGAAGGGATATAACTCAGCGGTAGAGTGTCACCTTGACGTGGTGGAAGTCATCAGTTCGACCCTGATTATCCCTAAACCCAATGTGAGTTTTTCTATTTTGACTTGCTCCCCCGCAGTAATCGAACGAGAATGGATAAGAGGCTTGTGGGATTGACGTGATAGGGTAGGGATGGCTATATTGCTGGGAGCAAACTCCAGGCTAATATGAAGTGCATGGATCCAAGTTATGCTTGGAATGAAAGAAATTCCGAATCAGCTTTGTCTACGAACAAGAAAGCTATAAGTAATGCAACTATGAATCTCATGGAGAGTTCGATCCTGGCTCAGGATGAACGCTAGTGGCATGCTTAACACATGCAAGTCGGACGGGAAGTGGTGTTTCCAGTGGCGTAAGGTGTTCGTAATGACAGATCACGGCCATATTATTAAAAGCTTGTGGTAAGAATGGGTTTCGTTCTAGTGCCCGGAAATAATATTCCAAAGCCTTTGTATGCTCTCCGTTACTTGTGTGTATAAGTCCTATGTTATAGAGTATATAACTTCGATCATAGGGATCAATTTCTGGTCGCGTAGCTTCATAATAATTCTGTAAAGCTTCCGCATAATTTCCTTCGGATTGAGCCGACATCCGTTACGGTCGTTCCTTTTATTAAAAAAATCTCCGTTCCAGAACCATACGTGAGATTTTCATCTCATACGGCTCCTCCCTTCTGTGCATAGTACTAAGGGGAATAAGTCATGGAATCCAAATTTCCCTATTCTCATTATGAACTGACAGGAGCTGGTATTTTTACAAGAAATTTCTAGCCAGCCTTCCCGCAAGAGGTTTTTTCTTAATACCAATCAATCCTATTAGTGCTATATAGAAAACAATATCATTTGATTGAATAGTTGCCTCAGCTCCTTGTTGTTTGAAGAAACCCTCCCCTTCAGTTGGTCATTTTTCACGAAAAGCAGACATGAGATAACAAATCAAGTCTTTCCCTTTTGATTGAGCATGTTTCCCATCTCTTCTCAAGAAACAAGTGGGGTATTTCTTTGCAAAATTGTGCTCAATTTCATATGTGGCAATTTCGCCAAGATCTCTTCGTTAGTTGGAGGAAGAATCGGCACGAATCGGATTTTTTGAGGAATGTATCGAGAGAGAATTGGATTTGGTTAGACAATGTGTGGTTGGTAAACAAGGATCTGTTTTTTAGCAGGGTACGGAATGTATTGTTAAATATTCAAAAAGGCATTTCGAGAATCGATCTGATTCTATCTTTGTTCGTTCCGTTTGAAGAAAGGAAGGATCCCAAAGAATCGATCTTTCTTTTAGTTGTTGAATCTCTGTTTGATTGATCAATGTGTGATATTCTGAATCCTCATTTCTAACGGAATCGAAAGGATCTCTGAATTGATCGGAAGATCCTTTCGATTGGTTAGAATCCGTTACTTGAACAAAAATGGATCTTGTGGAATCATATTGAATATTTGACAATACATTCCGTACCCTGCTAAAAAACAGATCCTTGTTTACCAACCACATAACTTTACGGCATTTTAACCATAAGACCATACAAATGCACGGGGAGCCCATGCAAAGGGTTTGGTTAAGATATACCAAATTCCGCCAAGTATACAAATAGAACCTAACCATACATGTCCTCCAATTATATCTTCTAAATCGTCCACACTAACAATCCATCCTTCTCCCCCAAAAGGAGATTTTAGTAAATAACCAAATATAACACTTGGACTAAGGGTCAAATTGGTAATTTTTCTTACATCCACTCCCGGGGCCCAGGTATCATATACGCCCCCAAAATAAAGAGCCTTGAGTACTAGAAGAAAAGCACCTATACCTAACAAAATTAAGTGAATACCCAAAATTGTAGTCATTTTATTTCTATCTTTCCATAACCGAAGAATGGAAAGGATTCCTCCAGAGTCTCAGGTCCAAGAAGCGGCTTGTGCTTTTTGGCGGCCATCTGGCATTGGGTGTATTGGGACCTAGAAATATTCTCTGATGAACGTACGGGAAAACCCTCTTTGGATTTGCCCAAGATCTTTGGAATTCATTTATTTCTTTCAGGGGTGGCTTGTTTTGGCTTTGGCGCATTTCATGTAACAGGCTTATATGGTCCTGGAATATGGGTGTCCGATCCTTATGGACTAACTGGGAAAGTACAATCTGTAAGTCCAGCGTGGGGCGCGGAGAGTTTTGATCCTTTTGTTTCGGGAGGAATCGCCTCTCATCATATTGCAGCGGGTACACTGGGCATATTAGCGGGCCTATTCCATCTTAGTGTCCGTCCGCCTCAACGTCTATACAAAGGATTAGGTATGGGCAATATTGAAACTGTACTTTCTAGTAGTATTGCTGCTGTTTTTTTGCAGCTTTTGTTGTTGCTGGAACTTTGTGGTGTAACTGGCTATTTCATTTCGATTTTCTTTCCCTCTCTTTTCTTTTTATTCCCTTCCATCATTCCTTAAGTCCCATAGGTTTGTTGATCCTGTAGAATCTGACCCGTTTTCTCATCGAGCGAGGGGTACGAAATAAATCAGATTGATTTTTCAATCAAAAATGTGAAATCTTCGGTTTTTTCCTCTTCCTCTATCCCTATCCCATAGGTACAGCGTTTGAATCAATAGAGAACCTTTTCTATTGATTCAAACTATGAATCGATATTATTACATTCCAATTCCTTCCCGATACCTCCCAAGGAAAATCCCAGACCTATGAATGGGGGTATTCCCGATACTCACAAAGAAAAAGAGAAGTGACTTGGACAAATCTTGTTTGTCGATAGCTTCGGACCAATCAATCGAATATTGATTAATACGTAATCGATTGAACACTACTTGAAAAAGGTTCCTCTATTCAGAAACGAAATGTAGGATTCGAACCGGATCAATGAAACTCAAAGGAATCCTACCGAGACAAAAAAATCTGAACATTATTAGAAAAATAGTACCGGACCAATCAATCTTATTCTTATCATCGGAATTTTCCTTTATACAGTTAGATACGAAATTATCAATCTTTGAAACAGGGATTAAAGTGGTGGATCTTTTAGCTCCGTATCGCCGTGGAGGAAAAATCGGACTATTTAGGGGAGCTGGCGTGGGTAAAACAGTACTTATCATGGAATTAATCAACAACATTGCAAAAGCTCATGGAGGCGTATCCGTATTTGGCGGAGTAGGCGAACGTACTCGTGAAGGATATGATCTCTACATGGAAATGAAAGAATTCGGGGTGATTAATGAAAAAAATATTGCAGAATCAAAAGTAGCTCTAGTCTATGGTCAAATGAATGAACCGCCGGGAGCCCGTATGAGAGTTGGTTTGACTGCACTAACCATGGCAGAATACTTCCGGGATGTTAATGAACAAGACGTGCTTCTATTCATCGACAATATCTTTCGTTTTGTCCAAGCGGGGTCAGAAGTATCCGTCTTATTAGGGAGAATGTCTTCCGCAGTGGGGTATCAACCCACCCTTAGTACCGAAATGAGTACTTTGCAAGAAAGAATTACTTCCACCAAGGAGGGATCTAACTCTGGCAACTTTACGTAAGGCAGAGTTTGGTTTTTTTGGGGTGATAGTGGAAAAGTTGACAAATAAGTCACCCTTACTGTCACTCTACAGAACCGTACATGAGATTTTCACCTCATACGGCTCCTCGTTCAATTCTTTCGAAGTAATTGGATCCTTTTCTTCGTTCGAGAATCTCTTCCCTTCTTCCACTTTGCCCCGAAGAGTAACTAAGACCAATTCATTCACGTTTTCATGTTCCAATTGAACACTTTCCATTTATGATCAGAGGAGAAGATTATTCTTTTTACCAAACATATGCGGATCAAATCACGATCTTCTAATCTAATAAGAACAGGAGATCTTTCTCGATCTATCCCTTTGCCCCTCATTCTTCGAGAATCAGAAAGATCCTTTTCGAGTTTGAATTTGTTCATTTGGAATCTGGGCGCTGAGATTATATGAACAAATGCCTGAACCGAAATACCCTTTGTTTCATACTACTATCTCGATACAAAATCTCATGTTAGGAAAAACAATACTATACTAGTTTGTTTATATCGAACTCGAAGTGCCATTCTATTATTACCTTCTGTTGCTGACATAAAAACATCCCTTTCCATGTCTTCGGATATAACCCATAAAGGGTTGCCCGTTCTTTGTACATAAACCTTTGTGAGGGTTTCGCGAAGTTTCAGTAGTTCTTCCGCTTCCAGGATAAATTCCCCTGCTTGCGCCTCATAAAAAGAACTAGCAGGTTGATGAATCATAACCCTGATAATTTTAATATAATATCATGCATGAACGCTTCTTCTATCTCGCACGATTGGGCTAAACTAAAGTAAGGGATAAAAAAACAAGAAGAAAAAAACAAATAGAATTGAACAGCCGTACAGGCATTTTTTGTGCATTGCATACGGCTCTGCAATGGAACATTACTATAGATTAACACTCCATGTTCTGATAAATATTTACCATCCAGAAAGAGGGAAAAACGGAGTCTTTGTCTAAAGAAATACGTTGAGAAAGGGCAGATGTATGGAACCTTTCAACGAGATAGTGCTTTTTCAAATCTCTCAAAATGGAATCTGTTCCAAACATATATGCCATGGTTCCTTACTTTGACAGGGTGCAAATATCTAAATTTCACCCTTTTAGATACTTTTTCAGACCCATTGCCGATACTAAGTAGCAGTCAAAAATTTGTATCCATTTTTCATGATATTATGTTTATGTATGGATCAGATATATCATGGCCAATTCCTCAGAGGATTCTTCCACAATGGACTCTGATAAGTAAGATTTGATGATTTTGAAATCTTTTCTACTAGGTAATCTATTATCCTTATGCATGAAGATAATAAATTCGGTCGTTGTGGTCGGACTTTATTATGGATTTCTAACCACATTCTCCATAGGGCCCTCTTATCTCTTCCTTCTCCGAGCTCGGGTTATGGAAGAAGGAACCGAGAAGGAGGTATCAGCAACAACTGGTTTTATTACGGGGCAGCTCATGATGTTCATATCGATCTATTATGCGCCTCTGCATCTAGCATTGGGTAGACCTCATACAATAACTGTCCTAGTTCTACCGTATCTTTTGTTTCATTTCTTCTGGAGCAATCACAATTTTTTTTTGATTATGGACGCTTTTCATTTCTATTTCAAATCTGTGTTCTGATAAACATTGTCTAACCAAATCCAATTCTCTCTCGATACGTTCCTCAAAAAATCCGATTCGTGCTGATTCTTCCCCCAACTAACGAAGAGATCTTGGCGGAATTGCCACATATGAAATTGAGCACAATTTTGCAAAGAAATACCCCACTTGTTTCTTGAGAAGAGATGGGAAACATGCTCAATATCATTTGATTGAATAGTTGCCTCAGCTCCTTGTTGTTTGAAGAAACCCTCCCCTTCAATTGGTCTTTTTTCACGAAAAGCAGACATGAGATAACAAATCAAGTCTTTCCCTAAGATTTCGAATAGCTGTCCCGAATTCAAGTTGATTATGTTTCGCTTCTTCCTCGGAGAAAGACGATCAAACAATTCCCAATCATGGTCCTTGCGGATCGGATCATCCGTATAGGATAAAAAAAGAAACTCCAGATATTTGCTATCTTTATCTTTGAATGAGATCTCAATTCCAGCTACGGTTTCATTAGCTATCTTACAATTAGAATCCCTCTTTTTTCCGATCCGGTTCCTCCACCACCGCGAACCCCGGTTCGATTCAGGCATGATACACTTTTTATTTATTGGGAGAACCCAAGTACTCTCTTGCGGATCCATGAAACAACTCTCAGAAATCTTTTTCTCTTTTGGAAGATACAGGAGCGAAACAATCAACCTATTGATATCGGAAGAAAAAAAAGATTCTACGGTCCGGACCAAGGAATCTGTTAGATATGATGCAAAATGGATCTTTTTCTATCGTTGATCAGAGATTTTTCTATGAAAAATACGAATCGGAGTTTGAAGAAAGGGAAGGGGCCCTCGACCCGCAACAGATAGAGGAGGATTTATTCAATCACATAGTTTGGGCTCCTAGAATATGGAGCCTTTGTAGCAATATATTGGATTGTATCGAAAGGCCCACTGAATTGGGATTTTCCTATTGGGCCGGGTCATTTCGGGGCAAGCGGATCATTTATCATAAAGAGGGTGAGCTTCAAAAGAATGATTCGGAGTTCTTGCAGAGTGGAACCATGCAGTACCAGACACGAGATAGATCTTCCAAAGAACAAGGATTTTTTCGAATAAGCCAATTCATTTGGGACCCTGAATTTTCAATGTTCTTGGAGAGCCTGTTGATAATTTAGGTCCTGTAGATACTCGTACAACATCTCCTATTCATAGATCTGCGTCTGTCTTTATACAGTTAGATACGAAATTATCAATCTTTGAAACAGGGATTAAAGTGGTGGATCTTTTAGCTCCGTATCGCCGTGGAGGAAAAATCGGACTATTTGGGGGAGCTGGCGTGGGTAAAACAGTACTTATCATGGAATTAATCAACAACATTGCAAAAGCTCATGGAGGCGTATCCGTATTTGGCGGAGTAGGCGAACGTACTCGTGAAGGAAATGACTTTTATCCAATATAGCACCTATGGGTACATAAGAAATGTATCGAATCGATTCTTTTTCATGAATAGATCCGATCGCAACTTCGAATATGGAATTCAAAGGGATCAAATAGGAAATGATACTCTGAATCATATAACTATAATGAAATATACGATCAACCAATATTTATCGAATTTGAAAAAGAGTCAGAAGAAATGGTTTGATCCTCTTATTTCTCGAACCGAGAGATCCATGAATCGGGATCCTGATGCATACAGATACAAATGGTCCAATGGGAGCAAGAATTTCCAGGAACATTTGGAACATTTCGTTTCTGAACAGAGGAAATAAAAAATCTCTATTTGAGGGGGCTTCTTCCTATACATATGAATTCCATTGGACCCAGAAATGAGACATTGGAAGAATCTTTTTTGTCTTCCGATATCAATATATTGATTGTTTCGCTCCTGTATCTTCCAAAAGGGAAAAAGATTTCTGAGAGTTGTTTCATGGATCCGCAAGAGAGTACTTGGATTCTCCCAATAAATAAAAAGTGTATCATGCCTGAATCGAACCGGGGTTCGCGGTGGTGGAGAAACCGGATCGGAAAAAAGAGGGATTCTAGGCCTATTTCTTAGTTCAAGATCTCTCTTACTAACTGGAATAAAAGAATTAGTAGATCTGTTCCGTCCAAAATGGGCCGGGGTTATGAACTTATAATCATGGAATCGACTCGATCATCAGATTATAAGTTCATTCTATACCGGACCGGACCGGAATAGGGTTATGTACATTCTTATTATGAGAAGAGGTCATTCGAGCGTATGTAAATAGATACTATGTTTCCATATGGATCCCTACGTCGTTACATTCTATTTAGGATTAGGAATAGGCGTAATCGGACCCGCTTTTGACATATTTATCGTTATTTGGGTACCATATTCACTTCTTTGGGCTTCTATTGAATCGAGAAATAGGTTTGATTGTACATCTTTTTGATATATAGGGTATTCTATGGATAATTCAAATCGAAGCAATTTGATGTCAGACTCGGGCCTATATGACATGACCGATCGATAGAAATACTCCAACACTCCATCCACCTTTGTCATATATTCCATATATCACACTAGATAGATATCATATTCATGGAATACGATTCACTTTCAAGATGCCTTGATGGTGAAATGGTAGACAAGCGAGGTGCCAAATCAAATAGAACTCGCCATTGATTTGCTAATTGATAAGGTAAATACCCAGTCCATTCAATACTAGGCATAATGAGTATAAGGGACTCAAAAGAATCTCTTTTCGTCCTATGAACTTTAAGGTGTATGAAGTCTCATATTTGACTCTTGCAGTGGAACGATAGAGACTCCATTTAACTTAGATCTTAGGTTGATCTAGGCCGGAGGCAGACCTAAGTCAAGGTAACCCTTCTTTGAAACACTTTGGTATTGCTCCTAGATCAGAATACAAATGATGAATCACGGAGCACATGGAGCCATCTTATTATCTTTCTGTAAAGAAAAATATGGTGGACTAACTGATCTTTACATCAATCAGTTCATCAAAATGACTTATTATTATCGAAATGATTCGAACTGTTTCAAAGACCCAACATGCATTTTGTTGCATTGGGCTCTTTCATCAATATTACTTGATCCGTGGTCCCGGAGGGTAACGGGACATAGCCATTCGTGACTTATTCTTAATCCATGGTCCCGGGGGGTAACGGGACAGAACCACTCTTGGTTTCACATATTCCTGATCCGTGGTCCCGAAGGGTAACGGGACATATCTTTTGAGTTACATGTAGGATTACATTAATTGATTTCAAACAAATTTTAGAATAGATAATCCAGTAGCACAGTTTAGATTGATCACTGCACGTCACATATATTGATACACGTCACTGGTCTATATCCATGTTTACTTATTACATTCATTTATGATTCATGCCTGCATATCTCGTGTACCCTGTTCATTTATTATTGGTTGATATCATGACGTACCGACGTCTGGGTTTTGTATGGCCCAGATCCTCTATCTCTGTCGCAGACAGTTCAGGAGTATTTTGACTAACAATCCGAGTAGTGAAGATCAAGTTAGTTGCTAGTTAGTTTAGTTTTATTTTCGTATTTTCATTCCTGATGTGAGCCCGTATATTGGAACGTACTTTTCAGATTGTTATTGCTACTTGAATTTGTTACTTCCGCATGTTATTTCTTGACTCGTTATTTCTGGCTCATGGACATGTACTAGATAGTTTCTTTTATTTTTCTGTTCTTGATATCTATAGACAGTTGTAATGTGACTTGTGGAGGGATGTTTCCTACCTACAGGTAGCATGGTTGGCTCTGTCACGTGCCGATCTTAGCGCACTCTGGGAAGCGGGATGTGACAGTTAGATATAGCAAACTATTATGTAAATACCACAAGAAAAATTCTAAGGGGTTTTGGCTAACGTTTCGAGACAAAGGGTTTTTGACAATGGAAAAAAATGCTTGGTTTTTCTTTGACAATTTGCCTTTTTTTTAAGGTAAATTGCAAAATTAAACCATCACTTTTTTCGGTTGTCAGAGAACCCGGCCTCAAAAAGTTGGTCAAAACCACCTAAAAAGGTTTTTATTTGTCAAGAAACCCCTTATCTGTGATATGTAATAGTTGTGCGCTGTATCTAGCTTCCTGGAATATCCAAGAAGTTGCCAACGATATCTAATCAGTTAATTGTGATATCTAAATCATTTCCTGCGATATCTAAATAGATTATATGAATTGATTAGATATAACATGGTGCTAACAAAGCACGAAAATTTCTAAGGGTTTTTTAGACCGGAGTTTTTGACAGCCGCAAAAAGTATTTGGTATTTTATATTTTTTTGGACTGGTTATCATCTCTTTTTTTTCTTCCCTTTGTTCTCTCTCCTCAATATACCTGTACCTCGCCGATCTCGAGCTCTTTAGAACCGCAAACCCCGAAAAAATTACGGTTTTCTTATAATCTTGAGAAGCCTGCCCAATTTCTTCCATCTCTTCTTCTTCTCTTTACCGATCTGCCCCAAAATCCTATCACCTATCCACAAATCCATCGCTTTTGTACGAGGCGAGGTTTGTGTCGCCATATCCGCTTCATCTCTCTATATTACAAAATCAGTTTTGAGTCTAATCATGGGAATTTTATTCACCCCCAATTTTCTTCTTGTTTCTAACTAATGGCTGAAATTTTTTAAATAAAGATTTTTTCTCCTTTACACCTGTTGTATTTACAGTGTGCCTTTTACGTGTTTGTATGATTGCCTCATCCACTTTCCCTACAGAGTTTCTAAATGTTTGTTAAATTATTTATTGTTTGGTTCCCAAATATTCATGATTCCACATCTCATTCATATGTTACATTTTCTTGATTGCATCGGTAGATGATAATGGAAGGAGCTCGAGTTCATCTTAAAGGATGGCAACAGGCAGCGGTTGCTGCTGGATCAGCTCTCGGTGCTCTGATGGATCCGAGACGAGCAGACCTAATTGCTGCTCTTGGAGAAACTACCGGAAAGCCGGCTTTTTATAGGGTGCTCGAGCGGATGAAAAATAGCACACAAGGCAGAGTAAGTTGCTTTTAATTGAATAAGACTTGAGAATACAATAGGATTTCTATTCTGACAGTGAGTTTGGTCTATTTTCCTAGCTAGGTTTTCCCTCAAAGTTCTATTTTTGAATATAGATAGAAAAAGGTCTATGGAAATACATCATTGATTTTTTTTTAAAGCAATCATTTTGTCTTGCTTATGAAATTTATGAGACAATAGATTACATTACTAGATTGGATAATATATGTGTTCTCATGTCAAATTGTATACCATATATTGGCTTGCTTACCGAACGTTTTCTGTTGAGTTGGGCATTCGATTTTTCGAGAAGTATATTAGGTACAGTGCTTGACGGAATATTGTGATGTAAGATATGTAGATGTCCTTGATGATTGAATATTCTCTCTTATGAAGGAGAATATGGTGGAGCCGCATCCAAACAGGAGATCTAACAAGGCCTCTTATGATGGAGGATGTTTCGAGGTTCAATGATAGTGTAAGTTTAGAAGCAAGTGCTGATCGTATAAAACCTACTGATTTATGATCCCAAAACTAAAGGGAACAGATTTGAAGCTCCTTGGCGAGGATGCATTATGCAGAATGTTTTTCCCTTCTCAATATATATATATGTATATAGAGAGAGAGAGGTTAATGGAGGAAAGGTGCCATAGGAGAGAATTTCCTCCTATAGCGTCGGAAAAATCCACCCTCCATAAATTTTTTTGATGATCGGCATACATCACCTTCATCTTTACCATCTAAGATGTGGATACACCAAATTTCATGTGATTATACCATTTTTTCACCGTTGATTTAGTTGGTGCAAAATTAACGGTTTACCGACAATAGAACTTTTTACATTGCTAATTCAACAGTGAAAAAGTGGTGGAATCATATAAAATTTGGTGTTTGTATATCTTAGATGATAACGAAGATGATGGATGCCGATCGTCGGAAAAAATGGTGGAGGTTGTATTTTTCGATGCCATAGAAGGAAATTCTCTCCTAGGGTCTCTTTCCTCCATTATATATATATATATATATATATATATATGCACGCGCAGAGTGATGTTATAATCTAAATTTTAAAGTGAAACTAAGTACTCGATGTTGAATTACCATTGAAGATTAGTTCGACCATATTCTGAATATATTGCTTTAGAGATACCACCGTACCAATGTTCGAAAAAGCGTTGGCGTGTGACGAAGCGTTACACTCATAAGAATAGCGTAGTGTAAAACTACGATGCGAAAAGCGTAAGCTACACTAATTATTCAATTCTTATGTCAAAAAATAATTTATATAGCAATCATACCAGGCACCAATCTTCATAGTCTATATATCATTGTCAAGCACTACACCATTATTTAAGATGGGCTATTTACTAAAAAGCCGCCTCATACTTCACTAATTACTAAAAATCTCTTCCATATTTCATATTTACTTAAAAAAAAACCCATACATTTAAATTGCACTAAAAAGCCCCCTAACATGCCAAAAGAGAATTTTTTTTATATCTTCCATTATTCCGTTAGGATATTAAGATGAGTATCGGGTTAGGATTGTAAACTTTCACAATCACGCATCTTTTTCCAAAATTCCTAATTTTCCCTCAAATTGACTTTAGAATTAGGGCTTCGATAAAAAAACTCGCAAATTGATCGTGGAAGCTGGCTCGTCTTTCTCCACCTTTTCCATCACCGAGCTTGTCGAGTATCGTTGTCCCTTCAATTGCAAATTTCGAGTTCACAGGCAATCTCATTTGAAAGGAAACCGATTCTTTAGTTGCACTAAATCCCAATTTTCAACTAAGTGCGGATGTGGAAAGACATACTTAAATACCTAGAAGGTAAGAGAACAACTTAAACACAAGTTCCAGCTCCATCTTCATAATAAGATGCTAACTTTTGGAGGAAAACTAGTGAGGGTTTTTTTTTAGTGCAATTTAAATATACGAGGGGTCATTTAAGTAAATACGAAATGTGGAGGGGCTTTTTAGTAATCAGCGAAGCATGGGAAGGCTTTTTAGTAAAAAAACCCATTTAAGATAAGCACCTAATACACATGCAATATATAAACTCACAAACATAAGTCATATATACCATGATATAACAAAATATTTACGGTTATAAAATCAAATACCTTAAAAAGATAAATAACCGATTGTCAATTAATGATAGTACTTTGCTCTTAAAAACCTTGAAAGAAATTGCAGAAAAACTATTTGCTTGGAAGAAATTGCATGAAAAAAGAATTGCTAGATAAGTTGCAAGGTAATTGTTGAGAATGCTTTCCAAAAAAAGTTATGGAAAAGAAACAAATTAAAAAGGATTGCTAAATGGAATTGGTGGGAAAAAATCTTTAAACAAATTGCAAGGAGAAAAAACGTAAAACAACACTAACTTGCAGTAAATAGATTCGAAGATATACTTTGTTAATTTGATATTTATTTAAGATCCTAAAGTCTTCTTTTTATGATTACCAAGAACGCAAAGAAGCTTCAGAAAAATGGGAGAGAGATTGTTGCAGCCTGCAAACATTGGTGTGCAAGCTAGGGGAAAAATTGGAAAAGGGAACAGATATTGGGGGGATTTCTGCAATTGATGAGTGGTAGACCCCACCACTAAAGCTAATTTTACCAAGTTGACTTGTTGAATTAATTAAATTGGTCAATGGGGCTTTAATTATTTGGGACCATGTTCTTGCAAGAGAAGGGAAAAATCTACTATGTAAGGGTTTGCATGGTCCAGGCTCTTGGTTGAGCTCCCCTCACATGCAAGGGAAGCCCATTCAAAGGCTCTAGAGGGATTTGCACCATACAAGCCCTTCTAGAGTAGTTTTTTTCAAGAGAAGCATGGGCTTTTCATGTGATGCACGCATCACGTGAAAGCGCACGCTTTTCCAGATAAAACCCACTGCTTCATTGTTTCTGCACTTTTTCCTGACGCCATGTGGCGACTTCAGCAAAAAAATGAACACTTTGTAGCAAGGCGCGATTAGTGGCGCGATTTTTTAAACACTGCACCGTACTATATTAGTCCCTCGGTCCAATGTTTTTGGTGACTTCATTATAACTATATTAATTGAGGTTGTTAAATACCTTGTTTAGTGTTTGTTGCCCCCCATTAATAGCTGTTGACCGCCACTCATTAGATTAAACTTTTTGATAAAGTGGTTACATACCTAATTAAGTATTTATCAGGCTTACTAGCATCTAGAATCCTCATCTAGGAATTTTTAGTTGAACGAGAATAGGGTTTATGTTTTGGATGAGACTCCTTCGGGAATCGAACCAGCGACCTCGCACTTTTGAGAGGATAGTTACACCGCATGCGCTTTGCCCACTTGGTCGTTCTTGTTGGTGTCGTCGTCGTTTTGGCTTCGCTTGTTATACTACAAACTATTTAGACCTCAATAACATGCTAATTTGATCTGTACAATGAGGCATATCTCACATGTAGCAAGTATTTACTTCGTTTACTAGCATCTAGAATCCTCTTATACATCTGGGAACTTTTAGTTGAGCGTGAATAGGGTTTTGTCTGACCTTTTATTCCTTATCAACTGAACATGTATCAGTTTGGATTTTAAATTTAGCATAGATTTGTGTGCATATGCCTATCCGTTCTGCAGCTGTGATGAAAGCCAAATGGTAATTTCAAAATGTGGTGAATATGGCCTCCTATTAACAGTACAACAAAAATAATTAAAATACTGACATATTGGGACAACTATAGTGCAGGTAATATAACAGGCAATCATATAAGAAAGTTAAGCTATAAGAATAAATCAAATTAGTCTGATTCGGTTTCAGTCTTTGCTTTTGTGCTGCCATCATTATCCGCACCATGTTCTTTCAGTATATGATACTTATCTAGATGATCGGTCCTTGCTGCTAAACAGATATTTTGAGACGGATATTTATTAGTGTAATTTGATACGCCCTTATGCCCATATGCTCGTATCTGTAGTGTATTTAATATTAACATTGGCCATCTGTACATGCGATCTGTAGTGTATTTAGTTTGGCCTAGTCTCACCAAAAGCGCACACACACGCAACATGCGCAACATTTGACAAAATTAGTTTTGCTTAGTCTAACCAAGAGCATGGTATAGTCCAAAAGATACAGTATCTTGCAAAAATGTTATTGTAAAAATGTTTAAATCAATTCAAAATTATAGTATATATATATTTCAATTAATATTATTTTTATGATTATGCACTTGGAAATTCCAATGTAGCACTGCTACATGATGTGCCCCCACCAACTAAAATACCCGCCTTCGCCACTGGTTTCTAATCCTAAACGTTTTGCTTAATTCTTAGACGCTCAGCTCCTACATTCTTGTTCCATCTTCTCTTCATAGGGTTATTGATATCCTAAGTTTTCCGACTTCTTATATACAATTTGACTCAGGTTGATGATTTTTCTAGGTGGTTCTTTTGGAGCGTCCCCGTGTGATATCATCCAACGTATCACACGCATGGGACTTACCTGAAAACACATTTGGCGCAGCATACTCAAAGTTCATGGGATCAAGGAACTTCTCTCCAGACGACCGTCCTCCCGTCCGATTCATGGAGACAGAAGAATTAGCCTACGTGGCTACCCGTGCACGTGAAGTGCACGATTTTTGGCACGTGCTATTTAATCTCCCCACTAATTTGCTTGGAGAGTCTGCTCTTAAGGTGATTGAGTTCGAGCAAATGCTTCATCCTATGTGCTTGATGTCGGTCGTTGGAGGCGCGGCGAGGTTTAATGAGAAGCAGAGAAGTTTGTTCTTCAAGCATTACTTCCCTTGGGCTACACGTGCGGGTATGAGATGCACGGATTTGATATCAGTGTACTATGAGAAGCACTTCCATGAAAATCTAGAGGATGTTCGCAAGAAATGGGGGATAATACCTTGTCCTGATCCTAATGTTACGGATTGAGGTAGGAATCTTTTACCTCTATGATTGTCAGAAAACTTTTCCAGCTTCCGTTGTTAATCGCAAGCGGTAATCTTGATTAGGTGATAAAATACTGATGCAGCTGCAATGTATTTATGAAGAAGTTTGTTATTGTTTCTTTTCTTTGATATAAACTTGTTCCTCTATATGGTACAGATCAGTTCAAATAGTTGAGTTCAATCAATGCCAAGCTAAGCTTATTATCTCCAAAGCTCGTCCACTCTCATTTTTTGAGTTATATATCATATCCCATAAGCTCGCACCGGATGCACTCTTTTGTATCAATATACATTACCCTCTCGCAGTGAAGTGATAAATCAGTCATTCTATTCGATTTCGATACGGTATTATGGACTTAAACTCTTGATCCGTGTTTTTTTTAATTTATATAAATAGTGGTATTCCAGCATTACGGTCCCAAAGGCAACACTACAAACCCTCCACATATGGAGTCACAAAATAGAGGTTCACCCCAGCCATTCAAAAAAATCAGCTATAAGCTGAGCACTTAAAAGCTAATACATCCACCAGCTTGCCAACATCAGCCTCCAAAAAAAGCTTCGTCCCAGTTTCCCCTCCTTCACGGACTAGACTCGGGAGCCTCCTGTTTCCCCTCCCTGTTTGGAGAAAAGTTCGCCTGACGCTTTCATACTTCCCCTCGGCCCCGAAGCTGCACCTGTCCACAAAAGGAACAAGTCATCAACGAAATGAATTAATCGCTGAAAATTATAAGTCGAATTATTTAAGCAACAGTCATTTCAATTCAACCACATTCCCCAAAGCACACCTCCCCGGCAACCCTCCCCCCTCACCCCACCCCACCCCACCCACACCAAGACGGACACATTCCTTGACATGTCAGGAGCCCCTAACCTACGACAAACCCATAACCACACGCCTCCAGCACGATCACAATAAAAAAAATAAGTGTTGCAAATACTCGAAGTTACAATCACAAAACAAATATCCCAAGTGAACTATAATATTTCTACACAAAATATTCTCTAGTAATAACAGCATTGTTAGACATGAGCCAAAAAAATATCTTGATTTTCAAAGGGACGGGCACATGCCAGGTCACAATCCCAACTCTCGACCCTTGTTACCTCCCTACTTCTAATGCAATGGCAGTGACTTTGAAATGGTATTACAACAATTTCAGTACATTTATGTTGTATCGTGCATTTAAAGAAGCAGGACTAATGAAAATGGTTGTCTTTATGCCTGCACCAATATCCCGAGCTTTCATTTAAGCCAAAACAGTAGATTTTTTTTTTTTAATAAAAAAAAGGCTAAATTGCATATATGTACCAATCAACTTTCACGTTTTTTGCAGTTGATACTATGGACTTTAATAATTAGAGATAAATACCATGAACTATTTTTTTTACATAACCACCATATGACGTTAACTTTTATGGAAAAAAGTCAAATATTGATGACGTGACAGTTAAATATAACATTTACATGCGGAAGAAAAGTTGATGGTATTTAGTTGCAATCGGGGGATGATAGTTTATGGTACTCGTTTGTAATTAAATTAGTTCATGTTATCAATCGTAAAAAAATGTGAAAGTTGATGGATACATTTGTGCAATTTAGCAAAAAACAAAAAACAGGAGTACTCCTAAGAAACTGTGATCTACATTCTACAGTCATGACACAAATGCTAAATATAAATGTAATTAAGGACAAATGTTTTCATTTAAGCCAATATAGTTTCAGTCATGATAAATAATTTCAATCTGGTGATCTATATTCATATATATAAATTTCTTAAATTTCTTTCCTTTTCTTTTCTTTTCTTTTTGCAGCGACAGGTGATTTTCCCAAAAATTTCATATTGAAATCAAATCAAAAGCATACCGCCAGTAATCAAATTAATATTTAGCTGTATAAATTAGACAGTCAAGATAGTGGAATAGAGATCAAGCTGTATAAATTGAATACTTATTTGCTTTAAAATTTATTTAAAAAAAAACCTATCATGATTGACAAACGGTGACATGATTGACTAATGAATATCACGTCATCATAAGAAAATGTAAGAATCCCAGAGGTATCATCTTCTTGATCATCCTACCCTTAAGCCTAATTTTGGAGTTCTAGTTTCAATTCAGATAGATTAACACTAAATTTTTATTTTATCTTCGATAAATTCTAGTTCTAGCTTTTTCTAATGGAAAATACAACCGAGAACTATCTATTGCAACCACACATTTATGTTTATTGCAGTCACACATTTTATGTTTCAGACCTATAAGAAAATCATATACACTGAAAGCTTTAGAACCTACCTCATGTCTATTGCATTGTTATCACACATTCATGTTTCAGGCTCTCATCCCATGCAAACTCTAGAATACAAAACCACACAACCTCCAGATGAAATCGAAGCCTTAACCCTACAAATGTCCAATAGAATGAGATTGCACCAAACCTCGAGAATACAGAACTACGCTAACAACAACGCACATATTCAAAGCCTCAGCTCCCCAGATGCTGAGTTGAATGAATTTTTCGCTTCATGACTTTGAACTTTGGCCACCTCATCTTTTTCTCGTTTCTCAGCAAATGAACTACGCTAACACCAAAATTTGGCAACGCTCTTCCCTTTGGCACTTGACCTTGTAGCTTGTTGAAAGAGAGGTCAAGACTGGTAATAAAGATCAGAGAGATTGGCATTTGATGGAGCGTGGAATCTCTTTCAGATGTTGCTTCCCGTCGATCTGCTGATGGCTGCGATGTGTGGCTGAGATTAGATCTGGAGGCTATTGCTCCTGAAGCGTGTGGATCTCAATGGGTTGAGGTTGTGGTTGCCGAGCTACCTGTAAGGAAGTCCCGGAATGGTTGTACCACCGAGGACCCTCCAACGATCAAGTTAGTGTAGAAATCCGAGCAAAGTAACGGCTTAGTGGAGTAGAATTGGCTTACCTTGACCGTCTGAAAGAGGGGTTTAAGTAGCGGTGGCAGCAGGTGCAGCAGGCGCGAGAATCACGCCGGCCATTACGCTTCCGACGTTACGCCCGCATGATGAGCGGGACCTCCCATTAATGGCGAGACAGGCTCGTTAATGGGGGATCGTGGTGGCGTGGAACGTGGGATGTGGCCGGCGGAGATCTCGCGCATGGTGAGATTCGCGAGATGGCGGTTATGTCTGCAAGCAGTGCTGTTGGTCGGTCGATGAGACCGAGGAAGATGATCTCGGCGAAAGAGCTCGCGGACGAGTGGGAGAGCCGAGGTATCCAGTTTCTGCGGTAGCTCGGGAATGAGCTGTGAGGCCGAGGAGGCTAACTGTGCTGGGGGGCTCGGAGGCGAGCCAGCGTTTGCTCGGTAGGACGAGCATAGGGGTGGTTTGGTCGGCTACCGTGGGCCCTTTCTTGCATACTCTGGGACACGTCATCTGCCATGTGTCATGATCTGGGAGATCACCGATATCGAGTATCATCATTAGCCCCCCACTCTCGTCCTGACCAGCTGACGGGTCGGATCGAGAGTGGACTGCTGGGCCACCCGGGGTGAGCTCCCTTCGAAGATATCGTCGGGACGTGTCCCCGGACAATCTGTTGTCTTTTCTGCCAGTGAATCATGGGCGAGATCTCTGCATTTAAGGAAAGTGCGCCGATTCGTGCGTTCTGTCACTGAAGCGATGGTCCACGTGTCAAGCGTCGATCGGGCGACGCGACGTGTTGCAGACCTGTGGCGTCTGATGGGATGCGGCCCAATGTGCGCACTCCAGGTGGAGCGGTCTGGGTCGTCGGATGTGAAGGGTTGTTTTCGGCGGGAGTCGACGGTCGCCGTTGGATTGGGGCGCCGGAGGCTAAAGGTAGAGGTGGGGCCCTCTTCAGGGGCCATCTCTCTTCATATTTTCCTCATCTTTCATCTCGTAAGCTCGGCGCTCTCATCTTAGGTCGGATTTTCTGCTTTCGCGAGGGCTTCTCAATTAGGTTAGATGTCTTCTTCTGGGGAGTCTATAGATGTCACAGGGGTAGATTCTAGGGATTCTTCTACTGAGTCGGGGTCTTCCCGGGGAGATGGGGTCGGATTCTCTCCATGTGGTCGTGTGTCAGGAGCGGATCCCCGAGTGGAGGTGGCGGAAACCCCTGGCGTGCCTTCCTTAATGAGGTACGAAGGAGATCTTGCCACTTTTGAGGCCCGCTTCCATATCCCTTCCGGCTATACTCTGCGCTTGGCCGAGGAAGGAGAGATGGCAGATCAGGTGCGGGGTGAAGAGATTGCCCTGTACCTGGAATCCTTTTGGGCCTGAATGCGCTTGCCCTTCTCTCCCGAGGTCACTGCAGCGCTGTCTTACTTCAGGTTAGCCCCGAGCCAGTTAGTGCCGAACTCCTGGAGGATTCTCCTTGGGTTTCTGGTCCACTTGAAATTGCAGATAGTCCCTTTTGGTCTGTCCATTCTTGCCTCCTCTCTCATCTACAAAAGTCACCCCGGTTCTCATGCTGGCGACCCGAGGTGGGTCTATCTCTCCTTTAGGAAACGTCGGGGAAGTGCGCTCGGGTCGGGAGTCGTCATCCTGCCTTCTTCCATCTACGACTGGAAGAAGATGTTTTTCTTCGTCGGGCCGCCAGAAGGTGAGGACTGGCCCGTACCCGTCCAGTGGTCTAGAGATAAGTGCTGGCAGGGAAACCCGTCCAATGGCCCTGACGCGGTGAGAGTAGCGGCGTGGGAGCCCATTCCTCGAGCCGATGTGTTGCTGTCTGAGCAGGCCCTTAGTTGGGCCGGGCTCAGCTCTGCCCAGTTCGTCGGTAAGTTAGGCTTGTATTTATTCTGATTTTTGCTTGAGTCGCTGACCCCATTTTATCTCGTCTTCTGCAGAACCCATGGATTTGAGCTTCCTTCGAGTGGCTATGCGCAAGCTAAAGAAGGGGTCGAGGACTGAAGGGGCCAGCTCTTCCCGTCAGGCGCCGACTCCGGCTCCTCTGGTAGCCGTCCAGCACCAGCGCTTGAGCGTGGATCGGGCCCCGGACTCTAGCAGGGCACCGACCCGAAAGAGGGCTCGATGGCAGGAAGCCCCGGCTTCAGAGGCGGAGACCAGTTCTCCTTCGCCGACTCTCAAGAGGATCCCTCGTGCAGCCACCCGGGACCCGGCCTCTCCGATCCCGGTAGACGATGGGGAGCTCCGCTTTGAGGTGCCCTTGGGACTCTCTGTCGCTGACAGCCTTCTGCACGATATGGAGAGGTCGGCCGGGGCAGGGTCCCCAGGGGAAGTCTGAAGGGGAAACTGGCGTCCATCGCCCAAGAGGCCGTGCATGTTAGTGCTCGAACTTTGCTCGTTTCATCTTTCATGAGACTTGGTGATCCTTCTTCTTTCTGACCCCTTTCTTGTTTCCCCAGGTCCTCCACCACGTCGCTCTTGCTATTCGGCTGGAGGAGCAGGAAATAGGGCCGGCGGTCCGAGCCTCGGGCGAGTCCTCCTCGCTGAGGGAGAGGTCGAGGCGGGCGTTGGGAGCGGCGACGGCAAGGGTCGCCGCCCCTCGAGGCCGAGGTGACGGTCGGGAAGCAGGAGCTAGCGGTTGCGAAGCAGGAGGCGACGACCGTGAAGCAAGAAGTGGCGGCGACGAAGCAAGAGGCTTCCAGGCTCCGTGAAGCCGCCCAGGCTGCCGAGGCCAAGCTTCAGGACTCTACGGCGCTCGTCGGCACCATGAAGAAGTCGGTGAGCACCCTCCGGAAGGAGCTGCGGGCGGCGGTAGAGGCGGCAAAACGGGTCGACCTCTTGGCGGCGACGGCGGTGGAGAACTTTCAGAAATCAGAAGAATTTTACACTGTCCTAGCCTCGGCCACTACTGCCATCTGGCATGAGGCTCTTGATGCCGTCAAGGCTCGGGTGCCGGGATTCGCCGACCAGGATCTCCGAGCCGAATATTCTCACGGGGACACGAGCAGGGAGGAGACCTCGGGGCTGGGGAGGAGATACCCGGTGAAGGCAACGCGGAGGCCCCTGCTGCGGGCGCTAGGCTTCCTGGGGATGCGCCTGGCCCTGAGGCCTGAGGCCCGTCGTCTTTTGCTAGAAACTGTTTTGAATACATTGGAAATGCCACCGAAGCCTTCTCTATCTGATTCTCAACCCGTTTCTACGAGACATCTATGAATCAAGTAAAATTCATTTATGGGTTCCCCTAAGCCTCTTATATCTCAGAATTATCGATCATCTCAGAAAATCAGTGAATTTCCTCAGTTTCTACACAGGGCTTCCACCAATTGTTATATGTCTACGGAAAGCCATGAATCTTCCAAAGATACGTAGACCTTATCTTTTGATATATAATAATAAAGATACACAAGCAAAATATAAAAAATAAGGAACATTTGTTGATTCATAATTAGATGGCCTGCAAAATAAATTCTCCGTTATTGTAGTTTATGGTAGGGGATTTAACCGCCTTTCATAACGATGATTCCACATACAATACGAGATGGGCCCTAAGAACCACATTATGCCGACTGAGGACTGATCAATACAGGCCCAAATAACTCTGAAAAAGTAGGCCTAACATTTTTTTTAACTGGGAAGTCCCAGTTAGACTTTTTATTTAATGAAAAAGTGTTTAGAGGGCTAAACCCATTTCACCAAAGCCCATTCTATGGGTATATATTCATTCAAGGAAACCTAGGGTTTCACTTTCCTCCGGCAGCATAAAAAATCTTGTCGCTGTTCCTTCTATCTTCTTCTCTTCAAAAATTCTGACCTCAAAATCTCTCTCATTTCTCAAATATTTTGGAAGAATCAAACACTCTGCTATGAGCTCTCCCAAGGTAAGCTCCATGTAATCTAAAATTCTCCGTTCTTCCTAATTTTTGTAATTTCACTCGAACATAAAGTTGCAGATCTAAGCTTTTCTTTTACGAGATCTCACTGCAGAATCAAAAAGCCTAACAGATTCGAACTTGATCCCCAAAACTTTCATGCGTAAACGAATAAGTCCTCCATCAGCCCAAATATACCTCCAGCTTCAAAGGTACCAGCTTTAACTTCAAGATCAAAATTTTTTATATCTGAATAACCAAAGTTCCAAACTTGATCTTCAAAAATTCCATATCCACCAAAAATCCCTTCGCTGAGATCTAGATCTCTCTTCTGAATAAACCAAAATTCAAACGTGATCAAAACTTCCATAGCCACCAAGAAGAACCTCAAAGGTATCAGCTTGAACTCTGAGATCAAATATTCAAACATTATTAGCCCATCCTTTGAGTCTTTGACCATCACAAATATATGTTTTCCACATATCTTTGTCAGCTTCCTCATTCCTCATCAACTGATTCTTTCCACAAATTCATACGAACTCATAACTAACCTAATGCAACTGAAGTATATACCTTAATGAGGCAGAAATGCATATGGTAATTTCAACACCAAACTCCTTAAATGTATCCAGTGATTTCTCTTTCATGCATTTTACAAAATCAGTCGAAAGGGACAGCAGGGTAGTGACCTTCGTACCTTAAGCGAGCCATACATTTCCACAAAA
This sequence comes from Agapanthus africanus, assembly GCA_030015575.1. Classification (NCBI taxonomy): domain Eukaryota; kingdom Viridiplantae; phylum Streptophyta; class Magnoliopsida; order Asparagales; family Amaryllidaceae; genus Agapanthus; species Agapanthus africanus. The sequence continues at coordinate 687,008,472 of CM057343.1, forward strand.
AGTTCCACCTATGCTGGCTCCATGGCAGAGTAGTAGACAGCATTGCATTGGTACAGTTAACAGGCACCGCCCGGTTAACACCCAAATCCATTCACTGCAATTTCATCCATCATTTGCCTTTACAAGGAGACTTTCTTACATTTTAAGAAATACAACATGTTAAAGCTTCAACTTCAAAATCGTCTTATCTTTTAAGAAGCAGCTAGGAATATGGCCAACAACAAATTTTCAGTCCAGGCTTGTTTTTATTTGCAGGGAATTAAAACTGTAGTCCCCCATTTAGAGAGGAAAAGCAATCAAAACAAACAAAGTGATTTGGGTTTTTTTGTGAATAGGGTGGTTTTGATTTAAAATTATTAAAATGAGGGGTTTGAATTTAAATTGTAAAAATAGTTTGATTTTTCGAGCGACCCTCTCCCGGGATTACAGGAAACATTCTTTCTGCGCCTGTAAGCACCTTTGGGCGGTTTTTCGTCCCATACCCCACCCCAGTATAGGGGGGTAGGTTCCTAGAACCCGCCCCTATATAAATATAGAATTTTAAAGGTTTTTTTTGAAATATTATTATTTTAAAAATATATTATTAAAATAGAAGGGTTTAAATTAAAATTAGGAAAATAGGTTGGTTTGCCACCCCACCCTCCACCCCACTCCCACCCCCATTTGTATAGAGGGCGGGTTCGCAGAATCCGCCCCCTATACATTTGTATAGGGGGCGGGTTCTGGGAACCCGCCCTATTTTTTTTTAATTTTTTAATTAATTGTTATATAAATTTAATTATAATTATATAATTATAAATATAATTTTAATTATAATATGATTATTATAATAATAATAATTATAATTATAATTATAATTCTTAAAAATAAAATAAAAGTAAATAAACGAAAAAAATATTTAAATTAAATAATAAAATTTCACTATATCAATATTTTTTACATAATGAATCCGTCAAAATTTACAATACCAAAAAGTCCTATCTGATTTCTATCTCGACGGTCAAATTTATTATATTAAAATGAATTCGTCAAATTTCCAATGTTAAAAAATCCTATCTGTTTGTAAAATTTAAATACTATCTTTTTCGTTTTCCTTTTCTCTTATGAAATCCGAGAAGACTTGACATAAGCCTATGCCTTCTGGGATGACTGGAGGAACCACCTGTTTCTTAGATAGATGGCGGCGTCGGCGTCGGCGTCGGCGTCTGCTCTTCTGCTTTGGGTTCTGCTTCAGCTTCGTCTTCAGCAGCGTCTTGGACAGGCTGTTGATTCGCAAATCCTGAACCTGAATGTGGGACATGTGTCTGATATGTGCTGCCTCCCAACAAATCTGTGTAGGACGCTAAATCCGTGTCCTAACTGGAAAGTTGTAGCGAAGAACCTGTCCCGGTTTCATGCGGCTGATGTTGCACAAAACCTTGGCCCCATGGCTGCGCAAATCTTGACCCCTTAGGGTGCTGTTGTTGCGCAAAACCTGACCCCCAAGACGGCTGTTTTGCAAAACCTGACCCCCAAGACTGGTGTTGTTGCGCCTGTCCGGTATGCCAGGGTTGCTGCTGACGGTATGGTGATCCAAACCACCGATCATGCTGCGCTGGATCTCCCTGATGCTGCGGCTCTGGTGCCGGGTCATACTGCGGCTGCGGTGCCGGTTCATACTGCGGCTCCGGTGCCGGCTGATACTGCGGCTTCGGTGCCGGCGATAAATGTTGAGAAATACCATATGAACCGAATACACTACCGATTAATTGGTCTACATTTGAAAATCGAGCCTGAGATGCCGGACCAGCATCAGTCGGGTATGGTTCCTGCACCATTGTTTGTACGAGATGCAACCCACGAGCCTGTCGTTATATTAGAAATAAGAAATAAGTATTGACTCATACTGCCGGATGTTAAAAAGTAATATGATATAAAGAATTCAACTTACCAAATTTCGTTCCATGTGGTCTCTAGGCTCGTACCGCGAGATGTTTGGGAAGTTGTTGGGGGGAGCAGAAAGATATCTTATGGTGACACGCTTATACCACTGTAGATATGCTTTGGTAGCGTCGGTGGCTGTGTGGTCACCTATTTGCTGTAAGGCAATACTACGCTGCCTATCCTCCCATCTCAGCAAATATTGATGATGATGCTCCTAACAATCACGCTCCGTCTTTTCTCCTCGCATGTCTCCCTCTATTGTCATAGGCGAAGGCGGCGGGACAGGAATATGTTGCAATCTATCAAACTGTCGCAACACCCTATCCGGGAGGTGCATGACAACGACATTAATGCAGAGGAGTGGGCATTGAGCCCGCCAAACCGGCTCTCCTTCGAGACAGATGCCGGGTAAGCGTTATAGACGATCTGCTGTATAAGGCGTCCACAGGAACTGCGCAAATAACATAGTAAAAAAATTGTGATTAAGTTATTTCAAAATTGTAAAACAAATTTAATTACCTAAATTATGGTTACCTGAGCCGTCTCCATGCGATCCAACTCATCTCTATAGTACTTAAGTACTCGACGAGGAGGCTTATATGCTTTCTTCCCATTCCACCAACAGTCGAGCGGCTTTCCGGGGATATCCAAGCCAGTTATTTTAACATTCTTTAGTCTTCCTATATACATATGCTCCCATGACCAGATCTATAAATAAAATTTCAGATTATAAGAGAGAAAACCAATATTGCAATTTTGCAAAATTTTAGCTGTGAAAAATAAAGAATTTACCTGAAGTAATGTAATGCATCCACAAATTTTATTCTTCGTAGGAGTACATGCCTTATCGAGTTCCTTATAAAGAAAGGCCAGGACCCCTGCTTCCCAAGCATATTCGCCACAGACATCAAAATCCGTCAGGAAACCAAGGTATAACGGATGGACATGCGTTGCTGATTGGTCCGGCATCAACCAAGAACCGATCATGTACAGAATGTAGGCACGTGCATGTCTATCCAAAACTTCATCGGTGGCTTCATCAGGGATATTACTAAATGTATCTTTTAGCCAGTTTAAACTGATTTTATACCCCTTACTGTTGCCTCCTGGTGCCTGATATTAGCATTTTTTTAAATATTAAAGCTAGAAATAATGTACAACATAAAATAGGTACACTAAAGAGGGGAATCAGAATGAAATTGTTTACCTGTTCGAGAACAGACTCGGCATATGTATCCCAGTATGGGTGGTCGGTATCTGGATCAACAATTTTTCCTCCGACCAACCCAAGCCCATTGACCCGTAAACCGAGTGAGAGGCCAATATCTTGGAGTGCGATTATGGCCTCACCCCATCTTAGATGAAAGGTGTGGGTCTCTTTTCTCTAGCGCTTAACCAGAGAGGTGACGAGAGCGTGGTCGATTTGGATATGACGAATCAACGACGCTTCATTCATAAAATCCGGCCCGTTTAAGCCGCTGGTTTATTCGTTGGTCGCTAACTATCCATTTGTCTGAGCTATGGGTGACGACGGTAAGATTATCTCCATCCTGCAAAATTAAATAATGTTATTTTCAACTATTAGAATTAAATGAAATGTGTAATTAAAAAAAATTAACTAAGTTTAGAATATTTCCTCCCCGTGTAATATATTAAACGATCTGTGTTTGTTTTGATGCACAAGCAGAGATTTGTCGAGTGGTTGATTCTCCATTGAAATGCACTGGAGCAGAGATTTGTCGAGGGTTTTATAAAGTATAGATTAGATGAGTGGTTGATTTTCAAACTGATTTGTCGAGAGTTTTATAGAGGGTGAGCGGGTTCAACCCGCTACAGTATCGGTCAAATCAGTTGAAGAGGGCGAGTTCCAGGAACCCGCCATCTTCAATAATTATATGAATGTTGTCAAAATATTTCCTATTCACAAAGGAAGAGGGCGGGTTCCTGAACCAATCCGCCCTCTTCAATAATTTTGTTTTTTAATATATTTTTGTAAAGTTGTCTTATCAAATCAGTTTCTTTTAATATATTTATTTATTAAAACGTGAGTCTGTGCAAGTGTAAGTGTCACATCACTTTTTTTTTGTAAGTGTCAAGGACATCATATTGAAGAGGGCGGGTTATTAAAACCCGCCCTCTTCAATAATTATTCGTGTCGTACACTGTGTTACACTGTGTTATGCCAGTGTCTCAATTAAGAGGGCGGGTTGTTAGAACCCGCCCTCTTCAATAATTTTGTTTTTTTATAAATTTTTGTAAAGTTGTTTTGTCAAATCAGTTTTTTTAAATATATTTATTTATTAAAACGTGAGTCTGTGTAAGTGTAAGTGTCACATCAGTTTTTAAACTGTTAAGTGTCAGAAGGACATCATATTGAAGAGGGCGGGTTATTAAAACCCGCTCTCTTCAATAATTATTCGTGTCGTACACTGTGTGTTATGCCAGTGTTGTCCCATCGTGTCAGGTCAATTAAAAGGGCGGGTTGTTAGAACCCGCCCTCTTCAATATCTTGCCGGCCCTCATATCCTATAAATAGCCGCTATACATTTCACTACCCATTTCATCTCTGTCAAATTTTCATCCTATACCGGTCACTATCCATTTACTTCGATCAATTTTTCTCCGCTATCAATTTTGTGTAAGTGTGGAGTTTTAGAAGAAGGTCAAGTTCAGTACCATAGTCTGCAAGGAGGAGTTGCTGGATAGGATCAAGACGAAACGGTTCATAAAGTATTGGAAGTAAGCAATCTTTTCTAGACGGAATATTATTAATAAAAAAAACTTAAAAAAAAGGAGATCTAAGAATATCAAACTGTTAAGTGTAGGAAAAATAATTTTAAAAAAATTATACAAGATTATGGCCTCTTCAAATATATTTGTTTTTTGTGCAAGATTATAACTGTTTTTTGTGCAGGATTATGGCCTCCCCAAGTATATTTGTTGTATGTAAATACAATGGCCAGGTTATCACAGGTGCACAAGGTCCCGAGTATATGGGCGGGTCCGCACGAATCATGCGATTGGAAGTATCAACGACTTATGATGAATTAGAGACTAAAGTGTTCAAAATTACAAAATACGATCCCCGTGAAAGTAGGGATAACTTAAGTTGTATATGGCCTATGTTCAGTGGAAATGCATTGGTTGAAATTATAGACGATGCATCAATATCTTCGATGATAGATTTCGGTTTTTCAAGCACCCAGCATTCTTTTGAACTTTTGGTTCAGAAGGAGCAATTGGAAGTATCAGATGCCCCTCCAACGGGTAATAATAGAGATAGTTTCTGGGGGTACGGTCACATGGTCAACAATGATACCGTCAGTGCCGGTGGATATGACTATACACAACATTATTCAAACCTTCAAACTCATGGGTAAACATTTTATAAACACATATTTAAATATTTTAGTAATACCTAGATACTAATATTCAAACATTTAATAAAATCCAGGTTCTCCCAGTCGACTGCTGCAGTTACATGCACCCTAGAAGAACAGCGAGGATTACCATACACAGCCTTCCACATGTAAATAAATCTGAAACAAGTGATGATTTAGTTATGAAAATATTAAGGAATAATATTATAATAACAATTTACATACTAAACGCAGATTTCCCTACACCTCCGCATCATTCCAACACGATCCAAGTAGTGCATTCCAAGCATGTCCGTCCACATCTTTCCGGTCTTCTCATCCCGAACGATCCACATTACACCGACCACAACCATCATATATTGCACCCGAGCCTTATGTTGCTACGGGTGATATTGATATGTGTGGCAGTGATGATGATGAAATCGGTGAAGGTCATCAGGGGGAGGATAGCGTGGAATATGCTGCTGGATTGAACGAGGTAGCATTCTTTGATGGTATGGTTGCGAATAACGATTTTGTCGAACTAGAAGATCCCGGCCTCGATCCGCTGGAAGATGATGGTTGGGTAGACTTAGCCGTGACAGAAGTAAATACGGCACCCTATTTGGACGCGACAGCAGCAAGCGAAAATTGCATCAGTATCGGGGATTTGTTTCAGGAAAAAGAAGATCTTATTTGTAAGCTGAAGTTGTGGTCCATTCAGCAAAACGTTACATTTAAAACCGAAGAGTCAAATAAGACTTACTATACTGTGGTATGTATGAAAGCTCCTAAATGTCAGTGGAGATTGCATGCATGTTGTTCCAAAAGAGCTAAGGCTTGGAAGGTCACGAAATACAACCAAGAACACACTTGTATCAATTCTATTATGTTACATGATCACCGGAATTGCATTTCATCTTACATTTGCTCGCTAATCATGTCACTGATCCGTACAGATGTGGCGATGACTCTCCGAGATATACGGCTCTTGGTTAGCGGAGAGCATAAAATTCAGATTTCATATATGAAGACATTGGATACTCGTAGAAAGGTTTTATGCAAGATATTCGGGGACTGGGAAAGCTCGTACAACTCACTAGTCCATTTTATGGAAGCCATGAAAGCATCAAATCCGGGGACCGTATACCGGTTAAAAACCACAGAAACAGACGTCGAGGGCTCTGTCAGGTTTCAAAGAATTTTCTGGTGCTTTGGTCCATGTGCGACTGGTTTCACACACTGTCGGCCGGTATTGTGCGTTGATGGTACGTATCTATACGGTAAGTACAGAGGCTGCATGTTAATTGCTACAGGTGTTGATGCTAGTAACGGTATATTTCCGTTGGGATTTTCTATTGTCGAGTGTGAAAATACATCATCCTGGTCATGGTTTTTCCGTCACCTCAAAAATATCCCATCTGTTCTTCATAGAACGGATTTATGCATCATATCTGATAGACATCCGGGAATACTAGCTGCAATGAAATCTGTATTTCTGACGACCCCACATACGTTTTGCCTACGACACTTCAGGCAAAATTTTGATCGAAAATTTAAAAATTCGGATCTATATAAGCTTATGTACAGAGCCGGTGAAACGCCTGACCTTAATATTCACGACATATACATGACGAAAATTTGGGACATGAGTCAAGCCGCGAAAGCGTGGTTAGATGAGTATTCAGTACGCATGTGGTCACAAGCACATGATGATGGGTGCAGATATCTCCTAATGACGACTAATATGTATGAAAGTTTCAACGGGGTCCTTAAATGGGTTAGAGGCTTACCGATACAGGGGTTGATTGTTTGAACCTTTTTCCGGATGAATACTTATTTTGTGCACAGAAGAGAAAAGTCCTTGGCGATGGACACTCCGCTCACCGCGTATTACGAAGATATCTTTCGGAAAAGAGAGCGCAGAGCACAATACTACAGATCCGAAAGGTTTGACACGGCGGAGTTTCAGGTAATGGGTGGTAATGGGAATCAATATACCGTGAACTTTAGATATGAATGGCTTTCTTCGTGTACATGCGGTCTTTTCCAGCAACAACATTTACCTTGTACCTACGCAATTGTTGCTGTGATCAGCATGCATACCTCACATTACAATTTTGCTTCCCATTACTATACAGTTTCCAATTACCAAGGCGCATAAGATCCAAAATTTCATCCTATACCGGACAGTCGCTATTGGCATTATTATACTACCAACAGACAAACACCAATTGTATTACCGCCGGAAAAAATATAAGGCCCGGAAGACCTAAGGTGCGTCGAGATCGAATGTCAATGGATGCTGATTCTCAGCAAAGACAAGCCAGATGTAGCCTATGCAAACAACCAGGCCATTATAGGACCAGATGTCCAGGACATGTATCAGGGGCAGGACCTTCAGGATCGTGACAAGTGCACTCAGATTTTTTTGTATTATAAATTTGACGGATTCATTTTGTTATTATAAATTTGACCGTCGATATAATATTTACATTTTACAAACATATATGATTTTTTTATATTGTAAATTTGACGGATTCATTCTGTAAAAAATATTGATATAATGAAATTTTAATATTTTTTCCAAATTTGTTTTCGTTTATTTATTTTTAAAAATTTTTAAAAATAATTATAATTATTATTATATAATTATAATTATAATTAAAATCAAAATCAAAATTATATTTATAATTATTATTATATAATTAATAATTAATAATTTAAAAATAAAAAAAAAAAAAAAAAAACAGGGGGCGGGTTCTTGGAACCCGTCCTCTATTATATTGTATAGAGGGCGGGTTCTTGGAATCCGCCCTCTATACAATAGTATAGAGGGCGGGTTCCCTCTATACAATATAATAGAGGGCGGGTTCCAAGAACCCGTCCCCTATTCTGGGGGTGGGTGGTGGGGTGGCAAACCATCCTATTTTTCTAATTTTAATTTAAACCCTCCTATTTTAATAATATATTTTTAAAATAATAATATTTCAAAAAAAAACCCTAGATGTATAGAGTGGGGTGGTTTTTTTTTGAAATATTATTATTTTAAAAATATATTATTAAAATAGGGGGGTTTAAATTAAAATTAGGAAAATAGGGTGGTTTGCCACTCCACCCCCACCCCTAGAATAGGGGGCGGGTTCCAAGAACCCGCCCCCTTTGTTTTTTTAATTTTTTTTATTTTTAAATTATTAATTATTAATTATTAATTATATAATAATAATTATAAATATAATTTTAATTCTGATTTTAATTATAATTATAATTATATAATGTTAATTATAATTATTTTAATTTTTTTAAAAAAAATAAATAAACGAAAATAAATTTTGGAAAAAATATTAAAATTTCATTATATCAATGTTTTTTACAAAATGAATCCGTCAAATTTACAATGTAAAAAATTCTTATCTGTTTGTAAAATGTAAATACTATATCGACGGTCAAATTTATAATAACAAAATGAATCCGTTAAATTTATAATACAAAAAAATTTGAGTGCACTTGTCACGATCCTGAAGGTCCCGCTCCTGATGCATGTCCTGGACATATGGTCCTATAATGGTCTGGTTGTTTGCATAGGCTACATCTGGCTTGCCTTTGCTGAGGATCAGCATCCATTGTCATTCGATCTCGACGCACCTTAGGTCTTCCGGGTCTTATATTTTTTTCCGGCGGTAATACAGTTGGTGTTTGTCTGTTGGCAGTATAATAGTGCCAATAGCGACTGTAGGATGAAATTTTGGATCGTATGTGTCTTGGTAATTGGAAACTGTATAGTAATGGGAAGCAAAATTATAATGTGAGGTATGCATGCTGCTCGCAGCAGCAATTACGTGGGCACAAGGTAAATGTTGTTGCTGGAAAAGACTGCATGTACACGAAGAGAGCCCTTCATATCTAAAGTTCACGGTATATTGATTCCCATTACCGTCCGTTACCTGAAACTCCGCCGTGTCAAACCTTTCGGATCTGTAGTATTGTGCTCTGCGCTCTCTTTTCCGAAAGATATCTTCGTAATACGGGGTGAGCGGAGTGTCCATCGCCAAAGACTTTTCTCTTCTGTGCACAAAATAAGTATTCATCCGGAAAAAGCTTCGAACAATCAACCCCTGTATCGGTAAGTCTCTAACCCCTTTAAGGACCCCGTTGAAGCTTTCATACATATTAGTCGTTATTAGGAGATATCTGCACCGATCATCATGTGCTTGTGACCACATGCGTACTGGATACTCATCTAACCACGCTTTCGCGGCTTGACTCATCTCCCCAATTTTCGTCATGTATATGTCGTGAACATTAGGGTCAGGCGTTTCACCGGCTCTGTACATAAGCTTATGTAGATCCGAATTTTTAAATTTTCGATCAAAATTTTGCCTGAAGTGTCGTAGGCAAAACCTATGTGGGGTCGTCGGAAATACAGATCTCATTGCAGCTAGTATTCCCGGATGTCTATCAGATATGATGCATAAATCCGTTCTATGAAGAACAAATGGGATATTTTTGAAGTGACGGAAAAACCATGACCAGGATGATATATTTTCACACTCGACAATAGAAAATCCCAACGGAAATATACCTTTACTAGCATCAACACCTGTAGCAATTAACATGCAGCCTCTGTACTTACCGTATAGATACGTACCATTAACGCACAATACCGGCCGACAGTGTGTGAAACCAGTCGTACATGGACCAAAGCACCAGAAATTTCTTTGAAACCTGACAAAGCCCTCGACGTCTGTTTCTGTGGTTTTTAACCGGTATACGGTCCCCGGATTTGATGCTTTCATGGTTTCCATAAAATGGACTAGTGAGTTGTACGAGCTTTCCCAGTCCCCGAATATCTTGCATAAAACCTTTCTACGAGCATCCCATGCCTTCATATATGAAATCTGAATTTTATGCTCTCCGCTAACCAAGAGCCGTATATCTCGGGGAGTCATCGCCACATCTGTACGGATCAGTGACATGATTAGCGAGCAAATGTAAGATGAAGTGCAATTCCGGTGATCCTGTAACATAATAGAATTGATGCAAGTGTGTTCTTGGTTGTATTTCGTGACCTTCCTAGCCTTGGCTCTTTTGGAACAACATGCGTGCAATCTCCACTGACATTTAGGAGCTTTCGTACATACCACAGTATAGTACGTCTTATTTGACTCTTCGGTTTTAAATGTAACGTTTTGCTGAATGGACCACAACTTCAGTTTACAAATAAGATCTCCTTTTTCCTGAAACAAATCCCCGACGCTGATGCAATCTTCGCTTGCTGCTGTCGCGTCCAAATAGGGTGCCGTATTTACTTCTGCCACGGTTAAGTCTACCCAACTATCATCTTCCAACGGATCAAGGCCGGGATCTTCTAGTTCGACAAAATCGTTATTCGCAACCATACCATCAAAGAATGCTATCTCGTTCAATCCAGCAGCATATTCCACGCTATCCTCCCCCTGATGACCTTCACCGATTTCATCATCATCACTGCCATACATATCAATATCACCCGTAGCAATATAAGGCTCGGGTGCAATATATGATGGTTGTGGTCGGTGTAATGTGGATGATTTGGGATGAGAAGACCGGAAAGATGTGGACGGACATGCTTGGAATGCGCTACTTGGATCGTGTTGGAATGATGCGGAGGTGTGGGGAAATCTGCGTTTAGTATGTAAATTGTTATTATAATATTATTCCTTAATATTTTCGTAACTAAATCATCACTTGTTTCAGATTTATTTACCTGTGGAAGGCTGTGTATGGTAATACTCGTTGTTCTTCTGGGGTGCATGTAACTGCAGCAGTCGACTGGGAGAACCTGGATTTTATTAAATGTTTGAATATTAGTATCTTGGTATTACTAAAATGTTTAAATATGTGTTTATAAAATGTTTACCCATGAGTTTGAAGGTTTGAATAATGTTGTGTATAGTCATATCCACCGGCACTGACGGTATCATCGTTGACCATGTGACCGTACCCCCAGAAACTATCTCCATTATTACCATCAAAATTACCCGTTGGAGGGGCATGTGATACTTACAATTGCTCCTTCTGAACCAAAAGTTCAAAAGAATGCTGGGTGCTTGAGAGACCGAAATCTATTATCGAAGATATTGATGAATCGTCTATAATTTCAACCAATGCATTTCCACTGAACATAGGCCATATACAACTTAAGTTAACCCTACTTTCACGGGGATCGTATTTCGTAATTTTGAACAATTTAGTCTCTAGTTCATCATAAGTCGTTGATGCTTCCAATCGCATGATTCGTGCGGACCCGTCCATATACTCGGGACCTTGTGCACTTGTGATAACCTGGCCATCGTATTTACATACAACAAATATACTTGGGGAGGCCATAATCTTGTATAATTTATTTTAAATTATTTTTCCTACACTTAACAGTTTGATATTCTTGGATCTCCTTTTTTTAAAGTTTTTTTTATTAATAATGTTTCGTCTAGAAAAGATTGCTTACTTCCAATACTTTATGAACTGTTCCGTCTTAATCCTATCCAGCAGCTCCTCCTCGCAGATTATGGTACTGAACTTGACCTTCTTCTAAAACTCCACACTTACATAAAATTGATAGCGGAGAAAAATTGATCGAAGTAAATGGATAGTGACCGGTATAGGATGAAAATTTGATAGAGATGAAATGTGTAGTAAAATGTATAGCGGCTATTTATAGAATATGAGAGCCGGCAAGATATTGAAAAGGGCGGGTTCTAACAACCCGCCCTTTTAATTGACCTGACACGATGAGACAACACTGGCATAACACACAGTGTACGACACGAATAATTATTGAAGAGGGCGGATTTTAATAACCCGCCCTCTTCAATATGATATCCTTCTGACACTTAACAGTTTAAAAACTGATGTGACACTTACACTTATACAGACTCACGTTTTAATAAATAAATATATTAAAAGAAACTGATTTGACAAGACAACTTTACAAAAATATATAAAAAACAAAATTATTGAAGAACCCGCCCTCTTAATTGAGACACTGGCATAACACAGTGTAATACAGTGTACGACACGAATAATTATTGAAGAGGGCGGGTTTTAATAACCCACCCTCTTCAATATGATGTCCTTGACACTTACAAAAAAAAAGTGATGTGACACTTACACTTGCACAGACTCATGTTTTAATAATTAAATATATTAAAAGAAACTGATTTGACAAGACAACTTTACAAAAATATATAAAAAAACAAAATTATTGAAGAGGGCGGGTTCCTGGAACCCGCCCTCTTCCTTTGTGAATAGGAAATACTTTGACACCATTCATATAATTATTGAAGAGGGCGGGTTCCAGGAACCCGCCCTCTTCAACTGATTTGACCGATACTGTAGCGGGTTGAACCCGCCCACCCTCTATAAAACCCTCGACAAATCAGTTTGAGAATCAACCACCCATCTAATCTATACTTGATAAAACCCTCGACAAATCTCTACTCCAGTGCATTTCAATGGAGAATCAATCACTCGACAAATCTCTGATTGTGCATCAAAACGAACACAGATCGTTTAATATATTACACGGGGAGGAAATATTCTAAATTTAGTTAATTTTTTTTAATTACACCTTTCATTTAATTCTAATAGTTGAAAATAACATTATTTAATTTTGCAGGATGGAGATAATCTCACCGTCGTCATCCATAGCTTAGACAAATGGATAGTTAGCAACCAACGAATAAACCAGCGGCTTAGACGGGCCGGATTTTATGAAGCGTCGTTGATTCGTCATATCCAAATCGACCACGCCCTCGTCACCTTTCTGGTTGAGCGCTGGAGAAAAGAGACCCACACCTTTCATCTAAGATGGGATGATGCCACAATCACACTCCAAGATATTGGCCTCTCACTCGGTTTACGGGTCAATGGGCTTGGGTTGGTCGGAGGAAAAATTGTTGGTCCAGATACCGACCACCCATACTGGGATATATATTCCGAGTCTGTTCTCGGACAGGTAAACAATTTCATTCTGATTCTCCTCTTTAGTGTACCTATTTTATGTTGTACATTATTTCGAGCTTTAATATTTAAAAAAATGCTAATATCAGGTACCGGGAGGCCACAGTAAGGGGTATAAAATCAGTTTAAACTGGCTAAAAGATACATTTAGTAATATCCCTGATGAAGCCACCGATGAAGTTTTGGATAGACATGCACGTGCCTACATTCTGTACATGATCGGTTCTTGGTTGATGCCGGACCAATCAGCAACGCATGTCCATCCGTTATACCTTGGCTTCCTAACGGATTTTGATGTCTGTGGCCAATATGCTTGGGGAGCAGGGGTCCTGGCCTTCTTTATAAGGAACTCGATAAGGTATGTGCTCCTACGAAGAATAAAATTTGTGGATGCATTACATTACTTCAGGTAAATTCTTTATTTTTCACAACTAGAATTTTGCAAAATTGCAATATTGGTTTTCTCTCTTATAGTCTGAAACTTTATTTATAGATCTGGTCATGGGAGCATATGTATATAGGAAGACTAGAGAATGTTAAAATAACTGGCTTGGATATCCTCGAAAAGCCGCTTGGCTGTTGGTGGAATGGGAAGAAAGCGTATAAGGCTCCTCGTCGAGTATTTAAATACTATAGAGATGTGTTGGATCGTATGGAGGCGGCTCAGGTAACTATAATTTAGGTAATTAAATTTGTTTTACAATTTTGAAATACCTTAATCTTAATTTTTTTACTATGTTATTTGCGCAGTTCCTGTGGACGCCTTATACAGCAGATCGTCTACAACGCTTACCAGACATCTGTCTTGAAAGAGAGCCGGTTTGGCGGGCTCGATGCCCACTCCTCTGCATTAATGTCGTTGTCATGCACCTCTCGGATAGGGTGTTGTGACAGTTTGATAGATTGCAACATATTCCTGTCCCGCCGCCTTCGCCTATGACAATAGAGGGAGACATGCGAGGAGGAAAGACGGAGCGTGATTGGAGGGATCATCATCATCAATATTTGCTGAGATTGGAGGATAGACAGCGTAGTATTGCCTTACAGCAAATAGGTGACCACACAACCACCGACGCTACCAAAGTATATCTACAGTGGTATAAGCGTGTCACCAGAAGATATCTTTCTGCTCCCCCAACAACTTTCCAAATATCTCACGGTACGAGCCTAGAGGCCACATGGAACGAGATTTGGTAAGTTGAATTTTTTATATCATATTACTTTTTAACATCCGGCGGTATGAGTCAATACTTATTTCTTATTTCTAATGTAACGACAGGCTCGTGGGTTGCATATCGTACAAACAATGGTGCAGGAACTATACCCGACTGATGCTGGTCTGGCATCTCAGGCTCGATTTTCAAATGTAGACCAATTAATTGGTGGTGTATTCGGTTCATATGGTATTTCTCAACATTTATCGCCGGCACCGGAGCCGCAGTATCAGCCGGCACCGGAGCCGCAGTATGAACTAGCACCGCAGCCGCAGTATGACCCGGCACCGCAGCCGCAACATCAGGGAGATCCAGCGCAGCATGATCGGTGGTTTGGATCACCATACCGTCAGCAGTAACCCTGGCATACTGGACATGCGCAACAACACCAGTCTTGGGGGTCAGGTTTTGCAGAACAGCCGTCTTGGGGGTCAGGTTTTGCGCAACAACAACACCCTTGGGGGTTAGGATTTGCGCAGCCATGGGGCCAAGGTTTTGTGCAACATCAGCCGCATGAAACCGGGACGGGTTCTTCGCTACAACTGCCCAGTTGGGACACGGATTTAGCGTCCTACGCAGATTTGTTGAAAGGCAGCACATATCCGACACTTGTCCCACATTCAGGTTCAGGATTTGCGGATCAACTGCTTGTCCAAGACGCTGCTGAAGACGAAGCTGAAGCAGAACCCGAAGCAGAAGAGCAGACGCCGACGCCGCCGTCACCATCTATCCAAGAAACAGGTGGTTCCTCCAGTCATCTCAAGAGGCATGGGCTTATGTTAAGCCTCCTCGGATTTCATAAGGGAAAAGAAAAAGGAAAAAGATAGTATTTAAATTTTACAAACAGATAGGATTTTTTAACATTGAAAATTTGACGGATTCATTTTCATATTATAAATTTGACCGTCGAGATAGAAATCGGATAGGATTTTTTGGTATTGTAAATTTTGACGGATTCATTCTGTAAAAAATATTGATATAGTAAAATTTTATTATTTAATTTAAATATTTTTTCGTTTATTTACTTTTATTTTGTTTTTAAGAATTATAATTATAATTATAATAATAATCATATTATAATTAAAATTATATAATTATAATTAAATTTATATAATAATTAATTAAAAAAAATAAAAAAAAATGGGACGGGTTCTGGGAACCCGTCCCCTATACATTTGTATAGGGGGAGGGTTCTGGGAACCCGCCCTCTATACAAATGTGTAGAGGGCGGGTTCCACAGGGGGTGGGTTCTGGGAACCCGTCCCCTATTCTGGGAGTGGGGTGGGGGGTGGGGTGGCAAATCAATCTATTTTCCTAATTTTAATTTAAACCCCCATATTTTAATAATATATTTTTAAAATAATAATATTTCAAAAAAACCCCAATTTTAAATTAAAATTTAAATAAATTTTTTAAAAAATAAATAAACGGAAAAATGAAAATAATCTGAATAAAATAATAAAATTTTATTATATGAATTTGATGTAAAATGAAACCGTCAAATTTACAATACAAAAAAATCCTATCTGTTTGTAAAATGTAAATTCTATCTCGACGGTCAAATTTATAATATCAAAATGAATCCGTCAAATTTATAATACAAAAAAATCCTATCTGTTTGTAAAATGTAAATAACTATCGTTTTCCTTTTCGCTTTCCCTTATGAAATCCGAGGAGGTTTGACATAAGCCTACGCCTTCTGGGATGACTGGAGGACTCATCCGTTTCTTGGGTAGATGGCGGCGGCGGCGTGTGCTCTTTTGCTTCGGCTTTAGCTTCGTCTTTGACATGCTGTTGTTCCGCAAATCCTGAACGTGGGACAGGTGTCGGATATGTGCTGCCTCCCAACAACTGTACGTAGGACGAAAAATCCGTTTCCCAACTGGGCAGTTGTAGCGAAGAACCTGTCCCGGTTTCATGCGGCTGCTGTTGCACAAAACCTGGGTTCCATGACTGCGCAAATCCTGACCCCCCAAGGTTGCTGTTCTTGCGCAAAACCTAACCCCCAATACGGCTGTTCTGCAAAACCTGACCCCCAAGATTGGTGGTGTTGCACAAAACCGGTCCCCCAAAACTGTTGTTCCTCCGGTTGTTGCGCTTGTCCGGTATGTCAGGGTTGCTATTGATGGGATAGTGATCCAAACCATTGATCTTGCTGCGCTGGATCTCCGTAATGCTGCGGCTCTGGTGCTGGCTCATGCTGCGGCTCTGGTGCTGGCTCATGCTGCTGCTCCGGAGCCGGTTCATACTGCTGCTCTGGTGCCGGCGATAAATGTGGAAGAATATTATATGAACCGAATACATCACCAATTAATTGGTGTACACTTGAAAATAGAGCCTGAGTTTCCGGACCAGTATCAGTCGGGTATGGATCCTGCACCATTGTTTGTATAAGATGCAACCCACGAGCCTGTCGTTACATTGGAAATAAGAAATAAGTATTGACTCATACCGCCGGATGTTAAAAAGTAATATACTATAAAGAATTCAACTTACCAAATCTCGTTCCACGTAGTCTTTAGGCTCGTACCGTGCGATGTTTGGGAAGTCGTTGGAGAGGGAGCAGAAAGATATCTTATGGTGACACGTCTATACCACTGTAGATATGCTTCAGTAGCGTCGGTGGATATTTGGTCACCTATTTGCTGTAAGGCAAATATTACGCTGCAAGGCAATATTACACTGTCTATCCTCCCATCTCAACAAATATTGATGACGATACTCCTTCCAATCACGCTCCGCCTTTTCTCCTCGCATGTCTCTCTCTATTGTCATAGGCGAAGGCGGCAGGACAGGAATATGTTGCGATCTATTAAACTGTCGCAACACCTGGTCCGGAAGGTGCATGACAACGATATTTAATGCAGAGGAGTGGGCATCGAGCCCGCCAAACCGGCTCTCTTTCAATACAGATGCCGGGTAATCTTTGCAGACGATCTGCTGTATAAGGCGTCCACGTGAACTGCGCAAATAATATAGTACAAAAATTGTGATGAAGGTATTTCAAAATTTTAAAACAAACATAATTATCTAAGTTATGGTTACCTGAGTCGCCTCCATGCGATCCAACTCATCTCTATAGTATCTAAGTACCCGACGAGGAGCCTTATACGCTTTCTTGCCATACCACCAAAAGCCGAGCAGGTTTTCAGGGGTATCCAAGGCAGTTATTTTAACTCGATTCAGTCTTCCCATACACATATACTCCCATGACCAAATCTATAAATAAAGTGTCAGATGATAAGAGAGAACTAATATTATAACTTTGTAATTTCTAGCTGTGGAAAACAAGGAATTTACCTGAAGTAACGTAATGCAGCCACAAATTTTATTCTTCGTTGGAGCACATGACTTATCGAGTTTCTTGTAAACAAAGGCCAGGACCACTGCTCCCAAAGCATATTGGCCACACACATCAAAATCCGTAAGGAAGCCAAGGTATAACTGATGGACATGCGTTGCCGATTGGTCCGACATCAATCAAGAACCGATCATGTATAGAATGTAGGCACGTGCATGTCTATCCAAAACTTCATCGGTGGTTTCATCAGGGATATTAGTAAATGTATCTTTTAGCCAGTTTAAACTGATCTTATACTCCTTACTGTTGCCTCCTGGTGCCTAATATTAGCATTTTTTGTGAAATATTAAAGTTAGAAATAATGTACACTAAAGAGGGGAAACAAAATGAATTTTTTTACCTGTTCGAGAGCAGACTCGGCATATGTATCCCAGTATGGGTGGTCGGTATCTGGACCAACAATTTTTTCTTCGACCAATCCAAGCCCATTGACCCGTAAACCGAGTAAGAGGCTAATATCCTGGAATGTGATAGTGGCCTCACCCTATCTTAGATGAAAAGTGTGGGTCTCTTTTCTCCAGCGCTCAACTAGAGAGGTAACGAGCGCGTGGTCGATTTGGATATGACGAAGCAATGAAGCTTCATAAAATCCGGCCCTTCGAATCCGCTCGGTTATTTGCTGGTCGGTAACTATCCACTTGTCAGAACTATGGGTGACGACGGTGAGATTATCTTCATCCTGCAAAATTAAATAATGTTATTTTCAACTATTAGAATTAAAAGAAAGGGGTAATTAAAAAAATTTAATAAGTTTTGAATTTTTCCTCTCTGTGTAATATATTAAAAGATCTGTGTTCGTTTTGATCAACGAGCAGAGATTTGTCGAATGGTTGATTCTCCATTGAGACGATTTTATATATGAGAAGGGATTTTGGACAGAGTTAATTTGACGAAAACCACGAAAACCACACTGAAGAGGGCGGGGTTTTATAGGAAAATGAAGGAACCCGCCCTCTTCAACGATTAGTGTTGTCACATCAGTTTTTTTTATTTTTTTAGTATTATTGTCACATCAGTTTAACAACAATACTAAAAAAATAAAAAAAACTGATGTGACAACACTAATCGTTGAAAACCCTGCCCTCTTTTCCCTATAAAACCCCGCCCTCTTCAGTGTGGTTTTCGTGGTTTTCGTCAAATTAACTCTGTCCAAAATCCCTTCTCATATCTAAAATCGTCTCAATGGAGAATCAACCATTCGACAAATCTCTGCTCGTTGATCAAAATGAACAAAGATTTTTTAATATATTACACGGATAGGAAAGATTCAAAACTTATTAAATTTTTTTAATTATCCATTTCTTTTAATTCTAATAGTTGAAAATAATATTATTTAATTTTGCAAGATGGAGATAATCTCACCGTCATTACCCATAGTTCTGATAAGTGGATAGTTACCGACCAGCGAATAACCGAGCGGATTCGAAGGGCCGGATTTTATGAAGTTTCATTGCTTCGTTATATCCAAATCGACCGCGTGCTCGTTACCTCTCTATTTGAGCGCTGGAGAAAAGAGACCCACACTTTTCATCTAAGATAGGGTGAGGCCACTATCACACTCCAGGATATTAGCCTCTTACTCGGTTTACGGGTCAATGGACTTGGATTGGTCGGAGAAAAAATTGTTGGTCCAAATATCGACCACCCATACTGGGATACATATGCCGAGTCTGCTCTCGGACAGGTAAAAAAATTCATTTTGTTTCCCCTCTTTAGTGTACATTATTTCTAGCTTTAATATTTCACAAAAAATGCTAATATCAGGCACCAGGAGGCTACAGTAAGGGGTATAAGATCAGTTTAAACTGGCTAAAAAATACATTTACTAATATCCCTGATGAAGCCACCGATGAAGTCTTGGATAGA
The DNA here is from genome assembly GCA_030015575.1 of Agapanthus africanus. Classification (NCBI taxonomy): domain Eukaryota; kingdom Viridiplantae; phylum Streptophyta; class Magnoliopsida; order Asparagales; family Amaryllidaceae; genus Agapanthus; species Agapanthus africanus. Next base: position 687,028,196 of record CM057343.1, read on the forward strand.
CATGCACGTGCCTACATTCTGTACATGATCGGTTCTTGGTTGATGCCGGACCAATCGGCAACGCATGTCTATCCGTAATACCATGGCTTCCTTACGGACTTTGATGTGTGTGGCCAATATGCTTGGGAAGTAGGGGTCCTGGTCTTTCTTTATAAGGAACTTGATAAGGCATGTGCTCCAGCGAAGAATAAAATTTGTGGCCGCATTACATTACTTCAAGATAAATTCCTTATTTTTCACTGCTAGAAATTTGCAAAATTGTAATATTGGTTCTCTCTCTTATCATCTGACACTTTATTTATAGATTTGGTCATGGGAGCCTATGTGTATGGGAAGACCGGATCGAGTTAAAATAACCGTCTTGGATACCCCTGGAATACTACTCGGCTCTTGGTGGAATGGTAAGAAAGCGTATAAGGCTCCTCGTCGAGTACTTATATACTATAGAGATGAGTTGGATCGCATGGAGGTGACTCAGGTAACTATAACTTAGGTAATTAAGTTTGTTTTAAAATTCTGAAATAGCTTCATCATAATTTTTGTACTATGTTATTTGCGCAGTTCACGTGGACGCCTTATACAGCAGATCGTCTGCAAAGATTACCCGACATCTGTATCGAAGAAGAGCCGGTTTGGCGGGCTCGATGCCCACTCCTCTGCATTAAATATCGTTGTCATGCACCTCCCGGATCGGGTGTTGCTACAGTTTAATAGATCGCAACATATTTCTGTCCTGCCACCTTCGCCTATGACAATAGAGGGAGACATGCGAGGAGGAAAGGCGGAGCGTGATTTAAGGGAGTATCGTCATCAATATTTGCTGAGATGGGAGGATAGGCAGCGTAATATTGCCTTACAGCAAATAGGTGACTAAACAGCCACCGACACTACCGAAGCATATCTACAGTGGTATAAGCGTGTCACCATAAGATATCTTTCTGCTCCCCCAACGACTTCCCAAACATCGCGCGGTACGAGCCTAGAGGCCACGTGGAACGAGATTTGGTAAGTTGAATTCTTTATATTATATTACTTTTTAACATCCGGCGGTATGAGTCAATATTTATTTCTTATTTCTAATGTAACGACAGACTCGTGGGTTGCATCTTATACAAACAATGGTGAGGATTCATACCCGACTGATACTGGTCCGGAAACTCAGGCTCTATTTTTAAGTGTAGACCAATTAATTGGTGGTGTATTCGGTTCATATAATATTCTTTCATATTTATCGCCGGCACCAGAGCAGCAGTATGAGCCGGCACCGGAGCAGCAGTATGAACCGGCACCAGAGCCGCAACATCACGGAGATCCAGCGCAGCAGGATCAGTGGTTTGGATTACCATACCGTCAGCAGCAACCCTGACATACCGAACAAGGGTAACAACCGGAGGAATAACAGTTTTGGGGGACCGGTTTTGCGCAACAACACCAGTCTTGGGGGTCAGGTTTTGCAGAACAGCCGTCTTGGGGGTCAGGTTTTGCGCAACAACAATCTTGGGGGTCAGGATTTGTACAGCCATGGGGCCTAGGTTTTGTGCAACAGCAGCAGCATGAAACCGGGACAGGTTCTCCGCTACAACTGCCTTTTGGGAGACGGATTGTTCGTCCTATGTACAGTTGTTGGGAGGCAGCACATATCCGACACCTGCCCCACATTCAGGATTTGCGGAACAACAGCCTGTCCAAGACGCTGCTGAAGACGAAGCCGAAGCAGAAGAGCAGCCGCCGCCGCCGCCATCTACCCAAGAAACTGGTAGGTCCTCCAGTCATCCCAGAAGGCATAGGCTTATGTCAAGCCTTCTCGGATTTCATAAGGGAAAGGGAAAAGGAAAACGATAGTTATTTACATTTTACAAACAGATAGGATTTTTTTGTATTATAAATTTGACGGATTCATTTTGATATTATAAATTTGACCGTCGAGATATAATTTACATTTTACAAACAGATAAGATTTTTTTGTATTGTAAATTTGACGGATTTATTTTCTACACTACATTCATATAATAAAATTTTATTACTTTTTTTCATTTTTCCGTTTATTTATTTTTAAAAAATTTTAATTTAAAATTCTATATTTATATAGGGGGCGGGTTCTAGGAACCCGTCCTCTATACTGGGATGGGAGGGTGGGGCGAGAAACCGTCCTATTTTTACAATTTAAATTAAAACCCTCCATTTTAATAATTTTAAATCAAAACCGTCCTATTTCAAAAAAAAAAAAAACCTTTATTCTGTTGAATTTTTTATTTTATTATTTTTGTAATATTGATACATTTATCCACTGCATCAAAACATTGTTGTCGATACAATTTGATTATGTTTACCAAACTTTTCTAAAATTGAAACATCAACAAACTATACAAAATGCATCATCACTAAAAAGATCAACAAAACAATACAGGACTTTTGCGTTACCTCTCCGATTAAGAAAATATGTGGAGATCGAGATCGGTTCCGCCGTTCCCTTGTGGGTCCGATTCCGATCCGAAAGGAGCATGTCGATCCGCTAACTCCCCTTTCCCTTGCCCGATCCAAAAGCGTAGCTAAACTCTCTCTCTCTCTCTCTCTCCCTCTCTCCGTTTCCCATTACTGGTCTTTCATTTCGGGGAAAAATGGGGTTCAACTCCCTGGTCTTGCATAAGAAACACCCTATATCCAAAAGGTTATGAGGTCGAGTTCTTATACTACAACCAACCATTATTTATTTTTTAATAGTCGTATGATACTCTTGTCAAATTCTGAAAGATAACCGGTACATTTAACAGGTAAACTGCTACATCTGATAAATTTAACAGTTATTTGCTATGTGTAGCAATTAATATAAACTATTACATCCGATAAATTTAGTATTTATTGTTAGGTGTAGCAGTTTACCTAATAAATGTAGCAGTTATCTGCAGGAATTTGACAAGAGTATTATGAGAATATTAAAAGATAAAAAGTGGTTGGTTATCTATAGAGACTTCAACTTATAATTTTTTGGATATAGAGTTTTTAATGAAATTGTTTTTGCCGAGGTGTTTTCCTATTACTTTCCAAGTCTGGGTAGTTATATCCATTTTTCCCATCTTTTTTTTTGGTTTTGCACATTCGTTTAAGCATAAAATGGTTTTTGTAAATCCTAAAGTTCTGTTGACGTCAAATTCCTTATTTAACCCTGAGACGCTCTTCATAATTTTTTGAGACAGGAATACGCATAAAAAAAATTCTGGAGGCTTAAGATTTATTCTCTTACTTTATCAATTTAGGATTAGCTTAGGAACTTCTTGTTTTAAGTATACTAACAGGGTAAAGGAATAAATAGTTTGAGAGAAAGGAAAAAATGAGAGATAAAGGAAGACAAGTGATGCTATTTGTGAAACAAAGGGAGTAGTAATTAATTGAATATATTATAGGGAAAAAATGCCATTTAGTATGTATAATTTAGGATGACCCGTGATTGGTCGTGAAAAGTGTCTATGAATGTTCTAAATACTGCAATCAATAACAGTGTCGCAATAGCTAGCTGCTAGTGAGCACGGGTCGTCCACAGGAAAACGGTGAACTGATTTTTTTATTTTAGACGAGTTAATAGAAGAAAGATGGAATTGTTATCGTTTATTACTAAAAATGTTTGAAAATTTTATAATAGAAGCGTTTGTAGGGTTTATAAAATTTAGTAGTTAATGAATGGAGTTTTAAAAATAATTTTTTTTATCTTTTAATTATTTATTACTAGAGAAATAGAGATGAATGTGGATTATGATTCATGGGGGGAATTAGGCTTTCCCTCTACTGACCCTTGTCTTTCCATTAATCTCTATTTGTCTCAAGCTCTTAACAAAACGATTATTAACGAATCTCAAATCGTGGTCGTAACTGTCATGAATTGATAGTACGTCCGATTAGAGAGTTAATATTCATTTTGCTAAAGTTTAAAAAAATTAAAACTTTAAAAAGAATTGAAAAGATATTGTTCATCCATTATTCTATCATATTCTACAAATCCTAACTAGCGAGAATTTACTCATTCATTAGGATAAACCAAGTAAAAGAAAAGTAGAAGAAAACAGAACTCATAATTAAAATTAAAAATACAGAATGTAATTCCAGAAAGTAAATACGACAAAATTAAAATAAAAAGAACCACCTTTTATTAAATAACTATTGCATTACAAAAATTGCTTGCCGAAAAACCAAATTACAAAACTCTAGTTTTTTCTAGATTGCATAGCCTGTAAATCAGTCGATTGATAGTTCGATTGATTTCCCTTTTTTTAGTTCGATAGATCTCGGTCCTTTTATAACCTCTGAAACTTGAAACCCTAAACCCTAGACGTCATATTGAAATATGTGCAAAGACGATCAAGTCCCTGAAGTTTCACATCTTACGGCCAACAAACGACCGCGCAACCGCTGCCCAATGTCTTTATTGGCCGTGGATCCGCCGCCTCTTGCTGGGGTTGTGCCTTCGGATTTCTCGTGCCTTCCTCTCTCGATATTTAGAGATCCTTTTGATAAAAATATTCAAAAAATATTACTCTTATTCTTTACCGTTGCAAGATTCTTCAATTTGCTCCTAATATTCGGTAGATTTGGTTTGGTGAATCGATTTGTTGTTGATATTCTGCTTATATTTCAGACCTGAATTGATCTATTATAATATCTGCACAATATCTCAAATTAAATTGTTAGTAGTATTTGTTTTATTTGAGATATTATTCCAACCAATTAAATTATATGATATATTAAGAATATTGGTTAAGAATATTTGATATGATATGCATATTTTTATAATAAATAATCTTATGAATATTTTATTTAAATATGATATGTATATATTCTCCAATTATATTAATTATAAATTAAGAAACGTATGACAATAATCTTTTTATGAATAAACCCATATATGTTCTTAATTTATAAATAACTCCTTTTAGTAGTTAACAATAATAGGAAAAATGTCCATACAAATGTTCAATAAATTTGGCTGATCAAATACCCCCAAACTTATTTTTGATCGTCCCGAGAAAATTATTTTATTATCAAAAGAAAAAGAAAAACCTAGCACACTTTCGTAGGCAACACGATTGCACTTAGTTCGTGCAACAAGCCTTTAACCTCTAGGTGTCTATCAGTCGAAAATATTGCACATTTGATAGAACATTTTCCTTACTTTTATCAAGTACTTAAAAGTGTTTATCGCAAATATAGAACATATGTGAGTTTATCTGCAAGATACCGTTTATCATATGTTTATACACTATACTTAACATTATGAAGAAAAATATATGCATAAAATATTTATATGATATTTTGATAATTTAAATATGCATATCATATCAAATATTCCTAATCAATATTCTTAAAATATTGTAATATATATATATATATATATATATATATATATATATATAATGATTAGGATAATATCTCAAATATAACAAATATTACTAATACTATGAATTGAGATATTGCGCAGATTTAGCTCAGCTCTGAAAATCGAGATATTCGAGATGCTGGGAATAAAATCTGCCGATAAAGTTGAATAAAATCGTAAAATCTTAAATGGCAGAGACTCAAAGAAGATTTAAAGATTCCAGATATCACAACAATCTCCATGTGTCAATATGAAAAAGCTCAAAAATTTTGGAACCCTGATCTCTTTAAACCGCCGCTCAACCGTGGCTAAATGTGCAAATATGCGGCGGATCCACTGCTTTATCGTGGTCGTAGGATCTGAGATTTTCTCAGTGTGATCTTAACAACAAATCACCATATTAGGCAACTAGGGTTTCTGCTTCTGAGCTATTTAAAGGACTAAGAGCTTCATCTAAAAAAGCTATATATCTTCTTGTAAATAGATCACTAAACGATCACCTAATAGATCAAACTGAAGAGATCAAGAGGTCCAAGACGATCCATGTATCCATATTGATCATCAGCCGTTCATCTACTTCCTACGAGATAGAGATCGGGAGCATAAATTAAGGTTCTTGTACTTTAAATTCGACGGATTTGTAAATGATAGTTGATTAATAAAAAGTTAGATCTTTAGTTTAATTCTTTGCATTTTACTTTCTGTATTTACATCATGATCTCATTCCTCATCCTCTCTTCTATTCAACCATGCATGAGTGATTCTACGCTTGATAGGGTTCGTAGGATTATGGTAGATCAATAGATGATAAAATCACTTAATTTTTTTTACATTTTATAAAGTTTATAAACTTTAGCAAAGTAATTGTTAACATTTTTATCGGGCGCATTATCAATTTATTGATAGTCTCGACCGTGATTTGAGATTAGATTAACAATTGTTTTGGTAAAGACTAGACACGAATAGAGATCAATGAAAAGATAAGGGTTAAGAGTGGAAACTGTTGGGGTAAAAATTTACATCCCGGTTGACCAAGTTAAAATCAAAGTCAACCGCAAGCCAAGTGGGCCCAAGCCCAGATCAAGTGGGCCCATACCCGGATCGAGTCCGAACATGAAGCGATCGGCCTCCCCCCATACCAAGATAAAAATTTTGTAATAAATAATTTTGTTGTATTTCTTTTATTTTATTTTACGAATGAATGTAAGAGAAATGGGCATAAAGCCAAATTTTGTAAAGCCCATGGCTTATGTGAAAAAAAAATGGCACATGAGCCATGTGATAGGCAAAATGCCATTTTGTGAAGCCCAAGGGGCTATATGTAAAGTGTATATACTATAAAGGCAAGGATAATGAAAATATCCCAACAACTTTTTCTCTTTCCAATTTTTTTTTTAGATCTGAGATCTTTCTCTTTCCTCAAGGTTCTAAAACCTTCTTCTTTCTCTTGAATTAAATCAAGAGTTTTACTCTTCATTTTATAAAACTAAATAGTTTTTCACCACAAAACCCATAAAGGGGAACTCAGATCTTCCATTAGATCTCAAAAGAAGAGATTTTTAACATCTCACATCTCTTGATCTTCAAGATCCTGCAATAGAGGAGGAAGAAGGAGACCCATCTCCAGAAACCTTACTTTGGGGAAGAACTAGGGTTCAAGGGGAGAACCCCTTTCATTAACTCCAAAACATCTCAGGAGTTCAACTCCACTCTGATTTCTCTTTCGGGAGTTTCTAGGGCTAAAAGCCCATTTTTCTCGCCGGCGCCCAAGCGCCTTGCGCTCAAGCGCCCAGCGCCCAAGCGCCCAGCGCCCAAGCGCCGACACGTGACGCGCTAGCGCTCGAGCGCCCAACATTCAAGTGCCAAGCACCCACGTGCAGACATGTGGCGTGCTAGCGCTTAGCGCTCAAAGCGCCCAGCGCCCACGTGCCACGCGCTTAGCGCTCAAGCGCCCGGCGCCCACGTGCCGACACGTGGCGCGCTAGCGCTTAGCGCTCAAAGCGCCTAGCGCTCAAGCATTAAGCACCCACGTGCCGACACGTGGCGTGCTAGCGCCCAGCGCTCAAGCGTCCAGCGCTCAAGCGCCCACGTGCCAACACGTGGTGCGTTAGCGCTCGAGCGCCCAGCGCTCAAGCGCCCAGCGCCTACGTGTCGGATACGTGGTGCGCTCGCGCCTAAGCGCACAACACCTAAGCGCACAGCGCTCAAGGCGCTGGCCTACGCGTCCTTTGGGCGCTTTTTCCCTTTTTATATATATGTATACATGTATATATATATGTATAGATATACACACACTCCACAACACTGTCCCATTCAAAAAAATTTTGGGCCGGGACGCTGCCCCACACTCCGCAAGTAGGCTGCTAGCCCCCTTGACCCCCAGCCCGCTATCCGGGTAACGGGCCCCCGTAAAAACTCTGTGTGGCCCCCGATATGTCCAAAACCCCTCCAAAACACGACACTGCACATTGAGTTCGCATGACCAGTTTAAACCGTTAATCGGAGGTTCTCTTGCCCCAAAGGCGAAGGATAATTAACGGCAGCTTAGTCCGCGATTGCCGGAGATTCAGATCCCCACAATCAATAAACCCCGGCTTACCCTAGGCAGGGGGAATCTGTAGTACACCTGACAAGCGCGCACGTATTCCCATCTCAATGGGGTGATGAAAAACACCCTCCAGATTTTGGCACGCCCGGTGGGACCAATCTCTCCTCTCATATTTCGGGTTAAATGTTCATGCGAACTCAATAAATATACATTTCGATGCGTACACTGAAATGATGTTTTTTTCCCCGTGCAGCAATCAACTTTCGACGACAATGTCTCCCAAGACGAATTCAGCTTCCAACGCGACTCCGATCCCGTACGCGGTCAAGGTCAATGCTCGTGTGGTTCTCCCCACAAGCCTCAGTCGACAGTGGGAGGAACTGCCCCGCCAGTTTGGCTCCGTCATCATCTACCTTGCCGGAAGCGCTCATCTGGCAGAAATCCCGGCAAAACAGGTGGCCAAGCCGGTCTCAAGGGGCAAGAGGCCGAATGTTGTGATCGCTAAGGCACCACAATCGAAGCTTAAGACGATGTCTGAATGACTCTCTGGCGCTCCTGCTAGGGACAAGACTTCCGATACAAAGGGCAACATCAAACGTTGCGGACGGGCTCAAGCGATGACCCCATCAAATGCACGATCGGGCGTCTCCTCTGGTCTTTCTATCAATCAGTCTACAACATCTTCCCGAAAGGCCGAAGTCTGCCAAGTGCTTAAAACAGAGAAGTTAAGGCAGAAGCGGCTCAGGTATCGAGCCAACAAGAGGGCCAGGACTCCGGCCAGGTAGAATCTTGTGAGGTTCCAAGAGCAGGGTCGCCCGGCGACGACGGCTGAATCGGCCGTAAAAAATTAGCAATTCCTTTGAACCTCTGAAGTCGGTTCAGAAAAATGCCATGACAGCCAGAATCAAGAAGACAGTGCTCCGAACGTCGCTATAAAGAGACGTGTCCTGGCCCCAACAGAAAAAGTATGACACTGTCTCTTCAAGAGACTATCAGGCACTCTGTGCCACACGAAAGTAGCCGGGCAAACCCAGAAAAGAAGCGCCAGCACCATTCAAGAACCTGGTCAGGCCACTCGCCTTCAATCGACTGCCCGCTACTGAAACAGGGGGGTCAAGATAGCGATTTGTGAAATCAGTCGCCGATAATAAAAAGACGGCTGGATATATTATCTATACGGTCTATATGGCGGGCGGGGGCCCCAGCGACAACCTTTGCAGCAAAAGCAAGGATGGGGCCACCACATCCCAAGCCCAATCTGGCTTGAATGTGGTTGCCGCTGCCCAAGAACAGCCGCCTCCGCCGGATGATGAAAACCCCCTCGAGGAGGAAGATAGGCAGAAAGACCCCTCAGTCCATGCAGAGTCGAACTCGGACAGTGAGGAAGAGCCGACTTTCTGCCCCAAGACCGCGGAGAAAGAGCTGTTTCAAGAGCTTCGAAAATAGCTCAGGAGCAAAGATAAAGAGATGGCCAAGCTCTATTCGAAGATTGACAACTTAACAAACGTTGTGATGCAGCTTACAGCTCAAATTGCTCGAGCGCCTTCCAATCAAGCACAAGTCGCTACTAATCAGCCAGGTGATGACAATCCGAAGCAGCTAATGCCTGTTCCTTTGGGTTCAAGACTGGTCAAGCCGCACGAAAGCCGGCCACATTCCGCTTCTGGGGATGCCTTGGCTCTAGATAGCACTATCTCGCTAACACAAGATCGGATAATGGATTTGGTCACCAGCAAAGTTAAAACATTGGTGGCTGTAGCTGAAGCTCAGAAAGAAATTGGCAGTAGTGGACGGCCATTCCCGCACAGTACGATCTGATCGAGTTCCCGGGCGGCTACGTCATGCCTAGTTCGGAAGATTTGATGGAACGGGAGATGAAAATCAGTACGTTGCCCACTTCAAAGCACCGTGCGGGAATACAGGGGGCAATGATGCGCTCCTTCTTCGTCAGTTTGTCAACAGCCTGACTGGTGTCGCTTTTGACTGGTACGCGAGTATACCAGATGGGTCTGTCATTACCTTTGCCCAATGGAGTCCCTGTTTCGGCAATGGTTCATGAGTGTCAGTGATAAAATTTCTATTGCCGACCTTGTGAGGACCAAGCCGGGGAAGAATGAAAGCAACACCGACTTTATTGCCCGATGGCGTAATCTCACGTTCAAGTGCGAACCGCCGCTGGAGCAGGACCAGTCCGTCAACCTTCTCATTGGGAACCTCAGCAATTAGATGGTCCCATTCTTGTGCACAACAGCTCTCAAAACGTTTCAAGAGCTAACCAAGAAAGTCCAAATGCTGGAACGCTCGAAGCAAGAGTCTACCCCGGACTCTCAGAGAGACAAAACTTGGAAAAGCAAGCGGGACGACAGCCGCAGAAGCGGGAGTTCCAGCAGTACCAATGTCTTCAATGCGTCCGACAATGAAGAAAAGCGAAGGACGGGCGAATCCAAAACTAACCGGTCTCGAAAGCCATTGTTGGGAAGAGATGGGCCTTCCCTAGAGGAAAAAAAGAACAAAGTTTACTCTTTCAGAAGGGACAAGGTCCGCAAGATATTTAAAGATGCCTTGAACAACGGCCTATAATTGCCGAAGTCGAAAAGGCCCCAAGAAGAAAAAATGACCGACAATCCCCTGTATTGCCCGTACCACCGAGTAGTGAGCCATGCGTTCGAGGATTGCTATATCTTCAAGGACTGGGTCGAGAAGCAGTACAAGGCTGGAGAGATCGAGCTGTCCAAAAGCGTGTTAGTGAACAATCAAGTTGCAACCACCAATTTTATACAGACAGAAGTTGAAGCCTTTTGGGAGCAGATAGTTGAACCCGATGCCCCGACAAATGAAACTGACTCACCGCAGCCTCCGTGGAGTACACACATATCTAATAAGACGAAGAAGATGATAAAGCTACTTCAGAAAGAGCCCAGAACGGAATGGGAAGGGCAGAAGAAGCCTACCATACCAGTTGCCGATTCGGCTCCATCAGGCTCAAAATCCAAAAAGCTCAAGAAGAAGAAAAGTGCAGCTCGGCGTGAAAAAGGAGTTTGTAGGGAGATCGACCATTCAAAAATATATCGATTCTCTCGAAGAATATGAACAGAAAGAAAGAACTCTGATTCAATTGAAGGAGTTCTTCCCTGTACAAGCGGCTGAAATTCTGGAGGAGTTAGAAGAAGACCCTAATGAAGAGATCCCAGTAGTGACCTGCTACGCCATCCATCTTGGCAGCGACTCTGAGGAGGAGCTCTATTTTCCTGAAGAGGATGAGGAGCTCGCCACAAAGGCCAATCAAATCCAGCTCAGAAGCGGCAGGGCTCTACTGCCAAATCAAGGCAACGCCCCAAAAGGGAAGGAAAAACAGGTGGCTAATGATGAAGATGGCAGAGAATTGGCTGATGAAAACTCAAGTCCTTCCCCAGTAGACTATAATGTTTTGGCTCACCTCCAAAAGCTTTCGTCTCTCCTTAGCATCTATGATGCCTTGGTTCTATCTCAAGAGCTTAGAGATGTTCTCATTCATACTCTACAAAACCCTGAGCGGTATCAGGCTCGCTTTGCGGAAATTAATATGAAAGAAGCTCAGTACACTTTGCAAGCCGCCGCAGTCACGTTTAAGGATGAAGACTTGCTACTGGGAACGAATGAGCATAAACAGCCTCTTTACATGACCGGGTACAACAACGGGGATCGGATTAATCGCATATTGATTGATCCGGGGTCCTCAGTGAACATCATGAACTTGCGGACACTGAAGAGTTTGTCAATGGACGTCCGACACCTGTCAAGGGAAAGGATTGTCATTCAAGGCTTCAATCAAAACTACCAGCAAGTTCTGGGGTCTATATCTTTGCCAATCAAATTCGGGGATCTGCAAACTGAAGCTAAGATATACGTGATCGATACCGACACGTCTTATAAGGTTCTCTTGGGACGACCATGGCTCCACGATTACGACATCGTTCCATCAACTCTCCATCAATGCATGAAGTATACTAAAAATGGTGAAGAAAGATGCATTGACGGAGACATCCAGCCGTTCGGTGTGCATGAAGTCCGATATGAAGATTCTCGGTACTTTATGAACCACTAAAATGTTAAGCCACAACTGACTGAGGATAGAGTGGCCCCAAGACTCAAAAGCAAATCTGAGCCGGCTGTCACTTTCAAAAGCAAAAACGCCCAAGTGCGCCCGCGTTTTGGTAGCGACACTGATGAGTCCGACGCTGGAAGTCCGTCCTTCCGTAAAACTCGCCCTCATTTCGGTAGCGATACGGACGAATCTGTTACTGAAGCTCCATCTAGCAGCAAAGTCCGCTCTCATCTTGGCAGCGACACTGAAGAGTCGGAGGAAGAGGACCTGCCGTGCAACAGCGGTGCAGATTGGACCCCCATGCAACAAGTGAAACTACGAGAGACCTTCGAAATTGCAGAAGGGTCCCTAACTGTCACAAGGGTGTCGGAGCAAATGTGCAAAGAGCTCGATGCATTATCAGTCTCTATCGTGGACCAGCTGAAAACTTTCTACGTCCCCGGAAGGAAAAGTGGACAGAAAGGTATCCTGTTTTATGGGTTAAACCCCGTTGTGCACACGAACGATTTTTCTGTCGCGGGCCTTCCATATGAGAGAGGCATAAGGTATGTCCTCAATCCCAGATACTATGCGCCCGAGATGCGGGAATACTTTAAAAAGTGCGGATGTCGGTTATATCAAACGGAGTCCGAAGCAAAGTTTTACGAAGGGCTATGGCATCCGCCCAAGGTCCGAGCACTCATCGATGGATGAATTCCAGATGGACGGGGCATAGGCTTCATTCAACCTGATTCCAAAGCGTGCTACGTGATCCATATTGGTGAAGCCAGCGAAAGATCAAATGATGACGATGAGATAGCCGAGCCAGAAGAAGCTCCTCAGGAGCTCGAAGATGGCGGACAAGCAACCTTCGACGAACTAGATGAGATTGACTTAGGAACGCCCGATGATCCAAGGCTGACCTACATCGGCTCACTTTTATCAGAGGAAATGAAAGCACAGATAATCGCCCTGCTGCATGAGTTCGTCGATTGCTTCGCATGGACGTATAAAGAAATGCCTGGAATTTCCCCTGAAGTGGCCGTGCATAAACTGGCTATATCTCTTGATGCTAAGCCAGTCAAACAAGCTCCTCGAAGAATGAGAAAGGAACTAGAAGAAAAGGTCATTGAGGAAACCAAGAAGCTCATTGATGCCGGCTTCATCATGGAGGAGAAATATGCGGATTAGATCGCATGCATAGTCCCAGTGAAGAAGAAAAATGGGCAGATCCGAGTTTGTGTCGATTTCAGGGACCTCAACAAGGCATGTCCTAAAGACGACTTCCCGCTACCGGTCATGGAAATGATGGTCGATGACACCTCAAATTACAAGTTGTTCACATTTATGGATGGCTCGTCTGGATATAATCAGATCAAGATATCGCCTGAGGATGACAAACACACAGCATTTCGTACCCCGATCGGAATATATTGCTACAAGGTGATGTCGTTCGGACTGAAGAACGCATGTGCTACATATCAAAGGGCAATGACTAATATCTTTGAGGACCCATTCCATAAAGTCGTCGAATGTTATGTTGATGTTCTGGTCGTCAAAACTAAAGCCAAGGCTGATCACATCTAAGATCTTAGGACCGTTCTCACCAGACTGAGGGAATACGATCTGAAGATGAATCCTCTGAAGTGCGCTTGTGGCGTGTCATCGGGAAAATTTCTGGGCTTTATAGTCCGACATCGGGGGATCGAAGTTGACCCATCCAAGATAAAAGCCATCATGGAGATGCCCCCTCCGAAGAGTCTGACGCAGCTAAGATCTTTTCAAGGCAAGCTTGCTTATATACGGAGGTTTATCTCAAATTTATCGGGAAGATGTAGGCCCTTCTCAAAGCTCATGAAGAAAGGAGCTCCTTTTATCTGGGATGCCGAATGTCAAGCAGCGTTCGAAAGCATCAAACAATACTTGTTGCACCCTTCAGTGCTCCCTCCAGTGCCGGCCGCTCCCATTTCAAATAAACCGCTGATTCTCTACACTGCCGTGCTAGATGAGTCACTCGGTGCGCTCTTTGCCCAGAATAACGAGGAGGGAAAAGAAAATGCCCTCTACTATCTCAGTCGAACTCTAGTCGGGACGGAACACAACTATTCCCCAATCGAAAAGCAATGCTTGGCTCTGATGTTCGCTGTGAAGAAGCCGAGGCACTATCTGCTCGCTCATCGGGTTATGCTGATCTCTAGGGTCGACCCGCTCAAACACTTAATGACCAAAGCAAGCCTAGCCGGTAGAATGTCAAGATAGGCCGTCATGCTACTGGAGTTTGACATAGTTTATACTCCTCAGAAAGCAGTAAAAGGGCAAGCTCTTGCATACTTTCTCGCTGCTCATCCCATACCAGAAGGGTCACCACTCAATTGCGAGTTACCCGACGAACAAGTGCTGCACCTCGAGAATGGCGATCCATGTTGGGAGCTCTACTTCGATGGGGCCTCATCGATAAGGACCTCCAGTAAATCAAGCGTCCCAAAGATAAAAGAAGGGATAGGATTGGTGTTCATCACGCCATCAATGGAAACCCTACGACGTTCTTTTGCTCTCACCGAGCCTCGCACAAACATAGAGGCCGAGTATGAATCTCTGATAGCTGGTTTGGAGCTCGCCATAGAAATGGAAATCCTTCAGCTACGGGTTTACAGTGACTCCCAGCTTGTCGTCAACCAAGTAAGCGGCGACTATAAGATATACAAACCCGAGTTAGCTCGGTACAGAAGCCGGGTGGTGGAACTCATGAAATTGTTCACTCACATTGAACTAACGAGAGTCCCTAGAGCGTTGAACGGAAAGACTGACATACTCGCTCGCTTAGCCAAGGAGCTGGCTGATCCTGACATGGACGAAATTCTGATCACAGTCAGGAGCCGACAAATTCTACCCCCTGTCTCTCTACGAGAAGAGGAAAGCGCGGAACAAAAGAGCAGTCCCGCCGAAGAAGCTTCGATCGTTCAAGATGAGCCCGATTGGAGAGAGCCCTTCATAGAGTACTTTCGATACTGCCCGAAGGAAGGTCTGTGAGGTTTCAGCTGAAGAAGAGAGCTCTCCATTATGTGTTTGTAAATGACACGCTATACCGCAGGTCATATGACCAACTCTGGCTCAGGTGCATGTCATCGGGCGAAGCCTAAAAAGTCATGAAAGAAGTTCACTCGGGCGTTTGCGGTGCTCACCAATCTGGCCCCAAGATGCGACTTCAAATTAAAAGGCCTGGGTATTACCGGCCCACCATGATATGGGATTGCGGAGAGCATGCAAAGAAATGTTATATCTGCCAAATTCACGGTGATTTCATTCAAAAGCATCCCAATCCATTGCATCTTGCGGTGCGTCGTGGCCCTTCAAATTTTGGGGGACCTGTATAGTTGGCCCAATTGATCCTCCGTCGTCCAAAGGCCACCGGTTCATACTGGCCGCAACTGATTACTTCTCCAGATGGGCTGAAGCTGTCCCGCTAAAAGAAGTCAAGACAGAAGATATTCTGACGTTCTTTCAGCATAATATTCTATACCGCTTCGGTACACCAAGAAGAATCATTTCTGACAACGGACCTTCTTTCAAGAGCTTCAAAGTCTTAAGGTTCGCTACTTAGCACAAGATAGACTGGAGATATTCCTCCATCTATAATCCAAGAGCCAATGGGCCAGCCGAAGCCTTCAATAAGATTCTATGCAAGCTCCTGAGGAAAAATGCTTCAGCCAACAAGAGAGACTGGAATCTCAAGCTTCATGAGGCGTTGTGGGCATATCGTACCACGCACCGTACTCCAACTCAGTCCACTCCATACTCATTGATGTTTGGAGTGGAGGCGGTCCTCCCCCTCGAAGTCGAAGTTCCAAGCTTAAGAATGGCCGTTCAACACGAGTTGACGGAGGAAGAAAATGTGCTCCTCCGGCTTGAAGAGCTCGACGCCCTCGAAGAAAAGAGGCTCGCGGTGCAGCAAAATCTGGAGCTATACCGATCCCAAATGTCACGAGCCTATGACAAGATAATCCGTCTCCATGCTTTCAAGAAAGGCGAATTGGTGTTGGTCCTCAAAAGACCGATCATTCTCAATCGACATGCCAAGGGAAAATTCGGGCCAAACTGGGAAGAACCATATGTCATCGAGAAAGTGTTCGATGGAGGATCCTACCAACTAATAAGTGCCGAGGGAGAAAGGCCCATACCACCCATCAATGTCTTATATCTCAAGAAATACCACGCGTGAATGCTCCAAGTCGCAGGCGAATTGAGCACACCGGCCTTACGGTCTGGATCATATATCCTGCAAAACCGTATACAATCCATGGGCGTAAAACGATCCCAACCTCTCCCAAGTCCTACTGGTGAGACCGCAATCAAAGTCTAAAAAAATGAACAATGAAAAAAAATAAAATAAATAAAATGGTATGTCCACAGGCAAAATGGACACGGATGAAAACCCGAAAGGGCTCCGTGAGTAAAAACAGCAGGACTGCCGGCGAGTTTGTGAAAACCCGAAAGGGCGCAAACTCGTAGAAGAGATGAAATACACTCGCAAAGTTCTCTCGACCTTGTGAGGAGAAAATCCCTGCGTGAAATCTTTACGACTCACAAAGGAGCAACACACATAGGAATCCTCACGATTCCTAAGGAGAACATACACCTGCGAGATCCTCTCGACTCGTAGGGAGAAATGCTTTTATGAGACCCTTACGACTCATAAAATAGAAAAGTCTTAGGTGACAGGGACCTAAACCTGTCTCCTAAGCCATCACTCCCCAACGGGAAATGGCAAATGATGAGTCGCTCCTGGCATTTCGCTTCAGTGTTAGCGGTGCTGATGCCGACCAAAAACCTTAATCCCAAGTCCTCCCAAGGCAAATGATGAGTTGCTCCTGGCATTATTCCAGTGCAGCAATGCTGATGCCAAACAAGATCCAAATTCCAAGTCCCCAAACGGCGAATGATGAGTAGCTCCTGGTATCATATTTCAGTGTAGCGATGCAGACGCCAACCAAAATCCAATTTCTCAAAATTCTCCAGCCCTACGGCCAGTCCCCAACTTGACTACCGTATACAATCCATGGGATCAAATAATTCTCAGCATACCCATGCCCCATCGCAATCACCAGTCCAGCGGCCGGTCTTCGCCCTTGGACTTATGCTCCATTTTGGAAGACCCACTCATGTATCCTCACGATACTGAGGAGAACCAACTTACGGGATCCTCACGACTCGTAAGAAAACACCTGCGTGAGATCCTTACGACTCACAAAGGAAAAACACACTTAGGGGTCCTCACGACTCCTAAGGAGAAAATGCACCTACGGGATCCTTACGACTCATAGGGAGAAAATGCTTTTATGGGACCCTTACGACCCATAAAATTGAAAAGCCTTAGGTGATAGGGATCTAAACCTGTCTCCTAAGCCATCGCTCCCCAATCCCCAAGTTGCGAATGATGAGTCGGTCCTGGTACCATATTCCAGTGCAGCGATGTAGACGCCAACCAAATTCCAAACTCAACTCCCAAACGGCGAATGATGAGTCGCTCCTGGTACCATATTCCAGTGTAGCGATGCTGATGCCAAACCAAAACCAAAATCCCCAAATCCTCTCATGGCAAATGATAATTCGCTCCTGATACCATATTCCAGTGTAGCGGTGATGATGTCAATCCAAATCACATCAAATCAACAAAACAACCAATGACATTCCTGGCAGAATCAAATTCCACCTCGGAAACAAGTCAACTTCCTCCTTGACACCGCAAGAAGCGGAGCAAGTCAAATCCATTACCGACCGTCCATGTTGCTAAAAGGGCAACACCGACCGTCCAAGTCATAAAAAGGGCAGAACCGACTGCCCATGTCGCTAAAAGGGCAACACCGACCGTCCAAGTCGCAAAAAGGGCAGAACCGACTGTCCACGTCGCTAAAAGGGCAGCACCGACCGTCCAAGTCGTAAAAAGGGCAGAACCGACCGCCCAAGTCGCAAAAAGGGCAGAACCGACCGTCCAAGTTGCAAAAGGGTAGAACCGGTCGCCCTCGTCGCTAAAAGGGCAGCACTGACCGTCCAAGTCACAAAAAGGGCAGAACTGACCGTCCAAGTCGCAAAAAGGGCAGAACCGACCGTCCACGTCGCTAAAAGGGAAGCACCGACCGTCCAAGTCGCAAAAGGGGCAGAACCGACTGTCCACGTCGCTAAAAGGGCAGCACCGACCGTCCACGTCGCTAAAAGGGCAGCACCGACCGTCCACGTCGCTAAAAGGGCAGCACCGACCGTCCAAGTCGCAAAAAGGGCAGAATCGACTGTCCATGTCGTAAAAAGGGCAGTGCCAGCTTCCCAAAAGCGGGAACCAAATCAAGTCGCCTCCACGTGAAAGAAGATCCATCAATTCTATGCACACGACCCACGTGTGTAGTGTGTATTTATTGATGGGGGGCAATTTGTTGGGGTAAAAATTTAAACCTGGTTAACCAAGTCAAAATCAAAGTCAACCCCAAGCCAAGTGGGCCCAAGCCCAGATTA
The DNA here is from genome assembly GCA_030015575.1 of Agapanthus africanus. NCBI lineage: Eukaryota > Viridiplantae > Streptophyta > Magnoliopsida > Asparagales > Amaryllidaceae > Agapanthus > Agapanthus africanus. The sequence goes on from CM057343.1 coordinate 687,046,676, forward strand.
AGTGGGCCCATGCTCGGATCGAGTCCCAACATGAAGCGGCCGGCCCCCCCATGCCAAGATAAAATTTTTGTAATAAATAATTTTGTTGTATTTCTTTTATTTTATTTTACGAATGAATGTAAGAGAAATGGGCATAAAGCCAAATTTTGTAAAGCCCATGACTTATGTGCAAAAAGAAATGGCACATGAGCTATGGGATAGGAAAAATGCCATTTTGTGAAGCCCAAGGGGCTATATGTAAAGTGTATAGCCTATAAAGGCAAGGATAATGAAAATATCCCAACAACTTTTTCTCTCTCCAAAAAAAATTTTAGATCTGAGATCTTTCTCTTTCCTCAAGGTTCTAAAACCTTCTTCTTTCTTTTGAATTAAATCAAGAGTTTTACTCTTCATTTTATAAAACTAAATAGTTTTTCACCACAAAACCCATAAAGGGGAACTCAGATCTTCCATTAGATCTTAAAAAGAAGAGATTTTTAACATCTCACATATCTTGATCTTCAAGATCCTGCTAATAGAGGAGGAAGAAGGAGACACATCTCCAGAAACCCCACTTTGGGGAAGAACTAGGGCTCAAGGGGAGAATCCCTTTCATCAACTCCAAAACATCTCAAGAGTTCAACTCCACTCTGATTTCTCTTTCGGGAGTTTCTGGGGCTAAAAGCCCCTTTTTCTCACCGGCGTCCAAGCGCCCGAGCGCCTTGCGCTTAAGCGCCCAGCGCCCACGTGCCGACACGTGGCGTGCTAGCGCTTGAGCGCCCAGCACTCAAGCGCCAAGCGCCGACGTGGCGCGCTAGCGCTTAGCGCTCAAAGCGTCCAGCGCCAAGCGCCCACGTGCCGACACGTGGCGCGCTAGCGCTCAAAGCGTCCAGCGCTCAAGCGCCAAGCGCCCACGTGCCGATACGTGGCGCGCTAGCGCTCGAGTGCTTAGCACTCAAAGCGCCCAGCGCTTAAGCGCTAAGCGCCCACGTGCCGACACGTGGTGCGCTAGCGCTCAAGCGCCCAGCACCCACGTGCCGACACGTGGCGCGCTTGCACTCGAGCACCGAGCGCTCAAGCGCCCAGTGCCCACATGTCGGATATGTGGTGCGCTCGCGCCTAAGCGCACAGCGCTCAAGGCCCTGGCCCCACGCGTCCTTTGGGCGCTTTTTCCCTTTTTATATATATGTATACATGTATATATATGTATAGATACACACACACACTCCACAACACTGTTCCCCTCAAAAAAATTTAGGCCGGGACGCTGCTCCACACCCCGCAAGGGGGCTGTTAGCCCCCTTAACCCTCAGCCCGCTATCCGGGTAGCGGGACCCTCGTAAAAACTCTGCGTGGCCCCCGATATGTCCAAAACCCCTCCAAAACATGACACTGCACATTGAGTTCGCATGACCAGTTTAACCCGTTAATCGGAGGTTCCCTCGCCTCAAAGGCGAGGGATAATTAACATCAGCTTAGTACGCGGCTGCCGGAGATTCGGATCCCCACAATCAATAAATCTCGGCCTACCCTAGGCAGGGGGAATCTGTAGTACGCCTGACAAGCGCGCGCGTATTCCCATCTCAATGGGGTGACGAAAAACACCCTACAGGAACCCTATTCCCTTCAAGAACCCTAATTTTCATTCATCACTATCGATATAATTTTAAATCTATTAAAAGATAAAAGGAGTCATCTTTAATTGATACTACTAAATTCTATGAATCCTACAAGCCTCTTCATAAAATCTATATCCGTGTTCAATATAGATCTACAACCAATCACTCTAATTTCAATCAACTCGTTTAAAGCAAGATAACAGTTCCACGTTTTCCTAAGGACGACCCGTACTTATCTCGGCTAGCTATTAACGACACCGTTATTGATTGCGGTCACTTTACTACGAAAACACTTTTTCCAAAAACAGAATCAATCAAATGGCGTCGTTGTCGGGAAAACGGCTGTAATTTTTTTTCTTGCTATTCGTGTTGAATTCTTATAAAATCCAGATCCATATCATAAATATAAAACAAAACCGCATCTTGCATATTTAACGATTATTATGTGAATTTTTTTGCGAGGGAATTTGGTGTCACTTGAATGAGGAATTAGAGATTCAGAGACTTTCAACATATTCCAGAGGGGTAAGGGGGCGCACTGAAGAAAATTGATCAAAAGAACTCTCCTTTCTACCGCGGAACCGCGGAAATTATGTGCAAAGTGCGGCGGAACCGCGGCTTAGTGGAGGAATTAGGTCTCCAAACTCCTATGGTATCTTTCTCTGATCTTTATCTTTCCTCTCAAATCCAATAATCTGATTTCTCTACAGGATTCTTTGCAAAAAGCGCCGTTAAAAAATCTTTTACATGTTTTGATAATTAGTTTGTTTGTACATATTTTAACCAAACTTTAAGGGGCAATAACCAAAATTCAGATTAGGTGGGGATTTCATCACCCTTCCTAGGCCCCACAAATCACAAAACAAGCACCTGCATAACCCTACATTAATTAAAAAATATCTAGACCAAGACTCTGAGGACCGTCACGCTCAATTAAGATAGAGGAAGGTCGTGGGTAATCTATTGCTTATCCGCATTTCTTTTGTGGTTTCTAGAAAAGTGTGACTAAGGAAAGTGGTTACTTAATTAGGCCCGCTATTTCGGTGATTCGTATAGCGGATACCTCCCACTTACCTGGCACTTACCTGGCCACAGGAGCGATAAAGAGGTGGTAGATGATTGATCCCGAGACTTATCCTTTGGAAGTCTAGGAGCGGTCTAGTACTTGTCTTATGTGACCGTAGTTCTAGGGTTGATTGTGCATTTTTGTGATTTGTTGAGTCAAATCCCACGTCCGACACTTTTTCAAAACAAAACTTTTTAAAGACGTTCTCACACACGCTGCCACGTGCGCTAAACCCGCTCAGTGCATGATCGGCTGGACACGGGATTCTAGTACCCGTCTTGTCCGTATTTCTGCTATCGACTTCGAAGTCGGTACTTCTTCATCTCCTTTTTCCCTTCCACGCACCATATCGACCGAGATGGACGATTCTCTATCAGAATTTACCAACACCACCCTGCCACCATCCGTAGGTGCGCATAATCCACCGTGCATTTCTCTTCAAGAAAGATGCTACCCGATACGCGGTCCCCTTCCTACTTGTCTATCTATTTCACCAACCAATGGGGATAATTTCGAAATTAAACTCCACTTCATCAACTTATTGCCCAAATTTCACGGGGTTGAATCCAAAGACGCATTCGTTTTTATAACCAAATTCGAAAACGTATGCACAATGATGGGCACTACACAACGTTCTGTGGATGCTATGAGATTACGTCTTCTCCCTTTTACCTTGTGCGATTTAGCAGAAAAATGGATTTATAGCACTGTCGCACACTCTATCGCCAAATGGGATGAATTCGTTATAGAATTCCTTAAGAAATTTTATCCCAATCATAAGAATGCCCGTGTTCGAAGCGAGATTAACCAGTTTACCCAACTTGCCAACGAACCATTTTGGAAATGTTTTAAATAGTTTAAAGATCTGCTTGTCCAATGTCCTCATTAAGGAATCGATAGATGGCAATTTTGCCGTATTATATATGAAGGCGTTAATCCAGCGACAAAACAGATACTTGAAACCATTTGTCAATACCATTTCATGTCTAAAGACGATGGTGAAGCTTGGCAATTTTTGGAAGATCTCGCCGAACAAACTTTACAGTGGGAAAGTGTTAGACCAACTTCATCTAGGGGAGGTATCCATCAGCTCGACGTTTCCATCCCGGTGAAAGCCGAAATGGCCGCGATGCAAAAGAAACTCGATGCTATCGAAAACAAATTCTCATCTGCCCCCCTAAACCAAGTTACGCTTTCCAAAACCGTGTGTGGTTGCTGTTTCGACCCGTCACATTTAACGAAAGAATGTCCTTTGAATGCTTCGTTTCAGGGTCAAGAACAAACTAATGCTACTTTTCAGCAACGATCTAGAAACAATCCTTATTCTTCCAAGAATCATCCTAATTTTGCTTGGAACCAAAACCAAACTCAAAATCAAAACCAGTTCCCAAGCAACTATCAAAGCCCCCCCACAACAACAACAGCCACCACAACAAAATCAACACCCCTTTCAACCGCAACCTTTTTAAAACCCGGCCAACAATTTTAATCCTTATAATATTTCAACGGTCGGTACTGATAAAATCTCTGCGCTCGAACGTAACTTAGAAACTTTTATTAAACAATCCACGCAAACGACGGCTAATTTAACGTCTTCTATCAAAACATTAGTACAACCCACCGCTTCCCACAGTGAAAGCACAAAATCGATAGAAACACAACTTGCACAGTTAAATGCCACGATGAGCGAGAGAGAGAGAGGGAAACTTCCATCTCAATCTCTACCAAATCCTGGCCATTCAAAAAGTCATAATGTGTGTGCCGTAACCACGTTGAGATCGGGAAGAGTGCTGAATAACCAAGTGGGTGAATATGTTGATGTTGATGATATTGATAATACCCCGACTACTACTTCTACTCCTCCTTCGTCTAATCCAATAACTTCTTCCGAGCCTATTCTCCGTTTTCCACTAGGCTCGAAGTCTTGGCCTACTTCCTTGAGCCAACCTCAAACGATCCCAACTTCAATTCTGGGATTCATTCCATCCCTGCAAACTTCTCCATAAATGTTGGACCAAACCCTTATTGATAAAGTTCCTTGTCCACACAGGTTAAGGGGCAACAGACCAAATCCACAAATGGAGAAGATTATGGAAATTTTTAAGCAAGATAACATAAACATTACTCTCCTAGATGCTATCCAACAAGTTCCGTCCTATGGGAAAATTCAAAAGTACTTGTTGTTTACCGCCGAAAACAGAGACGAACTGGGATGGATCGTCTTTCCTGAATTTAGGGGCAGATACTATTTGGATTTATCCGTCCACCTCTCTGAAAATGCCAAGTTGATTTATGGCACTATATATCGGAGGTTTGAAAGAATGCGACCGTTGTAGCAGACTTTATCAGATTCCTCCTCGTTTGCGAGGGGTTTTTTAATTGTGGGGACGCTCTTCCCTATAGATGCAAGCCCCTGCAGTTAATTACGTTACCGTATCATGATAACCACTTTCTCCTGCTCCGGAGTGTTACTTCGTGCCGTGTGTGTTTTTTTGTTTGCTTGGGTTGCCCGTGGATTGTATACGGAGACTAATTTATATTGTCGTCCGTAAGGCGTGAATTGGTCCAAATCTGTATATCTTAGATTTGGGGTTTTTACTTAAGGACCGTTAATCTATTTTGAGATTAAGATCGACTTAAATGTATGTAAGCATTTGGGGCTCAATTTGTTTTTGTTAAGGATACATTAGTCCAATTTGAGACTAAGATCCACTTAACGAGATTTCAGAATTATTTTTATTTAGGATCCAACAAAAGAGCGTTTGGGCTCTATTATTTTAGTTTAAGGATGTTTCGGTCCATTATCACCATTTTGGAGGCGGATATTAGTTTAGGGAAATTTCGGTCCATCATCGCCATTTTGGAGGCGAATATTAATTTAGGGACTTCTCGGTCCTTTATCCATCTTGCGCACACGTGTATTTGTTACGTGACGAAGCGAACAATGGTGATATGGAATGCATTCAATTTGGGGTACGATTCGATTTGAGGCGTGCATGTCAGTTTGGAAGTGCATCAACATCTTGTTGGTTGTCGGGACCCGCCACCTTTCTTAAGACGTTGAAAAATTATAACGATATATATCAGAGGTGTGAAGAGATGTACCCTTAAACCAAATCCCGTATTTGAGGGAGAAAGGGGTTGTTGTAGACCTAAGAAATGTTAGCCATGTTTGAGACTAAAATTAACTTTAGGAGATATAAGATGAATATCATTTGGGATATCATCAATGGGACACCACTAGTCATTTTCGAGACTAAGGTCAGTTTGGGAAAACATGAGCAATATGGGCTCGGTTTTTTTAGAATCCCTCAGGAAACTTTAGCCAATTTGGGTCGAGATTGAGTCTCCATAATTACCCAATAGTGCTAAGCATGTGCGTTTCACGTGGGCACTGGATTAGTGCTAAACACTAAAATTTTGTGGTGCTCACGTGTGAAACACATGAGGCACCATAAACATGAACGCTGCCTATTAGGTTTTATTCCCCTTCTTTTTATATAAATGCTAAGCACTTGATTCTTGTGGCGCTCACGTGTGAAACACGTGAAGCACCAAAAATATGGGTGCTTCCCATATGGCTTTATTTCCCCCTCTTTTATATAAGTGCTAAGCACTTGGCTAGAGTTCTCATGCAAAGCACATGGCTGTCTCTTTTTTTTATGCTGGGGTGCTTTTTAACACTCACATGGGAAACACGTGAAGCAGTTTTGGTTGTTCTCTTTATTCGTTTGAAGCACTCACGTAGAAAACACGTGAGGCTTCAAGATAGTGCTAAGCACCAATGATTTTGGTTTTGAAGATCTTGGACCGTCATCACTGTTGTTGTTTTTTTTATATTGAAGAACTAAGTTCTTTATGTAGGGTTAAACCCTAATTTTTGGAAGAATTAAATTCTTATATGTTCTTTTTTTATAACTTAACTCTTTTCCCCAGGTTTTGAATTTGCAGAGCAAAATCTCCCCAATGAGAATTAAATTCTCAACTTGTGGGGAGATTTGCTTCTGCAAATCTCAACCAGGAAAGAACTGAGTTTCTTAAATGAAGGGTTAAACCCTAAGATAGGTAAAGGAGAGACAATATGATCTTTGTTCTTTTTACCTCGGGTTTCAATAGGGGAAGTCTTCTTCTTTGAGAATTAAATTCTCTTATTCTCTCAAGATCTCACCGTGCTCTTTTTTTTTTTGCAAAAGCTTGTGTGAGATTCTTTTTGTGCCTCTCCTCTCTCTTTTTCCTTTAATCTCCTTGCTCCTATTTATAGGAGAAGAGAAAAGATCAATTTGTTAGGAGAATCTCTGATTGAGAGATCATGATCAATCCAAAGTGATCTTTTGGATCAATTGGTGAATTTCATTCACCGTTGGATTTTTAATCCAAAAGTTCTCTGTTTAACAGAGAAGTTTTTTTGTTTGTTTAATAAGATTTAGGAAATATTTTTCCTAGAATGGAATTTTGTTCTATCATATGGTCGAAGGGTGATTTTATAATCACCATTGGATCGTTGATCCAAGGGTCCTCTGTATAACAGAGAGGATCTTTCTAATTTGAGAAAGATCGAGAAAATATTTTCACAAAGAATTTAATTCTATCAGATAGTTCAATTGGTGATATTTTATTATAATTAGATTTTAAATCCAAGATTCTCTATTAGAGAAAAATCTTTCTATATTAGAAAGATCAGGGAAAATATTTCCCATATAAAATTTAATTCTATCTTGCATTAAAATGCAGCAAGTAAACTCACGTGTTTAACACGTGAGGCCTGTTTGGCCTGCCAATTATTTAAATGCAGCGCCTATATGCTTTGCATATAGGCGCTCACTTGTTTAACACGTGTGGCTTTTTTTAGCCCATTTGTTTTAATTGCAGCGCTCATGTGTTTAACATGTGAGGCTTATGCAGCATCCATATGCTTTGTATATAGGCGCTCACGTGTTTAACATGTGAGGCTTATGCATCGTCCATATGCTTTGTGTAGGGTTCCTAGGCATACTTGTGAAGGTTCATAACGCATCAAACATGCACGAATAAAAATTTACATGTGCCGAACAACCCAAAGACATGATCTTTGCTAGATTATTAGGGTTTAGCATACAAGATAACAACTTTTTATCTAAGTGTGAGGGATTACAACCTTTGTAGCCCGCTCCTTCGCTTCACAAGCTCCGAATAGAAGTCCCTTTGTCGCGATCCACGATCTCCCGGACTCATGAGAGGCTCCACGACTCGAACGATCCATGCTAGCTTGAAGTGTTCCAAATCTCCGATGATCTACGTCGAAGTTGCAAAAACTCAAGCTTTGTCACTCTAAAGAGATGAACACACTAATCTCATGGGCTAGATGAGATGAGGATGAGAGAGTAGTATTTATGCTTTGTTTTAAAATCATTTTCTCACAATTTATCATCACAAAATGAATTACTAGTGAGCTCAAAATTAAGAGAGAAGAAGATGATAATGGAAATGATCAATCCTTTTGTGATGAATAGAAAGAAATATATATGATTGATATATCAAGCATGGTCAAGGATGAGTGGCTAAGAGTTTGTAGAGAATAAACTAGAGTTAGGCTTTGGTTGGGTTAGAAATGAGTCATCAACAAATATCTTAACCATGACAAAAGAAAAAGCTTCTAGAAAGTGCATGAAGCAACTAACCCTAATCAAACCCTAACCTCATTTAATCATTCTTAAACATGTTTAATAATAAATCATATCATGTCATAATAATATATATCACATATATATTATATATTTGTAACAAAAGAAAATAATACAATTAACATATATCGCATATATATCAATGTATCATCCAGTGAGAAAATGAAATAATAAAGCGAGCCAATATTAGATAATGTAATAATATATCATATATATTATTATACATTAAATCATCGAATCAACACTTGATCCGACGATCCGGCTATATCGAATATAACCGACTAATATATCATGTACCGATTCATCGAATCAACACTTGATCCGATGTCCCGGTTCATATCTAAATATCGCGAGAATATAATACGGTATCTCATATCGCATTATCCTCGGTCCTGCGCATATCACATATGTGCCTCTACTCTATTTCGCTTGAGCCAAGAAACCTCTGTGTAGAACTCTAAAGAATCGTCAATACGCCGGTAGCAGGTGATGATCATATCAAACACTCACAAGCTGCAAGCGGTCAGCTAAACGTAACAGCCACCCAGGTATTGAGCGATCAGAAGATCAACAAGCTAGCCTGTGCGTTCTCCTGTGAATCCAATCAGTAACACTCCCGTACAGTCCGGTCTGTTCATCTGATATGTCGCATATCAAGTCTAGGGGTGGTAAACGTCAGACCCCAGTAACCGATAAGTCGTGTCGATGTGTGGCTCATAACGGGTCGAGAAACTACTAGTAACACTTACCAGTAAATCTCTATATCAACCCTGGCCAGGGACTTCCAGTTATAGCCAATCGAACACAGCACAACATCAACTCCCTATACCGGGAGAGACGAATCCCCTCCTATCGCTCATTGCTTCCATGTGATTCGGGACTGTACCCAAAAGCCACTGTTTTGCACGCCCTCTTGGACGTGGTAAGGTGGAAATCAAAGCACAGTGGGAATTACACAAGACACTATGACGATCTCGGGTCTACAGACTACCCTGTACCAGTGTCACCGGAGAACTACCATCTGACGTGTGGTATATCACCATCTGGGAGTTCTTGGCTAGTCCAGCCAGTGTACCCAGTCTCCACTGAGCACCCATACACTATTTCTGATGTCAAACACCGATGGATATGGGATCATCCATCGCCCATCATATGGGTCAAGATGCGTATACGCTAGTCTACTCTGGTGTATCGATGCCCTGTCTCGATATACCCTCGACTAGGAACAGTTATAGGATGTACTCATCGACTACCGTGGCCCCACTAGTATGATCTCATCATAATCCCAGTAGTCGAGTACAGATCCTAAAGGCTTTATCAACATGTGAGAGAAAGACAGTAAACCAATACAAGTCAACATGTTAAGATAAAGTGAAACCAAATAGCATACTATCATGACGAGCAAGAAAGTACTCTCTGTATATATCTAAGCATCCATCATACTATACATTATATGTACAACAATGGCCTCTAGGGCATATACATAACTAACAATCTCCCACTTACACTAAGGCCAGCTGCTGTAGTATCTCATACCTAGCATTCCGAATAATCTCTTAAACTGTATCTGCGGAATAGCCTTCGTGAGTGGATCCGCAGCGTTGTCCTTCGTATCTACTCTCCTGATCTCGATCTCCCGGCGATCAACTATCTCCCTGATCAGGTGATACCGCCTCAGAATATGTCTGGACTTCTGATGGGATCTGGGTTCCTTGGCCAAAGCCACAGCTCCATTGTTATCGCAATACAGAGGTATTGGATGTTCAATGGATGGAACCACACCAAGTTCAGTAATAAACTTCTTCATCCAGACAGCCTCTTTGGCAGCATCGTTGGCAGCGATGTATTCAGCCTCCATCGTCGAGTCTGCAACGGTATCCTGTTTGGAACTCTTCCAACATACCGCCCCTCCATTGAGGGTAAAGACAAATCCCGAATGCGACTTAGAGTCGTCCTTATCACTTTGGAAGCTGGAATCAGTAAAGGACTCCACCCGGAGTTCTCCGTTACCATACACCAAGAACATGTCTCTAGTCCTTCGCAAGTACTTGAGAATGTTCTTCACAGCTGTCCAGTGAATCTCTCCAGGATCTGCTTGATACCGACTCACTACACTTGGTGAGTATGCTACATCGGGTCTGGTACATAGCATCGCATACATGATAGAGCCTACTGCCGAAGCATAGGGTATCCCTTGCATGCGAGCTCTCTCCAAATCAGTCTTGGGAGACATCTCTTTGGAGAGAGTGAGTCCAGAGATCATGGGTTGGTTCCCACGCTTGGATTCTTCCATACTAAACCTCTTTAGTATGGTGTTAATGTACCTGGATTGGGACAATCCCAGTATCCGTTTGGATCTATCTCTATAGATCCTAATCCCCAATATACAGGAGGCATCACCTAGATCTTTCATTGAGAATCTCTGTGATAAGAAGAGCTTGACTGATTGCAGCATAGGAATATCATTTCCTATCAAGAGTATGTCATCCACGTACAATATGAGGAAGACAACCTTACTCTCTACTATCTTTTTATAGATACAAGGTTCATCTATATTTTTGATGAAGTCAAACTCTTTGACTACAACATCAAAACAGATGTTCCAACTCCGCGATGCTTGTTTTAATTCATAAATGGATTTAAGCAGCTTGCACACCTTTCTGCTGCTCCCACTATCTACGAAGCCCTCTGGCTGAGTCATGTACACGCACTCTTCTAAATCACCGTTTAGAAAGGCGGTCTTAACATCCATTTGCCAGATTTCGTAGTCATGGTATGCAGCAATGGCAAGTAAGATCCGGATGGATTTAAGCATAGCCACTGGAGAAAAGGTTTCGTCATAATCCACACCTGGTCGTTGACGAAAACCCTTTGCTACAAGTCTAGCTTTGAAAGTCTGAACTTTTCCATCTACACCAAATTTCTTTTTAAAGATCCACTTGCTCCCAATGGGTTTTACCCCTTCAGGAGCATTTTCCAAAATCCATACTTTATTGGTGTACATGGATTCCATCTCAGATTGCATTGCATCCAGCCATTTCACAGAGTCACCACTTGTGATGGCCTGCTCGAAACTAGTCGGGTCATCATCTTCCATGATGCAATCCTCGCTTCCACCATCAATGAGAAAACCGTAGTATCTCTCAGGTAGACGAGAAACCCTACTAGATCGGCGGAGAAGCTTGGGTTCGTCGGGTACTACTGAATCGTCCTGTTATACTAAATCTTCAGTTGCAGTTTGTGTTGCTGGAACTTCTTCCAGTTCTACCTCAGAGCCACTAATTTCTTTTTCAAGAAATTCCTTTTCTAAAAAGGTAGCATGTTGAGCAATAAACACCTTTTGTTGTTCACTGTGGTAGAAATAATATCCATTTGAATGTTTAAGATATCCCACAAACTTGTATAGAACTGACCGTGCCTCGAGTTTGTCCGGATTTTGTCTTTTTACATAGGCCGGACAACCCCATATCTTAACTCGTTTAAAACACGGTCTCTTCCCACTCCATATCTCATATGGTGTGGTAGGTACAGATTTAGTTGGAACTTGATTCAATAGGTATGCTGCTGTCTCCAGTGCATACCCCCAGAAGGAAATAGGTAACTCAGCTGTACTCATCATAGAGCGCACCATATCTAATAGGGTGCGATTCCTCCGCTCCGATACACCGTTGTGCTGTGGTGTATAAGGAGGAGTAAGCTGAGAGAGAATCCCATTCTCTTTTAGATAATCTAGGAACTCACTGCTTAAGTATTCACCTCCTCGATCAGATCGAAGAATTTTAATACTTTTGCCCATTTGTTTCTCTACTTCGTGCTTATATTCTCTGAATTTCTCAAAAGTTTCAGACTTGTGTTTCATCAGGAACACATGTCCGAATCTAGAGAGATCGTCAGTGAATGTAATGAAGTAGGAAGAACCGTTCCTGGCATGCGTAGACATGGGACCGCATACATCACTATGTATCAGTCCTAAGAGTTCAGTAACTCTTTCTCCGTGTCCACTAAACGGAGCTTTGGCCATTTTTCCTTTGAGACATGAATGGCAAGTATCATAAGATGATAATTCGAACGGATTCAAATAACCATCCTTATGTAACTTAGCCAGTCGTGTCGTATTGATATGACCAAGTCTACAATGCCACAAGTAGGATTCTTTCATTTCTGAATTTTTCCTCTTGTGTGTGTTTTGTATATTGAGGACTGTATTCTGATTTAGAATGAATATGCCATTATGTAACGAGCCTGATGCAATCAACTTTTGATCTAGGAATATGTTCATAACATTATCCTTTACTACAAAATTATATCCTTCTTTACTTAATAAAGAAACAGATATAATGTTGCACATCATGTTCGGTATATAATAGCACTCATTAGAATCAGTGTATTACGACTCGGCAATACAAGGTGATATTCGCCAACTGCTTTGGCTGCAATACTTGCACCGTTCCCTACTTGAACGGAATGATCACATTTTCCCAGTTCTCTACCTTTACGTAGCCCATATAACAATTTACATATGTGGGATCCTGATCCGGTATCTAATACCCAGAACGTAGGGTGAACTGAGAAACAGTTCTCAATAACTAACACACCCGAAGAAGATGCATCAACATGCATGTTCTTTTGGGCGGCTTAAGAATCCAGATATTCTCCTGTTTCCTGTTCAGTCTTATAACTCTTATAAAAAAGAACGGGTCCAACGTTCCTTTGCTCAGTACAATAATCAGGTTCAGTCAATACATCCATATTATTATTTTGATTATGGCCTGACATGGTCGCTACCTGGAGAGAGAGAGAAGAAAACACTTTAGCGTATGCTCTTGCAAGATTAGATTGGTTATTATATGTCTCCCACTGTTTTTATCAAATCTACCTTCAAACCCTAAAAGGTAAGATTAGCCGGGATTAATTACACCTTACAATTTTGTCAATCTTTTAGCTAGATCAGTGTCGGTACTTGAGGGAGGTTCCCCGTGCTTTCGCACGGACCTAATTAAAGTAAACCTCATTTTCCCAGAGGCGTAACCTCGTTAACACTTTTCTAGACACCTACTTGATCGGCTAATTGTAATGTGTAAAACTCTCTCAGGAGTAACTCTTACTCGCAGTGGGTATCAGGATCCAACTATCTCATAGAAGGTATGCAATCTCATTGCAAATTTCAACACTTGAAATTCCCGATAATATTTTGCCCCTAGTGTGCCATGACCTTGACAGAGGTCAACAAACCATAGTGCACTAGTCAAGTTCAACCCGTCATTTCTTGATTGAATCAAACCCACTCGCACGACCCTTGACAGAGGTCAACAAAGTCGTACGACTACCCTAATCCAATCACATCACATGCTTTACAGATAATTACTAGTTAGCTACCGCACACTACGTCTTGACAGAGGTCAACAAACGCAGCACGAATACTAAATAGTCTTTATCTGAAATGACGGAGGGCTACGCAGGTTTTTCAGAAAACCCTGAGCGTAATGAACTTGATATCGTCGTAGAATCGAATAGTTTTTGAAAAAGGAGTGTTTTTTAGGCTTTTCTTAGTTTCGCTAAAGGGGTCACTCCCGGTGAAGGGATCGTCGGCCCTTTCCTCATCGAATAAGGTGCAGGACATATCATATATATCACTGTGCAAAGCAAAACACTAAAAGCATTCAAAAGACAAACCGAGTTTTGTAGCATCTGCCAGTTTCGCTAAAGAGGTCACTCCCAGTGATGGGATCTCGGCTCTTTCCCCATCGAATAAGGTGCAGGACATATCATATATATCACTATGCAAAGCAAAACTGTAGCTACCTTTTTTTTATAAAGTTTTGATTCTACAACATCTTTAGGTTTCTTTTCTTTTTATTAATCTCATTAATAAAATCCCATCAGCTTATACTTCCTAAGCATCACAGATAAATATGACGTACACTTATGCCATCCGCATTCGCCTCGATATCCCCTCGTGCACCGTTAGGTTAGGTAACTAACGACAGAGCAGGGCAGGGCAGGGCTAGTGCGGGTGTAAAACATAAGTAACGTCTATATAATATATCATATATACTATATACTGTATCCATCACAACATATCAAATGATCACATCACAGATATCGCAGCAGAAACATAGATATAATGTGGGATATACTAGGACGTCCGTATTTAGTACTTAGCCAATAATAGAAAATACGGATTCCATAGTCGCGATGAATAGCCAAGCCCACACTCCGGACCCTTACGAGAGCGGCAAGCGACCCTACCAATTCTTTAGTTTAGGAGAACCGGTCTCGACTCCTCGAGATGGCCTCCTACTGAACCCCAGAACCCGGTCACCTGTGCTCCCCTCCTTGGGTCCTTTCTAATGCGGAAAAGTAAATAATATACAACACTGGTGACATCAACCTCAACCCGGAAGTGCCCCAAATAAAAGAATATTACATTACATTAGAATTTACATGAATGAAAATATAAAACTCTCATCTCACATAAAAAACCCCGGCCATTCAATCGCGACAATCCTGTACATCATATCTCAGCAACACATAATATCACATATCATCAACGTAAGTAAGTATGCATACACCGATCGTCGCCGATGTATAGCAACAAGGACTGGCAATACAACTACATACTACACTTACGGTCACAGAAAAGAAAGTGTAAAACTACAATATTTGGAATCCACAATCACTTTAGATATCGTAAATCCGAAATATCACATACTCCGCATTTCATGCCTAACTCTATGAATTCCACATATTGTATTACATTCCAGATAAATAGACAGTATTAAACTTTTCAAACAGATAATCAAATACCCAAAATTTCCCAAAGTGCTCAACACTTGAGCGGAGTTCAAATAATCCCAGAATATGTCAAAGTACCAGTGATCCAGCCGTAGAAGGGTCAAGCCAACGCCTCACATGTGGCACGCCGTACTACCCCAAACCCGAAGGTTCAAAAAGCAGTTCAAGACGGTCACATAATCGAGTTAAGGTTTGTTGTCTTCTAGAGGGTCCACCGCTTAACTTGTACAATTTTTCCGAAAGATTTAAACCTGATAAAAATTCAACACTTGAAAGTTTGCCGTGCCGGGATAAAGTGGGTTAATGATATCCGTTCAACTAGTTTAACAGTTTCTAAATCTCCGGAAATAAAAACGAATTTAAATTTTCCGATCGAATCTACGATTAAAAAAAGAACCCCAGATTATACAATACTTGAATCACTTTTAAAAATACCCAGAAGCATCAACAAGCACCTACGGATATTACCATGAAAGCCACGTGTCACAATTCCAAAATTCCGCCGCGGAACCGCCGCGGAAACCATGTTTTCGCCGCGGTTCCGCCGCGATTTAGTGGAGTTGTGGGCCCGTGTTTCATGGTAATTCTTAGAATTCCCTGCTGATTTTTTTGGTATTTTTAATTCAGAAAAATCCCAGATTTTGAAAAATTTCCAGAGAGGGGGTAAATTTTGTCGGTTCGGATTCGATCGGAGTTTTAACTTCGTAAACACGTCGCCTAATACTCTAGCTAGGCTCTGATACCACTGTAGGGTTCCTAGGCACACTTGTGAAGGTTTATAACGCATCAAATATGCACGAATAAAAATTTACATGTGCCGAACAACCCAAAGACAGGATCTTTGCTAGATTATTAGGGTTTAGCATACAAGATAACAACTTTTTATCTAAGTGTGAGGGATTAAACCTTTGTAGTCCGCTCCTTCGCTTCACAAGCTCCGAGTAGAAGTCCCTTTGTCGCGATCCACGATCTCCCGGACTCATGAGAGGCTCCACGACTCGAACGATCCATGATAGCTTGAAGTGTTCCAAATCTCCGATGATCTACGTCGAAGTTGCAAAAACTCAAGCTTTGTCACTCTAAAGAGATGAACACACTAATCTCATGGGCTAGATGAGATGAGGATGAGAGAGTAGTATTTATGCTTTGTTTTTAAATCATTTTCTCACAATTTATCATCACAAAATTAATTACTAGTGAGCTCAAAATCAAGAGAGAAGAAGATGATAATGGAAATGATCAATCCTTTTGTGATGAATAGAAAGAAATCTATATGATTGATATATCAAGCATGGTCAAGGATGAGTGGCTAAGAGTTTGTAGAGAATAAACTAGAGTTAGGGTTTGGTTGGGTTAGAAATGAGTCATCAACAAATATCTTAACCATGACAAAAGAAAAGGCTTCTAGAAAGTGCATGAAGCAACTAACCCTAATCAAACCCTAACCTCATTTAGTCATCTTTAAACATGTTTAATAATAAATCATATCATGTCACAATAATATATATCACATATATATTATATATTTGTAAAAAAAGAAAATAATACAATTAACATATATCGCATATATATCAATGTATCATCCAGTGAGAAAATGAAATAATAAAGCGAGCCAATATTAGATAATGTAATAATATATCATATATATTATTATACATTAAATCATCGAATCAACACTTGATCCGACGATCCGGCTATATCGAATATAACCGACTAATATATCATGTACCGATTCATCGAATCAACACTTGATCCGATGTCCCGGTTCATATCTAAATATTGCGAGAATATAATACGGTATCTCATATCGCATTATCCTCGGTCCTGCGCATATCACATATGTGCCTCTACTCCGTTTCGCTTGAGCCAAGAAAGCTCTGTGTAGGACTCTAAAGAATCGTCAATACGCCGGTAGTAGGTGATGATCATATCAAACACACACAAGCTGCAAGCGGTCAGCTAAACGTAACAGCCACCCAGATATTGAGCGATCAGAAGATCAACAAGCTAGCATGTGCGTTCTTCTGTGAATCCAATCAGTAACACTCCCGTACAGTCCGGTCTGTTCATCTGATATGTCGCATATCAAGTCTAGGGGTGGTAAACGTCAGACCCCAGTAACCGATAAGTCGTGTCGATGTGTGGCTCATAACGGGTCGAGAAACTACTAGTAACACTTACCAGTAAATCTCTATATCAGCCCTGGCCAGGGACTTCCAGTTATAGCCAATCGAACACAGCACAACATCAACTCCCTATACCGGGAGAGACGAATCCCCTCCTATCGCTCATTGCCTCCATGTGATTCGGGACTGTACCCAAAAGCCACCGTTTAGCACGCCCTCTTGGACGTGGTAAGGTGGAAATCAAAGCACAGTGGGAATCACACAAGACACTATGACGATCTCGGGTCTACAGACAACCCTGTACCAGTGTCACCGGAGAACTGCCATCTGACGTGTGGTATATCACCATCTGGGAGTTCTCGGCGAGTCCAGCCAGTATACCCAGTCTCCACTGAGCACCCGTACACCATCTCTGATGTCAAACACCGATGGATATGGGATCATCCATCGCCCATCATATGGGTCAAGATGCGTATACGCTAGTCTACTCTGGTGTATCGATGCCCTGTCTCGATATACCCTCGACTAGGAACAGTTATAGGATGTACTCATCGACTACCGTGGCCCCACTAGTATGATCTCATCATAATCCCAGTAGTCGAGTACAGATCCTATGGGCTTTATCAACATGTGAGAGAAAGACAGTAAACCAATACAAGTCAACATGTTAAGATAAAGTGAAACCAAATAGCATACTATCATGACGAGCAAGAAAGTCCTCTCTGTATATATCTAAGCATCCATCATAATATACATCATATGTACAACAATGGCCTCTAGGGCATATACATAACTAACACTTTGCATATAGGCGCTCACGTGTTTAACACGTGAGGCTTATGCAGTGCCCATATGCTTTGCATATAGGCGCTCACGTATTTAACACGTGAGAACAGTGAGGAATTTTCCCCTTTTCTTTCTTCTTTTCCCCTTTTTTTATATGAGGGAACAAACGCCCCCCAGCGTTACTCTCACGTGGCTTGCACGTGAGTCTAACGCTGGCCACCCTTACAGCCGTTGGATTGCCTAGGGGAACGGGAAGATGAACCGCTCTCATCACGTCTTATAAAAGAGGTGTTTGGCTTATTAGACGATTCTCTGTTTCTTCATTTTCTTCATCAACCTTCCTTGAGAATTTAATTCTCCTTTTCAGAGCTTAGTTCTCTGTCCTAGATCTTTCAGAGTTAAACTCTACAAAACTCCTTTTTGGGTAAGGATCTTGAACGACGTTTACCTCTTAGGGAAACCCCATTTTCCATATTTTTCTTTGGATTTTAAATCCATCACCAGAGCTTTTCTCTAACCCTACACTGATTTCTTAGATATCCAAAAACACTGGGATCTTGAGGATTGTTAGTTCTCCTCCTAGGGTTTATCCTATCATCGATATTTGAGGATCCTTGGAATTTAATTCCATTTTTTTGTCTCCCCTCAGTGGTGGTTTCTGGGATTTAATCCTATTATTAAAGGAATTTATTTCCATATCACAGAGCTTTGCTCTGATAGACTCAGAAACTTTTGGGAATTTTATTCTCTGATGTTCTTGAGAGTTTTTTTTAGGGTTTTAATACCCTTGACACAAATTTGAATCTGTTGTGCGTTTTAACAGAACTCATTTTTCAAGAATGTTAGGAGTTGTTTAAACTCCACTATTTATTTAACGAGAATCCTTTTGGATTCTTATAATGATTATCTTGCCTTATCATTGGTGAGCCGCCATTTGGATTTCGTGGGGCTTACTGGCTTTGTAGTTAGTTGTCCTATGAAACAAACTCACATATATATATTTTATTAATGGATCTCCCCCTTTTTTATTAGGTACGATGGTATCACTTCTCTACTTCCCTTACACACGCTCGGAGATCGCTTTTCCACAGTCGCCATCAGACGAGGAGGTTATGGCGATGATTAGGGCACATGACAAGGACAATACGAGCATTCTTTTATAGGGGGTTTGGTACGGTCACATCATCAGGGGCTTGAACCGTCAACGACCGGAATACCTAATCAACCCCTGATGGCTATTGATATTTTAGGACGTCGGATATGTCAGGATGAAGCTCGACCCTGGGGGCCGGTGTATAAGGTATGCGTTACCCCGCGCCATCCAATGGGCTACCTTCCGTGGGACCGATACATTCTCTCCGCTCAACGCTTACGGCTGCAAAAGGTTGGGTTGTACCAAGCGGTGTATGCGTCATTGTTTTACTATCACGCTCCCCACGTCTGGTAGGTCAAGGCCTTCTTGAACCAGTGGAATCTTCCCACGAACACATTTTTGCTTGGGGATCGTGAAGTCTCTATCTCCCTGAAGGAGTTTCGCGAAATTTCAAGGTTACCGATTAGGGGAGAGCATTACAAAGAATTACTGCCTCCTGATGAGTATATATTTGGTACAGTGCCCGCTATGCTTGATGGCTTAATGACCGAGAATGCTATTCGTCACAAGTATCCAAGTCTAATCAAGGTCTTGGGTATTTTTGAGAAACTGTTCGTGACATCGGAAGGGCAAGGTGTCACTTTTGATGCTTTCATTGCTTACTTTCTCTGCGAAGATGTCTTATCCAAGAAGGCTCCGAAATTCGCGAAGATCGAGGATCCTTTCGGATTCGACTTGAAGAAATTGCCGACCAAAGAAGAGGATCTGCCACAGTTTTATATTCCAAGCTCATCGGCAGTAACCTTTGACGCGATCGCTGCCCCTAGAATGGATGAAGA
The DNA here is from genome assembly GCA_030015575.1 of Agapanthus africanus. Lineage (NCBI taxonomy): Eukaryota > Viridiplantae > Streptophyta > Magnoliopsida > Asparagales > Amaryllidaceae > Agapanthus > Agapanthus africanus. Next base: position 687,066,639 of record CM057343.1, read on the forward strand.
AGCTTTCTATGTTGGTTTCATCAGTCTCTGGCTTAGCTGGTTCACCATGCCGATGCATCGCCGTTTTATGAGAGCTTCCGTCTTCTATCCTGCCCATCGCATAGCCGAAGGAGCACGATTAGCTGTTGGGTTTACGGATCTTTAATCTCATTATGTTGTCGCTCGTAGGGCGTGGATTAATCCAAATCCGTATTTTCTTAGATTTGGGTTTGGGTTGGGTTTAAGGATCGTTAATCCTATTGAGATTAAGATCTACTTAAACGTTTGTTAAAGATACGTTATTCTAATTTTAGACTAAGATCTACTCAACAAGATTTTGGGATCATTTAGATCGAACGAAAGAGTATTTGGACTCTATCGTCTTAGTTTAGGGACATTGCAGTCCATTGGGTTTAAGGACATCATAGTCCATGGAGTTTAAGGACATTATAGTCCATGAAGTTTAAAGACGTCATAGTCTATGGGGTTTAGTTTAGGGACGTTGCGGTCCATAAGTTTAAGGACATTATAGTCCATGGAGTTTAACGACATCATAGTCCATGGAGTTTAAAGACGTCATAGTTTGTGGGGTTTATTTTAGGGATGTTGCGGTCCATAAGTTTAAGGACATCATAGTCTATAGAGTGTCTGGTTGTCGGGACCCGTCACCTCTCTGAAGACGTTGAAGAATTACAACGACACATATCAAAGGTGTGAAAAGATGTACCCTTGAATCGATGTTGGTTGAGAAATCTGTGGTCAAGGTTTGGGACTAAGACCAATTAAAAATATTGGGAGCACATGGGCTCAATTAATCTGAATTGGGGGATTTATGGCCTACTTGGGCTCAACCCATTCAGTTAAAGTGTTTGAACACTCATTTGGACTCAATCCATTCATTTTTGAACAAAATGTTAACATTTGTTTGGGCCCAGGCCCTTTTTGTTCAATAATGCAGAGCATTAATTTTGGGTTCTGACACTCCTTCTTCTTTTGTCTTTTTATTGAGTGTTAGACACTCTTTATTATGGCGTTGGGCTTTATTTAAGGAACACTTTGTGTTCCCCCAGCGCACACGTAAGGAGCACGTGGTGCGCTTGGCGCTGAGCGCCAGACCTGGAGCGCTAAGGCGCTTCTTATGAAATGGCGCACACGTGAGGAGCACGTGGTGCGCTTGGCGCCAGACCTGGAGCGCTAAGGCGCTTCTTATGAAATGACGCACACTTGAAGACCACGTGGCGCGCTTGGCACTGAGCGCCAGATAATGAGCGCAGAGCGCTCTTATCAAATAGCGCTTGGAGCGCTGGGCGCTGAGCACCAGACTTGGAGTGCTGGAGCGGTGAAGCGCTGAGTGCCAGACTTGGAGCGCTGGAGCGCTGAAGCATTGAAGCGCTTCTATTGAAGTAGCGCTCACCTGAAGCGCACATGGTGCGCTTAGAGCTGAGCGCCAGCCAATGAGTGTAGAGCGCTCTTTATTAAGTAACGCCCACGTAAGGAGCACGTGGCGTGCTTGGCGCTGAGCGCTAGCCAATGAGTGCAAAGCGCTTTTGATCAATTCTGTGCTCGGAGAATTAAGATACTTTGTCTCGTGGATCCAAGAATTAAGTTCTTATTTTAATAGGAGATGCTATGATCTCTTCTGTTTTTTGTGAAAGACTTTGTCTTTGTCCTATAGATCTGTGATCTAAAGAGAACTAAGTTCTTCCCCTTCCCCTTTTTTATGATGAGATACTCCAATCTCTTTTACTCTTATGAAAGACTTCTGTCTTTGTAGATCTATGATCTAGAAAAAGAACTAAGTTTTTCTTTTTTTGATGAGATGCTTTGATCTCTCTGTTTTATTTACCTTGAAGAAATTCTTCTTTTCAGATCTTGCTCTTTTCTTTTTTTTTCCTCAGAATTTGAAGTTTATGGGGGAGGGGTTCCTTCTTTTTCGAGTTGAAGTCTTGGGTCCTTTATATAGGAGAGGTTGATTTGTTGAATCAGTTAAGGAAATCTTTCCTCTGATTGATTTGGGGATGTTTCCCACCGTTGGATCTTTAATCCAAGGGCTTCTGTTTTACAGAAGGCAAGCTTCTTGTTTTTAAAAAGATTGGGAAAATATTTTCCCATACAGAACTTATTCTGTATCTTGGTGATTTTTAATCACCATTGGATCTTTGATCCAACGGTGCTCTGATTTTCAGAGGACAATCTTTCCTGTTTGGAAAGATTTGAGGAGTATTTCCTCAACTGGACTTTCTTTCTGATGATTTTTAATCATCTTTGTTGGATCTTTGATTCAAGGGTGGGGAACATTTTAGTTCTAACATTAGCGCTCTCATGCTTTGCACGTGAACGTTGCATCAGAGTCTCTCGTGCTTTGCACATGACCGCTGCTTCAGAGTCTTTGACTCAGCGCCGGCGCACTTGGCGCTAGCGCTCTCATGCTTTGCACTCGAGCGCTGCCTCAGAGTCTTTGACTCTTAGTGCTGACGCTCTTGGCGCTAGCGCTTTTATGAAGCGCTGCTTCATTTCAAATTTCAAAATTTGAACCGAGTTTTTCTCTGATTGGGGGAAACAAATGCCCCCTACCGTTGCGCTCACGTGGCTTACACGTGAGTGCAGCGGTGGCAGCCTCTCCACCGTTAGATTGTCTTGAAAGTTGGATTGAATTCCAGCGCCTATAAATAGAGCCTTTGGCCCTTGAGATGACTGTTTGTTCATCTTCGTGTTTTTCTTGAGAATTAATTCTCCTTCAGAACCTTAAGAACTCTCTTAGAGTCAGAATCCTGTCAAAAATTTAGGTAAAGCTCAAATCTTTGAAGGGATTACTTCATAATCTAGGGTTTCACCCATTAACAGAGCTTTGCTCTTCTCAAATCATATAGATTTTTAGGGTTTCTCAACAGAGCTTTGCTCTTCTTAGATCATAGATCTAAAGAGATCTTTTTTAGGGTTTCTTAACACATTAATGAAGAACTTTTAGAGTTCATTTTGCAGATCTTAAAGATCTCGGAGTTTTTAACTTAGTAAAGTTTTGCTATTTTAGGGTTTTGATGGATGATTCCATCGTCTTCCCAGAGTATAGCTCTTCAGAATTTTTTGGGGAATTTTTATTCCTTTCATCATTAGAGTTGACAGATGTCACTCTTTTGCAGAGCACTGCTCTCAAGGGAGTTTTACTCCTCGGACCGAGGGGTTTCTTATTGAATGAGAATCCTTCTAGGGATTTCTATTTAATGAATTGACTGTCTCATCAATGATGAGACTGTCTCATCAATGATGAGTCGTCATCTTGATTGTGTGGGTCCCCTTTGGTCCCTTTCCACTGCATTACAGTGTGGTACAAATTTTATGTACCAAGTGTCAGCATTTGAATTGTAGCCTTGACAGCTAACTCTTTTCTTTTTCGCGCAGGTACTATGTCTTTTGACACTTCACTCCCATTTGTTCGTCCGAAGAGCGCATTCCCTGACGCGCCAGTAGACCGGGAAGTCTTCGCTCTGATCAAAGATCATGATCCGGAGCAAAAGAACCTTCATTTATAGGGGACGTGGTACAATCAAATCATCCGGGGTCGACGCAGCTTCTCTTGTGCGGTGCTTTCGGAGCCCATTCCGGCGATCCACTACACCGACCTACCCCTAGTGAACTTTGCCGTAGAGGAGGTCAATTGGACTTCGGAGGGTTGCTTTCAGCCTTCTATGGCCGCAATACCCGTACAGCCACCGATGGCTTTGGATACTCTGGGGCGGCGTATCTGTCAAGGTGAGTCATGCCCTTGAGGACAGCCGTATATGATAGGCTTGACTCCTCGCCATCCAGCCGGATATTTGTCGTGGGCCTGGTACATTTTGTCGGCCAAGAAATCGCAGCTGCTGAAGCTTGGGTTGTACCCCGCAGTTTACGTGTCTCTCTTCCAATATTCTACGCCTCCTGTATGGCGGGTCAAAGCTTTTTTGGAGCGATGGAATATTCCAACCCACAACTTCATTCTGTCAGATTGGGAAGTTTCAATTTCTTTGGAGGGAGTTCGCAGATATTTCTGGCTTACCCATCAGGGAAGAACACTACGAGGAGCTACTTCCTCCGGACGAATACATCTTTCCACCAAATCGGTGGTGATAGGCCTTACCCCGGAGAACGCCACTCAACATCGATTCCCGAGCTTGATCAAGGTGTTGAATATCTACGAAAGTCTATTTCTAAAGTCCGGAGGGCACGGAGTTAGCTGAGCAGACTTCATCGCTCGCTTTCTTCGTCCGGAAGTCTTATCGAAGCAAGTTGTGCTGTTCGCCAAGCTTGACGATCCGTTTGGTTTTGGTTTGGATAACCAACCGACGGTGGAGACGGATTTAAAAAACTTCTTTATTCCGGATGCCCCTGTCGTTCTTTTTGCAGAGCTTGCTTCTTCAGACGTCAATGAAGAGATGTTCTTGCTGGGATTTATTGGCCTATGGCTAAACTGGTTCATGCTTCCGATGCACCATCGTTATATAAGGTCATCAGTCTTTTACCCAGCCTATCGTATGGTTGCGGGAACTCGAGTAGCCGTCGGGATCTCAGAGTTGGCACACCTGTATCATGGTCTCAGCTTAGCGGCGGACACCACTCAGCCAGGCTTACAGCCCGTCACTTTCTCGCTGCACTATTTTATGTCATGGATCGAGCTGCACGTGCTTGGCGTTTTTGGAGCCCACAAATGGCCTCGTTTCTATGACAGTTATAACTTCCATCGGATTATGCGGCTAGTTGACGCTTCCGTTTTAAATCCGACACAGCGGGAGGCTAGGGGTGTGGTCCTTCGTCCGCGTACGGTCGGAGATGGCATGGCCTTTGTCAATAAGGTTTTAACTATCGGCAAAGAGTCCTCTAAGACGGTGCAGCCGCTGGGGACACCTTCAAAGACGGGGATTCTACATTGAAGGTCCGGGAGATTCTTCACCTGTACTCAATCAGGCCGGGCTTTTTGGTGTTCGGGCAGAATGATTCGACGCTGTTTATGAGGTATAACCCGCATTGGTTCGCTCAACAATCGAGCTACTATCAGGGTGTTCCGCTAGAGGCTTTCCTGGCTGAGCCAGCTGCTACAGAGGAGGGTATTCGTAGCGCACTGCACCATTTTATGCGGCTTAACACCGGGTCCAGCTTTTTTATCAGTGAGCCGAGCTTCGTCCTGAAGGTGTTGAACGTATACGTGGCGTGGTACTAGCACGCGATGGGTGCCGTTATCAAGGAAGAAAAGTGGTTATTGCTTGATCGCAAGGGTGCTGTCCCAGCGGGTAATCCAACTGTTCCCTTAAAGCGACGGACCATCGTTCGTCCTCTCCTAAGAGAAGCTGCTGCGGCTGTGGTCCCGCGCGCTACGCCCGAGCTGCCGCTACCCCATGTTCCTGTAGAAGCGGCAGCTGTAGCGTCTCCCGAGTCTGGCGTGGGTGCGAAGATCGGGACTCGTCGCCCGAAGTTGCTCGCCAAGCGCAAGCTCCTGTTGCCGGCTACCGGTGGCCGCTCGCAAAAGAAGAAGAAGTCGATGTTTTTTGTCGACGTCTCCCTTCGATATGTGAGATCACCCTCGAAGTCGTACTCGGCCAGGAGCCTTATGCTCCCTATAGCGAGGGCTTGAGTGAGTACGGGACCAATGATGGTCTATTTATCGAGCCTGCGGATGATACCGATCTTTAGACCGCCCTTGTGGCTTCCGAGCGTCTGGCTCGCGATGAAGCAGCACTGATCACGATCGCACAGTCAGGTATACTTCAGTCGTATCTTTTCGCGGTTATTTTCTTTTATTATGCTTTGAATGGTGCTTTCTTCTTCAACAGGTATCTCTACCGAAGTGGCTCTTGCGGCTTCCCTCAAAACATTTGAAGAGGAAGAGAGGCTCCGTGCTTCTTTGGGCCTTGGTATACTTCGGCTCATTGTGCCTTCATTCCTTTTTTCTTCATTTGTGGCTTGACCCTTCCTTTTCATCTTATTACAGGGACTACCTCGACTCAGGTTATCCCGAGTGCGGTGCCGATCCCGAGCGGTGATGCGGCGACGCTTCCAGAGCCGGCTATTGTGGCCCCAGCTCCCCTAGTATTGCTGCAAGAGGTTTCGCTTAAGCAGTCGATGATGGATGCCGTAACGGCTCCAGAGGCAGCTCATGGTTCGGACGATGACGTCCCTTTGACGGAGGTCTTGAGGAGATCAGTTCTCACTGCCAAGGCCGACAAGAAGCGTAGAAAGCGTGCGGCGAGGGAACATGATGTCAGCTTGGCTGTGGGTGCAGGTTCAAGCACCACCCCATCTGTCGCTATTCCTCCAGAGGATGCTCCAGCTGCCCTGTTTACCGCTTATAGACAGGTCGTGTGTGCGGCTCGGGAGGCAACTGAGTGAAGAGTTGCCTAGCACGGCAGCAAGGTTTCGGGAGGCATCGTCTATGCCAAATTAAAATTTTGCCATTCTAGCTAACCCTAACCCTAGAATCGTATACTAGAAATCGACGGAATATAATGCAAACATCTTTGCAAAAGGAAAGTGAACAAGAAATACAACCTTTGTAGACCGGTCCTTCACTTCATTAGCTCCGTGTAGTAGTCCCTTCGCTGCGATCGTGAACTCCAGACTCTAGAGAGGCTCCCTTGAAGAAACGAACATGTTTGCTTCGAAGACTTTGAGGCCGAAGATGATCTACGTCGAGAAGACACTAACCCAAGCTATCTCTTCACTAATTACGGAATTAGTGAAGCAAACACCCTATACTAAATAGCAAGTAGTAGAGAATGATGAAGTAGAAAGTGGGCTCATTTTAGATTTGATTTTCTCACACTTTTTCCCATATTTCCATTGAAGCTAGAAAACTTTGAGAAAGAAGAAGAAGAAGAAGAATTAACCCATCAAATGAATTATTGTGTGAGCTTAGAATTGCAACCATGATGAGTTAGTATCATGTCTAACTCATGTAGAGAATAAACCATAGCTATGAGTTAAGGGTTGGGTTAATAAATATCTTAAGGTTGACAAACAAGTGGACTTAATCAATGAAACCTACAAGCTTCTACAAGTTTTGAACCATTACTCATTATCCAAATGTTTAAAATCCTTAAGAAAAATAAAACCCTAACTTAACTTAGCATGGTTTAAGTCTCATACTAACTATGTTGAGAGTGTAACCTATCATGACACATTTATATATATCACATATATATTTTGTGCCAAAAAGAAAACAATACATATATCACATATATGTAAAGTATATCAAATGTGAGAAAAGAAATCATTAGTGAGTTAATACTAGTTAATGTAAATTAATATATCAAATATATAATTATACATTAGATTATCAAATCAACTCTTGATCCGATGACCCGGCTATATCACCTATAATCGACTAATATCATATGAATCAATTTATCGAATCAACACTTGATCCGATGACCCGGCTATATCATATATAACCGACCAATATCTCATATCGCGAGAATAGAATACGGTTTTTCATACCGTATCAATCTCGGTCCCGCACATATCACATATGTGCTCCAACTCCGTTTCGCTTGAGCCAGGAAACTGTAACGTTTTGAAAATCGTTTTGGTGAAATTTCGGAAAATCAGTAAAATAAGAGGGTTTTCTGTAAAAAGTTAAAATTCAAATATTTTTGTTATAAAATTAAATATACATATTCTAGTTATGTAATTGCTAGTATTTGGTATTTATTGAGTCACTGGTGAAATTTCAAATTTTCTGAAATTTTTTCCGAAATTAATTATTTTAATATTATTTTAAGCCGTCACTAATACATTTAATTAGGGAAAATTTCAAACTGGAACGAGTTGAAACAAATTTTATGCATCATATTACATTAAGAAAAATTTTAACATGTGGTTTTTGAATTAAAATGAAGTTGCTAAGCGGTGTTAGAAAATATCGTAGAAAAAGGCTTTTTTCGGTAATCGGTAAAATTAACAGTCTTCTCCATAAAAAGTCAAAATAAGTATTTTTCATTATAGACCTAATTATACGAAATTTAGATAAGATATTACTATAAATTGGTCAGTAAAATGTCACTTAAAATTTTCTAGTTAATTAAAATTTTTGTTTGCTTAATTAATTATTTTTAATATTATTTAAGCTTTTAAAAATACATTTAATTAGTGATAAATACAAATTTAATTAGGTAAATTACATAATTAGGAACCATTATAAACTAAAACTAAGTGTAACAAAAATTTTAGCAAAATATTTCAAGTTTAATAGTTTATGGTAAAAGGGAGTTGAAAAATGGAAAGAAAAGGGGGTTTTTTGAAATGTTTTGATGTGAAATCATTAATTGACCTTAGATGATATTTTTATATGGAAATTTCCACACAATTCCTTCATCTCATTCCCCTCAACAACCAGGCCAAAATCCCCCCTCCAACAGCCCTATTTTTTCCCATTTTCCATCTTCAAAAATCCTTGTAAAAATCAACAAAATCCACAAAAATTACACACTTTTCCTTACAATTTCTAACCTAAATCCTATTCTACTTTCTCTCAAATCCTAATTTGTTTTAAAAGTGGAGAAAAGAGGTGTCTTGGAGGCTAGTGCAAGTTAGGAATCATCACTTGTGAGATATAATTCTAATCTAGTGTTTAATTGTAGTTTAAATTTGCTAGATTTAGTAGTTTAAGTGTGAAATTTGGTTTAAATTGTTTGCTTATGATTTTCAAGAGAGGTATTGATGATCTAATTAGGGTTTTCATTCTTGGGTATTGATCTAAATTTGTAGCTTAACATATTTGGAAATGTTAAACCTAATCTAGTAGCAAAATTGCTAGTTGTTGCATTTAAATTGTTTGAATTAGGTTCTTTTTGCAAACTAGATTTTTACAAAACATGCAAATAAGTTAGATAAAATTAGAATTAGGGTTTTTATTATTAGATTGTAAGGTTAGTGTGTAGATTAACTTGTTAAGTGAGCGTGAAACTTAAACTAGTTGCAAATTTCTAGCTTTCACTTGAAATCGTCACAATAGTGCTATTTTATTAAACTATGTTTTGAAATTAGTTTAAAATGAGGAATTAAAAATAAAGTTAGGGTTTTAGAACATTCTTAAGGTTTCAAGGAGTGGTTTAACGATTTAATTTATGCAAAATCAAGTTTGGAAGTAAAATTGTGAAGTTTTGCTTAAAAATACCGAAATCGGGCAAGTTTGCAAACTAGAATTTCCATTTAATGCAAATTAGGGTGTTAAAAATATAAGAAGGGTTTATATAATCTAGTTATGCTATTTAATGAGTTTTGTGACCATTAGTTTCATTTAAACGTCAAGTTTTGAAGTAAAACGGTGAATTGACATTTTCAAGGTTTTTCGGAATTGGATGATTTGATCGATTTTAGGATTTCGATGATTTAAACTAAGTTTTATATTATAAGTAATGAGTTTTAAAACTACGAGTTGTTGTTGGTGTTTTATCTCGATCAATCGGCGTTTGTACGCCGATATCGAGCGATATTTGGTTCTTTTGCGTGAGCGGTACATATGTTTTAACCTATGCGCGTTCCGTGCATCGTTTTGGATTTTTTCCATGATTCAGTTTACGATACTATATATGTTTGCATATAGGTACCCCTCACGTGGACTGCGAACGATGAAGAAGAGGAAGGCGACACCGTCTTCGATAGACAAGGACCAGGTGAGTAGATGTATATCTGCGGGGGGGGGGGGAAGTCGGGTGGATGGCGTTTAGCATCCCCGCAAACGTAGAATAGGAATAATACTTATTGTCATTAGGAAGCCAGACGTGACCTTAGATTCTTGATGAGTTAGACCCTAGTAATGACCATAGGTTGGACTAGACTGACTTAGAAAGACCTTATCTGAGGATGAACATCTTGGAGGAGATCTGTAGGTTTAAGGTATACACACACACACGCACACACAGAAACTTGACTTAGTGTGTGTGTGTGTGTGTGTGTGTGTGTGTGTGTGTGTATAGGGTTATGTGTAGGTATATATACACACACACACACACACACAACATGTATATGTGATATAAGGATGTGATATGATACATGGGGATGAAACAATATATCTGGGCTTGATGCCGTGATTCTTGGCTATGCAGTCGTGTTATGATGTTAGCGGATCATTAGAAAGTAAGATAATGGATATGTATACATAGATAATAAAAGGTAGTGATGATTTTGAGGTACATAAGACTCTAGAATAGAACCCGAACTGTAACCTGTGACTTAATTATGATATGAGATATGTGTAACTTGATTACGATATGATATATACATATATGTAATTTAATCCCGACTTGATATATGTGACTTAATCACGACTTGATATATGTGACTTAATCAAGATATGATATATATGACATGAGATTTATGAGGATAAATTGACGATGTATATTTAGGATGGTAATGATATATGATTGATGTATGCGATTACTGTACAGTATCTTGATTATGACATTATTGATGATATTATATGAATGATGATGTACGTAGGTGATACTTGACCCGTACCCCGATTTTGGGATGCCGTACGATGGATTTTACCGTACGAGGCATAGATGTCATGATTGATCCGTACTCTTGATTCGAGAAAGTCGTACTACGTACGTGACGCTATTTAGGCTGGATCGCCGACTATTAAAGATATGGATTCAGACTTTAGATGTACCCTTATTTCTTATCGACTAGTTTCTTAGGTTTAGTTCCTTAGGAGGTTAGATAGATACTAGTTTAGGCTCGAGTCTTATAGTTATAGTTAGACTTGTATATTACAATGAGTGGTTATTACACATCCATTTTTACATTCAGATTGTAATCATCATGTTGCATGTTCATACATATATTTTTCTATAATCAGAATAAAACTTTGCATGTTAGGACACCAGCACCATTACCGATGATGCGCATATTCCACGCACACTTACTTGCCGGCTCGCACACATCATCATCGGTAATTGCTATGTCACGTACACTTTAGATCACATTATTCTTTATTGATAGAATCAGCTAACAACTAGATCGATATAATATTGTGATTACTCTCTGGTGTTAATATAGACATGGCATTTATTACTTAGACATTTCATGCATTCACATTTTCATGTTATCATGCAGTATTATAGGGCATATGCCGACACTTATCATATACTTATTCATGATTTTGGGAATTTGGATTTCTATGAGATTTCTGGATTTTGGGGAAAACCGCAAGAATATATAAAATCTTTTCTCTCTCTCCTCCTCTCTTTTTTTAAAATATAAGATGCGGTTTTCTCGTGATGTATATGTCGTCCACCATGAGATTTCATGTTTTCTGTTCGATTTCGAGACCCGATTCAAGGAGTGGATGAACCGTCTCGGGTATATGGTGGGCCCGGTATGGTACCCTGGGGCAAGAAGATCGAGTTGTAGACGATGAGCCTGGCAGGGGAGGACTACCTACCGGTGATGTCTGGAGCAGCGGATATCCGGAGGATACCGACCGTTGTCGTGAGATCTGATGATATGGGCCGATCCGGACTGACGGAGCCCGAGATATTGAGATTATGAGGTATTGAGACTTGAGATTTACATGTTTTGTGTCGATGCTTGACACGGATTTCCATAGATTTCATCGTTGATATTTCAGATTTCTATACACATTTTACCATGATAAAAGCTAAAGATTTCTTATACAGATATATCTAAATTTTAGGATTGGTTATTTTATATTCATGGTGCATGCATACTCATTCACATGACATAGTACTATATGAGGCACCGGCACAAGCACGGAGCATTTGCACTTACACATAGCTTATTATCCTGTCTTTACTTGATGACTAGTAGTATATTAGTATATTATTATGACCTAGGACAGCGTCGTGCATTCGATTTCTTTCGCAGATATCTTCTACTCACGAGTTGGCAACTCACTCCCGTTATGCCAAATTTTATTACAGGTTCGATGTACTGGTTTTCCTGGTAGCTTGCTGGCACATCTTTTCACTCAGGGTGATTTGCATGGTAGGTTGGTTCACTCGTATCTGGACCGCCATTGTACTTTTATTATTTCATTTGTATCTAGAAAGCTCCATCAACCAAACTTGTATTACTTGATAGTTTACTGGACCAGTTATTTATTTCGACCTTAGAGTCGCGCTTGTATTATTATGATATCTGGTGGATTTGTGTTCTTTTGAGTTTGGAGCCTCGCCCTTTGGCGTTGTATACTATTATGCATTGGTGTGGTTGTTTCCGCCTTTTGGCGTAGAGCTAGCTCCCGTTTGGGGATACTTTTTATTGTTTATATGTATTTATACTTGTTGTACCCGTTTGGGGCCAGTTTTTATAAAGGAGACTCTGCCGAAATTTTTGAGAAAATTGGATGATGCTTTTAAACTTGTTTTCTTCATGTTTTCCTTTACTTCTTCTTCTTTTATGGTTTAGATTTCTGGGCTTCTTACTTAGGTTACGTTGCGCCTCTAGACGCTTCGTAATCTAAGTGCCGGTCACGTTCCGTACTTTCGGGTTGTGACAGAAACCCCCGTGTAGGACTCTAAAGACTCGTCAATACGCCGGCAGTAGGTGATGATCATATCAAACACCCACAAGCCGCAAACGGTCTGCTAAACGTAACGGCCACCCGAATATTGAGCGATGAGAAGATCAACATGCAAGCCTGCTCACACTCCTGCGAATCCAATCAGTAACACTACCGTACAGTCCGGTCTCTTCGTCTGACATGTCGCATATCTCGTCTAGGGGTGGTAAACGTCAGACCCCAGTAATTCGATAAGTCGTGTCGATATGAGGCTTATAACGGGTCGAGAAACTACTGATAACACTTATCAGTATATCTCTGAAGCAGCCTTGGCTAAGGACTTCCTGTTATAGCCAATCGAGCACAGCGCAACATCAACTCCCAATACTGGGAGAGACGAAACCCCTCCTATCGCTCATTGCCTCCATGTGACTCGGGGCTATACCCAAAAGCCATCGTTTTGCACGTTCTCTTGAACATGGTAAGGTGGAAATCAAAGCACAGTGGGAATCACACAAGACTCTATGACGATCTCGGGTCTACAGACTAACCTGTACCAGTATCACCAGAAAACTGCCATCTAATGTTAGGTATAATACCATCTGGGAGTTCTCAGCTTATCCGTTCAGTGTACCCAGTCTCCACTGAGCACCCGTATACTGTCTCTGATGTCAAACACCAATGGATATGGGATCATCCATCGCCCATTTACATTGGTCGAGAAGCCATACGCTAGTTTACTTTAGTATATCGATGCCCTGTCTCGATACACCCACGTCTAGGAACATTTGAAGGATGTACTTAGCGACTACACTGTCCCCACTAGTGTGATCTGTATCATAATCCTGATAGTCAAGTACTCATCCTAAGGGTTTTATCAACATGTAATATAGAGACAATCAGTGTACATGTTAAGATAAAGAACAACCAGATAGTATACTATCATGTCGAGCAAGAAAGTTCTCCCTATATATGTCCAAGCATCAAATACAATATACATCGTATTTACAGTAATGGCCTTTAGGGCATACATATAACTAACACTGAGAATCCATTACCAGGTAATGTAATGCCCGATCTTTTCATTTTTACTCGATCCGCAAATTCTGATATACTATATCTTGCAGGGCCAAGCATTGGCGATGAGGCGGCAGGTGAGGCGACGATGACCATAGAGCCCGAAGTAGATACTCTCTCCAGGGAGTCTGGGACTGCCCAAACCGCTACTCTCTCCCCTTGTGGCTCTCTATCGTCGGCAGGCGTCGCGAGTGTCACGACAGCCCTTGTTGAATCAGGGGACAAAGCCATGGGCGTCGAGATCGTCCCACTGAAGGAGAGCGAAGAAGTCACTAGGCCTAGTGATGCTTCCGTTGCTGAAATTGTGCCTTCTGAAGCACCTCGGGTCGCCGCAATGACGGCTGTTGTTCCCTCGCCTTCTCCCATGTCTTCTGAAATGCCGGAAGGTATAGGTTTGTGATTCATCGGCTTCATTGTGGGTATCACTCTCCTTGTACTAACAGTATGTCGTCATAACTTTGCAGGAGTCCTTTTTGATCACCGGTATCAGGTGTTGAACCCGCATTTCTTATTCCGACCAGAGATTGCCTTACCTGCTGATGTCGGTGAGTGTAGTCTATAACTGACGTCTTTTCCTTTCTCTTACGGATAGCCTTGTTGCTAACTCTTCTTCATATTGGATATAGCGTCGCGGGTCGAGAGAATAACCGAGCTCCCTGCACTTCCCGTCCTACCGCCTGTTATAGCCGGTATGATAGGCTTTACCTCTTATGCGTTTTCTTTATTTCCTGAGTCGGCATTTAACTGTAACTCATTCTGCAGCAATCGCGCCGGTTCCAGCTCCCTTCGAGGCTCGCATTACGATGTCGGTAGGCCCTCTTATTAAACTCATATCTTCTCGAGTCTCCATGAACAACCGACGATTGTTGAGCGAGTTCGTCGAGGATCTTGATGTTGAAGCCCTTACCTCCGCTGCAAATTTTGCTATGCAGGTTAATCCAATGCTGGCAACACTCGTGAACTTCCATGACGAGGACGTCGTCGGGTCTTGGGTTGACTACTGCAGACAGATTGAGGCTTACTTACACGAGATCGAGCTCAAGCGTATTGCTCCTGAGGTGTTAGCTTCAACTTCCCAGCGGGTTGCGTGGATAGAGCAGAGTGTTCCTTTCCTTCGTCATTTTGAACAAGAGGCGAACCTGCGACAGAAGGAACATGGGGCGACTTCTAACGAGTCTTCTCGGTTGCGTGCCGAGGTCGACACGAACGCTGCACACCTGAAGGCTATTTTTGATAGTCTCCACCGGTGTATCTTAGACGGGTTAGCGCTAAGGCAGAAGCTTGACTCCACCGAGTGGGTTGCGCAAAGTTGCGAATCTGCTAAGCATGAAATCGATACGAAGCTTTCATCCTGCTTGCAGCAACGGGCTCGAATTGAAGCAGAGCTGGCAACGGTGGCTGATCATGAAAAAGAGCTGAGAGTAGTGCGCGAGCGGCTTGCTGATTTGCTAAAATCGCCTCCTTCTCAATAATTGTCTTTGTATCAATTGTAATTTATGAATAACATGTATTCATTTGATTCATTTTTTATTTTGTATGATGTATCTCGTATTCAATTGAATTCATGAATAAAGGCCACATTTTTTTAATCTCCGACTATCGCTTTCTTTTCTCTGCTCTGTTGTTGGCTTGTGATTTCAGTAGGTGTAACTTGTAGATAGTAGATAGCTGTCCATCTTGAACTCTTTATAGGGTAGCGATGGCTTAGAAAACATAGTTAGGATCTGTTGCCTAAGTCTTTCCAACTTTATGAGCCGTGAGGGTCTCATAAAAACTTTTCGCCCTACGAGTCGTGAGGATCTCGTAGGTGTATTTTCTTCTTAGGAATCGTGAGGATTCTTAAGTACGTTTTCTCTTGAGAGTCGTAAGAATCTCACAAGAGAATTTTCTCCCTTACCAGTCGAGAGGACTCGTAAGTGGTTGTTTCTCCCCTTGTCAATATTCGACTTGGGAGAGTGTGGCCCATGGATAATCCATCTTGACCTCCTTGCAGGGCAGTGATGGCATAGAAGACAGGGTTATGATTTTCCATCTAAGACTTTTCAACTATATGAGCCATGAGGGTCTCATAAAGACTTTTCTCCCTACGAGTCGAGAGGGTCCCGTAGGTGTCTTTTCTCCTTAGGAGTCGTGAGGACTCCTAAGTGTGTTTTCTCTTGGGAATCGTAAGGATCCCATAAGAGAATTTTCTTTATGCGTAGGGACACTATTTTCCCCGCAGGTCTAGATGAATCAAGAGATTCTTGCAAAGACACTGATTTTCTTGCGGGTCGAAACGAATAGAGGTTCTCGCCAAGGACGCTGATTTCCTTGAATCGAGATATTTGCCAAGGACACTGATTTCCCCGGGGGTCGAGAAGAATCGAGGTATTCCTGCAAAGACACTGATTTCTCTGCGGGTCGACGCGAATCGAGATGTTCTCGTCAAGGACGCTGATTTTCCTGAATCAAGATATTTGCCAAGGACACTGATTTCCTTGGGGGTCGAGATGAATCAAGGTATTCCTGCAAAGACACTGATTTCTCTACGGGTAGACGCGAATCGAGATGTTCTCATCAAGGACGCTGATTTCCCTGAATTGAGGTATTGCCAAGGACATTGATTTCCCCGGGGTTGAGACGAATCGAGAGATTCCTGTAAAGACACTGATTTCCTTGCGGGTCGACGCGAATCGAGAGGTTCTCGCTAAGGACGCTGATTTCCCTGAATTGAGAGGTCTTTCCAAGGACACCGATTTCCCTGGGGTCGAGTGTAAGTGCACGGCGGCGCCCCGGCCGTCAACCCGACGGCCAAATGCGGAAGCGGTGATAAACTTTAATTTTGCGAACTTAGCAAACCGGCACCACCGCGCACTAAACCCCGGATCGGGCCATTAAACTAGATCTAGCTAACAACAAGACGGTTTAGAGATATACCGAGTGATCCGAGTCCTCCGGTCTTCTCGTCGTCGTCCCTATCTCCCGCGGATCCTCCGGTCGTCACATCCTTGCCGGAAGGGCACCACATCGCCTACATCTTTTACGGGCTCCCGCCTCTATACCGAGGCAACTCGGGCGCGAAGTTGGCTAGCCGACGCGTCCAAGACTTGCTATAGAATGTATAGTATAGTTGTCTCTTTGGGATTTATAAGGTTGCCATTTGTGGAGGAATTTTGCACAAGAATATTCATGGATGCTTGAAAGAATAATGGAGCATCCATGGGAAAAAGGAGCTCGGCCAATTCATTGTGTGCTCACTGGAAGAAAAGGAATGAAGCAAGCTCACAAATGAGCTCAGCCAAAATAAAAACCTCAGCACTCTCTAAGCACTCAAAAGAATATAAATATTAATTCATCAACCCCTCAAAACAATTCCAGCACACCCATAAATGAGCACAATGCAATCAATATAAATTAATCCACTATACAAAATAAAACTCACTCCATTCCCCACAGTGGCCGGCCCATCACTAAAACATATCAAAAACCCATACCCTTTCATGTCTTAATTAATGCATCATGGAGCAAAGATGCTATCAAATCAATCCTTTTGCAATAAACCCCCCTCCACAAAATGTTAATTGCAAACTTGCAATTAACACCCTCCAACGAAAAGTCCGACCGGGAAGGAAAAAGAGAAAACCGGCCGGAACGGAATGCAAACTGGCAACCCCAGAAAACTGGTCCCATAAAAATTGCAGGAAAACCCCGATACTGTGCATACACACCCGCATTTGTATTCCGACTGAAATACAAATGCAAAGAGACAAAACTACACTGTCAAATACTAGGATCCGGCTTAAGCCAAAGTCGGCTAGTAAAAACCGTCCGATCACGATCCGTGCAATACCGCACGTATCTGATCAAACCCTGCCATATCTCCATACGGCCTCTACAGCGTTTCGTCCGAAAGCTTGAGTAACTGAAAGTGTGGTGGACTCTAAAGACTCGTCAATACTATGGCTGTGGATTTAACCACTAGCACGTCAGAGGTATAAACCAATACGTAACGGGCCACCAGCTATTGACCAAAAGGGATGTCGATGAGCGAACTCATCCTGACACCCTACTGAGCCTGTCAGTGACAATATCCGTACAGTCCGGTCCGTTCGTCTATGAGCATCGCATGTCGGGCCTAGGGGGTGGGTAAAAGTCAGACCCCCAAAAGCGGTACAAGTCGTGTCGGAGTGTAGCCCAGAACACCCTGAGATACTACTGGAATACCTACCAGTAAATCTCCTGCCTTGGCCAAGGACTTCGTGTAATGGCTCTCCTAGACACAGCGCGACCTCACCCCCAATACCGGGAGAGACGAACCCCCGAAGATCCGCTCACTGCCTCCATGTGGCTCGGGACTGTACCCAACTAAAACCTGTTTGCACGACTCCTTTGAGCCGTGGTAGGGTAGTAATCAAAGCACAGTGGGAACTCACACGAGACAAATGATGATCCCCAGGTCGATGAACTAACCTGTACACATGTCACCTGGGAACTGCTATCTGACGTCAGGTATAAGACCAACTAGCATGTTCCCGGCGAGTCCTGTCCGGTGTACTCATAACCCAATGAGCACCTGTATACATCTTAGGTGATCCAACTGACACCAGTGGCTTGTGAGACCGGCCACCGCCCCTCGTCGGGGTCTCGACTATATACACTAGTCTACTCTGGAGAATCGATGCCCTGTCTCGAAACTCCCACGACTAGGGACCATTTAAGGATTTGCTTGTAGACCCCAGCTCTCACGTATATGATCGCCCTCATACTGCTGGTGGTCGAGCAAGAATCCTAGGGGCTCTATCAACGTGTAATAGCGACCTATAAGGTCACCTGAAACAGTACACGATGATAAAGGTAAACCAGATAGCAAACTATCATCTCGAGTAAGACTGTCGTACCGGGATAGGTCCTCCCTCAATCATTGCAATCACGTGCCTGTGATCCAATAATTGACTCTGATGGCACTATCTCCAACATCGAGACGAATCGAAAGATTCCTGCAAAGACACTGATTTCCTTGTGGGTCGATGCGAATCGAGAGGTTCTCGCCAAGGACGCTGATTTCCCTAAATCGAGAGGTCTTGCCAAGGACACTGATTTTCCTGGGGTCGAGACGAATCGAGAGATTCCTGCAAAGACATTGATTTCCTTGCGGGTCGATGCAAATCGAGATGTTCTCGTTAAGGACGATGATTTCCCTGAATCGAGGTTTTTGCCAAGGACACTGATTTCCCTGGAGTCGAGACGAATCAATGTATTCCTGCAAAGACACTGATTTCTCTACGGGTTGACGCGAATCGAGATGCTCTCGTCAAGGACGCAGATTTCCCTGAATCGAGGTATTGCCAAGGACACTGATTTTCCCGGGGTTGAGACGAATCGAGAGATTCCTGCAAAGACACTGATTTCCTTGCGGGTCGACATGAATTGATAGGTTCACGTCAAGGACGCTGATTTCCCTGAATCGAGAGGTCTTGCCAATGACACCGATTTCCCTGGGGTCGAGACGAATCGAAAGATTCCTGCAAAGACACTGATTTCCTTGCGGGTCGACGCGAATCGAGAGGTTCGTGAGTTGACTTGTTTCCGAGACGGTGATCATTCGTTAACGTGTTTCCAAGACGAGGTCGCTTGCCGACGTATTTCCGAGACGGGGTCACTTGCTGACGTATTTCCGCAACGGGGTCATTGGATGACTTGTTCCGCTTTCTACGGTGTCGGGGCTGACTTTAGGTTGTCTGTGAACCGTAGAGTCTTGGAACTGGAGCCTTTGCCGTGGCTCCGATCGGTAGTGTCGCGTCTGTATCCTGCTGGAATGAGGAGGAACTCCGTTGATGATCTCTAGGCTGTAGATGTTGCCGTTGAGATCTGGAACTAGGGACTTTGCCATGGCTCCGTTTGTTGGATGTCGCGTCCGTATCCTGTTGGAATGAGGATGAACGCCGTTGATGATCTCTAGGCTGTAGATGTCGCCGTCGAGATTTGACTCTCCGTTTGAAAGAGCCTGGTGGGGAAATGTGGTTCCCTTTCGTTTATGCCCATGGATTGTATACAGGGGTCAGTAAGGACTTGCCTGTAGGGCAAAGTTTCATTTCATTTTTTTTATTTCTTTCCACGATGCTCTATCATTTTAGCTTTTTGTATCGCGAAAGTCGCGATTGCCCAATCATTTCAGCTATTTTTCGTGGTGCCCAATCATTTCGGCTATTTTTTACTCACTACTTTTTATTGCGAGTTGCCCAATCATTTTGGCTGTTTTTGTATGCATATATTTTACTTGCTGATTTTGTTGCAAGTTGCCCTATCATTTCGGCTATTTCATATGCATTTATGGCTCGCTGACTTTTTGCCGCGAGTAGGGGACTGAGGATCTGATACCGATTTAGGCATCAACATCGCTACAACCGGGATATTGTCAGGAGCGAATAATCATTTTCCTTCGTCGGTTCGAATAAAGGTGGCTTAGCAAATAGGGTTAATGTAAGTCGATGTACTACACCCCAATACTTGTGGGGAGGCGGAAATTTTAAAAACGAACTTATTCTTTACGTAAACATCGACTAACCGAAGAATCGTTTGCTAAACTATAACTAACAAATAACATAGGAGTTTTATACTACTATGTAAAGTGATTATACCTAAATAACCATGTCCTTCGTCTTTACGATCTCCACCTCCTCCTCGGCCTTCTCCAAGTAGTAGACGATCCACCCGAGAGCTTTACTTCAAGCTTCATCTCAAACTAGAGGTAACTAGGTTTCTTAAGTTGCTAATCTAAGTAACCTAGGTGAAATAGAGAATGGTTAAGAATTAAGTAGTCTAACTAATCCTTGTACTCAACACATGAGAGGGGAGGATTAGGGTTTGAAGAGAGAGAGCTTGAGGAGAGAGAAAGTGAGCAAGAGAATGAGATGAGATAATGATCTATCATAATATATATCAAGTATTATCATTTATCCAATAAAAGAAAATAAAGGATTAATAATCATGCTTCATAAATACAAGAGGGTGATTCATCTCCATGAGTCATTAAGCATTTATGATGCATTAATGATATGGATGAATCCCTCATATGGCTCACTAATCTCATTTAATACATATGCCACCTTAACCCCTAAGTCACCATCTTCTAGAAGCTTCTCGCGTAATTACGAGAACGCCCCTCTTATCTGTGAAAACACGGAAAAACTTTAGACTGTATAAATCCAATAACCGGATACTAGAAACTGGCTTAAACCAAAGCCGGCTAGTAAAAACTGTCCGGATGTCGTACGTGCGTAAACATGCGTATGCGTCCGAACCCTTTGTCGTAAAACCATACGACCTCTATATCGTTTCGCCTGGAGTAGGAAACTCTCTGTGGGACTCTAGAGACTCGACTACTACGTTGGCAGTGGATTTAACCACAGACCGCAAGCGGCACTAGCTGTACGTAACGGCCCCCAGGTAGATGTCGATAAGAAGGCCGATGAGGAAACCCATCCGAACTCTTACTGAACCTGCTGTGACAACCTCCGTACAGTCCGGTCTGTTCGTCTAAGACTATCGCATATCCGGCCTAGGGGGCGGCAAGCGTCAGTCCCCTAAAAGCGGAACAAGTTGTGTCGGAGCGAAGCCCATTACACCTTGAGAAAACTACTAGAAAAACCTACCATTAAATCTCGCTTGCCCTGACCAGGGACTTTGCGTAATGGCTCTCTGACACAGCACGATATCAACTGCTAATACCGGGAGAGACGAATCCTATCTAACTGCTACTGCCTCCAAGTGCTTCGGGACTGCACCTAACTGCTACCTGTTTGCATGACTCCTTTGAGCCGTGGTAGGGTAGCAATCTAAGAACAGTAGGAACACACTCGAGGCTAAGCAGTAGTGTTAAGTCCGCGGACTATGCTGTACTCATGTCACCTGGGAACTGTTAACTGACGACGGGTATAATACCAACCAACAGTTCCTCGTGAGTTCTGTCTGGTGTACCCGTAACCCAACGAGCACCTGTATACTATCTCCAGTACGACGTACTGACGGCTGTGGGATAGACCATCTCCCCAACTGGGATGAGAAGTGTACACACTAGTTTACTCCGGAGTATCGATGCCCTGTCTCGATAATCCTACGACTAGGGACCTGAAAAAGGATGTGCTTGTAGACTATCCAGCCCCCACTAGTGTGACTGCCATCACAACGCTGGTAGTCAAGCAAGATCCTAAGAGCTCTATCAATACGTATACTCACATATTAAGATAGAAAAACCAAGTAGCATACTACCATATTTAGCAAGACTGTTATATACATGTGAATATCCCAAGCTTCCATTAAGTAATATAAAAACTAGTATGATACAATAATGGCCCCTAGGGCATATACACTAATAATCTCCCACTTGCACTAGGGCCATGTACTGGCATATCGAAGACCAATGATCTCGAGTAGCCTCTCGAACTGAATCTGAGGTAGGGCCTTCATGAATGGATCAGCAATGTTCTCTTAAGTAGCAACTCTCCGAACCTCGATCTCCTGACGATCAATGATCTCCCTGATCAGGTGATACCGCCTAAAGATGTGTCTGGACTTCTGATGGGACCTGGGTTCCTTCGCTAAAGCTATAGCGTCGTTATTGTCGCAATACAGAGGTATTGGACCAACACTGGTAGGAACCGCCAAAAGTTCTGTGAGGAACTTCTTCATCCAGACAGCTTCTTTTGCGGCATCGCAAGTAGCTATGTACTCCGCTTCCATCGTTGAGTCAACAACGGTCTCCTGCTTGGAACTGTTCCAATAGATCGTCCCTCCATTGAGGGTAAAGACATAACCCGACATGGACTAGGAGTCATCCTTGTCACTCTGGAAGCCGGAGTCAGCAAAGGCCTCGATCTGGAGGTCTTTTCTGCCATACACCAAGAACATCTCTTTAGTCCTCCTCAGGTACTTGAGAATGTTCTTTACTGCTATCCAGTGCTTCTCCCCTGGGTTTGCCTGATACCGGCTTACAACGCTCAATGCGTATGCTACATCTGGTCTGGTACATAACATCGCATACATTATAGTGCCTACCGCAGAAGCGTAGGGTATAATCGACATGCGATCCCTTTCCAAATCAGTCTTGGGAGACATCTCTTTGGAGAGGATGATTCCGTGACAAGCCGGTAGGTTACCGCGCTTAGAATCTTCCATACTGAATCTTTTCAATATGGTATCTATGTACCTGGACTGTGAGAGTCCCAACATCCTCTTTGATCTATCACGATAGATCTGGATCCCCAGAATGTAGGTGGCATCACCCAGGTCCTTCATGGAGAACTTCTGTGACAAGAATGTTTTGACTGACTGTAGCATAGGAATATCATTTCCTATTAGGAGAATGTCATCCACGTACAAGACGAGGAATACAACAACTCTCCCTACAATCTTACTGTATAAGCATGGTTTATCTGGATTTTTGATAAAGTCAAATTCTTTGACAGTATCATCAAAACAGATGTTCCAACTCCGCGATACTTGCTTGAGTCCATAAATGGACTGAAGCAGCTTGCACATTTTACCACTGCTCCCACTCTGAATGAATCCCTCTGGCTGATCCATATAGACGCACTCTTCCAAATTACCATTTAGAAAGGCCGTCTTTACGTCCATCTGCCAGATCTCATAATCGTGGAAGGCAGCAATAGCAAGAAGGACCCGAATGGATTTGAGCATAGCCACTGGAGAAAAGGTTTCGTCATAGTCCAAACCAGGTCTTTGACGAAAACCATTTGCAACAAGTCTAGCCTTCTAGGTTTCAACATTTCCATCTACACCAATCTTCTTTCTAAAGATCCATTTGCATCCTACGGGTTTTACCCCATCTGGAGTAATGTCCAAAGTCCATACTTTGTTAGTGTACATGGACTCCATTTCGGACCGCATTGCATCCAGCCATTTTACCAAGTCGCTGCTCTGAATGGCTTGCTGGAAGCTAGTAGGGTTGTCATTATCAATGACGCAATCTTCTCAATCCCCGTCTATGAGAAAACCGTAGTATCTCTCGGGCGGATGAGACTGCCTACTACTTCTGCGGATAGGTGCTGGTATGTCCCTTTCTTCTGAAACCTCTGGTTCAACCATACTTTCAGTAACAGTTTGTGGTTCTGAAATTTCTTCCAGTTCTACTGCGCTCCCACTTTTCTGATTTTCTAAAAATTCAGTTTCTAAGAAGCGGGCATGACGTGAAACAAAAACCTTTTGTTCCTCTGCGTAATAGAAGCAATATCCCATGGAGTTCTTTGGATATCCTACAAACTTACACTCTACTGAGCGTGCCTCAAGCTTGTCCGGATGCTGCTTTTTTACAAAAGCTAGACATCCCCATGTCTTCAGGTACTGAAGATAGGGTTTCTTCCCACTCCACATCTGATATGGTGTGGTAGGCACAGTTTTGGTTGAAACCTTGTTCAAAAGATATGCAGCTGATTCTAGTGCATAACCCCAGAAAGACCGCGGTAACTCAGCCTTACTCATCATGGAACGAACCATATCCAATAAGGTTCGATTCCTCCTTTCCGATACACCGTTGTGTTGTGTGTATGGAGGATTAAGCTGAGAGAGAATTCCATTCTCTTTTAAGTAACCCAGGAACTCGGCACTTAAGTATTCACCACCTCGATCAGATCTCAGTGTCTTGATACTTTTGCATGTTTGGTTTTTCACTTCATTCTTGTATTCCTGGAATTTCTGAAAGGCCTCGGATTTATGCTTCATTAAGAAGACATGTCCATACCTAGAGAAATCGTCCGTAAAAGTAATGAAGTAGGAATAACCACCTCGCGCATGTGTAGACATTGGACCGCACACGTCACTGTGTATGAGTCCCAAGAGCTCGCTCGCTCTTACTCTGTGTCCAGTAAACGGAGTCTTTGTCATCTTTCCTATGAGACAAGATTCACAAGTAGCATAAGATTGATATTCGAACGGATTCAAATATCCTTTTCTATGTAACTTAGTTAATCGTGTTTCATTGATGTGACCTAGTCTACAATGCCATAAGAAAGCCTGATTTATTTCTGGAGACTTTCTTTTAAGTGTGTTCTGGACATTGAAAACCTGAGCTTGACTTAATACGTATATACCGTCATCTAATGTACCGGACCCAATCAGAACTTGATTTAGGTGGATGTGAACTACATCGCTTACGAATGTAAAATCATATTCCTCTCTCGAAAGTGAGGACACTAATATGATATTACAAGTCAAACTAGGTACATACAGACAGTTACGTAGAATCAATATCTGCCCACTTGTCAAACCTAGGTGATATTCTCCCACAGATTCAGCGTTCACACTCATTCCGTTTGCAACTTTGAGAGACAAATCACTTACCTTTATAACTCTACGGTTTCTCAAAGCATGTAATGAATTACAGATATGAGATCCTGATCCGGTATCTAATACCCAGGAGGTAGAGTTAATTGACAAACAGTTCTCAATTATAAACACACTTGAGGCCGAAGCAACAACATGCTTCGTATCCTGGCTACTGGCTTCCAAAGCCCTGCAATCCTTCTGCCAATACCCAATCCCATAATAATATAAACAACCCTCCTTACCTACACCAAGTCCCGAAACTTTTGCTTTTCCCTTTCCTCCTACTTTACTGACACCGTATATCGGCTTTGTAGAGGTCTTCTTCTTTTCACCCTTTGCTTTCGCCCTGGATGTAGAAGAAGAAGGTCCCCCATTAAGCAGAGCTTATGTCTCTCTGGTTTCTTTCAAGGTGCAAGTAGAGGTAGGGACTGTGGAAATAAGTCAGCATATGCAATGTTTCCCAACGTGGTCTCCAGGTCCTTGAGCTCATCAATATAGCTAATCATCGTAAGGACATCGTCTCCTACAGATGACCCGACAGCCAACTTCACTTGAATTAATTCGTTCGAGGACTCATATCTTGCGATATGAGATTTCTCTCCATATAAATCTTTGTTATGGAGAAAGATGGAAAATAAGTCCATCTTCTCGTGCTGCTTCTGGTATACACCATCAACTGAAGCCAACACGAGGCACTTGGCTTTCGCTTTATCCTTTTCCTTTGTCAAACGGATATCCATATCCGTGACAGTGGAAACTGGACCTGGGACGGCGGGATCTTGAGTAGTAATAGGGTAGTCCAGCTTGTCATAGGCAATGGACATCTGGACAGACCTTTGCCAGTCATATAAGTCAGATTCAGTCAAATTGTTATCTAGATGTAACCTAGTCATGGTCACAAGGTCGCTGCAATTAGGAGAGAGAGAAGAAAACACTTTAGCATGATGCTTTTGCAAGTTTAGAGTGGTTTTTAGTTAATCTAAACTGGATGGCTCCCATTGTTTTTCGAATCCCTCCTCAAACCAAAAAGGAAGAATTAGCCAGGACTATTCTCACTGTACAATACTTGCTTAACCGTTCAGCCAGGCTAGTATCGATACTTCGAGGGAGGTTTTCCAACGCTTTCGCGAAGTTCCTTAATTTAAGAACCTCTTTTATCTGGAGGCGTAGCCCTGCTGACACCTTTCTAGACACCTACTTGGTTTATAGCATTGATCGTTAAGTGTTAAATATCCTGATAAGTAGCATATACTCATAGTAGAATCGGGATGCAAATATCATCGTATGATAATGTTGAAGGAATCCTACCAACATTCATCAAACTCCAAATGGTATGCATTTCTTTGCAAATTTCAGTTTCTTTAGAAATTCCCGATATAGATTTTTGCCCCATGTTCTTATGACCTTGACGAAAGCCAACAAATCATAAGTCACATGTCAGGTTCTGCCCATCATTATCTTGTTAATTTGAACCCACCCGTATATACCCTTGACGAAAGCCAACAAGGTAATACGACTGTCCCAAACCAACTCATCTATTTATGCAACAAATGAATACCCCAGCAGCTACCAAACACTATACCTTGACGAAAGCCAACAAACATAGCTTGAATACTACTGACTATCCATAAGAAATGACGGAGGGCTACGACTGGTTTTGGCGAAACCGTGAACTTAGTGAACTTGATATAACCGAAGGAACCTGATAGCTTTTTAAAAGGAGTGGTTAAAGCTCCGCATTTAAAAATATCTGTTTTAAAAATAACCGAGTGGTTTCTTTTAAATTGTTCCAACGATTTAAACTTTGGTTTATTTACTTTGCATTAATAATAATGCGTCCCATCATTAACCTATCATTGCAGAAAACAACGAAAATACGTCCTTTTATACCATCCGCATTCGCCACGGGGCCCCGTCATCATCCGTTAGGTTACTTAACTAACGACAGAGCGGGGGCTGGGCTAGCGCGGGTGTAAAACATAAGTGACGTCTAAATAGCTATCATATATATAGATATTGTACATTCGTCAGACGCAATAATAGTCATTCCAGATCACAGATGAACTTTATTGGATTTACAAGCAATCCGCATTTCTTTTGAGCCTGCAACGAAAGACGGATTACACAGTGTGATGAATAGCCATTACCCCACCCAAGACCCCTACGGGTACGGAAAACTACCCGCCTGGTAGTTTGTGCACCCCACCTTGGGTCTGTCCTAGGAGCAAAAACAGTAAAATGAAATAATACAACGGTGGTTACAACCGCAACCTGGATGTACCTCGTAAAATAATATTACAACATATTACATTTACATCGAATGAATTAAATAATAACCCATCACTAAACCCCGGCTAAACATCACAACAGTCCAACACAGTTCATATACACAAACAGATAAAATCCATTACAGAAATGTGCAACCCCCTGCCAACCGGCATACTAGCAGTTAGGGAAGGTTTACAAACACATTATAGAAACACAGATATAATCAAATTAGCAAATATCGCAAAATTTCGATCAAACAAACACTTTAAATTCTACTGCAAAACTTCTCTATACACCTGAGATCTTAGCAGAAAATAAAATATCCAGAAAATACACAAATATCACAGAAGACACACTGGAGCAAACTGGGTTGAATCGGTCCCAACTTGGCCGCGGATCCACGGCGGATCGGTGGGATCGGCTGCGGTTCCGCGGTCATATGGCCGATTCAGGAACCTATTTTTCACCAGTTTTCTTATATTTCTATGCATGTTATTCTGCAGCTCCCTGAAAAATTTTTAGAGCATGTTTTAAATTCGACAGAAACTTGTGATATCGATGTCTTTTTCGGTTCGTTTTTGCGTTCGAAATTGTACGATTTTGCTAATTGGTTAATTATTGTTTAGCGAGGCTCTGATACCACTGTAAGTCGATAAACTACACCCCAATACTTGTGGGGAGGCGGAAATTTTAAAAACGAACTTGTTCTTTGCGTAAACATCGACTAACCGAAGAATCGTTTGCTAAACTATAACTAACAAATAACATAGGAGTTTTATACTACCATGTAAAGTGATTATACCTAAAGAACCGTGTCCTTCGTTTTTATGATCTCCACCTCCTCCTCGGCCTTCTCCAAGTAGTAGACGATCCACCCGAGAGCTTTACTTCAAGCTTCACCTCAAACTAGAGGTAACTAGGTTTCTTAAGTTGCTAATCTAAGTAACCTAGATGAAATAGAGAATGGATAAGGATTAAGTAGTCTAACTAATCCTTGTACTCAACACATGAGAGGGGAGGATTAGGGTTTGAAGAGAGAGAGCTTGAGGAGAGAGAAAGTGAGCAAGAGAATGAGATGAGATAATGATCTATCATAATATATATCAAGCATTATTATTTATCCAATAAAAGAAAATAAAGGATTAATAATCATGCTTCATAAATACAAGAGGGTGATTCATCTCCATGAGTCATTAAGCATTTATGATGCATTAATGACATGGATGAGTCACTCATATGGCTCACTAATCTCATTTAATACATATGCCACCTTAACCCTCAAGTCACCATCTTCTAGAAGCTTCTCGCGTAATTACGAGAACGCCCCTCCTATCCGTGAAAACACGGAAAAACTTTAGACTGTATAAATCCAATAACCGGATACTAGAAACTGGCTTAAACCAAAGCCGGCTAGTAAAAACTGTCCGGATATCGTACGTGCGTAAACACACGTATGCGTCCGAACCCTTTGTCGTAAAACCATACGACCTCTATATCGTTTCGCCTGGAGTAGGAAACTCTCTGTGTGGGACTCTAGAGACTCGACTACTACGCTGGCAGTGGGTTTAAACACAGACCGCAAGCGGCACTAGCTTACGTAACGGCCCCCAGGTAGATGTCGATAAGAAGGCCGATGAGGAAACCCATCTGAACTCTTAC
This sequence comes from Agapanthus africanus, assembly GCA_030015575.1. Lineage (NCBI taxonomy): Eukaryota > Viridiplantae > Streptophyta > Magnoliopsida > Asparagales > Amaryllidaceae > Agapanthus > Agapanthus africanus. The sequence continues at coordinate 687,095,440 of CM057343.1, forward strand.
TGAGCCTGCTGTGACAATCTCCGTACATTCCGATCTGTTCGTCTAAGACTATCGCATATCCGGTCTAGGGACGGCAAGCGTCAGTCCCCTAAAAGCGGAACATGTCGTGTCGGAGCGAAGCCCATTACACCTTGAGAAAACTACTGGAAAAACCTACTAGTAAATCTCGCTTGTCCTGGCCAGGGACTTTGCGTAATGGCTCTCTGACACAGCGCGATATCAACTCCCAATACCGGGAGAGAAGAATCCTATCTAACCGCCACTGCCTCCAAGTGCTTCGGGACTGCACCCAACTGTTACCTGTTTGCACGACTCCTTTGAGCCGTGGTAGGGTAGCAATCTAAGAACAGTGGGAACACACTCGAGGCTAAGCAGCAGTGTCAAGTCTGCGGACTATGCTGTACTCATGTCACCTGGGAACTGTTAACTGACGACGGGTATAATACCAACTAACAGTTCCCCATGAGTCCTGTCCGGTGTACCTGTAACCCAACGAGCACCTGTATACTATCTCCAGTACGACGTACTGACGGCTGTGGGATAGACCATCTCCCCAACTGGGATGAGAAGCATACACACTAGTCTACTCCGGAGTATCGATGCCCTGTCTCAATAATCCTACGACTAGGGACTTGAAAAAGGATATGCTTGTAGACTACCCAGCCCCCACTAGTGTGACTGCCATCACAACACTGGTAGTCAATCAAGATCTTAAGAGCTCTATCAATACGTATACTCACATATTAAGATAGAAAAACCAAGTAGCATACTACCATGTTTAGCAAGACTGTTATATACATGTGAATATCCCAAACTTCTATTAAGTAATATACAAACTAGTATGATACAATAATGGCCTCTAGGGCATATACACTAACAGTTAAGGTCTTGTCGACTAAGGCTTTTGACCTCATGAGCCGTAAGGGTCTCATAAAGGTATTCTCCCTACGAGTCGTGAGGATCTTCTAGGTGCTTTTTCTCCTTAGGGGTCGTGAGGACTCCTAAGTGCGTTTTCTCTTGAGAGTCGTAAGGATCTCCCAAGAGTGTTTTCTCCTTATAAGTCAAGAGGACTTACAAGTTTTTGTTCATTAAATGAGGGCATTCCTCGTTGTTGGTAGGACTCGGCAAGGAAATGATTATTTGTGCCCGTGGATTGTATACAAGGGTAAGTATTGAACCTCTTGTTGGGCAATCTGGAAAAGGTGATGGCTTAAGAACAGGTTCAGATCCTTGTAGCTTAAGGCTTTTGAATTTTATGAGCCGTGTGGGTCTCGTAAGAGGGTTCTCCTTACGAGTCGTGAGGATCTCGTAAGTATAATTTCTCCTTAGGAATCGTGGGAATCCCTAAGTGTGTTTCTCTTTTGTGAGTCGTAGGGATCTCATGCAGGTAGTTTTCTCCTTACAAGGTCGAGAGGACCTTACAAGTGTCTTTTAACGAGATTGGGCCCGTTCGGGTTTTCACAAACTCGCCGGTAGCCCTGCTGTTTTTACTCACGAAGCCCTTTCGGATTTTCATCCGTGCCCATTTTGCTTATGGACGTACCATTTTCTTTACGAGTCTACGCCCTTTTGGGTTTTCACAAACTCGCCGGTAGCCTTGCTGCTTTTACTCATGAAGCCCTTTCGGGTTTTCATCCGTGCCCATTTTGCTTATGGACGTACCGTTTATTTATGCATCAGCCTGGGGATGTTGCGGGTTTGTAGCAGTTTAAAGACGTTTCGGTCAGTAGTTAGTTTTAGGACATTTCGGTCCTTTGTTAGTTTTAGGACATTACGGTCCATCGTTCATCCTGTATGCACGTGTATCTGTCATATGATGGGATACGTAACGATAAAGTGGGATACACCCATTTAGGGTGTGATTTGGTTTGGTTGGGGTGTTTTGTGATCCATCCCTACCGTGACTTCTTCCACTTGACGTCGACGCCTGGCTTTTTCGAATATGGCCATTTTGCGTTCTCGATCAACTTTGCTCTTCTGACGGGCTTCGTTTAGCAGCACGTCAATCAGCTAATAGGACGGTTCCAAGGATGTTGGTGTCGATTCTGCCCCCAGCTTCTCTGCATCAGAAGCTTCCTTATCATCTATTGACGAGTGAGAGATCATGTGGCAACTTGCCACATAATTTTCGGGGTTTTTCTTACACGCCGTCTCCTTCATCATTGTCATTGCCTCTGTTCTCGAGGATATGGTTGAGAAACTCATGGTGCGTGACTGGGGTCCATGCCTTCTGGTTGTATTCCTCCAGCGCGTCAATATACTTTTGTAAGTCCATGCACTTGTCATCAGGCTTCACGGGCTTCTTCTTCTTTGAAGACTTTGATGGCTGGGTCTGAGCGTTTTGACCATCGCTACCAATTCTCGGTGTCGGGCGCGGTTTTAGCATTCCCTCAATGATCTCAGGCTATAGCGGGCTTTTCCACCTGATTTTGGGGCATGCTTGAAGATCCTTCAGCATTCTTTTCGTTTTTGCCGAAAGAAATACTTTCCATGGAGCTTCCTCTATGAATGTGCATGATGCCCCCGGCGTGTCCACCCTTTTAGGAATGCGCTGTTGTGGCGGATTCACCTTCCAGTTTTCAGATAGCGCGAACTTGTCCTGTTGGTATTGGTCTTCAACCCAGTTTTTGCAGACGTAGCAGTTTTTAATCGGATGACCCAATACTCAGTGGTAGGGGCAGTAATTGGATCGTTGACGTCGTTCGGTCGCGGTGGGTGTCTCGACTCCGGTAGAGTAATGAGCCCGTTGCGCACCGCCAGTTCAAATAGTTTCCGTGTTTTATCCCGGGGAAACGAGTAAGGACGTCTCAACTTCTCATCGAGGGATTGCCTCTTGTTGCTCTGCCGAACTACCGGTCTTGGGCCACTCGGTTGTTGTTGAGCGTTGGCGACGAAGATAGCTTTCCCTTTACCCCTTTCGTTTTGAAGCTCTGTTTTTGAGGAATACGGTCTATGGCCCATTTGATCCATTTGGGTCAGCTTGTCAATCAAGGCCTGGAAGGTAGTCGGCTTGAAAAAATCATGAACTGGGATATGGTCGCCTACGGATCGAGGGTACCCACGAACATGCCTACTGCAGGAGCTTCTTCGATGCGTTGTTCGCATTCCGACCATAGGTTCCACCACCAGATTACATACTGAACCCATGTTTCTCCCGACTTCACCCTAGCATTGATCAACGCCGTGATTGGGGTGCGTTCGCTGGCGCTTGCGAACCTTTGTGTAAACAGTACCTCCATTTTTGCAAATATCTTAAAGGAGTCATTCGGGAGCTCAGAGTACCATTCAAACGCTGTCTCCGCCAAGCTGCCAACAAACCGGCAAAGCAGCAGTTTGTCGTCACCCCCTGTATTACCGCACAGGGCTCTGAATTAAGTAACGTGCTGGTGTGGATTACCTGTCCCTTTATACACGTGGAACTTAGGGATCGTGTATCCCGGAGGGTACTTTATTTGGTCGTACCAACCCGGATAGGTTTGTCCGGTCTTGACGATTTGGCCAACCGCTTGGCTCGCCTGATGAGCTCGTATTTGTTGAGCTATATAGTCGTCAAGGGTGGCTTTGGAGATGGTCTCCTCCTTGGCTGCTAAACAAGCAGGAAGTAGGTTCGATGTCTCCCCCTGTTGTCTTCAAGTACAATCGCAGGGTCTTCAACTGGAGGATCCGACAGTATCATCATTCCAACCATATCTTGGAATAAAAGCGCCCTTTGTTTTATGTTGACCGCTTGTTCCGCGGCCTCTTTGTCTTTCCTCTCGAGCATTCTTCAGAGGAATTCGGCATTAGTTTCCTGTTCCCGACGCTGCTCCGATGATGTTTCCGGGCTTTCTTTTGGCCCAGTTGTTCCCCTCCGAATCACGGCCAAGACTGAACATCTTGCCTGAGATTCGGGGCAGATGCTATTTGGTTTTATCCGTCCACCTTTCCGAAGATGCCAAGTTGATTTATGGCACCATGTATCTGAGGTTTAGACGGATGCGGCCGATATAGCAGACTTCGTCAGATTCCCCCTCTTTCGAGGGGTTTTTGATTGTGGGGACGCTCTTACCTGCAGGCGCAAGCCCCTGCAGTTAATTATGCTACCGTGTCGCGGTAACAACTTTCTCCTTCTCCAGAATTTCACTTCGTGTCGTGGGTGTTTGTTTTGTTTGTGGTTGCCTATGGATTGTACACGGAGACTAATTTATGTCGTCGCCCGTAGGACGTGGATTAGTCCAAATCCGTATTTTCTTAGATTTAGGTTTGGGGTTTTGGTTTGAGGATACGTTAGCCGTATTTGAGACTAAGATCAACTTAAACGTTTGTTAAGGATGCGTTAGTCCAGTTTGAGACTAAGATCAACTTAACGAGATCGTTTAGATCCGACAAAAGAGCATTTGGAGCTCTATTGTTCCAGTTTAGGGACATAGTGGTCCATTTAATGTATGGTCGTCGGGACCCATCATCTCTCTGACGACGTTGAAGGATTACAACGGCAGATGTCAGAGGAGTTCAGAGATGTACCCTTGAACCAAAGTTGATTAGGAGCTCTATAGTCCGATTTAGGACTACAGTCTGTTTGAAGGTTTTGGTTTAAGGATATGTTAGCCATATTTGAGGCTAAGATCAACTTAAACGTTAGTCTATGAGTTTAGGGACGCATTAGTCCATCTAACTAGTTTAGGAACATGGTGGTCCATTGTTCCCATTTTGAGGACGCAAATTGGTTTAAGGACGCATTAGTCTATGAGTTTAAGGACGCATTAGTCCACGAGTTTAAGGACGCATTAGTCCACGAGTTTAAGGACGCATTAGTCCGAGAGTTTAAGGACGCATTAGTCCATGTCAATATGTGGTTGTCGGGACCCGTCACCTCTCTGACGACGTTGAAGGATTACAACGACGAATATCAAAGGAGTTCGGAGATGTACCCTTGAACCGGGTGTAAATTGATTTAAGAGAGCAGTCGTGCTCCGTCAATTTTAATTTGAGGACTTACGGCCAGGATTGGGTTAAGTCCAGTTGAAAATGTTCAACATCTTATTTATCTTTGGCCTATTAGGCCTATGCTACGCCTTTGCCCCTATTTAATAATGCACCGAATTTTATTTTGGCATGTAAGGCCTATTTGATTTGGGCTCTGTCCCTTTATTTTTATGATGCAAAGCATCTGTTTTTGGTCTGACAGACCTTTGTTTGGGCTCTGCCCCTTTTAAAATAATGCATTGCATTTTATTTGGCCTGTTAGGCCTTTTTAAATTGGGCTTGGCCCTTCTTTTCAATAATGCAGTGCATTAGTTATCTGACAGTGGCCATGTGGCCTATCAGGCGCTTTGCGCCAATTAATGAGCGCAAGCGCATGTGGAGGTGACATGTGTCACACTCTGGTGAGCTCAAGCGCAACAGCGCAGTGCGCTGCGTCAGTGGGCAGCGCTGTTGCGCTGCTGACACATGACGCGCTCTGGTGAGTTGCACCAACTTCAGAGAGCAATGCTCTATTTTAAAAGCGCACAGCGCAAGTTTTTCTGGAGCTGATACGTGGCGCTCTCTGGTGGCTTGAGCCAACCCAGGAGCGCAACAGTGCAGATTTACAAGTGCAAGGCACTATTTTAATATCTTGATCCAATTTTGGATTCAAGAAAAAAATCTTTTAAGATTCCAGAACCAGTGGTTCATAAAAAATACAATGCCTTTATTATTATTATAATTTTCATTGAAGATCTTTGATCTTGTTCTTAGATCAATGATCTTTTCAGAAGAAATTCTTCTTTTTTCTAAAGCTTTTACCTTTTTCTTTCTTTGAATTCCTTCTCAAAGTTTTCAGAAGACTTCTTTGAGTTCTCTCTGTTTTCTTTCTCTGTTTCTCTGTTTTCTCTGTGTTGATGTGTATTGATCTGTTTTAGAATTGGGGTCTAGGGGCTTTTATATAGTGCCAATTAATTTGTTAAATTAGTTAAAGAGATCTCTCTCTGAGTGATTTGGGGATTTTTCCCCACCGTTGGATCTTTGATCCAAGGGCTTCTGTTTTACAGAAGACAATCTTCTTGTTTTAACAAGATCAGGAAGATTTCTGAGAATTTTAATTCTGTTTGGCGCAAACGCACCTGCACTTAACACGTGTCGCGCAGCGCAACTGCGCTGCCACGTGTCGCGCGGCGCAGAGCGCAAGTCAGCTGAAGCGTTGCTTCTTTAATTTTTATTTTAAATAGAGCCTTACTTTGATTGGGTGCGCTGCCCCGGGCGTAGTGCTCCCTGCGCTGGCGTGTCTGATTTTGATACGTGGCGCGTTGCGCGCAGCGCAAGGAATCTGAAGCGTTGCTTCTTTATTTTAATTTTAATTTTCACTTTAATTTTCAAAACAGAGTCTTACTCTGATTGGGGGAAACAGAAGCGTTGCTTCGTTTCCCGCCTTGGAATTTGAACAGAGTTTTGCTCTGATTGGGGTAAACAAATGCCTTCCCACTGTCACGCTTACGTGGCCCCCAAACGTGAGCGCAGCGGTGGCAGAATTCCAACCGTCGCGGCAACTTTTGGAAGTTGAAAGGGCATTTCATGCCTATAAATAGGACCTTTGGTCCTCAACAGATGATTATCATCTTCAAAATTTTTACTTTCAAAACTTCAGAGCCTTGCTCTTGCCTTTAAGAACTCCAAGTGTTAGAATTTCTAGAATCTTTTTAGGTAAAAATTTTAAATTAAATTAAATTAAATTAAATTAATTTTAATTAACAGAGCCTTGCTCTCAATAGATCCTTGATCTAAAGAAAACTCATTTAGGGTTTCACTTAGCAGAGCTTTGCTCTATAGGTCTAAAGGGATCTAAAGAGAACTAAAGGGAACCCTATTAGGGTTCTATTAATAGAGCTCTGCTCTCTAAAAGATTTTCCTTATATTTTCTTAATTCATTAATGGAGCTTTGCTCCTTCCAAATCATATAGAAGAACTCTTAAAAATTCTTCATGGATCTTAGAAGTTAAAGATGGCATTTTATATTATTATTATTATTATTATTATTATTATTATTATTATTATTATTATTATTATTATTATTATATCATCTTTTCAGAGCAAAGCTCTCAATGTTCTTAGGGGATTTTCTTCAAATTCTCCTCATAACTGATTTTGAGGTGTCACTCTTGTCTGCAGAGCATTGCTCTCGAGGAGTTTTAACTCCCTGTCTCTTTTGTTTCTCATTGCTAATTTTCCAATGATATTTCCTTCAGGCATTATGGCGGTGCATCTATACAGTCTGCACGAATTCATCACCTACGAGGATATCCGCGTACAGGGCTGTTAACAGAACCAGGCGTTTACAGATGCCCAGTGTACGAAGGTCATGGGTCGCTTGAACGCACGTGTTGGTTGGCTGCTCCCTCGCCGTTCTGCTCTCTTGAAAGTCATGCTGGGAGCAATCTGGAGGGCACTCCCGGGGTTCCACGAGGCCATGCCGCTTAATGTGCTTAATGATGCCGAAGACAAGGTGCATTCAGTGTACCTGTCGAGGCCGATCTCGAAGAAACGGCGGGATAGCTTCATCGACATTCTGCATCAAATTTTTCAGCAGACGACGATAATCGCTATTTATCGAAGGATAGGGAGCCTTGCCGAAGATCTTGACACACGTGAGCGCGAGAGGCTGCGCACGAGAATAATCAGGAAGGCTAGAAGAATTCTAGATGGCCTTACTTTCGAATTCCTTAATCCGTGTCCTGGATCTGAGGTCATACCGTTGTAATCATTTGAATAATGTCTTTGTTTATTTCTTTATGATTGTAAGAACCCTTGGCAATATGAATGATTTTTTTTTTATTTCAGCTTGTCTTATTTCTCGTTCTAAGTCTTTTGCACATGCATGAATGGGTGTCTCGAATGCTTGATCAAATGTAAATCGGATGTCCTTTCTTCTTTCTTTGATTATCAGCATGTTGTTTTTAGTAAACATGGTCGATAGATGACAGAGCGAGCATCTTGTCTTGGCTTCTTCAAGAGGAAGCGATGGCTTAGGTCGCAGGTTCAGATCTGCTGTCTAAGACTTTTCAACTTTATGAGCCGTGAGGGTCTCATAAAGACTTTTCTCCCTACGGATCGAGAGGATCTCCTAGGTGTATTTTCTCCTTAGGAATCGTGAGGATTCCTAAGTGTGTTTTCTTTTATAAGTCGTAAGGATCTTATAAGAGAATTTTTCCCTCTTACGAGTCGAGAGGACCCGTAAGCGGTTGTTTCCCTCCTTGTCGAGATTTGAGTTTGGAGAGTGAGACCCGTGGATAGTATGCAAGAGACCGTTTTGGGCCGACTTACAGGATCTCAGTGCTTAGGAAACAGGTTTTTTTTAATCCCCGCTGCCTAAGGCTTTTCCTCACGAGTCGAGACGAATCGAGCAGTTCTCGCAAAGACATCAATTTCCTTACGAGTCGAGACGAATCGAGCATTTCTCGCAAGAATATCCTAACGTCACAGTTAACCTCTGCTCTTTACGATAGAGGTCCGTTAGGGTTTGTGGTACTTAGGGTTTTGTCCGTCGTACCGTCGCATCAGCTGATATATTTCTCGATAGGCAATCGTGCTGTTCGAGTAGCCCTACGACTGCCGTGTCTTTGATCCCTTCGGGGGCTGGACAAGATATCTTCAAGCAATCCTCCTTGGCAGTTTGACCGTCAGAAGAGCAAGCTTTAGGAATTTTGCTATGCCACTTTTTACTTGAGGTTAGGCTCATTTTGGAGAGCCCCGATGAGTCATAACCACTCCGCGCTGGTGTGGGATGATCTCCGATAGTCTTTCAGGTTTTATGTGAGTTGCCGTCAAGACCCTGAAGCTAGGAATTTGGCCTTTGCTTCGTTTGTTGGCATTGCGTCTGCTGTATCGAGACGAATGTCACGGTTGTCTCTAGGTTGCTGGTGAACCGTCGAGGTTTGGAACTAGGGATTTTGCCATGGCTCCATTTGTTTGATTGTCGCGTCTGAACCCTGCTGGAGGAAGAACGCTGGGGTGACATCTCGTCTGCTGTATCGAGACGAACGTCACGGTTGTCTCTAGGTTGCTGGTAAACCATCGAGGTTTGGAACTAGGGATTTTGCCGTGGCTCCGTTTGTTTGATTATCGCGTCTGAACCCTGCTGGAGGAAGAACGCTGGGGTGACAACTCGTTTGCTGTATCGAGATGAACGTCGCGGTTGTCTCTAGGTTGCTTGTGAACCGTCGAGGTTTGGAACTAGGGACTTTGCCGTGGCTCCGCTGTTTGATGATGTTGTGTCTGAACCCTGCTGGAGGAATAACGCTGGGGTGACAACTCGTCTGCTGTATCGAGACAAACGTCGCGGTTGACTTTAAGTTGCTTGTGAACCGTCGAGGTTTGGAACTAGGAACTTTGCCGTGGCTCCGCTGTTTGATGATATTGCGTTTGCTGTGTCGAAACGAACGCCGAAGTGGTGACCATTCCGCACTGGTGCGAGATGATCTCCAGTTGTCTTTCAAGCTTCATATGACTCGTCGTTAAGACCTTGAAGCTAGGAATTTGGCCTTCGCTCCGTTTGCTTTGTCACGTCCGAATCCTGTTGGAGGAAGAACGCTGTCATGACATCTCGTCTGTTGAATCGAGACGAATGCCGAGGTGGAGCTGGGATTTTGCCGTTACTCTGCTTGTTTGACCATGGGGTCTTTCGTTGGCGTTGTATCTGCAGCTTGATGAACTGCGAAGGAACGCCGTTGTTAACATCCCGTCTGCTGTATCGAGACGATTGTTGAGATGAAGCTGGGATTTTGCCGTCGCTTCGCTTTGTTTCGACCGCGAGGTCCTTTGTTGGCGTTGTATCTGCATCTTGATGGACTGCGAAGGAACGCCTTTGTTGATCCTTAGGTCGTAGATATTGCCGTTAAGATTTGGAACTAGGGACTATGCTTTGGCTCCATTTCATTGCGACTCTGAGGTCGGTTGTTGACGTCAAGAACCTGAAGGTAGGGATCTTCCTTTTGCTCCGTTTGTTGACATTGTGTCTGCAATATTGCGACAAATGTTGAGATTGTCTCTAAATTGTCTATGAACCATCGAGATTTGGCTTCACTTTCTGATGGAGTCTGTTGGGAAGGTATGGTTCCCTCTTTGTTTGTGCCTCTGGATTGTATACAGGCATCGATGTGATCCCACCTGTAGGGCATGAATTTCATTATATATATTTTTCATTTTATTTCTTTCCGCGATGCTCTATCATTTCAGTTTTTATATCGCGAAGGTCGCGATTGCCCAATCATTTCGGCTATTTTTCGCGGTGCCCAATCATTTCGGCTATTTTTCGCGGTGCCCAATCATTTCGGCTATTTATTTTATTTTTACTCGCTGCTTTTTATTGCGAGTTGCCCAATCATTTCTACTATTTTGCATGCATACATTTTTACTTGCTGCTTTTTATTGCAAGTTGCCCCATCATTTTGGCTATTTCGTATGCATGTGTGGCTCGCTGATTTTTTTTATCGCGAGTGTGGAACTTGGAATCTGGTGTCAATCTTAGTATCAGCATCGCTACAACTGGGATGTTGCCAGGAGCGAATCATCATTTGCCATGAAAGGGCTTGGAATTTGATACCGGTTTAGACATCAACATCGCTACAACTGGGATATTACCAGGAGCGAATCATCATTTGCCACTGTTGATGTCAAACAAAGTTGGCTTAGCAAACAGGGTTAGGATCCTGTCGACTAAAGCTTTTGACTTCATGAGCCGTAAGGGTCTCACAAAGGTATTTCTCCCTATGAGTCGTGAGGATCTTGTTGGTGCGTTTTCTCCTTAGGGATCGTGAGAATTCCTAAGTGCATGTCCCTCTGTAAGTCGTAATAATCTTACAAAAGGGTTTTCTTCTTATAAGTCGAGAGGACTTAAAAGGGTTGTTCACCGTATAGATATATCCCTAGTCACGGATGGGACTTTGTTAGGGAAATGTTTATTCGTGCCCGTGGATTGTATACAAGGGTCAGTGCTGAGCCACTTGTAGGGCAATATCGAAGGTTGTGGGAGTTGCTTAATAACAGGTTCAGGCTTCTGTAACTTAAGACTTTCAAGTCTTATGAGCCGTGAGGGTCCCATAAGAGAGTTCTCCTTACGAGTCGTGGGGATCTCGCAAGTGTATTTTCTCCTTAGGGATCGTGGGGATCCCTAAGTGTGTTGCTCCCTTGTGAGTCGTAAGGATCTCATGCGGGTGGTTCCTCCTTACAAAGTCGAGAGGACCCTGCAAGTGTCCTTTAACGAGCTTGCGCCCTTTCGGGTTTTCACAAGCACTCGCCGGTAGCCTTGCTGTTTTTACTCACGGAGCCCTTTCAGGTTTTCATCCATGCCCGTTTTGCTTATGGACATACCGTATTCTTTATTCTTTTTTTTATTCTTTTTATTCCTTTTTCTAACGAGGTCGTGCCCTTTCGGGTTTTCACAAACACTCGCTGGTAGCCTTCCTGTTTTTACTCACGGAGCCCTTTCGGGTTTTCATCCGTGCCCATTTTGCTTATGGACATACCGTTTTTTTACCACTCCAGCTTGGAGATGCCGCGGGTTGATAGTAGTTTAACGACGTTTCGGTCATTTGCAAATTTTAGGACATTGCGGTCCATCGTTAGTTTAAGGACGTTTCGTTCCGCTGTCGCTGTATTCGAGGCGAATCTCTAGTTTAATGACTTTTCGGTCTATAGAGCTTTCTCTATGACTGAGCATGATGCCCCTGGCGTATCCATCTTTCTCGGAGCGTGCGGTTGTGGCGGGCTCACCTTCCAATTTTCGGAGATGACGAACTTACCCTGTTGGTATTGGTCTTCAACCCAGTTTTTGAAGACGTAGCAATTCTTGATCAGGTGACTTACCGTTTGGTGGTAAGGGCAATAATTGATATCGTTAACATCGCCTGGCCGCAACGGACGTTTTGGAATTGGCAGATTGATGAGTCTATCGCGCACTTCCAGCTCGAACAGTCTCCTTGTTTTATCTTGAGGAAACGAGTAAGGATGTTTCAACTTTTCATGGAGGGGTTGCCGCTTGTTGTTTCGGCAAACAACCGGTCTAGGGCCACTCGATTGCTGTTGAGTGTTGCCTACGAGGGTTGTTTTTCCTTTCCCTTTATCCTTTTTGCTTGATCCTTTGTTTGTGGGGCTGAGAATTTTTTCGACTAGCATGCGATTGCATGGCTGAACGTTCTCGCAACTCCTCAATTCTTTCATTTTTGAAATGGATTCCTTGAGGAGAGGGTTGAGGGCAGATTCTTAGTCAGAGTCGCTTCCAAAGGTGGTAATTTGCGATCCCTTGGATTCGGCTATGTGACAGTCATCGGCGGTTCTTTTGCGCTCGTCTATCGCATTTTTCTGATGTCTACGAGCTTCACGCCTTATCCTGTTGAAGTGTTGCTTTTGAGCGACATACCCTTGCCACCAACACTTAAAGGAGTCGCAGTCTTCGGTAGGATGTATGATCTTCTGATGATATAAGCAGAAGTTAGAATGCATCTCTACTCCACCGAGAATATTTTCTTCAGAGGGTGGTAGCTTCATTCCCACTGATAGGGATTTGGCGAACCTTTTCCTCGTCTTGAATTTGTTTTTATCCGCAGTGAATGACTTTTGATTTGACGGAAGTGCTTCGACTTTTTGGTCTAGTAGTCGGTGTTTGGCTCCTTCCAGTATGGCCATCTCACGCTCTTGATTGGCTTTAAATTTCAGACAAATCTTATTCAGGAAGGCATCGATCAACTCGTCTGACGGCCGCAGAATTTCTGGTTCAGGGCCCGTCCTCGGTTTCTCGGCACAAGGAGCCTCTTTATCATCCACTAATGAGTGAGAGATCACATGACAAGTTGCCCCCGGTGCGTCCGTCTTCTTTGGAGTGTGCGGCTGTGGTGGGTTTACCTTCCACCTTTCAGACAGCGCAAACTTGCCTTGTAGGTACTGATCCTCGATCCATCCCTTAAAGACGAAGCAATCCTCGATCGGGTGACTTACCATTTGGTGGTAAGGGCAATAATTGGGATTATTGAGATCGCCTGGCTGCAATAGACGTTTTGGACTCGGCAGATTGATGAGTCTGTTGCGCACTGCCAGCTCAAACAGTCTACTTATTTTATTCTGAGGAAATGAGTAAGGACGTCCTAGTCTCTCCTCGAGGGATGGGCGTGGACGCACGTTGTTTTGGTGAACGACCGGCTTTGAGTTGCTCGGCTGTTGATGAGCATTAGCGACGACGATCGCTTTCCCTTTTCTTTTCTCATTTCGAGAGTCTAGTTTTGGAGGAGACGGTCCATGGCCCATTTGGTCCATTTAGGCTAATTTGTCGATCAAGGCCTGGAAGGTGGTCAGCCTGAAGAACATCATGAATTGCGAGATGGTCGCTTGCGGATCAAGAGTGCCCACGAACATGCCTACCGCAGGTGCCTCTTCTATGCGTTGTTCGCATTTCGACCATAGGTTCCGCTATCGTGTTGCGTATTGGACCCATGTTTCGCCTGACCTTATCCTAGCATTGATCAGTGCTGTTATCGGGGTGCGTCCACTAGCACTCATGAATCTTTGTGTAAACAGTAGCTCCATCTCCGCAAATGTTTTGACAGAGTCGTTAGGTAGCTCCGAATACCATTTAAAGGCTGTTTCCGCTAAGCTGTCGACGAATTGGCGAAGCAGCAGCTTGTCATCGCCTCCAGTGTTGCCGCATAAGGCCCTGAATTGAGCGACATGCTGATGTGGGTTCCCTGTCCCCTTATATAGGTGGAACTTAGGGATCGTATATCCCGGCGGGTAACTGATTTGGTCATGCCAACTTGGATAAGGTCGTCCGGTTCTAACAATTTGCGCAGCTGCTTCATTCGCCTGATGAACCCGTATTTGCTGAGCTATATAGTCATCCAGGGCGGCCTTGGAGATAGTTTCTTCCTTGGCTGCTGAAAGAGCCGGAGGAGGATTAGATGTCTCCCTTCTATCGTCTTCAACAATGATTGGAGGGTCATCAGCTGGAGGGTCCGGCTGTAATATCATCCTTTCCATATCTTGGAAGAAGAGCGCCGTTTGTTTTATGTTAGCCGCTTGTTCTGCGGCTTCTTTGTCCTTCTTTTCGAGGACTCTGCGTTGGAAGTCAGCGTCGGTTTCTTGTTCGTGACGCTGTTCTGATGACGCCTCCGAGCTTTCTTTTGGCTCGGTAAGTGTAGCCATTGCAGTCATCATTTCCTGAAGCTTCTGTTGCTGCTCCTGGGCTTTCGTCACGGATCGGGTGAGCGGTCGGTGACCCGTCGAAGCATGGCCTTCCTCCTTTCCGGAAGCCATACAAACGGTATGCACTACCATACCCCCAGACTTGGGGCGTTTGTGCTCAGCGCTTTCACGGTTATCCAAAGACGCAGGGATTTTCTCCGACCTCCTTCTTTCATGGGCGGTCGAAGTTGAGGGGGCCGTTGTAGTGGGCACCCAAGTAGCTGTCGCTTTTTCTGTCTTGACAGAGTAGTTCTTCTCCTGCCGAACCTTCATCTTTTTCTGTCGGCGGAAATAGTCTTGATCCATCACGGAGTCTTGGACTTGACGCCAGACCTTGTAAATTTTAGAGGATAGCCGTTAAGGAGGTTGCTCCGGCTTTTTCTCTGTAACATTCTTCACAAGCGAAGGAGTTCTCTTCAGCACTGCAGTAGGAGAGTTTATGCGCCCCTTGTTGAGCAATTCAAAACTGTTCTCGGTTGGAACAGCAGCATCAATCCCCACCATCGGAGCCAACGGAGTAAATCCAAAGGGAGAGCTGCCCCCAGCCTTCTGTACTCGGCGCCAGTGGCGACGTCGAGTGTGTCGTGTGGATGGAGTTGGTTTAGCCGTAGGGGTGACTTCATCATGCCCCCTGCTTTGCGGAGAGACTGATATTGGTGCTAGCCTGTCGAAGACTGACACCCGTTGAGAAGCAATGTCTAATCTGTCAAAGACAGACCTCTGGGTAGGGGAAGCAGCTTTGAGGACTTCGCCTGGAGCAAAAACAGTCAGCCTTGTGAAGACCGACCTTTTGGCAGGAGAAGCCGCCTTGACAATTTTGGGAGCAGGGATGGCTATCCGCTTCGGGATAACGCCTTCTGGTATTGCAGGCTTCTTCATGGGCCCGTTGGAGCTCTGGCCTAGTCTGTTAAAAACTGAGGCAGTGGAGTTGGACGACCCGTTGAAAGGGGCCGCAGCAGTAGCAAGCCGATCGGATACCAACTTCTTGGAAGCTTCTTGTGACGGTACAGGGGCGTTGAAGCTCATGGGTGGGAGTATGGTCCCGAAGAATAGTCCAGTGGTGTCTTGAGTTACCTGCTTTACCGGTATCTTGAAAAGGGAGGCCGCTTGGGGCCCGTAAGTCACTCCTCCAGCAAGGACGGAGCGAGAGTTGCAGCTGCAGGTAATGCAGTTTGAAGCCATTGATCTTCTGTTTTCTGCATAGAGCAAGACACCAAATCTAAGTACCTTGAATCCACAGGCAACTACATCAAACCGCGATTTGTTCGCGAACATGACACACGAAGTGTGGAGTGGAAAGAGGAAAAGGTCCCACCGGACGTGCCAGAATCTGTTCCCCTCCGAATGGCGGCCAAGACTGAACGTCTTGCCTGAGATTTGGGGCAGATACTATTTGGTTTTATCCGTCCACCTCTCCGAAGATGCCAAGTTGATTTATGGTACCATGTATCGGAGGTTCGGACGGATGCGGCCGATGTAGCAGACTTCGTCAGATTCCCCCTCTTTCGAGGGGTTTTTGATTATGGGGACGCTCTTCCCTGCAAGCGCAAGCCCCTACAGTTAATTACGCTACCGCGTCATTGTAACAACTTTCTCCTTCTTCAGAATTTCACTTCGTGTCGTGGGTGTTTGTATTGTTTGTGGTTGCTCATGGATTGTATACGGAGACTAATTTATGTCGTCGCCCGTAGGACATGGATTAGTCAAAATCCGTATTTTCTTAGATTTGGGTTTGGGATTTTGGTTTGAGGATACGTTAGCCGTATTTGAGACTAAGATCAACTTAAACGTTTGTTAAGGATACGTTAGTCCAGTTTGAGACTAAGATCAACTTAACGGGATCGTTTAGATCCGACAAAAGAGCATTTGGAGCTCTATTGTTCCAGTTTAGGGACATAGTGGTCCATTTAATGTATGGTCGTCGGGACCCATCACCTCTCTGACGACGTTGAAGGATTACAACGACAAATGTCAGAGGAGTTCAGAGATATACCCTTGAACCAAAGTTGATTAGGAGCTCTATAGTCCCATTTAGGACTACAGTCTGTTTGAAAGTTTTGGTTTAAGGATATGTTAGCCATATTTGAGGCTAAGATCAACTTAAACGTTAGTCTATGAGTTTAGGGACGTATTAGTCCATCTAACCAGTTTAGGGACATGGTGGTCCATTGTTCCCATTTTGAGGACGCAAATCGGTTTAAGGACGCATTAGTCCACGAGTTTAAGGACGCATTAGTCCATGAGTTTAAGGACGCATTAGTCCGAGAGTTTAAGGACGCATTAGTCCATGTCAATGTGTGGTTGTCGGGACCCGTCACCTCTCTGACGACGTTGAAGGATTACAACGATAAATATCAGAGGAGTTCGGAGATGTACCCTTGAACCGGGTGTAAATTGATTTAAGAGAGCAGTCGTGCTCCGTCAATTTTAATTTGAGGACTTACGGCCAGGATTGGGTTAAGTCCAGTTGAAAATGTTCGATATCTTATTTATCTTTGGCCTATTAGGCCTATGCTAGGGCTTTGCCCCTGTTTAATAATGCACTGCATTTTATTTTGGCATGTAAGGCCTATTTGATTTGGGCGCTGTCCCTTTATTTTTATGATGCAGAGCATCTGTTTATGGTCTGACAGACCTTTTTTTGGGCTCTGCCCTTTTTAAAATAATGCATTGTATTTTATTAGGCCTGTTAGACCTTTTTTAATTGGGCTTGGCCCTTCTTTTCAATAATGCAGTGCATTAGTTATTTGACAGTGGCCATGTGGCCTGTCAGGCGTTTTGCGCCAATTAATGAGCGCAAGCGCATGTAAAGGTGGCACGTGTCACACTCTGGTGAGCGCAAGTGTAACAGCGCAGTGCGCTGCGCTGTTGCGCTACTGACACGTGGCGCGCTCTAGTGAGTTGTGCCAACTTCAGAGAGCAATACTCTATTTTAAAAGCGCACAGCGCAAGTTGTTCTGGAGCTGACACGTGGCGCTCTCTGGTGGTTTGCACCAACCCAGGAGCGCAACAGTGTAGATTTACATGTGTAAGGCACTATTTTAATATCTTGATTCAATTTTGGATTTAAGAAAAGAATCTTTTAAGATTTCAGAACCAGTGGTTCATAAAAAAGGCAATGCCTTTATTATTATTATAATTTTTATTGAAGATCTTTGATCTTGTTCTTAGATCAATGATCTTTTCAGAAGAAATTCTTCTTTTTTCTAAAGGTTTTACCTTTTTCTTTCTTTGAATTCCTTCTCAAAGTTTTCAGAAGACTTCTCTGAGTTCTCTCTGTTTTCTTTTTCTATTTCTCTATTTTCTCTGTGTTGATGTATATCGTTCTGTTTTAGAATTGGGGTATATGGGCCTTTATATAGTGCCAATTAATTTGTTAAATTAGTTAAAGAGATTTCTCTCTGAGTGATTTGGGGATTTTTTCCCCACCGTTGGATCTTTGATCCAAGGGCTTCTGTTTTACAGAAGACAATCTTCTTGTTTTAACAAGATCAGGAAGATTTCTCAGAATTTTAATTCTGTTTGGCGCAAACGCATCTGCGCTTAACACGTGTCGCGCAGCGCAACTGCACCGCCACGTGTCGCGCTGCATAGAGCGCAGCACAACTGCGCTACCACGTGTCGCGCGGCGCAGAGCGCAAGTCAGCTGAAGCGTTGCTTCTTTAATTTTTATTTTAAATAGAGCCTTGCTCTGATTGGGTGTGCTGCCCCGGGCGCAGTGCTCCCTGTGCTGGCGTGTCTGATTTTGACACATGGCGCGTTGCGCGCAGTGCAAGGAATCTGAAGCGTTGCTTCTTTATTTTAATTTTAATTTTCACTTTAATTTTCAAAACAGAGCCTTGCTCTGATTGTGGGAAATAGAAGCGTTGCTTCGTTTCCCGCCTTGGAATTTGAACAGAGCTTTGCTCTTATTGGGGTAAACACCAGTGAGCACGGCCATGGCTGTCAGCATCTCTTAGAGCTTTTGTTGTTGTTGCTCCTCAGCCTTAGTTACTGACCGCGTATGTGGTCGATAGCCTGTGGAGATTCGGCTATCCTCTTTCCCGGAAGCCAAGTAAATGGTGTGCACCACCATGCCTCCAGACTTGGGGCGTTTGGATTCAGTGCCTTTGAGCTTTGTCGTAGACATGGGGATTTTCTCCGGCCTTCTTCTTTTGTTGGTGATCGAAGTTGAGGGGCCGTTGCAGCGGGCACCCAAGTAGATGATACCTTCTGTGGTACGACAGGATGGTCCTTCTCTTGCCGGACCTTCATTTTTCTTGGTTGGCGGGAGTAATCTTGGTTAATCACAGAGTTTTGGACCCTTCGCCAGACCCTATGGATTTAGAGAACAGCCGCTGAGGGGGCTGCTCCGGCTTCGCCATTGTGATCTTTTCAGCAGGCGGAGGAGACTTTTTCAGCACGACAGTTGGCGAATTCTTGCTCACCCTGTTAAGTGATTCAAAGCTGTTCCCAGTTGGAACAGTAGCATCAACTTCCATCGTTGGAGCTGGTAGGATAAGTCCAGAAGGGGAACTGCCCCCAGCTTTCCTCAGTCGGCGCCAGTGGTGACATCGAGCATGTGGAGCGGCTGGGACTACCTCTGCTGTTGGGGTAGCTGCATCGTGCTTCATGCTTTGATGAGAGACCGTTGTTGGTGTCATCCTGTCAAAGACTGACGTCCGTTGAGAGGGGATGGTCAACCTGTCGAAGGCAGGCTTTTGAGCAGGGGTAACGGCTTTGGTGACTTCGCCTGGAGCGGGAGTTGGCATGGCCAGTCTTGTGAAGACCGACCCCTTAGCAGGAGAAGCCTCTCCGACGATTTCATTTACTGGAACAGGGATGGATATCCGTTTCGGGATAACCCCCTCAGGTATCGCAGGCTTCTTCATGAACCCATTAGAGTTTTGGCCCAGTCTGTTAATGACCGAGGCGTTGGATTTGGGCGACCCGTTGAGAGGAGCTGCGATAGTTGCAAGCCGATCAAAGACCGACTTCTTTGGA
Source organism: Agapanthus africanus (assembly GCA_030015575.1). Lineage (NCBI taxonomy): Eukaryota > Viridiplantae > Streptophyta > Magnoliopsida > Asparagales > Amaryllidaceae > Agapanthus > Agapanthus africanus. The sequence goes on from CM057343.1 coordinate 687,114,607, forward strand.
GCTTCTTGTGATGGCACTAGGTGCTGAAGCTTGTTGGTGGGAGCATGGTCCCAAAGAACAGTCCAGTGGTGGCCCGAGTCATCTGTTCCACTGGCATGGCGAAGATGGAGGCCGCTTGGGGCCCATAAGTCACTCCTCCGGCGAGGACGGAGTCGGAGTTGTTGTTGCAACTAGTGCAGTTGGAAGCCATTTTCTCTGCACGGGAACACGACACCAAATCTTAGTGCCTCGAATCCACAGGTAACCAGAATATGTTCGCGATTTGTTTGTGAAACACAACACACTAAGTGTGGAGTGGAAAGAGGAAAAGGTCTTACTGGGCGTTCCAGAATATGTTCGCTGCCGAAAACGGGGCCGGGACGTTGGGACGTCCGGCCTGAATTTTGGGGACAGATGTTATTTGGTTTTATCTGTTCACCTCTCCGAAGATGCCGAGTTGATTTATGGCACCGTGTATCGGAGGTTTAGACGGATGCGGCCGTTGTAGCAGACTTCATCAGATTACCCCTCATTGGTTTTTGATTGTGGGGACGCTCTTCCCTGCAGGCGCAAACCCCTGTAGTTAATTACGTTACCGTGTAGCGGTAACCACTTTCTCCTTCTCCTGATGGTAACTTCGTGTCGTGTTTGTTTGTTTTATTTTCGGTTGCCCGTGGATCTTATACGGAGACTAATTTATGTTGTCGCCCGTAGGGCGTGGATTAGTCCAAATCCGTATTTTCTTAGATTTGGGTTTGGGTTGGGTTTAAGGATCGTTAATCTCATTGAGATTAAGATCTACTTTAATTTTTGTTAAGGATACGTTAGTCTAATTTTAGATTAAGATCTACTCAACAAGATTTTGGGATCATTTAGATCCAGCGAAAGAGTATTTGGACTCTATCGTTTTAGTTTAGGGACATTGCGGTCCATTGGGTTTAGGGACATCATAGTCCATGGACTTTAAGGATATTATAGTCCATAGAGTTTAAAGACGTCATAGTCTGTGGGGTTTAGTTTAAGGATATTGCGGTCCATAAGTTTAAGGGCATCATAGTTCATGGAGTTTAAGGATATCATAGTCCATGGAGTTTAAAGACGTCATAGTCTGTGGGGTTTAGTTTAGGAACGTTGCGGTCCATAAGTTTAAGGACATCATAGTCCATAGAGTGTCTGGTTGTCGGGACCCGTCACCTCTCTAAAGATGTTGAAGAATTACAACGACACATATCCAAGGTGTGAAGAGATGTACCCATAAACCTATGTTGGTTGAGAGATCTGTGGTCAAGGTTTGGGACTAAGACCAATTAAAAATATTGGGAGCATATGGGCTCAATTAATCTAAATTGGGGGATTTATGGCCTACTTGGGCCCAGCCCATTTAGTTAAAGTGTTTGAACACTTATTTGGACTCAGTCCATTCATTTTTGAACAAAATGTTAACATTTGTTTGGGCTCAGGCCTTTTTTGTTCAATAATGCAGAGCATTAATTTTGGGTTCTAACACCCCTTCTTCTTTTGTCTTTTTATTGAGTGTTGGACACTCTTTATTATGGCACTGAGCTTTATTTAAGGAACACTTTGTGTTCCTTCAGCGCACACGTGAGAAGCACGTGGTGCGCTTGGCGCTGAGCGCCAGACCTGGAGCGCTAATGCGCTTCTTATGAAATGGCGCACATATGAGGAGCACGTGACGGGCTTGGCGTTGAGAGCCAGATAATGAGCGCAGAGCACTCTTATCAAATAGTGCTTGGAGCGCTGGGCGCTGAGCGCCAGACTTGGAGCGTTGGAGCGCTGAAGCGCTTCTTTTGATGTAGCGCTCACGTGAGGCGGACGTGGTGTGCTTGGCGCTGAGCGCCAGCCAATGAGTGCAGAGCGCTCTTTATTAAGTAACGCCCACGTAAGGAGCACGTGGCGCGCTTGGCGCTGAGCGCTAGCCAATGAGTGCAAAGCGCTCTTGATCAATTCTGTGCTTGGAGAATTAAGAGACTTTGTCTCACGGATCGAAGAACTAAGTTCTTATTTTAATAGGAGATTCTATGATCTCTTCTGTTTTTGTGAAAGACTTTGTCTTTTTCGTTTAGATCTGTGATCTAAAGAGAACTAAGTTCTTCTCCTCCCCTTTTTTATGATGAGATACTCCAATTTCTTCTACTCTTATGAAAGACTTCTATCTTTGTAGATCTATGATCTAGAAAAAGAACTAAGTTCTTTTTTTTTATGAGATACTTTGATCTCTTTGTTTTATTTACCTTGAAGAAATTGTTCTTTTCAGAGCTTGGTTTTCTCTTTTTCTTTTCTCAGAATTTGAAGTTTATGGGGGAGGGGGTTCCTCCTTTTTCGACTTGAAGTCTTGGGTCCTTTATATAAGGAGGCTGATTTGTCGAATCAGTTAAGAAAATCTTTTCTCTGATTGATTTGGGGATATTTCCCACCGTTGGATCTTTGATACAAGGGTTTCTATTTTACAGAAGGCAGTCTTCTTGTTTTTAGCAAGATTGGGAAAATATTTTCCCATACAGAACTTATTCTGTATCTTGGTGATTTTTAATCACCATTGGATCTTTGATCATACGCTGCTCTGATTTTCAGAGAACAATCTTTCCTGGTTGGAAAGATTTGAGGAGTATTTCCTCAACATGACTTTCTTTCTGATGATTTTTAATCATCTTTGTTGGATCTTTGATCCAAGGGTGGGTAACATTTTAGTTCCAACACTAGCGCTTTCGTGCTTTGTGTAAGTGCACGGCGGCGCCCCGGCCGTCAATCCGACGCCGGAATGCGGAAGCGGTGAAAAACTTTAAAATTTTGCGGACTTTGCAAACCGGCACCACCGCGCACTTTAACCGGATCGGACCATTAACTAGTCTAAGCTATCTACAAGAATGGAAATAGAGATATACCGACGATCCAAGTCCTCCGGTCTTCATCTCCACTCCTATCTCCTTGCGGGATCTCCGTCCGTCTCCTCCTCGTCGGAAAGGGGCACCACATCGCCTGCGTCTTTTACGGGCTCCCGCCTCAATACCGAGGCAACTCGAGCATGAAGCCGGCAACTCGACATGCTCAAGATATGCTGTAGGAAGTGTAGTGTAGAGTATGTCTCTTTGGGGTTGGTTGCCTTTGGATGGAGGAAACATGAATGGACTTTGGAATGAAGTGAAGAATTTTGCAAGCATTGAAATGATATGTGAATTAATCCCTCATCCAAAAAATGAACTCCTCTCTCTCCCACTCCAAGAAGAGGCCGGCCACACTCAAAGGAGATGAGAATGATGGTGTAAGAAAGGAAATCAACCATACTAAAAACAATGAAGGAGAGTGAGTGTAGGAAAAGGAGGAGAGTGACCATATCCAAAACATACACCATGCTTACACACTATTCAACCCATACTCATATCAAATCTCATAAATGCAAGCATGGAGGAAAGAAAAATATGAAAGCTATCATATCAATCTTTTACAAGAAAACCCTTCCACAATTGTAATTTGCAAAACTGCAAATTACCCCCTCCATCGGAAAAGTCCGGCCGGGAAAGAACAAAGGAAAACCGGCCGGAACGGAATGCAAACTGGCAACTCCAGAAAACTGGTCCCGTAATAAATTACAGGAAAACCCCGATACTGTGCATACACACCCGCATCTGTATTCCGTCCGGACACAAATGCAAAGAGACACAATCTACACTGTACTGAACTAGGACCGGCTTAAACCAAAGCCGGCTAGTAATATCCGTCCGATCCTGATCCGTGCAATACCGCACGTATCTGATCGAACCCTGCCATATAACCATACGGCTACCAGTACAAACCGTCCGATCCTGATCCGTGCAATACCGCACGTATCTGATCGGACCCTGCCATATCTCCATACGGCCTCTACAGCGTTTCGCCCGAAAGCTGAGTAACTGAAAGTGTGGGGGACTCTAAAGACTCGTCAATACTATGGCTGTGGATTTAACCACTAGCCCGTCAGAGGTATAAGCCAATACGTAACGGGCCACCAGCTATTGACCAAATGGGACGTCGATGAGGAAGCTCACCCCGACACCCAACTGAGCCTGTCAGTGACAATATCCGTGCAGTCCGGTCCGTTCGTCTATGAGTATCGCATGGCGGGCCTAGGGGGTTGGTAAAAGTCAGACCCCCAAAAGCGGTACAAGTCGTGTCGGAGTGTAGCCCAGAACACCCTGAGATATTACTGGAATACCTACCAGTAAATCTCCTTGCCTTGGCCAAGGACTTTGTGTAATGGCTCTCCTAGACACAGCACGACCTCACCCCCAATACCGGGAGAGACGAACCCCTGAAGATACGCTCACTGCCTCCATGTGGCTCGGGACTGTACCCAACTAAAACCTGTTTGCACGACTCCTTTGAGCCGTGGTAGGGTAGTAATCAAAGTACAGTGGGAACTCACACGAGACAAATGACGATCCCCAGGTCGATGAACTAACCTGCACACATGTCACCAGGGAACTGCCATCTGACGTCTGGTATATGACCAACTAGCATGTTCCCGGCGAGTCCTGTCCGGTGTACTCATAACCCAATGAGCACCTGTATACATCTTAGGTGATCCAACTGACACCAGTGGCTTGTGAGACCGGCCACCGCCCCTCGTCGGGGTCTCGACTGTATACACTAGTCTACTAATGGAGTATCGATGCCCAGTCTCGAAACTCCCACGACTAGGGACCTTTTAAGGATAAGCTTATAGACCCCCAGCTCCCACTTATATGATCGCCCTCATACTGCTGGTGGTCAAGCAAGAATCCTAGGGGCTCTATCAACGTGTAATAGCGACGTGTCATGTCACCTAAAGCAGTACACGATGATAAAGGTAAACCAGATAGCATACTATCATCTCGAGTAAGACTGTCCTACCGGGATAGGTCCTCCCTCAATCATTACAATCACGTACCTGTGACCTAATAATTGACTCTGAGGGCACTATCTCCAACACTTTGCACGTGAGCGCAGCATCAGAATCTTTGACTCTTGGTGCTAGCGCAATTAGCGCTAGCGCTCTCGTGCTTTGCACGTGAGCGCTGCCTCAGAGTCTTTGACTCTTAGCGCCGGCGCACTTGGCGCTAGTGCTCTTGTGCTTTGCACGTGAGCGCTGCCTCAGAGTCTTTGATCTTAGTGCTAACGCTCTTGGCGCTAGCGTTTTTATGAAGCGCTGCTTCATTTCAAATTTCAAAATTTGAACAGAGTTTTGCTCTTATTAGGAGAAACAATGGTTTTCAGCGATAGAGTCCTTTCTGCTCCTGCTGGGCCTATTCAACAGTTGTTCGATTTGTCGAAGAGTAGAGCTCCGACTTTGAGGCCCAAAGAGATCATGCATTTATATTCAATCAGGCCGGGATACTTAGTGTTCCGCCTAAATAATACTATTCTCTCCATGCGGTATAATCCGCATCTCTTCACCCAGCAGCTGGGTTACATCCAGGGGGTCCCCCTCGAAGCCTTTTTAATCGAGCCCGCTCTCTCGCTGGAAGTCACTCGCGACGTCATCCACCACTTCATGCGATTGGGTACCGATTCCTTCTTCATGATTCCCGAGCCCGACTATATTTCGAAGCCCATGGGATCCTTCAAGGGCCGGTATCATCACCGGGTTGGTCCCATCATTGCAGAGGAGAGAAGGGTCCTATTTGAAGGTAAAGCTCCTGCTTCCGTTCATGCCATCAGCGCCCCGTTGCAGCTATGGTCAGTTGTTTGCCTTCCTCTAAGGGACATCACCTCAGTGCTCATTCCTAAGGCTGCACAAGCCGAATCATCCCCCCGTACTACTGGTATGCCAGTACATGCAAGAGCCGAGAAAATGACTCCTGATAAAGCCCCAGCCGTGGCGCCCCAAAAGACAGATACCGAAGGCGATGTTGGGCAGCGCCGTGCAAAAGCGCCAAAGGGAAAGAAGTGCCCCTCCACTGGTGTTAGCTTAGGCTCTAAAAGGAGAAAGAAATCGGTCTTCGGTCTACTCGATACTTTGCTTGAGTTTGAACCCCTCCACGATGAGCCTATATCTGTGCATGAACTAAATAACGGTCCCCTTTTTCCCGGCACATCTGCCGAGGAAGCCGATCAGTTGGCCGAAGCCTTGAGGCGATCACAAGATGAAAATGAAAATGTGCGCCTGAAGAAGGGAGGCTTTCCCCCTGTCATATTCTATGACGTTGATCCGTTATTACCTAGATTACCAATGGGTCCTCTGACAATGGAAGAAGACCGGGCTCTCAAACAGCCCATCTCGTCCGTTTCTGAAAACGAAGCTGATCTGAAGATGGGCAGACATTTGCTTTCAATCGAAACCCGATGAGCGTATTTGATCAGAAAAGAGCAGCGGCTCGAAAAGGCCATACTTCAGGCTCCCTGGCATATTGGTATGCATATTTTTTGTATCTTTCGGCAAATAGTTCATATTACTTTCCTGTCGCGTTATTTTTATGAAAAATTTTGTAGGGACTTCTGCAGCGGGTGTAGTTTCAAGCCCGGATCGCGCCATGGAAATAGATTCTATGAATATCTCCCATGACACACCGGAGGGAGTAGAAGAGATTACTGGAGCTGCTATCTCTGCTGTGGAGCTTCCGGTGATGGCTTTTATTCCTTCAGCGGAGATTGCCATACCGGCGTTAGATCCCATGGATATCTCTAGTGATGCACCGAAGGGTGTAGAGAAGATTGTCGAAGCTGTTGTCCCTGTCTCGAGGCTTCTAGCGGTGGCTTTTGTCCCTCTATTGAAGGCTGTCACGCCGGCCATAGACTTCACACATATATCCTGTGACGCACCTGAGGGTGTAGAGGAGGTTGCCGAAGCTGCCATCCCTCCAGTTTAGAGCGGGCGAAGTATCGAAGGTAATCTTATCTACATTTTGTTTAACGACCCCTCTATATATCTGAACATTTCCTTCTCTCAGAATTGCAGGAGTTGGCGTCTTCTATTGTAGACCTTTCTCCGAGAAAAACCTTCCAGCGTTTACTTGACATAGTGGCCTCGCAAGCGATACCCCACAAAGTATATTCCTTTCTTCTGTCCAAGGTTGGTATTCTTTTTCCTTTTCGTTTTATATTTTCATAATGATGTTGATGCGCCTTCTATTTAAACCGCGGTCCTAGAAGCTGACAACGAAGTCAAAATTCTTGACGGACCTGGGGATTTCTCAAACTCGCCTTCCGTGGGTAAGTGAAACTTTAGCATTGGCGTTCTTTTACTTGTTCTATGTTTAGAAAGGCAACTAACCATCCATGTATGCTTACAGCTTTGCTAATCTTGACCCTCTTGGAATCCCGGATCTCCATGCCATCAGGCCCTTATGCCCGACGCGTGTCTGAGAGGATGGCAAAACAGAGCATTCATTCACTGGCGATTCTTATCGAAGATCTTCGCGCTGGTAATCCTGTCACGTCCGAAGAATTCGCTGTTGAAGTCAACGCTTCTTTTTCTGTTCTTGCCACTTATCATGACGAAGCACTGGTGCGTACTTGGGTCGAGTATTGCCGTCGAGTGGAGGCCTGCCTAGATGGGATTGAATGCGTACGCCTTCCCTCTGACATCTTATCTGTACAGGCCAGCCTGCGTGGATGGATTGACCAATGTGCAGCTAATCTCCAGTCATGTGAAAAGAGACTCAACAGAAAGTTTTCGGCGAGGGAACTGTCTTCAAAAGCTTTAGGGGAACTTCAAGCCTAACTTACCGCCAAGACTACTCATGCTTATGAAATTTGGCGAGTTCTTCATGAGGCCATTATAGAGGTGGTGGCTCTTGATAAAGCCGTTATTTTCACACACGAGATGGTCGAGGCCCACAAGGCTGCTGAGAAAGAGCTCAAGAGTCGATTTTCTTCATACTAAAATCAACAGGCACAGGCAGAGACTCAGCTCGCGGCGTTAATAGAGTTCGAAGGAGAAGTCCGGCGGAAGAATGACGAACTTGCTGTCTTATTGAACCGCCTACCCGTTTAGAAATTTTTGTCAATGTATATTTTCTTCTTTTGTTCTTTTATATCTTGTATTCAGTTTGATTTATGAATTAAAGACATATTTCATTTCATCCTTGCACCTCTCTATCTTGACTTGACGTAAAGTAGTTTATGTACTCATCTCGGCCTTTGTAGTTTAATCACTCATTTCGGAGTTTTTAGTTTATTCACTCATTTCGGAGTTTCTAGTTTATGTACTCATTTCGAAATTTGTAGTTTATTCACTCGTTTCGGAGTCTCTAGTTTTTGTACTCATTTCGGAATTTGTATTTTATTCACTCGTTTCGGAGTTTCTAGTTTATGGACTCATTTCAGAGTTTGTTTAGTTTATGGACTCATTTCGGAGTTTGTTTAGTTTACCCCCCTTGGGTTTACAGGTAAACTTGCCCTAACGTTGTATGTAGATAACCTCCATTCTTTACGATAGAGGTCTGTTAGGTCTGTGGTACTAGGGTTTTAGTCCACGGTACCGTCGCGTTGGATGATATATTTCTCGATATGCTGTCTTTAAGCCGTTGTTCGAGTAACCCCGCGACTGTCGTGTCTCTGATCCCTTCGGGAGCTGGACAAGACGTCTTCAAGTAATCTCGTTAAGCTATATCACCGTTGGAAGATCAAGCATTAGGAATTTTCCATGTCACTTTTTACTAGAAGTTAGGCTCAATTTGGAGCCCCGATGAGTCATAACCACTCCGCGCTGGTGTGGGATGATCTCCGATAGTCTCTTAGGTTTTATATAGGTTACCGTCAAGACCCTGAAGCTGGGAATATGCCGTTGCTTCATTTTTGTTTGACGATGTCGTTCGTTTCTTTGCTGGAATAGGGTAGACATCTGTAGGACCTATATGTTGTATGTATTGCAATTGAAGTCCGGACCTAGGAATATGCCTTTGCTCCAGTATGATTTAGCTCGCTGGAGCTTTGTTGATGTCACGACTGCACCCTGATGGAATGAGAAGGAACGCCGGGATAGTTTTTAGGTTGTATATGAACCGTCGAGACTTGGAGCTAGGAATTTTCCATGGCTCCGTTTTTTATTTGATCCTTGGGTCTTTGTTGACGTCGTGTTTGCACCCTGATGGGACGAGAAGGTACGCCGGGGGAGTCTTTAGGTTGTATATGAACCGTCAAGACTTGGAGCTAGGAATTTGCAATGGCCCCGTTTTTTATTTGACCCTTGGGTCTTTGTTGACGTCGTGTCTGCATCGAGCTGGAATGAGAAGAATGTCATGCCGATCTCTAGGTTGTATATGAACCGTTGAGTTCTGGCTCTCCCTTTGACGGAGCCTGGTGGGATAATATGGTTCCCTTTCCTTCATTTGGGCCCATGGATTGTATACAAGGGTCAGTATAGACTCACCTGCAAGGCAAAAGAAACTTTATTTTATTTTTTATTACCACGATATTCTATCTTTTCAGCTTTTCATATCGCGAAAGTCACGATTGCCCAATTATTTCGGCTATTTATCACGGTGCCTAATCATTTCGGCTATTTTTATATTTTTACTCGCTGCTTTTTATTGCGAGTTGCCCAAACATTTTGGCTGTTTCATATGCATATATCTTTTTGTTCGCTGATTTTTATTGCGAGTTGCCCCATCATTTCGGCTATTTCATATGCATTTTTTTGCTACTCGCTGTTGTTTCTTTTTGCGAGTTTGGAATATGATACGAACCTTGACATCAACATCGCTACGATTGGAATATTGTCAGGAGTGAATTATCATTTGCACTTGGAGTTTGACACCTGTTTAGGTATCAGCATCGCTACCACTGGAATGTTACCAGGAGCGAATCATCATTTGCCTTGAAAGGAATTGGGGTTTAACACCTAGTTAGGCATCAACATCGCAACCACTGGAATGTTACCAGGAGAGAATCATCATTTGCCTTGAAAGGACTTGGGATTTAACACCTATTTAGGCATCAGCATCACTACCACTGGAATGTCACCGGGAGCGAATCATCATTTGCCTTTGTTGGTTTAAACAAAGGTGGTTTAGTAAACAGGTTAGGATCCCGTCGACTAAGGATTTTTGACTTTATGAGCTGAAAGGGTCTCATAAAAGTATTTCTCCCTACGAGTTGAGAAGATATCATAGGTGTAAGTTCTCCTTAGAAGTCGTGAGGAATCCTAAGTGGTATTTTCCCTTGCAAGTCGTAAGGATCTTACAAGATTGTTTTCTCCTTATAAGTCGAAGGAACCTACAAGTGTCGTTCACCATATAGGGACATTTCGCGCCATTGGTGGAACTAGGTAAGGGAGTATTTATTCGTGCCCGTGGATTGTATACAAGGGTCAATATTGGAGTGCTTGTAGGGAAACTTGGGGAATGTGATGGCTTAAGAACAGGTTCAGATTTTTGTAGCTTAAGGCTTTTGAATCTTATAAGCCGTAAGGGTCTCATAGGGGGAGTTCTCCTTAAAAGTCGAGAGGATCTCGTAAGTGTAAAAATGATTTTACGAGATTGCGCCCTTCCGGGTTTTCACAAGCTCACCGGCAATACTTCTATTTTTACTAACGGTGTCCTTTCGGGTTTTCATTCGTGCCCATTTCGCTTGTGGACGTAACGTTTCTTTTTTGACCCATCTGTTTGCTAATGAGGCTTGGGGGTAACTTCACCGCTGAAGTAGCTGTGTAGCCAGTGAGACTTGAGTTTCAGTCTTTGCTGTTGGTGCTTTGATTGCACTATAGATCTCAAGAGAGCACATTATCGTTTTGAGGCGATGTGCTTAGTTTAGGGACATCTCGATCCGTTGCTGCTATATTTGAAGCGAATTTTTAGTTTAAGGACGTCTCGGTCTATTGCCGCCATATTTGAGGCGAATGATTTCTAGTTTAAGGACTTCTCGGTCCAATGTCGCCATATTTGAAGCGGAGGTGGGGTTTTAGTTTAAGGACATTTTGGGCCAATGTCACCATGTTTGAGGTGAATTTTTAGTTTGATGACATCTCGGTCCGTTGTCGCCATGTTTGAGGCGAATTTTGAGTTTAAGAACATCTGGGTCCGGTGTTGCCTTATTTTAGGCGGGGTTTTAGTTTAAGAACATCTCGGTCTAATGTCGCCATATTTGAGGCAAATTTTTAGTTTAAGGACATCTTGGTCCGTTGTCTCTATGTTTGAGGCGAATTTTTAGTTTAAGGACATCTCGGTCCGTTATCGCCATTTTTTAGGCGACGGAGCTTCTTTGCATACTACTTTCAGAGTTTTGACTCAGGAAGATAGCGAGCAGATACGAGCGTCGTCATCTATCATTGACCAAAGTCTTGACTCGTCAAGCATAGTATTTTTTGAGGAATCGGCCGTTTATTGGCCTGAAGGGTCTTTCACCATGCATATCCATGAGCAGGTAGGCTCCACCTTGGTAGACTTTGTCTATGATGTACGGGCCTTCATAGTTCGGCTCGAATTTCCCCCGTTTTGCACGGTTGGAGATCATAGGTCTTTTGACGACTAACATGGTTCGCCTTGGCGGAATGTTCTCAGCATGGTCAGTTTTTCATATGACCGCGTCATCCTTTCCTTATAAGCCTCCAGGTTCTATTGTGCTATAAGGCGAGTTTCGTCGAGAGCGTCGAGCTCCTCAAGCTGGAGATGAGCGTTTTCTTCATCTGTCAGCTCGTATTGAACTACTACTCGAAGAGAAGGGAGTTCTATTTCTAGAGAAAGCACTGCTTCCGTGTCGAATACTAACGCGTATGGGGCCGTATTCGTGGCTGTTTTGAACGTCGTTCGGTACGCCTAGAGAGCTTCGTGCAGCCTTTCGTGCCAGTCTTTTTTGTTTCTCGACACCGTTTTCTTTATAATCTTTGTGAAGGTCTTGTTGAAAGCTTCAGCTAGATCGTTAGCTCAAAGATTATAGACGGAAGAGTATCTCCAATCTATTTTATGCTGTACTATGAAACGGCTGATTTTGTGGCTCCAGTAGGCTGGTCCATTATCCGAGATTATCCGTCGTGGAGTGCTGATCCAGTACATAACATGTGTCTTGAAGAAATGGAAAATATTCTCCATCTTCACTTCCTTTAGTGGTACTGCTTCTACCCACTTAGAAAAGTAATCGGTCGTTGCTAGTATGAACCGATGTCCTTTGAATGATGCCGGTTCAATGGGGTTAATTATGTCGGTTCCCCATTTTGAGCGGCCAGCTAGCCACCGTTGGGTGTAGCGGATTTGGACGTTGGTGGATGAAGTCCCCGTGAATTTGACGTGAGTGACACTGCTTCGCATATTCGAGGCAGTCCTGAATCATTGTGGGCCAACAGTAACCCATTTTTTTGATCTTCAGTTTCATCTTTGGTCCGGCTTGATGAGAACCGCAGAATCGGGCATGAGTTTCTTGGATGACTCTCTTTGCTTTTTCTGGCCCTAAGCACCTTAACCACAAACAGTCAAGTGACCTCTTGTATAGAATATTATTGACGAAGGCGAAAGACAAAGCTCGTTTCATGAGCTAATGTCTAGACGACGCATTTTCGGGCGTTCGTCGAGATTTGAAGTAGTCTATGAAGACTTCCCTCCAATCCTTGACTTTTTCTTCGTCTTCTATTTGGATGGCTGCTTGTTTGGTCATTTCTTTTTCTTCGGATGGCTCTATTGAATCCTCCGAAGATATTTCTGCTGGCGCGAGAACTCTACGGGTTTGCACGGTGATCCTTACGTCGTCGAGGTCTTCATCGGCCAATTCCTTTGCCAGCTTGGCCAATGCATCCGCCTTACTATTTTCTGCACGCGGTATGCTCTCCAAGATGTAAGAGAGGATTTGCGTCAGCAGTTGTTTCACTCTTTCGCCTTATTTTATCAGCTTTGGTTTGCATGTCTGATAGTTGCCATTTACTTAGCTAAGGATCAGCTGGGAGTCTCCGTATATGAGGTCTTTGATTCCCATGTCAACATCAATCTCGAGACCTACTATCAAAGCTTCATATTCATCTTCGTTATTAGTCCTTGGCTCCATTAAAGTGAAGGCATGGAGTAGTATCCCTCCTTGCGGAGTCACGAAGATAAGGCCCACCCCGGCTTTGATTGTGGGGGTGTTGTGCCTTCATCTTTTCATGGAAGATGCTCCATCGAACTAGATTTCCTATCGGGCATCATTCTCTTCTTCCTTTGTGTCAAACGCATATTCATCGGGTAACTCACAATTTAAGGGGGAGTTAGCTGGTATCGGATGCTCGGCGAGAAAGTCGGCGATGGCCTGGCCCTTCACTGCTTTGAGGGGTCGATACGTTATTGAGAACTCTATTAAGAGGAGGGCCTATTTGGGAAGCCTTCCTGTTAGAATGACCATTGACATCAGATATTTGAGGGGATCCACCTTTAATATGAAATGGACCTCATGTGCCAAGGCGTAATGTCTGAGCTTCGTTATCGCGAAGATTGGTGCCAGACAATGCTTTTCGATGGGGGGTAGTTGTTTTCTGCCCCCAGCAGAACTCGACTCAAATAATACATAGCTCTCTCCTTTCCCTGATCGTTCTCTTATGCCCATAGAACACCCAGAGAACCTTCAAGGGCCGTTGTGCATAGGATGAAGGGCCTTCCTCTAACCGGGCGGTCAGTACTGGTAGATTTTGCAGGTACTGCTTAATCTCGTCTAGTGCATTCTGGCATTTTTATCCCAGATGAATGGGGTCCCCTTCTTCATTAGATGACCGTAGGGACGGCATTTTTCCGAGAGGTTGGCTATGAACTGTCGGATATACGCGAGTTTTCCTTGAAGGATCATAACTGCTTGAGAGTCTTTGGCATGGGCATCTCCATAATCGCCTTGATCTTCGAAGGGTCAATTTCGATACCCTGGTGCCGTATGATGAATCCTAGGAATTTGCCTGAGAAGACTCCAAACGCGCATTTTAAAGGATTCATCTTCAAATTATACTTCCGTAAACATTGGAACACTATGTCTAGATATTCCCAATGTTCCTCCTAAGACTTGCTTTTCACCACCAGGTCGTCGATTTAGCATTCGACAATCTCATGGATGAGGTCATCAAAGATCTTCGTCATGGCCCTCTGATAGGTAGTGCCAGAGTTCTTTAAACAAAAGGCATCACTTTGTAGCAGAATATGCCCAACGGAGTCTGAAAGGCAGTATACTTTTGGTGTTCAGGATGTATTTTTATTTGATTGTACGCTGAAGATCCATCTATGAAAGAGAAGACCTCATGGGTAGATGTGTTATCGATCATCAGCTCGGTAACAGGTACTGGGAAGTCATCCTTCGGGCAAGCTTTGTTGAGATCCCAAAAGTCCACGCAGATGCGCACTGTCCTATTTTTCTTCATCATCAGAATGCTGTTAGCGATCCAGTCAGGGTATTGAACTTCCTAGATGAAGCCGAAGTTGATTAGCTTCTTGACTTCAACATTTATGCTCATCTCGAGTTCGAGCCACATCCTCCTCGGCGCTTGTTTGACAGGCTTTATATCTGGCGATATGGTCAGTTTATGTACTGCTACTTCTGGATCTAGACCTAGCATTTCGGAATAGTTCCACACGAAGCAATCTTTATACTGCATGAGTACATATTTTAAAGTGACCACCTGCTTTTTAGATAGCAGCTTACTGACGAACGTCGGCCTCGGATCGTTTTCCGTCCGTAAGTCAATTTTCCTTAGGTTATCCGCCGTAGTGGTATCCCATCTTCCAGCTCTTTTGGTGCCGGTGGAAATTCTGAGATCACTTCATCCTTGTCGTCATTTGCGAAGCACTTGAAAAAGTCATCCATAGCCTTGTGCCCTTCCTCCTTCGAGAGTGTTATCACATGGCAGGTATGAGTTCGCTTCCATTCTTGATGTTGAACTGGCGCTATCCTCGCAGTATAGGTACTCTTTGGCTCATGCTTTTGCGGTGGGGTTACCTTCCAGCTGTCAGATAAAGTGAACCCGTCTTGTCGGTATTGGTCCTCTACCCAGTCTTTGAAGGTGAAACAGTCTTCAATGGGATGTCTTATTGCTCAGTGATAGGAACAATAATCTGGATGATGGACCTTGTTTATTTGTTCGGGGTGCCGAGGCTCCAGAAGCGTCATCATTTGGTGCTTCATGACAAGGTTGAATATTTTCCTTGTCTTCTCTTGAGGGAAAGAGTATTCCCGGCCCATCTTCTTCATAAAGGACGGGTTCCAGCTGGCTTTTCCTCGAGTGTACGGCTTCTTGGATCCGTTTTGCTGTATTCGGGCATTGTTTGCTTTCTTTGACTTGTTTTTTCCTCTATTTCGGGATTTTCCTTCGAGGAGAGAACGTACAGCTGGCTGAGGATGAAGGGTATTGTAGTCTTCTTTCTTCGCGGACTGTTGGTTGAGGAGTTGCTTCCTGGACTTTTAATAGACAGCGCTACACGGAACAAAGTGCCACGCCAAAGTGTCATGTTGAGTGGGCGGGGGCCACCTCTTGAATCCGTGGGGGCCACCTCTTGAGTCCGTGGGACCCACTGTAGAACAATAGGAAATTTTTGGAATACATTCCGAAAGAGGATAGATCTGTACTATAAATGGAATGATACCACTCTTCAATACAGAGGCGTCTTTTAAGTGAACTGGTACTACAGGAGTTTGAGAACTCCGTAGTTAAGCGTGCTCGGGCTAGGGAAGTCCTGGGATGGGTGACCTCCTGGGAAGTGGCCCCTAGTCGGGTCCGGTTCGCTCCGAAGAACAAATCCGTGTTGCTTCGGCCAGAGCGGACAATACTCTCTCTATATTAGGGGTAGGGCGTGACAGAATGGTATCAGAGCTGGTTCCTCAATAGTAGGTCTGTGGTTCGAGGACGAACCATTATTCAAAAGTGGGGAGAATGTCAGGACCCGGTTCTTGCTCACGGAGCAAAGTGCTACACGGAACAAAGTGCCAGCCAATGTGTCATGTTAAGTGGGCGGGGGCCACCTCTTGAATCTGTGGGGGCCACCTCTTGAGTCCGTGGGACCCACTGTAGAACAATGGAGAATTTTCAGAATATATTCCGAAAGAGGACAGATCTGTACTATAAATGGAATGATACCACTTTTCAATATAGAGGCGTCTTTTAAGTGAACTGGCACTATAGGAGTTTAAGAACTCCGTAGTTAAGCGTGCTCGGGCCAGGGAAGTCCTGGGATGGGTAACCTTCTGGGGAAGTGGCCCCTAGTCAGGTCCGGTTCACTCCGAAGGACAAATCCGTGCGGCTTCATCCAGAGCGGACAATACTCTCTGTATTGGGGGTGGGGCGTGACAGATAACCATTTTGCGGCCGCGGTCATCCCGGATATTTTGAATAGCTTCTTGTATTAGCCTGTCAACTTGTTCTTCAAACGATGAATTTGACATTCTTAAAACGGGATTTTGCTCTGTTTCAACGTCACAGCTATTTGGAAGAGCATTCCCTTCTTCACCGAAGTTGTTTATAACGTGGCAGCTGCAAAATCGCTCCTGTTTCTTGGACCGAACGTATCCAAGCCCGATTGTCTCCATCTTCCCGGTGGGCATCTTTCGCTGGGTTCTAGAGATATCCCAAATCTTCTTATAGAATTGGGCTTGTCGATCAGTTTGTTCGAGGGGTACACCTTGACATCTTAACAGCCTTTTCAGTCCCTCCGCGTAGTATCTTGACAGACGGATTGGTTGGAGCCTGTAGAGTATAAGATCGGCACCGTACCAGACTTCTTTTTCTATTCTGGTCTCCGTAGATTGGTAGAAGAGGATCGCCTTTTCACTTCTTCGCCTGGGAGGTACATAGAAAGTCTGTAGCTCTTGCATACTGTATGTATCGAGCGCATCGAGTTCCTTATAATGCCGAGGCGGAACCATGGCGATTTGTAAACTGTGATCGGCCTCAGTAAAGGTTTGTGCTGACGGACGGACGGAGAACATGACGTTGGCTTCATCCTCAGAGTCACTTCCAAAGACCAAAATAGGAGTAGATGGTCCGGGCTTGTTGCCTTGGGGTTGCCTAGAGTAGATTATTTCTTCATCTACCTCGGTGTCGCTCCTAAAAATCGGGATAGTGGCGATGGGCTTCTGTTTAACCTTCGGCCTATGACACCTTTCCGTATCCTCGAAGTCTAGTCGGAAGTACTTTGTGTCTTCATATTTCCGTACTTCGTTTATCGAGAACGGGTTTAGTTTCCCCTTAACGGTGTATTCCAAGACTTTTTTGAAATACTTCATACACTGATATTGTGTAGAAGGGATGACGTTATACTCGTGTAACCAAGGCCTGCCGAGCAGAGCATTATAACAAGTCTTAGCGTCAATGATGTGAAATTTGATGTCAGTGACGAGCAAGCCGAAGCATAACGTCAGAATTGCGGACCCAGGCATCCACGACGACTGTGAATCGAACCCGGAGATGGTAATTTTGTCCCGAACCAGGTGCTGAATGTTCATGTAAATCTCCTTCAGCACTTTCACGTTGAGGAGGTTGACGGAGGACCTGTCGTCGATAAGGATTTTGCCTATCTTGATGTCATGGCAATACCCGCTGACGTATAGAGGACGTTTGTGCTTGCACATTCCAAGGAGGAAATCATCGTCGCTGAATGTGATGTCTGTTCACCGCCGAAAGACGCGACCGGGACGTTAAGACGTCTGGCCTGAATTTTAGGGGAAGATGCTATTTGGATTTATCCGTCCACCTCTCCGAAAATGCCAAGTTGATTTATGGCACCGTATATCTGAGGTTTGGACGGATGCGACAGTTGTAGCAAACTTCGTCAGATTCCCTCTCGTTTGCAAGGTTTTTTTATTATGGGGACGTTCTTACCTGCAGGCGTAAGCCCCTGCGATTAATTACGTTATCGCATCACGATAACCACTTTCTCCTGCTCCAGAAGTTTACTTCGCGTCGTGTGTGTTTTTATTTTTAGTTTAGGTTGCCCGTGGATTGTATACGGAGACTAATTTATGTTGTCGCCCGTAGGGGGTGGATTAGTCCAAATCCGTATATCTTAGATTTGGGTTTGTTTTATTTAAGGATCGTTAATCTGGTTTAAGATTAAGATCAACTTAAATGTATGTGAGCAGTTGGGGCTCGGTTGGTTTTTTATTAGGGATACGTTAGTCCAATTTGAGCCTAACATCTACTTACCAAAGTGTTAAGATCATTTTTGTTTCAGATCCAATAAGAGAGCATTTGGGCTCTGTTGTGTTAGTTTAGGGAAATTTCGGTCCATTGTCGCCATTTTTGAGGCAAATATTAGTTTAAGGACATTTCGGTCCGTTGATCACCATTTTGAAGGTGAGATTTTAGTTTAAAGACGTCTCAGTCCGTTGATCACCATTTTAGAGGTGGGATTTTAGTTTAAGTACGTCTCGGTCCGTTGATCACCATTTTGGAGGTGAGATTTTAGTTTAAGGACGTCTCGGTCCGTTGTCCATCTTTCGCGCACGTGTATTTGTTATGTGACGGGATGAACAACGATGATATGGGATTCACCCAGTTTAGGATGCGGTCTGATTTGAGGTGTGCACATCAGTTTGGAAATGCACCAAAAATATGTAGGTTGTCGGGACCCGCCACCTCTCTAAAGACATTGTGGAATTACAACGACGTAGATCAGAGGTATGGAAAGATGTACCCTTGAACCAATTCCCGTATTTGAGGGAAAAAGGAGTTAGTGGTAAACCCGAAAATCATTAGTCATATTTTGAGACTAAGATTTCCTCGGGGGGATGTGGAATGAATATCGTTTTGGATATCATCAATTGGAAGATCAATAGTCGTATTTGGAACTAAGATCGGTTTGGGAAATCATGAGCACATGGGCTCGATTGATCCGAATCAGAGAGATTCTATCCTTAGGGGACCTAGCCAATTTGGGCTTGGTCCACTCAGTTTTTTTTATTGAAAAGTGCCAAGCACTTGTTTGGGCTCTGTTTAATCAGTCCTCTTTTTGTAAAAAAATGAATGAGCACTTATATAAGTTCTGACGCTCATATATAATCATGTGGGGCTTTCAATCATGGGGATTGCCCAATAAGTGATAAACACTTTACCCCCTTTTTTCTTTATATGAAGTGCTAGGCACTCTTTATAGCGTCCACGTGCGAAGCACGTGAGGCGCTAGGCTCTAGGCACTGCCTAGTGAGTGCTAAGCACTCTTCCATTCTGTGGCGCCCACATGAGGGCACGTGAGGCGCCGAGCGCCGCTCATTGAGTGCTAAGCACTCTTTTCTTCTTTGGTGCCCACGTAAGGAGCACGTGGGGCGCTGGACGCTGAGCGCCGCTCATTGAGTGCTAAGCACTCTTTTCTTCTGTGGCGCCCATGTGAGGGGCGCGTGGGGCGCTGGGCGTTGAGTGCCGCTCAATTGAGTGTTAAGCACTATTTTCTTCTGTAGCGCCCATGTGAGGGGCACGTGGGGCATTGGGTTCTTTTCTTCTTGAATGATTAACAGGATCTTTATTTTGTAGATGAATTTTTAGTTCTCGAGAATAGGTTCTTACCAATGAGAATTAAATTCTCATCATATAGTAGACTTGTCTTGTGGATCTCAGATCCAGTGAAAGAACTCGGTTCTTTAAGAAGGGCTAAACCCCCAGTATGTGTGTGTGTGTGTGTGTTTTATTTACCTAAAATTTCCAAGAAGAGGGTTCTTTTTCCTCGAGAATTATTTCTATGTTCTTTTAAAGCTTTCTCTTCTCTTTTTTTTTAAAGCTTATGGGGGGTTCTTCCTTTTCAGAGTTGAAGTCTTCGGTCCTTTATACATTGGAGGCAAGTTTGTTAATTATTTTTGAAGAAATCTCTTATTAAGAGATCCCAATTAATTTGGGGAATTTTACCCACCATTGGATCTTTGATCCAAGGGTTTCTGTTTTTACATAACTTATTTTCTTATTTTTAACAAGATTGGGGAAATATTTTTCATATGCGGAGTTTTACTCTGTGAAATGGTGATTTTTAATCACCTTTGGATTTTCAATCCGAGGGTTCATTATTTTACAGAGGGCATAGAATTTTATTTTATTATCCAACCAAAGGTATCTTTCTTATTTTAGAAAGATTTGGGGAATATTTTCTCCCCAACAGAATTTAGTTCTGTATCTTGATGATTTATCATCTCCGTTGGATTTTTGATCCAACGACTCTGTTTAACAAATAGTAGAATTTAATTCTACCTGAGCGCCGGCGCGCACGTGTTCATCATGTGGGCGCCACTTAAGAATTTGGTACTTAGGGTGGGCTTTTTGTGCTTTGCACATTGGCGCCCGCGTGAAGAGCACGTGCGGCGCTACATGAGAGTTTTAACTCTTATTTAATCTAATAGATTCTTTTGTGCTTTGCACAATGGCGCCCGTGTGAGGAGCACATGAGGCGCCGCCATAGGATTTGATCCTATCGGCGCTGGCGTCCTTATGGAGGGCACGTGAGGCGCTGCCTCATTGATGAAAGTTTCTTTTCTCCTTCTTTCTCTGCTTTTCCCAAGTCAACCTTTCTTTTCCAATATCTTCTTTCGTCAGTGCTTGGAAATAGTTCCACCATGCACAACATTTTCTATGCCGATACTTAAATGCCTCCCCTTATAATCTGAAACAATACTCCTCTTCACTCTCACTTTCAAAGAATCATTTTAAAAAATGAGAGCATGGCTTGTAATCGTCCACATGCTCATCGGCAGCCATGGGAGGTGCCCATTGAGAAAATTGTTTCTCATTTTGTTGCACGCTTGGTAAATCCTACTCTTACGGATGACCAATATGATATGGTGCTGCACGAGCTCTTGACTCGTAGAGGATCTCCTCTCCCCATCGGCTCCATTTAGCTCCGGATGATCCTCTTGTTTGTGCTCGATGGCATTCCCCCTCATCCAGCAGAGATGACTCCGGCGATACTTGACGCAGTGGAGGAAAAGATCGAATGCTTTCATGAAGCACTTTTGATTACCACGTCTCTGAGGGATCGCTCTATTCAGCTACTAAGCCAGATACGGGCTCAACGAGCCATCATATCTGCCTTCGCCGATGAGTATGGCGCTAAACGATGGGAGCGACTCCTCGCGAAGATCGCCACTTCGTCATGGTGGAGAAGGCGGAAAGGACTTTAGAAAACTTTATTCATAATTTTGTATTCACTTGTACTTTTGATCCCGTGTTTGGTGATCTATTTCCTGTAGAATAAAATGTTTATTTAAATGGTTTCCTTTTATCGTTGACCACCGAGTGCTTCCTTTCTAACACATGTTTTTCCTCTGATTGTATTGTTGCAACCCACATGTGTGCATGTGCGTTATGAATGAGCATACTTTCACACATATGTGTAAACAAAACTTAAACCGATGTAAACAGTGAACTCCTTGGACCAGAGATGATTGTGGCAACTGTGGACGTGGTTCGCACGATCAGGGAAAGGATGCACATAGCCTAAGACCGACAGAAACATTGGGCAGCTGCAAAGCGTCGACACTTGAAGTTTCATCCCGGAGAACATGTATTCATGAAGATCTCTCCAAATAGAGGAGTGATACGTTTTTGCAAGAGGGTAAGTTAAGTCCACGATACATAGGACCGTTCGACATACTCGAACGGGTTAAAGAAGTAGCATACCATTTAGCACTACCACCCCATTGGAAGGAGTACACAATGTGTTCCATATATCCCAACTACGACGATATGTGAGCGCCCCAGCCGCATACTTGATCACTCGGAACTCATAGGTACAAACACACTTATCCTGCGAGCAACAACCAGTTGAAATCATGGACCGAAAGGTGAAGACATTGAGGAACAAGGAAGTAAATTTGGTCCGAGTGATGTGGAGAAAGGATTCGCCAGGAGAATCAACTTGGGAAAGAGAAGAGGATATGCGTACACGATACCCTTACCTATTTGAAAATTAGTCCCTATATAATTGTAAATTTCGAGGACGAAATTTTTATAAGGAGGGTAGAATGTAATGACTCTGAAATCACTGTAAAATTTTTTCTGTTATTGTACAGAAAAGGGTATTACAGTCTGTGTAAGAGTTATAAGTTAGATTTGTTTAATAAAAGCAAGAAGCAGCTTGTATCTCACTGGTAAAGACTCTATATTGCTGTGACGTAGCCTGTGTGTTCGATTCCCATTAGACATAATTTTTTTTCTGATTTTTCTTTTTAATTTTTGGAAGCCCAACAGTTGATCGTGCAATACACGGGGAAATGAAAAGTTTCAGAAAAATCAAACAGGCGCAATAAGGTGTACACATACAAAAACTCGCGTGGCACGAATCTCGAGGCAAAAACTCAAGATCCGACCGTCCAAAATGCCTCTCAGGCCGACGCCGACGGTTCGATTGAGCCCAATTGGCTCCGTGCTTTGCACACACACCCCTTCGACGCTCCTTAACTCCCCTACACTGTTTGATTTCCCTGCAATCAAATAGAGACCTTCAATTCAACATTTAGTATCTTTTTAATGCATTTTAATCCAAAATTTCAATTCCCAAACCCTAATTATTCACTATAAATACCACTCCATGCCTTAGCTCTTCATCATTCTGAAATTATAGCAAAGATTCTCTCAAAACTCTCTAAGTGCAAAGTGGAGTTAAGCCCCCCAAGTAGAGTAGCGAGCCAAACTCGATGATCAGTCGAAAATACTGCATTTCTAACACGGCAATTTCCCTATCTTTTGCAGTCAAGTAAAGGTATCCGGTATTCATATCACACATATTTGCAAAACACATGTAAAATACTAGATAACTTGTACTGTAGACTAAAACCGGCACTTTTAGGGAAATTGTGTGTTTTTCATGGCATCGCATTATCCTTGTATTGCGCAACTCTTGTCTTGGAGTCTATGCAGGAAATTCCGGAAGCAGAGCTTAAAATTGGAAGAAGATCTGATAAAAGAAACGCCAACTCAAAGCCTGAAGATCTGGTAGTGATACAGAAGGCCAAATAAAAATCCAAGCATCAGAAAGAGGCCCACCAGTCAGCCCAAGAATTACCATGTGAAAAGAAATCACCAAGGCCACCAAAGGGCCGCGGATCCGCGGCCCAAACCCCATTGGCGCGGCGGATCCGCGGCCATATGAAGAGATCATGACTTCAAATTTTGGGCACGTGCTTACCTATAACGGCCAAAGCTTCCAGAAGACCCCAGAAGCTCCACATGGCACATCTAGAAGGCTCGGCTTAACAAATTCTTGGAGGGAAAATTCAAAATTTAAGCCTAACGAACTTTTTGGAGGGAAATTTAAATCATTTGATAACTAACTTGTGGGGGGAATTCAAATTTCAATTCTAGATCTAAGATTTGGGAGGTCTATAAAAAGGAACCTAGATCTAGAGGGGAAATTGTTCAAGAATTATCACCATCTTCAACCCACAAGTTTAGTGACAAAAGCTTGTGCCTCAAATTCACTCCAATTCAAAAATCAAGATCAATTCCCGAGAGCAATTCGAGCAAGAGAGCTTTCAACCTTTAGAAGCGACGCCGGATTCCAACGGAGCAAGAGATCCACGCCGATCCGCGACTCAAGGAGCCGAGCGAAGCCGAAATCGACGATCTAGTTCCTTCCTTTTGTAAATTCAAGAGAGTTGTAATGAAATTTGTCGATAAATAAAGGTGAATTTTCTATACTCTTGCTTATCTTTTAACTCAAGCATAATGATTAGATCTCAATTTGTGATTGTGTTTGTGATCATGATGTTTGAGTAATCTCCGCTCGTGTAGGAGTTGTGACGATCTTTAGATGATGATGATTTAGATATTCTTACAATTCTTAAATCCTATAATGCTTTGAAATTCTAGTGAATCAAATGATTAATGACCTAGTTTCGAGATGATGCTTTCTAGATCGTGTTCACTCGAAACTAGGGAACAACAATTAATCATTTGATTAACTAGAAGCTAGAATTTGAATGTGATCTATCGAAAGGACAAAGGATGAGTTGCGGAATCCTTAATTTTCCCGCACGATCCTTAACCCTCGATGAAATTGCATCGATCTAGTATCAATTCATTAATGGATAAGAATGAGTAATCATTAGATCTCATCACATCTATCGATCCGATCTACTCCTACGAGCTATCCTTATAATCTTGATTGTTGGTTGGAAATTATCTCTCATCTCTATTCTTTCTTTTTAATGTTTTTTCTAGATCTAGATTTTTCTTATTTCTTGATCTACAATTATAAATCATGAATTGTTTTCTTTTCTTTTGCTTAAATTTTCAACTCATCTAATTCGAAAATTGAACGGAACTCACTTTCCCTGTGGACGATCCGCACTTACTAACGCGCTACATCCGACACCGTTATTGATTGCGGTCAAAAAATATTTTTGGTTGTGATTTCTAAAATCTATTTTCTAATACGACACAATCGGAAAATCATCCAATCACTCGACGACCGGAGCATCTCCGACGAAAACACAACCCATGAGAGCTTCTTCAATCTCTTCTTAACCTTCTCAAAATCGTAAGTCCCTTCATCCCTCTCTCTTTCTATCTCAAATAACGTTTTAAAATAAACCGGTAAAAGAGGAGTTAACTTCGATATAGTTTTCTTTTTAAATATTTGTAAACCATGTGATAAGCAAACGAGATCAAAATAACATGCTACATTAATCTTAACATCATTTCACATCTTTTAGTTTTTAATTTAACAAAAAATTTCATATGAAACAAACATATAAGGAACTTTTTCATTAAAATACCATGAATTTTAGTGTAACCTCTTTTCGATATCTAGTATACCCAAACCCTATAACCTTCACAGGGTAATGACCTACCACATACGCACACTATGGTTTCATAGCACGGTATTCTAAGTATATGGGTAATTCAAAATAAAAGAACTTTTTCATTAAAATACCATACCGTTTCAAAACGGGTTTCTTTAAAACGGTATTTCGAAATCCTTGGCAATTATGCCTCTACAACTCTCGTCAGGTGACCTGCTAATGGATGGTGCGGATTATCGCATATTCTTAGGACAGTAGAGCGAGATGCAGAACTTCTCACGGAGTATTCGGTTTCGAAAGGAATAAAAAATACGGTTATAAGAAACGCGACTTTTTCTAATAAAAAACTAATTTTTGGAAAAATTATATAAAATTATGAAATCTGTATTTTCAATAAAAAAAATAAATTAAGAAACTATATTTTTAAAATGAAAGATTATAATTTGTTAATAAAATACCACCAAGTTTTCAAAAGAACTAGTTTTCATAAAAATACCACAAACTTTCAAAAAAGCTAGGTTTTATCACCAAAACACCACAAAAAATAAATACATGTTCATGAAAATCCGAAATGTTATAAATCACCCTCGAGCTTTATTTTTAAACAATATTAATATATATTTTTCATAAAATCCCATCGAGATATACAAACAATATTTAAGGACTCTAAATTAATATAGGTTTAAGCGGGATCAATTCTCTTGAGCCCTACAGAGCCGGAAAAAGTGAGCGCTTGCCTATTCAGGCCAGACAATGTAATGGAGTTATCAATGGCAATTGTCTTGGAAAAAGACACAAATCATGTCGTCCATGTGCAGCAGTTGCCGATTTCTCCTGAACATAAGAGTTTAACAAGTTATATCAATTCACATGAAAAGACATGAACTCAAATCCAACCTCAAATCTAAACTCGAACTCGAATATGTACTCGAATCCAATCTACTCGAACTAACTTGACTCGAATCCAAATTGCAATTGTCATGACTCGCACTTCACTCGACTCACTCGAATACAATCTACACCTTTTGCAATCTAGGGTTTCAATCAAGACATGTCAATCAATCAATCAAATCAAATAAGTATATTAACCGGTTATAATATATTATACACGGGGTGCTTGGGATAGTTTCTTGTGTGAATCCAACGGAGCTTCAGGAGTCCCGTATTAACCCTTTTTTTATTTTACTCGAATATCAGTCGGATTGACTCATTTACAGCCTAGAGCCCCGATGCTAACACATGAAATGGGCCCATGTTTGCTTGCTCCTGGGGACCCACTCTTAAGCTCGTGAATACTTCTATGGCTACATTGACATTCACACTTGGAACTTAATGTTAACATAATGACCACCTAGAGGCTTATAGTATATACTTACCCATGATCATATACTCTTATTCTTCATATATATTCTTCTCTTATCATTTTCCTTACTCTTACCTATCTTTGAGACTTATCGAGTGCTAGTTCGCCGAGAGGCATTCCACCCACTTTTCTTCTTTTGGAATGATCGTCAGATACGGTCGAGACGGAGAAGATTGAAGCTACAGAGGAGGACTATAACCAAATCCCTACTAAGTGCTAGCTCAGCTTCATTTTTTCTCCAATTTATGTATGCCACTTGTTTAGGCATTTTTCTTATTGTATTTACTTTCCAGCATAAACTTTTGTATTTGTAAATATATGAAGTTGAATTTAAGTAAAGATGTTTGTTGAAAAAAATTTCAATCTCGATTTATTCTTGCATTGTGTATTATTGTTTCAATGCGCTTAATATATTTATTTAGGGAATGAGCAATAAATATACTACGGGCTTGCCACATCACCGTTTCCGTCTATTGGGAAGCGGGACGTGACAATCGTTATTTCTCGAGTAATAAATAATTAAAAGATAAAAAAGAATTATTCTTAAAACTCCATCCATTAACTACTAAATCCTATAAACCCTATAAGCCCTTCTATTATAAATTTTTCAAATCTTCTTTGTAATAAACGATAACAATTCCACATTTCTTCTATTAACACGTCTAAAGCAAGAAAAGCAGTTCACCGTTTCCATGTAGATGACCCGTACTCACTAGTGGTTAGCTATTGCGACACCATTATTGATTGCGGTATTTAGAACACCCAAAAACATACTTTTCACAACCAATCAAATGGCGCCATTGCCGAGTAAACAATCGTAATATTTTTCTTATTATTCGGGTTGATTTCTAATATAAACCAGGAAAAATAAAAATAGAAATAAAAAACCGCATTTTGTATTTTTAACGATTTTTGTGCGAGTTTTGCGAGAAATCTAGAGCACTTGGAGCGAACCAACAGAGATTCAGAGATTTGCAAGTAGGTGTAGAGGATCATTGGAGTTAGGTGCCAACTTTTAGAGAACAGACTTCATCATATGTCGGCGGAACCGCGGCAAAAGGGAGCATTGGGCAACAGAAATGCAGCCATCTTGGGGAGTTGAGCCCCCAAATTTTTCTGGTATTATCGTATCGTCTTCCTCTCTTCTCTAAATCTCTAATAAACTGTTTTTACCTACAGAATTTTTTGCAAACAGTGGTGCTAAAAATCTTTTTGCGTGTTTTAGATTTTGGTTTGTTTTGCATATTTAAAATGGACATTAAAGGGCAAGAAACCCAAATTCAGATTAGGTGGGGATTTCATCACCCTTTCTGGGCCCCACAAATCACAAACGAGCATACACATCACCCTACATTAAAAACAAATATCTAGACCAAGGCTCTAAGGACAGTCGCGCTCAATTAGGACAAGAGAGGGTCATGGGTAATCTATTGTTTCTCCGCATTTGTCTTATGGTGTCTAAGACAAGCGTGACTAAGGAAAGTGGTTTACTTAATTAGGCCCGCTATTTCAGTGATTTGTATGGCGGATACCTCCCACCTACCTGGCACTTACATGGCTGCAAGATCGATAAGGTGGTGATAAATTTATCCTACGTCTTGTCCTTTAGAAATCTAAGAGCGGTCTAGTGATTTAACTTAGATGGCCCTAACTCTAGGGATTGTTTGTGCATGTTTGTGATTGGTTGAATCGAGTCCCTCTTTCCAAGTAAAACAATTTCAAAAAAAAAAGCTTAAAAACAAAATTACCATTTCACCATCTTTTCTTCTCATTCTCTTATGATGGGAAACCCAAACCAACCAACTCTTGGCGAGATTTGCTACACAGAACCAGATATTTCTTTATATCGTTATTGCTTTGGTAGAACTTCCGACCCCACCGTTTCTTTAAGGGATATAATAGAACGTTCTAGTAATAATAGTTGGACATATCACTCAAGTTCCTATCAACCGTGTCAAAAATCAACACCTTTTTATATTGATAATCCTTTTAACGCTAGTGAGGAAACTTCTAAACCCACATCCATTGCTGAGCATATTGCGAAGGCCCGTAGCCAATGTTTCATACCTTTCACTTCTCCAAAACGCTTAGAAAAACAATTACAATTATTTCCATATGAAAATATTGATACTTTTTTTGAGGCGAATATGACAACTTTTATTCCCATGACCAATGCTGAGCAAATAGCAAAAACCAGTCGCTAAAATTCAACTAATGCCAATCTTCTTTATATAACAATGTCGATCCTAATTCTATTTATAAAAATTGGATACACCCTTCTAACTCTTATCAACAGTACCAAATTTTCACACCATCTCTTGTTGATACATCTCTTGAGGCTAATGTGGCAATTCGTAAACCCATTTCTATTGCAGAACACATTAAACTCGCCCGTAGCCAATAATTAAAGACATTCCAACCATACTCAACTTTTACATCTTATCTAGACAGTGCTTCTGAACATCAATTAGGAAGTTCCACGGTTCAAAGAGAAACCTTCATTGAAACTTCTTCACAAACCATATCTAGTCTTGAAGTAGAGTTGGAATTGAGTAGTAAAAAAGAACCAGAGATCCCTCCAAGTCAAACCAAAACCAATTCTTTTGATCTCAATACCTTCCATCCTAAACTCCAACCGAATGTATTTGATGATCAACCGCTTAATAATCTAATTAATGAGGTGCCCGAGAATAACATGTTTGACGTTTCCAATCATGAGTGTGAAAGAGAGCCCTACACCATCCAAATCAAACCAATCATTATCCGACTAAACTTGACATTTCAAACCTTACAATTCCATCAAGTGAACCAACTGATCCATCGATTGAGGATAATATAATTGATGAATTTTTAAAGAACTATTCGTTTGATTTGACCGAAAATGTTAGGAAGATCAATGATGAGAATATCTTTGAAGATGAACTCGCTATGTTGGATGAGTTGGATTTCCCGACCTATCATGTCCCTTCCATTGAATGTGAACTTCTTCCTGTACTTTTAACCAATCCTATTCTTACCACTAACCTATCTGATATGCAAAACGCTATTCAGCCTTCATCTCCTACATCTGGATCAACAATGC
Organism: Agapanthus africanus; assembly: GCA_030015575.1. NCBI lineage: Eukaryota > Viridiplantae > Streptophyta > Magnoliopsida > Asparagales > Amaryllidaceae > Agapanthus > Agapanthus africanus. The sequence goes on from CM057343.1 coordinate 687,143,658, forward strand.
TCGACACCCGAGTTCTTTTACCCATTTCATTGTACACTTTCTTTGGTTCTTCTCATCTTCTTTCACTTCCACCGAGGTTTGATGAACCACACTCCGATATTTCAAGTTTTATGATTCTTGAAAAACCACTTGATTTAGACTCTTTTAAGAATAAGGGAGACGAACTTTTCAAGTCTCTTACCTCTATAATTTCTGACGACTCGAGTGTTTTGAATCATGATGCATAATACATTGACCTTGAAACTTTCAACCTTCCTAGTGGATCTGCCTATTCCACTTATTCTTTTCTTTCCGATGAAATTATCATTCAAAACATCGATGAAATTTTCGAAAGTATTTTTGCCGAAGAACTCGCGTTCCTAGAAGGCTTGGATGCTGTGATGAATCAATCTCTATCGGAATTTTATGCGCCTCCGTTTGAGGTTGAAGAAGATGAACCACCACCCCTTCTTCTAATCACATACGAAAATGTGACTATTCCACCCATTCCTTATCTTTCACATTCACATTTTCATTCGCATTCACTTTTTCATCTCTACCAACCGAGACGTAAAACCTTTCGAATGCATTTCTTATCTTCCCCTACTTCATCTCATTTCTGTTTCTTCTACTTGAGACATGATAAACCTCCATTCTTATGTAGTCTTGAGTATTCTTCTCGTACATCCGTTTCGCATTCTTCTACTAACCATGGTATTACCTTAATAAAATATTTAAATGGTTGGTTTTAACTTTTGGTCTTTATAAAGTTTTGTGTAGACCAATAATATTTCTCTCCCTCTTATGTTGAATTTCAATATACTGAAAACACTATTTTACTCAAGTTTGGGGGGAAGAAGAAAAATATTTTCAAAACGACTCTTAAAAGAAATGAAATTTTTGCACAATTATGGGGCCAAGAATAAGTTTGGGGGAGGATTTCACTGTCATTCACTCTTACCCCTTCTTTATACCATCTTTTGAACTGTTCCTCCTAATTTTCAGGTTTGAGCTTACAGAACAATATCAGTGAGGATACTGCTACAAACAAGTTTGGGGGGAAGGTTTGTATGTATCCACACATCATGTGTATATTTTGCATTGCATAAATAAATAAATAAAAATTGAAAATAAAAGTTAGAAAGTGAAAAATACATATAAAAAAAGGTAGAGATTTAAGAAATGAAGAAAATTAGATATTTTAAAACAAAGCTAGTAATACGCAGCCATGAGATGTTGTCTCAAGGATTAGTAAGATGAAGAAATTACTAATCTGAGAATAGAAATAAGTCTAAAAAATAGTCCCTATTCTTGAGTCCAAACTTCTGAATATTGATACCCTACTATACGCATTTGCACACACCTTGAAACTTAGGATGGTAGAGAATACCTTGAAATACTCTTGCCTAAAAACCTTAGTATAAAGGAAAAAAATATAAATTAACAAAATATAAATGGTGCAGAAAAATGAACACAGGATTTGTAATTACTTAAGGCAGCATAAAAAAATATAGCGAGGCTGCCTTATCACCTAGTATCTTAGACCAACTAGTTTGGGAGTTACTGCTAAGTCTTAGGTGTTACAAGACTAGGATATTGCTAATTACGCCTTAATAAATGAGCACATTCAGTAATCGGTTGGTTAGTAACTCAAGAAGTATTAACGGCCGCATGAAGAATGTGTGAGCAAATCCATCTAAAATATCACCGACTCAAAAATATTAAGGAATATAGCCAAAGGGTATGATAACTTGAATTGAATTCTCCAAGTGTAGGGATGCTTTTTTTACACACTCATAGGGGTATATGATCGATATTTGGAGAATAGGTAGGGAGGAAGACTAAAGACGATATTTTATTGAGAGAGGATGTGATTTTCGAAATCTTTTCAAGACCATTAAGATAAGGCTCATGTTAACTAAAAAACTATTATAGTTTGAAACACTATTTTCAAGTTTTTCTTTTATATGTTCCTTATTTTTGCATGTAATTTTCATTTTCTTTCCTTTATTTTCTAAATTTTGGGATTTTGTGAGTGTAATCCGCTGAAAACCCTCAGGAGACAACACTCCTCCTACTAGGGACACTGATTGATTCTAGATTTGTAAAAGAAGTGTTTTGTAAGTAAAGTAACCGCAATCAATAACGGTGTCGCTAGTAGCTAGCCGAGATGAGTACGGGTCGTCCTCAGGGAAACGTGGAAACTTTATCTTTCTTTAGACGAGTTGATTGAAATTAGGGTGATTGGTTGTAGATCATGTAGATTTTATGAAGAAGAGGTTTGTAGGGTTCATAGAATTTAGTAGTAATGGATGATCAATTAAAGATGACTCATTTTATCTTTTAATAGATTTAAAACTAGATCGATAGTGATGAATGAAGATTAGGGTTCTTGGAGGGAATAGGGTTACCACTCTTAACCCTTATCTTTTCATTGATCTCTATTCATGTCTGGCCTTTACCAAAACAATTGTTAATCTAATCTCAAATCGCGGTCGAGACTATTAATAAATTAATAGCGCGCCTGATAAGGATGCTAACAATTACTTTGCTAAATTTTATAAATTTTATAAGATATAAAAGAAATTAAGAGATTTTATCATCCATTGATCTACCCTAATTCTACTAACCCTATCAAGCATAGAATTACTCACACATGGTTGAGATAGAAGAGAGGATGAAGAATGAGATCATGATGTAAATGCAGAAACTAATGCAGAAAGTAAAATGCAAAGAATTAAACTAAAGATCTACATTTTTATTAATCAACTATCATTTAAAAATCCGTCGAATTTAGAGTACAAGAACTCTAGTTTATGCTTCCGATCTCTGTCTCGTAGGAAGTAGACGAACAACTGATGATCAACCTGGATGTGTGGATCGTCTTGGACCTCTTGATCTTTTCAGTTTGATATATTAGGTGATCGTTTAGTAATCTATTTTCAAGAAGATAGATAGCTTTTTTAGATGAAGCTCTCGGTCCTTTAAATAGCTCAGAAGCAGAAACCCTAGTTGCCTAATATGGTGATTTGTTGTTAAGATCACACTGAGAAAATCTCAGATCCTATGGCCACGATAAGGCCGCGGATCCTCCGCATATTTGCACATTTAGCCGCGGTTGGGCGGCGGTTTAGAGAGATCAGGGTTCCAAAATTCTTGGGCTTCCTCATGTTGACACATAGAGATTGTTGTGATGTCTGGAATCTTTAAATCTTCTCTGAGTCTGCCATTTAAGATTTTACGATTTAATTCAACTTTATCGGTAGATTTTATTTCTGACATCTCGGATATCTCGATCTCCAAACCTGAGCTAAATCTGCAATATATCTCAATTCATTGTATTAGTAATATTTGTTATATTTGAGATATTATCCTAATCATTATATATATGATACAATATTTTAAGAATATTGATTAGGGATATTTGATATGATATGCATATTTAAATTATCAAAATATCATATAAATATTTTATGCATATATTTTCCTTCATAATATTAAGTATAATGTATAAATGTATGATAAAGAGTATTTTTCAGATAAACCTGCATATGTTCCATATTTGCGATAAACACTTTTAAGTACTTAACAAAAGTAAGGAAAATGTTCCATCAAATGTGCAATATTTCGACTGAACAAATACCCCCAAACTTAAATTTGATCGTCCCGAGCAAACTAGTTATACAAGAGAGGGAGAAGAAAAAGAAAAAGAAAAACCTAACACAATTTCGTAGGCAACACGATTGCACTTAGCACGTGCAACAAGCCGTTAAACCTTTAGGTGTCCCTAATAGGAGGAGTGTTGTCTCTTGAGGGTTTTCAGCGGATTACACCCACAAAATCCCATAATAAAAGAAATAAGATGAAATTTACATACAAATATAAGGATTTTATAAAAAAAGAACTTGAAAAGAAGCATTCTAAACTATATCAGCTTTTCAGTTGCCGTGAGCCCTATCTTAATGGTCATGAAAATGTGTCGGAAATCACATCACCCCTCAATAAAATATCGCCTTTAGTCTTTCTCCCTACCTTTCTTCCAAACATCGATCATATACCCCTACGTGTGTGTAAAAGTCATCCCTACATTTAGAGAATTCAATTCAAGCTATCATACTTTTGCGTATATCCCTTAGTACTTTTTATTCGGTGAATATTTTAGATGGAATTGCTCACACATTTTTCATGCGACCGTTAATATTTCTTGAGATGCGAACCGACCGATTACTAAATGTGCTCACTCATTTAGGCGTAACTAGCAATTTCGTCGTCTTGCAACATCTAAGGCTTAGCAATGGCTCCCAAATCTGTTGGTCTAAGGCACTAGGTGATAAACCACCCTCGCTATATTTTTTTATGCTACCTTAAGCAATTACAAAACTAGTGTTCATTTTTCTTCACTATTTTTTTATTTATATTTTTGTTTGTATATTTATTTTCCTTCATACTAAGGCCTTTAGACAAAAGCATTCCAAGGTATCCTCTACTATCCCAAGTTTCAAGATGTGTGCAAGTTCGTATAGTAGGGTATCAACGTTCATATGTTTAGACTCAAGAATAGGGACTATTTTTCAAACTTAATTCTATCCTCAGATTTGCGATTCCCTTTATCTTACTCACCCTTGGGACAACAACTTATGACTACCTATTACTAGTTTCATTATAAAATATCTAATTTTCTTGCTTTTCTTAAACTTTTCCTATCTTTCATATATAATTTTTCACTTTCTAATCTTTTATTATCAATAAAAAATTGTGCTCTTATGTAGTATAATGCAAAATATGTTAGTATGATGCATAGTATAATGATGCATGAATAAGCATAAACGTCACCCAAATCTAATTGCAGCAGTGTCCTCATTGATATTATCTGTTAAACTTAAAAAACTTGTAGACTTGGGAGGAAAAGTTAGTAACAGGGACATGAATTAATGACAGTGAAAACCTCACCCAAACCTATTTTTGGCTCATAATTTTGTGAAAATTTTCTTTCAAGAGCCAAAATATTTTCTCCCTCCAAACTTTAGTAAAATAGTATTAAGCATTTAAAATCATAAAGGGGTAAAATTATTGGTCTATTCAAAACTTTACAAAGATCAAAAATCAACACCAACCATTCAAATATTTTATCGATGTCATGCACTGGTTGGTGGACGATCATGTCACCTATAGACGTGAAGAAGTGGGGAGGAGATAAGAAGTGTAATAGAACGGGCTTATGTCTCGGTTTATAGAGACGAAACAAAGATAATGGATTACTCACATTCTTGTTCTTGATAAGAAGAAGGGGTGACGATTCAACTTCTTTGGGTTGGGGTTGACTCATCACAATTTCCATGTCTTCTAAGCATGCGAGTTATTCAGCGAAAATGTCTTCAAAGCATTCATCGATATTCCGAATGATAATCTCATCGGAAAGAAAGGTATGATCCTCGGACTCCATAAAAGGTTCATATTTAGCGTTAGATGTTGACCCGGACAGCTCGACTAACTTATTCGATAAGTCAAAGAATTCGGACTTGAGTGTGGACTTGTCGATAGAAGGGTCATCATGTGTATAATAAATGGAAGGATCAAACAACAACGCACTAGTGGAGTCAAGATAAGTATCGTGAAGCTTTTCAAGTTCGCTGCTGTCGGAATCTATCATTTCGACAGAACATACATGAGCATAGGGTTTGGAGTGTTCATTTCCCAACTTGTAAATGTTAAGCTCAATTGACATCTTTCCGAAAGATAGGGTCATAGAACCGTTTCGACAATTGATTATTGCGTTGAAAGTCGCTAGAAAAGGTCGACCTAGAATCACCGGGATTTGGTTTCGAGGGTTTGCTACAGGCTGTGTATCAATAACTATGAAGTCCATAAGGAATATAAATTCCCCGACTTTGATTAACACGTCCTCTACCTCACTCCTGGATTGGGTGATAGGATGATCGGCTATCCGAAGAGTGCAGTCTGCCAGTTTTAACTCTCCGATGTCTAATTGCTCATAGACAGAATACGGAAGCAAGTTAACACTAGCACCTAAATCGAGTAGGGCACGATCGATATTTTTACCCCTAATAGCAATATATATTGTAGAACTCCTGGGGTCCTTTCGTTTCTTTGGTATTTGTTAGGTAAAAGCAGTGCTCACGTTACTCGCTAGGAAAACTTTTTTAAGCACCTGAATTTTCCTTTTCCTAGTGCACAAGTATTCTCTCATTAAAAAAAGGGAAAAGAAGAAAAAAAGGGGGTAAATTCCTCATTGTTCAAGTGAGCGCCTATATGCAAAGCATATGGGCACTGCATAAGCCTCACGTGTTAAACACGTGAGCGTCTATATGCAAAGCATATAGGCGCCGCAATTAAAACAAATGGGCTAAAAGAGCCACACATGTTAAATACGTGAGCGTCTATATGCAATAGACGCTGCATTTAAATAATTGGCAGGCCAAACAGGCCTCACGTATTAAACACGTGAGTTTTCTTGTTGCATTTTAATGCAAGATAGAATTAAATTCTATATGGGAAATATTTTTCCTGATCTTTCTAATATAGAAAGATTTTTCTCTAACAGAGAATCTTGGATTTAAAATCCAATTGTGATAAAATATCACCAAATGAACTATCTGATAGAATTAAATTCTATGTAGAATTATTTTCTCGATCTTTCTCAAACTAGAAAGATCATCTCTATTAAACAGAGGACCCTTGAATCAACAATCCAATATTGATTATAAAATCACCCACCGACCATCTGATAGAATAAAATTCTATCCTAGGAAAAATATTTCCTAAATCCTGTTAAACAAACAAGAAAACTTCTCTGTTAAACAGAGAATCTTTGGATTAAAAATCCAATGGTGAATGAAATTCACCAATTGATCCAAAAGATCACTTTGGATTGATCTTGATCTCTCAATCAGAGATTCTCCTAAAAATTGATCTTTTCTCTTCTCCTATAAATAGGAGCAAGGAGATTAAATGAAAAAGAAAAGAGAGGCAAAGAAAGAATCACACACAAGCTTCTGCAAAAAAAAAAGCACAGTGAGATCTTGAGAGAACAGGAGAATTTAATTCTTAAAGAAGAAGACTTTCCCTATTGAAACCAAAGTTAAAAAAACAGAGATCATTTTGTCTCTCCTTTACCTATCTAAGGGTTTAACCCTTCATTTATGAAACTCAGTTCTTTCCCGGTTGAAATTTGCATATTCAAATTTCCCCACAAGTTGAGAATTTAATTCTCATCGAGGAGATTTTGCTCTGCAAATTCAAAACCTGGGGGAAAAGAGTTAAGTTATAAAAAACAGATGAGAGAAGAAGAACGAGAACATATAAGAATTAATTCCTCCAAAAATTAGGGTTTAACCTTACATAAAGAACTTAGTTCTTCAATATAAAAAAAAACAACAGTGATGATGGTCCAAGATCTTCAAAACCAAAATCATTGGTGCTTAGCACTATCTTGAAGCCTCACATATTTTCCCCGTGAGTGCTTCAAACGAACAAAGAAAACAACCAAAACTGCTTCACGTGTTTCCCACGTGAGTGTTAAAAAGCACCCAGTATAAAAAAAAGAGACAGCCACATGCTTTGCACGAGAACTCTAGCCAAGTGCTTAGCACTTATATAAAAGAGGGGGAAATAAAGCCATATGGGCAGCATCCATATTTGTGGTGCCTCACGTATTTCACATGTGAGTGCCACAAGAATCAAGTGCTTAGCACTTATATAAAAAGAGGGGAAATAAAACCTAATGGGTAGCGCTCGTATCTGTGGTGCCTTCACACGTAAGCACCACAAAATTTTAATGTTTAAGACTAATCTAGTGCCCACGTGAAACGCACGTGCTTAGCACTGTTGGGTAATTATGGAGACTCAATCTCGGCCCAAGTTGGCTAAAGTTTCCTAAGGGATTCTAAAACAACCGAGCCCATATTGCTCATGTTTTCCCAAACTGGCCTTAGTCTCAAAATTGACTAGTGGTGTTTCATTGATGATATCCCAAGTGAAATGCATCTTAGATCTCCTAAAGTTAATTTTAGTCTCAAACATGGCTAACATTTCTTAGGTCTACAACAGCCCATTTCTCCCTCTAATACAAGATTTGGTTTAAGGGTATATCTCTTTACATCTCTGATATATGTCGTTGTAATTCTTCAACGTTTTCAGAGAGGTGGCGGGTCCCGACAACCAACAACAGTTGATGCACTTCCAAACTGACGTGCATGCCTCAAATCGGATCGTACCCCAAATTGGATGCATTCCATATCACCATTTTTCACTTCGTCGCGTAACAAATACATATGTGCGCAATATGGATAAAGGACCGAGAAGTCCCTAAACTAATATTCACCTCCAAAATGGCGATATTGGACCGAAATGTCCCTAAACTAATATTCTCCTCCAAATGGTGATAATGGACCGAAATGTCCCTAAACTAATATTTGCCTCCAAAATGGCGATAATGAACCAAAATGCCCGTAAACTAAAATAATAGAGCCCAAACACTCTTTTGTTGGATCCTAAATAAAAATAATTCTAAAACCTCGTTAAGTGGATCTTAGTCTCAAATTGGACTAATGTATCCTTAACAAAAATAAATCGAGCTCCAAATGCTCACATACATTTAAGTCGATCTTAATCTCAAAATAGATTGATGGTCCTTAAACAAAAACCCCAAATCTAAGACATACGGATTTAATCTAATCCACGCCCTACGGGCGACAATATAAATTAGTCTCCGTATACAATCCACGGGCAATCCAAACAAACAAAAACACAAACACGATATGAAGTGAACCTCCGAAGCAGGAGAAAGTGGTTATCGCCATGCGGTAACGTAATTAACTGTAAGGGCTCGCGCCTGCAGGAAATAGTGTCCCCACAATAAAAAAAACCCTCGTAAATGAGGGGGAATTTGATAAAGTCTGCTACAACGGTCGTATTCGTTCAAACCTCCGATATATGGTGTCATAAATCAACTTGGCATCTTCGAAGAGGTGGACAGATAAATCCAAATAGTATCCACCCCCAAATTCAAGCAAGATGATCCATCCCGGTTCGTCTCTGTTTTCGGCGGTAAACGGATTCTGGCACGCCCGGTGAGACCTTTTCCTCTTTCCACTCCACACTTCGTCGTGTTTCGCGAACAAAATAGCGGTTTTCTATGGTTGCCCTTGGATTCGGGGTACTAAGATTTGGTGTCTTGTTCCTGTGCAGGGAGAAAAGAGAACACCAATGGCTTCTAGCTGCACAACTTGCAACAGTAACTCCCGCTCCGCCCCAACTGGAATAGTGACTTATATGCCCAATGCGGCCTCCTTCTTTTCAATGCCGGTGGGGGCAAGTAACTCAAGCCACTACCGGATTGTTCTTCGGGACCATGATCCCACCAACGAGTTTCAGCGCCCCAGTGCCGCAAGAAGAAGCTCCCAAGAATTCGGTCTTCGATCGACTTACAAACACAACGGCTCCTCTCAACTGGCCGTCCAAATCCGATGTCTCAGTCTTCAACAAGCTTGGCCAAAGCTCAGACGTCTCAGTCTTCAACAGACTGAGCAAGAACCAAAACGGGCCCGTAAAGGGGCTGCCCCAAAACGGATAGCCCTCCTAACTCCTCCTGCAGGTGAAGCCGTCAAAGGTGCTTCCCCTACCAGAAAGTTGACCTTTGAAAGATTTACCGACCATCCTCAAATCCTGCCAAGAACATCAATCTTCAATAGGCTAAAACCGGCAACGGTCCCTCACCAAAGCCAGGAACATGAAGAAGCCGCTTCCCAAATTGAAGCAGTCTCATCTGCAAGACACACTCGACGTCGCCACTGGTGCCGAGTGAGAAAAGCTAGAAGCAAATCCCCCTCTGGATTCACACCGCCGGCTCCAATGGTGGAAGTTGATGCTGCTGTTCCAACCGGGAACAGGTTTGATGTAACAACCTTAAACTTTCTATACAATTTTTTTTTCAAAACTATAGAAAGGGGTACTTGAGCCTGAGCTCAAATTATAAGTTTAATTTGCTTTTGAACAGCAAGAAGGAGCTTGTAGCTTATTGGTAAGACCTTGCATTGTTGTTACAAAGCACCAGAGTTCAAATCCCATCAACCACATATTCTTTTTAAATTGATTTCTTTTAATCTTTTTAGAAACCCAAGAGTCTACACATGCACAACACGTAAAACAAAGGGTCACACATAAAACAAACGGGTTCACAAGATAGACCAAGCGACAGTGGACACATGGCGACAAGTCGAAGCCCGACTCGGCAGACCCGAGCCAGCGGGAAGCGTAAATCGGTCAGCACTGCCGGTCGACTCAGCTCGAAACCCCGATTTTCTCGACTCCTATGCAACCTTTGGCCTACTCCATAACCCTTGTATTGTTTAAATTCCCTGCACGTTTACAGAGCAAATTAAAACCCCCATTTAATCCATTTTTAATATAAATTCTTAATACACCCTTTCACATCCTTAAACTCTAATTTTTCCTATAAATACCATACCTCAAATCACCCCCCTGACTCTCAAATCTCTGCCCAAACTCTTAAGAAAATTCCCTAGACTTTTTGTGTGCAGGTGGAGTTAGCAAAGGGCGAAGCTCCGACGAAGTTCCGGCGGTGATCCGAGAAGATTCCGGCGATGAAACGACGCACCGGCACCTCCTACTTCTTCATTTTCCTCTCCTATACACAATCAATCTGTAAGTCCCCCTTCTCTCTCTCTTTTGCTATTCTCAAATTCTTAATCCTTAAAACATGTCGGAAGCGGAGTTATCCGGCTTCCGATTCTCTTTTCTTAAAAAAATACAACATTTTCTTAATAACAAATCTACAGCTTTTGCTATCTAGTTTAATACTCATTAACTAAGACAATAGAACAAGTTTGACATTAAAATAATAATCGTAGCAAGTTTTATTCCACTTTTACAATAAAATACCTTTATATTTCATATCGACATATTTATACCTTTTAACCATGCTAGATTAGAAAACTCACGAGGTAATGACCTACCTCCTAACAACACTCATATGTAACATAGTACGATAGAATTTAGGAACATAGTTTTGGGGGAATACGATTTTACTTATAACTACCTCCGACTTATAAAAAAATCTTTTTCTACAAACTGTGTATTTTTAACAAATCTTTGCAATGTGCCGCTACAATCCATTTCGGGAAATCCGTTTGGAATGGTGCGGATTATCGGACATCCTCGGGTTTAGTAGTACGAGATCCAGACCTCCGCAAGGAGCATACGGTCTCGAAAGATTTAAAATACAATTTTCTTTAGAAAATGTGATTTCTATTATAAATAAAACTTATATTTTTAATAAATATATATATATATATATGTAATTAATATCAAAATATCTATTTTTGATATTTATAAAATTCCACATTTCCAAAATTCAAGAAAAAAATTCCATTTACAAGAAATACCATACAACTCCAATATTATAAATAAATACCATATATTATGAAATTATGTTTATTTCACTAGAGAAGTCACATTGATAAAATATATATCAATATAAACGATAATTAAATACTTGAGGTGTATTTTGAAAATTATACAAAATTATTTTTACGTAAAACCCCCTCAAGTTATACTAAATTACAATAAGGACCCTAGTAAACATAGGTTTAAGCGGGGCCAGTCTCTTGAGCCTCAGGGAGCCGAAGATATGGGTGCTTGCCTATTTAGGGTAGACAACTTAACAAACGGTGTTATCAAGGCGGTAATCGTCTTTGAAAAAGACATAAATCCTGCCGTCCATATGCAGCGGTTACCGATAGCACCATAACATAATTCAGGATTCAATTTCTTTTCTAATTGTCTGACTCAGACCGAGTCTCGATATAATTAATCTGGCTTGAATATGATTCAAGTACGATTACAATTCAACATGAGTCCATGAATCTATATATTCAATTTGTTCAATCTAATCAATTTATATTGACTGAACCGAACCATGGATATACATCCATCTACATGATTCTCCAGTTACATACATTTACTGATATCATGGTTTTGGAAATTCATCCATCTATACAATTCAATTTACAAGACAATACAATACAAACAATACAAACAAGACATCGCGGGGTTTATAAGGGGTAGATTGGTACGGAAGGTGTTAAAAGTGGCACGAGACTGCAACCATAAGACACTAACCTGAATTCAATCGCCGTTGTTCCATGGTATTATCGACGAAGCCTCTTACTCAATATACCGTAGTCTCTGGTCTAGTGAGACTCCTCTCGTATACACTGGCATTTTCTGTACCAAGCTACAAACAACAGCGTTAACAATATAATACAACTTTAAAAGTTACACTCTCTCTGTCTATTCTATTTATCCCTCATCTTTAAGACTTACCGAGAGATTTGTTCGCTGGCGACATTCTCTTTCTTCTTCTTCTTTAGAATGTCGTTAGGTATTTCGGACTCACTGGAGATCGAGCCCACCAGCGAGGATTTGGACCAGCTAGCTTTCGACCCGGAGCTCTAGTTACTTGTACATTTCATTTAGTACTTTTCATTTCTGTTATGCCACTGTTTAGGCATTGCTTTTCATTCCATGTATTTACTTTTCAGATGTATTATACAAAAGAATGTTAATAAATAAAGTTGTTGTTCAATATATATCTATTGTCTTTGTCTCTTGTGCATTTTACTTATATTGCTTTGATACGCTTAGCGTATTTACTTCAGAGTAAATACGTAGCGGCCTTGTCATGTCCTCTGCCCGTACACTGGGAAGCGGGGCGTGACAGGTTTTGTTGGTGGCCCTGCAGGTCAGAATTGTATGGAACCCTACCATGCAGTTCAGCTCTGCGTGGACAACCTTAACAATATAACACAAGAACCAGCAACTGAAACATTCTTTACAATTCATACTTCTTGAATCTTATCATTTCATATACTTTGAATCTATTCTAACCCTATTTTTTCATTCAAGATTATGGATTACCCAAACAACACCAGCACCAACTTCAGCAACACTCCACCTCCCCTACCGATTACACCTACCGTAGCTGCTCCGATCAACAAGCAGACGGTTCTGCTTGAGGCAATCCGCAGTCTCCTGGAAGGACAGCAATAGCAGACTGTTATTCTCTTGAACCGTCCAGAAACGGAAGCACCCGGAGTGAAGCAATTCCGGGCACTGCACCCCAAGAACTTTTCAGGAAAAGAGAGCCCTCTGGAAGCAGAGGAAAGGGCTCAGAGTATCGAAGATGATCTGGCAGCGGCACAAGTGCCAGAGATAGCTTGGGTCCGTGTTGCGAAATTACAGCTCACGGACAATGCACGGGTTTGGTGGAAGGCGGAAGAAAGCCGTCTTTATCAACCCATCGAATGGAAGACTTTTCGTGATATGTTCAACGCAAAGTACTTCCCTGAGACTGCCCGCTTTGATATGGAACAGTAGTTCATCCATCTGCAACAAGGTTCAATGTGGACCAAATCAGTAGATGTGTATGATGCTGAACTAACCATACTCAGCAGGTTTGCGGCCTATCTCATACCGACTGCTGAGATCAGAGCTAGAAGATTTCAGCAAGGGTTGGACCCAGAAATCCAAGCTGCTCTAGCTAAAAGGGATTTCCCAAACCATGATTTAGCTTTGAAGGCTGCCCGAAGATACGAGGCAGTAGTAAAGAGAAAGGGCAGACCTCAATCTGCCGGAGTGAGGCGCCCTACCAATCAGATGGCAGGAGGAGCCTCTTCAAGGCTAACTGTGAACCCAAGAGACAGAAAGAAACAATTAACCAGTCAAGTCCGGGTTTTTATTTCTATTGCAAGAGAAAAGGACATTTGGTGAAGGACTGTAAACGCGTAAAAGGCTTGTGCTTCATTTGTGGCGCATCCAATCACGAAATTGGAAAATGTCCTTATAGAAGCAACCCAGCTCACACACCCACCAACTACCCGCAGCGGTCAGCTATCCAGGCTCCTGCATCTCGTCTTGCACTCCCTGCTCCACCACCTGCACAGCCTACTCTCCAATTCCATCAGGCTTTGAGGAACATACCTCGAGAACAGAGAAACATGCCCCATGGAAAGAGGAATGTGCCTCCAGTTAGGAGGAATGTACCACGGCGTCAGGCTTTCCTTTTAGCGGCCGAAGAAGAAGAGGCCGTAGACCAAGGTAACCCTGGTAATTTCCTCAACTCTTTTCAAACCTTTCACATTCTTTCATTCCATCACATATTTTTCATACACTACCAATAGTTCTATCACCAAACTTTTCTTGAATTCGTTACACTTTCCTTTTATAAATTTCGAGGACGAAATTTTTTAAGGAGGGTAGAATATAACAAACCTAAACTTTCTGAACAATTTTTTTTTCAAAACTACAGAAAGGGGTACTTAAGCCTGAGCCTGAGTTATAAATTTGATTTGCTTTTGAACAGCAAGAAGGAGCTTGTAGCTCATTGGTAAGACCTTGCACTGCTGTTTTAAAGCACCAGAGTTCAAATCCCATCAACCACATATTCTTTTTAAATTGATTTCTTTTAATCATTTTAGAAGCCCAAGAGTCTACACGTACACAACACGTAAAACCAAAAGTCACACATAAAACAAACGGGTCCACGAGATAGACCAAGCGACATTGGACACGTGGCGACGAGTCGAGGCCCGACTCGGCCGACTCGGGCCGGCGGGAAGCGTGAATCGGCCGGCGGCGCCGGTCGACTCAACTCGAAACCCCGATTTTCTTGACTCCTATTCAACCTTTGGCCTACCCTATAACCCCTGAATTGTTTAAATTCCCTGCACATTTACAGAGCAAATTAAACCCCCCATTTAATCCATTTTTAATACAAATTCTTAATACACCCTTTCACATCCTTAAACCCTAATTTTTCCAATAAATACCACACCTCAAATCACCCCCCCCCCCCTCACTCTCAAATCTCTGCCCAAACACTCAAGAAAATTTCCTAGACTTTTTGTGTGCAAGTGGAGTTAGCAAAGGGCAAAGCTCCGACGAAGTTCCGGCGGTGATCCGAGGAGATTTCGGCGACGAAATGACGCACTGACACCTCCTACTTCTTTCTTTTCCTCTTCTCTACACAATCAATCTGTAAGTCTCCCTTCTCTCTCCCTTTTGCTATTCTCAAATTCTTAATCCTTAAACGTGTCGGAAGCGGAGTTATCCGGCTTCCGATTCTCTTTTCTTTCAAAAATACAATATTTTCTTAATAACAGACCTACAACTTTTTCTATCTAGTTTAAAACTCATTAACTAAGACAATAGAACAAGTTTGATATTAAAATAATAATCGTAGCAATTTTTATTCCACTTTTACAGTAAAATACATTTATATTTCATATCGACATATTTATACCTTTTAACCATGCTAGTTTTAGAAAACTCACGAGGTAATGACATACCTCCTCACAACGCTCATATGTAAGATAGCACAATGAAATTTGGGAACATAATTTTGGGGAAAATACGATTTTACTTATAACTGCATTTGACTTATAAAAAAACCTTTTTCTACAAGATGTGTATTTTAACAAATCTTTGCAATGTGCCGCTATAACCCATTTCGAGGAACCCGCTCAGGATGGTGCGGATTATCGCACATTCTCGGATTCAGTAGTGCGAGATGCAGACCTCCGAAAGGAGCATACAGTTTCGAAAGATTTAAAATACAATTTTCTTTAGAAAATGTGATTTCTATTATAAATAAAACTTATATTTTTAATAAATATATATTTTTAATTAATATCAAAATATCTATTTTTGATATTTATAAAATTCCACATTTCCAAAATTCAAGAAAAACATTCCATTTACAAGAAATTACCATACAACTCCAATATTACAAATAAATAACATATATTATGAAATTAGGTTTATTTCACTAGGAATGTCACATTGATAAAATATACATCAATGAAAACTCTAAAAATGATAATTAAATACTTGAGGTGTATTATACAAAATTATTTTTACATAAAACCCCCTCAAGTTATACTAAATTACAATAAGGACCCTAATAAACATAGGTTTAAGCGGGACCGGTCTCTTGAGCCTCAGGGAGCCGGAGATATAGGTGCTTGCCTATTTAAGGAAGACAACTTAACAAACGGTATTATCAACACGGTAATCGTTTTTTAAAAAGACACAAATCCTGTCATCCATGTGCAGCGGTCACCGATAGCACCATAAGATAATTCAGGATTCAATTTCTTTTCTAATTGTCTGACTCAGACCGAGTCTCGATATAATTAATCTGGCTTGAATATGATTCAAGTACAATTACAATTCAACATGAGTCCATGAATGTATATATTCAATATGTTCAATCTAATCAATCTATATTGACCGAACCGAACCATGGATATACATCCATCTACATGATTCTACAGTTACATCCATTTACTGATATCTTAGTTTCGGAAAGTCATCCATCTATACAATTCAATTTACAAAACAATACAATACAAACAATACAAACAAGACATTGCGGGGTTTATGAGGGGTAGATTGGTACGGAAGGTGTTAAAAGTGGCACGAGACTGCAACCATAAGACACTAACCTGAATTCAATCGCCGTTGTTCTGTGGTATTATCGACGGAGCCTTGTACTCTATATACCGTAGTCTCTGATCTAGTGAGACTCCTCTCGTATACACTGGCCTCTTTTGTACCAAACTACAAACAACAACGTTAACAATATAATACAACTTTAAAAGTTACACTCTTTCTATCTATTCTATTTTTCCCTCATCTTTGGGACTTATCGAGCGATTTGTTCGCTGACGACATTCTCTTTCTTCTTCTTCTTTGGAATGTCGTCAGGTGTTTCGGACTCACTGGAGATTGAGCCCACCAGCGAGGATTTGGACCAGCTAGCTCTCGACCCGGAGCTCTAGTTACTTATACATTTCATTTCAGTACTTTCCATTTCTGTTATGCCACTGTTTAGGCATTGCTTTTCATTCCATGTATTTACTTTTCAAATGTATTGTACAAAAGAATGTTAATAAATAAAGTTGTTGTTCAATATATATCTATTGCCCTTGTCTCTTGTGCATTTTACTTATATTGCTTAGATACGCTGAGCTTATTTACTTCAGAATAAATACGTAGCGGCCTCTTCGCGTCCTCTGCCCATACACTGGGAAGCGGGGCATGACATTTGATCTACTTAGGAGGGTACAAAAGAACTCTCCTACCATGGTGCTTAAGAAATCTCCCCCGTCTGCAGAAGCCATAATGCAGACAAAGCCGGAGCGCCCCATCAACGGCTCTCCTCCTAAATTCATAGGGCCTGGCGGAAAACCCAGGACTCTGTGATTGATCAAAACTACTCTCATCGACCGAAGAAATCGAAGGCTTGGTAAGAGGAAGACCATCCTTCCACCATACAACGAGGGACTTCTTCCACACGGGTGCCTGTTACAATGGCTCCTTCAACTTCGACCTCCCACAAAAGGATGAGGCCGGAGAAAATCCCACCGCCAGCGGCAAATTCCAAAGGCGTTGGACCCAAATGCCCGAAGTCTAGGGGCATGATCGTATACACGGTTTACATGGTTTCCTGGAAAGAGGAAAGCCGTGCTTCCGTGGGTCATCGTCCGCAAATTTGGTCATTGACAAAAGCTCAGGAGAAACAACAAAAGCTCCAGGAAATGCTGATCAAAATGTCAGCACTTACCGGGGAGAAAGAAAGCCCGGAATCGGCATCTGAACAGTGTCAGGAGCAGGAGACCGATACAGAGTTTCTGCGAAGGGTGCTTGAAAGGAAAGATAAGGAGACCGTGGAACAAGTTGCTAACATAAAGCAGATGGCGCTTCTGTTCCAGGACATGGTTGGAATGATGATCCAGCAAGAACCCCCAGCTAAGGATCTGCCAATAGTTATCAAGGATGATAGAGGCGAAACATCAAACCCTCTTCCGGATTTATCAACTGCTAAAGAAGAAATGATCTCCAAGGATGCTCTTGATAATTACATTGCTCAACAAATATGAGCTCATCAAGCAAATGAAGCGGCCGGTCAAACTGTCAGAACTAGACGACCGTATCCAGACTGGTATGATCAAATAAAGTACCTGCCGGGATATACGATCCCCAAGTTCCATTTGTACAAGGGGACAGGCAACCCGCACCAACACGTCGCGCAGTTCAAAGCTTTGTGCGGCAACACCAGAGGTGACGACAAACTGCTACTTCGCCAGTTCATTGGCATCCTATCAAAGACGACTTTTGAATGGTACTCGGAGCTCCCAAATGACTCCGTAAAGACACTCATAGAGATGGTGCTGCTGTTCACATAGCGGTTCGCCAGCGTAAGCGAGCGCACACCGATCACGGCTTTAATTAATGCCAGAGTAAAGTCAGGAGAAAACTGGGTCCAATACGCGATCCGGTGGCGGAACCTATAGTCAAAGTGTGAACAACGCATCGAAGAATCCCCTGCCGTGGGCATGTTCATCGAGACTCTTGATTCTCAAACGACTGTGTCCTAGTTCATGATGTTCTTCAAGCCGACCACCTTCCAGGCTTTAATCGACAAACTGGCCCAAATGGACCAGATGAACCACGGGCCTTCCTCCTCAAAAATGGACCCTCGAAATGCCAAGGGTAAAGGAAAAGCGGCTTTCGTTGCTAACACTCAACAGCAATCCGAGTGACCCGAAACCGGTTGCTCGCCAAAACAACATGCGTCCGCGCATATCCCTGGAAGAAAGGTTTGGACGCGCTTACTTGTTTCCCCGTGACAAGACGAGGAGACTGTTCGAGCTAGCAGTGCGTAACAAACTGGCGACATCAACAACCCCAACTACTGCTCCTATCACAGAATGGTGAGCCGCCCAATTAAGGATTGCTACGTATTCAAAAACGGGGTCGAGGATCAATATCAATGGGGAAAGTTCGCGCTGTCTGAGAACTGGAGGGTGAATCCACCACAGAAGCACGCTCCTAAAAGGATGGATATGTTGGGGGTATCACGCTCGCTCGTGGAAGAAGCTCCATGGGAAGTCGTCTTTTCAGCTAAAACTAAAAGAATGTTGAAGGATCTCCAGACATGACTGGTAGAAGAGCCCGCTTGAACCCGAAATCATCGAAGGGATGGTTAAACCGCGTCTCGTACCCAAAGTTGTTAACAAAAGGGCAAAATCCCTAAGTCAAGCCTTCAAAGTCTTTGAAGAAAAAGAAAAATACCAAGAAGCCTGTGCAACCTACCGAGTATGACGACAAACGCACAGATCTACAAAGGTATGTTGACGCGCTGGAGGAGTAAAATCAGAAGGCGTGGACACCGATCACCCTCGAAGAGTTCCTCAAGCATATTCTTAAGAACGAAGAGAGTGACAACGATGAGGAAAATAGCTCATCAGAAACCGAAGACTATGTAGCAAGTTGCCATATGGTTTCCTATTTGTCATTAAATGACGAAGAAGCGCCCTCAGCGGTAGAAAACAACGCAGAGGAACTAGGGGCAGGATCGGCGCCAAAACCCCCGAAACCGTCGGAAGACCCAATTGATAGGTTGTTAAACGAAGCCTTTCAAAAAAGCAAAGCTGACCGAGAACGCGAAACAGCCATATACGAAAATGCTAAGCGTTAGCGTCAGGATGAACAAGCTGCGTAAGAAGGAATCGTAAAGTACTCCGGCCAAGCCAAAACACACTTGTGGCAAACAAGAGCAGAATCAAGATAAAGAAGCGGTTCGCTAAAGCCCTGACAGTGGGAATGAAGCTGCCACCACTCAAAGGAAACATGCCCGGGGTCATAAGCCTCAACGGAGAGGACTCATATCCGAACTACTGCCTATATCATCGGAGGGTTACTCATCCCACCGAAAAATGCAGTGCCTTCAAGAAGTGGTGGTAAGGATACGTTGCCCATCAACAACACTTCAAGAGGATGAAGCGTGAAGCTCGTCGACAGCGAAAAAGTGCGATGAATACGCGTAAGGAAATGACTGGCAACTGTCATATGGTTGATACCAGTTCGGAAAAGGAAAAACTCCAAGTTCTTACCTTCGGGAGCGATTCCGAAGAAGAAATGACCATCAGCCCTCTCTTCAGGGACTCCACCTCCGGAAAAGAAGAGGAGGAGAAGAACTATTAGAACATTCAGCTGCGTAACCGCACGCTATCTGAAAAAAACCTCGGACCTACAAACAAAGGTTCGAACAAAAGAGACAAAGGGAAAAAAGAAAATCCCTGAAGAAATTGCCCTCGATAATCGAGTTGTCAAAGAGCTCGCAGCCAAAGACCCACCCAAGAAAAACAAAATAGATTACAACGTCCTGGCACATATAAGGAAAATACCCTTACAACTAAGCATATTGGATGCCCTCCTCCTGTCCAAAGAGGCATGAGATTCTCTGATTAAGGCATTACAAGAGCCCGATCAGATCCAAACTTTCCTTGCAGAAGAGAAGATGAAGGATGAGCTGGCAGAGTGTAACAACTCCAATTTTAGTGTACATAAAATTCATTTAAAATTAATATATACTTTGGGTATTTAAATTTCCTGTAAGTACTATAAGAATTTGTTTTGCTTTTTAATAGAAAGAATGAGCTTGTAGCTTATTGGTAAGACCTTGCACTGCTGAATCAAAGCACCAGAATTCAAATCCTATTAGCCGCATTATTTTTTAATTAGTTCTCTTTTAAATTTTTAGAAGCCCAAGAGCCTACACGTGCATAACTCGTAAAAACCAAAGGTTACATATAAAATAAATGAGTCCAGGGGGTATACCAATCGACGGTGGACACGTGGCGACTCGGGCCAGCGACTCGGCCGAATCGGCCGGCGGCGCCGGTTCGGGTGAGTCGGGTCACCGGGTTTCCTTCTTGAAACCGTGTCTTTTGGCCTCCCCATAACTCCTGTCATGTTTAATTTCCCTGCATTACTCTCACAACATGACTATTAATCATTAACAAAACATATTGAACAAGTTCCATATCAAAAGAATGTTTATTGTAATTTTTATCGCATTTTTTTAGAAAAATACCATATAGTTTAGCTTCGACATAAAAACATCATTACCCCTGCTATACCTTTAGATAGATCACGAGGTAATGACCTACCTCTTCACAACACTCATATGTAACATAGCACGATGACATTTGGGGAACATAGATTTTGGAAAATACGATTTACACAAAACTAACTCAAACTTATAAAAACTCTTTTCTATAAAATTATGTATTTTTACAAATCTTTGCAAAGCGCCGCTACAACCCATTTGGGGAACTCGTTCGGGATAGTGCGGATTATCGCATATTCTCGGGCTTAGTAGTGCGAGATGCAGACCTCCGCAACGAGCATACGGTCTCGAAAGATTTTAAAATACAAATATCTTAAGAAAATGAGATTTCTAGAAAAAATAATAAATTTAATTATTTTATAAATATATATATGTATTATCAAAATATCTATTTTTGATATAGTATAAATATTCCAACTTTTCTAAATAAAAAAGAATCACTTTACATGAAAATACCATGCAATTTCATACGTTCAATACTTTACAATTAAATACCATATATTATGAAATTAGGTTTTATTCACTAGAAATGCCACATATATAAAATCTACATCTATGAAAACTCTAAAGACGATAATTAAATATTTGAGATGTATTTTGAAAATTATACAAAATTATTTTTACATAAAACCCCCTCAAGTTGTATAAATTACAATAAGGACCCTAGTAAATTGTAACCCTTCGAAAATCGTTTAGGCAGTTATTCGGTAATCGGCTAATTTTTCAGCTTTTTCCGTAAAAAAGTCAAAATAGATATTTTTCATTGTAAACCTAATTATACAAAATTTAGATAAGATATTACTATAATTTTGTCACTAAAATGTCACTTATAATTTTCTAGTTAAATAAAAAAAATTTCGTAATTATTTTTTTTTATTTATTATTTTAAGCTTTTAAAAATATATTAAATTAGTGATAAATAAAAATTTAATTAGGTAAATTTCATAATTAGGAATCTTTATAAGCTAAAATATGGTGTTAATAAAATTGTATCATGACTTGCAAGATTTTGGTTTTATGGTTGGAAATTTAATGAAAAAATGAACTAAAATGGGGTTTTTTGTAAAAATCTTGATGTGAAAGGCATTAAATGGGAACTTAAGGGGTTTTTTGACCTAGAATTATCTACACAACCCCCACACCCTCCTCCTCTTCCTGCTGGCCGAAATTGCAGCAGCTCCCCTTCCATTTCCTCACTTCTTTTTGCTTCAATTTCATAGCAAAATCCATAAAAAATTCACAAATTACTTCTCCAATTCAAAGCAAAACCCTAATCCACTCTCTCCTCAAACCAATTTAGTCTAAAACTTGAAGAAAGGAGGCATCTTTGATGGCTTGAGCATGCTAGGGTTCCACTTGTGAGGTGAAATTTCTAAACTAGTTGTTAAATTGTAGATTGAATGTGCTAAAAATTGAATTTTGAAGTATTAATTTAGTTGTAATTACTTGTTCATGAAAATCAAGAGAGAGATTTGATTTCAAATTAGGGTTTGTAGCATGGTTGATGGAGTTAAGTTAGGGTTTGGTTATCTAATTGGTCAGAGTGGTTAATTGTGCAATGTTGCGCTCGCTAAATCGATAAATTGCGATATTTGCATCGAATCGGTATGCTTTTTGCTTACTAGATTTTTATTAAAATTAGGATGTGATCTAATTGCGTTATATTAGCGATATAATTAGCTTCATAAACGACTATTAGAGTGCACGAACGCGAGGTTTTGTCTAGCCGGGTTTTGGTTTTGTCGATTGCCCCGAAATGACGATTCTAGTTAAGATTTAGCGATTTTCGTGTGTTTTCCCGCGCACCGAGTGCGCGTTATGTTTAATTCGAGAGCATCGATATTTGTATATTGTCACTTGTATCGTTTTAGGATATGTAATCTTATGCTTGGTGTTGTGTAAATATAGGATCGGTCGGGAAAACATCAGACACGGCGCGTAAAGGCAAGGCGGTGGTCGGATCGGATTAGCGAGGCATTCAGGTGAGTAGATGTATTCATCTATCGGGGAATCGTCTAGATGGCACGAGGTGCCCCCTAGTTAGGATTACCCTATTTCTTACAAAATTTATATTGTTAGTTAGCTTACCCCTTTATTTATACTGCATACCCTTATAGTTAATAGTATGCTAGATTGCATGGTTATTCATATGCACATATGCGATAAAACTTCGTAAGACACGAACACGATTACCATTGGCATCTGTTGCACGCACACTATTCTTGTGACACACACGCCTTTGGTAATTGCCATGCCACGTGCACTATAGAACCTGTTTAGCTTAGTATCGCTTTGCATCATACATGATATATGAAATTGCATAGCATGTATATACCTCGCATCATCATCATACTTACATAGATTTTTAGCCACAATTCACATCGCATACCTTGTTATCATAGACATTTATCATATATAGCATGTGGACATGATGATTTTTCTTGAGGATTTCAGTATTGCTGCGATTCTGGATTTTTGGGGAAAACCGCAAGAATTTAACAAAAGCTTATATTTATCATTTTTAAAATAAAGTTGCGGTTTTCTCGTGATGTATGTGTCGTCCACCATGAGTTTTCATGTTTTCTGTTGGATTTCGAGACCCGATTCGAGGAGTGGATGAACCGTCTCGGGTACATGGTGGGCCCGGTATGGTACCCCGGGGCAAGAAGATCGAGTTGTAGACGATGAGCCTGGCAGAAGAAGACTACATACCGGTGATGTCTGGCACGGCGGATATCCGGAGGATACCGACCGTTGTCATGAGATTTGATGATTTGGGCCGATCCGGACTGACGGAGCCCGATATTTGAGACATTGATACAGTGAGATATTGAGACAGATATGATTTCATATTTGGTGTCGATCCTTGACACGGGTTTTCAGATGATTTCTTGATGGTACTTAGCTATTATACAGATATTCATTTTCTAAAGTTAAGAATGCAGTACCCTTAGCATTTAAAACACTTAAAAATTTAGTAATGACATTGCATACATGTGCATGCATACTAGAGATATTATATCACATATGGACACACATGTTGTGACGCATTGCGTGCATTCTTACGATTGCCTTACTAGATGTTATATTCTACTCACGAGCTGGCAACTCACCCCCGTTGTGCCACAGTGTCTTGCAGGTCGGACTCATCAGTCTTGTAGCGGCGGCTATCTTATCATCAGCTCCTTTTGCTCAGACTCGCGACATCGCCCGTAGGTGGGTTGCGAGCACACTTTGTTTCTTTTTGCTCTATCATTGTATCTACTATTCTCCATCTACCACTTTCTATTTGTATATGCGACCTAGTGATGAGACTGAGAGATTTGTATATATGTGGTTTCTTTTGGGTCGAGCTCACTTGAGCTGACGTTGTGTTTTCTGATATTTTGCATTCTTTTATGCTCTTTTCTTGATATTACTTATATATTGCGTGTGGTTGTGATCCGCCTTGGGCGAAGAGCTAGCTCCTGCTTGGGGATGCCATTTTATGATTACAGGTTATATATATCTTGTTGTACCCATTTTGGGGGATAGAAAATACAGAGGAGACTCTGCCGAAATTTTCGGGAATTTTTGATGTTTTTTTTAAAAAGGGATTCTATGCAACTTAATTGATTTAAAAACCGCTTTCATGTAAGGTTTTCCTTTACTCTCTTTTGATTTTGGTTTAGATTCTTCTGGGCTTTGGCTGACTTAGGTTACGGTACGCTTTTAGACGTCTTGTAATCTAAGTGCCAGTCACGTTCCGTACCTTCGGGCCGTGACAAAGTTGGTATCAGAGCGTAAGTTTTACCTTCCTAAGTGTAGGACGACCTTGGTAGATGGAGTAGGTGACTTAAGCAGAGTGGCATAGCGTGGGTATGATCCGCGGCATACTTACGATACGGTACTCCGCCTAAGTGACCTTAGGACATAATTGCTTGTATTTCCTTTCTTGATTCCTTGCATTCCTTGATTCAATTGCAATGTTCTTATCAGTCCTGTTTCTTATTCCAGCTTCGATGCCGCCAAAGACTATGAGAGCTCAGCGGGCTGCCGCTAGAGATGAGATTCGAGCGGGCTCGTCTGAGGCGAGGATCGAGCAGGATGATACGCCTACCCCTAAGGGTCATACTGATCCGCCTTATCTAGACCGTATTGCTAGATTAGAGGCCGGCATGCAAGAGTTGCGACAGATGATGGGATCTTTAGTTGAGTCCAGTCGGGCACAGAGATCCTAGGATGTTCCTTCCACCGCACAGACTACGATTGTACCTGCTGCACAGATGGTCACTCCTGCTGCTACTACGGAGACTATCCATGTTTCACTACAGGAGTTTATGAGATTGAGACCTCCAGCTTTTACCGGTACAGATGAGACAGAGGACCCATAAGCATTTCTTGATAGGATGGCTCGGATTTGCCGATCGTTGAGGTGTTCTGATGATAGATTGGTGGAGTTTGCGAGTTTTCGTCTGGAGGGTCTTGCCCAGACATGGTACGATTCAGTAGAGAGAGGCCGAGCTGCAGGTCTGCCTTCTATGACCTGGGATGAGTTTACAGCTGCATTTTTTGCCCGTTTTCTTCCAGAGAGTGTCCGAGATGCTCGAGCCTGTAGTTTTGAGTCTTTGCGCAAGACTCCTGGGATGACAGTGTCGGAGTATGATATACAGTTTACCCAGTTGTCTCGATATGCTCCGTACCTAGTAGACACAGAAGAGAAGAGAATAAAGAGGTTTATGCGAGGGCTTGATACACAGCTATTCCTTGCCATCGGCACCCAGCACTTTGATACATACGCAGCCGCGATGGATGCAGCCTTACTTTTGGAGGAGCGTATTTCTGAGACTTCGGTCGTTTCTGGGCCGAAGAGGATCCGTACTGATACGCCAGCTCAGCGGCAGATGGGCAGACATCGTGATAGATTATTTCCGGGAGATGGTGGAGGCAGAGGATTGAGACGAGGTCAGTTATTTGGTTCATATCCACAGACCCAGCAGTCGTCTCCAGGATGTTTTCGGTGCGGGAGTCAGTACCACCGTATCAGAGACTGTACCATGGGACGTCAGGACGCGGCGACAGTCCCGCATATGACCTTACCACCCTCACCACCTCCTCAGAGAGCTCTACTACCTACTCCTGATGATGCTCCACGCCAGCCAGATGCTTCTAGAGGTCGTGGGCGTGGCGGTCCGGTTCCGAGAGGACGAGGCGACAGAGGCCGAGGCCGAGGCCGAGGTAGAGGCAGAGGACAGCCAGCTATTAGTGGTGGACAGGCCCGAGTGTTTGCGTTGACTCCTCAGGATGCACAGGCATCCAAAGCCGTCATGACAGGTACTCTGCCAGTATGTTCTTTTGATGCACGGGTATTATTTGATCCAGGCTCCACACATTCCTATGTATCCACATACTTTGCACCGAGGTTGGGCCGAGAGTCTTCTCCGTTAGATCAGCCGCTTGTCGTTATTACACCAGTAGGCGAGTCGTTTGTTGCTCGTTTTGTGTACCTATCATGTTCCGTTCGTATCGGGGAGAGAGATTCTTCAGTTGATTTGATTCTCCTCGATATGCTAGATTTTGACGTTCTTCTTGGTATGGACTGGCTAGCCACCTGTTATGCATCCGTGGACTACCGTGAGAAAGCAGTCAGATTCATTTTTCCTGGTGAGCCGGTACTTGTTATTCAGGGAGATCGTAGCGCTACCCTTCCCATCTTGATTTCTTCTCTTCGCGCTGGTCAGCTCTTAAGAAAAGGGTGTCAGGGATTCTTAGCCTATGTTTGTGATACTAGCTCCACAGAGGTTCCGTTGGACCAGGTCCCTGTTGTGAGAGAGTTTCCTGATGTATTCCCTGACGAGGTGCCTGGTCTGCCACCAGAGCGCGAGATTGAGTTCTGTATCGATCTGATCCCCGGCACGGGGCCTATCTCTATACCGCCTTATCGGATGGCCCCGGCAGAGCTGAGAGAGCTAAAGGATCAGTTACAGGACTTGCCGGACCAAGGGCTTATCCGACCGAGTGTGTCACCTTGGGGTGCTCCCGTCTTGTTTGTTAAGAAGAAGGACGGAAGTATGCGTTTATGCATTGATTATCGTCAGTTGAACCGGGTTACTGTGCGAAACAGACATCCCTTACCCCGCATTGATGACTTATTCGATCAGCTCCAGGGTGCAGGGTTTTTCTCAAAGGTTGATTTACGGTCAGGTTATCACCAGTTGCGGGTTCGGAAGGTGCATATTCCGAAGACCGCTTTCCGTACACGATATGGTCATTATGAGTTCTTGGTGATGTCGTTCGGGCTCACCAATGCCCCGGCAGCATTTATGGACTTGATGAACCGTGTATTCAGGCCGTATCTCGATCAGTTCATCATTGTGTTCATTGACGACATCTTGGTTTATTCTCGGAGCCGGGAGAAGCATGAGCAGCACTTATGTACCACATTGCAGACTTTGAGGGAGCATCAGCTGTTCGCCAAATTTTCCAAGTGCGCATTCTGGTTAGACAGTGTCGACTTCTTGGGTCATGTGGTGACGAGAGATGGTATTTGTATGGACCCGAAGAAGATCGAAGCAGTTCAACGTTGGCCTAGACCGGTATCAGTTACAGAGGTTCGCAGCTTTTCAGGTCTGCCGGCTATTATCGACATTTTGTCCAGGATTTCTCCCGCATTGCTGCACCATTGACCGGGTTGACCCGGAAGGGGGTTCCTTTCGATTGGACCCAGGCATATGAGGATAGTTTTCAACAGTTGAAGACTCGTCTGACTACTGCACTGGTGCTAGCTTTGCCTTCAGGATCAGGCGGGTTCGTGGTATATTGTGATGCTTCTCGAGTGGGGCTGGGCTGTGTATTAATGCAGCACGACAGAGTTATCGCGTATGCTTCCCGGCAGCTAAGGAAACACGAACAGAACTACCCCACCCATGATTTAGAGATGGCTGCAGTGGTATTTGCACTTAAGATCTGGAGACATTACCTATACGGTGAGTCGTGCCAGATATTCACTGACCATAAGAGTTTGAAGTATATCTTCCAGCAGCGAGACCTGAACCTGAGACAGCGCCGTTGGATGGAGTTGGTGAAGGATTATGACTGTGAGATTCTATACCATCCGGGCAAGGCGAATGTGGTGGCAGATGCTTTGAGTAGGAGGCCCGGAGGTAGCTTATCTTGCTTGAGCGCAGTACTGATGCAGTCGACGGCGGATTGGCAGGTGTTATGTGACAGCAGAGTGCAGTTCGAGTTTACTCCTACAAGGGGACAGCTGGCCTATTTCAGAGCACGGCCACAGTTACTTGACCGTATCCGGGAGGCACAGTCCGGCGATGCCCGTATTTTAGAGATTATTGAGCAGATTCGGCAGGGCAGAGTTTCTGAGTTCGTGATTGATGATCAGGGGATACTTCGATTTGGGACTCGACTGTGTGTGCCAGATTCAGAGGGACTGAGGCGTGATATTCTTGAGGAGGCACATAGATCAGTATACAGTGTTCACCCAGGTTCCACCAAGATGTACCGTGATTTGAGAGAGTTTTACTGGTGGGACGGGATGAAGAAGGATATTACAGACTTTGTGTCGAGATGCCTGACTTGTCAGCAAGTCAAGGCCGAGCACCAGAGGCCAGCCGGCGAGTTACAGCCTTTGCCCATCCCTGAGTGGAAGTGGGAGCAGGTCTCCATGGACTTCATTGTGGGTCTACCCAGGACCAGTCGAGGGTATGACTCTATATGGGTGATTGTGGATCGACTGACGAAAGCGGCTCACTTTCTGCCAGTGAAGACCACTTTTGGATTTTCTCAGTACGCCCAGGTTTATATTGATGAGATAGTGCGACTGCATGGCGTTCCGACTTGCATCGTGTCCGACCGGGGCACCCAGTTTACCAGCCGATTGTGGCAGAAACTCCAGGAAGCTTTGGGCACCCGATTGAGTTTTAGCACAGCCTTTCATCCGCAGACTGACGGTCAGTCGGAGCGTACTATTCAGACTCTTGAGGACATGCTCAGAGCTTGTGTTTTAGATTTCGGTGGTAGCTGGGATCGTCATTTGCCTTTGATCGAGTTTTCCTACAATAATAGCTTCCAGGAGACGATTCAGATGGCACCTTTTGAGGCTTTATATGGGAGGAGATATCGATCGCCTGTATCTTGGACAGAGCTTAGGGAGAGCAGTATTTTGGGGCCGCAGATTGTACAGGAGACTACCGAGAAGATACAGCTGATTCGGGACAGGATGAGAACGGCACAGAGCAGGCAGAAATCATATGCTGACAGGCGTCGTCGCCGACTCGAGTTCGCTGTTGGCGATCATATTTTCCTGAAGGTCTCTCCGATGAAAGGTGTGATGAGATTTGGGCGGAAAGGGAAACTGAGTCCTAGATATGTTGGTCTTTTCGAGATCTTAGAGCGTGTTGGTCCAGTCGCTTATCGGTTAGCTCTTCCGCCCAGCTTCCCCGATGTTCACCCCGTGTTCTATGTCTCGATGCTCCGCAAGTACCTTCATGATCCTTCCCAGGCGATTCAGCACCAGAAGATCCAGCTAGAGCGTGATCTTTCTTTCACCGAGCAGCCGGTGGTCATTTTGGATCGGCAGGTGAAGAAATTGAGGTCGAAGGTTATACCATCCGTCAAGGTCCTTTGGCGTGGCCCGAACAGCGAGGAGGTCACCTGGGAGTCCGAGGTCGAGATGTGGAAGAGATATCCCCATCTTTTTGAAGGTACGCGTAGTTAAATTCTAAATTCGGGGACCGAATTTCTTTAAGGGGGGAAGATTGTAACCCTTCGACAATCGTTTAGGCAGTTATTCGGTAATCGGCTAATTTTTCGGCTTTTTCCGTAAAAAGTCAAAATAGGTATTTTTCATTGTAGACCTAATTATACAAAATTTAGATAAGATATTACTATAATTTTGTCACTAAAATGTCACTTATAATTTTCTAGTTAAATAAAAAAAATCGTAATTAATTATTTTTTTTTTATTTTAAGCTTTTAAAAATACATTAAATTAGTGATAAATAAAAATTTAATTAGGTAAATTTCATAATTAGGAATCTTTATAAGCTAAAATATGGTGTTAATAAAATTGTATCATGACTTGCAAGATTTTGGTTTTATGGTTGGAAATTTAATAAAAAAATGAACTAAAATGGGTTTTTTTGTAAAAAGCTTGATGTGAAAGGCATTAAATGGGAACTTAAGGGGTTTTTTGACCTAGAATTATCTACACAACCCCCACACCCTCCTCCTCTTCCTGCTGGCCGAAATTGCAGCAGCTCCCCTTCCATTTCCTCATTTCTTTTTGCTTCAATTTCATAGCAAAATCCATAAAAAAATTCACAAATTACTTCTCCAATTCAAAGCAAAACCCTAATCCACTCTCTCCTCAAACCAATTTAGTCTAAAACTTGAAGAAAGGAGGCTTAAGCATGCTAGGGTTCCACTTGTGAGGTGAAATTTCTAAACTAGTTGTTAAATTGTAGATTGAATGTGCTAAAAATTGAATTTTGAAGTATTAATTTAGTTGTAATTACTTGTTCATGAAAATCAAGAGAGAGATTTGATTTCAAATTAGGGTTTGTAGCATGGTTGATGGAGTTAAGTTAAGGTTTGGTTATCTAATTGGTTAGAGTGGTTAATTGTGCAATGTTGCGCTCGCTAAATCGATAAATTGCGATATTTGCATCGAATCGGTATGCTTTTTGCTTACTAGATTTTTATTAAAATTAGGATGTGATCTAATTGCGTTATATTAGCGATATAATTAGTTTCATAAACGACTATTAAAGTGCGCGAACGCGGGGTTTTGTCTAGCCGGGTTTTGGTTTTGTCGATTGCCCCGAAATGACGATTCTAGTTAAGATTTAGCGATTTTCGTGTGTTTTCCTGCGCACCGAGTGCACGTTATGTTTAATTCGAGAGCATCGATATTTGTATATTGTCACTTGCATTGTTTTAGGATATGTAATCTTATGCTTGGTGTTGTGTAAATATAGGATCGGTCGGGGAAACATCGGACACGGCGCGTAAAGGCAAGGCGGTGGTCGGATCGGATTAGCGAGGCATTCAGGTGAGTAGATGTATTCATCTATGGGGGAATCGTCTGGATGACGCGAGGCGCCCCCTAGTTAGGATTACCCTATTTCTTGCAAAATTTATATTGTTAGTTAGCTTACCCCTTTATTTACACTGCATACCCTTATAGTTAATAGTATGCTAGATTGCATGGTTATTCATATGCACATATGCGATAACACTTCGTAAGACACGAACACCATTACCATTGGCATCTGTTGCACGCGCACTATTCTTGTGACACACACGCCTTTGGTAATTGCCATGCCGCGTGCACTATAGAACCTGTTTAGCTTAGTATCGCCTTGCATCATACATGATATATAAAATTGCATAGCATGTATATACCTCGCATCATCATCATACTTACATAGATTTTTAGCCACAATTCACATCGCATACCTTGTTATCATAGACATTTATCATATACAGCATGTGGACATGATGATTTTTCTTGAGGATTTCAGTATTTCTGCGATTCTGGATTTTTGGGGAAAACCGCAAGAATTTAACAAAAGCTTATATTTATCATTTTTAAAACAAAGTTGCGGTTTTCTCGTGATGTATGTGTCGTCCACCATGAGTTTTCATGTTTTCTGTTGGATTTCGAGACCCGATTCGAGGAGTGGATGAACCGTCTCGGGTACATGGTGGGCCCGGTATGGTACCTCGGGGAAAGAAGATCGAGTTGTAGACGATGAGCCTGGCAGGGGAAGACTACCTACCGGTGATGTCTGGCGCGGCGGATATCCGGAGGATACTGACCGTTGTCGTGAGATTTGATGATATGGGCCGATCCGGACTGACGGAGCCCGATATTTGAGACATTGATACAGTGAGATATTGAGACAGATATGATTTCATATTTGGTGTCGATGCTTGACACGGGTTTTCAGATGATTTCTTGATGGTACTTAGCTATTATACAGATATTCATTTTCTAAAGTTAAGAATGCAGTACCCTTAGCATTTAAAATACTTAAAGATTTAGTAATGACATTGCATACATGTGCATGCATACTAGAGATATTATATCACATATGGACACACATGTTGTGACGCATTGCGTGCATTCTTACGATTGCCTTACTAGATGTTATATTCTACTCACGAGCTGGCAACTCACCCCCGTTGTGCCACAGTGTCTTGCAGGTCGGACTCATCAGTCTTGTAGCGGCGGCTATCTTATCATCAGCTCCTTTTGCTCAGACTCGCGACATCGCCCGTAGGTGGGTTGCGAGCACACTTTGTTTCTTTTTGCTCTATCATTGTATCTACTATTCTCCATCTACCACTTTCTATTTGTATATGCGACCTAGTGATGAGACTGAGAGATTTGTATATATGTGGTTTCTTTTGGGTCGAGCTCACTTGAGCCGACGTTGTGTTTTCTGATATTTTGCATTCTTTTATGCTCTTTTCTTGATATTACTTATATATTGCGTGTGGTTGTGATCCGCCTTGGGCGAAGAGCTAGCTCCTGCTTGGGGATGCCATTTTATGATTACAGGTTATATATATCTTGTTGTACCCATTTTGGGGAATAGAAAATACAGAGGAGACTCTGCCGAAATTTTCGGGAATTTTTGATGATTTTTTTAAAAAGGGATTCTATGCAACTTAATTGATTTAAAAACCGCTTTCATGTAAGGTTTTCCTTCACTCTCTTTTGATTTTGGTTTAGATTCTTCTGGGCTTTGTCTTACTTAGGTTACGGTACGCCTTTAGACGTCTCGTAATCTAAGTGTCAGTCACGTTCCGTACCTTCGGGTCATGACATAAATATAGGTTTAAGCGGGACCGGTCTCTTGAGCCTCAGAGAGCCAGAGATATGGGTGCTTGCCTATTTAAGGTAGACAACTTAACAAAAGGTGCTATCAACACGGTAATCGTCTTTGAAAAAGACATAAATCCTGCCGCCCATGTGCAGCGGTTACCGATAACACCAAAACCTAATTCAGGATTCAATTTCTTTTCTAAAATTTCTGACTCGGACTGAGTCTCAATATATATAACCTGACTTGAATGAGATTCAAGTATAAAACTACATTAAAATATGAATCAATGAATTCATATATTCAATCTGTTCAATCTATCAATCTATATAACTTGACTGAACCGAATCATGGATATACTTCCATCTACATGATTCACCAGTTATATTCATTTACTGATATCATGGTTTCGGCAGGTCATCCATCTATACAATCTATAATACAAAACAATACAATTTATAATACAATACAATCAAGATATCACAGGGTTTAAGGGGTAGATTGGTACGAAGGGTGATAAAAGTGGCACGAGACAGCAACATTTAAGACACCTAACATGTATTCCATTGTTTTTGTACCATGGCATAAACGGTTCCTTGTACATTCCGTTCAGTTTAGTCTCTGGTCTATTGAGACTCCTCTCGTATACACTGGTATCTTTCTGTACCAAGTTACAAACAACAGCGTTAACAATATAATACAACTTTAAAAAACTACACGCTCTCTCTATCTATTATACTTCTTCTTTATCTTTGGGACTTACCGAGCGATTGTTCGCCGACGACATTTCTTTTCTTTCTTCTTTGGAATATTGTCAGGTGATTCAGATCTTCAGGAGATCGAGCCTACCAGTGAGGATTTGGATCAGGTAGATTACGACCCAGAGCTTTAGATTTCCTTGTACACATTTACATTCTGTATTTTCATTTCTGTTATGCCACTGTTTAGGCATTGCTTTCCATTCCATATATTTTCAGATGCATTGTAAAAAAAATATTAATAAATAAAGTTGTTGTTCATTACATTTGTCTCTTGTGTATATTTCTTTTATATTGCTTAGTTACGCTTAGCATATTTACTTCAGAGTAAATACGTAGAGGCCAGTCGCGTCCTCTGCCCGTACACTGGGAAGCGGGGCGTGACACAGAGGTTCACACAGCTGATATTGTTTACACCGGTTTAAGTTTCGTTTACAGATATGTGTGAAAGTAGACTCATTCATATACGCACATGCACACATATGGGTTGCAACAATACAATCAGAGGAAAAACATGTGTTAGAAAGGTAGCACTCGGTAGTCAATGATAAAAGGAAACCATTTAAATAAACATTTTATTCTACAGGAAATAGATCACCAAACATGGGATCAAAAATAAAAGGGTTTACAAAACTATTAATAAAGTTTTCTAAAGTCCTCTCCGCTTTCTCCACCATGACGAAGCGGCGATCTTCGCGAGGAATCGCTCCCATCGGCGAAGATAGACATGATGGCCCATTGAATCCGTATCTGGCTTAGCAGCTGAACAGAGCGATCCCTTAGAGGCGTGGTAATCAAAATTGCTTCATGAAAGCACTCGATCTTTTCCTCCGCTGTGTCAAGTATCGCCGAATTTATCTCCGCTTGATGGGGGGAATGTCATCGAGCACAAACAGGAGGATCATCTGGAGCCAAATGGAGCCGACAGGGAAAGGAGATCCTCTATGAGTAAAGAGCTCGTGTAGCACCGTATCACATTGGTCATCCGTAAGAGCAGGGTTTACCAAGTGTGTAACAAAATGAGGAACGATTTCCTCATTGGGCACCTCCCATGGCTGCCGATGAACATGTGGACGATTACAGGCCATGACTCTCCTCTGTTAAAATGATTCTCTAAAAGTGAGAGCGAAGAGGAGCATTGTTTCAAATTATAAGTGGAGGCATTTAAGTCTCGGCACAAAAACTTGTGCATGGTGGAACTATTTCCAAGCTCTGACGAAAGAAGGCGTTGAAAAAGAAAGTGACTTAGAAAAAGCAGAGAAAGAAGGAGAAAAGAAACCTTCATCAATGAGGTAGCACCTCACATGCCCTCCATAAGGGCGCTAGCGCCGATAGGACCAAATCCTATGGTGGCGCCTCACGTGCTCCTCACATGGGCGCAAGTGTGCAAAGCACAAAAGAATCTATTAGATTAAATAAGAGTTAAAACTCTCATATGGCGCCGCACGTGCTCTTCAAGCGGGCGCCAATATGCAAAGCAAATAATGCCCATCCTAAGAACCAAATTCTTAAGTGGGGTCCACATGAGGAACACGTGAGCGCCGGCGCCCACGTGAGGAACACGAGCGTGCCGGTGCCCAGGTAGAATTAAATTCTACTCTCTTTTAAACAGAGCCGTTGCATCAAAGATCTAACGGAGATGATAAATCATCAAGATATAGAACTAAATTTTATTGGGGAGAAAACATTCCCCAAATCTTTCTAAAATAAGAAAGATACCTTCGGTTGGATCATAGAATAAAATTCTATGCCCTCTGTAAAACAGAGAACCCTCGGATTGAAAATCCAATGGTGACTAAAAATCACCATTTCACATATTAAAACTCCGCATATGAAAAATATTTCCCCAATTTTGATAAAAACAAGAAAATATGTTCTATAAAAACAAAAACCCTTGGATCAAAGATCCAATGGTGGGTAAAATTTCCCAAATCAATTAGGATCACTTAATGAGAGATTTCTTCAAAACTAATTAACAAACTTGCCTCTACTATATAAAGGACCGAAGACTTCAAGTCTGAAAAGGAAGAACCCCCCATAAGCTTTAAAAAAAAGAGAAGAGAAAGTTTCAAAAGAATAGAGAATTAAATTCTCGAGAAAGAAGAACTCTCTTCTTGGAAATTTTAAGGGTGTCTCTCTCTCTCTCTCTCTCTCTCTCTCTCTATATATATATATATATATATATACACACACACACACACCTATTGGGAGGTTTAGCCCTTTTCAAAGAACCGAGTTCTTTCTCTGGATCTGAGATCCACAAGACAAGTCTCCCATATGATAAGAATTTAATTCTCATTAGGAAGAACTCGTTCTCGAGAACCAAAGATTCATCTATAAAATAAAGATCCCGTTGATCATTCAAGAAGAAAAGAACCCAGCGCCCAGCGCCCCACGTGCCCTTCATGTGGGCGCTACAGAAGAAAAGAGTGCTTAGCACTCAATTGAGCGGCACTCAGCGCCCAGCACCCCACGTGCCCCTCACGTGGACGCCACAGAAGAAAAGAGTGCTTAGCACTTAATGAGCGGCGCGCAGCACCCAGCGCCCTGCATACCCTTCATGTGGGCGCCACAAAAGAAAAGAGTGCTTAGCACTTAATAAGTGGCGCCCGGCGCCTCACGTGTCCCTCACGTGGGCACCACATAATGGAAGAGTGCTTAGCACTCACTATGCAGCGCCTAGCGCCTCACGTGCTTCGCACTTGGGCGCCATAAAGAGCGCCTAGCACTCCATACAAAGACAAAAAGGGGTTAAAGTGTTTAACACTTATTGGGAAATCCCCATGACTGAAAGCCCCACATGATTATATGTAAGTGTCAGAACTTATATAAGTGCTTAACCCTTTTTGTACAAAAAGGGGACTAATTAAACAGAGCCCAAATAAGTGCTTGGCACATTTCAATAAAAAAAAACTGAGTGGACCAAGCTCAAATTAGCTAGGTCCCCTAAGGATAGAACCTCCCTGATTCAAATCAACCGAGCCCATGTGCTCATGATTTCCTAAACCGATCTTAGTCCCAAATACGACTGTTGATCTTCCAATTGATGATATTCAAAACGATACTCACCCACATCCTCCCGAGGAAATCTTAATCTCAAAATATGACTAATGATTTCAGGGTTTACCACTAACTCCTTTTTCCCTCAAATACGGGAAATGGTTCAAGGGTACATCTCTCCATACCTCTGATCCACGTCGTTGTAATTCCTCAACGTCTTCAGAGAGGTGGCGGATCCCGACAACCAACAGCTTTTTGGTGCACTTCCAAACTGATGTGCACACCTCAAATCAGACCGCACCCCAAACTGGGTGCATCTCATATCATCGTTGTTCATTCTGTCACATAACAAATACACGTGCACGCAAGATGGACAACGGACCGAGAAATCCTTAAACCAAAATCTCACCTCCAAAATGGTGATCAACGGACCGAGACGTCCTTAAACTAAAATCTCACCTCCAAAATTGTTATCAATGGACTGAGACGTCTTTAAACTAAAACCTCACCTCCAAAATAGTGATCAACGAACCGAAATATCCTTAAACTAATATTTGACTCAAAAATGGCGACAATGGACAGAAATGTCCATAAACTAAGACAACAGAGCCCAAATGCTCTCTTGTTGGATCTGAAACAAAAATGATCCTAACACCTTGTTAAGTAGATCTTAGTCTTAAATTAGACTAACGCATCCTTAACAAAAAGAACAACCGAGCCCCAACTGCTCACATATATTTAAGTCGATCTTAATCTCAAACCAGATTAACGATCCTTAAATAAAACAAAACCAAATCTAAGATATATGGATTTGAACTAATCCACGCCCTACGGGCGACAACATAAATTAATCTCCGTATAAAATCCACGGGCAACCTAAACCAAAAATAAAAACACACACGACACGAAGTGAACTTCCGGAGTAGGAGAAAGTGGTTATCGCAATGCGATAATGTAATTAACTGGAGGGACAATGGACCAAAATTTCCCTAAACTAAGACAACAGAGCCCAAATGCTCTCTTGTTGGATCTGAAACAAAAATGACCCTAGCACCTTGTTAAGTGGATCTTAGTCTCAAATTGGACTAACGTATCCTTAACAAAAAACACCAACCGAACCCCAACTGCTCACATATATTTAAGTCGATCTTAATTTCAAACCAGATTAACGATCCTTAAATAAAACAAACCAAAATCTAAGATATACGGATTTAGACTAATCCATGCCCTATGGGCGACAACGTAAATTAATCTCCGTATACAATCCACGGGCAACCTAAACCAAAAATAAAAATACACACGACACGAAGTTAACTTCCGGAGCAGTAGAAAGTGGTTATCGCGATGTGATAACGTAATTAACTGCAGAGGCTT
The DNA here is from genome assembly GCA_030015575.1 of Agapanthus africanus. Taxonomy (NCBI): domain Eukaryota; kingdom Viridiplantae; phylum Streptophyta; class Magnoliopsida; order Asparagales; family Amaryllidaceae; genus Agapanthus; species Agapanthus africanus. The sequence continues at coordinate 687,181,613 of CM057343.1, forward strand.
GCGCCTGCAGGGAAGAGCATCCCTACAATAAAAAAAACCTCGCAAACGAGGGGGAGTCTGACGAAGTCTGCTACAACAGCCGCATCCGTCCAAACCTCCGATATACGGTACCATAAATCAACTTGACATCTTCGGAGAGGTGAACGGATAAATCCAAATAGTATCTGCCCTTAAAATTCAAGCCAGATGTCTTAACGTCCCGGTCACATTTTTCGGCGGTGAATAGATTCTGGCATTCCCGGTGGGACATTTTTCTCTTTCCACTCTACACTTCGTGTGCCGTGTTTCACGAACAAAAATCGCGATTTGCAATGGTTGCCCTTGGATCCGAGGTACATATTTAGTGTGAAGAAGAAGGAAAAAGGTCAATGGTTTCCAGCTGCACAAACAGCAACAGCAACTCCCGCTCTGCCCCAACTGGAGAAGTGACTTACGGGCCCAATGCGGCCTCCATCTTTTCAATTTGAGTAGAGCAGGTAACTCAAGCCACCACTGGATTGTTCTTCGGGACCATGCTCTCGCCAGCGAGTTTCAGGGCCCCAGTGCCACCACAGGAAGCTCCAATGAAGTCGGTCTTTGATTGACTTACAACCACCACGGCCCTTCTCAACGGGTCGTCCAAGTCTACCACCTCAGTCTTCAACAGGCTGAGTCGAAACTCAAGTGAGCCCGCAAAGAGGCTCGCGATATCTGAAGGGGCTATCCCAAAATGGATAGTCCTCCCGATTCCTATGGTAGGTGAAGTCATCAAAGGTGCTACGCCTACCAAAAGATCAGTCTTCGACAGATTGGCCGTTCCAACTCCTGCTGCGGGTGAAGTCGTCAAAAGTGCTTCCCCTACCAGAAAACTGGCCTTCGAAAAATTGGTCGTTCCCTCTCAACGTCAGTCTTCGACAGGCTGGCACCTGTAGGGTTTGTCTAGCACCATGCCTAGGGTTTGGCTTGCATCAAACATGCTATAACAAAAATTTTAAGGATGCTAAACAAAACTGACTATGAATCGAACTAGAAAATTAGGGTAACAAAGAACTAGTATCACATACTATCTGGTGTCTAACACTAAGATGTGAGTAATACAACCTTTGTAGACCTCCTCTTGTGACTCCTTGGACCAACTTAGTGTTTGAACGGGTTCGCTTGAAACCTTCGAAGTCCACGACGATCCACCACGGAGTCCCATGGCTCAAGCTCCTAGCTTCACTTGATCTAAATGGAAATGGAACAAACAACCTACACTAGTGGGTTAGACTAATATAGATTGGTGATGTGGGTTTGGATCTCACTTAAAATCCTTTCCTTTTTATATTCTTCACTCACTTGAAAAAGCTAGAGAGCTTGAATGAGGAAGAAGAAGAAGAATGGCTAAGCTTGAGCTCTTTTGATCATTCTCACAATAATAATGAGAAAAGAAAATAAATATGGGAAAGTCACACTTACCCATAACCATGGTTATAAAATATCTTGATTTTTTATATTGAGTTAAAGAACAAATAGAAAATAGACCATGGTTAATCCTAGGTTAAGTAAAGAAGAGTGTAGAAACCTAGCCATGATTTATTCCTATTTTCCTTTTTCTCAATAAACAAAATATATAAATATTTCACCATGTGAGTCTTGCATTGCCATCTCCATTGTATCATCAACCATGACACATGTATGCATGCATGTGTGCATTCATATCAACATATATACATACATACATTCATCCGTACATCATAAAGAAAAGGTTTTAAATAAATGAGCTAAATTCAATAATATTAAATCAACACTTGATTTAATAATTCGATCATATCACATACGACCCGACCAATAGAAAATACCCAATTAAAATACGGTACACGCATTTAATCGAGCTCCCGCGCATATCCCATATGCACCCCACATCATTTTTCCTGAGCTACGAAACCTCTCTGTGGGACTCTAAGACTCGTCAATACGCTAGCAGTAGGCAGTGATCATATCACATACACACAAACCGTCAGCGGTACTAGCTGTACGTAACGGCTCCTAGGTATTGAGCAATCAAAAGAAAAATAAGCGAACCTGTCAAAACTCCCATCGAGAAACTGGCAACACTTACCGTACAGTCCGGTCTCTTCATCAGATATGCTGCATATCGAGTCTAGGGATGGTATCGTCGAACCTAATAACTCAATAAGTCATGTCGGTATATAGCCTATAACAGATCGAGAAACTACTGATAACACTTATCAGTAAATCTCATCAGCCATGGCCAGGGATTTCCTGTTATAGACAATCGAGCATAGCGGAACATCAACCCCTAATACCGGGAGAGACGAAACCCCTCCTATCGCTCATTGCCTCCATGTACCTCGGGACTGTACCCAAAATCCACCTGTTTGCACGACTTAGTAGAGCCGTGGTAGGGTGGAGATCAAAGTACAGTGGGAGGACACACAAGACTGTATGACGATCTCGGGTCTACAGACTAACCTATATCAGTGTCACCTGAGAACTGCTATCCGACGATAGATATAATACCACATAGGAGTTCTCGGCGAGTCCGTTCAGTGTACCCAGTCTCCACTAAGCACCCATATACAATCTTTGGTGTCACCACACCAATGGATATGGGATCATCCATCGCCCATCATATGGGTCAAAAAACGTATACGCTAGTCTACTCTGGAATATCGATGCCTCGTCTCGATACACCCACAACTAGGAACTTTTTAAGGATATGCTTATAAACATCACATGTCCCACTAGTATTATTTGCATCATAATCTCAGTAGTCAAGAAAATATCCTAAGGGCTTTATCAACATGTACCAAATGAGTAATATGCATGATCAAGTGAACATGTCAAGATAAAGAACAACCAGATAGCATACTATCATGTCGAGCAAGAATGTCATCTGAATACACACACACATACACACACATACTGGTACATCCACTATCAAATAATGGCCTCTAGGGCATACATATATCCAACAGCACCAACAGTAGCCCCTCATCAAAGCCGGGGGCATGACTGAGTCGCTTCCATAACTGAGGTGGTCCCGTCTGCAAGACACACTCGATGTCACCACTGGCGCCGGGATAGAAGAGATGGTGGTAATTCCCCCAATGGATTTACTCCAGCAGCTCCAATGGTGGAAGTTGATGCTGCTGTTCCAACCGGAAACAGTTTTGAACCGCTTAGAAGGGTGAGAAAGAACTCCCCAACCGCAGTATTGAAGATATCTCCACTTCCTGCTGAAAACATGACGCAGGAAAAACCGGAGCAATTCCCTCAACGGCTTTCCTCCCAAATTCAAAGGGTCTGGCAGAAAGTCCAGGACTCTGTGATCAACAAAGACCACTCTCGTCAACCGGAGAAAATGAAGGTTTGACAAGAGGAAAATCATCCCTCCACCATACGGAAAGGGACTTCTTTTACACAGGCACCTCTTACAACGGCTCCTTCAACCTCGACCTCCCACAAATGGATGAGGCCGGAGAAAATCTCATTACCTACGGCAAATTCCAAAGGCGCTGGACCCAAACGCCTCAAGTCTGGGGGCATGGTTGTACACACGGTATACATGGCTTCCGGGAAAGAGGAATGCTGTACTTTCGTGGGTCATCGACCGCAAACTCGGTCATTAACAAAAGCTCAGGAGCAGCAACAAATGCTCCAGGAGATGCTGACGAAAACGGAAGCACTCACGGAGCAGAAAGAAAGCCCAGAAGCGGCGTCTGAACAGCGCCTGGAGCAGGAGACCGATACAGAGTTCCTGCGAAGGGTGCTGGAAAGAAAGGATAAGGAGGTCATAGAACAGGCTGCTAATATAAAAATGATGGTGCTCATGTTCCAAGACATGGTTAGAATGATGATCCAGCCAGAACCTCCAGCTGAAGACCCGCTGATAATCATCGAGGACAACCGTGGGGAAACATCATACCCTCTTCCAGCTTCATCATCAGCCAGGGAGGAAATGATCTCCAAGGCTGCCCTTGATGATTACATAGCTCAGCAAATACGAGCTCATCAAGCGAATGAAACGGCTGGCCAAGTTGTCAGAAGTGGGCGGCCGTATTCGGGTTGGTAAGATCAAATCAAGTACCCGCCAGGATATACAATCCCCAAGTTCCATGTGTACAAAGGGACAGGCAATCCTCATCAGCACGTTGCTCAATTCAGAGCTTTGTGCTGCAATACTAGAGGCGACGACAAATTGTTGCTTCGCCAGTTCGTTGGCAGCCTGTCGGAAACAACATTCGAATGGTACTCGGAGCTCCCAAATGACTCCGTCAAAACATTCACTGAAATGGAATTGCTATTCACGCAGCGGTTCGGTAGCGCAAGCGAACGCACCCTGATCACGGCATTAATCAATGCCAGGGTGAAGCCAGGAGAGACCTGGGTTCAATAAGCGATCCGGTGGCGGAACCTATGGTCAAAATACGAACAACGCATCGAAGAAGCTCCTGTCGTGAGCATGTTCATAGGGACCTTCGTTCCTCAGGCGACTGTGTCCCAGTTCATGACATTCTTTAAACCAACCACCTTCTAGGCTTTGATCAACAAGATGGCCCAAATGGACCAGATGGGCCATGGGCCTTCCTCTTCAAAAATGGACCCTCGGAATGCAAAAGGTAAAGGGAAAGCGGCCTTCGTTACCTACACTCAACAACAACCGAGTGACCCGAAACCGGTCACTCGCCAAAACAACGTGCGCCCGCGCCAATCCATTGAAAAGAAGTTAGGACATGCTTACTCGTTCCCCCATCATAAAATGAGGAGATTGTTCGAACTGGCAGTGCGCAACAAACTCATCACTCTGTCGGACACAAAACGTCCACCATAGCCCGGTGACGTCAACAACCCCAACTACCGCTCCTATCACAGAATGGTGAGCCACCTAATTGAAGATTACCGTGTCTTCAAAAATTGGATTGAGGACCAGTATCAACAGGGGAAATTTTCGTTTTCTGAGAACTGGAGGGTGAGCCCGCTACAGAAGCATGCTGCTAAAAAGGTGGATACGCCGGGGGCATCATGCACGCTCGTGGAAGAAGTTCCATGGGAAGTCGTCCTTTCAGCTAAAACTAAAAGAATACTGAAGGATCTCTAGGCATGTCTGGCGATCAGGTGGAAAAGCCCGCTGGAGCCCGAGATCATTGAAGGGATGCTAAAACCGTGTCTCGTACCAAAAAATGTAGAAAAAGGGGAAAATTCTTAAAGTCGAGCCTTCAGACTCTTCAAAGAAAAAGAAGAAGATCAAGAAGCCTGTGCAGCCTGCCGACTATGACGACAAGCGCATGGACCTGCAATAGTACATTAACACGCTGGAAGTACAACCAAAAGGCGCGAACCCCAATCACTCTCGAAGAGTTCCTCAAGCATATTCTTGAGAACGAAGAGAGTGATAATGATGAGGAAAATAACTCATCATCAACTGAAGACTATGTAGCAAGTTGCCACATGGTCTCCCATTCGTTGTTAAATGGCAAAGAAGTTCCCTCGGCATCAGAAAACAACACAGAGGAATTAGGGGCAGGATCGGCGCCAAAATCCCCGAAACTGTCAGAAGACCCAATCGATAGGCTGTTAAACGAAGCCTTTCAAAAGAGTAAAGCTGACCGAGAATGAGAAATAGCCATATACGAAAAAGCTAGGCGTCGGCATCAGGATGAAGAAGCTGCGGTAAGGATGAGTCATAAAGTACTCCAACCAAACCGAAGCACAACTGCCATAAATAAGAGCAGGATCAAGACAGAGAAGCGGTTCGCTAAAGCCCTGTCAATGGGAATGAAGCCGCCACCTCTTGTGGAAAACACTCACGGGGTCATATGCCTCAACGGAGCAGATAAACATCCAAACTACTGCCTATATCATCGTAGGGTCGTCCATCCCGCCGAAGAATGCAGTGCCTTCAAGAAGTGGTGGCAAGGATATATTGCCCATCAACAGCATTTCAAGGGGATGAAACGAGAAACTCGTCGACATCAAAGAAGTTCGACAAGTATTCGTGAGAAAACGACTGGAAACTGTTATATGGTTGATGCCAGTCGGGAAAGCGAAAAACTCCAAGTTCTTACCTTCGGGAGCGATTCCGAGGAAAAAATGACCCTCGGCCCTCTCTTCAAGAACTCCACCTCCGAAAAAGAAGAAGAGGAGAAGAACTGCGAGAAAATTCAGATGCGTAATTGCACGCTGCCTGAGAAGAACCTCGGACCCGCAAACAAAGGTTCGAGCAAACAAGGCAAAAGGAAAGAAAAGGTCCCTGAGGAAATCACCCTTGATGATGGAGTCGTTAAAGAGCTCGCAACCAAGGACCCACCTAGGAAAAACAAGGTGGATTGCAATGTCCTAGCATATCTGATGAAAATACCCTCACAACTGAGCATATTGGATGCTCTTTTCCTGTCCAAAGAAGCATGAGATTCTTCGATCAAGACATTACAAGAGCCCGATCAATTTTAAGCTTTCTTAGCTGAAGAAAAGATGAAGGACAAGCTGGCAGAGGTTTACACAGTTGATATCACATTCAGTGATAAGGATCTCCTCCTCGGAACGCACAAGCACAACCATCCTAAATACGTCACCGGGTATTGCCACGACATCAAGATAGGAAAAATCCTCATCGACAATGGGTCCTCCATCAACCTCCTCAACGTGAAGATGTTGAAGGAGATTTGCATGAACATTCAGCACCTGGCTCGGGACAAAATTATCATCTCAGGGTTCGATTCACAGTCATCACAGACGCTCAGGTCCGTAATACTGACATTACACTTCGAGCTGCTCATCACTCACAACAAATTTCATGTCATTGACGCCAAGAATTGCTACAACACTCTGCTCAGCAGGCATTGGTTATACGAGTACAAGGTCATCTTTTCTACACAACACCAGTGTATGAAGTATTTCAAAGACGGCCTTGAGTACACCGTTACAGGGGAGCTAAATCCATTCTCCGTAAATGAAGTACGAAAATATGAAGACGCAAAGTACTTCCTACCAGACTTCAAAGACACGGAAATATGTCATAAGCCGGAAAATAAACAAAAAGCCATCGCCACTATCCTGATCTTTGGGAGCGATATCGAGGAAGATGAAGAGATGGTCTACTCGAGGCAACCCAAATGCAACAGGCCCGGACCATCTACTCCTATTTTGATCTTTGGCGGTGACTTTGAGGACGAGACTAACGCCGTATTCTCCACTCACCCGTCAGCACAAACCATTACTGGAGCTGATCAGAGCTTGCAGATCACCATAGTTCCGCCGCGGCATTACAAACTTGATGTACTCGATACATATAGCGTACAAGAGTTGCAAACTTTCTACGTCCCTCCCAGGCGAAGAGGTGAAAAAGTGATCCTCTTTTATCAATCTACGGAGACCAGAGTTGAGAAAGAAGTCTGGCATGGTACCGGGTTTGCACTTAACAGACTTCAACCAATCTGTCTACCCAGATATTACACAGTGGGATTGAAAAGGCTATTAAGATACCAAGGCGTACCCTTCAAACAAACCGCTCGACAAGCCCAGTTATACAACAAGATTTGGGACATTCCTGGGACTCAGCGAACGATTCCCGATGTGAGAATGGAGACGACTGGTCTTGAATACATTCGGTCCAAGAAACGGGAGCGATTCCATGGCTGCCGCGTTATAAATAACTCCGGTGAAGAAGGGATTGCTTTTCCAGATAGCGCTGACATTGAAAAGGAGGAAAATCCTCCTAAAAGAACGTCAAGTCTGTCGTTTGAAGAGCAAGTTGACAAGCTAATAAGAAAAGCTGGTCAAAAGGTTCGGGATGATTACATCCGTGAAATGTCTATTTACGAAAAGGCCAGGACCCGGCGTCTCATTCAGCAGTCTGTGGAAAAGGTAAATTACGATGCCCTTCACCCTCGGCCTGCTGTACGCTCTCGCGACAAGGAAAAAGCCCGACACAGAGGTAAACACATGGTGGAGAACGAGAATGATGTTCAAAAACAGCGAAGCGGATTCAAGAAGCCACATGATCGAGTAAAGGTCGGCTAGAATCCGTCTTTTATGAAGAAGATGGGTCGGAAATACTCTTTCCCCCAAGACAAGACAAGGAAAATATTCGACCTTGTCATTAAGCATCAAATGATGACGTTCCCGGAATCTCGGTACCCTAAACAGATAAATGAGGTTCATCACCCGGATTATTGCTCCTACCATCGAGCAATAGGACATCCCCTTGAGGACTGCTTCACCTTCAAAGATTGGGTTGAAGATCAGTATCAACAAGGCAGGTTCGCTTTATCCGACAGATGGAGGGCGACCCCACCGCAAAAGCATGAGCTAAAGAGAACCTATATCGCGATGGTAGGACCAGCTCAACACTAAGAATGGAAGCGGACTCGTACTTGCCACATGATAACGCTCTCAAAGGAGGGAGAGAAATAGAATATGGATGACTTCTTCAAGTGCTTCGTAAATGAGGACGAGGAGGAGGTGACCTCAGAGTTTCTACCAGCGCCAAAAGAGCTGGAGGATGGGATACACACTACGGAGGACAACCCGAGAAAAATCGACTTAGGGACGGAAAACGAGCCGAGGCCCACATTCGTCGGTGAGCTGCAATCTAAAACACAGGTGGCCACGTTAAAAGGCATTCTCATGCAATATAAAGACTGCTTCTCATGGAACTATTCTGAGATGTTGGGTCTAGATCCAGAAGTAGCAGTACATAGGCTAGCCATATCGCCGGACATCAAGCCAGTCAAACAAGCGCCAAGGAGAATGCGGCTCGAACTCGAGATGAGTATCAACGCTAAAGTTAAGAAACTAATTGACTCCGGTTTCATCCAGGAAGTTCAATACCCTGACTAGATCGCTAACATCATTCCAGTGATGAAGAAAAATGGGACAGTGCGCATCTGCGTAGACTTTCGGGACCTCAACAAAGCTTGTCCGAAGGATGAATTCCCAGTACATGTTACCGAGTTGATGATCGACAACACGTCTACTCATGAAATCTTCTCTTTCATGGATGGATCTTCAGGATACAACCAAATAAAAATGCATCCTGAAGACCAAAAGCATACTGCCTTCCGGACTCCATTGGGTATATTCTGTTACAAGGTGATGCCCTTCGGTCTGAAGAACACCGGCGCTACCTACCATAGGGCCATGACAAAGATCTTCGATGACCTCATTAATGAGGTTGTTGAATGCTACATTGACGATCTTGTGGTAAAAAGCAAATCTCATAAGGAGCATTGGGAATATCTAGATATAGTGTTCCAACGTCTTCGGAAGTATAATCTGAAGTCCCTTAAAGGTTCATAGCCAACCTCTCTGGAAAATGCCGTCCCTGCAGTCACCTGATGAAGAAGGGGACCCCATTTGTCTGGGATCATAGATGCCAGAATGCAATAGACGAAATCAAGCAATACATGCAGAATCCGCCAGTATTGACTGCTCCGGTTAAGGGAAAGCTGCTCATCCTGTACACAACAGCCCTTGAAGGTTCTTTAGGCGCGCTATGGGCACAAGAGAACGACCAGGAAAAGGAGATAACTTTGTACTATTTGAGTCGAGTTCTTCTGGGAGCAAAAAATAACTACTCCCCCATCAAAAAGCATTGTCTGGCACTGATCTTCGCAATAACGAAGCTCAAGCACTACGCCTTAGCACATGAGGTCCATCTCATATCGAAGGTGGATCCCCTTAAATATCTGATATCAAAGGTCATTCTAACAGGAAGGCTCGCCAAATGTGCCCCCATCTTGATGGAATTCTCGATAACGTATCGACCCCTCAAAGCGGTGAAAGGCCAAGCCATCGCCGACTTTCTCGCCGAGCATCCGGTACCCGCCGAATCCTCTTTAAATTGTGAGTTGATGGATGAACATGTATTCGGCACAGTCAAAGGAGAGGAAGAAGAAAATGATGCCGGATGGGAACTCTACTTCGATGGAGCATCTTCCATGAAAAGGCGGAAGCATAACACCCCTATAATCAAAACTGAGGTGGGTCTCATCTTCGTGACTCCGCAAGGAGGGATACTGCATTACGCCTTCTTCCTAACGGAGCCGAGGATTAACAACGAAGTTGAATATGAAGTTTTTATTACAAGTCTCGAGATCGCCGTTGACATGGGAATTCAAGACCTCCTCATATATGGAGACTTCCAACTGATCGTTAGCCAAGTAAATGGCGACTATCAAACGTGCAAGCCAGAGCTAATAAAGTATGGCGAAAGAGTGCAATGACTGCTGACACAAATTCCTTCCTACATCCTGGAGAGTATACCACATGCGGAAAATAGCAAGACGGATGCATTAGCCAAGCTGGCTAAGGAATTAGCCGACGAAGACCTCGACAACGTAAAGATTATCGTGCAAAGCCGCAGGGTTCTCGCACCAGCAAAGATATCTTCGGAGGATTTAATAGAGTCGTCTGAAGAAAAGGAAACGACCAAACAAGCATCCTTCAAATAAAAGACGAAGAAAAGATCAAGAATTGGAGGGAAGTCTTCATAGACTACTTCAAATCCCATCGAACGCCCGAAAACGCGTTGTCAAGACATCAGCTCATGAAACGGGCTGTCTTTCTCTTTCGTCAATGATACTCTATACAAGAGATCGCTTGACTATTTGTGGCTAAGGTGCTTGGGGCCAGAAGAAGCAAAAAGAGTCGTTCAAGAAAATCACGACAGACTCTGCGGTTCTCATCATGCCGGGCCAAAAATGAAGCTGAAGATCAAAAGGATCGGAAATTATTGTCCCACAATGATTCAGGACTGCCTAGAATATGCAAAGCAGTGTCACTCATGCAAAATTCGCGGGGACATCATCCACCAACACCTGAATCCGCTACACCCAACGGTAGCTATCTGACTGTTCGAAATGTGGGGAACAAACATAATTGGCCCCATCGAACCAGTATCATCCAAAGGACATCGGTTCATACTAGCAACGACCGATTACTTTTCTAAATGGGCAGAAGCAATACCACTAAGGGAAGTGAAGACGGAGAACATTCTCCATTTCTTCAAGACACATGTCATCTACCGGTTCGGCACTCCGCGACGGATAATCTCAGATAATGGACCAGCCTACAGGAGCCATAAAATCAGCCGCTTCGCAGAACAACATAAAATATACTAGAGATACTCCTCCATCTATAATCCCCAAGCTAATAGTCTAGCTGGAGCTTTCAATAAGTCCTTGACCAAGATTATAAATAAAAAGGTGTCTAGAAGCAAAAAAGACTGGCACGAAAGGCTGCACGAAGCTCTCTGGGCATACCGGAAGACATTCAAAATAACCACGAATACGACCCCATACGCGTTGGTATTCAGCATGGAAGCGGTCCTTCCTTTGGAAATAGAACTCCCTTTTCTCCGAGTAGCAGTTCAATATGAACTGACAGATGAAGAAAACGCTTATCTCCGACTTGAGGAGCTTGACGCCCTCAATGAAACTCACCTTATAACACAGCAAAACCTGGAGGCTTATAAGGCGAGAATGACGCGGTCATATGAAAAACTAACCAGGCCGAAAACATTCTGCCAAGGCGAACTTGTGCTAGTCGTCAAAAGACTTATGATCCCCAATCGTGCAAAATGGAGGAAATTCGAGCCGAACTATGAGAGCCCGTACATCATAGACAAGGTCTACCAGGATGGGGCCTACCTGCTTATGGATATGCATGGCGAAAGACCCTTCCGGCCAATAAATGGACGATTCCTAAAAAAATACTATGCCTAACGGGTTACGATTCAGATCAATGATAGATGGCGATGCCTGTGTCTGCTCGCTATCCTCCTGAGTCAAAACCCTGAAAGTAGTATCCAGAAGATCCGTTGCCTCGAAAATAGTAACAATGGGCCACTACGTCCTTAAATTGGCAATGGACCGAGATGTCCCTAAACTAACAATGGACCGAGATGTCCCTAAATTAACAATGGACCGAAATGTCCTAAAACTAGTGTGCCGCCTCAAACATGGCGCATCACCCCAAATACGAAAATATCCACCCTTGAGATCTGTGTTACAATCGAAGTCTCAACAGCAAAAGTTGCAACTCAAGTACTACCAGCTACATAGCTACCGCAGTAATAAAGCCACATCCTAAGTCCCGTTGGCAAACAGATGGAAAAAACGGTATGTCCACAAGCAAAATGGGCACGGATGAGAACCTGAAAGGGCGCCGTGAGTAAAAACAGTAGAGCTACCGGCGAGCTTGTGAAAAACCGAAAAGGGCGCAATCTCGTAAAATTTTCACTTACGAGATCCTCTCGACTTGTAAGTAGAAGTCCCCCTATAAGACCCTTATAGCCATAGAATTCAAAGCCTTAAGCTACAAGGACTTGGACCTATTCTTAAGCTATCGTATTCCCCAAGTTGCCTTACAGGCAGTCCAATATTGGCCCTTGTATATAATCCACGGGTAGAAATAAACGATTTCCCCACCAAGTTCCACCAATGACGAGGAATGTCCTCATATGGTGAACGACACTTATAAGTCTTCTCGAATTATAAGGAGAAAACACTCTTGTAAGATCCTTACGACTTATAAGATAACACACACTTAGAAATCCCCATAATTCCTAAGGAGAAAATACGCCTACGAGATCCCCACGACTCGTAGGGAGAAATAACTTTCTAAGACCCTTACGGCTCATAAAGTAGAAAATTCTTAGTCGAAAGGATCCTAACTCTGTGTACTAAGCCATCTTTGTTCAAATCAGAAAAGGCAAATGATGATTCTCTCCTGGCAATATCCCAGTTGTAGCGATGCTGATGCCTAAATCGGTGTCAAACACCAAGTCCATTCAAGGTAAATGATGATTCGCTCCTGGCAATATCCCAATTGCAGCGATGTTGATGCCTAAACAAGTGTCAAACCCCAAGTCCTTTCATGGCAAATGATGATTCACTCTTGGCAATATTCCAGTCGCAGCGATGCTGATGCCAAGATTGGGATCAGACCTTAAGTTCCATACTCGCAATAAAAATCAGCGAGCAAAAAAATGCATATAAAAATAGCCGAAATGATGGGGCTACTCGCAATAAAAATCAGCGAGCAAAAAAATGCATATAAAAATTGCCAAAATGATGGGGCAATTCGCAATAAAAATCAGCGAGTAAAAAATATATGCATAAGAAATAGCCGAAATGATGGGGCAACTCGCAATAAAATCTAGTGAGCGAAAAATATATGCATATGAAATAGTCGAAATGTTTGGGCAACTCGCAATAAAAAGCAACGAGTAAAAATATAAAAATAGCCGAAATGATGGGGCAACTCGCAATAAAAATCAGCGAGCAAAAAATATATGCATATGAAATGGCCGAAATGTTTGGGCAAATCGCAATATAAAGCAGCGAGTAAAAATATAAAAGTAGCCGAAATGATTGGGCATCGCGATAAATAGCCGAAATGATTGGGCAATCGCGACTTTCGCGATATGAAAAGCTGAAAAGATAGAGTATCGCGGAAATAAAAAATAAAGTAAAATTTTCTCTGCCCTGCAGGTGCGTCTACACCAACCCCTGTATACAATCCATGGGCAAAAATGAAAAAGGGAACCATGTTTTCCCACCAGGCTCCGTCAAAGGGAGAGCTAGATCTTGATGGCGACATCTACAGCCAAGATATCAGCCTGACGTTTCTTCTCAGTGCAGACGCAACGTCAACAAAGACCCAAGGGTCGAAACAAAATGGAGCCATGGCAAATTCCTAGCTCCAAGTCTTAACGGTTCATATACAACCTAGAGACAACTCTGGCGTACCTTATCATTCCAGCAGGATGCAGACGCAACGTCAACAAAAGGTCCAAGGGTCGAAACAAAGCGGAGCCATGGCAAATTCCTAGCTCCAAGTCTTGAAAGTTCATATACAAGCTAGAGACAACCCTGGCGTACCTTCTCATTCCAGCAGGATGCAGACGCAACGTCAACAAAAGGCCCAAAGGTCGAATAAAAAAGGAGCAACGGCAAAATACCAGCTCCAGCTCGACATTCTTCTTGTTACAGCAAACCCAATGTCAACAAAGGCTCCAAATAGCCAAATCAAATCGAAGCAACGACATATTTCTAGCTTCAGGGTTTCGACGGCAAGTCATATAAAGCCTAAGAGACTATCGGAGATCATCCCACACCAGCGCGGAGTGGTTATGACTCATCGGGGCTCCCAAACTGAGCCTAACCTCAAGTAAAAAGCGGCATGGAAAAATCCCTAATGCTTGCTCTTCCGATGGTCAAACTATCTAAGAAGATTACTTGAAGACGTCTTGTCCAGCCCCCGAAGGGATCAGAGACACGACAGTCGCGGGGCTACTCGAACAGCAGCGTAAAGACTGCATATCGGGGAATGCATTAGCCAACGCGACGGTACCACGGAATAAAACGCTGGTACTATAAAACCTAACGAAGCTCTGTCACAAAAAGCAGGGGTTACCTATAACATTAGGACGAGTTTTCTTATAAGCCCAAGAAAGGTAAACTAAACAAACTCCAAAATGGGTCCATAAACTAGAGACTCCGGAATGAGTGAATAAACTACAAACTCCGAAATGAGTTCATAAACTAGAGACTCTGGAATGAGTGAATAAACTAAAAACTCCGAAATGAGTGCATAAACTAGAGACTCCGGAATGAGTGAATAAACTATAAACTCCGAAATGAGTACATAAACCAGAGACTCTGGAACGAGTGATTAAACTACAAACTCCGAAATGAGTACATAAACTAGATACTCCGAAACGAGTGAATAAACTACAAACTACGAAATGAGTACATAAACTAGAGACTCCGAAATGAGTGAATAAACTATGAACTCCGAAACAAGTAGATAAACTACTTCGCGTCAGATCAAGACATCAAGAAACCGAAGGGTGCAACTCATAGGCCTTGGGGTTTAGAATTGAGATTTGAGTTAATGATAGATAACGACGTTTGTGTCCGCTTGCTATCTTCTCAAATCAAGATTCTAAAAGTTATGAACGATACACCAGCCCAAAACTGGTTGTATGCGACGTATTAGGCTACACTACTTCACTCACGTGTATACCCCCATGAGTAAAGTAGTGGGCGCATTTGTTTACACCGGTTCAACTTTTGTTTACAGATATGTGTGAAAGTAGGCTCATTCATATACGCACATGCACACATGTGGGTTGCAACAATACAATCAGAGGAAAAACATGTGTTAGAAAGGAAGCAATCGGTGGTCAATGATAAAAGAAAACCATTTAGATAAACTTTTTATTCTACAGGAAATAGATCACCAAACACGGGATCAAAAGTACAAGGGTTTACAAAACTATGAATAAATTTTTCTAAAGTCCTCTTCGCCTTCTCCACCATGACGAAGCGGAGATCTTTGCAAGGAGTCGCTCCCAATCGGTTAGCGCTGTGCCCATTGGCGAAGGCAGACATGATGGCCCGTTGAGCCCGTATCTGGCTTAGCAGCCGAACAAAGCGATCCTTCAGAGGCGTGGTAATCAAAAGTGTTTCATGAAAGCACTCGATCTTGTCCTCCACTGCGTCAAGCATCGCCGGAGTCATCTCCGCTGGATGAGGGGGAATGTCATCGAGCACAAACATAAGGATCGTCCAAAGCCAAATGGAGCCGATGGGGAGAGGAGATCCTCTATGAGTCAAGAACTCATGCAGCACCGTATCATATTGGTCATCCGTAAGAGCAGGATTTACCAAGCGTGCAACAAAATGAGGAACATTTTCCTCAATGGGCACCTCCCATGGCTGCCGATGAGCATATGGACGATTACAAGCCATTACTCTCATCTGTTAAAATGATTCTCTAGAAGTGAGAGCGAAGAGGAGCATTGTTTTAGATTATAAGGGGAGGCATTTAAGTCTCGGCACAGAAAATGGTATGCATGGTGGAACTATTTCCAAGCTCTGACGAAAGATGAATTAGAAAAGAAAGTTTGACTTGGGAAAAGTAAATAAAGAAAGAGAAAAGAAATCTTCATCAATGAGGCAGCGCCTCACGTGCCCTCTGCAAGGGCGCCAGCGTTGATAGGACCAAATCCTATGATGGCGCCTTACATGCTCCTCACACGGGCGCCAGTGTGCAAAGCACAAAAGAATCTATTAGATTAAATAAGAGTTAAAACTCTCATATAGCACAGCACGTGCTCTTCACGCGGGCACCAATGTGCAAAGCACAGAATGTCCACCCTAAGGACCAAATTCTTAAGTAGCATCCAGGTAGAATTAAATTATACTCTCTGTTAAATAGAGTCTTTGGATCAAAGATACAACGGAGATGATAAATCATGAAGATACAGAACTAAACTCTGATGGGGAGAAAACATTCCCCAAATCTTTCTAAAATAAGAAAGATACCTTCAGTTGGATTATAGAATAACATTCTATGCCCTCTGTAAAACAGACGATTAAAAATCCAATGGTGATTAAAAATCATCATTTCACAAAGTAAAACTCCGCATATGAAAAATATTTTTCCAATCTTGTTGAAAACAAGAAATAATGTTCTGTAAAAACAGAAACCCTTGGATCAAAGATCCAATGGTGGGTAAAATTCCCCAAATCAATTGGGATCTCTTAATGGGAGATTTCTTCAAAACTAATTAAAAAACTTGCCTCCACTATATAAAAGATCGAAGACTTCAAGTCTGAAAAGGAAGAACCCCCATAAGCTTTACAAAAAAGAGAACAGGAAGCTTCAAAAGAACAAAGAATTAAATTCTCGAGAAAGAAGAACTCTCTTCTTGGAAATTTTAGGGGTGTGTGTGTGTGTGTATACATACATACATACACACACACACCTACTGGGGGGTTTAGCCTTTCTCAAGGAACCGAGTTCTTTCTCCGGATCTGAGTTCCACAAGACAAGTCTCCCATATGATGAGAATTTAATTCTCATTGGGAAGAACTCGTTCTCGAGAACCAAAAATTCATCTACAAAATAAAGATCCTATTGATCATTCAAGAAGAAAAGAACCCAGCGCCCCACGTGCCCCTCACGTGGGCGCTACAGAAGAAAAGAGTGCTTAGCACTCAATTGAGCAGCTCCGTGCCCAGCACCCTACGTTCCCCTTACGTGGACGCCACAGAAGAAAAGAATGCTTAGCACTCAATGAGCGGCGTCCAGCGCCCCACGTTCCCCTCACGTGGGCGCCACAGAAGAAAAGAGCGCTTAGCACTCAATGAGCGGCGCCCAACGCCTCACGTATCCCTCATGTGGGCGCTACAGAATGGAAGAGTGCTTAGCAATCACTAGGTAGCGCCTCACGTCCTTCGCACGTGGGTGCCATAAACAGTGCCTAGCACTCCATACAAAGACAAAAAGGGGGTAAAGTGTTTAACACTTATTGGGCAATCCCCATGACTGAAAGCCCCACATGATTATATGTGAGCGTCAGAACTTATATAAGTGCTCAACCATTTTTGTACAAAAAGGGGACTGATTAAACAGAGCCCAAACAAATGCTTGGCACTTTTCAATTAAAAAAACTGAGTGGACCAAGCCTAAATTGTCTAGGTACGCTGAGGATAGAACCTCCCTGATTCAGATCAACCGAGCCCATGTGCACATGATTTTCCAAACTGATCTTAGTCCCAAATACGACTATTGATGTTCCAATTGATAATATCCAAAACGATACTCGTCCTACATCCTCCCGAGGAAATCTTAGTCTCAAAATATGACTAATGATTTTCGGGTTTACCACTAACTCCTTTTTCCCTCAAATACGGGAATTGGTTCAAGGGTACATCTCTTCATACCTCTGATCCACGTCGTTGTAATTCCTCAACGTTTTCAGAGAGGTGGCGGGTCCCGACAACCAATAGTTTTTTGGTGCACTTCCAAACTGATGTGCACACCTCAAATCAGACCGCAGCCCAAACTGGGTGCATCCCATATCATCGTTGTTCATCCCGTCACATAACAAATACACGTGCGTGCAAGATGGACAACGGACCGAGACGTCCTTAAACTAAAATCTCACCTCCAAAATAGTGTTCAACGGACCGAGACGTCCTTAAATTAAAATCTCACCTCCAAAATGGTGATCAACGGACCGAGACATTCTTAAACTAAAACCCTACCTCCAAAATGGTGATCAACGGACTGAAATGTCCTTAAACTAATATCGCCTCAAAAATGACGACAATGGACCGAAATGTCCCTAAACTAAGACAACATAGCCCAAATGCTATCATGTTAGATCTGAAACAAAAATGACTCTAATATCTTATTAAGTAGATCTTAGTCTCAAATTGGACTAACGTATCCTTAACAAAAAAACCACCCGAGCCCCAACTGCTCGCATACATTTAAGTCGATCTTAATCTCAAACCAGATTAACAATCCTTAAATAAAACAAACCCAAATCTAAAATATATGGATTTGGACTAATCCACACCATACGGGCGACAACATAAATTAGTCTCCGTATACAATCCACGGGCAAACTAAACCAAAAATAAAACACACAAGACACGAAGTGAACTTCCGGAGCAGGAGAAAGTAGTTATCGCGATGCGATAATGTAATTAACTGCAGGGGCTTGCGCCTGCAGGGAAGAGCGTCCTACAATATAAAAAAAAACCTCGCAAACGAGGGAGAATCTGATGAAGTCTGCTACAACGACCGCATCTGTCCAAACCTCCGATATACGGTGCCATAAATCAACTTGGTATCTTCGGAGAGGTGGACAGATAAATCCAAATAGCATTTGTCCTCAAAATTCAGGCCAGACGTCCTAACGTCCCGGTCGCGTATTTAGGCGGTGAACATTCACTATCTCCAACGTCGTCCCAGCTCAGTGGGGAACGACATTTCCGTCCGTAGAGTGCTGCGAATGGTGTCATCCTAATGCTTGCCTGATAGTTATTGTTGTATGAAAACTCCACAAGGTGTGGGTTGTTCCCCGCCGAAAGACGCGCGAAGACGCGGTAAACATCTTGCCTGAATTTCGGGGCAGATGCTAATTGGTGCTATCCGTCCACCTCTCCGAAGATGCCAAGTTGATTTATGGCACCATGTATCGAAGGTTTAAACGGATGCGGCCGATGTAGCAGACTTCGTTATATTCCTCCTCGTTTGAGGGGTTTTTGATTGTGGGGACGCTCTTCCCTGCAGGCGCAAGACCCTGCAGTTAATTACACTACTGCATCACGGTAACAACTTTCTCCTTCTCCAGATGGTCAATTCGTGTCGTGGGTGTTTGTTTTGTTTGTAGTTGCCCGTGGATTGTATATGGAGACTGATTTATGTTGTCACCCGTAGGGCGTGGATTAATCCAAATATGTATCTTCTTAGATTTGGATTTGGGGGTTGGGTTTAAGGATACGTTAGTCTCATTTGGGACTAAGATCAACTTAAACGTTTGTTAAGGATACGTTAGTCTAATTTTAGACTAAAATCAACTTAACGGGATCGTTTAGATCCAACAAGAGAGCATTTGGCCTCTGTTACTTAGTTTAGGGACATTGCGGTCAGTTAGTTTAAGGACATTACGGTCCATTGTTAGTTTAAAGACATCTCGGTCCATTGTTAGTTTAAAGACATCACGGTCGAGATTAAGGACATCATAGTCCATGAGTTTAACGACCTCACAGTCAAGGTTAAGGACATCATAGTCCGTGAGTTTAAGGACCCCACAGTCCATAGTTTAAAGACGTCATAGTCTATAAAGTTTAAGGACATCATAGTTCATGAGTTTAAGGATCCCACAGTCCGTGAAATGTGTGGTTGTCGGGACCCGTCACCTGATTGATCTCAAAAACTATCTATAACCGCAATCAAGAACGGCGCCGCTTGGTAGCTAGCCGGTGAGTACGGTTCGGTCCACAGGGATGTTGTGAATTTCCTAATCGCTCTTACGAATTAATTCCGATGAGTGTTCGGATTGATTATTAAATCTAAAAACTAAATCTATCTATACTAAGATTATCTAGATCTAAATCTTTCTAGGGTTAGGTTTAGGAATGGTTTGGAAATGTGAATAAATCCCAATGCTTTCTATACCCAAATTAGGATCTAAGAGGAGTTATTGTAATTATTAATAAAAGGGATTAGATCCATTCGGGAAGGTGTTCCTTCCTCTAGGTTCTTGTCCTTCCTTTATCAATCCTTACCCTAACCTCTATGGAAAACACGCGCAACCGGGCCTTTATACTACGGTATCATCGCTATCTCGAGAGATAGGGTGCCGTAGGACACGGTGTGTGCATGTATGCATGGAGTCCTATTGATTATATGTGATGGGTAAGAAAGGGATGAGAGATCTCATCTCTCAAAAGCCTTCCCCAAAGCTAACTCTAACAATTATGTAGGGTAAGGAATTAAATCTAAATTAGGGCAGAGAATGAAAAATTACCTACTTTATAGATGGCTCTCTCCAAACATCAACACAGGGTTGTCAGATCTGAATTCATGAAATGAAAAGAGGCACCGATGCACTCCAAAAGAATTCTAAATTTTATTCATAGAAAGAGGCATAGGGAGGCATAGCCAATACAATGATTTAGAGTTCCTATTTATAGAGGATAGGAAACCCTAGGTTACAATTGATCCGCATGTCTACATTTACCAAAATAGCCCTAGGTTGACTTAGTCAGCGCCGCCATCTTTATGGTAAAATTTCTACCAATAGATCATCAAGACCGCCGTGGAAACGCGGCCCGAGGCCTGGTTTGGCCGCGGTTCCGCGGTCAAGAAGTGGGCTTGGGCCTTGTAAATTCCATTGTGGGCTCCTGATGTCTTGTTCTTCCTGTTTATATATGTCTTTTCTCAGATTGACTTCTGTTTCTTCTCCAGATCTTCACAGTATGTAGTGCAGTGGACTTTTAACCGTTTGCTTTGAAATCTTGGACTTTGCGCTGCCTTTGTACTCTGTAAACTGATCTTTATGTAGGCATGATCAAGATCCTTCTATTTGTTGGTTGTAGTTCCATTTTTACATCGTCTTTTACCTTTTTCACTGTTTTAGAACCTGTAACCTGTAATATGTAGCAGACATGCATCAAAAGCACATGTTTATTTATTAAACGAATAAGAATGGGGAATATAATAATGCAATATTATGGTATGAACATATACCCCCAAACTTATCTTTTGCTCGTCCTCGAGCAAACTTATTTTCTTATTCTCGATAAAAACATAACCGCACTTTCGCAGGGAAACGCGATTGCACTGAGCTCGTGCAACAAGCCGTTAAATCTCTAGGTGTCCCTAGTAGGAGGAGTGTTGTCTCCTGAGGGTTTTCAGCGGATACTACCCACAAAATTCTATCAATTAGGCTTTTCGACTTTTGTTCTCCAATTAGGGTTTCGAACAAGGAATTCTATTATCTTCTACTCGTAAATTATCCACCCATATTCTTCGCACTTCCTCATCATCTAATTTAAGATTATATATGTTCTATAGACTTACTTAGCTTTCGGCATCTCTTAAGTTTTCCTTCTAGGGTTCCATCTCCACCTAGGAATTTCTATCAACTCTACTAAAGATACAAGTTCTATTCTTCACTTCTTTCTCTCATCTAAACTCCAATCACATATCCCCACGTGTGTGTATATATCACCCCTACACTTGGAAATTCAAATCAAGCAATCATACCCTTGTCCGTTGTCCAAAGTACTTATTAGTAGGTGAATTTTTAATTGAATTTTGCTTACACATCCTTCATGCGGCCGTTAATACTTCTTGAGGTTCCAACAACCGATTACAAGATGTGTTTGCACATTAAAGCGTAATTCCTAGTCTTGCAACACCTAAGGCTTTAGCAGTGACTCCCAAACCAGTTGGTCTAAGGCAGTAGGTGATGAAGCACCCTCGCTAAATATTTTTCTATTTTTGCAGCCTTAAGTAATTACAAAAACCAGTGTTCATTTTTTTTCTTTATTCACTTTTTCATTTATTTTCATTGTACTAAGGACTTTAGACAAGAGCATTTCAAGGTCTCTTCTACTATTCCAAGTTTCAAGGTGCGTGATTGTGCAAATTGTAGGGTATACGTTTTCAGAATCTAGACTTAAGTTAGGAACTATTTTTCAAACTTATACTTTAATAAAGATATCAATACTTTTCCTTTGTTTCGACTTAGCCCAAGTAGTGAACCCAAAATTTGCCTATTTCTAAATAAACTATAAAGACATATACTTTCTACCGTTAGACTTTAAGAAAAGTTATTTTTAGGGCTTTTAATTTACTAAGTCAAAGATCTAGTTGTTCCTAACCAGTTAACCTATTTGTCAAACTCAAGTCAAATAAGCCAAAATTGAATACATTAATTTTTATAATTTTCTTTCAATTTTTTATGGGTTTTCAAATAAGTATGCAAATGCAAAAATATGTACAAATGAATGTGAAGGAAGAAAACGTACCGAGCATACCCCCAAACTTAAACTTAACAGTGTCCTCACTGTTATGCTACACCAAGAGAGTCAAAATTGTCGGCACTCCCCTGTTTATTTAGTTACAATTTTTTATTGAATTTTTTTTATTTATTAGAAAAGAAAACAAAAAATATATATACATGTATACAATAAAGTCCTTCCCAAACTAAGCAAGGTCTTACATAAGCCAAAGGTGAGCACCAACCATTCAAAAATCTTATCGTGGTAATGGTAGGGTTGGTGAAAGAATGGGGTGGAAAAAAAAGAAATGAGAAGCACACGAGATCGTACGGGAAGAAAGGTAGAATATGGTCTCGGTGGGGGAGAAGAATGGCGGAAAAGAGAAAGAAGTGTAGTTCGATCTTGAGGGTGTAAATCGAGTGAATAAATTGGCACAATTTGTGATGACCGATGTGTTAAAAGTGATTGTGCTAATCTATCAACCCGTCGAGAAATGGGGTCAAATCCCTCAAGATTCGCAAGAAAACATGGGTAAATCGAACTTGGTATAGGAGATGAGAGTGTAACGGTCTCTTGTACGGTCGAAACAATAGGAAGGACAAAAGGGAGTGAATTAGGGATAGTTTCATTCTCACCGTTGTAAACTGTCTCGAACTTGAAAGATTCCAACAATGGTTCGAAATGAATGTAAGCATCTGAGTCTGATGGTTCCACTAACTCATCTGAAATTTCAAAGGACTCAAACTCGGGCGGTGAGTCTTCAATATCGTCCGAAAAAGTGAAACACTCGTAAGTGTTATCGGCTGTGAGAACTGTGTTAGATTCAAAGGAAAAATTTTCAAGCTCACAGTCTTCAAGCGTGATCCTGTGCGTGGTCGGAACGATGGAAAGGAGGGAGGGTGATATAACAGTTAAAGGTTCAGGAGGATGAATTGGAAAATCCGACACATCAAATAAAAATGGTTCAACCCCAATATTATCCTCAATACTCTCCTCAATACTATCCTTATAATTCTCCTCAGTAATTAACTCATCCATGCCATTATCATCAAAATCAAGACGCATATGAAATTCGGGAGAAACATTTAATGACTCAGAATGATGACTTGGACATAAAATTTCAATCAAATCGACAGGTTCATCATCCGAAATTTTCCCAGCGTCTATATCCTCAATCAAGTGAAAATCTATTTTTTCTGACATCTCATCAAAAGCATGGATATTTATCAATTTAGGTTCTAGATTGGAGGTGTAAAGGTCAAACGGATTAGATGTGGTTTCACTCAAAAGTGGTTCTTCACAATTTGGCAAATCAAGCACTACAAAATCACACAACTCGTTTTTATTTTCAACAGGTGAACTATTTAGGGCAATCGATGGAAAACCGGAGTTGTGGGCTTCAATTGGGTAAGGGTAGGTCTGATTTGGGAATGTGTAGAACTCACTCGCTCCTCTCAAATTCTCACTCTGTCCAATCGCCTCCTCATACATTGAAAAATTTGAAGCTAGCGGGAAGCTAGGTACCGGTTCACTAGGTTGCATAAGGGCGGCCACGGACGCATCCACATTCCTAATCATTTTGTTTGTTGCTGCAATGTACGCCTCCAACGACTGTTCCAAACTAGACTTGGATGGTAAGGGGGTTTCAGTAAAAAATTCGAAATTGTTTGGATATGTGAAACTCCCAAAAGGCTGTGTAGAAACAGTGTCAAGTGACGGTGGGAAAGTCGGGTAGGACTGGTAGGAAGTGGGTGGTTAGACAGGGGTAGGGTCAACATGTGGATAAAAATGTGAATAGTCTTGTGGATCCCTAGAACTAGATGAGTGAAGAGGGGTGAAAGATCGGCTATGAGATTGAGCAATATGCTCAGCAATGGACATCGGTTTAGGAGTTACAGAAGGACTTGAAAAAGTGGTATCGACATATGAAGGTGGTGAAGGTTGAAATGGTTGACAAAAAGTAGGTTGCAAAGTTGAACTGTTTCTCTTAGACGCTTCTATTTCATCTTTCAAAGAAATTTTGGGCATGGAGGGATTTTCCTTAAATCGACCGAAGCAATTGACGTACGAGGCAAAGTTAGGTTCGGGATACCAAAGTTCGGCAAGAGATTTATGATGTGGGGTACCCATGATAGAAGAAAGAGAAGAGAAAGAAGGTAGATGGTGCAAGGATTTCTTAGCGGCAAACTTTGCAAGTTTTGTTAAAAAAAATTCCTGTTTCCCCCTTTTTTTATTTGGAACTGTTTGCAAAAAAAAATGATAAAGAGCTAAGACACACTTTCGATCAACCAAAAATGCACAATCAGGCCTAGATCTAGGGTCATCTAGGTCAGCTAGACAGCTCCTAACTGTTCCAAAAGGCTAGAGATAGGACCTCAAACCGCCTCTTCACCGCCAATTGCGGACAAGTAAGTGCCAGGTAAGTGGGAAGGAACCACAGTAGTGGGCCTAATTAATAACCACTAGCCTTTGACACACTTGCCTAGACACCGCAAAGTCAGGTTAGGATAAACGGTCGATGCCTATAACTAGTCCTCTGTCCTATGAGCTCGAAGTCCTTAGGGCTGAGTCTAGTATTTTTTAATTAAAAATTAGTCAATGCAAATGCCTTATGTGATTTCTGGGGTCCTGGGAAGGGTGATGAAATCCCCACCCAATCTGAATTGGTCAAAATCCCCTTAAAGTCCAATTAAAGATATGCAAAACAGTAAATCACTTTCGATCAAATCTTTTTATTTTATGCGCGGCGCAAAGAATCCTACACAAGATTTGTTATTAGAAGGGGGAAGATTTTTTAAGCGCAAAGAATCCTGCAGGAGATTTTTCAGAAAATATATCGAAAGATTCAGAGGAGAGATCAGAAGACTTACAGAGTTTTTTTTTTTACCGTGCTTATGCCCTTTTTTTGGGAAACCGATCCGTCGCCTCCACCGCGGAACCGCCGCGTATTGCCCTTTGCGACCGCGGATCCACCGCGGTTTGGTCGCTTTGGCAGTTTTTTTTTACCAGATCGCCACGGCTAACTTGTTGACTCGGTCCTCCAAATTTCTTCTGTTGTCTGTTGTGATATTCCTATGTTTGTTCAGATTTGATATTTGCTGTTTTGATCTCTGGAGATTTCCATATCCGAACTTGATTGTAGATCCTGCAAAATTCAAACAAAGATACCCTTCACAAAATAACAAAATGATAAATTTTTATATTTTTTTTATTTTTCAGTTTATTTTTTAATTTAGATTAACCTGAAATTGCAAAAAGGAAATACTACGCCATCCCCGGCAATGGCGCCATTTGATTGATCTCAAAAACTATCTATAACCACAATCAAGAACGGCGCCGCTTGGTAGCTAGCCGGTGAGTACGGGTCGGTCCACAGGGATGTTGTGAATTTCCTAATCGTTCTTACGAGTTAATTCCGATAGGTGTTCGGATTGATTATTAAATCTAAAAACTAAATCTATTCATACTAAAATTATCTAGATCTAAATCTTGTTAGGGTTAGGTTTAGGAATGATTTGGAAATGTAAATAAATCTCAACGCTTTCTATACCCAAATTAGGATCTAAGAGGAGTTATTGTAATTATTAATAAAGGAGATTAGATCCATTCGAGAAGGTGTTCCTTCCTCTAGGTTCTTGTCCTTACTTTATCAATCCTTACCCTAACCTCCATAGAAAACACGCGCAACCGGGCCTTTATACTACGGTATCACCGCTACCTCAAGGGATAGGATGTCGTAGGGCGCGGTGTGTGCGTGTATGCATGGAGTCCTATTGATTATATGTGATGGGTAAGAAAGGAATAAGAGATCTCATCTCTCAAAAGCCTCCCCCCAAAGATAACTCTAACAATTATCTAGGGTAAGGAATTAAATCTAAACTATGGCAGAGAATGAAAAATTACCTACTTTATAGATGGTTCTCTCCAAACATCAATACAGGGTTGTCAGATCTGAATTCATGAAATGAAAAGAGCCACCGATGCTCTCCAAAAAAACTTCTAAATTTTATTCATAAAAAGAGGCATAGGGAGGCATAACCAATACAATGATTTAGAGTTCCTATTTATAGAGGATAGGAAACCCTAGATTACAATTGATCCGCATGTCTACATTTACCAAAATAGCCCTAGGTTGACTTAGTCAGCGCCGTCATCTTTATGGTATAATTTCTGCCAATAGATCATCAAGACCGCCGCGGAACCATGGCCCGAGGCCTGGTTTGGCCGCGGTTCCACGGTCAAGAAGTGGGCTTGGGCATCGTAAATTCCGTTGTGGGCTCCTGATGTCTTGTTCTTCCTGTTTATATATGTCTTTTCTCAGATTGACTTCTGTTTCTTCTCCAGATCTTCATAGTGTGTAGTGCAGTGGACTTTTAACCGTTCGCTTTGAAATCTTGGACCTTGCGCTGCCTTTGTACTCTGTAAACTGATCTTTATGTAGGCTTGATCAAGTTCCTTCTATTTGTTGGTTGTAGTTCCATTTTTACATCGCTTTTTACCTTTTTCACTGTTTTAGAACCTGTAACCTGTAATATGTAGCATACATGCGTCAAAAGCACATGCTTATTTATTAAACGAATAAGAATGGGGAATATAATAATGCAATATTATGGTACGAGCATCACCTCTCTGAAGACGTTGAAAGATTACAACGACAGATATCAGAGGAGTAAAAAGATGTACCCTCGAACCAGTGTAAGTTGGTTGAAAGATCTGTAGTCCAATTTGGGACTAAGATCTGTTAAATATTTATGAGTAGATGGGCTCAATTAAATATAAGTTGAGCACTTATGGACAATATTGGGCTAAGTCCAATAAACATTTTGTTTATTCTGGCTATTGAGCTTTTATTTGGGCTTGGCCCTTTTAATAATGCTGAGCAGTAAATCTTGACATTTTTTGTCTTGTATTGAATGCATAGCATTCATCAGAATAATTTATATTATGTCAGCGCGATATGTGGCGCGCCAGGTGCTTTGCGCCAGTTAAAGAGCGCGGTGCGCTTCTGCCAAGTAGCGTACACGAGAAGGACACGTGTCGCGCTTGGCGCTAAGCACCAGATGATGGGCGCATTGCGCCAGTTTATGAGCGCTAAGCGCTATTCCATGAGTGCATTGCGCTATCAATTTAGTGTCGTACTTGTGAGTGACACGTGGTGCGCCTGGTGCTGTGCGCCAGCCCAAGAGCGCAGTGCGCTATTTCAGAAGCGCAAAGCGCAAATTACATACGTGGTTGACACGTGGCGCATTTGGCGTTAAGCGCCGATCCCGAGAGCGCAAAAGCGTTGTTCAAGAGCGCAAGGCACAGTTCAATAGCGCAATGCGCATTTGATCAATTTTATGATCTGGGAACAAATTTATGTTCTTCTTTTTTAAAAGAGACTTTGTCTCAAGATTCAAGAACAATGGTTCTTATTTTTGAAAGGGCTTTGCCTTTATAGACCAATAATTTGTGTGAAGAATATGTTCTTCTTTTATTATGTGATGAGATCTTTTGACCTTTTTTATGAAAGACCTTGGTCTTTGTAGATCTATGATCTTTCAAGAAGATAATTCTTCTTTTTATGAGATGATTTCATCTCCGTGTTCATCATTCATCATCTTTACCTTGAAGAAATAATCTTCTTTCAAGAGCTTGCTCTCTTTCTTTGAATTTTTTTCCAAAGTTTATGGGGGGTTTCTCTATTTCAGACTTGAAGTCTTGGGGCCTTTATATAGGGCAAGTTGATTTGTTAAATCAGTTAAAGAGATCTTTTTCTGATTGATTTGGGGATGTTTCCCACCGTTGGATCTTTGATCTTAGAGCTTCTGTTTTACAGAAGGCAATCTTCTTGTTTTTAACAAGATTAGAAAATCTTTCCATAACAGAATTTTAATTCTGATTAATTAATAATTTATCATTATGATTAGATCTTTTGATCTAACGGTGGGGAATTTTATAATTCCAGCGCTGGCACACCCGTGCTTTGCACGTGGTGCGCTGCTCAGAGTGCAGCGCACTTTGCGCTAGCGCACTTGTATTTGACGCATGGTGCGCTGCTTAGAGCGCAGTGCAGCCTGCGCTAGCGCGCCCATGTTTGACACGTGGCACGCAGCGCGCCTAGCGCTAGATCTGAAATGTTACTTCAATTTTTGAATTTTGAATTTCAAAACAGAGTTTTGCTCTGATTGGGGGAAACAAATACCCCCCCATCGTTGCGCTCGCGTGGCCCACACGTGAGTGCAGCGGTAGCAGCATCTGCGCCCTTGGATCAACTCAGAAGTTGAAGAGGCGTTTCAGTGTCTATAAATAGGATCTTTGGTCTCTTAGATGATTTTCATCTTCTTCTTTGAGAACTTTTATTCGGAGCATTGCTCTTCAGTTTAAGAACTTTTTAAGAGTAAAAACTCTGTCAAAACTTAGGTAAAGTTTAAAACTTTTAATAAAATAGGGTTTTACCCATTAACAGAGTCTTACTCTTCATAGATCTTTGATCTAAAGAAAACCCTTTTAGAGTTTCATTAATAGAGCTTTGCTCTCTTCAGATCATGAGCCTATAGATCTAAGGAGATCTTTTCTTGGGGTTTCTTAGCCCATGAACAGAGCTTTGCTCTTTTGAATCATGTTGATTTGTTAATCTTTGATGAAGAACTCTTAAGAGTTTTATCCATGGATATCAAATTCATTAAAAGCTTTGCTTTTAGGGTTCCTATGGATTACTTCATCTTCCTCGCAGAGCATGGCTTTTAGCATTCTCGGGGAATTTCTTTAAATTCTTCTCATAATCTACTTTGACAAGTGTCACTCCTGTCTACAGAGCATTGCTCTCGAGGAGTTTAACTTCTAGACCCGAGGGGTCGCTCATTAACTGAGATTCCTTTTTTTTAGTATTTCTCGCAAATTCAAATTTGTTATGTGTCATAATTAGAATTTGTTTTCTCCATAGGGATATCAAGAGTCGTTTAAATCCTTGTGCCTTTTTTCCTCATTACTAATCTTTTAATGATGTTTCTTTTCAGGCACTATAGTTGTTCATTTATATAGTCTGAACGAGTTTATCTCTTATAAAGACATTCGCGTACAGGGCCGTTGCCAGAACCAAGAGTTTACAGATGCCCAATGTGCGGAGATTATGGATCGTCTGTATGCACACGTCGGTCGACTGCTTCCTCGCCGTTCCGCTCTCTTGAAAATCGCAGTGGGAGAAATTTGGAGAGCACTTCCTGGGTTTCACGAAGCCATGCCGCTTAATGCGCTGGATAATGCCGAGGATAAGGTGCATTTAGTGTACCTGTCGGGCCTGATCTCGAAGAAGCGGCGAGATAACCTCATTGATATTCTGCATCAAACTTTCCAACAGACGACGATAATCGCTTCTTATCAAAGGGAGGAGGACATTGGCGAGGATCTCGACACTCATGAGCGCGAGAGGATGCACACGAGAATGGTCAGAAAGGCCAGAAAGATTCTAGACGGCCTTACTTTCAAATTCCTCAATCCATGCCCTGGATCTGAGGTTTTACCATTGTAATCATTTTGATGATGTTTTCTTTTACTGCTTTCATGATTGTAAGAACTTTTCGAAGTATGAATGGCAAATTTCTCATTTCAGCGTGTTTTATTTTATGTACTAAATCCTTTGCACATGCATGAACTGGTATGCTTCAGACGCTTAACCAAATGCGAATCAAATGTTCTCCTTGTCGCTTTCTTCGCTTTTCTTTGTTGCCGGCATGTCACTTTAGTAAGCGCAGCCTGTAGATGACAGAGTGGGCATTTCGCTTTGGCTTCTTCGAGGGGTAGTGATGGCTTAGGAAGCAGGTTTAGATCTGCTACCTATGACTTTTCAACTTTATGAGCCGTGAGGGTCTCATAAAGACTTTTCTCCCTATGAGTCGTGAGGATCTCATAGGTGTCTTTTCTCCTTAGGAGTCGTGAGGATTCCTAAGTGTGTTTTTCCTTATAAGTCGTAAGGATCTTATAAGAGAGTTTTCTTCCTTACGAATCGAGAGGACCCGTAAGTGTTTAATGAGATTAACGTTATCCGCACTTCACGGCGTCATTGGATGACATATTTCCGAGGCGGGGTCATGTAGATGACGTATTTCCGCGACGGGGTCATGTGGATGATGTATTTCCGAGACGGGGTCATGTGGATGACGTATTTCTGAGACGGGGTCATGTGGATGACGTATTTCCGAGACGGGGTCATGTGGATGACGCATTTCCGAGACGGGGTCATTTGGATGACGTATTTCCGAGACGGGGTCATGTGGATGACGTATTTCCGCGACGGGGTCATGTGGATGACTTATTTCCCAGACGGGGTCATGTAGATGACGTATTTCCGAAACGGGGTCATGTGGATGACGTATTTCCGCGATAGGGTCATGTGGATGGCGTATTTCCGAGACGGGGTCATGCGGATGACGTATTTCCGCGACGGGGTCATGTAGATGACGGATTTCCACGACGGGGTCAAGTGGATGACGTATTTCCGAAACGAAGTCATGTAGATGACGTATTTCCGTGACGGGATCATGTAGATGACATATTTCCGAGACGGGGTCATGTGGATGACGTGTTTCCGCGACGGGGTCATGTGGATGACGTATTGTCTGTTGTAATGAGACGAATATTGAAGTGGTCTTCAGGTTGTCTGGGAACCATCGAGATTTGGAGTAGGGGCCTTGCCGTAGCTCCAGGGTTGATTGCAGCGTCTGAATCCTGCTGGAATGGGGAGGACGCTGTTGATAATCTCTAGGTTATCCCTGAACCGTCGAGATTTGGCTTCGTTTTCTGATGGAGCCTGGGGAGGGAAGGTGTGATTCCTTCCTTGTTTGCGCCCATGGATTGTATACAGGGATTGATTGGATATCACCTGCAGGGCATAAATTTCATTTTTCTTTATTTCTTTCCATGATGATCAATCATTTCAGCTTTTACATCGCGAAGGTCGCGATTGCCCAATCATTTCAGCTATTTATTTTATTTTTACTCGCTGCTTTTTATTGCGAGTTGCCCAATGTCACGCCCTGCTTCCCAGAGTACGCTAAGATGGGCACGTGACATAGCTAACCATGCTACCTGTGGATAGAAAACATCCATCCACAGTCACATTACGGCTGTAGAGATATCAAGAACAGAAAAGTAAACTAAACTATCTAGTACATGTCCATGAGCCAGAATAAATGAGTCAAGAAATGATAATATGCAGAAGCAAAAGATACAATGAATGCAACACCTGGAAAGTAAAACTGCATACCAACAGGATCTTCACCGCTCGGTCTAACAACGGCAATACTCCTGATTAGTCTGCAATAAAGGTAGAAGATCTGGGCCATGCAAAACCTAGACGTCGGCGCGTCATACCATCATGCAATAATATAAACAGGGGTAGCAATACATACAAGTATGAGTATAAATGATAAACAAGCATAACAATGATATAAGTAAGGACAGTAGGGTAATGTGCAGTGAGTAATCTAAACTGGTCTATTGGGTTAACTACTCTTAAGTCTTTGAAATCAATTTGATGAATCATCGATGTAACTCAATAGTATCCCGTGCGTGCCTGTTCAGTTGATAAAACTGCATATTTATTATTACATTTTTCCTACTATTTCCATATTAAAAAAGGTCTTTATTATAATATATCATACATATGAGGGTTTATGTGTAAAAATACTGTTTTCCATGTGTTGATATATTATAATTAGAATTTGGTAGGAAATTGTATGCAAATAATATCATTGACCAAATCCTAGTAGAACAAAGTCTACTAAATATTATTTAAGTTATTGTGCAGAATTTTTCCAAGTTGTTGTGCAGAATTTTTCCAAATAAATCAAGTTGTTAAAGAAAACTTGCCTAATTAAGAAAGAAAAACTTGGAGATCAAGTCTGGCAGCAACTACGAGAAGATTTCAAAGATCCAAAGATCCCAGAGAAGTCCACATGCCAAGTAGAGAGAAGCCCCCTAAAGAAAATCAACTGCTCCGATTAAATGGCCGCGGATCCGTGGCCATACCCCCTTTGGGCCGCGGATCCGCGGGAATCTTGAGGATTTATTTGCTGCAAATTTTTTGCAAAAATCTCTGCTGTTATTTACCTAATTTGGAAACAAAGGTTTCTGGTTTTTGACTATAAATAGGGACCGAGAGCCTCTTGGAAAAGGCATCAAGCCGACGAGATCACGAAGTCTAAGACGGCTCACGCATCCAGGCTGATCATCAACTGTTCGTCTACCTCCTTAGAAGAGATCGAGAAGCAACTAGAAATTGTAATCATTTTCTAAGGAATCAAGTGTAATGAATATTGTTGATTAATAAAGGTAGTTTTCTTTTTCTTATTCTATTTCTTCGTAGTTTAATTATGCAATTTCTTTCCATCTCTTTTTCTCCCAACATGCGCGAGTAATTCTCCGCTTGTTAGGGTTCGTAGGATTAGGGTAGGCTAATGGATGATGAACATCCCTAAACCCTTTTTAAGTCCTATAAAGTTTATGAACTTTATCAAAAGAATCATTAACATCCTAATCGGGCGCGCTAACAATTCTTTGTTAGTCCCGACCGCGATTAGAGATTAGATTAATGATTGTTTTGGTAAAGGCTAGATATGAACGGAGTTCCGTGTCGAGATAAGGGTTAAGAGTGGGATTCCTTTTCCCTCCACAAATCCTAATCTACACGCATCACCGTCGTTCTAGTTTTAAATCTATTAAAAGATAAAAATGGTAACTTTTAATTAATCGTCCATAACTACTAAATCCTAACGAACCCTACAAGCCCCCTATTATTATATTAACTACATCCCTAAAATAATCTAGATCTATACATTTTGCATTCTTGCTTAAAAGTAGATCTAGAAACCTTTCCACAAAATTCTTTATCCCTCCTCTCTTTTTCAACACATCTAAAGTAAGAGTAAAAGATTCAACGTTTCCCTGAGGACGACCATTACTCATCTCAGTCTAACTACACGCGACACCGTTATTGATTGCGGTTAACTACATACACTTTTCACATCAATCAAATGGCGTCGTTGCCGGGGATACGTGCGTAATTTTTTATTCTTACTATTTGTGTTGAATTCTTAGACGATTCATATCATTATTAAAACAAAACTGCAAATTGCATATTTAACGATTTGTGCGTGAATTTTTGCAAGGAGATATAGAGTCACAGACTTGAGGAAACATGAGATCTAGGGTTCCAAACTCCTCTGGTATCTTTCTCAACTTTTTCTCTCTCCTCTCAAATCCAATAAAATTTATTTTCTACAGGATTCTTTGCAAAATAGCGTCACTCAAAAATCTTTTTGCAAAAGTTTTGTGATTGGTTTTGTTTTGCATATTTTAATACGGATTTTAAGGGGTAAAGACCAAATCAAGATTAGTGGGGATTTCATCACCCTTCCTAAGCCCCACAAATCACAAACCGAGCATCTAGATCAACCCTTTATTAATTTAAAAAAAATATCTAGATCAGACTCTAAGGACTGTCGCACTCAATAAGGACAGAGGAAGGTCATGGGTAATCTATCGTTTATCCGCATTACTTTTGTAGTGCTTAGGCAAGTGTGTCAAAGGCTAGTGGTTTTTAATTAGGCCCATTACTGTGGTTCCTTCCCACTTACCTGGCACTTACCTGGCTACAAGGATAGTACGGAGGCGGTAGAGGATTGATCCTGCGGCTTGTCCTTTGGAAGTCTAGGAGCAGTCTAGAGACTGGACCTAGGTGACCCTAGTTCTAGGGTTGCTTGTACATTTTAGTGTGATTTGTCTTGAGTCCCACTTTTTTCAAAACAAACCAATTTTAAATCACGCACACGCTACCACTTGCAATAAACCTGCTTAGTGCATGCTCGGCTGGACACGGGATCCTAGTGCCCGTCTTGTCTGTGTTCCTGCTATCGACTCCGAGGTCGGTGTTTCTTCATCTTCTTTTCCCCCACCACACACCACGACCGAGATGGACGGCACTCCATCAGAATATAACACCACGCTGCCACCGCCCGTAGGTGCGCAAAATCCACTGCGCATCTCTCTCCAAGAGAGATGCTATCCTATCCGTGGTCCTCTCCCCACTTGTCTATCTCTTCCACCAGCTAACAGGGATAATTTCGAAATTAAACCCCACCACATCAATCTGCTGCCCAAATTTCACGGGCTTGAGTCGGAAGACGCGTACGTTTTCGAATTTGGTCACCAAATTCGAAAACGTATGCGCAATGATGGGTACTTCACAGTTGACTGTCGATGCTATGCGCTTGCGTCTTCTCCCATTCACACTGTGCGACTTGGCAGAAAAATGGCTTTATAATACTGCTGCACATTCCATCACTAATTGGGATGAATTCGTAATAGCATTTCTTAAGAAGTTTTACCCAAGCCATAAGACCGCCCATGTTAGGAACGAGATCAACCAGTTCACCCAGCTTCCCAATGAACCATTTTGGAAGTGCTTTGAACGTTTCAAGGATCTGCTTATCCAATGTCCTCACCATGGAATACAAAGATGGGATTTATGTCGAATAATATATGAGGGCATTAATCCAGCGACAAAGCAGATGCTTGAAACAATGTGTCAGTGCAATTTCATGTCTAAAGACGACGGTGAAGCTTGGAAATATCTGGAAGACCTTGCAGAACACACTTTGCAGTGGGAAAGCGTAAGACCACCTTCATCTAGGGGACGTATTCACCAGCTCGATGTTTCCATCGCAGTAAATGGCAGCGATGCAGAAGAAACTCGATGCTATTGAGAACAAACTTTCATTAGTCTCCCTAAATCAGGTCACGCTTCCCAAGACCGTCTGTGGTTGCTGTTCAGATCCTTCACACTTAACGGAAGAATGTCCTATGAATGCATCAGTTCAAACTAATGCTGCTTTTCAGCAGCGACCTAGAAACGATCCTTATTCTTCCACGTACAATCAAGGATGGAGGAATCATCGTAACTTTTCTTGGAACCAAAACCAACAAAGCAATTATCAAAGACTTCCTCCACAGCAACCACAACCACAAAATCAGCTCCCCTTTCAGTCACAAAATTTTCAAAATCCGGCTAACACTTCTACACCACAAGCGGCCGGTACTGACAACTCTTCACTCACACAAACTTTGGATATGTTCATGAAACATTCCATGCAATTGTCGGCTGAGATGAAGTCTTCTATTGATACCATACAGAAAGAATCCGCCTCCCACGGCGAGAGTATTAAATCAATAGAAAACCAACTCGCACAGTTAAACGCCGCAATGAGTGCGAGAGAGAAAGGGAAACTCCCATCTCAACCCATACCTAATCCTGGCCACTCACAAAGTTATAATGTGAGTGACGTACTATGTTGAGATCGGGAAAGGTGCTGAATAACCGAGTGGGTGAGCAATGTGATGATAGTGACACCAATGATACCCCAGCTTCTTCTTCTTCCCCTAATTCATCTAGTCTCCCACCTTCACCCGAGCCTATTCTCCGTTTTTCCTAAGGCTCAAACTCTTCGCCCAATTCCTCAAATCTACCTAAAACGATCCCCACTCCAATTCTAGGATCCACTTCATCCCCATAATCATCTCCAATGTTGGACCAAACCCTTATTGATAAAGCACCTTATCCAAACAGGTTAAGGGGCAACAAACCAAGTCCACAAATGGAGAAGATTGTGGAAATTTTTAAGCAAGTTAGCATAAACATTCCTCTCCTAGATGCTATTCCACAAGTTCCGTCATATGCGAAAATCCTAAAGGACTTGTGCACTAGGAAGAGAAAATTTCAAGTACCTAAAAAAGTTTTCCTTACGAGTAATATGAGCACTGCTTTTACACAACAACTACCCAAGAAACGAAAGGACCCCGGAAGTTCTACAATTTCTATTTCTATTGGGGGTAAAAATATCAATCATGCTCTACTCGATCTATGTGCTAGTGTTAACTTGCTTCCGTATTCTGTTTATGAGCAATTAGAGATCGGAGAGTTAAAACCTGCACATTGCACTCTTCAGATGGCCGATCGATCTATCACCCAACCAAGGGGTGAGCTAGAGGATGTGTTAATCAAAGTCAGGGAATTCATATTCCCTGTGGACTTTATCGTTATAGATACACAACCTGTGGCAAACCCACGCAATCAAATCCCGGTGATACTCGGTCGACCCTTTTTAGCCACTTCCAACGCAGTAATCAATTGTAGAAACGGCTCTATGACCCTATCCTTTGGAAAGAAGTCAATTGAGCTTAACATTTACAAGTTGGGAAGTGAACCCTCTGAACCCTATGCTCATGTGTGTTCTGTCGAATTAATGGATGTCGACAGCAGCGAATTTGATCAACCTCATGATACTGACTCTATTCATATG
The DNA here is from genome assembly GCA_030015575.1 of Agapanthus africanus. Classification (NCBI taxonomy): domain Eukaryota; kingdom Viridiplantae; phylum Streptophyta; class Magnoliopsida; order Asparagales; family Amaryllidaceae; genus Agapanthus; species Agapanthus africanus. The sequence continues at coordinate 687,218,253 of CM057343.1, forward strand.
TTATTTAACCCAACCATGTGCTCTTCCACCGAGTTGTCCGGGTCAACATCTAACGCTGATGAGGAACTTTTTATAGAGTCTGATGATCACCCCATTTTTTCTGATGATATTATTCTTCGGGGTATCGATGAAAGCTTTGAGGAAATTTTCGCTGATGAACTCGTATTTTTAAAAGATACGGGTGTTGAGATAAATCAACTCCAAGATGAAGTGAATCTCCACTCCTTCTTTTGGACAATCATGATAATACGAGTAATCCATCATTACTATCACTGTGTCGTCTCTCCAAATTGAGACGCAATTCTTTTCCATTACACCTCTTATCACTCCCCACTTCTTCTTGTCGAAAGGTGACATGTTCTTCTACCAACCTTGGTACTTTCTCAATAAAATTTTTGAATGGTTGGTGTTGACCTTCGGTGTTTGCAAAGCTTGGTATTGACCAATAACCTTGACCCCCTCGTGTAATTTTAAATGATTAAAATTGTTTAACTCAAGTTTGGGGGGTGGTATATTTTGGGCTCTTGAAAGAAAATGATTTTTACAAAATTGTGAGCCAAAAATAAGTTTGGGGGAGGATTTTCACTTTCATATATTTTTGCCCCTATTAATAATTTCCTCCCAAGTCTATAGGTTTTTGAGCTTAACGGATGACATCAGTGAAGACACTGCTGTAAACAGGTTTGGGGGAGGTTTGTGCTTATTTACACATCAATTTGCATCATATTTTGCATAAGCACAACATTTTCAAAAATTTTTAAAAAAAATTCTTTTATAACAAAAGAGTAGAAAGTGAAAAATTACATCCAAAAGATAGGAATAGTTTAAGAAAACCAAGAAAATTAGAAGTTTTCTTAAACGAACTAGTAATAAGTAGTTATGAGCTGTTGTCCCAAGGGTTAGTAAGATGAAGGAAGTCACTAATCTAAGCATAAAAATAAATCTGAAAAATAGTTTCTATTCTGGAAGCCAAACATTTGAATGTTGATACCCTACTATATGCACTTACACACGTCTTGAAACTCGGGATAGTAGAGGATACCTTGAAATGTTCTTATCTAAAAGCTAAAGTATGAAGTAAATGAAAAAAATGAAGAAAATATAAAATGGTGAAAAGAGAAAAATGAACACTGGTTTTGTTATCGCCAAGGCAGCAATAAAAAATATAGCGAGGGTGTCTCTTCACCTAGTGCCCTAAGACCAACTGGTCTGGGAGTCACTGCTAAGCCTTAGGTGGTGCAATACGAGGAAAATATTATCACCTAATCAGTAAGCACATGAGTAATCGGTCAGTTAGTATCTCAAGAAGTATTAACGGCCGCATGAAAATGTGTGAGCAAATTTATAAATATTCATCAAGTTAAAAAGTACTGAGGTAGATGAACAAGAGTATGATAGCTTGAATTGAGTTCTCCGAGTGTAGGGATGTCCATTACACACACGTTGGGTTATATGATCGATGTTTGGAAGAAAGGTATGAATGAAGAATAAAGACGATGTTTTATTGAGAGATGGTGTGATTTCTAACATTTTTTCATGACTATTAAGATAGGGCTCATAACAGCTGAAAAGGTAGTATAGTTGGAAACTCTTATTTTCAAAGTCTTTCTTTTATGGTTCTTATCTTTATATATAAATCTCACCATCTCTCTTTTGTTATAAGATTTTGTGGGTGTAATCCGCTGAAAACCCTCAGGAGACAACACTCCTCCTATTAGGGACACCTAGAGGTTTAACGGCTTGTTGCATGTGCTCAGTGAAATCGTGTTTGCCTACGAAAGTGTGGTATTTAGGTTTTTCTTTTTCTTTTTCTATTTCTCTTGAATAACTAGTTTGCTCGGGACGATCAAAGTTAAATTTGGGGGTATTTGTTCAGTTGATAAAACTGCATATTTATTATTACATTTTTCCTACTATTTCCATATTAAAAAATGTCTTTATTATAATATATTATACATATGAGAGTTTATGTGTAAAAATACTATTTTCCATGTGTTGATATATTATAATTAGAATTTGGTAGGAAATTGTATTGACCAAATCCTAGTAGAACAAAGTCTACTAAATATTATTTAAGTTGTTGTGCAGAATTTTTCCAAAGAAATCAAGTTGTTAAAGAAAACTTGCCTAATTAAGAAAGAAAAACTTGGAGATCAAGTCTGGCAGCGACTACGAGAAGATTTCAAAGATCCAAAGATCCCATAGAAGTCCACATACCTAGTAGAGAGAAGCCCCCTAAAGAAAATCAACTGCTTCGATTAAATGGCCGCGGATCCGCGGCCATACCCCCCTTGGGCCGCGGATCCACGGCAATCTTAAGGATTTATTTGCTGCAAATTTTTTGCAAAAATCTCTGCTGTTATTTACCTAATTTAGAAGCAAAGGTTTCTGGCTTTGGACTATAAATAGGGATCAAGAGCCTCTTGGAAAAGGCATCAAGCTGACGAGATCACGAAGTCTAAGACGGCTCACGCATCCAGGCTGATCATCAACTGTTCGTCTACCTCCTTAGAAGAGATCGAGAAGCAACTAGAAATTGTAATCATTTTCTAAGGAATCAAGTGTAATGAATATTGTTGATTAATAAAGGTAGTTTTCTTTTTCTTATTCTATTTCTTCGTAGTTTAATTATGCAATTTCTTTCCATCTCTTTTTCTCCCAACATGCGCGAGTAATTCTCCGCTTGTTAGGGTTCGTAGGATTAGGGTAGGCTAATGGATGATGAACATCCCTAAACCTTTTTAAGTCCTATAAAGTTTATGAACTTTATCAAAAGAATCATTAACATCCTAATCGGGCGCGCTAACAATTTTTTGTTAGTCCCGACTGCGATTAGAGATTAGATTAATGATTGTTTTGGTAAAGGCTAGATATGAACGGAGTTCCGTGTCGAGATAAGGGTTAAGAGTGGGATTCCTTTTCCCTCCAGAAACCCTAATCTACACGCATCACCGTCGTTCTAGTTTTAAATCTATTAAAGGATAAAAATGGTAACTTTTAATTAATCGTCCATAACAACTAAATCCTAACGAACCCTACAAGCCCTCTATTATTATATTATCTACATCCCTAAAATAATCTAGATATATATATTTTGCATTCTTGCTTAAAAGTAGATCTAGAAATCTTTCCACAAAATTCTTTATCCCTCCTCTCTTTTTCAACACATCTAAAGTAAGAGTAAAGGATTCAACGTTTCCCTGAGGACGACCCGTGCTCATCTCAGTCTAGCTACACGCGACACCGTTATTGATTGCGGTTAACTACATACACTTTTTCACATCAATCAGTGCCCTGGATCACGGTGAAGATTCTCGGGCTGAAACCGAGACATGCCGCTAGGCGCTAAAGGAAAAGGGTAATGATGAATGATATCTACAGTATCATCCCAAGGCTGGCCTAGCCTCTAAAAAGGTAGTGGATAACAATGGATGATGTTAGCGGCATCATCCCAAGGCTGGCCCAGCCTCTACACTGATCGGTAAAGGTAACGAACTGTCGAGTTACAAGTCAGGTTTCATCATTGATTTCCCCATACCCCCAGGTTATGTGTGTTCAAGTCATGTATTAAATAATCTATAGCTAATGCCAACTCAGGATCAAGCAGGTACAGGTTTGTCTAGATAGACAACAGGAACGGTTCATAAGGATAACAGGTCAGGTTTGTTGGCATTAGACACAAGATCAGATAACAGGTAAGACCATGGTACATCAGGTCAAGCCAGGTAATGTATAAAGGTGTCATGTCATGTCAAGAGTTACACGGTATCATGTCGTGTCAAGTAATGGGTGTAGCAAGTCATATCAGGGTGTACAAGATATCATGTGGGTGCTCATAATCAACTAGCATAAGCATGGGTATACAAACAAGCATGGGTACTAATAGCACAATAAACTGGAACATATAATATGATATGCAAATAGGTACAGATTAAATTATATGGATGTACGGTTATCGATTAGGGTTAGAGTCATGGTTCCAAAATTAAGTATCTTACACTTAAATGAATATGGAATATTAAGATCTCTTTAACATGTATTAAATGGCCTAGGGATGCAATTATATATAAAACAGGTTAGATGGATGCAAACGGGTGTTGAACAGTTATACACTATTTAAAGGGTACTATGGTTATGCGACCAAGAACTATGTTATAAATACAGGCATGGGCATACAATATTGTAATCTAACATGCAACTGGGTGTGTTTTCATAATTAACTCAAAATGATATAAACGGATATCGGATGGTAAAATGTGATATAGGGCACCAAATTCAAACTTCATGCTTAATATATACATATGCAAATAAATATGGAATACTATAAATAGTATGTAGCAAGTTTCACTTGCCTCGATCGGATCACACAACAGATACGTACGGCACGTCGGATGTCGGTAAAAGTTGCGATGCACACACGGGTGTAAAGAACTGCACCAAGCAAAGAAAGAACACGACCACGCTGGCTGGGCATGTCAACTGGATTGTTCGGATCGTCGGCAACGGCATGGCTCCGACGATCACCGGAAAAAGTACGAGATCAAGAAAAGCAAAAGAAGAAGAAAGAAGGAGAAGGAGAAGGAGGAGGAGGAAGGAAGAAAAAGGGCTGGGGTTGTGATATGGATTAAGAGGCGAGGCAAGGGTTACGACGACGACGATGGGCCGTCGACGGCGAGATCCACGGAGATGACAGTGGGGTTTCGGGTTCAGTGCAGGGAAGAGCAAAGGGTCTTGGCTAGTAGGGGGAGGATAGGAGAGAGGAGAGAAGGTGACGGCGAAGTATGAAGCCAAGGATCGGAACTCCGGCGGCTAGGGTGCAGGGTTCCTGCGGCGTCGGTTCTTGAGTTGCAGCGAGGTCAGTTTTCATGGTCGGTGGTGGTGTGAGGTTGGGAGAAAGGAGGAGAAGGGATAGAGATGAGGTTGAGGTCGAGAAGAAAGAGAGAGAGGAAGGGATGAAAACGACGAGGGGTCACCGGCGTGAGGGTGCTGGTGATGGGTCGCAGTGGGTACATGGGTGTGCAGGGTTGGTGAAGTTGAGGTTAGGGTCATTGGAGTGGAAGAGGGAGGTAATGAAGGTAGTGCCATCGACGAATGGACGAGGGTGGTGGCAAGGTGAGGAGGCGACGACGAGGTCGTCGGCTGAGAGGACGACGACGACGATGAAGGAAGGGGCTGAGTTCTGCGAGTTTGTCGGGGATGGATGAAGGCGACGGTGGTGGTGGTGTGGATGAGGGTGAGGAGGTGGAGGCGTTGGTTGCGGTGGTGACGACAGCGAGGCGACGGGCGCGGCGCGGGCGTAGGTTCGAGGGTTTGCGTGAGGCGGGAAAAAGAAATTAGTGAATGAGAAGAAAGAGAGAGAGAGCACATATGCACAGGGGTAAGGAAATAATAATAATTAATTAATATATAGAATAGAGAGAGGGGTAGCGAGAGATAGAGGAGAGAGAGAGAGAAGAGAGAGAGACGTATGGAAGTCTGTTAAAAGATTTACATATAAAATATTTTTAGTTTCTTAAAAACCAACTTAGATTCACAGTTATAATAAATATTAATATAATATTAGTCCGTTTTAGATTTGGCAAAATATGAACTTACTCCAAAACATGCCCGGGTCGGGTCTAAAAATTCAGATTTAAAATATGAAAAATATATGCGACTTCCAAATTTCAAAATGAATGCTCAGTCAAAGAAAATGCATACCCCCAAGAACGGATGCATGTACGTGCGCGTAGCCATCCAAACACATCCGTTTTACTGAACGGAACGAGAACAAGATGCGCGGATGCTACCACGTGGTTAGGGGTATCATGCAGGTTATGAAATGCAATTTTAAAAATATTTTATGTGACCTAAAATATTATATGTAAAAGGTCCGATGCTAGATGAAATGCCCGTATATACTAAACATGATATGCACGTGTCCATGCAACAAGTCAAGATAATTTATAAATAAGAATCAAACAGGTTCAAGCAAGCGGGTCGGGTTGAATGCAAAGTAATATGTAAAATACCATTCGCACCCAAACACGCTAAATCAAGAAAAGACCATGGATAGATAAATACGAAAACTGGAATTGGTATAAATGAACTCGGGTGTTACATTATACCCAACTACAAAAGAATTTCGTCCTCGAAATTCCAAGAACAAGAAAGGATAAACAAAAAAGAAATTTCTAGAATAGATGTGGAAACTTCTGCCGGATTTCATCTTCTCGTTCCCAAGTTGATTCTCCATGCAAGCGATTACCCCAAGAAACAAGTACAAGAGGGATAACTTATTCTTAAGAACCCTTTCTCTTCGATCCATAATCGACATCGGTCGCTCCTCAAAAGTCAAATCTTCTCGTACAGTCAGCTCCGAATGATCCAGCGCATGTGTTTCATCTCGAACATACTTACGAAGTTGAGGTACGAGAAACACGTCATGACCATTCGCCAAGGATTGCGGTAACACCAAGCGATCAGCCACTCTCTAACACGTTCCAAGATCTCAAAAGGTCCAACGAATCGAGGACTAATCTTTCCTCGACTTCCGAAACGAATCACCCCTCTAGTGGGTGATAACTTCAAGAATACCAAATCACCAACGGAAATTCTAAATGTCTTCTTGATGTATCTGCCCAACTCTTCTGTCAGTCATGCTACTTTCACAGGATTTCGGGTAGTGTTAACCTTCTCAATTGTTTGCACGATCAAATCCGGTCCCACAATCTTCGTTCACCAATATCGTCCCAACAAACAGGTGAACGACATTTGCGACCATGCAATGCTTCGAATGGAGCCATCTGAATAGTCGCCTGGAAACTGCTGTCGTACGAAAAACTCCACCAAGTGTAGATAATCCTCCCATCAACCCTTGAAGTCTAACATGCAAGCTCTCCACATGTCTTCAAGAGTTTGGATTGTTCTCTCCGACTGGCCATCGGTCCGAGGATGATAAGCTGTGCTAAACTTCAATCAAGTCTCCAAACTTTCTTTTAAGCTCCTCCAGAAGTGTGATAAGAAACGGGTGTCACGGTCGAACACGATGCTCACCGGTACTCCATGCGACCCCACAATCTCCTGCATGTGTCGTTCTGCCAAAGCTTCTATTGATTGACCAAGTCGAAATGGGATGAAATGAGCTGTCTTGATTAATCGATCAACACTCACCCAAACTACATTGTTGCCCTTTGGACTCCGCGGTGGAGCTGTCACGAAATCCATGGTTATATGTTCCCACCTACATTGAGGAATCGGAAGTGGTTGCAATAAACCAGCATCCCGTTGATGTTCAGCCTTAACTTGCTGACAAACCAAGCACTTTGCTACAAAGCGGACAATCTCCCGGTTCATGCCTTCCCATTAGAAATGCTGTCGTAGATCACGGTACATCTTCATGCCTCCTAGATGTACGGAATACGCGGAACTGTGTGCCCCTTCATAACTTTTTCGCGAATGTCTCCCTTTGGCACACACAAACGACTACCATATCGCAACGAACCATCTTCATGAACCAATAAATCTGTTCGAAGTCCAGCTTCAACCTGTTCTCGAAACTTTTGCAATCTTAGGTCCTGCGATTGCACTGCTTTAATACTCTCGATCAATGATGACTATACTTACAGTTGCATCAACTGTCCTGAAGAATGCGATAGCACGATCCCAATTCGAATCTCCGAAAATCTTCGATAAGCTTCTTCTATGCAGTCAACATCCGAATTGCTGGTAACCGACTAATCGCATCCGACACTACATTAACTTCCCCCCCGGATGGTTCTTGAGATCAAGATCGTAGTCAGCCATCAGCTTCAACCATCTACGTTGTCTCACAAATAGCTCCTTCTGAGCGAACACGTACTTTAGGATTTTGTGGTCGGTGAATACTTTGACTCTTTCGCCCGATAGGTAGTGTCCCCAAATCTTCAAAGCGAAATATCACAGCCGCAAGCTCCAAGTCATGAGTTGGGTAATTCTTCTCATGGATCTTCAACTGTCTCGACGCGTAAGCTACAACCTTCCCACGCTGCATCAAACACATCCCAATCCTTTCCCAGATGCGTTGTTGTGAATCACCAATCCTCCGGAACTGTCTGGCACGGTTAAAACAAGAGCGGTTATCAACCATTGCTTCAATGCCTCAAAAGTTGACACGCACATATTTGTCCACACAAATGGTACTTCCTTGCGCATAAGCTTGGTCAAAGGCTCTGCTAAACGAGCAAAATTCTCTACGAACCTTCTGTACTACCCGGCAAGTCTAAGAAGGCTTCTGATCTCTGCTACATTCTTCGGAATCGGCCAATCTTGAAATGCTGCAATCTTCTCAGGATCAATGGCGATTCCATCTCCGGATACAACATACCCCCAAAACTTCACTTCTTCAAGCCAAAACCCGCACTTGCACATCTTTGCATACCATCTTTCTTGCCTCAATGTCAGCAGTACGATCTTCAAGTGTTCCACATGCTCTTCCTTGCTCCTCAAGTAGACCAGAATATCATCGATGAACACCACTATAATCTGGTCAGGAACGGTGGAAAAATTCGGTTCATCAAGTCCATAAATATCTCCGGTGCATTCGTGACTCCAAATGGCATCACTAAATACTCGTAATGTCCATACCGAGTTCGGAACGCAGTCTTGCAAATATCTTCTGATTTAACTCGGACCTGATGATATCCAGATCGCAAATCCAGCTTTGAGAACACCCTCGCCCACTGAGTTGCTCGAATAATCCGCCAATGCGAGGGATCGAGTACTTGTCTTAATAGTCACCCGGTTTAATTCTCGACAATCGATGCACATCCTCCTTGTACCATCTTTCTTCTTTACTAGAAGAACTGGAGCTCTCCAAAGTGAGTTGCTGCTGCGAATCCACTCCTTCTCTAGCAATTCGGCAACCTGCTTCTTGACTTCTTCCAACTCCACTGGTGCCATCGGGTAATACGACTTTGAGATTGGCGCTGCACCAGGAACAAAATCGATCGCGAACTCCATATCTCATTTTGGCGGTAAAACCGATATGTCCTCGAACACGTCCATGAACTCTCGAAATATAGCCGGCGCTTCTTCCTTATCAGCTTCCATCGACGAAAGAACATTATTTTTCGGTCTAGCCCTTAAACTCGACTGGCCCGACAGAACAGCTTCCTCCAGTAAAACAAACTCCAGATGTCCGGGAATCTAGAGAATCACTTTCCTTTCCTTACAATCAATATGAGCGTGGAAAGTGCCGCGAAAATCCATTCCCAAGAAAACAACAAACAAAGGGATGCACCAGAATTGAATAATTCTAATGCGGAGAAAACATGAACAAATAAAATACCGAGATGACTTCATCTGAAGTCAAGATACTGAAGAGGATTAAGCACGGTAAACATGATTCAAGCTGGCGATAAAACAAGAACTGGTAAGTAATGAAACCGAGAGAAGTAAGGTAATATAACGACCATGAAACAAGGAAGTGAATCAAGACCAGGACTCCAAGTTACTTAAATAGAGTACCGCATTGTAACCATGCTGCAGTTCATGGGTACAATTACATAACTCCATTCAAGTCGCCTAAATCCTAGTATCAGAATCAAGAAACATGGAGAATCAATAGAGAACCAAAAAGGTTTCAAGTCGAGATGCAAAGTGGTTTGCATATTGTCAAGGCGAAGGATAAAAGAAAGATATGATTCAAGAATCATGATAGCAATGTGGCAGGACATGTTCCTAATCACGAGTATTCTGATTCGTGTATTGGGTCCAATACCCAACTACAAAAGAATCAAACTCGATTAACCTATATCCTATAGCTCTGATACCAAAAGAACCATGTCACGCACCGCTTCCCAGAGTACGCTAAGATGGGCACGTGACATAGCCAACCATGCTACCTGTGGATAGGAAACATCCTTCCACAGTCACATTACGGCTGTAGAGATATCAAGAACAGGAAAGTAAACTAAACTATCTAGTACATGTCCATGAGCCAGAATAAATGAGTCAAGAAATGATAATATGCGGAAGCAAAAGATACAATGAATGCAACACCTGGAAAGTAAAACTGTATACCAACAGGATCTTCACCACTCAGTCTAACAGCGGCAATACTCCTGATCAGTCTGCAACAAAGGTAGAAGATCTAGACCATGCAAAACCCAGACGTCGGCGCGTCATACTATAAAGCAATAATATAAACAGGTGTAGCAATACATGCAAGTATGAGTATAAATGACATAACAATGATATAAGTAAGGACAATGGGGTAATGTGCAGTAAGTAATCTAAACTGGTCTATTGGGTTAACTACTCTCAAGTCTTTGAAATCAATTTTATGAATCATCGATGTAACTCAATAGTATCTCGTGCGTGCCCGGGATCACGGTGAAGATTCTCGGGCTGAAACCGAGACATGCCGCTAGGCACTAAAGGAAAAAAGGGTAATGATGAATGATGTCTACAGCATCATCCCAAGGCTGGCCTAGCCTCTAAAAAGGTAGTGGATAACGATGGATGATGTCAGCGGCATCATCCCAAGGCTGGCCCAGCCTCTACACTGATCGGTAAAGGTAACGAACTGTCGAGTTACAAGTCAGGTTTCATCATTGATTTCCCCATACCCCCAGGTTATGTGTGTTCAAGTTATGTATTAAATAATCTATAGCTAATGCCAACTCATGATCAGGTAGGTACAGATTTGTTTAGATAGACAACATGAACGGTCCGTAAGGACAACAGGTCAGGTTTGTTGGCATTAGACACAAGATCAGATAACAGGTAAGACCATGGTACATCAGGTCAAGCCAGGCAATGTATAAAGGTGTCATGTCATGTCAAGAGTTGCACGGTACCATGTCATGTCAAGTAATGGGTGTAGCAAGTCATGTCAGGGTGTACAAGATATCATGTGGGTGCTCATAATCAACTAGCATAAGCATGGGTATACAAACAAGCATGGATACTAATAGCACAATAAACCGGAACATGTAATATGATATGCAAATAGGTACAGATTAAACTATATGGATGTACGGTTATCGATTAGGGTTAGAGTTATGGTTCCAACATTAAGTATCTTACACTTAAATGAATATAGAATTTTAAGATCACTTTAGCATGTATTAAATGGCCTAGGGATGCAATTATATATAAAACAGGTTAGATGGATGCAAACGGGTGTTGAATAGTTATACACTATTTAAAGGGTATTATGGCTATGCGACCAAGAACTATGTTATAAATATAGGCATGGGCATACAATATTATAATATAACATGCAACCGGGTGTGTTTTCATAATTAACTCAAAATGATATAACCGGACATCGGATGGTAAAATGTGATATAGGGCAACAAATTCAAACTTCATGCTTAATATATACATATGCAAATAAATATGGAATACTATAAATAGCATGTAGCAAGTTTCACTTGCCTTGATCGGATCACACAACAGATACGTACGGCACGTCGGATGTCGGTAAAAGTTGCGATGCACACACGGGCGTAAAGAACTGCACCAAGCAAAGAAAGAACACGACCACGCTGGCTGGGCACGTCAATTGGATTGTTCGGATCGTCGGCAGCGGCACGGCTCTGGCGATCACCGGAAAAAGTACGAGATCAAGAAAAGCAAGAGAAGAAGAAAGAAGAAGAGGAAGAAGAAGGAAGAGGAAGGAAGGAAGGAAAAAGGGCTGGGGTTGTGATATGGATTCAGAGGCGAGGCAAGGGTTACGACAACGACGATGGGCCATCGACGGCGAGATCCACGGTGATGACAGTGGGGTTTCGGGTTCAGTGCAGGGAAGAGCAAAGGGTCTTGGCTAGTAGAGGAGGATAGGAGAAAGGAGAGAAGGTAGCGGCGAAGTATGAAGCCAGGGATCGGAACTCCGGCGGCTAGGGTGCAGGGTTCCTGCGGCGTCGGTTCTTGAGTTGCAGCGAGGTCGGTTTTCATGGTCGGTGGTGGTGTGAGGTTGGGAGAAAGGAGGAGAAGGGATAGAGATGAGGTTGAGGTCGAGAAGAGAGAGAGGAGTGGATGAAAACGACGAGGGGTCACCGGCATGAGAGTGCCAGCGATGGGTCGCAGTGGGTATATGGGTGTGCAGCGTTGGTGAATTTAAGGTTGGGGTTGTTGGGAGTGGAAGAGGGAGGTAATGAAGGTGGTGCCATCGACAAGTGGACGAGGGTGGTGGCAAGGTGAGGAGGCGACGACGAGGTCGTCGGCTGAGAGGACGACGGCGACGAAGAAGGAAGGGGGCTGAGTTCTGCGAGTTCGTCAGGGATGGGTGAAGGCGACGGTGGTGGTGGTGTGGATGAGGGTGAGGAGGTGGAGGCGTTGGTTGCCGTGGTGATGACAGCGAGGCGATGGGCGCGGCGCAGGCATGGGTTCGAGGGTTTGCGTGAGGCGGGAAAAAGAAATTAGAGAAGGAGAAGAAAGAGAGAGAGAGAGATAACACGTATGCACAGGGGTAAGGAAATAATAATTAATTAATATATAGAATAGAGAGAGGGGTAGCGAGAGGAGAGATGGAGAGAGAAGGGGGAGAGAGAGATGCATGGAAATCTGCTAAAAGATTTAAATATAAAATATTTTTAGTTTCTTAAAAACCAACTTAGATTCACAGTTATAATAAATATTAATATAATATTAGTCCGTTTTAGATTTGGCAAAATATGAACTTACTCCAAAACATGCCCGGGTCAGGTCTAAAAATTCAGATTTAAAATATGAAAAATATATGCGACTTTCAAATTTCAAAATGAATGCTCAGTCAAAGAAAATGCATACCCTAAGAACGGATGCACGTATATGCGCGTAGCCATCCAAACACGTCCGTTTTACTGAACGGAACGAGAACAAGATGCGCTGATGCTACCACAGGATTAGGGGTATCATGCAGGTTATGAAATGCAATTTTAAAAATATTTTATGTGACCTAAAATGTTATATGTAAAAAGTGCGATGCTAGATGAAATGCCAGTATGTACTAAATATGAGATGCACGTGTCCATGCAACAAGTCAAGGTAATCTATAAATAAGAATCAAACAGGTTCAAGCAAGCGGGTCGGGTCGAATGCAAAGTAATATGTAAAATACCATTCGCACCCAAACACGCTAAATCAAGAAAAGACCATGGATAGGTAAATACGGAAACTGGAATTGGTATAAATGAACTCGGGTGTTACATTATACCCAACTACAAAAGAATATCGTCCTCGAAATTCCAAGAACAAGAAAGGATAAACAAACAAGAAATTTCTAGAATAGATGTAGAAACTTCTGCCGAAATTCGTCGTGAGTTTCTTGGATGACTTTTCTTGCCTCTTCAGCTCCCAGACATCTTAGCCATAGAGAATCAAATGATTTCTTATACAGGGTATCATTGACGAAAGCAAAAGACAGAGCTCGTTTCATAAGCAGATGTCTTGAGGACGCATCTTCAGGTGTTCGACGAGATTTGAAATAATCTATAAAGACTTCTCTCCAATCCGCAACCTTTTCCTGGTCTTTTATTTGCAGAGTCATTCGCTCGGTCGCTCCCTTTTCTTCGGACGACTCCGGAGATACTTCTGTCGGAGCAAAAACCCGACGGCTTTGCACAACGATCCTCACGTCATTGAAGTTCTCGTCGGCCAGTTCTTTAGTGAGCTTGGCTAATGAATCTGTCTTGCTATTTTCCGCACGCGGTATGCTTTCCAAGGTGTAGGAAGGAATTTGGGTCAGCAGTTGCTGCACCCTCTCGCCGTACTTCACCAACTCTGGCTTGCACGTTTGGTAGTCGCCGTTTATTTGACTAACGACCAGCTGGGAGTCTCCGTATAGGAGCAGGTTTTCAATTCCCATGTCGATGGCGATCTCGAGACCTGCTATCAAAGCTTCGTATTCGACTTCATTGTTCGTCCTCGGCTCTGTCAAGGAGAAGGCGAAGCGCATTATCTCTCCTTGTGGAGTTACGAAGATGAGGCCTACCTCTGATTTGATTATAGAGGTGCTTTGTTTGCGCTTCTTCATGGAAGACGCTCCATCAAAATAGAGTTCCCACCGGGTATCACTCTCTCTTCTCTCCCCGTCGATCATGTCAAACGCATGATCGTCTGGTTGTTCGCAGTTCAAAGGAGAATCGGCGGGTATCGGGTGCTCAGCGAGGAAGTCGGCGATGGCCTGACCTTTTACTGCCTTAAGAGGCCGATAAGTTATCGAAAACTCCATCAAGAGCAAGGCCCACTTAGCAAGTCGTCCTATCAATATGGCCTTTGACATCAAATATTTGGGAGGATATGAGATGGACCTCATGTGCTAATGCATAGTGTCTGAGCTTCGTTATTGCGAAGGTCAACGCCGGGCAGTGTTTTTCAATGGGAGAGTAATTGCTTTCTGCCCCCAGAAGAACTCGACTCAGATAGTAGAGGGCACTCTCCTTCCTTTGGTCGTTCTCTTGTGTCCATAATGCGTCTAAGGAACCTTCAAGGGCAGTTGTATACAGAATAAGAGGCTTTCCTTTAACGGGAGCGGCCAGTACTGGCGGATTCTGCAGGTATTGCTTGATTTTGTCCAATGCGCTTTGGCATTTGTGATCCCAGACGAATGAGGTTCCTTTTTTCATCAAGTGACTGTAGGGACGGCACTTGCCTGAGAGATTGGCTATAAATCGTCGGATATAGGCGATCTTCCCTTGAAGAGACCGCAATTGCTTAAGAGTCCTTGGCGGAGGCATTTCCATAATCTCCTTGATCTTTAACGGATCTATCTCGATAACTCGGTGTCGGACGATGAATCCTCGGAATTTGCCTGAGGAAACTCCGAACGCGCATTTGAGAGGGTTCATCTTCAAGTTGTATTGCCGGAGGAGCTGAAACATGATCTTCAGATGCTCTAAATGTTCCTCGTATGATTTGCTTTTAACTACAAGGTCGTCGATATAGTATTCGACGATTTCATGTATGAGGTCATTGAAAATCTTCGTCATGGCCCTCTGATAGGTGGCGTCGGCGTTCTTTAGACCGAAGGGCATCATCTTGTAGTAGAATATGCCCAAAAGGGTCTGGAAAGCGATATGCTTCTGGTCCTTGGGATGCATCTTTATCTGATTGTATCCTGACGAGCCGTCCATGAAGGAGAAAACTTCATGAGTGGTCGTATTGTCTATCATCAGCTCGGTGACCAGTACTGGGAAGTCGTCCTTCGGGCAGGCTTTATTGAGATCTCGAAAGTCCATACATATGCGCACCGTTCCATTTTTCTTCATCACCAGGACGATATTGGCGATCCAGTCAGGATATTGGACCTCCTGGATGAAGCCGGAGTCGATTACCTTTTTGACCTCAGCGTTGATGCTCATCTCAAGCTCGAGCCGCATTCTTCTCGGTGCATGTTTGATCGGCTTGACGTTTGGGGATATCGTCAATTTGTGCACAGCAATCTCTGGATCTAATCCTGGCATCTCGGAATAATTCCATGCGAAGCAATCTTTATGCTGCATGAGTACGTCCTTTAGCGTAGCCACCCTTTCCTCAGACAACAGCTCACTGACGAACGTCGGCTGCGGGTCACTTGCCGTCCCCAAATCAATTTTCTTGAGGTTATCTGCAGTAATATGTATCCCATGTTCTAGCTCTTTTAGCGCCGGTGGAAACTCTGAGATTACCTCGTCATCATCGTTTTCGAAACACCGGGGGAGGTCATCCATATTCTCAGGCTCTTCTTTTGACAGCGTTATCACGTGGCAGGTACGAGATCGCTTACAAGACCGATATTGATCTGGTTGTACTCTCACGGTTTTCGGTTCATGCTTCTGCGGCGGGGTTACTCTCCAGCTGCTGGATAAAGCGAACCTGCCTTGTTGATACTGGTCTTCTACCTAGTCTTTAAATGTGAAGCAGTCTTCGAGGGGATATCCTATTGCCCTGTGATAGGAGCAATAGTCCGGGTGAGAGACTTCGCCTGCTTGCTCAGGGTGCTTGGACTCCGGGAGGGTAATCATTTGATGTTTTATGGCAAGATCAAGTATCTTATGTGTTTTGTCCTGGGGAAAAGAATATGCCCGACCCATCTTTTTCATAAGAGACGAATCCGGGCTGCTCGATTCTTGACCGCGTGGCTTCTTGGACCCGCTTTGTCGTTGTCGAACGCCTTTCCCATTCTTTGGTTTATTTCTGCCTCTATGTCGGGCCATTTGTACAATGGGTTAATAAGGAGGAGCATTTTCATTTTTCATAGCCTGCTGAAGGAGGTGTTGCGTCCTGGCTTTCCTGTAGATGGTCATTTCGCGATTATGGTCGTCTCGAACCTTTTGACCTGCTTCCCTTATAAGCTTGTCCATTTGTTCTTCGAACGACGGACTGGGCATTTTCACGGCGGGAGCTCTTTCTGGTTCAGGGTTAGCATCTTCCCACAGAGCATCTCCTTCTTCATCAAAGTCATGTATGACGTAGCAGTCGTGGAGTAGCTCCCGTTTCTTGGATTGAACATACCCAAGCCCGGTCGTTTCCATTCTCCCGTTGGGCAACTTTCGTTGAGTTCTGGGAACGTTCCAGATCATGTTATAGAACCATGCTTGTCGTGCAGTTTGATTAAAGGGTACACCTTGGCGTCTCAAGGGTCTCTTTAGTCCGTCTGTGTAATATCTAGGCAAACGGATGGGCTGGAGCCTGTCAAGTGTAGAATCCGCGCCATGCCAAATTTCTTTCTCCACTTTGGTTTCCCCGGATCGGTAGAATAGGATCTCCTTTTCACTTTTTCGCATGGGAGGGACGTAGAATGTCTGCAGTTCTTCCACACTGTAGGTATCAAGCGCGTCTAGCTCTTTATGATGCTTTGGCGGAACCATGGCAACTTGCAAACTTTGATCTTCATCAGTGAAGGTTTGTATCGATGGCTGAGCAGAGAATATGGCATTGACCTCATCTTCCGAGTCGCTGCCGAAGATCAACATAGGAGCGGACGGTCCCGGCTTGTTGCACTGAGGCAGACCTAAATAAACTATCTCTTCTTCCTCTTTAGTATCACTCCCGAAGACTAGAATAGTGGTGATAGCTTTGTTCTTCGGTTTGTGACATCTTTCCGTATCCTAAAAATCTGGTAAGAAGTATTTTGCGTCTTCATACTTTCAGAATTCGTTCACGGAGAATGGGTTTAGCTCTCCTGTCACAGTATACTCGAGACCATCCTTGAAATATTTCATACACTGATGTTGTGTAGAAGGGATGATTTTGTACTCGTGTAACCAGGGCCGGCCGAGCAAAGCATTGTAGCATGTCTTGGCGTCAATGGCATGGAACTTAATGTCCATGACAAGTAGCCCAAAGCGTAGTGTCAATATTACAGACCCAAGCGTCCGTGATGACCGGGTGTCAAATCCGGAGATGGTGATTTTATCGCGAGCGAGGTGTTGGACGCTGATGCAGATTTCCTTTAACACCCTTACGTTAAGGAGATTGACGGAGGACCCATTGTCGACCAGGATTTTACCTATCTTGATGTCATGACAGTATCCGGAGATATATAGGGGACGGTTGTACTCGCATGTCCCAAGGAGGAGATCTTCATCGCCGAAGGTGATGTCGGCTGTGTGTACTTCTTTCAGCTCGTCCTTCATCTTTTCTTCGGCTAGGAAAGCTTGAAATTGCTCGGGCTCTTGTGATGCTTTGATCAGCGAATCTCTCTCCTTTTTGGATAGCAGAAGGGAGCCGAGAATACTGAGCTACGAGGGTATTTTCCTCAAGTGTGCCAAAACGTTGTAGTCCACCTTACTTTTCTTTAGCGGGTCATTGGCTGTCAGCTCTTTGACGGCTTGGTCATCAAAGATGATATCCTCAGGGACCTTTTCTTTCCCCCTGTCTTTTCTATTTGACCCACTGTTCGAGGGGCCAAGATTCTTTTCGGGCAGCGTACGATTGCGCAGCTGAATATTTTCACAGGTCTTCGGTTCTTCCTCTTTTCCCAAGGTGGACTTTTTAAAGAGAGGGCCAAGAGTCATTTCTTCGTCAGAGTCGCTCCCGAAGGTGAGAACTTGCGATCCCCTGGCGTTGACCATGCGACAGTTTCCGGCAGTACTTTTGTGCTCCTCGGTCGTATTTCTTTACTCCTGACGAGCTTTGCGTTTCATCCACTTGAAATGTTGTCGATTGGCAACATCTCCTTGCCACCATCTTTTAAAAGCGTTGCACTCTTCGATGGGGTGCGCAATCTTTTGATGATATAAGCAATAGCTGGGATGTGTTTCCGCTTCACCGGGAGTGTTTCCTTCGGAGGGTGGTTGCTTCATTCCCATTGATATGGTTTTGGCGAGCCTATTCCTCGTCTTGAACCTGCTTTTATTTGCGGTGGCACGTACTTCAATCTGGCAGGAGTGTTTCAACCCTTTCGTCCAGTCGTCGGCGTTTGTCCTTTTCAAATATGGCCATCTCACGCTCCCGATCAGCTTTGCTTTTTGAAAGATCTTCGTTCAGGAATGCATCAATTATTACGTCTGATGGCCCTAGAAGTTTCGGCTCAGGACCTACCCCCAGTTTCTCTCTGTAAGGAGCTTCCTCATTGTCTATTGATGAGTGAGAGATCATATGGCAACTTGCTATGTAATCTTCAAATTCATCCGGCGAGTCTTCTCCATCATCTCCGTCCTCAAGGACGTGGCTGAGAAATTCTTGGAGTGTGACTGGAGTTCGCGCTTTTTGATTATATTCTTCCAACGCGTCAATCTGTTTTTGCAGGTTCGTGCGCTTGTCACCAGGCTTCACGGGCTTTTTGGTCTTCTTCTTTTTCTTTGAAGACTTCGACTGCTGGGTGTGAATGCTTTGACTATCACCACCAATTTTTGGAGTTGGGCACGGCTTCAGCATCCTCTCGATGATCTCAGGTTCCAGTGGATTCTTCTACCTAATTGCCGGAATGTGTGGAGATCTTTCAGCATTCTTTTAGTTTTGGCTGAAAGAGCGACCTCCCATGGAGCTTCTTCTACGAAAGAACACGATGCCCCCGGTGTATCCGTCTTCTTGAGAGCGAGCGGCTGAGGCGGGTTCGCCTTCCAATTATCAGATAATACGAATTTGCCCTGCTGGTACTGATCTTCTATCCAACTTTTGAAGATGTAACAATTCTCGATCGGATGGCCCAACATTCGGTGATAAGGGCAATAGTTAGGATTGCTAATGTCGCCTGGTTGTGCTGGGCATCTTGGCTCCGGCAGATTGATGAGCCTGTTGCGCAGTGCAAGCTCGAATAACATCTTCGTCTTGTCTCGAGGGAACGAGTAAGAGCGTCTCATTTTATCTTCGAGAGATCGAGTTCTATTATTTTGGTGATCAACTGGTCTCAGACCACTGGGTTGCTGTTGAGCGTTAGCGACGACGGTCGCTTTGCCCTTTCCCTTCTCGTTCCGCGGCTCCGGCTTTGGAGGAGACGGTCTATGAGCCATCTGGTCCATTTGGGCCAATTTGTCGATCAAGGCTTGAAAATTGGTTGGCTTGAAGAACATCATGAACTGGGAGATGGTCTCTTGCGGATCAAGAGTGCCCACGAACATGCCCACCACTGGCGCTTCTTCGATGCGATGTTCGCATTTCAACCACAGATTCCGCCATCGTATTGCGTATTGAACCCATGTTTCACCTGGCTTCACCCTGGCATTGATAAATGCCGTTATTAGGGTGCGTTCACTAGCACTCGCGAATCGCTGGGTGAATAATAGCTCCATTTCTGCGAAAGTCTTGATGGAGTCGTTCGGGAGTTCAGAGTACCATTCGAAGGCCGTTTCTCACAAGCTGCCAACGAGTTGGCGGAGTAGTAATTTATCATCACCTCCTGTGTTGCCACATAGAGTCCTGAACTGGGCGACATGCTGGTGGGGATTGCCCGTCCCTTTATATACATAAAATTTAGGGATCGTATATCCCGGCGGATCTTACCAGCCTGGATATGGTCGCCCAGTTTTAACGACTTGGCCGGCCGCTTCATTCGCCTGGTGAGCTCGTATTTGCTGAGCAATATAGTCATCCAGAGCGGCCTTGGAAATGGTTTCCTCTCTGGCTCCTGAAAAAGCCGGAGGAGGGTTCGATGTCTCCCCTCCGTCGTCTTCAATGATGATAGGAGGGTCTTCAGCTGGAGGCTCTGGTTGTAATATCATCCCGACCATGTCTTGGAAGAGAAGTGCCATTCTTTTTATATTAGCCGCTTGTTCTGCCGCTTCTCTATCCCTTTTTTCGAGGACTCTACGGAGGAAGTCAGCATCGGTTTCTTGTTTATAACGCTGCTCCGATGACGCCTCCGGGCTTTCTTTTGGCCCGGTGAGCGCGACCATTTGCGTTAGCATTTCCTGAAACTTCTGTTGCGTTCCTGGGCTTTTGCCACGGATCGGGTGAGCGGTCGGTGACCCGTAGAAGCGCGGCTTTCCTCTTTTCCGGAAGCCATATAAACAGTATGCACCGTTATGCCCCCGGACTTGGGGCGTTTGGGCTCAGTGTCTTTGCGGTTTGCCGCAGTCACAGGGGCTTTCTCTGGCCCCTTCTCTTTTGAGCGGTTGACGTTGAGGGAGTCGTTGTAGTGGACATCCAGACGGCTGTCGCCTTTGGTGGCTTGACAGGATGATTTTCTCCTTGTCGAGCTTTAAGCTTCTTTGATCGGCGAGAGTAATCCGGGTCAATCACCGATTCCTGGACCTGTCACCAGACTTTATAAATTTTGGAGGACAGCCGCTGAGGGGGCTACTCCGGCTTCGTTTCTGTAACATTCTCCATGGGTGGAGGAGATCTTTTCAGTATGGCGGTAAGAAAGTTCCTGCGCATCTTGTTCGGCAATTCAAAGCTGTTCCCGGTTGGAACAGCAGTATTGACTTCCACCGTTGGGGCCGGTGGAGTTAGCCCAGAGGGGGAGTTGCCCCCAGCTTTTCTTACTCGGCGCCAGTGGCGACGTCGAGCGTGTCGAGCTGTTGGGATTGTTTTAGCTTGAGGGGTGACTTCGTCATGCCCCCTGTTTTGGTGAGGAGCCGTTGGTACCGGCCTCTTGAAGATCGACGTCCGTCGAGCAGCAGTATCCAATCTATCACAGACAGACCTTTGAGCAGGAATGGGAGCCGGAGTGGCCAGCCTCGTAAAGACCGATCCCTTGACGGGAATAGCTTCTTTAGTGACCTCGAGAGCAGGAATGGCTATCCGTTTTGGGATGGCCGCTTCGGGTATCATGGGCTTCTTGACGGGCACTGATGTTGTTGGCTTGATATCGGCTGACCCGTTGAGAGGGGCCGTGGTAGTAGTGAGCTGGTCAAAGACCGACTTCTTTTATGCTTCTTGCGGCAGCGGGATGTTAATGCTCACTGGTGGGAGCATGGTCCCGAAGAACAAACCGGTGGTAGCTTACGTCACCAGCTCTATCGGCATTGTGAACAGGGAGGCCGCCTGAGGTCCGTAAGCTATGCCTCCAGATGAGGCGGAACGCGTGTTGCAATTGTAGCTGGAACACTTCATGCAAGTAGACGCCATTGATCTTTCATTTTCTGCACCAAGCAAGACACCAAATCTTAGTACCTCGAACCCAAGGGCAACCATATCAAACCGCGATTCATTCGCGAAAGCGACACACGAAGTGTGGAGTGGAAAGAGGAAAAGGTCCCACCGGGCATGCCGGAATCTGTTCCCCGCCGAAAGACGCGCAAAGAAGCGGTAAACGTCTTGCCTGAATTTCGGGGTAGATGCTAATTGGTGCTATCCGTCCACCTCTTCGAAGATGCCAAGTTGATTTATGGCACCATGTATCGAAGGTTTAAACGGATGCGGCCGATGTAGCAAACTTCGTCAGATTCCTCCTCGTTTGAGGGGTTTTTGATTGTGGGGACGGTCTTCCCTGCAGGCGCAAGCCCCTGCAGTTAATTACGCTACCGCATCGTGGTAACAACTTTCTCCTTCTCCAGATGGTCACTTCGTGTCGTAGGTGTTTGTTTTGTTTGTGGTTGCCCGTGGATTGTATACGAAGACTAATTTATGTTGTCGCCCGTAGGGCGTGGATTAGTCCAAATCCGTATCTTCTTAGATTTGGGTTTGGGGGTTGGGTTTAAGGATACGTTAGTCTCATTTGGGACTAAGATCAACTTAAACGTTTGTTAAGGATACGTTAGTCTAATTTTAAACTAAGATCAACTTGACGGGATCGTTTAGATCCAACAAGAGAGCATTTGGCCTCTGTTACTTAGTTTAGGGACATTGCGGTCAGTTAGTTTAAGGACATTACGGTCCATTGTTAGTTTAAGAACATCTCGGTCCATTGTTGGTTTAAAGACATCGCGGTCGAGGTTAAGGACATCATAGTCCATGAGTTTAACGACCTCACAGTCAAGGTTAAGGATATCGTAGTCCGTGAGTTTAAGGACCCCACAGTCCGTAGTTTAAAGACGTCATAGTCTATAAAGTTTAAGGACATCATAGTCCATGAGTTTAAGGACCGCACAGTCCGTGAAATGTGTGGTTGTCGGGACCCGTCACTTCTCTAAAGACGTTGAAGAACTACAACGACAGATATCAGAGGAGTAAAGAGATGTACCCTCGAACCGGTGTAAGTTGGTTGAAAGATCTGTAGTCCAATTTGGGACTAAAATCTGTTAAATATTTATGAGCAGACGGGCTCAATTAAATATAAGTTGAGGACTTATGGCCAATATTGGGCTAAGTCCAATAAACATTTTATTTATTCTGGCTATTGAGCCTTTATTTGGGCTTGGCCCTTTTAATAATGCTGAGCAGTAAATCTTGACATTTTTTTGTCTTGTATTGAATGCAGAGCATTCATCAGAACAATTTATATTCTGTCAGCGCGACACGTGGCGCGCCAGGCACTTTGCGCCAGTTAAAGAGCGCAGTACGCTTCTGCCAAGTAGCGTACACGAGAAGGACACGTGTCGCGCTTGGCGCTAAGCGCCAGATGATGGGCGCATTGCGCTAGTTTATGAGCGCTAAGCGCTAGTTCATGAGCGCATTGCGGTATCAATTTAGTGCCGCACTTGTGAGTGACACGTGGCGCGCTTGGCGCTGAGCGCCAACCCAAGAACGCAGTGCGCTATTTCAGAAGCGCAAAGCGCAAGTTACATACGTGGTTGACACGTGGCGCATTTGGCGTTAAGTGCCGATCCAGAGAGCGCAGAAGCGTTGTTCAAGAGTGCAAGGCGCAGTTCAATAGTGCAAAGCGCATTTGATCAATTTTATGATCTGAGAACAAATTTATGTTCTTATTTTTTAAAAGAGACTTTGTCTCAAGATTCAAGAACAATGGTTCTTATTTTTGAAAGGGTTTTGCCTTTATAGATCAATGATCTGTGTGGAGAATATGTTCTTCTTTTATTATGTGATGAGATCTTTTGATCTTTTTTATGAAAGACCTTGGTCTTTATAGATCTATGATCTTTCAAGAAGATAATTCTTCTTTTTATGAGATGATTTCGTCTCTGTGTTCATCATTCATCATCTTTACCTTGAAGAAATAATCTTCTTTCAAGAGATTGCTCTCTTTCTTTGAATTTTTTTTCAAAGTTTATGGGGGGGTTCTCTATTTCAGACTTGAAGTCTTGGGGCCTTTATATAGGGCAAGTTGATTTGTTAAATCAGTTAAAAAGATCTTTTTCTGATTGATTTAGGGATGTTTCCCACCGTTGGATCTTTGATCCTACGGCTTCTGTTTTACAGAAGGCAATCTTCTTGTTTTTAACAAAATTGGAAAACCTTTCCATAACAGAATTTTAATTCTGATTAATTAATGATTTATCATTATGATTAGATCTTTTGATCTAACGGTAGGGAATTTTATAATTCCAGCGCTGGCGCACCCGTGCTTTGCACGTGGTGCGTTGCTCAGAGCACAGCGTACTTTGCGCTAGCGCACCTGTGTTTGACACGTGGTGCGCTGCTCAGAGCGCAGCGCATCCTGCGCTAGCGCGCCCGTGTTTAACATGTGGCGCGCAGCGCCCCTAGCGCTAGATCTGAAGCATTACTTCAATTTTTGAATTTTGAATTTCAAAACAGAGCTTTGCTCAGATTGGAGGAAACATAGATGATCTCCCTACGAAACTTCGAAGTCTAACATACAGGCTCTTAGCATGTCTTCCAGAATCTGAATTGTTCACTCGGACTGTCCGTCTATTTGTGGATGATACGCCGTGCTGAAATTCAGACTCATTCCTAGGCTAGCTTGCTGACTCTGCCAAAATTGTGATCGGAATCTTGTATCACGATCGGAGACGATGTAAACAGGTACTCCATACAATCTCACGATCTCCTGCATGAGTTTATGGGTGTCAAATATAGTACATCTTGAAGGGTAAAATCTTACTTTAGATTTATGCTCACCTCCATATACTTCTTTGCTAACGTCTCGGTTGACTGGCCAACTCGAAATAGAATAAAGTGAGCCGACTTGGTGAGTCGATCCATAATAACCCATATTGCGTCGTTATCCTTCGTGTTGCAAGGAAGGTCGGTCATGAAGTCCATGGTATTGTGATGCCATTTCCATTCTGGGATTGGTAATGGTTGAAGTAGACCAGGAGTTCTGTGATATTCAGCCTTCACTTACTGACACACCAAACACTTAGCTATGCTCCTTAATACTTCTCACTTCATTCCATACCACCAGGAATATTGCCGTAGATCCTTGCACATCTTCGTGCTACTTGGGTATACAGAATAAGGAGAGTTGTGAGCTTCTTTCATCAACTCTTCTCGAATAGGTTCAACTCGCACGCATAAACGACTTCCATATCGCAAGGATCCGTCTTCGTGGATGATGAAATCAGTTCGTAATCCACTTTCTACTTGTTCTTTGATCCTTTGTAGCTTGGCATCATTTGCTTGAGCTGCCTTGGTCTGATTGACATGAGTGGACTGGACTTGTAAGTTCATCAAAGATGAAGCGTTACCTGGTACAACTACTTCAATCTCCAATCCATGCAATTCTTGTTGTAGCTTCCACTGGACGGTGAGGTTCATTGCTAATGGCTGGCGACTAAGTACATTAGGAACTACGTTCATCTTCCTCAGATGATACTGTAGGTTGATGTCGAAGTCCACCATGAGTTATAGCCATCTTCTCTGCCGCATGTTGAGTTCCTTCTGAGTAAATATATACTTCAGACTTTTGTGGTCAGTGTATATATCCACTCGTTCTCCCAACAGATAGTGGCGCCAAATACCGAGTACGAAGATGACGGCTGCCAATTCTAGATCATGTGTTGGATAGCTACATTCATGTACCTTTAACTGTCTTGATGGAAAAGCTATAACTTTTCTATGCTAGTGTAGAACATATCCTAATTCTTTACCGAACGCATCACAATACACAACGAATCCACCAGATTGATCCAGTATTACAAGAATATGTGCAAAGGTTAACCTCAACTTGAGTTCTACAAAAGCCTTTTCACATGCTTCTAACCACACGAATGCTTCGTCTTTACATGTGAGCTTGGTCAGGGATGCTGCGATCTTTGAGAATCCTTCGATGAATCGTCGATAATATCCTGCTAAGCCCAAGAAACTTCGTGTATCTTTCACCATCTTTGGTGTTGGCCACTCGCTGGAAGCTGACACCTTAGCTGGATCCATAGAGATTCCTTCGTCTGAAATAATATGTCCGAGAAATCCGACTTAATCTAACCAAAATTCACACTTGTTGTACTTGGCATAGAGCTGATGTTGTCGCAATGTCTCCAGGACAATCGGCGTGCTCTTTCCGGTTCTTTGAATACACCAGGATGTCGTCGATGAAGATGACAACAAACCTGTCTAGTTATTCTCGAAAAACTTGGCTCATCAGGTTCATAAAGATAGCAGGTGCATTGGTCACTCTAAATGGCATTACGAGATATTCATAATGACCATAACGAGTCCCAAACGCCGTCTTCAGAACGTCGGACTTTTTAACCTTCACCTGATGGTAACCCGAACCAAGATCTAGCTTTGAAAAGACACAAGACCCACTTAACTGATCGAAATGGTCATCGATGCACGGTAGTGGATACTTGTTCTTAATTGTCACTTTGTTCAGAGCTCGATAATCCATAGACATCCTGTAGGAACCTTCTTTCTTCTTCATCGGTAGCACCAGAGATCCCCAGCTTGAAGTACTGGGACAAGTCCAACCTTTCTTAAGGAGTTCATCCAACTGAATGCGGATCTCCTTCAATCTTTCCGGATTTAATCGGTACGGAGCCTTTATTACTGGTTGTGCGCCGGGTTGTAAATCGATGCTGAATTCAAGAGCTCGATCGGGAGGCAAACCTGATATATCTTCCAAAAATACATTCTCGAACTCTCGAACTACTTCTGGTTTCGATTCTTCTGCTTACAACGCTGCAACCTTTGCCTTCTTTGGTTTTGCTCGGTAGAGAAGCAACCTTTGCCTTCTTTGGTTTTGCTAGATGATCTGGTAATTCGAACACTACCCTCCTTAGGCGACAGTCGATGGTATTGAAGAAAGTTCCTAGCTAGTCCATTTCCAAGACTACGTCGAAGTTTGGTATGCTTAGCACCTTGAAGTCCGTATAAAATTCTTGACTGCAGACGACCACTGGACACAGATTATATCCCAAAGTCGCTTTTAGAACGTTGTTCCCTGAACTAACGTTCCAGCTAGATACGAGCGGTTTAACTGGGATCGCATGAGTTCAGACGAACTGTTGTGACATAAAGCAGTGTGATGCCCCAGTGTCGAAGCGCTAGAGCCGATAGCGAGGCTACTAAGATTGTACCTAAATCGTATGGGATAGCTTTAGGTATAATATATATAAGATGACTATGAATTGAAAGGATTTGAAAGAGAACAGGGAATGGATTTACCAGTGATAACCTGACCCGTAGCTTTGGCCTCTTCGACCGACATGGTGAATGCTTGGCGTCGCGTCACTTTCCTCTGTGCCTGGTTAAACACACGGCGTTGGGGTTGAGTGATCTGGGTGCGGGGAGCTGGAACTGGTAGAGCTAACCGGGTAGGAGGAGCTTGGATCGCCGGTCTAGCTGGAGGGTTGTTGGGTCCTCGGTTTTGGGGGCATGCTCCAATGGCGTGAGTAGAAGACCCACAAATCAGGCATAAGTTGTTCGCCCTGTGACAGTTCTTCACAAGATGCCCTGCTCTTTTGCAGTAGATTCAAAAGTCTGGCCTACTGTTGGCGAACGAACCTACTAGCCTCCGAGATGGTCCGTTAAAAGCTGGCCTAGAAAAGGCCTCTCCTGTGATCTGGTGCACAGGGCGTTTCACACCGGCAGTCTGCGGCTTGCCCTTCTTATTCATAAATGCCCTATATCATCGGGCAGCCTTCAAAGCAAGTTCATGGGTTGGGAAATCCCCTGTAGCGAGTGCAGCTTGGATTTTAGAGTCCAACCCTTGCTGAAATCGTCGTGCCCGGATCTCAATAGTGGGAATAAGATGTGCAGCGAACCTGTTATGACCTTGTGTTAGCAGTGTAGTGAGTGAGATAATAAAATTGAATTTGAGACCATATCTTACCGGCTGAGCATGGTAAACTCAGCATCATATTCATCAACAGACTTGACCCATATCGAGCCGTGCTCTAGATCGATGAACTGCTACTCCACGTCAAAACGGGCAGTCTCAGGAAATTACTTAGCATCGAAGAGGTCTTGAAATGTTTTCCATTCTATCGGTTGTGCGAGATGGCTCTTCCTAGCCTTCCACCAAACTCTGGCGTTATCGGTCAGTTGCAACTTAGCAACTCTCACCCAGGCAATATCTGGCACTTGAGCTGCTGTCAGATATCTTCGATCGCTTGAGCCCATTCTTCTGCCTCAAGTGGGCTCCCTTTTCCCGAGAAGTGCTTTGGGTGCAGTGCCCGAAACTGCTTAACTTCGAGTGTTTCGGCTTCGGGACGGTGCATGAGGATAGCAGTCTGCTGCTGCTGATCCTCCATTAGGCTCTTGATATCCTCAAGTAGTATCGTTTGCTCATTGATAGGAGCTGCAACGGTAAGTGGTGGTGGTAGAGTAGGCGGTGGAGTATTGTCGTTGACGTTGGTACTGGTATTGTTCGGAGAGTCCATCACCTTGATATAAAAGATAGGTTAGGATAGATTCAAGGAATTTGAAATGAAATGAATGTAAACGTTTGTTGAACTCATTAATTCTTGTGGTATATTATTTACGACTTCATGCAGAATTGACCTGCATGGGCTACCAATAAAACCTGTCACACCCCGCATCCCAATAGACGGAAACGATGACGTGGCAAGCCCGTGGTATATTTATCCAGAGAAGGTCATTCCCTAAATAAATATACTAAGCTTATTAAAA
This sequence comes from Agapanthus africanus, assembly GCA_030015575.1. NCBI lineage: Eukaryota > Viridiplantae > Streptophyta > Magnoliopsida > Asparagales > Amaryllidaceae > Agapanthus > Agapanthus africanus. The sequence continues at coordinate 687,246,498 of CM057343.1, forward strand.
CAATAATACACAATGCAAGAATAAATTGTGACTGAAATTATTTTTCAACAAACATTTTTATTTACATCCAACTTCCAATATTTACAAATACAAGAGTTTATGCTGAAAAGTAAATACAATAAGGAAAATGCCTAAACAAGTGGCATACATAAACTGGAGAAAAAAATGAGTAGTGATTTGGTTGTAGTCCTCCTCTATGGCTTCAACCTCCTCCGTCTCGACCGTATCTGACGAACTTTCCAAGAGAAGAAAAGTGGGTGGAATGCCCGTTAGCGAACTAGCGCTCGATAAGTCCCAAAGATAGGTAAGAGTAAGGAAAATAACAAGAGAAGAATATATATATGACGAATAAGAGTATATGATCATGGGTAAGTATATACTATAGGTCTTTAGGTGGTCATTATGTTAACGTTAAGTTCCAAGTGTGAATGCCAACGCGACCATAGAAGTATTTACGAGCTCAAGAGTGGGGCCCCAGGAGCAAGGAAAAATGGGCCCATTTCATGTGTTAGGATCGGGGCTCTAGGATGTGGATGAGTCAACCCGACTGATATACGAGTAAAATAAAAAAATGGTTAATACGGGACTCCTGAAACTCCGTTAGATTCACACAAGAAACTATCCCAAGCACCCCGTGTATAATATATTATAACCGGTTAATATGCTTATTTGATTTGATTGATTGATTGGCATGTCTTGATCGAAACCCTAGATTGCAAAAAGTGTAGATTGTATTCGAGTGAGTCGAGTAATGTGCGAGTCATGACAATTACAATCTGGATTCGAGCCAAGTTGGTTCGAGTAGATTGGATTCGAGTACATATTCGAGTTCGAGTTTAGATTTGAGTTCGGATTTGAGTTCATGTCTTTACATGTGAATTGATATAAATTGTTAAACTCTTATGTTTAGGAGAAATCGATAACTGCTGCACATGGACGACAGAATTTGTATCTTTTTCCAAGACAATTGCCATTGATAACTCCGCTAAGTTGTCTAACCTGAATAGGCAAGCCCTCACTTTCTCCGGCTCTCTGGGGCTCAAGAGAATTGATCCCGCATAAACCTATATTAATTTAGAGTACTTAAATATTGTTTGTATATCTCGAGTGAGTTTTATGAAAAATATATATTAATATTGTTTAAAAATAAATCTCAAGGGTGGTTTATAACATTTAGGTTTTTCATGAATTTGTATTTTATTTGTTGTGGTGTTTTGGTGATAAAACCTAGCTTTTTTGAAAGTTTGTGGTATTTTTATGAAAACTAGTTTTTTTGGAAACTTTGTGGTATCTTATTAAAATATTCTAATCTTTCATTTTAAAAATATAGTTTCTTAATTTTTTTTTATTGAAAATATGGATTTCATAATTTTATATAATTTTTACAAAAATTTGTTTTTATTAGAAAAAGTCACGTTTCTTAAAAATCGTATTTATTATTCCTTTCGAGACCGAATACTCCGTGAGGAGTTCTGCATCTCGCTCTACTATCCTAAGAATGTATGATAATCCACATCATCCATTAGCGGGTCCCTTGACGAAGGTTGTAGAGACGTAATTGCCAAGGATTTCGAAATACCGATTTAAAGAACCCATTTTGAAATGGTGTGGTATTTTAATGAAAAAGTTCTCTTGCTTTGAATTACCCATATGCTTAGAATACCGTGTTATGAAACCATAGTGTGTGTATAGGATAGGTCATTATCCCGTGAAGTTCTAGGGTTTGGGTATACTAGATATCGAAAAGAGTTTATACTAAAATTCATGGTATTTTAATGAAAAAGTTCTTTATATGTTTGTTTCATGTGATTTTTTTTAAAATTAAAAACTAAAAAATGTGAAATGATGTTAAGATTAGTGTAGCATGTTAGTCTGATCTCATTTGTTTATCACATAGCTTACAAATATTTAAAAAGAAAACTATATCGAAGTCAACTCCTCTTTTGTTGGTTTATTTTAAAAAGTTATTTGAGATAGAAAGAGAGAGTGATGAAGGGACTTACAGTTTTGAGAAGATTAAGAAGAGATTGAAGAAACTCTCGTGGGTCATGGTTTCGTCAGAGATGCTCCGGTCGTTGAGTTTGGCTCGCTGCTCCACTTGAGAAGCTTAACACCACTTGACACTTAGAGAATTTTGAGAGATTTTTTGCTAGAATTTCAGAATAGTGAAGAGTTAAGGCATGGGGTGGTATTTGTAGTGAAGAATTGGGGCTTGGGGATTCAAATTTTGGATTAAAAAGATGTTAAATGGTGAATTGAAGGGTCTCTGTTTGATTGCAGGGAAATCAATCAGTGCAGGGGAGTTAAGGGGAGTCGAAAGAGTGTGTGTGCAAAGCACGGAGCCAATTTGGCTCAATCGAACCGTCGGCGCTGGCCTGAGAGGCATTTTGGGTGGTTGGATGTTCATACCATAATATTGTATTATTATATTCCCCATTCTTATTCTTTTTATAAATAAACAGGTACTTTTGACGCATGTCTGCTACATATTACAGGTTACAGGTTCTTGGAGCGAAAACAGTGAAAAAGACAAAAGACGACACAAAAAAGGGACTTTGACCAACAAATAGAAGGATCTTAATCAAGCCTATACAAAATATCAGTACAAGGCAACGCAAGGTCCAAGATTACAAAGCAAACGGTTAAAAGTCCACTGCAATTGTTTACTGGAGATCTGGAAGAAATAGAGAAGCCAAATTGAATAAAAATCCAAAGAAATAAAAAGCCCAAGAAGCCCAGAATCAGTTCCAAAATTTCCAGACATAAAAATTTACCAAAGCTTGGAGTCTACTATGACTAGGTCTTCCTATGGATATTTTGGTAAATGTAAACATGCGAATCAATTGTAACCTAGGGTTTTCTATCCTCTATAAATAGGAACTCTAAATCATTGTAAAGGCTATGCCTCCCTATGCCTCTTTCTATGAATAAAATTTAGATTTCTTTTGGAGAGCATCGATACCTCTTTTCATTTCAGAAATTCAGATCTGATAAGTCTTGTATTGATGTTTGGAGAGAGCCATCTGTAAATTAAGTAATTAATTTCAATTCTTGCCCTAGCTAATTTTTCATTCTCTGTCCTAGTTAAATTTAATTCCTTGCCCTAGTTAAATTTAATTCCTTGCCCTAAGTTAAATTTATTATCTGCCCTAGTTAGATAGTTAGATCTTTAATTCAATTGCCCTAAATTAATTTAGTTTTTAGATTTAATTAATCCATTCACACCGTTCGGAATTAACTCGTAAGAGCGATTAGGAAATTCACAACATCCATGGGGACCAAACCGTACTCACCGGCTAGCTGCAAAGCGACGCCGTTCTTGATTGCGGTTAATAGATAGTTTTTGAGATAAATCAAATGGCACCGTTGCCGGGGATGGCGTGTTATTTCCTTTTTACAATTTCGGGTTAATCTAAAATTAAAAAAATCATAAAAATCTGAAAAATCATAAAAAATATAAAAATTTATCATTTTGTTATTTTGTGAAGGGTATCTTTGTTTGAATTTTGCAGGATCTACAATCAAGTTCGTATCTGGAAATCTCCAGAGATCAAAACAACAAATATCAAATCCGAACAAAGAGAGAAATATCACAACAGATAACAGAAGAAATTTGGAGGGCCAAGTCAACAAGAAGAACCGCGGAGATCTGGAGATCAAAAAGAAAACCCTGCCGAATTGACCGACTGGCGGCGGATCCGCGGTCGGAGGGGCTAATCGCGGCGGTTCCGCGGTGGAGGTGACGGATCGGTTCCCCAAAAAAAGCTGAAGCGCGGTTAAAAAAAACCTGTAAGTCTTCTGATCTCCTCCTCTGCAAATCTCTAATATATCTTCTGAAAAATCTCCTGCAAGATTCTTTACGCTTTAAAAATCTTCCCCCTTCTCAATAACAAATCTTGTGCAGGATTTTTTGCGCCGCGCATAAAATAAAAAGATTTGATTGCAAGAAATTTACTCTTTTGCATATCTTTAATCGGACTTTAAGAGGCTTTTGACCAATGCAGATTGGGTGGGGATTTCATCACCCTTCCCAGGACCCCAGAAATCACATAAGGCATTTGCATTGACCATTTTTAATTAAAAAATACTAGACTCAGCCCTAAGAACTTCGAGCTCAATAGGACAGAGGACTAGTTATAGGTATCGACCATTTATCCTAATCTGGCTTTGCGGTGTCTAGGAAAGTGTGTCAAGGCTAGTGGTTTTTAATTAGGCCCACTACTGTGGTTCCTTCCCACTTACCTGGCACTTACCTGGCCGCAATTGGCAGTGAAGAGACGGTTTGAGATTCTATCTCTAGCCCTTTGGAACAGTTAGGAGCTGTCTAGCTGACCTAGGTGACCCTAGATTTAGGTCTGATTGTGCATTTTTGGTTGATCGAAAGTGTGTCTTAGCCCTTTATAAAAAAAATTTTTTGCAAACAGTTCCAAATAAAAAAAAAGAGGAAAAAGGAAAATTCTCTTATAAACAACTTGCAAATTTTTGCCGCTAAGAAATCCGTGCACCACCCACCTTCTCTCTCTTCCCTTTCTTCTAACATGGGTACCCCAAATCATAAATCACTTGCCGAACTTTGGTATCCCGAACCGAACTTTGCCTCGTACGTCAATTGTTTCGGTCGATATAAAGACGATCCTTCCATGCCTAAAATATCTTTGAAAGATCAAATAGAAGCGTCTAGGAGAAACAGTTTGACCTTACAACCCACTTTGTATCAACCAAGCCAACCTTTACCACCTTCATATGTTGATACCACTTTTTCAAGTCCTGCTGTCACTCCTAAGCCGATGTCCATTGCTGAGCATATTGCTCAATCTCGTAGCCGATCTTTCACCCATCTCCACTCATCTAGTTCTAGGGATCCACAAGACTATTCACCTTTTTATCCACGTGTTGACCCTACCCTTGTCCAACCACCCACTTCCTACCAGTCCTACCCGACTTTTCCATCGTCACTAGACGTTGTTTCTACACAGCCTTTTGGGAGTTTCACATATCCAAACAATTTCGAATGTTTTACCGAAACCCCCTTACCACCCAAGTCTAGTTTGGAAGAGTCATTGGAGGCTTATATCTTGGCAACAAACAAAATGATTAGGAATGTAGAAGCGTCCGTGGCCGCCCTTATGCAACCTAGTGAAGCGGTAGCTAGTTTCCCGCTAGCTCCAAATTTTTCAATGTATAAGGAGGCGGTTGGACAGAGTGAGAATTTGAGAGGAGCAAGTGAGTTCTACACATTTCCAAATCAAACCTACCCATACCTAATTCCAGCCCACAACTTCGGTTTTCCATCGATTGTCCCAAATGATTCACCAGTTGAAAATAAAACGAGTTGTGTGATTTTGTAGTGCTTGATTTGTCAAATTGTGAAGAACCCCTTTCGAGTGAAACCACACCTAATCCTTTCGATCTTTACACCTCCACTCTAGAACTTACATTGATAAGCATCCATGCTTTTGATGAGGTGTCAAAAAAATTGATTTTCACTTGATTGAGGATATAGACGCCGGGAATATTTCGGATAATGAACCTGTCGATTTGATTGAAATTTTATGTTCAACTCATCATCCCGAGTCATTAGGTGTTTTTTCCGAACCTCATATACGTCTTGATTTTTATGATAATGGTATGGATGAGTTAAATATTGAGGAGAATTATGAGGATAGTGTTGAGGAGAGTATTGAGGATAATATTGAGGTTGAACCATTTTTCTTTGATGTGTCGGATTTTCCAATTCATCCTCCTGAACCTTTAACTGTTATTTCACCCTCCCTCCTTTCCATCATTCCGACCATGCCTAATATCACGCTTGAAGACTGTGAGTTTGAAAATTTTTACTTTGAATCTGAAACAGTTCACACTTACAAGTGTTTCACTTTTTCGGACAATGTTGATGACTCACCGTCCGAGTTTGAGTCCTTTACATTTTCAGATGAGTTAGTTGAACCATCAGACTCGGTTGCTTACAGTAGTTTCGAACCATTGATGGAATCTTTCAAGTTCGAGACAGTTTACTACGGTGAGAATGAGACTATCCCTAATTCACTCCCTTTTGTCCTTCCTATCGTTCCGACCGTACAAGAGACCGTTACGCTTTCATCTCCAATACCAAGTTCGGCGTACCCATGTTTTCTTGTGAATCTTGAGGGATTTGACGCCATTCGACAGGTTGATAGATTAGCACAATCACTTTTAACACATCGGTCATCGCAAATTGCGCTAATTTATTCCCTCGATTTACACCCTCAAGATCGTGCTACCCTTCTTTCTCTTTTCCGCCATTCTTCTCCCCCACCGAGACCGTATTCTACCTTTCTTCCCACACGGTCTCGTGTGTTTCTCATTTCTTTTCTCTACACCCCATTATTTCACCAACTCGGCCATTACCACGATAAGATTTTTGAATGGTTGGTACTAACTTTTGGCTTCTGTAAGCCCAAACTTAAGTTTTGGGGGAACCTTGTTGTATATATGTATATATATTTTTGTTTTCTTTTTCTATAAAAAATATAAAAAAATTCAAAACATTACAAAATATAAAAAAAATATTATAAATAAATAAACAGGGGAGTGCCGGCATTTTGACCCTCTTGGTGTAGCATGACAATGAGGACACTGTCAAGTTTAAGTTTGGGGTATGCTCGGTACGTCTTCTTCCTTCGTATTCATTTGTACATATTTTTGCATTTGCATACTTATTTTAAAACTCATAAAAAATTGAAAAATTTCAAAAATTATAAAAATTATTATATTCAATTTTGGCATATTTGATTTAAGTTTGACAAATAGGTTAACGGGCTAAGAACAACTAGATCTTAGACTTAGTAAATTAAAAAGCCTAAAAATAACCTTCTTTAAAGTTTAACTGTAGAGAGTATATGTCTTTGTAGTTTATTTAGAAATAGGCAAATTTTGAGTTAACTTTTTGGGCTAAGTCGAAATAAAGGAAAAGTATTGATATCTTTATTAGAGTATGAGTTTGAAAAATAATTCCTAACTTAAGTCTAGATTTTGAAAATGTATACCCTACAATTTGCACAATCACACACCATGAAACTTGGAATAGTAGAGGAGACCTTAAAATGCTCTTGTCTTAAGTCTTTAGTACGAAGAAAATGAAAAAAATACAAGTGTGAATAAAGAAAAAATGAACACTGGTTTTTGTGATTACTTAATGCTAAAAAAATAGAAAAATATTTAGCGAGGGTGCTTCATCAGCTAGTGCCTTAGACCAACTGGTTTGAGAGTCACTGCTAAAAGCCTTGGGTGTTGCAAGACTAGGAAGAACGCTTTAAAGTGCAAACGCATCTTGTAATCGGTTGTTGGCACCTCAAGAAATATTAACGGTCGCATGAAGGATGTGTTAGCAACATTCATTAAAATTCATCAATTAAGAAGTACTTTGGACAACGGAAAAGAGTACGATTGCTTGATTTGAATTTCCAAGTGTAGGGGTGATCTATACATACACGTAGGATTATGTGATTGAAGTTTAGATGAGAGAAAGGAGTGAAGGATAGAACTTGTATCTTTAATAGAGTTGAAAAAAATTCCTAAGTGGAGATGGAACCCTAGAAGGAGAAATTAAGAAATGCCGAAAGCTAAGTAAGTCTATAGAACATATATAATCTTAAGTTAAATGATGAGGAAGTATGAAGAATATGGGTGGATAATTTACGAGTCGACGATAATAGAATTCCTTGTTAGAAAACCTAATTGGAGAATAAAAGTCGAAAAAGCCGAATTGATAGGATTTTGTGGGTGGTATCCGCTGAAAATCCTCAGGAAACAACACTCCTCCTAATAGGGACACCTAGAGGTTTAACAGCTTGTTGCACGAGCTCAGTGCAATCGCGATTCCCTGCGAAAGTGAGGTTAGGTTTTTTGTAGAGAATAAAAAATTAAGTTTGCTCGAGGACGAGCAAAAGATTAGTTTGGGGGTATTTATTCATACCATAATATTATATTATTATATTCCCCATTCTTATTCTTTTTATAAATAAACAGGTGCTTTTGACGCATGTCTGCTATATATTACAGGTTACAGGTTCTTGGAGCGAAAACAATGAAAAAGACAAAAGACGACACAAAAAAGGGACTTTGACCAACAAATAGAAAGATCTTAATCAAGCCTACACAAAATATCAGTACAAGGCAACGCAAGGTCCAAGATTACAAAGCAAACGGTTAAAAGTCCACTGCAATTGTTTACTGGAGATCTCGAAGAAATAGAGAAACCAAATTGAATAAAGATCCAAAAAAATAAAAAGCCCAAGAAGCCCAGAATCAGTTCCAAAATTTGCAGATATAAAATTTTACCAAACCTTGGAGTCTACTTTGACTAGGTCTTCTTATGGATATTTTGGTAAATGTAAACATGCGAATCAAAGGATCCAAGCTGGTTGGTTGAAATGGAGGAGTGCAACAGGGATTTTGTGTGATCGTAACTTTCCGTTAAAATTGAAAGGGAAGTTTTATCGGAGCGCTATTCGGCCTGCCTTATTATATGGTACAGAATGCTGGGCTCCTAAGAAGCATCATACACAGAAGATCACGTAGCGGAGATGCGCATGCTTCGTTGGATGTGCGGTAACACTAGAAAAGACAAGGTGTGAAATGAGGATATTCGTGCAAAAGTTGGTGTAGCACCCGTGGAGGAGAAGATGCGGGAAAACCGTCTTAGATGGTTTGGTCATGTGCGACGCAGACCTATGGAAGCACCGGTTCGACGAATAGATACTCTCGATATGGGTAATGGCAAAAGGGCAAAAGGGAGACCGAAGAAAACATGGATGGAGGTGATACGAAACGATATGGTTGCCAAAGGACTCAATGAAAGTATATTGTTCGATAGAAGTGAGTGGAGACAGAGGATTCATGTGCTGGACCCGGCGTGATTCTCATGTTGGTTCATGTAGCCTACCCCATATGCTTGGGATAAAAGGCTCAGTTGTTGTTGTTGTTGTGTTAAACATGCGAATCAATTGTAACCTAGGGTTTCCTATCCTTTATAAATAGGAACTCTAAATCATTGTAAAGGCTATGCCTCCCTATGCCTCTTTCTATGAATAAAATTTAGATTTCTTTTGGAGAGCATCGATACCTCTTTTCATTTCAGAAATTCAGATCTGACAAGTCTTGTATTGGTGTTTGAAAAGAGCCATCTGTAAAGTAAGTAATTAATTTCAATTCTTGTCCTATGTAATTTTTCATTCTCTGCCCTAATTAAATTTAATTCCTTACCCTAGTTAAATTTAATTCTTTGCCCTAAGTTAAATTTATTATCTGCCATAATTAGATAGTTAGATCTTTAATTCAATTGCCATAAATTGATTTAGTTTTTAGATTTAATTAATCCATTCACACCGTTCGGAATTAACTCGTAAGAGCGATTAGGAAATTCACAACATCCCTGTGGACCGACCCGTATTCACCGGGTAGCTGCAAAGCGACGCCGTTCTTGATTGCGGTTAATAGATAGTTTTTGAGATAAATCATTGGATCTTGAGGTTTTGCCTCGAGATTCATGCCACGTGGGTTTTTGTGTGTGTACACCTCATTGCGCTTGTTTGATTTTTCTGAAACTTTTCATTTCTCTGTATATTACACGTGCAACTGTTGGGCTTCTAAAAATTAAAAAGAAAAATCAGAAAAAAATAATTGCGTCTAATGGGAATCGAACACACAGGCTATGTCACAGCAATGTAGAGCTTTTACCAGCAAGCTACAAGTTGTTTCTTGCTTTTATTAAACAAATCTAAGCTATAACTCTTACACAGGCTGTAATACCCTTTTCTGTACAATAAAAAAAAATCTGTACAGTGATTTCAGAGTCGTTACAGCGATGAATGTGAATTAGGGTTCTTGGAGGGAATTAGGGTTTCTCTTTACTGACCTCTGTTTTTTCATTGATCCCTATTTATCTCAAACCTTTAACAAAACGATTATTAATGAATCTCAAATCGTGGCCGTAACTATCATGAATTGATAGCACGCCCGATAAGAGAGTTAATATTTATTTTACTAAAAGTTATAAAAATTAAAATTTTAAAAAGAATTGAAGAGATATTGTTTATCAATTATTCTGCCCTATCCTACAAATCCTAATAAGCGAGAATTTACTCGCTCATTAGAATATAAACGAAGTAAAAAAAAGATGGAAGAGAACGAAATTCATAATTAAAATTAAAAATGCATAATGTAATTGCGGAAAGTAAATACGGCAAAATTAAAAGAAAGAACTAACTTTTATTAAATAACTACTGCATTACAAAAATTGCTCGCTAAAAAACCAAATTACAAAACTCTAGTTTTTTCTAAATTGCTTGGTCGGTAGATCAGTCGATTGATAGTTCGATCGATTTCCCTTTTTTTTAGTTCGATAGCTCCCGGTTTTTTTATAGGCTCTGGAACTTGAACCCCTAGTCGTCATATTGAAGTGTGTGTAAAGACGATCAAGCCCCTGATGTTTCACATCCTGCGGCAACTAAACGACCGCGCAACTGCCGCCTCTTGATGGGGTTGTGCTTTCGGATCTCTCGTGTCTTCCTCTCTCGATATTTAGAGATCCTTTTAATAAAAATATTTTTAGTCTCTGCCATTACGAGATTTTTCAATTTGCTTCTAACATTCGGCAGATTTGGTTTGATGAACCTATTTGCTGTGGATCTCCCACTTGTATTTCAGATATGAACCGATCTATTATAATACATGCACAATATCTTAAATCAAATTGCTAGTAGTATTTGTTTTATTTGAGATATTATTCTAAGCAATTAAATGATATGATATCTTAAGAATATTGAACGGATAGGCGAGTGAAGCGAGTTTTACGAGATTAAGAATATTTGATATGATATGCATATTTTAATAATAAATAATCTCATGAATATTTTATTTAAATATGATATGCATTTATTCACCAATTATATTAATTATAAATTAAGAAACATATAATAATAATCTTTTTACAAATAAACCCACGCATGTTCTTAATTTACAAATAACACATTTTAGTAGTTAACAATAATAGTAAAATTGTCCATATAAATATGTAAAAAATTTGAGTGATCAACCCACTTTATTATTAGTTTCTCTCATATTTTTTTAGAACTTCTGTTAGTTTGCTGTTCCAGGAGGCCAACTTTTCAGCAGTTTTGCAGAAATGGACAAGTGTCAATATACGGTAAAACCAAAGAAAATAGTGGGAAATAGTAAAAAAGAAGAAAAAAGAGACAGCGAAAACGCGGCCGCCTTTCTTCGCCGCGCCACGACTACGATCCGCCGCCGCTGCCGTCCCTTCCCCTTCGAACGGCTGCGGCCTCTCTCAATCGAAGCAGCAAACCTCGCTTTAAGTCAGCCCCTTCATTCATCCACAATTTACTAACCAGTAATCACATTGAATAATTTTAGGTACCATGACCTAAAGTTGGAAACTTTACATCATTTATTTGTAGATATCGACTTTCAATCTCATATCTGTGTGCTGACATCCTGTTTAGGGATTGCTTATTGCTATTTCTTTGCATTGTCATTTTCTTTGGTTTTCATGTTAGAGTTGCATTTGATTAAAATTGCCAACTTATATGCGTTGACACGAACCTGCCGTTAAGTGATAGAGTCATTACTGCCGAAGTTTTCCACCACGATTGTTGAAAAATTTGACGGTAATATTCAGGCCACAATATGCCCTTTGCTTGCTTATTGCTGTTTCTTTTCATTTGCATCATCTAGGGATTTTATATGCTGTTATTCACTAGGTTTATATTCCTTCTTGAGTCAGATTCGTATTGGAGTTGTATGTTTTTTTTCATCTTCACTTTGAAACAGGAGTTGCAACATCTCATTCTAGTTATTAACCGAAAAGAATTTTTTTAAAGAAGAATTTGTTTTTTGTTTTTTGTGGCACTGAAAAGAATTTGATTGAAACTGCCTACTTGTATGTATTGACATTATAGTTAAGAATGCTATTGGATTACTTGAACCGGACTTAATTACAAGCAATAGTCATTTATGTCAGAAATTTCCGTCACAAATGTAGAAAAAATTCAATCGAAGTTTTCAGTCTGCAATTGCTCCCTGGTTGCCATCAGTCGAGCTGTTCTTCCTATAAATTTTCCATCCCTTAATAGTCACATTTTAGTTTCCACCGCAGACGACCAATCCCACACAGATATTGCTTCATTATGCCAAAACTTATGTATTCAAGTGTTCTACAATTAGAACAAAACAAGGAAAACCAACTGGGCCTAGCTCAGCTGGTATTAATTTCCTCTCCAAAATGAGAGGTCACTGGTTCGATTCCCAAAGGTGGTCCGGGCCACATCCAAAAAAGAAATAAAAAAAATAAAAGAAGAAACAACTTGAAAATTTAACCACTTCATCTGCAATGGGATATGTACAAATGTTGTCATATGAATGATAATTCTTGCTAGAAAAATTTATTTTCTTAGCTGTCATTACCGTACTGAAATGATAAGAGTTTCATCTGATCATTAAATAACATAGAGTGAATTGGTAATAGTCTTTGATGGGAACCTTCTCCTATGGTTGATACTTGATATTCACTTATTTTATAATTTGTTTCATTTTAGGTTCAGATGAATTGATCATGGCAGGTGGCTCATTGTGCGTGCTCACCAGCATATCTTACTAGACCATATCCGAAACAAGGGAGAACTACTCTGGCATTCCCGTTGCCGTCAAGATGCTAGAAGCGTCGAAAGGCAAGGGGGAAGAGTTCATAAATGAAGTATCTACTATTGGAAGAGGTCATCGTTTTAATGTAGTTCGACTCCTGGGATTTTGCTCCAAAGGAAAACATGTGCACTTATCTCTGATTCATGCCAAATGAGTCACTGGAGAAATTTATTTTCTCAAAGGAAGCTAAAAGAAGCCACCTGTTGAGCATGAAAACACGCTGGAAATTGCAATTGGTATTGCTTGGGGTATAGAGTTCTTTCACCAGGATTTAGTGGAGGAGCAAAAGGGGAGGAGAAGCACTGGACCGCCATTATCTGCCTGGCTCTTATGCCGGGCCTTGCTTTTACTGTGAAAGGTGCATATGAGCCTAGGTGCGGTTACCGGAGGCGACAACAGGGAGTTAGTGTGTGTTGGAGCGCTATTTTGGGGGATTGGGGGGATATGATACAATCGATTTTAACGTATCACAATATTTGAGACTTTATCTATATATACAACTTTTCCTTACTCTCAGTTAGATCCTCGCCTCTTCGCTGGTCTGCACTCAAAGAGAAGGCCACCTCATCAAGCATTGTTTGTTTTCTTCTGATAGAAGGTATTTTAATTTATTTCTTTTTCTGGTTTTACTTAATTAAGTATAGAAATTTTCGTGGTTGCTAGTTTGTCTGTGGATTTCTACTGAATTGTTCTTTCCTGTTTCTTTTGAATTTTTGATGCAAGCTGTAGTTTCTCCATTGAAAGCCCAAAAATCTTCAAAATCTTTTTTTTGGTTTTTGTTTCAGTAGCATATCAATTTGGTTTAAACATTAAATGCTATTTATTTATGGATTGCCAGACTTCTTGGTTTTTTTCCAGGAGATTTTCTCAATTTTAAGCTATAAATGGTAAAACTTCACCTGGGTTTCCTGCATTTTGTCCTGTATTGAAGATTGTATGGGATGGCTTGGAAAAATATGTTCTTCCCCTGAATCTGTGATACCATTGTCATTAATATATTATGGTATTTTTTCCTTAAAATCCTAAACTCCATCATCAAGATGAACCCAAAAATGATAATTTTTCTTCCATTACCTGCTCAACTCAGAGAAAATGCTTAATCATCTTGCTCTCCTCTTCATTTTTCTCACTTCCTCTGCCATCGTGCATCAAGATCGAGACCAAAATGAATATATTCTTGAAAAGTTTCCCACCCTCTACATGCGGATCCTTGCAAGTATGCTTCCCATTCTGACTCCAATCCGCTCCCTCTCAATGCGGCCTCAAAGGCCTTGAGTTCACGTGCGCCGCCAACAATGACCCTTTCCTCTCCCTCCTCCCTTCGCCCCCCACTTTCAAAGTCACCGAAATCGATTACCCAGACACAATAATTCCCCCTGCCCGATCCAAAACATCAGTACCCTCTTAGCCAACCTTACAATTTCCACCTACCGCCTGAATTCTAATTATTCCATAAGCTTTGTTCGCTGCTCCACAAAAATTGCCCCAGCCTTGGTCTGGAGTTCGGATCCACTATCCAGCAACATCGCAGGCCCTATATCGTCCTGCTATGACGACGCTGGCTATTTAGTGTACGTTGTGGATGCTTATGAGGCGATGGATAGTTCCCTCGTGATTGCGAGGTGTTTTCGAGTGGTGAACAGATTCCTGTGATTTATGATGATGAAGGAGGAGTGAGTGGTTTGCTTCATCGGTTCCAGATTTCGGGAAGAGAAGAGAAGCTGGCGTGTTTTGGTCGGTTGGTGAAATCACGGATCAGTGCAGTGAGTGTGAACAGAGGGGGAAGCAGGGTGGATTTAGCTTGGCGCGGAACTGAATCTTTTGCATCGAGTACCACCACCACCATCATGGTGAGCGCCTTCCTCATATCCAATTATAAGGTTTTCATAATGTTGGCCCCACATCTTTGGGGTTTTTAAATACACCTCCAATAAGGCATATATTGTTTTAGAAGCTCCCAATTCTCTTAACTAATCTATTTTAGCCCCCCAATTAGTTTACCATTCATCAATTTTTTTCTAAACAAAATGTTAGCAAGATAGTTTACCATATTGCCCTCACCCTTACTCTCCAAACACCATATTTGCGTCGTATGAAGAAGAAGAAGATGCAGAAATAGCAGCAGTAGATGAAGAAGAAGCGGGAGGAGAAAGTGGAGGAGGAGGAGGAGGAAAAAGAGGAAGACGGAAGGAAAAGGAGGAAGAGAGAAAAAGAGAAGAAAAAGGTGGAGATGGAGGAAGAGGAAGAGGAAGAGGAAGATGATGATGATGATGATGATGATGATGATAAGGGGGTAAAAACAGAAAATCTACCCTAATTAATTACCCAATGATAAACTACCATAAACCTAAACGAAAAAATCTATGGGGAGGGTCAATTTAATTAAGTGAAGAATTGGGGAATTTTTAAAACAATATGACCTTTTTTGAGAAAGGTTGGGGGGGGGGCTTATTTACAAAGCCCAAAGAATTGTGGGATCCAATATCAAAAGAACCCTTAAATTATATTCGTGTTACTTTAACAGAACCTACTCGACTTTATTCTCTCGTCTAAACTTTATTCCTGTTACCGGTATAGCACTTTTAACCCTTCAGGACTATTTTGGTATACAATTTCAGTAACCAAGGTTTCATTTAAGTTAATCCATAATAATTATGAAACCATGGTTTTGTTTACTTAAATTTTATTTATTTTTATTAAAAATATAGCTTATTAAATTAAGCTTGTAATCATTTTACAATATCAGAACATCAGTTGAAATACTACATACAAGTTAATCTTCTTAACGTGTTAGACAAAAAAATAAATTACCACGTATTGATCTTATTTCAACAGATATTTTCATTGTACTAATTTGCAAAAAAAAAAAGGCAAAAAGGGGGAAACCCCATAGTTTGTGGAAAAGAGTAAAAATGAAGAAAAGGAGAGGACTCGAGCAAAACACCTGCAGGCTTCCTATGCTGTACCACCACCATGGTCCATGACCGTCCATTCAAATATTGAGTAATTAAATCCATTGTTTGATGTTGAATTGTAAAGTTTTGTGTTGTTAACTAGTGATCACCTTGAATAAATTCAGATCCAAGCATATTTTAGATTAGTTTATGGAGGTTCCTTAGTGATCTACACTTGAAGTATTATCTGATACCATAACTAAAGTTGGATATTTATATTATTTATTTGTAAATACTCATATCGCCGTGCTGGCATCCTGTTCATGGCTTGCTTATTGTTATTTCTTTGCATGGCATCTTCTAGGTTTTCAGGTTTGAGTTGCAGTCACACCATTATGTTGTGCATTTTCACTAAACCTTATATTACTTCTTGTGTCAAATTGGAATCAGAGCCGCATGGCTTTTTCATCAGAGGTTTTAGCGCTTCTATTCCGTCTTAGTTCACTTTGAATCATGGATTGCACGCCCCATACTGGTTATTAATAAAAATTAGAAAGCAATTTGTTTTAAGAAGAATTTGATTGAAACTGCCTACGTGTATATGTTGGCATAATAGTTAAATGGGTAAATTGTCAAAAAGCCCCTAGCCCTCTTCAAACTTGTGTAAAACCCCTGAGCTTTTTTCTCCTGTTAAAAAATCCCTGGGCCCAGCCAAAACCCTCTGTAAAACAGTTGCATGTAATATCCAAGCAAACTGCAGTTGCATGTAATATCCAAACAGTTGAAGGAATACAAGACCTAAATGAAATAAAACCCAGGGATTTTTTCACAAAGATTTCGAACAGTATGCCCTTTCCAACAATTTAAAAAATTACAGGTTAGACAACTCCTGAGTGGGCCGGGCGCTTTTTGACAATTTACCCTAGTGACATTTGCTATTGTTCACTGAACCTGCCATTACAACAAATGATAGGTCATTCCTAATTTCCTGTCAAAAATTCCATCATGAATGTAGAAAAATTCGGCGGCACTGTCCAGTCTGCAATCACTGCTTTTCTACTAGGTGCTTGCAGCTGCCTATCCATCTGTCCACCAAGCCTCCCTAAATCAACCTACACTTTATTTTTCACTTAGCATACTTGATTGCCATTAACCGAATTGTTGTTTGTACAAAGTTTCCACCTTTAATAGCCACATTTTAATTGCCACCGCAGACGACCAAACCCACACAAACATTGCTTCATGATGCCAAAACTTTTATATTCATGCTTCCGAATAATACAACAAAACAAGCAGCAATTTGATAATTTAAGCATTTCATCCTTGATGGGTTACATACAAATGTCTGAAGAATCAAAAGTATTGCTAGAATTTTTTATTTTTTATTTTTTTAGCTGTCGCCGCTGTACTGAAATGTTTTTCAAATGATAATAAAAACACAAAGTAATGGGGATTAGTCTTTTAATGAGACCCTTCTCCTATGGGTGATATTTATTTCTGCTTATGTTCGTTTTATTTTTTTCTCGGCTATGTTCTTTAGTCAGTGCCCTAATTCAATGGATTATACGGTTTATACCTGCAGTATCCCTCTTTTAAAAGATAAATAAGATATGCATACAAATGAGAGTTAATGGTCCGCAAATTATTTACAACTTCCATTATGAAGTGTTAGCAAATCAGCCTTTGAAGTAAATTTGTGATTCTAATCTTATATTGACTTCTCTCTTCTTTTGCAGGTTCAGATGTAATGCTCATTGCAGGTGACTTTTCATGCGCACTGGCAAATCTTACTAGACAATATCCAAAACAAACCATCTAATCTTGCATTTTATCAATCACATCTTTAAGTGTGCTTTATTTTGTTTTGGATTTGGGCAATATCAACTATCGATAATGAGCCTATAAGTTAAGGAAATATAACTTTTCTACGCTTTGGGGCTCATGAGGGACATACTTCATGGAATAAACAAATTGATTTCGTTAGTCTCACAAGAGAGAATATAATCATAGTTATACCCCTTTCCCTTAAACTGTCTGATGCTATTTTACAAAAAAAAAAAAAAGGTAATTTGTACGCCGATCATATCTTCTTTGAATTGATGTAGGAACATCCATTGGTGAACTTCTTGTTCTTCTATCAGTATTGGCCATTTTCATTTATATGTCCAGAATATCTGCAAGGGAAAAAGATATACACTTGAAGATAGAGAGGTTTCTAGCTATGTACAAGACAGCAAAACCCACACGATACACGTATTCTGGAATTAAGAAGATAACTAAACGGTTTAGTCATAAATTGGGTTTAGTCATAAATTGGGCCATGGCGGCTTCAGAATTCTGTATGGGGGAGAACTACCTGGTCGCATTCCTGTTGCCGTCAAGATGCTTGAAGAGTCGAAAGGCATGGGGAAAGAGTTCATAAATGAAGTAGCTACAATTGGAAGAATTCATCATTTTAATGTAGTTCCACTCTAGGGATTTTTCTCTGAACAACAACACGTGTACTAATCTATGAATTCATGCCAAATGAATCACTAGAAAAATTTATTTTCCCAAAAGAAGCTAAAAGAAGCCAACCATTGAGCATGGAGAAAATGCTGGAAATTGCAATAGGTATTGGTAGGGGTATTGAGTACTTGCACCAGGGACGTGATCAAAATCCTACATTTTGATATCAAGCCTCACAATATTTTATTAGATCATAATTTCATCCCAAAGGTTTCAGACTTTGGTCTTGCAAAGCTTTGTTCAAGAGATCATAGTCAAAGTTGTCAAATTGAGATACGTTTCGTGTTTTGGTTTTTTATTTATCGTATCATGTTTTGTATCATAAGAAACAAAATTTCCCGTTGCAATAACGGAGTAATTATGTATAGAACCAATTATAACTTTATAAACGATCAAATTAACATAAAGCCACGTACAAGCTAAAGCAAATTTTGGAACCGCAACTGTGTAAATACACACATATAAATCACACAAACTCATTCATTTGATAATCAAACAATACCAAAACAATCCAGAATATTCATCCATTGTCATAATTCATATACATAAGCATGGTAAGTTTTATAATTCATAACTAAAACATCAATCAAGTTATCAAAACATCACTATCAAATAAAGTTGACGCTGAAAAATCAATCTTCTCCAATTGATTAATCACTATTTTTATAATAACAAGAGACAATTTCGTTCTCCCCATTTTCATCATTTTCACTCTCAACGAACTCTTCTTCCTCATCAATATGCATTTTAATGGTTAAATAGCATGTATGGGTTAATAATTTGATATAACCAAGCAAGTTTGAAACCTGAATATCCGATCCGCCATGCATTTTAATGGTTAAATAGAGTAGCGTGTGTTTTGTGTTTTGTACGATACAAAATGTGTATCGACCGATAAATCAGTACCCTGATACGCATATGATTCGTTTCGAATTGTGCCTGATTCATATCGTTTCATATGATATGTTTCGTGTTTCGTACGAAACTAACACCACTGATCATAGTATCATTACCATGGTCGCTGCTAGGGGTACAATGGGCTACATTGCACCAGAGATGTATTCTTGAAATTTTGGAGTAGTGTCATACAAATCAGATGTCTACAGTTTTGGGATGCTGTTGTTGGAAATGGTAAGTGGAAAGAGAACCATTGAAGCCACTATTGGAAATCAGGATGAGGTTTATTTTCCAGAATTGATATATGATCGGTTGGTCAGTGGAGAAGATCTTGGACTGGTTATGAAAAGGGGGAAATGAAGAAGATACTGTGAAAAAATTAGTTATTGTGGCATTATGGTGCATACAGTGGAATCCAAGTGATCGTCCTACGATGACGAGTAATTCAACTTCTGACGGGGAACTCTGAAAGTTTGCAGATTCCACCTAGGCCTTTTATCTCAGCACATCAAGATAATGGACATATAAGTGTAACCTCAGGTAACTAAAATTGAATGTATATTCTATGTAGAGTTTGTCATATATTACCCATATGTTATATAACCTTGACATCTACCTTTTCCTCTCTTAATCGAACAACTTCTCGAAATTTCTAGTGATTTTTATGTGCCAATGGAAACTTTATGCATCTCTTTTTTCTCTTGGTTCTGAGACATTGTTAATTCATTCTTTTGTAGTTTCCATTTCTTCCTGTTTGTCAATTAGGCGATTCCTTTAATAAATTCATGCAAATTGTTTTTTCCTTCTTTGTTCCAATGCATTTGCTCTATGCTTTAATAATATTTCTTCAACTAATTGGTTCTCAGCTGATACCTGAGTTATGTTTCTATTTTGAATGGTCTGAGCATGTTTTGATATTTTCATTCAATTTTCTTTGTTCATATGTGTCATGTATCAATATTGGATGGCTTCTCATTCATAAAGAGTGGTGTGCTCTTATTGCATGTCTTGTATCTTTAGTGATATCAATGTAGTCTTATAAGACCTGTCTTAAATATATTAAATCTTTAAAATTGTACCTTTCTTTCTTTTTTAATTGTGGGTGGAAGAGGTGAGATGTGGAACGGTTTAGAATAAGAAGGGAAAATAATGATGGTTGCTTATGTTACAAGTAGAAGAGAAAGTTAGTCATAAGATTAATCTTAACTACTTGTATATATCCATAATAGTGGAAGATTGCATTATTGCGAAGGAATTTTAGTCCTACTTTGTTAAATATCAAAGTTTATCATTAACTGAGAAATATGCAATATGGTCCTATGTTAACTTTTAGTTTTAGATTTCGATTGTTTTCTTATGAGTGTAATATTTATCCCTTTTCTTGAGCCCATTATGATACATCCAGACATCTTTTCAAGAGGGATGAAATGTTTTATCATACAAAACATGTTCAAGGGATAACAAGCAATAAAAATTTATGTGGTTGCTA
The DNA here is from genome assembly GCA_030015575.1 of Agapanthus africanus. NCBI lineage: Eukaryota > Viridiplantae > Streptophyta > Magnoliopsida > Asparagales > Amaryllidaceae > Agapanthus > Agapanthus africanus. The sequence goes on from CM057343.1 coordinate 687,266,985, forward strand.
GATTACATCTGCCAGGATTTGGGAAGATGCGAGTGTTTTTAAAATTAAAAAAAGAAAAAGAAATCAAAGGTATGCATAGTGAATTAAGCAGTAGAATAAACGTGGATTATTATTTTGCTTCTTTTTTTCCATATAGGCCAACACTTTCCCTCTTTTTATCAGAAAACCTTAAGATTTTCTAATTCAGGGAAAGTTCAGAATATTAATTCTTGTCATAAAGAAAATCAATTGTGTATATTGTGCTGTATGGATTCCTTTTGGAATCCATGTAGATTGTACCAAGAGAGTAGGCTAGTAGACGGTCCTGTCCATTTTGTCTGTGTGGTAGGGGGCGTCCACATATCAGGAAGTAGAAGGAAGATTGAGGATGAGTCTCTTTGTAAGCCATTATGACTAAATCTCGAGAATATTTTCTAGTTGAATCTCTAAGGCTACATATCAAGAATACCTGTCAATTGAGACGTCGTTAAGTTTACCGTCTGTTAAAAAGCAATGAGACCAGATACATCTTTTCAGTAAAAAATATTCAAGAGGCAATTTATTTATGTAAATGCCGTTGCCATCATCATCTTAAACCATTAGGTTGTAGATTTCGAGAAACAGACTAGTAGTATTACAGGCTCAAAAGGCTGGATCTTGGCAAGTAAAAGAAATAAATATGAATAAATTCTTTCTGATTATAAAGAAGAACATATGATCTATTTATTTTGTTTGACTAGCTAATATCTAAACATGAAACAATTAAATTTTAAAATTAATGTGTCGTGCAGTGATGATATAAAATTTGTAATAAAGGAAGAATACTGGGTTTCCAACCTTTAGCCCAAAAAAAAAAAGAGATAAAATGATTATCCTTGATATTCTTATTATTTCTTTCACTATCCACTTATTTTCAAGTTGAAAATATCAACTTGTCTGAGCCATAACTAGAGTCTTATTCTCAAGGCAAAACTTGCTGTTTCAGATGGTCCCTACAAGTTGTGGCATTGCTCAAATTTTCTTCTTATCATTTGTTTTCACATAGGTCAAGGCTGGCAGATTGGACTAGAAAAGCCAGGCAACTGAATAATCTGTTTACAGTCCATGTTAATTTTGACAATTGGTATAGAACTTCTGGCAAACAAAACTCTGATCTTTCTTTGTTTTGCACTTTCAAAGAATTTCATTAGTGCTTCTTGTTTCGCCCAACCTTTTTCTTAGCACATGTTTTGACATATTACATATTGGTTTCCTTTTTCTCCGCAGCATATTGATTTGAGGTATAACATGTAGGAAACAGTAGAAACAATCATTTCTTATGTGCTCCCTATCCTCTTCGTTTCTGTTGGATCGGTCAGAGGTGCCGCGGACCGAGAAGGCTGTTCTTCTTCCTGTGGAGAGCTTCAACATATTAGGCATCCCTTCTGTTTGAAAAGCGATCCAGCTTGCTGTGGGATTCAGAGTTACAAACTTGCATTCATTTCTAATAAAATGGTCCTGGTGATTCTCTCTGGCAATTACTTAGTTACCAACATATTTTATGACAACTCTACAATTGAGATCGTTGGTGATGGCATAGTGAGTGGCAGTTGCAATCTCCCCCTGCAGTATCTGTCATTAAGTTTTATATCCGACAGTTACAGATTGGTGAGTTCACATAAGTGGGCTGTTTTTATCAACTGTTCAAAGAAGATTGAAAATACTGGATACTGGCCCATACGCTGCCTTAGCCAGAACAACAGATTCATCTATGTTGTCCATGAATACTATGTGGAATATCTTCTTCCTTCATGCAGTTACTTGGCTATGGTACCTATACCCAATGCAAATATAACGATTGCAGAAGATTACGTATCCCAAACTCTTCAGTATGTGTTCGCTCTTTCGTGGGAATTTGGTAGACCTCCGATATTCTATGCATGTCGCATATAGCACAGAAGTGAGTACACCAGTAGCCACCATAGCTTTATTTCCAATAATCATTTGCATGACCACTTGACCAGAGATTACTCCTGCATATGTTAAATTTGTTTTTCACATTTTTCTTATGCAGTGATGTGAAGGATTATGGACTGATCTATCCAGTTCAAGTTGAATATGAATTTTTGAACTTTATAAAGAAAAGCAGGGGTTATGGACTCTATAGACTTTCCCTTGTATTGATCGTGATCCTAGACATTGCAGCATTTCTATTAGGTACTGTACTCAATTTCCTTATAAATTGGTATAGAAAGAAAAAATCGACACAATATAGCATTACTAAAAACAATTTAATCATCCCATGTACATATCAAACATGAGTTTTGTTATGAATATTGTTATGGATATATATTTAGTTATCGGTTTGATTAGTTATTATATATTTGTTAGGAGAGATGATCGATAACTCTCTATATATAGTTGTATGAACTATTTCTTTTCTCTTAAGCCAATAAAACTTTTCTCCTGATTATTTTCATGGTGTCAGAGCTCTCTGAAAAGAATCGAGGAAAAAAAAATCCCGATTTCCCAAAAACCCTAACCCTAATTCTCTCCCCCATCAGCCGCCAGTCCCAACTCCTCTTGATCCCAGCAACCCCTCCAGGCCCCGCGCTCCCTCCTGTCACCCCTCCAGGCCACCCCGCTCCCTCCTGCAACCCCTCCAGCACCCTCAAAACCTCCCTGCTCTCCTTCGAAACTTCTCCAGCAGCCCCTAGAAACCCCCTGCCCTCTGTCCCTCCTTTCTAACACCCCATGTTCCCCTTCCAGCCCCTTCGAAACCTACTGCCCTCTTCTTGTGCTGATCTGAACCTCGCTGCCCAGTATTGCTCTAACTAGATGGAGATTTAGATGGAGATTAAATTGCAACTATATTGCTGATGCAGTGATTATTAGTCTCTCATGTTTTCGGTTAACTTTTAGTTTAATCTGAGAGAACAATTGAATCAGATGCAGAAAGTATTTTCATGGTATCCTCGCAGCACTATATTGCTTCAACTCCTCACTGATCTGAACCTTGCTGCTCTGCACTCTCGAGCGCCTTCCTCCAAACCTCCAGCAACCGCCACCACCCTGCGTAATGTGCCTGCCGCTATTTCTGCATTAAATGACTCTGTTTTAGTTGTTAATTGCCTAATGGTCTCTAGCTCTGGATCTCTCATAGTTGAAAGTGGATTGTGAACCGTCGTTTCCATTTGGATTTTGTTGATTTTGGTTGATTGTCTCTTATTCTCGCTCGCTCGTGATTTACCTCAGCATCATGGATTTATTTTGGTCTCACTTACTGCTCGCAATCGTTCTTCTATTACTACTTACACTCGTGGTTCCTGTACGTGTGGTCGTGGCTGTGCTGACTTATATTGTTCTTATTACGGCGGCACTAATCATTGTGTAGACCGCTGTTGGGAGCAGCATGGCTACTATGATGATACATCTACAACTCGCCAGGTATCCACACTAGTTGCTATTGCCCAATCTTTCTCTTCCGTTGGCAATTTACCTTTATCCAGTGCTGAGTGGGCCAGTTGCGTCGTCTCTTCTCCTCTGTAGCTCTTGCTAACCTTTCTACTCCATCAGATATATCGTTTTTTTCTCATTCTAATTCGTAGGTCACTGATTCCGGCACCTCACATCATAAGTCCCATGATGTATCATACGAACTTGCTTCTATTTCTCACAAGTTGATTTCTATGGCTGATGGTACTACCACACCTGATTCAGGTTCTGCTGATTTATCACTCACTTCCTCTTTACACCTGAAAAACGATTTAATTGTACCATCTTTAAACAAAACTTACTTTTTATTAGTCAGCTTAGAAATGATTCTAACTACTCCGTAACTTTTTATCCATATCATTTTATGATACAAGATCTCCTGACGAAGCAACGGATTGGTGGGGGCATGAACAAAATGGACTGCACTACGTTGATCACCTTCCCAGTTTGTCTGCAGCTGTTTCTACTATCTTATGGCATCAGAGACCTGGTCATCCTCTTCTTTCTTCTTTATGTATTATGTCATCTTCTCTTGATTTATCAGAGTTCAGTTGTGAGTCATGTTTCTTTGATAAACATCATCGCTCATCTTTTCTTCCAGTTAATAAAAGACATGATTTACCTTTTGCGTCAGTTCATTCCGATATTTGGGACCCTTTTAAATTTCTTAGTGTGTTTGCTTATAGATATTTTATGACTTTTATCGATAATCACTCACGTATGATTTAGTTGTATTTTCTGCGTAATAGGTCTAAACTTTTGTCCACCTTTAAAATCTTCAAAGCTGAGATTTCTAATCAATTTGGTATTTCTGTCAAGATTATTCGTTTAGATAATGTTAAGGAGTATATTAGCACGGAGTTTACTGTATTTTGCCAGACCCATGGTGTATTGCATCAAATTTCTTGTTCTTATACTCCCCAGCAAAATGAGATTGCTGAACGGAAAAACCGCCATTTGCTTGAGATTGCTCGTTCTCTTGTTTTGCATTTGCACGTCTCTAAACGATTGTGGAATTTTGCGATCTTAGCTGTCTATTTTTATATCAATCGCATGTCTTCTCTGGTCCTAGACAACTAGTCTCCTTTCTCGAATTTTTTTCTACGGGGCAATTCTTTTCCCGTTCCTCCTAAAGTATTTGGTTGTCTATGTTATCCTTATATTCTAGGTTCTCATATTGACAAGTTTTATCCTAGAGCTACTCGTATGGTATTTGTTGGTTACTTACGATCTTAAAAAGGGTATGTATGCTTTGATCCTGCCACATTTAAAGTTTGTACTTCTTAAGATGTGACCTTCTTAGAAAATCAAGCCTATTTTCCACCATCTGTTTAGGACCGCACTCCTACTATTCCTGTTCCTCACATACCTTCCTCATATCTTAATTCGTCTGTTCCACCTGTGTGTCCTAGTTTTCCGCCTGTAGCCCCTTATCCACAGTGTATCAATGTCGTAAGAAAGTTGTCTCACCCCTTCCTAATAATTCTTTTAACGATTCTTTTGCAGGTACTAATATACAGTCCCTTGTTCCTGATTCTCCACCGCCACTGTCTTCAGAATATCTCTCTTTTTATTTCCTTACGCAATGGTAAGCGTTCATGGACTACTGCACATCCAATTTCTAACTTTGTTTCATATCATAGACTTACACCATCTGCTTATCAGTTTATTTCTTCCTTGTTTGCCATCACTCTTCCTTTCTCTGTTCAAGATGCTCTTCAGTACCCAGGTTGACATGCAGCTATGTTAGAGGAGATTGCCGCACTATCCTCCAATCAGGTTTGGAAATTGGTATCTCCGCTTTCAGATAAGAAGGTTGTTGGCTGTAGATGGGTTTTTACGGTCAAGCAAAATCCAGATGGGATGATTAACCGTCTCAAAGCTTATTTGGTGGCCAAAGGATTTACTCGGCAGTATGGTTTGGATTATATTGAGATTTTTTTGCCAGTTGCCAAATTAACATCGGTTCGTGTTCTTATATCATTGGTTGTTTTTAAGGCATGACCTTGAATGTCTTTTTTAACGGCGATCTATCGGAGACTATTTATATGCAGCAGCCTTCGGGTTTTGGGCGACCGGGAGAGTCTCGGGTTTGTCTTCTATACAAATCGTTATATGGACTGAAGCAGGCACCGCGTGCTTGATTTGAGAAGTTCAGTATGATTATGACATATTGGCTACAAACGCAGTCGCGCAGACACATCTATTTTTACGCATAATTTTCTTCAAGGCAGCATAATTGTGCTAGTATATGTTGATATTATCATTGCTGGAGATGATTCTGCTGGCATTTTTAAGGTGAAAGAACATTTGGCTTCACACTTTTATAACGAGGACCTTGGGCCACTTAGATATTTCCTTGGAATGAAGTATCATGGAATTCTAATAAATTGTAGTTTTCTCAGCGTAAGTATGCACTTGATTTTCTATCTGAGATAGGATTTCTGGGATGTAAATCAGCAAACATCCTTATGGATTCCTCAGTTAAACTATCTCGATTAAGCTCTCCCTCAGATTCTCCACTACCTGATCCAGACGATATCGACATCTAGTCACTCAGCCAGACATTGTCTTTACCGTTAGTACAGTGAGTCAATATATGCAGAATCTTTTGACCTCTCACCTTAAGATAGTTGAGTATATTTTCAGATACATCAAAGGTTCTTCAGGACATGGTCTTCTCTACAAACGATCGTTTACGTTGTCATTCACAACCTTTGCGGATATTGATTTTGCTAGATCCGTTGATGACCGTCGTTCCACAAGTAGCTATTGTGTTTTTTTGGAAGGAAACTTGGTTACATGGAAAAGTAAGAAACAAAATGTAGTTGCTCGTTCTTCTGCATAGGCCGAGTACAGATCTATGACGCATACAGTTGCTGAGTTGGTATGGTTTATCTCCCTTTTGGCATACCTTGGAGTTCCTTCTTCTCTTCCAACTACACTCTACTGTGATAACAAAGCCGCAATTCACATTGCTAAGAATCCAGTTTTTCATGAGCGGACCAAACATATCAAGATAGATTGTTATTTCATTCGTAACAAAGTGACTGATAAGGCGGTTGCATACCAACACGTTTCCTCTGCAACTCCATTAGCAGATATTCTTACCAAAACCCTTTCTTGGCTGGTTTTCCCTTCTCTTCTGTCCAAACTTGGCATGATTGATATCTACGTTCCAACTTGCGGGGGAGTGTTATGAATATTGTTATGCATATATATTTAGTTATCAGTTTGACTAGTTATTAAATGTTTGTTAGGAGATGTACTCTATAACTCTCTATATATAGTTGTATAAACTATTTCTTTTCTCTTAAGCCAATAAATTTTTTCTCTTGATTCTTTTCGAGTTTAAACAACATACCTTCAACCATGATTATAAGATAAAAGAAAACCTGATTCCAATAATTTTCTTGCCTACTCTAATGTCTTGGGGTTTCTTGGAAGGAAAACAAATCTTAATTCGCGAGTCTTATTTGTGTAGGCAGGGGACTAACTTTTATAACCCCTTTCATTAAGAAGTTATAGTAGTTTTCATAATTACTTTAGTTCCATAACAATAGCCACTTAATACTTTACTAGCAAGTGCCCCGAGCCTTGCACGAGCCCTGGAAGTTACCCAAAAAATATGCTTTCGCATAGACGATCGAATCGTAACTAAATTTTATTGCAGGCAAATTTGTCAAGCTTAACCTAAATTCTCTCGAAACAATTTAGAAAATTCTTCATTATCTCTCAAAACAATTCCCCAAAAATATCTGTCTTTTACATATTACTTCGTATTGCATGTATTTAACGGATGACAAATTGCATTCGAAAATATATGCCATCATCATCGATTGCATTTGAAATTTGGAAAGATTTTGTCCGGAATCTTTCTGCCATCATCAATGATTGATGTTGACCTCCATCCGCCTTCAGATGGCAACAATTATCTTCACATCATCATATACTCTTCTCTTGTTAATTTTCATATTATATAATTCAACTCACCGCATTTAATATATATTTCAGAAGTGTATAAAACTTTTAATATATAAATTTCATAACCTTATTGATAGTCGATCTATAATACGGATTTTCGTTTCTTATAACTATCAAAATTATTCTATAATATACATATTTTCGTTTCTTATAACTATCAAAATTATTCTATAATATACAGATTTTTTATAATATCTATATCTATATCTGCATCCGCCAACGACTACATGATACGAAAACGGTAACATCCAGCAATTGTTCTGGCGCATTATGCACGGGTGGAAGTCCAACCATAAATTATCTCAAGCAAAATGTTAATTCGTGTAATAATGATTGTGCTTGATGAAAGTTTAGGCAGTCAAAAAATATTGCACATTAATATTTAAAATTGCCATGCAAGACACCAAATGTAACTATGGATGTAGACGGATATGGATAATTCGAATGGAATCTGTATTCATATCTTATCAAACATGGATATGGATTTTCAAATCCAATGACTATCCTTACCTGAATTTGTATTCGCTAACGATAACCGAACGGATACGATAACACATATATTCCTTCTATGGCCGTATCTGATTTAATATATGACTTCCTATGCTATGTACAAATATAATTTTTATGCTTTTAGATAGTAATTATTTGCTATTTATTTATGTTATTTGATGATGGATTTCAAGAGACATGGAACTACTTGTAAGCTGTTAATGTTAATTTTTTTCATCCATGGCTTACTCGAGGAGGTGGCCCAACATAATTTTCAGCTACTTTGTAATTTTATCCAAGAAAATAGGGTCATTTGTAAATTTTCCAATCTAGTGAATCCTATTCTTATTGTGGTGACCGGGGAAACTTGTATTTGCAAAAAAATCTAGGGTGGGGGATGAAATTTTGTAGGCAAATGAAGACGGAAAAAAAAGCTTGGAGTGGGAATCATTTTCCATAGGGCTTTATAAGATGGTTTCATGACATTAACCATCATAATTATCTTATGTCTATATATTTTACATTTAAATAGGATATCTTAGAGTCAGATATGGTGTCATTTCCAACACATATTTGATACACTCATTGTGTTTGCCTATTTTTTTTTTTTGCAGTGATTGCAACTCTAGGCAGGTGTATAATTGCACCATTGTCTATACATGTGTTCCTTGCTTATGAACTTTGGAAATATGGAATGCCCATTGACACCATACAGAAATTTTTACGCAATCAGCAAACCATGATGCCAACAAGGTACGCCTACACCGATATCATTGCGATGACGAGGCAATTCAAAGAAAAGTTAGGCCAAGGAGGGTTCAGTGCAGTTTTCAAGGGAGAGCTCCCAGGTGGTCATCTGGTTGCCGTAAGATGTTGGGCAATTCCAAGTGTGATGGAGAAGAATTCATTAACGAAGTACCTATGATTGGTATGATTCATCACATCAATGTTGTTCGGCTGGTAGGTTTTTGCTTGGATGGCTCATATAAGGCTCTTGTTTACGGGTTCATGTGTAAAGGGTCTCTGGACAAATACATCTTCTCCACGAATGAAACAAACCAAAAGTTCACAACGGAGAAACTTAATGAGATAGCACTCTAGGGGAATTGACTATTTACATCGAGGATGTAATATGAGAATACTACATTTTGACATCAAACCTCACAATATACTCTTAGATTATAATTTCAACCCAAAGGTTTCAGACTTTGGGCTGACCAAGTTGTGCCCCAAGGGCTATAGCTTTGTGTCTGCTTGTGCTGCAAGAGGGACAAACGGATACATGGCTCCTGAATTAGTATCTAGGAGCTTCGGCCCCGTATCTTACAAATCCGATGTTTATAGTTTCGGAATGCTTCTTCTGGAAATGGCTGGGGGGAGGAGAAACGTCGATCCACGAATAGGGAATTCAAGTCAAGTTTATTATCCTTCTTGGATATATGATCTACTTGATCAAAGAGAGAGACTTGGATTTTGTGACGGTATTGAGATTGAAAATGTGGAGAGAAAGCTGTGTAAGGTGAGGCTATGGTGTATTCAGATGCGTCCATCATCTCGTCCCTCAATGATCAAAGTTGTAGAGATGCTGGAAGGTGACGTGGACCTAGTTGAAATGCCACCAAAGCCTTTCCTATTTTCATCACCTCCATCAGCTAGAATACAGTCTTCAATGGACTCATCTCTTACAGAAATACCAACTATCTATGAGAATGAATAATGATTTTCCCTTAATTACTCTAGGATGAGTGTTGTTGTGTTGCTAGTTTCACGGGCGTGCAATTTCAATATTTAAAATGTAATTCCAGACATTTGCTTGCTTCTGAAACTCAGGATTGAAATAATGTGCTAGGCATTCACTCTGCTGCTTCAGATTTTTATCCTATAGCTCATGTATGGCTTGATGTCGTTTTCTATGTTTCGTATTCTGTTTCTAACCTTCCGTGCTTCATAGTTGGGTGGTAAACAGAAAAGGAAAAAGGTGAAACAAGGAACAAGCTGTGCCTTCTTCATATTGTTACTTCTTTCCCCTTGGTCTCTTTCGTGATCCATGCTGCACTTCGAATTGATCTCCATTGTGCATTAGGCCATTACCATTAAGGTATGAGTATGAAAACCATTTTTTTACTATCATATTAGCTCGTTCAGTTCCTTGCTTTGGTGTTTCTCTCTCTACATACCATTATATTTGTACAAGATTAATTATTATTTAAGGGGTATTGTATGGGATGTTATGTTAACCCTGAGTTATTCTAACAGCATGGATTTTTTCCCATCCAAGATATTTGTCTAGTAATATATTATTCAGTCTCTTTTATTCAGTGTTCTATAGGTTTTTCTTTTGGCAAATTCCTTGACTGACTTCTTAACTAGTGCTCTAATTTTCTTTTATTGCTGCATACAAAAGAAAGTTGTGATTTTGGGTCCTAATTAATGATAGGATGAAAAAGTAATCATATATGCTAGACTTTGGGCATTGCTAATGATCATGACATCATAGCCATTCAACAAAACTTGCAAGTAGAGAACACATACAACTCTAAGAGGATTCACAGGGGCAAAACTATCTCAATATACAAAAAAACAACAACAAGACAGAGCATTCGCCCATTTACAACTTTTCTATTCCGATTAAATTATAAACTCAACTGCCCTGCCGAAAATTTAAGAATTACAAAGTTCCCTGTTCATTTCGGTCTTTACAACAAAAAGACATGAGAAAATTACCAAGGAGTTGTGAAAATTGCAAACATATACAGTATTTTCTCGTCTTCCACAACAAAGGATTTAATATATGCTACTGCTTCTCATCAGGATCTGAAATATACAAGAAAGAAATTCTTGTTCAAATAACTAAGATTTTTTTTTTAATAAAAAAGCTGAGGTTATTTATCAACTACAAGTATCTCCTGTCTTTAATTGTACTCCCAAACTCTTTTTTAGTAAAGTAATTAAAATATATTTGTCCGTTAATGTTATATTGAATCGTAGTTGTTGCCAGTTGCCACTGTCATAATCACCACCACTACATTGCTTATATACCTGTAGGAAAGCGATGCCAGATGAAATGTTGCATTCCACATAATGACTTACCATCAGGAATCCAAATATATTAATCCTTATATATCTTTTGGTAGATCCATATTTCAGAATACGGTTCAAGTATCAAAAAGCGGAAGGTTGGTGTAACAACCACAGCATCCAAGTACCTACATTATGCCTTTCTTTCCTTAATAAAACCTTTTCTTTGAAATAAGTAGGCATATATTAATTTTCTTGTGATTTATGTGCATGATCATCCATAGTACCTATTGTTTACCTACTTGCATCGCCATCTCATAGGTTACGAGTTTGATTCCTGGTATTTGCAATATCTTGTTTAATTTTCATTTTTTTCATTTCTTTTTTTTAGATTTATAACTTCACGTGTGTGCCATACCAACCCCGAAACTATATATGACAAATATACTATATTTTTGGCTTAATGGGACCAAGTGGGGACATGCACCAAGAATGGGCCCCAGAGGCCACCAAAGGGCCATCCCGGGCGGCGTTTGGACTGTCCTGGACGGTGGTTTTGGCCCCAATTCACACGAGATTACTCGTGCGACTTCATATCTTCGCAAGTATCCCTTTTTCTCAACCTAAAACTTCTAATTTGAACCGAGGGACCAGACGACTATATAATCTCTTCACAGTCTTAACTTCCCTTTTCTTTAGCCATTTCTTTTTTCTTCTAATCCGAATCCTCACCGCCTTCTTTTTTCCCCTTATCAATGTTCTTCTCTCAAACCCTAAGGATCCAATCAAGAAAAACAAAGGATTTTGGAGAAGAAGTATCTCCGCACATCGTCTACATCGCCTCTATCAAATCGAGGCAATTTCAACCTCCATCGATAAGGAAGATCATTTATCTTCTTTATTTGTAAGTTATTTCTATCACCTCTTTTTACTATTATTTGAAACATATGAAAAAGCCCTAAATTTTTAAAGAAAAGAAATTTCTATGAAATAAGTTCTAAAAGAAAGAAACCTTTATGAAATACAAACCCAAAATTTGAAGGAAAAAAAGATCTTTATGAGTACCCTAATTTTTTCTTATAAAAAGAAACTCATCTTGGTTACAAAATTTTATATCGTGATAATGGTTCTAACTTAGTTCTTAATTTTTTTTGTATGTATAGTTTGAAGCCCTTGGTTATGGGTTTCTGATTATAACAATTAACGGATAAGTTGTAGTTGTTTGATATTCTATGTTAGGGTGTTATTTTCATGTTTATATTGTATTGTTGATGCATCTCATGTCATTGGTGCATCATTGCCATTTTGATTACTTCTCGGTGCATCTCATGTCACGGATGCATCCTATTGATTTGTTTTAAATGCATAGAAATAGCTATGTGTGTGTGTGTGTGTGATTTTGTCACCCTATGTTACGGGTGAGATGGTATTATTGCCATGTTTGTGGATTACCAAGTCGATATGTGTATCCTATAGTTGACTGTTTAGGATATATATATATATATATATATATATATATATAGATATATATATATATATAAGCGATCATACATGTCTATATACTTTATATTTTCATATAGGGAGACTTAGCCTGAAATTATGTTTCGTAATGATCTAGCGACCGCTCTGTCGTAGCTATCTAACCAACGAGTGATTGACGTCTCCCCGTGGTTAGTACGAAATTCATAATCCAAGTTAAGTCGGATTGTTATGTCGTTTCATTGTAAGGCTGAAATCTGTTTTCCGTGTAAGGCTGAAAACTGTTTACCCCTGTCTTAAAATCGACACAACACTTAGCTCTGAAGCCCAAATTGAGTAAACTCAAGTTTCTGGAATATCTACAGAGAAATAGCTACAGTTTTCCTCTAGGTTAAATTCTCTAAAAACCGACAGACACTAACTTAAAACTTGTTTTTAAAAAATGCGACGAATTTAGACAGCGGCAGGAAATATCAATGCAGCTGTCGTAAAATAGGCATAACCCCTAACCTAGTTATCGAAACGTGGAACTTCTTGTTGGGAATGGTTCACAACAGATAGACGCTTATTTCTTGTTTAATACCTGAAACCATAAAACGAACAAAACCCCTTCGAAAACGCTAAATACCTCCGCTGTATGTATTCTGAATTCTGCACAGCCCTGCTCTACGCAGCGTCACGGAAACACCCAAAACTCCCTTATCTGAAACCCGATCGAGGCAAACTCAGTTTCATAGTCTACACGACATCCTAAACCATAATTTACTCCTTGTACAATGTCTTGAAATTCCAATCCAAAACTGCTCAATTTTGCAGGTGAACTTGTGATTGATTTTTGGCCTAAGACTTAGTTTTGATGGTTGCACTTTTACGTATATCTGTATATCATTATTATGCCTACATGACTCCGTGATTATATGAACCCGCAATAGTTCAATGGTAGTTGACCAATGATTGCCGGGGGATATTGGGGTAGTTAAGGATGGGTCGTTCAATAGCTTCGGAGTCCTACATGTAATCCTGTACTCATGTAATATTGTACTCCTGGAGCTGTGGTACCTAACTGAAAACGTACATCCTATATAAAATCTCGGGAAGCGGTTGAACACTATGCCTTAACTTGCATTAGAATAGGCAACCTACATTTAAATGACCATACCCATTTCATTTGTTCATGGCATGCTCTCTCCATGCTTGTACGTTAAATTCCCTGTTACTATCATGTTTACACTAATATTTTATGCTTGATTGCTATGCATTCCTGGTACTTTGTTTTATTATTTTTTGGTTCCTCTTTATGTTGCTTACCTTTATGTGTTTGTTTCCATTCTTAGGAGCTTTATCTTACATTTATTTTCAAGCAATATTTTATTTTATTAATGTGGAACTTACCGGACGCAAGTTCGCTGACATATATTCTCTTTTGTTTTCTTTTTATTGGGAATGTTTGTCAGAAGACATAGGAGCAGATGACGAGGGCCAATACTAGGTTGAGCAGATCGAGGAGGATTGCCATTAACTTAATTCGACGCCTGTTGGTATTCCAGCCTAACTTCTCTTTTCAGGTCCTATCCGAAAGAGACAAGCTGATACTTGGCCTCTTTTCAGTTCAGTGCGCCTTATACTTAAGGTTCAATTTTGAAACTTCTATTTTCCGTAGTAACTTTTATTTGGGCCGCGTTCCCTTTAGAATTTGACGATATAGTAGATGGAGTTAGATATTTTATTTTTATTTTGTGAATGTTTAAATTCTCTTGTTATTTATTCCATTTAATCAGATGCTTAGTGATTCATATAGGGAAGGTGTGCTTCTCGGTGTGAATACGTCGTGGTCTTGTCGCTCACCCTCCTCGTTTTTTGGAAAGTGGGGCGTGACAGCTGGTCTACGGAAACAAGGTAAGATTGCTTATATTTTAAGACGATTGCTCCATAAGAGATCTTAATATGGCTAGATTCTTGTCGTTGATCATAAATTACATATTAATCTACGAGAACCTTCCAAATAATGCTTATCTCGCAGTAGCCAAATGCATAAAGATCATGTTTTAATGAAGCAGAACAGAAAATAAAAACATTACACATATGAACTGCATAAAAAGATCAAATTTTTATATGTAAAAATGAATTTTAAAAACAAACATATTAACATACCAGATCCTTTCTCCATATGGAATCTGAAGAGAGCAATTGGGGAAGAGGATATGGAATCTGAAGAGAGCAATTGAGGAAGAGGAAGGAGACCATAAGAATCATGAAGTATGGGAAGCTTTGGGAAATACCCAATTTTGCAAATTGCATAATGTTCCTTTCCTCATAGCTTAGATTGATAAAAGATTTCTTTTTCTTTTCTTTTTTTGACTTAAAACGAAAGCCAGAAGGCCTCTGCTTTTCATTAATGGAACCATTTTTGCAAATTTCATAATGTTCTTTACCTCATATCTTAGATTGATAAAAGCTTTCTTTTTCTTTTCTTTTTTTTGACTTAAATTGTGAGTCAAAAGGCCTCCGCATTTCATTAATGGAATTTTAACGACAAGAAGCCAAAAGAAACAAAAAAACAAAAAAAAAAAACAAACAGAGTACAACCATATGAGAACAATCCCGTACAAACCAACCATCATGTAGTTTTCAAGAATGTCAAATAACAACGTGAGAGTAGAAACCACTGGAATGGGAGGAATAGGGAGCATTATAAACATTAATCAAATGTAATTTTGGAGATGCAGATTTATTGATTTTTCCCAATCCACCCATCCCTATGGTTCCTAAACATCCACATCCTTTTTCTACAAGCCATGGATATGTGCTTCCCATCTCACAGAGAGAGAGAGAGAGAGAGAGAGAGAGAGAGAGATCTTGTATTGGAAAATAGTAGCAAATTCTACTTTTAAGTTTCTCGATGTTCTAATCCTCCTTCTCTTAGGTGTTTCTTTAATCTATGGGAAACTAAGGAAGAGGAAAGAGATGAAAAGAACTACAAGATTGGGTGGCTATCGGGAAAATACCTAGTTAGGGATAGGATTTTCTCGATCTTTCCAACCTTACAGCTCTTTCAAACTCGATTTTCCTCTTCTTTTGCCCATTATTATATTGCAAACTTGCAATTGTGCTATGGATTGCTTGGAGGGAGAAGTGAGTGAGGGGATCCATTTATATAGAGCTAGGATGGATAGTGAGTAAACGAAGATGGTTTTGGCTCATGTGATCCATCAATGACTTGAGAGATCAGAGTTAATTATGAGAAGAGATTCTCATAGTACTATGGGGTCACATGATTTGCATCACTTGTTTGACATCATGAATTGAATTATTCATAAGCAAATCCTAAAACAAATGGATATAACTTTGATTATATAGTAGTGAAAGTATCAATATATTGATGAAGATAAACATTTCAATGCGAGATGATGATAAGCTTATATATAATGATATTATGAGTTGATTAATGTTGGTTACCACTAAACTAAATTTTATGATTCTTCGTTCAATGTTCATAGATATATGAAGAAAAAAAAGTAATTTTGGTACTTTTGTTTATATTTTTAATTGTCCAGAACCAATCAGTAGCATAGCAGCATTTGGTCATGGCTCGCTGACATATCACTTGAAACAATCCAAGGCTTCAGATTTGTGGGAAATCAAATATACATACTTGTAACGGGAGTAATCGTTTATGAAGGTGATTAAATAAGGAGCACCGCCATGCGCCTTCACATTTACTGGTCGATATATGTTGAATAAGTTGTAATGGAGCAGTTGCTCTCATTACCATTCCAAATCGCTTTCTTGTGGCCTTACCTGCAAGACAATACTCGCACGTGGATAGGTTGAGCTTGGCAAGAGTGTCAAGTAGGCCGTCCCTGGCAAGCCTAGTCATCCTATCCTATCCAATGTGACTTAATCTGCTATGCCATAATTTAGATTCATCTATAGAACTATTTACAACATACGAATAAGCAAATAAAATATCTTTATTGCTAATAGAGCCACAACCCAAAATAATAGGCCATTAATAAGGCGTCCAACACAAAACAAAGAATTATTTAAAATAAGTTTAACAGAATGTTCTCAAATAAAAAACTAAATCCTACGCTACCTAATCTAGCAACTGATAAAAGGTTTCACCGCATCCTTGGAGCATATAAAACATCATGGAGAATCCACTCGTTCCCAGAACTCGTAGTTAGCCTATACTTTCCAATGCTCTGCACCTCGACATATGACTCGTTCCCCATGTAAATCTTCTGGCTCCTACTCTCCTGTACTCTACGAACCTTTCTCTGTCTCGAGAGACGTGGTCCGTGACTCCTGAATCTACAATCCACAAATTTGTTGAGTCGGCTATCATCACTGTACTAGCAACCAATGTTATATGGTGAAGAGCGAGTTTACCTTTTTAGACCCCTGACAGTCACGAGCAAAATGACATGGTTGCTCACAGTTGAAGCAACCATCTCTTTTGGTTGATCTTTTCCCACGTTTCTTTGCGGGCTTCTTGGGCTTCATCAGTTCACTCTTCGTCTCTTTGTTTGATCCCTTAAAAGACCATTTGCGTCTAGGCCTCTTGGTCTTGGGCTTGGAGTCTTCAGCTGCCACAGCTATGGATGATGGCCTCTTAGGCTTGAGAGCATCCCTGCGCTCTGCTTCAAACTCAACTTTAGCCTTCAGGTCCTCGAACGTTTTCACGTTCTCAGTATGGGATAAAAGTAGTTTGAGATCATCCTAGGAATCGGGCAGAGCCCGGATGACGACCTGAATTTGCTGCTCGTTAGTGAGTTTCGAGCCAGCAATTTCGAGATCCTTGATCATTGATGCCATCATACGAAGATGAAACTTGATGTCCTTCCTAGCTGACATCTTGTACGAATCCAGCTTAATAGTCAGGGCCTGGATCCTCATTGATGAAACATGTCCATAGAGAGTCTCAAGAGTCTCTTCGCTGTTTGATAATTCTCAAACTCACCAATGAAATCGTGCCTCATCGCGGCTAACATGATATATCGCACTGAACGATCCTTTTGGATCCATTTTTTGTACTCCTCTACAGCCCTCCTATACTACTGAGTGGAGACCTGCTTCAGTTCAGGCATTTTTATCTTAGTACAATCTTGCAGCTCTTCCTCATTTAGTAGGAAACAGATCTTTTGATACCGATCGAAGAAGTAATCACTGTTCAATTTGTCACCTCTGGTGATATCGGCAATAACAAATTTGGAAGACATCTGATAAGGAGAAAAATATTTATGAGTGTGTTAAAACTATAGGCAATATAATGGAGTACCGTTCTTTCCAAAAGAACGCTTCGTTTTCAACCCATCTTAACAAAAACGATAAATTTCACACTTCGAAAAAAAAAAGAAGAAGGCCTAAGGCCCTAACCACATCCTTCAGAAGTATTAAATATAAAATTTTGTTAAAATAATTGAACGACGGAATACAGATTTCCTAGAAACCGAGTAGATTGGGTAGTTAAATCTAGACTCCCATCTCTTCTCGAAATCTTCCACTTGAAATTTGTCAGATTAATGCAGAATGCGTTTTTTATATAATCTAACATAATTTCATTTTTTGATTAAACTATCCTATTTAATCTTGTCCGTTTAATTAGGATTTTCATTTTTATTCGTGAAATTCGCACATACCCCAGGCATTCCTATTGGAACAACTACCCTACAAATCTCCAAGACTTTATATGAATAAATTTAGAAACTTTTGGTGAATAAACGAACTTTTTTTTATAAAAAATACAACTCCCAGAATTAATAGCAAAACCCTTAACTAACCCATAATTTGAGTGGAAACTCCAAAAATAAGAAAAGAAACAAGAAGAAATAATTTTCTTAATTTTATGGATTTTTTTTATTGTAAAAAAAATACTAGGTCCTGGCTCGAGCCTAGTTCTGGCCTGGGTCCCCCCAGAAAAAAAATGATTTTTAAAATAATTTCTGAAAATAAACCCGGAAAATAATATCCAGAAATATTTTTTGTTTTTTTAAAATGATATTTTAGCCCTTTACCAAAATCCAAAAAATATTTGGTGCGCCAAAATCCAAAAAATATTTTGTGTCATCACCAAAATATAAAAATCTTTTTGGTCTAACCAAAAAAATCAAAAAAAAATTTGGGTCCAACCAAACTCCCAAAAAATATCCCACAAGTTTCCTTCCATAAAAAAAAATTAGGGTTAGGGTTTAGAGAGAAATTGCGACCTTGTCACCATTGATGCTCACCAAAAGAGAAAGAAAAAAAAATTAAAATTTTCTTTCACATACAAAAGATCCTATATTTAAAAAAAATTACAATAGATCTACTCTATAATGACCATATGATGCAAATTCGATAGATCTATAAAGATCCGTCAAAATGATAACCCTAAAAAATAGATCTGTCATAAAAAAAAATTAAATTTTTTTTGATCTATGTTTATATAAAAAACACAAACTTTTGAGCTGCAAAAATTTTAAAATCACAGATCTACATTATATAGATAGTGGGATGCATGGATGTGATACCAATGTTCAACTATAGTGTATAGATGCAATATAAACATATATAACAGCGGAAAGAGATTTACGATATATCCTGTATTGGTTGTATGATCGTTTTGCTTGCTCATGTCACGTAGAAGATCTGATCTTTAACGTCTCCAAGCAACGGTCAGAGTGAAACCACACTTTGGTAGAAAGCGAGAATCTTTCTCTTGATCACCCCGTAAGCTAACCCAAAATAGAAAACGATGAGGAAAGGTGATGACGGCTCTCTAGTTTCTCTTAGAAAAACTCTCTATATTGTATGCATATTTCTCATATAAAACCCTAGCCCCCATATATAAATATGTTGAGTACCCACTCATATAGGCGTCCAATAGCTAACAGGTGGAATAAAGGTGGACCATCCGTCTGTGAGTAATGGTATTTTTACGATCCAAATAAGTTTCAATTTTTTATATGTTGTAATCGTTTCTTTGGGAGGATGAAACTTTGGGAGAGAGTGATTGAACACAGGCTAAGGAAGGATATTAAGATAACAAAGAACCAGTTTGGGTTCATGCCTGGACGATCGACGACAGAGGCTATTCATTTGCTTCGTCAACTTGTCGAGCGTTTTCGAGAGAGGAGAAGAGATTTACATATGATATTTATTGATTTAGAAAAAGCGTACGACAAGGTACCTAGAGAGGTATTATGAGGGACAATGATGAAGAAGGGGGTTCCCGTCAAGTATATTGACATAATCAAGGATATGTACGATGGAGTAGTGGCAAATGTCAGAACTTGCGACGGCTTAACGAGTGATTTTCCGATCACTATTGGTTTACATCAAGGATCTGCATTAAGTCCATTCCTATTTACCATCGTGATGGATGAGCTTACTAGAACTATCCAAGATGAGGTACCTTGGTGTATGCTATTCGCTGATGATATTGTTCTAGTAAATGAGACGAAAGCAGGGGTTAATGCCAAATTGGAATTATGGAGGCAAACATTGGAATCTCGGGGATTCAGATTGAGCAGGTCCAAGACAGCATATATGCACTGCAAATTTAGTAGCCAGAGAAGTCAAAACCATATTGGTATAACATTGGAAGGGCAAGAGATATCACCGAGCGATCAGTTTAGATATCTAGATTCCATCATCCAAAAAAATGGAGAGATCGATAGTGATGTTAATCAAAGGATCCAAGCTGGTTGGTTGAAATGGAGGAGTGCAATAGGGATTTTGTGTGATCGTAACTTTCCGTTAAAATTGAAAGGGAAGTTTTATCGGAGCGCTATTCGACCTGCCTTATTATATGGTACAGAATGCTGGGCTCTTAAGAAGCATCATACACAGAAGATGCACGTAGCGGAGATGCGCATGCTTCGTTGGATGTGCGGTAACACTAGAAAAGATAAGGTGCGAAATGAGAATATTCGTGCAAAAGTTGGTGTAGCACCTGTGGAGGAGAAGATGCGGGAAAACCGGCTAAGATGGTTTGGTCATGTGCGACGCAGACCTATGGAAGCACCGGTTCGACGAATAGATACTCTCGATATGGACAATAGCAAAAGGGCAAAAGGGAGACCGAAGAAAATATGGATGGAGGTGATACGAAATGATATGGTTGCCAAAGGATTCAATGAAAGTATATTGTTCGATAGAAGTGAGTAGAGACAGAGGATTCATGTGCTGGACCCGGCGTGATTCTCATGTTGGTTCATGTAGCCTACCCCATATGCTTGGGATAAAAGGCTCAGTTGTTGTTGTTGTTGTTGTTGTTTGTAATCGTTTCTTTATCCTTATGCCATGCATAGAGTATTCATCGTTTTTCATGAAAAAATGCAAGCAACAAAAGTTATTTTAGGTAAAGAGGTATACAATTTAATGTAAAGGCCTGACTACTCCACTCATATCTTAATGCTACAGACATGGTTATACTCGTCGCCGTGGACATATTAGTTGCTTTTTTCAGTTTGCAACACTATGACACTGATAGAGTTGGATGGCTTTTTGCTCCCATCGTTCTCATTTGGTTTCTATCAATTGGATCCATTGGTGCCCTCAACATATATAAATATGATCGGTCGGTTTTGAAGGCTTTTAATCCGTTTTATATATATCTATATTTCAAACGGGGGAAGACTAACCGGACTTCTCTTGGAGGAATTATGCTCAGCATCACAGGTTAGTTTTCATAAGACCCTTATATCTTTCCCTCTGGTATAATATGATGCCTTTCTTCGTATAGCACAACTTTGGAGTTGTGTCTTCTAATCCCGTCATGTGTGCATTTAAAGCGGTTTCCCCCCTTAGGTTAAGTTACGGTAAACTACTCTCAACTATCGCCATTCAGTTAACTACCTTAAAGTTCTTCGGTTAAGGAATTTTAGTGAAAAATCTCCCGAAAAACCAAGGTTTAAGGGAGTTTAGTATAATAAAGAAAACTTTTAAGCCGCTTTAGGGAAAAACAATGGTAATTAGGTAGTTTAGTGTAAATTAGTCTTTTCTTAAAAGGAAAATGCCCTTTGCCCAAAACCCAGATCTTGGCACATAAGAAGAGTGCTCAACTTGCTTAGAGTATAAAAGTTTGTCTAATCCGTCGGCACTACTTCAAAGTTGTAGTGTAGTCTCTAGGAATATGATAGATAATGAATGTGCGTGCGTGTGTGCGCGTGCACGCGCGCTGTGTAAAGAATATGTCCATGTACATTGGAGCATATCTGAACTCATCGTTGAACAATTATTTTGCAGGAACCGAAGCATTATTTGCTGATTTATGACATTTTCCAGTCCTGGCTATTCAGGTTTGTAATCGGTTATTTAGTTAAGCCATTACAATGAATTTCTGTCTTCACAACTTCTTCTAACAGATAGATTTGCTTTTCTATGTAGATTGCAGTCACCTTTGTTGTGTTCCCTTACCTTCTTTTGGCATACACTGGGTAAGCAGCTTACATTATGAAGAATCAAGGGCACATGATTGATGTTTTTTAACGATCCATTCCAGGTATCTTCAAGCTCTTTAGGTTATATAATAGAATCCAAACGTAAACCAACTAATTATTGAAATTTTTTATGACCCAGAATCCCATATAATCTCAACAAAACTATAATAAAATAGAATTTATAACCATGCGAGCCTGATTCAATTGACTTGTCTTCGAGCTGAATTCAAATTTAATTAGATATGTACATATGTGATGGAAGTATTTTGTGTTGTAGATGGTATATATTGGCCAATGTTCATTGTCGCAACAGCGGCGGTTATTGTAGCCAGCCAAGCCACCATCTCAGCAACGTTTTCGATTATCAAGCAGGCTCTTGCACTTGGATGCTTTCCAGGGTTAAGGTTCACACATCGAAGAAATTTCTTGGTCAGATATATATTCCAGATATCAATTGGATCCTTATGATCCTCTGTATAGCTATTACCGCTGGGTTCAGGATTCAAAGTCAGATTGGAAACGCATATGGTGAGCTTACCTAAGTTGTGTATTTGGTTTGCTTCTATGATGAGCTAATTCTATACCTCATAATGCAACATTTATTTGCATATCTAGTTGATTTGTGTCATGATAATTATTTTATGATTAAAATGTCTAATACTACTTGAAATAGATTAGCATTATTTGCAATGATTTTTAAATTTACCAGCTTCATTAGACCATGTTTTAGCTCACTATTTATTCCTTGTGCCAACACCAAAAGTTTCGGATGTTTTTGTCATCATCATTGCTATATGTTTTTGCATGAATGATGCGCGCACACACACATATATCAGATGTTTAAAGATTTAATTTTTTTTAATCTAATTAGTTATTAAAGTAAAAACATTTTTTAAAAGATTTTTTGAACCATTAGAAATGAGAGTTTTTATATATTATTTTTTTAATTAAAATTATGAGGAATTTTTTTGCCACGGTTGGATCAAATTGGAATATTAATTTGAGATTCCCTCCTTTTTCGCGTTAAAATGGTAGAGATAATCTTTCTTTATGTCTAATCCATTGTAATCATTTTATCTTGGTTAACTCAGGAACCGCGGTCGTGATCGTGATGCTTGTGACAACCTTCCTGATGATCCCAATCATGCTCCTCGTCTGGCGCAGCCACTGGGTCCTTGTCATAATATTCACCCTCCTCTCCCTCCTGGTCAAGCTCACCTACTTCTCTGCCGTTCTCTTCAAGATCGACCAAGGCGGGTGGGTCCCCTTTGTCATCGCCTGTACCTTCCTTATCATCATGTACATTTAGCACTACTACACCATCAAGCGCTATGAGTTCTGTCACGCCCGCTTCCCAAAATACGGAATACGAGGGGTTGTCCTCCTCCGAATGGTGGCGGACAAGACTGCGATGTCTTGGCGCTGAGATTCAGGGCAAATGCTATTTGGTTTTATCCTTCCACCTCTCCGAACATGCCAAGTTGATTTATGGCGCTGTGTATCGAAGGGTTAGACGGATGCGACCGATGTAGCAGACTTCATCAGATTCCTCTCGTTAGAGGGGTTTTTGATTGTGGTGACGCTCTTCCCTGCAGGCGCAAGCCCCTGCAGTTAATTACGCTACCGCATCACGGTAACAACTTTCTCCTTCTCCAGAATTTCACTTCGTGTCGTGAGTGTTTGTTTTGTTTGTGGTTGCCCGTGGATTGTATACGGAGACTAATTTATGTCGTCGCCCGTAGGACGTGGATTAGTCCAAATCCGTATTTTCTTAGATTTGGATTTGGGGTTTTGGTTTAAGGATATGTTAGTTATATTTGAGGCTAAGATCAACTTAAACGTTTGTTAAGAATACGTTAGTCCAATTTGAGATTAAGATCAGCTTAACAGGATCGTTTAGATCCGACAAAAGAGCATTTGGGTTCTATTGTTCCAGTTTAGGAACATAGTGGTCTATTTAATGTATGGCCGTCGGGACCCGTCACCTCTCTGACGACGTTGAAAGATTACAACGACAGATATCAGAGGAGTTCAGAGATGTACCCTTGAACCAGAGCTGGTTGGAGGATCTATAGTCTAATTTGGGACTAAAGTCTGTTTGAAGGTTTTGGTTTAAGGACACGTTAGCCATATTTGAGGCTAAGATCAACTTAAACGTTTGTTAAGGATACGTTAGTCTAATATGAGACTAAGATCAACTTAACGGGATCGTTTAGATCCGACAAAAGAGCATTTGGGGCTCTGTCGTTCTAGTTTAAGGACATAGTGGTCCGTTTAATGTATGGACGTCGGGACCCGTCACCTCTCTGACGACGTTGAAGGATTACAACAACAAATATCAGAGGAGTTCAGAGATGTACCCTTGAACCGGGTGTAAATTGATTTGAGAGAGCAGTTGTGGTCAGTTCAATTTAATTTGAGAATTTATGGCCAGAATTGGGCTAAGTCCAGTTGAGAATATTCAATATTTTATTGGTGTTTGGCCTGTCAGGCCTTTATTTGGGCTCTGCCCTTTTTAATAATGCAGTGCATTTATTCTGGCTTGTTAGGCCTTTTTAATTGGGCTCTGTCCCCCTTTTTTTATAATGCAGAACATTAGGCTTTTTAATGCATAACATTTATTTTGGCCTGTTAGGCCTTTTAATTGGGCTCTGCTCTTGTTTAATAATGCACTGCATTTTTATTATGCCTGTTAGGCCTTTTAATTGGGCTTTGCCCTTTCTTAATAATGCGCGGCTTTTAATAGTCTGACAGTGCGCCACGTGGCCTGTCAGGTGCTTTGCGCTGATTGAGAAGCGCAAGGCGCAAACTGATGTGGAGGTGACACGTATCGAGCTCTGGTGAGCGCAGACGCAATACGCTGCGCCATTGCGCTACGCTAGTGCGCTGCTGACACGTGGCGCGTTCTGGTGACTTGCGCCAACCTAAGAGCGCAGAGGCTCAAATTAGTAGTGTACGGCACTGTTCAAAAAGCGCAGAGCGCATCTTGATCTATTTTAGATCAAAGAACATAATCTTTTTTTATTCTAAAGAGGTTCTACCTCAAGTTTTAAGAACCAGTGGTTCATCAAAAGGCAACGCCTTTATATAGATCAAAAGATCTAGTCATGAAGTAGATTACTTCTTTATTATTATTATTTTTATTAAAGATCTTGATCTTGTTCTTAGATCATTGATCTTTTTAGAAGAAATTCTTTTTTTCCCAAAGGTTTTGCATTTTCTCTCTCTCTGAATTCATCTCAAAGTCTTAGAGGAGGTCTCTGTATCTCTATCTCTGTGTATTTTAGATTTGGAGTCTAGGGGCCTTTATATAGTGCCAATTAGTTTGTTACGTTGGTTACAGAGATCTTTCTCTGATTGATCTGGGGATATTTCCCCACCGTCGGATCTTTGATCCGAGAGCTCTGTTTTACAGAAGAGAATCTTATTATTTTAGTAAGATTTAAAAAGATCTTTCCAAAATTTTATTGTTTAAATTCTGACAAGGTTGGCGCAAGCGCACCTGCGCTTGACACGTGTCGCGCAGCGCAGAGCGCAGCGCAACTGCGCTGACACGTGTCGCGCAGCGCAACTGCGCTGACACGTGTCGCGCAGCGCAACTGCGCTGACACGTGTCGCACAGCGCAGAGCGCAACTGCGCTGACACGTATCGCGCAGCGCAGAGCGCAAATTGCCTGAAGCATTACTTCTTTTATTTTTATTTTAAAACAGAGCCTTGCTCTGATTTGGTGCGCTGTCTTGGGCGCAGCGCTGGCTTGTCTGTTTTTGACACGTGGCGTGTTGCGCGCAGCGTAAGAAATCTGAAGCGTTTCTTCAATTTTTTTTTGAATTTTAAAGCAGAGCTTTGCTCTGATTGGGGGAAACAGAAGCATTGCTTCGTTTCCCGCCTTGGAACTTGAACAGAGCTTTGCTCTGATTGGGGTAAACAGGGGTGATAAGGCCAGTCATGCTCCTACGGTCAAGAAAATATCTTGACGTAGTCACACTTCGGTTTCTAGCATTATATGGTAATCAGTAACATAGCACAGGTAATGAGAAATGCAGTCACTAATTCTACCAAAACGGATATAAAACTAACCAAGTAGAGATCAAGGAAAAAATAGCGCTGAAGTCGCTGATCTAGATGTCCGCGGTATCCTCAAGATAAGAAAGGTTCTGATCCGAACTAAGTCCACTTCTCACTCTGAGCGTACATACTCAGGTCGTCAGAACGACACAATAGCAATATATACATATATAATGTGCAATGGTGAAAAACATGAAGCAGCAAATATAGAACAATGATGCGAGCATGGAATAACCGGTACAGGTAACAATAAAGCAAGTGTATCAGATCAGTAATCAATGCAATGTCCATGTCACAAAAGCCATCAGTCTCTAAGTCTCAATATCCAGATCGCTAAACCTATCGTCAGTCCAAGTGTGAGTGTCAACCACCGCAGGAGTATCCCCAATCCAAGGGTAGGCCCCAAGGGCAAGGGAACACGGGCCCGAATCATGCTCGCTAATAATCAGTAATACCATCCATACGACTCCCTTTAATCGCTATATATGCTGGCAGTGCGACTCCTGAGATTCTTTTGATCGAACTCACACTCAAATTACCCCACCCCCAAAGTCTATATCAAACACCGACCAGGAATCCAAATACTAGTCGCTCCATGACAATTCTACGCGAGAACTGGAGACAGGGTTTCCATCAAGCATGTCTCGACTGGTATCCAAGATAAATGGACAGTGTTCGACATCTTACCTATGACACTAATGTAAGTGCTTCCATAACCGTCCCATTCTAGTTATAGTTACACTTACATATGTCCCATAGGCGTCGATAATGCAATAACTAATTGGTTTCGCTGATTGTGTACAAGTACGCGTCACTTCACTTATTTATTCACGCTTTTACACTGTCGTACTTGCCACAATCCAATCACTAACATTATCACTTGGTAATGTAACACGGTTATTAGGTTATTGATGCAAATGAACACTATTTACAAGAGTATGACAATCATGCACATGATGGGGATATAGTAAATGCACTGCTAAAAACATATAAGCAACCGGTGTCGGTTGGACTAGAAAAATCATATAAAATATCACGTGCATAATTAAGCAAAACGATATAAAAGGAGTAGGCAGAGTATTTAATTATCCGTACAAAAAATTGGTTTCGAGTCAATCGGGTATCATATTTACGAGTTATAGTCATTCCATTTTAAGTGTTTACTGCTGGAAATCCAATTTCTGAACTGGGAATCCGTTTCGTAACACATTTTACTTCCTGTTGGAAGCATAATTAGGCGATGCTACAGTTAGATAATATTTAGATTTATCAGTTATGTTTGCAACGCATCTGACAGATCAATGATATCCGTTGTACGCAGTGAGATATACATTGTCTAATGTTGAGATATACATTCTGTTTCTGCATGAAACTGCAGAACACGACGGTTTAAAAGATGTAAATATCAAACGACACTGGAATGCAACGAGACCAACACCGTTAGAAAGCTAATTCGATTATCTACACTGCTATGTATGGTTCCACACACTTGCGTGCCTAAATAGGGAGAAACATGCGTTCCAAAATGGGTAAAGGTAAAGATCCTTGCTCTGGACAACAGTCCAGAGCCACGAATCGCCACAATTTTCGTTGCTATAACTTAATAAAATTCAGAGATCAACTATGTGATACTGTAGGTTTATTTGTTGACTTTGATACGGCCCTAAAATATTAAGTTGCGAGTTGTATTCAATTTAATATAGATTTTACAACGTGACATGTGCGGCGAATTCCAGATTCGACATCGCCTTTTGGGGGCGTCGTTACATGATATAAACTTCACTATTTGCAAACCAAATTCCTACATGATGTTCTTTATCGGCAAATGGATCTATCTATAACCAGTTCCGCCATTTTAATATGAGCTTTTGTCTAGGGTTCGCATTGAACATCTAAGTTTAGTATAAGATTAGTGATCAAACGTTCGTTTTCTTTAACTAAACCAATACGGTTTGGTTCTACGATTCCCATATGACGTATTCACTAGGTTTTAGAATCGTATGTCTCTCAACTCAAACGACTATCTGTTACGGAGTATTATGAAAAACACTAAGAAAATGTCCGATGTAAAATAACTATATATGTTAATATGTATATTCTTCACATAGCATGTAAGCAAGTGAGGACACTTGCCTGGCGACGATATCTTGACGATGGCGATGGATGGAACGACAGAGAGAACGACACAGTCACGACACGATCACAGCGACAGCAACGACGATCTCGGGTGTGCAAAGGAGGTGGTGAAGGCTCGGGTCTAGCTCTGGATAGCGGGGAGCTTGATGCGAGTGTAGTGGCGATGATAGCGAGCGGCTGAGACGACGGTCGAGGGGCTGAGACGATCCAGAGCAGCCCTGACGAAGAGTGGTGGAGGTCAGGGGTGATGGGTTGCTTGTCGAGATGGTGTGTGTCGAGGAAGGTGGCGACGGTGGTTAGGGGTTCGTCGGCGATGTTGGGTGCAGTGTGGTCGCCGGTGAGAGGAGGAGCACGGTTGTGAGAGGAGGGGAAGCTTGGTGGAGTTGATGAAGTGGGGCTCGGTGCAGTGGGGGTTGCGGCGACGAGGTCGGCGGAGGAGGCAGCGATGGTGATGATGGTGGTAGTGCTGTGTTGGTGACGAGGAGATCGGCGGCATTTTTGTAGGTCGGCGGTGGAGTCCCTCGCGGTCGGTGGAGGAGACGAGGGTGCAGTGGGCGACTATGGGTGTGCGGGCGTGGGTTGGTGGAGGCGATGAGGTCGAGCGTGGGTTGTAGTGGCAGCTCGAGCTCGTGGGCTGGGGCTAGGAGATGGAGGACTAAGGCGGCGGTGCAGATGGAGGCGAGGAGCTCGGGCTGGAGGCTGGCCGCAGGCTCGACTTGGGCATGGGCCGGTTTGACCTAGGCTTGGGCCCACCTGGCTTGGGGTTGACCTTGATTTTGACTTGGTCAACCGGGGTGCAAATTTTGACCCCAACTAAGTGTCCCTCATCAATAAATGCACACCGCGCATATAAGTTGTGTGCATGAAATTGATAGATCTTGAAGTTGGACTTCGAAATGGGACATTATTCCGGGGGCGGAGCATCCTTCGGGGAGCATGATTCCCGGGGATCGGAGCATCATTCCGATTTGCGGTGCATAATTCCAGAGCCGGGGTATCATTCCAAAGAGTCGGAGCATAATTCCGAGTATCGAAGCATAATTCCGAAGGGTCGGAGCATAATTCCGAGGGTCGGAGCATAATTCCGAAGGGGTCGGAGCATAATTCCGACGAGCGGAGCATGGTTCCAAAGGGGTCGGAGCATAATTCGGACGGGCGGCAGACATTCTGACCGAAGCATAATTTCGATGTAGAGATTGATTCCTAGACGGAGCATAATTCTGACAGGGAAAGCAGATACTCCGAGACGAAGCATGATTTCGATACGGGGTACATTCTGAGACGATGCATGATTTCGACGCAGAGCTTGTGAGCCGACTTGATTCCGTGACGGAGCTTAATTCCGACGGGGAGGTCGTCGCTGGTTGACTTGATTCCGAGTCGAAGCATGATTCCGACGGGAAGGTCGCTGGTTGACTTGATTCCAGGACGGAGCATAATTCCGATGAGGAGGTCGTTGGTTGACTTGATTCCTGCACGGAGTGTCACTGGTTTCGATGTAAAGGATGATTCCTAGGCGAAGCATAATTCCGACAGCGAAGGTGGATACTTCGAGGCGAAGCATGATTTCGACACGGGGTACACTCTGAGACGAAGTATGATTCCGACGCAGAGATTGTTGATTGGATTTGATTTGGGTTGACATAAGCATCGCTACGCTGGAATATGGTACCAGGAGCGAATCATCATTTACCATGAGTGGATTTGGGGATTTTAGTTTTTGTTTGGCATCAGTATCGCTACACTGGAATATGGTACCAGGAGCGAATCATCATTTGCGTTTGCTTATTAGGAAGCGATAGTTTAGGGGATAGGTTTAGATCCCTATCACTTAAGGCTTTTCAATTTTATGGGCCGTAAGGGTCCCATAAAAGCATTTTCTCCCTACGAGTCGTAAGGATCCCGTAGGTGCATTTTCTCCTTAGGAGTCGTGAGGACCCTCAAGTGTGTTTCCTTTGTGAGTCGTAAGGATCTCACGCGGGAATTTTCTCCTCACAAAGTCGAGAGGACTTTGCGAGTGTATTTCATCTCTTTTTCACGAGTTTGCGCCCTTTTGGGTTTTCACAAATTCGTCAGCAGTCCTGCTGTTTTTACTCACGGAGCCCTTTCGGGTTTTTATCCGTGCCTATTTTACTTGTGGACATACCTTTTTTTTGGAATCTTCATCGCTGGTAGGACTTTGAATGTGGTCTCACCGGTAGGACTTGGGAGATATTGGGATCTTTTTACCCCCGTGGATTGTATACAGTTTTGCAGGGTGTAAGATCCAGACCGTAGGACCGGAAGAATTTCGGGACTTTGTTGGCGTCTGCATCGCTGCACTAGAATATAATACCATGAGCGACTCATCATTCGCCGTTAGGGCATTTAGAGTTTGGTTGGCATCTGTATCGCTGTACTGGAATATGGTACCAGGAGTGACTCATCATTCGCCGTGAGGGGATCTTCCTCGCTTCCAGTTTAACGACTTAGGGGTCATCTGTTCCCAGTTTAACGACTTAGAGGTCATCTATTCGCAGTTTAAAGACTTAGGGGTCATCTGTTTCCAGTTTAACGATTTAAAAATCATCTATTCCCAGTTTAAAGACTTAGGGGTCCATTGGATTGAAGTTTGGAATTTTGGGGTTAGGGTAGGCATCAGCGTTGCTAACACTAAAACACATGTGGCAGGAGCAATTCATCATTTGCCTTTCCCTGTTGGGGAGAGATGGCTTAGGAGACAGGTTTAGGTTCCTATCACCTAAGACTTTTCAATTTTATGAGCCGTAAGGGTCCCATAAAAGTATTTTCTCCCTATGAGTCGAAAGGATCTCGTAGGTGTACTTTCTCCTTAGGAGTCGTGGGGACTCCTAAGTGTGTTTTTCCTTTGCGGGTCGTAAGGATCCCACGAAGGCGTTTTCTTACGAGTTGTAAGGATCTCGCAAGGTTTGTTCTCCTCACGCATCGTGAGGACGCATAAGCATAGTCACATAATTCGCGAATTACTCGACGAATTCGTGAATAATTCGCGAATTATGTGACTGCCGATTAAATCTGCGAATTATTCGCCATCACCGAACGCGCCGAATTATTGCCGAATTATTCGCGAATAATTCCCGAATTATTCAAAAAACAGCAAATAATTCACGAAATCAAAATCTAGCGTCTTATATATTAATTTTTTGCTCGAAATCCTTCCCGAACATTTCCCGAACACTTACCGAATCTTTCCCGAATATCTGCCGATTTTTTCTGAATAGTTCTCCGAATCCGAATTTTCAAACTCGACGAATTATTGCCGAATCACGAATTTGTGACTATGCGCATAAGTGAGTCTTCCTAAATGGAGCATAATTCCAAGGGCGGAGACCAGCCGCTGGACGGGCGGTTGCAGTGGGGCATGCGTATGATAATTATTTAAGCCCATGGATTATATACGGTAGTCAATTTGGGGACTGGCCGTAGGGCTGGAAGAATTTTGGAAAATTGGATTTTGGCTGGCGTCTACATCGCTGCACTGGAATATGGTACCAAGAGCGACTCATCATTCGCCATTTTTTTTGTCTTTTGTTTTTGTGTATATATATTTTTTGTTTTACCGCGATTGCTCAATCATTTCAGTTTTTCTTATCTCGAAAGTCGCGATTGCCCTATCATTTCGGCTATTTATTCGTGTTTGCCCTATCATTTCGGCTTTATTTTTCATCTTTATTTTACTCGCTGATTTTTATTGCGAGTTGCCCCATCATTTCAGCTTTTCTCTTCTTTTTTTCTTCTTTTTATGTACACATTTTTTACATTCCCAGTTTAACGACTTAGAGGTCGTCTGTTCCCAGTTTAATGATGTGATGGTCGATGTTTTCAGAGAAAGGCAGATGCCTGAGAGAATTAATTTCACGAAAGATTTCGGTCTCCGTTTGTATGAAATTGGCGGTCGCAGCTTGACTGTTTGTTAACACGCCTTTAGACAGTTCTATCTCTCTTGCCTTGTATTGCTTTTCGACCCAATCTTTGAAGACGAAGCAGTTCTCAATGGCATGACCTATCACTCTGTGATAGGGGTAGTATTTGGGGTCCTTGGTTATATTCGCTTCTTGCGGTCTTTTTGATTCTGGAAAGTGTAGACCGTTTCTTAGGGCATTTTTGAATATTTTACGGACTTTGTCCCTTCTGAAGGATTAGACCTTATCCAGCTTCTCTTTCAGTGGAGCTTCTCCTCCCTCTCCGAACACTGGCTTCTGAGGCCGGTTGGCATTAGGCCCGCTCATCCCTTGCTTATTTCGGTTAGCCGAGGTGTTGAAAGATTCAGAATCGTCGGAATTTCCGCCTTTGCGTTTTCATCCTTTCGGTTTTTCCAGGATCTATTGTTATTTTGGGAATCCGAGGAGAACTCCTGGTTTGAGCGTTCCAGCATCTAAACTTTCCTGGTCAGCTCTTGGAATGTTTTGAGACCCGCAGTGCATAGGAACGGGGCCATCTAGTTGTTGAGATTTCCGACGAGGAGACTGACCAATTGGTCATGCTCTATCGGCGGTTCACATTTAACGGAGAGATTGCGCCATCGGGTTATAAAATCCGTGCTGTTTTCGTTGTTCTTTAGCTTGGTCCTTACGAGGTCGGTAATGGTGATCTTATCGCTGACACTCATGAACCTTTTTCGGAACAAAGATTCCATTTTGACGAAAGTAGTAATAGATCCATCAGGTATGCTCGCGTACCAATCGAAAGCGACATCGGTTAAGCTATTAATGAATTGGCGGATGCGAAGCGCATCATTTCCCCCAGTATTCCCGCACGAGGGTTTAAAATGGGCAATATGCTGATTCGCATTTCCCATCCCATCAAATCTTCCGAATTTGGGGATGACATAGCCACTAGGAAATTCTACTAGATCATACTGAGCAGAATATAGCCTTCCGCTACTGCTAGCATCTTTTTGCGTTTCGGCTTCGACTACCAATGTTTTGACTTTATTGGCAACCAAATCCATTATTTGATCTTGAGTTAGCGGGCTGCTGTCATCGGTAGCCAAGACATTTCCCGAGATAGGATGCGACTGATTTTCATACAGTCCGCCCACCTTTGGATTTGAAGGAGTAGGCGTCGGCTGCCTCGGAACACCGTTTCTCGATTCATAAGCAGAACCATGCGCTTGAATAGAGAGCTGAGAGGCAACTTGGGTCGTGAGCTGCATCACGACATTCGTCAAGTCGTCAATTTTGGAGTAAAGTTTGGCCATCTCCTTGTCTTTACTTCTGAGCTGTTTTTGGAGCTCTTGTAGAAGTTCCTGCTCTGCGTTCTTGGACGGAAGATTGGCTCCTCTTCGCTTTCCGAGCCCGACTCCTCGTGAACTGAAAGATCTCTCTGCTTATCAGCTTCACTGGGAGGATTTTCATTACCTTCCGGAGGATGCTGGTTTTGGGAAGTGACAGCCACATTCACATCAGATTGGATTTGAGATGTAGTGGCCCCATCCCTGCTCTTACTACGCGTGCCCACCATGTAGACAGTATGGACCACATATCCAGCCATTTCCTCATCTTTGGCGGGGGTAACCATGTTCTTCGAACCTCATTAAGTTCAGCTTAGCGGGAGCCCTAGCCCTTTTGTTGGCTCTATATCTGGGCCTTTTCTGCCTTAGCTTCTCAATTTTAAGGGCTTGGCGGGCATCTGCTTCCTGGGGAGCCACCATGAGTCGATTGATGAGGAGCTCAGAGAAGATATCCGATTGAGCAGTTGTCGAAGGCACCGCTGGAGCTTTGCTCGAGACGCCTTGTTGCTTTGTTGGTGTTGATGGCCTTGCCCCCAGCCGGGGCCAAAGAAAGTCGTTCAAACACCGATTTGCGTTTGGGTTGTGGTGCCCTCGAGATCACCACATTTGGCCTCCTGCCTTTCGAGACCGGTCTGTCTGTTGCTGGAGCTTGAGAAGCTGGGATGGCGCTAGCGAACACGAACAGAATAGAGCCAAATGGTAGCGGCGGCTTCTCCCATTGTCGCCCGAGACTGGCCGGGAGGACTGTCCTGGCGTCCATCTTCATCATGTAGGAAATGGGAGCTGAGTTCATCTTTGGAGACATTGTTGAAAAGCGATTGCTTGAAAACCTGCATGAAAGAGCATTATTTTAATATAAATATAGATATGTATATTGATTGAGTTCGCATGAACGTTTAACCTGAAATATGGGAGGAGAGATTGGTCCCACCGGACGTGCCAGAATCTGTAGGGTGTTTTTGGTCACCCCATTGAGATGCGAATACGCGCGTGCTTGTCAGGCGCATTACAGATCCCCCTTCCTAGGGTATGCTGAGGTTTATTGATTGTGGGGATCCGAATCTCCGGCAACCGTGGACTAAGCTGCCGTTAATTACCCTTCGCATTTGGAGCGAGAAAACCTCCGATTGACGGGTTAAACTGGTCATGCGAACTCAATGTGCAGTGTGTTTTGAAGGGGTTTTGGATATATCAGGGGCCCCGCAGAGTTTTTTCGGGGTCCCGCTACCCGGATAGCGGGCTGGGGGTCAAGGGGGCTAGCAGCCCCTTTGCGGTGTGCGATGCAGCGTCCCGTTAGAACTTTTTCTAACGGGGAGGTATTTTTAGTGTGGAATGTGTGTAAAATGGGGGGAAATGGTGTCCAAAGGACGCGTGGGTGCCAACGCCTCGCGCGTCTAGCACACAGGCGCTGGGCGCGGGCGCTGGCACTGGCGCTGGGCGCCAGCACTTGGGCGCTTGAGTTAGCGTTAGGCGCTGGTGCTGGCGCCTCACGTGCCCGGCACGTGGGCGCTCGGACGCTAGCATTTTGGGCGTTAGCGCCTCACGTGCCCGGTACGTGGGCGCTCGGACGCTAGCATTTTGGGCGTTAGCGCCTCACGTGCCCGGTATGTGGGCGCTCGGGCGCTAGAGCCTCATGTGCCCGGCATGTGGACGCTCGGGCGCTAGAGCCTCATATGCCCGGCACGTGGGCGCTAGCGCTTTGGGCACTCAAGCGCTAGCGCCTCACGTGCCCGGCACGTGGACGCTCGGGCGCTAGCGAAAGAAAGGGGATTTTACCCGCAGAAATGGGAGTTAAACTCCTAAAGAGGATTTTGAGTGGAGTTAAACTCCAAAAGATTTAGATTTGGAATCAAACTCCTAAGGATCTGGATTAAGAGTTAAACTCTTTTGAGAATTTGAGTCTTGGAGTTGAACTCCCTAAAAATGTTTAGAGGTTTTTCTCTCTTGAGTCTTGGATCTTCTCTTGACTGGGATTTTTTCTAAAGTTGGATTTTTGGAGATGTGTCTCCTTCTTCCTTCTCTTGATCGGCTGGATCTTGGAGAAAAGGGGGTGAGACTTAAAAATCTCCCCTTTTTGAGATCTAATGGAAGATCTGAGCTCCTCTTTATGGGTTTTGTGGTGAAAAACCATTTAGTTTTTGAAAAAGGAGAGTAAAACTCTTGATTTAATTCAAAGGAAAAGAGAAGGTTTAGAACATTGAGGAAGGAGAATGAGGCACAAACCCTAGAGTTTTAGAAAAATGAAACGTATATGCTTTATTCATTATCATGTTGTCTTATATAGGCTTACATATTTACATACAGCCTCTTGGGTTTTACAAAATGACATTTTGCTCGTACATGCCTCATGTGCTCTTTCTTTTTGCATATAAGCCATAGGCTTTACAGAAATTTGGTTTTATGCCCATTTTGCTTATATTCATGCACAAAAAATTACATCAAAATTATTTGTTACATGATTTTTATGTTGGCACGGGGAGGCTGGCCGCGGGCTCGACTTGGACATGGGCCCGCTTGATCTGGGCTTGGGCCCACCTAGCTTGGGGTTGATCTTGACTTTGACTTGGTCAACCGGGGTGCAAATTTTGACCCCAATACGGTCGGGCTGGAAGGAACGGGTTGGGTTAGGGATGGGTCATGGGCCGGGGTTTAGAAAATAAGAATTTGGAAAAATATAAAAAGGGGATAGGGTTTAATTAGGGTAAAGGTTTAGGTTTTACAAAATTTTAGAAAATTATGTAGGAAAATTTGGGGAAAATATTTGGAAAATATTTATTAAAATACGGTTACGGTATATCGGAACTGGGTATTACAAGTTCGAGCTTCATAGCTGCCTCTTGATGGCCTGGATCCTCGGCCTCGGTCCTGGCCTTGTTCGGGTCCAGGTATTAACTTGCTTATCAGTAAAAGTTTCTCTCCATGATATTATGAACCTAATACACATGGATATATAGCATACATGTATTGACCACACTAAGTAACGTGCCCCCACAAGTTGATTGCCATTCTTTATAAGTCGAACCCCGTCTGCAGCGGTATTTTCTAATTTATCCGCTTTAAATACGAGCCTGATGGAATTTGAACTTGTGGGAGACTCTAATACGATTATAAAGTTTCTACCAGCTTCAAAACTCTAAAGTTAAGATGAGGGTTACATACATATTTATATATACCAACAAGCATTAATCCTGAGTAGTCTAATTAATATCTAATGTCACTGACACGAGGCATCGGTTTCGTGTACACTGAGCTCGCTAGCGGGGTCCCGCACATCTTCTCCCACTTCATCACCAACCTGCCCGTGATCCACAACATCCTAGTCTTTGTCTGTGTCAAATATCTGCCAGTGTACACTGTTCCAATGGACGAGCGGTTCCTCGTGAAACGAATCAGCCCTAAAAATTTCCGCATGTTTCGCTGCGTCGCTGGGTACGGGTACAAGGACGTGCATCGAAAAGATGTTCACTTTGAGAACTTGTTGTTTGATAGCATCTTGCACTTTGTTCGTTGAGAGCATGATGGAGGGATATTCCGATTTGGAGGGATATGCCATGTCGATGCAAGATTCGATAGTGCCTGCGTGCAGTTATAGTGAGGGTGGGAACGAGGCGGATGAGAATGAATACCTGAATCAGTGTAAAGAGGCTGGAGTTGTGCACATTCTTGGTAATACGTTGTACATGCTCGGAGAGATTCGGGGATCATAAAAAGGATCGCTATCGATTACATTTATGCGTAGAATTTGTAGAGAGACCGGTGTGATTTTTAGTGTACTTCATGAGAGTTTGTTGAATGTTATTTTATGTATAGAAATTATATATAGTGTGGTTTTCTAGTAGAAAATGTTTGGTATTATAGCCTTCATCAACTTTCTTGTATGTTTGTCACGATTTATATAATAGTCTTCAAGAAAATTTTGGGGATTGAAAGGACATTACAGAGATAAATAAAAAGCTTTACTGTTTTTAGTTTGTTTTGTTGCTGTTTCTATACTGAAATTATTCATGGTACATATTTTTGAGCCAAGAGACGGAGGAATAATAATCCTTCAATAATAAGTAGGTTGATGACATTTAAATACTCAATGTTTCAACAATATAATACTTAATAACTAAACTCAAAATGCGGTATTGTAGAACCTAAAAAGCTCAAAATACGAGATGTAAATTTTCAGGTAAAAATTGCTGTATTTGAACTTCAGGTAAATTATCGAACTTCCATGTCGATGAAACATTGGACACTAAAAATTGCCTGTTAACCGTAATAAATCAAGCATCATAAGTGCTTCGAGTTGGCCATTAAATTTCTTTTTTCGGTGTGATCATAAATTTATAATAAAAACATCCTATTTATCATTCACTTATTTTTGGCTACATACAATATAGGATTAAGTTGTTTGCAAATTTTAGATTTATTCATGTTTATAGAAAAACAAAGGAACAGGCAAAATAAACCAGCCGGTTCGGTCCAATTAAACCGCTGCCGATGGTTTACAGAAATACAGATCCATCGTCGCTTTTCAAAACTCTCTCTCTCTCTCTCAAATTGGAAACGAGCCCAAAAACCCTCGCTTTCCCTCCATTTTCACTCAAAAACCTCTTTTTGGGTCCGAATCCGAGCCCGACCCCGAACCCGTTAGCATGCTCTGAGATGGAGCAGGCGGAGGCGGCGGAGAATCCGATCCATAAGAAGATGGCGGAGCTCCGGATGGCGTGCCAGAGAGAGATCCGGATCCAACAACAAAGATCCGAATTTGCAGCTAGCTTCTTTCGCGATTCTCTACGCTCCATTAAATCCAAGGCTGAAGAGAACCAAGATAATCGAGGCAAGTAGAGATTTAGGGTTTATAATGACTTGTCCTTGCTGTTGTGCAATCGCTGAAGCTTAGAAACCCTAGAAATTGAATTCTTGTTAGAAGGGAGGTAACGCTGAGGATCTTTTAGGCGAAAAAAAATGTAATTTGTGCAAGAAACCCTAACTAGCCTTGGCATTTTACGAAAGAGCATCTCGAGCAATTTGTAGGAATTGTTTGTGGTAGATGAAAACTATGGACGCAATTCGGAGAAGTTGTGAGTTGTATTGTAAGAAACCCGAAGGATATTGGGAAAAGGGACTACCTTGAATGGTTGATAAGTTTAATATTGTAAATGAAGACGTGTAATATGTAAATTTAGTGTTTATACTGATCCAATAAGCCTTTTTTTGTACATTTGGGGAGGTCTAGAAATTTAGTAAATTGACTCTTTATTAGATATTTTGCGGCTACTGGAGAGTATCTTAAGCATTTTCTGAAAGGTATCGGAGTAATTTGATGGGTTTATTGCAGCAAAGAAGCAAATGAGTGTCCTGCAAGAAACCCTTGGAATATCTAAAAAGGAACTAACTTGAAAGAATTACAAATTTATCCAATGTGTTGTGTGATAAAAAAATTAATTGAATAGGAAAAGTTGTGAACAAATCAGTGTCGTTCTTCTTTTTCAAGTTGTTATGATTCACATTGATTTTATTGAGTTATTTGAATACGTTTTACCTTTTGGGTATAGTGTTAGAAAATTCAGTTATAGTTTATCCCAAACTCAAAGAGACAATAGCTTAGTAGGTTAGAAAACAAAAATACCTTTTCTACCGTAATTTGTCTACTCAAAAGTTTACTCAAGGGCCAAACACCATGGGCCCATTGTTTGACACTATTACCCAGGTGGTGTGGGTCCTACCATTTTGTCTTCTGGGTAAACTTTTGGATAGACAAATAATGGGTAGGAAAAGTATTGCTCGTTAGAAAATGTAGGGAAAGCACTACAAATTATTGGGAATAACAATAATAATTACAACATGCATATCAAAAGTTTCTCGTTTTTGCATTGATCATGAAAAGTTGGAGACAGAAGAACTTCTTATTTACTAATCCAAATGCGTAGATTCTACACCAAATGAAGCTGCATTCCCAATTTTTTACTTAAAAAATTTGATGTTCTACTAAAAAAAGGAATTTTCATTTAAAAAAGACTTTACTTCTTCATTTCTGTTTGAATAAAATTGTCCATGTAATTAGGACATGTTGCATTAGGCTATTAGCAGCTGCAAGTTCGGTCAAGAAACAACAACAACAACAAAAATAAAAATTGAGATGCGGTAGTGCCTCTTGCAGATATTCAAACCTTATTGCCCTTTTGGTGTCACTTCCTTAACCACTATAACAAGCACCTCTTCATTTTATAACTTAAATACCCTCACGTCCTCACCTTAATATAGCTACCGTAGCTTCTTGGAAAAGTACTTGTGGTTTTTATGCCCGTCCTCTACCTTTCTTTTTCACAATCTATCAATGTTTAATATATAGTTTTGACAATATACACTTCCCACTTACTCTTGGACATAATCCCCCCCCCCCCTCCCCTCTTTATTAATGTTCAGAAAAACTTGGTAAGCTGAAAGAGTACCTTGGAAAATTGGAGGCTGATCTTGGTGATGCACTCGCAGGTATGCTTTCTACTTTAATATTTTTTATTTTAAACATTTCATTACAATTCATTTTTTGTTCATAGATGATTATGCAATCATAATAGAGAATTGCTGAATTTATTTCGGTTCACCTTGTGTTATGCGTCTATTTTTCAGCCAACATAATTTGTTGTTTTTTTTGAATTGGAAGACCTAGAAAAACTTTAGCATTTTAGTTTATTCCATTATCTCCCCCCCCCCCCACCTTCTTTTTAATACATTGATCAAATTATAAGTCAACCTGAAAGTTGATACATTCTTTCTTGTAAAACAGAGAGAATAAATTACTAGCCTGAATTAAAGTGATGTATTCTTTAATTGTTCAATTTTCCCTCTTGTTTGGAGAGTTGGGTATGGACTTGGGATTGACCAAATAGGAAGCTAATTCATAAGCCTGCTAGCTCTTGTAGAATAATAGGTAGAATGATATTTCTGCCTTAATCAGCTGATCTCCCTTTAGATGATTCATTGTTGTTT
This sequence comes from Agapanthus africanus, assembly GCA_030015575.1. Lineage (NCBI taxonomy): Eukaryota > Viridiplantae > Streptophyta > Magnoliopsida > Asparagales > Amaryllidaceae > Agapanthus > Agapanthus africanus. Next base: position 687,307,264 of record CM057343.1, read on the forward strand.
TAAGCAACACCTTTACCCTAAAATGATTAAAGATGCTGAAAGAAACACCCCTGATGGTCTACTGAAATAAAAGGAACTTTTAGAAGTTTCTTCCATAGAGCTAAAGCTTGCACGCTTTATGTTAATAATAATCAATATGCTGAATAGTAAACCTCAGGTTTACTGCTTGCCAATTTTGGTTCTTGTTCCTTAAAGTTTTTTTAATTTATATGTATGCTTAATACTGATAGGTCTCAAAACTACTGACGACAAATGTATATGTATGATTACTAAATGGTGCATGAACTCTTCTTATTTTCAGTGAAGACTTGCAAAGCAGCCAAACAGAAAGCTATAGCTGAATCTATTTCTACAACAATAGCTAGAACGGAGCAACTTGAAAAGAAAATTCAAGACCAAAGGGTAAGGAAAGATGAATACGCTGCATTGATATCACAACAGCTTCTCAGTAAGTTTTCTTCTCATTAATTTATAATCTTTTTGCTTCCTTTATCAGGGTCTCAAACTCTGATGGCTTATACTATGTTGTTTGTCGAGCTTAGTTGTTTTGTTATGGTCAGTACAACAGCTTCCTGTTTATTGCCTCCTTGTTACCATTTAAACATCCTCATATATAGTACCAAGATTGGGATGGCATAAATCTACTCATTACGAGGTTTCATTTCAAACACACCGTTAGTTGAGGAAGGTTTCATTTCAAACATAGCTTAGCTGTCCATTGTATCTCCTAATTCTTGAAAATTTGTGGAAACATTTCTCTACTCTATTCCCTATAAGGCATCAGCTTTTGTGTCCGTGTTCCCCATTGGCCCTGATGAGAGGTTGTGTTATAATTAAGAGGATCAATTTCAAAACAGAAACTCTAAGAACATAATTTATTTATTAGGAAGGTAACCAACATCTGACAGCACGCAGAAAAGGAAAGAAAACAAAATACAACATCTATAAGGACCCACTATACTTGCCTGCCTGGAAGGCCAGCATCTTACAAGATGCATCTATTAAAGCAAGCTGAGAAACAAACATGTTCTGCTCATATGGTGTCAAACATGTAATGATAGAAAGGGGAGTAGGTAGTCAATATTAGGTAGTTGAATCTTGCCTTGCCGTAAAATGCACGGCCAACTTTTTTCAATTGATGTCACACCTGCATCTTGAAATTACCTGTTGCTAGCCAAACAAACTTTGGACCGTGGTGGAATGTTGTATTCAGTTATCTTTTTTGCTTGCATTATGCTTCGCCATGTTGTTTGTCATCATAATCTTCTGTCAATAAAATGCATGAAAATTCTGGAGAAAAAGACGTGATTGACAAAAATTTATGATTTTGAAGTCAACCCTGAGCCAGCATGAAATTCCTAAAGAAATTAAAGCTTTTTGAACAATGACGGGCTTTGTCATAATTCCCGAGTGAGAGATAAGAAAATATATACATTATTGGCTATGCAATTTATGCTCATGCATTCGACAAGAAACCCACCAAAATTCTAGGCTGAGTAGTGGAGTCTAGAAGTAGAGGGAAATGCGAGTTTTTTACAGTGAAATTGCACCTGAACTTTGACGCACAATAAGAAAAAAGGGAAAAAAAAGAAGAAAACTCTACGAAATTAAATTTGTTTCCCATGTAAATAGTTTTGCTACCTTAGAAAGGCAATCTTGTTTAGCTCTTCATTTATATGTTGTTCCTTGATTCAGTTCTGGGAGCTCTTGAAGAAAAGAGTAAAGAAGATGTGACTGAAACGAAAAATGTCGAGGTAGCCATTATGTGGTACAGAAGGGTTCTTGGCTTTAGAACTGAAGGAGGTGGAGAAGGTAAACTAGAAACTAATATTGATTTCATGTTAAGAATTATTCACTTGATCATAACTGTCCTCTCACATTTTGCAGGGGTCAAATTTCTCTTCAACAATTCTGCCCCGAAAAATCCAGATAAGGAATATGCATTTACCGTGAGGCTCAATGGCGATATCTATAAATGTAGGTCTTAAACCTTTTCAAGCCATAATGCTGATACTATTCAATTGTAATTTATGATCATTCTACTAAGTGTATATAACACTGAATGTTTTTTTGTGATTTTCAGTGGTCAATTGTGATCCATACATGGAAGATGTCGATGAGTCGATGAAGGATTTGAATGAAACTAACGACTTGTTCAAGTTTGTTAGAATCATGAGAGAGAAATTTCAAGCTGCTACATTTAATGGTAATACCTTCTGTCTTCATTTTGTTCCCAGTAAGTAAACTTTGGGTTTCTAAATCCCTTTATCCTTTTCTCCTTTACGTATTTTATAATGGCTTGTTTTTGGGCAAGTTTTGGGATTTCTGATTTTCTTTTCTACGACAAGCTATCTAATTCTAGGCCTTTTTCAGCATTCTTTCGAGCATGGGTATGAATTCTGTAAATGGAAAATTTTGGAATGTAAATGATTCTTTAGTGTCGACTTATGCTTCAAGCAAGTGGATCTGTTTTAAGTATCTCAAGACTGAACATGTTTATTATTATGTGGTGTTTATAAGATAGAACTTCCAAAAATAAGCTGCTGCAACATCTAAAAATCAACTTATATCCCACAAGAGGGCTGAAAATATCTTGCAGGATTCAGATTTCTTATCTGTCCCTGATATCAGTATCAGGTTATTTATAGTTGTACACAAGTCCTCTGTATTTATAAATACTTTAGTCTTTTGTATTAGACACATTAATCACTGTTGATTTTAGTGTAAAATTTAGAGATGGGACAAAAAGAAAGTTGGCAGACATTAATATTCAGGTCCATTGGGCCATGCATTAGTGCATTTGAGATGCCATTGTGGTATATATGTTTGTAAGGCGTAGATTGCAACTGTTTGAGACATCTCTACAAGTGAAGAATTGGAAAACGTGAGGACAAGTTAGCATCAAACCTCTAGCGGCTATAGAAAAGGTATTCCTATCGCCCAAAAGCTGAAATATCATATTCTCAACTTTGATACTTTATCAAGAGCTAACAATTGAAACTAAATTTGACTACGGAAGCGGGATACTTATCAAACGTGACAGAGAAAATAGTTGCTATGTGTTGAGGCCTTATTCTTTATTTGGAAAAAGGGATCTAGCTGGGTCCTAAAAGCAATTAGTTTAGGCCCTTAGGCGTAAAAAAGATTGCTAAAAACTCCCCAATACCCAAGTTGTAAATTTATAGGTCGCTACAATATTCAATAGAATCAATACTTGTATATTTTACATGTTTATTTCAAAATCATCCAACTACCCCTTTCTTCTCTCATACATTCTTATGATAAAACCTAGTATCTCAAATCTCTTGCCCCCACTTCTCTCCCCATGACATCTTTTCCAAAACTCCATGAAACTTCTTATCAATGGGCTTTGGTATTGATTGAGTTTTGGAGAAGGAGATGAGGAAGGACTAAGGAGAATTTGATGGAAAGAAATGAGATTGGAAATGATGGGGTTTGAAGTAGAAAATGACGGGAGAAGTTGATGAGTAAAAATGATTTGGTGGGTTTGATGGGGTTTGAAGAGGAAGATGAGGGAGGACTAAGACACAAGAGGAAAAGGCTTTGGGCTTGATGGGTAGGAAGGACAAAGAGGTGACAGGAAATGAACTTTTGGGATTGAAGGAGTTTTGGAGAAAGAGACGAGGAAGAAGTTGATGAAAAGAAATGAGTTTGGATTTGATGGGTTTTGAAGTAGAAAATGAAAGAGGAGAAGTTGATGAGTAAAAATGATATGTTGGGTTTGTTGGGCTTTGAAGAGGAACCTAGGGAGGACTAAGAGGCAAGAGGAAATGAGCTTTGGGCTTGATGGGTAGGAAGTAGGAGGAGAAAAGAGGTGACAGGAAATGAGCTTTGGACTTAATGGTTCTAAAGGAGAAGGATGAGTGCAAGTGAGGTTTGGTTTGGATGGGATTTTGAAGAAGATGGGGCGTGGAAATAAATTTGTTTGGATTTGGATGGTATTTTGAAAGAGAGTTTTTGGGGGAGAGAAATAAATTTTGTGTTCATGGAGTTTTAAAGAAATGAGGATTTGAAAGACAACGATAAATGATTTTTGATTTGATAAGATTTTTGGAGATGGGGGTTGAGGGAGAAAGAGGATGAGTGCAAATGTAATAATTTCTATGTTTGGGCCTTGATACATGCAGTACCTTATTATGAAATATTGTGGTGCTTTAATTTCTCTGTCAAATATAATAATTTCCCAATCAATTATGGCACTTTGCTACTAAATGTAGTGATTTTCATGTGGAGTAGTTTGACTGCTAAATATAGTAGTTTCTTGGTACATGACTTTGTTGTGAAATATTTAATTTCCTTGTCAAATGTAGTAGTTTAATGCTAAATGTATAAATATCGATAGATGATTGTATGGAAGGATAGAGGGAGAGTCTTTTGGGGTGAAATATCTAGGATTAGATGTGATTTGGAGGGTGGTGGTGGGGGGGATATCATTGGAGCAAAATCTTTGCAGTTCTTTAGTTTTTTCTTGAAATTAATTTATATTGAGCATACCCAGCCAAATGTAGTATCATCTATTTAAATATAGTACATAACGAGTACGAGCAACAACTTCAATTTTGCAAAATGTAGCTTTTTAATAATAACTTGTCAAGAATACGGCAGAACAGCTCTGTTTAATGTTCATTAGCAGATTCAATGTGAAAAAGCAATGATAAACCATGGCACAACTCAGTTTAGGGGGGGTACATGTAGTACTTTACCCGCATTTTAACTTTTCCCCCCAAAAAAATCCTAGATGGCCTTGATGAGGTGTAAAGCTCAAAGGATAGTATTGGAAAGTGGGGAAATACAAAATTGCTGGTGTATAGGGAGGACTTATACAATGGAATCTTTAAAGTTAGGGAGGTTTTAGCAAGGGACCTAACCCTATCGGTTTTGGGCCGTAGGGGTCTAAACCCAAATTTTCCATTCCTTGTTACATTTGCACAAGTGAAGTTCTAGTGTTAGTTTTTAATTTTCATCTTACATTAATTCATGAAGTACATATCATAAATTTCTTTGCGTGTGCCTGGTACAAATCCTCGCTTCATGGTATCATTAACGAGTCTCTAAATATATATTGTTTGCTTATCTAAATTGCGCGTCATTTTTCTCGCTAATCTTTGGGCAGGAGCTTTACCTGAATCATCTGTCAATCAAGCCTCTACTTCAATAATAGTATCATCTCCACCTCCAATCTCAATGGACAGCAGAAATCTAACACCGATAAATGAAAACATTCCTCAACTGAAGCCTGCAAACTCTCTACTGAAATCTCGTCGCCAAGCTCCAACTCCATCTCCACAGTCTATATCGAATCTTCGCCGGTCCCCACGTTTTGCGTTAAGACTTTAGCAAACATTTTCCTTCATTTCAATTATTCTCTGTAATTAAATTAATTCATAACAAGGATAGAGGAAGAGGGTCGATATCTGATACTCATGATGGGTTTCCGTAAGCCATTAGCATAACGAGTATTGTATCATGTATTCTCATAAATTTATGGAATTTCAATTTTCACCTCTTTGAATGTAGATAGCCATATACAGAAGTCATTCTATAAGGGGGCGAAAATTCATTTTTTTTTATATTGCAGTTTTTGTATATTATAGGAAATCATTTTTTTTAATTTTTTGCACATAACCAAGCTTAATGGAAGAAAATGATTAATGTAGTTGGACACCAAACGTTTAGATAAATGTTTGTGCATCAACATTTTTTTTATATTTGTATATGATGCCTCATATACAATATAGCTTCATTAAAATTATCATATAATATTAATATTACAGTTATTTTCAAAATAATTATCTCCGTATTTCTTTTTCCATTACACATGCAAAAGACGTGCCTAAAAAATTAGTGCATACATGCTGGAGAATTATATGAAATTCATATAAATTGATGTACTTGTGCCTCAATCCTATCTTCTAATTCTTGAAATTTGTACTGATCGATGAACTTGCTTTCCTATAGGACAAGCAGTTTCCTTGAGGACTTCACCTTTAACGTAATGGTCAAACAGAAGCCATCGTAGGTCGCAGTTGTTTTCCACTATGAGGCTCATGATTTTATGAGCACGAAGAAGTAAGAGATATCATCACAAGGAATGACTCGTTCCCATCATCTTTCCTTTCTCTTTGTTTATTTATCATGTGAACACTAACCAGATGAAGATTAACCGACTGTGGAGCTAAGTTCTCTTTTATTTTCTGGGTGCGCCTTGTAAACAAGGAAATTCACATGTATTTATCAAATCTTTTAAGTGAAGTTATGAACTATCAGCCCCCTCATAGATCCAATGCAATGCTATGTTGTTTCTCATCTCTACTTTGAGATTTCGGGCGATCTAGATTTGGCTTTCTGATGCATGCACTTTTTGGTTATGTAAAATCATAAACTGCCTGTGATTTCATAATTTTAATGTATATTATGTAATATATCGGTTTCAAATTTTTGGCCGCCGGAAATATTACAAGTAGTTTTTATGCCTATGATTTCATATTCAGTTTCCTGTATTGATTATAGTTTACTTCTTTAGTCGTTGATGGTCAGCAGCATTGTTTACTTTCCCCCCTTGTTAATTACATTTAGCAAATGATATTGCAAGCCATCACCATAGAAAACATCGGTCAAGTTGAATGAAACGATAACCGTTGAATTTGATCTAACTTGGAGTTCCATGGGCCATTATCGAATGAATACCATTGGAAGCAATATAAAAGCTTGGAATTGGCATCTTGAAAATAATCTACTTGATTATCATGATTATTACACTATGCTCTCGCCTCAGTTTAAGTCTTGACAACAGCAAGCTCATTTATGGAAACAGCATACGACTTGAAAAAAAGAAGAAAAGGTTACAAAGGAAGAATCTAGGTTTGCTTATAGGGAGTAAATTCCTTTTGTAATATTGATTCACTCATCGTCTTTGTAAGGGTACTCCTCTGGGACTTGCTTCAGAAGTTTGACCCGCAGCTCGTAGGCATCATCCCCATGCAGCATATCTCTGACCCAGGTGATTTCAGTTTTCAACGACACCTGTAACCAACAAACACAATCACTTGGGCTAATTCTGCAACAAATATATTAGGCTGATGATATACTTTCATGAAATTTCATAAATGCTTTTTAGCCGTCACAACATGTTTGGAGGGAACAATTACTAATTGAAGAGCTACAGTTGGTGTCTTGCCTTGCTCCAGAGTGAGGCGAGTTAGAAAGATTGAAATCCTTGCTAGTGGGGAAATACCAAGATTTTAATTTAATATTTCATCTAATACAAGGAAATTGCAAACAGTTAATGGTTTTGATATAAAATAATGTGCGTTTACTGAGATGAAGTTGGGGAAAAAAGGGGCAGGCGAAGAACCAACTTCATGCCTTTCTCGTCAAGGCAAATTTAACAACAAAACCCCTGGCTTGGACGTAGATCTTCACATTATCAATTGGCCGTATAATTTGAGCATAAAGATTTCCGTCATTCTTTCTTTCTTTTCAATATTTGGTAGGCACCGCCTTGGAAATGTATTCTATGCTGCTGTTAGGTTTATATCTGGCTCAAGCATGCTTCCTATAGTGAAGCTATCGTCCTTTTCCTTCTATATCATCACCACGATTTGAAGTTTGTCAATTGGTCATATAGCATTGTTGCAAACTCCTCTCTTGTCCATAGTTTTCTTGGCTTTATATCATCTTTTCCCTTCTATTTCTTTTCCTATGATGTAGAAGAATTTTCAATCTGTGACATTTACGATCTGTGACAACCTTTTTTCTTATCCATAGTTTCCTTGGCTATACATATGCACTAATTAAGAAATGGTTGACATCATGTCGATAATTGGTCATAAAATTTAATCAAATATTTGAAGCGGTGGATCCCATTTTGATGGGAAATGGAAGGCAATCATCTTATGTGACAATCTTAAGGAGATAAGGTGCTTAAATTTCAGGGCAGGAAGTTCCTTGCATGACGAGTCAGATCGCCATGTATAGCTAAATCTTTTTTGAAAAATCTTCGAGGAAAATATTAATAATAAGCTTTTTTTACCTCATGCCCACTTTATCTGAGCTATTTTCTTTATTTCCCCTGATCTGACTATTTACCCCACGCCCCCCCCCCCTAATCCCTCAACTTACCCTTCCCGCCCCCTTAACTGTCAAAAACATTTTAAAGGAATATTCCTTTAACTCTGTTAATGGAGGTAACGGCAGTTCGATTGGGGCTTATTTAAAACCCTAATCACTGAATCTCTAACCCATTTTGTACCCAAATAGGATTTTAGGGTTTCAAATTGTGAGTTTTCTCTCCCAAATTAAAATCTAGGATTTGAGAAATTAATTAAAATCAGTCGATCCCCATCCCACGTTGTCCCAAAATAGAATTTTAGGGTTTCAAATTGAGTTTTCGCTCCCAAATTGATATCTAGGATTTGAGAAATTGAGTTGTTTTTTGACGAAATGGCCATGGATTTCTTTCAAGCTCCTCATCCCTATGGCTAGAACCAACAAATTCATGTTTTTTTGGCTATCTCTTGCACGAAGTGTCTGCCGCGAGCCACCAAACGTTGATGAGAAGCTCTTTTGATGCCGCTTCTACCGTGGTCCAATCGATCCTGGATGTCGAGCTTGCCAAGAATACTATGGGTTCTGATGTTATCGGCTAGGATTTGAGAGGGAAGAGAGAACAAAGAGAGATCAGATAGGGGGGTGAAGTAAAAAACCCTAATAATAAATATGTACAAGGGAAAAAATGGAAGCAAATAGATAAAAGGGTAAGAACCAACCATCTCTAGTGCTCCTCTAATAACTCCACTCAAGATGTTGCAGTAGTAAAGACCTTGGCATGTATCAGGAAGCTCCACAAAATCTACCAAGGGGTTATCTTCAAGGACAATGCTGCAGCTTGTACCATCAGAATCCCAATTCATCACAGTTGCCGTTACTCCTAAAAACATTTTGAAACCAACCTGTCCAGAGGGAACCAATCTAGTTGTTACACTTAGGCTAATTTACGCTAAACTACCCTAAATTATAAGTCTTTCTCTCTAAACTACCTCAAACTTTTGTTTATTACAGTTACAATAATAAGCTAACAATGCTGTATTCAAGTGTAAAAAAATTCCCTTAAAACCAAAGTTTAAGGGAGTTTAGAAATTTAAGAAAAATCTTAGTTAATTTACATAAAAATAATGTTAGTTAAATTTTAGAGTAATATGGCCATAGACATAATCCCAAATAATATAATTATATGCCTCCCAAAAAGAAACAAACTCAGTATGCAAGATGAAAAGTGAAAACTATATAAGATTACTTTATTCGTTCCTACCTAAACAAAATGCGTCGTTGAGTTCAAAAATCTTTGCATATATTAAACGAACTAATCTGAAAATCACCTTCGCAATCATGTCAGCTGTCTCCCTGAAGTCAGAACATCTCGACACATTGGATTTGGCTAGAAACTCATCGATCAACCGAATTCCAATATTGTAACCCCTGAAAGTAAATTGCAGAAAATATTGACCATAAGAATCTAGGAGATGAAGGTAACCATATACTACTATTGGTAAGCGCAAGAATCACAAATTACATGAATCAAAAGGGATTAGAATTTACCCAGTTCATTATAAAATCTGCATTAATATCAGAACAAATTACTAAACTTTGAATCTAGAAATAAATTGTTCAATTCGTTTCTTCTTCGTCCCAAATGAAGTAAGCATCAATGTTCTAAATGTCGGAAATTGGCGTCATATCGGCACAAAAAAATTCATATTAGATATCGAATGTCACCAAAATATCCAAAGATATTTTCAAAATATCAAATTATAAATTTTTGTGTTCTAATTCAGACCTTAACAAGATTTGACATATACTAAATATTATAAATATAAAAAAATGTAACTCAATATAAAAAGTCGGCTAGGTTAATGAGGATGAATAAAGAAAGCTGGAATCTAGTGTTAAGATATATGGTGTCAGGAATTCAACATGAAAGAGAGATAATCCAAACTCAATATCAAAATCTAATCTTTGTCGAGGTAAGCTTGTGTCTAGGATTTTGTCAAGGTTTGTTGAAGATGAGAGAAGGAAACTTGGATCTAGGGTTTGTCGATGATGAAAGAATTCGAGAAATATCGAGGATGCTGGGATTTTCTTTGCTTGTATTGGGTTCAATGACTGTGAGTCGGGTTTGAATAATATGTGAAAACCCAAAAATCCAAATTAAATTTTAATAGATTAAATCGTGATATTTTAACTGATATCAAATTTTGTGACATCTCGGCCGCAGTGCCGACATTTCTTCGAAATAACACATAATATCATGTTGTTTCTTCTCCACTTCTGATATATCACGGACATTTAGAAAACTGATTAGCATTAGGAAGAGTTAGAACTCTGAAAGTATTTTGAGTTAAAAAAACATCATGTAAAACGTATTAATATTCAAGATAGCCGGATAACGGTACTTCTTATATACTATTTGACCTTGCTGGTTTTAAACAGAAATTCATATATCCTTAAATTTGCAATTCACAATCAAGGTTACAAAATTTAATCAAGACTTCAAATATAAATAGAGTTTAGGAATAGAATCTCAACTCTAAATTTTCACTAGGCTTTAGATTAAGGTGGGCCAAAGGGAATTGAAGGAAGATGAAACAAGGGCTTTTGAATATAATTATTACTGTTGATCATTTGCTCGAACTTTCATTATCATAAAATTTTGGATTGTAAACTTTTGGCAGCAGACCCTAAATTTTCATCAAATTTTTATGATCAATAATTTGCTTAATCTTTTGAATCTCAATTTCCCAATGTGCCTCCCGAGTCAAATCTGTTCCCCTCATCCTCCTTAGCCTCGATCTATTGTTCTCCTATGCCTTGATGAAGAAGTTGAGATTGCATTTGATATATTGTTTTCCTCACTATAATCCAAATCAACCAAACCCAATTTCTTATTAAGTTAAATCCAAACTCAAGTTCTCAGCTAAGTCATATATTTTCTATAATTTCACTTTCCTTCTACATATTTTCAGTTCTCGGTAAAAAGTACTTATATGTCCCCTTCATATCCCACAAATCTCGCAAGAGATTTACCGTTTATGTAAAGAAAAAATCATTAGAAAAGATTAAGAGAGGAATAAAGATCTAAACATTCTCATTTTCTTTTAAATTGCAGCAATATGCAGATACATATAGTTAGCAGAAATGAAAGTTGCTAGTTTTAATTGATAGTAGCCATATACGAAATGTAAAACGAATATTAGTATCCGCTATCCGTATCCACATCCGTCGGTATAACCCAAAATATCTCTCATCGTTATTGTCCAAATTAACATAAACCTAATTTTTCAAAAAAGTTAAATCCAAACTCAGTTTCTCATGGAGCCTGAAATAAACGTTAGTATCTACTATCCATATCCGCATTTGCCACTATAATTCAAAGATATCTCACTATAATTCAAATTAATGTATCCTAATTTTTCATTAAAGTTAAATCCAAACTTAATTTCTCATCAGTTTTTTTCTATAATTTCATTTACCTCCTACATATTTTCAGTTTTCAGTATAAGATCTTGATATGTCCTCTTCATCTCCCGCAAATCTAGCAAAGACATCAACCGTTTATATAAAGAACGATACATCATATTAGAGAGAGAAAAATAAAGATCTAAACATTTACCAATCACATCTTTTTCTTTTAAATTATAGCAAGATACGGATAGAGATAGTTACCGGAAATGAAATTTACTATATATAGTTCATAATAGTTGATGATAATCTAATACGTATATGAAATATGAAACGAATATAACTATCCGCTATCGGTATTCACATCCACCACTATAAGACAAGATATCTCTCCTCATTATAATCCAAATTAACCAAAACAAATCTCTCATCATCAAAGTTAAATCTTTTTTATAGTTTCATTTTTCTCCTTTATATTTTCAGCTCTCTGTAAAAGATCCTTATATGTTATCTTCATCTCCAGCAAAGCTCGCAAGAGATCTACTATATATGTAACGAAAATGATACCGGAAAAGAGAGAAAGGAGAATGGAGATTTAAACATCTAAAAATCCCGTCTTTGTTTCTTTTTATAGTCCCATCTATCATTTTTATTTTCAAATCTTACATTTATCTTATTTGGTTGTTTCTTTCTCGATTCCTGCTTGTTTATTAATTTGAGTCTTTTCAACCATCAGTTATTCTTCTAAATATTCATCATTTATTGCCCTTTTACTCAAGTTTCCCGTTTGGGTAAGCACCAATTTATCTTCCTCCTTCATTTTTGCTGATTTAGCCTTAAATGCTGATCTACGCCTTTCCAATATCGACCATTTATTGCCTTTTCCCCCTAGCTTCTCTTAGCTATTTATTCAAATATTCATCATTTCAATCCTGTTGCCCCTCCCCCAAATTTTTTTGATCATTTTTTTGGTTTTTCAAAAATTCCAGATCTAGGTATGTCCTATAATGCGTAAATTAGGTTGCTAAACGGTTGTTCCTTATTGGAAAAGCCATTATTAGTGACACCAATATTCAATTTTTCTTAAATTTTGAGGAAAATGGATTGAATGCAATTTCAACTTCTTCAACAGGGCATAGGGAGACCAATACATCAAGACTAAGAAAGGATGAAGCAGCGAATAGATTTAAATAGGGCGGTGAATCGGGAAAATTGAGCTCAAAGAGTTTGAGCAAATGATCAACGATAAAAATTTGATGTCTGCGAAAAGTTAAACAAAAGGAATTAAATTAAGGCTTACAATAGACGTGGATACATTATTTGGAATTAGGATGGCATCTGTTGCAAAAATTTTGATGAATATTTCTGCAATTTAAATCGTTATAGATTTCATACATATTATTGTATAGTGCTAAATTTTAGTTATCTATGGTTGGAGTTTAACAACTTGGATCGGCTCAAATTCGAAGCATGTTTAACTCGCCGAAAACTCCTTTTGAATTTAATTATTCTTTTTCTTTCTAAATATATCTTTCTATCTTCGTAAACCCATTTGTTTTGGCAATGCCTAGTTGTAATAAGTTAAATGGATATTTGACTCGACCAAAAAAGATTACAAAATCTCCGGCCATGTTTGGATATGGAGTTAGGATAATCATGGTTTATTTTTAAATGGAGGTAGAGAGGATGCAAACTGTGGTTTGCAAACCCCAAACTCAAAAAATGGAGTTTACAAAACTTTGGTCAGATTGGAATTGAGATAACCACATTTATCTCAAGTTTTCGGCTAGATAACTGTGGTTGTCTCAACTCCAAAATGGTTGCCAAAAAAGGCAAAGTTAGCATTTTGGAGTTAACTTTGGCTAACTATATGAAACTGCAGTTTAGCTAACTTAACTCCATTCCCAAACAGGGCCTAAATATAATTGAGCATATGAATTTATTCACATACAAATGTACTTACAAATAGATACAAGGCAAACAATAATTTGAAAGGCATGCAAATCCTATTTGGAAAAACATACAAATTAAAATTTTCCAGCAGTAATGTATCAGCTAGACCAACTGGTGCATTGTTGTAGATGAAGTGTTGTTATCCATACTCCCTGAAAATTTGTATGTTTTACATGATGCTGTTCTAAAACTCAATGATCCATCGAAGTCCTAAACCCAATTTGTGCACAAAATTACACCTGACCTAAAGCAACCAAATCCCAATTCAATCATCAAACACATCAAATACAAAAAAGATGAGATTTTGAGCTGGACATACATCTGATCGAGCTGCTTGTTGACCTCCTCCACCTCTTCGAGATCGGTGAGCAGCTGCCGCACCATCGCGCCGTACGTAAGCGTGAACAGTTCCGCATTCTTCGATCACAAGATGAAGAAATTCGAAGTTAGATCCATTGAATTCGTGAGAATTGAGAAAAAAATTAGGGTTTTTTTGGGGGTGGGGTGGGGTGCGGGGGGAGGGGGATTTTAGGGTTTGCTTACAACGCGCTCGACGTTGGCGAAGACAGCGTCGCCGGATCTGGGAGCGAGAGGGGCCATTTCTTTCTTTCGCTTTTGGAGCTTGCAGTGGAAAAAGCCTAAATTAAAGACGGGTTTGAAACGGGTCGGATTCGAGTTTGTACATGATCCGCCAACCTTCTTAGAAAATGTGGCAATAAACCATCATGATTATAGGATTGGATTGGGAGTGGATACGGATTGGATATGAGCATCACCATAAACATATTCTCTTTCTGTTTTTGGAAACGGATATGAATACGGATATAGTTAGGTAAAAAATATTCATATGCATATTTGAAAAAATCGGATACGGATACGTATCAGATATGAGATAAATCGGATACGGCTCCACGTTGTTAGGAAATATTTTATTTTATTTTTTCATCATATAAAGTATATATATACACTTTTGAGATTCAATACAAATCAATTTAGTTCAAATCCAAAATTGCATTTTCTTCAACATCTTGTAATAACCCGGTTGACTTCATTTTGCAATAAAAAAAAAAGAAATGTTTAGATCATGGAACTTTAGATATTAAAAGCAATTAATATAACAATCTCTAATGATATCTAATATAATATGCGATCCCATGTATCTCAACTCTTTAACAGCTATAAATTACTATGTATATCATTTTAAGCTAGGTATATAACAACATCAACATCTTCTAATTACTACTAATTAAGCTTCAAAACAATAGTTGATGATTTTAGATACATAATGACGGGTGGTACACCCTCTTATTTAATTTAATTTATGTTTTTCAAACTTGTTTTATCTGTACTTTGTAATGTTTTGTTCAGATATTTTAATGTAACACAGAGAGTTTCTCGCCGTATTTGTCCAAAAAAAAACATTCACGTATAAGAATAATATGAGAAACTCATCCCCCTTTTCCATACAAACCAACAATTGAAATGTCCAGTTCATAATGGAAAATAAGGAAGAGGAAGGAGCCCAAAAGAACCATAGGATTGGGTGGCATCGGAAAATACCCAATAACTCGTCTTGACCAAGCATATAAAACTCGGCAGAGTTAGAGACGAGATTCTCACGATCCTCCCGATGCTACAGCTCTTTAAAGCCCAATCTTCCTTTTCTTTCATCCAATTCACAATATTTATTTTAACTGCATGTTAGGAGTACCTAAAGAAGAGGAATCTTTTAGCTTCTGTTGAACTCGAGTACTGCTCTTCTTTCACACACTTGAAGCATTCAATTGTGTTGTAGATATTTGGAGGAGATATCAAATGAGCACAGGATCCATTTATATAGAGCTAGGACGTATGGTGGTATTGAGACACTATTCTAGGAGAGAGAGAGAGTGTGTGTGAGAGAGAGATATGGTTTTGGTTCATGTGATCCGTCGAAGGACCAGGAGATGCAAATAATTATGACAAGAAAGAAGAGATTTCTATGATACATGGGATCACAAGTGATAATGCTCGATATCGGCGATCTCCCAGATCAGGACACGTGGCAGATGACGTGTTCCAGGGCTCACAAGAAAGGACCTACAGTGGCCGACCAGACCACTCCTGTGCCCGTGCTACAAACAAACGCTAGCTCACCTCCGAGCGCCCAGCACAATTGGCCTCCTCGGCCTCACAGCTCGTCTCCGAGCTATCATAGGCCCTAGCCTCCTCGGCCCTTTCAGCTCGCCTCCGGGCTCGAGCAGAACCAAGATACCTCGGCTCTCCCGCTCCTCCGCGAGCTCTCCCGCCGAGGTCATCTTCCTCGGTCTCATCGACCGACCAGCAACACCGCTTGCAGGCATAACCGTCATCCCGCGAATCTCGCCATGCGCAAGATCTCTGCCGGCCACATCCCACGTTCCACGCCACCACGATCCCCCATTAACGAGCATGTCTCGCCATTATTGGGAGGCCCCATTCATCACGCGGGCGTGACGTCGGGAGCGTAACGGCCGGCGTGATTTTCGCGCCTGCCTCGCCTGCTGCCACCGCTATATAAACCCCTCCTTCAGACGGTTCAAGTAAGCAATTTTTTAATCCACTAAGCTGTTACTCTGCTTGGATTTCCTCTCTAACATGACCGTCGGAGGGTCCTCGGTAGTACAACCACCCCGGGACTTCCTTGCAGGTAGCTCGGTAACCACAACCTCAAACCCATTGAGATCCACACGCTTCAGGAGCGATAGCCTCCAGATCAAATCTCATCCACCCATCGCCGCCATCAGCAGATCAACGGAAGGTAACATCTGAAGGAGATTCAGCCCTCCATCAGCTGGCGCCGTCTCTGGGAATCCTTGATTCCACAAAAACAAAAGTTCACTTTCCGATCTCAATCCAATGGCGTGCGATCATCACGACGATCCAAGCACCAGCCGCCGCCTCCTCCTCAACGGAGGCGCGGACGAGCCTCCTTCGCCGAATACCATCAACGCCCTCGCCGGCCGCATAGACCGACTCGCGTCTATTGTGGAGGTGTTGATCCGCGTCCAAACGGCGGGGCAAGATCACTAAGTCGCCGATCCCCCGCCTCGGGGCCAGGACCCCTACAGGGGGGAGAAGGCTCCATCCGCGTCGGCACGGCCGACCACCGTCTCGCTGCCTCCCACGACCGCGGATCTCCCGGGCCGATACATTCTGATACCCGCTGGGCGCCCCACAGTTCGACACCAAAGTCCGTCACCAGAGCACCACGCCCCGAGGTCTTCCGCGCACCTGTCCCTTCCGAGGAGATGTCTGTCAGCTCACCTGTTACCAAGCATGACCGACACCCCCTCCCTCGACGGGGTCGTGCGGACGGGACACGCCGCGGCGACTCGAAGGCCACCTTGCCGGGGATCTAAGGAACCTCATTGAAAGGAACCAGAGCTACGACCGGACGCAGGCCTCCAACAGCAGAGGCCTGAGATCAGAATGCGCCGAGTCATCGGGATACCACGACCGACTTGACGCCCTCGAGAAAAAGATCGAGGGTATGCACCGGGAAGGACACCGTTCGAGCGACGGGGCTAAGTACGCCGCCGACTCGCTCATAAAACTGTTCACCGAAGAGCTGCTCACCGTCCACGTCTCCTCCCGCAATAAGCCCCCAAAGGTCTCCCTCTTCGACGGCAAATCTGACCCGAAGGACCACTTGGATGCATTCACCGCGGGAATGAGCTTCCAAGACCACTCCGATGCCGCCCAGTGCCGAGCTTTCCCAGCCACTCTCATCCGCTCCGGACGAGACTGGTTTCGAGGACTCGAACTGCGTTCAATCTCAACCTTCGACGAGCTGGCTATACAATTCCTCGGCCACTTCGACGGGAACAGGCGGCAGAAGTGCACAGTCGACCATCTCTTCATGATCAAGAGCGGGGATAAGGATACGTTCAAACCATACGCCACCCGCTTTTACAACGCCCTTCTTGAGGTCCCAGAGCACCGGGATGAGATGGTCATCACGGCTCTGAGGTCTGGTCTTAGGCACAAGGAGTGGTTGCGCTCCTTTGCATTAGCGCAACCTAAGACCATGGCCGAGGTAAAGGCCTGGACCGAGCGCGAGGTCCATCTCGAATCCGAGGTAAATGCAAATCTCCTCCGGGCAGAGCAAACCGACCAAAAGAAGATGGCAAGAGAAGAGAGAAGGGGACCTGAGCGGCAAAAGCCCTATCTCCCAAAGTTCCAGGAGTACACCCCGCTCAACGTTTCCCAGGCGGTGCTACTAGAGGAGGCCAAGGGTGAGGGGTTCTTCAAGCTTCCCCCGGTCTCGCGAATGGCCTCAAAGCGAACGCGGGGCCCCTACTGCGGCTTTCATAGGTCGCTGGGCCACTCAACGGAGAGCTGCAAACAACTCCAAGATTATATTGAAGAGCTCATCCGTTCGGGGCACCTCGCAACGTACCTGAGGGACAAGCGGCAAGCTGACCATGAGCAGGAGCAGCGTCCCCCTCCAGCCGAGCTGACCATCGGCCAGATCATGGTAGTGTCAGCGGAGGATACGTCCGGTACCCACGAAGCTCGGTACCCTATGCTGGGCATAGATGCCAACATACATCCGGGGGGCTCGAGCTGCACGAATAAGAACATCTACTAGCATGTATTTTCTTATCAGAGCAATGTACATCTCTCTTGAGATCTTTTGTTTATATAATAAAAGGATCAATAGAGCATTGCAGAAAAAAAAAGAAAATCTTATTCATTTCAAAGGTACTATAGGCTCCTCAGCCGTACAAAATTTTTTTTTACAATAGCGGGGGAACAAGGTACAAAGAACATTGCTCGTAGTACTCTGACGATATTTCCGCCAGCCGAGCCCTCGCAGCATCCAACCTCTGCCTTCGATCCCCCCCACGACCGTCGGCATCGCGCCTCAATTGGTAGCACTCACGGACGAGCGCTTCCGAGCGGTCTAGCCAACTCGCAGAGATCAGGCCGAAGTGCCTCAGAGACCTTAGCTTGCCTATGACCTCGTCGAACAGCATTTCGGATAAGGGGTTGTAAAGCCCCGGCGACGCCCTCCAGATGGAGTACATCAGCAGCTGAAGGAGGGAGGACCGCCGGGGAAGCAATCGGCCGAAGTGGTCCTCAATCCTGCCTATTACCAACTGCACCGTGTCCTAAGTGCAGTACGGGTCGTAGAGGTAGACATCCTCGAAGCTTATGATATCTTCGATGGTGAAAGGGAAGTCCTGCATTTTTGCATTCCGGGTGTGAGGAAGGGAGTAAACAATTACCCTTCAGTTTTATACCCTCCAACGCCCCCCGGAGTTCAACGGTCGCCCGTTTTCACCCACAACAGTGCCGCCACGCGGTAAAAGTTGTGCCGATCGATGCGAAATTGAAACGACACTCCGTCGCTTCGCGTTCCCCACACAATCGTGACACGTGTCGCTAGCGACCGTACCTCTTCCCGGTGCGCCGACTGGCTATCAAAGTCAAAACCCTCACGAAGAGGCAGCCCAGCAGCTACCCTGCTCGGCTATCCCTGGCCGGTAGTTCGCCTACCCCATAATGCCAGGGATCTGAGCCCTCATCAAGAGGCAACCAAGCAGCTTCACTGCTTGGTTCATCTTTGGCAGGCCTCCCACGGCCCCTCCAGCGCCAAGGATCCAAGCCCTCACGAAGAGGCAACCCAGCAGCTACCCTGCTCGGCTATCCCTGGTTGGTAGCTTCCCTACCCCCACAATGCCAGGGATCAAAGCCCTCACCAAGAGGCAGCCCTGCAGCTACCTTGCTTGGCTATCCTTGGCAGGCCTCCCACGGCCCCTCCAGGGCCAAGGATCAAAGCCCTCACGAAGAGGCTGCCCAGCAGCTACCCTTCTCGGCTATCCCTGACCGGTAGCTCACCTACCCTACAACGCCAAGGATCTAAGCCACCACTAAGAGGCAACCAAGCAGCTTCACTGCTTGGTTCATCCTTGGCGGGCCTCCCACGACCCCTCCAGCGCTAAGGATCAAAACCCTCACGAAGAGGCAGCCCTGCAGCTACCTTGCTCGGCTATCCCTGTCTGGTAGCTTCCCTACCACACAACGCAAGGGATCAAAGCCCTCGCCAAGAGGCACCGTACAGCAACCCTGTTCGTCCATCCTTAAAGACAAAAAGCCCTCGCCAAGAGGCACCAGGCAGTAACCCTGCTCGGCCATCCTTAGTAGGCCACTTACGGCCCCTCCCGCGCTAAGAATGAAAAGCCCTCGCAAGATGCAACCGAACCCGCCCTTGTTCGGTTATACCTGGCTGGTAGCTCCCTACCCCAACAAAATAGGGATCAAAGTCCTCCCAGAGGAAACCGGACCCGCCCTTGTTCGGTTATCCCTGGCTGGTAGCTTCCTACCAAACCAGGGGTCAAAGCCCTCGCCAAGAGGCACTGGGCAGTAACCCTGCTCGGCCCGTCCTTAAGGATCAAAGCCCTCGCAAGAGGCAACCGGACCAGCCCTTGCTCGGTTATCCCTGGCTGGTAGCTCCCTAATCCAACAAACCAGAGATCTAAGCCCTCGCCAAGAGGCACCGGGCAGCTACCCTGCTCGGCCATCCTTAGTAGGCCACTCACAGCCCCTCCCGTGCTAAGGATCAAAGCCCTCGCCAAGAGGCACCGGGCAGCTACCCTGCTCGGCCATTCTTAGTAGGCCACTCATGGCCCCTCCCGCGCTAAGGATCAAAGCCCTCGCCAAGAGGCACTGAGCAGCTACCCTGCTCGGCCCCATCCTTAGTAGGCCAGTCACGGCCCCTCCCGTGATAAGGATGAAAAGCCCTCGCAAGAGGCAACCGAACCAGCCCTTGTTCGGTTATTCCTGGCTGGTAGCTCCCTACCCTAACAAACCAGGGATCAAAGTCCTCCCAGAAGCAACCGGACCCACCCTTGTTCGGTTATCCTTGGCTGGTAGCTTCCTACCAAACCAAGGATCAAATCCCTCGCCAAGAGGCACCGGGTAGGAACCCTGCTCGGCCCGTCCTTAAGGATCAAAGCTCTCGCAAGAGGCAACCGGGCCCGCCCTTGCTCGGTTATCCCTGGCTGGTAGCTCCCTATCCCAACAAACCAGGGATCAAAGCCCTTGCCAAGAGGCACCGAGCAGCTACCCTGCTCGGCCATCCTTAGTAGGCCACTCACGGCCCTTCCCACGCTAAGGATCAAAGCCCTCGCCAAGAGGCACCGAGCAACTACACTGCTCGGCCCCATCCTTATCTGGCCAATTACGGCCCCTCCAAAGATTAAGGATCAAAGCCCTAAAAAAAGCCAACCGGGCCCGTCCTTGTTCGGTTATCCCTGGCTGGTAGCTCCCTACCCCAACAAACCAGGGATCAAAGCCCTCACTAAGAGGCACCAAGCAGCTACTCTGCTCGGTACCATCCTTAGTAAGCCAATCACGGCCCCTCAAACAACTAAGGAACATGACCTCACCAAGGGGCATCCGGTTCTACGTCTAAGCGATCTCCACTTCGACTTCGGAGCCATGGAGATACCGTCTTCCCGCCGGTCCTCGTACACTCGGCAAGTGACCAGATTCAAGTCGACGAGTAATCGCTAGACGAGGAACATGCCGAACATAAAAGCAGTATTGTGCGAATACAATTGTCTATCAACAAAAGGAAGTACAAGCACAAAGCACAAACACTGCCGCAAAAACAAAAAAATCTTTATTCAAAGAGCCAAGTGTTGGGGTAAAAATTTACACCCCGGTTGACCAAGTCAAAATCAAAGTCAACCCCAAGCCAAGTGGGCCCAAGCCCAGATCCAGTGGGCCCATGCCCGGGTCGAACCCGAACATGAAGCGGCCGGCCTCCCCCCATGCCAAGATAAAATTTTTGGTAATAAATAATTTTGTTGCATTTCTTTTATTTTATTTATGGATAAGTGTAAGGAAAATAGGCATAAAGCCAAATTTTTATAAAGCCCATGGCTTATGTGCAAAAAGAAATGACACATGAGCCATGAAATAGGCAAAATGCCATTTTGTGAAGCCCAAGGGGCTATGTGTAAAGTGTATAGCCTATAAAGGCAAAGATAATGAAGTATTTCAACAACTTTTCTCTCTCCAAAAAAAAGTTTCAGATATGAGATCTTTCTTCTTCTTCAAGGTTCCAAAACCTTCTTCTTTCTTTTGAATTAAATTAAGAGTTTTACTCTTCCTTTTTCAAAACTAAATAGTTTTCCACCACAAAACCCATTAAGGGGAACTCAGATCTGCCATCAGATCTCAAAAAGAAAAGATTTTTAAATCTCACATCTCTTTATCTCCAAGATCCGGCCAGCAAAGGAAGAAGAAGGACCCATTTCCTTAACCCAAAGCATCTTAGAAGTTTAACTCCACCCTATTTTCTCTTTAGAGAATTTCCGGGGCTAAAACCCCCCTTTCCTCGCTGGTGCGCTAGCGCTCGAGCGCAAAGCGCCCACGTGCCGACACGTGGCGCGCTTGCGCTCCAGCGCCTCACGCTCGTGCGCAAAGCGCCCGCGTGCCGACACGTGGCGCGCTTGCGCTCCAGCGCTCTGCGCTCGAGCGCAAAGCGCCCGCGTGCCGACACGTGGCACGCTTGCGCTCAAGCGCCCAGGCGCTGGCCCCACGCATCCTTTGGATGTCTTTTTCCCCTTTTTATATATATACATATGTATACATATGTACACATACACATACTCCACGACACTGTCCCTGTTAGAAAAAATTTTCTAACGGGGCGCTGCCCCACACCCCGCAAGGGGGCTGCTAGCCCCTTGACCCCCAGCCCGCTATCCGGGTAGCGGGACCCCCGTAAAAATTCTGCGTGGCTCCCGATATATCCAAACCCCCCTCCAAAATAAAACACACGTACACTGCACATTGAGTTCGCATGACCAGTTTAACCCGTTAATCGGAGGTTCCCTCGCTCCAAAGGCGAGGGATAATTAACGGCAGCTTAGTCCGCGGCTGTCGGAGATTCGGATCCCCGCAATCATTAAACCTCGGCCTACCCTAGGCAGGAGGAATCTGTAGTACGCCTGACAAGCGCGCGCGTATTCCCATCTTAATGGGGTGACGAAAAACACCCTACAGATTTTGGCACGCCCGGTAGGACAAATCTCTCCTCCCATATTTCGGGTTAAACGTTCATGCGAACTTAATCAATATACATATCGATTGCCTATACTGAAATGATGTTCTTTTTTCCGTGCAGCAATCAACCTTCGACGATAATGTCTCCCCAGACGAATTCAGCTTCCAACGTGACCCCGATTCCGTACGTGGTCAAGATCAACGCTCGTGTGGTTCTCCCCGCAAGCCTCAGTCGACAATGGGAGGAACCGCCCCGCCAGTTTGGCTCCGTCATCATCTACCCTGCCGGAAGCGCTCATCTGGCGGAGATCCCGGCGGAACAGGTGGCCAAGACGGTCTCAAGGGGTAAGAGGCCGAATGTCATGATCGCCAAGGCACCACAACTGAAACTTAAGACGGTATCTGAACGATTCTCTGGTGCTCCAGCGGGGGGCAAGAACTTCGGTACAAAGGGCAACACCAAATGTTGCGGACGAGCTCAGGCGATGATTCCAACAAATGCACAATCGAGCGTATCTCCAAGGCCCTCCATCGACCGGTCTGCGGCGTCTTCCCAAAGAGCCGAAGTCTGCCAGGTGCTTAGAACGGAAAAGTTAAGGCAGAAGCGGCTCAGGTATCGAGCCAACAAGAGGGCCAAGGCTTCGGCCAAATGGAATCATGTGAAGTTCCAAGTGCAGGGTTGCCCCGCGACGACGGCTGAATCGGACGTAAGAATCAGCAATTCCTTCGAGCCTCTGAAGTGGGTTCAGAAAAATGCCATGACCGTCAGAATCAAGAAGACAGTGGTCCGAACAGTGCCACAAAGAGACGTGTCCTGGCCCCAATAGAAAAAGTATGACACTGTCTCTTCAAGGGTCTATCAGGCGCTCTGTGCCGCACGAAAGCAGCGGGGCAAATCCAGAAAAGAATCGCCAGCACCATTCAAGAACCTGGTTAGGCCAGTCGCCTTCAATCGACTACCAGCTACCGAAGCAAGGGGGTCAAGACAGCGATCCGTGAAATCAGCCGCCAATGATAGAAAAACGGCCGGATATATCATCCATACGGTCTATATGGCGGGCGGGCGCCCCAGCGACAACCTACGCAGCAAAAGCAAGGACGGGGCCACCACATCCCAAGCCCAATCTAGCCTGAATGTGGTTGCCGCCGCCCAAGAACAGCCCCCCCCGCTGGATGAAGAAAACCCTCTCGATGAGGATGATAGGCAGATAGACCCCTCGGTCCATGTAGAGTCAAGCTCGGACAGCGAGGAAGAGCCAACTTTCCGCCCCAGGACTGCGGAGCAGGAGCTGCTTCAAGAGCTTCGAAAACAGCTCACAAGCAAAGATAAAGAGATGGCCAGGCTCTATTCGAAGATTGACGACTTAACGAACGTGGTGATGCAGCTTACGGCTCAAATTGCTCGAGCGCCTCCCAATCAGGCACAAGCCGCTACTAATCAGCCGGGTGATGACAATCCGAGGCAGCCAATGCCTGTTCCTTTGGGACCAAGACTGGTCGAGCCGAATGAAAGCCGGCCACATTCCGCTTCTGGGGACGCCTTGGCCCCAGATAGCACTATCCCGCTAACACAGGATCGGATAATGGATTTGGTCACCAGCAAGGTTAAAACATTGGTGGCCGAAGCCGAAGCTCAGAAAGAAATCGGCAGTAGTGGGCGGCCATATCCCGCGCAGTACGATCTGATTGAGTTCCCAAGAGGCTACGTCATTCCTAAGTTCGGAAGATTTGATGGAACGGGGAATGCAAACCAGCACGTCGCCTACTTCAAAGCATCGTGCGGGAATACAGGGGGCAATGACGCGCTCCTTCTTCGTCAGTTTGTCAACAGCCTGACCGGCGTTGCCTTCGACTGGTATGCGAGTATACCGGACGGGTTACTCATTACCTTTGCCTAAATGGAGTCCCTGTTTCGGCAAAGGTTCATGAGTGTCAGTGATAAAATCTCTATTGCCGACCTTGAGAGGACCAAGCCGGGGAAGAATGAAAGCAACACCGACTTTATCGCCCGATGGCGTAATCTCACAGTCAAGTGTGAACCGCTGCTGGAGCAGGACCAGTCTGTCAGCCTTCTCATTGGGAACCTCAGCAATTGGATGGTCCCATTCTTGTGTACAGCGGGTCTCAAGACATTTCAGGAGCTAACCAAGAAAGTCCAAATGCTGGAACGCTCAAAGCAAGAGTCCCCGCTGGACTCTCAGAGAGACAAAACTTGGAAAAGCAAGAGGGACGACAGCCGTAGAAGCGGGAGTTCCAGCAGTACCAATGTCTTCAATGCGTCCGACAATGAAGAAAAGCGAAGGGCGGGCGATTCCAAAACCAACCGGTCTCGAAAGCCATTGCTGGGAGGAGATGGGCCTTCCCTAGAGGAGAAGAAGAACAAGGTTTACTCTTTCAGAAGGGACAAGGTCCGTAAGATATTTAAAGATGCCTTGAACAACGGCCTACAATTGCCGGAGTCGAAAAGACCCCAAGAAACAAAAATGACCGACAATCCTCTGTATTGCCCGTACCACCGAGTAGTGAGCCATGCGATCGAGGATTGCTATATCTTCAAAGACTGGGTCGAGAAGCAGTACAAGGCTGGAGAGATCGAGCTGTCCAAAAGTGTGTTGGTGAACAATCAAGTTGCAACCACCAACTTTATACAGACAGAAGTTGAAGCCTTCTGGGAGCAGACAGCCGAACCCGCTGCCCCGAGAAATGAAACGGAATCATCGCGGCCTCCATGGAGTACGCACATATCTAATAAGACGAAGAAGATGATAAAGCTACTTCGGAGAGAACCCAGGACGGAATGGGAAGGGCAGAAGAAGCCTACCAGTCCAGCTGCCAATGCGGCTCCATCAGGCTCAAAATCCAAGAAGCTCAAGAAGAAGAAAAGTGCAGCTCGGCGCGAAAAAGAGTCTGCAGGGAGATCGACCATTCAAAAATATATCGATTCCCTCGAAGAATATGAACAAAAGGAAAGAACATCGATTCAATTGAAGGAGTTCTTCCCTGTACAAGCGGCTGAAATTCTGGAGGAGTTAGAAGAAGACTCCAATGAAGAGATCCCAGTAGTAACCTGCTACGCCATCCATCTTGGCAGCGACTCCGAGGATGAGCTCTGTTTTCCCGAAGAGGACGAGGAGCTCACCACAAAGGCCAATCAAATCCAGCTCAGAAGCGGCAGGGCTCTACCGCCAAATCAGGGCAACGCCCCAAAAGGGAAGGAAAAACAAGTCGCTAATGAAGAAGATGGCAGAGAACCGACTGATGAAGACATAAGTCCTTCCTCGGTGGACTATAATGTCTTGGCATATCTCCGGAAGCTTCCGTCTCTCCTGAGCATCTACGACGCCTTGGTCCTATCTAAGGAGCTTAGAGATGTTCTCATTCACGCTCTACAAAACCCCGAGCGGTATCAGGCTCACTTTGCGGAAATTAATATGAAAGAAGCCCAGCACGCTCTGCATGCCGCCGCAGTCACATTTAAGGATGAAGACTTGCTACTGGGAATGGCTGAGCATAATCGGCCGCTTTACGTGACCGGGTACAGCGACGGAGATCGAATTAATCGCATATTGATTGATCCGGGGTCCTCAGTGAACATCATGAACTTGCGAACTCTGAAGAGTTTGTCAATGGACGTCCGACACCTGTCAAGGGAAAGGATTGTCATTCAAGGCTTCAACCAAAATTGCCAGCAAGTTCTGGGGTCTATAGCTTTGCCAATCAAATTCAGGGATTTGCAAACTGAAGCTAATATATATGTGATCGACGCCGACACGTCTTATAAGATTCTCTTGGGGTGGCCGTGGCTCCACGATTACGGCATCATTCCGTCAACTCTCCATCAATGCATGAAGTATACCAAAAATGGCGAAGAAAGACGCATTGACGGAGACATCCAGCCGTTCGGTGTGCATGAAGTCCGATATGAAGATTCTCGGTACTTTATGAACCACCAAAATGCTAAGCCACAACTGACTGAGGATAGACCGGCCCCAAGACTCAAAAGCAAATCTGCGCCGGCCGCCACTTTCAAAAGCAAAAATACCCAAGTGCGCCCGCATTTCGGCAGCGACACTGATGAGTCCGACGCTGGAAGCCCGTCCTTCCGTAAAACTCGCCCTCATTTCGGCAGCGATACGGACGAATCTGTTACTGAAGGCCCATCTAGCAGCAAAGTCCGCCCTCATCTTGGCAGTGACACTGAAGAGTCAGAAGAAGAGGACCTGCCGTGCAACAGCTGTGCAGATTGGCCACCCATGCAGCAAGCGAAACTATGAGAGACCTTCGAAGTCGCAGAAGGGTCCCTGGCCATCACAAGGGTGCCGGAACGGATGTGCAAAGAGCTCGACGCATTGTCAGTCTCTACCGTAGACCAGCTGAAAACTTTCTACGTGCCCGGAAGGAAAAATGGACAGAAGGGCATCCTATTTTACAGGTCAAACCCCGTTGTGCACACGGGCGATCTTTCTGTCGCGTGCCTTCCCTATGAGAGAGGCATAAGAGCCGTCCTCAATCCCAGATACTATGCGCCCGAGATGCGGGAATACTTTAAGAAGTGCGGGTGCCGGTTATATCAAACGGAGTCCGAAGCAAAGTTTCACGAAGGGCTATGGTATCCGCCCCAGGTCCGAGCACTCATCGATGGACGAATTCCAGATAGACGGGGCATAGGCTACATTCAACCTGATTCCAAAGCGTGCTACATGATCCATGTTGGTGTGGCCAGCGAAAGATCAAATGATGATGAAGAAATAGCCGAGCCAGAAGAAGCTCCTCAAGAGCTTGAAGATGGCGAACAAGCAACCTTTGATGAGCTAACCGAGATTGACTTAGGAATGCCCGATAATCCAAGGCCGACCTACATCAGCTCACTCTTGTCGGAGGAAATGAAAGAGCAGATAATTGCCCTACTGCGTGAGTTCGTCGACTGCTTCGCGTGGACGTACAAAGAAATGCCTGGCCTTTCCCCTGAGGTAGCCGTGCATAAGCTGGCTATATCTCCTGATGCTAAGCCAGTCAAACAAGCTCCTCGAAGAATGAGAAGGGAGTTGGAAGAAAATGTCATCGAGGAAACCAAGAAACTCATCGATGCGGGCTTCATCAGGGAAGAGAAATATGCAGACTGGATCGCATGCATAGTCCCAGTGAAGAAGAAAAATGGGCAGATCCGAGTTTGTGTCGATTTCAGGGACCTCAACAAGGCATGTCCTAAAGATGACTTCCCGCTACCGGTCATAGAAATGATGGTCGATGACACCTCAAATTACGAACTGTTCACCTTTATGGATGGCTCGTCTGGTTATAATCAGATCAAGATGTCGCCTGAGGATGAGAAGCACACGGCATTTCGAACCCCGATCGGAATATATTGCTACAAGGTAATGCCATTCGGACTGAAGAACGCAGGTGCTACATATCAAAGGGCAATGGCTAATATCTTTGATGACCTAATCCACAAAGTCGTCGAATGCTATGTTGATGATCTGGTCGTCAAGACTAAAGCCAAGGCCGATCATATCCAAGATCTCAAGACCGTTCTCACCAGACTGAGGGAATACGATCTGAAGATGAATCCTCTGAAGTGCGCTTTTGGCTTGTCATCGGGAAAATTCCTAGGCTTCATAGTCCGACATCGAGGGATCGAAGTTGACCCATCAAAGATAAAGGCCATCATGGAGATGCCCCCTCCGAAGAGTCTGACGCAGCTAAGATCTTTTCAAGGCAAGCTTGCTTATATACGGAGGTTTATCTCAAATTTATCGGGGAGATGTAGGCCCTTCTCAAAGCTCATGAAGAAAGGAACTCCTTTTATCTGGGATGCCGAATGTCAAGTAGAGTTCGAAAGCATCAAACAATACTTGTTGCACCCTCCAGTGCTGGCCGCTCCCATTCCAAATAAACCGTTAATTCTCTACACTGCCGCGCTGGACGAGTCACTCGGTGCGCTCCTTGCCCAGAATAACGAGGAGGGAAAAGAAAATGCCCTCTA
Source organism: Agapanthus africanus (assembly GCA_030015575.1). Taxonomy (NCBI): domain Eukaryota; kingdom Viridiplantae; phylum Streptophyta; class Magnoliopsida; order Asparagales; family Amaryllidaceae; genus Agapanthus; species Agapanthus africanus. Next base: position 687,335,723 of record CM057343.1, read on the forward strand.
CTACCTCAGTCGAACTCTAGTCGGGGCGGAACACAACTACTCCCCAATCGAAAAGCAATGCCTGGCTCTAATATTTGCTGTGAAGAAGCTGAGGCACTATTTGCTCGCTCATCGGGTTATGCTGATCTCCAAGGTCGACCCGCTCAAACACTTGATGACCAAAGCAAGCCTAGCCGGCAGAATGGCAAGATGGGCTATCATGCTACTTGAGTTTGACATAGTTTATACCCCTCAGAAAGCAGTAAAAGGGCAAGCTATTGCAGACTTTCTCGCCGCTCATCCCATACCAGAAGGGTCGCCGCTAAATTGTGAGTTACCCGACGAACAAGTGCTGCACCTCGAGGAAGATGAGCCATGTTGGGAGCTCTACTTCGATGGGGCCTCATCAATAAGGAGCTCCGTCAGATCAAGCGTCCCGGAGGTAAAAGCGGGGATAGGATTGGTGTTCATCACGCCATCAATGGGAACCCTACGGCGTTCTTTTGCTCTCACCGAGCCTCGGACAAACAATGAAGCTGAGTATGAAGCTCTGATAGCTGGTTTGGAACTCGCCATAGAAATGGAAATCCTTCGGCTACGGGTTTACGGTGACTCCCAGCTTGTCGTCAACCAAGTAAGCGGCGACTATAAGATATACAAACCCGAGTTAGCTCGGTACAGAGGCCGGGTGGTGGAACTCATAAAACGGTTCACTCATATTGAACTAATGAGAATCCCCAGAGCGTTGAACGGAAAGGCTGACATACTCGCTCGCTTAGCCAAGGAGCTGGCTGATCCTGACATGGACGAAATTCTGATCACAGTCAGGAGCCGGCAGATTCTACCTCCAATCTCTCTACGAGAAGAGGAAAGCGCGGAACAGAAGAGCGGTCCCGCCGAAGAAGCTTCGATCATCCAAGACGAGCCCGATTGGAGAGAACCCTTCATAGAGTACCTTCGATACGACAAGCTGCCCGAAGAAAAATCTGCGAGGATTCAGCTGAAGAAAAGAGCTCTCCGATACGTGTTTGTAAATGACACGTTATACCGCAAGTCATATGACCAACTCTGGCTCAGGTGTCTGTCATTGGCCGAAGCCCAAAAGGTCATGAAAGATGTTCACTCGGGCGTTTGCGGTGCTCACCAATCTGGCCCTAAGATGCGACTTCAGATCAAACGGCTTGGGTATTACTGGCCCACCATGATACGGGATTGCGGAGAGCATGCAAAGAAATGTTATATCTGCCAAATTCATGGTGATTTCATTCACAAGCATCCCAATCCGTTGCATCCTACGGTGGCGTCGTGGCCCTTCGAAGTCTGGGGCACCAACATTGTTGGCCCAATTGATCCTCCGTCATCTAAAGGCCACCGGTTCATACTGGCCGCGACAGACTACTTCTCCAGATGGGCTGAAGCTGTCCCGCTAAAAGAAGTCAAGACAAAAGATATTCTGACATTCTTCCAGCATAATATTCTATACCGCTTCGGTACACCAAGAAGAATCATTTCTGACAACGGGCCTTCTTTCAAGAGCTTCAATGTCTCAAGGTTCGCTGCTCAGCACAAGATAGACTGGAGATATTCCTCCATCTATAATCTAAGAGCCAATGGGCTAGCCGAAGCCTTCAATAAGACTCTATGCAAGCTCCTGAGGAAAAATGCTTCAGCCAACAAAAGAGACTGGAATCTCAAGCTTCACGAGGCATTGTGGGCATATCGTACCACGCACCGTACTCCAACTCAGTCCACTCCATACTCATTGCTCTTCGGAGTGGAGGCGGTCCTCCCCCTCGAAGTCGAAGTTCCAAGCTTAAGAATGGTCGTCCAACATGAGTTGACAGAGGAGGAAAACGTGCTCCTTCGACTTGAAGAACTCGATGCCCTCGAAGAAAAGAGGCTCGCGGTGCAGCAAAATATGGAGCTATATCGAGCCCAAATGTCACGGACCTATGAAAAGATAACCCGTCTCCGTGCTTTCAAGAAAGGTGAGTTGGTGTTGGTCCTCAAAAGACCGATCATCCCCAATCGACATGCCAAGGGAAAATTCGAGCCGAACTGGGAAGGACCATACGTCATCGAGAAAGTGTTCGACGGAGGATCCTACCAACTAATAAGTGCCGAGGGAGAAAGGCCCATGCCACCCATCAATGGCTGATATCTCAAGAAATACTACACATGAATGCTCCAAGTCGCAGGCGAATTGAGCGCTCCCAGCCCTACGGTCTGGATCAGACATCCTGCAAAACCATATACAATCCACGGGCGTAAATGACCCCTATTTCTCCCAAATCCTGCCGGTGAGACTACTTTTAAAGTTCCACCAGCGGCAAAAAAAAAGAAAAAGAAAGAAAAAGAAAAAAAAGAAGAAGAAATGAACGGTATGTCCACAAGCAAAACGGGCACGGATGAAAACCTGAAAGGGCTCCGTGAGTAAAAAACAGCAGGACTACCGGCGAGTCTGTGAAAACCCGAAATGACGCAAACTCATGAAAAGAGATGAAATACACTCGCAAAGTCCTCTCGACCTTGTGAGGAGAAAACCCCTGCGTGAGATCCTTACGACTCTCAAAGGAGCAACACACTTAGGAATCCTCACGATTCCTAAGGAGAAAATACACCTACGGGATCCTTACGACTCGTAGGGAGAAAATGCTTTTATGGGACCCTCACGGCCCATAAAATTGAAAAGCCTTAGGTGATAGGGACCCAAACCTGTCTCCTAAGCCATCGTTCCCCAACGGGCAATGGCAAATGATGAGTCGCTCCTGACATTTCGCTTCAGTGTTAGCGGTGCTGATGCCGACTAAAAACCCAAATCCCAAGTCGTCCCAAGGCAAATGATGAGTTGCTCCTGGCATTATTCCAGTGCAGCAATGCTGATGCCAAACAAGATCCAAATTCCAAGTCCCCAAACGGCGAATGATGAGTCGCTCCTGGTACCACATTCCAGTGCAGCGATGTAGACGCCAACCAAAATCCAATTTCTCAAAATTCTCCCAGCCCTACGGTTAGTCCCCAAATTGACTACCGTATACAATCCACGGGCTCAAATAATTCTCGTCATACCCATGCCCCACCACAATTACCAGTTACGCGGCTGGTCTCCGCCCTTGGAATTATGCTCCATTGAGAATACCCGCTCATGTGTCCTCACGATACAAGAGGAGAACAAACCTTTTGTGGGATCCTTACGACTCATAAAGGAAAAACACACTTAGGAGTCCTCACGACTCCTAAGGAGAAAATACACCTGCGGGATCCTTACTACTCGTAGGGAGAAAATGCTTTTATGGGACCCTCACGGCCCATAAAATTGAAAAGTCTTAGGTGACAGGGATCTAAACCTGTCTCCTAAGCCATCGCTCCCCAACCCCAAAGTGGCGAATGATGAGTCGCTCCTGGTACCATATTCCAGTGTAGCGATGCGGACGCCAACCAAATTACAACTCCCATACCCCAACGGCGAATGGTGAGTCGCTCCTGGTACTACATTTCAGTGCAGCGATGCGGACGCCAACCAAATTCCAACTTCCATACCCCAACGGCGAATGATGAGTCGCTCCTGGTACTACATTTTAGTGCAGCGATGCAGACGCCAACCAAATTCCAACTCCCATACCCCAACGGCGAATGATGAGTCGCTCCTGGTACCATATTCCAGTGCAGCGATGCAGACGCCAACAAGGTCCTGAAATTTTTCCGGCCCTACGGTCTGGATCATACATCCTGCAAAACCGTATACAATCCACGGGCGTAAAACAATCCCGATCTCTCTCAAAAAAAAAGAAGAGAGAACGGTATGTCCACAAGCAAAATGGGCACGGATGAAAACCCGAAAGGGCTCCGTGAGTAAAAACAGCAGGACTGCCGGCGAGTTTGTGAAAACCCGAAAGGGCGCAAACTCGTAAAAGAAAAAAAGAAAATGAAATGCACTCGCAAATTCCACTCGACTTTGTGAGGAGAAAATTCCCGCGTGAGATCCCTACGACTCACAAAGGAGCAACACACTTAGGAGTCCCCACGACTCCTAAGGAGAAAATACACCTACGGGATCCTTACGACCCGTAGGGAGAAAATGCTTTGTGAGACCTTTATGGCTCACAAAATGGAAAAGCCTTAGGTGACAGGGATCTAAACCTGCCTCCTAAGCCATCAATTCCTAAATCCTCTCGGGGCAAATGATGAGTTGCTCCTGGTATTACTCCAGTGCAGCAATGCAGATGCCAAACAAAAACCAATTCCCAAACCCTGTCATGACAAATGATGATTCGCTCCTAGTACCATATTCCACCGTAGCGATACCGATGCCAACCCAAATCAAAATCAACAAGTCAACTTCCACTTCGACACAGCAGAAAGCGGAGCAAGTCAGAATCCAATCTCGACACCGCAAGAAGCGGAGCAAGTCAAGTCTACCCCTGACACTGCAAGAAGCAGAGCAAGTCAAATCAAGAACCGACCGTCCAAGTCGCTAAAAGGGCAGCACCGACCGTCCACGTCGCTAAAATGGCAGAACCGACCGTCCAAGTCGCTAAAAGGGCAGCACCGACCGTCCACGTCGCTAAAATGGCAGCACCGACCGTCCATGTCGCAAAAATGGCAGCACCGACCGTCCAAGTCGCTAAAAGGGCAGCACCGGCCGTCCACGTCGCTAAAATGGCAGCACCGACCGTCCATGTCGCAAAAAGGGCAGAACCGACCGTCCAAGTCGCTAAAATGGCAGCATCGACCGTCCAAGTCGCAAAAAGGGCAGCATCGACCGTCCACGTCGCTAAAATGGCAGCACCGACCGTCCAAGTCGCTAAAAGAGCAGCACCGACCGTCCACGTCGCTAAAATGGCAGAACCGACCGTCCACATCGCAAAAAGGGCAGCATCGACCGTCCACGTCGCTAAAAGGGCAGCATCGACCGTCCACGTCGCTAAAATGGCAGCACCGACCGTCCATGTCGTAAAAAGGGCAGAACCGACCGTCCAAGTCGCTAAAATGGCAGCATCGACCGTCCACGTCGCTAAAATGGCAGTATCGACCGGCCAAGTCGCAAAAAGGGCAACATCGACCGTCCACGTCGCTAAAATGGCAGCACCGACCGTCCAAGTCGCAAAAATGGCAGCATCGACCGTCCAAGTCGCTAAAATGGCAGCATCGACCGTCCAAGTCGCAAAAAGGGCAGCGCAGGATTCCTACAAAGCGGGAGCCAGATCACTCCGGGCCAGGGAAAACGTCTATCACGGACACTCCGTCTCGGAGACATGTCAAGCAACGACCGTCCATGTCGTAAAAAGGGTAGTGCCAGCTTCCCAAAAAGCAGGAACCAAATCAAGTCACTTCCACGTGAAAGAAGATCCATCAATTTCATGCACACGACCCACATATATGGTGTGCATTTGTTGATGGGGGCAATTTGTTGGGGTAAAAATTTACACCCTGGTTGACCAAGTCAAAATCAAAGTCAACCCCAAGCCAAGTGGGCCCAAGCCCAGATCCAGTGGGCCCATGTCCGGGTCGAACCCGAACATGAAACGGCCGGCCTCCCCCCATGCCAAGATAAAATTTTTTGTAATAAATAATTTTGTTGCATTTCTTTTATTTTATTTATGGATAAGTGTAAGGAAAATAGGCATAAAGCGAAATTTTTGTAAAGCCCATGGCTTATGTGCAAAAAGAAATGGCACATGAGCCATGAAATAGGCAAAATGCCATTTTGTGAAGCCCAAGGGGCTATGTGTAAAGTGTATAGCCTATAAAGGCAAAGATAATGAAGTATCTCAACAACTTTTCTCTCTCCAAAAAAAAGTTTCAGATATGAGATCTTTCTTCTTCTTCAAGGTTCCAAAACCTTCTTCTTTCTTTTGAATTAAATCAAGAGTTTTACTCTTCCTTTTTCAAAACTAAATAGTTTTCCACCACAAAACCCATTAAGGGGAACTCAGATCTGCCATCAGATCTCAAAAAGAAAAGATTTTTAAATCTCACATCTCTTTATCTCCAAGATCCGGCCAGCAAAGGAAGAAGAAGGACCCATTTCCTTAACCCAAAGCATCTTAGGAGTTTAACTCCACCCTATTTTCTCTTTAGAGAATTTCTGGGGTTAAACCCCCCTTTCCTCGCTGGTGCGCTAGTGCTCGAGCGCAAAGCGCCCACGTGCCGACACGTGGCGCGCTTGCGCTCCAGCGCACTGCGCTCGAGCGCAAAACGTTCACGTTCCGACACGTGGCGTGCTTGCGCTCCAGCGCAAAGCGCCCGCGTGCCGACACGTGGCACGCTTGCGCTCCAGCGCTCTGCGCTCAAGCGCAAAACGCTCACGTTCCGACACGTGGCGCGCTTGCGCTCCAGCGCAAAGTGCCCGCGTGCCGACACGTGGCACGCTTGCGCTCCAGCGCTCTGCGCTCGAGCGCAAAGCGCCCACGTGCCGACACGTGGCGTGCTTACGCTCCAGCGCTCTGCGCTCCAGCGCAAAGCGCCCTCGTGCCGACACGTGGCGCGTTGCGCTCCAGCGCTCTGCGCTCGAGCGCAAAGCGCCCACGTGCCGACACGTGGCGCGCTTGCGCTCAAGCGCCCGGGCGCTGGCCCCACGCATCCTTTGGATGTCTTTTTCCCCTTTTTATATATATACATATGTACACATACACATACTCCACGACACTGTCCCTGTTAGAAAAAAATTTCTAACGGGGCGCTGTCCCGCACCCCGCAAGGGGGCTGCTAGCCCCTTGACCCCCAGCCCGCTATCCGGGTAGCGGGACCCCCGTAAAAACTCTGCATGGCTCCCGATATATCCAAACCCCCTCCAAAATAAAACACATGTACACTGCACATTGAGTTCGCATGACCAGTTTAACCCGTTAATCGGAGGTTCCCTCGCTCCAAAGGCGAGGGATAATTAACGGCAGCTTAGTCCGCGGCTGCCGGAGATTCGGATCCCCACAATCATTAAACCCCGGCCTACCTTAGGCAGGGGGAATCTGTAGTACGCCTGACAAGCACGCGCGTATTCTCATCTTAATGGGGTGATGAAAAACACCCTACACCAAGCGTCTTTACAAGGGTATTATGGGCTCCCCAGCCTTACAAAAATGCCCGAAGGCCTACAAAACACCCGAGGCAACAAAAAGAAGTAAAAAGCATGAAGGCAAGGGGCTTCAGGCCTCAAGGCCGGGTGCGATACCGATGAGCTCGACGTCCACCACGACTGGGGATGCGTCCGTCACAGGAGCCTCGGCGTCGCCCTCGCCGAGAGTCCCTTACCCGGCAGTGCTCCCGGGGGCATCCCCCTGCTCGTCATCCCCGCGGGGATATTCTGCTCGGAGCTCTTCATCAGCAAACTCCGGCACCCGGGCCTTAACGACGTCGAGAGCCTCGTGCCAGATGAGGATGGTGGCCGAGGCTAGGACGGTGTAGAACTGCTCCGACTTCTGGAAGTTCTCCACCGCCTCCGCCGTCCTGAGGTCGGCCCTCTTCGCAGCCTCTACCGCACTACCCAACTCCTTTCGGAGGGTGCTAACTGACTTCTTCATGGTGCCGACGAGAACCTCGGAGCCCTGAAGCTTGGCCTCGGCGGCCTCGCGGAACCTAGCCACCTCCTGCTTCGTGGCCGCCGCCTCCTGCTTCGTGGCCGCCTCCTCCTGCCTCCCGGCAGCCACCTCGTCCTCGAGGGCAGCGACCCTCACCATCGCCGCCTCCAGCTCCCGCTTCGAGCTCTCCCCCAGCGAGAGAGCTCACCCGCGGCTCGCATCGCTGGGGCTATCTCCTCCGCCTCCATCCGAGCGACGATAGCGACGTGCTGGAGGATCTGAAGAAATCGGAGGGGGGGTCAGAAAGAAAAAGGGGCACCAAATCTCTTAAGCAATGAGACGATATACGAGCACTAACCTGCAGGGCCTCTTGGGCGATGGACGCCATCTGCGCCTTCAGCGTCCGCCCAGGGACCCGACCCTCGGCCGTACTCTCCATGTCGTGCAGCAAGCTGTCAGCGACGGAGAGCCCCGAAGGCACCTCAAAGCGGAGCTCCCCCTCGTCCACTAAGATCGGAGAGGCCGGGGTCCACGGAACTATTCGGGGGAACCTCTTGAGAGACGACGACGGAGAGCTCATATCCACCTCCGAAGCTTGGGCGTCCTCTCCCCGAGCCCTTTTCCTGCTCGGCACCTGGCTGGGCCTGGGGCATGATCCGTACTCGAGCGCTGGGGCAGGACAGCCGCTGGGGAAGCTAGGACCGGCATCTGACGGGAAGAGCTGGCCACTCCAGCCTTCGAACCTTTCTTCGGCTTGCGCATGGCTGCTCGGAGGAGCCCCGCGTCCATGGTTTCTGCACAAGACAAGATATAATGGAGTCAGCGACACAAACAAAGTAAAAACAAATACAAGCTCCTAACTTACCGACGAACTGGGCGGGGCTGAGCCCGGCCTAACTGAGGGCCCGTTCAGAAAGCAGCACATCAGCCTGAGGAATAGGCTCCCACGCTGCCACTCTCGGCGCGTCGGGGTCATTGGACGGATTTCCCTGCCAGCACTTATCCCTAGACCACTGGACGGGTATGGGCCAGTCCTCACCCTCTGGCGGCCCGACGATGAAAAAATTCTTCTTCTAATCATGGATGGAAGAAGGCAGGATGACAACTCCTGACCCGGCTACACTCCCCCGCTGCTTCCTAAAGGAGAGGTAAACCCACCTCGGGTCGCCCGCGTGAGTTCTGGAGTGACTTTTGTAAATAAGGGAGGAGGCAAGGATGGACAGACTAAAGAGGATCGTCTGCAACTTCAATCGGACCAGGAACCCAAGGAGAATCCTCCAAGAGTTTGGCACTAGCTGTCCCGGGGCTAACCCAAAGTAATTTAACGCGGCTACAACCTCGGGAGAGAAAGGCAGGCACATTCCGGCCCAAAGGGCTTCTAGGTACAAGGCGATCTCTCTACCTCTCACCTGATCTGCCCTGTCTCCTACCTCGGCCAATCGTAGTGTGTAGCCGGAGGGAATAGGGAAACGTGCCCGAGCGGTGACAAGCTCGTCCTCATATCTTACTGAGGACGACGCACCAGGGGCGTCCGCCGCCACCGCTCCAGGAACCGCCCCAGACGCGCGACCCCGGGAAGAGGATCTGACCCCAACTTCCTGAAGGGGCACCAACCCGGGGGAAGAATCCTTAGTATCTATCCCTATGACATCTACAAACTCCTCAAAGCAAGACATCTAACCTGATGGGAGGAAATCCTCGAGAAGAGAAAATACTGAGATCCGACCTAAAGGGGAGAGGGCCGAGCTAACAAGACTCAGAATGAAGAAAGTGGGAAGAGAGAGAGAAAGACCCCGAATCAGGCCTCCCCTCGATTTATACAGCCGGCGTCCTCATCCAACGGCGACGATCGACTCCCACCAAAATGATTCAGTACACTCGGCGGCCACGATCACTCCACCTGTCGCAAGCGCATTGGCAGCATCCCATCGGATGCCAGAAGCCTGCGGCACGTCACATCAGCCAATCAGCACCCACACGTGGCCTGTCGCTTCAGCAAAAGTACACACTATCTGACGCACCCTCTTTAATGCGGAGATCTCGTCCTGATCCGCTGACATCACCCGGAAAAACAACCGATCGCCCAGGGACACGCCCGACGATATCTTCGAAAATAATCTCACCTCGGGTGACCCGGCAAACCACTCTCGACCCGACCCGTCAGCTGGTCGGGAAGAGAGTGGGGGGGCTAATGATAATGCCCGATATCGGTAATCTCCCAGATCAGGACACGTGGCAGATGACGTGTCCCAGGGCTCACAGGAAAGGACCTACAGTGGCCGACCAGACCACTCCTGTGCCCGTCCTACAAGCAAACGCTAGCTCACCTCCGAAACCCCAGCACAATTGGCCTCCTCGGCCTCACAGCTCGTCTACGAGCTATCACAGGCCCTAGCCTCCTCGGCCCTCTCAGCTCGCCTCCAGGCTCGAGCAGAACCAAGATACCTCGGCTCTTCCGCTCCTCCGCGAGCTCTCCCGCCGAGGTCATCTTTCTCGGTCTCATCGACCGACCAACAGCACCGCTTGCAGGCGTTGTTGGATATAGTGCCCTCAGAGTCAATTATTGGATCACTGGCACGTGATTGCAATGATTGAGGGAGGACCTATGCCGGTAGGACAGTCTTACTCGAGATGATAGTATGCTATCTGGTTTATCTTTATCATCGTGTACAGCTTTATGTGACATTACAGGTCGCTATTACACATTGATAGAGCCCTTATGATTCTTGCTTGACTACCAGCAGTATGATGGTGATCATATACGTGGGAGCTGGGGTCTATAAGAACATCCTTAAAAGGTCCCTAGTCGTGGGAGTTTCGAGACTGGGCATCGATACTCCATTAGTAGACTAGTGTATACAGTCGAGACCCCGACGAGGGGCGGTGGCCGGTCTCACAAGCCATTGGTGTCAGTTGGTTCACCTAAGATGTATACAGGTGCTCATTGGGTTATGAGTACACCGGACAGGACTCGCCGGGAACATGCTAGTTGGTATTATACCTGACGTCAGATAGCAGTTCCCTAGTGACATGTGTACAGGTTAGTTCATCGACCCGAGATCGTCATTTGTCTCGTGTGAGTTCCCACTGTGCTTTGATTACTACCCCACCACGGCTTAAAGGAGTCATGCAAACAGGTTTTAGTTGGGTACAGTCCCGAGCCACATGGAGGCAGTGAGCGGATCGGCAGAGGTTTCGTCTCTCCCGGTATTGGGGGTGAGATCGCGCTGTGTCTAGGAGAGCCATTACACGAAGTCCTTGGCTAAGGCAGGAGATTTACTGGTAGGCATTCCAGTAGTATCTCAGGGTGTTCTGGGCTACACTCCGACACGACTTGTACTGCTTTTGGGGGTTTGACTTTTACCAACCCCCTAGGCCCGACATGCGATGCTCATAGACGAACGGACCGGACTGTACGGATATTGTCACTGACAGGCTCAGTAGGGTGTCAGGATGGGTTCGCTCATTGACCTCTCTTTTGGTCAGTACCTGGTAGCCCGTTACGTACAGCCAGTACCACAACCAAAGTATTGACGAGTCTTTAGAGTCCCCTACAGACAATTTTCAAGTTTCGAGCGAAACGTTGTAGAGGCCATATGTTATATGGCAGGGTTCGATCATATACGTGCAGTAGTGCACGGATCATGATCGGACGGATCATACTAGTGGGTTTTGGTTTAAACCGGATCCTAGTATTAGATTTGTTGGATTGCTTTAGTCTCATCGCATTCGCATTCAGTCGGAATGCGGATGCATGTATGTATATACAGGTGAGGGGTATCCTTGTGATCCGTCACAAGTTTACTTTAGATGTCGCCGTATCTTTTTGTTGTTGTAAACATTTGGGTTAATGTTTACAAATGGAAATTATGAGCTAGAAATCATGATTAGGAGCATTAATTGTGACACATGCACAAGCGGTGACTCATGCTCTCTTTCTTTGTGCATGTGTCACATATTGTGATTGATTTTGTGTTGATATGATGAGAGGGGAGAGAGAGGGCAGCTATGAGGTGGGTTAGCTCTTGTATTATTTTCATTCTCACTCTCTCATTTCATCATAAAAACACAAAAGAAAAAGAACCTCCTCCTCTTCTTCTTCATCTAGCTCACAATCTCCATTAATGGCATCATCTCTAACCTCCATCCATACACTCTCATGTGATGAGAATCAATGGATGCTTGAGACAAAGTTATCATACACATTCTCTACATCGCCTTGGACACGTCGGCTAGCGAACTTCGTGCCCGAGTTGCTTCGGATGAAGCGGGAGCCCGTAAAAAGACTCGAAGATGTGGTGCCCTTTCCGACGAGGAGATCGAGACCGGAGATGCCGCGAGGAGCTTGGGATGGTGGCCAAGACCGAAGGACACGGATCGATCGGTATAGATTTTCCAACCCTTCTCTTGTTAGCTAGTTGTAGGTTAATGGTTCGATCCGGATTTAAAGTATACGATAGCGCCGGTTTCAAGTTTTGAAAAAGTTTTCGTTTCCGCATTTTGGCCTCGGATAGACGGCCGGGGCACTACCGTAGACTTACATGGTATCAGAGCCACGCCATTAACCTTTATTAGTTTGCTTTAACGTGTTTAGAACTTCGATCGAACGAAATTTCCAAAACCGCAATTACAATTTGTGCAGTTTCTGTCGAAATTTTTTTGTCGTCTAAAATTTTTTTTGAGTACGTCAGAAAATCATGCAGGCTTTTCTAAGACCACTGCAGAAAATTGGTTGCCTGAGCCCACTGTAGCGCCGCGAAACCGCGGCATGACCCTTGTTTTGGCCGCGGTTCCGCCGCACTACTGTAGCATTTGGGCATCAAAATTTCTACAGTGGTCTCTGAGTTGGAATTGAGGTTTCTGGTATTTTTTGTTTGGGCCTAGATTTGTTTGAGTACTGGGTATTGTGCTTGGGGCCCACTTTGTCGATCAAAAATTTTAAACATGTTAGTTCACAGTATTTACATTATATCTGCGACCGTGAATGTCATTTGATCGGTAAATCCTGTCTAATTGCTATAGTTCTTTTAGACGGATTTGCGAACGTGACATTCACGTTGATGTTCTGTGTTGTGCTGTGATGTTGCGGATTTGTCGTGGTGGATAGCCTGAATGCAATGGTAGTACAGTTTGGTTGTATTTGTACATTTGATATTGCGGGGCGAGCGTCCGACATGTGGACTGCCGTCACTGCCTGTTTGTATATTATTCTTTTGGGGCACGACCGGGCTGAGGTTGATGTACCCGTTGTATATATATTTTTACTTTCTGTACTAGGTTTACCCCGCGGAGGGGTGCACGGGTAGCCGGGTTCTAGAGGGCAACGGGCCCGCATCTCATGGTTTTGAGACGGAGGGGGCTTCACTCTAGAATTGGCGGGCTATTCGCCGCACTCGTAGGGGGTACAGGTTGACCCAAGGAGAGGTGCTCAAGTTACCGGATTCCGTGAAGTGCTGGGTGGTCCATTCACGTTGTTGAAGGGGGCTGCCTCGCTTCAGGTTTTGGCGGGTAACTTGCTGCGCCCGTAGGGGTCTAGGATTTCATTGCACAGGCTATCCACACGACCAGTGGAACGCCGGGTTTCAGTAGCGGCATTATGAAACCCGGGGATCCCAGATTATTTGTATTGTTCTATGATACTTATTACATTTCTGTGATGTTGCATTTTATTACGCCCTGAGCGAATATTATATATTGATATATATACTAGTAGATGTTGTATATGTTTTACACCCGCGCTAGTCCAGTCCCCGCTCTGTCGTTAGTTAAGTAACCTAACGGGTGATGACGGGACCCAGTGGCGAATGCGGATGGCATATACATACATCGTATTTTCGTTCTTTTGTGGTGTGATTAATTGATGAGACTGCATTGATTCGTATCAATGCAAGCTAAACAAACCTGTTTGATATTGTTGGAACATTTTTCAAAAAAAGCTGTTATTGCAAGGACGTTCTCTTTTGTTTTGCACAGTGGTATTCGGTTATGAATATCCAGCACCTCAGTAGACGAGGCAAGGGCCGAGACCCCTTCACCGGGAGTGACCCCTTGGACAAAAGTTTGCGTCAGGGTAATAACTTCATTATAGTCGATTACTTTTTGCTTTGCATCGTGGTATTCAATTGGAATATCCTGCACCTCATTCTACGGGGAAAGAGCCGAGATCCCTTCACCGGGAGTGACCTCTTTAGCAAAGGTTTTCGCCACTATATTTTTATAAAAAGCTATCCGGTTCCTTCAACGATATCAAGTTCATTACGTTAAAGGTTTTTCGTCAAAAACCATTCGTAGCCCTCTGTCATTTCAGAAAGGTAGCACTTAGTATTCATGCTATGTTTGTTGGCCTTCGTCAAGGCATAGTGAATGGTAGCTGCTTGTTACCTTTCTGCTGCATAGATAGATGCGTTGGTTTGGGACAGTCGTATAGCCTTGTTGGCCTTCGTCAAGGGCTTGTACGGGTGGGTTCAAATTAACCTGGACAATGACGGGTAGAACTTGACATGTGACTTATGATTTGTTGGCCTTCGTCAAGGTCATAAGAGCATGGGGTAAAAATCACATCGGGAGTTTCTAAAGAAACTGAAACTTACCAGATATACACATACGTTCTGGAGTGTGATAACGCGAGTGGATTCCATCACGTTATCATGCGATGATAGTTGGATCCCGATTCCCACTGATGAGTTGGTTTACTCCTCGGGTGATCCCGACTAATTCTTCTTTCAGGTTTGGAGGAGAATTTAAGGTTACAGTGGGAGGTTTCCTGATTAGATAAATTGATAACCATTCTGATCTAGGTTAGAGTGCACGCTGAGTGTTTCTTTTCTCTCTCTCTCTTTGGCAGTGACCATGACCTGACCCTAAACTATGACTCAGTGACCAAGTTAACCGAACCTTCTTAAAACACTGGCTTTTGGATTGTCAGAGTTGCACACTTCATTGCCACTCCTACTTTTACCCTTTTCTCTAGAACACCCCGTATTACTGCGAACATCCACTTCCATTGGATAAAACCATCGTATGGTTATATATGAACTCGAAGGAACTTGTTCCAGATTCGAGGATGGTTTCTGGTTCTGGAGAAAATGAATAGGACTATTCAGTTGTATTTTCCTTTTACCTTCTCTCAGGTTGCGAGTGCTCCTTGGATTAGGACGGTACACCTATTACGCTAATTGGATAGTCTTCTTCCAAACCATAGGCAGGTGCCGAACGGGAGGGAATGAAGAAAACCATTTAGCCTAAAAGGTGTACAGAAGGTATCAAGTAAAGACAAATAAAGGGATTAGTAAGAGGGCAAAGTAAATTGCGACTGCTATTCACGACCAAACCAAGTATTTTTTTGCCAATCCTACATCACCTTTATATTTCTCTAGAACACTCCGTATCACTACAAAGATCCACAGTTTATTGGATAATCCATCGTATGGTTCTATACGAACTCGAAGGAACTTGTTCCAGTTCGGGGATGGATTCTGGTTCAGGAGAAATAGGAATAAGGTTTTATTCAGTTGTCTTTTATCTTCACCTTCTCTCAGGTTACGAGTACTCCTAGGATTAGGAGAGTACACCCATTATGCTTATTGGATAGTCTTCTTCAAAACCATAGGCTGGTGTCGAACGGTAGGGAAGGTAGAAAACCATTTAGCCTAAAGGGGTGTACAGAAGGTAATGACTAAAGACATATAAAGGGATTTGGAGAGATGGCAAAGAAGTATACGGTTATACTTGTGAATCTGATAATGGAAGAGGCATTACTAGGAATACCCGGATACCCCTTCGAAACATTTATATATTTCAGTTTCACTGTGTATTGTTAAAAGAAAACTGATTTCCCAATTAGCCCTTGCTCCAGGGTATGTATTTACCAGGTTTGATTCTCACATCCGTATGGTTTTACAGATGATGAGTGGGAGTGAGCTATTGGGAATTGGGTGATCATCCTCATTATATCGGGATTCGTTGTAATTGGTGAGGAAATCGCCTGGGTTGTTTGCCAGACGGCAAATATTTGGTTTTGAATATCCGTTGTTATGCACCAATTTCAAATTGATATATCTGTATGTTTATTTTTATAAAGTGAGATATAACTTTTTGAAATTATGTTTATGACATTTACCTATATCAGTGGATGGTTAGGTAAGGAGCATTAAACAGCGGTGTAATTCTTCTTAACTATAAGTACAGTTTTCAATTTACGACACACGGGGAATGAGTTATTAGACTCAGGGGACTTATACAAAGTATTGTATGTTGTCCTGTGTCCATTTGGACAGAGGGGTTGGTACTCGTACTATATTCTGTTTACTTGTGACTTCTCTAGTTCTTAGACATGTGTTTCGTAGAAATGCAAGGTCTAAGTTTTGAGAAGTTATAAGTATAAGAGTGAAGTAGAGAACCACGTGTTGCAAGTATCAGGATTCTTCAAGGTAATCGAAGATGTAGATACTTGTGTATGGTATTCAATTGATAGTAATGATTAAGAGAACTTGCTTCTCTTTCAGATTACTCATAATTGGAAGCACTCTTAAGTTGAGTAATGCTGATCAGCCTCTCTCCATTTAGTTGACATGCACTGGAGACAGCTGCATGATTTGAATCTGGTTCCAATTAAATCAGTGCCTCTGTTTCTATATTGGATATAGAATAGTTCATATCTTAACAATGTTAAGGTACCGGGAGTTGTCCGGCTTATGCTCAAAACTAGACTCTGGATAACTCAAGGCACGTTTCTGTAATGGCTGTTTGTGGGTTGACCCAGGCTATGACGAGGGTCGACTTTCTACCATCTGGAAGATCAATAGTGATATTGTTCTTGACTCGCCACAGTTTTGATAAAAATGGATTTTTTCAGAAAACAGTAGTGGGAGTATGGTAGAACTGAAAGTGATTCCAGAACCGCAAACGATTACTGAAAATTTGATAAAAACATAAAGATTCAATCTGGTTTGACACTCCATTAGCCACTCCGCAGATATGGTGGGTAACCTCAGGCACCCGAGAGGTACTCCGGTAGCCTCAAGGACGGTGACAGGGAGGTTCTTGTTTACCCAGAATTGCCATTGCTGTTGTTCTAGACTGTGATACCTGGCAGGAGGATGAGTATAGCGTCGTTCTAAACTAGGTTTAGAAGTGTACGTGTATATGACTCTGCCAGAGGGTTGTCATAGTCAGTGGGAGCAGCGGAAGCATAGTGGACAAGTAGCTTATGTCTATTTATGGACTAAAGCGGATATAGCGGAGAAAGATCATCTATTTCTGATGTGACAGTCATAGGTTTGACTTCATCAAAATAGGGGATGGATCTGTTAAGAAGGTAGTAGGGTGTGATGTCCTGGTATATGTATGACACACACAGAGTAGGAAGTGAAATTCCTATACTACGGTCGGTTATACTTTGGTTGTCACACAGTGGTTTCTCCACATAGGATATGGATATTATATCAGATATTCTGGTTTCTAGATCTATGGTTTTAGATCTAGATTTGGGTAGTTTCCCAATCTGGGTACTTAGACAGCATTCTAAAGGTGTTTTAGAATGGACGACTCCTAGCACGGTAGTGTATATGTAGGTGATGGAGTCACCCTCTCTAAAGGTGTCTTACAGACTAAAGGGGAGAGGGATGTGCATGATTGGCAGATCACTTGCTTAGGCAATTGAGTCAATCATGAGATATCAAGTACTACACCAGACGTTGTTTTTGCACTAGATGTAATAAGTTGATATTAATCCTATCTTGGAGAAACGTTCGGAAGCAGTTTTAGAACATAAGTGGATGTTCTAGGGATATGATAACAACATCCTCTTTCGGGAGACGGTTATCATTCCAGGCTTCCAAGGTGACCTGGATGACAGAGTGACTGTCAGAGTTATAGTTTTCCCTCTGACGAGGGGCAGTAGTTTGGACAGGTGATCCAAGCGGACACTGAGGGAGAAATGACGCAGGATACTGGTTAAGTTCAGTTGGCGATACAGTCTAAGAAGTTTGGATTTGGAGTTCATTTATGAACTAGGTCCCATCAGATATCCAGACATATTCTAAGACAGGTATTGCTCATTTCGGGAGATGGTTTTCTCCACGAACTTGAAATAAAGAGAGACATAGAAAAAAACATCAGTGCGGATCCACTCACTGAGGCTATTCCTCGAACGCAATAGTTTCGCAAACGGGCTTTATGAAACTGATTAGTAGAGGAGTTGGGTGTTCGGTATCACACGGGCTGTGAGTATCCGACATCGCAATAATTAGCCTTGAGTGCAAGTGGGAGATTGTTGGATATAGTGCCCTCAGAGTCAATTATTGGATCACAGGCACGTGATTGCAATGATTGAGGGAGGACCTATGCCGGTAGGACAGTCTTACTCGAGATGATAGTATGCTATCTGGTTTATCTTTATCATCGTGTACAGCTTTAGGTGACATTACAGGTCGCTATTACACATTGATAGAGCCCTTAGGATTCTTGCTTGACTACCAGCAGTATGATGGCGATCATATACGTGGAAGCTGGGGTCTATAAGCACATCCTTAAAAGGTCCCTAGTCGTAGGAGTTTCGAGACTGGGCATCGATACTCCATTAGTAGACTAGTGTATACAGTCGAGACCCCGACGAGGGGCGGTGGCCGGTCTCACAAGCCATTGGTGTCAGTTGGTTCACCTAAGATGTATACAGGTGCTCATTGGGTTATGAGTACACCGGACAGGACTCGCCGGGAACATGCTAGTTGGTATTATACCTGACGTTAAATAGCAGTTCCCTGGTGACATGTGTACAGGTTAGTTCATCGACCCGAGATCATCATTTGTCTCGTGTGAGTTCCCACTGTGCTTTGATTACTACCCCACCACGGCTCATAGGAGTCGTGCAAACAGGTTTTAGTTGGGTACAGTCCCGAGCCACATGGAGGCAGTGAGCGGATCGGCAGAGGTTTCGTCTCTCCCGGTATTGGGGGTGAGATCGCGCTGTGTCTAGGAGAGCCATTAAACGAAGTCCTTGGCCAAGGCAGGAGATTTACTGGTAGGTATTCCAGTAGTATCTCATGGTGTTCTGGGCTACACTCCGACACGACTTGTACCGCTTTTGGGGGTTTGACTTTTACCAACCCCCTAGGCCCGACATGCGATGCTCATAGACGATCGGACCGGACTGTATGGATATTGTCACTGACAGGCTCAGTAGGGTGTCAGGATGAGTTCGCTCATCGACCTCCCTTTTAGTCAATACCTGGTAGCCCGTTACGTACAGCTAGTACCTCTGACGTGCGAGTGGTTAAATCTACAACCAAAGTATTGACGAGTCTTTAGAGTCCCCCACAGACAGTTTTCAAGTTTCGGGCGAAACGTTGTAGAGGCCGTATGTTATATGGCAGGGTTCGATCATATACGTGCAGTAGTACACGGATCATGATCGGACGGATCATACTAGTGGGCTTTGGTTTAAGCCGGATCCTAGTATTAGATTTGTTGGATTTCTTTAGTCTCATCGCATTCGCATTCAGTCGGAATGCGGATGCAGGTTTGTATATACAGGTGAGGGGTATCCTTGTGATCCATCACGAGCTTACTTTAGATGTTGCCGTATCTTTTTGTTGTTGTAAACATTTGGGTTAATGTTTACAAATGGAAATTATGAGCTAGAAATCATGAATAGGAGCATTAATTGTGACACATGCACAAGTGGTGACTCATGGTCTCTTTCTTTGTGCATGTGTCACATATTGTGATTGATTTTGTGTTGATATGATGAGAGGGGAGAGAGAGGGCAGCTATGAGGTGGGTTAGCTCTTGTATTATTTTCATTCTCACTCTCTCATTTCATCATAAAAAAACAAAAGAAAAAGAACCTCCTCCTCTTCTTCTTCATCTAGCTCACAATCTCCATTAATGGCATCATCTCTAACCTCCATCCATACACTCTCATGTGATGAGAATCAATGGATGCTTGAGACAAAGTTATCACACACATTCTCTACAACGCCTTGGACACGTCGGCTAGCGAACTTCGTGCCCGAGTTGCTTCGGATGAAGCGGGAGCCCGTAAAAAGACTTGAAGATGTGGTGCCCTTTTCGACGAGGAGATCGAGACCGGAGATGCCGCGAGGAGCTTGGGATGGTGGCCAAGACCGAAGGACACAGATCGATTGGTATAGCTTTTCCAACCCTTCTCTTGTTAGCTAGTTGTATGTTAATGGTTCGATCCAGATTTAAAGTATACGATAGCGCCGGTTTCAAGTTTTGAAAAAGTTTTCGTTTCCGCATTTTGGCCTCGGACAGACGGCCGGGGCGCTACCGTAGACTTACAGGCATAACTGCCATCCTGCGAATCTCGCCATGCGCGAGATCTCCGCTAGCCACATCCTACGTTCCACGCCACCACGATCCCCCATTAACGAGCCTGTCTCGCCATTAATGGGAGGTCCCGCTCATCACGCGGGCGTGACATCGGGAGCGTAACGGCCGACGTGATTCTCGCGCCTGCCTCGCCTGCTGCCACCGCTATATAAACCCCTCTTTCAGACGGTTCAAGTAAGCCATTTTTTAATCCACTAAGCCGTTACTCTGCTCGGATTTCTTTTCTAACATGACCGTCGGAGGGTCCTCGGTGGTACAACCACCCCAAGACTTCCTTGCAGGTAGCTCGGCAACCAAAACCTCAAACCCATTGAGATCCATACGCTTCAGGAGCGATAGCCTCCAGATCAAATCTCAGCCACCCATCGCCGCCATCAGCAGATCAACGGAAGGTAACATCTGAAGGAGATTCAGCCCTCAATCAACAAGATTTATAGAAATGATGTAGATTCTAGTTTATTCAATTCATAACTGTACGCAAATGAGATATTTTCCAGCAGCATATAAGTTCCTTAAATTATACGAATAAACTTAAGAGTTTTATGGCATTGCGGTCACCACAGTGAGATCTTTATGATCGCTATATCATAAAAAGATAGAAAAGCAGGCCACGTGAGGTCTTTGGGGTTTAGTTGGGGTAGGACCCATCCCAAGGGTATTTTCAAACCGTTGCATTATTTTTCTCTAAACTTGATGATGCTCAATACTGAGAACTCCCCAGACCACGACATGTGGCAGATGACGTGTCCTAAGGCTTACGGGAAAGGAGCAAGAACGGTCCATTGAAGGCGTACCCCGGGCCTTCCTCCCGAGGATAATTCCAACCTTCGGTGGCCTTCCAGGTCACTCCTATGCTCGTCTTACAAATAACCATTGGCTCGCCTCCGACCCCCCTACATGCTGAGCTCCCTCAGCCCTCCTAACACGCCACTGAGCTAACATAGAACTAAGCTTGCTCGGCCTCTCGCTCGCCTCCGAGTCTCCCGCCGAGCTAAGCTTCCTCGGTCTCATCGACTGACCCAGAGCACAGATCATAGGCGTCCCCGCCATGGCTCCGCGAATCTCGCCATACGCGAGATATCCGCCGTCCCACAATCCCGTGTTCCATGCCATCGCGTTCCCCCGATAACGGGTGTATCTCGCCATTAATAGAGGATCCCGCCATTCGCGCAGGCGCGGCTCTAAGGGCGTAACGGCCGGCGTAAATTATGCACCCGCTAGCTCATGACTGCCACTATATAAACCCCCCCTCAGACGACTCAGGTAAGGCAATTCTATCTGAATAGGCCGCTACTCTACCCAAATACCTTGACTAACTTGATCGTCGGAGGGTCCACGGTGGTACAACCACCCGGGGACTTCCTTCCAGGTAACTCGGCCTCAACCCAAACCAAGTCCACTGAGATCCACACGCTTCAGGAGGCAACCCTCAAACCCAATCTCAGCCATCCATCAACGCTCGCTACAGATCAACAGAAGACAACATCTGAAGAAGATCCAGACCTCCATCAGTTAGCGCCGTCTGTGGGAACGTCGAAAATTCCTCTCAACGAAAGTTGATCTTCCGATCTCAAACTCATGGCGAGTGATCATCGTGCGATCTAAGCACTAGAAGCCTTCCTCCCCACAACGAAGGCACGGATGGATCCCCTCCTCCCCCGAATGCCATTCACGCACTGTCTGTGCCAATAGATCGGCTTGCGTCTATCGTGGATGCGCTTGTCCGTGTCCAAACGGCGGGACAAGCTCCCCAAGTCGCCGCTCCCCCACCTCGGGAGCGACACATAGGGAGAGAAGACACCGCCTGCGCCGGCACATCCGAGCACTGCCTCGCTATCTCCGGTGGCCACAGATCCCCCATGGAGACCAATTCGATGACCCGGTGGGCACTTCACATCTCGACGCCGAAGCCTTATCAAAGAGCACCCCGCCCTGAGGCCCATCGCGCTCCTGTCCCTCCTGAGGAGGTGTCGGTCAGCTCGCCTGCTCCCAGGCATGTCCGGCGCCCTCTCCCTCGACAGGTTCGCACGGACGGGACTCACCACGGTAGCTCGAGGACGACTTTGCCAGGGGACCTGAGCAACCTCATCGAACGGAATCGGAACCGCGGCTAGGCATAGGTCGCCAGCAGCAGGGGCTATAAATCGGAGTATGCCGAATCCTCAAGATACCATGACCGACTCGATGCCCTCGAAAAGAAGATCGAGGGTATAAATCGAGAGATCCGTCTTTCAAGCGACGGGGCTAGATATGCCGCCGACTCGCTTACGAGGCCCTTCACTGAAGAGCTGCTCGTTGTCCACGTCTCTTCCAGGAACAAGCCTCCAAAGGTATCACTCTTCGACGGAAAGTCCGACCCGAAAGACCACTTGGACGCGTTCATGGTAGGGATGAGCTTCCAGGACAACTCCGACGCTGCACAATGCCGTGCATTCCCTGCCACTCTCATCCGCTCTGGACGAGACTGGTTCCGAGGACTCATGCCACGCTCCATCTCTATCTTTGATGAGCCGGCCGCCCAATTCCTCGGTCATTTCGTCGGGAACATGCGGCAGAAGCGGACCGTCGACCACCTCTTCACCATAAAGAGCGGGGACATGGAGTCTTTCAAAGGATACGTCACCCGCTTCTACAACGCTTTTCTTAAAGTCCTAGAGCACCGGGACGAGACGGTCATCACGGCCTTTAGGTCGGGTCTTAGGCACAAGGAGTGGCTCCGCTCTTTTGCATTAGCGCAACCTAAGACCATGGCCGAGGTAAAAGCCTAGACCGAGCGAGAGATCCAGCTCGAGTCTGAGGTGAACGCGAACCTACCCCGGACCTACCAGGCCGATCAAAAGAAGAGAGCCAGAGAAGAGAAAAAGAAGATTGACCGGCCAAAGCCGTACTCCCCGAAGTTCTAGGAGTATACCCTACTCAACCTCTCTCAGATAGAGCTGTTGGAGGAGGCGAAGGGCGAGAGATTCTTCAAACTCCCCCCGGTCAACAATAAGGCTTCCAAACGGACACGAGGCCCCTATTGCGCTTTCCACAGGTCGCAGGGATACCCCACCGAAAACTGCAAACAGCTCCGAGACTATATCGAGGAGTTAATTCGCTCAGGGCACCTGGCAAAATACTTGCGGGAAAAGCGACAAGCAGACCGAGAGCATGAGCAGCGTCCCTGTTCCCCACCGAATCATGGAGACGCGACCACGCGGGTCCATCTTGCCTGAATTTCGGGGCAGATGCTAATTGGTGCTATCCATCCACCTCTCCGAAAATGCCAAGTTGATTTATGACACCATGTATCGAATGTTTAAACGAATGCGGCCGATGTAGCAGACTTCGTCAGATTCCCCCTCGTTGAGGGGTTTTTGATTGTGGGGACGCTCTTCCCTGCAGGCGCAAGCCCCTGCAGTTAATTACGCTACCGCATCACGGTAACCACTTTCTGCTTCTCCAGGTGGTCACTTCGTGTTGTAGGTGTTTGTTTTGTTTTTGGTTGCCCGTGGATTGTATACGGAGACTAATTTATGTTGTCGTCCGTAGGGCGTGGATTAGTCCAAATCCGTATTTTCTTAGATTTGGGTTTGGGGGTTGGGTTTAAGGATACGTTAGTCTCATTTGAGACTAAGATCAACTTAAACGTATGTTAAGGATACGTTAGTCTAATTTTAGACTAAGATCAACTTAACGGGATCATTTAGATCCAACAAGAGAGCATTTGGGCTATATTGCTTAGTTTAGGGATATTGTGGTCGATTAGTTTAAGGACATTACGGTCCAAGGTTAAGGACATCATAGTCCATGGGCTTAAGGACCCCACAGTCCGAGGTTAAGGACATCATAGTCCATGGGTTTAAAGGGACCCCACAGTTCGAGGTTAAGGACATCATAGTCCGTGGGCTTAAGGACCCCATAGTCCAGTTTAAAGACGTCATAGTCTATGAAATGTATGGTTGTCGGGACCCGTCACATCTCTGAAGACGTTGAAGGATTACAACGACAAATATCGGAGGAGTAAAGAGATGTACCCTCGAACCGATTTTGATTGGGAAATCTGTAGTCCAATTTAGGACTAAGATCAATTAATTAGATTATGAGCACATTGGCTCAGTTAAATCTGAATTGAGGACTCATGGCCAACTTGGGCTAAGTCCAATTAAGTTTGAAGTGTTGGACTTTGCTGGGACTGTTGAACATTTGTCTGGGTTCAACCCCCCATTATTTAGCAATGCTAAACATGAATCTAGACTCTGACCATGTCTTTATCTTTTATTGAGTGCTGAGCACTCATATGCCATATGAGATGATCAATCTTGGAAGACAGGGGTATATTTGAAGCTCAGTCAAAAAGGAGTCTTGCCCCTGGAAGACTTAGCCAATTTGGGCTAAGACTGGTTTTAAAATAGTGTTAAACACTAGAGGTCATCTGGCGGTCACGTGTCCCCACGTGATGTATTTAAAACAGTGTTAAACACCGGGGACAAAATGCTCAAAATAGTGTTAAACACTAGAAAGGAAGGGGTCACGTGGGGTCACGTGAGGCGCCTGAAGATGGGGCCAGACCTCCTTTATTTTGTTCTCAGAATATTCTGATAAGTGTTAAACACTTTTGGTCTTCAGGCCATCACGTGTGGGCACGTGACGGGTACCAATGCATTGATTATTACAGTGTTTATTAGGGGTCACGTGAGGGCGCCCAAAATTAATTCTGCTCTTGGATTTGTTTCCTTTTGTTTTGAGGGTCACGTATGAGCACGTGAGGCATTGCCTCCAAGCTTTTTCTTTCTCATTTTGAGGAATCTGTTTGAGGGTCACGTGGGGGCACGCGACCATGTCTCATTCATTCTTTTCTGATCATTAAAGGAAGGGTCACGTGTTGCCACGTGACCACGTTTACATGCATGGATAATTTGAGTCCTTTGTTTGAGAATTAAATTCTTTGGTAGGGTTAAACCCTAATTCTGTTTTGAGGAATTAAATCCTTATGTATATGGAAGAATTAAATTCTTATGTAGGGTTAAACCCTAGTTTTATTTAGAGGAATTGAATTCCTATGAGTTTGGGAGAATTAAATTCTCATATAGGGTTAAACCCTAGTTTCATTTGGAGGAATTAAATTCCTATAAATTTGGGGGAATTAAATTCCTTAAACTCAATTCTCCCTCTAAGTTTTGGATCTGCATGGCAGAATCTCCCCGATCAGAATTAAATTCTCAACTTGTGGGAAGATATGCTTCTGCAGATCTTCAACCAAAGGAAGAACTAAGTTCTTATTCAGAAGAGTTAAACTCTTAAATTGAGAATTAAATTCTCTTTTGTTTTATGGAGCTTAGATATCTTTCCCCTTTTCTCACCTAGGGTTTTTTTTTCTTCTGAAGAACTCTTCTTTTCTCTTTTGAGAATTAAATTCTCCTCTCTTTTCTCTCTCTGTTGTTGTATTTCTTCTTAAAAAAATTCCAAAAGATCCCTTCTCTTCTCTTCTTGGCTCCTATTTATAGGAGAAAGAAAAGAATCAGTTTGTTGGGTCAATCTTTCATTGAAAGATTTTAATTGATTTTGTAACCAACATGATCTTTTAGATCACTCAGTGAATTTTATTCACTATTGGATTTTTAATCCACAAGATATTCTGTTTGTTATTCTTGGTGAATTTCAGGGAAATCTTTCCCTGTATAGAATCTTTCTATAAGTTGGTGATTTTTAATCTCTATTGGATTTTTAATCCAACGGTGCTCCACTTTCAAAGCACAACCTTTTTGTTTTGGAAAGATCTAAGGAAATATTTTTCCAGTTAGGGTTTTTTGATTTCCCTTAATTAGAATTTAATTCTATTAGTTCAGAAGGCTTCAAGAGCCTATCACATGTTAGCACGTGACCCCACTGATTGACCAATTAATTAGAATTTAATTCTATTGGTTTAGAGGGCTCAGGAACCCATCACGTGTTGGCACGTGACCCCACCGATTAATTATTTAATTAGAATTTAATTCTATTGTTTCAGAGGGTTTAAGAGCCTATCACGTGACCCCACTGATTAATTATTTCCAATTATTTATTTTATTCAGTGCTTACAGGATTTGCCTGTAAATGGTCACGTGTCTGCACGTGATGCCCGGTCACGTGTCTGCACGTGATGCCCGGTCACGTGTGGGCACGTGATGCCTCATAACTTTTGATCCCGGATGAATTATGAGGCCTATAATATATCAAATCGAAGGATTTTTTGAGACACTTTTGATACCATCAGAATTTAGCTATTTCTCATTCGGGAGTTTGTCATAATGCAGCCCGGAAAATACTGGTTCACATTTTCTTCCTTAGATTACACGTGCATAACATATTTGCTCATAACTTTTGATCCCGGATGAATTATGAAGCCCATAATATATCAAATCGAAGGCGTTTTCGATACGCTTTCGATAACATTAGAATTTAGCTGTTTCACATTCGAGAGTTTGTCAAAATACAGCCCGGAAAATACTGGTTCGCATTTTCTTAAACGTATTGCTGCCATTTGATACCTTGGGCTCTTTTGCGCAGAATTTTTTTTTGCGGGAACAGTACCCCTCCTGGCGAGTTGACGATTGGCCAAATTATGGTCGTATCAGTAAGGGGGTGCGCTTGGAGCTGGCAAGATTCACCGCCTCCTGCCAGTCGAAGGGACAAGCAGCCAGCCCATGAAGAAGACCAAGACAGCCGAGCCCATCACCTTTACCGACGAGGATCTCCACGGGATATCCTTGCCTCACAAACGATCCCTGGTGATTACAGCGCGGGTCCACCACTACGAGGTTCAAAGGATACTGGTCGACTTGGGGAGCTCGGCAGACATCCTCTTCTACGATTGCTTCCTATGTATGAGGCTTAACCCGTCGGACCTGAGGCCGACCGTCCACATCCTATCGTGGTTTACTAACCACTCCATCCCGGAAGAAGGAGTGGTCACCCTCCTACTTGACATCGGGGAGGCGGGACGTACATGTACCGTGCCTATGGAGTTCATCGTCGCCAGAATTCCATCGGCTTACAATATCCTCCTGGGACAACCGACGCTAAACTCCCTTCGGGCCCAGATATTAACCTACCATCTCGCGATCAAGTTTCCACTCGACCAAGGAGGAATAGGCCGGGCCTACGGGAACCAACAAACCGCAAAAATTTTCTTCACAGCGATATCTATGCCCGAGGAGCGAGGCGATGACCTTGAAGGCACGGAAGATTTCAGGGGGTCCTTGGATACTGGGGACGAGCAAAAAGAAATCCGAGGAGCCCCGGTGGAGCCGCTAACGGAGGTTCCCCTCGTCGATGGGACAATGAACGAACCTTCCAAATCGGGTCACTCTTAACAGGGGACCGGCGCGACGACCTAGTCCGCTTCCTCAGAACGAACTCGGACGTGTTCGCTTGGGCACCCGCCGACATGCCCGGGATCGAACCCAAAGTGATATCACATAAGCTTGGGGTCGACCCGACTGTCCGACCCGTCAGGCAAAAGAAACAAAGTTTTGCCCCGATCAAACAAAAGGCGATCGAAGACGAGGTTGACAGATTGCTCGCAGCCAACTTCATTCGAAACTTGGCCAACTCAGAATGGCTGGCGAATGTGGTAATGGTTAAAAAAGCGAGCAGAAAGTGGCGTATGTTCGTCGACTTCACAGATCTTAACAAGGTCTGCCCAAAAGACAACTATCCTCTCTCTAGGATAGATCAGCTCGTCGACAGCTCGGCAGGCTACGAGTTACTCAGCTTCATAGATGCTTTCTCCGGCTACAACCAGATCCGTATGAATCCGGTAGACGAAGAACTCACTGCATTCATAATGGACCGGGGGCTATACTGCTATAAAGTGATGCCCTTCGGCCTAAAAAACGTCGGGGCTACATACCAACACTTGGTCAACAGGATGTTCAAACCACTGATCGGGAGGAACATGGAGGTTTACGTCGATGACATTCTTGTTAAATCGACATCATCAGAGGAGCAGGCCAAAGATCTTGGCAAGACTTTCGACGTCCTCCGCAAATACAAAATGAATCTGAATCCCGCCAAGTGCGCGTTTGGGGTCACTAGTGGAAAGTTCCTCAGATTCATGGTTACCCACCGAGGAATCGAGGCCAACATGGAGAAAATTAGCGCCATCCTCAACATGGCCGCGCCAAAGATCAATATCGAAATCAAGCGGCTCACGGGGAGGGTAGCCGCCCTGAGTCGTTTCATGTCAAGATTCGGGGAAAAGTGCCTCCCATTCTTTAAAGCCCTGAGGAAGATCCCAAGGTTCGAATGGTCGGAGGAGTGTCAGATCGCTTTTGAGCAATTGAAAATGCACCTGGCGACTTCCCCACTACTCACCCGGCCAGTTGAAGGAGAAGAGCCATCGCTATACCTAGTCGTGTCCGATCAAGCTGCAGGCTTGGTGTGTTAGTTATATGTATGCCCTAGAGGCCATTACTGTACATACGATGTATATTGTAATGGATGCTTGGACATATATAAGGAGGACTTTCTTGCTCGACATGATAGTATGCTATCTGGTTGTACTTTATCTTAACATGTACTATGATTGTCTCTATGTTACATGTTGATAAAGCCCTTAGGATATGTACTCGACTACTGCGATTATGATGAGATCATACTAGTGGGGCCACGGTAGTCGACGAGTACATCCTATAACTGTTCTTAGTCGAAGGTGTATCGAGATAGGGCATCGATACACCAGAGTAGACTAGCGTATATGCATCTTGACCCATATGATGGGCGATGGATGATCCCATATCCATCGGTGTTTGACATCAAGGATGGTGTACGGGTGCTCAGTGGAGACTGGATACACTGGACGGACTCGCCGAGAACTCCCAGATGGTATTATACCTCACGTCAGATGGCAGTTCTCCGGTGACACCGGTACAGAGTAGTCTGTTGACCCGAGATCGTCATAGAGTCTTGTGTGATTCCCACTGTGCTTTGATTTCCATCATACCACGTCTAAGAGGGCGTGCAAAAAGGTGGCTTTTGGGTACAGTCCCGAATCACATGGAGGCAATGAGCGATAGGAGGGGATTCGTCTCTCCCGGTATAGGGAGTTGATGTTGTGCTGTGTTCGATTGGCTATAACCGGAAATCCCTGGCCAGGGTTGCTGAGATTTACTGGTAAGTGTTATCAGTAGTTTCTCGAACTGTTATAGACCTTATATCGACACGACTTATCGAGCTACTGGGGTCTGACGTTTACCACCCTTAGGCGAGATATGCAACATATCAGACGACGAGACCGGACTGTACGGGAGTGTTACTGTTTGGATTCACAGGAGAATGTACAGGCTTGCTTGTTGATCTTCTGAGCGCTCAATACCTGGGTAGCTGTTACGTTTAGCTGACCGCTTGCAGCTTGTGGGTGTTTGATATGATCATCATCTACTGCCGGCGTATTGACGATTCTTTAGAGTCCTACACAGAGCTTTCTTGGCTCAGGCAAAACGGAGTAGGAGCACATATGTGATATGTGCGGGACCGAGGATAATGCGATATGTGATACCGTATTCTATTCTCGCGATATTTGATATCAGCCGGGTCATCGGATCAAGTGTTGATTCGATGAATCGGTACGGATAAATATTAGTCGGTTATATGCGATATAGCCGGATTGTCGGATCAAGTGTTGATTCGATAATTTAATGTATAATAATATATATATGATATATTAAATTACATTAACTAATATTTGCTCACTAAAAGATTCTTTTTCTCGCTCGGGTAATACATTGATATATATGCGATATATGTTAATTGTATTATTTTATTTTGTTACAATAAATATTATATATGTGATATATAATATTGTAACATGATATGGTTATTAATGCAATATGATTAGTGGAGATTAAACATGGTTAGGGTTTGATTAGGGTTAAGCTCTTCTAGAAGTTTCTAGAAGGTTTTTGTTTTGTTTTGTGTAAGATATTTTATGAAGATATTTGCTTAACCAAACCCAAACCCTTGACCATGGTTGTTTCTCTACAAGGGTTAAGGATTCATTCTTAATTATGGTTGCATTTCTAACCTCACTAATGAGTTATTCATTATTCATCATAAAATGATTCCTTCTTCTTCTTCCTTCTCTTTTCATGAAAAAGCTTTCTTGATTTTGATTTTGTGATGATAAATGAGTGAGAAAAAGATAATAAAGAGAAAAAATCCTGCTTCATCATCCTCATCTTCCCTTGCCATTTAGATGAGGGTGTTCACATCATTTCATGAGTGTTAGCTTGTGTTAACGAAACTTCAAGGTAGATCATCTTTGTATCGAAGATCGGAAGCAAATGTTGCATCTTTCTCTTCGTGGAACCTCTCGAGAGTCCGGAACCCGATGATCGCAGCGAAGGGACCACAACACGGAGCATATGAAGTGAATGACCGGATCTACAAAGGTTGTAATCCCTCTCACTTAGTGTTAAACTGTTTAGCATGTTAGTTTTCGCCCAATCTCTAGTTTAAAGATCCGTATTCGGGTTGTTCGGCACGGCTAAATTTTGAATCGGGCATGGTTGATGCCTCGTAGACCCTTGTGCGCGTGCATAGCAACCCTACAGTGGTATCAGAGCCAAGCTAGAGCTTTAGGCGATGTCTAGACGAAATTTAAAGTCCGATCGAACGCCGAAACCCCGATAAAACCCCTTCTCTGTACATTTTTCAAAAATGTGGTTTTTTCTTAATTAAAAATGCTCAGAAAAACAAGCAGACAAAACTAAGAATTACTGTGAAGTACGGTCCCCTAAGTCGACTATTTTACCGCGGAACCGCGGCGAAACCATGGGTTTTGCGGCGGTTCCGCGGCCAAAATTTGGGCTTAGTCCCTGAAATTTCATGTAATTATTATTAGGCCCTTTCTTGTTATTTTTTTCTGGGAATATTTTAATTCCACTCAAGTGTTGAATTTTCAAGGGTTGTATTGGGGAATCGTTGATTCGATCGGATAATTTAACTTTGTTTAGTTTGTCCGGATAATTTTAGAAACTGTTAAAAAGTTCGAACGGATATCAATAACTCACTTTTCCCCTTGTCGGAAAATTTTTCAAAAGTTGGATTTTTTCTCGTGTTTAAGAACGTTCTAAGTCGTGCAAGTAACGCGGTGGACCCTCTAGAAGACAACAAACCTTAACTCGATTATGTGACCGTCCTGAACTGCCTCTGAACCTTAGGGTTTGTGGGAGTACGGCGTGCCACATGTGAGGCGTCGGCTTGACCTTTCTACGGCTGGACCATTGGTACTGTGGCATGTGATGGATGTTTTTAAACTGATTTCAAGTGTTGAGATATATTGGGGAAATCTTGGGTGTTTGATTATTCGATCGGAAAGTTTAACTTTGTCTATTTATCTGGAATGTGATACAATATTTGGAATCCACAAAAAGTTATGAGATAACTGATTTGAATATTATAAACATAGCAGTTTAGTCTCAGATGATCGGTTGCCACGGAATTTTGATGTGATCAAAAGTCCGTCGCAATCACGTAGCGTACGCGGATACTCGCCGGGTAAACTTAATAGACAGCCACGCCCCATAGCCCCGACCAAGTGACTGTAGGAGAACCCCGTCGCCAAAAGCATCCGTTCGGGTGCTCGCGGCAGCGGTGTTCCGCCTTTGTACACTTCGTCGACGGCATCCGGGGGTGCGGCCGTTTACTAAAGTTTGCGACGAACATTCGATCAGGATGTCGGGAATCTTGTTGAATTGCCTGACTTGATATTGAAAAGAGTTTTCGATAATGAGACTAAAATGCGGGGTTTATAATTGTTAGGCATGAGATATCTAAGGAATTCATTTGGTTAGGCATGCGATGTCTAAAGAGGTTGCGGATTCCAACTGTTGTAGTTTTACACTTTCTTTTCTGTGACCGTAAGCGTAGTATGTAGTGTATCGCCGGCTTCGTTGCTATACATCAACGACAATCGGGATATGCATACTTGCTTACGTTGATGATATGAGATATTATGTGTTGCTGTGATATGTTGTATTGGATCGTCGCGTTTGAATAGCCGGGGGTTTTATGTGAGATGAGAGTTTTTCTTTTTCATTCATGTAAAATTCATTTGTATGTAATATTATTTTATTGGGGCACTTCCAGGTTGCGGAAGATGTCACCGTTGTATATTATTTATTTTTCCGCATTAGGTAGACCCAAGGAGGGGAGCACAAGTAACCGGGTTCTAGGGTCCAGTGGGAGACCATCTCGAGGAGTCGGGACCGGGTCTCTTAACCCTAGAATTGGCTGTGTTGCTTGTCGCTCTCGTAGGGGTCTAGGGATGTGGGTTTGGCTATTCATCGCGACCGTGGAATCCGTGTTTTATACAGGCTCGTACTAAAACATGGGCGTCCTAGTATATCCAATATTTCATATATGTTTCTTCTGCTGCAATGTTCTGTGATGAGATCATATTGCTGCCTGAGATGAATGTTTATATTTTATATATATGAGATATATGTTATATTGCAGATTTCGTTTCAACTGTAATGCTTGTGAAGCATAATAAAATGGGACTTCATTAATGAGATTAATGAAATAAAAGAAACCTAAGATGTTGTAGAAACTTGTTTAAAAACTGGTAGCTCTAGTTCCTGCTTTACATAGCGGTGTTCCTTGTAGAACATCCTGCACCTTATTCGATAAGGAAAGGACCGAGATCCCTTCACCGGGAGTGACTCCTTTAGCAATAACTGGCAGATGCTACACACTCGGTTTGTCTTTTGATTGCTTCTATAGTTCTTGCTTTGCATAGTGGTATATGTGATATATCCTGCACCTTATTCGATAAGGAAAGGGCCGACGATCCCTTCACCGGGAGTGACCCCTTTAGCAAAACTAGAAAAGCCTCAAAAACACTCCATTTAAAAATCACTCGATTCTACAATGATATCAAGTTCATTACGCAAAGGGTTTTCTGAAAAACCCGTCGTAGCCCTCCGTCATTTAAGATAAGTACTGGTTAGTATTCGTGCAGCGTTTGTTGACCTTAGCCAAGGCGTAGTGTGCGGTAGCTGATTAGTGCTTATCTGTATAAGCATATGATGCGATTGAGTTAGGGTAGTCGTGCGACTTTGTTGACCTTAGCCAAGGGTCGTGCGGGTGGGTTTAATTCAATCGGGAAATGACGGGTTGAACTTGACTAGCACTTATGATTTGTTGATCTTAGCCAAGGTCATAAGATGCTAGGGGCAAAATATTATTGGGAATTTCAAGTATTGAAATTTGCAATGAGATTGCATACCTTCTATGAGATAGTTGGATCTCGATACCCGCTGCGAGTAAAAGTTACTCCTGGGAGAGTTTTACACATTACAATTAGCCGATCAAGTAGGTGTCTAGAAAGGTATTAACGGGGTTACGCCCCTGGGAAAACGAGGTTTACTTTAATTAGGTTCGTGCGAAAGCACGGGGGATCTCCCTCAAAGTATCGGCACTGGCCTGGCTGAAAGATTGGCGAACTTGTAGCGCGTAATTAATCCCGGCTAGTCTTTCCTTTTAGCGTTTGAAGGAAGATTTGACAAAAACAGTGGGAGACATCCTGATTAGATATATTAGATAACCAATCTAATCTTGCAAGAGTATACGCTGAGTGTTTTCTTCTCTCTCTCTCCAGGTAGCGACCATATCACGCCTTAATCAAGATAATAAAACGGATGAATTGACTGAACCCACTTGTTATACTGAGCTGGGGAACGTTGGTCCCGCTCCAACTTATAATTGTTATAAGACAGAGCAGGAAATTAGGGAATACCAGATTTCCCGTGCCGCCCAAACGAAGAAAGTGCATGCTGATGCATCTTTTTCGGGTGTGTTCATTACAAAGAACTGTTTCTCAGTATTCTTTACGTGCTAGGTATAAGATACCAGATCAGGATCCCGCATATGTAATCTGTTACATGGGCTACAGAAAGGTAGAGAACTGAGAACGGGTGATAAGTTTCATGAGACAGAAAATGGTGCAAGTGTTGCAGCCAAGTCTATTGGTCACTATCACCCTGTATTACCAGAATACATTGATTCTGAACAAATATTATTAGATACCGAACCTGATATACAAAATCATATCAGTCTCTTTATTAGTAAAGAAAGGATATAATTTTGTATTGTTAGATAATGTTTTGAACATTTCCTATATCAATAGTTGATCGGTTCAGGCACGTTATCTAAAAGCATTGACGTTCTAAATCAAACCACAGTTCTTAGTATATAGAACACACACAAGAGGAAGAGTTCAGAAATGAACGAATCCTTCTTGAGGTATTGTAGACTAGGTCATATCAATGCGACCCGACTAGCTAAGTTACATTTAGATGCATATTTAAATCTGTTTGAATTTACATCTTGTGAAACTTGCCAGTCATGTCACAAAGATAAGATGACCATAGCTCTGTTTATTGGAAACAGAGAAAGAGTTAGTGAACTCTTGGGATTGATACATGATGATGTATGAAAGTCCCCTGTCTACACATGCCAAGACCGGTTCTTTGTACTTCATTACATTCTCTGATGATCTCTCAAGATTCAGACATATGTTCCAGTTGAA
This sequence comes from Agapanthus africanus, assembly GCA_030015575.1. NCBI lineage: Eukaryota > Viridiplantae > Streptophyta > Magnoliopsida > Asparagales > Amaryllidaceae > Agapanthus > Agapanthus africanus. The sequence goes on from CM057343.1 coordinate 687,370,127, forward strand.
ACACAAGTCCGAACCTTTTGAGATATTCACAGAATATGAGTTAGAAGTAGAGAACCAAAATACGGGTATAAGTATTATGTCCTTTGATGAGATCAAGGAGGAGAATACTTGAGCACGGAATTCCTGGACTATTCTAAAGGAGAATGAGATTCTCTCTCAGCATTACTCCTTCGTATACACCACAGCACGTCGGTGTATCGGGGCGGAGCAATAGCACCCTATGTGATATGGTGTGCTCTATGATGAGTACTACTGAGTTTCCTATTTCCTTTTGGGAGTTATGCAGTTGAGAAGTTGCATGCCTATTGAATAGGGTTCAAATCAAATCTGTTGCCTACCACTTCATATGTGATATGGAAAGGGAAGAGCCCATATCTTAAGCTTGTTAAGATTTGGGGTTGTCCGACCTATGTCTAAAAGAAAAATTCGGACAAGCTCGAGGCAAGGTCTGTTATGTAGAACCGGAAATGTTCCAGCTATACAAACTACAGCTGATAATTTGGTAGAACCAAAGGATTCAATAGTTTCCAACGAACCTCAGCCTCTCCGCCGATCTAGTAGGGTTCCTCACCCACCTGAGAGATACTTTGGTTTCTCTATGACAGTGGGAGTGAGGATTGCATCATGAGATGATGACCCAACTAGTTTCGAGCTGGCCATCAGGAGTAAGGCTCTGTAAGAATGGCTGGATGCTTATCGATCTGAGATGGAATCCTTATACACCAACAAAGTATGGACTTTGGTTGCTTTATCTGAAGGGTTAAATCCCCATCAGAAGCGAGTATATCTTGAGAAGATTACTTGGTGTACATGGAAAAGTTGAGACTTTCAAAGCTATGCTTAAGTCCATCCAGATCCTACTTGCCACGGCTACATACCATGACTACGATATCTGGTGGTTGGGTGTCATGACTGCTTTTCTAAATGATGTTTTAGAAGAGAGCGTCTATAAGTACACAGCCAGAGGGCTTCGTAGACAGTGGGAGCAGCGGAAACGTGTACAAGATGTTTTATATGATAAAACAGGCATCGCGGAGTTGGAACATCTATTTTGATGTGGTTGTCAAAGAGTTTGACTTCATCAAAATGGTAGATGAACCTTGTATATACAAAAAGGTAGTAGGAGTATGTTGATGATCCTCGGAGAGTACGTGGATGACATACTCTTGATAGGGAAGGAGTTTCCTATGCTACGCTCGGTCAATCTCCGCTTATCACAAGGATTCTCCATATAGGATCAAAGTGATACCTTCTAAATCCTGGGTTATGGATCTATGAGATAGATCTAATTGGATGTTAGGATTCTCACTAGTTGTAGTGAGATGGTATCAATCGATCCTGGGGAGAATCACTGGAAAGGTTCCAGGGTAATAAGAACGACTGAATGTCAGTCGCAGGCATCGTCTATACCCTCAGTGGAGGGACGGTATGTTGGAAGAGTTCCAAGCTAGATACCGTGACTTACTAGACGATTAAAGGCAAGATACATCGTTACCAAGGATGCTACCAAAGAGGTAGTCTGGATATTTATAAGTTCATAAGATGAACTTCGTTCCTACCATTGTGTGACAATGGAGTTGTGGCTTTAGCCAAGGAACTAACGTCCCATCAGAAATCCAGATATAATTCTTAGGCAGTATCACCTGATCATGGAGATGGTTGATCTCCAGGGAGATCGAGGTTAGGAGAGTAGACACAGAGGACAACAGCGCGGATCCACTCACGAAGGCCTTTTTCCCAGTAGAGACTATTATGGGATGGTTGGGTATGAGATACTTCAACCGCAGCTAATTGTTGGGTATGCAATACCACAACAGATGGCCCTAGTGCAAGTGGGAGATTGTTAGTTATATGTATGCCCTAGAGGCCATTACTGTACATACGATGTATATTGTAATGGATGCTTGGACATATATAGGGAGGACTTTCTTGCTCGACATGATAGTATGCTATCTGGTTGTACTTTATCTTAACATGTACTATGATTGTCTCTATATTACATATTGATAAAGCCCTTAGGATATGTACTCGACTACTGCGATTATGATGAGATCATACTAGTGGGGCCACGGTAGTCGACGAGTACATCCTATAACTGTTCCTAGTCGAGGGTGTATCGAGACAGGGCATCGATACACCAGAGTAGACTAGCGTATACGCATCTTGACCCATATGATGGGCGATGGATGATCCATATCCATCGGTGTTTGACATCAAGGATGGTGTACGGGTGCTCAGTGGAGACTGGGTACACTGGACAGACTCGCCGAGAACTCCCAGATGGTATTATACCTCACGTCAGATGGCAGTTCTCCGGTAACACTGGTACAGAGTAGTCTGTTGACCCGAGATCGTCATAGAGTCTTGTATGATTCCCACTGTGCTTTGATTTCCATCATACCACGTCCAAGAGGGCGTGCAAAAAAGTGGCTTTTAGGTACAGTCCCGAATCACATGGAGGCAATGAGCGATAGGAGGGGATTCGTCTCTCCCGGTATAGGGAGTTGATGTTGTGCTGTGTTCGATTGGCTATAACCGGAAATCCCTGGCCAGGGTTGCTGAGATTTATTGGTAAGTGTTATCAGTAGTTTCTCGAACTGTTATAGACCTTATATCGACACGACTTATCGAGCTACTGGGGTCTGACGTTTACCACCCTTAGGCGAGATATGCAACATATCAGACGACGAGACCGGACTGTACGGGAGTGTTACTGTTTGGATTCACAGGAGAATGTACAGGCTTGCTTGTTGATCTTCTGAGCGCTCAATACCTGGGTAGCTGTTACGTTTAGCTGACCGCTTGCAGCTTGTGGGTGTTTGATATGATCATCACCTACTGCCGGCGTATTGACGATTCTTTAGAGTCCTACACAGAGCTTTCTTGGCTCAGGCAAAACGGAGTAGGAGCACATATGTGATATGTGCGGGACCGAGGATAATGCGATATGTGATACCGTATTCTATTCTCGCGATATTTGATATCAGCCGGGTCATCGGATCAAGTGTTGATTCGATGAATCGGTACGGATAAATATTAGTCGGTTATATGCGATATAGCCGGATTGTCGGATCAAGTGTTGATTCGATAATTTAATGTATAATAATATATATATGATATATTAAATTACATTAACTAATATTTGCTCACTAAAAGATTCTTTTTCTCGCTCGGGTAATACATTGATATATATGCGATATATGTTAATTATATTATTTTATTTTATTACAATAAATATTATATATGTGATATATAATATTGTAACATGATATGGTTATTAATGCAACATGATTAGTGGAGATTAAACATGGTTAGGGTTTGATTAGGGTTAAGCTCTTCTAGAAGTTTCTAGAAGGTTTTTGTTTTGTTTTGTGTAAGATATTTTATGAAGATATTTGCTTAACCAAACCCAAACCCTTGACCATGGTTGTTTCTCTACAAGAGTTAAGGATTCATTCTTAACTATGGTTGCATTTCTAACCTCACTAATGAGTTATTCATTATTCATCACAAAAGGATTCCTTCTTCTTCTTCCTTCTCTTTTCATGAAAAAGCTTTCTTGATTTTGATTTTGTGATGATAAATGAGTGAGAAAAAGATAATAAAGAGAGCAAAAATCCTACTTCATCATCCTCATCTTCCCTTGCCATTTAGATGAGGGTGTTCACATCATTTCATGAGTGTTAGCTTGTGTTAACGAAACTTCAAGGTAGATCATACCTAAGGCGCTTGCGTCTCTGGTTCTGGGATTTCTGTCCATGCTGAATCTGTTTGTATCGAAGATCGGAAGCAAAGGTTGCATCTTTCTCTTCGTGGAACCTCTCGAGAGTCCGGAACCCGATGATCGCAGCGAAGGGACCACAACACGGAGCATATGAAGTGAAGGACCGGATCTACAAAGGTTGTAATCCCTCTCACTTAGTGTTAAACTGTTTAGCATGTTAGTTTTCGCCTAATCTCTAGTTTAAAGATCCGTATTCGGGTTGTTCGGCACGGCTAAATTTTGAATCGGGTATGGTTGATGCCTCGTAGACCCTTGTGCGCGTGCATAGCAACCCTACATGGTGCTCGTCCGAGAGGTCGAAGGAGTGCACAGACCGGTCTACTATGTAAGCCACGTCTTCAAGGACGCGGAAACAAGGTACCCGGCCATAGAGAAGATTGTCCTGGTACTTATAGTGTCCTCAAGGAAACTGCGACACTATTTCCAGGCACACGCCATCCCCGTTCTTACCGAGCGCTCTTTATGGCTATTCTCGACTCCCCCGAGCCTTCCGGTCGTTTGGAGAAGTGGAGGTGGGAGTTGTCCCAGTTCGATATCAAGTACCGCCCTAGGCAGGCTATCAAGGTACATGTCTTGGTTGATTTTGTCGTCGAGTACACAATCCCCAACAAAGAGGCAGTGACCGTGCCGACCCCGGGATCTCAACCTTCGATCGAAGAGGGGCCTGATTCCATTTCCGACTGGGTCCTTTCCGTCGACGGGTCCTCAACCGAGGAGGGATGTGGTGTGGGCCTCATCATTCGAGGCCCGAACAAGGAAGAGATGGAGTATTCTTTAAACCTCGGGTTCAAAACCTCAAACAACGCCGCAGAGTACAAGGCTCTGCTAGCCGAACTACAGATCGCCTCCTGAGTGAGGCTGAAGACGATCCGAATCCGCAGCGACTCCGCTCTGGTCGTTGGCCAAGTAACCGGCCGTTTCGAGGCATGGGAGCCTTTGATGGTAAAGTACTTAGCCGAGGTAAGAATACTACGAAAGGATTTCGACGAAATTCAAGTGGAGCAGATCTCCCGGCACCTAAACGCCCAGGCCGACGCCCTGAGCAAGATAGCTTCCTCCTACAAGGCCAACAACAAGAGAAACATCCTCTTCGAGGTCTTTCCATGGACAAGCATGGAGGATAGAGCGACATCACTCCAAGTTTACACGGCCCAGGAAGAAGGCCGGGATTGGAGGCAGCCCCTCGTGGAATTCCTAAAAGAGGGTACGCTCCTCGGAGATCGAGGGGAGGCCCGCCGCCTCCGAGCCAAAGCCCGCCATTTCGTTTGGAGCAGAGGGAACCTCTACAAGAATTCCTTCACTCAACCCCTGCTTCGGTGCGTCGATCCCCATGAAGCCGACTACGTCCTCCGCGAGGTTCACGAAGGGGTCGGCGGAGCACATCAAGGGGCCCGCACTTTAGTCCAGAAGACACTCCTCCAAGGATACTATTGGCCGACCATCTATCAGGACGCCCAGAACCTCGTCAGGAGGTGCAGGAGCCGCTAACTCCACGGCAACATACCCCGCTTTTCGGCGACCGAGTTGACTACCCTGACCTCCCCATGGCCGTTTGCCCAGTGGGGAATGGACATGATAGGCCAACTCCCTACCGGTACGGGCGGGCACAAATACATCCTAGTCACGGTGGACTACTTTACGAAGTGGATCGAGGCCGTCCCGATCAGAAAACTGGACGCCACCACGACCATCAAGTTTCTGCAGAACAACATAATATTCCGGTTCGGAATCCCGAGGTGTATCATCACCGACCATGGGACGAATTTCAAGAACGAAAGAGTTAAAGGATTCTGCAGCGAATACCATATACTGATGAAGTTCGCCGTGGTCGCGCACCCCCAGTGCAACGGGCAGGCCGAGGTCGCTAACCGAGACGTCATCCGAGGCCTACGAGCTCGCCTGGAAGGACGACAGGGTAGTTGGGTCGACGAATTACCCCAGGTCTTATGGGCCTTGCGCACATCGAAGAAGACCCCCACTGGAGAGACCCCCTTCAGCCTCTGCTACGGCACCAAGGCGATGGTCTCAACAGAGATTGGGCTGCCCAGTTATAGGGTCGAGCACTTTGACGACGAAGCAAACATCACGGCCCTCCGGACTAATTTGGACATCTAGTTGGAGAAGCGGGATCGGGCACAGATCAGGGCTGCCGCCTACCAACAACAGACTGCCCGCTACTACAACGCACGAGTCAAGCATCGCGCCTTCAAAACCGGAGATTTGGTCCTAAGGCGGAATGAGTTTGTTGATCAGGGCAAGTTACACAAGTTTTCTCCGATGTGGGACGGCCCCTTCCTTGTCTCCGAAGTCTTGCCCGGCGGGGTCTATCGCTTACAAGACGTTGTGGGTCGCAAATTTCCACGGCCTTACAATGCCGAGAAGCTCAAGTTGTACCTTTGAGAATATATCTATGGATACATGTTTCTTCTTTGACAAAGCGATGTAAATTTTTCTATGTTTCTTAATAATAAGAAGGAACTTTCCCTATGTGTTTTCCTCTTCCTCGGCTCAAAGCTTACGGATTTGTTTCGCAAAAATACTCAAATGCACCCAGAAGACAAAAAAGAAATAATAGAACATCGCAAAAAGGAGAACTTTATTTATTTATCAAAAGGTATTGTAGGCTCCTCAGCCTTACATAAAAATTGAAATTACAAAAGAGGGGGAACGGGATCAAGGAAGCACTGCTGATGATACTCTCTAGAGATCTCTGCCAGACGAGCCATTGCCTCTTCAGCCCGCTCCCGCTGATGCTTCCCACGAACTCGGGATGCCATGGAAACGCCGGGCCCTCTATCTGCCGAGCCCTGGCTCGCGATCTGTCTCTTTTGGAAGCATTCCAAAATGAGGTCCAAGGATCGGTCATGCCTGGTCTTCGAGATGAGACCGAGCACAAAGATCGTACGCACCTTGTCGAGCGCCTCGTCCAACAACTCTTCGGAGAGGGGGTTGTACAAACTCGGGGACCTCCTCCTGATTGCGTACATCAGCAATTGGAGGAGGGACGACCGACGAGGAAGGAGACGGCCGATGTGGTCCTCGATGCGCTGGACCACTCCCCGGTACCTCTCCTCGAAAACGGACTGGTCGTGTATATAGATGTCATCGGGAGTAATGATCTCTTCGATCGCATAGATACACCCGGCCATCTCGAAAAAACAATGCTGAAAAGTTGGCATCTCCTTCTCTATTTATAGCCTCTACAGAATCCCCAAGAGCCCAAATTTGCACGCGCATGGGCGTGAATCCTGGGATTCGGTCAATTCTTCCAATACTGTACTGCCACGTGGCGGGCATCCCGTATTTCTCGGCGAATCGAAGTCGGAACGACGTGGATCTTGGAACGCCTCGCCTCACCTATGCGTTTTTGCCATGTGCTGCCCGCGACGGTCACCCTTCTAGGTATTCACACATCTAGGAAGGCCGGGCAAAACCGAGAAACTTCACTGCTCGGACCGTTCTTGACTAGTAGTTTACTACCCACCGACGCCAAGGATCAAAGCCCTTATCAAGAGGCCACCGAGCAGCTTCCCTGCTCGGTCCATCCTCAGTGGGTAACTTTTTACCCATCTACGCTGAGGATCAAAGCCCTCGTCAAGAGGCCACCGAGCTAAATGAAAGAACGCCTAGCTAAGACACACAGCGATGAGGAAATTATAGCGAAGTGTGGACCCTGGGAGGGTCCCACCTCTATTTATAGCATTCGGCAAGCGCATCCAACGGTGCCGATCGATTCCCGCCAAAACAGACGCTTCGCGTTCGACGACCATCAACTTTCCACGTGTCACAAAAGTATTGGACACGTCCTTTCAAGCGCCAAGTACACCTGCGGCCTGTTATGTCAGCCAACCAGCGTCGGACGCGTGACCTGGCGCCTCAACGAACGTACGATCTAATCGGCGCTTCCTCTTTAATGCACGATCCCCTCTCTGATCCACCGACGTCATCGGAAAATATGACTAACTGCTTAAGAATCCATGCCGACGAATTCTGCAACCAAGAATTTGGCCCGGATGACCGATCAGACCACTCTCGACCCGACCCATAGATAGGTCGGTCCGAGAGTGGGGGGCTAATGCTGATGCTCAATACTGGGAACTCCCTAGACCATGACACGTGGCAGATACGTGTCCCAAGGCTTATGGGAAAGGAGCAAGAATGGTACATTGAAGGCGTACCCCGGGCCTTCCTCCCAAGAATGATTCCAACCTTCGGCGGCCTTCCAGACCACTCCTATGCTCGTCTTACAAATAACCATTGGCTCGCCTCCGAGCCCCCCTGCACGCTGAGCTCCTTCAGCCCTCCTAGCACACCACCGAGCTAATACGGAACCAAGCTTGCTCGGCCTCCTTCTCGCCTCCGAGTCTCCCGCAAAGCTAAGCTTGCTCGGTCTCATCGACCGACTCAGAGCACAGATCATAGGCGTCCTCGCTATGGCTCCTCAAATCTTACCATACGCGAGATATCCGCCGCCCCATGATCCCGCGTTCCACGCCATCGCATTCCCCCGATAACGGGCGTATCTCGCCATTAATAGAGGATCCCGCCATTCGCGCAGACGTGGCTCCAAGGGCGTAACGGCCGGCGTAAATCTCATACCCGCCAGCCCATGGATGTCACTATATAAACCCCCTCTCAGACGACTCAGGTAAGGAAATTCAATCTGAATAGGCCGCTACTCTACCCAAATACCTTGACTAATTTGTCGGAGGGTCCACGGTGGTACAACCACCCCGGGACTTTCTTGCAGGTAGCTTGGCCTCATCCCAAACCAAGCCCACTGAGATCCACACGCTTCAAGAGGCAACCCTCAAACCCAATCTCAGCCATCCATCAACGCTCGCTACATATCAACGGAAGACAACATCTGAAGGAGATCCAAACCTCCATCAAAACTCAAAGCAACTTTGTGAGTACGTAGAGTATATAATCAGAAACATAAGTTCAAAATTCTTCAAAGTGTGTAACATATTAGGAAGTAACGAAAAATTCGTTAGTAGAGTTGGTGCACTTTGGTCATGACTCTGAACTATGCTAAGTGGGATCGACAAACTAGCAATGGTGATAGATCTTTATTTTTTCCCTTTTTCTCTAAAAATGTGAGGATATTTATTAGCTAAGTTTTAATGATATATTTTTTTGAACTAAAGTTTTAACAGTAAATAAACAATTATTTCGACGGTAAATTACCATCGAAATAGGTTTATTTCGTCGGGACACCCCAAATAGCTATGAAGGAACGCCGGCACATTAGGTTGTGTCACAATAGGTTATTTCCACGGCTAACGTGCATCGCAATAATCAAATCTATTTAGACGACTATTTCCTATCGAAATAGATCTTTTCTCGACAGACGTAACACGTCGAAATATATAAGGTTTTCAAGTTAAAAAAATCGTTTGTGGAATCATTTAAAAATTATTTTTTATATTTCGACGGGTCATTCCCGTCGAAATAGTCTATTTTGACGGGCCAGTTCCATCGAAATTAGTCTATTTCGACGGGAAATACCCGTCGAAATCGAGTGCATCATAATTTTTTTTAAAAAAAAACCAAGAAAATCTCAAATCAAATCTATTTCAATTTAATACTGATTCCATTCTATTCAAATAACGATTATATTGCAAAATCCATCCTATTCAAATATCGATTATTCAAATATGATTACAGTACATACTACGCGTTCCATTACAATCTTAACATCATAAATTTACAAAAGTGGGAAATGAAAAATCAATGGAGAACGAACATAGGGAAGGAGAGTCAATCATGAAGGAGGCACTCATGAATTTCCGGGATAAAGCCCTTGTGATTAAAAGTTTAAAATATATGAATTAGTATGGATATTTTATATTAATTAAATGTGTGCGCGCGCGGTTATTTGTGCGTTTGTTTGTGTGTATGCTTGAGCACGCACGCGCCTGTTTTTGTCTGTGTGTATGTATGCATGTGTGTGCACACATGTATGTGATTTGTGCATGTGTGTGTATGTGATATACTTTTGTATGTGTGTGCACGCGCATGTGTATGCTTGTGCGTGTGTATGTATGATTGTGTGTGTGTGTGTGATATGTGCGAATGTGTGTATATATGTAAGGGTTATCGAATTTACCGGAGGTACTGGCCTACCAGCCTGGACGTACGCGTCGATAAGATTAAACTTCTGCTCGAGAATCCAGCCGGCAAATAGATCGGCAGCGACAATCGATCGGCGTGAGAAACCGCAGTATTCCAGCGTCCGCTCTTGGGGCGATCCATGAAACTTCGGGGTCCTGGTCCTAGAGGCCCTGGTCTGTATCGGTATCTCCAATGCCGATTCGTCTGCTGGCTAAAACCTAGGAGGTGGATGCCCGGTCGGCTGGAAATGAGTGTTATACTGACGCGGAGTGAACTTGGAGGACACGCACTGTACTCTCCTATGAAGATCCGGCCTAAACGCTGTGAAAACCCTATCTTCGATGAATGTTCTCTGCGTGTCATCAACCGGGTATCCCTGCTCCGCCTAACCGATCTCTCTCAGCTGCCATCACCGCTTGTTTGTAGAAAAAATGTATTACTGCCGTTCTAAAAGCTACACAATAATTATTCTAAAATAATTAAGAAGCTCGGCATATGTGAAGTCTTACATATATCCTATGTGCCTCAATCGATGCAGGCGCGCGATCGTCCCGTACAAATTGAGCCCGATAGATTTCGATACGATCAAGGGACTCTCCACCATATCATTCTTCCTGTATATAACATTTAGAAAATTCATATATAAATTTCTAAGATAATTTTAACGTATTAATATCAAATACGATACTTACATGTTCGAAGGCAACCTGCTGGGAACTCTTGCTCCCACCCCTATAAACATCGTGCAGCTGAGAGCGAGATACTTTACCTCGCTCACTCTTCTCCTGCAATTACATCAAATATTGTTTATTGAGTTGCTATAAACAACAACTGAGCCTCTTATCCCAAGCATATGGGGTAGGCTACATGAACCAACATGAAAATCACGCCGGGTCCAATACATGAATCCTTCGTCTCTACTTACTCCTATCGAACAATATACTTTCATTGGGTCCTTTGGCAACCATATCATTTCGTATCACCTCCATCCACGTTTTCTTCGGTCTCCCATTTGCCCTTTTGCCATTGCCCATATCGAGAGTATCTATTCATCGAACCGGTGCTTCCATAGGTCTGCGTCGTACACGACCAAACCATCTTAGCCGGTTATCCCGCATCTTCTTCTCCACAGGTGCTACACCAACTTTTGCACGAATATCCTCTGTAACACCCTAGTTCATTTATACCAATTCCAGTTCTCGTATTTCCTTAATTGTGGTATTTTCCTGATTTATCGTGTTTTGGGTGCGAATAATATTTTACATTTTACATTGCATTCGACCCGACCCGCTTACTTGAACCTGTTTGATTCATATTTATAGATTTCCCTGACTTGTTACATAGACACGTGCATCTCATGTATACTGCATACTGGTATTTTACCATATAACATTTTAGGTCATGTAAAATAATTTAAAATTGCATTTCATAGCCTGCATGATACCCCTAACCCTGTGGTAGCATCCGCGCATCTTGTTCTCATCCCGTTCAGTGAAACGGACGTGTTTGGATGGCTACGCGTATGTACATGCATCCGTTCTTGGGGGTATGCATTTTCGTTACCTGAGCATTCATTTTGAATTTTGAAAGTCGCACATATTTTTCGTATTTTAAATCTGAATTTTTAGACCCGACCCGGGCGTGTTTTGAAATATTTTTGTATCCCGCCAAAATTCAATTTATTTAATTTTAAAATTTAGTTTAAATATTTTCATATGATTTGTTTAACAAACTGAAACCTCTTATCTAAAATTTTAAATCTAAAAATCTATTAAAATTTTAAATCTAATTTCCTAACAAACTAACAACTCCTTTCTCTCTCTCTCCTCTGCATATATATATTTATATATATTTTATTTATTTAATTTTTTTCTTTCCTTATTTAATACATAACCTCTTCTTCTTACTTCTTCTTCTTCTTCTTTCTTCTTTCTTTTTTTTGATCTTGTTTCTTGATTCCGGTGATCACCGCCGGAGCCGTGCTCGTCGCTGACGATCCGAGTGATCCAGTGAACGTACCTGACTTACGTGATCACCCTCGTGCGTTGTTTGGAACCGTTCCGTGTACCGTGCGCGCGTCGCGATATTTCGCCGACGAAGGACGTTCCGTACACATCCGTTCTTGTTCCGTCTAGGCAAGTTAATCTTGCTACATGCTATATAATTCATTTTATACCTATTTAAATAAATACCATACCTATAGTTTAAATCTAGTGCCCCATGTTTAATTTTATAACGTTTCGATGTTCCGTTTGCATCCGTTTATATCATATTAAATCTAGATCATGAAAACTTATCTTGTGACATACTAGATTACATTATACTGCATCCATATCATTTAAAAATATATATCGTCGTAATATTTCTTCTTATTATTTTTAATTAGTTTATAGTCTGCATTTTATAATGTTATACATTTGAAAATATTATAGTTTACACATGAAACGTCATTGAAAAAGCGGATACGACAAATCTGAAATTTACTGTACACCTTATCTTATAAAATTCATTATAAATCATAGAAAAATCATTAGTATACGTTCTTTAGTAAGTTACGAAGCTAACGAATAATAATATAACTTTATTAAATATTTACTTGCAAAATAAATTGTTCAAATAACGTAAAATGCAAATGAAAATGTCTCTAAACTGCTGTCCAGGAAAATTACAGCAGCAAACTTTCAACTTCGAATATTCATAACTTTTTGTAGGGACAACCGGAGGTTCTTATACTTATAAAAATGAAAACCTTATTGAATTATCTTTGTTTTGGTATAAGACACGTCCCTTTTGGAGAACGTTTGTTATTTTTAAGCTATTTTACAAATTAGGGTGACGCTGAATTTCTGAACGGAACTTTCTTGTGCATGATTAATCAATACCACTTTTATAGTTATTAATCGCTTTGAATATCATATCCATATTAATATTATTATATCAATAGTTATATCACATATTGCTTAGTTGTACATCCCACATTACCATTTTATAGTTTTATAACTTTTCGGATACCCGTTGCATCCATCGCATTTAAGATACATATAATTGCATCCATAGATCACATTACTACATAATACTGTGATATTAACACTCCATGTTTACCAAATTGCATCCTAATTAATATTGGAACTATAAATGTAACCCTAATCGATAACTGTGCATCCATATCCTTGAAATTATATCTATTTGCATATCATATTACATGTTCCAGTTTATTGTTCTGATAGTACCCATGCTTGTTTATTTATACACATGCTTATGTTAGTTTGATTATGAGCACCCACATGACATCTTGTGCTTCCTGACATGACCTGTTACACTTCCTACTTGACATGACATGGTACCGTACACTCTTGACATGACATGACACCTTTATACATTACCTGGCTTGACCTGATGTACCATGGCTTTACTTGTTACCTGATCTTGTGTCTAATGCCAACAAGCATAACCTGTAGTCCTTACGGACCGTTCCTGTTGTCTATCCAGACAAACCTGCACCTACCTGCTCCTGTGCTGGCATTAGTTCTTGATTACTTAAATACCTGACTTGAACACATATAACTTGGGGGTAAGGGGAAATCAATGATGAAACCTGACTTGTAACTCAACAGTTCGATACCTGTTCTGATCAGTTTTAGAGGCTAGGCCAGCCTTGGGATGATGCTGCTGACATCATTCATCTGTACATATTTCCTGTTTTAGTGCCTAGCGGCATGTCTCGGATTCAGCCCGAGAATCTTGACCGTGGTCCCGGGTATGCACGGGATACTATTGAGTTACATCGACGATTCATCAAATTGATTTCAAAGACTTGAGAGTATTTAACCCAATAGACCAGTTTAGATTACTCACTGCACACTACCTGTCACTGCCCTGATTTACATTGTCGTTACACTTGCTTTACCTTTTATGGTTATACTTGCATGTCTTGCTACCCTGTTTATATATTATTGCTTGATGTTATGACGCACTGACGTCTGGGTTTTGCATGGCCCAGATCCTCTACCTTTGTTGCAGACTGATCAGGAGTTTTGCCGCTGTTAGACCGAGCGGTAAGGATCCTGTTGGTATCCAGCCTTACTTTCCAGGTGTTCATTTGATCCTTTGCTTCCGCATACTATATCATTTCTTGATTCATTTATTCTGGCTCATGGACATGTACTGGATAGTTTAGTCTACTTTCCTGTTCTTGATATCTCTACAGCCGTAATGTGACTGTGGAAGGATTTTTCCTATCCACAGGTAGCATGGTTGGCTATGTCACGTGCCTACCTTAGCGTACTCTGGGAAGCGGGGCGTGACATGGTTCTTTTGGTATCAGAGCCATAGGATATAGGTTAATCGAGTTTGATTCTTTTGTAGTTGGGTATTGGACCCAATACACGAATCAGAATACTCGTGATTAGGAACATGTCCTGCTACCTTGTTATCGTAATTCTTGAATCATATCCTTCTTTTATCCTTCACCTTGACGATATGCAAACCACTTGCATCTCGACTTGAAACCTTTTTGGTTCACCATTGTTTCTCCCTGTTTCTTGATTCTGATACTAGGATTTGGGCGACTTGGGTGGAGTTATGTAATTGTACCCATGAACTGCAGCATGGTTACAATGCGGTACTCTATTTAAGTAACTTGGAGTCCTGGTCTTGATTCACTTCCTTATTCCATGATCGTTACATTACCTTGCTTCTCTCGATTTCATTGCTTACCAGTTATTGTTTTATCACCAGCTTGAATCATGTTTACCATGCTTATCCTCTTCAGTATTTTGACTTCGGATGAAGTCATCTCGGTATCTTACTTGTTCTTGTTTTTCCCCGCATTAGGATTATTCAATTCTGGTGCATCCCTTGTTTGTGGTTGTCTTGGGAATGGATTTTCGCGGCATTTTCCACGCTCATATTGATTGTAAGGAAAAGAAAGTGATTCTCCAGATTCCCGGACATCCAGAGTTTGTTTTGCTGGAGGTAGCAGTTCTGTTGGGCCAGTCGAGTTTAGGGCTAGGCCAACAAACAATGTTCTTTCGTCGATGGAAGTTGTTAAGGAGGAAGCGTCGGCGGTAGTTCGAGAATTCATGGATGTGATTGAGGATACCTCGGATTTACCGCAAAATGAGATGTGGAGTTTGCGATTAATCTTATTCCTGGTGCATCGTCAATCTCAAAGACGTATTTTTCCGATGGCACCAGTAGAGTTGGAAGAAGTCAAGAAGCAGGTACTAAATTACTTGAGAAGGGTTGGATTCGCAGCAATAACTCACCTTGGGGAGCTCTAGTTCTTCTAGTAAAGAAGAAAGATGGCACAAGGAGGATGTGCATCGATTATCGAGAATTAAACCGAGTGATTATTATGAACTAGTACCCGATCCCTCGCATTGCTGAAGTGTTTGAGCAGCTTAGTGGCGCGAGGGTATTCTCGAAGCTGGATTTGCGGTTCGGATATCATCAGGTCCGAGTTAAATCAGAAGATATTTGCAAGACTGCGTTCCGAACTCAGTATGGACATTACGAGTATTAGTGATGCCCTTCGGAGTAACGAATACACCGGCAATATTTATGGACTTGATGAATTAAATCTGTTCACCATTCTTGGATCAGTTTTAGTAATGGTCATCGAAGATATTCTGGTCTACTCGAGGAGCATTGAAGAGCATGCGGAACTCTTGAAGATCGCACTGCAGACATTGAGGCAAGAAAGATTTTATACAAAGATGAGCAAGTGCAAGTTTTGGCTTAAAGAAGTAAAGTTTTTGGACATATCGTAGCTGGAGATGAAATAGCCTTATACCCAGGGAAGATTGCAGCAGTTCAAGACTGGCTGATTCCGAAGAACGTTGTAAAGATCAGAAGTTCTTGGAATTGCAGGATACTATAGAAGGTTCGTGAAGAATTTTGCTCGTTTGGCTGAGCCTCTGACTAAGCTTACGCATAAGAAAGTACCATTTGTGTGGACGAATAAGTGTGCGTCAGCCTTTGAGGCGTTGGAGCAAGGTTTGATAACCGCTTTTGTTTGAACCGTGCCAGACAGTTCCGGAGGATTGGTGTTTCGCAGCAACGCATCTGGGAAGGATTGGGATGTGTTTTGAGACAGCATGGGAAGGTTATAGCTTACACATCAAGACAATTAAAGATCCATGAAAAGACTTACCCAACTCATGATTTGGAGCTAGCAGCTGTAATTTT
The DNA here is from genome assembly GCA_030015575.1 of Agapanthus africanus. NCBI lineage: Eukaryota > Viridiplantae > Streptophyta > Magnoliopsida > Asparagales > Amaryllidaceae > Agapanthus > Agapanthus africanus. Next base: position 687,386,217 of record CM057343.1, read on the forward strand.
CGCATTGAAGATTTGGAGACACTACTTATTGGGCGAAAGGGTCGAAGTATTCACCGATCACAAAAGCCTAATGTACGTGTTCACTCAGAAGGAGCTAATTATGAGACAACGTAGATGGTTGGAGCTGATGGCTGACTACGATCTTGATCTTAAGAACCATCCGGGGAAAGTTAATGTTGTACCGGATGCGCTTAGTCGGTTGCCAGCAATTCAGAAGTTGACCACTCAGAAGGAACTTATTGAAGACTTTCGAAGATTTGATTTGGAGATTGTGCTACCGCATTCTTCGGGACAGTTGATGCAGCTGCAAGTACAGTCGTCGTTGATCGAGAATATTACAGCAGCACAGTTAGAGGACCCTAGATTGCAGAAGTTTCGAGAACGGGTTGAAGCTGAACTTCGAACGGACTCATTTGGTTCATGAAGAGGGTTCGTTACGATATGGTAGTCGTTGTGTGTGCCAAAGGGAGACATCCGCAAAGAAGTTATGAAGGAGGCACATAGTTCCGCATATTCCGTACATCCAGGAGGCACAAAGATGTACTAAGATCTACGGCAGTATTTCTGGTGGGAAGGCATGAAGCGGGAGATTGCCCGCTTTGTGGCAAAGTGCTTGGTGTGTCAGCAAGTTAAGGCTGAACATCAAAGGGTTGTTGGTTTATTGCAACCACTTCCGATCAGTGGAAGTGGGAACATATAACCATGGATTTCGTGACAGCTCTACCGCGGAGTCCAAAAGGCAACAATGCAGTTTGGGTGATTGTTGATTGATTGACCAAGGCAGCTCATTTCATACCATTTCGAGTTGGTCAATCAACAGAAGCTTTGGTAGAACGGTACATGCAGGAGATTGTAAGATTGCATGGAGTGCCGGTGAGCATCGTGTCCGACCGTGACACCCGTTTCTTACCACATTTTGGAGGAGCTTACAGGAAAGTTTGGGGACTTGATTGATATTTAGCACAACTTACCATCCTCAAACAGATGGCCAGTCGGAGAGAATGATCCAAACTCTTGAGGACATGTTGAGAGCTTGCATGTTAGACTTCAAGGGTTGATGGAAGGATCATCTACACTTGGTAGAGTTTTCTTACGACAACAGTTTCCAGGCGACTTTTCGGATGGCTCCATTCGAAACTTTATGTGGTTGTAAGTGTTGTTCACTTATTTGTTGGGACAATGTTGGAGAACGAAAATTGTTGGGACCAGGTTTGGGTTGTGCAGACAGTTGAGAAGGTTAATAGATTCTGGAATCATTTTAAAGCAGTACACGACCGACAAAAGAGTTGGGCAGATATATCGAGAAGACCTCTAGAGTTCGCCGTTGGTGATTTGGTATTCTTGAAGATATCACCGACTAGAGGGGTGATTCGTTTCGGAAGTTGAGGAAAGCTTAGTCCTCGACTCGTTGGACCTTTGAGATTTTGGAGCGTATTGGAGAGGTGACGTATCGTTTGGCGTTACCGCAATCTTTGGCGAATGTTCATGACGTGTCTCATGTATCTTAACTCCGTAAGTATGTTCGAGATGAAGTACACGTGCTGGATCATTCAGAGCTGACTGTACGAGAAGATTTAATCTTTGAGGAACGATCGATGTTGATTGTGGATCGAAGGGAAAATGTTCTTAAGAACAAGGTTATCCCTCTCGTACTTGTTTCTTGGGGAAATCGCTCGCATGGAGAATCAACTTGGGAACGAGAAGATGAAATCCGACAGAAGTTTCTACATCTATTCTTGTAGTTTGTTGATTGTTTATCCTTTCTTGTTCTTGGAATTTCGAGGACGAAATTCTTTTGTAGTTGGGTATAATGTAACACCCTAGTTCATTTATACCAATTCCAGTTCTCGTATTTCCTTAATTGTGGTATTTTCCTGATTTATCGTGTTTTGGGTGCGAATAGTATTTTGCATTTTACATTGCATTCGACCCGACCCGCTTGCTTGAACCTGTTTGATTCATATTTATAGATTGCCCTGACATGTTACATAGACACGTGCATCTCATGTATACTGCATACTGGCATTTTACCTGGCATTGCATATTTTACCATATAACATTTTAGGTCATGTAAAATAATTTAAAATTGCATTTCATAGCTTGCATGATACCCCTAACCCCGTGGTAGCATCCGCGCATCTTGTTCTCGTCCCGTTCAGTGAAACGGACGTGTTTGGATGGCTATGCGCATGTACATGCATCCGTTCTTGGGGGTATGAATTTTCGTTACCTGAGCATTCGTTTTGAATTTTGAAAGTCGCACATATTTTTCGTATTTTAAATCTGAATTTTTAGACCCGACCCGGGCGCGTTTTGAAATATTTTTGTATCCCGCCAAAATTCAATTTATTTAATTTTAAAATTTAGTTTAAATATTTTCATATGATTTCTTTAACAAACTGAAACCTCTTATCTAAAATTTTAAATCTAAAAATCTTTTAAAATTTTAAATCTAATTTCCTAACAAACTAACAACCCCTTTCTCTCTCTCTCTCCTTTGCATATATATATTTATATATATTTTATTTATTTAATTTTTTCTTTCCTTATTTAATACACAACCTCTTCTTCTTACTTCTTCTTCTTCTTTCTTCTTTCTTTTTCTTGATTTTGTTTCTTGATTCCGGTGATCACCGCCGGAGCCGTGCTCGTCGCTGATGATCCAAGTGATCCAGTGAACGTAGCTGACTTGCGTGATCACTCTCGTGCGTTGTTTGTAACCGTTCCGTGTACCGTGCGCGCGTCGCGACATTTCGCCGACTAAGAACGTTCCGTACACATCCGTTCTTGTTCCGTCTAGGCAAGTTAATCTTGCTACATGCTATATAATTCATTTTATACCTATTTAAATAAATACCATACCTATAGTTTAAATCTAGTGCCCCATATTTAATTTTATAACGTTTCGATGTTCCGTTTGCATCCGTTTATATCATATTAAATCTAGATCATGAAAACTTATCTTGTGAGATACTAGATTACATTAAACTGCATCCATATCATTTAAAAATATATATCATCCTAATATTTCTTCTTATTATTTTTAATTAGTTTATAATCTGCATTTTATAATGTTATACATTTGAAAATATTATAGTTTACACATGAAACGTCGTTGAAAAAGCGGATACAACAAATCTGAAATTTACTGTACACCTTACCTTATAAAATTCATTATAAATCATAGAAAAATCATTAGTATACGTTCTTTAGTTCGTTACGAAGCTAACTAATAATACTATAACTTTATTAAATATTTACTTGCAAAATAAATTGTTCAAATAACGTAAAATGCAAATGAAAATGTCTCTAAACTGCTGTCTAGGGAAATTACAGCAGCAAACTTTCAACTTCGAATGTTCATAACTTTTTGTAGGGACAACCTGAGGTGCTTATACTTATAAAAATGAAAACTTTATTGAATTATCTTTGTTTTGGTATAAGACACGTCTCTTTTGGAGAACGTTTGTTATTTTTAAGCTATTTTACAAATTAGGGTGACGCTGAATTTCTGAACGGAACTTTCTTGTGCATGGTTAATCAATACCACTTTTATAGTTATTAATCGCTTTGAATATCCTATCCATATTAATATTATTATATCAATAGTTATATCACATATTTCTTAGTTGTACATCCCACATTACCATTTTATAGTTTTATAACTTTTCGGATACCCGTTTGCATCCATCGCATTTAAGATACATATAATTGCATCCATAGATCACATTACTACATAATACTGTGATATTAACACTCCATGTTTAATAATTTGCATCCTAATTAATATTGGAACTATAAATGTAACCCTAATCGATAACTGTGCATCCATATCCTTGAAATTATATCTATTTGCATATCATATTACATGTTCCAGTTTATTGTTCTGATAGTACCCATGCTTGTTTATTTATACACATGCTTATGTTAGTTTGATTATGAGCACCCACATGACATCTTGTGCTTCCTGACATGACCTGTTATACTTCCTACTTGACATGACATGGTACCGTACACTCTTGACATGACATGACATGACACCTTTATACATTACCTGGATTCACCTGATGTACCATGGCTTTACTTGTTACCTGATCTTGTGTCTAATGCCAACAAGCATAACCTGTAGTCCTTACGGACCGTTCCTGTTGTTTATCCAGACAAACCTGCACCTACCTGCTCCTGTGTTGGCATTAGTTCTTGATTACTTAAATACCTGACTTGAACACATATAACTTGGGGGTAAGGGGAAATCAATGATGAAATCTGACTTGTAACTCGATAGTTCGATACCTGTTCTGATCAGTTTTAGAGGCTAGGCCAGCCTTGGGATGATGCTGCTGACATCATTCATCTGTACATATTTCCTGTTTTAGTGCCTAGCGGCATGTCTCGGATTCAGCCCGAGAATCTTGACCGTGGTCCCGGGTATGCACGGGATACTATTGAGTTACATCGACGATTCATTAAATTGATTTCAAAGACTTGAGAGTATTTAACCCAATAGACCAGTTTAGATTACTCACTGCACACTACCTGTCACTGCCCTGATTTACATTGTTGTTACACTTGCTTTACCTTTTATGATTATACTTGCATGTCTTGCTATCCTTTTTATATATTATTGCTTGATGTTATGACGCGCTGACGTCTGGGTTTTGCATGGCCCAGATCCTCTACCTTTGTTGCAGACTGATCAGGAGTTTTGCCGCTGTTAGACCGAGCGGTAAGGATCATGTTGGTATCTAGCCTTACTTTCCAGGTGTTCATTTGATCCTTTGCTTCCGCATACTATATTATTTCTTGACTCATTTATTCTGGCTCATGGACATGTATTAGATAGTTTAGTCTACTTTCCTGTTCTTGATATCTCCACAGCCGTAATGTGACCGTGGAAGGATTTTTCCTATCCACAGGTAGCATGGTTGGCTATATCACGTGCCTACCTTAGCGTACTCTGGGAAGCGGGGCGTGAAATCCTCATTTCGCACCTTATCTTTTCTAGTGTTACCGCACATCCAACGAAGCATGCGCATCTCCGCTACGTGCATCTTCTGTGTATGATGCTACTTAGGATCCCATCATTCTTGTAACAACCGAGTCCAATTCTACAAAATTCAGTTATCATATACATGGTGTGTGATATTTTTTCATTTGTCTTGCTTGACTGTTGCTAGTTATAAATTTTACCCCGACAATTCAATACTGCATATAACAATTTAAGTCTTCTAAAATAAATTAAAAATATTTGACATGGCATGCTTGACACCCCTAACCCTGTGGTAGCGTCCTTGCGTCGTGTTCTCGTCCCGTTCAGTGAAACGGACGAGTTTGGACGGCTACGCGCACGTGCGTGCGTCCGTTCTTGGGGGTATGCTTTTTAATTGAAAAAATACTTCATTTTAATTTTTGGAACCTGCCTATAATTTTATATTTCAAATTCAAATTTTTAGACCCGACCCGGGCGCAATTTGGAAATATTTTACATTTGCGCCAAATCCTAATTTCTAATTTTAGACCATCGAATATAATATTTTCTTTAACCAACTAATCTACTAAACCCCCCAGAATATTTTTCCATTCCCTTTAATCTTTCACAAATTCTTAACAGCCAATTAGAATTCATTTAACCCCGGGGGCCCCACCATTTCTCGTTCTCTCTCTCCCTTTCTCTTTCTCTCTCTCTCTTCTCTAACGCTACGATCCAATTTTCTCTCTCCTCTATATTTTCTCTCTCCTCTCGATCTCTCACCTCCTCTCTATCTCTCTCCTCTCGCAATCTTTCTCTCTCTCTTTCTCTCTCCCCGTCTCTCTCTCTCCCTCTCCCCTATATATATTTCTCATTCCTCGTTTCTTTTAACAGAACCCAACTCCTTGATAAAACCCGAGCACCTTGCAACTGCAGCCACCCCCTGATCGTCGCCGCACGTCGTGGGATCGCCTCCGGCGATCTCGATCCGTTCCCCGGCCTCGTGCATCCCTCGGTGAGTGGTCTTCTTCTCCTTCTTCTTCTTCTTCTTCCTTCTCTTCCTCCTCTGTCTCTTCTTTTCATTTTAGTTCTTTTCTTCTCTGTTAAAATTGTGGGTCCTCTGTAGGTCGCCGGAGCTCCGTCGACGATACGCCAACGACGCAGCCATCCCTCTACAATCCAGTGGGTGAGTTACTTCCTCTATATCCTTCGATCTTCGTCGAGTTGCTTTGCATTTCCTGTAGTATCTTTAATGATTCACTGTTTTTGTGTTTCGCCGGAATCCGACCGTGCCGGCGACGTGTCCCGACGTTCCAGCGAGGAACCCTGACCCATGTGGCTCCATTGTTCGTCATTTGGGTTCATTCCGTGCACCGTGCGCTCGTCGTGACCTTTCACCCGCCGACGCGTGACATTCCGTCTTTTGTTTCGCAACCCGTCAAGGCAAGTACACCTTGCTACATGCTAAATAATATATATACATATACATTGATAGCACCCTAAACCTGTAGGTTAACTTTAGTACCATAATTTCCCCTTTTCGTGTTCAATGTCGTGTTATATCATTTTAGCTTCCAAGCTTGAAACCTATCGTTTGCATTTACTTTATTAAACTTAATAATCACATTTATACGATTTAATCACACTTTCACTATTAACATAGCCTATGGCATTCTCTCTATAGTTTTACTCCATTCGAACACTCGTGTGCATTTAACCTGTATTAGCTGTGATTTCGTCCTTTGAACCTATATATATAAATCATTGCATCCATAAAATTATTAAACTTGTTAACATGATTTAACGGCCATAACTGTTATACTGAATTCTTATAATATTGAAATTATCTCTGAAACACAACTGATAACTGTACTGCTAATTAATTGAAGCTGCCTTATTGTTTAATTCATTGCTTAGATTTATGTTGTTGATAACCATGCTTGATTATGTAACTGATTATGAGCATACCCATGATATCGTTTACATCTTGACATGACTTGCTACATACATATTGATTGACCCGACATGGTACCGTATACTGCTTGACTTGACCTGATGTACCATAACCTGACCCGTTACCTGATCTTGTGTCTAATGCCAACAAACCTGACATGTAGTCCTCACGGACCGTTCCTGTTGTCTATCCAGACAAACCTGCTTACCTGATCCTGTGTTGGCATTAGTTCTTGATTACTGAATACCTGACTTGACATACACATATAACTTGGGGGTATGGGAAAATCAAAGGTGAAACCTGACTTGTAACTCAACAGTTCGCTACTTGTTCTGATCAGTTTTAGAGGCTGGGCCAGCCTCTAAATGATGCTGCTGATATCATTCATCTGTACACATTCCTGTTTTAGTGCCTAGCGGCATGTCTCGGTTTCAGCCCGAGAATCTGGACCGTGGTCCCGGGTATGCACGGGATACTATTGAGTTACATCAATGATTCATCAATTTGATTTCAAAGTCCTTAGAACAGAAAACCTGATAGAACAGCTTAGTTTACTCAATGCACACTACCCTACACTGCCTTGACTTACATTACTGTTACACCTGCTTTTCATTCATATTTATATTGCATTGCCTGTTACCCTGTTTATATTTTATTACTTGATGACATGACGCGCTGACGTCTGGGTTTTGCATGGCCCAGATTCCGTACCTTTGCTGCAGTCCGAGCAGGAGTACTTCAGCCAGCAGGCTGAGCTGTGAGTTTCAGTAGTAGCTAGTTGGTTCTTTCATTTCCTGCATTTTTATTCCTGATGTGAGCCCGCATTATGGGACATACATTCCAGTTATTGTGTATTGGATCTTTTGCTTCTGCACTTTTATTAGTCTTGACTCGTGTTATCTTGGCTTATGGACATGTTTTAGTTAGTGTTATTTTTTTCTTGATATCTCTACAGCCGTAATGTGACTGTGGATGGATACTTCCTACCCACAGGTAGCATGGTTGGCTATGTCACGTGCCCAATTCAGCGTACTTTGGGAAGCGGGGCGTGACATGGTTCTTTTGGTATCAAAGCATAGGTTAATCGGGTTGATTCTTTTGTAGTTGGGTATTGTACCCAATACACGAATCAGAATACCCGTGTTTAGGAAACATGTCCTGCCACCTTGCCGTTTTACCGTTCTTGAATCAAATTCTTCCTGATTATATCTTTTACGATGTGCAAACTTCCTTTGCATATCGACTCGAAAACCTGATTCCTTGTTGTCTCTAGGACTTAGGCGACTTGGGTGGAGTTATGTAATTGTGGCTATGATACCGCGGCATAATTACTATGCGGTACTCTATTTAAGTAACTTGGAGTTCTAGCCTTGATCTATATTTTGAATCTGTTATCATGCTAATGTTGGGTGTTTTGATTTCAGGAATATGGCAGATAAGAATTTGAAGACGTACCAAAGGCGTGTGGACGAAGCCGCCATGCTTGGAGTGATAAGGGGAATGCTGGAGAATCAAAAGAGACAGACCGAGCTGATCCAGCAGCAAGCGGAATCGTTTCAGGAAGGTTTGCGGACCGTTCAGCAGTCCGTAGACAAGGTTGAAGCTAAACCAGTTGATCGAGTAGGGACCGTAGCAGATTTCAGGCGTTTGGGTCCGTCTGCATTTACTGGTTTGGAGGAGCCGTTGCCAGCGGAGCAGTGGCTAGTTGACACGGAGAACTTGCTTATTGCGGCACAGATTCCAGATGAGAAAAGAGTTGATGTGGTACGCATTCAGTTAGTGGACTACGCCCGAGAATGGTGGCTTGTGGAGGAGACCCGCTTGCCCAAGCCGATCAAGTGGGCGGATTTTTCGAAGAGTTTTCTAGAGAAGTTCTTCCCGCGGACTGCACGGGAGGAAATGGAAGAGAAGTTCATCGGGCTAAGGCAGAATGGAGCACCCATGGATGTGCATGCAGCAGAATGGACAAGACTCAGCAGATTCGCTGGACCTTTAGTTGCCAACGATGCAGACAGGGCACGGAGGTTCATGCGCAGCTTGGACGTGGACATCCAGAGGCAGATTGTCTCCCTGGGTTTGACCACTTTCTCACAAGTACTTGCGGCAGCTCGAGAGCAGCAGAGCCTATCTGGGATGAAGGGGAGTTTGCATCAGACAACAGTTGCGGTAAGGAAGCCAGCATTTGTACCAAACCGAGCTCATGGTCACAGAGGTATTCCAGTGGACCGTCAAGGCGTAGCACCAATGAAGAAGCATGCTGTGGTTGACCAGAGAAAGAGCGTGACTTGTAACTACTGCAATTTACTTGGCCACGTGCAAAAGGATTGTCGAAGGAGGCCGGGACTTTGTTTAGTTTGTGGAGCAGCAGATCACGCTGTCAGCGCTTGTCCGTCGAAGCTTCGTACAAGGGATGATATTCAGAAGCCTCCGCATAGACCGTTCCAGGGGCAGAAGCAGCTGACTCAAGGACCTAATCAGGCTCGAGCTTTTACCTTGACAGCTGAGGAAGCTAAGGCGTCAGGAGAAGTTGTTTCAGGTATTCTACTCGTTCATGGTTTTCCCACATTAGCGTTGTTTGATTCTGGTGCATCCCATTGTTTTATGTCATCCAAGTTTATAACTACACACTCGATTACTTGCACGACCCTGTCTAGTTTCTGGGACATCCACACTGGGAATGGGAAAATCATATCTAGTAGGGAATGTAAAGATTGTGCCGTTGTTGTTTGCGGACGGGAGCTATTTGCAGATTTCTTGGTGATTGATACGGGCAGCTATGAATTCGTCTTGAGAATGGATTTTCTTGGCACTTTCCACGCTCACATTGAGTGTAGGGCAAAGAAAGTAATTTTCCAGATGCCAGGACATCCCGAGTTTACCTTCACTGGAGGAAGCAGTTCTGTTGGGCCAGTCGAGTTTAGGGTTAGGCCGACAAATAATATTCTTGCATCAATGGAGGTTCATAAAAGTGAAGAACCAGCTGTTGTTCGTGATTTTATGGACGTGTTTGAAGATATATCGGGATTACCGCCGAAGCGAGACTTGGAGTTCGCAATTGATCTTATTCCTGGTGTAGCGCCAGTATCCAAAGCGTATTATCCAATGACACCAGTGGAGTTGGAAGAAGTCAAGAAACAGGGTGCCGAATTGCTTGAAAAGGGTTGGATTCGAAGCAGTAACTCGCCTTGGGGAGCTCCAGTTCTTCTAGTTAAGAAGAAAGATGGCACGAGAAGGATGTGCATCGACTATCGGGAATTAAACCGGGTGACTATTAAGAACAAGTACCCGATCCCTCGCATTGGCGAACTTTTTGAGCAGCTTAGTGGTGCGAGGGTATTCTCGAAGCTGGATTTGCGATCCGGATATCATCAGGTCCGAGTGAAAGCAGAAGATATTTTCAAGACGGCGTTCCGAACTCGGTATGGACATTACGAGTACTTAGTGATGCCCTTCGGAGTAACGAATGCACCGGCAATATTCATGGACTTGATGAACCGAATCTTTTCACCTTTCTTGGACCAGTTTATTGTGGTGTTCATTGACGATATTCTGGTTTACTCGAAAAGTTTTGAAGAGCATGCTGAGCATTTGAAGATCGCACTGCAGACGTTGAGGCAAGAGAAGTTGTATGCGAAGATGAGTAAGTGCGAGTTTTGGCTGGAAGAAGTAAAGTTTTTGGGGTATGTTGTGTCTGGCGATGGAATCGCCGTCGATCCCTAAAAGATTGCAGCAGTTCATGATTGGTCGATTCCAAAGAATGTTGCGGAGATAAGAAGTTTTCTTGGACTCGTTGGGTATTACAGAAGATTTGTGGAGAACTTTGCTCGTCTGGCAGAGCCGTTGACCAAGCTTACGAGCAAGGAGGTACCTTTTGTGTGGACGGATAGATGTGCGTTAGCTTTTGAGACGTTGAAGCAGAGATTGATAACCACCCCTATTCTGACCGTGCCAGACAATTCCGGAGGATTGGTGATTCACAGCGACGCGTCTGGGAAAGGATTGTGATGTGTCTTGATGCAACATGGGAAGGTTGTAGCGTACGCATCGAGACAATTGAAGACCCATGAGAAGAATTACCCAACTCATGACTTGGAGCTTACGGCTGTGATTTTCGCTTTGAAGATTTGGAGACACTACCTTTTAGGCGAAAGGGTCTAAGTTTTCACGGATCATAAGAGCTTGAAGTATGTGTTCACGCAGAAGGAGCTTAATATGAGACAACGTAGATGGTTGGAGCTGATGGCTGACTACGATCTTGATCTTAAGTACCACCCGGGGAAGATTAATGTCGTGCCGGATGCGCTTAGTCGGTTACCAGCAATTCAGATGTTGACTACACAGAAGGAGCTCGTTGAAGAATTTCGAAGATTTGATTTGGAGGTTGTGCTACAGCATTCTTCGGGACAGTTGATGCAGCTGCAAGTACATTCGTTGTTGATCGAGAATATTAAAGCAGCGCAATCGCAGGATCCTAAACTGCAAAAGTTTCGAGAACAGGTTGAAGCCGGACTACGAACAGATTTACTGATACATGAAGATGGTTCGTTGAGATATGGGAGCTGTTTGTGTGTACCAAAGGGAGATACTCATGAAGAACTTATGAAGGAGGCACACGGTTCAGCTTATTCTGTACATCCAGGAGGCACGAAGATGTACCGAGACTTATGACAGCATTTCTGGTGGGAAGGCATGAAACGGGAGATTGCTCGCTTTGTGGTAAAGTGCTTGGTGTGTCAGCAAGTTAAGGTTGAACATCAAAGGGTTGCTGGTTTATTGCAACCACTTCCGATTCCTCAGTGGAAGTGGGAACATATAACCATGGATTTCGTGACAGCTCTACCGCGGAGTCCAAAGGGCAACAATGCAGCATGGGTGATTGTTGATCGATTGACCAAGGCTGCTCATTTTATTCCTTTTCGGGTTGGTCAATCAACAGAAACTTTGGCAGAACGGTACATGCAGGAGATTGTAAGATTGCATGGGTACCGGTGAGCATCGTATCCGATCGGGACATTCGGTTCTTATCACACTTCTGGAAGAGTTTACAGGAAAGTTTGGGGACTCGATTGAAGTTTAGCACAGCTTATCATCCTCAAACTGATGGTCAGTCGGAGAGAACGATCCAAACTCTTGAAGATATGTTGAGAGCATGCATGCTGGACTTCAAGGGTTCATGGGAGGATCATCTACATTTGGTGGAGTTTTCTTACAACAACAGTTTCCAGGCAACTATCCAGATGGCTCCATTTGAAGCTTTGTATGGTCGTAAATGCCGTTCACCTGTTTGCTGGGACGATGTCGGTGAACGAAGATTGTTGGGACCAGATTTGCTTATGCAGACAGTTGAGAAAGTTAACACTATCAGAAATCATATGAAGGCAGCTCAAGACAGACAGAAGAGTTGGGCGGATACGTCGAGAAGACCTCTAGAGTTCACCGTGGGTGATTTGGTATTCTTAAAGATATCACCGACTAGAGGGGTGATTCGTTTTGGAAGTCGAGGAAAGCTCAGTCCTCGGTTCGTTGGACCCTTCGAGGTCTTGGAGCGTATTGGCGAGGTAGCGTATCGTCTGGCGTTACCGCAATCCTTGGCGAATGTGCACGATGTGTTCCACGTATCTCAACTCCGTAAGTATGTTCGAGATGAAACGCATGTATTGGATCATTCGGAGCTGACGGTACGAGAAGACTTGACTTTCGAGGAGCGACCGGTTGAAATTATGGAATGAAGGGAAAAGGTTCTTAAGAACAAGGTTATCCCTCTTGTACTTGTTTCTTGGGGTAATCGCTCGCATGGAGAGTCCACTTGGGAACGAGAAGATGAAATCCGGCAGAAGTTTCCTCATCTTTTCTTGTAGTTTGTTTGTTTTCGTCTATCCTTGTATTCTTAGAATTTCGAGGACGAAATTCTTTTTATAGTTGGGTATAATGTAACAACCGAGTCCAATTCTACAAAATTCAGTTATCGTATACATGGTGTGTGATATTTTTTCATTTGTCTTGCTTGACTGTTGCTAGTTATAAATTTTACCCCGACAATTCAATGCTGCATATAACAATTTAATTCTTCTAAAATAAATTAAAAATATTTGACATGGCATGCTTGACACCCCTAACCCTGTGGTAGCGTCCTTGCGTCGTGTTTTCATCCCGTTCAGTGAAACGGATGAGTTTGGACGGCTACGCGCACGTGCGTGCGTCCGTTCTTGGGGGTATGCTTTTTAATTGAAAAAATACTTCATTTTAATTTTTAGAACCCGCCTATAATTTTATATTTCAAATTCAAATTTTTAGACCCGACCCGGGCGCAATTCGGAAATATTTTACATTTGCGCCAAATCCTAATTTCTAATTTTAGACCGTCGAATATAATATTTTCTTTAACCAACTAATCTACTAAACCCCCCAGAATATTTTTCCATTCCCTTTAATCTTTCACAAATTCTTAACAGCTAATTAGAATTCATTTAACCCCGGGGGCCCCACCATTTCTCGTTCTCTCTCTCCCTTTCTCTTTCTCTCTTCTCTAATGCTACGATCCAATTTTCTCTCTCCTCTCGATCTCTCACCTCCTTTCTATCTCTCTCCTCTCGAATTCTTTCTCTCTCTCTCTCTTTCTACCCGTCTCTCTCTCTCTCCCCCCGTCTCTCTCTCTCCCTCTCCCCTATATATATTTCGCATTCCTCGTTTCTTTTAACAGAACCCAACTCCTCGATAAAACACTAGTCGCCCTCCATTCCTCTCGTCGCCGCCTCAACGTCGACGCCAACCTCGTCGCCTCCTCACCCGCGTCTCTCCCACCTCGTCTTCCTTCCTCCTTTTTCCGAGCACCTTGCAACTGCAGCCACCCCCTGCACGCCGCTGCACGTCGTGGGATCGCCGCCGACGATCTCGATCCGTTCCCCGGCCTCGTGCATCCCTCGGTGAGTGGTCTTCTTCTCCTTCTCCTTCTTCTTCTTCTTCTTCCTTCTCTTCCTCCTCTTTCTCTTCTTTTCATTTTAGTTCTTTTCTTCTCTGTTAAAATTGTGGGTCCTCTGTAGGTCGCCGGAGCTCCGTCGACGACACGCCAACGACGTAGCCATCCCTCTACAATCCAGTGGGTGAGTTACTTCCTCTATATCCTTCGATCTCCGTCGAGTTGCTTTGCATTTCCTGTAGTATCTTTAATGATTCACTGTTTTTGTGTTTCGCCGGAATCCGACCGTACCGGCGACATGTCCAGATGTTCCAGCGAGGAACCCTGACCCATGTGGCTCCATTGTTCGTCGTTTGGGTTCATTCCGTGCACCGTGCGCGCGTTGCGACCTTTCACCCGCCGACGCGTGACGTTCCGTCTTTTGTTTCGCAACCCGTCGAGGCAAGTACACCTTGCTACATGCTAAATAATATATATACATATACATTGATAGCACCCTAAACCTGTAGGTTAACTTTAGTACCATAATTTCCCCTTTTCGTGTTCAATATCGTTTTATATCATTTTAGCTTCCAAGCTTGAAACCTACCGTTTGCATTTACTTTATTAAACTTAATAATCACATTTATACGATTTAATCACACTTTCACTATTAACATAGCCTATGGCATTCTCTCTATAGTTTTACTCCATTCGGACACTCGTGTGCATTTAACCTGTATTAGCTGTGATTTCGTCCTTTGAACCTATATATATAAATCATTGCATCCATAAAATTATTAAACTTGTTAACATGATTTAACGGCCATAACTGTTATACTGAATTCTTATAATGTTGAAATTATCTCTGAAACACAACTGATAACTGTACTGCTAATTAATTGAAGCTGCCTTATTGTTTAATTCATTGCTTAGATTTATGTTGTTGATAACCATGCTTGATTATGTAACTGATTATGAGCACACCCATGATATCGTTTACATCTTGACATGACTTGCTACATACATATTGATTGACCCGACATGGTACCGTATACTGCTTGACCTGACCTGATGTACCATAACCTGACCCGTTACCTGATCTTGTGTCTAATGCCAACAAACCTGACATGTAGTCCTCACGGACCGTTCCTGTTGTCTATCCAGACAAACCTGCTTACCTGATCCTGTGTTGGCATTAGTTCTTGATTACTGAATACCTGACTTGACATACACATATAACTTGGGGGAATGGGGAATTCAAAGGTGAAACCTGACTTGTAACTCAACAGTTCGCTACTTGTTCTGATCAGTTTTAGAGGCTGGGCTAGCCTCTAAATGATGCTGCTGACATCATTCATCTGTACACATTCCTGTTTTAGTGCCTAGCGGCATGTCTCGGTTTCAGCCCGAGAATCTGCACCGTGGTCCCGGGTATGCACGGGATACTATTGAGTTACATCGATGATTCATCAATTTGATTTCAAAGTCCTTAGAACAGAAAACCTGATAGAATAGCTTAGTTTACTCAATGCACACTACCCTACACTGCCTTGACTTACATTACTGTTACACCTGCTTTTCATTCATATTTATATTGCATTGCCTGTTACCCTGTTTATATTTTATTACTTGATGACATGACGCGCTGACGTTTGGGTTTTGCATGGCCCAGATTCCGTACCTTTGCTGCAGTCCGAGCAGGAGTACTTCAGCCAGCAGGCTGAGCTGTGAGTTTCAGTAGTAGCTAGTTGGTTCTTTCATTTCCTGCATTTTTATTCCTGATGTGAGCCCGCATTATAGGACATACATTCCAGTTATTGTGTATTGGATCTTTTTCTTCCGCACTTTTATTATTCTTGACTCGTGTTATCTTAGCTTATGGACATGTTTTAGTTAGTGTTATTTTGTTCTTGATATCTCTACAGCCGTAATGCGACTGTGGATGGATACTTCCTACCCACAGGCAGCATGGTTGGCTATGTCACGTGCCCAATTCAGCGTACTCTGGGAAGCGGGGCGTGACAATTCTGTACCATATAATAAGGCATGACGAATAGCGCTCCGATAAAACTTCCCTTTCAATTTTAACGGAAAGTTACGATCACACAAAATCCCTATTGCACTCCTCCATTTCAACCAACCAGCTTGGATCCTTTGATTAACATCACTATCGATCTTCCCATTCTTTTGGATGATGGAACCTAGATATCTAAACTGGTCGCTCGGTGATATCTCTTGCCCTTCCAATGTTATACCAATATGGTTTTGACTTCTCTGGTTACTAAATTTGCAATGCATATATGTTGTCTTGGACCTGCTTAATCTGAATCCCCGAGATTCCAATGTTTGCCTCCATAATTCCAATTTGGTATCAACCCCTACTTTCGTCTCATTTACTAGAACAATATTATCAGCGAATAGCATACACCAAGGTACCTCATCTTGGATAGTTCTAGTAAGCTCATCCATCACGATGGTAAACAGGAATGGACTTAATGCAGATCCTTATTGTAAACTAATTGTAATCGGAAAATCACTCGTTAAGCCGCCACAAGTTCTGAAATTTGCCACTACTCCATCGTACATATTCTTGATTATGTCAATTTACTTGACAGGGACCCCCTTCTTCATCATTGTTCCCCATAATATCTCTCTAGGTATCTTGTCGTACGCTTTTTCTAAATCAATAAATATCATATGCAAATCTCTTCTCCTCTCTCGAAAACGCTCGACAAGTTGACGAAGAAAATGAATAGCCTCTGTCGTCGATCGTCCAGGCATGAACCCAAACTGGTTCTCTGTTATCTTAATATCCTTCCTTAGCCTGTGTTCAATCACTCTCTCCCAAAGTTTCATGGTGTGACACATAAGTTTTATTCCACGGTAGTTTGAGCAACTTTGAATGTCACCCTTGTTCTTGTATATGGTACAAGGATACTTTTCCTCCATTCATTTGGCATATTTTTTGTCTGCCAAATCTTATTAAACAGATTTGTCAACCATTTAACGTCTATTTCTGCTAACCATCTCCAAATCTCGATAGGAAATCCCGTCAGGACCAACCGCTTTTCTTAAACTCATTCTGTTCAAACCTTCTTTAATCTCAGGTAGTCTTATTTTACGCATGAAATCACGGTTTATATCTTGAGATTGAATGACAAGTCCATCCAAATTCTTAGTAAAGCTCTCATTGAACAATTTGTCAAAATAATCTCTCCATCTTTCCTTGATATCCTCATCTCGAAGTAAAACCTTCTGATTTTCATTTTTGACACACTTCACCGTACATAAGTCTCTAGTCTTCCTTTCCCGCATCCGAGCAATCCGATATATATCATTTTCAGCCTCTTTAGTGTCTAATTTATCGTACACCTCCTTGTAGACCTTAGTTTAGCTTCCCGAACAGCTTTCTTAACTTCCTTTTTAGCCATTTTATACTTCTCAAATCTCTCCACATCTATACTTTTCTTCAAATCTTTATAAGAATCCCTTTTAATTTTAATAGCAGCCTTTACTTCTTCATTCCACCATGATGTGTCCTTAGATGGTGGAGCACCACCTCTCGACTCACCAAGTAGATCTCTAGCTATCTTCTTGATACAACTAGCCATTTTGTTCCATATTCTGTCTGAATCATCTTCCGACTGCCAATCCGCTTCTTGGACTACACAATCTATAAAAGCCTTTTGGTTACCTTCTTTCAATTGCCACCATTTAATTCTAAGCTCTACCTTACTTCTAATCTTCCTAGGTCCTCTTCTAAATCGAAAATCTAGAACTAAAAGTCTATGTTGAGTGATTACACTCTCACCTGGCACTACCTTACAGTCGATACAACAAGCTCTATCTATTCTTCTCGTCAGAAAAAAGTATATTTGACTAGCACTTGATCCGCTCCTAAAAGTGATAAAGTGGGACTCTCTTTTTCTAAACCAGGTGTTTGCTAAGATCAAGTCATAAGATAAGGCAAAATCTAGAATCGAGTCACCTACTTCATTCCTTTGTCCAAAACCAAAACCTCCATGGATAGTATCAAACCCACTACGACTAGTACCTACATGTCCATTAAGATCACCACTAATAAATAACTTCTCTCCACTAGGTATAGTTTGCACCATCTCGTCTAAATCCTCCCAGAACAGACGCTTACTAGCGTCTTTAAGACCTATCTGTGGTGCATAAGCACTAATAATATTAAGGATCTCTCCACCTAGAATAAGCTTAACCAGTAAAATTCTATCACCTTTTCTCCTAATCTCAACTACATCCTCAAGCAACCGTCTATCTAATTATTCCTACCCCATTATGATTTTTATCTCTACCCGTATACCAAAGCTTATAACCCCAAGGCTCTATGACTCTACTCTTTTCATCTACCCACTTAGTTTCTTGCAAATACATAATACCAACTCTCCTCTTAATCATCACCTCCACTAATTCTATTAGTCTACCCGTAAGGGAATCTATGTTCTAGGAAGCTAGACGGATCCTATGAAACCCTTTCTTATTTGTCACTACACTTTTGCTTATTGAGTTGCTATAAAATAGTAAAAAGGTATCGTCAAAGACATACCCTAAACTCTCCGGACAAGAAATGATTAACTAAGGCATGCCAGTATTTGTTGGACCAATCTGGATCCGGCTTAATCGAATACATCTCTACCGGTGAAGCGCAGTTTTCAAGCTTTCTAAAGATCTTGTTCTTATGTCCTCTCCAATTCTTCACCATATGACTACATATCTTATCATAAACTGCGCGTTCATCGCAAACTCCCTCGGGGCCCTCTATGCCAACCCACCGGAACTCGAACCGAGCCTGCGAAACGGGATAATTCATTATTGTAAGGGCATTTTACAGTAATTTAGTAAATGTGTATGTGTATATATGTGTGTGTGTTTGTGACATATGCGTATGTGTGTGTACATTTGTGCATATAAAAAAAGTGCAGTATTGAATTGTATAAAGAAATCTGACGATCATCTCCCATATAGCGACTTGTTTCTTTAGTTCTAACGCTTCGCTGTCCCAATCTAGGACCTCTCACTCATCATCTTCATCTTTCAACAAATGAGGCATACGGTTCTCGCTGTTCACTATCGATGACATCATTTTCTTCACTTCTTTGCTGGCTCCTGTTACAACGTCCCCTCGTCCCTAGTAGACTAATTGGTCTTATTATCTGAACTTGACATATCTAAAACAACTTCATGGAATATAATTTAGTATGTTAGATAAAAAATAATAGTGAAAATTATTGCTGAAAAGAATTTCATACATGAGCAATAAATGGTGGAAATAATATGCAAGGAAAAATATGAAATGTAGGATATTAGAATTCTGGCCCAAGAAAAAAATACATATAACTAGCTTATATAATCTCATATATAAATTAACTTGAAAATTTCTGTACATTAGAATTCGAAACTGTAAGAGATAATATGCGGAAATAATATGCGGAAAAAGACGAAATGTATGAAATAATATACGGAAAGAAAGATACAATAAATTATAAGTTTCACATTACTTAAATTATGAGAATCATACAAGAGCAAGTTAATATATCAAGATTATTAAAGTCTTAATTAGAATTCTGGTTCTACTACAGCTGATGGCACATCAGAGATTATTTCTGGCTCTATGTCTGTTTTTTATAAACCGCTGGTGAATTCAAGAAAAATAACATCATCTTGTATAATCGAAATTGTAGGACAACTAATCTCATTTACATCACTTTCATCCATGCTGTAATAGTCTTGTGGATTCGTCATAACAGTAACATCCCACTGGGCATCTCTAGAGTCTACGGCATAAAAGCATTGGCGGGCTTGGCTGGCGAGAATATAAGGCTATTTACCAAAAGCGAGTTTCGATGAATTAAGTAAAAGTAGGCCATTTTCAATTTCGAACCCAGTATGTTCATGATAGATATCGTACCACAGACACTTGAACATGACAGCCGTCTGTTCATGATAACGCACCCGAATTATTTTTTAAGCACCCCGTAATAGTCCAATTTCCCGTGGTTCGATTTGAATCTCTAGAAAATGAATATCCAGTAATGGTGGATGTGACAAAGACGCCGCAATTCTGAAACTTTTTATTTTGATCTCTTTTTCTGGTGTGAAATCTAAACCTGTTAATAACATAACCGGAGAGGTGCTCGGTTTGTTCATTTTGATCATACGCTTGCGCTTTTATATTTTCTGAAACATGTCTATCATTGGGATTTCTTTCAACCTATTAGGGTAAAATGGATTAAGTTGTGTGTGTGTGTGTGTTTTTATATCAACATGAGTTGTAGTTTGGATTTTATAGTTTACAACTTACACGTGCTTTCAGCCAAGCGGGAAAGTGTTTATGTCGCTCCTTATCGATATCCCATTGCCGAGTTCGTTTAGTAGGTGGACGGTATTGAGCATTCCAAACGCTGTATATATCACAAATAAACATTTAATTTTAACCTGAACATTTTCTATAATTATGTTAAGAAAAAAGTAATAAATACTTACCCGATAAAACTGTTTGCATCTGAATAGTTAAATAAAATATAATGGTGAATCATGCCGAGCTGCTCAGATGCAGTGTGACCGGAATTTACTTTACTCAGTTTCTTTCCTTGGGCCCGACAGACGGATATTACAAGTCTATTTTCAACTATGTTCTTATTACGTCTCGGCCTATTAAATACAGTCTCAACACCCTCTAAATATATAGAACAGAACGTCATACATTCCTCCACGAGAAGCCCTTCAGCGATCGACCCTTCAGGCCAACTCCTGTTACAGATATACCATTTTATTTTGTACATGAACCTGACGGATGTAAACAAATTTAATTCGTTTTATTATAAATATTCGATTTATTATGAATCGTAAAGAGTTGTTATGTTAGTTTTACCTCTCGAACGGATATATCCACCGATAATTCACGGGACCACCTAAACGTTCCTCTTGAGTAAAGTGAACCGTGAGATGCAACATACGATGCAAATAGAAGGCAGAAATAATATCTCCATTCTACAAAGTATGCGAGGTATTTTATTCTCCAGGGTTCTAAAATCGTTTGCCGAGTAATATTTGGAGCATAACTCTCTGAAGAAATGACACAAATCAGTCACAACTGATACGTCGTTATCTGGTAAATCCCTAACAGCAATGGGAAGCAATTGCTGCATGATCACATTACAGTCATGACTTTTCAGGCTGACGAGAGTTTTCTTTTTCAAGTTTACGCATTTACTGATGTTCGAAGAATATGCATCCGGTACCCTTACTTGTTTAAGTACATTAAGGAAATTCAGCTTCTCATTATCGGACATCATGTGCTTTGCTGGTGGAATAGTTCATTTACCATTCTCTTTCGGAGTTGGATGCAATTCTGGCCGCAAATTCTTTGTAGCAAACCATTTTCGTATCACTAGTGTGTCTCTGTTCTTAAATTTGGTATTCAACAGGATACCCAGCAAGAGCTCACAGACATTTTTCTCGATATGCATGGCGTCCAAGTTATGGTGAAGATTAAGAAAATGACAATATAGAAAATCATAAAATATAGATCTCTTTCTCCAGCTGTTTGATATCTCATTCGAAATAGTATGCTTATGTTTCTTACAAAAAAGAATATTGATGTGCTCTACGTCCACAAATGCCTTTATCCCATTTGTCTCAAGAGGAGGGGGCCGATTCTCCTGCTCACCATTGAACTTGATTCCATCATGTCAATAAGGATGATCAACATCTAACCAGCGACGATGTCCAGTGTAACAGGAAATCCGATTACTGGCGTTCACAGATGGTGTTCTCTTGACAACAGAGGCAAGCACGATGACCTTTCGTACTCCATCCCGACAACATGGCATATGTCGAGAAATTGTTTATTGTCCAAAGCAATGCCGCGCGCAGAGTGAATCTCTCCTTTCTGTAGACATCATAATCAACAATGCCGGTCTCCCACAGCTCATTCAACTCATTGATCAAATGCTTCAAATAAATATTGATATCAATACCAGGAGAGTTGCTTTTAGGGATCAACAGAGGCATTTGGATGTAAAATTGTTTCATGCTCATCCACGGCGGGAGATTATAAACTACTAGTGTAACGGGCCATACACTGTGAGATGTACCTCCTTTAAATGGTTCCAATTTATCACCCGATAATCCAAGTCTCACATTACGAGCTTCCGCAGCGAACGTAGGAAATTGAGCGTCAAATCTTTGCCACTCTTCACTATCAGTGGGATGCCGTAAGACTCCATCTTTCCTACAACCATCTGCATGCCATGTCATATGTTCGGCGGTTTTAGACGACAGAAATAACCTCTGCAGTCTTTTCTTAATAGAAAAAAGCGCAACACCTTCACAGGAATTTTCGGAATTGACTCCTCATCCCTCAAGGGCCTTTTAGGTAATATCCACCTCGATACCCTATAAGTTCTACCCTTATTTAAGTTCCTGTCATCATCTGTCGTAAATAATATGCAGTCATTTGGTCATGCATCGATATTTTGATAACTGAAACCGATGTCGGCAATAATCTTCTTCAGCTCTTGAAAATTTGCAGGGAGATTTGAATTCGAGTAAGCCTCCTTCTCTATATTTAGAAAGTCATCGACTGAATTGTTGCTCCATAAACTTTTGCATTTAAGATGATACATGCGAACCATCCAATCCAACTTCGTCATTGTTACACCCTCGTAAAGAGGTTTCTTAGCATCCTGCATATACTTAAAAAACTAGCAGATTCGGAATCTGGAATCGCATCATCCGTAGGGGTATCATCATTCATGCCATCATATAACTCGTCCATCATATCATTTTAACCGGTGGTTGATGGGGTTCTCATAGGAGGCGGGAACAGAAAATATGTACCGATTTTAAAGTTCACGACCTCTCCATGCAAGTGTCAAATAGTGTAACCTTCACAGAATCCGTTAGCAAGTATATGCAGTCGAACCGTCACTCAACTATCACTTCTGCTGTTACAACATTTTCTACAGGGACATGGGATCCGACTACTACCCACTCTTGACGAGAATTGCATAAACTCTTCTACACTGATTTTAAATTCATAGCCAAACTTGTTCTTATTTATCCATGTATTATCCATTCTTGTTCGATACGTAAAACCTAACACGGTTCATAATTAATTATTATATCATAACAAACATTTTAAAATCATACACGATATTAACAATTTTATAGAGCAGTAAGAAAGCAAAAAACGAGATGGTTATAGACAAAGAAGAAAATACCAATAGTGTCTCGGAAATACATTTGAGTGATTTATCATAGCTGGAAATAATATTAACACTTCTATCTTGGATGTCAATGGGTAACGTCTGTCTGGGGTAAAGCTTCTATCCTATTAAGAATGTATAACGCATACACCTTCCGGACTTATGCTTTCATTTGTTTCGAGAAAATTTCGGCAGCACCTCCCCGCTGTTTTCCGAGTACACTGTAATAAAAGAGACAAACATCTCAATACTATCAGTATTGAGATGATCATCTCAACTATATTTGTACACAGAGAACAAGCAGAAAGGTACTGACGAAATTCATCTCGAAATGAATGAAAAGCATAAGTATGCAGGGAAGTGTATACATTATACATTCTTAACTTGTCTAAAATGGGAAAAATCTATCGATTATAGTGCGACTAGTATTCTCGTCGCATAAACTACGAGATGTTTGTCAACGAAGAACGATTAACGTTCGAGATTGACAATGCACGCGTAGTTTTATGCCACGAAAATAACCTTACGCATATAACTGATAGACGAGTTTTAAGTCGCGATATTTTATCAATGTGAGATATGACGATATGTATCGGTTTACTTTTTATTATTATTGAGTATCATGCACTTAATTAGATTGGTTTTTATGGTTATCACGCCGACGTAACCCTGCAAGCACACAAATTTTTATGGTTATCACATCTCTATAAATAACAACAGTATATATAACTCCTAACCATAATTAACTAAAATTAACAATCCAACCCAAACCCTAAACCTAAAATTAACTAAATTTTTCAACAAATAAACTAACTTAACCCTTACCCTAAAATTAACCCTAGTCCTAACCCAATCCCTAAAATTAACCCTAACCTTAAATAAAATTAACCTTAATCCTAAAATTACCTCTAACCAAAACCTAAAATTAGCCCTAAACCTTAAAATTAACCCTAACCTTAAAATTACCCCAAACCTTAAATAAAAATAACCCTAACACTAACCATAAAATTAATTAAAATCAACGAGTTATTAACCCTAACCCTAACCCTAACCTAAAATTAACCCTAATCCTAACCCTAAACCTATAATGAATCCTTCCCATAAACCTAAAATTGACACTATCCCTGAAATTTATCCAAACACTAGGGATAAAATTAATTAAATTTAACAAAAATCTAACTAATTAACTAAATTAATATAACTACTGACGGATTTTGGGGTCGGAGGCGTTAGAGCGGAGGCCGGGGCTCAGATGGGAGGGGGCTAGAGATAAGGTAGTGGAATATCGGAGAGGCCGGGGTTCGGAGGGGTGCGGTTGAGTGTGCGCGGGGGCCGAGGGCTCAAAGGCGGGGAGGGGGCGCGGTCGAGTTGGCTTGGAGGGCTTGAAGGCAGCCGGCGAGGAGCGGATCGTGGTAGTTGGAGGGGCTTAGGGTTCGGTTGAATGCTCGGAGATAGGTGAGGGAGGAGGAGCATATTTTATGGTAGGGGGAAAAAATTTAGAAAGGCGAGGGGGAATAAATTTTTAGAATATGGATAAGGGGGTGTTAGGGTACGGGAGTATTTTCGACGCGAGTTTTGTGATGAAATTTATGTTGACTGTAGTTAACAAAATCTTTAACTTTTTCGTCGGATATTGTTACGCTCCACTTCCCAAAATACGTAAACACGGCACGTGACAGAGCCAATCATGCTACCTATGGTTAGGAATCATCCCTCCACAGTCACATTACGTCTGTCTATCGGATATCAAGAACAGTAAAATATATAATCTAGTTATCACATGTCCATCTGCCACAATATATAGAATCAAGAAAATGCATAAAGCGGAAACGAATCAAGATCCAATAAACAATAGTATCTGAATCACGTCCCAATACGGGCTCACATCAAATAGAAATAAAACTATGGAAAAAAAAGAAACTAATCATTCCTAAACTAAGTAGCTAGCCCCTCATTGCTCGGCTTGATTGCTAAATTACTCTTGATCTGCCTGCGATAAAGGTAGAGAAACTAGGCCATGCAAAACCCAGACGTCAGTGTGTCATAAATATCAAAACAATAGTAAAAGCCAGGATATGATGATATGATTAAACATGCGTATAACTAACACAGGGGTAAAACAATGAGAAATATATATGCGATGTGTATCCTAGATTCTGTGCTTCTAGGTTATTTATTCTACAAGTTTTTGAAATCAATTAATGTAATCTTCATCATAACTCAACAGTAAATATCCCGTTCGTTCCCCACGGGACCACGGTACAATGATTATTCTGTAACATCCGGAATCCCGACAAACAATGATTTATTCCGTAACGCCCGGAATCATGGTAAACAATAATAATATCCTCTTGAGTTACGTTTCGGTTACATTCTTGATTTCCCCTTCCCCCCCAAGGTTTTTTGTTCAATTCAGGTATTGCCAATATAATCTAATGCCAATAGTGGATCAAGAAGGTACCGGTCTTGTCTATGCAGACAACAAGTTGCATCCATCAGGACAACAATCAATCAGGATTGTTGGCATTAGCAATAAAATCCAAGCAACAAGTCTGGTAATGTGTCGTGAACATGCCATGTACTGTATATTAACCAAAATAGATACCAATGTAAAATTGTAATCAATATTGAAACACAATTAATGCCAGTATGCATATGTATCTATCTTTAATAACCGTTATACGTCCATTACCATATATGATGCAATCTAGATAACATATTGAAGTAATATAGTAGTATGACAATATTGTGATGTTCCGGCATGCAACTAGGTAAGCTAGTATCAGTACGAATACAGATGGATACTGTAAAAACCGCAAATCATTACTACTCGCTGAATATTAAAACGTATGCATTCTAGTCGAGCATATGAATATCGATATAATCAAAGTAGCATGTTGCAAGTTTAGAACTTGCCTGATCGGATCTCATATCGAGATACGAATGTCACGTTCCGACGTCGGAATAACGTCACGATGCAAAACTTACGCACGCAGGACCGGACCTGGCTGAGCAGCTACGTGACGTGATGAATGGGCCAGATGACGATGGTGACTAGGTCATCTGGATCGTCGGCTACGTGCGCAACTCCGACGAGACGGTCGGAAAAGAGAAGAAAGAAAAGAAAGAAAGAAGAAGTAGAAGAAGAGAGGAGGTGGCTGTTGGGGTTCTGGGGTATGTGACGGCAGAGGAGAGATGGATGACAAGGTGGCGGTGACGAGATGAAGTCGTCGTCAGCGAGGTCGTCGTGGACGAGGGGTGAAAGGTGATCAGGGAAGGAGCAAGGGTCGGTGGTGGTGGTGTATGGATGTTCTGGGAGACGAGGAGGGTGAAGAGGTGGTCGGTAGTATTGGGTTTCCCGGTGACGAGGGGTTGCCGGCGAGGGAGGGTTTCTTGGAGTCGGGGAGAAGGTTGGGTGTGCTCAGAAAAGAGGAAGAAGAGGAAGGAGGAGGAGAGGGGGTGATGGAGGTGAGGCAGAGGAGGCGAAGGCGATGAGGACCGTGACGGTGAAGGGGCGAACGGCGGCGAGAGGTGACGGGGGCATGGGTTAGGGTTTACTGGCGTGAGTGAGGACGCAAAGAAGAAGAAAGAAGAGAGAGGGGGGTATGGTTTTTATAATAATTAATAATATATTATATAATATATTATATAGAGATAGAGAGAGAATAGGGTGGGGACGGGGAGTTGAGAGGGTTAGAGAGAGAGACAGAGAAAGATAGAGAGAGAGAGACGAGAGAGAGGATTTTATTAAGTAAATTATTTAATATATTACTAATTATTATAAAACCCATACCCCCCTTCTTTCTTCTTTCTTCTTTTTTGCGTCCTCACTCAACTCCACGAACCCTAATCCATGCCCTCGTCACCTCTCGCCGTCGTACGCCCCTTCACCGTCGCCGTCCCCATCGCCTTCGCCTCACCTCCATCATCCCCTCTACTCCTCTTTCCTCTTCTTCCTCTTTCCCGAGCACACCCAACCTTCTCCCAGACGCCAAAAAACCCTCCCTTGCCGACAACCCCTCATCGTCGGGAAACCCAACACTACCGACCACCTTTTCACCCTCCTCATCTTCCAGAACACTCATACACCACCACCACCGACCCTTGCTCCTTCCTCGATCACCTTTCACCCCTCGTCCACGACGACCTCACTGTCGATGACTTCACCTCGTCACCGTCACCTCGTCGCCCATCTCTCCTCTGCCGTCACATACCCCAGAACCCCAATAGCCGCATCCTCTCTTCTTCTTCTTCTTCTTCTTCTTTCTTTCTTTCTTTCTTTCCTTTCTTTCTTCTCTTTTTCGGCCGTCTCGCCGAGTTGTGCACGTCGCCGACAATTCGGATGACCCAGTCACTATCGTCATCTGGC
The DNA here is from genome assembly GCA_030015575.1 of Agapanthus africanus. Classification (NCBI taxonomy): domain Eukaryota; kingdom Viridiplantae; phylum Streptophyta; class Magnoliopsida; order Asparagales; family Amaryllidaceae; genus Agapanthus; species Agapanthus africanus. The sequence goes on from CM057343.1 coordinate 687,413,643, forward strand.
CCAGTCATCCGTTACACAGCTGCTCAGCCAGGTCCAGTCCTGCATGCGTAAGTTTTGCATTGTGACGTTATTCCGACATCGGAACGTGACATCCGTATCTCGACGTGAGATCCGATCAGGCAAGTTCTAAACTTGCAACATACTATTTTGATTATATCGATATTCATATGCTTGACTATAGTGCATATGTTTTAATATTCAGCGAGCAGTAGTAATTTACGGTTTACAGTATCCGTCTGTATCCGTACTGATACTAGCTTACCTAGTTGCATGCCGGAATAACATGATATTATCATACTACTATATTAGTTCAATATGTTATCTAGATTGCATTATATATGGTAATGGACGTATAACGGTTATTACAGATAGATACATATGCATCCTGGCATTAATTGTGTTTCGATATTGATTATAGTTTTACATTGGTATCTATTTTGGTTAATATATAGTATATGGCATGTTCACGACATATTAACAGACTTGTTATTTGGATCTTATTGCTAATGCCAACAATCCTGATTGATTGTTGTCCTGATGGACGTGACTTGTTTTCTGTATAGACAAGACCGGTACCTGCTTGATCCTGTGTTGGCATTAGATTATATTGGAGATACCTGACTTGAACACAAAACCTTAGGGGAAAAGGGAAATCAAGAATGTAACCGTAACGTAACTCAAGAGGATATTATTATTGTTTGCCATGATTCCGGGCATTACGGAATAAATCATTGTTTTCCGTGATTCCGGGCGTTACGGAATAAATCATTGTTTGCCGTGATTCGGGACGTTAATGGAATAAATCATTGTTTGCCTTGATTCCGGGTGTTACGGAATAATCATTGTACCGTGGTTTCATGGGGAATGAACGGGATAATACTGTTGAGTTATGATGAGAATTACATTAATTGATTTCAAAGACTTGTAAAATAGATAACCTAGAAGCACAGACTCTAGGATACACATCATATACATATATCTCATTGTTTTACCCCGGTGTTAGTTATACGCATGTTTAATCATATCATCATATCCCGGTTATTACTATTGTTTTGATATTTATGGCGCACTGACGTCTGGGTTTTGCATGGCCCAGTTTCTCTATCTTTATCGTAGGCAGATCAAGAGTGTTTTAGCAATCAAGCCGAGCAATGAGGAGCTAGCTACTTAGTTTAGAGATGATTAGTTTCTTTTATTTCCGTAGTTTTATTTCTATTTGATGTGAGCCCATATTGGGACGTGATTCAGATACTATTATTTAGTGGATCTTGATTCGTTTCCGCTTTATGCATTTTCTTGATTCTATATATTATGGCAGATGGACATGTGTTAGCTAGATTATATATTTTACTGTTCTTGATATCTGATAGACAGCTGTAATGTGACCGTTGAGGGATGATTCCTAGCAACAGGTAGCATGGTTGGCTCTGTCACGTGCTGTGTTTATGTATTTTGGGATGCGAGATATGACAGGGTTTGTTTGGTATCAGAGTCATAGGTTTTAGGTTAGTTCGGTTTGGTTCAATTTGTATTTAGGTATGATACCCAATATATTGTCCTTAAGACCCAGAATTTTAGGAACATGTCCTGCCATATTATTGTCTTGTCATTTGAATTCTTGGATCTTATCTTTTCCTTAACTCTTTTATCTTGATGATATGGAAATGACTTTGCATCTCAACTTAGAATCCTCTTGATTCCTTATTGTTTCTCCCTTCTTATTCTTTTGATTTTGATAGTAATATTTGGGCGACTTGAATGGAGTAATTTGATTATAACTATGTACCGCGGTATGGTTACAATGCGGTACTTTATTGTGGTAACCTGGAATCCTATTTCAATTCATTTTCTTGAATTATGTTCATTGTACTACTTTGTTTCTCTCGGTTTCATTGCTTACGAATTTATGCCTTATCGCGAACTTGAATCCAACAACTGCGTTATATCTTTCCCATTGTCCCGTAGTAACCAGTCCGTCTGCGTTTCGAAGAACAAGGAGAAAAATAGGAGAACATATGATAATTGCAGTAGTTCGAGATTAACCCCTGCGGGAGCTAGTACATACTACTTTAAGGTCAATCAGATGTAAGATATTTGATTGAAGAAGTTTCGACGAACCCGCCTCAGTTTATCAGAGTGGCGCAGCGGAAGAGTAGTGGGCTGATAACTCACAAATCTTAGAACAAACATGCAAATTCATGATGAAGGAAACCGTTTACTGAACGGTGAAGTTCATAAACAAGTTGCAGATGAAACGTTGATAGCAGTTCGGGATTTCATGGATGTGTTCAAGGACATCTTAAGTTTACCGTCTAAACGAGATGTGGAGTTCGCGGTTGATCTTATTCCTATAGCAGCGCCAATTCGAAGGCTTCTATCCGATGTCACCAGTGGAACTGGAAGAGGTAAAGCGATAAGTTTTTGAATTACTAGAGAAGAGTTGGATTCGCAACAATGGTTCACCATGGGGAGCTCCAGTTCTTCTAGTCAAGAAGAAGGATGGCACGCGAAGGAAGGCACACGAAGGATGCGCTTTGACTATCGAGATTTAAATCGAGCGACTATTGAGAATAAATACCCAATCTCTCGCATCGACAGACTATTCGATCAACTCAGTAGTGTGAGAGTATTCTCGAAGTTGGATTTGCGATCTGGGTATCATCAAGTTCGGGTGAAATCAGAAGGCATTTGCAAGACAACATCCTGAACTCGATATGGGCATCACGAGAATTTAGTGATGCGCTATTTGGAGTTACTAACGCACCGACGATATTTATGGACTTGATGAACCGAATCTTTTCACCTTACCTGGAACAGTTCGTAGTAGTGTTTATTGATGATATTCTGGTCTATTCGAGGTGCAAAGAAGAGCATGAAGAACGCTTGAGGATCATACTGCAAACGTTGAGATAAGAAAAGTTATATGCTAAAATGAGCAAATGCAAGTTTTGGCTTGAAGAATTGAAGTTCTTGGGTCATGTGGTATCCGGAGATGGAATTGCAGTTGACCCTGAAAAGATTGCAGCTATTCACGATTGGCCGATTCTAAAGAGTGTGGGGGAGATCAGAAATTTCCTTGGGCTTGCTGGATATTATAGAAAGTTTGTGGAGAACTTCACTCGAATAGCAGAGCCATTGACCAAATTAACACGAAAGGAGGTACCGTTCGACCGAGAAGTGTGCGTTAGCTTTTGAAGCGTTGAAGCAAAGATTGATCACTGCTCCTATTCTGACAGTGCCAGACGGTTCCAGAGGGTTAGTTATTCACAGCGAAACATCTGCAAAAGGCTTGGGATGTGTTCTAATGCAGCATGGAAAGTTCATAGCTTATGCGTCGAGACAATTGAAGATTCATGAGAAGAACTACCCAAATCATGATCTAGAGCTAATAGCAGTGATTTTTTCTCTGAAGATTTGGAGACACTACTTATTGGGCGAAAGAGTCGAAGTGTTTACCGATCACAAAAATCTAAAGTATGTGTTCACACAGAAAGAGCTCAACATGAAGCAGCGTATATGGTTAGAACTGATGGCTGACTGTGATCTTGATCTAAAGTACCATCCGGGGAAGATTAATGTAATACCGGATGCTCTAATTCGGTTGTCAACAATACGGATGTGACTGCACAAAAGGAGATTATAGCTGATTTTCAAAGATTCAAAATGGATATTGTACTACCAAATTCTTCGGGACAGTTGATGTAGTTGCAAGTATAGTCATTCTTGATCGATAAAATTAAAGCAGCGCAGTCGCACGATCCAAGATTGCAAAAGTTTCGAGAATAGGTAGAAGCGGGACTTCGAACAGATTTGGTAATTCATGAAGATGGCTCGTTACGATATGGTAGACGTTTATGTGTGTTCAAAGGAGATGTTCGTGAAGAAGTCATGAAGGAGGCTCATGTTTCCACATATTCCGTACATCCGGGAGGCACAAAGATTTACAGAGATCCGCAACAACATTTCTGGTGGGAAGGCATGAAAAGGAAGATTGCTCGCTACGTATCGAAGTGCTTGGTGTGTCAGCAGGTCAAGGCTGAATATCAAAGGGTAGCTGGTTTGTTGCAACCACTTCCGATTCCTCAATGGAAGTGGGAACATATAACTATGGATTTCATAACAGCTTTACCACAGAGTCCAAAGGGCAATAATGCAGTTTGGGTCATTGTCAACCGATTGACCAAGGAAGCTCATTTTATACCATTTCGAGTTGATCAGTTGACGGAGGCTTTGGCAGAGCGGTACATGCAGGAGATTGCGAGATTGCATGGAGTACCCGTGAGCATCGTTTCGGATCGTGATACTCGATTTTTACCGCACTTTTGAAGGAGTCTACAGGAAAGTTTGGGAACTCGCTTGAAGTTTAGCACAGTCTATCATTCTCAGACAGATGGCCAGTCTGAAAGAATGATCCAAACCCTAGAAGATATGTTGAGAGCGTGCATGTTACACTTCAAGGGTTCATAGGAGGATCACTTGCACTTGGTGGAGTTTTCTTTTAATAACAGTTTTCAGGTGACTATACAGATGGCTCCATTTGAAGTATTATATGGTCACAAGTGTCGCTCGCCTATCTGTTGGGACGATGTTGGAGAAAGAAGATTATTGGGACCAGATCTTATTGTGCAAACGGTGGAGAAATGAACTTAATCCGAAATCATATGAAAGTCGCACAAGATCGGCGGAAAAGTTGGGCTAATACTGGACGAAGACCTTTGGAGTTCACAGTTGGTGATCTTGTATTCTTAAAGATATCATCGATCAGAGGAGTAATCTGATTTGGTAGTCGAGGTAAGCTTAGTCCTCGATTCATGTGGCCTTTCGGTATTATCGAGCGTGTTGGAGAGGTAGCTTATCGTTTGGATTTACCACCATCCTTGGCAGGTGTTCATGACGTGTTTCATGTATCCGAATTCTGCAAGTATGTTCGAGATGATACTTACGCCCTAGATCACTCGGAACTGACAGTAAGGGAAGATTTAACGTACGAAGAATGACCAATGACGATTGTGGATCGACGAGAAAATGTCCTCAAGAATAAAAGTATCCCACTAGTACTTGTTTTATGGGAGAATTGTTCGCAAGGAGAATCTACTTGGGAACGTGAATGCGAGATTCGACAGAAGTTTCCACAGCTCTTTTCTTATATCCGTGTTTTCTTGTCTTTTCTTGTTCTGGGAATTTCGAGGACGAAATTATTTTGTAGTTGAGTATAATATAACACCCTAGTACTGTTATACTATATATATTTAGGGTATTTCAAATCTTGCAGTAAAATTCTTTATTATTGTTGCTTTTGGGTTGCGGATAGTGCAATTGGTGGTTGTGGTTATTATCCGACCCGACCCGCATGGTTGAAACCCAACATGGTTCGAGATTACATCAAATATTTGCTAATACAGAGTATCCATGCAAATCCAAATTTTATAAACATTTAAATATATTTTAGACTCTAAATATCTTTTTATAATACAGAATAAAATCAAATAACATAATTTCTTATCTAACATTGCATGCCAAAGTACCCCATATCATATGGTTGCACCCATGTTTCATGTTCATACCCTAATTGTTAAACAGACTCGTTTTTTATCACTACGAATATTTACGTAGATCCATATTTGGGGGTATTGTTTTTATTTACTAGATATCACATTATGGTTTAAACTTTTACGTATATTCTCCATATTGAAAAACTAGATTTTTGAATGGTTACGGGTAATATTCGGAGCAATCTGGTATTATCTGTAAAATCCCATATATATATATATATTAAAGAGAGACGGAGAGAGAGGGGCTAGAGAAAGAGAATGAGAGAGAGAGAGAGAATGAGAGAGGGGGGGGCGAGAGAAAGAGAGAGAGAGAAAGAGAATGGGGGAGAGAGAAAGAGAGAATTTATTAATTAATATATATTAATTTGCCTAGCAACCAGCCAACAGCTCGCCTCCGAGCTATCCTATAGCTGAGCTTCCTTAGCCTCCATGCTTGTCTCCTAGCTATTACAGAGCCGAGCTTCCTCAGTTTCCTCGCTCGCCTCCGAGCTGAGCTTCCTCAGCTTCCTCATCTAGCCGGGAGCATGGAGCACGAGCGTCCCCATAATAGCTCCGTGTATCTCGCCATGACAGGATCTCCACCGCACCATGTCTTGCATCCCATGCTAGCATATCTGGCCATTAATGGGCGTATCCCGTCAAACGGGACGAGGGGCGTAACGGACGGAGAGAGTCTCGCATCGACTCGCTCCATGTGACCTCTATATAAACCCCTCTTTTAGACAACCCAGTAACTGGAATTGAATCCAATACGCCGCTACTCTGCCCATCTATTCCTCGATACTTACTTGATCATCGGAGGGTCCTACGGTGGTTTCCTACCCCGGGACTTCCTTTGCAGGTAGCTCGGCGTCAACAAAAACCTATTGAGATCCACACGCTTAATCTTTCATAAAAAATCTCAGCTGTTCACCCCCGCTGGCCGCAAGATCGACAGAGGAAAATATCTGAGGGAGATTTTGACCTCCATCAGTTGGCACCGTATGTAGGAACTCTTTTCCACCCAAAAAAAGTTGATCTTCCGCCTTCGATTCGATGGCCAGCGATCATTACAACGAAGATCCCAGCACAAGCCACCCTATCCTCCGCAACGGAGATGGGGGTGTTCCACTCCTCCTCCCAACGTCGTCGAAGCCTTATCGGCACGGATCGAATGACTGACAGCGACAGTGGATGCGCTCACTCGTGTCCAAACTGCCAGCCATACCCGAAAAATTGCTGCCGCTGCTCCCCATAATGGCGGCGTGCATGAGGTGGCAGAGGGACGCGTTCAGGTCTTTGGCCTAGCTCGCGCCAGCCATAACACCACGGAACACCAGCGTGACGATTCCGGCAGTCGCGACCCCCATATGAGGAACGATTTTATGACTCGTTAGGAGTGGAACAGTCCAACACTGAGGTCTCGGGACCAACCAAATTATCGTTTTAATGCTCGTTGTGCTCCCTCACCCTCTGAGGTGACGTCGGTCAGAACACCTGATTCCAGGAACGAATGACGTCACCATGATCACTAAGGCCATGCCCATGGCGCACGTCAGGGGGAGCTACGAAGGGTTCACCCCGAGGATCTGAGGAATGTGATAGAGCGAAGCTCGGATGTGCCTATAGGTAGCCGACCAAAACCCTCATCACGAGGCTGCCGGGTAGCTTCCTGCATGGCCCATCCACCGTGGGTAGCTTCCTGCTCAACATCGCCATAGATCTAATTGTAGGGTGTTTTTCGTCACCCCATTGAGATGGGAATACGCGCACGCGTCTCAGGCGTACTACAGATTCCCCCTGCCTAGGGTAGGCCGGGGTTTAATGATTGTGGGGATCCGAATCTCTGGCAGCCGCGGACTAAGCTGTCGTTAATTACCCCTCGCCTTTGGGGCGAGGGAACCTCCGATTAACGGGTAAAACTGGTCATGCGAACTCAATGTGCAGTGTACGTGTGTTTTGTTTTGAAAGGGGGTTTTGGATATATCGGGAGCCACGCAGAGTTTTTACGGGGGTCCCGCTACCCGGATAGCGGGCTGGAGGTCAAGGGGGCTAGCAGCCCTCTTGCGGGGTGCGGGGCAGCGCCCCGTTAGAAATTTTTTCTAACAGGGACAGTGTCATGGAGTATGGGTATGTGTACATTTGTATACATATGTATATATATATAAAAAGGGGGGAAAAGACATCCAAAGGATGCGTGGGGCCAGCGCCTAGGCGCTTGAGCGCAAGCGCGCCACGTGTCGGCACGTGGGCGCTTTGCACTCGAGCGCAGAGCACTGGAGCGCAACGTGCCACGTGTCGGCACGAGGGCGCTTTGCGCTTGAGCGCAGAGCGCTGGAGCGCAAGCGCGCTACGTGTCGGCACGTGGGCGCTTTGCGCTTGAGCGCAAGCGCGCCACGTGTCGGCACGCGGGCGCTTTGCGCTTGAGCGCAGAGCGCTGGAGCTCAAGCGCGCCACGTGTCGGCACGCGGGCGCTTTGCTCTCGAGCGCGAGGCGCTGGAGCGCAAGCGCGCCACGTGTCGGCACGTGGGCGTTTTGCGCTCGAGCGCAGTGCGCTGGAGCGCAAGCGCGCCACGTGTCGGCACGTGGGCGCTTTGCGCTCGAGCACTAGCGCACCAGTGAGGAAAATGGGGGTTTTTAGCCCCGAAAATTCTCTAAAGAGAAAATAGGGTGGAGTTAAACTCTTAAGATGCTTTGGGTTAAGGAAATGGGTCCTTCTTCTTCCTTTGTTGTCCGGATCTTGGAGATAAATAGATGTGAGATTTAAAAATCTTTTCTTTTTTTGAGATCTGATGGCAGATCAGAGTTCCCCTTAATGGGTTTTGTGGTGGAAAACTATTTAGTTTTGAAAAAGGAAGAGTAAAACTCTTGATTTAATTCAAAAGAAAAAAGAAGGTTTTGGAACCTTGAAGGAGGAAGAAAGATCTCAGATCTCAAACTTTTTTTTTGGAGAGAGAAAAAGTTGTTGAGATATTTCATTATCTTTGCCTTTATAGGCTATACACTTTACACATAGCCCCTTGGCTTCACAAAATGGCATTTTGCCTATTTCATGGCTCATGTGCCATTTCTTTTTGCACATAAGCCATGGGCTTTACAAAAATTTGGCTTTATGCCTATTTTTCGTACATTTATCCATAAATAAAATAAAAGAAATGCAACAAAATTATTTATTACAAAATTTTTATCTTGGCATGGGGGGAAGCCGGCCGCTTCATGTTCGGGCTCGACCCGGGCATAGGCCCACTGGATCTGGGCTTGGGCCCACTTGGATTGGGGTTGACTTTGATTTTGACTTGGTCAACCGGGTTGTAAATTTTTACCCCAACAAATTCCCCCCATCAATAAATGCACACCACATATGTGGGTCGTGTGCATGAAATTGATGGATCTTCTTTTACTTGGAGGCGACCTGATTTGGTTCCCGCTTTTTGGGAAGCTGGCACTGCCCTTTTCACGACATGGACGGTCGTTGCTTGACATGTCTTCGAGACGGAGTGTCCGTGATAGACGTTTCCTTGGCCCGGAGTGATCTGGTTCCCGCTTTGTAGGAATCCTGCGCTGCCCGTTTTACGACATAGACGGTCTACGCTGCCCTTTTTGCGACTTGGACGGTCGGTGCTGCCCTTTTTGCGACTTGGACGGTCGGTGCTGCCCTTTTTGCGACTTAGACGGTCGGTGCTGCCATTTTAACGACGTTGACGGTCGGTTCTACCCTTTTTGCGACTTGGACGGTCGGTTCTGCCCTTTTTGCGACGTGGACGATCGGTGCTGCCCTTTTAGCGACTTGGACGGTCGGTGCTGCCATTTTAGCGACGTGGACGGTCGGTTCTGCCCTTTTTGCGACTTGGACGGTCGGTTCTGCCCTTTTTGCGACGTGGACGGTCGGTGTTGCCCTTTTAGCGACTTGGACGGTCGGTGCTGCCATTTTAGCGACGTGGACGGTCGGTTCTGCCCTTTTTGTGACTTGGACGGTCGGTTCTGCCCTTTTTGCGACGTGGACGGTCGGTGCTGCCCTTTTAGCGACTTGGACGGTCGGTGCTGCCATTTTAGCGACGTGGACGGTCGGTTCTGCCCTTTTTGCGACTTGGACGGTCGGTTCTGCCCTTTTTGCGACGTGGACGGTCGGTGCTGCCCTTTTAGCGACTTGAACGGTCGGTGCTGCCATTTTAGCGACGTGGAAGGTCGGTTCTGCCCTTTTTGCGACTTGGACGGTCGTTGCTGCCCTTTTAGCGACGTGGACGGTCGGTGCTGCCATTTTAGCGACGTGGACGGTCGGTTCTGCCCTTTTTACGACTTGGACGGTCGGTTCTGCCCTTTTTGCGACGTGGACGGTCGGTGCTGCCCTTTTAGCGACTTGGACGGTCGGTTCTTGATTTGACTTGCTCTGCTTCTTGCAGTGTCAGGGGTAGACCTGACTTGCTCCGCTTCTTGCGGTGTCGAGATTGGATTCTGACTTGCTCCGCTTTCTGCGGTGTCGGAGTGGAAGTTGACTTGTTGATTTTGATTTGGGTTGACATCAGTATCGCTACGCTGGAATATGGTACCAGGAGCGAATCATCATTTGTCATGACAGAGTTTGGGAATTGGTTTTTGTTTGGCATCTGCATTGCTGCACTGGAATAATGCCAGGAGCAACTCATTATTTGCCCCGAGAGGATTCGGGAATTGATGGCTTAGGAGGCAGGTTTAGATCCCTATCACCTAAGACTTTTCAATTTTATGGGTCGTAAGGGTCCCATAGAAGCATTTTCTCCCTACGAGTCGAAAAGATCTCGTAGGTGTGTTTTCTCCTTAAGAGTCGTGGGGACTCCTAAGTGTGTTGCTCTTTGGTGAGTCTTAGGGATCTCACGCGGGAATTTTCTCCTCACAAAGTCGAGGGGACTTTACGAGTGCATTTCATTTCTTTTCTTTTTTACGAGTTTGCGCCCTTTCGGGTTTTCACAAACTCGCCGGCAGTCCCGCTGTTTTTACTCACGGAGCCCTTTCGGGTTTTCACAAACTCGCCGGCAGTCCCGCTGTTTTTACTCACGGAGCCCTTTCGGGTTTTCATCCGTGCCCATTTTTCTTTTGGACATACCGTTATTTTTATTTTTTTCCTTCTTCTTTTTCTCCATTTTTTAGAGAGATCGGGATTGTTTTACGCCCGTGGATTGTATACGGTTTTGCAGGATGTATGATCCAGACCGTAGGGCCGGAAAAATTTCAGGGCTTTGTTGGCGTCTGCATCGCTGCACTGGAATGTGGTACCAGGAGCGACTCATCATTCGCCGTTGGGGTATGGGATTTGGAATTTGGTTGGCGTCTGCATCGCTACACTGGAATATGGTACCAGAAGCGACTCATCATTCGCCACTTGGGGATTGGGGAGCGATGGCTTATGAGATAGGTTTAGATCCCTGTCACCTAAGACTTTTCAATTTTATGGGCCGTGAGGGTCCCATAAAAGCATTTTCTCCCTACGAGTCGTAAAGATCCCGCAGGTGTATTTTCTCCTTAGGAATCGTGAGGATTCCTAAGTGTGTTGCTCCTTTATGAGTCGTAGGGATCTCACGCGGGAATTTTCTTCTCACAAAGTCGAGGGGACTTTACGAGTGCATTTCATTTCATTTCTTTTTTACGAGTTTGCGCCCTTTAGGGTTTTCACAAACTCGCCGGCAGTCCCGCTGTTTTTACTCACGGAGCCCTTTCGGGTTTTCATCCGTGCCCGTTTTGCTTGTGGACATACCATTTATTTTTTATTTCTTTTATTATATTTTTTTTCTTTTTTTTTGCCGCTGGTGGGACTTTAAAAGTAGTCTCACCGGGAGGATTTGGGAGAGATAGGGGTCATTTATGCCCGTGGATTGTATAAGGTTTTGCAGAATGTATGATCCAGACCGTAGGGCTGATGTGCTCAATTCGCCTGCGACTTGGAGCATTCACGTGTAGTATTTCTTGAGATATCGGCCATTGATGGGTGGCATGGGCCTTTCTCCCTCGGCACTTATTAGTTGGTAGGATCCCCCGTCAAACACTTTCTCGATGACGTATGGTCCTTCCCAGTTTGGCTCGAATTTTCCCTTGGCATGTCGATTGGGGATGATCGGTCTTTTGAGGACTAACACCAATTCACCTTTCTTGAAAGCGCGGAGACGGGTTATCTTGTCATAGGCCCGTGACATTTGGGTTCGGTATAGCTCCAGATTTTCCTGCACCGCGAGCCTCTTTTCTTCGAGGGCATCGAGTTCTTCAAGTCGAAGGAGCACGTTTTCCTCCTCCGTCAACTCATGCTGAACGGCCATTCTTAAGCTTGGAACTTCGACTTCGAGGGGGAGGACCGCCTCCACTCCGAAGAGCAATGAGTATGGAGTGGACTGAGTTGGAGTACGGTGCGTGGTACGATATGCCCACAATGCCTCGTGAAGTTTGAGATTCCAGTCTCTCTTGTTGGCTGAAGCATTTTTCCTCAGGAACTTGCATAGAGTCTTATTGAAGGCTTCGGCTAGCCCATTGGCTCTTGGATTATAGATGGAGGAATATCTCCAGTCTATCTTGTGCTGAGTAGCGAACCTTAAGACATTGAAACTCTTGAAAGAACGCCCGTTGTCAGAAATGATTCTTCTTGGTGTACCGAAGCGGTATAGAATATTATGCTGGAAGAATGTCAGAATATCTTTTGTCTTGACTTCTTTTAGCGGGACAGCTTCAGCCCATCTGGAGAAGTAGTCTGTCGTGGCCAGTATGAACCGGTGGCCTTTAGATGACGGAGGATCAATTGGGCCAACAATGTCGGTGCCCCAGACTTCGAAGGGCCACGACGCCACCGTAGGATGCAACGGATTGGGATGCTTGTGAATGAAATCACCATGGATTTGGCAGATGTGACATTTCTTTGCATGCTCTCCGCAATCCCGTATCATGGCGGGCCAGTAATACCAAGCCGTTTGATTTGAAGTCGCATCTTGGGGCCAGATTGGTGAGCACCGCAAATGCCCGAGTGAACATCTTTCATGACCTTTTGGGCTTCTGCCAATGAAAGACACCTGAGCCAGAGTTGGTCATATGACCTGCGGTATAACGTGTCATTTACAAACACGTATCGGAGAGCACTTTTCTTCAGCTGAATCCTCGCAGATTTTTCTTCGGGCAGCTTGTTGTATCGGAGGTACTCTATGAAGGGTTCTCTCCAATCGGGCTCGTCTTGGATGATCGAAGCTTCTTCGGCAGGACTGCTCTTCTGTTCCGCGCTTTCCTCTTCTCCTAGAGAGACTGGGGGTAGAATTTGTTGGCTCCTAACTGTGATCAGAATTTCGTCCATGTCAGGATCAGCCAGCTCCTTGGCTAGGCGAGCGAGTATGTCGGCTTTTCCGTTCAACGCTCTAGGGACTCTCGTTAGTTCAATATGAGTGAACCGTTTCATGAGTTCCACCACTCGGCCTCTGTACCGAGCTAATTCGGGTTTGTATATCTTATAATCGCCGCTTACTTGGTTGACGACGAGCTGGGAGTCACCGTAAACTCGTAGCCGACGGATTTCCATTCTATGGCGAGCTCCAAACCAGCTATCAGAGCTTCATACTCAGCTTCATTGTTTGTCCGAGGCTCGGTGAGAGCAAAAGAACGCCGTAGGGTTCCCATTGATGGTGTGATGAACACCAATCCTATCCCTGCTTTTATCTCCGGGACGCTTGATTTACTGGAGGTCCTTATTGACGAGGCTCCATCGAAGTAGAGCTCCCAACATGGCTCATCTTCCTCGAGGTGCAGCACTTGTTCATCGGGTAACTCACAATTTAGCGGCGACCCTTCTGGTATGGGATGAGCAGCGAGAAAGTCTGCAAGAGCTTGCCCTTTTACTGCTTTCTGAGGAGTGTAAACTATGTCAAACTCAAGTAGCATAACAGCCCATCTTGCCATTCTGCCGGCTAGGCTCGCTCTGATCATCAAGTGTTTAAGCGGGTCGACCTTAGAGATCAGCATAACCCGATGAGCGAGCAGATAGTGCATCAGCTTCTTCACAGCAAATATCAGAGCCAGGCATTGCTTTTCGATTGGGGAGTAGTTGTGTTCCGCCCCGACTAGAGTTCGACTGAGGTAGTAGAGGGCATTTTCTTTTCCCTCCTCGTTATTCTGGGCAAGGAGCGCACCGAGTGACTCGTCCAGCACGGCAGTGTAGAGAATCAGCGGTTTATTTGGAATGGGAGCGGCCAGCACTGGAGGGTGCAACAAGTATTGTTTGATGCTTTCGAACGCTACTTGACATTCGGCATCCCGGATAAAAGGAGCTCCTTTCTTCATGAGCTTTGAGAAGGGCCTACATCTCCCCGATAAATTTGAGATAAACCTCCGTATATAAGCAAGCTTGCCTTGAAAAGATCTTAGCTGCGTCAGACTCTTCGGAGGGGGCATCTCCATGATGGCCTTTATCTTTGATGGGTCAACTTCGATCCCTCGATGTCGGACTATGAAGCCCAGGAATTTTCCCGATGACACGCCAAAAGCGCACTTCAGAGGATTCATCTTCAGATCGTATTCCCTCAGTCTGGTGAGAACGGTCCTGAGATCTTGGATATGATCGGCCTTGGCTTTAGTCTTGATGACCAGATCATCAACATAGCATTCGACGAATTTATGGATTAGGTCATCAAAGATATTAGTCATTGCCCTTTGATATGTAGCACCTGCGTTCTTCAGTCCGAATGGCATTACCTTGTAGCAATATATTCCGATCGGGGTTCGAAATGCTGTGTGCTTCTCATCCTCAGGCGACATCTTAATCTGATTATATCCAGACGATCCATCCATAAAGGTGAACAGTTCGTAATTTGAGGTGTCATCGACCATCATTTCCATGACCGGTAGCGGGAAGTCATCTTTAGGACATGCCTTGTTGAGGTCCCTGAAATCGACACAAACTCGGATCTGCCCATTTTTCTTCTTCACTGGGACTATGCATGCGATCCAGTCTGCATATTTCTCTTCCCTGATGAAGCCGGCATTGATGAGTTTCTTGGTTTCCTCGATGACCTTTTCTTCCAACTCCCTCCTCATTCTTCGAGGAGCTTGTTTGACTGGCTTAGCATCAGGAGATATAGCCAGCTTATTCACGGCTACCTCAGGGGAAAGGCCAGGCATTTCTTTGTACGTCCACGCGAAGCAGTCGACGAACTCACGCAGCAGGGCAATTATCTGCTCTTTCATTTCCTCCGACAAGAGTGAACTGATGTAAGTCGGCCTTGGATTATCGGGCGTTCCTAAGTCAATCTCGGTTAGCTCATCAAAGGTTGCTTGTCCGCCAACTTCGAGCTCTTGAGGAGCTTCTTCTGGCTCGGCTATCTCGTCATCATCATTTGATCTTTCGCTGGCCTCACCAACATGGATCATGTAGCACGCTTTGGAATCAGGTTGAATGTAGTCTATGCCCCGTCTATCTGGAATTCGTCCATCGATGAGTGCTCGGACCTGAGGCGGATACCATAGCCCTTCGTAAAACTTTGCTTCGGACTCCGTTTGATATAACCGGCATCCGCACTTCTTAAAGTATTCCCGCATCTCGGGCGCATAGTATCTGGGATTGAGGACGGCTCTTATGCCTCTCTCATAGGGATGGCACGCGACAGAAAGATCGTCTGGGTGCACAACGGGGTTTGACCTGTAAAACAGGATGCCCTTCTGTCCATTTTTCCTCCCGGGCACGTAGAAAGTTTTCAGCTGGTCCACGATAGAAACTGACAATGCGTCGAGCTCTTTGCACATCCGTTCCGTCACCCTTGTGATGGCCAGGGACCCTTCTGCGACTTCGAATGTCTCTCGTAGTTTCGCTTGCTGCATGGGGGGCCGATCTGCACAGCTGTTGCACGGCAGGTCCTCTTCTTCTGACTCTTCAGTGTCACTGCCAAGATGAGGGCGGACTTTGCTGCTAGATGGGCATTCAGTAACGGATTCGTCCGTATCGCTGCCGAAATGAGGGCGAGTTTTGCGGAAGGACGGGCTTCCAGCGTCGGACTCATCAGTGTCGCTGCCGAAATGCGGGCGCACTTGGGTATTTTTTCTTTTGAAAGTGACAGCCGGCGTAGATTTGCTTTTGAGTCTTGGGGCCGGTCTATCCTCAATCAGTTGTGGCTTAGCATTTTGGTGGTTCATAAAGTACCGAGAATCTTCATATCGGACTTCATGCACACCGAACGGCTGGATGTCTCCGTCAATGCGTCTTTCTTCGCCATTTTTAGTATACTTCATGCATTGATGGAGAGTTGACGGAATGATGCCGTAATCATGGATCCACGGCCGCCCCAAGAGAATCTTATAAGATGTGTCGGCGTCGATCACGTATATCTTAGCTTCAGTTTGCAGATCCCCGAATTTGATTGGCAAAGCTATAGACCCCAGAACTTGCTGGCAATTTTGGTTGAAGCCTTGAATGACAATCCTTTCCCTTGACAGATGTCGGACGTCCATTGACAAACTCTTCAGAGTTTGCAAGTTCATGATGTTCACTGAGGACCCCGGATAAATCAATATGCGATTAATTCGATCTCCGTCGCTGTACCCGATCACGTAAAGCGGCCGATTATACTCAGCCGTTCCCAGTAGCAAGTCTTCATCCTTAAATGTGACTGCGGCGGCATGCAAAGCGTGCTGGGCTTCTTTCATATTAATTTCCGCAAAGTGAGCCTGATACCGCTCGGGGTTTTGTAGAGCGTGGATGAGAACATCTCTAAGCTCCTTAGATAGGACCAAGGCGTCGTAGATGCTCAGGAGAGATGGAAGCTTCCGGAGATGTGCCAAGACATTATAGTCCACCGAGGAAGGGCTTATGTTTTCCTCAGCCGATTCTCTGCCATTTTCTTCATTAGCGACTTGTTTTTCCTTCCCTTTTGGGGCGTTGCCCTGATTTGGCGGTAGAGCCCTGCCGCTTCTGAGCTGGATTTGATTGGCCGTTGTGGCGAGCTCTTCGTCCTCTTCGGGAAAACAGAGCTCATCCTCGGAGTCGCTGCCAAGATGGATGGCGTAGCAGGTCACTACTGGGATATCTTCATTGGAGTCTTCTTCTAACTCCTCCAGAATTTCAGCCGCTTGTACAGGGAAGAACTCCTTCAATTGAATCAATGTTCTTTCCTTTTGTTCATATTCTTCGAGGGAATCGATATATTTTTGAATGGTCGATCTCCCTGTAGACTCTTTTTCGCGCCGAGCTGCACTTTTCTTCTTCTTGAGCTTCTTGGATTTTGAGCCTGATGGAGCCGCATTGGCAGCTGGACTGGTAGGCTTCTTCTGCCCTTCCCATTCTGTCTTGGGTTCTTTCCGAAGTAGCTTTATCATCTTCTTCGTCTTATTAGATATGTGCGTACTCCACGGAGGTCGTGATGAGTCAGTTTCGTTTGTCAGGGCAGCAGGTTCGGCTGTCTGCTCCCAGAAGACTTCAACTTCTGTCTGTATAAAGTTGGCGGTTGCAACTTGATTGTTCACCAACACACTTTTGGACAGCTCGATCTCTCCAGCCTTGTACTGCTTCTCGACCCAGTCTTTGAAGATATAGCAATCCTCGATCACATGGCTCACTACTCGGTGGTACGGGCAATACAGAGGATTGTCGGTCATTTTTGCTTCTTGGGGTCTTTTCGACTCCGGCAATTGTAGGCCATTGTTCAAGGCATCTTTAAATATCTTGCGGACCTTGTCCCTTTTGAAAGAGTAAACCTTGTTTTTTTTCTCCTCTAGGGAAGGCCCATCTCCTCCCAGTAATGGTTTTCGAGACCGGTTGGTTTTGGATTCGCCCGCCCTTCGCTTTTCTTCATTGTCGGAGGCATTGAAGACATTGGTACTGCTGGAACTCCCGCTTCTACGGTTGTCGTCCCGCTTGCTTTTCCAGGTTTTGTCTCTCTGAGAGTCCGGCGGGGACTCTTGCTTCGAGCGTTCCAGCATTTGAACTTTCTTGGTTAGCTCCTGAAATGTCTTGAGGCCCGCTGTACACAAGAATGGGACCATCCAATTGCTGAGGTTCCCAATGAGAAGGCTGACGGACTGGTCCTGCTCCAGCGGCGGTTCGCACTTGACTGTGAGATTACGCCATCGGGCGATAAAGTCGGTGTTGCTTTCATTCTTCCCCGGCTTAGTCCTCACAAGGTCGGCAATGGAGATTTTATCACTGACACTCATGAACCTTTTCCGAAACAGGGACTCCATTTGGGCAAAGGTAATGACGGACCCGTCCGGTATACTCGCATACCAGTCGAAGGCGACGCCGGTCAGGCTGTTGACAAACTGACGAAGAAGGAGCGCGTCATTGCCCCCTGTATTTCCGCACGATGCTTTGAAGTGGGCGACGTGCTGGTTTGCATTCCCCGTTCCATCAAATCTTCCGAACTTAGGAATGACGTAGCTGCTTGGGAACTCAATCAGATCGTACTACGCGGGATATGGCCGTCCACTACTGCTGATTTCTTTCTGAGCTTCAGCTTCGGCCACCAATGTTTTAACCTTGCTGGTGACCAAATCCATTATCCGATCCTGTGTTAGCGGGATAGTGCTATCTGGGGCCAAGGCGTCCCCAGAAGCGGAATGTAGCCGGCTTTCATTTGGCTCGACCAGTCTTGGTCCCAAAGGAACAGGCATTGGCTGCCTCGGATTGTCATCACCCGGCTGATTAGTAGCGGCTTGTGCCTGATTGGGAGGCGCTCAAGCAATTTGAGCTGTAAGCTGCATCACCACGTTCGTTAAGTCGTCAATCTTCGAATAGAGCTTGGCCATCTCTTTATCTTTGCTCCTGAGTTGTTTTCGAAGCTCTTGAAGCAGCTCCTACTCCGCAGTCCTGGGGCGGAAAGTCGGCTCTTCCTCACTGTCCGAGCTTGACTCTATATGAACCGAGGGGTCTATCTGCCTATCATCCTCATCGAGAGGGTTTTCTTCATCCAGCGGGGGCGGCTGTTCTTGGGCGGCGGCAACCACATTCAGGCTAGATTGGGCTTGGGATGTGGTGGCTCCGTCTTTACTTTTGCTGCGAAGGTTGTCGCTGGGGCGCCCGCCCGCCATATAGACCGTATGGATGATATATCCGGCCGTCTTTCTATCATTGGCAACTGATTTCATGGATCGCTGTCTTGACCCCCTTGTTTCGGTAGATGGTAGTCGATTGAAGGCGGCCGGCCTAACCAGGTTCTTGAATGGTGCTGGCGCTTCTTTCCTGGATTTTCCCCGCTGCTTTCGTGCGGCACAGAGCGCCTGATAGACCCTTGAAGAGACAGTGTCATATTTTTTCTGTTGGGGCCGGGACACGTCTCTTTGTAGCACTGTTCGGACCGCTGTCTTCTTGATTCTGGCGGTCATGGCATTTTTCTGAACCCACTTCGGGGGCTCGAAGGAATTGCTGATTCTTACGTCCGACTCGGCCGTTGTCGCCGGGCAACCCTGCACTTGGAACTTCACACGATTCCATTTGGCCGAAACCTTGGCCCTCTTGTTGGCTCGATACCTGAGCCGCTTCTGCCTTAACTTTTCTATTCTAAGCACCTGGCAGACTTCGGCTTTTTGGGAAGACGCCGCAGACCGGGTGATGGAGGTCCTTGGAGATACGCTCGATTGTGCATTTGTTGGAGTTATCGCCTGAGCTCGTCCGTAACATTTGATGTTGCCCTTTGTACCGAAGTTCTTGCCCCCCGCTGGAGCACCAGAGAATCGTTCAGATAGCGTTTGGAGTTTCGGTTGTGGTGCCTTGGCGATCACGACATTCGGCCTCTTTCCCCTTGAGACCGGCTTGGCCACCTGTTCCGCCGGGATCTCCGCCAGATGAGCGCTTCCGGCAGGGTAGATGATGACGGAGCCGAAATGGTGGGGCGGTTCCTCCGATTGTCGACTAAGGCTTGCCGGGAGAACCACACGAGCGTTGAGCTTGACCACGTACGGAATCGGGGTCACGTTGGACGCAGAATTCGTCTGGGGAGACATTGTCGTCGAAGGTTGATTGCTTGAAAATCTGCATGAAAAATCATTATTTTTAGTATAAATACAGGTATGTATATTGATTGAGTTCGCATGAACGTTTAACCCGAAATATGGGAGGAGAGATTGGTCCCACCGGGCGTGCCAGAATCTGTAGGGTGTTTTTCGTCACCCCATTGAGATGGGAATACGCGCACGCGTCTCAGGCGTACTACAGATTCCCCCTGCCTAGGGTAGGCCAGGGTTTAATGATTGTGGGGATCCGAATCTCCCGCAGCCGCGAACTAAGCGGCCGTTAATTACCCCTCGCCTTTGGGGCGAGGGAACCTCCGATTAACGGGTAAAACTGGTCATGCGAACTCAATGTGCAGTGTACGTGTGTTTTGTTTTGAAAGGGGGTTTTGGATATATCGGGAGCCACGCAGAGTTTTTACGGGGTTCCCGCTACCCGGATAGCGGGCTGGGGGTCAAGGGGGCTAGCAGCCCCCTTGCGGGGTGCGGGACAGCGCCCCGTTAGAAATTTTTTCTAACAGGGACAGTGTCGTGGAGTATGGGTATGTGTACATTTGTATACATATGTATATATATATAAAAAGGGGGGAAAAGACATCCAAAGGATGCGTGGGGCCAGCGCCTAGGCGCTTGAGCGCAAGCGCGCCACGTGTTGGCACGTGGGCGCTTTGCGCTCGAGCGCAGAGCGCTGGAGCGCAACGTGCCATGTGTCGGCACAAGGGCGCTTTGCGCTCGAGCGCAGAGCGCTGGAGCGCAAGCGCGCCACGTGTCGGCACGTGGGCTCTTTGCGCTTGAGCGCAAGCGCGCCACGTGTCGGCACGCGGGCGCTTTGCGCTCGAGCGCGAGGCGCTGGAGCGCAAGCGCGCCACGTGTCGGCACGCGGGCGCTTTGCGCTCGAGCACAGTGCGCTAGAGCGTAAGCGCGCCATGTGTCGGCATGTGGGCGCTTTGCGCTCGAGCTCTAGCGCACCAGCGAGGAAAATGGGGGTTTTTAGCCCCGGAAATTCTCTAAAGAGAAAATAGGGTGGAGTTAAACTCCTAAGATGCTTTGGGTTAAGGAAATGGGTCCTTCTTCTTCCTTTGCTGTCCGGATCTTGGAGATAAATAGATGTGAGATTTAAAAATCTTTTCTTTTTTTGAGATCTGATGGCAGATCAGAGTTCCCCTTAATGGGTTTTGTGGTGGAAAACTATTTAGTTTTGAAAAAAGAAGAGTAAAACTCTTGATTTAATTCAAAAGAAAAAAGAAGGTTTTGGAACCTTGAAGCAGGAAGAAAGATCTCAGATCTCAAACTTTTTTTTTGAAGAGAGAAAAAGTTGTTGAGATATTTCATTATCTTTGCCTTTATAGGCTATACACTTTACACATAGCCCCTTGGGCTTCACAAAATGGCATTTTGCCTATTTCATGGCTCATGTGTCATTTCTTTTTGCACATAAGCCATGGGCTTTACAAAAATTTGGCTTTATGCCTATTTTTCGTACATTTATCCATAAATAAAATAAAAGAAATGCAACAAAATTATTTATTACAAAATTTTTATCTTGGCATGGGGGGAAGCCGTCCGCTTCATGTTCGGGCTCGACCCGGGCATGGGCCCACTGGATCTGGGCTTGGGCCCACTTGCATTGGGGTTGACTTTGATTTTGACTTGGTCAACCGGGGTGTAAATTTTTACCCCAACACTAATGCCCTCATCATGAGGCCGCCGGATGGCTTCCTGTTTGGCCCATCCGCAGCGGGAAGCTTCCTGCCCAAAGTCACGCCCTGCTTCCCAGTAGACGGAAAGGGTGACGTGGCAAGCCCGCGACATATTTATCTAGAGAAGGTCATTCCCTAAATAAATATACTAAGCGTATTGCAATAATAATACACAATGCAATAATAAATGGAGACTGTAAAATTTTTCAACAAATATCTTTATTTAAATTCAACTTCCAATATTTATAAGTGCATGAGATTCAACTGGAAAGTAAATACAATAAGAAAAATGCCTAAACAAATGGCATACATAAGCTGAATAAAAGTGAAGGTAGGCTAATCCTGTGGAGCAATCCTGTTGTGGTACTCCTCTGTGGCCTCCACTTCCTCCGTCTCGACCGTATCTGACGAACATCCAAGAGAAGAAAAGTGGGTGGAATGCCCGTCAGCGAATTAGCGCTCAGTAAGTCCCAAGGATAAGTAAGAGTAAAGAAAATGATAATTTTAGAATATATATATGAAGAGTAAGAGTATATGATCATGGGTAAATATGTATTATAGGTCACTATGTCAACGTTAAGTTCCAAGTGTGAATATCAACGCAGCCGTAGAAGTATTCATAAGTTCAAGAATGGGGCCCCAGGAGCAAGGAAACGCGTGCATATTTCATGTGTTAGCATCGGGGCTCTAGGTTGTGGATGAGTCAACCCGACTGATATTCGAGTAAAATAAAAAAGAGATTAATACGGGACTCCTGAAACTCCGTTGGATTCACACAAGAAACTATCTCAAGCACCCTGAGTATAAATAGTCTATAATTGTATATTATACTTAATTAATTTGATTGATTGATTATAACATGTCTTGATCGAAACCATAGATTGCAAAAAATGTAAAATGAAGTCAAGTGAGTCGAGTAATACGTGAGTCATGATAATTGCAATCTTGGTTCGAGTCAAATTTGTTCGAGTAGATTGGGTTCGAGTTCATGTTCGAGTTTAGATTTGAGTTGGGTTAGAGTTCGAGTTTGTGTTCGAGTTCGAGTTTGTGTTCGATTTTGAGATCAAGTTTAGATTTGAGTTTGGATTCGAGTTTAGATCTTTTCATATGAATTGATTTAAACTGTTAAAATTCTTATGTTCGGGAGAAATCGGCAACTGCTGCACATGGACGGCAGGATTTGTGTCTTTTTTTAAGACAATTGTCATTGATAACTCCGTTAAGTTGTCTAAGCTAAATAGGCGAGCACTCATTTTCTCCGGCTCCTTGAGGCTCAAGAGAATTGATCCCGCTTAAACCTATATTAATCTAGAGTGCTTAAGTATTGTTTGCATATCTCGAGGGGGTTTTATGAAAAATACTTTAATATTGTTTAAAATAAACCTCGAGGGTGATTTATAAATTTTAGGGTTTTCATGAACATGTATTTTAATTGTTGTGGTGTTTTAGTGATAAAACCTAGCTTTTAAAAGTTTGTGGTATTTGTATGAAAACTACTCTTTTTTAGAAACTTGGTATTTTATTAAAGTTCTAATCTTTCATTTTAAAAATATAGTTTCATAATATATTTTTATTGAAAATATGAATTCATAGTTTTTACATAATTTTCCAAAATTTGGTTTTTATTTAGAAAAGGCGTATTTCTTAAAAACCATATTTTTATTTTCTTTCGAGACTGAATACTCCGTGAGGAGTTCTGCATCTCGCTTTACTATCCCAAAGATGTGCGATAATCCGCACCATCCATTAGCGAGTCTCCTGACGAGGGTTTTAAAGGCATAATTGCCAAGAATTACAAAATACCGATTAAAAGAAACCCGTTTTGAAAAGGTGTGGTATTTTAATGAAAAATATATTCTTTGAATGAACCATAGATCTAGAATACCGTTCCATGAAACCATTGTATGCATGTGGGGTAGGTCATTACCCCGTGAATGTTCTAGAGATGGGTATACTAGTTATCGAAAAAAGGGTTATACTAAAATTCATGGTATTTTAATAAAATGTTCGTTATATGATTGTTTCACATGAAAATTTTGGTTAAAATAAAAACTAATTGATTGCAAATAAGGTTACGAGCAGTATGAGAAAGTTGGTTTGACCTATTTTTGCTTAAAGGGGGGAGTTCCAAGGTTAAAATAACATGTATCGGAGTTAACTCCACTTTACCGATATGTATTTTAGAAGATGATTTGAGATGAAAGAAAAGAAAGAAGAGGGACTTACTTATTGTGTAGTGTTGGGAAGAGATTAAAGAAGAGGGAGGGGGTTCCGTGGCCTTGCGGAAATTCTGGAAACGACTTCGATTTTTGACGGAAAGAGCTTGGTTGCTAACTCCACTTGACTCCACTTGCACTTAAGAACTTTTAGGATAATTTTGATAGAAATTTTCAGAATAGAGGGGAGCTAGGGCATGGGGTGGTATTTATAGTGAAGAATTTAGGATTTGGGAATTAAAAATTGGATTAAAAGAATTAAAATTGGTGTTAAATGGTGAATTTAAAGGTCACTATTTAATTGCAGGGAAATCAAATAGTGCAGGAGAGTTGAGGGGAGCTGAAGGGGTGTGTGTGCAAAGCACAGAGGGGATTGGGCACATCGGGATCGTCGGTGTCGGCCATATTGGAAAAACGGTCGGTCGGATCTGGCCTAATCGCCTCGAGATTCATGCCACCGATTTTAATCACTTTTTATTCCTTTTTGCGCATATTTAATTTTTCTTTTCGTTTCTCCGTGAATTGCACTTGCAACTCATAGGCTTCCGAAAAATTAAAAAGAAAAATCCTAAAAATAATTAGGACGGATAGGATTCGAACACACAGGCTATGTCACAGCAGTGTAGAGTTTTTACCAGTGAGCTACAAGTTGTTTCTTGCTTTTATTAAAAAAAAATAACTTATAACTCTTACATAGGCCGAAATACCATTTTCTATATATTTAAACAAATAATTCTGTATAGGGGTTTCAGAATCGTTACACCCAACAACGCTGTGGATTTAAAGCCCTCATCACGAGACCGCCTGGTAGCTTCCTACACGGCCAATCCACTACGGGTAGCTTCTTGTCCAACAACACCGTGGATCTAAAGCCCTCATCACGAGGCCGCCGGGTAGCTTCCTGTTTGGCCCATCCGCAGCGGGTAGCTTCTTTCTCGTCCCATCCGCAGCGGGTAGCTTCCTGCCAAACAACGCTGTGGATCCAAAGCTCTCATCACGAAGCGGCCGGGTAACTTTCTGCTCGGTCCATCCACCGTAGGTAGCTTCCTGCCCAAAAACGTCGTGGATCTAAAACCCTCATCACGAGGCGGCTGGATAGCTTTCTGCTTGGCCCATCCGCAGCGGGTAGCTTCCTACCCAACAACGCCGTAGATCCAAAGCCCTCATCACGAGGCGACCGGATAGTTTCCTGCTCGACCCATCCACCGCGGGTAGTTTCCTGCCTAACAATACTGTGGAACTAAAGCCCTAATCATGAGGCCGTCGGGTAGATTTTTGCTCGGCCCATCCGCATTGAGGAGCTTCCTTCCCAACAACGCTGTGGATCTAAAACCCTCATCACGAGACTGCCGGGTAGTTTCTTGCTCAGCCCATCCACAGCGGGTATCTTCCTACCCAATGAAGATGTGCATCTAAAACTCTCATCACAAAGCCGCTGGGTAGCTTCCTGCCCGGCCTATCCACCATGGGCAGCTTTCTGTCCAACAACGTTTTGGATCTAAAGCTCTCATCACGAGGCCGCCGGATAGCTTCCTGCTCGGCCCATCCGCCGCGGGTAGATATCTGCCCAACAACGCTATGGATCCAAAGCCATCATCATGAGGCGGCCGGGTAGCTTCCTGCTCGGCCCATCCGCTGTAGGTGGCTTCCTGCCCAATAACACCGTGGATCTAAAGCCCTCATCACGAGGCCGCCGGGTAGCTTCCTATTCGGCCCATCCACAGCGGGTAGTTTCCTGCCTACAACGATGTGGATCCAAAGACCTCATCATGAGACAGCCAGGTAGCTTCTTGTTCGGCCCATCCACCGCGGGTAGCTTCCTGCCCAACGAATACGTGGATCCAAAGCCCTCATCACCAGGCGGCCGGGTAGCTTCCTGCTCGGCCCATACACCGTGAGTAGTTTTCTGCCCAAAAGCGCCGTGGATCCAAATACCTTATCACTGTAGAGTTCTTTAGGGCGGCAACAAGGTTTCGGGAGGCATCGTCTATGCCAAATTCAAATTTTTGCCGTACTAAAGAACCCTAACCTAGAATCTTAACTAGAGTTTTAAACAATACAACATGCAAACAACTTTGCAAACAAGTGAATGAGAAATACAACCTTTGTAGACCGGTCCTTCACTTCTAAAGCTCCGTGTAGTAGTCCCTTCGCTCTAAGTAGTGAACACCCGAACTCTAGTAAGGGTTCACATGAAGAAATGAATAAGCTTGCTCGAAGTCTTCGAGGCCGAATATGATCTACGTCGAGGAGACTCAAGCTCATGATACCTCTTCACTAATAGTAGATTAGTGAAGTAAACACCATAAACTAAATATCTAATATAGTAGAGGACGATGAAGTAGGAAATGGGCTCATTTTAGATTTAATTTTCTCACAATATTTTCTCACTTTGAAAAAAA
Organism: Agapanthus africanus; assembly: GCA_030015575.1. NCBI lineage: Eukaryota > Viridiplantae > Streptophyta > Magnoliopsida > Asparagales > Amaryllidaceae > Agapanthus > Agapanthus africanus. The sequence goes on from CM057343.1 coordinate 687,439,424, forward strand.
TCTAGAAAGCCTTTTCTCATGAGGAAGAAAATGAAGTGATGAATGAGAATGAAAACTCATGAGGTGAGAATAGAAACCATGGGTGAGTTAGCTTCATACACTAACTTATGTCGAGAATAAACCATGGCTAATAATAATGGTTAGGTTAATAAATATCTACAAGTAAAACAAAATTAGTGGACTTGGTCAATGGCTCCACAAGCTTCTATAAGCTTCAACCATGTGACTAATTACCAACTGATTTTGATTAACTTTAAATAAATAAAACCATACATTATCATAAACTTGGTGTGAGTCTCATACACCTATGTCACATGTGGCATCAAGCATGACACAAAAGTTGTACATTAATATATATTACATATATACTATATGCACACAAGTGAGAAAAAGAAATGTTTAAGTGAGCTAATATTAGTTAATGTAATTCAATATATCGCATATATAATTATAAATTAAATTATTAAATCAACACTTGATTTAATAATCCGGCTATATCACATACAATCGACTAATATCAAATGTAACAACTTATCGAATCAACACTTGATCCGATAACCTGGCTATATCACATATAACCGACCGATATCACATATTGCGAGAATAGAATGCGGTATCACATACGCGCATTAATTTTGGTCCCGCACATATCACATATGTGCTCCTACTTCGTTTCGCATGAACCAGGAAACCTCTGTGTATGACTCTAAAGACTCGTCAATACGCCGGCAGTAGATGGTGATCATATCAGTCACCTACAAGCCGCAAGCGGTCTGCTAAACGTAACGGCCACCCGGGTATTGAGCGATAAGAATGTCAACAACCAAGCCTTCTCATACTCCTACGAATCCAATCAATAACACTACCGTACAGTCCGGTCTCTTCGTCAAATATTTCACATATCTCAGCCTAGGGGTGGTAAACGTCAGACCCCAATAGCCCTGATAAGTCATGCCGATGTAAGGTCCATAACGGTTCGAGAAACTACTGATAACACTTACCAGTAAATCTCAGCAACCCTGACCAGGGATTTCCTGTTATGGCCAATCGAGCATAGCGCAACATCAACCTCCATTACCGGGAGAGATGAAATCCCCTCTTATCGCTCATTGCCTCCATGTGACTCGGGACTGTACCCAAAAATCACCTTTTTGCATGATCTCTTGAACGTGGTATGGTGGAAATCAAAGCATAGTAGGAATCACACAAGACTCTATGATGATCTCGGGTCGATAGACTAAGCTGTACTAGTGTCACCAGAGAACTGCAATCTAACGATGGGTATAATACCATCTAGGAGTTCTCGGCAAGTCTTTTCAGTATACCCAGTCTCCACTGAGCACCTGTATACATTCTCTGATGTCAGACACCAATGGATATGGGATCATCCATCGCCCATCACATGGGTCGAGAAGCATATACGCTAGTCTACTCTGGAATATCGATACCCTCTCGATACTCCCACGACTAGGAACAATTGAAGGATGTACTTGCCGACTCCTCTGCCCCACTAGTATGATCCACATCATAATCCCGGTAGTCAAGTACTCATCCTAAGGGCTTTATCAACATGTAATAGAGAGACAATAAGTGTACATGTTAAGATAAAGAGTAACCATATAGCATACTATCATGTTGAGCAAGAAAGTCCTCCCAATATATGTCCAAGCATCAAATACAATATACATCACATGTACAGTAATGGACTCTAGGGCATACATATAACTAACAATCTCCCACTTGCACTAAGGCCATTTGTTGCAGTATCTCATACTCAACGTCCTATAGCGCTAGTCTCTCTAGGGAAAGGCCTTTGTGAGTGGATCTGCTGTGTTTATCTTTTGCGTCAATTCTCCTAACCTCGATCCCTTAGAGATCAACCATCTCCCTGATCAGGTGATACTGTCCTCAGAATATGTCTGGATCGCTGATGGGACCGGTGTTCCTAAGCCAAAGCCACAACTCCATTGTTGTCACAATAACAGTTATTGGACGATCAATGGTAGAAACCATGTTCATCTCATGAACAAGAAATTCCCAGACAGTCTCTTTGGTAGCATCGTTGGTAACGATGTATCTAGCATTTATCATCTAGTATGTCACGGTATCTAGCTTGGAACTCTTCCAACATACAGTCCCTCCACTGAGGGTAAAGACAATGCCTGTGACTGACTTTCAGTCGAACTTATCACTCTGGAAGCTGGAACCAAGAACTTTCTTTTTAGTGCTTCTCAAGTACTTAAGAATGTACTCCACAGCTGTCCAGTGATTCTCCCAAGATTCGATTGATTCCTGATCACTACACCTAGTAAGTCATCTATTGGATATATGTATGCCCTAGAGGCCATTATATGATAGTGTATGTACCGGTATGTGTGTGTGTGTGTGTATTCAGGGGACATTCTTGCTCGACATGATAGTATGCTATCTGGTTGCACCTTTTATCTTGACATGTTCATTTGATCATGCTTTCATTCATTTGGTACATGTTGATATAGCCCTTAGGATGATGCAGGACTACTGAGATTATGATGCGGATCATACTAGTAGGACATGTGTAGTCTATGAGCATATTCTTGAAATGTTCCTAGTCGTGGGTGTATCGAGACGGGACATCGATATCACTAGAGTAGACTAGCGTATACGTTACTTGTCCCATATGATGGGCGATGGATGATCCCATATCCATTGGTGTGGTGACACCAAAGATCGTATACGGGTGCTCAGTGGAGACTGGGTACACTGAACGGACTCGCCGAGAACTCCTATATGGTATTATATCTATCGTCGGATAGCAGTTCTCAGGTGACACTGGTACATGTTAGTCTGTAGACCCGAGATCGTTATAGAGACTTGTGTGTCTCCCACTGTACTTTGATCTCCACCCTACCACGGCTCTACTAAGTCGTGCAAACAGGTGGATTTTGGGTACAGTCCCGAGACATATGGAGGCAATGAGCGATAGGAGGGGTTTCGTCCCTCCCGGTAGTGGGGGTTGATGTTGCACCATGTACGATTGGTTATAACAGGAAGTCCCTGGCCAGGGCTGTTGAGATTTACTGATAAGTGTTATCAGTAGTTTCTTGATCTGTTATGAGCTATATACCGGCATGACTTATTGGGTTATTGGGGTCGACGATACCATCCCTAGACTCACATATGCAGCATATTTGATGAAGAGACCGGACTGTACGGTAAGTGTTACCAATTGGCTCGACGAGAGTTTTAGCAGGTTTGCTTATATTTCTTCTAATCGCTCAATACCTGGGAGCCGTTATGTACAGCTTATGCCACTGACGGTTTGTGGGCATGTGATATGATCACTGCATACTGCTAGTGTATTGAAGAGTCTTAGAGTCCCACAAAGGAGTCTTCTAGCTCAGGCGAAATGATGTGGGGGTGCATATGTGATATGCACGGGAGCTCGATTGAATGCGTGTATTGGATACCGTATTTTATTCGGACGTTTACTATTGGACGGGTCGTATGTGATATGGCCGGGTTATTAAATCAAGTGTTGATTTAATATTAAGTCCATTAGCTCATTTATTAAAACCTATTTCTTTTGTTGCATGCATGAGTGTATGTATATGTTGATATGCATGCACACATGCAAGCATAGATGTGTCATGGTTGATGATACATTGGTGGCGGCAATGCAAGACTCACATGGTTACATATTTATACATATATTTTGTTAATTTGAGAAAAGTAAAATGGCAAATTAATCATGGTTGACTATTCAACTCTCATTTTCTTGTATTGACAAAGTCAAAACCATAGTTTCATTTGCCCATGGTTTTAGCCCATGGTTTTTTCTTAAACTCAAGTTACAAAATATCTAGATATTTTGTAACCATGGTTTAGCATAGATGACTACTCTTACTCTCTTGAGTTTAGAAAGGGTTATCTCATTATTCTCATATTATTCTCTCTCTTGAGTTTATCTTGAGCCATCTCTTTCTACTTCTCTCTCCTCAAAGCTCACTAGGGTTTTAAAAGAAAGAGAAAGGATTAAAAAGAAAAGGTTTTTAATTGAGATCCAAACCCACATCACCATTCTACTTTAGTCTAGCCTACTAGTGTGGAGTGTTTGCTTCATCTTTATTCTTGATCAAGTGAAGCTTGGAGCTTGGTGCAAGGAGACTTCGTGATGGATTATCGTGGACGCGGAAGGATACAAGCCAACCGACTCAAACCCTACACGATCAAGGAGTCTAGGAGGAGGTCTACAAAGGTTGTATTTTCTCCTCACTTAGTGTTAGACACTTTATAATATGCGATGCTATAGCTTGTTACCCTATTTTTCTAATTCGATTCATGTTTGGAATTGTTTAGCCCCCTCTAATTTTGTTATAGCATGTGTGATGCAACACTAAACCTAGGATGGTGCTAAAGAATCCCTACATCATCTACATCTGGTCTGGTACATAATATCGCATACATGATAGAGCCTACTACCGAAGCATAGGATATCCCTTACACGTGAGTTCTCTCCAAATCAGTCTTGGGAGACATCTTTTTGGAGAGAGTGATTCATGACTAAGTGGGCGAACCACCACGCTTAGAATCTTCCATACTAAACCCCTTTAGTATGGTTTTAATGTACCTGGATTTGGGACACTTCCAACATCCACTTAGATCTATCACCATATATCATAATCCACAAGATATAGTAGGTATCATCCAGATCTTCCATGGAGAATCCTCATGATAAGAGGAGCTTGACCGAGTGTAGCATAGGAAACCATTTCATATCAAGAGTATGTTATCTACGTACAATACGTGGAAAACAACCTTACTATCTACAACCTTCTTGTATATACAAGGTTCATCTACCATTTTGATGAAGTCAAACTCTTTGACTGCCACATCAAAACAGATGTTCCAACTCCGCGATGCTTGCTTTAATCCTGATGGACTTAATCATAGCTTTGAAAGTCTCAACTTTTCCATCTACACCGAGAATCTTCTCAAGATCCATTTGCTCCCAATGGGTTTTACCCCTTCAGGTGCAACATGCAAAGTCATACTTTGTTGGTGAACATGGATTCCATCTTTGATCGCATAGCATCCAGCCATTTCACAGAGTCCCCACTCGTGATGGCCTGCCTGAATCTAGTTGGGCCATCATCTATCATGATGCAATCCTCGCTCCCACTGTCACTGAGAAGACCGTAGTATCTTTCAAGTGGATGAGGAACCCTACCAGATTCGCGGAGAGGCCGAGATTCGTTGGAGATTATTGAATTCTTTAGTTTCACCAAATCATCAGCTGTTAGCTTGTCCAGCTGGAACTCTTTCTAATTCTACCTCTTAACCACTAATTTCTTCACAAGAAATTCCTTTTTTAAAAAGGTGGCATGCTGAGAAACAAAACACCTTTTGCTCCTCAGTGTAGTAGAAGATATTCCCTTGCAAATATTTGGGATATCCAACAAATATATACAGAATTGACCCTGCCTCGAGGTTGTCCGGATTTTGCTTTTCAACATAGACCGGAAAACCCCATATCTTAACTCGTTTAAGAAATGGTCTCTTCCCATACCATATCTCATATGGAGTGGTAGGCACTGATTTGGATGGAACCCTATTCAATAGGTATGCAGCTTTTCAAGTGCATAACACCCAAAAGAAAATAGGTAACTCAGCAGTACTCATCATAGAACGCATCATATCTCATAGGGCGTAATTCCTCCGCCCCGATACACCATTGTGCTGTGGTGTATTCGAAGGAGTAAGCAGAGAGATAATTCTATTCTCCGTTTAGAAAATCCAGGAACTCCATGCCCAAGTATTCGCTTTCTCGATCACATCGAAGGACTTTAATACTTCAACTCGTCTGGTTTTTAACTTCAAGCTTATATTCCTTGAATTTCTCAAAAGTTTCAGACTTGTGTTTCAACAGGAACATATGTCCGAATCTCGAGAGATGATCAGTGAATATAATGAAGTACAAAGAACTAATCTCGGCATTTGTAGACATAGGACCGTATACATCATCATGCATCCGTCCCAAGGGTTCAGTAACTCTTTCTCTGTTTCCAGTAAACGGAGTATTGGTCATTTTACCTTTGAGACAAGACTAGCAAGTATCATAAGATGAAAATTCAAACAAATTCTCATATTCATCCTTATGTAACTTAGCTGGTCGTGTGGCATTGATATGACCTAGTCTACAATGTCACAAGAACATTTGTTCATTTCTGAATTACTCCTCTTGTGTGTGTTCTATATAGTTTGAACTGTTGTTTGATTTAAAACGTATATGCTATTATATAACGTGCCTGATCCAATCAACTCTTGATTCAGGAAAATGGTCACAACATTATCCTCCAATACAGAATTATATGCTTCTTTAACTTAATAAAGAATCTGATATAATGTTGTATATCATGTTCGTTATCTAATAACATTTGTTCAGAATAAATATATTTACTGTTTAGTAATACAGGGTGATATTTGCCAACTGGTTTGGCTGCAACAATTGCACCATTCTCTAACACTTAGAGACATATCACCCATTCCCAGTTCTCTACCTATCTGTAGCCTATATAACAGATTACATTTATAGGATCCTAATCCGGTATCTCATACCTAGGACGTAGAGGATACTGAGAAACCGTTCTTGGTAATGAACACACCCGAAGAATATGCATCAACATGATTATTCCTCGAATGGGTGGTATGCGAATCTGGATATTCCCCTATTTCCTGCTCGGACTTATAACAATTATAAGTTGGAGCGGAAGCAATGTTCCCCAGCTCAGTATAATAAGCAGGTTCGGTCAACAAACGTATCACGAATACTAAGTACTCTACTTCCTAAAATGACGGAGGGTTGCGACATGTTTTTAAGAAAACCTTTTGCGTAATGAACTTGATATCGTTGTAGAATTGAGCGATTTTGAAAAAGAATGTTTTTGAGGCTTTAACTAGTTTTGCTAAAGAGGTCACTCCCGGTGAAGGGATCTCGGCTCTTTCCTTATCGAATAAGGTACAGGATATTTCATAAATACCACTATGCAAAATAAGAACTAGAAAAACAATCAAAAGACAAAACCGAGTGGATTGTAGCATCTGCTAGTTTCGCTGAAGAGGTCACTCCCGGTGAAGGGATCTCGGCTCTTTCCTTATTGAATAAGGTGCTGGATATTCTACAAGGAATACCGCTATGCAAACCAAGAACTAGAGCTACCAGTTTTTTAAACAAGTTTCTACAACATCTTTAGGTTTCTTTTATTTCATTAATCTCATTTATGAAGTACCATCAAATTATGCTTCCCAAGCATCACAGAAGAAACGAAAGCAGCAATATTTACTATATATCATCATATATATAATATAAGCATTCATCTCAACATATCAAGTGATCATATCACAGAATATCGGCAGCAGAAGAACACATATGAAATATTGGATATACTAGGAATTCAGTGTTTTAATTAAGCCAATAAAAAAACGTGGATTCCACGGCCGCGATGAATAGCCAAACCCACATCCCTAGACCCCTACGAGAGCGGAAAGCAACCCTACCAATTCTAGAGTTAGGAGACCCAGTCTCGACTCCTCGATATGGTCTCCCACTGGACCCTAGAACCCGGTTACTTGTGCTCTCCTCCTTGGGTCTATCCTAATGCGGAAAAGTAAATAATATACATCAATGGTGACATCATCCTCAACCCGGAAGTGCCCCAATAAAAGAATATTACATACAAGTTTTTACATGAATGCCAGGATGGCTTGGTAAGCAAGCAACCAGGCGGCAACTCCCATTTCTCACATAAAAAAAACCCGGCTATTCAAAACACGACGATCCAATATAACATATCACAACAATACATAACATCACATGTCATCAACGTAAGTAAATATGCGTATCCCAATTGTCGTTGACATATAGTAACGAAACCGGCGATACACCACATATTACACTTATGGTCGCAGAAAAGAAAGTGAAAAACTATAACAGTTGGAATCCGAACAACCTTAGACATCATAAACCCAATGTATCTCATACTTTGGATTTCATGCCTAACCAAATTAATTCCTTAGACATCATATGCCTAACAATTATAAACCCCACATTTTAGTCTCGATATTGAAAATACTTTCCAATAACCTGTCGGGTAATTCAACAAGATTCCCGATAACCTGATTGAATACTCGTCGGAAACTTTAGTAGACGGCCGCACCCCCGATACCGTCGACGAAGTGCACTAAGGCGGAACACCGCGACCGTGAGCACCCGAACGGATGCTTTTGGTGATGGGGTTCTCCTACAGTCGCTTGGTCGGGGCTATGGGCATGGCTATCTAGTAAGGTTACCCGACGAGTATCCGCGTACACTACGTAATTGCGATGGAGTTTTGATCCTCATCAAAATTCCGTGGCAACCGATCAAATGAGACTAACTTGCTAGATTTATAAAATTTAAACTAGTTATTTTATAACTAATTATGTGGATTCCAAATATTGTATCACAATCACAGATAGCTAGACGATATTAAACTTTTCGATCGAATAAACAAACACCCAAAATTTCCCAAAAAGCTCGACACTTGAGCGGAGTTCAAAAAATACCCAGAACATACCACAGCACCTAAGAACCATCCGTAGAAGGGCCAACCCATGCCTCACTCATGTCGCCACGGAACTGCCGCAAACTCTAGGGTATGTCCGCAGTTCCGCGATCCAAAAAGTCGAGTTTGGGTATCGTTCTTCCAGAGGGTCCACAGAATCGCTTGCATGATTTTCTGAAGATTTTAAACACGGAAAAAATCCAACTCTTGGAAAATTTCCAGCGAGGGAAAATATGAGTTATTGATATCCGTTCGAACTTTTTAACGTTGTCTAAATAGCCCGAATACATGATAGAATTACGACTACGAAACACTCCGAATTGCCTTTGCAGAAAGTTAACATCACATGCAAATTTAGTAAAAACAAGCAACACCTGAAACACCAAAACCCAAAGACTGGAACACCCTAAAAATTTGAAGCCCAAAAGTCCCAGAGGACCCGGTGAGCTCGGAAAAAATGCCTATGTGGCCGGCCAAGTCATGCACAAATTGCTTCAAATTTGTAAGGTGTTCATATTACATCTCATATAACATTCTGCAGTTGCTAAAAAAAATTTTAGAGGCCATTTAAAATTCGACAGAAACTAGGAATTTGTATCGGGTGTTTCGGAGTTGTTTCGGTTTCGTAATCCTAACAAATATCGTTTAAATCTCTAGTTTGACTCTGATACCACTGCTGGGTTCCATAGCACCCTAACTAAGATTTTTGGGCCATCAAGTATACAATTTTAAAAACCTAGAGAGCTATGGAACCCATGGCAAGGATCTAACTAGAAAATTAGGAGTTAAGCTAGCATGTAATCAAGTATTACACTAAGTGAATGAGGAATACAATCTTTGTAGATCATTCCTTCACTTCTAAAACTCCGTGCAGTACTCCCTTCGCTCTAAGTAGTGAACACCCGAACTCTAGTAAGGGTTCACATGAAGAAATGAACAAGTTTGCTCGAAGCCTTCGAGGCCGAAGATAATCTACGTCGAGATGACTCAAGCTCAAGCTATCTCTTCACTAATGATAGATTAGTGAAGCAAACACTCTAAACTAACTGGCTAATATAGTAGAGGATGATGAAGTAGGAAATGGGCTCACTTTAGATTTAATTTTCTCACAATATTTTCTCACTTAGAAAAAAGCTAGAAAGATTTTCTCATGAGAAAGAAGATGAAGTGATGAATGAGAATGAAAACTCATGAGGTGAGAATAGCAACCATGGGTGAGTTAGCGTCTTACACTAACTCATGTAGAGAATAAATCATAGCTAATAATAATTGTTAGGTTAATAAATATCTACAAGTAAAACAAAATTAGTGGACTTGGTCAATGGTTCCACAAGTTTCTACAAGTTCAACCATGTGACTAATTACCAACTAATTTTGATTAACTTTAAATAAATAAAACCATACATTATCATAAACTTGGTGTGAGTCTCATACACCCATGTCACATGTGGCATCAAGCATGACACAAAAGTTGTACATTAATATATATCATATATATACTATATGCACACAAGCGAGAAAAAGAAATGTTTAAGTGAGCTAATATTAGTTAATGTAATTCAATATATCGCATATATAATTATACATTAAATTATTAAATCAACACTTGATTTAATAATCCGGCTATATCACATACAACCGACTAATATTAAATGTAACAACTTATCGAATCAACACTTGATCCGATAACCCGGCTATATCATATATAACCGACCGATATCACATATCGCGAGAATAGAATGCGGTATCATATACGCGCATTAATCTCGGTCCTGCACATATCACATATGTGCTCTTACTTCATTTCACATGAACCAGAAAACCTCTGTGTAGGACTCTAAAGACTCGTCAATACGCCGGCAGTAGGCGGTGATCATATCAGTTACCCATAAGCCGCAAGCGGTCTGCTAAACGTAACGGCCACCCGGGTATTGAGCGATCAGAAGATCAACAAAAAAGCCTGCTCATACTCCTGCGAATCCAATCAGTAAAACTGCCGTACAGTCCAGTCTCTTCGTCAGATATGTCGCATATTTCAGCCTGGGGGTGGTAAACGTCAGACCCCAATAGACTTGATAAGTCATGCCGATGCAAGATCCATAACGGTTCGAGAAACTACTGATAACACTTACCGGTAAATCTCAGCAACCCTGGCCAGGGATTTCCTGTTATGGCTAATCGAGCATAGCGCAATATCAACCCCCAATACCGGGAGAGACGAAATCCCCTCTTATCGCTCATTGCCTCCATGTGACTCGGGACTGTATCCCAAAACCACCTTTTTACACGATCTCTTGAACGTGGTATGGTGGAAATCAAAGCACGGTGGGAATCACACAAGACTCTATGATGATCTCGGGTCGATAGACTAAACTGTACCAGTGTCACCAGAGAACTGCTACCTGACGATAGGTATAATACCATCTACGAGATCTCGGCGCGTTCGTTCAGTGTACCCAGTCTCCACTGAGCACCCATATACCTTCTCTGATGTCAAACACCAATGGATGTGGGATCATCCATCGCCCATCATATGGGTCGAGAAGCATATACGCTAGACTACTCTGAAATCGATGCCCTGTCTGGATACTCCAACGACTAGGAACAATTGAAGGATGTACTTGCCGACTACCTCTACCCCACTAGTATGATCCGCATCATAATCCCGGTAGTCAAGTACCCATCCTAAGGGCTTTATCAACATGTAATAGAGAGACAATAAGTGCACATGTTAAGATAAAGAGTAATCAGATAGCATACTATCATGTCGAGCAAGAAAGTCCTCCCTATATATGTCCAAGCATCCGCTACAATATACATCACATGTACAGTAATGGCCTCTAAGGCATACATATAACTAACAATCACGAGGCCGCCGGGCAGTGTAACAACCGAGCCCAATACTACTAGTTTCTGTTACCGTATGAATGGTGTATGGTATTTTATTTCATTGATCCTACTTGACTGTTGTTAGTTATAAATTTTACCCGACAATTCATTTCTGCATATAACAATTTAAGGCAACTAAAATAAAATTAAAAATATTTGTCATGGCATGCTTGACACCCCTAACCCTGTTGTAGCGTCCTTGCATCGTGTTCTCGTCCCGTTCAGTGAAACGAGCGAATTTGGACGGCTACGCGCACGTACGTGTGTCCGTTTTGGGGGTATGTTTTTTGATCGTAAAATACTTCATTTTAAATTTTGGATCCTGCCTATAATTTTCTTATTTCAATTTCAAATTTTTGGACCCAACCCGGGCGCAATTTGGAAATATTTTATATTTGCGCCAAATCCCAATTTCTAGTAATTTTTGTTAACTGTCGAATATATATTATAACCCAGAATATTTTTCCATTCCTAAAAATCTTTCACAATTTTATTCCCCAACCAATCACATTCTGTTTTTCCCTGGGCCCCATCTCTCTCTCACTCCCCGTCTCTCTCTCTCCTCCCCGTTTCTCTCTCCTCTCGATCTCTCACCTCCTCTCTATCTCTCTCCTCTTGCTATCCTTCTCTCTCTCTCTCTCCCCCCGTATTTCTCTCTCTCTCTCTTTGTTAACTTTCTCCATCTCTCATATAGCTCTCTCTCAGTTCTCCCTCTATTCTCCTTCATCACGGATCCCCCACACCCTCACACTCATCTCGAACTCACCTCTGACCTCGCTTCATCACCCAAGCCTTCACCCATCTCCACCTTCACCGCCTCGTCACCATCCTCGATCGTCTCCATCTTTATTTCCTTAAACCCATCATCCAACATCATCTTCTCGCTGTCGTCGCCTCCTGCCCATCGCCTACATCCATACCCAGAGCAACCCATCACCCGGACTCGACAACCACAACCTTCTCACCTCGTTCTTCTTCCTTTCTCTGCGGACCCAAGACCCTATACCCAAGCACCATCGACGTTGTTTCAAAGCAGCCATCGCCTCAAGCACTGCCACCATCATCATCTTCATCACCCTCGCCATCAATAGAGCAGCCGTCGTTGTCGCCTCGCCGTCACGTTCTTCTTGCTCATTTCCACCTCCTTATCTCGCAACACCCAACAACCTAATTCTTCACCCATTGCCATCATCACCTCTTCATCTCAAAGACCCCAACCGAGCAGCTACGCCATCGAACCGAGCACCACCTAGATCCTAAGTCAAGCCCTAGCTGAGATCGTGTATCACGTTGGGTTCGCGTCTCCGTTTTCGTGATCGTCATTTTCGAGGCAAGTATCCGATACTTGTTTACATGCTACAGCAAAATTTAAACTTGCCCTAATATTTATCTATGATCTAATAATGTATTATCAGTAAATCACCTTACATATATTGCTTTCTGTTTAACTCTAATGATATACTAAATTAATTATTTCTTGTTAAATCCCTATTTAGAAGTGATGACAATGGATTTCAAATTAACCGTATAAGGCTCCGTTGAACATTTTATGATTCCGAACTTGAGACTTAATCTCGCATCGAATTATTCATATCTAACAATCCCTGTACATGATAGATCACATTTGGTTTACTGCTATGGTACTTTTATTCCTGTTTAGCCTATCAGACATTCATGTGCAACTTAAACCGGTCTAATTACAATTGCATTCTTTAAAAAGATTATACATGTCGTCGCATCCTTGGGACACTCAATATTTATTAACCTAATTCCAGCAGTTGCATTTATCATTCTGTATTCACATTATGTTGATACTATCTGTTTAACACAATTGATAACTGTGCAGCTAAATAAATAAATCTGCTTATTGCTTTATTCATTTCTTAGATCATGTTGTTGATAACCATGCTTGATTATGTAACTGATTATGAGCACACCCATGATATCGTTTGCATCTTGACATGACTTGCTACATACATATTGATTGACCCAACATGGTACCGTATACTGCTCGACTTGACCTGATATACCATGACCTGACCCGTTACCTGATCTTGTGTCTAATACCAACAAACCTGACATGTAGTCCTCATGGACCGTTCCTGTTGTCTATCCAGACAAACCTACTTACCTTATTCTGTGTTGGCATTAGTTTTTGATTACAGAATACCTGACTTGACATACACATATAACTTGGGGGTATGGGAAAATCAAAGGTGAAACCTGACTTGTAACTCAACAGTTCGCTACTTGTTTTGATCAGTTTTAGAGGCTAGGCCAGCCTTGGAATAATGCTGCTGACATCATTCATCTGTACATATTCCTGTTTAGTGCCTAGCGGCATGTCTCGGTTTCAGCCCGAGAATCTAGGCCGTGGTCCCGGGTATGCACGGGATACTATTGAGTTACATCGATGATTCACCAATTTGGTTTCAAAGTCTTTAGAATAGAAAACCTGATAGAACAGTTTAGTTTACCCAGTGCACACTACCCTACACTGCCTTGACCTACCTTACTGTTACACCTGCTTTTCATTCATGTTTATATTGCATTGCCTGTTACCCTGTTTATATGTTATTACTTGATGACTTGACGCGCTGACGTCTGGGTTTTGCATGGCCCAGATTCTGTACCGCTGTTGCAGTCCGAGCAGGAGTATTTCAGCCAACAGGCTGAGCTGTGAATGTCAGCAGTAGTTAGCTTTTTTTTCCTGCATTTTATACCTGATGTGAGCCCGCATTATGGGACATACATTCCAGTTATTTGTATTGGATCTTTCGCTTCCGCATTTTATTATTCTTGACTCATGTTATCTTGGATTATGGACATGTTTTAGATAGTTTTATTTTTTTCTTGATATCTCTACTGCCGTAATGTGACTGTGGATGGATACTTCCTACCCACAGGTAGCATGGTTGGCTATGTCACGTGCCCATTTTAGCGTACTCTGGGAAGCGGGGCATGACATGGTTCTTTTGGTATCAAAGCCATAGGTTAGTCGGGTTGATTCCTTTTGTAGTTGGGTATTGTACCCAATACACGAATCAGAATACCCGTGTTTAGGAAACATATCCTGCCACCTTGCTGTTTACCGTTCTTGAATCAAGTTCTTCCTGGTTATATCTTCTACGATGTGCAAACTTCCTTTGTATATCGACTCAAAACCTGATTCCTTGTTATATCTAGGACTTAGGCGACTTGGGTGGAGTTATGTAATTGTGGCTATGATACCGCGGCATAGTTACAATGCGGCACTCTATTTAAGTAACTTGGAGTTCTAGCCTTGATCTATATTTTGAATCTATCATCATGCTAATGTTGGGTGTATTGATTTCAGGAATATGGCAGATAAGAATTTGAAGACGTACCAAAGGCGTGTGGACGAAGCCGCCATCTTGGAGTGATAAGGGGAATGCTGGAGAATCAAAAGAGACAGACCGAGCTGATCCAGCAGCAAGCGGAATCGTTTCAGAAAGGTTTGCAGATCTTTCAGCAGTCTGTGAACAATGTTGGAGCTAAACCAGTTAACCGAGTAGGAACTGTAGCAGATTTCAGGCGTTTGGGTCCGTCTGCATTTACTGGTTTGGAGGAGCCGTTGCCAGCGGAGCAGTGGCTAGTTGACACAGAGAACTTGCTTATTGCGGCACAGATTCCAGATGAGAAAAGAGTTGATGTGGTACGCATTCAGTTAGTGGACTACGCCCGAGAATGGTGGCTTGTGGAGGAGACCCGCTTGCCCAAGCCGATCAAGTGGGCGGATTTTTCGAAGAGTTTCCTAGAGAAAATCTTCCCGCGGACTGCGCGGGAGGAAATGGAAGAGAAGTTCATTGGGCTAAAGCAGAATGGAGCACCCGTAGATGTGCATGCAGCAGAATGGACAAGACTCGGTAGATTCGCTGGACCTTTAGTTGCCAACGATGCAGACAGGGTACGGAGGTTCATGCGCAGCTTGGATGTGGACATCCAGAGGCAGATTGTCTCCCTGGGTTTGACCACTTTCTCACAAGTACTTGCGGCAGCCCGAGAGCAGCAGAGTCTATCTGGGATGAAAGGGAGTTTGCAGCAGACATCGGTTGCGGTAAGGAAGCCAGCATTTGTACCAAACCGAGCTCATGGTCGCAGAGGTATTCCAGTGGAACGTCGAGGCGTAGCACCCATGAAGAAGCCTGTTGCCATCGATCGAAGAAAGAGCATGACTTGTAACTACTGCAATTTACCTGGCCACGTGCAAAAAGATTGTCGAAGGAGGCTGGGACTCTGTTTAGTTTGTGGAGCGGCAGATCACGCTGTCAGCGCTTGTCCGTCGAAGCTTCGTACGAGGGATGATATTCAGAAGCCTCCGCAGAGACCGTTCTAGGGACAGAAACAGCTGACTCAAGGACCTAATCAGGCTCGAGCTTTTACCTTGACAGCTGAAGAAGCTAAGGCGTCAGGAGAAGTTGTTTCAGGTATTCTACTCGTTCATGGTTTTCCCGCATTAGCGTTATTTGATTCTGGTGCATTCTATTGTTTTATGTCGTCCAAGTTTATAGCTACACACTCGATCACCTGCATGACCCTGTCTAGTTTCTGGGACATACACACTGGGAATGGGAAAATCATAGGTAGTAGGGAATGTAAAGATTGTACAGTTGTTGTGTGCGGACGGGAGCTTTTTGCAGATTTCTTGGTGATTGATACGGGCAGCTACGAAGTCGTCTTGGGAATGGATTTCCTTGGCACTTTCCACGCTCACATTGATTGTAGGGCAAGGAAAGTAATTTTCCAGATTCCCAGACATCCCGAATTTAGGGCTAGGCCGACAAACAATATTCTTACATCAATGGAAGTTGATAAAAGTGAGGAGCCAGCTGTTGTTCGCGATTTTATGGACGTGTTTGAAGATATATCGGGTTTACCGCCGAAGCGAGACGTGGAGTTCGCAATTGATCTTATTCCTGGTGCAGCGCCAGTATCCAAAGCGTATTATCCAATGGCACCAGTGGAGTTGGAAGAAGTCAAGAAACAGGTTGTTGAACTGCTTGAGAAGGGTTGGATTCAAGGCAGTAACTCACCTTGGGGAGCTCCAGTTCTTCTAGTAAAGAAGAAAGATGGCACGAGAAGGATGTGCATCGACTATCGAGAATTAAACCGGGTAACTATTAAGAACAAGTACCCGGTCCCTCGCATTGGAAAACTTTTTGAGCAGCTTAGTGGCGCGAGGGTATTCTCGAAGCTAGATTTGCGATTCGGATATCATCAGGTCCGAGTAAAAGCAGAAGATATTTGCAAGACGGCGTTCCGAACTCGGTATGGACATTACGAGTACTTAGTAATGCCCTTCGGAGTAACGAATGCACCGGCGATATTCATGGACTTGATGAACCGAATCTTTTCACCATTCTTGGACCAGTTTATTGTGGTATTCATTGACGATATTCTGGTTTACTCGAAGAGTTTTGAAGAGCATGCAGAACATTTGAAGATCGCACTGCAGACGTTGAGACAGGAGAAGTTATATGCGAAGATGAGTAAATGCGAGTTTTGGCTGGAGGAAGTAAAGTTTTTAGGGCATGTTGTGTCTGGCGATGGAATCGCCGTCGATCCCGAAAAGATTGCAGCAGTTCGTGATTGGCCAATTCCAAAGAATGTTGCGGAGATAAGAAGCTTTCTTAGACTCGCCGGATATTACAGGAGATTTGTGGAGAAGTTTGCTCGTCTGGCGGAGCCGTTGACCAAGCTTACGCGCAAGGAAGTACCTTTTGTATGGACGGATAAATGTGCGTTAGCTTTTGAGACGTTGAAGCAGAAGTTGATAACCGCCCCTATTCTGACTGTGCCAGACAATTCCGGAGGATTGGTGATTCACAGCGACGCATCTGGGAAAGGATTGGGATGTGTTTTGATGCAGCATGGGAAGGTTGTAGCGTACGCATCGAGACAGTTGAAGACCCATGAGAAGAATTACCCAACTCATGACTTGGAGCTTGCGGCTGTGATTTTCGCTTTGAAGATTTGGAGACACTACCTTTTAGGCGAAAGGGTCGAAGTTTTCACGGATCATAAGAGCTTGAAGTATGTGTTCACGCAGAAGGAGCTTAATATGAGGCAACATAGATGGTTGGAGCTGATGGCTGACTACGATCTTGATCTTAAGTATCATCCGGGGAAGGTTAATGTCGTGCCGGATGCGCTTAGTCGGTTACCAGCAATTCAGGTGTTGACTACGCAGAAGGAGCTCGTTGAAGATTTTCAAAGATTTGACTTGGAGGTTGTGCTACCGCATTCTTCGGGACAGTTGATGCAGCTGCAAGTACATTCATCGTTGATCGAGAATATTAAAGCAGCGCAATCGCAGGATCCTAGATTGCAAAAGTTTCGAGAACAGGTTGAAGCTGGACTACGAACAGATTTATTGATCCACGAAGATGGTTCGTTGAGGTATGGTAGCCGTTTGTGTGTACCAAAGGGAGATACTCGTGAAGAACTTATGAAAGAGGCACACAGTTCAGCTTATTCTGTACATCCAGGAGGCACAAAGATGTACCGAGATATTCGACAACATTTCTGGTGGGAAGGCATGAAACGGGAGATTGCTCGCTTTGTGGCAAAGTGCTTGGTGTGTCAGCAAGTTAAGGCTGAATATCAAAGGGTTGCTGGTTTATTGCAACCACTTCCGATTCCTCAGTGGAAATGGGAACTTATAACCATGGATTTCGTGACGACTTTACCGCGGAGTCCAAAAGGCAACAATGCTGTATGGGTGATTGTTGATCGATTGACCAAGGCAGCTCACTTTATCCCTTTTCGGGTTGGTCAATCAACAGAAACTTTGGCAGAGCGGTACATGCAGGAGATTGTAAGATTGCATGGAGTACCGGTAAGCATCGTGTCCGATCGTGACACTCGGTTTTTATCACACTTCTGTAGGAGTTCACAGGAAAGTTTGGGGACTCGATTGAAGTTTAGCACAGCGTATCATCCTCAAACTGATGGTCAGTCGGAGAGAACGATCCAAACTCTTGAAGATATGTTGAGGGCATGCATGTTGGACTTCAAGGGTTCTTGGGAGGATCATCTACATTTGGTGGAGTTTTCTTACAACAACAGTTTTTAGGCAACTATCCAGATGGCTCCATTTGAAGCTTTGTATGGTCGTAAATGCCGTTCACCTATTTGTTGGGACGATGTCGGCGAACGAAAATTGTTGGGACCAGATTTGGTTGTGCAGACAGTTGAGAAAGTTAATACTATCAAGAATCATATAAAAGCAGCTCAAGACCGACAGAAGAGTTGGGCAGATACGTCGAGAAGACCTCTAGAGTTCGCCGTGGGTGATTTGGTATTCTTGAAGATATCACCGACTAGAGGGGTGATTCGTTTTGGAAGTCGAGGAAAGCTTAGTCCTCGATTTGTTGGACCCTTTGAGATCTTGGAGCGTGTTGGTGAGGTAGCGTATCGTTTGGCGTTACCGCAGTCCTTGGCGAATGTGCACGATGTGTTTCACGTATCTCAATTCCGTAGGTATGTTCAAGATGAAACGCATGTATTGGATCATTCGGAGCTGACGGTACGAGAAGACTTGACTTTTGAGGAGCGACCGGTTGAAATTGTGGATCGAAGGGAAAAGGTTCTTAAGAACAAGATTATCCCTCTTGTACTTGTTTCTTGGGGTAATCGCTCGCATGGAGAGTCCACTTGGGAACGAGAAAATGAAATCCGGTAGAAGTTTCCTCATCTTTTCTTGTAGTTATTTATCGTCTATCTTTGTATTCTTGGAATTTCGAGGACGAAATTCTTTTTGTAGTTGGGTATAATGTAACAATCGAGCCCAATGCTACTAGTTTCTATTACCGTATGAATGGTGTATGGTATTTTATTTCATTGATCCTACTTGACTGTTGTTAGTTATTAATTTTACCCGACAATTCATTACTGCATATAACAATTTAAGGCATCTAAAATAAAATTAAAAATATTTGACATGGCATGCTTGACACCTCTAATCCTGTTGTAGCGTCCTTGCATCGTGTTCTCGTCCCATTCAGTGAAACGAGCGAATTTGGACGGCTACGCGCACGTACGTGTGTCCGTTTTGGAGGTTTGCTTTTTGATCGTAAAATACTTCATTTTAAATTTTGGATCCCGCCTATAATTTTCTTATTTCAATTTCAAATTTTTGGACCCAACCCGGACGCAATTTGGAAATATTTTACATTTGCGCCAAATCCCAATTTCTAGTAAATTTTGTTAACTGTCGAATATATATTATAACCCAGAATATTTTTCCATTCCTAAAAATCTTTCACAATTTTATTCCCCAACCAATCACATTCTGTTTTTCCCTGGGCCCCGCTCCCCATCTCTCTCTCTCTCTATCCCCGTCTCTCTCTCTCTCTCCTCCCCGTTTCTCTCTCCTCTCGATCTCTCACCTCCTCTCTATCTCTCTCCTCTCGCTATCCTTCTCTCTCTCTCTCTCTATTAACTTTCTCCATCTCTCATATAACTCTCTCTCAGTTCTCCCTCTATTCTCCTTCATCACGGATCCCCCACACCCTCACACTCATCTCGAACTCACCTCTGACCTCGCTTCATCACCCAAGCCTTCACCCAGATCCACCTTCACCGCCTCGTCACCATCCTCGATCGTCTCCATCTTTATTTCCTTAAACCCATCATCCAACATCATCTTCTCGCTGTCGTCGCCTCCTGCCCATCGCCTACATCCATACCCAGAGCAACCCATCACCCGGACTCGATAACCACATCCTTCTCACCTCGTTCTTCTTCCTTTCTCTGCGGACCCAAGACCCTATACCCAAGCACCATCGACGTTGTTTCAAAGCAGCCATCGCCTCAAGCACTGCCACCATCATCATCTTCATCACCCTCGCCATCAATAGAGCAGCCGTCATTGTCGCCTCGCCGTCATGTTCTTCTTGCTCATCTCCACCTCCTTATCTCGCAACACCCAACAACCTAATTCTTCACCCATTGCCATCATCACCTCTTCATCTCAAAGACCCCAACCGAGCAGCTACGCCATCGAACCGAGCACCACCTAGATCCCAAGTCAAGCCCTAGCTGAGATCGTGTATCACGTTGGGTTCGCGTCTCCGTTTTCGTGATCGTCATTTTCGAGGCAAGTATCCGATACTTGTTTACATGCTACAGCAAAATTTAAACTTGCCCTAATATTTATCTATGATCTAATAATGTATTATCAGTAAATCACCTTACATATATTGCTTTCTGTTTAACTCTAATGATATACTAAATTAATTATTTCTTGTTAAATCCTTATTTAGAAGTGATGACAATGGATTTCAAATTAACCGTATAAGGCTCCGTTGCACATTTTATGATTCCGAACTTGAGATTTAATCTCGCATCGAATTATTCATATCTAACAATCCTTGTACATGATAGATCACATTTGGTTTACTGCTATGGTACTTTTATTCCAGTTTAGCCTATCAGACATTCATGTGCAACTTAAACCGGTCTAATTACAATTGCATTCTTTAAACAGATTATACATGTCGTCGCATCCTTGGGACACTCAATATTTATTAACCTAATTCCAGCAGTTGCATTTATCATTCTGTATTCACATTATGTTGACACTATCTGTTTAACACAATTGATAACTGTGCAGCTAAATAAATAAATCTGCTTATTGCTTTATTCATTTCTTAGATCATGTTGTTGATAACCATGCTTGATTATGTAACTGATTATGAGCACACCCATGATATCGTTTGCATCTTGACATGACTTGCTACATACATATTGATTGACCTGACATGGTACCGTATACTGCTCTACTTAACCTGATGTACCATGACCTGACCCGTTACCTGATCTTGTGTCTAATGCCAACAAACCTGACATGTAGTCCTCATGGACCGTTCCTGTTGTCTATCCAGACAAACCTACTTACCTTATCCTGTGTTGGCATTAGTTCTTGATTACAGAATACCTGACTTGACATACACATATAACTTGGAAGTATGGGGAAATCAAAGGTGAAACCTGACTTGTAACTCAACAGTTCGCTACTTGTTCTGATCAGTTTTAGAGGCTAGGCCAGCCTTGGAATGATGCTGCTGACATCATTCATCTGTACATATTCCTGTTTAGTGCCTAGCGGCATGTCTCGGTTTCAGCCCGAGAATCTGGGCCGTGGTCCCGGGTATGCACGGGATACTATTGAGTTACATCGATGATTCACCAATTTGGTTTCAAAGTCTTTAGAATAGAAAACCTGATAGAACAGTTTAGTTTACCCAGTGCACACTACCCTACACTGCCTTGACCTACCTTACTGTTACACCTGCTTTTCATTCATGTTTATATTGCATTGCCTGTTACCCTGTTTATATGTTATTACTTGATGACTTGATGCGCTGACGTCTGGGTTTTGCATGGCCCAGATTCTGTACCGCTGTTGCAGTCCGAGCAGGAGTATTTCAGCCAACAGGCTGAGCCGTGAGTATCAGCAGTAGTTAGCTTTTCTTTCCTGCATTTTATATCTGATGTGAGCCCGCATTATGGGACATACATTCCAGTTATTTGTATTGGATCTTTCGCTTCCGCATTTTATTATTCTTGACTCATGTTATCTTAGATTATGGACATGTTTTAGATAGTTTTATTTTGTTCTTGATATCTCTACAGCCGTAATGTGACTGTGGATGGCTACTTCCTACCCACAGGTAGCATGGTTGGCTATATCACGTGCCCATTTTAGCGTACTCTGGGAAGCGGGGCGTGACAGGCAGCTTTCTGCTCAATGAAAACGTGGATCTAAAACCCTTAACACGAGGCCAGCGGGTTGCTTCCTACCCATCGCACCCATCCTCAGCGGGTGGACTCTTACTCGAGCTAATGTTCGGTCTTTCAACACTTGGAAACTCAAGAACAAAACAAGTCCAAATAAAACGGCAGCAGGAGCGCAAGTGAGCAAAGATGTTCCCTAGGGGCTGTGCACTCCTATTTATACCCTCAGCGAAGATCATCCTACGGCCCAGATCCTCTCCTGCTAAACAAAGCGTCGTGCCCAATGATTCATGTGACGCCACGCGGCAACCGACTATTAGATGCCTTCCCTTCATGCGGATTCGATCAGGCGAAGTGACGTCGCCTTAATGACACCGTCTCATCAGCGATCTGCTGACGTCCTCCGAAGACGCGCCCGAAGATTAGGGCACTTAATTATTGCTATATGGACACAGAGTTCAGGGAGGCACAACCGCCGAACGCCATGTCGTTCCCGGACAAACGCCACGGAGAATCTTCGACACCAAGCTGAACAGAGAAAACCGAGCCGAACACTCTCGACCGGACCCATAAATAGGTCGGAACGAGAGTGGGGGGCTAATGATGGTGCTCACAAGTGCGGATTCCTCTGATCAAGACACGTGGAGGATAACAAGTCTCTCACGTACACCAACCAGCTCTTTGAAGTACTATGCGAAGGGGATGTTCCTCGGCGCCTCATCTCCGAGGTATCATCCGACCTTTTGGGGGCCTCTCCTAAGTACATTCGTTATTCGCCTAGCAACTAGCCAACAACTCGCCTCCGAGCTATCCAATAGCTGAGCTTCCTCAGCCTCCACACCTGTCTCCGAGCTATTACAGTGTTAAGCTCCTCAGCCTCCTCGCTTGCCTCTGAGCTGAGCTTCCTCAGCTTCCCTATCTGGCCGGAAGCATGGAGCACGGGCGTCCCCGTAACGTCTTCGCGTATCTCGCCATGATGATATCTTCACCGTTCCATGTCCTATATCCCATGCTAGCGTATCTCGCCATTAATAAGCATATCTCGCCATTAATGGGCGTATCCCGCCATCAACGCAAATGGGACGAGGGGCATAACGGACGGAGAGAATCTCACATCGGCTCGCTCCATGCGACAACTATATAAACCCCCTCTTCCAGACGACCCAGGTAACAGGAATTGAATCTAATACGCCGTTACTCTGTCCATCTATTTCTCGGTACTTACTTGATCGTCGGAGGGTCCTGCGGTGGTTTTCTACCTTGAGACTTTCTTTGCAGGTAGCTCGGCGTCAACAACAACCCATTGAGATCCACATACTCAATCTTCCACAATAAATCTCAGCCGTTCAGCCATGTTGGACGCAAGATCGACAAAGTATAACATCAGAAGTAGATTCCGACCTCGAACTAAATTAGAAATTATGGGCTCTCTCTGTGTGTGTATATGTCATACTAAAGTACAATAATGATCCTGAAAGTTTGCGACACATTCCAATAAATATATGTGCTTGAAGTCAAAAAATCTTAGTTGATTTAGATAAAATCAATCCATTTTTTTAATCCTCAAAATATCTTAGTTGATTTAGGTAAATTCCAATAAATATATTTTGAACAAATTTTTTAAAGATAAATTCCAATAAATATATTTTGAACGATTTACAATTTTTTTAATAACTTACCATATTCTTGTTTTTATGAATACTGTGAAGTTAGTGGACCAAGTCTTCACTATCTTTTTATATTAACATGTTTATGTTCTCAAATATATCTCTGTTCCTTTCATGTCTGAGACGAATACGCAGGACTAAGTTGTGGGTTCTTTTTATCATCATATCAACAAAGATTCATATCACCGAGAAAATCATCAAAGTCTTGAAACATAAAAATAGTCCATGAATTGCTTGCTTTGAATAAAAATATCAACAGACGGAACTTTAAATGTGTCATAGTCGAAGTTTATTGACGTCGAAGGAGCAGTGAAAGGAAGAGGAATGAGCTCTTTGTTGTTCGGATTACGTATCTATGCACAGCGGAAAATCCAAGATCTTTGTTTTAGAGTAGATTGAAAAAGACTATCCGACGGATATTAAATCACACGAAAGAACACACCAACAAAAACACATAAGCTTTATCCAGGTTCGGTGCAATTAGCACATAATCTTGCAAACCGCAACGATAACTTCCACTATGAAAAGTAATTACAAGAGATTACACTGAGTACTCATCTCCTTTATAAAGAAATACCCTCTCTTACAAAACCTCTCTCTATCTCACGACCGCGCTTGACCGGCCTCTCCCACTCTAATCAAAACCTAGGTTAATAAAGAATTATGGATGTATAAACCCTTGAGAAAGCATCATATTTATAGGGTAAATAAATGCTAAGAGATAAATTCATATTTAAATTAGAGATAAATATGAATTTAATTTAGAGATTAGATTTAAATCTAAACTAATCCGAATTTAAATCAAATTCAATCTCCACATTGATTCAAATCCTAACTAATCCGAATTTAAATCAAATTCAACAATCTCCACCTTGATTCAAATGTTGAACTTAGACCGGAACCATCTTAAAAATGTGTCCGCCGGATTCTCTAGGATACCTACCTAGACATTACTTTCTTCTTCACTTCTAAGAAGAACACTCTCACCTTCTCTAGAACATCCAAACCAACAAGTTTCGCAAATAGATAGCCTCCTTAACCGTCTCTTGAATAATCGGTAACTTTAGAATGTTGTTTCCCTATTTTTATAAAACTTCTTTTCTGTTCCTCACCCAAAAAACTCATTTTTCCCTTATCTTAACCATTTTTATTTTTCTTCCTTTTATTTTCACACAACACCTATACTCACTCCGCACCCCTCTCTTCCCTTTCTTTTCTTTTAAATTTTTTTGACATGGCCCGGCCCATGCTCTCCACTCCTTTCTATTCCTCCTTTTTCTATTTCCTTTTCCCTTTTTTATTTTTGTTGGGCCAAAGCCCAAGCTGCTCCTTCTTCTTCTTCTCTTTCTCCTTTTCCATTTCAATTTCCTTCTCAAATCTAAACCGAAAATTATCACTTAAATTCCATTAACAACAAATTTAATTTCTCCTTAAATTCCTTAATCTCTTCATCTCTTTTTCTCATTTTTTTAAATGATCAGAGTCTCTCTCTCTTAAATTCTCTTTCTCATTCTCCCATCTCTCTAACTCACTGCAGACATTCCTGTCTCCGCCACCTTTTCTTCGCCGACCACCGCCCGCTGTGCCGCGACCACCATGCCTCAACTGAGCCTCCACTACCGGACATCTTCCTTCCCCGAACTCCTCACACCGAGCCCCACTACCTCTCTTCCCTCTAGCCACCGCCGACCTGAGGCTCACCGCCGACGCTCGAAGCCACCATCATCTCCGACGAGCCCTTCTTCTCCTCGACAATGTCACCATAAGCCCCTCAAGCCACCACCGAGCTCCCAAACTTTCCCTCTCACAATTCCAACCATCCGCAATCATACCCCGAGCTCACCACCGTCTTCACCAACCGCCGGAGCTCACGCCGACCACCATGCCACCATCGCAGCTACTTACATCCACTCCACGTCATCATTGTCATCGTTAACGCACCGTCTCTATACATGGGCCTAGGGTCGTGCCGTGACCTGCACGTATCGCGTCGGCACCATGCACGCACCCAACGCGCATCATGTATCGCGCCCGCACCCAGCATCGTATCCTGCACACACCACGCACTGTGTTCAGTTCCGCATCGTGTCATCGCCGTCTCGTGTGTCGAGACAAATACCCTGCACGAGTGTGGCTTATATATCAGCGACCAAGGAAGTGAATCCCCTTCACTTTTTTAATCATGCTATCTCTATGTCATTGTATTAATTAGATGGATAAATGTTAATTGTGATTATACATATGTGTGGTTATTAAGAGTTCGATAAGATTTACTTAAATCAAAACCTTAATAAAAGTCTCCATTTTAATTACCACTAGTTCACTTTACTGATAATTAATAACATGTAGAAAATTTGGATCGAAACGATTGAGTTTTGCACATGAAATGACGTCCCCAAGATGCGACGTTAAATCTGGAATTTATTATACATGTCGCCGTTACAAAATTCATAGTAAATTGAATACAAATCGTATTGTGGCGTTCCAGGACTCGTATCGAAGCCGATTATATAACCTATAAACCTCTGTAAATTGTTATTGAATAATGCCTTGTTATGATATTGAAAACTGGAGAGAAATACGGCTCTGGACTATAGTCTAGAGGAGTATTTTCTGTCAATTCCTGTTTTTAAACGCCTATATATCACTGTATAAATCTGATAATATAAGGAGCCCTATATCGTACGTAGATAATCAAGTTAGCTAACTTTTTATATGGGTTTCATTAAAATTAATTGCTTTTTGATATTTTAAAGGTATTTTAAACTGTTAGTGTGTTCTGCTATTTTCTGCGGTGATCATTTATAAGTATTGACGTTAAACAAGACAAAACTCTCTGTATACAATGGCTATTACAGATCCTTCTGTTGTGTTGAAAACTTAACTGATAAATATAGATTTTGTTGAACCATAATGATCCTTAATTCTGAACATAATTCATAAAAAAACGCGTTAGAAATTGGATTTTCAGTTTTGAAACTGGAATTCCAGCTGCCTACACTTGTTTTGAAATGATCATATCTTCCTAACCTGAATTCCTATTGAGATGAAACTAATTTTATCATTTAGATAAATAAGTATAATTTATATTCTTTTTATATTGTTTTACTTAATTTTGCATGTATGAATTATGATGAATTTTGTAAGCTAAATGATACTGTCCATACTTAATTGAACTTCATTTAATGAATTTCTACCATATTGTGTGATTACTTTGCAGCTATCAATTAGTGACTATTTAAATTGATACCCTAGTGACTGTATTGCATTTTCGAGTGAAAAGTGCTATTGATTGGACTGTGACTGTATTTGACATCTAATTAGTTATATAAGTGTCATAGGTAATACATTGAGAACTGTCCACTTATTTAAGATACCGGTTGAAAGATACGTGATGGAGATCCCCTCTCCAATTCTCGCGTAGACTTGTCATAGTGCGACTAGTATTTTAGAGTCGTGGTCGGATCTCGATGTAAACATATGGGGGATGAGAAAATTGAGGATGGAATCGAACTTGTATTTAATAAGATTTACTTCTTTAGAGAGTGGTCATTAGATATTAGCGATAGTGATATTTTAAGTAGTTGTGCCTAACAGCACGGTTGCAGGGTTCTGTCTCGGGCACAGTTTTGACCGTAGTCTCGGACATGCACGAGACCCTTGTTAAATATGAGAACTTTTTTCCACCGTTCAATTTCAAATGATATAGAGACTGATATGTTTAGCGACATATTGTTTGATTATTGTCGTGATTCACATGCTATACTGTTTACTTGTATCTGTTATTCCACACTTTCATGTCATTACTTTATACCTGCTATTTCATGCTTATTATTATTGCACATATTATATATTATTATATTATGTCGTACTGACGACCTGAGTATACATGCTCAAAGTGAGAAGTGGACTCAGCCCAGATCAAAACCTACCATACTTTGAGGATATTGTGGAGATCTAGACTAGTGATGTCAGCGCTATCTTTTCCTATGTCACTATCTGGTTAGATATATCATTGATGTTATAGATTTGTATCCATTATACTCTGATTCATTTAAAAGTGATAGATTTAGTGATTGTATTTCTCTTTATCTGTGTCGTGATTACCGCTTACCATTTAATGCTAAAAGCCGAAGTGTGATTACGGTGGGATTATTCCTTGACCGTAGAAGTATGGATAGCCTAATCATCTATCGTATTCCGTATTTTGAGAAGTAGGGCATGACAGCCTCCATGACGGTTAGCAACTTTGCCTCCATTGTCGATACCGCGATACTAGACCGATTTAGATAGAATCGGTTAGTAAGAGATTTCTACATGTAAAGGGGCTTCAACCTGTCCCATAATCTTTCCGTTGTCATCTTGAACGCTACCTCGCAAATAACCTTATCAGCAATTGAAATATGGATCGAACTGTGAGCTTTGTTTAAAATATCTTCAATCCTAAATGTTGTGGTCATCGTCGGAATCCTGTATTTTAAAAAGATAATTTTATGCACACCTTGTTATTTTATCAACGCCATCATCTTCAATCTTTATAGACTGAAACTGTTGCGCCCCATCGAAATTTTCTATCCCGTAATTTTTAGACATCATCTCTCCAATTAACTCTAAAACGTGAACTTGACGCTCTGATATCACTTGTTGTAAGAATTACGTATCTATGTACAGCAGAAATCTAAGAACTTTATTTTATGGTAGATTGAAAAAAAACTATCCGACGGATACCAAATCACACAAAAAGAACACACCAATAACACCACATAAGATTTATCCAGGTTCGTTACAACTAGCACATAATCTTGCAAACCGCGATGAAAACTTCCAATATGAGAAAGAATTACAAGAGATTATAACGACTTCTCACTTTCCCCCCCCCCCTTTACAAAGAAATACCACCTCTCACAAAATCTCTCTCCATCCACGACCGTGCTTGGCTGCTTATCCCACACTAATCAAACCATAGGTTATTAGAGAAACCTTAAAGAAAGCCTTTATATTTATAGGATAAATAAATGCTTGGAGATAAATCATATTTTAACTAGAGATAAATATGAATTTAATCTAGAGATTAGATTTAAATCTAAACTAAAGATATTAGATTTAAATACTAACAAATCCCTAATTAATCCGAATTTAAATCAAATTTAACAATCTCTACCTTAATTCAAATTCGCCATAATCTTTTTCACTTTCTCAAGACTTTGAAACTCCGTTCTCGTTATCTTGTGCCCAAAGGCACCTCAATAATCTACTAGACAAAACTTGAACTTGGACTGGAACCATCTTAGAAACGCATCCGATGGATTATCTAGAGTACCATATTTCGTAAAAAACGTTATCTTCTTCTTGACCTCCAATAAGAACACTATCACATTTTCTGGAACACCCTAACCCAACAATCTACGTAAATAAATGGCACCCCTAATCGTCTGCATGACAGCTATCAACCATGCCTTCATTGTTAAATATGCGATAACTGGCTGGAGTGTCGATCTCTCTGGCACTACATCTGTTCCCAATATATAACCTATCATCAACCTTCATCTGCCCCTGTCACCAACGTAATTGATATCTGGTGATAACATCGTCGAAAAACTGAAGTGCACTTCTAAGTAAGAAGACACGGGCTGAGTCTTCTTCATCCCATACCAAGCTAGAACCTGCTCGATATTCTGCTGCAACCAACGGAACTCCCTATCCATGATACAATCCTTGCCATGAATCAAACGTGCAAACTTTCTGCCGAACTCTCGATCTTCTTATCTTGGTGCCTTGTCCCTAACCACTCCTGTGCGCCAAACTGTCGACCTCTGCAATACAGGCTCTACTGGACTCTCCACCTAAGTCGAAGTACCGACCACCTCATTTGTACTTGTAGTCTAGACTGGAACTTTGAACTCCACCTCACTCGGTGGCATAACTGTTCTCTGTTCACTATCTAACCAATTCAGTCTTCTTCGAAGTATCGCAGACTCAACGAATCTCATTTGGATGATTAATCCACTCTGGGTACCAGAACACCACGACCTATACCCTTTTGCCGCCTCTAAAGCCGAAAAGAGAACATCTCTCGATTCTCGGTTCCTTGGTGCATCCAACAATACGAAGTCCAGAGTAATCTCTACCCCCTCCAGTCCATAACTCCTTGAGAATTCTCATATCTATAATTCTCTAATAACTTATGGTTTGATTAGAGTGGGAGAGGATGGCCAAGCGCGCTCGTAAGATTGAGAGAGGTTTTGTAAAAGAGGGTATTTCTTTGTAAAGGAGGTGAGTAGTCGGTGAAATCTCTTGTATTTCTTCTTCATAGTGGAAGTTCTCATCGCGGTTTGCAGAATTAGATGCTAGTTGAGCCGAACCTGGATAAATATTGTGTGATTTTGTTGGTATGTTCTTTTCGTGTAATTTAGAATCCATTGGATAGTTCTTTTTCAATTTACCATGTTCCCTCTCAAATTAAAGTGCACCTATCAGATACGCACTTGTTAGAAGTGCCATCATATGCGATGCGACACGTGCAAAGCATGTGCGCATAGTTTAAGCCATCGTATGCGATGAAGCCCGTGCAAAGCACGTGCGAAAAGGCAAAAGCTTTGATAGGTTGCGATGCGACATGTGCAATATACGTGCGCATATCCCTAGCGATGCGCAAGCACACCCTATTGAGCCGAATCTATTATTAGAAGAAAATCTTTTATTGTTAACAAACTTAACAAATCAAATAAAGTTGATATGGAATCAATTATCTAACGTTGCGCACGCACCCTAAATTGATGTGTATCAATTTAAATCGATTTATTAGGGATTTACCCTAACAAATCCTTCTCCTATAAATAGAGCCTTATCGGAGAGGACGTTCACAAGAATCAGATATTAAAAAAGAAAAAGAAAACCCCACTGCGCTCCTCTTTCAACCGAGAAAAACTTATAGCCTCCATCATCTCTTTCGAAGAAGTCTTAACGTTAACTAGGTATAAGAAAAAAGGGACTAAAAACTCTATTTTTATATATAAAGTTTCGGTTTTACTATGAGTTTTGACTCCACATATGAGATCAAAAGATCTTAAGGTTCATCCCTTTTACGAAGATTTCAATCTTCATAAAAGGATCGATCTTAAGATCTAAAGACATAAAAACCGAAGCTTTTGCTTCTTTGTGAGTTAATACTCCGTTAGAAAGTGTTTCGACACATAAAGAACCGAAGCTATTGCTTCCTTTTGAGTTTCGACTCCATTAAAACCAATAGTTTTCTTGAAAGTTATTAACTTTCATTGAAATTAGATCGCACCCTAACCTGGTGCGCATCCCCTGACTTATGTGACACGTGATACGCACGTACGCATAAGCCAGTTGCACCCTAACCTGGTGTGCATCCCCTGAAATATGCGACACATGATACACATGTGCGCACAAGCCAGTCGCACCCTAACATGGTGCACATCTCCTGACATATGGACACATGCTTTACCCGTGCGCACAAGTCAACCGTACCACACAAGCCAGCAGCAGATGTGCAATGCGTACCCATGCAGAACCTGTGTGCACACACTGATTTTAACTAAATTCAAGTCCTATGAAGAACCGCATAGAAGCATGCGCATCCCGTGCTATGCATGCGCACCTCGTGCTATGCACGTTCATTAAGCATGCTTACCCCATGCTATGCATGCGCACCTCGTGCTATGCGCACCTGAAACCGAGCCAAAACTTGAAGACTTAGTAAAGTAAACTAAGTATGGAAGCATATGCTTCATGCATGATCAAATGGTCAATTGAGAAACATATTCTCAAAATATGACCTTGTCGTCTAAGTTGATTTTAGTCTAAAACAAGACTAACGTTTCTTAGATAAACTCAAGTATTCCATGAACTGACAGACCGAACAAATGTGAGAAATGTTACCTAATCCCGTTGGCAAACCAAAATACCAATATGGATCCTAAAAACTCCCCAAATCTAATATGTATGGGTTTGGACTAATTCTCACCCTACGGACGACAACAAAATTAGTCTCCGCATTCTAAGGGCAACCCAAGATAAAAAAAAACCTAAAACACACATACAAAACAATGCTTCGAGAAACAGAAAGTTTTTATTGTTTTGCGATAAAGTAATAAACTGCAGAGGCTTGTGCCTGCAGGAAAGATGCGTCTACGCAATCAATAAATCTCTCATCCTGAGAGGAAATCTGAAAGTTGGCTCATCGGTCGCATTCATCCAAATCACCAATAAATGACGCTATAAATCAACTTAGTGTCTTTGGAGAGGTGGATGGGTCAAATCTATGCATCTGCCCCCAAATTCAGGTAAGACTTTCGACACCAATTCGTCTGACCCGTTTCTGACGGTAAACAGATTCCGGTACGTCCAGTGGGACCATTTTTCTCTTTCCACTCGACACTTCGTATGTCGTGTTTTTTCGAACAAAATCGTGGGAAATTATGTTTATGGTTGCTCTTAGTTTTGGGATACTAAAGATGGTGTTTCATCTTCATGCAGATCAACGGCCTCCTCTTGCAACAACTGCAACCGCAATGTTGGTTCGAACATCGCTCCAACAGGGATAATTTGGTCATGGCGAGGTATGGATCCTATGCTCTTCATCCCTATAACTCAAGTAGCCCAAGAATTGAATGACCTCTTCTTTGGGACGATACTTCCACCTCCTACCCTCGGTATCTTAGTGCCGAAGGAGGAAGCGTCAAAGAAGTCTGTTTTTGACAGACTAACAACCACTGCTGCAGGCCCTGCTAAGAAGCTTACCAAAGTAGAATGTTCAATCTTTGAGAAGCTAAACACAAGCTCTATGAGCCAGGCAAAGAAGCCCACGATCCCGAAGAAGTCGGTCTACAAAAGGCCGTCACTCGCAAATTCTGTTGCTCCTGAGGCACCAAAGGGTGCTTCACCTCTCAGACAGTCCATCTTCAATAGACTGTCACTCCATGCTCCTGCTTCACCGAAAGTCTCAGTCTTTGAACGACTGACATCTACTGAAACCTCAAGGCCACACAGGGGGCAAGTCCATGAAGTTCCCGCAACTGAAGAAGTTCCTGCCTCGAGAGGCACTCGACGTTGCTACCGGTGTCGGAAGAGACAAGCTGGAGGCAGCTCTCTATCTGGGGTGACTCCATCGATGGTGAATGTTCATACTGCTATTCCAACCGGGAACAGTTTCGAGCTGTTGAATAGGGTTCGATGTAACTAGCCAACTGCCGTTATGAAGAAATCTCCCTTCCAGTTGAGATACCAAATGAACCAAAGTTGGCGCGTTCATCTCAACGGCTTTCCCCAATAGTTTATAAAGTTTAGAAAGAAGTTAAGGGCTCTATTATCAGCGATAGCGCGTCTTCCAAGGCAAAGAAAATCAAGAGTCAACCAAAAGCTGTTGACTTCTCTTTCGTACCTAAAATGGCTCAATCTAAGGTGGCTTCTCATAAAAGATAGAGGCCAGAGAAAGTTCAACCGCCTAAGGCAAATCCCAAAGGGCGAGATCTTAAGCGCCCCAAGTATGGGGGCATGATGGTGCACACAGTGTATATGATAAACAACGGAAGTGAAAATAACACTTCTACCAATCATTGACCGGTAACCAGGTCCTTGACCTTTGCTCAAAGACAACAGAGGCAAATGGAAATGTCTCCTGAAGCGGTAGCGCTCGCTAGTCCCCCGTCCAGAGCAAGCACGGAAGATGAACAGGATGATTCAACAGAGATGAGATTGTAGCTCGAATCTTTGAAGTGTGCTTTCGACAGTGTTACGACC
The DNA here is from genome assembly GCA_030015575.1 of Agapanthus africanus. Classification (NCBI taxonomy): domain Eukaryota; kingdom Viridiplantae; phylum Streptophyta; class Magnoliopsida; order Asparagales; family Amaryllidaceae; genus Agapanthus; species Agapanthus africanus. Next base: position 687,473,088 of record CM057343.1, read on the forward strand.
CCAAAATTTCTATGCCTTCGTATTATCCTTCATAAAATACTGTATTTATTTGTTTTGGTATTTTCCGTATATTTTTGTTTTTTATTAAATATATATTTTAATATTTATCCCCTCATCCTTGCCTCTAATTCTTTTTCCTAATATTTTCCTAGGCCCATTAATCTAAATCCATTTTTCTCATTTTTGCCTTTTTCTTTCTCTACAGCCCATGAGCCCAAAATCCCAAATCCCATTTTATATTTTTCCTAAGAACTATTTTTCAACACCCAAATTACTAACACATAACTTACTACCCTGTTCATTTCCTCTCTTTAAAAAAATACTTGTTTTATTGGATTAAGACAACAATTATGACTCGTTATGGTTTTGTATAGTAATTGCTATGGTGCATATCTATTTGCACATATTCAATGTATAAATATTTGTTAGGTTATTTATTTAATTGCATATTCTTCTTCCCCTATTAAAACTCCCACTGTTCATTTCCCTTTTCAATGAAAACTACGAGTGTTTTTCAAAACTGCCCAATTAATCGTATAACCCCACCCTCACAGTTTCCCACTATATTCCTCTTTAATACTTTCTTAATTCTTTCTTATTTATACTTTCACTTAATAATTTCTTTTCATTTTCTTCAAAATTCTTAATAAACACATCTCTCTCTCTCTCTCTCTCTCTCTCGAGTTTCTCTCCCAAAAAATAATAAATAAACAAAAAAATTCGCTTCAACTCTTCTCCAAGGCAAAATCGACGGAGCTCCGTAAGACCAAACGTCGAAGCTCTGATCATATCATTCTCTCTCAATAAATGAAGATACGGTTGTTATACCGTATCACACCACGTGTAAGAACATCCCCCTTCTTTCTTGTTCCTCTAGCTGTTCCCTTTATTCATACCATGCCTCCGCTTATCAGCTAACTATAAAACATAGTTGAATGAGGCCGATTTATATTTTTGTCACCATCACTGCTATCTGCAATTAAAAACATACAACATTAAAAGTCTGACATGATAATAAGAACACTGAAACAAACCAAAAATATTTCTGTAATGAAATTAGCGAAGGATCATCTAATTTGCTGCACATATTTTTCTAAGGCCAAATATTCATTAAAATCTCCTTTTTTATATGCATGTATCACATATAACCCTTTTGTTTAAAGCTACAAAAAAAATCATATGAATATTTCATATTATTAACTAAACTGAATACTACTAATATATGCAATTGCCCATATGTTATAATTATATTTTTTAGATATGCATCAATCACAGATTTACAGTAGTGTTAATTAGTAACATATCATGAAAAAGTAATTTATGATAAAAAGAATATATATATATATATATATATTATATGTAGTTTGTTAACTAAAATAGATTACTTCTCTATTCTATTCTGTTAAATGTTTATCTAAGTAATTTATCATTATTTAACATGCGTTTAATATAAAATTTATTAAAATTAACCAACATACTAATTAATATGCATACCTTCACTTAAAACTCTATTAAACTGAAACATAAAATGCATTATTACTAAAATATATTAATCATAAATAAAGCACTATGATATTACTTACTACTTTGTATTTAACAACATTCAAAAGTTAAGTTTTTATTAAAACCCCTTCAACTTCTAAAAAATTAAGTTTTAATTAAAATACCCTTAACTCTATAGAAGTTATTTCTTACTAAAATACCCTAAAGGTTAAGTTTTTCACTAAAATATCCTAATTTATCAAAAGTATACTTTTTATCAAAACATTCTCGAGATTTCAAAGTATAATATTTTACATAAAACCCTCGAGAATTTAAAGTTTTATTTTCCATAAATACCATGAAGTTTCTAAATGACCTATTTGCATATTAATACCTTAGAATTTCTAGGACTAGTCTACACTAGGTATTTAGGTTGTAGACAGTTTTGAGTGGCATCTTCTCTCTTGAGTCTCGAGAAGCCGGAGACAATGATATTAACCACTTGCTTACTCTCTAAATAAAATTTTTAACTTCACGGAAATCACATAGCATCGAACGTGATTTAAACCTGAACTTGAACTCGAATATGACTTGAACTTGACTTGACCTGAACCATGAATACAATTTGGCTTGAACACTTGAACTTAACTTGAATACTTGGACTTGAATTTGAATTGTACTATCTTTGTATTCATTGATTTCGGACAAGACCTGTAACTAAAACTATAATTTAAAATATACGGGGATAAGAGGTAGTTTGGTAAAGAATGTATGTCGTGGCATGAGAGTAAAATAAAAATAACCTAATTTGAATATCGTGTGTCGTTGTCCCATGGGTTTGACGGGACCTTATACTTCTATGTGGTGTGGGTTCATGAGTTTGACAGGACCTTGTACTTCTATATGGTGTGGGTTCATGGATTTGACGGACCACTCTCGTATACACGCATATCTTCATTATCGAACTAAAAACAACTACGTTAGAATAGAATAACCATGTTCATATACATTGCCACCCTTAAAATAAATTAACCTACTCATATCTAATTAATGCTCTTACTTATCCACTACTGCATTAGTTTCATGTTCTACTTACATACATGTTCTTTAGCACACTTTATATCCGTACTCTTTCTTTTCGGGACTTACCGAGCGCTATTGCACTGACGACATTCCTCTATATTTCTTCTTTTCTTGGAATGTTTGTCAGGTGATCTAGAGACCGAGGAGATCGAGCCGAGTCAGGAGAACTACTCTCAGCTTGCAGCGGACACCGACTGCTAGTTCCTTTTAGCACTTTACTTTCCAGTACGCTTATTATTTAAGGCAGCTTGTCATTGTACTTTTGTTTTTATGTTATCTTGCATCCATAAAAAATCTATGGTATCGTGAATGTAATATATAATGTTGGATTTTATTTCACTTGTTAATTTCTTATTTTGTTATATTGCTTATAAATACTTAGCGTATTTGTTTCGGGAAATAACCTTCTCAAAATAAATACGTCGTTGGTCTCGTCGCGTCTTCGCTTTCGCTTTTTTGGGAAGCATGCCGTGACAGGTTTTATTGGTGGCCCATGCAGGTCAGTTCTTCATGAAAGTCGTGAGCAATATATATAAGAATTATGAAATTCAACAACTTTTACATTCCTTGCAATTCAAATTCCTTGAATCTATTCTAATCCGTCTTTTATCTATCCAAGGTAATGTCTTCCTCGGACAACGTCAACATCAACGGAGATACTCCACCCCACCATCTCCAGCTGCTGCAACTCCACATATAGAACAGATGGTGCTTCTCGAGGCTATCAAGAGTCTACTTAAGGGCCGACAGGCCCATAGTGCGATTCAGCAGGAGAATACTGCTCTTCTCCATCAGGGTTTAGTCCGCCCTGAAGCAGAGGCACCAGGTGTGAAGTGTTGGGACTTTACCCGCGCGCGCAAACGTGTATGTTTTGGAAATAATGTGCACGCGAGCTTGGTTTCATTTTAAAATTTATAAAACGCAAGTGCACGACGCGTTGTAGCGAGCCGGCAAGTACAGATCGATCCGCAGGGAATTGGAGATTATGTAGTGTCGCTTATGGTTTGAGAACAAAGAATTGGGTTTGGTTTGTCACAAATAAGAAAACAAGAAAACAAGTTAAGAAGAAGTGGCGGTGGCTTTGGCTCGGATGGTTAAATTGCGGCGATTTCTTCGACGCTCTCTTGATCATGAGTTTTCCGTCCTTGTATCGATCTCGGCGTGAAGCATGAATTGTCAAAGCGGTTGTGAAGCACAAATCATCAAATTTCCGATATACGACGCAAAACACGAAACGATTCTGTTACGTTCTTACTTACCATTCTTATGTCCATGCATGATGTATCAACACTAAGCACAAGAGTTAGCAAGCATACAACATCAATACACATCAATTTGCAAATAAGAAGTAAAAGTATGCATTACTCTTGCTAGGTAGGAGGGTGAGAGTATATGGTATATGCTTGAATGAAAGGTGTCAAGAAACATAAGCAACATACCATATCTCAACTATCTAGTAAGTTTAACACATAATTAATTTTAAGCTTAATCTTGCAAATGGTGAATATGAAGGAATAGGATATGAGATAAAGGTTACAAATAATCATTGAAATCATCATATCATATCAAACACTTTCATTTAGCAATCTTAAGCTTACAATCACAATTAAGCATTTTAAACAATCATAAGAGGAGGAGGAAGGCAAAGACGTTCGTCTCACATCCTCGCCATTACCAAAACCAAAGATTAACTCCACAACATGATAAAAGGAAAAGCAAACAACAAAAGAAGAAAGAATAAAAACAAAGCAAAGCCAATTATATTAGCATTTGAATGAGTTGAGATACAAGATGTTAATTACTTGTTCAACCTCCATAATGAAGCACTCAAAAGAAAGCTCCAAGAGGGAAGAAAAAGAAGAAAACCAAGTTAAGCTCACACAACTCTCTCAAAACAAAACCAAAACCAAAACTATGGAAATGGATATTTTACATATGGCCCTTTGCTCAATATCTGTTCTGGTATTTATAAGCTCAACTCCAGAATAAATAAACAATATAGATGGAATGATCTGATCCTAATAAATGACCAGAAGAAAAATTGGGACTTTTGGAGCTGGGGGACCCGGTGGTGCCGGTCATGGGGAAGGGTTTCGCCAGTCAAAGTCCAAGAACTGGGGCTCGTGTTGATGTGGTGAACTCAAGTGCACTCCATGATCTGGTGCTGTTTGATTTGTCTAAATAAGCCTGTGTTGCATTCAGGGATTTTGGAGGGAAATTAAACTTTATATCACATCACAACCTTTTGCTTTCACACCCACTTGTGCCAGCACTCGCACAATTAATTATTTGTATGTGCCCATTTGTGCAAAAGGCAGCCCCACTTTGGTTTATGTTCCAAAAATCTAGTGTCACACATGTAATGTGTTGGACCAAAAAATTATGTACACATTATTGTTGCAAAAAGAATTCTTTGGTTATCGATCGGTTCTCAGTTCTGATTGCAGCGTCGGCTCACTAATGTTATATCCGTGACTTTGAGTGTGTCTTCCGGTGTTCTATCACGAATACCTGAAATCTATATTTACTGAGCAAATACGGGTTAATAGTACTGATATAAACAAAATAGATAATGAATGAGTGGTATTAAAATGCAGTTTTCTGTGATGAACAAATATTCCTAAACTTTTCTTTTGCTCTTCTTGAGCAAAACAAAAATCATAGTCACACTTTCGTAGGGAACGCGATTGCACTGAGCATGTGCAACAAACCGTTAAACCTCTAGGTATCCCAAGTAGGAGGAGTGTTGTCTCCTGAGGGTTTTCAGCGGATTGCACCCACAAAATCCAGTCAAGTTAGTGTCGTGAAGAAACTGTTGATTCTAATCTTAAGTTAGGGACCGAAGCTATAAGTTCTATCATGCTAGTTAGAAACATCAAAACCCTATTTTTCACTCCTCTCAATTTTTTTAACGTAAGCTAGTATACGTCTTTACGTGGTTGTGCGAATAGTATCGACAAGCTTTTAAGAACTTGATTAGGGTCATCATGTCAAAAATATGGATCAGGATAGCCTTCTAAAGGATCACATGAGTGTTGGATATATGTATGTCCTAGAGGCCATTATGTGATAGTTGATGTATCTATACATGTATATATATTCAGTTTGCATTCTTGCTCGATATGATAGTATGCTATCTGGTTCCTCTTTATCTGACATGTTGATTTGATCATGCTTTTATTCATTCATACATGCTGATAAAGCCCTAAGGATATCGGCTTGACTACTCTGATTATGATGGAGATCATACTAGTGGGACATCTGTAGTCTATAAGCATATCCTGAAATGTCCCTAGTCGGAGGTGTATCGAGACGGGGCATCGATATACCAGAGTAGACTAGCGTATATGATACTAGACCCATGTGATGGGCGATGGATGTTCCCACATTCGTCGATGTTTGACATCAAGATCATATACGGGTGCTCAGTGGTGACTGGGTACACTGGACGGACTCGCCGAGAACTCCTATATGGAATTATATCTATCGTCGGATAGCAGTTCTCAGGTGACACTGGTACAGGTTAGTCTGTAGACCCGAGATCGTCATGGAGTCTTGTGTGTTCTCCCACTGTACTTTGATTGCCACCCTACCACGGCTCTACTGAGTCGTGCAAACAGGTGGCCGTTGGGTACAGTCCCGAGACACACGAAGGCAATGAGCGATAGGAGGGGTTTCGTCTCTCCCGGTATTGGGAGTTGATGCTGTGCTGTGCTCGACTGGTTATAACAGCAAGTCCCTGGCCAGGGCTGCTGAGATTTGCTGATAAGTGTTATCAGTAGTTTCTCGATCTGTTATAGACCATTCACCGACACGACCTATTGAGTTATTGGGGTCGACGTGACCATCCCTAGGCTCGATATGCAGCATATCTGACGAAGAGACCGGACTGTACGGTAGTGTTGCCGGATGGCTCGACGGGAGTTGTAACAGGTTCGCTTGTTTTCTTCTTATCGCTCAATACCCGGGTGGCCGTTACGTTAGGCTGACCGCTTGCGGCTTGGGGGTGCTTGATATGATCATCACCCACTGCCGGCGTATTGACGAGTCTTAGAGTCCCACATAGGAGTTACCTAGTCCAGGCGAAACGTTGTGGTGCGCGTATGCGATATGCGCTTGGACCCGATTAAAATGCGTGTATGGGATACCGTATATTAATTGGGCGGCTTGCTAATGGTCGGGTCATATGTGATATGACCGGATAAGTGAATCAAGTGTTGATTCATCATTAGTTTCTCACTACAAATCCTATCTTGTTTATGTTGAATGTATGCATGCATGTGTGCATTCATTCTTGTTCATGCATATATGGATGTGCAAGCACACATGCATACATACATCATATATTATCATGGTTGTTTATACAATGGGAATGGTGGATGTATAAGAATTACACCATGGTTGTATTTGGATAATTATTGGATTTAAATTAAAGCAAAAGAAAATGAAAAATGGGTTAAATCACTTAAGAATTTCTACACTCTTCTAACTCAACCATGCTCACCTAACTTTTAACCCATAGTTTATTTTCTTATCATGCTTTTAATTTAAAATAAAATGTTATCTATTTATTTAACCATGGTTGGTTAAGAGAAAGAAAAATATATATAGCTATTTTCCTTTTCTCTTTCACAAGAAATTCATTCTCTTCTTCTAAAATCCACCATCTTCATCAACCTCCATGCTTTTGCTCTCTAGTTCATACAAGAGAGTGAATCACTCATAAAAATAAGATTTTGAAGTGAGATCCATAGCCACAACTTCATTCTAATCAAGTCTAGCTCACTTGATTAGAGTGTTCTCTTTGTTTTTCAAAGTTGCAAGCTTGGACGGGAAAACTCCGGGTGGATCGTCGTGGACGTGGGAGGAGTACAAGCGGACCTTCATCCAACACCCAAAGAGCCTAAGGAGCGAAGCAAAAACGGGAGCTACAAAGGTTGTAGCCTTCAAACCCTAACTTTGTTAGCTTATAGTTTTGTAACCCTAATCTTTCTAGGATCGATTCCTTTGCTTGTTAGTTTAGCACCATAAAAATGAAAACTTTAGGTCATGTGATGCTTGAAATCTCTTCATAGGGTGCTAGGCTAACCTTACATTGGTATCAGAGCCGACCTAGAACATTAGGCGACCTTTTTGCGAAGTAAAAAGTCCGATCGAAACAAAATACGACTTTTAAAGGAGCTCTGTGGAAATTTTTTAAAAACTGACTTTTTTCAGTATTAAAAATTCTCAAAAAATAGAGCAAGTAAATATAAGACGATCTGGAAAATCCGTACCCATGAACAGTAACTTTGGCCGCGGAAGCGCGGCATAAGCAAGCTTAGGCCGCGCATCCGCGGCCATATGAGGGGATCTTTGACCAATTTTTGCACAGTGTTTTTCTTTACCTGCTACAGTATATTTTGAGTATATTTAATCTGAATCTACTGTTGAAAAATTCTGGAGATATTTTTAGACCCGTGGTTTCGATCGGAATTTTTCATTTCGTTTTCTTTTCCGGGTAAACAAGAAAGTATTGAAGTGTTTGAACGAATATCATTTACTCATTATTCACGGGGTTTAAATAGTTTGGAGATGCGTGCAAGTCTTTTTGCGGTGGTCCCTCTAGAAGACAACAAACCTTAACTCGATTATGTGACCGTCTCGAACTGCCCTTTGAACCCTAGGGTTTGGGGCAGTACGGCGTGCTGAGGCGTTGGCTTGACCCTTCTACGGCTGGACCGCCGCTACTGTGCCACACTTTGGATCTTTTGAACCCTGCTCAAGTGTTGAGCTTTAGTGAATCTTGGGTGCTTGATAGTTCGTTCGAAAACTTTAATACTGTCTGTTTATCTGGAATGTGATACAATATGTGGAATTCATATAGTGTAGGCATGAAATACGAAATATGTGATATTTCGCATTTATGATGTCTAAAGAGAATCTGGATTCCAAATATTGTAGTTTTACACTTTCTTTTCTGTGACCGTAAGTGTAGTATGTTTGATATCGCCGGTTTCGTTGCTATACATCAACGACAATCGGGGTACGCATACTTACTTACGTTGATGATATGTGATATTATGTGTTGCTGAGATATGATGTGTAGGATTGTCGCGATTGAATAGCCGGGGTTTTTTTGTGAGATGAGAGTTTTATATTTTCATTCATGTAAATTCAAATGTAATGTAATATTCTTTTATTTGGGGCACTTCCAGGTTGCGGTTGTGTCACCAGTGTTGTATATTATTTACTTTTCCGCATTAGGATGGACCCAAGGAGGGGAGCACAGGTGACCGGGTTCTGGGGTTCAGTGGGAGGCCATCTCGAGGAGTCGAGACCGGGTCTCCTAAACTCCAGGATTGGTAGGGTCACTTGCCGCTCTCGTAGGGGTCCAGGGTGTGGGCTTGGCTATTCATCGCGACTGTGGAATCCGTATTTTCTATTCTGGCTAGATACTAAATACGGACGTCCTAGTATATCCCACGTTATATCTATATTTCTGCTGCCTGTGTTCTGTGATATCTGAGACGAATGACTTATTATATATATGATATATAGTAGACGTTGCTTATGTTTTACACCCGCGCTAGTCCCGTCCCGGTATGCCGTTAGTTAAGTAACCTAACGGTGCATAACGGAACATTGCGGCGAATGCGGATGGCATAAGCGTACGTGTTATTTTCGTTTCTTTTCTGTGATTTGCTTTAGGACTTAAATGATGGGATTACATTAATGTGATTAATGTAAAGAAAATAAACCTAAAAAGATGTTGTAGAATCGGATTTGAAAACCACTCGGCTATTTATGAAAAAGCTACATTTCAAAACTGCGGAGCTTAAGCCACTCCTTTTGAAAAACCATTTGATTCTACAACGATATCAAGTTCAAAGCGTTAAAGATTTTTTTTAAAAATCATTCGCAACCCTCCGTCATTTTAGGAAGTAGAGTACTTAGTATTCGTGCTACGTTTGTTGACCTTAGCCAAGGCGTAGTGTACGGTAGCTAAGTGATGTCTTCCTACAAACGCATATGATGCAGATTAATTAGGACGGGCATATGACTTTGTTGACCTTAGCCAAGAGTCATGTGAATGGGTCTAATTAATCAAGAAATGACGGGTTGAGCTTGACTAGTGCTCATGATTTGTTGACCTTAGCCAAGGTCACGAGTATTAGGGGTAAAAACCACATCGGGAATTTCAAGTGTTGAAATTTGCAATGAGATTGCATACCTTCCATGTGATGGTTGGATCCCGATCCCACTGTGGGCAATAGTTGCTTCTAGGAGAGTTTTACAGTTTACAATTAGCTAACTCATTAGGTGTCTAGAAAGGTGTTAACGGGGCTCCGCCTCTGGGAAAACGAGGTTTACTCTAATTAGGTCCGTGCGAAAGCATGGGAAACCTCCCTCAAAGTACCGACACTGGCCTGGCTGAACGGTTAGCGAAGTTGTAGACTGTAATTAATGCTGGCTAGTTTTTCTTTTTAAGGTTTGAAAGAAAAACTTGATAAAAAGCAGTGGGAAACATCGATTAGACAAGATAATAAACCAATCTAATCTATGCAAGAGCTTTCGCTGAGTGTATTCTTTTCTCTCTCTTAATGGCAGATACCAATGACTGGACTTAAGCTTCTACTAGATAAAAACAAACTGAATGGGACCAACTATAAAGACTGGCTAAGGAATCTAAAGACCGCCTTGACTTATGATAAAGTATCATATGTCCTCACGGCTTCAGCCCCGCCCGTCCCAGGCCCAAAATCCTCAGTTGCGGACATAGAAGTCCGCAAGACATGGGACGCTGACTGTGCCACGGCCACATGCCTCGCGCTTGCATCGATGGATAACACACATCAAAAGCAGCACGAGGACATGGACATTCACGGGATACTGCTCCATACAAAGGAGTTGTATGGGGAGCAATCCCGCGTATTACGATACGAAGCATCAAAGAAACTGTTTCAGATGCGAATGGCCCCTGGCACACCAGTAGGAGACCATGTGTTGAAGATGATAGCTCTTATAGAAGAGCTTGAGGACCTTGGATGGACAATGGAAAATGAACAATATATAGATATTATTCTGCAGTCCCTCCCCTCCACCTTTGCTCAGTTCATAGTGAACTTCAACATGCATGGCATGGAGAAGGACCTCCCTGAACTCCTTAATATGTTAAGGAGTGCAGAGAGCACTATGAAGTCAGCAAAGACTCCCGTTATGACCATTGGACAGTCTTCTTCTTCTCGCCCAAAAGCTAAGGCCAAGGGAAAGAAAAAGAAGAAACCCACTAATCCTAAGGGCGGAGTCAAAAAGGTGAAGGGAAAGGGAAAGTCCACGGCTGGAGACCCAGGGAAAGGCGAGTGTTTTCATTGCCACAAGACAGGACATTGGAAGCGCAACTGCACGGAGTACCTAAGTCTTAAGAAGAAGCATGGTGATGCTTCTGCTTCAGGTGCGTTTGTGACTGAAAACTGTTTTTCTATAAACTCTGCTTCCTGGGTATTGGATACCGGTTCAGGTTCTCACATTTGCAATTCTATGCAGGGGCTGAGAAATAGCAAGGTTTTGAGGACAGGTGACCATACTCTCCGCGTTGGAAATGGTTCCAATATACATACAGTCGCAGTGGGAGAGTATCACTTGGGGTTGCCATCTGGATATATTTTGATTTTGAATCCATGTTATTTTGTACCAACTATGCTATGTAATATAATATCCGTTTCTTTGTTGGACAATGAAGGGTATAATTTTGTGTTGCAGAACAATGTTATGAACATTCACCTAAATCAAATGTTGGTTGGGTATGGTACACTTAATAACGGAATATATGTCCTAAATCAACACACAGTTTTCAGTATACAACACACTAATAAAAGAAAACTTTCAGAATTAAATGAAGCTTTTCTTTGGCACTGTAGACTTGGTCATATTAAAGAAACAAGACTAAACAAGTTACACAAAGATGGATATTTAAATTCTTTTGAATATAAATCTTATGCGACTTGCCAGTCTTGTATCAAGGGTAAAATGACCAAAACTCCGTTTACCGGACACGGAGAAAGAGCTTCTCAGCTCCTGGGCCTCATACATAGTGATGTATGTGGGCCTATGTCTACACAGGCTAGAGGCGGTTTTTCATACTTCATTACATTCACCGACGATTTCTCAAGATTCGGTCATGTATTTTTATTAAAGCACAAGTCCGACGCTTTCGAGAAATTCATTGAATATAAACAAGAAGTAGAAAAACAAACCGGCTTGAGTATTAAGATGCTTCGATCAGACCGAGGTGGAGAGTATCTCAGTACAGAATTTGCAAACTTCCTAAAAGAGAATGGGATTCTCTCTCAGCTCACTCCTCCTTACACACCACAGCACAACGGTGTGTCAGAACGACGGAATAGGACCCTATTAGATATGGTCCGGTCCATGATGAGTGATGCTGAATTACCAGTCTCGTTTTGGGGGCATGCATTGGAGACTGCAGCGTTTCTGCTAAACAGGGTTCCAACCAAAGCCGTGTCTACCACGCCATATGAGATATGGCATGGGAAGAGACCATCTCTTAAGAGAATTAAGATTTGGGGTTGCCCGGTCTATGTTAAAAAGCAGAATCCGGACAAACTCGAGACACGGTCAGTCATGTGTAACTTTGTGGGATATCCAAAGAATTCTTATGGATATCTGTTCTACCACAAAGAGGAACAAAAAGTGTTTGTTTCTCAACATGCCACATTCTTGGAAAAAGAGTTTTTCACAGATAAAGATGATGGCAAAGTGGTAGATCTAGAAGAGGTTCTAGAGACACAAACTACAAATGACGATTTGATTGAACCGACTGTTGCAACAGAAACTGAAGAACCTCGGCCACTCCGTAGGTCTGGTAGGACTTCTCGCCCACCGGAGAGGTACTACGGTTTCCTCATTGATGGTGACAGAGAAGATTGCATCATGGAAGATGATGATCCTACCAGTTTTCAGCAAGCTATCACGAGTGGTGACTCTGTGAAGTGGCTGGATGCCATGAGATCCGAAATGCAGTCTATGTACACCAACAAAGTATGGACTTTGGACGTTGTACCCCCTGGGGTAAAACCTGTGGGGTGCAAATGGATCTTTAAAAGAAAGATTGGTGTGGATGGGCAGGTAGAGACCTATAAGGCAAGACTTGTGGCGAAAGGTTTTCGTCAAAGACCAGGTCTGGACTATGACGAAACTTTTTCACCCGTAGCCATGCTTAAATCCATTCGGATCCTACTTGCTATTGCTGCTCACTACGACTATGAAATCTGGCAGATGGACGTTAAAACAGCATTTCTAAATGGAGATTTAGAAGAATGCGTTTATATGGATCAGCCAGAGGGCTTCATTGACAGTGGGAGCAGCGAGAAAGCATGTAGATTGCTTAAATCCATATATGGGTTAAAGCAGGCATCTCGGAGTTGGAACATCTGTTTCGATGATGTTATCAAAGAGTTTGATTTCATCAAAAATCCAGATGAACCTTGTGTTTATAGAAAGGCTGTAGGAAGAGCTGTCACATTCCTCGTATTGTACGTGGATGACATTCTTCTGATAGGAAATGATATTCCTATGCTACAGTCGGTCAAATCATTCTTATCACTGAGGTTCTCCATGAAGGACCTGGGTGATGCCACATACATCCTGGGCATAAGGATCTATAGGGATAGATCCAAAAAGTTGTTGGGATTGTCCCAAACCAGGTACATCAACACCATCCTAAAAAGGTTTAGTATGGAAGACTCCAAGCGGGGTGCCTTACCCGTTTGCCATGGAGTCACTCTCTCCAAGGATTCTTGTCCAAAGACCGATGAAGAGAGAGCTCGCATGAGCATTATACCTTATGCTTCGGCAGTAGGGTCTATAATGTATGCGATGTTATGTACACGCCCAGATGTAGCTTATGCACTTAGTGTTGTAAGCAGGTATCAATCCAACCCAGGGAGAACCACTGGACAGCTGTGAAGAACATTCTTAAGTACTTACGAAGGACTAAAGAGTTGTTCTTGGTGTATGGTAATAAAGATCTCCAAATTGAGGCCTTTACCGATTCGAGCTTCCAGAGCGATAAGGATGACAGCAAATCTATCTCAGGGTTTGTATTTACCCTCAATGGAGGGGCGGTAAGTTGGAAGAGTTCCAAACAAGACACCGTTGCAGACTCTACGATGGAAGCTGAGTACATTGCTGCAAATGATGCCGCCAAGGAAGCCGTCTGGATGAAGAAGTTCGTCTCGGAGCTAGGAGTAGTTCCAACCATTATTGATCCAATACCTTTGTATTGTGACAATAATGGGGCAATGGCGTTAGCCAAGGAGCCCAGATCCCATCAGCGGTCCAGACACATCCTGAGGCGCTTTCATTTGATCCGGGAGATTGTAGATCGCCGTGAGATCGAGATTAAGAGAGTTGACACAAAGAACAACGCCGCGGATCCACTCACCAAGGCCCTCCCTCAGCCACAGCATGAGCGACTTTTTGAGATGTTGGGTATGAGATACGCCAATAACTGGCCTTAGTGCAAGTGGGAGATTGTTGGATATATGTATGCCCTAGAGGCCATTATGTGATAGTTGATGTATCTATACATGTATATATATTCAGTTTGCATTCTTGCTCGACATGATAGTATGCTATCTGGTTCCTCTTTATCTGACATGTTGATTTGATCATGCTTTTATTCATTCATACATGCTGATAAAGCCCTAAGGATATCGGCTTGACTACTCTGATTATGATGGAGATCATACTAGTGGGACATCTGTAGTCTATAAGAATATCCTGAAATGTCCCTAGTCGGAGGTGTATCGAGACGGGGCATCGATATACCAGAGTAGACTAGCGTATATGATACTAGACCCATGTGATGGGCGATGGATGTTCCCACATTCGTCGATGTTTGACATCAAGATCATATACGGGTGCTCAGTGGTGACTGGGTACACTGGACAGACTCACCGAGAACTCCTATATGGAATTATATCTATCGTCGGATAGCAGTTCTCAGGTGACACTGGTACAGGTTAGTCTGTAGACCCGAGATCGTCATGGAGTCTTGTGTGTTCTCCCACTGTACTTTGATTGTCACCCTACCACGGCTTTACTGAGTCGTGCAAACAGGTGGCCGTTGGGTACAGTCCCGAGACACACGAAGGCAATGAGCGATAGGAGGGGTTTCGTCTCTCCCGGTATTGGGAGTTGATGCTGTGCTGTGCTCGACTGGTTATAACAGCAAGTCCCTGGCCAGGGCTGCTGAGATTTGCTGATAAGTGTTATCAGTAGTTTCTCGATCTGTTATAGACCATTCACCGACACGACCTATTGAGTTATTGGGGTCGACGTGACCATCCCTAGGCTCGATATGCAGCATATCTGACGAAGAGACCGGACTGTACGGTAGTGTTGCCGGATGGCTCGACGGGAGTTGTAACAGGTTCGCTTGTTTTCTTCTTATCGCTCAATACCCGGGTGGCCGTTACGTTTGGCTGACCGCTTGCGGCTTGGGGGTGCTTGATATGATCATCACCCACTGCCGGCGTATTGACGAGTCTTAGAGTCCCACATAGGAGTTACCTAGTCCAGGCGAAACGTTGTGGTGCGCGTATGCGATATGCGCTTGGACCCGATTAAAATGCGTGTATGGGATACCGTATATTAATTGGGCGGCTTGCTAATGGTCGGGTCATATGTGATATGACCGGATAAGTGAATCAAGTGTTGATTCATCATTAGTTTCTCACTACAAATCCTATCTTGTTTATGTTGAATGTATGCATGCATGTGTGCATTCATTCTTGTTCATGCACATATGGATGTGCAAGCACACATGCATACATACATCATATATTATCATGGTTGTTTATACAATGGGAATGGTGGATGTATAAGAATTACACCATGGTTGTATTTGGATAATTATTGGATTTAAATTAAAGCAAAAGAAAATGAAAAATGGGTTAAATCACTTAAGAATTTCTACACTCTTCTAACTCAACCATGCTCACCTAACTTTTAACCCATAGTTTATTTTCTTATCATGCTTTTAATTTAAAATAAAATGTTATCTATTTATTTAACCATGGTTGGTTAAGAGAAAGAAAAATATATATAGCTATTTTCCTTTTCTCTTTCACAAGATAATTCATTCTCTTCTTCTAAAATCCACCATCTTCATCAACCTCCATGCTTTTGCTCTCTAGTTCATACAAGAGAGTGAATCACTCATAAAAATAAGATTTTGAAGTGAGATCCATAGCCACAACTTCATTCTAATCAAGTCTAGCTCACTTGATTAGAGTGTTCTCTTTGTTTTTCAAAGTTGCAAGCTTGGACGGGAAAACTCCGGGTGGATCGTCGTGGACGTGGGAGGAGTACAAGCGGACCTTCATCCAACACCCAAAGAGCCTAAGGAGCGAAGCAAAAACGGGAGCTACAAAGGTTGTAGCCTTCAAACCCTAACTTTGTTAGCTTATAGTTTTGTAACCCTAATCTTTCTAGGATCGATTCCTTTGCTTGTTAGTTTAGCACCATAAAAATGAAAACTTTAGGTCATGTGATGCTTGAAATCTCTTCATAGGGTGCTAGGCTAACCTTACAATGAGTTTGAAAATATTTAAGATTTTCTCAAGTTTTGTTCTCCAGTTAGGTTTCAAATCAGAATTTATATCATTTTTAATAGAGAACCAAGTCTTATTCTTCACTCCTATCTTTCGCCCGTTGTTGTTCATACACACATTTCGTGATCATGCAAAATGTCTTTATAAATATAAACCTTTCATATCTCCGTGAAAAAACTGTTTTAATAGAAAACTCATCAACGGCAAGATTATTCTCCTACAAAGAACTGTGAGGACTTTTAACTCGGGGAGAACACTTGCTTAGCTTGTTTTATTTGGCGATTGGAAACTTAGCGAGTTTAGGGTCAATGACTTCCAAACCAGATGGTTTTAGGGTATTAGGTGTAGAGACATCCCAAGGACTTAATTACCCAAGTTACTAAGGCCATAAAACAAAAGTCTCGTTTTGTTTCATTTAAAATATTCTGAAAGCAGTGAAAATAGAGATATAGCCAGCTTTTCTTTTTAATTTCGAATACATGTTCATGTGGATAAGGTGTGCAATCACTTCAACTAGGTTTCAGATGGGTTATTTTTCAGACTTTTAGTTTATATTAAAACCTCAATAATATCCTTCATATCCACTTCACTTTATAAACTATTCTTGATATCACTTAATTCAGAACAAATCTATTTGATCCTAAAGATATTTATTAATTTTCAAAAGTTTTACAGACTTGTCAGACTTTCTTCTAATTCTCAAAAACATATGACACGTGTAAAGTGTTATAAAAGACGTGCATCGGCTATGGTTAAACTCAAAAGAAGGTTATCTTTCGGGTTGTCAATCTCTCGAAAAGGATTTAGTTATTTCTATCTTTTCACCCGAACCGTCAGACTTCGAATCTAAGTTCCTCCGCTAACTAACATGACGAACAAGTTTTTATGTTTTTGGGAATTTTTTTCAATTTTTATAGGTTTTTTAATTTGAATACAAATATCAAAATGCGATACAATAGAAAACATGAAATGCAACTACATTCAAAATAAAAAGAAAAGATACATGATATACAGTGCTGAAATGCAGGAAATATGCAAATGCAAAACTATATATTGATATAAGATACACCCAAACTATGGATTCACCTCCAAACTGAAGTTGACGATGTCCTCATCGTCGCTTGGCCTTGCCCTTCCCTTTGTTCTTGCTGCTCCCGCTTTCCTCGTCTTGGTTTGCTAAGATCTAGCTCAATTGTTCTTTTATCTCTTTATTCTGCCGGATCAAGGTCTTGATGCCATGGACCTCTATCCTGTGTAGCTCGTATGGATCAGCCGGAACATCCTCTCCCAAGTAAATCTCAGAGGAAGTCTGTGGTGCCGCATGCTCGCTATGGTCGGAGGGTGACCAGATCTACTACTCACTCCTGCTGTCAGTGTAACCCTGTGAAATCCTTTCAACCTCAACCGGGTAAGTGTCGTATATGGTGACGTAAGCGGTGAAATCCTCCTCCTCTATGTAGTAATGACAAATCTGAGTAACGAGGACTAGAAGTAATGATCTTCGCCCTGAGACACCCTCCTTGATCGTGGTAAATAACATGGTCGCCATGCAGAACTGATAGTTCTTTATCATCAAACAGTGGACAACATGTCTCACAATCGGTGGAAATGAGGAAACTCGAATGATCCCCCTGATATTATGGTAAACCCAGCGGCAAGCCGTATAGATGTTTCAGTAAATCTGCTGGGCATTTAGCCCAGTATCACGTAACTCGCATCTTGACCCCACGATCGTCCTATACATGGCTAGTTCTGACGGATATTGGAAACCAAGTCGGGTAGGGATGTTTGTAACATTTGAAATCGTGCCAGCAGAAAACACCCTCCTTCTATCCCGAAAATGAAAACGAATACGGTCCTGGAGTATTTCACCCTCTCGTAGAGCATCGTAGAACTCATCAACCAATTGTTCGATAGCACACAGCCCCTCATCCCCATACAGTAAAAATTCTCAACCCATTTGTCGGATAGTATTGTGAAAATAACTCCCAAACACCTCGTGGGTGAACACATCGACAAAATTCTTCTCCAAATCAAAGGGAGCCATAATCTGTGGGTTTTTGAATTTCTGGAAAATTAAACAACAGTGAAGAAGAGGAGAAAGAAAATCTTACCGCGAGAAGGAAACCGATCGTAGTTTGGAGAAGAGAAGATCGGCGGGGCCGGATTTGGTGAGGGTTTCGCCGGTCGAAACATGTGGGGTGGATCTAAGGTTCTGGTGAAGACTTTGGGGAGAGGAGAGGAAACTGATAGATTTGTTTGAGTGAGGAGATAAAGGGGTCGGGTCTGTGGATCTGGTGCTTATAAAGGAATTTTTGCAAAAAAAACCCTGATAAAAAGAATCCCTACTTTACATATATGCACACACTCAAACCTGAATTTTAACAACGTGTCTCCCCACAATGTAGCGCTCACCCCCAAATTGGTGAGATCTTATTCTTAAAAAAAGAAAAATCTAAGACTAATTACAGCATATACAGATTAAAAAATTGAGTTAGTCCAGAAATTAATACCAGCCATTTAAATTTTTTGTCTATATAGTGCAAAGGCTGGTAAAAGAATATGTATATAAAAATGAAAATGAATAAGCTAGATATTAGTGAAGGGAATGGGTGTGTGAAAGTAGGGATCAGAAGGCGCTGAAGGTGAAGATGAATTTTTGAAGAGGTCAAATAATTGTTTTTCGAATGAATTGAATGTTCAAGATGTACGTGTTGAGTTTCGATGTCAAGTTCGTTCAAAAATTGGAGTTCATCCGCAAAAAATTTAGAAAAGGAAAGGTTCGTAAGATGTTCCCGAATTGATCCTGACTCAAACTCATCAAGAATATCAAGTTCATCAGCAAATATCTCCTCAAAACGAGACATGAAAGAATTTTTTTCAAGCCTGCCTTCCTCCCTATAATCCTACACCATCTTATTCTCATCGTTACAGCTCACGAACTCTCCCAAAATGATTTCTCCTTCATCACATTCATATCTGGGTAGGTTCATGTCATCTAAAAAAGTAGGTTCCCACACTAACGTTTCTTCCAAAACAATATCACTATGTGATACAAAAATTATGGGTTCCTGATCCGTGATTTTCTCTAACAATCTATCCCAATTATACCCGTCAAATTCAAAAGCTCCCTCCTTTAAAATTAGAGTGCAAAAATCTGTCGGTTCAAGAATTCCTCTTCAAGTAGTACTTCGGTTAAATCAACCTCTAAAAGAGGTTCAGTTGGTACCTGAAGGCAAGTGTTGGACTGACTTAGAGGGTTTTCCTGTGTGTCCAGATAACACTCAATCAATTTAATCGTATCATCATCTATGAAATCATCAAAATTCATTTGATTGTTTATCTCACTCGGGTGATTCTTAGATGACAAACATTGACATTATTTGATTTCAATTGACCGTGTTCACTCCCTAGAATCCTCACAGCTACATGCTTTTCGATTCTAACCAAAAATTGAGCTTGAGCGTGAAACAATTGCTCAGACTGCTGTATGAACAGGGCTAGCGTCGCAACTGCTTGAATCTCGACCGCAGTCATCACTTTAATACACTTCTTTAAAGCGGTCAACCTAGCATCCATCTCACTATCATACTCTAATGATGGGTCAGTTATTTCAGGAAGGGAGGGTTGTGACGGTGGTGATGCTAAAGCTGTTACCCTGTCGACCTCTTTCTCTAAATTTTCAATCATTTGGTCTATATTTGAAGTGGGACTGGGTTCAAGAGTGTTAGGTGGGCGACCGTTGTCAAAACTCTGGGACAGTTGGTCACCCCCTAAGAAAGGACATTTTTCATGAATGTGGGAAGAATTGGGGCAATTTGAACAAATGAATTGGGACTGAGTAAAAACAAAATAATAGGAATCGTGAAAAATAGAATTGAACTGTGTATCACCCATATCAACAAGAATTCACAAATATCACAAAAACAAAGAATATCACACCCCATAGCAGTATATGTTATGCTAAGTCAACTAGACCTACTCAAGAACCTGATTGTCGAAGTAAAACTGTGTCGAGAAACGGGCTCAAGATATATGGATCATAAAGCCAGGTAAGTGCAAATATAAGGGGAAGTTATCCAACTCTTTTGCGAAGTTCCTTAATTAGAATAACCCTTTCTCATGAACACTTGCCTAGACACCTGTGAACAATATACCGTTAAGCGATGTTCTAAACACAGTTAATTTCTCCTAATGAGCGCGAAGTCCTTAAAGTCAAAATTCTAGTTGATTTTAAATTACTGTGGGTATGCAAGGATGCAGTTTTGTGATTTGTGGGCCATGGAGAAAGGTGATGAAATACTTTACCGTATCTTGTTTTGGTTTCGTGCCCTTAATATCCGTATTAAGATGCAAATACGCAATTCAATAAAAGAATTTAAGAAATCAATCAATCAAGCAATTCTTTTTCAGTTTAAATTTAAGCGCTGCAACAAATACGGGTTAGTTCTCTATGCAATTGGTGGCAAGTTTGTGAGAAGAATCCTGCAGAAGATAGAATATTGGAATGCGTCAGATTTGAGCGAAGGTGTTAGAAAATTACGTACCAATGAGATTTTGGGTTTAGAAAACCCTTTGAAGTGATTACGGGTATTTGAATGTTGCTTGCGCGGGTCAAACTACCCGGATCTTTGGCACAATACTTCACTAACTTCTTGTACTGGAATTTGAAGCTTGCTCCGCACGATCGCTGGTCATAATTCCATGAAAATTATAAAAATCAAACAATACCAATAGAGTACTAAGAAGGCACTGAAGACCACCCAAAAGAAAAAATCCAGAACACCTAAAAGGGGCCCGGCGAAATCGGGAATTTCTATGGTTTCGCCGGTCAAATAACAAGCAAAGGTGCTCAAATTTTGTGTGGAATCTCTAGGCTATATTATTACTCTACTAGTATACTTTTATTTTTTAATTTAATAGCAAGGTGATAGTAGGTTACAACAACAGAGGGCAAAGTCAGAAAATGTGTGTTTTGTTAGTTTTGGGAAAAAAATTGAGTTAATAGTTAGTTTGTTAGTACGAACCAAAAATAACAATACCTAATGACTACCAACTCTCCGGCAATGGTGCCAAAAACTTGTTGGGACTTTACCCGCGCGCAAATGTGTATGTTTTGGAAATAATGTGCACACGAGCTTGGTCTCATTTTAAAATTTATAAACCGCAAGTGCACGGCACGTTGTAGCGAGCTGGCAAGTACGAGTCGATCCGCAGGGAATTGGAGATTAGGTAGTGTCACTTATGGTTCGAGAACAAAGAATTGGGTTTGGTTTGTCACAAAATAAGAAAACAAGTTAAGAAGAAGTGGCTGTGGCTTTGGCTCGGATGGTTGAATTGCGGCGATTGGTTCGACGCTTCCTTGATCATGAGTTGTCTGTCCTTGTATAGATCCCGGCGTGAAACATGACTTATCAAGGCGGTTGCGAAGCACAAATCATCAAATTTCCGATATTCGACGCAAAACACGAAACGATTCCGTTACGTTCTTACTTTCCATTCTTATGTCCATGCATGATGTATCAACACTAAGCATAAGGTTAGCAAGCATATAACATCAATACACATCAATTTGCAAATAAGAAGTAAATGTATGCATTACTCTTGCTAGGTAGATGGGTGAGAGTATATGGTATATGCTTGAATGAAAGGTGTTAAGAAACATAAGCAACATATCATATCTCAACTATCTAGTAAGTTTAACACACAATTAATTCTGAGCTTAATCTTGCAAATGGTGAATATGAAAAAATAGGATATGAGATAAAGGTTACAAATAATCATTGAAATCATCATATCATATCAAACACTTCCATTTAGCAATCTTAAGCTTACAATCACAATTAAGCATTTTAAACAATCACAAAAGGAGGAGGAAGGCAAAGACGTTCGTCTCACATCCTCGCCATTAACACAACCAAAGATTATGTCCACAACATGATAAAAGGAAAAGAAAACAACAAAAGAATAAAGAATAAAAACAAAGAAAAGACAATTATATTAACATTTGAATGAGTTGAGATAAAAGATGTTGGTTATTTGTTCAACCTGCATAATGAAGCTCTTAAAAGAAAGCTCTAAGTGGGAAGAAGAAAAAGAAAACCAAGTTAAGCTCACACAACTCTCTCAAAACTAAACCAAAACTAAAACTAAAAATATGGAAATGGATATTGTACATATGGCCCTTTGCTCAATATCTATTCTGGTATTTATAGGCTCAACTCCAGAATAAATAAACAATATATATGGACTGATGTGATCCTAATAAATGACCAAAAGAAAAATGGGGACTTTGGAGCTAGGGGACCCGGTGGTGCCGGTCATGGGAAGGGGTTTTGCTGGTCAAAGTCCGAGCGCTGGGGCTCGTGTTGATGTGGTGAACTCAAGTTCACTCTATGATCACTCTGGTGCTGTTTGATTTGTCTAAATAAGCCTGGGTTGCATTCAGGGATTTTGGAGAGAAATTAAACATTATATCACATCACAACCTTTTGCTTTCATACCCACTTGTGCCACCACTTGCACAATTCATTATTTGTATGTGCACACTTGTGCCAAAGGCAACCCCACCTTGGTCTATATTCCAAAAAGCTAGTGTCACACATGTAATGTGTTGGACCAAAAAATTGTGTACACATTATTGTTGCAAAAAGAATTCTTTGGTTATCGATCGGTTCTCAGTACTGATTGCAGTGTAGGCTCACTAATGTCATATCCGTGACATTGAGTGCGTTTTCCAGTGTTCTGTCACGAATACCTGAAATCTGTATTTACTGAGCAAACACGGGTTAATAGTACTGATATAAACAAAATAGATAATGAATGAGTGGTATTAAAATGCAGTTTTCTGTGATGAACATGAAGCAATTTCGAGTGTTGCACCCAAAGAATTTTTCTGGAAAAGAAAGCCCGCTTGAAGCTGAAGAATGGGCTCAGAGTATCGAAGACGACCTGGAGACAACTCAAGTTCTAGAAGTGGCTTGGGTTAGAGTGGCAAAACAAAAATTTACCGACAATGCAAGGGTTTGGTGGAAGGATGAAGGGAGCCGTCTTGTGCAGCTTATTGAGTGGAAGAATTTTCGCGATCTCTTCGACGCATAATACTTCCCTGAGACTGCTCGTTTCGAGATGGAGCAACAGTTTATCCACCTGCAACAGGGATCCATGTGGATCAAATTAGTGGACGAATACGATGTCAAATTCACAATGCTCGGTAGGTAAAGCTTTCATTTCAAGTTATGTTGTTCCACAATTCCATAAATCCGTAAATGTTTCCGACACTAATGTCATATCAGGTTCACCTCACACATGATCCCTACAGCCGGGATCCAAGCCTGACACTTCCAACAAGGCTTAGACCCCAAGATCCAGGCTGCTTTAGCAGCAGGAGATTACCTGACTCATGAACATGCCTTGAAGGCAGCCTGTCGCTACAAAGCAGTTGTAAAGAAGAAGGGAAGGCCACAGATGGCCGATGTGAAACGCTTATTTAGTCAGATTCCTGGAGGAGCCTCTTTAAGGCCAATTTTCACAGAGCCGCCCAGGAGGCCATGAGGACCGTTCTATGACGCTAGACCAAACATTTGCCATTGCTGCAAGATTCCGGGACACCAGGAAAAGGACTGCCGCTAAGCTAACGGTCTTTGTTTGGCTTGTGGATCATCTACTCATGCCTTGGGAGCATGCCCACATTACCGAAGTGGCACTGCACTTGCACCCAGACCCGCCATACAAGCACCACTAAGACCAGCTATACAAGCACTTACACCCTGTTTAGCTTTCCCATCACCACCTCAGCGAGGACCAGACGCACAACCTCAGCGAAAAGTGTACCATCAGGAGCAGAAAATATTCCACAAGCGTAAAGAAATGAGCCACTGGAAAGGAGGAACGTGCTAAGGAGACGAGCTTTTTCTATGTCGGTCGAAGAGGCCGAAACCACGAGACAGGTTATCACTGGTAAAAAAAATTCCATCTTTTAGCCATTTCGATTTCTAGCGCTTTTATCCTTTTCTATACCTAAATCTATACCACACAACTTAGGTACTATACTAGTAGCCACCCTACCTGCACTCCCACTCTTCGATACTGGGGCTTCATATTGCTTTAAGTCACAGTGGTTCATGATAACTCATGCGATCCCAGTGAAGCTTTTCGTTTCAAGTTGGAACGTCAGTTCAGGAAATGTCGTTTTGAAGGCAACCTTGGAGTATAATTAGTGCCCAGTTGTAGTTTGCGGCCGAGAATTCTACGCAAATTTTAAAGTATTGGACATACCCAACTTCGACGTTGTGTTGGGAATGGATTGGCAGGGAGTATTCTATGCTACCATTGATTGCCATCAAAGGAGGGTAGTTTTTGAAATACCAGATCACCCAGTCTTCTATTTCAAAAGTAGAGACAGAACTTTGGAGTCAAGAAGCTACAGAGCTAGACCGAAATCAGCAGAGATTTCCTCCTACAGGCTAAAGGAGACAATCCAAAAGTAGTTCGAGAATTTTTTCCCTGATGATGTAGCAGGTTTTCCTTCCGATCGAGCTCTTGAATTTAGTATTGATTTACAACCTTGTGCGCAACCAATATCTAAAGCTCCATACTGATTAAGTTCGGATGGATTAAAAGAAATCCGTATCCAGTTAGACGAACTTCTACAGAATGGTTGGATCAGACCCAGTACATCATCTTGGGGATTCCTGGTATTGCTAGTAAAAAAGAAGAAAGGTACTTACCGGATGTGCATTTATTATCGAGCGCTGAACGAGGTTACTATCAAGAACAAGTATTTGCTATCTCGCATCGATGACCTTTTCGATCAGCTGAATGGATCTTGTGTCTTTTCTAAATTGGATCTTCGTTTAGGTTATCACCAAGAGAAGGTAAAAGAGTCCGATATTCTAAAGACAACGTTCAAAACTCGGTATGGCCAATATGAATATCTTGTAATGCCTTTCAGAGTGACCAATGCCCCGGCAATCATCATGAACCTGATGAACCTGGTTTTCCATGAGTATTTAGACAAATTTGTTTTCATCTTCATCGACGACGTCTTAGTCTATTCAAAGACTCGGGAAGAACACGACGATCATTTGCACACAGTTCTGGAGACGTTGCGACAGCATCAGCTCTATGCCAAGTACAACAACTGTGAGTTTTGTCTAAACAAAGTTGGTTTTCTTGGGCACATCGTATCAGGTGAAGGTATCTCTATAGACCCCGCTAAGGCGTCAGCTCTAAGCGAATGGCCGACCTTAAAGTCAGTCAAGGACATAAAAAGTTTCTTGGGCTTAGCTGGGTATTACTGATGTTTTATCGAGGGATTCTCGAAGATTGCAGAACCATTGAACAAGCGAGTGGAGGGAGGGAAGGAAGTGTCTGCTCAGTGAAAGAATGAGCTCACTCGGAAGGATGAAGCATTTGTGTGTTCGGAAGCATATGAAAGTGCTTTTATGGAACTAAAGTCCAGATTAATCTCTGCACCTGTCCTCATCATACCTGACAGATCTGGAGGTTTTGAAGTTCACTGTGACACTTCAGGGAAGGGATTAAGATGTGTGCTACATCAGCGTGGCAAAGTTGTAGCTTTCGTGTCAAGGCAGGTAAAGACACATGAGTGCAATTATCCCACCTATGATCTAGAATTGCCAGCTGTTATCTCCGCTCTCAAGATTTGGCGACATTATCTACTGGGAGAAAGAGTTGATATCTACATCGACCATAAGAGTCTGAAGTATGTTTTTACTCAGAAAGAACTTAACATGCTGCAAAGAAGATGGCTAGAACTCATGATAGACTTCGACATCAACATTCAGTACCATCCAGGTAAGGTAAACATGGTCCCCGATGCTTTGAGCCGCCATCCATTAGTAATGAATCTCACAGCGCAGTGAAAGTTACAGCATGAGCTTTATGAACTCGAGATTGAAGTAGTAGTGTCAGGGATTATATCATCCTTAATGAATCTGCAGATCCAGTCCATGCTTGTAGATCAAATTAAAGTAGCTCAAGTAAGAGATCTAAGTTGCATAAGATCAGAGAACAAGTAGAGAATGATTATGAACAGACTTCATCATTCACGAGGATGGATCTTTGCGGTATGGGAGTCGACTATGTGTTCCTGCCGACACT
Organism: Agapanthus africanus; assembly: GCA_030015575.1. Classification (NCBI taxonomy): domain Eukaryota; kingdom Viridiplantae; phylum Streptophyta; class Magnoliopsida; order Asparagales; family Amaryllidaceae; genus Agapanthus; species Agapanthus africanus. The sequence goes on from CM057343.1 coordinate 687,499,397, forward strand.
GTTCAAGAAGAAATGATGTAGGAAGCTCATAGCTCTCTTTATTCTATACATCTCGGTGGCACATAGATGTATAAGGATCTACGACAGTACTACTGGTGGCACGACATGAAAAGGGAAGTAGCTCGGAGTGCAGCTAAATGCTTAGTCTGTCAGCAAGTAAAGGCTGAGTATCACAGAACCACTGGTCTACTTCAACCGTTACCTATTCCAGAGTGGAAATGGTAGCACATTACCATGGACTTTGTGACTGCTCTCCCTCGCAGCACAGAGGGTAACGACGCCGTTTGGGTTATTGTGGACCGACTCACCAAGTTGGCCCACTTTATTCCATTCCGGGTCGTCCAGTCAACAGAAATTCTAGTAAGGAAGTACATGGAAGTAAGACAAAATCTAAAGCAAGATTTTAGCCTTTAGAAGGTATCCAAACTTGTCTTGATACCCATAAATCATGCAGGAGATCGTGAGACTTCATGGAGTACCAGTTTGCATCGTTTCCAACCGAGATACCAGATTCCGATCCCAGTTTTGGCAGAGTCGTCAAGCCAGCCTAGGCATAATTCTGAGTTTCATCACTTCTTACTATCCTCAGATAGATGGACAGTCTGAGCGGGCCATCCAGATTCTGGAAGATATGTTAAGAGCCTATATGCTTGACTTTGGAGGATCGTGGGAAGTTCATCTGCACATCGTGGAGTTTGCATACAATAACAGTTACCAGGAAAGTATTAGGATGACCCCATTTGCTGCACTCTACGGCCGAAAGTGTCGCTCTCCTATGAGTTGGGATGATGTGGGAGATCGAGAACTCCTTGGACCAGAGATGATCATGGAAACAGTTGATGTAGTGCGCACGATCAGGAAAAAGATGCGCATAGCCCATGACAGAAAGAAACATTGGGCAGATGCGAAGCGCTGATACATGGAGTTTCAACCTGGAGATCATGTGTTCCTAATAATCTCTCCAAACATAGGAGTGATTCGTTTCGGTAGACGGGGAAAGCTTAGCCTAAGATACATCGGGCCGTTAGATATATTGGAACGGGTAGGAGATGTGGCATATCGTTTGGCGCTGCCGCCATCATTGGAAGGAGTACACAATGTATTCTACATATCTCAGCTACGCCGTTATGTGAGTGACCCCAGTCACATACTTGATCACTCAGAGCTTACTGTGCAGACCGATCTGACTTGCGAGCAACAACCGGTCGAGATACTATATCGGAAGGAGAAGACATTACGAAACAAGATGGTTAAACTAGTCTGAGTAATGTGGATAAAGGATTCACCGGGAGAATCCACTTGGGAAAGCGAGGATGAAATGCATTCATGATACTCTCATTTATTTAAGGACCAGTTCCTTGCATAAATTTTGAGGACGGAATTTTTCTAAGGAGGGTAGGATATAATATCCTCAAAATTTCTATACCTTCGTATTATCTTTCATAAAATACTGTATTTATTTGTTTTGGTATTTTCCGTATATTTTTGTTTTATATTAAATATATTTTTTAATATTTATCACTTCATCCTTACCTCTAATTCTTTTTCCTAATATTTTCCTCGGCCCATTGATCTAAATCCATTCCTCTCAATTTTTCCTTTTCTTACTTTTCTTTCTGTAGCCTATGAGCCCAAAAGCCTAAACCCATTTTATATGTTTTCTAAGAACTATTTATTTAAAACCCAAATTACTGACACATAAATTACTACCCTGTTCATTTCCTCTCTTTAAAAGAACGCTTGTTTTAGTAGATTATGACAACAATTAGGACTTGTTATGTTTTTGTATAGTAATTTCTATGGTGCATATTTATTTGCACACATTCAATGTATAAATATTTGTTAGGTTATTTATTTAATTGCATATTCTTCTTCTCCTATTAAAAATCCTCATTGTTCATTTCCCTTTTCAATAAAAACAATAAAAACTACGAGTGCTTTTCAAAACTGCCCAATTAATACTATAACCCCACCCCCATAGTTTCCCACTATATTCCTCTTTAATACTCTCTTAATTCTTTCTTATTTATACTCTCACTTAATAATTCCTTTTCATTTTCTCCAAAATTCTTAATAAACACATGTATCTCTTTCTCTCTCGGGACTTTCTCCCAAAAAATAATAATAATAAATAAACAAAAAATTCACTCCAACTCTTCTCTAAGGCAAAATCGTAGAGCTCCGTAAAACCAGACATCGAAGCTTTGATCATATCATTCTCGCTCAATAAACGATGATACGGTTGTTATACTGTATCGCACTACGTGTAAGTCTCTCTCCCCTCTATCTTTTTCCTCTAGTTGTTCCCCTTATTCATATCATATCTCCGCTCATCAGCTAACTATAAAACATAGTTGAATGAGGCCGATTTATATTTTTGTCACCGTCACGGCTGCAATTAAAAACATGCAACATTAAAATTCTGACATGACAATAACAACACTGAAACAAATCGACCGGGACTCCTTCTCTCCAGACAGATAGCCCCGCAATAACAAAGGCAAGGGAAAGACGGTGTTTGTCGCCAACGCTCAACAACAACCAGATGGTTTCAAAGCAGGAGCCTGCCGAAATGATAATCGCTCGGGTCCCACCCTCGAAAAAAAGATGGGACGTGAGTATTCCTTTCCTTGTGATAAGACGAGGAAGTTATTCGATATCGCTATGAAGATTAATATGCTACAGTTGCCCGAGACACCGCGGCTGGCCCAATCAAATTCGATCAATGGCCCTAACCGCTTTCCTTATCATCGGCTCATAAGTCACCCGGTCGAGGATTATTTCTTCTTCAAAAACTGGGTCGAAGATCAATATAAATAGGGTAAAATCAAGCCGACGGACAGCTAGAAAGTGAATCCGCCGTAGAAGCACGTCCCTTAAAAGGTCGATACACCGGGGGCATCCTGTTTAAGAGTGGCAGAAGCACCTTGGGAAACAGTTCTTTCATCAAAGACGAAGAAAATGTTCAAAGAACTGCAAGAATGTTCTGCGATCAAATGGAAAAGCCCACTCGAACCGCAGATAATTGAAGGGATGCTTAAGCCGCGTCCCACTCTAAAGGCGGATGATAAAGGAAAAAGATCCCAAATCAACCCCTCCAAGAAAAAGAAGAAGACCAAGAAACCCATGCAGCCAGCCAAATATGTGGACATCCGTATGAATCTTCAGAAATATATTGACGCGTTGGAAGAGTAAAAACCAGAAGGCGCGAACACCAGTAACGCTCGAAGAATTCCTTCGACGTATCCTTGAAAGCAGCGAGGGTAAGGAAGAAGATTCAGTAGAAGAGATATAGGAGCATATGGAAATTTGCTGCATGGTCTCTCATTCCTTCGTATACGATGAGGATGCTCCATCCACGCCAGAAAACGACACTAATGAACAGGGGGCAGAATAAAATCCAAATGCTCCTAACCTGTCATAAGAAAACTCAATTGATAAGCCGCTGAGAGAAGCTTTTCAAGCGAGCAAAGAGAACCAAAGGCGCGAAATGAACATTTATGAAAAAGGCCAAGCAACAATGCCCAATTATGAAAGGGACGAATCCCGACATATTTTAGCTGAAGCACACTCTGCCGATAAAGCGCATAAGTAAGGCCAAGGCCGAGAAACACTTCGCCAAAGCCTTATCAAAAGGGAAGAAGCCGTCGCCCCTTATGTACACTTACGGAGTCCCATACTTCGAAGGTGGAGAAGAGTATCCAAAGTATTGTCTTTATCACCGGAGGGTCTCACACCCTATCGATGAGTGTAATGCTTTCAAGAAATGGTGGCGAGGATATGTCGCTCATCAAATAAAGTTGAAGAGGTAGAAGTGAAAAGCTCATGCTCGTTAACTCAAGAATAATAAGTCCAATGCAAATAATGATGCGGAATAGACGGCGGAAAACTGCCGCATGATTTCTCAGAAGGACAAGCTTTCCAAAGCAAAGAGTGGTGAGGCTCCTACCATTTGGAGTGACTCTGAAGAAGAAGGAGTCCTATAAAACCCTTATTCGTGAGCTATTCCTTAGAGAAAGAAGATGAGGTAAAAGCCTGCAGCAGTATTCGGTTACGAAATCGCACTCTTCCCGAGAAAAATCTCAGACTTTCTGTTGGATATATGTATGCCCTAGAGGCCATTATGTGATAGTGGATGTATCTATACATGTATATATATATTCAGTTTGCATTCTTGCTCGACATGATAGTATGCTATCTGGTTCTTCTTTATCTGACATGTTTATTTGATCATGCTTTTATTCATTCATACATGCTGATAAAGCCCTGAGGATATCGGCTTGACTACTCTGATTATGATGGAGATCATACTAGTGGGACATCTGTAGTCTATAAGCATATCCTGGAACGTCCCTAGTCGTAGGTATATCGAGATGGGGCATCGATATACCAGAGTAGACTAGCGTATATGATACTAGACCCATACGATGGGCGATGGATGTTCCCACATTCATCGATGTTTGACATCAAGATCATACACGGGTGCTCAGTGGTGACTGGGTACACTGGACGGACTCACCGAGAACTCCTATATGGAATTATATCTATCGTCGGATAGCAGTTCTCAGGTGACACTGGTACAGGTTAGTCTGTAGACCCGAGATCGTCATAGAGCCTTGTGTGTTCTCCCACTGTACTTTGATTGCCACCCTACCACGGCTCTACTGAGTCGTGCAAACAGGTGGCCGTTGGGTACAGTCCTGAGACACACGAAGGCAATGAGCGATAGGAGGGGTTTCGTCTCTCCCGGTATTGGGAGTTGATGCTGTGCTGTGCTCGACTGGTTATAACAGCAAGTCCCTGGCCAGGGCTGCTGAGATTTGCTGATAAGTGTTATCAGTAGTTTCTCGATCTGTTATAGACCATTCACCGACGCGACTTATTGAGTTATTGGGGTCGACGTGACCATCCCTAGGCTCGATATGCAGCATATCTGACGAAGAGACCGGACTGTACGGTAGTGTTGCCGGATGGCTCGACATGAGTTGTAGCAGGTTCGCTTGTTGTCTTCTGATCGTTCAATACCCGGGTGGCCGTTACGTTTAGCTGACCTCTTGCGGCTTGAGGGCACTTGATATGATCATTACCCTCTGCCGGCGTATTGACGAGTCTTAGAGTCCCACAGAGGAGTTACCCAGTCCAGGCGAAACGTTGTGGTGCGCATATGCGATATGCGCATGCACCCGATTGAAATGTGCGTATATGATACCGAACATTGATCGGGTGAACTGCTTTTGGTAGGGTCATATGAGATATGACCGGATTGATAAATCAAGTGTTGATTTATCATTTAACCATTAGTTTTCTCACTCAAAACCTTTCTAGGGTTTGATGTATGCATGCATGCATGCATGTGTTTCTATTTTTCTTTTCTAGTTTCATGCACATGAAGATGTGCATACATGTACACATACATACATCAAACCATCATGGTTGATTATATATGGAAATGGTGGCAATATAAGCCTCACACCATAGATTAAACAATGGATAATTATTTAATTTTGGTTTTAAAAGAAAATGAAAAGGAAAGGATAATTATGCTAGTTTCTACATGCTTCTTTTAACCTAACCATTCTCACCCACCACTAAACCATGGTTATCTTTTCCTTTATCATTCTAAACCCAAGTTAAATTAATCATCTATCATTTAATCATGGTTGGAGTCAAGAAGGAATAAATATATATAGTGATATTTATTTTCTTTTGCAAGTTAACCTTATGGTTATCTTTTTATCTCTTGAAGAAAAATAGCCACCATTTTCATCCTTCTTCATCTTCTCCTCTCTAGTTTTTTCTAGTGAGAAAAACACAACCAAAGAAAGGTTTTTGAAGTGAGATCCAAAGCCACAACAACATTCTACACAAGCTTAGCCGTTTCGTTTAGAGTGTTATCTTCGGTTTGACGAAGTAGCGAGCTTGGACGGATATCTCCGCGGTGGATCATCGTGGACACAAGGGGAGTTCAAGGGGACCTCGTTTCAACACCAAAGAGCCTAAGGAGCGAAGCAAAAACGGGAGCTACAAAGGTTGTAGCCTTCAAACCCTAACTTTTGTTAGCTTTAAGTTTTGTAAACCCTAATTTTCTAGGATCTATCCTTTGCATGTTAGTTTAGCACCTTAAAAATTAAAACTTTGGGTCATGTGATGCTTCAAAACTCTTCATTGGGTGCTTTACTAACCTTACATTGGTATCAGAGCCGACCTAGAACATTAGGCGACGTTTTGACGAAGTGAAAACCCCGATCGGACAAAAATACCGTATTTTTTGATGCTCTCTGGAAATTTTCTAAAAATTGACATTTTGCAGAATTAAAAATATCTAAAAATCACAGCAGGAAAATATAAGAATTACGGAAGAAAAATATTTCAATGAACAGTAAGTGTAGCCGCGGAAACGCGGCCTAAGCTTGCTTAGGCCGCTGTTCCGCGGCCGTACAGATGATTTATGGTATACTGTTTCTACAGTAATTATGTTTTCTGCATGTATATTTTTTTGGATATTTTTAAACTGAATAAAGTTTTGAAAAATTCTGGAGATGTTTTTGGATTCATCGATTCGATCGGGACTTTCATTTCGTAGCTTTTCCGGGTAAACTAGAAAGTATTGAAGTGTTTGAACGAATATCATTTACTCAATATTCACGGGGTTTAAATAGTTTGGAGATACGTGCAAGTCTTTTTGCGGTGGTCCCTCTAGAAGACAACAAACCTTAACTCGATTATGTGACCGTCTCGAACTACCCTTTGAACCCTCGGGTTTGGGGCAGTACGGCGTGCCACATGTGAGGCGTTGGCTTGACCCTTCTACGGCTGGACCGCCGCTACTGTGCCACACTCTGGATCTTTTGAACCCTGCTCAAGTGTTGAGCTTTAGTGAATCTTGGGTGATTGATTGTTCGTTCGAAAACTTTAATACTATCTGTTTTTCTGGAATGTGATACAATATGTGGAATTCATATGGTTTAGGTATGAAATACGGAATATGTGATATTTCGCATTTATGATGTCTAAAGAGAATCTGGATTCCAAATATTGTAGTTTTACACTTTCTTTTCTGTGACCGTAAGTGTAGTATGTTAGATATCGCCGGTTTCGTTGCTATACATCAACGACAATCGGGGTACGCATACTTACTTACGTTCATGATATGTGATATTATGTGTTGCTGAGATATGATGTGCAGGATTGTCGCGATCGAATAGCCGGGTTTTTTTTGTGAGATGAGAGTTTTGTATTTTCATTCATGTAAATTCAAATGTAATGTAATATTCTTTTATTTGGGGCACTTCCAGGTTGCGGTTGTGTCACCAGTGTTGTATATTATTTACTTTTCCGCATTAGGATGGACCCAAGGAGGAGAGCACAGGTGACCGGGTTCTGGGGTTCAGTGGGAGGCCATCTCGAGGAGTCGAGACCGGGTCTCCTAAACTCCAGGATTGGTAGGGTCACTTGCCGCTCTCGTAGGGGTCCAGGGTGTGGGCTTGGCTATTCATCGCGACTGTGGAATCCGTATTTTCTATTCTGGCTAAATACTAAATACGGACGTCCTAGTATATCCCACGTTATATCTATATTTCTGCTGCATGTATTCTGTGATATCTGAGACGAATGACATATTATATATATGATATATAGTAGACGTTGCTTATGTTTTACACCCGCGCTAGTCCCGTCCCGGTATGCCGTTAGTTAAGTAACCTAACGGTGCATAACGGAACATTGCGGCGAATGCGGATGGCATAAGCGTACGTGTTATTTTCGTTTCTTTTCTGTGATTGGCTTAAGGACTTAAATGATGGGATTACATTAATGTGATTAATGTAAAGAAAATAAACCTAAAAAGATGTTGTAGAATCGGATTTGAAAACTACTCGGCTATTTATGAAAAAGCTATATTTCAAAACTGCGGAGCTTAAGCCACTCATTTTGAAAAACTGTTTGATTCTACAACGATATCAAGTTCAAAGCGTTAAAGATTTTCTTAAAAATCATTCGCAACCCTCCGTCATTTTAGGAAGTAGAGTACTTAGTATTCGTGCTACGTTTGTTGACTTTAGTTAAGGCGTAGTGAACGGTAGCTAAGTGATGTCTTCCTACACTGCATATGATGCAGATTAATTAGGACATTCATGCGACTTTGTTGACCATAGTTAAGGGTCATATGGGTGGGTCTAATTAATCAAGAAATGACGGGTAGAACTTGACTGGTACTTATGATTTGTTGACCATAGTTAAGGTCATAAGTGCTAGGGGTAAAAAAATTACATCGGGAATTTCAAATGTTGAAATTTCCAATGAGATTGCATACCTTCCATGTGATGGTTGGATCCCGATCCCACTGTGGGCAATAGTTGCTCCTAGGAGAGTTTTGCAGTTTACAATTAGCTAACTCATTAGGTGTCTAGAAAGGTGTTAACGGGGCTCCGCCTCTGGGAAAACGAGGTTTACTCTAATTAGGTCCGTGCGAAAGCACGGGGAACCTCCCTCAAAGTACCGACACTGGCCTGGCTGAACGGTTAGCGAAGTTGTAGACTGTAATTAATCCTGGCTAGTTTTTCTTTTTAAGGTTTGAAAGAAAAACTTGATAAAAAGCAGTGGGAAACATCGATTAGACAAGATAATAAACCAATCTAATCTATGCAAGAGCTTTCGCTGAGTGTATTCTTTTCTCTCTCTTAATGGCAGATACCAATGACTGGACTTAAGCTTCTACTAGATAAAAACAAACTGAACGGGACCAACTATAAAGACTGGCTAAGGAATCTGAAGATCGCCTTGACTTATGATAAAGTATCATATGTCCTCACGGCTTCAGCCCCGCCCGTCCCAGGCCCAAAATCCTCAGTTGCGGACATAGAAGTCCGCAAGACATGGGACGCTGACTGTGCCATGGCCACATGCCTCGCGCTTGCATCGATGGATAACACACATCAAAAGCAGCACGAGGACATGGACATTCACGGGATACTGCTCCATACAAAGGAGTTATATGGGGAGCAGTCCCGCGTATTACGATACGAGGCATCAAAGAAACTGTTTCACATGCGGATGGCCCCTAGCACACCAGTAGCAGACCATGTTTTGAAGATGATAGCTCTTATAGAAGAGCTTGAGGACCTCGGATGGACTATGGACAATGAACAATATATAGATATTATTCTGCAGTCCCTCCCCTCCACCTTTGCTCAGTTCATAGTGAACTTCAACATGCATGGCATGGAGAAGGACCTCCCTGAACTCCTTAATATGTTAAGGAGTGCAAAGAGCACTATGAAGTCAGCAAAGACTCCCGTTATGACGATTGGACAGTCTTCTTCTTCTCGCCCGGAAGCTAAGGCCAAGGGAAAGAAAAAGAAGAAACCCACTAATCCTAAGGGCGGAGTCAAAAAGGTGAAGGGAAAGGGAAAGTCCACGGCTGGAGACCCAGGGAAAGGCGAGTGTTTTCATTGCCACAAGACAGGACATTGGAAGCGCAACTGCACGGAGTACCTAAGTCTTAAGAAGAAGCATGGTGATGCTTCTGCTTCAGGTGCGTTTGTGACTGAAAACTGTTTTTCTATAAACTCTGCTTCCTGGGTATTGGATACCGGTTCAGGTTCTCACATTTGCAATTCTATGCAGGGGCTGAGAAATAGCAAGGTTTTGAAGACAGGTGACCATACTCTCCGCGTTGGAAATGGTTCCAATATACATACAGTCGCAGTGGGAGAGTATCACTTGGGGTTGCTGTCTGGATGTATTTTGATTTTGAATCCATGTTATTTTGTACCTGATATGCTATGTAATATAATATCCGTATCTTTGTTGGACAATGAAGGATATAATTTTGTGTTGCAGAACAATGTTATGAACATTCACCTAAATCAAATGTTGGTTGGGTATGGTACACTTAATAACGGAATATATGTCCTAAATCAACACACAGTTTTCAGTATACAACACACTATTAAAAGAAAAATTTCAGAATTAAATGAAGCTTTTCTTTGGCACTGTAGACTTGGTCATATTAACGAAACAAGACTAAACAAGTTACATAAAGATGGATATTTAAACTCTTTTGAATATAAATCTTATGCGACTTGCCAGTCTTGTATCAAGGGTAAAATGACCAAAACTCCGTTTACTGGACACGGAGAAAGAGCTACTCAGCTCCTGGGCCTCATACATAGTGATGTATGTGGGCCAATGTCTACACAAGCTAGAGGCGGTTTTTCATACTTCATTACATTCACCGACGATTTCTCAAGATTCGGTCATGTATTTTTATTAAAGCACAAGTCCGAAGCTTTCGAGAAATTCATTGAATATAAACAAGAAGTAGAAAAACAAACCGGCTTGAGTATTAAGATGCTTCGATCAGATCGAGGTGGTGAGTATCTCAGTACAGAATTTGCAAACTTCCTAAAAGAGAATGGGATTCTCTCTCAGCTCACTCCTCCTTACACACCACAGCACAACGGTGTGTCAGAACGACGGAATAGGACCCTATTAGATATGGTCCAGTCCATGATGAGTGATGCTGAGTTACCAGTCTCATTTTGGGGGCATGCGTTGGAGACTGCAGCGTTTCTGCTAAACAGGGTTCCGACCAAAGCCGTGTCTACCACGCCATATGAGATATGGAATGGGAAGAGACCATCTCTTAAGAGAATTAAGATTTGGGGTTGCCCGGTCTATGTTAAAAAGCAGAATCCGGACAAACTCGAGACACGGTCAGTCATGTGTAACTTTGTGGAATATCCAAAGAATTCTTATGGATATCTGTTCTACCACAAAGAGGAACAAAAGGTGTTTGTTTCTCAGTATGCCACATTCTTGGAAAAAGAGTTTTTCACAGATAAAGATGATGGCAAGGTGGTAGATCTGGAAGAGGTTCTGGAGACACAAACTACAAATGACGATTTGGTTGAACCGGCTGTTGCAACAGAAACTGAAGAACCTCGGCCACTCCGTAGGTCTGGTAGTACTTCTCGCCCACCGGAAAGGTACTACGGTTTCCTCATTGATGGTGACAGAGAAGACTGTATCATGGAAGATGATGATCCTACCAGTTTTCAGCAAGCTATCACGAGTGGTGACTCTGTGAAGTGGCTGGATGCCATGAGATCCGAAATGGAGTCTATGTACACCAACAAAGTATGGACTTTGGACGTTGTACCCCCTGGGGTAAAACCTGTAGGGTGCAAATGGATCTTTAAAAGAAAGATTGGTGTGGATGGGCATGTAGAGACCTATAAGGCAAGACTTGTGGCGAAAGATTTTCGTCAAAAACCAGGTTTGGACTATGACGAAACTTTTTCGCCCGTAGCCATGCTTAAATCTATTCGGATCCTACTTGCTATTGCTGCTCACTACGACTATGAAATCTGGCAGATGGACGTTAAAACAGCATTCCTAAATGGAGATTTAGAAGAATGTGTTTATATGGATCAGCCGGAGGGCTTCATTGACAGTGGGAGCAGCGAGAAAGCATGTAGATTGCTTAAATCCATATATGGGTTAAAGCAGGCATCTCGGAGTTGGAACATCTGTTTCGATGATGTTATCAAAGAGTTTGATTTCATCAAAAATCCAGATGAACCTTGTGTTTATAGGAAGGCTGTAGGAAGAGCTGTCACATTCCTCGTATTGTACGTGGATGACATTCTTCTGATAGGAAATGATATTCCTATGCTACAGTTGGTCAAATCATTCTTATCACTAAGGTTCTCCATGAAGGACCTGGGTGATGCCACATACATCCTGGGCATAAGGATCTATAGGGATAGATCCAAAAAGTTATTGGGACTGTCCCAAACCAGGTACATCAACACCATCCTAAAGAGGTTTAGTATGGAAGACTCCAAACGGGGTGCCTTACCCGCTTGCCATGGAGTCACTCTCTCCAAGGATTCTTGTCCAAAGGCCGATGAAGAGAGAGTTCGCATGAGCATTATACCTTATGCTTCGGCAGTAGGATCTATAATGTATGCGATGTTATGTACACGCCCAGATGTAGCTTATGCACTTAGTGTTGTAAGTAGGTATCAATCCAACCCAGGGGAGAACCACTGGACAGCTGTGAAGAACATTCTTAAGTACTTGCGAAGGACTAAAGAATTGTTCTTGGTGTATGGTAATAAAGATCTCCAAATGGAGGCCTTTACCGATTCGAGCTTCCAGAGCGATAAGGATGACAGCAAATCTATCTCAGGGTTTGTATTTACCCTCAATGGAGGGGCGGTAAGTTGGAAGAGTTCCAAACAAGATACCGTTGCAGACTCTACGATGGAAGCTGAGTACATTGCTGCAAATGATGCCGCCAAGGAAGCTGTCTGGATGAAAAAGTTCGTCTCGGAGCTAGGAGTAGTTCCAACCATTATTGATCCAATACCTTTGTATTGTGACAATAATGGGGCAATGGCGTTAGCCAAGGAGCCCAGATCCCATCAGCGGTCCAGACATATCCTGAGGCGCTTTCATTTGATCCGGGAGATTGTAGATCGCCGCGAGATCGAGATTAAGAGAGTAGACACAAAGAACAACGCCGCGGATCCATTCACCAAGGCTCTCCCTCAGCAGCAGCATGAGCGACTTTTTGAGATGTTGGGTATGAGATACGCCAATAACTGGCCTTAGTGCAAGTGGGAGATTGTTGGATATATGTATGCCCTAGAGGCCATTATGTGATAGTGGATGTATCTATACATGTATATATATATTCAGTTTGCATTCTTGCTCGACATGATAGTATGCTATCTGGTTCTTCTTTATCTGACATGTTTATTTGATCATGCTTTTATTCATTCATACATGCTGATAAAGCCCTGAGGATATCGGCTTGACTACTCTGATTATGATGGAGATCATACTAGTGGGACATCTGTAGTCTATAAGCATATCCTGGAACGTCCCTAGTCGTAGGTATATCGAGATGGGGCATCGATATACCAGAGTAGACTAGCGTATATGATACTAGACCCATACGATGGGCGATGGATGTTCCCACATTCATCGATGTTTGACATCAAGATCATACACGGGTGCTCAGTGGTGACTGGGTACACTGGACGGACTCGCCGAGAACTCCTATATGGAATTATATCTATCGTCGGATAGCAGTTCTCAGGTGACACTGGTACAGGTTAGTCTGTAGACCCGAGATCGTCATAGAGCCTTGTGTGTTCTCCCACTGTACTTTGATTGCCACCCTACCACGGCTCTACTGAGTCGTGCAAACAGGTGGCCGTTGGGTACAGTCCCGAGACACACGAAGGAAATGAGCGATAGGAGGGGTTTCGTCTCTCCCGGTATTGGGAGTTGATGCTGTGCTGTGCTCGACTGGTTATAACAGCAAGTCCCTGGCCAGGGCTGCTGAGATTTGCTGATAAGTGTTATCAGTAGTTTCTCGATCTGTTATAGACCATTCACCGACGCGACTTATTGAGTTATTGGGGTCGACGTGACCATCCCTAGGCTCGATATGCAGCATATCTGACGAAGAGACCAGACTGTACGGTAGTGTTGCCGGATGGCTCGACGGGAGTTGTAGCAGGTTCGCTTGTTGTCTTCTGATCGTTCAATACCCGGGTGGCCGTTACGTTTAGCTGACCTCTTGCGGCTTGAGGGCACTTGATATGATCATTACCCTCTGCCGGCGTATTGACGAGTCTTAGAGTCCCACAGAGGAGTTACCCAGTCCAGGCGAAACGTTGTGGTGCGCATATGCGATATGCGCATTCACCCGATTGAAATGTGCGTATATGATACCGAACATTGATCGGGTGAACTGCTTTTGGTAGGGTCATATGAGATATGACCGGATTGATAAATCAAGTGTTGATTTATCATTTAACCATTAGTTTTCTCACTCAAAACCTTTCTAGGGTTTGATGGATGTATGCATGCATGCATGTGTTTCTATTTTTCTTTTCTAGTTTCATGCACATGAAGATGTGCATACATGTACACATACATACATCAAACCATCATGGTTGATTATATATGGAAATGGTGGCAATATAAGCCTCACACCATAGATTAAACAATGGATAATTATTTAATTTTGGTTTTAAAAGAAAATGAAAAGGAAAGGATAATTATGCTAGTTTCTACATGCTTCTTTTAACCTAACCATTCTCACCCACCACTAAACCATGGTTATCTTTTCCTTTATCATTCTAAACCCAAGTTAAATTAATCATCTATCATTTAATCATGGTTGGAGTCAAGAAGGAATAAATATATATAGTGATATTTATTTTCTTTTGCAAGTTAACCTTATGGTTATCTTTTTATCTCTTGAAGAAAAATAGCCACCATTTTCATCCTTCTTCATCTTCTCCTCTCTAGTTTTTTCTAGTGAGAAAAACACAATCAAAGAAAGGTTTTTGAAGTGAGATCCAAAGCCACAACAACATTCTATACAAGTTTAGCCGTTTCGTTTAGAGTGTTATCTTCGGTTTGACGAAGTAGCGAGCTTGGACGGATATCTCCGCGGTGGATCATCGTGGACACAAGGGGAGTTCAAGAAGACCTCGTTTCAACACCAAAGAGCCTAAGGAGCGAAGCAAAAACGGGAGCTACAAAGGTTGTAGCCTTCAAACCCTAACTTTTGTTAGCTTTAAGTTTTGTAAACCCTAATTTTCTAGGATCTATCCTTTGCATGTTAGTTTAGCACCTTAAAAATTAAAACTTTGGGTCATGTGATGCTTCAAAACTCTTCATTGGGTGCTATACTAACCTTACACTTTCCATCTAAACGCCAAAGAAATAGGATAGGGGAAAATGAAAAACTGTCGAAGAGGTCGATATAGATGAAGAACTCGCTAAAGATCTCATCGTCAAGGATCCGCCTAAGAAAAGCAAGATAGATTGCAATGTCCTAGCTCACTTGAAGAAGCTGCCGTCATAACTGAGGATATATGATGCTCTGCTTATGTCAAAAGAACTTCGAAAGTCCCTTATCAAGTATGTAAGTGAGCATGACCAATTTCAAGCATACTTTGCTGAAGAAAACATGAAGGATAAGCTCATGGAAGTCCACACCGCTGACATACTAAGAAGACCTCCTCCTCGGAACATTCGAGCACAACTGACTTCTGTACATTGCCGGATACTATGAAGATGTGAATATAAACAAAATTCTTGTTGACAACGGATTCTCGGTCAACTTGTTGAACATAAAGGTGTTGGAGATAGTGCCCTCAGAGTCAATTATTGGATCACAGACATGTGATTGCAATGATTGAGGGAGGACCTATCCCGGTAGGACAGTCTTACTCGAGATGATAGTATGCTATCTGGTTTATCTTTATCATCGTGTACTGCTTTAGGTGACCTGACAGGTCGCTATTACACGTTGATAGAGCCCCTATGATTCTTGCTTGACGACCAGCAGTATGATGGCGATCATATACGTGGGAGCTGGGGTCTATAAGTACATCCTTAAAAGGTCCCTAGTCGTGGGAGTTTCGAGACAGGGTATCGATACTCCATTAGTAGACTAGTGTATACAGTCGAGACCCCGACGAGGGGCGGTGGCCGGTCTCACAAGCCACTGGTGTCAGTTGGTTCACCTAAGATGTATACAGGTGCTCATTAGGTTATGAGTACACCGGACAGGACTCGCCGGGAACATGCTAGTTGGTCTTATACCTGACGTCAGATAGCAGTTCCCTGGTGACATGTGTACAGGTTAGTTCATCGACCTGAGGATCGTCATTTGTCTCGTGTGAGTTCCCACTGTGCTTTGATTACTACCCTACCACGGCTCAAAGGAGTCGTGCAAACAGGTTTTAGTTGGGTACAGTCCCGAGCCACATGGAGGCAGTGAGCGGATCTTCAGGGGTCCGTCTCTCCCGGTATTGGGGGTGAGGTCGCGCTGTGTCTAGGAGAGCCATTACACAAAGCCTTCGGTCGAGGCAGGAGATTTACTGGTAGGTATTCCAGTAGTGTCTCAGGGTGTTCTGGGCTACACTCCGACACGACTTGTACCGCTTTCGGGGGTCTGACTTTTACCAACCCCCTAGGCCCGCCATGCGATGCTCATAGACGAACGGACCGGACTGTACGGATATTGTCACTGACAGGCTCAGTAGGGTGTCAGGATGAGTTCGCTCATCGACGTCCCTTTTGGTCAATAGCTGGTGGCCCGTCACGTATTGGCTTATACCTCTGACGTGCTAGTGGTTAAATCCACAGCCATAGTATTGACGAGTCTTTAGAGTCCACCACACTTACAGTTACTCAAGCTTTCGGGCGAAACGCTGTAGAGGCCGTATGGAGATATGGCAGGGTCCGATCAGATACGTGCGGTATTGCACGGATCAAGATCGGACGGTTTGTACTAGTGGCCGTATGGATATATGGCAAGGTTCGATCAGATACGTGCGGTATTGCACGGATCAGGATCGGACAGATATTACTAGCCGGCTTTGGTTTAAGCCGGATCCTAGTATAGTACAGTGTAGATTTTGTCTCATTGCATTTGTATCCGGTCGGAATACAGATACGGGTGTGTATACACAGTATCGCGGTTTTTCCTGTAATTTATTACGGGACCAGTTTTCTGGAGTTGCCAGTTTGCATTCCGTTCCGGCCGGTTTTCTTTTGTTCTTTCCCGGCCGGACTTTTCTGATGGAGGGTGTTATTTGCAAGTTTGCAAATAACATTTTGTGGAGGGGTTTCTTGCTTATGGATTGATTATGAGAGCATCTTTTGATACCATTCTTTTCTATCATGATTTCTTTTGCATTAATGGTGATTAGAATGGATTGGAGTTGATTAGGAGTTGATGTGAGGTTTACTTTGGATGTGGTCACCTCTTGCTTTTCCTACACTCACCTTCCTTTTTGTTTTTCAGATTCTTCCTCCACCATTTGTTCAAGAGAGAATGAGAGATTCATTTTTGGATGGGGACACATATTTCTTCATCTCATTCTTCTTGTTTTGGAAAAATGAAAGCACCATTTTTCCTTAACCTCATTCCTCCATCACCAATGGCAACTTCACTACCCCAAATGAGACAACCATTCTACACTAGCCTACAGCATTTCTTGGACGCGTCGGCTAGCCAACTTCGCGCCCGAGTTGCCTCGATCCAGAGGTGGGAGCCCGTAAAAGATTCCGGCTACGTGGTGCCCTTTCCGACGAGGAGGAGATGAACGGAGTTTCCGCGGGAGATCGGAGTGGAGACAAAGACCGAAGGACACGGATCGCTTGGTATACTTCTCTACCCTTCTCTTGATAGCTAGCATTAGGTTAATGGTTACGATCCGGGTTTTATTGTCCGCGGTAGCGCCAGTTTAAAAGTTAAGAAAAATTTTGATTCCGCATTTTGGCCTCGGATAGACGGCCGGGGCGCTGCCGTGGGGCAACATGGTATCAGAGCCACGCCATTAACCTAGTCTAGCTTGCTCTAGTATGTTTGAAGACCCGATCGAACAAAAATCCCAAAAACCGTATTTCGTGTGCATCAGGTTTCTGTCGAAATTTTTTGGACTCTAAAATTTTTTCAGGTAATTGCAGGATGATGTGCAGGGAAGTATAAGAATTCTGGTAAAATTTGGTCACCTGAATCCATCATCCCACCGCGGAACCGCGGCCAAAGCCATGCTTGGGCCGCGGTTCCGCCGCCATTTAGGCTTCTCACTGCACCAAATTTTTCCAGATTGTCTTATACTAGAAAATAGGGTTTCTGGAATATTATTTTTGGGCCCAGATTTTCTGTAAGTGCTACAGTAATGCTTTGGGGCCCACTTGGTAAATTTGTTCGATCGGATATTTTAAACATGTTAGTTCACAGTATTTACATTATATCTGCGACCGTGAATGTCACTTGATCGGTAAATCCTGTCTAACTGCTATAGCCCGGTTAGACGAATTTGCGAACGTGACATTCACGTTGATGTTCTGTGTTGTACTGTGATGTTGCGGATCGGTCGTGGGGGATCGCCTGGATGCTATGCTAGTACAGTTTTGTTGTATTATGTACATTTGATATTGCGGGACGAGTATCCGACATGTGGACTGCCGTCACTGCCTGTTTGTATTATTCTTTTGGGGCACGACCAGGTTGCGGTCGATGTACCCGTTGTATGTATATTTTACTTTCTGTACTAGAATTACCCCAAGGTGGGGTGCACGGATAGCCGGGTTCTAGAGGGCAACGGGCCCGCATCTCATGGCATTGAGACGGAGGGGGCTTCACTCTAGGATTGGTGGGCCATTCGCCGCACTTGTAGGGGGTACAGGTTGACCCAGGAGGGGTGCCCAAGTTACCGGATTCCGTGAAGTGCTGGGTGGTCCATTCACGGTACTGAAGGGGGCTGCCTCGCTTCAGGTTTTGGCGGGTGACTTGCCCCGCCCGTAGGGGTCTAGGATTTCATTGCACAGGCTATCCACACGACCAGGGGAACGTCGGGTTTCAGCAGCGGCTCTGTGAAACCCGGGGCTTCCAGATATCTGTATTGTTCTGTGATGCTGTACATTTCTGTGATGTTGCATTTTATCACGCCTTGAGCGAAAATTATATATTGGTATATATATTAGTAGATGTTGTATATGTTTTGCATCCGCGCTAGTCCAGTCCCCGCTCTGTCTTTAGTTAGCTAACCTAACGGGTAATGACGGGACCCAGTGGCGAATGCGGATGGCATATACGTACGTCATAATATTTTCGTTCTTTATTGGTGTGATCAATTGATGGGACTGCATTGATTCGGATCAATGCATGTTAAAAACAAACCTATTCTGATGTTGTTGGAACACTTTTTCAAAAAGCTATTATTGCAAGGACGTTCTCTTTTGTTTTGCATCGTGGTATTCAGTTGGAATATCCTGCTCCTCAGTCGACGAGGCAAGGGCCGAGATCCCTTCACCGGGAGTGACCCCTTGGACAGAAGTTTGCGTCAGGGTAATAACTTCACTATAACCGATTGCTTTTGCTTTGCATCGTGGTATTCAGTTGGAATATCCTGCACCTCATTCTACGGGGAAAGAGCCGAGATCCCTTCACCGGGAGTGACCTCTTTAGCAAAGATTTTCGTCACTATATTTTTTTTATAAAAAACTGTGCAGTTCCTTCAACGATATCAAGTTCATTACGTTAAAAGTTTTTGGCCAAAAACTAGACGTAGCCCTCCGTCATTTCTTACAAGTATTACTTAGTATTCGTGCTGCGTTTGTTGACTGTGTCAAGGCGTAGTGTGCGGTAGCTAAGTAGTGTTTGTTTGCAGTATATTAATGGGATTGGTTAGGACAGTCATGCGGCCTTGTTGACTGTGTCAAGGGCTCGTACGGGTGGGTTTAATGCAATCCAGGATAATGACGGGTTGAACTTGACTAGGACTCTTTGATTTGTTGACTGTGTCAAGGTCACTTGGGTCCTAGGGGTAAAAATCCACATCGGGAGTTTCAAAAGAACTGAAACTTGCCAGATATGCGCATACCTTCTGGAGTGTGATGACGTGAGCGGATTCCGTCACGTTATCATGCAATGATAGTTGGATCCCGATTCCCACTGATGAGTTGGTTTACTCCTCGGGTGATCCCGACTAATTCTTCTTTCAGGTTTGGAGGAGAATTTGACGGTATAGTGGGAGGTTTCCTGATTAGATAAAGTGATAACCATTCTGATCTAGGATAGAGTGCACGCTGAGTGTTTCTTTTCTCTCTCTCTTCGGCAGCGACCATTGACCCGACCCTAAGACTATGACTCAGTGACCATGTTGACCGAACCTTCTTAACACTGGCTTTTGGATTGTCAAAGTTGCTAACCTCATTGCCACTCCTACTTTTACCCTTTTCTCCAGGACACCCTGTATTACTACAAACGTCCACTTCCATTGGACAAAACCATCGTATGGTTATATACGAACTCGAAGGAATTTATTCGAGGATGGTTTCCGGTTCTGGAGAAAACGAATAGGACTATTCAGTTGTCTTTTCCTTTTACCTTCTCTTAGGTTGCGAGTACTCCTTGGTTTAGGAGTAGTACACCTATTACGCAAATTGGATAGTCTTCTTCCAAACCTTAGGCTGGTGCCGAACGGTGGGGAATGAAGAAAACCAATTAGCATAACGATGGTGTGCAGAAGGTATTAAGTTAAAGCAAAGAAAGGGATTAGTAAGAGGGCAAAATAAATTGCGACTGCTATTCACGACCAAACCAAGTATTTCTTCGCCAATCCTAAATCACCTTTGTATTTCTCCAGGACACTCCGTATCACTACGAAGATCCACAGTTTATTTGGATACTCCATCGTATGGTTATATACGAACTCGAAAGGAACTTGTTCCAGTTCGGGGATGGATTCTGGTTCAGGAGAAATAGGAATAAGGTTTATTCGGTTGTCTTTTATCTTCACCTTCTCTCGCATTGCGAGTACTCCTAGGATTAGGATAGTACACCCTTTATGCTTATTGGATAGTCTTCCTCCAAACCATAGGCTGGTGCCGAACGGTAGGGAAGGAAGAAAACCATTTGGCCTAAAGGGGTGTACAGAAGGTAATGACTAAAGACATATAAAAGGATTTGGAGAGATGGCAAAGAGATATACGGTTACAGTTGTGAATCTGGATAATGGAAGAGGCATTACTAAGAATACCAGGATACCCAACGAAACATTTCAATGTTTCAGTTCCACTGTGTACTGTTAATGGAAAACTGATTTCCCGATTAGACACTTACTCCAGAGTATGTATTTACCAGGTATGATTCTCACATCTGTATGGTTTTACAGATGATGAGTGGGAGTAAGTTATTGGAAATTGGGTGATCATCCTCATTATATCGGGATTCGTTGTAATCGGTGATATTTGAGGAAGTCACCTGGGTTGTTTTCCGGACGGCAACTATTTGGTTTTGAATATCCGCTGTTATGCACCAATTTCAAATTGATATATCTGTACGTCTATTTTTATAGAGTGAGATATACCTTTTTGAGATTATGTCCATGACATTTACCTATATCAGTGGATGGTTAGGTAAGGAGCATTAAACGGCGGTGTAATTCTTCATAACCATAGTACAGTTTTCAACCTACGACACACAGTGATTGAGTCACTAGACTCAAGAGACTTATACAGAGTATTGTATATTGTCCAGTGTCCATTAGGACAGAGAGGTTGGTCCTCGTACTATATTCGGTTTACTTATGACTTCTCTGGTTCTTAGACAAGTGTTTCGTAGAAACACAGGGTCCAAGTTTTGAGAAGTTATGGGTATATGAATAAAGTAGAGAACCAGGTGTTGCAAGTATCGGGATTCTTCAAGATGATCGAAGATGTAGATACTTGTATGTGGTATTCAGTTGATAGTAGTGGTTAAGAGAACTTGCTTCTCTTTCAGGTTATTCATAATTGGAAGCACTCCTAAGTTGAGTAACGCTGATCGGCCTCCTTCCATTCAGTTGACATGCACTGGTGACAGTTGCATGATTTGAATCTGGTTCAATTAAATCAGTGCCTCTGTTTCTATATTGGATATAGAACAGTTCATATCTTAACGTTGTTAAGGTACGGGGAGTTGTCCGGCTTATGCTTAAAACCAGACTCCGGATAACTCAAGGCACGTTTCTGTAATGGCTGTTTGTGGGTTGACCCAGGCTATGACGAGGGTTGACTTTCTACCATCTGGAAGATCAATAGTGATATTGTTCTTGACTCGCCACAGTTTTAAAGGAGATGGATTTTTTCAGAAAACAGTAGTGGGAGTATGGTAGAACTGGAAGTGATTCCAGAACCGCAAACGATTACTGAAGATTTGATAAGAACCTAAAGATTCAATCTGGTTTGACATTCCATTGGCCACTCCGCAGATACGGTGGGTAACCTCAGGCACCCGAGAGGTACTCCGGTAGCCTCAAGGACGGTGACAGGGAGGTTCTTGTTTACCCAGACTTACCATTGCTGTTGTTCCAGACTGTGAGACCCAGCATGAGGATGAGTATAGCGTCGTTCTAAACTAGCTTTAGAAGTGCAGGTCTATATGACTCTGCAAGAGGGTTGTCGTAGTCAGTGGGAGCAGCGGAAGCATTGGTGGACAGTTGGCTTATGTCTATTTATAGACTAAAGCAAATATAGCGGAGGTAGATCATCTATTTCTGATGTGACAGTCATAGGTTTGACTTCATCAGAATAGGGGATGGATCTGTTGAGAAGGTAGTAGGGTGTGATGTCATAGTATTTGATGACATACACAGAGTAGGAAGTGATATTCCTATACTACGATCGGTTATACTTTGGTCGTCACACAGTGGTTTCTCCACATAGGACTTGGATATTATATCGTACATTCTGGTTACTAGATCTATAGATCTAGATTTGGGTGGTTTCCCAATCTGGGTACTTAGACAGCATTCTATGAGTATTTAGAATGGACGAATCCTGGCACGGTAGTATACCTACAGGTGATGGAGTCACCCTCTCTAAAGGTGTCTTACAGACTAAAGGGGAGAGGGATACGCATGATTGGCAGATCACTTGCTTTGGCAATTGAGTTGATCATGAGATGTCAAGTACCACACCAGATGTTGTTCTTGCAGTAGATGCAATAAGTTGATATTAATCCAATTCTGGAGAAACGATCGGAAGCAATTTTAGGACATAAGTGCATGTTCTAGGGATTTGATAACGGCAGCCTCCTTTTAGGAGACGGTTATCATTCCAGGCTTCCAAGGTGACCCGGACTGCAGAGTAGCTGTCAGAGTTATATTTTTCCCTCTGACGAGGGGCAGTATTTTGGACAGGTGGTCCAGGTGGATACTGAGGGAAAGGCATGGCGCAGGATACTGATTAAGTTCAGTTGACGATACAGTCTAAGAAGTTTGGATTTGGAGTTCATTTATGAACAAGGTCCCATCAGACATCCAGACATTCCAAGACAGGTATTGCTCATTTCGGGAGATGGCTTTCTCCGCGAACTTGAGATATAGAGAGACATAGAAAGAAACTTCACTGCGGATCCACTCACTGAGGCTATTCCTCGAACGCAATAGTTTCGCAAATGAGATTTGTGAGACTGACTAGTAGAGGAGTTGGGTGTTCGGTATCACACGGGCTGTGAGTATGCGACATCGCAATAATCAGCCTTGAGTGCAAGTGGGAGATTGTTGGAGACAGTGCCCTCAGAGTCAATTATTGGATCACAGGCACGTGATTGCAATGATTGAGGGGGGACCTATCCCGGTAGGACAGTCTTACTCGAGATGATAGTATGCTATCTGGTTTATCTTTATCATCGTGTACTGCTTTAGGTGACCTGACAGGTCGCTATTACACGTTGATAGAGCCCCTATGATTCTTGCTTGACGACCAGCAGTATGATGGCGATCATATACGTGGGAGCTGGGGTCTATAAGCACATCCTTAAAAGGTCCCTAGTCGTGGGAGTTTCGAGACAGGGCATCGATACTCCATTAGTAGACTAGTGTATACAGTCGAGACCCCGACGAGGGGCGGTGGCCGGTCTCACAAGCCACTGGTGTCAGTTGGTTCACCTAAGATGTATACAGGTGCTCATTAGGTTATGAGTACACCGGACAGGACTCACCGGGAACATGCTAGTTGGTCTTATACCTGATGTCAGATAGCAGTTCCCTGGTGACATGTGTACAGGTTAGTTCATCGACCTGAGGATCGTCATTTGTCTCGTGTGAGTTCCCACTGTGCTTTGATTACTACCACGGCTCAAAGGAGTCGTGCAAACAGGTTTTAGTTGGGTACAGTCCCGAGCCACATGGAGGCAGTGAGCGGATCTTCAGGGGTTCGTCTCTCCCGGTATTGGGGGTGAGGTCACGCTGTGTCTAGGAGAGCCATTACACAAAGCCCTCGGCCGAGGCAGGAGATTTACTGGTAGGTATTCCAGTAGTGTCTCAGGGTGTTCTGGGCTACACTTCGACACGACTTGTACCGCTTTTGGGGGTCTGACTTTTACCAACCCCCTAGGCCCGCCATGCGATGCTCATAGACGAACGGACCGGACTGTACGGATATTGTCACTGACAGGCTCAGTAGGGTGTCAGGATGAGTTCGCTCATCGACGTCCCTTTTGGTCAATAGCTGGTGGCCCGTCACGTATTGGCTTATACCTCTGACGTGCTAGTGGTTAAATCCACAGCCATAGTATTGACGAGTCTTTAGAGTCCACCACACTTACAGTTACTCAAGCTTTCGGGCGAAACGCTGTAGAGGCCGTATGGAGATATGGCAGGGTCCGATCAGATACGTGCGGTATTGCATGGATCAGGATCGGACGGTTTGTACTAGTGGCCGTATGGATATATGGCAAGGTTCGATCAGATACGTACGGTATTGCACGGATCAGGATCGGACGGATATTACTAGCCGGCTTTGGTTTAGGCCGGATCCTAGTATAGTACAGTGTAGATTTTGTTTCATTGCATTTGTACCCGGTCGGAATACAGATGCGGGTGTGTATACATAGTATCGCGGTTTTTCCTGTAATTTATTACGGGACCAGTTTTCTGGAGTTGCCAGTTTGCATTCCGTTCCGGCCGGTTTTCTTTTGTTCTTTCCCGGCCGGACTTTTCCGATGGAGGGTGTTATTTGCAAGTTTGCAAATAATATTTTGTGGAGGGGTTTCTTGCATATGGATTGATTATGAGAGCATCTTTTGATACCATTCTTTTCTATCATCATTTCTTTTGCATTAATGGTGATTGGAATGGATTGGAGTTGATTAGGAGTTGATGTGAGGTTTACTTTGGATGTGGTCACCTCTTGCTTTTCCTACACTCACCTTCCTTCTTGTTTTTCAGATTCTTCCTCCACCATTTGTTCAAGAGAGAATGAGAGATTCATTTTTGGATGGGGACACATATTTCTTCATCTCATTCTTCTTGTTTTGGAAAAATGAAAGCACCATTTTTCCTTAACCTCATTCCTCCATCACCAATGGCAACTTCACTACCCCAAATGAGACAACCATTCTACACTAGCCTACAGCACTTCTTGGACGCGTCGGCTAGCCAACTTCGCGCCCGAGTTGTCTCGATCCAGAGGTGGGAGCCCGTAAAAGATTCCGGCTACGTGGTGCCCTTTCCGACGAGGAGGAGATGAACGGAGTTTCCGCGGGAGATCGGAGTGGAGACAAAGACCGAAGGACACGGATCGCTTGGTATACTTCTCTACCCTTCTCTTGATAGCTAGCATTAGGTTAATGGTTACGATCCGGGTTTTATTGTCCGCGGTAGCGCCAGTTTAAAAGTTAAGAAAAATTTTGATTCCGCATTTTGGCCTCGGATAGACGGCCGGGGCGCTGCCGTGGGGCAACAAAAGGTGGTCATGGAACTGGCCATGGACGCTAGGTTTCTCACTCGGGAGAAGATCACAATATCCGGATTTGACTCTCTGTCATCACAAACCTGTGGATCCATAGTACTGACTTTGCGGTTCAGACAGCTCGTCATTGATGTCAAGTTCCACTTCATCAACTCCAAGACCTACTATAAAGCTTTACTCGGTAGACCCTGGCTGCACTAGTATAATATCATCCCTTCTATACAACATCAATGTATAAAGTATTTCAAGGACGGCAGAGAGCACATCATCAGGGGAGAGCTCAATCCTTTCTCGATGAATAAAGTCCGCAAGTATGAAGACGTCAGGTATTTCTTGCCCGACTTGAAGATACCGAAAGATGTGGAAAACCTACATATGGTGAAAGTACTAAGAAGAAACAAGTGGCCCATATACCGGACTTTGGAAGCGACACTGAGAACGATGAAGAGATGATATTCTCATATCAACCGCAAGTGGGAAATGGTAATCAAAGCTCGTCGATCCCGATTCCAGTCTTTGGGAGCGATTCAGAAGATGAAGCTGAGAAAGTGTTCTCCACGCACCCCTTGTCAGAAACCCTTGACGAAATCAATCGGGCCTTGCATGTTACAATAGCCCCATTTCGACGTTATTAAGAGCTTGATGCAGTCAACACCCACCAAGTGGAACGGGAAATCTGGCCTGGCTGAGCCTCGATCCAAATCTTAACAGGTTGCAGCCGATTCTCATGCTAATGTACTTCTCAATGAGCTTAAAAGAACTCCTCAGGCATCAAGGGGTACCTTTCGAACAAACTGTACGAGAGACCCAGTTCTACAAGAAGATCTTGAAGATACCATGGACTCATAGAGTCAGCCCTAATGGTAAAGTCGATACCACCTCATTGGGATACATATGATTGATTTAAGTGATTTAGCGTGCTTGCGCTTTCTAAAAGATAGATCAAAAATATTTGTAACCGCAATCAAGAACGGCGTCGCATGAAGCTAGCCGGTGAGTACGGGTCGGTCCACAGGGATGTTGTGAATTTCCGATTCGTTCTTACGAGTTAATTCCGAAGGGTGTTCGGATTAATTATTAAATCTAAAAACCTAATTATTCTAGGGCAATTAACTAGATCTATTCTTGCTAGGGTTAGGTTTAGGGATGGTTTGGAAATGCAATTAAATCTCAACTCTTTCTATACCCGAATGAAGATCTATGAGGAGTTATGGTAATTATCAATAAAGGGGATTAGATCCATTCGGGAAGGTGTTCCTTCCTCTAGGTTCTTGTCCTTCCTTTAGAGATCCTTACCCTAACCTCCATGGAAAACGCGCGCAACTGGGCCTTTACACTACGGTGTCATCGTTACCTCGAGGGGTAGGATGCCGTAGGGCGCGGTATGTGGGTATATGCATGGAGTCCTATGGTAAATATTTGGTGGGTAAGAAAGGGATGAGAGATCTCATCTCTCAAAATCCTTCCCCAAAGCTAAACCCTAAACAAGTTCCTAGGGCATGAAATTAAATCTACCTAGGGCAAAGAATTGAAATCTAAACTAGGGCGAGAAATTAAATCTACTTACAGATGTATCCCTCCAATCATCCATGCAGGTTTGTCAGATCTGAATTTCTGAATGGAAAAGAAACACCGATGCTCTCCATAAAGAATTTTGGAATTTTTATTAAAAGGAGGCATAAAGAAATTACAATGATTAGAGTTGCTATTTATAAAGAATAGGAAACCCTAGGGTTGCATTTGTTTCGCATGTCTGAAATTACAAAAATAGCCCTTAGGAAATATTTTCAGAGCTGCACCCAAATTATGTAAAAATTTCACGAAGTGAGGGCACCAGAAGGCCGCGGAACCGCGGCAATGGTGGGCTTGGGCCGCGGTTCCACGGCCCTTTAACAAGATTGAATCACCATTTTTTCTGGGCTGATTTCGTTGGCTTGGGCTTCTTATTTCTATATATCTTTTTCCATTTGGGCTTCTAGGTTGGTTCCAGATCGAACAATTTGTAATGGATTTTTAACCGTTCGCTTTGAGTCGATGTCTTGAATCTTGCTTTGTTAATTGTTCCTTATGTAGGCCGGATCAAGATTCTCTGTTTGTTGGTTAAAGTCCACATTTTCATCGTCTTTACATCGTTTGCACTGTTTTCTGTCCAAGAACCTGTAACCTGTAACATGTAGCAGACATGCGTCAAAAGCACCTGTTTATTTATAAAAAGAATAAGAATGGGGAATATAATAATGCAATATTCTGGTGTGAACAAATACCCCCAAACTTATCTTTTGCTCGTCCTCGAGCAAACTTATTTTTATTCACTAAAATCCTAACCGCACTTTCGCAGGGAAACGCGATTGCACTGAGCACGTGCAACAAGCCGTTAAACCTCTAGGTGTCTCTAGTAGGATGAGTGTTGTCTCCTGAGGGTTTTCAGCGGATTACACCCACAAAATCCTATCAACTCGGCCCATTGACTTTTGTTCTCTAAGTAGGTTTTCTAACAAGGAATTCTATTATCGTTGACCCGCAAATTATCCACCCACATTCTTCACACTTCCTCATCATCTAACTTAAGATTATATATGTTCTATAGACTTATTTAGCTTTCGGCATTTCTTAAGTTTTCCTTCTAGGGTTCCATCTCTACTTAGGAATTTCAATCAACCCTTACTAAAGATACAAGTTCTATTCTTCATTCGTTTCTCTCATCTAAACTCTAATCATATATCCCTACGTGTGTGTATATAAATCACCCCTACACTTGGAAATTCAAATCAAGCAATCGTACTCTCGTCCATTGTCCAAAGCACTTCTTAATTGGTGAATTTTAATTGAATTTTGCTTACACACCCTTCATGCGACCGTTAATACTTCATGAGGTACCGACAACCGATTACAAGATGCGTTAGCACTTTAAAGCGTACTTCCTAGTTTTGCAACACCCAAGGCTTTAGCAGTGACTCCCAAACCAGTTGGTCTAAGGCACTAGGTGATGAAGCACCCTCGCTAAATATTTTTCTATTTTTACAGCCTTAAGTAATCACAAAAACCAGTGTCCATTTTTTTATTCTTTATTCACACTTTTTTTTCTTTTATTTTCTTCGTACTAAGGACTTTAGACAAGAGCATTTCAAGGTCTCTTCTACTATTCCAAGTTTCAAGGTGCGTGATTGTGCAAATTGTAGGGTATACATTTTCAGAATCTAGACTTAAGCTAGGAACTATTTTTCAAACTTATACTCTAATAAGAACATCAATACTGTTCCCTCATTTTGACTTAGCCCAAGAAGTGAACCCAAAATTTGCCTATTTCTAAATAAACTACAAGGCATATACTTTCTACCGTTAAACTTTAAGGAATGTTATTTTTAGGGTTTTTAATTCACTAAGTCTAAGATCTAGTTGTTCCTAGCTAGTTAATCTATCTGTCAAACTCAAGTCAATTAGCCAAAATTGAATACATAAATTTTTATAATTTTTGAATTTTTAATTAAATTTTTATGGGTTTTCAAATAAATATGCAAATGCAAAAATATGTACAAATGAATGCGAAGGAAGAAGACGTACCGAGCATACCCCCAAACTTGAACTTGACAGTGTCTTCACTGTCATGCTAAACCAAGAGGGTCAAAATGTTGGCACTCCCCTGTTTATTTATTTATAATTTTTTTTATATTTTTAATGTTTTGAATTTTTTTATTTATTTTTTATAGAAAAAGAAAACAAAAATATATACATATATACAACAAGGCTCCCCCCAAACTTAAGCTTGGCCTTACACAAGCCAAAGGTGAGCACCAACCATTCAAAAATTTTATCATGGTAATGGTATAGTTGGTGCAAGAATGGGGTAGCAAGAAAAGAGATGAAAAGCACACGAGACCGTGTGGAAAGAAGAATGGAAGATGGTCTCGGCGGAGGAGAAGGATGGCGGGAAGAAGAAAGAAGTGGAGTACGATCTTGATGGTGTAAATTGAGTGAATAAATTAGCGCAGTTTGTGATGACCGATGTGTTAAAAGCGATTGCGCTAACCTATCAAATCGTCGAGAAATGGGATCAAATCCCTCAAGATTCGCAAGAAAACATGGGTACGCCGAACTTGGTATAGGAGATGAAAGCGTAACGGTCTCTTGCCCGGTCGGAACGATAGGACGGACAAAAGGGAGTGAATTAGGGATAGTATCTTTCTCACCGTAGTAAACTGTTTCGAACTTGAAAGATTCCATTAATGGTTCGAAACTACTATAATCAACCGAGTCTGATGGCTCATCTGAAAATATAAAGGACTCAAACTCGGACGGTGAGTCATCAGCATCGTCCGGAAAAGTGAAACATTCGTAGGTGTTATCGTCTGTGAGAATTGTGTCAGATTCAAAGGAAAAGGTTTCAAGCTCACAGTCTTCAAGCGGGGTCGGAATGATGGGAATGAGGGAGGGTGATATAACAGTCAAACGTTCAGAAGGATGAATTAGAAAATCAGATACATCAAACAAAAATGATTCAACCTCAATATTATCCTCAAGACTTTTCTCAATACTATCCTCAATATTTAACTCATCCATGCCATTATCATCAAAATCAAGACGCATATGAGATTCGGGAGAAACATCTAATAACTCGGGATGATGATTTGAACATAAAATTTCAATTAAATCGACAGGTTCATCATCCGAAATATTCCCAGCGTCTATATCCTCAATCAAGTGAAAATCAATTTCCTTAGACACCTCATCAAAAGTATGGATATTTATCGATTTAGGTTCTAGGGTGGAGGTGTAAAGATCAAAAGGATTAGGTGCGGTTTCACTCGAAAGGAGTTCTTCACAATTTGGCAAATCAAGCACAACAAAATCACACAAATCATTTTTATTTTCAACAGGTGAACTATTTAGGGCAATCGATGGAAAATCGGAGTTGTGGGCTTCAATTGGGTAAGGGTAGGTTTGATTTGAAAATCCTCTCTCATTCTCACTCTGTCCAACCGCCTCCTTATACATTAAAAAATTTTGAGCTAGCGGGAAACTAGCTACCGGTTCACTAGATTGCATAAGGGCGGCCACGGACGCTTCCACATTCCTAGTCATTTTATTTGTTGCTGCAATATAAGCTTCCAACGACTCTTCCAAACTAGACTTAGGTGGTGAGGGGGTTTCGGTAAAAGATTCAAAATGGTGTGGATATGCAAAACTCCCAATAGGCTGTATAGAAACGGTGTCTAGTGAAGGTGGGAAGGTCGGGTATGACTGGTAGGAAGTGGGTGATTGGACAGGGATAGGGTCAACATATGGATAAAAAGGTGAATAGTCGTGTTGATCCCTAGAACTGGATGAGTGGAGAGGGGTGAAAGATCGACTGCGAGATTGAGCAATATGCTCAGCAATGGACATCGGCCTAGGAGTGACAGAAGGACTTGAAGAAGTGGTATCAACATATGTAGGTGGTAAAGATGGACTTGGTAGACACAAAGTGGGTTGAAAAGTCAAACTGTTTCTCCTAGACGCTTCTATTTGATCTTTCAAAGATTTTTTTGGTAAGGAAGGATCGTCTTTAAATTGACCGAACAAATTGACGTATGACGCAAAATTAGGTTCAGGATACCAAAGTTCGGCTAATGATTTATTGTGTGGG
Organism: Agapanthus africanus; assembly: GCA_030015575.1. Taxonomy (NCBI): domain Eukaryota; kingdom Viridiplantae; phylum Streptophyta; class Magnoliopsida; order Asparagales; family Amaryllidaceae; genus Agapanthus; species Agapanthus africanus. The sequence goes on from CM057343.1 coordinate 687,530,307, forward strand.
GTACCCATGTTAGAAGAAGAAAGGTGACAAGAAGGAAGGTTGGGTGGTGCAAGGATTTATTTGCGGCTAAAAAATTTTGCAAGTTCTATAAAATATTTGTCCTTTTTATTTTCATTTTTTTCTTTATTTGGAAAAATTTTGTTGCAAAAAGATTTTAGAGAAAAGATATGCAACAGCAAAATATTTTATAGAAAAGATATGCAACAGCAAAATATTACTTGCAATCAATTTAGTTCAAGCGGGGCCCAAAATTCCTGCACAAGACTATTATATGGAAGGGAATATATTTTTAAAGTGCACAAAATCCTGCAGGCATTTTTCAAAAAATACATTGAAATTTGCAGAGGAGAAATAACAGAAGAGCTTACAGTGCAAATTGCAGAGGATGATCTCACCAAAAGGGCGCGGTTCCGCGGTATAAACGCGTTATTGCCGTGTTTTCGCGGCAGTCTAATCAGCACGAGTCCCCAAAAAAAATTTGACGCTCTGATTCGACAAGATGGCCGCGGTTCCGCGGCCTAAGGTGGGTTTTGGCCGCAGAATCGCGGCGGTTTGGGCGATTTGGGTCTCCAAAAAAAATTCCTTATTCTGTTGCTCAAAATCTCTTCTGTTTCGATATTTTGTTTTCTGTTTTGCTTTCTGGAAATCTCCAGATCCGAATTTGTATATCCTGCAAAAATTAAACCACAAAGTATCCCTTCCAAAAATAACAAATGATATATATTTTTATATTTTTTTTGATTTTTTCAGATTTTTATGATTTTTTAATTTTAAGATTAACCCGAAATTGCGAAAAGGAAAAACTACGCCATCCCCGGCAACGTCGCCATTTGATTTGAGTGATTTAGCGTGCTTGCACTTTCTAAAAGATAGATCAAAAATATTTGTAATCGCAATCAAGAACGGCGTCGCATGAAACTAGCCGGTGAGTACGGGTCGGTCCACAGGGATGTTGTGAATTTCCGATTCGTTCTTACGAGTTAATTCCGAAGGGTGTTCGGATTAATTATTAAATCTAAAGACCTAATTATTCTAGGGCAATTAACTAGATCTATTCTTGCTAGGGTTAGGTTTAGGGATGGTTTGGAAATGCAATTAAATCTCAACGCTTTCTATACCCGAATGAAGATCTATGAGGAGTTATGGTAATTATCAATAAAGGGGATTAGATCCATTCGGGAAGGTGTTCCTTCCTCTAGATTCTTGTCCTTCCTTTAGAGATCCTTACCGTAACCTCCATGGAAAACGCGCGCAACCGGGCCTTTACACTACGGTGTCATCATTACCTCGAGGGGTAGGATGCCGTAGGGCGCGGTATGTGCGTATATGCATGGAGTCCTATTGTAAATATTTGGTGAGTAAGAAAGGGACGAGAGATCTCATCTCTCAAAATCCTTCCCCAAAGCTAAATCCTAAACAAGTTCCTAGGGCATGAAATTAAATCTACCTAGGGCAAAGAATTGAAATCTAAACTAGGACGAGAAATTAAATCTACTTACAGATGCATCCCTCCAATCATCCATGCAGGTTTGTCAGATCTGAATTTCTGAATGGAAAAGGAACACCGATGCTCTCCATAAAGAATTTTGGAATTTTTATTAAAAGGAGGCATAAAGAAATTACAATGATTAGAGTTCCTATTTATAAAGAATAGAAAACCCTAGGGTTGCATTTGTTTCGCATGTCTGAAATTACAAAAATAGCCCTTAGGAAATATTTTCAGAGCTGCACCCAAATTATGTAAAAATTTCATGAAGTGAGGGCACTAGAAGGCCGCGGAACCGCGGCAATAGTGGGCTTGGGCCGCGGTTCCGCGGCCCTTTAACAAGATTGAATCACCATTTTTTCTGGGCTGATTTCTGTTGGCTTGGGCTTCTTATTTCTATATATCTTTTTCCATTTGGGCTTCTAGGTTGGTTCCAGATCTTCAGTGAACAATTTGTAATGGATTTTTAACCGTTCGCTTTGAGTCGATGTCTTGAATCTTGCTTTGTGAATTGTTCCTTATGTAGGCTTGATCAAGATTCTCTGTTTGTTGGTTAAAGTCCACATTTTCATCGTCTTTACATCGTTTGCACTGTTTTCTGTCCAAGAACCTGTAACCTGTAACATGTAGCAGACATGCGTCAAAAGCACCTGTTTATTTATAAAAAGAATAAGAATGGGGAATATAATAATGCAATATTCTGGTATGAACAATGATCCAAGAAGCGGGAAGAGTTCATAGCTGCCATACCATAAAATATTCAAATGAAGGAGATGCTCTGCCTATAAACGATGCGACTGAGTAAAGGGCAGGCGCCATACAAAGTGATTCAACTCTGCCACAAGAGGACCCGATTGACAGGCTGATAAGAGAATCCTTTCAAATGGGTGAGATAAAGTTATTTGAAGCAGCCAAACGATTGCGCCTAAGTAGGTAGTCTGCGGGAGAGACGAGTCACAGTCCTCCTCAGCAAAAGTTTCCTTCATCCTCCTTTATAAGAGAAGAACTTCGAAGCGACAATGTCAAGAATAAATAAACTTTCAAAGTTGATCCCCAATCACCACAAGGCGACCTTAAAATACCCCACCATCGAAGGAATTGTTGTTTGGGTCCGGCCTTTATAATGAAGATGGGGCGGACATACTCTTTCCTACGTGACAAAACGAAAAAATTGCTTGGCCTCGTCATGAAGCACCAAATGCTAACACTACCCGAGTCTTAGCAGCCCCATCAAGCAAACGTTGTTGATCATCTTGACTACTGCCTATACCATCGAATCATAAACCATCCAATTGAAGACTGTTTCGCCTTCAAAAATTGGGTAGAAGATCAGTACAAGCAAGCCATGTTCACACTAAACGACAGCTGGAGAGTAGAGCCCCCACAAAAACATACGCCGATGAAAGACGATTTTGTTGGATATGTATGACCTAGAGGTCTTTATTATATAAAATGCTAGGGATATATATGTACAGGACAATCTTGGTCAATATGATAGTATACTATTTGGTTTGTCTGTATCTTAACATGTGTATATGTTTTATTGATTATTGCATATCGCTAATACATGTTGATATAGCTCATAGGATTTTTTGCTTGACTATCAGCGTTATGATGGCGATCATACCTGTGGGGTCTGGGTAGTCTATAAGCACATCCTTAAATGTCCCTAGTCGCGGAAGTATCAAGACAGGGCATCAATATTCCAGAGTAGACTAGTGTATATTATCTTGACCCTAACGAGGGGCTATGGTTGGTCCTACAGCCATTGGTGTATAGAACCAAAGATAGTAATAGGTGCTCATTAGGTTATGAGTTACACTGGACGGACTCGTAAAGAACTTCTAGATGATAATATACATATCTTCATATATCAGTTCTCTAGTGTCATGGGTACAAGTAAGTCTTTAGACCTGACATCATCATTTGTCTCGAGTGTGTACTCACTGTACTTAGAATACTACCCTACCCGACTTTAAAGAGTCGTGCAAACATGTTTTAGTTGGGTACATTCCTGAAACACTTAGGGGCGGTGAGTGATAGAAGGGATTCTTCTCTTCCGGTATCGGGAGTCGATGTCGCGCTGTGTTCGATTGGTCATAATCATAAGACCTTGGCCAAGGCATATGAGATTTATTGATAGTGAGATCAGTAGTTTCTCGGGATGGTTTTGAGCCACATCGACACGACTTATCAGGTTTTTAGGGGTCTGATGTTATCCACCCATAGAACCGATATGCGATACATTTAGACGAAGAGACCGGACTATACAGAGATTTTCACTTTCAGGCTCAATAAGGATACGAATGGGTTTGCTTGTCGACCTTCCTTTCGTTCAATACCTAGGTAGCCGTTATGTACAGCTAGTGCCGCTGACGTGCTTGTGGTTAATCCCACTGCCTGCGTATTGTCGAGTCTTTAGAGTTCAACACATAAGGTTTCCCAGCTCAGGAGAAATGATGTAGTGTGTGTATTTTTGGGGTTCCTAGAGCCCTAGCCACTAACCGCGGCCGTTGCGGAACGAAAAATTTTGGTGTTTAAAAACTTAGCGCTAGAAACAACTACTTAGAATCGAAACCAAACATGAAACTAGCAAGCTACAAAGAGTTTAGCTACTGTGAAAGAGTTGTTTTACCAAAAGATCTGTGTTCTTCGGTCTTCTACCTTCTTCCTTAGCTCCTTGAGGTCTCTTTGATCGAGCTTGACCGCCAGTCTTCCTCCGTCGAAGATGATCGATCCGAGAGATGTGGTTCATGGCTCTAGCTCCATATTAAAAATCTAGTGGAGCAACTAGGGACTCTAGGTTGCTAATCTAGAGTGTCTAGAATGTAGTGAGTTGTTCTTAGTGTATATCTATCTCTCTTCCACCCTTGATTTTCAACACATAAGATTGTAGGGAGGAAGATCAAGAAGAAAGATGAAGAGCTCAAGAAAGACTAGTAAGGAGAGAGAAGCAAATGGTGAAAACGATTTCATCCACGTGAGAGAAAATCTTGAACTATGGATTCGTAAAATCATTTTGCCAATTAAGATATAGCAACCATACTTGAATAGTTTGCACAAATGAATATACAATTCATTTGTCAACACTATTCAAGTATAGTTCTCACCATACTCACCTCACATCCTTTACACCTCATTTTCCATTTAAAAATAAATGGATAAAACTAAAATGAGGTGTCCTTCTTCTAGAATGTTTTTTGTATAAATACGGAATAAACCCAACCGTATATACATACCCGTATTCGTATCAAAATACGAATACCCAAAGAGATAGAATAACAAAAAGAATATAATACTAAAATATACATATCGAAATATATATACGTAAATTATCAAATCAATACCTGATTTAATAATCCGGCTCAATTCAAAGCCGGTTAGTATTATCAACTGTCGGATCGAAAGTCCGGGTAACTAGTACAATCATTCGATCGGAACCCTGCACTTATCAAAATACGGCTAATACATCATTTCGCATGAACCAGGGAAACCCTCTGTGTGTAACTCTAAATACTCGACAGTACGCTGGCAGTGAGTTACTGGATAAATCCATAACCACAAGCACGCCAGCGGTACTAGCTGTACGTAACGGCTACCCGGGTACCTGTCGAAAAGGAAGGCCGACGAGCAAACTCATCTGAATCTCTACTAAGCTTATCTGTGACAATTTCCGTACAGTCCGGTCTCTTCATCTGAGAGTATCGTATACCGGGTCTAGGGGTGGTAAATGTTAGACCATAATAACCCGATAATTCGTGCCGATGTAGCTCAGGACCAATCCGAGAAACTATTGATCCAACTATCAGTAAATCCCAACTGCCTTGGCCAAGGTCTTATGGTGCTGGCCATTCGAACACAGTGCGATATCGACTCCCTATACCAGGAGAGACGAATCCCCAACAATCGCTCACTGTCTTCATGTGGATCGGGACTGTACCCAACTAAAATCTGTTTACACGACTCAATAGAGCCGTGGTAGTGTAGTAATCTAAGCACAGTGGGAATTCACATAAGACAAATGACGATCTTAGGTCTGAAGACTAACCTGTACTCATGTCGCCTGAGAACTGCTATCTGACGATAGGTATAGTACCATCTAGAAGTTTTTGGCGAGTCCATCCAGTGTACTCACCCCCAGTGAGCACCTGTATATGATCTTAGGTGCGAAAGACCAATGGTTGTGGGATCAACCATCGCCCCTCGTCGGGGTCTAGAAACGTATACACTAGTCTACTCCGGAATATCGATGCCCAGTCTCGATACGCCCATGACTAGGGACATTTTAAGGATGTGCTTATGGACTACCCATCCCCCACTGTATGATCACCATCATAACGTCGGCAGTCAAGAAATAATCCTACGGGCTTTATCAACATGTATAAATGATTCGTAATAACAAGTAAAACATATGCACATGTTAAGATAAAGACAAACCAAATAGCATACTATCATATAGAGCAAGATTGTCCTGTACATACATATGTCCAAGCATCCACATGTATACATATACAATAATGGCCTCTAGGGCATACATATCCAACAATCTCCCACTTGCACTAAGGCCGCGTATCGAGTACCCAACGTCTGCACTAGGGCCATTTATTGGCGTATCGCATACCCAATATCTCAAATAGTCTATCAAACTGTGCTTGGGGAAGGGGTTTGGTGAATGGATCCGCCGTGTTTTCTTTTGTGTCCACTCTTCGCACCTCGAACTCTCGGCGATCAACGATCTCCCTGATCAGGTGATACCGCCTCAAGATGTGTCTGAATTTCTGATGGGACTGCGGTTCTTTCGCTAAAGCTATAGCCCCATTGTTGTTGCGATACAAAAGTAATAGATTAACAATAGATGGAACCACCTCAATTTCAGTAATGAACTGTTCCCCTCCGAATGGCGGCGCACAGGACTGCGATGTCTTGGCGCTGAGACTCGGGGCAGATGCTAATTGGTGCTATCCGTCTACCTCTCCGAAGATGCCAAGTTGATTTATGGCACCGTGTATCGGAGGTTTAGACGGATGTGGCCGATGTAGCAGACTTCGTCAGATTCCCCCTCGTCTGAGGGGTTTTTGATTGTGGGGACGCTCTTCCCTACAGGCGCAAGCCCCTGCAGTTAATTACGCTACCGCATCGCGGTAACAACTTTCTCCTTCTCCAGCTGGTCACTTCGTGTCGTGGGTGTTTGTTTTGTTTGTGGTTGCCCGTGGATTGTATATGGAGACTAATTTATGTCGTCGCCCGTAGGACGCGGAATAGTCCAAATCCGTATTTTCTTAGATTTGGGTTTGGGGTTTTGGGTTTAAGGATACGTTAGCCATATTTGAGGCTAAGATCAACTTAAACGTTTGTTAAGGATACGTTAGTCCAATTTGAGACTAAGATCAACTTAACGGGATCGTTTAGATCCGACAAAAGAGCATTTGGGCTCTAATGTTCCAGTTTAGGGACATAGTGGTCCATTAAATGTATGGCCGTCGGGACCCATCACCACTCTGACGACGTTGAAGGATTACAACGACAGATGTCAGAGGAGTTCAGAGATGTACCCTTGAGCCAGAGTTGATTAGGGGATTTATAGTCCGATCTGTTTTGAAGGTTTAAGGATACGTTAGCCATCTTTGAGGCTAAGATCAACTTCAACGGGACCGTTTAGATCCGACAAAAGAGCGTTTGGGCTCTATTGTTCCAGTTTAGGGACATAGTGGTCCATGGCTAGTTTAAGGACATTGCGGTCCATGGGTAGTTTAAGGACATTGCGGTCCATTGTTAGTTTTAAGACGTCTCGGTCAAGGTTAAGGACCTCATAGTCCATGGGTTTAAGGACCCCACAGTCCGGCATGTGCTCTGGATGCTTCACACGGGTTCACTGCCGTGCTTGGCGAGGACCAGGCTCCGCTCTGGGCGTTTTCCGCGGGGTCAAAGAGTGACGTTATCCGCGTTCCACGTAACCAGGAATTTTGCACTAGATGCTTCACACGGCTTTACTGCCGTGCTCGGCGAGGACTAGGCTCCGCTCTGGGCGTTTTCCGCGGGGTCAAAGAGTGACGTTATCCACATTCCACGTAACCAGGAATTTTGCATTAGACACGGGACCCCACAGTCCGTATCAATGTGTGGTCGTCGGGACCCGTCACCTCTTTGAAGACATTGAGGGATTACAATGCCAAGTATCAAAGGAGTGAAGAGATGTACCCTAGAACCGGAATGGCTTAAATAGTCCTTGACCCAATTTGGGATCAAGACCGATTAATTATGTTATGAGCCCATTAGCCCAGTTAATTACGAATTGAGGACTTATGGCCAGCTTGGGCTAAGTCCAATCAGGAGAGGCTTTGCCTCTATCCATTTAGCCAATTGGACCATGTCTAGTGTTAAACACTAAAGACCAACCAGTGTTGAACACTGGGAATGAAATTGACAAGTTAGTGTTTAACACTAAAAGATAATTGATGTTAAATACCAGCAACAAGGCTTTTCAAATTAGTGTTAAACACTAAAACAGATCAGTATCAAACACTGGCAACAGAGATCTCAAATTAGTGTTAAACACTAAGGTAGTCAGTGTTGAACACTGCAAATAAAGCTTTTTGATTAGTGTTGAACACTAAGATCCAACAGTGTTTCAATACTGGATTCGAGAGTTCCAATTTAGTGTTGAACACTAAGACAAGAGGGGTCACGTGGCAACACGTGAGAGCGCCCTCCCTTCATTTATTCTGCTGAGATTATCGCATCTTTCAGAGCATCACGTGCCATCACGTGACGGGCATTCAAATGCTTGTGTGTTACAGCTTCTGTCAAGGGTCACGTGGGTCACGTGGGGTGCTGCCTCAAAGGGGCTTTCTGTAGATCTCTTAGGGGGGTCACGTGGTGACACGTGACCCTGCCTCTATGTATGTTGTTTAGAGGATCTGTTAATCTTTTCCCGGAATTAAATTCCTCGTAGGGTTGAACCCTGACAATAATTTCAAAGGAATTAAATTCCTAGCTTCTTTTGGAGAGTTGAACTCTGAATTTTCTGCAGGAATTAAATTCCTCATATATGTGAAGAACTGAATAGGGTTAAACCCTAATAAAAGCTTTTAAGGAATTAAACTCCCATTCTCTGTTAAATTATGATTTAAGGGAATTAAATTCCCGCTGTTTCAACATAACTAGGTTCTTAATTAGGGTTAAACCCTATTTCTTTTTGTTCTGAAGGAATTAAATTCCCATAACACAGGGTCAAGCCCTAGTTTTATTTTAAAGGAATTAAATTCCTATAGTTCTGTGAGAATTAAATTCTCGTGCTTCCATTCCCTCTCTATGTTTTGGATCTTCATGGCAGGATCTCGACCCATTGAGAATTAAATTCTCAACTCAAAGGGGAGATGTGCACTTTGCAGATCCTCTATCAAAGAGAGAAGAAATATGTTCTTCTGTTTTATATATCAGAGTTAAACTCTGTTGAGAATTAAATTCTCTTTTCTTTCAAGGAGCCTTCCCTTTCTTACCTAGGGTTTTTCTTTTGCAGAAGATCCAAGTTCCTCGGAGTATCAAGGCTCTCTCCCTTTCTTCCCTCTGCACATATTTTTTTGTGTCTCTTGGCTCCTATTTATAGGAGAAGCAGCCGAGTCAATCAGTTTTTGACGAATCTTCATGAGATATTTGATTTGCATCCATCATTCGTTTTTTACCTCTGGATTATTAGGTGAATTTTATTCACCATTGGATTTCAAATCCAGGGATTCTCCTTTGTTATTTCTGTTAGATTTAAAGGGGAAATCTTTCCAAACCCGAGATTTTCCCATAAATAGGTGATATTTAATCACCTCTGAACCTTTACTTTAATTGTTTCTAGATAGTCGCTTTCCTTTGGAAGGATTTGAATCTCTTTCAGAATTTAATTCTGTTAACAAAATGGGCTTTGAAAGCCGGTCACGTGTGACCACGTGACTCACGGTCACGTGTGGGCACGTGACCCCCTTGGAACGAGCCTTCCTCTTTCTTTTTTACGCTCTATTTTCTGGTTGCTGCTTGGTCATCACGTGCCAACACGTGACCACTGGTCACGTGTGAGCACGTGACCCTTGTCTGAAGCCTCTTTCCTTGATTTCACTGGAGAACAAGTCTGCTGCTTTTGATCATCACATGCCAACACGTGACCCTGGTCACGTGGGAGCACATGACCTCTTTTGAAGCTTTTTCCCTGATTTGATCAGGGAACCGATGTGCCCTTTGAAAAATGTCACATGCCAACACGTGACCCTGGTCACGTGGGAGCACGTGACCCTTTCTGAAGCCCTTTTCTTTGATGTAGTCAGGAAGCTGAATCTGCCTTGATGATGCTTTTAGACGTCACGTGCCCACACGTGACTGCTGGTCACGTGTAAGCATGTGACCCTCTTCTGAAGCTTTTCCCATAAGCTTTTCTGATTTTAAATCAGGAAACAAATGCCCCCACAGCGTTGTTCTCACGTGTCAGCACGTGAGTGCAACGCTGTCACCTTTTGTGACCGTTGGATTCCTTTAGGGATTTGAGGAGATGAAGCGTTTCGATCGCCTTCTATAAATACCTCTGTCTCTTCATAGGAGCCTTCACTTTGCTCATCTTCTGAGAACTTTTTCCTTGAGAATTTAATTCTCGCTTCCAGAGCTTAGTTCTCTGTCTTGAGACAATTTTTTAGAGTTTAACTCTGTTCGAAAAAAAAATTCTTTTCCTCAGGTAATGTTCTTGGACAAACGATGGACCTTCACGTTCCTCTGGATTTTAAATCCAAAACAAGGGTTTTTACCCTTTTTTCTTCATGTTTTTCCATAAGAACATGAAACCGCTTAACCTTCAAACTGTAGATCTCTTAGGGTTTAAATGATCTTTGGGGAGATGATGATGGCGTTTCAACTCCATGGAATTTAATTCCATCCAAAAATGTTTCTGGGAATTTAATTCCCTTTTCTTAATAAGGAATTTAATTCCAATGAAGAACTCGATTTCTTCACACAGAGGCTTCCTGGGGTCTCTTGGCCCGAGGTTGTTCTTCTGCAATTAATGAAATGGTGGTTTTCTAATGATTCTCATGACCTTTATTTCAGGTATCATGGATGCCCATCTGTATGGTCTTGACGAGATCATTTCCTATGGGAATATTCGTGCACTGGGCCGCAGTCAGAACCAGGAGTCCACCGATGCTCAATGTGCCGAGATCATGAGCCGCTTTGACGAGTACGACCATCGGCTACTCCCCCGTCGCTCTTCTCTTCTGAGGCTGATCGTGCTGGCGATCAGGGAGGCTCTCCCTTTATTCTATGCTGGTGTGCCGCTTGGGGCATTGGACGCCGCCGAGGATAAAGTACACTCGGTGTATCTGATGCACTTGATCTCAAAGAGAAGGCGGGATAATCTCATTGATCTCCTGCATCAGATTTTTCAGCAATCAGCCATACTTGCCGCCTACCGGAGGGTAGAGGACATCCGCGGGGACCCCGATGCTTGTGATCGTGAGAGGAAGCATACTCGGGAGGTTCGAAATGCTTGGAAGATCTTGAATAAAGTTAATTTTGAGTTTCTCAACCCATGCCCCGCATCTGAATTTTTACCATTGTAAATATGTCCTCTATATTTTGTATGAACCTCTTGTAGTATAAGTGACAAGTTTTATTATGTCTTTCCATGTTTGCATGCCTTTTCTCTGGGATTTTATCATTTTGCTACTGTTGTTGTTTGTGCTTTTAATATGCAGGGTACTATTCCATATATTTTCTTTTAAGTGTACATCAGGTTTAGGCCTCACGTATTCTGCACGTGGGGTCCCTAGATGTGGCTGTTCACAAAATCTTCCCATGCCCTATTTTCAGTGCACAATTTCAGACGCAGAAAAAAGGGCCTTGGAAATAGTTCCATCTCCTTGATTTTCGATGCCTTTCCTTTTTTGGGCCTTGGGAAGAGCTTCACCACGCAAGATTTTCCGCGCACAGCACTTAATGCATTTCCTTATATATGAGGCTATAGCTTCCTTTTCCCTTCACAAAGAGATTTATATAATTATTATTTTTTTTATCTTGGAGTAACTTGTCTTGAGGAACAAACGAGCGCCATGGCCTGCAATCGCCCTCATGCTCGTCGACAGCCATGGGAAGTTCCTATCGAGGAGATGGTCCCCCGCTTTGTTGCTCGGTTGGTGGATCCCCTCCTTACCGACAACGAATGCGACTCAGCCATGCATGAACTCTCGATCCGTAGGGGGTCCCCCCTCCTGATGGGTTCTCTCTGGCTCCGGATGATTCTCACGGCCGTGCTTGCCGACATCCCTCCTCACCCGGCGGAGATGACCCTGGTGATGCTCGACGCGGCAGAAGAAAAGCTCGAGGGTTTTCATGAAGCGTGCCTGGTTACTCAGGCTTTGAAGGATTGCTCAATTCATCTGCTGAGCCAGATCAAGGCCCGGCGGGCTATTATGTCCGCTTTCGCGGACGAACACGACGCCAATCGATAGGGAGCGACTCCTCGTGAGAACCGTCGTTTTGACGTGCTGGAGAAAGCAGAGAGAGAGATGGAGAATTTTGTCCTCTGCTTCATTAACCCTTGTGCCGTTGATCCCATGTTTGGTGACCTTTTCCGTTAGCGTAGAACATTTTTAAATTAGTCCCTCCTTTTTTACGCTTTATGCCGAAATTCCATGTAGGCTTGGTGCTAGTATGTATGTTTCCGCTTGCATAAATAAACTTTGTATTCTTCTCATGAGAACTTTCTTTAATTGCAACTGCTACCATCACTTTCTTGCGCATCAGACCCTTTTTGGGTATTATGAACGTTCATGCGATTGCAAATGCTATTATTATTATTATTCTCTTTTTGAATACTCATATGATTGCGAACGCATGCTTGAAATATGTCGGAAATCTTTCTTGTTGCCTTTCACGTCAGGTGATGTGAGCGCGTTTTAGATCGATTATTCCCGTCGACTGGAAGCCCATTTATACGGTCTTGTAAATATCTTGTTTCCAAGGCTGTGGTCACGAAAGCGAGCTTACGTGGCCTGATAGAGCGATACGTAGCGAACATATTGTTGTGCGAGAAGAGGGTTCGGCCGTAAATTTTCGGAGAGAGAGCTAGCTGCTAAGGCGCCGAGCGAGCTTCGCGCCAGCCTCACAGCCAAAGCCAACAAGGCATACGAACTCTGGCGGGTGCTTCGGGAGTCCATAAAAGAGGTAGTGGCTCTCGATAAAGCTGCCACGTTCACTCGTGAGAGGGTCGAGGCTCATAAAGCCACCGAGAAAGAGCTCGAAGCTCGGCTCGCTTCGTATCAGGCTCAGCAAGCTCAGGCGGAGGCTCGTCTTCGGGAGATCTTGCGTCATGAAGCCGTGACTCAGCAACAGAATGACGAGTTGGTAAAATTATTACACCGCCCGCCGGCTTGAGGACTTGTATCTTTTTTCCCTTTTTTTTTGTACATACTCATGGATAAGAGTATCTTTCTTTTTGTTTCTTTCATGACTTGTATTTTGTATCCATTTTGGCTTATGAATAAAAGATACAGTTTTCCTCTCAATGGTGTGTCCCTCTTTTATTGAATGTATTCTGCGGATATTCTATCTTGATCTCCTTGCAGGACAGCAATGGCTTAGGATTCAGGGTTAAGATCTGCTTCCTAAGACTTTTGCATTTTACGAGCCACGAGGGTCTCATAAAGAGTTTTTCTCCCTACAGGTCGAGAGGATCCCATAGGTGTGAGTTCTTCTTAAAGATCGTGAGGATCCTTAAGCGGGTTTTCCCTTGAGAGTCGTAAGGATCTCACAAGAGAGTTTTTCTTCCTCGCAGGTCGTGAGGACCTGCAAGTGTTGGATGTGGTCGCCCTTATCCGTGTTTCACGGGGTCAGGGGTCGCTCAAGGTATCGTAGTTTACAGACGTCGCGGTCAAGGTTAAGGACCTCATAGTCCGTGGATTTAGGGACTCCACAGTCTGCTGTTAGTTTTAAGACATCACGGTCAAGGTTAAGGACCTCATATTCCGTGGATTTAGGGACTCCACAGTCCGATGTTTGGTTGCAGGGACCCGTCACCTCTTTGAAGACGTTGAGGAATTACAACGCCAGGTATCAAAGGAGTGAAGAGATGTACCCTTAAACCAAGGCAGAATCCGTAGGGAATCGGGGTGGTTGATCGTTAGTTTTAAGACATCACGGTCGAGGTTAAGGACGTCATAGTTCGTGGATTTTAAGGACTCCACAGTCCGGTATTTGCTCTGGATGCTTCACACGGGTTCACTGCCGCGCTTGGCGAGGACCAGGCTCCGCTCTGGATGCTTCACACGGGTTCACTGCCGTGCTCTGCGAGGACCAGGATCCGCTCTGGATGTTTTCCACGGGGTCAAAGAGTGACATTATCCGCGTTCCACGTAACCAGGAATTTTGCACTAGATGCTTCACACGGGTTCACTGCCGTGCTTGGCGAGGACTAGGCTCCGCTCTGGACGTTTTCCACGGGGTCAAAGAGTGACATTATCCGTGTTCCACGTGACCAGGAATTTTGCACTAGATGCTTCACACGGGTTCACTGCCGCGCTCGGCGAGGACTAGGCTCCGCTCTGGATGCTTCACACGGGTTCACTGCCGTGCTCTGCGAGGACCAGGATCCGCTCTGGACGTTTTCCACGGGGTCAAAGAGTGACGTTGTCCGCATTCCACGTAACCAGGAATTTTGCACTAGATGCTTCACACGGGTTCACTGCCGCGCTCGGTGAGGATTAGGCTCCGCTCTGGATGCTTCACACGGGTTCACTGCCGTGCTCTGCGAGGACCAGGATCCGCTCTGGACGTTTTCCATGGGGTCAAAGAGTGACGTTGTCCGCGTTCCACGTAACCAGGAATTTTGCACTAGATGCTTCACACGGGTTCACTGCCGCGCTCGGCGAGGATTAGGCTTCGCTCTGGATGCTTCACACGGGTTCACTGCCGTGCTCTGCGAGGACCAGGATTCGCTCTGGACGTTTTCCACGGGGTCAAAGAGTGACGTTGTCCGCGTTCCACGTAACCAGGAATTTTGCACTAGATGCTTCACACGGGTTCACTGCCGCACTCGGCGAGGACTAGGCTCCACTCTGGATGCTTCACACGGGTTCACTGCCGTGCTCTGCGAGGACCAGGATCCGCTCTGGACGTTTTCCACGGGGTCAAAGAGTGACGTTATCCGCGTTCCATATAACCAAGAATTTTGCTGATTGTATCCACATTTCATGGGGTGGAGGTTTGACTGTTGGCGATATGTATACCACCGAGCCATGGAACTGGGAGTTGCCGCTGTTCCGCTTAGCTTGAAGTTGTGTCCGTTGTTACGAGACGAGTGTTGGGATGATCTCTAGGTCGCTTGTGGCCCGTCGAGATTTAGCTTCTTTCTTTGGTGAAACCTGGGGGAGGGAGGTATGTTCCCTTTTTGTTTATGCCATTGGATTGTATACAGGGTGTGATGGAACATCACCTGTAATGCATACATTTTATTTTTATTTTATTTCTTTTTCCGCGATGCTCTATCGTTTCAGCTTTTATATCGCGAAGGTCGCGATCGCCCCATCATTTCGGCTATTTTTCGCGGTGCCCAATCATTTCGGCTATTTATTTATTTTCTACTCGCTGCTTTTTATTGCGAGTTGCCGCATCATTTCGGCTATTTTTCATGCATACATTTTTACTTGCTGCTTTTTATTGCAAGTTGCCCCATCATTTCGGCTATTTTGTAGGCATGTGTGGCTTGCTAGCTTTTTTTTTTTTTTGCCGCAAGCTTGGATTTTAGACACCGATTTCGGCATCAGCACCGCTGCAACTGGGATGTTGCCATGAGCGAATCATCATTTGCCTCTGTCGATGTTGAACAAAGGTGGCTTAGTAAACAGGGTTAAGGGTCCTGTCGACCAAGACTTTTGACTTCATGAGCCGTAAGGGTCTCACAAAGGTATTTCTCCCTACAAATCGTGAGGATCTTGCAGGTGTATTTTCTCCTTAGGAATCGTGAGGATTCCTAAGTGTATGTTCCTCTGCAAGTCGTAAGGATCCTACAAGAGGGCTTTCTCCTTATGGGTCGAGAGGACCTACAAGGGTTGCTCATCATATGGGCATATCCCTAGTCACGGGTGGGACTTTGCTGGGGAAATGTCTTTTCGCGCCCGTGGATTGTATACAAGGGTCAGTATCGAGCCCCTTGTAGGGAAATATCGAAGGTTGTGGAGGATTTGCTTAAGAACAGGTTTAGGTTTCTGTAACTTAAGACTTTCAAATCTCATGAGCCGTGAGGGTCCCATAAGAGAATTCTCCTTACGAGTCGTGAGGATCTCGTAAGTGTATTTTCTCCTAAAGAATCGTGAGGATCCCTAAGTGTGTTGCTCCTTTGTGAGTCGTAAGGATCTCACGCAGGTGGTTTCTCCTTACAAGGTCGAGAGGACCCTACAAGTGTCTTTTAACGAGGTTGCGCCCTTTCGGGTTTTCACAAACACTCGCCGGTAGTCCTGCTGTTTTTATTCACGGAGCCCTTTCGGGTTTTCATCCGTGCCCATTTTGCTTGTGGACATACCGTTTTTTTTTATTCTTTTTCACTCTTTTTTTTTACAAGGTCGCGCCCTTTCGGGTTTTCACGAACACTTGCCGGCAGCCCTGCTGTTTTTACTCACGGAGCCCTTTCGGGTTTTCATCCGTGCCCATTTTGCTTATGGACATACCGTTTTTTTTATTCTTTTTCATATATATACATTTTTTTTCTTTCTCCTTTTTTATCTCGTCAGCCTAAAGATGCTGCGGTAGTAGTTTTAGGGACGTTTCGGTCCGTCGTTAGTTTAAGGACGTTTCGGTCCGTCGTTAGTTTAAGGACGTTTCGGTCCGTCGTTATGGGAAGGCCGGCTGCTGCTTGTAAAGTCTGAGCCTAGGAAGATAGTGAGCGGACATAGTCGTCGTCATCTATCATTGACCCAGGCTGTGGCTTATTAAGCATAGTATTTCTTTAAGAAGCGGCCGTTTATTGGCCTGAAAGGCCTTTCACCGTGCATGTTCATGAGTAGGTAGGCTCCACCCTGGTAGACCTTGTCTATGATGTACGGGCCTTCATAGTTTGGCTCAAATTTTCCCCGCTTGGCACGATTGGGGATCATAGGTCTTTTGACCACTAGTACGAGTTCGCCTTGGCGGAATGTCCTCGGCCTGGTCAACCGTTCGTACGAGCGCGTCATCTTTGCTTTGTAGGCTTCTAGATGTTGTTGCGCTATGAGCCGGGTTTCGTCGAGGGCATCAAGCTCCTCAAGCCGAAGGTGAGCATTTTCTTCGTTCGTCAGCTCGTGGTGGACTGCTACTCGTAGAGAGGGTAACTCTATCTCGAGGGGAGCACTGCTTCCGTCTCAAATACCAATGCGTATGGCGTTGTGTTCGTGGCCGTCTTGAATGTAGTTCGATAAGCCCAAAGGGCTTCTTGCAGCCTTTCGTGCCAGTCTCTCTTATTCCTGGAAACGGTCTTTTTTATGATCTTCGTCAAGGTCTTAATGAAGGCCTCGGCCAGACTGTTAGCTCGTGGATTGTAAACCGAAGAATATCTCCAGTCTATATTGTGCTGCTGTGCGAAGCGGCTAATCTTATGGCTTCGGCAGGCCGGTCCATTATCGGAGATAATCCGTCTTGGGGTTCCAAACCGATAGATGACGTGCGTCTTGAAGAAATGGAGGATATTCTCCGTCTTCACTTCCCTCAGTGGTACTGCTTCTGCCCATTTGGAGAAGTAATCAGTTGCCGCCAGGATAAAACGATGTCCCCGGGACGATGCTGGCTCGATGGGGCCGACTATGTCAGTCCCCCACATTTCGAATGGCCAACTAGCCACCGTCGGATGTAGTGGATTCGGATGTTGGTGGATAAAGTCTCCATGAATCTGGCACGAGTGGCATTGCTTCGCATACTCGAGGCAGTCCTGGATCATCGTGGGCCAGTAGTAACCCATCCGTTTAATTTTTAACTTCATCTTTGGGCCTGCTTGGTGAGAACCGCAAAGTCCGTCGTGAACTTCCTGAATGACTCTTTCCGCTTCGTCAGGTCCTAGGCATCTCAGCCATAGAGAATCAAACGATCTCTTGTATAGAATATCGTTGACGAAAGCGAAAGATAGAGCTCGTTTCATGAGCTGATGTCTTGAGGACGCTTCTTTGGGCATTCGGTGGGACTTAAAGTAGTCTATGAAGACTTCCCTCCAGTCTTCGGCCTTCTCATGGTCTTTTATTTGTAGGGTCGTCTGCTCAGTCGCTCCCTTTTCTTCGCATGATTCCAGAGATATTTCTGCCGGGGCGAGCACTCGACGGCTTTGTACCACGATTCTGACGTCATCGAGGTTCTCGTCAGCCAGCTCTTTAGCGAGTTTAGCCAACGCGTCTGCTTTGTTGTTTTCCGCGCGCGGTATGTTCTCCAAAGTATAAGAGGGAATTTGGGTCAACAGTTGTTGCACCTTTTCGCCGTACTTCACCAACTCCGGCTTGCACATTTGGTAGTCACCATTTACTTGACTAACGACCAGCTGAGAATCCCCGTATATAAGGAGGTCTTTAATTCCCAGGTCGATGGCGATTTCGAGGCCTGCTATCAGAGCTTCGTATTCAGCTTCATTGTTTGTCCTCGACTCTTGTTTCTGTTTCTTTACGGAGGACGCTCCATCGAAATAGAGTTCCCATCGGGTGCTTCCGCCGCTGATCGCATCAAATGCATGCTCGTCCGGCAAATCACAGTTCAGAGGAGAATCGGCCGGTATCGGGTGCTCAGCGAGGAAGTCGGCAATGGCCTGGCCTTTCACTGCCTTGAGAGGTTGATACGTTATCGAGAACTCCATCAAGAGCAGGGCCCATTTAGCGAGTCGTCCCGTCAATATGGCTTTCGACATCAAGTATTTAAGGGGATCCACCTTTGAAATGAGACGGACTTCATGCGCCAACGCATAGTGCCTGAGCTTTGTTATCGCGAAGATTAACGCCAAGCAATGTTTTTCAATGGGAGAGTAGTCGCTTTCTGCCCCCAGTAGAACTCGACTTAAGTAGTAGAGTGCTCTCTCTTTCCCCTGATCGTTCTCTTGTGCCCATAATGCGCCCAAGGAACCTTCGAGGGCGGTCGTATAAAGAATGAGGGGTTTTCCCTTGACCGGCGCAGCCAATACCGGAGGGTTTTGCAGGTACTGCTTGATCTCGTCTAGTGCACCCTGACACTTGTGATCCCAAGCGAATGGAGTTCCCTTCTTCATCAGGTGGTTGTAAGGACGGCACTTTCCGGAAAGGTTGGCTATAAATCGCCGGATGTATGCGAGCTTCCCTTGGAGAGACCGCAACTGTTTGAGGGTTCTTGGCGGAGGCATTTCCATGATCGCTTTAATCTTTGACGGATCTATTTCAATACCTCGGTGTCGAACGATGAATCCCAGGAATTTACCCGAGGAGACTCCAAACGCGCATTTGAGGGGATTCATTTTCAAATTATATTGCCGAAGGCGTTGAAATACGGTCTCCAGATGCTTTAAATGCTCCTCATATGACATGCTCTTTACTACGAGGTCATCAATATAGCACTCGACGATGTCATGTATGAGGTCATCGAAGATTTTTGTCATGGCCCTTTGATAGGTAGCGCCAGCGTTCTTTAGACCGAAGGGCATAACCCTGTAGCAGAATATACCCAAAGGGGTCCGGAAAGCGGTGTGCTTCTGGTCTTCGGGATGCATTTTTATCTGATTGTATCCTGATGAACCATCCATAAAGAAGAAAACCTCGTGAGTGGACGTGTTATCTATCATTATCTCGGTCACTGGTACTGGGAAATCATCCTTTGGACAGGCTTTATTGAGATCCCTGAAATCCACGCATATGCGTACCGTCCCATTCTTCTTCATTACCGGGACGATATTGGCGATCCAGTCGGGATATTAGACTTCTTGGATAAATCCGGAATCGATCAGCTTCTTGACTTCGGCGTTGATGCTCATTTCAAGCTCGAGTCGCATCCTGCTTGGCGCCTGCTTGACGGGCTTGATATCTGGGGATATTGCTAATTTATGCACAGCAATCTCCGGATCTAATCCTGGCATCTCGGAGTAGTTCCACGCGAAGCAGTCTTTATGCCGTAGATGCACGTTCTTTAACGCAGCCACCCTTTCTTCGGATAGCAGCTCGCTGACAAATGTCGGTCGCGGGTCGTCTGCCGATCCCAACTCAATCTTCTTGAGGTTATCTGCAGTAGTATGTATGCCATCTTCCAATTCTTTCGGAGCGGGCGGAAATTCTGAGATCACCTCATCATCGCTGTTCTCAAAGCATCGGGGAAGGTCATGTACGTTCTCGGGCTCTTCTCTTAATATCGTAATAGTATAACAGGTGCGAACCCGCTCCCCGGACTGAGGTGGACCCGGTTCTGCTCTTGCGGCTTTGGGTTTATGCTTTTGTGGCGGCGTTACCCTCCAGCTGTCGGATAAAGCGAATCTGCCCTGTTGGTACTGGTCCTCGACCCAGTTCTTGAAGGTGAAGCAGTCTTCGGTAGGATGTCCTATGGCTCGGTGATAAGAGCAATAGCTCAAATGAGAAGCCTTGTTAGCTTGCTCAGGATGTCTGGACTCTGGAAGCGCGATCATTTGATGTTTTAAAGCTAGCTTGAGTAACCTCTCCGTCCTGTCTCGGGGGAAGGAGTACGCCCGACTCATCTTCTTCATGAGGGACAAATCCGAGCCGTGCAATTCCCGATCACGAAACCCTCTAATCCTGCGTCGTTGTTGTCGGCTCTTCTTTCCGCTTCTTGATTTATTTCCGTCTCTGCGTCGGGCCTTTCGTACAACGGATTGATGAGGATGAGCGTCTTTGTCTTTTGCAGCCTGTTGAAATAGACGTTGCGTCCTGGCATTTTCGTAGATGGCCATTTCACGGTTGTGGTCTTCCCGAGCTTTCTGACCCACTTTCCTGATAGGCTTGCCCATTCGTTCTTCAAACGACGGACTCGGCGCTTCAATCGCGGGGTCTAGTTTTGATGAAGGGTTGGCATCTCCCGACGAGGCGTCCTCTTCTTCATCAAAGGTATATATGGCGTAGCTACTGTGGGCCCGTTCCCGTTTTCCGGCTCTTGCGTATCCAAGCCCGAGTGTTTCCATTTTCCCGTTTGGCAATTTGCGTTGAGTCCCGGGGACATCCCAAATCCTGTTGTAGAACCGAGCCTGCCGAACAGTCTGTTTTAAGGGTACTCCTTGGCGCTTCAATAGCTTCTTTAATCCATTTGTATAGTATCTGGGCAGACGGATGGGTTGGAGCCTGTCAAGTGTAGCATCCACGCCAGGTCAGATCTCTTTCTCTATTTTCGACTCTGAGGATCGGTAGAATAGGATCGCCTTCTCACCCCTTTGCCTGGGAGGGACGTAAAATGTCTGCAGGTCCTGCACATTGTGAGCCTGAAGCGTGTCGAGATCCTTGTAGTGTTCTCGCGGTACCATGGTGATTTGCAAACTATGGTCATCACCAGGGGGTGCTTGTATTGGCAGCCGATTGGAGAACACAGCATTAACTTCATCTTCTGAATCACTTCCGAAGACTAACATGGGGGCGGGCGTCCCCAGGTTGTTGCGTTGAGATGGCCCTGCATAAACTATCTCTTCCTCTTCTTCGGTATCGCTCCCGAAAACAGGGATGGTGGCGGCGGTTTTGTTCTCCGGATTGCGACACCTTTCTGTATCCTCGAAATCTGGCAAAAAGTACTTCGCATCTTCGTATTTGCGGACTTCGTTCACGGAAAATGGGTTTAACTCACCTGTTACGGTATACTCGAAACCATCCTTAAAGTACTTCATACACTGATGTTGTGTAGAAGGGATGATGTTGTATTCGTGTAACCAAGGACGACCGAGCAAGGCGTTGTAGCAGGTCTTGGCGTTAATGACATGGAATTTGATGTCTGTGACGAGAAGTCCAAAGCGTAATGTTAGTATCACAGATCCGAGAGTCCGTGACGATTGTGAATCGAAACCGGAGATAGTAATTTTGTCACGAGCGAGGTGTTGCACACTCATGCAGATTTCCTTCAACACCCGAACATTAAGGAGGTTGACGGAGGATCCATTATCCACCAGGATCTTGCCTATCTTGATATCATGGCAGTAACCAGAGACATATAGGGGACGGTTGTGGTCGCACGTCCCGAGAAGGAGGTCTTCATCCCCGAAAGTGATGTCGGCCGTATGCACTTCCTCCAGTTCATCCTTCATCTTTTCAGTGGCGAGGAACGCTTGGAATTGCTCAGGTTCTTGTAACGCCTTAATTGGTGAGTCTCGCGCTTCTTTTGATAATAGGAGGGCATCGAGAATGCTAAGCTGAGAAGGTAGCTTCCTTAGGTGCGCGAGGATGTTATAGTCCACCTTACCCTTCCTAGGAGGGTCTTTGGCAGCCAGCTCTCTCATGACTTGGTCATCTAAAGTAATATCTTCAGTGACCTTTTCCTTTCCCTTGTCCTTTTTACTTACGGGCCCGAGATTCTTTTCTGGGAGTGTGCGATTGCGCAGCTGAATGTTCTCGCAGATCTCCGATTTCTCCTCTTTCCCTAAAACGGATTCTTTGAAGAGAGGGCCCAGAGCCATTTCTTCATCAGAGTCGCTCCCAAAGGTGAGAACTTGTGACCCCCCGGCGTTAGCCATACAACAGTTACCAGTAGTTCTGCTGTGCCCATCGATAGTACTTCTTCGCTCCCGACGGCTCTTGCGTTTCACACGCTTAAAATGTTGCCGATGAGCAACATATCCTTGCCACCATATCCTAAAGGCGTCCCACTCCTCCGTGGGGTGTGATATTTTCCGGTGATATGCGCAATAATCAGGGTGCCTCTCCACCCCATCGTGTGCGTTTCCTTCCGAGGGCGGTAGCTTCATCCCCATTGACATGGCTTTGGCAAACCTTTTTCTCGTCTTGAATATCTTCTTGTCTACTTCGGATGACTTTCGCTCTGGCAGGGGTAGGTCAACCCTTTCGTTCAGTTGCCCGCATTTGGCTCCTTCCGATGCGGCCATCTCACGCTCCTGGTCCGCTTTACTTTTTAGACGAATCTCGTCTAGAAAAGCGTCGATCATTTCGTCTGTTGGCCATGCACGCTCTGGTACAGGCTCTGCCTCCAGCTTCTTAGTGCCAGGAGTTTTCCCATCATCGGTAAACGAGTGGGAGATTACGTTACAACTCGCCACATATCCTTCGGATTCATCCGACGAGCTCTCTCCATCATCTTCCTCTTGAAAGATGTGGTTGAGGAATTCTTGCAGTGTGACAGGAGTCCGCGCCTTTTGATTATACTCTTCCAGTGCATCGATTTGCTTCTGCAAGTTCGTGTGCTCGTCTCCAAGCTTCACGGTCTTCTTGGATTTCTTCTTCTTTTTCTTCGAAGATTTTGACGGTTAGGCGTGAGTATTTGGGTCCTTATCGCGAGTCTTCGTAGTTGGGCGGCGCCTTAGGATCCCTTCGATAATTTGAGGTTCAAGAGGGTCCTTCCATTCGATCGCAGGGCACGCATGAAGGTCTCTCAGCATTCTTTTGGTTTTAGTTGATAGCACGACCTCCCATGGAGCTTCTTCAATAAAGGAGCAGGTTGACCCCGGTGTACTTGCTTTCTTAGGAGTATGCGGTTGTGGTGGGTTCACCTTCCACTTTTCTGACAGTACAAACTTCCCCTGGAGGTATTGATCTTCAATCCATCCTTTGAAGACGAAGCAATCTTCAATCGGATGGCTTACCGTTTGATGGTATGGGCAATAGTTAGGGTTATTCACCTCGGTGGGTTGCGGCGGTCACCTTGGATTTGGTAGGTTTATAAGTCTGTTGCGTATTGCCAGCTCGAATAACCGTTTCGTCTTGTCTCGTGGGAACGAATAAGGACGTTTCATCTTCTCATTATAATACCGGCGTCTTTCCTCCAATTGATCTGCCGGTTTCGGGGCGTTAGGTTGCTGTTGGGCATTCGCGACAAAGGTTGCCCTTCCTTTACCCTTGTCGTTCCGAGGTTCCGACTTCGGGGGAGGTGGTCTATGACCCATCTGGTCCATCTGAGCCAACTTGTCGATTAAAGCCTGGAATGTGGTTGGCTTAAAGAACATCATAAACTGGGAGATAGTTGCGTGGGGGTCTAGGGTTCCCACGAACGTGCCCACTGCGGGTGCCTCCTCAATGCGTTGTTCACATCTCGACCATAAGTTCCGCCAGCGTATAGCATACTGGACCCAGGTTTCGCCTGGTTTTACCCTGGCATTAATCAGTGCAGTTATTGGAGTGCGTTCGCTGGCACTCGCGAATCGCTGAGTGAATAACAACTCCATTTCAGCGAACGTTTTAATAGAATCGTTTGGGAGTTCTGAATACCATTCGAACGCAGTTTCTGATAAGCTGCCCACGAACTGGCGGAGCAACAGTTTATCATCACCGCCGGTGTTACCGCAGAGGGCCCGGAACTGGGCGACATGTTGATGGGGATTGCCGGTCCCCTTATACACGTGGAATTTTGGTATCGTATAGCCTTGCGGGTATTTGATTTGGTCGTACCAGCTTGGATACGGCCGTCCCGTCTTTACGACTTGACCAGCTGCCTCAGTCGCATGATGAACCCGGATTTGCTGGGCTATATAGTCAACCAAGTCAGCCTTAGAGATTGCCTCCTCCTTGGCCGTTGAGAGGGCTGGTGGTGGATTTGACGTTTCTCCTCGATCGTCTTCAAGAACGATTGGGGGATCCTCGGCGGGTAAGTCCTGCTGGATCATCATTCCTATCATATCTTGGAAAAGAAGGCCCATACGTTGTATGTTGGCCACTTGTTCAGCAGCCTCTTTGTCCTTTTTCTCCAGTATCCGGCGAAGGAATTCAGCGTCGGTTTCTTCCTCCCGGCGCGCGTCTGAGGACGTTTCTGGGCTTTCTTTTGGCCCGGTAAGTGCGGCCATAGCATTCATCATTTCCTGAAGCTTTTGTTGCTGCTCCTGGGCTTTCGTCACGGATCGGGTTAGCGGTCGGTGGCCCGTAGAAGTGCGGCTTTCTTCCTTTCCAGAGGCCATGTAAACAGTGTGCACCACCATGCCCCCAGACTTAGGGCGTCTGGGCTCAGTGCTTTTAGTCGTCGTTGCATGCTGGGGGGTCTTCTCTGGCCTCCTCCTTTTATGAGCCATGGAGGTTGAGGGGGCCGTTGAGGTGGGCGTCCAGACAGCCTTTTGGGGTTTAGCCTGGTGGCCAGCTTCCGGTTGGATTTTCAGCTTCTTGTGCCGGCGGGAGAAGTTTGGATCGATGATCGAGTCCCGGGCCTGCCGCCAAACCTTATAGATTTTGGAAGACAGCCGTTGAGGAGATCGGGGCTGTTCTGGTTTTATTTCCACAACCTTTCTTAATGGGAGATGAGACCTCTTCAGCACTGCAGTAGGAGAATTCCTTCGCACCTTATTTAGCATTTCGAAGCTGTTCCCAGTTGGAACAGCAGCATTAACTTCTGCCACCGGGGCTGATGGAGTCAACCCGGAGGGGGAGTTGCCCCCAGCCTTCCTTACTCGGCGCCAATGGCGACGTCGAGCGTGTCGAGCGGACGGCGTATGGTCAGCGGTAAGAATGGTTTCATCTTGCCCCCTGTCTGGGTGGGGGGTCGCTGTTGGTATTAGCCTGTCAAAGACCGATGTCCTTTGGGCAGCAGGAGCGGGAGCTGGAGCCGTCAATCTTGTAAAGACCGACCTTTTGGCCGGAGAAGCCGCCTTGACGATTTCGGGAGCAGGAGCAGCCACTTTCTTAGAAGCAGCCTTCTCTGGGATTGCAGACCTCATGATGAGCTCGCAGGATTTCTGGCCCAATCTGGAGAAGACCGAGGCGCTGATGTTGGGCGACCCGTTGAGATGAGCCATGACGGGGGTAAGACGATCAAAGACCGACTTCTTGGGAGCTTCCTTTGTCAGCACCGGCGCCGTGAAGCTTGTTGGTGGGAGTATAGTCCCGAAGAACAATCCGGTAGTGGCCTGAGTCACCTGGTCCGCCGGCATTGTGAATAACGAAGCAGCTTGGGGTCCGTAGGCTATACCTCCTGGCGAGGCAAAGCGTTGGTCGCAATTGCAGTTTGAGCGGTTGGAGGATTCCGCAGAAGTAGAAGCCATCGATCCTTTGCTTTCTGCGATAAGCAAGACACCAATTCTTGGTATCTTGAAACCCAAGGGCAACTATTAGCGAACCGCGATTGGTTCGCGAATCACGACACACGAAGTGTGGAGTGGAAAGAGGAAAAGGTCCCACCGGGCGTGCCAGAATCTGTTCCCCTCCGAATGGCGGTGCGCAGGACTGCGATGTCTTGGCGCTGAGACTCGGGGCAGATGCTAATTGGTGCTATCCGTCTACCTCTCCGAAGATGCCAAGTTGATTTATGGCACCGTGTATCGGAGGTTTAAATGGATGTGGCCGATGTAGCAGACTTCGTCAGATTCCCCCTCGTCTGAGGGGTTTTTGATTGTGGGGACGCTCTTCCCTGCAGGCGCAAGCCCCTGCAGTTAATTACGCTACCGCATCGCGGTAACAACATTCTCCTTCTCCAGCTGGTCACTTCGTGTCGTGGGTGTTTGTTTTGTTTGTGGTTGCCTGTGGATTGTATACGGAGACTAATTTATGTCGTCGCCCGTAGGACGCGGAATAGTCCAAATCTGTATTTTCTTAGATTTGGGTTTGGGGTTTTGGGTTTAAGGATACGTTAGCCATATTTGAGGCTAAGATCAACTTAAACGTTTGTTAAGGATACGTTAGTCCAATTTGAGACTAAGATCAACTTAACGGGATCGTTTAGATCCGACAAAAGAGCATTTGGGCTCTAATGTTCCAGTTTAGGGACATAGTGGTCCATTAAATGTATGGCCGTCGGGACCCATCATCTCTCTGACGACGTTGAAGGATTACAACGACAGATGTCAGAGGAGTTCAGAGATGTACCCTTGAGCCAGAGTTGATTAGGGGATTTATAGTCCGATCTGTTTTGAAGGTTTAAGGATACGTTAGCCATCTTTGAGGCTAAGATCAACTTAAACGGGACCGTTTAGATCCGACAAAAGAGCGTTTGGGCTCTATTGTTCCAGTTTAAGGACATAGTGGTCCATGGCTAGTTTAAGGACATTGCGGTCCATGGGTAGTTTAAGGACATTGCGGTCCATTGTTAGTT
This sequence comes from Agapanthus africanus, assembly GCA_030015575.1. NCBI lineage: Eukaryota > Viridiplantae > Streptophyta > Magnoliopsida > Asparagales > Amaryllidaceae > Agapanthus > Agapanthus africanus. The sequence continues at coordinate 687,556,951 of CM057343.1, forward strand.
TTAAGACGTCTCGGTCAAGGTTAAGGACCTCATAGTCCATGGGTTTAAGGACCCCACAGTCCGGCATGTGCTCTGGATGCTTCACACGGGTTCACTGCCGTGCTTGGCGAGGACCAGGCTCCGCTCTGGGCGTTTTCCGCGGGGTCAAAGAGTGACGTTATCCGCGTTCCACGTAACCAGGAATTTTGCACTAGATGCTTCACACGGCTTTACTGCCGTGCTCGGCGAGGACTAGGCTCCGCTCTGGGCGTTTTCCGCGGGGTCAAAGAGTGACGTTATCCGCATTCCACGTAACCAGGAATTTTGCATTAGACACGGGTTTAAGGACCCCACAGTCCGTATCAATGTGTGGTCGTCGGGACCCGTCACCTCTTTGAAGACATTAAGGGATTACAATGCCAAGTATCAAAGGAGTGAAGAGATGTACCCTAGAACCGGAATGGCTTAAATAGTCCTTGACCCAATTTGGGATCAAGACCGATTAATTATGTTATGAGCCCATTAGCCCAGTTAATTACGAATTGAGGACTTATGGCCAGCTTGGGCTAAGTCCAATCAGGAGAGGCTTTGCCTCTATCCATTTAGCCAATTGGACCAATGTCTAGTGTTAAACACTAAAGACCAACCAGTGTTGAACACTGGGAATGAAATTGACAAGTTAGTGTTTAACACTAAAAGATAATTGATGTTAAACACCAGCAACAAGGCTTTTCAAATTAGTGTTAAACACTAAAACAGATCAGTATCAAACACTGGCAACAGAGATCTCAAATTAGTGTTAAACACTAAGGTAGTCAGTGTTGAACACTGCAAATAAAGCTTTTTGATTAGTGTTGAACACTAAGACCCAACAGTGTTTCAATACTGGATTCGAGAGTTCCAATTTAGTGTTGAACACTAAGGCAAGAGGGGTCACGTGGCAACACGTGAGAGTGCCCTCCCTTCATTTATTCTGCTGAGATTATCGCATCTTTCAGAGCATCACGTGCCATCACGTGACGGGCATTCAAATGCTTGTGTGTTACAGCTTCTGTCAAGGGTCACGTGGGTCACGTGGGGTGCTTCCTCAAAGGGGCTTTCTGTAGATCTCTTGGGGGGGGTCACGTGGTGACACGTGACCCTGCCTCTATGTATGTTGTTTAGAGGATCTGTTAATCTTTTCCCGGAATTAAATTCCTCGTAGGGTTGAACCCTGACAATAATTTCAAAGGAATTAAATTCCTAGCTTCTTTTGGAGAGTTGAACTCTGAATTTTCTGCAGGAATTAAATTCCTCATATATGTGAAGAACTGAATAGGGTTAAACCCTAATAAAAGCTTTTAAGGAATTAAACTCCCATTCTCTGTTAAATTATGATTTAAGAGAATTAAATTCCCGCTGTTTCAACAGAACTAGGTTCTTAATTAGGGTTAAACCCTGTTTCTTTTTGTTCTGAAGGAATTAAATTCCCATAACACAGGGTCAAGCCCTAGTTTTATTTTAAAGGAATTAAATTCCTATAGTTCTGTGAGAATTAAATTCTCGTGCTTCCATTCCCTCTCTATGTTTTGGATCTTCATGGCAGGATCTCGACCCATTGAGAATTAAATTCTCAACTCCAAGGGGAGATGTGCACTTTGCAGATCCTCTATCAAAGAGAGAAGAAATATGTTCTTCTGTTTTATATATCAGAGTTAAACTCTGTTGAGAATTAAATTCTCTTTTCTTTCAAGGAGCCTTCCCTTTCTTACCTAGGGTTTTTCTTTTGCAGAAGATCCAAGTTCCTCGGAGTATCAAGGCTCTCTCCCTTTCTTCCCTCTGCACATATTTTTTTGTGTCTCTTGGCTCCTATTTATAGGAGAAGCAGCCGAGTCAATCAGTTTTTGACGAATCTTCATGAGATATTTGATTTGCATCCATCATTCGTTTTTGACCTCTGGATTATTAGGTGAATTTTATTCACCATTGGATTTCAAATCCAGGGATTCTCCTTTGTTATTTCTGTTAGATTTAAAGGGGAAATCTTTCCAAACCCGAGATTTTCCCATAAATAGGTGATATTTAATCACCTCTGAACCTTTAGTTTAATTGTTTCTAGATAGTCGCTTTCCTTTGGAAGGATTTGAATATCTTTCAGAATTTAATTCTGTTAACAAAATGGGCTTTGAAAGCCGGTCACGTGTGACCACGTGACTCACGGTCACGTGTGGGCACGTGACCCCCTTGGAACGAGCCTTCCTCTTTCTTTTTTACGCTCTGTCTTCTGGTTGCTGCTTGGTCATCACGTGCCAACACGTGACCACTGGTCACGTGTGAGCACGTGACCCTTGTCTGAAGCCTCTTTCCTTGATTTCACTGGAGAACAAGTCTGCTGCTTTTGATCATCACGTGCCAACACGTGACCCTGGTCACGTGGGAGCACGTGACCTCTTTTGAAGCTTTTTCCCTGATTTGATCAGGGAACCAATGTGCCCTTTGAAAAATGTCACGTGCCAACACGTGACCCTGGTCACGTGGGAGCACGTGACCCTTTCTGAAGCCCTTTTCTTTGATGTAGTCAGGAAGCTGAATCTGCCTTGATGATGCTTTTAGACGTCACGTGCCCACACGTGACTGCTGGTCACGTGTAAGCACGTGACCCTCTTCTGAAGCTTTTCCCATAAGCTTTTCTGATTTTAAATCAGGAAACATGAACTTCTTAATTCAGACCGCTTTCTTTGCGGCATCGTTGGCAGCAATGTATTTAACCTCCATCATCGAGTCTGCGACGGTGTCCTGTTTGGAGCTCTTCCAACAGACCACCCCTCCGTTGAGGGTAAACACAAAATCCGAGACGGACTTGTTGTCATTCTTGCCACTCTGGAAGCTTGAGTCGGTAAAGGACTCCACCTGGAGGTCCCCATTACCGAATACCAGGAACAGTTCCTTAGTCCTTCTCAGGTACTTAAGAATGTTCTTTACTGCTTTCCAGTAGTTCTCTCCTGGGTTTGACTGATACCGGCTCACCACGCTAAGCACGTAAGCTATATCTGATCTGGTACATAGTATCGCATATATTATAGATCCTACCGCCGAAGCGTAGGGTATAATGCTCATGCGAACCCTCTCCTCATCAGTTTATGGAGACATCTCTTTGGAGAGGGTGATTCCGTGCAATGCGGGTATATTACCATGCTTGAAATTTTCCATACTAAATCTCTTTAGTATAGACTCTATGTACCTAGACTGTGAAAGTCCCAACAATCTTTTGGATCTATCTCTGTAGATCTTAATCCCCAGAATGTATGAAGCATCACCCAAGACTTTCATGGAGAACCTTTGTGATAAGGACAGCTTGACCGATTGTAGCATAGGAATGTCATTTCCTATCAAAAGAATGTCGTCCATGTACAAGACTAGGAATACGACAGTTCGTCCTATAATCTTCTTATATATATATATATATATATATATATATATATATAGCTCATCCTCGTTTTTGATGAAGTCAAATTCCTTGACCGTTTCATCAAAATAGATGTTCCAACTCCGTGATGCCTGCTGTAATCCATAAATGGATTTAAGCAACTTGCACACCTTCCCACTGCTCCAACTGTCTATGAATCCCTCCGTCTGATCCATATAAAAGCACTCTTCCAAACTTCCGTTTAGAAAATCCGTTTTTACATCCATCTGCCAGATTTCATAGTCATAAAAGGAAGCAATGGAAAGTCAGATCCGAATGGATTTGAGCATAAACACTGGAGAAAAAGGTTTCGTCATAGTCCACACCTGTTCTTTGACGAAAACCTTTTACAACAAGTCTAGCCTTATAGGTTTCCATCTGTCCATCTACACCAATCTTCTTTTGTTAGATCCATTTGTATCAAACGGGTTTTACCCCAGGTAGAGCAATATCCTAGGTCCAAACTTTATTGGTATACATGGACTCCATTTCGGATCGCATAGCATCCAGCCATTTATCAGAGTCCCTACTGGTAATGGCCTGCTTGAAACTAGTAGGACCATCTTCTTCTAAGATGCAATCCTTTCGATCCCCATCTATGAGAAAACCGTAGTATCTCTCTGGTGGATGAGAAATCCTACTAGATTTGTGGAGTGGCTGAGGTTCGTCGGGTACTTCTGAATCTAGAGGTTCTACTAAATCTTCTGCTTCAGTTTGTGGTTCCGGAATTTCTTCCAGTTCTACCGTACCCCCACTAATTTCTTTTGCAAGAAATTCTCTTTCCAAGAAGACTAAGTGGTGGGAGACAAACACCTTCTATTCTTCGGTGTGGTAGACAAGATATCCCTTTGAATTCTTAGGGTATCCCACAAACTTGCATAATACAGATCTTGCATCGAGTTTATTTGGGTTCTGCTTTTTACAAAAGCAGGACATCCCCATATTTTAATTTAATTAAGATATGGTCTCTTCCCACTCCATATTTCATATAGGATGGTAGGCACTGATTTGGTTGAAACTCTATTCAATAAGAATGCAGCTGATTCAAGAGCAACCCCCCAGAATGAAAGAGGCAACTCGGTACTACTCATCATGGAGCGAACCATATCCAATAGAGTACGATTCCTCCGCTCCGATACACCGTTGTGCTGTGGTGTATACGGAGGAGTAAGCTGAGAGAGAATTTCATTCTCTTTTAGGTATTCTAGGAATTCCGTGCTTAAGTACTCCCCCATCTATCAGATCGGAAGATCTTGATACTTTTGCCAGTCTGGTTCTCTACTTCATTTCTGTATTCTTTGAATTTCTTAAAAGCTTCAGATTTGTGTTTCATAAGATACGCATATCCGAACCTAGAAAGATCATCAGCGAATGTTATGAAGTATGAGAATCCACCCCTTGCATATATAGACATTGGACCACATACATCACTGTGTATGAGTCCCAAGAGCTCTTTTGCTCTTTCTCCGTATTCGGTGAACGGAGATTTGGTCATCTTTCCTTTGAGACAAGACTGACAAGTTTCATAAGGTGAAAATTCGAATGGATTCAAATATCCATCTTTATATAACTTAGATAGTCTTTTCTCATTGATATGACCAAGTCTACAATACCACAAGTAGGATTCATTCACTTCTGAACTCTTCCTCTTGCATGTATTTTGTATATTGAAAACTGTGTTTTGATTTAGAACATAGATACCATTACAAAGTGTACCTTTTGCAACCAATACCTTATCAAGCTAAATGTTCATGATATTTCTATCTAGAACAAAGTTATATCCATTTTTATCAAGTAAAAAAACTGATATGATGTTACAAAGTATGGAAGGTATATAGTAGCAGTTGTTCAAAATCATAATATTGCTACTTGGCAATGCTAGGTGATATTTACCGACGGCGGCAGCATCAATTTGCGCTTCGTTCCTTACTCTGAGGGACATATCACCAGGTCCAACCATCCTATTTTTTCTCAGTCCCCGCAATAAATTACATATATGAGATCCTGATCTGGTATCTAGTACCTAGGAGGTAGGACTGACCGAAAAACAGTTCTCAATAAAAAGACCACCTGAAGGAGACGCAATAGGATGCTTCTTCTTCATTACGGTCATCAAGCAATTCATGCAATTCTCTTTCTTTTGCTCATACTCTTGACAATTGTCATAAGTTAGAGCCGAACCGACGTTCTCCAGCCCCGAATAAGAATCCGAATTGGTCAAGTCATACATTTTATTATCTTAATGAAAGCATGAACTGGTTTCTACCTGGAGAGAAAGAAAAGAAACACTCAGTGTGCGCTCTTGCAAGATTAGATTGGTTATTAGTTTATCTAATCAGGATGGCTCACATTATTTCCTTGAATTCTCCTTCAAATCTTAAAAGGAGAACTAGCTGGGATCATTAACACCTTATAAGTTCACTAACCGTTCAGCCAGTTTGGTGTTGGTACTCCGAGGGAGGTTCCCCGTGCTCTCGCACGGACCTAATTAAAATAAATCTCATTTCCACAGAGGCGTAGCCCCGTTAACACCTTTCTAGAAACTTAATAGGTTAGCTAATTATGAAGTGAAAATATCTCTCAAGAGTAATCCTACTCATTAGTGGGATCGGGATCCAACTATCATTGCGTGATAAATTAGATGGAAGCCAATCTAGTCACCACACTCTAGAAGTTATGAAACGCAAGCAAGTTTCCTGTATATTTGAAACTCTCGATGTGGTTTTTGCCCCAAATGCTTATGACCTTGACTTTGGCCAACAAATCATAACACGCAAATCAAGTTCTACCCATCATTGTCCAGATTGATTTAGACCCACCCGTACACACCCTTGACTTTGGCCAACAAGGCGGTATGACCGTCCTAAACCAATGCATCTATCTATGCTACGGATAAACAACATATAGCTACCATTCATAATGCCTTGACTTTGGCCAACAAACACCGCATGAATACTATGTGCAATTTATCCGAAATGACGGAGGGCTACGGATGGTTTTTGGCGAAAACCGCGAACGTATTGAACTTGATATTATTAAAGGATCCGAATAGCTTTGAAGGAGTGGTTTAGACTCCGCTTTTAAAAACTAATGGTTTTGAAGAAAACTGAGTACTTTATAGCAACATAAACTTTTGCTCAAGAGTTCACTCCCCGTGAAGAGATCTAGGCTCTTTCCTCCTCGAATGAGATGCTAGATATTCCTAAATGAATTAATGCCACTATGCAAAGCGAAAGAGTATGACTATAATTTTTTGAAATTTGTTCCAACAATATCTTTTAGGTTTCTTTTTCTTTGCATTATTCAAAATTAATGCGGTCCCATCAATTAATCCCTATCACATCAGAAAAGAACGAAAATACAATGTGCCTATATGCCATCCACATTCGCCACGGGTCCCCGACATGCACCGTTAGATTACTTAACAAATGGCAGAACGGGGGCTGGACTAGCACATATGCAAAACATATACAACATCTACTAGTATATATATAAATATTTAATTATTCGTCCCATCCATGATATAAGCAACAACACAGAAAAACGATAAACAAAACAGAATAACGGATAATTTAGGAGCCCTGGGTTTCATTTGAGCAGCAAATGAAACCCGACGTTCCCCGGTCGTATGGATATCCCATGTAATGAAGAACCAAGACCCCTATGAATGCAGCAAGTTACCCGCCAATTCCAGAAGTGAGGCAACCTCAATCAACAAAGTGAATGGGCCACTCAACACTTCATGGAATTCGATAACTCGAGCACCCCTCCATGGGTCATCCTATACCCCCTAGGAGTGCGGCGAATAGCCTGTCAATTCTAGAGTAAGCCCCCTTCCGTCTCAACGCCATGAGATGCGGGCCCGTTCCCCTCTAGAACTCGGCTACTCGAGCACTCCACCGTGGGGTAGTCCTAGTACAGAAAAGAAAATCATATATATATTGGTGACATCAACCTCAACCTAGTCGTGCCCAAATAAAAGAGTATACGAACTGGCGGAAACGGCCGTCCATATGTCGGATGCTCGTCCCGTAATAATGAATATACAAATGAATCTAAACTGTACAACTACCATTGCAGTAGGGGATATCCATCATGAATAAACCATCACAGATAACAACATCACAACAGTATAAGCAAGTATATGCAACCTCTTCTAAATGAGATATAGCAAATAGACGACGTTTGAAAAACACATACACTGCATCACAGATATAAACGATGTAAAATTTCAAGTTTTGAAACTTTCCAAGTTGCCCCCAAAGCAAAGACAACACTAAGTGAAATCTGGGCAAATCAAACAAGACCAAAAATACCAGCTTACAAAACCCCAGACACTGGATGAAAACGAGGACCAAAAGTGAATAGTAAAATGGAAGAAACGGGAATTTAAGGAATTTGGCCAGCCATTTCTTATTGGAATCCCCTCGTTTTCATCGTGTGTCACATACATGTCTAGAGTAAGTCTCTGCACTTGTTTAAAAAAATTTCAGAGACCAAAAAATTTTTAGAACAGAGAGTGGGTTTTGAAATCGGAATTTTTCGGTTTTGAAACCAATACATCGTCTACTACTAGTTTCTAATGTTTGGATGGCTCTGATACCATTTTGGGGTTCCTAGCGCCCTAGCCGCTAACCGCGGCCGTTGCGGAACGAAAAATTTTAATGTTTAAAAACTTGGAGGTAGAAACAACTATCTAGAATCGAAACCAAACATGAAACTAGTAAGCTACAAAGAGTTTAGCTACTCTGATAGAGTTTTTTTACCAAAAGATCCGTGTCTTTCGGTTTTTTGCCCTCTTCCTTATTTCCTTGAGGTCTCTTTGATCGAGCTTGACCGTCGGTCTTCCTTCGTCGAAGATGATCTACCCGAGAGATGTGGTTCATGGCTCTAGCTCCATACTAAAAATCTAGTGGAGCAAACAGGGACTCTAGATTGCTAATCTATAGTGTCTAGGATGTAGTGAGTTATTCTTAGTGTATATCTATCTCTCTTCCACTCTTGAGTCTCAACACATGAGATTATAGGGAGGAAGATCAAGAAGAAGGAGGAGGAACTCAAGAAAGGCTAGTAAGGAGAGAGAAGCAAATGGTGAGAATGATTTCATTAATGTGAGGATGATTTCATCAATGATTTAATAAAATCATGAACCATGGTTTTGTAAAATCATTTTTCTAATAAAGATATAGCAACCATACTTGAATAGTTTGCACAAATGAATATACAATTCATTTGTCAACACTATTTGGTTCTCACTATACTCACCTCATAACCTTTACACCTCATTTTCCATTTAAAAATAAATGGATAAAGCTAAAATGAGGTGTCCTCCTTATAGAATGTTTTCCGTATAAATACGGAATACACTCAACCGTATAAATATACCTGTATTCGTATCAAAATACGAATACCTAAAAAGATATAATAACAAAAAGAACATAATACTAAAATATACATATCGAAATATATACGTAAATTATCAAATCAATACATGATTTAATAATCCGGCTCAATCCCAAGCCGGCTAGTATCATCAACCGTCCGATTGAAAGTCTGGGTAATTAGTACAATTATTCGATCGGAACCCTATACATATCCCGATCGAAAGTCCGGGTAACTAGTACAATCATTCGATCAGATCTCTGCACGTGTCAAAATACGGCTACTAAATCATTTTGCCTGAGCCAGGGAAACCCTCTGTGTGGGACTCTAAACACTCGACAGTACGCCGGCAATAAGTTACTGGATAAATCCATAACCACAAGCATGTCAGCGGCACTAGCTGTATGTAACGGCTACCCGGGTACCTGTCGAAAAGGAAGGCCGATAAGCAAACTCATCTAAATCCCTATTGAGCCTATCTGTGACAATCTCCGTACAGTCCGGTCTCTTCTTCTGAGAGTATCGCATATCGGGTCTAAAGGGTGGTAAACGTCAAACCCTAATAACCCGATAATTCATGCCGATGTGGCTCAGGACCAATCCAGGAAACTACTGATCTAACTATCAGTAAATCCCAACTGTCTTGGCCAAGGTCTTATGGCGCTAGCCAATCGAACACAGTGCGATATCGACTCCCTATACTAGGAGAGACGAATCCCCAACAATCGCTCACTACCTCCATACTATCATAATAAAAGGTAAAACATATGTACATGTTAAGATAAAGACAAACCAAATAGCATACTATCATATCGAGCAAGATTGTCCTGTACATATATATGTCTAAGCATCCACATGTATACATATACAATAATGGCCTCTGGGGCATACATATCCAACAATTTTGATATCTATGGAGGTTCGATTAAATACGTGTTTTTGTACACATACTTTTAATCGGACATTTTGTTAATACTAGCCGGTTTGAAAGATAACTAGATTATCACATTTGGATGAAATGTGAGCTAGTATTATATCTTTTTAGTATCTCTCTTTTGGTATTTGTATTTGTGTCTTGATATAAATATGGGTATTTGTATCTTAATACAAATATGGGTATTCGTATTTTATACGAATATGGGTATATATATCGATACGAATACGAGTGTATGTATTTGTAGAATTTACTTGTATGTGTTTGTGTGTGTATTTGGGATACACACACACACACATACATGTATATATGTACATATGTCTCTTATTCATCTCATATCTTCATGATCTCTTTAGAATTGTGTGGGCTTGTGACTCAGAATAGTGAGTCACAATTCCACTCACACAATTCAAAAGAGATATGAAGAGAAGAAAAGAAAAAGAGCAAGATAAGTTTTATTTTGAGCCATGCTTGCTTCATCTTCTTTCTCATCTTCTCTTTAAGTTTTATTAGTTGAGAAAGCAAAAAGAAAAAGAGAGAAAAATAAAGAGATAACCATTACTATATCTTTAGTGATCAATTCTTAGCAAGTTTTGTTCACTAGTTGGTTCACTTAGTTTTTAGTATGAAGCTAAAGCCTTAGTTAAAATTTCCTCTGTTGGATCATCTTCGACAACGAAGACCGACACCCAAGCTCGTTCCTGACTACCAAGGAGTGTAAGAAGTGGTTTTGAATATGAAGGATACTACTGCAAAGGTTGTAATTACTAACCGAGTAGTATAAACTCCTTCTAAATTTGCTAGTTTAGTTTTTGGATTCGATTCTAGGTCGTAGTAGTTTGTGCTCTTATTTCTAAAATTTTTGTTTTATATTCCGCCTTGGCCGCAAATTGGCGGAATGAGCACAAGCGTCTACTTACATGGTATCAGAGACACCCAAACACTTAAACTAGTATTAGACGATGTTTAAGTTTCGAATCAAAAAATTTCCGTTTAGGTCTCGAATCAAAAAGTTTCGAATCAAAAAATTTCTATTTGACACCAATTAGTCTCGTCTTCCACAGTGTCTTGGTTTTTTGGAATTGGAATTTTTGGTAAACTTATTTTTTTCCCAGATTTCATTTACTTTTATCTTATTATACGGGCAACACGGAAAGTTTTAAACTCAAAACTTTAGCATCGTTGATTACCTTTTGGTTTGTATATGTGTTTGTATACACCGTCTAATTGCTATAGGTCGATTAGACGAGATTGCAAATACTTGCTTGTGCTGTGGTGTTGGATATCTTCTGATTGTTTAGCCGGATAGTCATGGTGGATAGCCCCTCATCATAGTATTGATGTATAATTGTTATTCGAGACGAGCGGCCGGATTGTGGTCGTCGTTACCGCTTGATGTATATTGTTTTATTGGAACACGACCGGGTTGAGGTCGATATTACCATTGCATATTCATTCATTCTTGTATTAGGATAACCCACGAGGAAGTGCTCGAGTAGCCGGGTTCTAGAGTGTGTTAGGTGCTCGTCTCATGGTGAGGAGTTCGATCCGTCTCGCTCTAGAATTAGCGGGCTATTCCCCGCACTTATAAGGGTTTAGGATAGACTCCACAGTAGAGTGCTCAAGTTACCGGATTCCATGAAGTGCCGGGTGACCCACTCATGTCATTAAGTGATAGTTGCCTTATTTCTATGATTGACGGATAGTTTGCCGCGCTCATAAAGGTCTTTGTTTTAGGTGATATTCGAGCTATCCACACGACCGGGAAACGTTGGTTTTCATTTGCGGCTCAAACGAAATATGGAGCTCCCAGTTTATCTGCTATTCCATTTTGATTATTGCATGCTTGTGAGGTTTATTACCTGCCTGTGATGATGATATATATAAATATTGCATATGTTTTGTACCCATGCTAGCCCTACCCATGCACTGCCATAACTTAAGTAACCTTACGGTGAAGTCCTCGGACCCCGTGGCGAATGCTGATGGCATATACGTACATTCTATTTTGGTTGTTTTTATGATGCATAGGAACTTAAATGATGGGACCGCATTAAATCTGATTAATGCAAGAAAATAAACATATTATGATATTGGAATCAAATTTCAAAACCACTCGGTTTTTTCAAAACTACTCGGTTTTTTACAAAACCAAATGTTTTCAAAATTGAGCTTGAACCACTCATTTTGAAATCACTAGATTCCTTTAACGAAATCAAGTTCATTACGCTAAAGGTTTTTTGTCAAAAACCAGCCGTAGTCCTCCGTCATTTCCTGCGAGTAATACTTAGTATTCGTATTGTGTTTGTTGACCTTGTCAAGACGTAGTGTACGGTAGCTAAGCGATGCTTGTTTGTAACATATGATATGATTAATTAGGAAAGTCGCATAGTCTGGTTGACCTTGTCAAGGGATTATGCGGGTGGGTCTAGAGTAATCAAGATAATGATGGGTTGAACTTAACTAGCGACTTATGGCTTGTTAACCTTATCAAGATCATAGGTCATTAAGGGTAAAAACTATATCAGGAGTTTCAAATATAAAAGAAACTTGCAAGGTTTGTACATAATTTCTGGAGTCCGGTTACTTGAGTAGCTTCCATCAAGATTATCACACGATGATAGTTAGGTCCCGATTCCGACTGATGAGTAGGATTACTCTCGGAAGATTTTCACTTCACAACTAGCTAACCCATTAGGTGTCTAGAAAGGTGTTAACGGGGTTATGTCTCTACGGAAACAGGGTTATTTAATTAGGTCCGTGCAAAAGCACGGGGAGCCTCCCTCGGAGTACCAATACTTGCCTGGCTGAAAGGTTAGCGAACTTGTGGAGCGTACACGATCCCGACTAGTTCTCCTTTTAAGATTTGAAGGAGAATTCGAGAAAACGGTGGGAGCCATCCTGATTAGATAAATTAAAAACCAATCTAATCTTAAAAGAGCGCACTCTAAGTGTTTCTTTTCTCTCTCCAGGTAGCAATGATATCATGCCTTAATCAAGATAATAAAATGTATGATTTGATCGAACCAGTTTATTACACTGGGTTGGGGAACATCAGTTTGGCTCTAACTTATGATAACGGTAACGAGTATGAGCAAGGGACAAAGGATAGCAAGGACTTCCAAATGACTATAATGAAGGAGAAGTATTCTAATGCATCTTCTTCAAGCATATTGGTTATTGAGAACTATTTTTTGTCAGTCCTACCTCCTGGATACTAGATACCGGATCGGGATCTCATATCTGTAATTTATTACATGGACTGAGAACTAGTTTGGTTTCAATTCTGGACGATCGACGACATAAGCTATTCATTTGTTTCGTCAACTTATCAAGCGTTTTCGAGAGGAGAGATTTGCATATGATATTTATTGATTTAGAGAAAGCATGCGATAACATACCTAAAGAGATATTATGGGGGACAATGATGAAGAAGGGGGTCCCCGTCAAACACATTGACATAATTAAGGACATGTACGATAGAGTAGTGGAAAATGTCAGAACTTGTGGCGGCTTAACGAGTGATTTTCCGATTACAATTGACTTACATCAAGGATCTGCATTAAGTCCATTCCTGTTTACCATCATGATGGATGGGTTTAATAGAACTATCCAAGATAAGGTACCTTAGTGTATTCTAGTCGTTGATGATATTGTTTTAGTAAATAAGACGAAAGCAGGGGTTAATGCCAAATTGGAGTTATGGAGGAAAATATTGGAATCTCGGGGGTTTAGATTGAGCAGGAAAGCATATATGCATTACAAATTTAGCAAACAGAGAAGTCGAGATCTCATTGGTATGACACTGGAAAGGCAAGAGATATCACCGACCGATCAGTTGAGATATCTAGGTTCTATCATCCAAAAGGATGGGGAGATCGATAGCGATGTTAATCAAAAGATCCAAGCTGGTTGGTTGAAATGGAGGAATGCAACAGGAATTTTGTGCGATCGTAACTTTCCGTTAATGTTGAAAGGTAAGTTTTATCGGAGCGCTGTTCGGCCAGCCTTATTATATGGTACAGAATGCTGGGCTCCCAAGAAGCATCATACACAGAAGATGCACGTAGCGGAGATGCGCATGTTTCATTGGATGTATGATAACATTAGAAAAGATAAGCTGTGAAATGAGGATATTCATGCAAAAGTTGGTGTGGCTCCTGTGGAGAAGAAGATGCGGGAAAACTGGCTAAGATGGTTTGGTCATGTGCGACGCAGACCTATAAAAGCACCAGTTCGACGAATGAATGCTCTCGATATAGGCAATGTCAAAAGGGCGAAATGGAGACCGAAGAAAACATGGATGGAGGTGATACGAAAAAATATGGTTGCTAAAGACCTCAATGAAAGTATATTGTTCGATATGAGTGAGTGGAGGCAAAGGATTCATATGCTGGACCCGGCGTGATTCTCATGTTGGTTCATGTAGCCTACCCCATATGCTTGGGATAAAAGGCTCAGTTGTTGTTGTTGTATTACAGCGACTGGGAAAAAGTAGGATGGTTGGACCGGATGATATATCCCTTAGAGTAAGGAACGGAGTACAAGTTGATGCTGCTACCGTCAGTGAATATCACCTAGTGTTACCAAGTGGAAACACTGTGATTTTGAACAACTGTTATTATGTACCATCTATGCTTTGTAATATTATATCAGTTTCTTTACTAAATAAAGAATGATATAACTTTGTTCTAAATAGAAATATCATGAACATTTACCTTAATCTGGTATTGATTGTAGAAGGCACGTTATGTAATGGTATATGTGTTCTTAATCTAAACACAGTTTTCAATATAGATACTCACAAGAGGAAGTGGTCAGATACGAACAAAATCTACCTGTAGCATTATAGACTTGTTTATATCAACGAGAAAAGACTATCAAAGTTACATAAGGATGAATATTTGAATCCGTTCGAATTTATATCGTATGAAACTTTTCAGTCTTGTCTCCAAGGAAAGATGACCAAAACTTTATTCACGGGACACGGAGAAAGAGCTACAAAGCTCCTGTGACTCATACACAATGATGTGTGTGATCTAATGTCTATACATGTAAGGGATGGTTCTTGTACTTCATTACATTCTCTGATGATCTCTCTAGATTCGGATATTTATTTCTGATAAAACACAAATCTGAAGATTTTGAGAAATTCAAAGAATATAAGAGCGAGCTAGAGAACCTGACTGCAAAAGTATTAAGATCCTAAGATCTGATAGAGAAGGTGAATACTTAAGCACGGAATTTCTTGACTTCTTAAAAGAGAATGGAATGCTTTTTCAGCTTACTCCGCCGTATACACCACAGCATAATGGTGTATCTGAGCAGAGGAACCGTACCCTATTGGATATGGTTCGCTCAATGATGAGTGGTATTGATCTGTCTCTTTCATTCTGGAAACACGCGCTTCAAACAACAGCTTTCCTATTGAATCATATTCCATCCAAATCCGTCCCTAATACACCATTCGAAATATGGAATGGTAAGAGACCATATTTTAAACAATTTAAGATATGGGGTTGTTCGGTTTACGTTAAAAAAACATAATCCGGAAAAACTTGAGGCACCGTCAGTATTATATAAGTTTGTTAGATATCCAAAGAATGATTATGGATATCTGTTCTCCCACACCAAAGAAAAGAAGGTTTTTGTTGCTCAGCACACCATGTTTTTAGATAATGAATTTCTTGCAAAAGAAATTAGTGAGGGTACGGTAGAACTGGAAAAAATTCAAGAACCACAAACTGCAACTGAGGATTTGGTGGAGAAATAGGATTCAATAGTCCCGGACGAAGCTCAGCCACTTCACAGATCTAATAGGATTTCTCATCCGCCCGAGAGATACTACGATTTTCTCATAGATGGGGATCGAGAGGATTGCATCTTAAAAGAAGATGAACCTCTTAGTTTCGAGCAAGCCATTTTCAGTAGGGACTCTGTGAAATGGCTGGATGCTATGCGATTCAAAATGGAGTCCATGTACTCCAACAAAATTTGGATTTTGGACGTTGCACCAAAATGGGTAAAACCTGTTGGCTACAAATAGATCTTTAAGAGAAAGATAGGTGCAGATGAACAGGTTGAAACCTATAAGGCTAGACTTGTTGGAAAAGGTTTTTGTCAAAGACCAGGTGTGGACTATAACGAAACCTTTTCTCCAGTGGCTATGCTGAAATTTATTCGGATCCTACCTGTCATTGATGCATTCTATGACTATGATATCTGGCAGATGGACGTAAAACGGCTTTTCTAAATGGAAGTTTAGAAAAATGCGTTTATATGAATCAGCCAGAGGGCTTCATAGAAAGTGGAAGCAGCGGAAAGGTGTGCAAGTTTCTTAAATCTATTTATTGATTAAAGCAGGTATGACGGAGCTGGAATTATTTTGATGAAATATTCAAGGAATTTGATTTTATTAAAAACGTTGATGAACCCTGTATATATAAGAAGATTGTAGGGAGAACTGTCATATTTCTCGTTTTGTACATTGATGACATTCTTCTAATGGGAAATGACATTCTTATGTTGCAGTCTGTCAAGTTGTTCTTGTCACAAAAGTTCTCCATGAAATACCTGGGCGATACCTCCTACATTCTAAGGGTAAAGATCTACAGAGATAGATATAAGAGAATGTTGGGACTTTCACAGTCCAGGCACATTGACACTATACTAAAGAGATTTAGTATGGAAGATTTCAAACGCGGTAATTTACCCGCTTGTCATGAAATCACCCTCTCCAAAGAGATGTCTCCCAAGACTGATGAGGAGAGGGATCACAGGAGTACTGTACCCTACACTTCGGCGGTAGGATCTATAATGTATGCGATATTATGTACCAGAACAAATATAGCTTACGCACTTAGCATGGTAAGCCGGTATCAGTCAAACCCAGGGGAGAAACATTGGATAGCTGTGAAGAACATTCTAAAGTACCTAAGAAGGAGTAAAGATATGTTCCTGGTGTACGGTAACGGAGACCTCCAGATGGAGTCCTTTACCGATTCAAGCTTCCAAAGTGACAAGGATGACAGCAAATCTGTCTCGGGTTATGTGTTTACCCTCAATGGAGGGACGGTCTATTGGAAGAGTTCCAAGCAGGACACCGTAGCAGACTCGACGATGGAGACAGAATACATTGCTACAAACTATGCCACAAAAGAAGCGGTATGGATGAGGAAGTTCATTACTGAAGTTGAAGTGGTTCTGTCCATTGTTGATCTAATACCTTTGTATTGTGATAACAATGGGGCAATGGCATTAGCAAAGGAACTATGGTCCCATCAACGATCCAGATACATCTTTCTATAGTATCACTTGATCAGGGAGATCGTTGATCGCCGGGAGATCGAGGTCTGGAGAGTAGAAACGAAAGAGAACGTGACAGATCCATTCATAAAGGCCCTCTCTCAAACACAGTTCGAATTTTTTTTTGAGATATTGAGTATGCGATAAGCCAACAACTGGCCCTAGAGCAGAAATTTGGTACTCGATACACCAATAACAGACCTTAATGCAAGTGGAAGATTGTTGGATAGGTATGCCCTAGAGACCTTTATTGTATAGGATGCTACGGATATGTATGTGCAGGACAATCTTGCTCAATATGATAGTATACTATTTGGTTTGTCTGTATCTTAACATGTGTATATATTTTATTGATTATTACATATCGCTAATACATGTTGATATAACCCGTAGGATTTTTTGCTTGACTACCAGTATTATGATGGTGAACATACCTGTGAGGGTTGGGTAGTCTATAAGCACATCCTTAAATGTTTCTAGCCGTAGGTGTATCGAGACATGACATCGATATTCTAGAATAGACTAATGTATATGTATCTTGACCCCAACAAGGGGCGATGGTTGGTCCTACAGCCATTGGTGTATAAAACCAAAGATAGTATATATGTGCTCATTAGGTTATGAGTTACACTAGACGGACTCACCGAGAACTTCTAGATGGTAATATACCTATCGTCAGATAGCATTTCTCTGATGACATAGATACAGGTTAGTCTTTAGACGTAACGTCGTCATTTGTCTCGAGTGTGTTCCCACTATACTTAGATTACTATCCTACCACGGTTTTAAAGAGTCATGCAAATATGTTTTAGTTGGGTACAGTTCCGAAGCACTTGGGGGCAGTAAGCAATAGAAGGGATTCGTCTCTCCTGGTATAGGGAATCGATGTCACGCTGTGTTCGTTGGTCATAACCATAAGAGCTGTTAGTAATATGTATGCTCTAGAGGATATTATTGTATGATATAGTGGATTCTTGGACATATATATAGAGGACTTTCTTGCTCGACATGATAGTATGCTATCTGGTTGCCTTTATCTTAACATGTACACTTGTATTATTATACCGTCTCTCTGATACATGTTGATAAAGCCCTTACGATGTTGGCTTGATTACCAGGACTATGATGTAGATAATACTACTGGGACTTGTGTAGTCTACAAGTACACCCTTTAACAGTTTCTAGTCGAGGGAGTATCGAGATAGGGCATCGATATTCCAGAGTAGACTAATGTATAAGTTTCTTAACCCTATATAGGGCAATGGTTGATCCCATATCCATTGGTGTTTGACATCAAAGATTGTACACATGTGCTCATTAGAGAATGGGTATACCGAATAGGACTCACCGAGAACTCCTAGATGGTACTATACCTATCATTAGATAGCAGTTCTCTGGTGACACTGGTACAGGTTAGTCTGTAGACCCGAGATCGTCATAGAGTCTTGTGTGGTCCCACTGTGCTTTGATTTCCTCCTTACCATGGCTCAAAGGAGTCGTACAAACAGGTGGATTTTGGGTACAGTCTAGAGTCACATGGAGGCAATGAGCGATAGGAGGGGTTTCGTCTCTCCCGGTATAAGGAGTTGATGTTGCGCTATACTTGATTGGCTATAACAGGAAGTCCCTGGCCAGGGCTGTTGATGAGATTTACCGGTAAGTGTTTTCAGTAGTTTCCTGTACCGTTATAGGCCACACATCGGCATGACTTATCAAGTTATTGGGGTTTGACGATTCCATCCCCAGACTCGATATGCGACATATCGGACGAAGAGACCGGACTGTACGGTAAGTGTTACCTATAGGCTTCATGAGAGTTTGGACAAGCTTGCATGTTGATCTTCTAATCGCTCAATACCTGGGTAGCCGTTACGTCCAGCTAGTACCACTGACGACTTGTAGATAATTGATGTGATCATTGCCTACTGCTGGCGTATTGACGAGTCTTTAGAGTTCCACACAGAAGTTTCCTAGTTTAAGCGAAACGAGGTAGGGCACATATGCTGATATGTACGGGGGCCTGATTAAATACGAGTATGTGATACCGTATTCTAATCTGGTGGTTATTTGTTATCGGTCAGGTTATATGTGATATAACCGGATTATCGAATCAAGTGTTGATTTGATAATGTGATATACAAATAAATGATATTAGTCGGTTATATGTGATATAACCGGATTATTGAATCAAGTGTTGATTTAATAATATGATATATATTTATATTTGATATAATTATATATTAACTAATATTATTGCTTACTAATTATCTACTTAATATATATATATTTGATATATGTATATATATATATATATATATTAAATGTAGCATGGTTGCATTTTCTATTTTTTGGAAAATAGAAAATGAGGTGGAAAATGAGGAGCATGGGTGAAGCATGGTTTTACTTATTTTTATATTGGTCTTGACTCACTATTGAAGCATGGTTCTATTTTTATTTGATAAATTATTGGATGGTTCAATAAGTGAGAGTGAGATAAGCCATTCTTCACTTGATGATTTATTTTCTCTTGAGCTCATATCCTTCAAGCTCTCTAGATTTTTCCAGCTTCTTCAAGCTCCTCCTCCAAGCCCAATCCCTCACATGAGTTGTGAAACCTTGATCTTGTGAGAACCCTAGTGAGCAAACAACACCCCTACTTCACCATCCTATACTAGATTAGAACTTTGGTGTAGTGTGTTTACTTTACTAAATAGTTTAGTGAAGAGGTAGCTTGGATTAGCGGAGCTTCGGGTGGATCGTCTTCAGCACGAAGATCGCAAAGGAAGCTTGATCCAACTACAAGTGGAGCCTAGTGGAATCGCGTGGACTACTACACGGAGCTTGAGAAGAGAAGGACATGGTCTACAAAGGTTGTAGCCACCTTTCTCTTAGTATAGTTTTGTTATATTATAGTTAAACCCTAATCATCTAGTTAGGATTCTAGGTTAGTGTTAATTAGCACCCCGAAATTTTTTTAAATGGCATGCTTGATGCTAGTAAAACCCAGTGGTGGTGCTAACAAACACTTTCAAGAACTTGGCCAAGGCAGATGAGATTTACTGATAGTAAGATCAGTAGTTTCTCGGAATGGTTTTAAGCCATATCGACAAGACTTATCATGTTACTAGGGGTCTGACGTTATCCACCCCTTAGACCCAATATGCGATACATTAAGATGAAGAGACCGGACTGTACGGAGATTATCACTTTCACACTCAGTAGGGATACATACGAGTTTGCTTGTCGGCCTTCCTTTCGTTCAATATCTGAGTAGTCATTACGTACAGTTAGTGCCTATGACGTGCTTGTGGTTAAACCCACTGCCAGCGTACTGTCGAGTCTTTTGAGTCCCGCACAGAGGGTTTTCCAGCTCAGGCGAAACGATATAGTATGCGTATTTTGATACATAAGGAGGTTCGATTAAATACGTGTTTTTATACACATACTTTTAATCGGACATTTTGTTAATACTAGCCGGTTTGAAAGATACCCAAATTATCATATTTGAATGAAATGTGAGCAAGTATTATATCTCTTTTAGTATCTCTCTTTCAGTATTTGTATTTTAACACGAATGTGGTATTTATACGAATACGGGTATTTGTATAAATACAGATATTTGTGTCTTGATATAAATACAGGTATTTATATCTTATACGAATACGGGTATTCATATTTTATACGAATACGGGTATTCATATTTTATACGAATACGGGTATATGTATTTTATACGAATACGGGTATATGTATTTTGATACAAATACGGGTATATGTATTTGTAGCATATACTTGTATGCGTATGTGTGTATATATATTTGGGGATTTATATACACGTATATACACGTATACACGCGCGCGCGCGTGTGTATGTGTATATATAACACGACTTCTCTTATTCTTCTCATCTCTTCATGATCTTTTTAGAATTGTGTGGGCTTATGACTCATAATAGTGAGTCACAATTCCACTCACACAATTCAAAAGAGATATGAAGAGAAGAAAATAAAAAGAGTAAGATAAGTTTTATTTTGAGACATGCTTGCTTCATCTTCTTCCTCCTCTTCTCTTGAGTTTTATTAGTCGAGAAAGGAAAAAGAAAAAGAGAGAAAAACAAAGAGATAACCACTACTACACCTCTAGTGATCAATTCTTAGCAAGTTTTGTTCACTAGTTGCTTCACTTAGTTTTTAGTGTGAAACTAAAGCCTTAGTTAGGGTTCCCTCGGGTGGATCATCTATGATAAGGAAGACCGACTTCCAAGATCGTTTCCGACGACCAAGGAGCATAAGAAGTGATTTTGAAGATGAAGGACACGACTACAAAGTTTGTAATTACTAACTGAGTGGTATAAACTACTTCTAAGTTTTCTAGTTTAGTATTTGGATTTGATTCTAAGTCCTAATAGTTTGTGCTGTTATTTCTAAAATTTTCTTTTTATATTCTGCCTTGGCCGCAAGTTTGTGGCACAAGCATGAGCTTCTACTTACAGATTTCACCAAATTAGAATGCGGCCAGTCCAAGAAGCGGAAGCTAGCTCATACCTACCACATGATAAGACTCTCAAACGAGAGAAGATGAAGATATGCCTGCACTCTTCGACTGCTTCAAAAATGAAGACAGGGAGATCTCCGAAATGCTGTCGGACCCAAAAAATCTAGAAGATGGTATTCATACCATGGCAGATGAATTAAGAAAGATAAACCTGGGAACAAAAGAAGATCCTCGACCCACGTTTGTCAGTAAGCTGCTAAGTGAAGAGCAAGTAGCCACTCTGAGGACCGTACTCATGGAGTACAAAGATTGCTTTGCCTAAAACTACTCCGAGATGCCGGGTCTTGATCCAGAAATAGTAGTGAACAAGCTATCCATAACACTAGGAATAAAGCTTGTCAATCAGTCACCAAGAAGGATGCAACTCGAGCATGAGTAGAACATCAACGCTGAGGTCAAGAAACTAATCGATTTCGGTTTTATCCATGAGGTACAATATCCCGATTGGATAGCTCACATCATCCCCGTAATGAAGAATAACGGGATGGTTGGAATATGTGTGGACTTTCGGGACCTAAACAAGGCATTCCCCAAGGATGACTTCCCCGTACCAGTCACGGAGCTGATGATCGAAAATACCTCCACTTATGAAGTCTTCTCGTTCATAGATGGGTCTTCTGGATACAACCAAATCAAAATGGATCCTGAAGATAAAAAACATATAGCCTTTTACACACCGTTAAGCGTCTTCTGCTATAAGATGATGCCCTTCGGTCTGAAGAACGCTGGAGCAACCTACCAAAGGGCAATGACGAAGATCTTCGATGACCTTATTCATGAAATTGTCGAATTCTATATTGACGATCTCGTGGTCAAAAGTATATCCCATGAAGAGCACTGGATGTAAGTCCACGTTACCCTTCCCGGTTCTTTCGGGCTTGCGGAAATGGTGAAAAACGATTTTTCTTTGGTGGTAACATGGACTCAAAATACAGATCTTTGTTAAACAACTATTTAACAACCTAACTAGAAGTTTTACCTACTCGGTTAGGGGGTTATACCTTAACTTGAATTCCTTCTCTTGGACTCCTTGTGGTGGTCGGATGGTTCTCTCCTCGTCGTCTCCTTGTGTCGAAGATGGATCCACCTGAAAGCTTCTACCTTTGGCTTCAACCTCAAACTAGAGGAAACTAGAACACTTGGCTTGCTAGAATTTGTGTACTAAGATGAGTAGAGAAGTGTTTTGGGTTTTTATCTCCAAGGCAAATGATTCTCAACACATGAGAGGTTTTTGCCTTGAACTAGAGAAAGAGGAAGAGGGAGAGCTTGAGGATGAGAGAGCTTTCATGAGAGAGAAAGCAAATGAAAGAATGAGCAAGACTTTTCTCACCCTTGCTCTCGTAATCCAAAATCATCATCACACATAATAGTAATTGAGTATTATGTGATGGTTCAAGTAAGAATGGCAATATCATTTCATGCACTCATTTTGTGAAGAATAACAAGCAAGCAAAAGTCTTTGCCATGAAATGATAGCCATTGTAATGATGTGGTCAACTAGTCCAACCTAGTCAACCGGTCAACAAAGTCAACAAGTCAACAAAATCAACCCTTCAACCCAACCATGGCACAATAATACTTAATTAATATTATCATTAATCATATTTCTTATTCTCATTAGGGTTTAGCAAAAGTCAACAGTCAACAACCCTAATGAGAATCCTCTGCCTCTGTCTCTCTGTCAACCGTGCATACACACCCGCATCCGCGTTCCGAGGAACACGAATACAAACGAGATAAAACCAATCCCAAAACATACAATAGGATCTGGCTTAAACCAAAGCCCGCTAGTGATAACTTCCCGGACACTAAACGTGCATAAGTGCACGGATGTGACCGAACCCTGTCGCAAAACCATGCGACCTCTACTCTTTTGGCTAAAGGCGAATAGCTCTCTGTGTGGGACTCTAAAGATTCGACACTACGCTGGCAGTGGGTTTAACCACAGACCACAAGCGGCACTGGCTGTGCGTAACGACCCCCAGGTAGATGCCGATAAGAAGACGGACGAGGTGAAACCCATCTGAACTCCTACTGAGCCTGAATGTGACAATTTGCGTACAGCCCGGTCTGTTCGTCTGAGAATATCGCATGGCGGGCCTAGGAGCGCGGTAAACGTCAGTCCCCTAATAGCGGTACAAGTCGTGTCGGAGTGTAGCCCAGAACACCTTGAGATAACACTGGAAACCTACCAGTATATCTCGCTTGCCCTGGCCAGGGACTTTATGTAATGGCTCTCCTAGACACAGCGCGATATCAACCCCCAATATCGGGAGAGACGAATCATGTCTAACCGTCACTGCCTCCAAGTGCTTCGGGACTGCACCCAACTACTACCTGTTTGCATGACTCCTTTGACCGTGGTAGGGTAGTAATTTAAGTACAGTGGGAACACACTCGAGGCAAAGTGACAGTGTCAAGTCAGCGGACTAAGCTGTACTCATGTCACCTGGGAACTGATAACTGACGATAGGTATAATACCAACCAACAGTTCCCGACGAGTCCTGTCCAGTGTACTCTTAACCTAACGAGCACCCGCATACTATCTCAAGTATGACGTACTGACGGCTGTGGGACAGACCGTCTCCCCTGCTGGGATGAGAAGCGCATACGCTAGTCTACTTCGGAGTATCGATGCCCTGTCTCGATAGTCCTACGACTAGGGACCTGCATAAGGATGTGCTTGTGGATTACCCAACCCCCACGAGTATGACTGCCATCACAACACTGGTAATCAAGCAAAGATCCTAAGGGCTCCACTAATGTGTATAGGTGATATACTAAAATAAACACATGTACACATTAAAGTAGAAACAAACCAAGTAGCATACTACTATTTTGAGCAAGATTGTCTATACAATGTGAATATCCCAAGCTTCCATTAATTAATATACAAACTAGTATGATACAGTAATGGCTTCTAGGGCATATACACTAACAATCTCCCACTTGCACTAAGGCCATGTACTGGCGTATCGAAGACCTTTCATCTCGATCAGCCGCTCGAACTGAGTCTGGGGTAAGGCCTTCGTGAATGGATCAGCAGTGTTATCTTCCGTAGAAACTCTCCGAACCTCGATCTCCTGGCGACCCACGATCTCCCTGATCAGGTGATACCGCCTCAAGATGTGTCTGGACTTCTGATGGGACCTGGGTTCCTTCGCTAAAGCTATAGCCCCGTTGTTGTCGCAATATAGAGGTATTGGATCAACAATGGACGGAACTACCTAAAGTTCTGTCAAGAACTTCCTTATCCAGACTGCTTCTTTTGCGGCATCTGCAGCAGCGTATATTCCGCTTCCATCGTCGAGTCAGCAACGGTTTCCTGTTTGGAACTCTTCCAACATACCGCCCCTCCATTGAGGGTAAAGACATAACCCGACATGGACTTGGAATCATCCTTGTCACTCTGGAAGCTGGAGTCAGCAAAGGCCTCGATCTGGAGGTCTTTTCCGCCATACAACAAGAACATCTCCTTAGTCCTTCTCAGGTACTTGAGAATGTTCTTTACCGCTATCCAGTGCTTCTCCCCAGGGTTTGACTGATACCGGCTTACCACACTCAGTGCATAAGCTACATCTGGTCTGGTGCACAACATTGCATACATTATAGAGCTTACCGCAGAAGCGTATGGTATAATAGACATGCGATCCCTTTCCAAATCAGTCTTGGGAGACATCTCCTTGGAGAGGGTGATCCCGTGACAAGCCGGTAGATTACCGCGCTTGGAATCTTCCATACTGAATCTTCTCAGTATGGTGTCGATGTACCTGGACTGTGAAAGTCCTAATATCCTCTTGGATCTGTCACGATAGATCCGGATCCCCAGAATGTAAGAGGCATCACCCAGGTCTTTCATGGAGAACCTGTGTGACAAGAACCCTTTGAAAGATTGTAGCATAGGACTGCCATTTCCTATCAAAAGAATGTCATCCATGTACAATACGAGAAATACAACAGTTCTTGCTACAAATCTACTATAGATGCATGGTTCATCTGGATTTTTGATAAAGCCAAATTCTTTGACCGTCTCATCAAAACAGATGTTCCAACTCCTCGATGCCTGCTTTAGTCCATAGATGGACTTAAGCAACTTGCACACCTTTCCGCTGCTCCCACTTTGAATGAAACCCTATGGCTGGTCTATATAGACACACTCCTCTAAATTTCCATTCAGAAAAGCGGTCTTTACGTCCATCTGCCAAATCTCATAATCGTGGAAGGCAGCAATGGCAAGAAGGATCCGAATGGATTTCAGCATAGCCACTGGAGAAAAGGTCTCGTCATAGTCCAAACCAGGTCTTTGACGAAAACCCTTTGCAACAAGTCTAGCCTTATAGGTCTCAACCTGTCTATCTACACCAATCTTCCTTTTGAAAATCCACATGCATCCTACGGGTTTTACCCCATCTGGAGCAACGTCCAACGTCCATACTTTGTTGGTGTACATGGACTCCATTTCGGTCCGCATTGCATCCAGCCATTTTACCGAGTCGATGCTCTGAATGGCCTGCTGGAAGCTAGTCGGTTCATCACTATCAATGATGCAATCCTCTCTATCCCCGTCTATAAGAAAACCGTAGTATCTCTCGGGCGGATGAGACTGCCTACTACTCCTGCGGAGCGGCGCAGGAATGTCCTGATCTTTCGAACCCTCTGGTTCTACTAAGCTTTCAGTAATAGCTCGTGGTTCTGAAATTTCTTCCAGTTCTATTGCGCTCCCACTTACCTGATTTTCCAAAAACTCAGTTTCCAAGAAATGGGCATGACGAGAAACAAAAACCTTTTGTTCCTCTTCGCAATAGAAGAAATATCCCTTGGAGTTCTTTGGATATCCCACAAACTTGCACTGTACTGAGCGTGCCTCGAGTTTGTCCGCATGCTGCTTTTTGACAAAAGATGGATATCCCCATGTCTTAATGTGTTTAAGATAGGGTTTCTTCCCACACCACATCTGATACGGTATGGTAGGCACAGTCTTATTTGGAACTCGGTTCAAAAGGTATGCAGCTGATTCTAGTGCATATCCCCAGAATGATCGCGGTAACTCAGTGTTACTCATCATGGAACGTACCATATCCAATAGGGTGCGGTTCCGTCTCTCCAATACACCGTTATGTTGCGGAGTGTACGGAGGAGTAAGCTGAGAGAGAATTCCATTCTCTTTTAGGTAATCCAGGAACTCAGCACTTAAGTATTCACCACCTCGATCAGATCTTAGTGTCTTGATACTTTTGCCAGTTTGTTTTTCTACTTCATTCTTATATTCCTGGAATTTTCCAAAGGCTTCGGATTTATGTTTCATTAAGAAGACATATCCGTACATTGAAAAGTCATCCGTAAAACTAATGAAGTAAGAATAACCACTTTGCGCATGTGTAGACATTGGACCGCACACGTCGCTGTGTACGAGTCCCAAGAGCTCGCTCGCTCTTACTCCGTGTCCAGTGAACGAAGTCTTTGTCATCTTTCCTTTGAGACAGGATTGACAGGTTGCATATGATTGATATTCGAACGGATCCAAATATCCTTCTGTATGTAACTTCGTCAACCTTCTCTCATTGATGTGACCCAGTCTACAATGCCATAAGAAATCCTGATTTGTTTCCGGAGACTTTCTTTTGTGTGTATTCTGAACATTGAAAATATGTGGTTGGTTTAATACGTATATACCATTGCTTAATGTACCTGACCCAATCAAAACTTGATTAAGGTGAATGTTCACAACATTACTTAAAAATGCAAATTCATAACCTTCTTTAGATAATAAAGATACAGATATGATATTACAGGTTGCATTGGGTACAAAATAAAAATCACGCAAAACCAAAACGTGTCCATCTGACAACCCCAGGTGATAGTCCCCCACGGACTTAGCATCCATGCCAGCTCCGTTTGCAACTCTGAGGGTCATATCACCTGCCTTCAAAACCCTACGCCTTCTCAGTGCCTGTAAAGAATTACAGATATGAGATCCTGATCCGGTATCCAATACCCAGGATGTAGAGTTTATTGATAGACAGTTTTCAATAACATACACACCTGAAGCTGAAGCCGCAACTTGCTTCAGATCCTGGTTTCTGGCCTTCCAAGCCCTGCAATCCTTTTTCCAGTGACCACTCTTGTGACAGTAAAAGCATTCTTCCTTTCCCATAAGCTTTCCCGCTACCTTTGTTGCCTTTGTCTTTACCTTCGTATCCACTTTACTAACACCGCCCCTTGGTTTGGCGGAGGCTTTCTTCTTCTTTCCCTTGGCTCTCGCCTTAGACCTAGAAGAGGAAGATCCTCCTACAAACAAAGTGGATGTTTCCCTACCTTTCTGTAGGGTGCCCTCTGCACTCCTCAGCATGTTGAGGAGTTCTGAAAGTTCAACTTCTTTTTCTTGCAAGTTGAAGTTCAGGATAAACTGGGCGTAAGTGGAAGGAAGGGACTGGAGAATCAAGTTCGTGTAGAGCTCGTTCTCTAACGTGGTCCCAAGGTCCGCGAGCTCCTCAATGAAGCCAATCATCTTAAGCACGTGTTCCGCTACCGATGATCCGACGGCCAATCTCGCCGAAAACAGCTTTTTCGAGACTTCGTATCTGGCGATACGGGATTGCTCTCCATACAGTTTTTTCGTATGGAGAAATATGGATTCAAGGTCCATATTCTCATGCCTCCTCTGATGTTCATTGTCCATAGAGGCAAGCACGAGGCACTTGGCCTTCGCACAGTCGATTTCCCAGGTCTTACGGATTTCCTTATCCGCGACGCTGGTTTTGGGACCTGGGACAGGGGGAGCTTTGGTGGTAAGGAGATACCCCAACTTGTCATAAGTGATTGCCATTTTGACATTCCTGAGCCAATCTTTATAGTTTGGCCCTGTCAGTATGTTTTTATCTAGTAGTAACTTAAGTCCAGTCATGATGTTTGGTCGCTGCAATTAGGAGAGAGAGAATAAACACTTTAGCATGATGCTCTTGCAAGTTTAGAGTGGTTTTTAATTTGTCTAAACTGGATGGCTCCCACTGTCTCTCGAATCCCTCCTCAAACCAAAAAGGAAGAATTAGTCGAGATCAATCTCACCGTACAATACTTGCTTAACCGTTCGGCCAGGCCAGTGTCGGTACTTCGAGGGAGGTTTTCCAATGCTTTCGCGAAGTTCCTTAATTAAATAACCTCTTTTTCCTGGGGGCGTAGCCCCGCTAACACCTTTCTAGACACCTACTTGGTTTATAGCATTGATCGTTAAGTGAGAAATTTCCCGAGGAGTAGCATATACTCACAGTAGGATCGGGATCCAAATATCATCGCGTGATAAAACTGAAGGAATCCTACCAGAATCATCACACTCCAAATGGTATGCAGCGCTAGCAAGTTTCAGTTTCTTTTGAAACTCCCGATGTGGATTTTTGCCCCATGCTCTTATGACCTTGACTTTGGCCAACAAATCATAAGTCACATGTCAAGTTCTACCCGTCATTCTCCAGGTTAATTTGAACCCACCCGTATCTACCCTTGACTTTGGCCAACAAGGCAGTACGACTGTCCCAAACCAACACATCTATCTATGCTGTATATGAACACCCAATAGCTACCAATCACTATGCCTTGACTTTGGCCAACAAACATAGCTTGAATACTATTGACTATCCATGTGAAACGACGGAGGGCTACAAATGGTTTTGGCGAAACCGTGAACGTAGTGAACTTGATATAATCGATGGAACGAGATAGCTTTTAAAAGGAGTGGCTTAAGCTCCACGTTTAAAAGTTGTTTTTGAAAAGAAACCGAGTGGTTTTGAAAGTGTTTCAACGACTCAACTTTGGTTTATTTTCTTGCATTAATTTAATGTATCCCATCATTTAATCTT
This sequence comes from Agapanthus africanus, assembly GCA_030015575.1. Taxonomy (NCBI): domain Eukaryota; kingdom Viridiplantae; phylum Streptophyta; class Magnoliopsida; order Asparagales; family Amaryllidaceae; genus Agapanthus; species Agapanthus africanus. Next base: position 687,586,402 of record CM057343.1, read on the forward strand.
ACCATTGCAGAAAACAACGAAAATATGACGTACGCTTATGCCATCCGCATTCGCCACGGGGCCCCGTCATTACCCGTTAGGTTACTTAACTAACGATAGAGCGGGGGCTGGACTAGCGCGGATGCAAAACATAAGCAACGCCTAAATAGATATCATATATAGATATACACATTCGTCACATGCAATGATAGCCATTCCAGATCACAGATGAACACATTGGATATACTAGGAATCCGCAATCCATACGAGCCTGTAACGAAGAGCGGATTACACGGTCGCGATGAATAGCCAAGACCCCACCCTAGACCCCTACGGGTGCGGCAAACTACCCGCCAAGTACCCGAAGCGAAGCAACCTCCTTCAACACTGTGAGTAGGCCACTCGGCACTTCGAGATACCCGGTAGTTTATGCACCCCACCTTGGGTCTATCCTAGGAGCAAAAACAGTAAAAGAAATTATACAATGACGGCTACAACCCCATCCCGGTTGTGCGGCCATATAAATAATATTACATCAATTACAAATTACATGAATTGAAAGAAAAAGAAAACTCTCATCTCACAACCCCCCGGCTATTCATCCGCGACAATCCAATGAATTCATATACACATACCATCAACATTACAGATCACAGATATGTATAACCCCCACTAATCGACGTATAGCGATTAGCAGACGTTCAATACATATATCACATCACAGATATAACCCGTTAGCTTAAGTCTTTAGAAGTTCGATCAAAATACGGATTTTTAAACCCCAAAAAAAAATTTTGCTTTCTGTAAAATCTGGGCAGAAAAAACATATTCCAAAAATCCCAAAACAGCCCCAGAAAAACACTGCAGGAAAATTGTGCCACGACCGAGTCAACTCGGCCGCGGATCCGCGGCGGGAGCATGCTCCTGCCGTGTTTCCGCGGCGCTTTGACCGAGTCGGTGGACCAATTTTCTTGTGTGGGTTTTAAAAAGCCTGAACCGATTTTTAGTGTAAGATTAATTATTTTTTGAACAGAAAACAGAATCGGCAGAAACTTGATATTACGGGCATGTTTCGCGAATTTTTCTCCGATCGAACTTCTAGTAACTTTTCTAACATGTTAGATAGTGTTTAACTAGGCTCTGATACCACTGTAAGTCCACGTTACCCTTCCCGGTTCTTTCGGGCTTGCGGAAATGGTGAAAACGATTTTTCTTTGGTGGTAACATGGATTCAAAATACGGATCATTGTTAAACAACTATCTAACAACCTAACTAGGAGTTTTACCTACTCGGTTAGGGGGTTATACCTTAACTTGAACTCCTTCTCTTGGACTCCTTATGGTGGTCGGATGGTTCTCTCCTCGTCGTCTCTTTGTGTCGAAGATGGATCCACCTGAAAGCTTCTACCTTTGGCTTCAACCTCAAACTAGAGAAAACTAGAACACTTGGCTTGCTAGACTTTGTGTACTAGGATGAGTAGAGAAGTGTTTTGGGTTTTTATCTCCAAAGCAAATGATTCTCAACACATGAGAGGTTTTTTCCTTGAACTAGAGAGAGAGCAAGAGGAAGAGGGAGAGCTTGAGGATGAGAGAGCTTTCATGAGAGAGAAAGTAAATGAAAGAATGAGCAAGACTTTTCTCACCCTTACTCTCATAATCCAAAATCATCATAACACATAATAGTAATTGAGTATTATGTGATGGTTTAATTCAAAATGACAATATCATTTCATGCACTCATTTTGTGAAGAATAACAAGCAAGCAAAAGTCTTTGCCATGAAATGATAGCCATTGTAATGATGATGGTCAACTAGTCCAACCTAGTCAACCGGTCAACAAAGTCAACAAGTCAACAAAGTCAACCCTTCAACCCAACCATGGCATAATAATACTTAATTAATATTATCATTAATCATATTTCTTATTCTCATTAGGGTTTAGCAAAAGTCAACAGTGAACAACCCTAATGAGAATCCTCTGCCTCTGTCTCTCTGTCAACCGTGCATACACACCCGCATCCGCGTTCTGAGGAACACGAATACAAACGAGATAAAACCAATCCCAAAACGTACACTAGGATCTGGCTTAAACCAAAGCCCGCTAGTGATAACTTCCCGGACACTAAACGTGCACAAGTGCACGGATGTGACCGAACCCTGTCGCAAAACCATGCGACCTCTACTCTTTTGCCTAAAGGCGAATAGCTCTCTGTGTAGGACTCTAAAGACTCGACACTACGCTGGCAGTGGGTTTAACCACAGACCGCAAGCGGCACTAGCTGTGCGTAACGGCCCCCAGGTAGATGCCGATAAGAAGACGGACGAGGTGAAACCTATCTGAACTCCTACTGAGCCTGAATGTGACAATCTGCGTACAGTCCGATCTGTTCATCTGAGAATATCGCATGGCGGGCCTAGGAGGGCGGTAAACGTCAGTCCCCTAATAGCGGTACAAGTCGTGTCGGAGTGTAGCCCAGAACACCTTGAGATAACACTGGAAACCTACCAGTATATCTCGCTTGCCCTGGCCAGGGACTTTGTGTAATGGCTCTCCTAGACACAGCGCGATATCAACCCCCAATACCGGGAGAGACGAATCCTGTCTAACCGTCACTGCCTCCAAGTGCTTCGGGACTGCGCCCAACTACTACCTGTTTGCACGACTCCTTTGAGCCATGGTAGGGTAGTAATCTAAGTACAGTGGGAACACACTCGAGGCGACGTGACAGTGTCAAGTCAGCGGACTAAGCTGTACTCATGTCACCTGAGAACTGATAACTGACGATAGGTATAGTACCAACCAACAGTTCCCGACGAGTCATGTCCAGTGTACTCGTAACCTAACGAGCACCCGCATACTATCTTAAGTACGACGTACTGACGGCTGTGGGACAGACCGTCTCCCCTGCTGGGATGAGAAGCGCATACGCTAGTCTACTCCGGAGTATCGTTGCCCTGTCTCGATAGTCCTACGACTAGGGACCTGCATAAGGATGTGCTTGTGGATTACCCAGCCCCCACGAGTATGACTGCCATCACAACGCTGGTAATCAAGCAAAGATCCTAAAGGCTCCACTAATGTGTATAGGTGATATACTAAAATAAACACATGTACATATTAAAGTAGAAACAAACCAAGTAGCATACTACTATTTTGAGCAAGATTGTCTATACAAGGTGAATATCCCAAGCTTCCATTAAGTAATATACAAACTAGTATGATACAGTAATGGCCTCTAGGGCATATACACTAACATTGGAAGCATCTAAAAATAGTCTTTGAGTGCCTTCGGAAGTACAACTTGAAGATGAATCCGTTGAAATGTGCCTTTGGAGTCTCATCAGGAAAGTTCTTAGGATTTATAATCCGCCACCGAGGGATTAGAATCGACCCTTCCAAAATCCGGGCGATTATCGAAATGCCCCCTCCAAGAAATCTCAAGCAACTGTGACCGCTCCAAAGAAATCTCACCAACATCCGGCGCTTCATTGAGAACCTGTTAGAAAAATGTCGCCTTTTCTCCCATCTCATAAAGAAAGGAACCCCGTTCATATAGGATCAAAAATGCCTAAGGACGTTGGAAGAAATCAAACAGTACTTGCAGAATCCGCCGGTTCTAGCCGCTCCAGTGATGGGAAAACCCCTCGTCTTAAATACAACCGTACTTGACCATTCTATAGGCACATTATGGGCACAAGAGAATGACAAAGGGAAAGAAAGAGATCTCTACTTTTTAAGTCGAGTTCTGTCGGGGGCAGAAAGCAACTACCCCCATCAAAAAGCACTGCTTGGCACTGATCTTCGCAATCATGAAACTCGGACATTATACCTTAGCACATAAAGTACACCTTATATCAAGGGTGGATCCTCTCAAGTATCTAATGACAAAGGCCATATTGATGTGCAGGCTCGCCAAATGGACTCTTCTGTTAATGGAGTTCTTAATCACATATCGCCATCTCAAAATAGTAAAGAGATAGGACATCACCGATTTCCTCGCTGAGCATCCTATCTCAGCTGACTCTCTGCTAAACTGTGAACTTCCGGATGAACATGCATTCAACGCCATCACCAACTATGAAAAAGATGAAGAAAAACGTCTATGGGAGTTTTATTTCGATGGAGCATCCTCAATGAAGGCATGAAAGAAAGGAGTCCCTATAATCAAAGCCGGGATAGGTCATGTTTTTGTTACTCCGCAAGGTGGAATTCTACGATATGCAATCTCGTTGACGAACCCTATGACCAACAACGAGACCGAATATGAAGCTCTCATTGCTGGTCTCGAAATCGCGATCGACATGCGCATTAAGGATCTTTTTATATATAAAGATTCTCAATTGATTGTCAGTCAAGTAAACGGCGACTACAAGACATGCAATACGGAGTTAATAAGGTACGGCGAAAAAGTACAACTGTTAGTGCAAATTCCATTTTTTACACCGAAGAGCGTGTCGCGAGCGGAAAACTGGGAAGCAGATGCATTAGTCAAACTGGTCAAAGAGCTAGCAGATGAAAATCTCGACGACATAAGGAATATTGTCCAAAGCCGCAAGATCCTAGCGCCAGCAGGATTTCCTTCAGAATTTCCAACAGAAACACTCGAAGAAAAGGAAACATCTGAAGAGAAAGATGTCTTTGAAGAAAATGCCCTCTAAGTAGAGAAAGAAGAAGAACATGATTGGCAAGAGATCTTTGTTGACTACTTCAAGTCCCAATAGGTGCCTGAAGATCCATCACAAAGAGATCAACTCATAAAATGAGCTCTATCATTTGCATTTATCGATGGAACCCTATAACGGAGATCATTCGATCATATATAGTTAAGATGTCTAGGACCGAAAGAAGCCAAAAAGGCTATCTAAGAAATTCACGACGGGTTCTGCAGATCCCATCAAGCTGGTTCAACAATGAAACTGAAGATCAAAGGAATGGGGTACAATTGGCCCATGATGATTCAAGATTGCATCGAATATGAAAAATGATGTCGCTCGTGCCAAATACACGGGGATTTCAACCATCAACTCTTAACCCACTACATCCCACCGTGGCTAGCTGGCTTTTTTAGATATGGGGAACAGATATAGTCGTTCCTATTGAACCGCCATAGTTTAAAGGACATCAGTTCATCCTAGCCACCACCGACTATTTCTCCAAATGGGCAAAAGCAGTACTGTTGAAAGAAGTGAAGACGGAGAATATCCTACACTTCTTAAAGACTTATGTGATCTATAGGTTTGGAGTCCCGCGAAAAATAATCTTGGACAATGGACCAGCATACAGAAACCATAAAATTAGCCGCTTCGCACAACATTATCATATAGACTAGAGATACTCTTCCGTCTACAACTTTCGAGCCAACGGTCTAGCTGAGACATTCAACAAGCCCTTTACCAAGCCATCAAGAAAATGATGTCCAAGAATAAGAAAGATTATCACGAAAGACTGCAAGAAGCTCTATGGGCCTACTGAACGACGTTCAAGACGGCTATAAAAACAATACCATATGCATTGGTGTTCGGCACAGAAGCAGTACCCCCATTGGAGATCGAACTCCCTTCGCTAAGAATGGAAATCCAACATGAGATTACTGATGAGGAAAATGCTCATCTCCGACTCAAAGAACTCGATGTTCTCGATGAAACCCGTCTTGCAGCTCAACAAAGCCTGGAAGCTCATAGAGCGAAGATAACTCGAGCATATGAAAGGTTAAGCAGGCCGAGAACATTCTGCAAGGGCGAACTCGTCCTGGTCATCAAAAGCCCGATGATCCCTAACCGTGCAAAACGCAGAAAATTCGAGATGAATTATGAAGGCCCGTACGTCATAGATAAGTTCTACCAAGGTAGAGCTTACATATTTATGGATATGCATGGGGAAAGACCCTTTCGACCCATAAACGGTCGCTTTCTCAAGAATTTCTAAGCATGAAGAGTCGCGACTTGGGTCAATGATAGACGACGACGCATATGTCTCCTCCCAATACTCTTAAGTCAAGACTCTAAAAGTCCCACCAGGAAATATATTCCCTAAATTCCCCCTTGGACTGCTATGTCCCTAAACTGGCATCCTGCCCTACGGCCGACCTCCAAATTGATCACCGTATACAATCCATGAGCACAAACAAGTCATACCCCATCCAAGTTTCACATGGACCACTATGTACTTAAACCGGCATCCTACCCTGCGGCATATCGCCAAATTGACTACCGTATACTATCCATGGGTTACCTACAACAAAGTTACACCCCAAAATCCCATTGGCAAGTGACGATGGACTATTACCAACAAAGTTGCGCTCAAGACCTTCTCCATTAGCCAACCAAGATACCAATAGGGAGAAGACTCGTTCATGTATCCTCACAACCTATGAGAAGAACGGTGATTAAAAAAAAGGCACGTCCATAAACAAAATGGGCAGGATGAAAACCTGAAAGGGCTCCATGAGTAAAAAAAGTATGACTACCCGCAAGACTGAAAACCTGAAAGGACGCAAACTCGAGAAAAGAAAAAAAAAAGCATTTACGAGGTCCTCTCGACTTACAAGGAGAAAACACCTGCGTGAGATCCTTATGACTTACAAAAAAGAAACACACTAATCCTTGTTCCCACCAATAAAATTGGTCAAAGTGGACTTAAGCCCAAATGCCAGAAGACCCTTGGCACTCTTCCACGTGCAGCTCATGTGGGCATGCGCAAAGAAGCTCTGGCATTGATAATATTCGAAGCTCTAACTTCATATAGCTTATGTTATATTTGGAAGTTAACTTCCCATATCTTTTCTTAAACAGAAAGATATATTAACAGAAACTTAAACTTCAAAAATCTTTTTTAAAACAAAAGGATATATTGCTAATTGATAAAACCAAGTAGCTTAAGCTATTTTGAGAAAATATTTTATCTATCTTTCTAAAACAAGAAATATCAAAATCAATAAAAAGAAATTGATTTAAAAAAATAATACTGGTTAATATTAACCCTTGGATCTAAAATCCAACGTTGTTTAAGCACCCGAGTTGATATTAGCTCTTTTCATATGTTCTTTTAAACCAAAAGAATTGATAGAATATCTTATTTGAATAACAAAGATATTAATCATATCAACAGATAACCCTTGGATTTAAAATCCAATGGTGTTTAAACACCCAGCCTTGATCTCAAGATCAATCAAAGAAATCTCAAAGAGAGATTGTCTCTACTTGCTCAACAATATTCACACCCTATACAAGGTGTTAGTTATATGTATGCCCTAGAGGCCATTACTGTACATGAGATGTATATTGTAGTGGATGCTGGGACATATATAAGTAGGACTTTCTTGCTCGACATGATAGTACGCTATCTGGTTGCTCTTTATCTTAACATGTATACTTTCAGTCTCTCTGTTACATGTTGATAAAGCCCTTAGGATGTGTACTCGACTTCCAGGACTATGATGCAGATCATACTAGTGGGGCCTGGGTAGTCAATGAGTACATCCTTCAATGTTCCTAGTCGTGGGAATATCGAGACGGGGCATCGATATTCCAGAGTAGACTAGCGTATATCTTCTCGATCCATGTGATGGGCGATGGATGATCCCATATCCATTGGTGTTTGACATCAGAGACGGTATGCGGGTGCTCAGTGGAGACTGGGTACACTGAACGGACTCGCCGAGAACTCCCAGATGGTATTATACCTCACGTCAGATGGCAGTTCTCTGGTAACACTGGTACAGCTTAGTCTGTTGACCCGAGATCGTCATACATTCTTGTGTGTCTCCTACTGTGCTTTGATTTCCACCCTACCACGGCTCTACTGAGTCGTACAAACAGGTGGATTTTGGGTACAGTCCCGATTCACACGGAGGCAATGAGCGATAGGAGGGGATTCGTCTCTCCCGGTATTGGGGGTTGATGTTGCGCTATGCTCGACTGGCCATAACTAGAAATCCCTGGCCAGGGTTGCACTGATTTACTGGTAAGTGTTATCAGTAGTTTCGTGCTTGTTATGGACCTTACATCGGCATGCCTTATCAAGCTACTGGGGTCTGACGTTTACCACCCCTAGGCGAGATATGCGACATATCAGACGAACAGACCAGACTGTACGGTAAGTGTTGCTGGTTGGATTCACAGGAGTGTGAGCGGGCTTGCTCGTTGATCTTCTGATCGCTCAATACCCGGGTGGCCGTTACGTTTAGCAGACCGCTTGCGGCTTGTGGGTGTTTGATATGATCATCACCTACTGCCGGCGTATTGACGAGTCTTTAGAGTCCTACACAGAGGTTTCTTGGCTCAAGCGAAACGAAATAGGAGCGCATATGAGATATGTGCGGGACCGAGAATAATACTAGTATGTGATACTGAATTCTATTCTCGCGATTTGTATCATCGGACGGTTATATAAGATATAGCCGGGTTACCGAATCAAATGTTGATTCGATATATTGATACACTTAATATTAGTCGGTTATGTGCAGTATGACCGGATCATTAAATCAAGTGTTGATTTAATGATTTAATGTATAATTATATATTAGATATATTACTTTACATTGACTAGTATTGTTCACTTAAGATTGATTATCTCACTTTATTGTGCACATTGTATATATGATATATGTTTGTGCACTAGTTTGTATCATGTTTGATGATACATGCAAACTTGGGTGTGTGTATGGATTATACCATGTTTAGGTTAAAGGTTTAGTTTTTTATTTTGATTTATTTAATTTATGTAAAATAAAATGGTGGCTTACTTTGTCTTTGCTTGAAGCTTCATGAAGCTTTCAAGCATCTTTGACAAAGTCCACCATTTTGTTTTACATAAGATTTTCCTTAACCTAACCTTTAACTTAAACTTGAGTTTAGTCTCTACATTGGTTAATCTCACCCATGGTTGAAATATGATAACTTCACTTGAATTTTCTTTTGATGATTAATTCATTATTTTCTTTCTTCTTCTTCATCTTCTTCATGAAGAAGAAAACCATTGCTAGAAAATTCCAAGTGATGAATCCAAGTGAGAAATCCAAATCCAAAGTGAACCCACTTCCTATTTCTTCATTCTCTACCACTTGCCATGTAGTAGAGTGTGTTATCTTCACAAGTTTCATGGCCTAGTGAAGATGGAGCTTGAGTTTGAGTCGTCTCGACGTAGATCATCTTCGGCATCGAAGTCATCGACCTAGCCCGCCCATTTCTCCGATGAAACCGACAATAGAGTCCGGGATTCCGATGATCGCAGTGGAGGGACGTCAACACGGAGCTAGAGAAGTGGAGGACCGGATCTACAAAAGTTGTAGTCACTTTCACTTGTAGTTAAACTGTTAACTTGTTTTGTATCGCCTTACCTCTAGTAACGATCTAGCATTAGGGTTCTTTGGCACATAGAAATTTTTGATTTTGGCATGGTTGATCAGTTGTAGAACCTCATGGGTGTGCCAAGGAACCCTAAAGTGGTATCAGAGATACTAGGCATTGGATGTCGACCTATGGGGGGTTCTCACTGTGTGACAGTGTGGCGAAGCATAGGCTCTTACCCCCAGGGTGTCCCGAGACTGGAAGGTGTTCCGGCGGGTTGTAGTCCTCGCGAGGGGGCATGCGTAAAAATTAGCTAATGAGGGACCCGTTGATGCCACGGCGATCCCATTGGATGGGGTGGCTGCCTGACCTACAGTGGTATCAGAGCCTAACTAGAGCTTTAGGCGAAGTGTAGACGATGTTAGAAGTCCGATCGAACCCGAAACCCTAATTGAAAACCCTTCTCTGTACAATTTTTCAAAACTGTGATTTTTGTGAATTAAAAATATGCAGAAAAATCAGCAGGGTTTTCTAAGAAATACTGTGCAAAACGTGCGCCTAAATCGATCAAGGAGCCGAGGAACCGCGGCACGAGCATGGCTCGTGCGGCGGTTCCGCGGCCATACAGTCACAATATTCTTTGAATTTTGCACAGTAATTTCTTTATTTTATTGCTGTGTTTTCTGGGAATTTTTAATGTTTACTCATGAGTTGAGTTTTTTGGGTTGTATTGGGGACTTGGTGTTTCGATCGGGAAGTCTAATTTCGTCTATGTGTTTTTCCGGGAAATTTAGAATATGTTAAAAAGTTCGACCGGATATAAATACCAAATTTTTCCCCTGCCGGAAAATTTCCAAGTGTTGGATTTTTCCGTGGTTTAAGAACGTTCTAAGTAGTGCAAGTAACGCGATGGACCCTCTAGAAGACAACAAACCTTAACTCGATTATGTGACCGTCTTGAACTGCCCTTTGAACCTTAGGGTTTGGGGCAGTACGACGTGCCACATGTGAGGCGTTGGCTTGACCCTTCTACGGTTGGACCGTTGGTACTGTGGCATGAAATGGATGTTTTTGAACTTATTTCATGTGTTGAGCTGTTTCGGGAAAACTTGGGTGTTTGATTGTTTGATCGGAAAGTTTAACATTTTCTATTTATCTGGAATGTGATACAATATTTGGAATCCACAAGTAGTTATGAGATAACTGATTTGGATGTTATAAATCTAGCACTTTAGTCTCACCTAATCGGTTGCCACGGAATTTTGATGCGATCAAAATTCTGTCGCAATCACGTAGCGTACGCGGATATTCGCTGGGTAAACTTAATAGACAGCCACACCCCATAGCCCCGACCAAGTGACTGTAGGAGAACCCCGTTGCCGAAAGCATCCGTTCGGGTGCTCGCGGGAGCGGTGTTCCGCCTGGTGCACTTCGTCTACGGCATCGGGGGTGCGGCCGCCTACTAAAATTTGCGACGAGCATTCGATCAAAATGTCGGGAATCTTGTTGAATTGCCCGACTTGATATTGAAAAGAGTTTTCAATAATGAGACTAAAATGCGGGGTTTATAATTGTTAGGCATGTGATGTCTAAGGAATTCAGATGGTTAGGCATGCGATGTCTAAGTAGGTCGCGGATTCCAACTGTTGTAGTTTTACACTTTCTTTTCTGTGACCGTAAGTGTAATATGTGATATCGCCGGTTTCGTTGCTATATGTCAACGACAATTGGGATACGCATGTTTACTTACGTTGATGATATGTGATGTTATGTGTTGCTGGATATGTTATATTGGATCGTCGTGTTTGAATAGCCGGGGGGGTTTTGTGTGAGATGAGTGTTTTTCATTTTCATTCATGTAAAAACTTGTATGTAATATTCTTTTATTGGGGCACTTCCAGGTTGCGGAAGATGTCACTATTGATGTATATTATTTACTTTTCCGCATTAGGATAGACCCAAGGAGGGGAGCACAAGTAACCGGGTTCTAGGATCCAGTGGGAGACCATCTCGAGGAGTCGAGTCCGGGTCTCCTAACCCTAGAATTGGTAGGGTTGCTTGCCGCTCTCGTAGGGGTATAGGGGTGTGAGTTTAGCTATTCATCGCGATCGTGGAATCCGTGTTTTATACTGGCTCGTATTAAAAACACGGACATCCTAGTATATCCAATATTTCATATGATATTTTTTGCTGCGTTATCTGTGATGTGATCATGTGATATGTTCAGATAGATATTGTATATAGTAATATGATATATTATATAGACGTTGCTTATGTTTTACACCCGCGCTAGCCCTGCCTCGCTCTGGCGTTAGTTACCTAACCTAACGGTGCAGACGGGACATCGAGGCGAATGCGGATGGCATAAGCGTACGTTATATTTATCTGTGATGTTTAGGTGGACTTAAATGATGGGATATTCATTAATGAGATTAATGAAAGAAAATAAACCTAAAAGATGTTGTGGAATTGAATTTCAAAAATAAATCAGGTAGCTACAGTTCTTGCTTTGCATCGCGGTGTTCCTTGTAGAACATCCTGCACCTTATTCGATAAGGAAAGGGCCGAGATCCCTTCACCGGGAGTGACCCCTTTAGCAATAACTGGCAGATGCTACAACTCTCGGTTTGTCTTTTGATTGCTTCTATAGTTTTTGCTTTGCACAGCGGTATATATGATATATCCTGCATCTTATTCGATGAGGAAAGGGCCGACGATCCCTTCACCGGGAGTGACCCCTTTAGCAAAACTAGAAAAGCCTCAAAAACACTCCATTTAAAAACCATTTGATTCCGCAACGAGATCAAGTTCAAAGCGTTAAAGGTTTTCTTAAAAACCATCCGCAATCCTCCGTCATTTTAGGAAGTAGAGTACTTAGTATTCGTGTTGTGTTTGTTGACCATAGTCAAGGCACAGTGTACGGTAGCTAAGTGATGTCTTCCTACACCGCATATGATGCGATTAGTTAGGACAGTCGCGTGACTTTGTTGACCTTAGTTAAGGGTCATGTGGGTGGGTCTAATTAATCATGAAATGACGGGTAGAACTTGACTAGTGCTTATGATTTGTTGACCATAGTTAAGGTCATAAGTGCTAGGGGTAAAAACCTTTATCGGGAGTTTCAAGTGTTGAAATTTGCAATGAGATTGCATACCTTCTATATGATAGTTAGATCTGGATACCCATTGCGAGTAATTGTTACTCCTGGGAGAGTTTTGCACTTTACAATTAGCCGATCAAGTAGGTGTCTAGAAAGGTGTCAACGGGGTTACGTCCCCTGGGAAAACGAGGTTTACTTTAATTAGGTCCGTGCAAAAGCACGGGAAACCTCCCTCAAAGTACCGACACTAGCCTGGCTGAAAGATTGGCGAACTTGTAGAGTGTAATTAATCCCGGCTAGTCTTTCTTTCTTTTTAGGGTTTGAAGGAAGATTTGATAAAAACAGTGGGAGCCATCCTGATTAGATAAAATATATAACCAATCTAATCTTGCAAGAGCGCACGCAGAGTGTTTTCTTCTCTCTCTCCAGGTAGCGACCATATCACGCCTTAATCAAGATAATAATATGGATGTATTGACCGAACCCGCTTGTTATACTGAGCTAGGGAATGTTGGTCCCGCTCCAACTTATAATTGTTATAAGACCGAGCGGGAAATAGGGGAATACCAGGATTCCCATGCCGCCCAAACGAAGAAAGTGCATAAAATGCATCTCCTTCGGGTGTGTTCATTACAAAGAACTGTTTCTCAGTGTCCTCTACGTCCCAGGTATTAGATACCAGATCAGGATCCCGCAAATGTAATCTGTTACATGGGCTACAGATAGGTAGAGAACTGAGAACGGGTGATAAGTTTCATGAGACATAGAACGGTGCAAGTGTTGCAGCCAAGTCTGTTGGTCATTGTCACCCTGTATTACCAATACATTGATTCTGAACAAATGCTATTAGATACCGAACCTGATATACAAAATCATATCAGTCTCTTTATTAGTAAAGAAAGAATATAATTTTGTATTGTTGGATAATGTTTTGAACATTTCCTACATTTCAAAAGTTGATAGGTTCAGGCACGTTATCTAAAAGCATTGACGTTCTAAATCAAACTACAGTTCCTAGTATACAGAACACACACAAGAGGAAGAGTTCAGATGTAATACCCAGCCCTTTTTGTCAAAATCTACGTTTTGTTACTTTACAATTCCATTATTAATTTTATTTATATTTTCAATTAATTTTTATACCCCCATTTCCTATTAACAATAAAACCCAAATTTCTCTTTTCTTTCTATTATTCCTTCCCTTATTTTATCCCCAAGCCGGCCTTCATTTCTTTTCCACCATTTCCATCGGCCCCGACAGCATCAGCGATCCTTAGCCACGACATTGCCCGAGGCCGCAACAGCCAACTCCACCAAAACTCATTCCCGGCCCATTCCCTATTTTTCCAATGAATTCTCTCTAAATTTACTAATTTTAATTCCTGGCCCGACTCAGCCCCAGCCCACTCCATTAAAATTCTTTATCTAAAATTCTTTTTTTTCCCTTCAATTTTTCCCTTCAGCCCAGCTTTCCCTTCAGCCCACTTCATTTATATTTTCCACTGATTTTTCCCTTTTAATCCTTAGCCCGGCCCGCTCTAAATCCCTCACTCCTCTAATTTATTTCCTTATTCTTTGGCCCGGCCCACTCCCTACAGCCCGCGTCCACACTTCAACCCGCACCGCTTCGCCAACCCGACCCGCTCACAACAGTGCCTTCTCCCCCAATGGCTCTTTCCTTCTTTCGCGCGCGCGATCCGACTTCTCCGCCGCCTCCTTCGCCCACGCTCGCGCCCGTCGCTCGCATGCGTTACCGCCCTCGACGCGCGACCCCGTCTCCACTACCTCTCCCCTCTACACACCTACACCCCTTTTTCCCTCATCTCGTTTCCTTTCTCCCTCGTTCTCCCTCCTCCTCGACCTCTCCTGCACCCTACCCCGCCGTCGACGACGACGACTCCGACCCCATTCATCTTCTCTCGCCCTCCACTCCACCACCGACACCGACCCCTCTTGCCACCACGGCGAGCCTTCCCTGCACCCATCACCGACTCACTCCCCTGCACCCATCACTCCCCTGCACCCATCACCCGCTACACGCCGACGAGCCCACTGCACCGTCGACCACCACCATCATCATCACCATCGCTGTCCCTCCCTCTTGTCTCTCTCTCTAATTCCCTCTGAGTTCTCTCTCTCACAATCTCTCTATCTCTCTGTAACTCTCTCCCTCTATCTCTCTCGTTTCCCTCCCTCTGTAACTCTCTCTTTCTGACTCTCTCTCTCTCTAGCACTCTCTCTCTCCCATTTCTCTCTCTCTCTCTAGCACTCTCCTTCTCTCCCAGCTCCCTCCCTCTCTGTCTACTCCAGCTCTCTCTCTCTCTCTCTAACTCTCTCTCACTCACTTCTCTCTCTCAGCCATTTCTCACAATCTCTGTCTCTCTCTCCCTCTGCAGTTCTCTCTGTGTGTCCCCCTCACTCTCTCTGCAGTACGAGCACATCTGCCTCGTCTCACCCATCGCCTGAGCTCGCAACAACCCGTCACCAAGCTCGAGCCAAGCCCAGCCGAGGCTCATCGTTTTGTTGCTACTTCATGTCCAAGCGTGACACCACTGCCTTCACTGCCGTGCATCGCCAAAACGCCTCCAGACAAGTTTTTACTTGCTTACATGCTATGTTACTTAAGTTATAATCGTTAAATGCATAGATTATTAAAGTACAGGTTTAACTAATTATGTGCCATAACCTGTTCGACGTGTGCTCCCAAAGGAAATCTTTCCCTAATTTGGCGGAACTAAATAGTTTTGCTTGGCCCGTATGGCTTTGAACTTAGTGTATGAATTTCGTTGGATAATTTGATCGTTAACGACTAAGACAACTGCCCCCAAGTTTAACCGTAAAACTGTAATTCTGTTGCACCTGAAAATCGTTAAATTCACCATAAATCATATACATAATAGAATGGTGCGTTCGAGGGCTCAAATCGAAGCCGTCTCGATGAAATTTGACCCTATACCAGTTTCCAGACATTTCTGTATTTAAACCGAGATGATAATTGTATCGGAGTGCGATTCTGGACTGCAGTCCAGAGCTACTCAAATTGTTGGTTGCTGTACCGTATTGGATACTACAGGATTTTCTTAACTCTTAGGTTGCAGAACTCTGCTGTTTATTATAGAAAAATCTGTTAGCTAGATAACACAATTGGTTTCGTTCTGTTTCGTTACCGTTTGATATTTAATCTGTAATTTAATAGATCGGGACACATAACAGTCCCAGCAGATTCAGAATTGACATGTTAATATTAAACAGATTATAACTCCTAACGTACAGACGCGATTGAAGATCCGTTTGTTGCGTTGAAAACTTTACTGAAAACCCTAGGATTCATCCAACTGTAGCATCGCTAAAATACGATCCCAACTGGGATTAAAATGCGTTGTAAAATGGATTTCTGATTCTGAAACCGGATTTCCAGCCGCGAGCGCTCAAAACGAAATGGCTATAACTAATGATCCTGGAACCCGAATGGCTTGAAACAAAATTCTAAGGATAGATAACTAAACATACTAATTACTGCCTGTTTATCGTTTCGCTAAATTATATACGTACATTTCATGATAAATCGTGCAAGTGATGGACTACTGTTTTTATGACACCTTAATTGTGCTTATATGCTGTTCATGCATCATATCATACCTATATCATTGTAGTGATAACCTAGTGATATCGTGCATTCACCCAGTGTTAGATTTTAGTGATGATTGTGGCAAGTACGTCATTGTTCGTGTATCCGTGATTAAGTGAAAGTGATACGTACTTGTGCACAATCAGTGACCCTATCATTCTATTGCATTGTCGACGTCTGTGGGATGCGTGTACGTGTGACTATAAGTGGTATGGGACACTTATGGAAGCGCTTGCACGGGTGTCACAGATAAGGCATCCGACAATGCCATTTATCTTAGGTATTAGTCGGGACGTGCTTGATGGAGGTCCTGCCTCCAGTTCTCGCGCAGACTTGTCACGGATCGATTAGTATTTAGGTTGATGGTTAGCGTTTGATGTAGACCACGGGGTGTGGGGTAGTTTAAGTGTGAGTTCAACAGAATCTCGGGAGTCCCATGCCGGCTTATATATTTAGGGAGTTATATGGAGATTTACAGGGTACGTGATATATACACCGTGATATTCTCGTTACATGTTGGGCCCGTGGTCCCTTGCCCTTGGGTTCTACCCTTGGGTGGAGGACACTCGCGAGTGGTTGACTCTTACACTTGGACTGACGATAGGCTTAGTGACCTGTACAGTGAGACTTAGAGACTGATAGGGATACTGGCATTTACATTACCTTTATACTGTGTTGGCATACGTGACATATCCTTATACTGCTCTACTGTTCCGCTGCATTGATTACTGCACATTCATATTCATGTTGTCATTGATTTACTGTTATTCATATATATTACTACTGTTAGAACTGTCACTTGATTATACATATATTATATTGCTATTGTGTCGCTCTGACGACCTGAGTATGCATGCTCAGTGTGAGGAGGAGATTTAGCCTGGATCAGAACTAGACGTGCATCACAGACTTCTTGACTTGCTATTCCGAGTTACTTTCGTTTGCTCCACTTCAGGTCAGTCTTTACATTGTTCCTTTCAGTTACTGCATTTCTCATTGCCTGCGCATCATTTACTGTTTACCATGACAAACTAGAAGCCGAAGTGTGACTACGGCAGGACATTTCCTTGACCGTAGGAGCATGGCTGGCCTTGTCTACCCCCTCGTATTCTGTATTTTGGGAAGCGGGGCGTGACATCAGAAATGAACGAATCCTTCTTAAGGCATTGTAGACTAGGTCATATCAATGCGACCCGACTGGCTGAAGTTACATTTAGATGCATATTTAAATCAGTTTGAATTTACATGTGAAACTTGCCAGTCATGTCACAAAGATAAGATGACCATAGCTTTGTTTATTGGAAACAGAGAAAGAGTTAGTAAACTCTTGGGACTGATACATGATGATGTATGTAAGGTCCCCTGTCTGCACATGCCAGGATCGGTTCTTTGTACTTCCTTACATTCACTGATGATCTCTCAAGATTCAGACATATGTTCATGTTGAAACACAAGTCCGAAGCTTTTGATATATTCACAGAATATAAGATAGAAGTAGAGAACCAAATAAAGGTATAAGTATTATGTCCTATGATGAGATCAGGGAGGAGAATACTTGTGCATGGAATTCTTGGACTATTCTAAAGGAGAATGAGATTCTCTCTCAGTATTACTCCTCTGAATACACCACAACACAACGATGTATCGGGGCGGAGCAATCGCACCATATTAGATATGGTGTGCTCTATGATGAGTATTACTGAGTTGCCTGTTTCTTTTAGGGGGTTATGCACTTGAGAAGCTGCATACCTATTGAATTAGGTTCGAATCAAATCAGTGCCTACCACTCCATATAAGATATGGTATGGGAAGAGCTTATCTCTTAAGTAAGTTAAGATTTGGGATTGTCCGGCCTATGTCGAAAGCAAAATCCGGACAAGATCGAGGCAAGGTCAGTTCTGTAGAACTGGATAGGTTCCAGCTATACAAAACTGCAGCTGATGATTTGACAGAACCAAAGGATTCAATAGTCCCCGACGAACCTTAGTCTCTCCGCCGATCTGGTAGGTTTCCTCATCCGCCTGAGAGATACTTCGGTTTCTCGATAACAGTGGGAGCGAGGATTGCGTCATGAGATGATGACCTAACTAGTTTCGAGCTGGCCATCAGGAGTGAGACTCTGTAAGAATGGATGGATGCTTAGCGATCTGAGATGGAATCCATATACACCAACAAAGTATGGACTTTGGTTGCGATATCTGAAGGGTTAAATCCCCATCAGAAGCAAGTAGATCTTGAGAAGATTACTTGGTGTAGATAGAAAAGTTGAGACTTTCAAAGCTAGACTTGTTAAAGGTTTTCGTCATCGACCAGGCATGAATAATGATGAAACCTTTTCCAGGGACTATGCTTAAGTCCATCCAGATCCTACTTGCCATTGCTACATACCATGACTACGATATCTGGTGGTTGGGTGTCATGACTGCTTTTCTAAATAATGATTTAGAAGAGAACGTCTATAAGAACACAGCCAGAGGGCTTCGTAAACAGTGGGAGCAGCGGAAACGTGTGCAAGTTGCTTTGAAAGATAAAGCAGGCATCGCGGAGTTGGAACATCTGTTTTGATGTAGTAGTCAAATAGTTTGACTTCATCAAAATGGTAGATGAACCTTGTATATACAAAAAGGTAGTAGGGAGTATGGTGGTGATTCTCGTAGAGTACGTAGATGACATACTCTTAATAGGGAAGGAGTTTCCTATACTATACACGGTCAATCTCCTCTTATCACAAGGATTCTCCAAATAGGATAAAGGTGATACCTCCTAAATCCTGGGATTTGGATTTATGAGATAGATCTAAATGGATGTTAGGATTCTCACTAGGTTTAGTGAGATGGTATCAATCGATCCTGGGGAGAATCCTTGGAAAGGTTCCAGGGTGATAAGGATGACTGAATGTCAGTCGCAGGCATTGTCTTTACCCTCGGTAAAGGGACGGTATGTTGGAAGAGTTCCAAGCTGGATACCGTAGCAAACTAGACGATAAAGGCTGGTAACATCGCTATTAAAGATACTACCAAAGAGGCAGTTTGGGTGTATATTAGTTCATGAGATGAACTAGGTTCCTACCATTGTGTGACAATGGAAGTGTGGTTTTGGCCTAGGAACCCCGGTCCCATCAGTGACCCAGACATATTCTGAGGTAGCATCACCTGATCATGGAGATAGTTGATCTCCAGGGTGATCGAGGTAAGGAGAGTAGACTCAGAGGACAACACGGCGGATCCACTCACAAAGGCATTTTCCCAGAGAGAGACTTTTATGGGATGGTTGAGTATATGATACTGCAATCACTGCTACAGATGGCCCTAGTGCAAGTGGGAGATTGTTAGTTATATGTATGCCCTAGAGGCCATTACTGTACATGAGATGTATATTGTAGTGGATGCTGGGACATATATAAGTAGGACTTTCTTGCTCGACATGATAGTACGCTATCTGGTTGCTCTTTATCTTAACATGTATACTTTTAGTCTCTCTGTTACATGTTGATAAAGCCCTTAGGATGTGTACTCGACTTCCAGGACTATGATACAGATCATACTAGTGGGGCCTGGGTAGTCAATGAGTACATCCTTCAATGTTCCTAGTCGTGGGAATATCGAGACGGGGCATCGATATTCTAGAGTAGACTAGCGTATATCTTCTCGATCCATGTGATGGGCGATGGATGATCCCATATTCATTGGTGTTTGACATCAGAGACGGTATGCGGGTGCTCAGTGGAGACTGGGTACACTGAACGGACTCACCGAGAACTCCCAGATGGTATTATACCTCACGTCAGATGGCAGTTCTCCGGTGACACTGGTACAGCTTAGTCTGTTGACCCGAGATCGTCATACAGTTTTGTGTGTCTCCCACTGTGCTTTGATTTCCACCCTACCACGGCTCTACTGAGTCGTGCAAACAGGTGGATTTTGGGTACAGTCCCGATTCACATGGAGGCAATGAGCGATAGGAGGGGATTCGTCTCTCCCGGTATTGGGGGTTGATGTTGCGCTATGCTCGACTGGCCATAACTAGAAATCCCTGGCCAGGGTTGCACTGATTTACTGGTAAGTGTTATCAGTAGTTTCGTGCTTGTTATGGACCTTACATCGGCATGACTTATCAAGCTACTGGGGTCTGACGTTTACCACCCCTAGGCGAGATATGCGACATATCAGACGAACAGACCGGACTGTACGGTAAGTGTTGCTGGTTGGATTCACAGGAGTGTGAGCGGGCTTGCTCGTTGATCTTCTGATCGCTCAATACCCGGGTGGCCGTTACGTTTAGCAGACCGCTTGCGGCTTGTGGGTGTTTGATATGATCATCACCTACTGCCGGCGTATTGACGAGTCTTTAGAGTACTACACAGAGGTTTCATGGCTCAAGCCAAAAGAAATAGGAGCGCATATGAGATATGTGCGGGACCGAGAACAATACCAGTATGTGATACTGAATTCTATTCTCGCGATTTGTATCATCGGACGGTTATATAAGATATAGCCGGGTTACCGAATCAAATATTGATTCGATATATTGATACACTTAATATTAGTCGGTTATGTGCAGTATGACCGGATCATTAAATCAAGTGTTGATTTAATGATTTAATGTATAATTATATATTAGATATATTACTTTACATTGACTAGTATTGTTCACTTAAGATTGATTATCTCACTTGATTGTGCACATTGTATATATGATATATGTTTGTGCACTAGTTTGTATCATGTTTGATGATACATGCAAACTTGGGTGTGTGTATGGATTATACCATGTTTAGGTTAAAGGTTTAGTTTTTTATTTTGATTTATTTAATTTATGTAAAATAAAATGGTGGCTTACTTTGTATTTGCTTGAAGCTTCATGAAGCTTTCAAGCATCTTTGACAAAGTCCATCATTTTGTTTTACATAAGATTTTCCTTAACCTAACCTTTAACTTAAACTTGAGTTTAGTCTCTACATAGGTTAATCTCACCCATGGTTGCAATATGATAACTTCACTTGAATTTTCTTTTGATGATTAATTCATTATTTTCTTTCTTCTTCTTCATCTTCTTCATGAAGAAGAAAACCATTGCTAGAAAATTCCAAGTGATCAATCCAAGTGAGAAATCCAAATCCAAAGTGAACCCACTTTCTATTTCTTCATCCTCTACTACTTGCCATGTAGTAGAGTGTGTTATCTTCACAAGTTTCATGGCCTAGTGAAGATGGGGCTTGAGTTTGAGTCGCCTCGACGTAGATCATCTTCGGCATCGAAGTCATCGACCTAGCCCGCTCATTTCTCCGATGAAACCGACAATAGAGTCCGGGATTCCGATGATCGCAGTGGAGGGACGTCAACACGGAGCTAGAGAAGTGGAGGACCGGATCTACAAAGGTTGTAGTCACTTTCACTTGTAGTTAAACTGTTAACTTGCTTTGTATCGCCTTACCTCTAGTAACGATCTAGCATTAGGGTTCTTTGGCACATGGAAATTTTTTATTTTGGCATGGTTGATCAGTTGTAGAACCTCATGGGTGTGCCAAGGAACCCTACATAAGGGGCCCTAGAGGTCAAAATATAACATCAGATACATATCGCATACATACGATAGACGATCAATCTCATAGGCTTTCATCAAGAACTTAAGTTCTCTACCTTTGAGTTTCTTCTTCTTCTTCCTCTATACAACCGAGGTAAATAAGATCGATCTCCATTTTAGAAACTTAAGCATCGTTCATAAGAAGGTTAACCTTCATTGATAGAATTTAAGTTCTTTTCTCAGATCTTACGATCTCTAAATCAAGATTGTTCCTTTTTCATAAGAAACTTAAGTTTCATAAAGGAATTGTTTTGATCTTAAGATCTAGGGTTTGAGAAAAGAATCGAGCCCTTCTCATAAAATATGATGCACAAATGACGAACAAGGAACCAAAATGATCGATTCTTTATAGAATATATGATCCCATATCATTAAAGTAATGATCTTGGTGATCGTTAATGGTGATATAACCATTAAAAGAAGCTTAAAATTGACGAAACTAAAGCTTCAAAAGACAAAAAGATTAAGATTGATCTCTAAGGAAAGCTCCTACAGGCATGCGCCAGAGACAGAAGCGCCAATGGGCATGCGCCAGCAGCTAATATGATGAACCCAGAAGTGCCTGTGGGCATGAACTAATATGATGAACCTAAAAGCGCCAATAGGCATGTGCCACGCAATAAGCACACGGTTTTTACTTATTAACCCCGTGGGCATGCGCCAAATGCAGATGCGACAATAGGCATGCGCCAGGGGCATGACCGCCAGCGACATATGCAACAAAAGAACTTAAGTTCTAAACGCCAGATCCCCAAATACAAGGATCTCTGAGCCAGTGGCAAAGCGCCATCCCTATAAGCGCCAGTGGTTATGGAGACCCTATATACATATGCCCAAGCCTTACATACGTGTTTCTTAACTCAATATTGGCTAAGTTATCACTCTGAAGCTTAAGCTTTTGGACCCAGTGCTTAGCACTGTTGGGTTATGTAAAGCCTAAAATAAAATATGGCCTTGTGCTTAGCACTAGTGAGAAACAAAGCCCGACATTTAGTCTAAAATTAGACTAACTCGCTGAAGTTTCAAATTTCTTTGATTTTCAAAAGAAAATCAATCATGATCATACCTATTTTAAGTCGGCCTTGATCTAAAACAAGATCAATGGTCCTTAATCACATTTTATGTCGATCTTAATCTAAAACTAGATTAACGATCCTTAAACCCGTTGAACTGATGGTAGAAATTACCTAAGTTCATCTCGAGATTTTTGGATTTGGACTAATCCGCACCCTGCGGGCACAAAAAAATTAGTCTCCGTATACAATCCAAGGGCAACCCCATAATAAACAATATATAACATGATATGAGGTGACATACTGGAGAAGGAGAAAGTTGTTATCGCGTTGCGATAACATAATTAACCGCAGAGGCTTGCGCATGCATGAAAAAGCGTTCCTATAATCAAAAGCCCCTCAAATGAAGGGGAATCTGATAAGTCTGCTAAAACGGTCGCATCTATCCAAATCTCCAATAGACGGTGTCATAAATCAACTTGGTATCTTCGAAGAGTTGGATGGAAATGTTCCACATAGCATCTGCCCCTAAATTCAGGCAAGTCGTTTGTCTTCCCAATTTTTGGTGGTAAACAGATTCTGGCACGCCCGGTGGAATCTTTTTCTCTTTCCACTCCAAACTGCGTGTGTCATATTTCGTGAACCAATCGCAGTATATTATGTTTATGTTTCCCTTGTAGTTTGGGATACTGAAGGTGTTTCACTTCCGTGTAGATCCAATGGCCTTCATCTACAACAATTGCAACAACACTTATGCAGACTCCACTCCATCTGGCGGGATCCAATATGGCTTACAAGCAGCCACGGTTCTCTGTGTCCCGGCCCTTCAAAATATGGCGGGGATTTTCTTTGGGACCGTGATCCCATCCTTCACCTTTGGTGCCTCGACGGTAAAGGAAGAAGCACCAAGAAGGTCAGTCATCAACAGGCTAACAACCACCTCCGCATGCTCTTTTGAGAAGTCTGCCAAGTCTGAAGGTTCGACCTTCGAGAAGTTGACAACAAGATCTATAGGCCCCTTCGAGAATCCCATGATCCCGAAGAAATCAGTCTTCAAGAGGCTGAGCTTTGCTGCTCCGGACGCTCCAACCGTTCCGGCCATTCCAAGGAAGATTGTCGCTAAGAAGCTGACACCTGTAGCCCCTGCTAGTTCCGAGGCGTCAAAGGGTGCTTCACCTCCAAAGACTTCTATCTTCCATGGACTGGTGTCTTATACTTTACCAAGACAATTGGCCTTCAAACGACTGGCATCTGCTGAAAGACAAGACCAATACAGGAGGCGCCCAAGGCTCAAGAGGCTCCTATCTCCAGAAATGCTCCATGTCGATAGTGGTGCTGAGTAAGGCAGGCTGGGGGCAGTTCACCATCTAGGCTAACCCCGTCGGCTCCAATGGTGCAGGCTGTTATTCTAACCGGGAACAGTTTTTAGGTGCTGAACATACTGAAGCGCAACTCTCCAACTCATGTATTGAAGAAAACTCCACCTCCCACCGAGAGGAATGATGAGCCAAAATTGGTTCGAGCGGTGAAGCGACTTTACTCGACCATTCATAAGGTCTGGAAGGAAGTGCAAGGATCAGTAATCAATAAAGATCACTCTCCCTGACCTAAGAAGCTGAAGAGCCATGACAAACACTCTTCCCAAAAAAGAGGGGTCAGACAAGATGTAAAGGCCCAAGGCAAACTCCGAGGGTTAACAAAACAAACGCTCAAAATCTGAAGGCCTGGTAGTTCATACTGTCTATATGGTGAACTCCAAAGAAGAAAACAAGACTTTCGTCTCCCACAGACCGATCACACGGTCTGTAACAAAGGATCCCCAGAAGCTGCAAGAGTTGGTGGCTCATGCGGATGAAATAATGAATCTTCCCCCAGATGCAAATCTGGACGGCTCTTCTGAGGAAAGAGTGGTGCAAGAATCAGATACGGACTACTTGAAGTGCATGGTCCAAAAGAAGAACGAAAAAGCTGCATAAATAGAGGCCCGGATGGATAAGATGGCCCATTTGTTCCAAAGTATGCTCAGGATTATGACTTACCCCGAACCACTAGCATACGAACCACCGATGGTCGTCATTGAAGACAAAGGAGATACTTCCAACCCCTCCACGCCTCATCAGTGGCAAAGGAGGAATTAATCTCCAAGTCCCAACTGGACGAATACATCGCCCGGCAGTTCAAGGCTCACCTAGCCAGTGAAGCCGCCAGCAAGTTGACAAAGACTGTCCGACCTTACCTGGCATGTTATGATCAAATTCAGTACCCACCAAGATATACAATCCCGACGTTCCCCATATATAAAGGAACCGGGAACCCGAAGCAGCATATCACCCAATTCCGGTTCAAGTGCGGCAATACTGGTAGTAACGACATATTGCTCTTGCGACAATTCGTTAGCATTCTAGCGGACATAGAATTCGAATGGTACTCAGAGATTCCTAAAGACTCGATCAAAAACTTTGACGAAATGTAACTCCTCTTCTACCAGAGATTCGCTGGTGCGAGCGAACGCACTACCATGATCGCTTTGGTCAATGAGAGGCCCGGATCAAACGAGACATAGGTCTAATACGCGATGAGATGGAGGAACCTTTGGTCCAAATGCGAATAAAGGATCGTTGAAGCTCCGGCCATAGGTATGTTCATGTGCACTCTCGAAAAGAAGGCGCAAGTGTTCCCCTATCTAGCCCTTCTCACCCCAACGACTTTCTAAGAACTCATCGACAAGTTGGCTCGGCTAGATGCGATGAACCAGGGACCTCCCTCTTCCAATGGAAATTTGAGAAACTTCAAAGGAAAGGGTAAGGCAGCATTTGTCGCTAACACCCAACAGCAGCCGAGCGGTCCTAAGGCGGCTGGTCGTCAAAATAACAACCGCACGGGACCTACTCTTGAAGAAAGAACAGGACGGGGATATTCCTTCCCTCATGAAAAAACGAGGAAGTCGTTCGACCTTGCAATGAAGAGTGACTTCCTAACTTTTCCCGAGTCATGGCGAACAGCCTAAGCCCATGACGTCAACAGTCCGACTTATTTCCCATATCATCGAGTGATAAGTCATTTGATTGAAGACTGCTATGTTTTCAAGAACTAGTTGAGGAACAGTATAAACACGGCAGATTAATGCTCTCTAATAAATGGAAGATGAAGCCTCCTCAGAAGCATATCTCTAAAAGGACCAACACGCAGGGGGCATCCTGCTCGCTCGTTGAAGAAACCCTATGGGAGGTGATGTTGTCTCCTAAAACAAAGAGAATGTTATAAGATCTCTAGGCATGCCCCACGATCGGGTGGAAAATCCCGCTTGAACCGGAGATCATACCAGGGATGTTGAAGCCGCATCCCACTCCGAAGGCTGTTGATAAAGGGAAAAGTCCCGAAGTCAAGAAGTCTTCCAAAAAGAAATATAAGAAGAAGGCGAAGAAGTCTGTATAGCCAGCCAAGAATGTTGACAGCCGTACAGACATCCAAATGTACATTGACACGTTAGAAAAATACAATTAGAAAGCATGCTCGCCCGTCACTCGTAAGGAGTTTATCAAACATATCCTTGAAAATAACAGAAAGAATGAGGACGATGACTCAAAAGGAGAAACAGAAGGCTGTGTGGAAAGCTGCCGCAAGGTCACTCAGCCATACCTCTTGAAGAATGGATAGGACAGGGATATTCCTTTCCCTGGGAGAAGGTGAAGAAAATATTTAACCTCTCCATGAAGCACCAGATGTTAACGCTGCCCAAGTGCAACTAGCCTAATGATTCTAATACTTTGGATCATCCTGACTACTGTCCCTACCATCGGGTCATTGGTCATTCGATCGAAAATTGCTTCATCTTCAAGAATTGGGCGGAAGACCGGTATAGGTAAGGAAAGTTCACGCTAAGTGACAACTGGAAAGTGGAACATCTGCAAAATCATGAGGCAATGCGAGACAATCCTACCAAGCCAGGGCATAGCCAGCCCAAGGTGTAGAAGCCCACCCATACTTGTCACATGATAAGACTCCTTAATGAAAAGGAGGATGAAGATACGCTTCAATGCCTCGACTGCTTCACCAATGAAGAAGAGGAAATCTCGGAGCTGCCGCCAGCGCCAACAGAACTGGAAGACGGGATATATACCACTGCTGATGAATTTAAAAAGATAAACTTAGGAACCGAAGAAGATCCTCGACCCACATTCGTTAATGAGCTGCTGTCAGATGAACAAGTAGCTGGTCCAAAAGAAGTACTCATGGAGTACAAATACATCTTTGCGTGGAATTACTCTGAGATGCTAGGCCTCGATCCAGATGTAGCAGTTCACAAATTGGCCATATCGCCAGAAATAAAGCCTGTCAGGCAAGCGCCAAGAAGGATGCGGCTTGATCTTGATATGAGTATCAACGCCAAAATCAAGAATATCATAGACTCTGGCTTCATCCACGAGGCCCAATACCCCGACTAGATCACCAACATCGTCCCTATGATGAAGAAGAACGGGACCGTCCGGATCTGCTTGGAATTTCGAGACCTCAATAAGGCGTGTTCGAAAGATGACTTCCCCATACCAGTCACCGAACTGATGTTCGACAATACCTCTACGCATGAGGTCTTCTCCTTCATGGACGGATCATCAGAATACAATCAGATAAAGATGGATCTAGGAGATCAGAAGCATATGGTATTCTGCAAACCGTTAGGCATATACTGTTATAAAGTAATGCCTTTAGGACTAAATAATGTCTGGGCAACATATCAAAGAGCAATGACTAAGATATTCGACGACATGATATTAGGACTAAATAATGTCTGGGCAACATATCAAAGAGCAATGACTAAGATATTCGACGACATGATACATGGCATCGTTGAATGCTACATCGAAGATCTCGTAGTCAAGAGAATGTCGTATAAAGGACGCTTGGAGAATTTAAAGACAATCTTCGAGCGCCTTCGAAAATACAACCTGAAAATGAATCCGCTGAAATGTACCTTCGGAGTCTCGCCGGGAAAGTTTCTGGGTTTTATAATCTGCCACCGAGGGACGAAATCGACCCCTCCAAGATCAGGGCAATTATGGAAATGCCCCAAGACTAGTTTGAAATATTGCACATTTGAATGAATATTTTCCCTACTATTGTTAAGTACTAAAAGGTGTTTCTTGTAAATATAGAACATATGTGGGTTTATTTGTAAAAAGTTTATTATCATATGTTTCAACATTTTAATTAACATAATTAAAGGAAATATATGCATATAATATTTAAATGAAAATATTAGTAATTAATATATGCATATCATATCAAATATTTTTAATCAATATTCTTAAGATTTATTATCATATAAAATGGTTAGGATAACATCTTAAAAATACTAAATACTACTAACACTTGTAGGGTGTTTTTCGTCACCCCATTGAGATGGGAATACGCGTGCGCTTGTCAGGCGCATTACAGACTCTCTTTGTCTAGGGTAGGCTGGGGTTTATTGATTGCGGGGATCCAAATCTCCGGCAGCCGTGGACTAAGCTGCCGTTAATTACCCCTAGCCTTTGGAGCGAGGGAACCTCCGATTAACGGGTCAAACAGGTCATGCGAACTCAATATGCAGTGTATGTGTGTTGTGTTTTGAAAGGGGGTTTTGGATATATCGGGGGCCCCGCAGAGTTTTTACGGGGGTCGTGGAGTATGTGTGTGTGTGTGTGTGTATGCATATATACATATATAAAAAAAAGAGAAAGGGCATCCAAAGGATGCGTGGGAAAAAGCGCCAGCGCTTTGGGTGCTAGCGCTTTGAGCGAAAGGGCGCTAGCCTCCCACGTGCCAGGCACGTGGGTGCTCGGGCGCGAGCGCTTTGAGCGTGAGAGCGCTAGCGCCTCACGTGCCAGGCACGTAGGCGCTCGGACGCTAGCGTTTTGGGCACTAGCGCTCTGAGTGCAAGAGCGCTAGCGCCCCACGTGTCAGGCATGTGGGCGCTCGGACGCTAGCGCTTTGAGCGCAAGGGCGCTAGCGCCTCACGTGCCGGGTACGTGGCGCTCGGGAGGCAAAAGGGACTTGGTCCCTGCAATAGGAGTTGTACTCCTAGAAATGAGCACTTATTATTTTGTATATATGTATATGTATGAAAAGTTAAACTCCTAAGATATTTTGAAGCTGATGAAGGGGGCTTCTCCCCTTGAGCCCTGGATCTTCCTCAAAGTGGGGTTTCTAGAGATGGGTCTCCTTCTTCTTCTTTTGTTGGGCGGATCTTGAAGATCAAGAAATATGAGATTTTAAAAATCTCTCCTTTCTGAGATCTGATGGAAGATCTGAGTTCCCCTTTGTGGGTTTTGTGATGAAAAACTATTTAGTTTTATAAAAGGAAGAGTAAAACTCTTGATTTAATTCAAAAGAAAGAAGAAGGTTTTAGAACCTTGAGGAAGGCCAAGATCACAGATCTTGATGCTTTTTTTAGGAGAGAGAAAAAAGTTGTTGGGATATTTTCATTATCCTTGTCTTTATAGGCTATACACTTTACATATAGCCCCTTGAGCTCTACAAAAATGGCATTTTGCCCATCCCATGGCTCATGTGCCATTTCTTTTTGCACATAAGCCATCGGCTTTATAAAAATTTGGCTTTATGCCCATTTTTCTTACATTCATTCATAAAATAGAATAAAAGTAATACACCAAAATTATTTATTACAAAATTTTTATCTTGGCATGGAGGGAGGCCGGCCGCTCCATATTCGGGCTCAACCCGGGCATTGGCCCACTTGAGCTGGGCTTGGGCCCACTTGGCTTGGGGTTGACTTTGATTTTGACTTAGTCAACCGGAGTGTAAATTTCGACCCTAACAAATTTTCCCCCATCAATAAGTGCACACCACATATGTGGGTTGTGTGCACGAAATTGATGGATCTTCTTTCGCGTGGAGGTCGACTTGATCTGGTTCCCATTTTAACGACGTGGAGGTCGATGCTGCCATTTTAGCGACTTGGACGGTCGGTGCTACCCTTTTTGCGACTTGGACGGTCGGTACTGCCCTTTTTACGACTTGGACGGTCGGTTCTGCCCTTTTTGCGACTTGGACGGTCGGTGCTGCCCTTTTAGCGACGTGGACGGTCGGTTCTGCCCTTTTTACGACTTGGACGGTCGGTGCCGCCCTTTTAGTGACATGGACGGTCGGTTCTGCCCTTTTTGCGACTTGGACGGTCGGTGCTGCCCTTTTAGCGACTTGGACGGTCGGTTCTTCCCTTTTTGCGACTTGGACGGTCGGTGCTTGCCCTTTTAGTGACGTGGAAGGTCGGTTCTACCCTTTTTGCGACTTGGACGGTCGGTGCTGCCCTTTTAGCGACGTGGACGGTCGGTTCTGCCCTTTTTGCGACTTAGACGGTCGGTGCTGCCCTTTTAGCGACGTGGAAGGTCGTTGCTGCCCTTTTAATGACGTGGACGGTCGGTGCTGCGGTCGGTTCTGCCCTTTTTGCGACTTGGACGGTCGGTGCTGCCCTTTTAGCGACGTGGACAGCCGGTTCTGCCCTTTTTGTGACTTGAACGGTCGGTGCTGCCCTTTTTACGACTTGGACGGTCGATGCTGCCCTTTTAGCGACTTGGACGGTCGGTTATGCCCTTTTTGCGACTTGGACGGTCGGTGCTGCCCTTTTAATGACGTGGACAGTCGGTGCTTGATTTGACTTGCTCCGCTTCTTGCGCTGTCAGGGTTGAAGTTGACTTGCTGATCGATGTGATTTGGGTTGACATCAGCACCGCTGCACTGGAATGTGGTACCAGGAGCGAATCATCATTTGTCATGAGGCGATTTCCCTCATTCCCAGTTTAATGACTTAGGGGTCATCTGTTCCCAGTTTAACGACTTAGAGGTCATCTTTTCCCAGTTTAAAGACATAGGGGTCTATTAGATTGGAGTTTTGGGATTTTGGGGTTAGGGTAGGCATCAGCGTTGCTAACACTGAAGCACACGTGCCAGGAGCAATTCATCATTTGCCTTTTCCTATTGGGGAGCGATGGCTTAGGAGACAGATTTAGATCCCTATCACCTAAGGCTTTTCAATTTTATGAGCCGTAAGGGTCTCATAAAAGCATTTTCTCCCTACGAGTCGAAAGGATCTCGTAGGTGCACTTTCTCCTTAGGAGTCGTGGGGAGCCCCAAGTGTGTTTTTCCTTTGTGAGTCGTAAGGATCCCACGAAGGTTTGTTCTCCTCATGTATCGTGAGGACACATGAGTGGGTGTTCCCAAATGGAGCATAATTCCGAGGGCGGAGACCAGCCACGTAACAGGTGATCGTGGTGGGGCATGGGTATGCTGAGAATTATTTGAGCCCGTGGATTATATACGGCATCCAATTTGGGGACTAACCGTAGGGCTGGGATAATTTTGAGAAATTGAATTTTGGTTGGCGTCTGCATCGCAACACTGGAATATAGTACTAGGAGCGACTCATCATTCGCCGTTTGGGGACTTGGAATTTAGATCTTGTTTGGCATCCGTATTGCTGCACTGGAACAATGCCAGGAGCAACTCATCATTTGCCTCGAAAGGACTTGGGATTTGGGTTTTGGTCGGCATCGGCATCGCTAACACTGAAGCGAAATGCCAGGAGCGACTCATCATTTTCCGTTGCCCGTTGGGGAGCGATGGCTTAGGAGACAGGTTTAGGTCCTTACTGTTAGTGTATATGCCCTAGGGGCCATTATTGTATCATACTAGTTTGTATATTACTTAATGGAAGCTTGGGATATTCACATGTATATAACAGTCTTGCTAAACATGGTAGTATGCTACTTGGTTTTTCTATCTTAATATGTGAGTATACGTATTGATAGAGCTCTTAGGATCTTGCTTGACTACCAGCGTTGTGATGGCAGTCACACTAGTGGGGGCTGGGTAGTCTACAAGCACATCCTTATTCAGGTCCCTAGTGGTTGGATTATCGAGACAGGGCATCGATACTCCGGAGTAGACTAGTGTGTACGCTTCTCATCCCAGTTGGGGAGATGGTCTGTCCCACAGCCGTCAGTACGTCATACTGGAGATAGTATGCAGGTGCTCGTTAGGTTACGGGTACACCGGACAGGACTCACAGGGACTGTTGGTTGGTTTTATACCAGTCGTCAGTGAACAGTTCCCAGGTGACATGAGTACAGCATAGTCCGCAGACTTGACACTGCTACTTCGCCTCGAGTGTGTCCCACTGTTCTTAGATTGCTACCCTACCACGGCTCAAAGGAGTCATGCAAACAGATAGCAGTTGGGGTGCAGTCCCGAGCACTTGGAGGCAGTGGCGGTTAGACAAGATTCGTCTCTCTCGGTATTGGGGGTTGATATCGCGCTGTGTCAGAGAGCCATTACGCAAAGTCCCTGGCCAGGGCAAGCGAGATTTGCTGGTAGGTTCCAGTAGTTTCTCAGGGTGTAATGGGCTTCGCTCCGACACGACTTATACCGCTATTAGAGGACTGACGCTTGCCGCCCCCCTAGGCCCGATATGCGATAGTCTTAGACGAACAGACCGGACTGTACGGAGATTGTCACATCAGACTCAGTAGGAGTTCGGATGGGTTTCTTCATCGGCCTTCTTATCGAGATCTACCTGGGGACCGTTACGTACAGCTAGTGCCGCTTGCGGTCTGTGGTTAAACCCACTGCCAGCGTAGTAGTCGAGTCTCTAGAGTCCCACACAGAGAGTTTCCCTACTCCAGGCGAAACGATATAGAGGTCGTATGGTTTTACGACAAGGGTTCAGACGCATACGTGTGTTTACGCACGTACGACTTTCGGACAGTTTTTACTAGTCGGCTTTGGTTTAAGCCAGTTACTAGTATCCGATTATTGGATTTATACAGTCTAAAGTTTTTCCGTGTTTTCACGGATAGGAGGGGCATTCTCGTAATTGCGCGAGAAGCTTCTAGAAGATGGTGACTAAGGAGGTTAAGGTGGCATATACATTAAATGAGATTAGTGAGTCATATGGATGATTCATCCATGTCATTAATTCTTCATAATTGCTTAATGACTCATGGAGATGAATCACCATAAGATATTTATCAAGCATGGTTGTAAATGATTTTCTTTTCTTTTCTTGAAAAACAATAATGCTTGATATATATTATGATAACTCATTTTCTCATTTCATTTATTCTTCTCACATTCTCTCTCCTCAAGCTCTCTCTCTTCAAACCCTAATCCTCCCCTCTCATGTGTTGAGTATAAGGATTAGTTAGACTACTTAATCCATAACCATACTCTATTTCATCTAGGTACTTTGATTAGCACTTAAAGATACCTAGTTGCCTCAAGTTTAGAGGCAAACCTTGGAGTTTAGCTCTCGTGGTGGATCGTCTACTACTTGGAGAAGGCCGAGGAGGAGGTGGAGTTCGTAAAGACGAAGGACACGGTTCTTTAGGTATAATCCCTTCACATGGTAGTTTAGAACTTCTATGTTTGATGTTAGTTATCGTTTAGCTTCGATTCATGCTGTTAGTCGATGTTTAAGCAAAGAACAAGATCGTTTTTCATATTTCTACCTCCCCGCTAGTCGTGGGGTGTTGTACATCGACTTACAGTGGTATCAGAGCCTCGCTAAATAATAAATAACTCACTTGCAAAATTGTATGAATTTCGAACGAAAAAAACAAAACCGGAAAACCCCGATATCATGAGTTTCTGTCGATTTTTAAATGAGGTCCAAAAATTTTTCAGGGATCTTCAGAAAGCCTTAAATGATAGTATAAGAACACCCAAGAAAACTGAGATCATGAATCGGCTAAAGCGCCGCGGAACCGCCGCGGATCCCAACGATCCGCCGCGATTCCGCTGCCGAGTTGCCGATTCATCATCCCAATTTTCCTGTGTGGGTTCTCTGTGATATTTGGTATTTTCTGGAATTTTTTAATTTTTGCTCAGGTTTCAGATTTACAGAGAAGTATTGGAGCAAAATTAAATGTGTTTAATCGATCGAAATTATACGGTATTTGCTTGTTGGATTATATCTGTGTTTGTATAATGTGTTCGTAAACCTCCCCTAACTGCTACTATGTCGGTTGGCAGGGGGTTGCACATTTCTGTAATGGTTTTTACTGTTTGTGGATGTGAACTGTATTGGACTGTTGTGATGATTAGCCGGGGTTATTATTTGATTCATTTGATGTAAATGTAATTTGTTGTAATATTATTTTTGCAGGGCACATCCAGGTTGCGGTTGTAGCCACCGTTGTATTATTTCATTTTACTGTTTTGCTCCTAGGACAGACCCAAGGTGGGGTGCACAAACTGCCGGGCGGGTAGTTTGCCGTACCCGTAGGGGTCTTGGGTGGGGTAATGGCTATTCATCACAACTGTGTAATCCGTTTTTTGTTGCAGGCTCTAAACAAATGCGGATTGCTTACAAATCCAATAAAGTTCATATGAGATCTGGAATGCCTATTATTGCGTCTGACGAATGTACAATATCTATATATGATAGCTATTTAGACGTCACTTATGTTTTACACCCGCGCTAGCCCAGCCCCTGCTCTGTCGTTAGTTAAGTAACCTAACGGGTGATGACGGAACCCCGTGGCGAATGCGGATGGCATAAGAGGACGTTGTATTTTCGTTGTTTTCTGCAATGATAGGTTAATGATGGGACGCATTATTTATAATGCAAAGAAAATAAACCAAAAGTTTAATCGTTGGAACAATTTAAAAGAAACCACTCGGTTAATTTCAAAACAGATATTTTTAAATGCGGAGCTTTAACCACTCCTTTTAAAAGCTATCAGGTTCCTTCGGTTATATCAAGTTCACTACGTTCACGGTTTCGCCAAAACCATTCGTAGCCCTCCGTCATTTCATCTGGGTATTCAGTAGTATTCAAGCTATGTATTTTGACCTAACGCCAAGGCATAGTGTTTGGTAGCTACTGGATATTCATTTGTTGCATAGATAGATGAGTTAGTTTGGGACAGTCGTATTATCATTTTGGCCGAACGTCAAGGATATATACGGATGGGTTCAAATTGACAAGATAATGATGGGTAGAACTTGACATGTGACTTATGACATTTTAACCTAACGCCAAGGTCATAAGAGCATGGGGCAAAAATATATATCGGGAATTTCTAAAGAAACTGAAATTTGCAAAGAGTTGCATACCATTTGGAGTTTGATGAATGTTGGTAGGATTCCTTCAATATTATCATACAATGATATTTGGATCCCGATCCTACTGTGAGTATATGCTACTTATCAGGATATTCGTCACTTAACGATCAATGCTATAAACCAAGTAGGTGTCAAGAAAGGTGTCAGCGGGGTTACGCCCCCAGAGAAAAGAGGTTCTTTAATTAAGGAACTTCGCGAAAGCGTTGGAAAACCTCCCTCGAAGTATCGACACTAGCCTGGCTGAACGGTTAAGCAAGAATTGTACAGTGAGAATAGTCCTGGCTAATTCTTCTTTTATGGTTTGAGGAAGGATTCGAGAAACAGTGGGAGCCATCCAGTTTAGATAAACTAAAAACCACTCTAAACTTGCAAGAGCATCATGCTAAAGAGTTTTCTTCTCTCTCTCCTAATTGCAGCGACCCTGATAATGACTGGACTTAAGTTACTTTTAGAGAAAAATATACTGACAGGGCCAAACTATAAAGATTGGCTGCGAAATGTCAAAATGGCTTTGACCTATGACAAATTGGGGTACGTCCTCACCGCTACGGCACCTGCTGTCCCTGGTCCCAAATCCAGTAATGCGGATAAGGAAATCCGCAAAACCTGGGATTTCGATTGCGCGAAAGCCAAGTGTATCGTGCTTGCCTCGATGAACAATGAACATCAGAGGAGGCACGAGGATATGGAACTAGATGCCATATTTCTCCATACAAAGGAACTTTATGGAGAGCAATCTCGTATAGCAAGATACGGGACCTCTAAGAACTTGTTTCGAGCGAGGTTGGCTGTCGGGTCATCGGTAGGAGAACATGTCCTAAAGATGATCGGCTATATAGAAGAGCTCGCAGACCTTAGGACGACTTTGGATAATGAGCTCTATACAGACCTTATTCTCCAGTCCCTTCCTTCCACCTACGCCCAGTTTATCCTGAACTTCAACATTCAAAGAAAAGAAGTTGAACTTCCGGAACTCCTGAACATGTTAAGGAGTGCAGAGGGCACCTTGCAGAAAGCAAGGGAAACACCCGCTATGTTTGTTAGCGGTGCATCTTCTTCCGGGTCCAAGGCTAGGGCCAAAGGAAGGAAGAAGAAGGCCGCCACCAAACCTAGATGAGGTGTTAGTAAGGTGGGAGGTAAGGGAAAGAAAAAGTTTGCGGTACCGGTAGTGGGCCAGGATGAGTGCTTCCATTGTCACAGGAAAGGGCACTGGAAGAAAGATTGCAAGGCGTGGAACGCCAAGAACCAGGAACCGAAGCAAGCTGTAGCTTCGACTTCAGGTGTGTTTGTAATTGAGAATTGTCTGT
The DNA here is from genome assembly GCA_030015575.1 of Agapanthus africanus. Lineage (NCBI taxonomy): Eukaryota > Viridiplantae > Streptophyta > Magnoliopsida > Asparagales > Amaryllidaceae > Agapanthus > Agapanthus africanus. The sequence continues at coordinate 687,622,420 of CM057343.1, forward strand.
CAATTAACTCTACTTCCTGGGTATTGGATACCGGATCAGGATCTCATATTTGCAATTCATTACAGGCACTGAGAAACCGTAGAGTGCTGAAGGAAGGTGATATAACACTAAAGGTTGCTAACGGAGCTAGCGTGGGAGCTGCGTCCATCGGGGATTATCACCTGGGATTGACGAGTGGACACATTTTGGTTTTACATAACTATTTTTTGGTACCAAGCTTAACGTGTAATATCATATCAGTTTCCTTGTTATCAAATAAAGGTTATGATTTCACGTTTGTAAGAGATGTTGTTAACATCCACCTTAATCATGGTTTGATTGGGTCCGGTACACTAAATAAAGGTATATATGTCTTAAACCAACTCCAAATTTTCAATGTCCAGAACACACTAAAAAGAAAGTCTCCAGATTTAAATAAAGCTTTCTTATGGCATTGTAGACTGGGTCACATCAATGAGAGAAGGTTGACTAAGTTGCATAGAGAAGGATATTTGGACTCGTTCGAATATCAAACTTATGACACTTGTCAATCTTGTCTCAAAGGAAAGATGACAAAGACTCCTTTTACTGGACACGGAGTAAAAGCGAGCGAGCTCTTAGGACTCATACACAGCGATGTATGTGGTCCAATGTCTACACATGCAAGAGGTGGTTTTTCCTATTTCATTACTTTCACGGATGATTACTCAAGGTACGGATTCATTTATCTGATGAAACATAAATCCGAGGCTTTTGAGAAATTCCAAGAGTATAAGAATGAAGTAGAAAACCAAACCGGCAAAAGTATCAAGACACTAAGATCTGATCGAGGTGGTGAATACTTGAGTGCCGAGTTCCTAGGTTACCTAAAAGAGAAAAGAATTCTCTCTCAGCTTACTCCTCCATACACTCCACAGCATAACAGTGTATCGAAGAGACGGAATCGAACCCTATTGGATATGGTACGATCCATGATGAGTAATGCTGAGTTACCGCGATCTTTCTGGGGTTATGCGCTAGAATCAGCGGCATATCTTTTGAACATGGTTCCTACCAAGACTGTGCCTACCACACCATATCAGATGTGGAGTGGGAAGAAACCCCATCTAAAGTATATAAAGATTTGGGGATGTCCAGCTTTTGTTAAAAAGCAGCATGTGGACAAGCTCGAGGCACGATCAGTAAAGTGTAAGTTTGTGGGATATCCAAAGAACTCCAGGGGATATCTATTCTATTACGCAGAGGAACAAAAGGTATTTGTTTCTCGTAATGCCCATTTTCTAGAACATCAATTTTTAGAAAAGGAATCAAGTGGGAGCGAAATAGAACTGGAAGAAATTCCAGAACCACAAACTGCTACTAAAAGTTTGGTAGAACCAGTAATTCAAGAAGAACAGGACATTCCCGCACCCCTCCGCAGGAGTAGTAGGCCGTCTCATCCGCCTGAGAGATACTACGGTTTTCTCATAGATGGGGATAGAGAGGATTGCATCATAGATGATGATGAACCTACTGACTTCCAGCAGGCCATCCAGAGCGGCGACTCGGTACGATGGCTAGATGCAATGCGGACCGAAATGGAGTCCATGTACACCAACAAAGTATGGACTTTGGACTTTGCTCCAGATGGGGTAAAACCCATAGGATGCAAATGGATCTTCAAGAAAAAGATTGGTGTAGATGGACAGGTGGAAACCTATAAGGCTAGACTTGTTGCAAAGGGTTTTCGTCAAAGATCTGGTTTGGACTATGAAGAAACTTTTTCTCCAGTGGCTATGCTCAAATCCATTCGGGTCCTTCTTGCTATTGCTGCCTTCCATGATTATGAAATCTGGCAGATGGACGTAAAGACGGCTTTTCTGAATGAAAATTTAGAAGAGTGCGTCTATATGGATCAGCCAGAGGGTTTCAATCAGAGTGGGAGCAGCGGGAAAGTATGCAAGCTGCTTAAGTCCATTTATGGACTAAAGCAGGCATCACGGAGTTGGAACATCTGTTTTGATGAGACAGTCAAAGAATATGACTTTATCAAAAATCCAGATGAGCCGTGCATATATAGTAAAGTTGTAGCCAGAAGTGTCGTATTCCTCGTCTTGTACTGGATGACATTCTACTGATAGGAAATGACATTCCTATGCTACAATCTGTCAAAGGATTCTTGTCACACAGGTTCTCCATGAAAGACCTGGGTGATGCCTCTTACATTCTGGGGATCCGGATCTATCATGATAAATCCAAGAGGATGTTGGGACTTTCGCAGTCCAGGATATCGACACTGTACTGAAAAGATTCAGTATGGAAGATTCTAAGCGCGGTAATCTACCGGCTTGTCACAGAATCACCCTCTCCAAAGAGATGTCTCCCAAGACTGATTTGGAAAGGGAACGCATGTCTATTATACCCTACGCTTCTGCAGTAGGTTCTATAATGTATGCGATGTTGTGCACCAGACCAGATGTAGCTTACGCACTGAGCGTGGTAAGCCGGTATCAGTCAGACCCAGGGGAGAAGCACTGGATAGCAGTAAAGAACATTCTCAAGTACCTGAGAAGGACTAAGGAGATGTTCTTGGTTTACGACGGAAAAGACCTCAGGTTGGAGGCCTTTGCTGATTCCGGCTTCCAGAGTGATAAGGACGATTCCAAGTCCATGTCGGGTTATGTCTTTACCCTCAATGGAGGGGCGGTGTGCTGGAAGAGCTCCAAGCAGGACACCGTTGCTGACTCGACGATGGAAGCGGAGTATATAGCTGCTTGCGATGCCGCAAAAGAAGCAGTCTGGATGAAGAAGTTCCTAACAGAACTTCAGGTTGTTCCTACCATAGTTGATCCAATACCTCTGTATTGCGACAACAACGGAGCTATAGCTTTAGCGAAGGAACCAAGGTCCCATCAGAAGTCCAGACACATCTTAAGGCGGTATCACCTGATCAGGGAGATTATTGATCGTCGGGAGATCGAGATTCGGAGAGTTGCTTCTGAAGAGAATATTGCTGATCCATTCACAAAGGCCCTACCTCAGATTCAGTTCGAGAGGCTACTCGAGATCATCGGTCTTCGATATGCCAGTACATGGCCCTAGTGCAAGTGGGAGATTGTTAGTGTATATGCCCTAGGGGCCATTATTGTATCATACTAGTTTGTATATTACTTAATGGAAGCTTGGGATATTCACATGTATATAACAGTCTTGCTAAACATGGTAGTATGCTACTTGGTTTTTCTATCTTAATATGTGAGTATACGTATTGATAGAGCTCTTAGGATCTTGCTTGACTACCAGCATTGTGATGGCAGTCACACTAGTGGGGGCTGGGTAGTCTACAAGCACATCCTTATTCAGGTCCCTAGTGGTTGGATTATCGAGACAGGGCATCGATACTCCGGAGTAGACTAGTGTGTACGCTTCTCATCCCAGTTGAGGAGATGGTCTGTCCCACAGCCGTCAGTACGTCGTACTGGAGATAGTATGCAGGTGCTCGTTAGGTTACGGGTACACCGGACAGGACTCACAGGGAACTGTTGGTTGGTTTTATACCAGTCGTCAGTGAAAAGTTCCCAGGTGACATGAGTACAGCATAGTCCGCAGACTTGACACTGCTACTTCGCCTCGAGTGTGTCCCACTGTTCTTAGATTGCTACCCTACTACGGCTCAAAGAAGTCGTGCAAACAGGTAGCAGTTGGGTGCAGTCCCGAGCACTTGGAGGCAGTGGCGGTTAGACAAGATTCGTCTCTCCCGGTATTGGGGGTTGATATCGCGCTGTGTCAGAGAGCCATTACGCAAAGTCCCTGGCCAGGGAAAGCGAGATTTGTTGGTAGGTTCCAGTAGTTTCTCAGGGTGTAATGGACTTCGCTCCGACACGACTTATACCGCTATTAGGGGACTGACGCTTGCCGTCCCCCTAGGCCCGATATGCGATAGTCTTAAACGAACAGACCGGACTGTACGGAGATTGTCCAATCAGACTCAGTAGGAGTTCGGATGGGTTTCTTCATCGGCTTTCTTATCGACATCTACCTGGGGACCGTTACGTACAGCTAGTGCCGCTTGCGGTCTGTGCTTAAACCCACTGCCAGCGTAGTAGTCGAGTCTCTAGAGTCCCACACAGAGAGTTTCCCTACTCCAGGCGAAACGATATAGAGGTCGTATGGTTTTACAACAAGGGTTCGGACGCATACGTGTGTTTACGCACGTACGACTTTCGGACAGTTTTTACTAGTCGGCTTTGGTTTAAGCCAGTTACTAGTATCCGGTTATTGGATTTATACAGTCTAAAGTTTTTCCGTGTTTTCACGGATAGGAGGGGCGTTCTCGTAATTGCACGAGAAGCTTCTAGATGTTGGGGTAAAAATTTACACCCCGGTTGACCAAGTCAAAATCCAAGTCAACCCCAAGCCAAATGGGCCCAAGCCCAGACCCAGTGGGCCCATGCCCGGGTCGAGCCCGAACATGAAGCGGCCGGCCTCCCCCACGCCAAGATAAAATTTTTGTAATAAATAATTTTGTTGCATTTTCTTTTATTTTATTTTATGGATAAATGTAAGAAAATAGGCATAGAGCCAAATTTTTGTAAAGCCCATGGCTTATGTGCAAAAAGAAATGGCACATGAGCCATGGGATAGGCAAAATGCCATTTTGTGAAGCCCAAGGGGCTATGTGCAAAGTGTATAGCCTATAAAGGCAAAAGATAATGAAAATATCTCACAACTTTTTCTCTCTCTAAAAAAAAAATTTCCAGATCTGAGATCTATTCTTCTTCTTCAAGGTTCCAAAACCTTCTTCTTTCTCTTGAATTAAATCAAGAGTTTTACTCTTCATTTTATAAAACAAATTAGTTTTTCACCACAAAACCCACAAAGGGGAACTTGGATCTGTCATCAGATCTTAAAAAGTAGAGATTTTGAGATTTCACATCTCTTGATCTTCAAGATCCAGCAAGCAACAGGAGGAAGAAGAAGAACCACTTCCATTAAACCCAGAACACATTCAGGAGCCCGACTCCTCTCTGATTTCTCTTTGAGAAATCTTTTTTCAGGCTAAAAGCCTCTTGTCCTCTCCAGCGCGCAGCGCAAGTGCGCGAAGCGCTCGCGTGCCGACACGTGGCGCGCGCGCTTGCGCACCTGCGCGCTTGCGCAAGTGCGCGAAGCGCCCGCGTGCCGACACGTGGCGCGCGCGCGCGCTTGCGCATCTGCGCGCAATGCGCATTGCGCAAAGCACCCATGTGCCGACACGTGGCGCGCGCGCGCTTGCGCACCTGCGCGCAGCGCTCATGCGCAAAGCGCCCACATGCCGACACGTGGCGCGCGCGCTTGCGCTCCTGCGCGCAGCGCTCCTGCGCAAAGCGCCCACGTGCCGACACGCGGCGCGCTTACGCCTGAGCGCACAGCACCTAAGCGCACAGCACTCAAGGCGCTGGCCCCACGCATCCCTTGGATGCCTTTTCCCTCTCTTTTTTATGTACATACATATACATATACATATGTATACAAATTCATACATACACATACTCCGCAACATTCTCCCCCTCCAAAAAAATTTTCGGGCCGGGGCGCTGCCCCGAACCCCGTAAGAGGGCTGCTAGCCCTCTTGACCCCCAGCCCGCTATCCGGGTAGCGGAACCCCCGTAAAAACTCTGCGTGGCTCCCGATATATCCAAAACCCCCCTTTCAAAACAGAACACACGTACACTGCACATTGAGTTCGCATGCCCTGTTTAACCCGTTAATCGGAGGTTCCCTCGCCCCAAAGGCGAGGGGTAATTAACGGCAGCTTAGTCCGTGGCTGCCGGAGATTCGGATCCCCACAATCATTAAACCCCCGCCTACCCTAGGTAGGGGGAATCTGTAGTACGCCTGACAAGCGTGTGCGTATTCCCATCTCAATGGGGTGACGAAAAACACCCTACAGATTCTGGCACGCCCGGTGGGACCAATCTCTCCTCCCATATTTCGGGTTAAACGTTCATGCGAACTCAATCAATATACATACCTGTATTTATACTAAAAATAATGCTTTTTCATGCAGATTTTCAAGCAATCAACCTTCGACGACAATGTCTCCCCAGACGAATTCAGCTTCCAACGTGACCCCGATTCTGTACGTGGTCAAGATCAACGCTCGTGTAGTTCTCCCTGCAAGCCTCAGTCGACAGTGGGAGGAACCGCCCCGCCAGTTTGGCTCCGTCGTCATCTACCCTGCCGGAAGAGCTCATCTGGTGGAAATCCCGGAGGAACAGGTGGCCAAGCCAGTCCCAAGGGGCAAGAGGCCGAATGTTGTGATTGCTAAGGCACCACAACCGAAACTTAAGATGGTGTCTGAACGACTCCCTGTTGCTCCAGCGGGGTGCAAGAACTTCGGTACAAAGGGCAAAATCAAATGTTGCGGACGAGCCCAGGCGATGACTCCAACAAATGCACAATCGAGTGTATCTCCAAGGCCCTCTATCGCCCGGTCTGCTGCATCTTCCCAAAGAGCCGAAGTCTGCCAGGTGCTTAGAACAGAAAAGTTAAGGCAGAAGCGGCTCAGGTATCGAGCCAACAAGAGGGCCAAGGCTTCGGCCAAATGGAATCTTGTGAAGTTCCAAGTGCAGGGTTGCCCTGCGACGACGGTTGAGTCGGATGTAGGAATCAGCAATTCCTTCGAGCCTCTGAAGTGGGTTCAGAAAAACGCCATGACCGCCAGAATCAAGAAGACAGCGGTCCGAACAGTGCTACAAAGAGACGTGTCCTGGCCCCAACAGAAAAAGTATGACACTGTCTCTTCAAGAGTCTATCAAGCACTCTGTGCCGCACGAAAGCAGCGGGGCAAACCCAGAAAAGGAGCGCCAGCACCATTCAAGAACCGGGTTAGGCCAGCCGCCTTCAATCGACTACCAGCTACCGAAACAAGGGGGTTAAGACAGCGATCCGTGAAATCAGCTTCCAGTGATAGAAAGACGGCTGGATATATCATCCATACGGTCTATATGGCGGGCGGGCGCCCCAGCGACAACCTTCGCAGCAAAAGCAAGGATGGGGCTACCACATCCCAAGCCCAATCTGGCCTGAATGTGGTTGCCGCTGCCCAAGAACAGCCGCCCCCGCTGGATGAAGAAAACCCTCTCGATGAGGATGATAGGCAGAAAGACCCCTCGGTCCATGCAGAGTCAAGCTCGGACAGCGAGGAAGAGCCGACTTTCCGCCCCAGGACTGCGGAGCAAGAGCTGCTTCAAGAGCTTCGAAAACAGCTCAGGAGCAAAGATAAAGAGATGGCCAAGCTCTATTCGAAGATAGAAGACTTAACGAACGTGGTGATGCAGCTTACGGCTCAAATTGCTCGAGCGCCTCCCAGTCAAGCACAAGCCGCTACTAATCAGCCGGGTGATGACAATCTGAGGCAGCCAATGCCTGTTCCTTTGGGTCCAAGACTGGTCGAGCCGCATGAAAGCCGGCCACACTCCGCTTCTGGGGACGCCTTGGCCCCAGATAGCACTATCCCGCTAATACAGGATCGGATAATGGATTTGGTCACCAGCAAGCTTAAAACATTGGTGGCCGAAGCTGAAGCTCAGAAAGAAATCGGCAGTAGTGGGCGGCCATACCCCGCGCAGTACGATCTGATTGAGTTCCCAAGCGGCTACGTCATTCCTAAGTTCGGAAGATTTGATGGAACGGGGAATGCAAACCAGCACGTCGCCCACTTCAAAGCATCGTGCGGAAATACAGGGGGCAATGACGCGCTCCTTCTTCGTCAGTTTGTCAACAGCCTGACCGGCGTCGCCTTCGACTGGTATGCGAGTATACCGGATGGGTCCGTCATTACCTTTGCCCAAATGGAGTCCCTGTTTCGGCAAAGGTTCATGAGTGTCAGTGATAAAATCTCCATTGCCGACCTTGTGAGGACTAAGCCGGGGAAGAATGAAAGCAACACCGACTTTATTGCCCGATGGCGTAATCTCACGGTCAAGTGCGAACCGCCGCTGGAGCAGGACCAGTCTGTCAGCCTTCTCATTGGGAACCTCAGCAATTGGATGGTCCCATTCTTGTGTACAGCGGGCCTCAAGACATTTCAGGAGCTAACCAAGAAAGTTCAAATGCTGGAACGCTCGAAGCAAGAGTCCCCGCCGGACTCTCAGAGAGACAAAACCTGGAAAAGCAAGCGGGACGACAACCGTAGAAGCGGGAGTTCCAGCAGTACCAATGTCTTCAATGCCTCCGACAATGAAGAAAAGCGAAGGGCCGGCGAATCCAAAACCAACCGGTCTCAAAAGCCATTTCTGGGAGGAGACGGGCCTTCCCTAGAGGAGAAGAAGAACAAGGTTTACTCTTTTAGAAGAGACAAGGTCCGTAAGATATTTAAAGATGCCTTGAACAACGGCCTACAATTGCCGGAGTCGAAAAGACCCCAAGAAGCAAAAATGACCGACAATCCTCTGTATTGCCCGTACCACCGAGTTGTGAGCCATGCGATCGAGGATTGCTATATCTTCAAAGACTGGGTCGAGAAGCACTACAAGGCTGGAGAGATCGAGCTGTCCAAAAGTGTGTTGGTGAACAATCAAGTTGCAACCACCAACTTTATACAGATAGAAACTGAAGCCTTCTGGGAGCAGACGGCCGAACCCGCTGCCTTGAGAAATGAAACGGACTCATCGCGGCCTCCGTGGAATACGCACATATCTAATAAGACGAAAAAGATGATAAAGCTACTTCGGAAGGAACCCAGGACGGAATGGGAAGGGCAGAAGAAGCCTACCAGTCCAGCTGCCAATGCGGCTCCATCAGGCTCAAAATCCAGGAAGCTCAAGAAGAAGAAAAGTGCAGCTCGGCGCGAAAAAGAGTCTGCAGGGAGATCGACCATTCAAAAATATATCGATTCCCTCGAAGAATATGAACAAAGGGAAAGAACATTGATTCAATTGAAAGAGTTCTTCCCTGTACAAGCGGCTGAAATTCTGGAGGAGTTAGAAGAAGACTCCAATGAAGAGATCCCAGTAGTGACCTGCTACGCCATCCATCTTGGCAGTGACTCCGAGGATGAGCTCTGTTTTCCCGAAGAGGACGAGGAGCTCACCACGAAGGCCAATCAAATCCAGCTCAGAAGCGGCAGGGCTCTACTGCCGAATCAGGGCAACGCCCCAAAAGGGAAGGAAAAACAAGTCGCTAATGAAGAAGATGGCAGAGAACAGGCTGATGAAAACATAAGTCCTTCCTCGGTGGACTATAATGTCTTGGCACATCTCCGGAAGCTTCCGTCTCTCCTGAGCATCTACGACGCCTTGGTCCTATCTAAGGAGCTTAGAGATGTTCTCATTCACGCTCTACAAAACCCCGAGCGGTATCAGGCTCACTTTGCTGAAATTAATATGAAAGAAGCCCAGCACGCTTTGCATGCCGCCGCAGTCACATTTAAGGATGAAGACTTGCTACTGGGAACGGCTGAGCATAATCGGCCGCTTTACATGACCGGGTACAGCGACGGAGATCGAATTAATCGCATATTGATTGATCCGGGGTCTTCAGTGAACATCATGAACTTGCGGACGCTGAAGAGTTTGTCAATGGACGTCCGACACCTGTCAAGGGAAAGAATTGTCATTCAAGGCTTCAACCAAAATTGCCAGCAAGTTCTGGGGTCCATAGCTCTGCCAATCAAATTCGGGGATCTGCAAACTGAAGCTAAAATATACGTGATCGACGCCGACACGTCTTATAAGATTCTCTTGGGGCGGCCATGGCTCCACGATTATGGCATCATTCCGTCAACTCTCCATCAATGCATGAAGTATACCAAAAATGGCGAAGAAAGACGCATTGACGGAGACATCCAGCCGTTCGGTGTGCATGAAGTCCGCTATGAAGATTCTCGGTACTTTATGAACAACCAAATGCTAAGCCACAACTGACTGAGGATAGACCGGCCCCAAGACCCAAAAGCAAATCTGCGCCGGTTGTCACTTTCAAAAGCAAAAATGCCCAAGTGCGCCCGCGTTTTGGTAGCGACACTGATGAGTCCGATGCTGGAAGCCCGTCCTTCCGTAAAACTCGCCCTCATTTCGGCAGCGATACGGACGAATCTGTTACTGAAGGCCCATCTAGCAGCAAAGTCCGCCCTCATCTTGGCAGTGACACTGAAGAGTCAGAAGAAGAGGACCTGCCGTGCAACAGCTGTGCAGATTGGCCCCCCATGCAGCAAGCGAAACTACGAGAGACCTTCGAAGTTGCAGAAGGGTCCCTAGCCGTTACAAGGGTACCAGAGCAGATGTGCAAAAAGCTCGATGCGTTATCAGTCTCCACCGTGGACCAGCTGAAGACTTTCTACGTTCCCGGGAGGAATAGTGGACAGAAGGGCATCCTGTTTTATGGGTCAAACCCCGTTGCGCACCCGGACGATTTGTCTGTCGCGTGCCTTCCATATGAGAGAGGCATAAGAGCCGTCCTCAATCCCAGATACTATGCGCCCGAGATGCGGGAATACTTTAAGAAGTGCGGATGCCGGTTATATCAAACGGAGTCCGAAGCAAAGTTTTACGAAGGGCTATGGCATCCGCCCCAGGTCCGAGCACTCATCGATGGACGAATTCCAGATAGACGGGGAATAGGCTTCATTCAACCTGATTCCAAAGCGTGCTACATGATCCATGTTGGTGAGGCCAGCGAAAGATCAAATGATGATGACGAGATAACCGAGCCAGAAGAAGCTCCACAAGAGCTCGAAGATGGTGGACAAGCAACCTTTGACGAGCTAACCGAGATTGACTTAGGAACGCCCGATAATCTAAGGCCGACCTACATCAGCTCGCTCTTGTCAGAGGAAATGAAAGCGCAGATAATTGCCCTGCTGCATGAGTTCGTCGACTGCTTCGCGTGGACATACAAAGAAATGCCTGGCCTTTCCCCTGAAGTGGCCGTACATAAGTTGGCTATATCTCCCGATGCTAAGCCAGTCAAACAAGCTCCTCGAAGAATGAGAAGGGAGTTGGAAGAAAAGGTCATCGAGGAAACCAAGAAACTCATCGATGCTGGCTTCATCAGGGAAGAGAAATATGCAGACTGGATCGCATGCATAGTCCCAGTGAAGAAGAAAAATGGGCAGATCCGAGTTTGTGTCGATTTCAGGGACCTCAACAAGGCATGTCCTAAAGATGACTTCCCGCTACCGGTCATGGAAATGATGGTCGATGACATCTCAAATTACGAACTGTTCACCTTTATGGATGGCTTGTCTGGATATAATCAGATCAAGATGTCGCCTGAGGATGAGAAACACACAGCATTTCGAACCCCGGTCGGAATATATTGCTACAAGGTAATGCCGTTCGGGCTGAAGAACGCAGGTGCTACATATCAAAGGGCAATGACCAATATCTTCGACGACCTAATTCATAAAGTCGTCGAATGCTATGTTGATGATCTGGTCGTCAAGACTAAAGCCAAGGCCGATCATATCCAGGATCTTAGGACCGTTCTCACCAGACTGAGGGAATTTGACCTGAAGATGAATCCTCTGAAGTGCGCTTTTGGCGTGTCATCGGGAAAATTCCTGGGCTTCATAGTCCGACATCGAGGGATCGAAGTTGACCCATCAAAGATAAAGGCCATCATGGAGATGCCCCCTCCGAAGAGTCTGACGCAGCTAAGATCTTTTCAAGGCAAGCTTGCTTATATACGGAGGTTTATCTCAAATTTATCGGGGAGATGTAGGCCCTTCTCGAATCTCATGAAGAAAGGAGCTCCTTTTATCTGGGATGCCGAATGTCAAGCAGCGTTCGAAAGCATCAAACAATACTTGTTGCACCCTCCAGTGCTGGCCGCTCCTATTCCAAATAAACCGCTGATTCTCTACACTGCCGTGCTGGACGAGTCACTCGGTGTGCTCCTTGCCCAGAATAACGAGGAGGGAAAGGAACATGCCCTCTACCACCTTAGTCGAACTCTAGTCGGGGCGGAACACAACTATTCCCCAATCGAAAAGCAATGCCTGGCTCTGATATTTGCAGTGAAGAAGCTGAGGCACTATCTGCTTGCTCATCGGGTTATGCTGATCTCCAAGGTCGACCCGCTCAAACACTTGATGACCAGAGCGAGCCTAGCCGGCAGAATGGCGAGATGGGCTGTCATGTTACTTGAGTTTGACATAGTTTATACTCCTCAGAGAGCAGTGAAAAGGCAAGCTCTTGCAGACTTCCTCGCCGCTCATCCTATACCAGAAGGGTCGCCGCTAAATTGTGAGTTACCTGACGAACAAGTGCTGCACCTCGAGGAAGATGGGCTATGTTGGGAGCTCTACTTCGATGGAGCCTAATCAATAAGGACCTCCAGTAAATCAAGCGTCCCGGAGATAAAAGCAGGGATAGGATTGGTGTTCATCACACCATCAATGGGAACCCTACGGCGTTCTTTCGCTCTCACCGAGCCTCGAACGAACAACGAAGCTGAGTATGAAGCCCTGATAGCTGGTTTGGAACTCGCCATAGAAATGGAAATCCTTCGGCTACGGGTTTACGGTGACTCCCAGCTTGTCGTCAACCAGGTAAGCGGCAATTATAAGATATACAAACCCGAATTAGCTCGGTACAGAGGCCGAGTGATGGAACTCATGAAACGGTTCACCCATATTGAACTAACGAGAGTCCCTAGAGCGTTGAACGGAAAGGCTAATGTACTCGCTCGCCTGGCCAAGGAGCTGGCTGATCCTGACATGGACGAAATTCTGATCACAGTCAGGAGCCGGCAAATTCTACCCCCAGTCTCTCTACGAGAAGAGGAAAGCGCGGAACAGAAGAGCAGTCCTGCCGAAGAAACTTCGATCATCCAAGACGAGCCCGATTGGAGAGAACCCTTCATAGAGTACCTCCGATACGACAGGCTGCCCGAAGAAAAATCTGCGAGGATTCAGCTGAAGAAAAGAGCTCTTCGATACGTGTTTGTAAATGACACGTTATACCGCAGGTCATATGACCAACTCTGGCTCAGGTGTCTGTCATTGGCCGAAGCCCAAAAGGTCATGAAAGATGTTCACTCGGGCGTTTGCGGTGCTCACCAATCCGGCCCCAAGATGCGACTTCAAATCAAACGGCTTGGGTATTACTGGCCCACCATGATACGGGATTGCGGAGAGCATGCAAAGAAATGTTACATCTGCCAAATTCACGGTGATTTTATTCACAAGCATCCCAATCCATTGCATCCTACGGTGGCGTCGTGGCCCTTCGAAGTCTGGGGCACCGACATTGTTGGCCCAATTGATCCTCCGTCGTCCAAAGGCTACCGGTTCATACTGGCCGCAACTGATTACTTCTCCAGATGGGCTGAAGCTGTCCCGCTAAAAGAAGTCAAGACAAAAGATATTCTGACATTCTTCCAACACAATATTCTATACCGCTTCGGTACACCAAGAAGAATCATTTCTGACAACGGACCTTCTTTCAAGAGCTTCAATGTCTCAAGGTTCGCTACTCAGCACAAGATAGACTGGAGATATTCTTCCATCTATAATCCAAGAGCCAATGGGCTAGCCGAAGCCTTCAATAAGACTCTATGCAAGCTCCTGAGGAAAAATGCTTCAGCCAACAAGAGAGACTGGAATCTCAAACTTCACGAGGCGTTGTGGGCATATCGTACCACACACCGTACTCCAACTCAGTCCACTCCATACTCATTGCTCTTCAGAGTGGAGGCGGTCCTCCCCCTCGAAGTTGAAGTTCCAAGCTTAAGAATGGCCGTCCAACATGAGTTGACGGAGGAAGAAAACGTGCTCCTTCGACTTGAAGAACTCGATGCCCTCGAAGAAAAGAGGCTCGCGGTGCAGCAAAATCTGGAGCTATACCGAGCCCAAATGTCACGGGCCTATGACAAGATAACCCGTCTCCGCGCTTTCAAGAAAGGTGAATTGGTGTTGGTCCTCAAAAGACCGATCATCCCCAATCGACATGCCAAGGGAAAATTCGAGCCGAACTGGGAAGGACCATACGTCATCGAGAAAGTGTTCGACGGAGGATCCTACCAACTAATAAGTGCCGAGAGAGAAAGGCCCATGCCGCCCATCAATGGCCGATATCTCAAGAAATACTACACATGAATGCTCCAAGTCGCAGGCGAATTGAGCACATCAGCCCTACGGTCTGGATCAGACATCCTGCAAAACCGTATACAATCCACGGGCGTAAATAACCCCTATTTCTCCCAAATCCTGCCGGTGAGACTACTTTTAAAGTCCCACCAGCGGCAAAAAAAAAGAAAAAGAAAGAAAAAGAAAAAAAGAAGAAGAAGAAATAAACGGTATGTCCACAAGCAAAACGGGCACGGATGAAAACCCGAAAGGGCTCCGTGAGTAAAAACAGCAGGACTACCGGCGAGTCTGTGAAAACCCGAAAGGGCGCAAACTCGTGAGAAGAGATGAAATACACTCGCAAAGTCCTCTCGACCTTGTGAGGAGAAAACCCCTGCGTGAGATCCTTACGACTCACAATGGAGCAACACACTTAGGAATCCTCACGATTCCTAAGAAGAAAATACACCTGCGGGATCCTTACGACTCGTAGGGAGAAAATGCTTTATAGGACCCTCACGACCCATAAAATTGAAAAGCCTTAGGTGATAGGGACCCAAACCTATCTCCTAAGCCATTGTTCCCCAACAGGCAACGGCAAATGATGAGTCGCTCCTGGCATTTCGCTTCAGTGTTAGCGGTGCTGATGCCGACCAAAAACCCAAATCCCAAGTCCTCCCAAGGCAAATGATGAGTTGCTCCTGGCATCATTCCAGTGCAGCAATGCTGATGCCAAACAAGATCCAAATTCCAGGTCCCCAACCCCAAAGTGGCGAATGATGAGTCGCTCCTGGCATTATTCCAGTATAGCGATGCAGACGCCAACCAAATTCCAAATCCTATACCCCAACGGCGAATGATGAGTCGCTCCTGGTACCACATTCCAGTCCAGCGATGCAGACGCCAACAAAGCCCTGAAATTTTTCCGGCCCTACGGTCTGGATCATACATCCTGCAAAACCGTATACAATCCACGGGCGTAAAACAATCCCAACCTCTCCCAAGTCCTACCGGTGAGACCACATTCAAAGTCCCAAAAAAAAAATCCCAAATCCTCTCGGGGCAAATGATGAGTTGCTCCTGGCATTATACCAGTGCAGCAATGCAGATGCCAAACAAAAACCAAAATCCCAAAATCCTCTAAATGACAGATGATGATTCGCTCCTGGTACCATATTCCAGTATAGCGATGCTGATGTCAACCTAAATCAAAATCAACAAGTCAACTTTCACTCCGACACCGCAAAAAGCGGAGCAAGTCAGAATCCAATCTCGACACCGCAAGAAGCGGAGCAAGTCAAGTCTACCCCTGACACTGCAAGAAGCAGAGCAAGTCAAATCAAGCACCGACCGTCCAAGTCGCTAAAAGGGCAGCATCGACCGTCCAAGTCGCAAAAAGGGCAGCATCGACCGTCGACGTCGCAAAAAGGGCAGAACCAACTGACCAAGTCGCTAAAAGGGCAGCATCGACCGTCCAAGTCGCAAAAAGGGCAGCATCGACCGTCCACGTCGCAAAAAGGGCAGAACCGACCGTCCACGTCGCAAAAAGGGCAGAACCGACCGTCCACGTCGCTAAAAGGGCAGCGCCGACCGTCCACGTCGCTAAAAGGGCAGCGCCGACCGTCCACGTCGCTAAAAGGGCAGTCGCAAAAAAGGCAGCGTCGACCGTCCACGTCGCTAAAAGGGCAGCACCGACCGTCCACGTCGCTAAAAGGGCAGCACCGACCGTCCACGTCGCAAAAAGGGCAGCACCGACCGTCCACGTCGCTAAAAGGGCAGCATCGACCGTCCACGTCGCTAAAAGGGCAGCACCGACCGTCCGAGTCGCAAAAAGGGCAGCGCAGGATTCCTACAAAGCAGGAACCAGATAACTCCGGGCCAGGGAAAACGTCTATCACGGACACTCCGTCTCGGAGACATGTCAAGCATCGACCGTCCATGTCGTAAAAAGGGCAGTGCCAGCTTCCCAAAAGGTGGGAACCAAATCAAGTCGCCTCCACGTGAAAGAAGATCCATCAATTTCATGCACACAACCCACATATGTGGTGTGCATTTATTGATGGGGGGCAATTTGTTGGGGTAAAAATTTACACCCCGGTTGACCAAGTCAAAATCCAAGTCAACCCTAAGCCAAATGGGCCCAAGCCCAGACCCAGTGGGCCCATGCCCGGGTCGAGCCCGAACATGAAGCGGCCGGCCTTCCCCACGCCAAGATAAAATTTTTGTAATAAATAATTTTGTTGCATTTTCTTTTATTTTATTTTATGGATAAATGTAAGAAAATAGGCATAAAGCCAAATTTTTGTAAAGCCCATGGCTTATGTGCAAAAAGAAATGGCACATGAGCCATGGGATAGGCAAAATGCCATTTTGTGAAGCCCAAGGGGCTATGTGAAAAGTGTATAGCCTATAAAGGCAAAAGATAATGAAAATATCTCACAACTTTTTCTCTCTCTAAAAAAAAATTTCCAGATCTGAGATCTATTCTTCTTCTTCAAGGTTCCAAAACCTTCTTCTTTCTCTTGAATTAAATCAAGAGTTTTACTCTTCTTTTTATAAAACAAATTAGTTTTTCACCACAAAACCCACAAAGGGGAACTTGGATCTGTCATCAGATCTTAAAAAGGAGAGATTTTGAGATTTCACATCTCTTGATCTTCAAGATCCAGCAAGCAACAGGAGGAAGAAGAAGAACCACTTCCATTAAACCCAGAACACATTCAGGAGCCCGACTCCTCTCTGATTTCTCTTTGAGAAATCTTTTTTCAGGCTAAAAGCCTCTTGTCCTCTCCAGCGCGCAGCGCAAGTGCGCAAAGCGCCCGCGTGCCGACACGTGGCGCGCGCGCTTGCGCAAGTGCGCAAAGCGCCCGCGTGCCGACACGTGGCGCGCGCGCGCTTGCGCACCTGCGCGCAACGCGCATTGCGCAAAGCGCCCGCGTGCCGACACGTGGCGCACGCGCGCGCTTGCGCACCTACGCGCAGCGCTCTTGCGCAAAGCGCCCGCGTGCCGACACGTGGCGCGCGCGCGCGCTTGCGCACCTGCGCGCAGCGCTCGTGGGCGCTTTGCGCCCACATGCCGACACGTGGCGCGCGCGCTTGCGCTCCTGCGCGCAGCGCTCCTGCGCAAAGCGCCCACGTGCCGACACGTGGCGCGCTTGCGCCTGAGCTCACAGCACCTAAGCGCACAGCGCTCAAGGCGCTGGCCCCACGCATCCCTTGGATGCCTTTCCCCCCTCTTTTTTATGTACATACATATACATATACATATGTATACAAATTCACACATACACATACTCCGCAACAGACCGGACTATACGTAGATTGTCCAATCAGACTCAGTAGGAGTTCGGATGGGTTTCTTCATCGGCTTTCTTATCGACATCTACCTGGGGACCGTTACGTACAGCTAGTGCCGCTTGCGGTCTGTGGTTAAACCCACTGCCAGCGTAGTAGTCGAGTCTCTAGAGTCCCACACAAAGAGTTTCCCTACTCCAGGCGAAACGATATAGAGGTCGTATGGTTTTACGACAAGGGTTCGGACGCATACGTGTGTTTACGCACGTACGACTTTCGGACAGTTTTTACTAGTCGGTTTTGGTTTAAGCCAGTTACTAGTATCCGGTTATTGGATTTATACAGTCTAAAGTTTTTCCGTGTTTTCACGGATAGGAGGGGCGTTCTCGTAATTGCGCGAGAAGCTTCTAGATGTTGGGGTAAAAATTTACACCCCGGTTGACCAAGTCAAAATCCAAGTCAACCCCAAGCCAAATGGGCCCAAGCCCAGACCCAGTGGGCCCATGCCCGGGTCGAGCCCGAACATGAAGCGGCCGGCCTCCCCCACGCCAAGATAAAATTTTTGTAATAAATAATTTTGTTGCATTTTCTTTTATTTTATTTTATGGATAAATGTAAGAAAATAGGCATAGAGCCAAATTTTTGTAAAGCCCATGGCTTATGTGCAAAAAGAAATGGCACATGAGCCATGGGATAGGCAAAATGCCATTTTGTGAAGCCCAAGGGGCTATGTGCAAAGTGTATAGCCTATAAAGGCAAAAGATAATGAAAATATCTCACAACTTTTTCTCTCTCTAAAAAAAAAATTTCCAGATCTGAGATCTATTCTTCTTCTTCAAGGTTCCAAAACCTTCTTCTTTCTCTTGAATTAAATCAAGAGTTTTACTCTTCTTTTTATAAAACAAATTAGTTTTTCACCACAAAACCCACAAAGGGGAACTTGGATCTGTCATCAGATCTTA
The DNA here is from genome assembly GCA_030015575.1 of Agapanthus africanus. NCBI lineage: Eukaryota > Viridiplantae > Streptophyta > Magnoliopsida > Asparagales > Amaryllidaceae > Agapanthus > Agapanthus africanus. The sequence continues at coordinate 687,640,684 of CM057343.1, forward strand.
AAAAGGAGAGATTTTGAGATTACACATCTCTTGATCTTCAAGATCCAGCAAGCAACAGGAGGAAGAAGAAGAACCACTTCCATTAAACCCAGAACACATTCAGGAGCCCGACTCCTCTCTGATTTCTCTTTGAGAAATCTTTTTTCAGGCTAAAAGCCTCTTGTCCTCTCCAGCGCGCAGCGAAAGTGCACGAAGCGCCCGCGTGCCGACACGTGGCGCGCGCGCTTGCGCACCTGCGCGCTTGCGCAAGTGCGCAAAGCGCCCGCGTGCCGACAAGTGGCGCGCGCGCGCTTGCGCGCACCTGCGCGCAGCGCTCTTGCGCAAAGCGCCCACATGCCGACACGTGGCGCGCGCGCTTGCGCTCCTGCGCGCAGCGCTCCTGCGCAAAGCGCCCACGTGCCGACACGCGGCGCGCTTGCGCCTGAGCGCACAGCACCTAAGCGCACAGCGCTCAAGGCGTTGGCCCCACGCATCCCTTGGATGCCTTTTCCCCCTCTTTTTTATGTACATACATATACATATACATATGTATACAAATTCACACATACACATACTCCGCAACATTCTCCCCCTCCAAAAAAATTTTCGGGCCGGGGCGCTGCCCCGAACCCCGCAAGGGAGCTGCTAGCCCTCTTGACCCCCAGCCCGCTATCCGGGTAGCGGGACCCCCGTAAAAACTCTGCGTGGCTCCCGATATATCCAAAACCCCCTTTCAAAACAGAACACACGTACACTGCACATTGAGTTCGCATGCCCTGTTTAACCCGTTAATCGGAGGTTCCCTCGCCCCAAAGGCGAGGGGTAATTAACGGCAGCTTAGTCCACGGCTGCCGGAGATTCAGATCCCCACAATCATTAAACCCCCGCCTACCCTAGGCAGGGGGAATCTGTAGTACGCCTGACAAGCGTGCGCGTATTCCCATCTCAATGGGGTGACGAATAACACCCTACACTAGAAGATGGTGACTAAGGAGGTTAAGGTGGCATATACATTAAATGAGATTAGTGAGTCATATGGATGATTCATCCATGTCATTAATGCTTCATAATTGCTTAATGACTCATGGAGATGAATCACCATAAGATATTTATAAAGCATGGTTGTAAATGATTTTCTTTTCTTTTCTTGAAAAACAATAATGCTTGATATATATTATGATAACTCATTTTCTCATTTCATTTATTCTTCTCACCTTCTCTCTCCTCAAGCTCTCTCTCTTCAAACCCTAATCCTCCCCTCTCATGTGTTGAGTACAAGGATTAGTTAGACTACTTAATCCATAACCATACTCTATTTCATCTAGGTACTTTGATTAGCACTTAAAGATACCTAGTTGCCTCAAGTTTAGAGGCAAAGCTTGGAGTTTAGCTCTCGTGGTGGATCGTCTACTACTTGGAGAAGGCCGAAGAGGAGGTGGAGTTCGTAAAGACGAAGGACACGGTTCTTTAGTTATAATCCCTTCATATAGTAGTTTAGAACTTCTATGTTTGATGTTAGTTATCGTTTAGCTTCGATTCATGCGGTTAGTCGATGTTTAAGCAAAGAACAAGATCGTTTTTCATATTTCCGCCTCCCCGCTAGTCGTGGGGTATTGTACATCGACTTACACCTACCACCTAAGACTTTTCAATTCTATGAGCCGTAAGGGTCCCATAAAAGCATTTTCTCCCTATGAGTTGAGAAGATCTCGCCGGTGTATGTTTTCCTTAGGAATCGTAGGGATTCCTAAGTGTGTTGCTCCTTTGTGAGTCGTAAGGATCTCACGCAGGGGTTTTCTCCTCACAAGGTCGAGAGAACTTTGCGAGTGTATTTTATCTCTTTTCACGAGTTTGCGCCCTTTCGGGTTTTCACAAACTCGCCGGCAGTCTTGCTGTTTTTACTCACGGAGCCCTTTCGGGTTTTCATCCGTGCTCGTTTTGCTCGTGGACATACCGTTTTTTCACTGGTGGGACTTTGAAAGTAGTCTCACCGGCAGGACTTAGGAGAGATTGGGGTTATTTACGCCCGTGGATTGTATACGGTTTTACAGAATGTATGATCCAGACCGTAGGGCCGGTGTGCTCAATTCGCCTGCGACTTAGAGCATTCACGCATAGTATTTCTTGAGATATCGACCATTGATGGGTGGCATGGGCCTTTCTTCCTCGGCATTTATCAGTTGGTAGAATCCTCTGTCAAACACTTTCTCGATGATGTATGGTCCTTCCCAGTTTGGATCGAATTTTCCCTTGGCATGTCGATTGGGGATGATCGGTCTTTTGAGGACCAACACCAATTCACCTTTCTTGAAAGCACGGGGACGGGTTATCTTGTCATAGGCCCATGACATTTGGGCTCGGTATAGCTCCAGATTTTGCTGCACCGTGAGCCTCTTTTCTTCGAGGGCGTCGAGCTCTTCAAGCCGAAGGAGCATGTTTTCCTCCTCCGTCAACTCGTGCTGAACAGCCATTCTTAAGCTTGGAACATCTATTTCGAGGGGGAGGACTGCCTCCACTCCGAAGAGCAATAAGTATGGAGTGGACTGAGTTGAAGTACGGTGCGTGGTACGATATGCCTGCAACGCCTCGTGAAGTTTGAGATTCCAGTCTCTCTTGTTGGCTGAAGAATTTTTCCTCAAGAGCTTGCATAGAGTCTTATTGAAGGCTTCGGTTAGCCCATTGGCTCTCGGATTATAAATGGAGGAATATCTCCAGTCTATCTTATGCTGAGTAGCGAACCTTAAGACTTTGAAGCTCTTAAAAGAAGGCCCGTTGTCAGAAATGATTTTTCTTGGCGTACCGAAGCGGTATAGAATATTATGCTGGAAGAGTGTCAGAATATCTTCTGTCTTTGACTTCTTTTAGCGGGACAGCTTCAGCCCATCTGGAGAAGTAGTCTGTTGCAACCAGTATGAACCGTTGGCCTTTGGATGACGGAGGATCAATTGGACCAACTATGTCGGTGCCCCAAACTTCGAAGGGCCACGACGCCACCGTAGGATGCAACGGATTGGGATGCTTGTGAATGAAATTACCATGGATTTGGCAGAGATGGCATTTCTTTGCATGCTCTTTGCAATCCCTTATCATGGTGGGCCAATAATATCCAAGCCGTTTGATCTGAAGCCGCATCTTGGGGCCGGACTGGTGAGCACCGCAGACGCCTGAGTGAACTTCTTTCATAACCTTTTGGGCTTCGGCCGATGACAGGCACCTGAGCCAGAGTTGGTCATATGACCTGCGGTATAGCGTGTTATTTACAAACACGTATCGGAGAGCTCTCTTCTTCAGCTGAATCCTTGCAGATTTTCCTTCGGGCAGTTGTCGTATCGAAGGTACTCTATGAAGGGTTCTCTCCAATCGGGCTCATCTTGGATGATCGAAGCTTCTTCGGAAGGACTGCTCTTATATTCCACACTTTCCTCTTCTCGTAGAGAGACTGGGGGTAGAATTTGCCGGCTTCTGACTGTGATCAGAATTTTGTCTATGTCAGGATCAGCCGGCTCCTTGGCTAAGCGAGCGAGTACGTCGGCCTTTCCATTCAACGCTCTAGGGACTCTCATTAGTTCAATGTGAGTGAACTGTTTCATGAGTTCCACCACTCGGCTTTTGTACCGAGCTAACTCGGGTTTGTATATCTTATAGTCGCCGCTTACTTGGTTGACAACAAGCTGGGAGTCACCGTAAACCCGTATCCGAAGGATTTCCATTTCTATGGCGAGCTCCAGACCAGCTATCAGAGCTTCATACTCAGCTTCATTGTTTGTTCGAGGCTCGGTGAGAGCAAAAGAATGCCGTAGGGTTCCCATCGATGGCGTAATGAACACCAATCCTATCCCTTCTTTTATCTCCGGGACGCTTGATTTACTGGAGGTCCTTATTGATGAAGCCCCATCGAAGTAGAGCTCCCAACATGGCTCGCTATCCTCGAGGTGCAATATTTGTTCATCGGGTAACTCGCAATTGAGCGGTGACCCTTCCGGTATGGGATGGGTAGCGAGAAATTCCGCAAGAGCTTGCCCTTTTACTGCTTTCTGAGGAGTATAAACTATGTCAAACTCAAGTAGCATGACAGCCCATCTCAACATTCTACCGGCTATGCTTGCTTTGGTCATTAAGTGTTTGAGTGGGTCGACCCTAGAGATCAGCATAACCCGATGAGCGAGCAGATAGTGCCTCAGCTTCTTCACAGCAAATATCAGAGCCAGGCATTGCTTTTCGATTGGGGAATAGTTGTGTTCCACCCCGACTAGAGTTCGACTGAGGTAGTAGAGGGCATTTTCTTTTCCCTCCTCGTTGTTCTGGGCAAGGAGCACACCGAATGACTCATCTAGCACGGCAGTGTAGAGAATCAGCGGTTTATTTGAAACGGGAGCGGCCAACACTGGAGGGTGCAACAAGTACTGTTTGATGATTTCGAACGCTTCTTGACATTCGGCATCCCAGACAAAAGGAGCTCTTTTCTTCATGAGCTTTGAGAGGGGCCTACATCTCCCCGATAAATTTGAGATAAACCTCCGTATATAAGCAAGCTTGCCTTGAAAAGATCTTAGCTGCGTCAGACTCTTCGGAGGGGGCATCTCCATGATGGCATTTATCTTGGATGGGTCAACTTCAATCCCTCGATGTCGGACTATAAAGCCCAGGAATTTTCCCGATGACACGCCGGAAGCGCACTTCAGAGGATTCATTTTCAGATCGTACTCCCTCAGTCTGGTGAGAATGGTCCCAAGATCTTGGATGTGATCGGCCTTGGCTTTAGTCTTGATGACCAGATCATCAACATAACATTCGACAACCTTATGAATTAGGTCATCAAAGATATTGGTCATTGCCTTTTGATATGTAGCACCTGCGTTCTTCAGTCCGAACGGCATCACTTTGTAGCAGTATATTCCGATCGGGGTTCGAAATGCTGTGTGCTTCTCATCCTCAGGCGACATCTTGATCTGATTATACCCAGACGAGCCATCCATAAAGGTGAACAGCTCGTAATTTGAGGTGTCATCGACCATCATTTCCATGACCGGTAGCGGGAATTCGTCTTTAGGACAAGCCTTGTTGAGGTCCCTGAAATCGACACAAACTCGGATCTGCCCATTTTTCTTCTTCACTGGGACTATGCATGCGATCCAGTCCGCATATTTCTCTTCCCTGATGAAGCCAGCATCGATGAGCTTCTTGGTTTCCTCAATGACCTTTTCTTCTAGTTTCATTCTCATTTTTTGAGGAGCTTATTTGACTGGCTTAGCATCAGGAGATATAGCCAGTTTATGCACGGCCACTTCAGGGGAAAGTCCAGGCATTTCTTTATATGTCCACGCGAAGTAGTCGACGAACTCGTGCAGCAGGGCGATTATCTGCGCTTTCATTTCCTCTGACAAGAGTGAGCTGATGTAGGTCGACCTTGGATTATCGGGTGTTCCTAAGTCAATCTCGTCTAGCTCGTCGAAGGTTTCTTGTCCGCCATCTTCGAGCTCTTAAGGGGCTTCTTCTGGATCGGCTATCTCGTCATCATCATTTGATCTTTCGCTGGTTTCACCAATATGGATCTTGTAGCACGCTTTGGAATCAGGTTGAATGAAGCCTATGCCCCGTCTGTCTGGAATTCGTCCATCGATGAGTGCTCGGACCTGGGGCGGATGCCATAGCCCTTCATAAAACTTTGCTTCGGACTCCGTTTGATATAACGAGCATCCACAACTTTTGAAATATTCCCTCATCTCGGGCGCATAGTATCTGTGATTGAGGACGGCCCTTATGCCTCTCTCGTATGGAAGGCACGCGACAGAAAAATCGCCCGGGTGCACAACAGGATTTGACCCATAAAACAGGATGCCCTTCTGTCCACTTTTCCTTCCAGGAACGTAGAAAGTTTTCAGCTGGTCCACGGTGGAGACTGACAATGCATCGAGCTCTTTGCACATGTGTTGCAGCACCCTTGTGACGGCTAAGGATCCTTCCAAAACTTCGAGGGTCTCTCGTAGCTTCGCTGTTCGCACGATAGCCCAATTAAAAGCACAGCTGTTGCAAGACGGATCCTCTTCTTCTGATTCTTCAGTGTCACTGCCTAAACGAGGGCGGATTTTGCTGTCGGATGGGCCTTCAGTAGCAGATTCGTCCGTATCGCTACCGAAATGAGGGCGAGTTTTACGGAAGGACGGACTTCCAGCGTCGGACTCAAAACGCGGACGCACATGGGCATTTTTTCTTTTGAAGGTGACAGCCGGCTCAGACTTGCTTTTGAGTTTCGGGGCTGTTCTGTCTTTGGTCAGATGTGGCTCAGCACTTTGGAGGTTCACAAAATACCAAGAATTTTCATATCGGACTTCATGCACACCGAACGGCTGGATGTCTCCGTCAATGCGTCTTTCTTCGCCATTTTTAGTATACTTCATGCATTGATGGAGAGTTGACGGAACGATGCCGTAATCGTGGAGCCACGGTCGTCCCAAGAGAACTTTATAAGACGTGTCAGCGTCGATCACGTATATTTTAGCTTCAGTTTGTAGATCTCCAAATTTGATTGGCAAAGCTATAGACCCCAGAACTTGCTGGCAGTTTTGATTGAAGCCTTGAATGACAATCCTTTCCCTCGACGGGTGTCGGACGTCCATTGACAAACTCTTCAGAGTCCGCAAGTTCATGATGTTCACTGAGGACCCCGGATCGATCAATATGCGATTAATCCGATCTCCATCGCTGTACCCGGTCACGTAAAGCGGCCGATTATGCTCAGCCATTCCCAGTAGCAAGTCTTCATCCTTAAACGTGACTGCGGCGGCATGGAAAGCGTACTGGGCTTCTTTCATATTAATTTCCGCAAAGCGAGCCTGATACCGCTCGGGGTTTTGTAGAGCGTGAATGAGAACATCTCTAAGCTCCTTAGATAGGACCAAGGCATCGTAGATGCTCAGGAGAGACGGAAGCTTCCGGAGATGAGCCAAGACATTATAGTCCACTGAGGAAGGATTTGAGTTTTCATTAGCCGGTTCTCTGCCATCTTCCTCATTAGCCACCTGTTTTTCCTTTCCTTTTGGGGCATTTTCCTGGTTTGGCGGCAGAGCCCTGCCGCTTCTGAGCTGGATTTGGTTGGTCCTTGTGGCGAGCTCCTTGTCTTCTTCGGGAAAACAGAGATCCTCCTCAGAGTCGCTGCCCAGATGGATGGTGTAGCAGGTCACTATAGGGATCTTTTCATTGGAATCTTCTTCCAACTCCTTCAAAATCTCCGCTGCTTCTACAGGGAAGAACTATTTCAATTGAATTAAAGTTCTTTCCTTCTGTTCATAGTCTTCAAGGGAATCGATATATTTTTGAATGGTCGATCTCCCTGCAGACTCTTTTTCGTGCCGAGCTGCACTTTTCTTCTTTTTGAGCTTTTTGGATTTTGAGCCTGATGGAGCCGCATTGGCAGCTAGAATGGTAGGCTTCTTCTGCCCTTCCCATTCCGTCCTGGGCTCTTTCCGAAGTAGCTTCATCATCTTCTTCGTCTTATTAGATATGTACGTACTCCACGGAGGCTGGGGTGAGTCCGTTCCATTTCTAAGGGCAGTGGGTTCGGCTGTTTGCTCCCTGAAGGTTTCAGCTTCTGTCTGTATAAAGTTGGTAGTTGCAACTTGATTGTTCACCAACACACTTTTGGACAGCTCGATCTCTCCAGCATTGTACTGCTTCTCGACCCAGTCTTTCAAGATATAGCAATCCTCGGTCGCATGGCTCACTACTCGGTGGTACGGGCAATACAGGGGATTGTAGGTCATTTTTTCTTCTTGAGGTCTTTTCGACTCTGGCAATTGTAGACCGTTGTTCAAGGCATCTTTAAATATCTTCCGGAACTTGTCCCTTCTTAAAGAGTAAACCTTGTTCATTTTCTTCTCTAGGGAAGGCCCTTCTCCTCCCAGAACTGGCTTTCGAGACCAGTTGGTTTTGGATTCGCCCGCCCTTCGCTTGTCTTCATTGTTGGACGTATTAAAGACATTGGTACTGCTGGAACTCCCGCTTCTACGGTTGTCGTCCAGCTTGCTTTTCCAAGTCTTGTCTCTCTGAGAGTCCAGGGTGTACTCTTGCTTCGAGCGTTCCAGCATTTGGACTTTCTTGGTTAGCTCTTGAAACGTCTTGAGGCCTGCTGTACACAAGAATGGGACCATCCAATTGCTGAGGTTCCCAATGAGAAGGCTGACGGACTGGTCCTGCACCAGCGGCGGTTCGCACTTGACTATGAGATTACGCCATCGGGCGATAAAGTCGGTGTTGCTTTCATTCTTCCCCGGCTTGGTCCTCAAAGGTCGGTAATGGAGATTTTATCACTGACACTCATGAACCTTTGTCGAAACAGAGACTCCATTTGGGCAAAGGTAATGACGGACCCGTCTGGTATGCTCGCGTACCAGTCAAAAGCGACACCGGTCAGGCTGTTGACAAACTGACGAAGAAGGAGCGCATCATTGCCTTCTGTATTTCTGCACGATGCTTTAAAGTGGGCGACATGCTAATTTGCATTTCCTGTCCCGTCAAATCTTCCGAACTTAGGAATGACGTAGCCGCTCGGGAACTCGATCAGATCGTACTGTGCGGGATATGGCCACCCACTACTGCCAATTTCTTTCTAAGCTTCAGCTTCGGCCACCAATGTTTTAACCTTGCTGGTGACCAAATCCATTATCCGGTCTCATGTTTGCGGGATAGTGTTATCTGGGGCCAAGGCGTCCCCAGAAGCAGAATGTGGCCGGTTTTCATGCGGCTCGACCAATCTTGGACCCAAAGGGACAGGCATCGGCGGCTTCGGATTGTCATCATCCGGCTCATGAGTAGCGACTTGTGCTTGATTGGGAGGTGCTCGAGCAATTTGAGCCGTAAGCTGCATCACAATGTTTGTTAGTTCGTCAATTTTCGAATAGAGCTTGGCCATCTCTTTATCTTTACTCCTAAGCTGTTTTCGAAGCTCTTGAAGCAGCTCTTGCTCCGCGGTCCTGGGAAGGAAAGTCGGCTCTTCCTCGCTGTCTGAGCTTGACTCTGCATGAACTGAGGGGTCTTTCTGCCTATCATCCTCATCGAGTGGGTTTTCATCATCCAGCGGAGGCGGCTATTCTTAGGCAACGGCAACCACATTCAAGCCAGATTGGGCTTGGGATGTGGTGGCCCCATCCTTGCTTCTGCTGTGAAGGTTGTCGCTGGGGCGCCCGCCTGCTATATAGACCGTATGGATAATATATCCAGCCGTCTTTTTTTTATCGGCGGCTGATTTCATGGATCGCTGTCTTGACCCCCCTGTTTCGGTAACGGGCAGTCGATTGAAAGCGGCTGGCCTGGCCGGATTCTTGAATGGTGCTGACGCTTCCTTTTTGGTTTTGCCCCGCTGTTTTCACATGGCACAGAGCGCCTGATAGACTCTTGAAGAGACAGTTTCATACTTTTTCTGTTGGGGCCGGGACACGTCTCTTCGTAGCGACGTTCGGACCGCTGTCTTCTTGATTCTGGCGATCATAGCATTTTTCTGAACCCAATTTAGAGGTTCGAAGGAATTGCTGATTTTTACGGCCGACTCAGCCGTCGTCGTGGAGTAACCCTGCTCTTGGAAGCTCATAAGATTCCACTTGGCCGAAGCCCTGGCCCTCTTGCTGGCTCGATACCTGAGCCGCTTCTGCCTTAACTTTTCTGTTTTAATCACTTGGCAGACTTCGGTTCTTCAAGAAGACGCCGTAGACCGAGTAATAGAGAGGCCAGAGAAGACGCCCGATCGTGCATTTGTTGGAGTCATCGCCTGAGCTCGTCCGCAACGTTTGATGTTGCCCTTTGTACTGGAAGTCTTGCCCCCAGCTGGAGCACCAGAGAGTCGTTCAGGCACCGTCTTAAGTTTCGGTTGTGGTTCCTTAGCGATCACAACATTCGCCCTTTTGCCCCTTGAGACCAGCTTGGCCACCTGTTTTGCCGGGATTTCTGCCAGATGAGCACTTCCGGCAGGGTAGATGATGACGGAACCAAACTGGCGGGGCAGTTCCTCCCATTGTCGACTGAGGCTTGCAGGGAGAACCACACGAGTATTGATCTTGACCACATACGGAATCGGGGTCGCGTCAGCAGCTGGATCCATCTTAGGAGACATTGTCGTTGAAAGTTGATTGTTGTACGGAAAAAAAACATTATTTTAGTACAAACATCGGCATATATGTTAAATGAGTTCGCATGAACACTTGACCCGAGATATGGGAGGAGAAAGGTCCCACCGGGCGTGCCAGAATCTGTAGGGTGTTTTTCGTCACCCCATTAAGATAGGAATGCACGTGCGCTTGTCAGGCGCATTACAGACTCCCCCTACCTAAGGTAGGCTGGGATTTATTGATTGCGGGGATGCAAATCTCCGGCAGCCGCGGACTAAGCTGCCGTTAATTACCCCTCGTCTTTGGAGCGAGGGAACCTCCGATTAACGGGTCAAATAGGTCATGCGAACTCAATGTGCAGTGTATGTGTGTTGTGTTTTGAAATGGGGCTTTGGATATATCGGGGGGCCCGCAGAGTTTTTAGGAGGGTCCCGCTACCCGAATAGCAGGCTGGGGGTCAAGGGGGATAGCAGCCCCCTTGCGGGGTGCGGGGCAACGTCCCGTTACAAATTTTTTTCTAACAGGGACAGTGTCGTGGAGTATGTGTGTGTGTGTGTGTATGTATATATACATATATACAAAAAAGGGAAAGGGCATCCAAAGGATGCGTGGGAAAAAACGCCAGGGCTTTGGATGCTAGCACTTTGAGCGCAAGGGCGCTAGCGCTTTGGACGCTCGGGCGCTAGCGCTTTGGGCGCTAGCGCCAGACCACTAGCGCCCCACGTGCCAGGCACGTGGGTGCTCGGGCGCTAGCATTTTGGGCGCTAGCGCTCTGAGCGCAAGAGCGCTAGCGCCCCACATGCCAGGCACGTGGGCGCTCGGGCGCTAGCGCTTCGAGCGCAAGGGCGCTAGCGCTTCGGGCGCTAGCGCCTCACGTGCCGGGCATGTGGGCGCTCGGGAGGTAAAAGGGACTTGGTCCCTGCAATGGGAGTTGTACTCCCAGAAAGGAGCACTTATTATTTTGTATATATGTATGAGGAGTTAAACTCCTAAGATATTTTGAAGCTGATGAAGGGGGCTTCTCCCCTTGAGCCCTGGATCTTCCCCAAAGTGGGGTTTCTGGAGATGGGTCTCCTTTTTCTTCCTTTGTTGGCCGGATCTTGAAGATCAAGAAGTATGAGATTTTAAAAATCTCTCCTTTCTTAGATCTGATGGAAGATCCGAGTTCCCCTTTGTGGGTTTTGTGGTGAAAAACTATTTAGTTTTATAAAAGGAAGCGTAGAACTCTTGATTTAATTCAAAAGAAAGAAGAAGGTTTTAAAACCTTGAGGAAGGAAAAGATCACAGATCTTGATGCTTTATTTAGGAGAGAGAAAAAAAGTTGTTGGGATATTTTCATTATCCTTGCCTTTATAGGCTATACACTTTGCATATAGCCCATTGGGCTCTACAAAAATGGCGTTTTGCCCATCCCATAGCTCATGTGCTATTTCTTTTTGCACATAAGCCATCGGCTTTACAAAAATTTGGTTTTATGCCCATTTTCTTACATTCATTCATAAAATAGAATAAAATTAATACATCAAAATTATTTATTACAAAATTTTTATCTTGGCATGGGGGGAGGCCGGCTGCTCCATGTTCGGGCTCGACCCGGGCATTGGCCCACTTGACCTGGGCTTGGGCCCACTTGGCTTGGGGTTGACTTTGATTTTGACTCGGTCAACCGGGGTGTAAATTTAGACCCCAACAACACTATGATATTGTGCAGATATTAGCTCAGATCTGGAATCCAAGAGATCCAGGATAAATCAGGATGTCGGAATTGAATCTGCCAAATTATTGAAGCAAATCATGAGATCTAGCAACGGAAAAGACTCAGAGCATTATCTTAAAATCCAGACATTGATAGGATCTCCAAATATCAATACAAAACACCAGAAAAAATCCCAAATCCTGATTCTACTAGGTTGCGGCGGAAGGGCGGCAAATATAGGGGATATGCGGCTGATCCGCGGCATGTTTGTAACCGTATGATGTGAAATTTTGTATTATGGATCTTAACAGCGTATATTCACATAGGGAATTTAGGGTTTCTGGTTTCGGTGACTATATATAGGACCGAGAGCTGCACATTAAAGATCATCACCGAAGAGATTAAGAAGTCCACGTATCCGAGTGATCATCATCTATTCATCTACCTCTTAAAAGAGAGAGATCTAGAGCAAACTAGATTTCTTGTATTCTACTTTCTAAGGAGAAAAATTGCAAATGCAATAGTTGAATAATAAAGGTAATGTTTTTATTATTATTTTTGCAATTAATTTCCGCACTTACTTTCTACACTTACATTTCTGCATCTTAACTATGTTTTCATTCTTCTTCAAGCTTTCTTCTAAATCTTTAACCATGAGCGAGTAATTCTTAGCTTGTTAGGGTTCGTAGGATAGGGTAGAACAATGGACGATAAAATCTTTTCACTTCTTTTATACATTTTAAAATCTATAAACTTTAGCAAAATAAATGTTAACCTCCTTATCAGGTGCGTTACCAATTTATTGGTAGTTATGACCATGATTTGATATTGGTTTAACACTTATTTTCTTAAGGGCTAGACATGAATAGAGATCAATGCAAGGATAAGGGTAAGTAGTGGGGAAACCTTAGTTTCATCCATGAACCTTAATCTACATTCATCACTATCGATCTAATTTTAAACTATTAAAAGATAAAAGGAGTCATTTTTAATTATTAATCCATTATTGCTAAGTCCTATGAACCCTACGAGCCTTTTTTTATAACTTCTATATCCGTAACGACAAACAATCACCCTTCTTTAATCAACTCGTCTAAACTAAGAAAAGAGTTCACGTTTCCCTGCGGACGACCCGTACTCATCGCGGCTAGCTACTAGCGACATCATCTTGATTGCGGTTATTTTACAAAACACTTTTTAGCAGAACAACCAAATGGCACCGTTGCCGGGAAAACAGTCATAATTTTTTTTCTGTTATTCGGATTGATTTCTTATAAAATCCAGCGAACATAACATAAACGAGAACCAAAACCGCATCTTGCGATTTTAACGATTATTGTGCGAGTTTTTCAAGAGAATCTGGAGTAACTGGAGTAAGGAAATAGAGATTCAGAGATTTCAAATTGAACCAGAGGAGTATAGGAGCGTCCTAAAGAAAATTTAGCAGATGATCTCCTCATCTTGCGGCGGAACCGCGGCAGAAGTGTGAGTTTGGCGGTGGAACCGCGGCAGAAGTGTGAGTTTGGCGGCAGAACCGCGGCAGCTTGGTGGAGTTGGACCCAAAAATCCTCAGGTATTTTTCTTACTATCTTTCTCTTTCCTCTAAAGCTCCAATAATCTAATCTTTCCTGTAGGTTTCTTTGCAAACATCGCCGCCAAAAATCTTTTTGCGTGTTTTTTATTTCGTTTTGCTTTTGCATATTTAAACCGGACTTTAAGGGGCAATAAACCAAAATTCAGATTATGTGGGGATTTCATCACCCTTTATATGCTCCACAAATCACAAAACGAGCATACTATCACCCTACATATAAAAAATATTTAGACCAAATCTCTAAGGACCGTCGCGTTCAATTAGGACAAAGGATGGTCGTGGGTAATCTATCGCTTATCCGCGTTTCTCTTGTGGTGTATAGGCAAGTATGCCTAAGGAAAATGGTTACTTAATTATGCCCACTATTTCGGTGATTCGTATAGTGGATACCTCTCACTTACCTGGCACTTACCTGACCACAAGAGTGATAAAGAGGTGGTAGAGAATTGATCCTGCGACTTGTCTTTTGGAAGTCTACAAGCGGTTTAGTGACTTGACCTAGGTGACCCTAGTTCTAGGGTTTGATTGTGCATTTTGTGATTTGTTGAGTCAAGCCTCACGTCCGACTATTTTTTTCAAAACAAACCTTATTAAAATCTTTCTCACATACGCTGCCACGTGCGTTGAACCCGCTTAGTGTATGATCGGCTGGACACGGGATTCTAATGCCTGTCTTATCCGAGTTTTTTCTATCGACTCCGAAGTCGGTATTTCTTCATCTTCTATTTCCCCTCCACCGACCACATCTCCCGAAATGGATGGATCTCCATCAAGATTTAACGATACCACAGCGCCACCACCCGTAGGTGCGCAGAACCCACCGCACATCTCTCTCCAAGAAAGATGTTATCCTATACGTGGACCCCTTCCTACTTGTCTGTCTCTTCCACCGACCAATGGGGATAATTTCGAAATTAAACCCCACTTCATCAACTTGTTTCCCAAATTCCACGGGCTTGAATCCGAAGACGCGTACGTTTTCATAACCAAATTCGAGAACACATGTGCAATGATAAGCACAACCCAACTTTCAGGGGATGCTATGCGATTACGTCTTCTCCCTTTTACCTTGTGTGATCTAGCAAAAAAATGGCTTTATAACACTGCCGCACATTCTATCGCTAAATGGGATGAATTCGTTATAGCATTCCTTAAGAAATTTTATCCAAATCACAAAACCTTCCGTGTTCGAAGCGAGATTAACCAATTTACCCAACTTCCCAATGAACCATTCTGGAAATACTTTGAACGGTTTAAGGATCTTCTTGTACAATGCCCCCATCACGAAATTGATAGATGGCAACTTTGCCGAATTATATATGAGGGTATTAATCCTACCACAAAACAAATACTTGAAACCATTTGTCAATACCATTTCATGTCAAAAGACAATGGCAAAGCTTGGCAATTTCTGGAAGATCTTGCCGAACAAACCTCACAATGGGAAAGCACTAGACCAACTTCTTCTTCATCTAAGGCAGGTATCCATCAGCTCGACGTTTCCATTGCAGTGAAAACCGAAATGGCCGCGATGCAAAATAAACTCGAAGTTATCGAAAACAAAATCTCGTCAACCTCCTTAAACCAAGTTACGCTCCCCAAAACCGTGTGTGGTTGCTGTTTTAACCCATCCCATTTAACGAAAGAGTGTCCTTTGAATCCTCCGTCTTAAGGTCATGAACAAACTAATGCTGCTTTTCAGCAACAACCTAAAAATGACCCTTATTCATCCACATATAATCAGGGATGGAGGAATCATCCTAATTTTGCTTAGAACCAAAACCAATCTCAAAATTAAAATTAGTTCCCAAGCTAAAATAACTATCAAAGGCTTCTTCCACAACAACAGCCACCACACCAAATTCAGCACCCCTTTCAACTGCAATCTCTTCAAAATACGGCCAACAGCTTTGCTCCTTATAATAATATTTCAACGTCCGGTACCGATAAAATCTCTGCACTCGAACGAAACTTAGAAACATTCATTAAACAATCCATGCAAACGACGGTTAATTTAACGTCTTTTATCCAAACGTTAGTTCAACACTGCTTCCCACGATGAAAGCATAAAATCGATAGAAGCAGTTAAATGCCATATGAGTGAGAGAGAGAAAGGAAGACT
Source organism: Agapanthus africanus (assembly GCA_030015575.1). Classification (NCBI taxonomy): domain Eukaryota; kingdom Viridiplantae; phylum Streptophyta; class Magnoliopsida; order Asparagales; family Amaryllidaceae; genus Agapanthus; species Agapanthus africanus. The sequence goes on from CM057343.1 coordinate 687,656,172, forward strand.
TCCATATCAACCTCTACCAAATCCCAGCCACTCACAAAACGCGAATCTCATCCTTCAAAATCATAATGTGAGTGTCGTAACTACGTTGAGATTGGGAAGAGTGCTGAATAATAATGTTGGTGAACAAGTTGAAGTTGATGACATTGATGAAACCCCGACTACTACTCCTACTCCTACTTCGTCTAATACAATATCTTCTTCTGAGCCTATTCTCCATTTTCCATTAGGCTCGAACCGTCAGCCCACTTCCTTGAAGGAATTACTAGCTACGACCATCCCAAATCCAATTTTGGGATCCATTCCATCCCCACAAACTTCTCCTCAAAAGTTGGACCCAACCCTTATTGATAAAGCCCCTTTTCCACACAGGTTGAGGGCCAACAGACCAAGTCCCCAAATGGTGAAGATTGTGGAAATTTTTAAACAAGTTATCATAAATATTCCTCTCCTAAATTCTGTCAAACAAATTCCTTCCTATGTGAAAATTTTAAAGGACTTGAGCACTAGGAAAAGAAAATTTCAAGTGTCTAAAAAAGTTTTCTTAAAGAGTAATATGAGCAATTCTCTTACCCAATTGGTGCCCATGAAACGTAAGGACCCCGGTTTTCCTACAATATCTATAACTATTGGGGGTAAAAATATAAATCGTGCTCTACTCGATTTAGATGCTAATGTTAACTTACTTCCGTATTCTGTTTATGAGTAATTAGGCATAGGAGAGTTGAAACCTACGCATTGTACTCTCCAGATAGCCAATCAATCTATCACCCAACCTCGAGGTGAGCTAGAGAACGTGTTAATCAAAGTCGGGGAATTTATATTCCCTGTGGATTTTTATAGTTATAGATACTCAGCCTGTGGCAAACCCACGGAACCAAATCCTGGTGATTCTAGGTCGAAATTTTCTAGCAACTTCAAACGCGACAATCAATTGTCGTAAAGGTTTAATGAACCTATCGTTTGGGAAGATGAAAATTGAGCTTAACATCTATAAGCTAGGAAGTCAACCCTCCGAACCCTATGCTCATATAGTTGATGTATGTTCTGTCGAAAAGATAGCTTCCGACAGTTGCGAATTTGAGGAGCTTCACGATACTGATCTCGATGCCACTAGTGCGTTATTGTTTGTTTCTACTATTCATTATACACGTGAAAACCCTTCTGTCGACAAGTCCACACCTAAGTCTGAACCCTTTAACTTGTCGAATAATTTAGTCGAGCTATCTGAGTATCATAACTTCCTTTTCGATGAGATTATCATTCGGAATATCGATGGAAGTTTTGAAGACATTTTTATCGAAGAACTCGCATTCCTAGAAGACATGGGAGTTGTGATGAATCAACCCCCACCCAAAAAAGTTGAACCGCCACTCTTTCTTCTTATCAAGAATGAGAATGCAAGTAGTGCACCATCACTGTTTCGTTTCTACCAACCGAGACGAAAACCTGATCGATTACGTCTCTTATCTCTCCACTTCTTCACATCTATGATCTTCCACCAACTATGTTATTACATCGATAAAATATTTGAATGGTTGGTGTTGACTTTTGGTTTTTGTAAAGTTTTGCATAGACCAATAACCTTACCCCCTCTTTATAATTTTAAATGCTTAAAACTGTTTTACTCAAGTTTGGGAGGGGAGAAAAATATTTTGGCTCTTGAAAGAAAAACAAATTTTTACAAAATTGTGAGCCAAAAATAAGTTTGGGGGGGGGGGATTTCACTGTCATTGACTTTTTGTCCCCTTTTGCTAATAATTAAGAACTTTTCCTCCCAAATCTACAGGTTTTTAAGCTTAAAGATGACATCAGTGAGGACACTGCTGTAAATAGGTTTGGGAGAGATTTGTGCTTATTCACACAACATTTTGCATTATACTAAATTATAGCACAAAAAATTGATAATAAAAATTAAGAAGTAAAGAATACATATGAAAAATAAAAAGAGGTTCAAGAAAAGCACGAAAATTAGATATTTTAAAACGAAACTAGTAATAGGTAGTCATGAGCTGTTGTCCTAAGGGTTAGTAAGATGAAGAGAATCACTAATCTGAGGATAGAAATAATTCTGAAAAATAGTCCTTATTCTTGAGTCTAAACATCTGAACATTGATACCCTACTATACGCACTTGTACACATCTTGAAACTTGGGATAGTAGAGGATACCTTGAAATGCTCTTGTCTAAAAGCCTTAGTATGAAAGAAAGAAAAAATATATATAAACAAAAATAAAAATGGTGAAGAAAAATGAACACTGATTTTGTAATTACTTAAGGCATCAGAAAAAAAAATATAGTGAGGGTGCCTTATCACCTAGTGCCTTAGACCAATTAGTTTAGGAGTCATTGCTAAGCCCTAGGTGTTGCAAGACTAGGATATTGCTAATTACGCCTAAATGAGTGAGCACATTTGGTAATCGGTTGGTTATTATCTCAAGAAGTATTAACGGTCGCATTAAGAATGTGTGAGCAATTCCATCTATAAAACATTCACCGACTAAAAAGTACTAAGGAAGATGGACAAAAGTATGATAGCTTGAATTGAATTCTCTAAGTTTAGGAATGCCTTTTACACACACGTAGAGATATATGATCGATGTTTTGAAGAAAGATAGGGAGGAAGACTAAAGACGATGTTTTATTGAGAGATTATATGATTTCTGACATCTTTTCATGACTATTAAGATAGGGCTCATAGCAACTAAAAAGCTAGCATAGTTTGAAATTCTTATTTTCAAATTATTTCTTTTATAAGTTCCTTATTTTTGTATGTAACTTTCATCTTCTTTATTTCATTATGGGATTTTGTGGGTGTAATCTGCTGAAAACCCTCAGGAGACAACACTCCTTCTACTAGGAACACCTAGAGGTTTAAATGCTTGTTGCACGTCCTCAATGCAATAGTGTTGCCTACGAAAGTGTGCTAGGTTTTTCTTTTTCTTTTTCTCTTTAATAACTAATTTGCTCGGGAAGATCAAAGATAAATTTGGGGGTATTTAATTAGTCTAAAATATTGCACATTTGAATGAATATTTTCTCTACTATTGTTAAGTACTAAAAGGTGTTTCTTGTAAATATAGAACATATGTGGGTTTATTTGTAAAAAGTTTATTATCATATGTATCTACATTTTAATTAATATAATTAGGGAAAATATATGCATATAATATTTAAATGAAAATATTAGTAATTAGAATATGCATATCATATCAAATATTTCTAATCAATATTCTTAAGATTTAATATCATATAAAATAGTTAGGATAATATCTCAAAAATACCAAATACTATTAACACTATGACTTGAGATATTGTGCAGATATTAGCTCAGGCCTGGAATCCAAGAGATCCGGGATAAATCAGGATGTCGGAATCGAATCTGCCAAATTATTGAAGCAAATCATAAGATCTAGCAACGACAGAGACTCAGAGCATTATTCTCAGAATCCAAACATCGATAGGATCTCCAAATATCAATACAAAACATCAAAAAAAATCCCAAATCCTGATTCTACTAGGTTGCGGCGGAAGGGCGGCAAATGTAGGGAATATGCGGCGGATCCGCGGCATGTTTGTAGCCATAGGATGTGAAATTTTGTATTATGGATCTTAACAATATATATTCATATAGGGAATCTAGGGTTTCTGGTTTCGGTGACTATATATAGGACCGAGAGCTGTACATTAAAGATCATCACCGAAGAGATCAAGAGGTCCACGTATCCGAGTGATCATCATCTATTCATCTACCTCCTAAAAGAGAGAGATCTAGAGCAAACTAGGTTTCTTGTATTCTACTTTCTAAGAAGCAAAATTGTAAATGCAATACTTGAATAATAAAAGTAGTGTTTTTATTATTCTTTTTTGCAATTAATTTCTGCACTTACATTTCTGCATCTTAACTATGTTTTCATTCTTCTTCAACCTTTTTTCTAAATCTTTAACCATGAAATAGTAATTCTTAGCTTGCTAGGGTTCGTAGGATAGGTTAGAATAATGGATGATAAAATCTTTTAACTTCTTTTATACATTTTAAAGTCTATAAACTTTAGCAAAATAAATGTTAACCTCCTTAGCGGGCGCGTTACCAATTTATTGATAGTCATGACCACAATTTAAGATTGGTTTAACACTTGTTTTGTTAAGGTCTAGACATGAATAGAGATCAATGCAAGGACAAGGGTTAGTAGTGGGGAAACCATAACTTCTTCCAAGTAATCTAATCTACATTCATCACTATTGATATAGTTTTAAACTATTAAAAGATAAGAAGTCGTTTTTAATTATTCATCCATTACTACTAAGTCCTAGGAACCCTATGAGCCTTTTCTTTATAAATTCTATATCCGTAACGACAAACAATTATCCTTTTTTAATCAACTCGTCTAAAGCAAGAAAAGAGTTCATGTTTCCCTACGGACGACCCGTACTCATCGCGGCTAGCTACTAGCGACACCGTCTTAATTGCTGTTACTTTACAAAACACTTATTAACGACAAATCACCCCCTCCAAAGAATCTTAAACAAGTACGGTCTCTCCAAGAAAAGCTCATTTATATCCGACGTTTCATCGCCAACCTCTCTGGAAAATACCGTCCATACATCTATTTGATGAAGAAAGGCACCTCATTCATACGGGATCAGAAATATCAACAGGCGCTGGAGGAAATCAAGCAATATTCGCATAATCCCCCAGTCTTGGCCGCTCCGGTTAAGGGAAAATCCCTTATCCTCTATAAAACCGCCCTTGATGGTCTCTAGGCGTGATGTGGGCACAAAAGAACGACCAAGAAAAGGAGAAGGCTCTATACTACTTAAGTCGAGTCCTGCTACGAGCAGAAAGAAATTACTTTTCTATCGAAAAGTATTGCTTGGCATTGATCTTTGCAGTCACAAAGCTCAGACACTACACCCCGGCGCATGAAGTTCATCTCATTTCGAAGGTGGATCCCCTCAAGTACCTCATGTCTAAAGCTATGCTGACCGGGAGGCTCGCCAAGTCGGCTCTTCTGTTGATGGAGTTCACGATTATTTATCGTCCCCTCAATACGGTAAAAGGACAGAACATTGCTGACTTACTAGTGAAACATCCGATTCCAGCCGACTCTTCGTTAAATAGCGAGCTACCGGATGAATATGCATTCCGCACAAATGAAGAGATAGAAAAAAATCGGAAAATACCGTTGGGAACTATACTTCGACGGAGTATCTTCAATGAAAGCACGGAAGAGGAACACCCCAATAATCAAAGTCGGGATAGGTTTTATCTTCGTGACTCCGTAAGGCGGGAAAGCCGGGGTAAGTCTTATCTTCGTGATTCCGCAAGACGGGATACTATGCTATGCCTTCTCGTTGACGGAACCAAGAACCAACAACGAGGCTGAATATGAAGCTCACATTGTCGGTCTCGAAATCGTGATTAACATGCGCATCAAGAATCTTGTAATATATGGGGACTCACAGTTAGTCGTTAATCAAGTGAACGGCGACTACAAGACATGCAAGTCGGAGTTAATAAGGTATAACGAAAGGGTACAAAAACTGCTAACGCGGATTCCCTTTTGTATACTCAAAAATGTGTTGCGAGCAGAAAATAGCAAAGTAGGCATGTAGCAAAACTTGCCAAATAAATGGCAGATGAAAATCTCGACGATGTAAGGATTGATGTCCGAAGTCGCAGGATCCTATCGCCAGTCGAATTTCCTTCGGAGCCTCCAGTGAAAACGCCCGAAGAAAAAGAAGAGGTGCTTAGAGAGAAGGTTCTCCAAACCGAAAAAGAATAAGAAAATGAAGATTGGATGCAAGACTTTATAGACCACTTCACGTCCCAACGAACTCCTGAAGATGCATCATCTAGACATCAGCTTTTGAAACGAGCTCTGTCATTCGCCTTTGTCAATGATACTTTATACAAGAGATCCTTCGACTCTGTATGGTTGAGATGCCTAAGGCCGAAAGAATCAAAGAAATTCATCCAAGAAATAAATGATGGACTTTGCGAGTCCCATTAAGCGGCCCTAAGATGAAATTGAAAATCAAAAGGATGGGTTACTACTGGCTCATGATGATTCGAGATTGCATCGAATATGCTAAGCGATATCATTCTTGTCAAATATGTAATAACCCTAAACTTTCTGTACAGAATTTTTTCAAAAATACAGAAAGAAACATCTGAGCCTGAACACAAGTTATAAATTTGATTTGCTTTTGAACAGAAAGAAAGCACTTGTAGCTCATTGATAAAGTCTTGCACTGCTGTGACATAACCCTTGTGATCGAATCCCCCCAGCTACATATATTTTTAATTGTATTTTCTTTTAATATTTTAGAAGACCAAAGATTTACACGTGCACTACACGTAAAATGAAAAGTCACAATAAAAACAAACATGTGGAAAATGCTATACATACAGTCTAGGACACGTGGCCCCAATCCATGCCTCATCCCCTCTAAGATGACCGGCTAGATCTTGATTTGGGCCTGCACCATCGGTCCAAACCGTACCAAATGCTCCCAAAATTTAACCCTAGCATCTCTTGGCCTATCCCACTACCCCTATGTTATTTGATTTCTCTGCATATATCCAGAGAATAATAAATCCTCTCTTTAATCCATTTTTATTGCACATTTTAATTCTATTCTTCATTACCCTAAACCCTAATTTTCCCTATAAATATCACACTACATTTCACCCCTCCTCATTTAGAATTCCATTACAAAAACTCTTTAAAATTTCCAAGTCCCAAGTTGTGCTAGTGGAGTTAGCAAAGGGTAAGGTTCCGGCGAAGTTTCAAGAAGAATCTGGCGACGAAACGACTTCCCGGCGATCCTAAAGTCTTTCCCTACCTCTTCTTTTTGATTCAAATCTGTAAGTCCCCTCTCCCTTCCTCTTTTGCTATTCTAAAACTTCTCCTTTTCAAAAATCATCGGAAGTGGAGTTATTCCGACTTTTGATTCGTTTTTCATTAAAAACTCCATTATTCTTAAAAAATAAAATACCATATTCCCTCATAATGATCAACAAACATAAACAAATACATTAGAATAAGTTTCATCCCAAAATAATCTATTATGCAACTTTTATCGCATTTTTACGGTTAAATACCATATACTTTACTTTCGACACAATTCAACATATTCCCTTGTATTATTTTTAGAAAACTCATAAGGTAATGACCTAGCTCATCACAACACATATTTTTGACATAGCACGATAACTCTTGGAACATTAGCTTATGGGAAAATACTAGTTTATGATTAAATACCATAAACATTCAAAAACCGTTTTCTTTAAAAGTGTATTACTTAATTCCTTCCAAATACGTCTCTACAACCCATTTTGGAGAACCCCGATCGGGATGGTACGGGTTATCGCACATTCTCGGGTCTACTATAGCGAGATGCAGACCTCCACAAGGAGCATTCGATCTGGATAGAATTTTTAATGCAATTTTTAAGAAAATGAGATTTCTACAAAATAAATAAAATTATTTTTATTATATATATAGATATAGATATTTTCAAAATATCTATTTTAATTATATTATATAAATATTCCATATTTTTCTAAATCAAAGGAATCACAAATTTTATGAAACTACCTTTACAATTCAATACCATTCCAAGATTACACTAAAATACCATATATAATGAAAACTATGTTATAATCACTAGAATATTTCACTTTATAAAAATTACAATTATGAAAACCCTAAAAACAATAATTAAATACTTGAGCTGTATTTTGAAAATATACCAAAACTATTTTTCATAAACCCCCCTCAAATTATATTAATTTACAATAAGGACCCTAGTAAACATAGGTTTAAGAGGGACCGGTTCTCTTGAGCCTCAGGGAGCTGGAGAATGTGGGTGCTTTCCTATCTAAGCTAGACAATCTAACAAACGGCGTTATCAATACGTTAATTGTCTTGGAAAAAAAACAAATCCTGTCATCCATGTGCAACAGTCACCGATAATATCAAAACTAATTCAGGACTTCAATTTCATTTTAAGTGTCTGACTCAGACTGAGTCTCAATCTAATCAATCTGACTTGAATATGATTCAAGTATAAACTACAATTCAATATGAATCCGTCTATTCAATCTATATCAAGCTATATTGACTGAATCGAACCATGGATATACTCCGTTTACATGACTATCCATTTATATTCATTCCATTTACTGATATTATGGTTTCGGCAAGTCATCCATCTATATAATAAACAATACAATCAATACAAAAGATATTGCGGGGTTTTAAAGGAGTAGATTGGTAGAAAATGTGTTAAAAGTGGCACGAGACTGTAACCATAATACACCTAACTTGAATATCTATTGCCGTTATACCGTGGCTGAACAGTTCCTTGTGCTCCGTATACCTTAGTCTCCGGAATAGCAGGACTCCTCTCGTATATACTGGCATATTCTGTACCAAGCTACAAACAACTGCGTTAACATTATAATCAAACATTACTAGTTATATTCTCTTTCTGTCTATTCTATCTCTACTCATCTTTGGGACTCACCGAGCGATTGTTCGCTGACGACATTCCTTTCTTCTTTCTTTGGAATGTTGTCAGGTGATTCGGACTCACTGGAGATAGAGCCCAGTAACGAAGACTTGGAGCAGTTAACCTTTGACCCGGAGTTTTAGATACTTGTACATACTTTTCATTTCAGTTATGCCATTGTTTAGGCATTGCTTTCCATTCATGTATTTACATTCTAGTTGTACTTGTAAAGAATTGTTAATAAATAAAAGTTGCGGTTCAATTAAATCTATTGTCATTTTTCCTTATGTGCATTTGCTTTATATTGCTTAGATACGCTTAGCGTATTTACTTCGTAGTAAATACGTAGCGGACCTCGTCGCGCCCCCTTCCCGTACGCCGGGAAGCGGGGCGTGACAGGTTTTGTTAGCGGCCCATGCAAGTCAGTTATGCATGTCCATGCAGGTCAATTCTGCGTGAAGTCCTAAGCAATATAACACAAGAATCAGCAACTAAAAACATTCTTTACATTTCATGTTCCTTGAATCTTACAATTTCATATACTTTGAATCTATCATAACCCTATTTTTCTTTCAAGGTTATGAATTATCCAAACAATACCAGCACCAACTTCAACAACACACCACCTCTACCGCTTACGTCAACCGTTGCTACTCCGATCAATGAGCAGACGGTACTGCTTGAGGCAATCCGAAGCCTCCTGGAAGGACAGCAGCAACAGACTGCTATATTACTGAACCGTCCAGAAGCGGAAGCGTCCGGAGTGAAGAAATTCCGGGCATCGCACCCAAAGCAATTTTCAGGAAAAGAGAGCCCTCTGGAAGCGGAAGGATGGGCTCAGAGTATTGAGGATGATCTGGCAGCAGCACATGTGCCAGAGATTGCTTGGGTAGGAGTTGCGAAGCTGCAACTCACCGACAACGCCTGAGTTTGGTGGAAGGCGAAAGAAAGCCGTCTTGACCAGCCGATCGAATGGAAAACCTTTCGCGACATGTTCGACGCGAAGTACTTTCCAAAGACTGCCCGATTTGACATGGAACAGCAATTCATCCATCTACAACAGGGTTCGATGTGGACCAAATCTGTGGATGAGTATGATGCTGAGTTTACCATGCTCAGTAGGTAAGATATGTCTCATTATTCGATTTTCTAATATCACATACTACACAGCTAACACAAGACCGCAACAGGTTCGCGACACACATCATACCGACTGCTGAGATCAGGTCCAGACGATTTCAGCAAGGGTTAGACCCAGAAATCCAAGCTGCCTTAGCTACAGGGAATTTCCCAACCCACGACCTGGCTTTGAAAGCTGCCCATCGATATGAGGCAGTAGTGAAGAAGAAAGGCAGAGCTCAATCTGCCGGTGTGAAACGCCCTACCACTCATATGGCAGGAGGAGCCTCTTCAAGGCCAACTTTTGATCCCAGGAGACCAGAAGAAACAGATAACTGATCAAGTCCAGATTTTTGCTTCTACTGCAAGAGGAATGGACACCTGTGGAAGGACTGTAGGCGCGCAAAAGGTATGTGGTTAGTTTGGGGCGCATCCAATCATGAAATTGGAACATGTCCTTATAGACGCAACACAGTTCCAACTCATAATCCTTATCTGCAGCGGCCAGCTATCCAGGCTCCTGCACCTCATCTTGCTCTTCCAGCTCCACCTCCACGTGGACCTCCTGCACAGCCAAATCGCCAATTCCATCAGGCACTGAAAACATGACTCGAGGGTAGAGGAACATGCCCCAAGGACAGAGGAATGTGCCACCGGCTAGGAGGAATGTACCCCGGCGTCAGGTTTACACTTTAGCGGTCGTAGAAGCCGAGACTGTAGACCAAGATAACCTTGGTAATTTCCCTCACATCTTTTTCAATCTTACCAAAATTTTTGCATTCTTTCGTTCTTCCAAATAATTTTTATGCGCTATCAATAGTTCTATTACCAAACTTTTCTTGAATCTGTTAAACTTTTCTTCTATAAATTTCGAGAACGAAATTTTTATAAGGAGGGTAGAATGTAACAATCCTAAACTTTCTGTACATAATTTTTTCAAAAATACAGAAAGGAATACCTGAGCCTGAACACAAGTTATAAATTTGATTTGATTTTGAACAGCAAGAAAGCACTTATAGCCTATTGGTAAAGCCTTGCACTGTTGTGACATAGCCCCTGTGATCGAATCCCCCCAGCTACATATATTTTTAATTGTATTTTCTTTTAATTTTTTAGAAGCTCAAAGGTTTACACGTGCACTACACGCAAAATGAAAAGTCATAATAAAAGCAAACATGTGGAAAATGTTATTCATATAGCCTAGGACACGAAGCCCCAATCCAAGCCCTATCCCCTCCGAGATGACCGGCGAGATCTTGATTTGGGCCAGCACCATCGGTCCAAACCATACCAAATGCTCCCAAAATTTAACCCCAGCACCCCTTGACCTACCCCATTACCCCCATGTTGTTTGATTTCTCTGCATTTATCCAGAGAATGATAAATCCCCTCTTTAATCCATTTTTTAATGCACATTTTAATTATATTCTTCATTACCCTAAACCCTAATTTTTCCTATAAATACCATACTACATTTCACCCCTCCTCATTCAGAATTCCATCACAAAAATTCTCTAAAATTTCCAAGTCCCAAGTTGTGCAGGTGGAGTTAGTAAAGGGCAAGGTTCCGGCGAAATTTCAAAAAGAATCCGGCGACGAAACGACTTCCAGGCGATCCTAAAGTCTTTCCCTACATCTTCTCTTTGATTCAAATCTGTAAGTCCCCTTTCCCCTCCTCTTTTTCTATTCTAAAACTTCTCTTTTTCAAAACTCGTCGGAAGCAGAGTTATTCCGACTTTCGATTCGTTTTTCTTTAAAAAATCCATTTTTCTTAAACAATAAAATACTATATTCCCTCATAGTGATCAAAAAAACACATTAGAACAAGTTTCATCCCAAAAGAATCTATTATGCAACTTTTATTGTATTTTTTACGGTTAAATACCATATACTTTACTTTCGACACAATTCAACATATTCCCTTATATTACCTTTAGAAAACTCATGAGATAATGACCTACCTCATCACAACACACATTTTTGATATAGCACAATAACTCTTGGGACATTAGCTTATGGGAAAATACTAGTTTACGATTAAATACCTTAAACATTCAAAAACCGTTTTTTTTAAAAGTGTATTACTTAATTCCTTGCAAATACGCCTCTACAACCCATTTTGGAGAACCCCGATCGGGATGGTGCAGGTTATCGCATATCCTCGGGCCTAGTAGAGCGAGATGCAGACCTCCGCAAGTAGCATTCGATCTCAATAGAATTTTTAATGCAATTTTTAAGAAAATGAGATTTCTACAAAATAAATAAAATTATTTTTATTAAATATATATATATATATATGTATATTATCAAAATATCTATTTTAAATATATTATATAAATATTCCATGTTTTTCTAAATCAAAAGAATCATAAATTTCATGAAACTACATTTACAATTCAATACCATTCCAAAATTACACTAAAATATCATATACAATGAAAACTAGGTTATAATCACTAGAATATTTCACTTTATAAAAATTACAATTATGAAAACCCTAAAGACGATAATTAAATACTTGAGGTGCATTTTGAAAATATACCAAAACTACTTTTCATAAACCCCCCTCAAGTTATTTTAATTTACAATAAAGACCCTAGTAAACATAGGTTTAAGCGGGACCAGTTCTCTTGAGCCTCAAGGAGCCGGAGAATGTGGGTGCTTTCCTATCTAAAGTAGATAATCTAACAAACGGTGTTATCAATACGGTAATTGTCTTGGAGAAACACACAAATTCTGCCATCCATGTGCAGCAGTTACCGATAACATTAAAACTAATTCAGGACTTCAATTTCTTTTTAAGTGTCGGACTAAGACTGAGTCTCAATTTAATCAATCTAACTTGATATGATTCAAGTATAAACTATAATTCAACATGAATCCGTCTATTCAATCTATATTGACTGAACCGAACCATGGATATACTCCGTTTACATGACTATCCATTTATATCCATTCCATTTACTGATATCATGGTTTCGGTAACTCATCCATCTATATAATAAACAATACAATCAATACAAAAGACATTGCGGGGTTTTAAAGGGGTAGATTGGTACGGAATGTGTTAAAAGTGGCACGAGACTGTAACAATAATACACTTGCCCTGAATATCCATTGTCGTTGTACCGTGGCTGAACGGTTCCTTGTGCTCCGTATACCTTAGTCTCCGGAATAGTGGGACTCTTCTCGTATACACTGGCATATTCTGTACCAAACTACAAGTAACTACGTTAATATTATAATCAAACATTACTAGTTATATTCTCTTTCTGTCTATTCTATCTCTACTCATCTTTGGGACTCACCGAGTGATTGTTCGCTGACGACATTCCTTTCTTCTTTCTTTGGAATGTTGTTAGGTGATTCGGATTCACTGGAGATGGAGCCCAGTACCGAAAACTTGGAGCAGTTATCCTTTGACCCGGAGCTTTAGATACTTGTACGTACTTTTCATTTCAGTTATGCCATTGTGTAGGCATTGCTTTCCATTCATGTATTTACATTCCAGTTGTACTTGTAAAGAATTGTTAATAAATAAAAGTTGTGGTTCAATTACATCTATTGTCATTTTTTTTGTGTACATTTACTTTATATTGCTTAGATATGCTTAGCGTAATTACTTCAGAGTAAATACGTAGCGGACCTCGCTGCGCCACCTCCCCGTAAACCGGGAAGCGAGGCATGACAAAATACACAGGGATTTTATACATCAGCACCCTAATCCGCTGCATCCCACTGTAGCCAGTTGGCTGTTCGAGATGTGGGGGACAGATATCATAGGTCCCATTGAACCGGCGTCATCAAGAGGGCATCGCTTCATCCTTGCGACAACCGACTACTTCTCTAAATGGGCAGAAGCAGTTCAACCGAGAGAAGTAAAGACGGAGAATATTCTCCACTTTTCCAAAACTCATGTGATATACCGTTTTGGAGTTCCACGGCGTATAATCTCAGACAACGGACCATCATATAGAAGCCACAAAATAAGTGACTTCGCCAGGCAACATAAGATAGACTGGAGATATTCCTCCGTCTATAACCCTCGAGCCAACGGTCTAGATGAAGCCTTCAACAAGACATTGAAAAAACTCATAAAGAAGATGTTTTCCAATAATAAAAAGGATTGTCACGAAAGTCTGCAGAAGCTCTTTGGGCGTACCGAACAACGTTCAAAACGGCCATAAAGACAACACATTATGCCTTGAAGTTTGGAGCGAAAGCAGTGCTCCCGTTGGAGATAAAACTTCCCTCATTAAGGATGGCAGCTCATTACGAGCTTACGAATGAAGATAATGCTCACCTCCGACTCGAAGAACTTGATGCATTTGATGAAACCCGTCTTGCGGCACAGCAAACCCCGGAAGCCTATCGAGCGAGTATGACCCAAGCATATGAAAGATTGACCAGACCGAGTACATTCTGCCAAGGCGAACTCGTACTAGTTTTCAAAAGACCTATGATCCCTAACCGCGCAAAGCATGGGAAGTTTGAGCCAAACTATGAGGGCCCGTATGTTATAGATGAAGTCTACCAAGGTGGAGCTTCAAACTCGTGGATATGCATGGAGAAAGAATATATTGACCAATAAACGGTCGATTCCTCAAGAAATATTATATTTAAGGGGTTACGATTAAGGTCAATGATGACGATGCCTATATCTGTTCCTTATCTTCCTAAGTCGGAATTCTGAGAGCCAACCACTTCACCCCAAACACAGGGATATTGGACCAAAATGTCCCTAAACTAGTATATCGTCCCGAATAAGGGAATGCTGGACCGAGATGTCCCTAAACTAATACGTTGTGCCATGCATAAGAATATTGGACCGAAATGTCCCTAAACTAGTATATCGTCCCGAACAAGGGAATGTTGGACTGAGATGTCCCTAAACTAATACGGTGTGCCATGCATAAGAATATTAGATTGAAATGTCTCTAAACTAGTATATCGTCCCTAACACAGGAATTGTGGACCGAGATGTCCCTAAACTAATATGTTCCCCCACGCATGATGATGTTGGACCAAAATGTCCCAAAACTAGTATATCATCCCTAGCATGGGAATGGTGGACCGAAATGTCCCTAAACTAATATGCTCCCTGATTGAATGATTTTTCTTCGTTGTGTGTTGTATGGTTTTGAGAAAATTGTATTTAGAAATCACAACCAAAAATTATTTTGACCGCAATCAATAACGGTGTCGGATGTAGCGCGTTAGTAAGTGCGGATCGTCCACAGGAAAAGTGAGTTCCGTTCAATTTTCGAATTAGATGAGTTGAAAATTTAAGGCAAAGAAAAGAAAACAATTCATGATTTGCATTTGAAGATCAAGAAATAAGAAAAATCTAGATCTAGAAAAGACATTAAAAACAAGAATTGAGATGTGTGATAATTTCCAACCAACAATCAAGATTAGAAGTATGGCTCGTAGGAGTAGATCGGATCTATAGATGTGATGAGATCTAAAGATTACTAATTCTTATCCATTAATGAATTGATACTAGATCGATGCAAATTCATTGAGGTTTAAGGATCTTGCGAGAAAATTAGGGATTTCGCAACTCATCCTTTGTCCTTTCAATGGATCGCATTCAAATTCTAGCTTCTAGTTAATCAAATGGTCAATAGTTGTTCCCTAGTTTCGAATGAACACAATCAAGAAAGGATCATCTCGAAACTAGGTTATTAATCATTTGATTCACTAGAATTTCCAAACATTATAGGATTTAAGAATTGTAAAAATATCTAAATCATCATCATCTAAAAGATCGTCACAACTCCTACACGAGCGGAGATTACTCAAACATCATGATCATAAACACAATCACAAATTGAGATCTAATCGTTATGCTTGAATTAAAAGATAAGCAAGAATATAGAAAATTCACCTTTATTTATCGACAAATTTTGTTACAACTCTCTTGAATTTACAAAAGGAAGAAACTAGATCGTCGATTTCGGCTTCGCTCGGCTCCTTGAGTCGCGGATCGGCGTGGATCTCTTGCTCCGTTGAAATCCGGCGTCGCTTGCTAAAGGTTGAAGGAATTCTTGCTCGAATTGCTCTCGGGATCTTGATCTTGATTTTGAATTGGGATTGGATTTGAGACACAAGTCGTGTCACTCAACTTGTGGGTTGAAGATGGTGATGATTCTTAAACAATTTGCACCCTAGATCTAGGCTTCTTTTTATAGACCTCTAGATCTAGAATTGAAATTTGAATTCCCTCCGCAAGTTAGTTAACCAAAAGATTTAAATTTCCCTCCAAGAGTTTGTTAAGCCAAAATTTGAATTTCCCTCCAAGAGTTTGTTAAGCCGAGCCTTCTAGATGTGCCACGTGGAGCTTCTGGGGTCTTCTGGAAGCTATGGCCGTTACAGGTAAGCACGTGAGGAAATTTGGAGGCTTAATGACGTTATACCACCGCGGATCCGCGGCGAAAAGGGGGTTTGGGCCGCGGATCCGCGGTCCTTTAGTGGCCTTAGGGCTTGAGTTTTATTCTGTGGGCTTGGGATGACATATGGGCCTCTTTCTGATGTGTGGAATTTTATTTGGCCTTCTATATCACTACCAGATCATACATCTTTTAGTTGGCGTATCTTTTATCAATCTTTCCCCAATTTTGGGCTTTGCTTCTGGAATTTCCTGCATAAGACCCCAAGACAAGAGTTGCGCAATACAAGGATGATACGATGCCCTGAGACACAGCTAACTTCCCTTAAAGTGCCGGTTTAAAAGTCTAAAACATGCAATCTGGTATTTCAGAGATGATTTGGTAATATGTGCAATTATGAATGCCGAACATTTCTATATGAGTTCAAATGGTAGGGAAATTACCGTGTTAAAAATGCAGTATTTTCGACTGATCAAATTCCCCCAAACTTATTTTCGATCGTCTCGATCGAACAGTTTTATTAAAAAGAAAAGGAGAAAATAAAGAAAGAGAAAAACTAACTAGCACACTTTTGTAGGCAACACGATTGCACTGAGCACGTGCAACAAGCCTTTAAACCTCTAGGTGTCCCTAGTAGGAGGAGTGTTGTCTCCTGAGGGTTTTCAGCGGATTGCACCCACAAAATCCAGTAATAAAAGGAGGATCATGAATATTATATTTAAAGAAAAGAATTGTAAAAGAAAAGCCTTGAAAATTAGGGTTTCCAACTAAGCTAGCTTTTCGGTTGTCATGAGCCCTATCTTAATGGTCATGAAAAGATGTTAGAAATCACGTCCTCCCTCAATAAAACATCGTCTTATTCTTCATTCCTATCTTTATTCCAAACATTGATCATATCACCCTGCGTGTGTGTAAAGGACATCCCTACACCCGGAGAATTCAATTCAAGCTATCATACTCTTGCCCATCAGCCTCAGTATTTTTTAATTAGATGTGCTTACACACTTTCATGCGACCGTTAATACTTCTTGAGGTACTAACCGGCCGATTACTAATGTGCTTGCTTATTTGGTGTATTTTCCTCGTCTTGCACCACCTCAGGTATAGCAGTGACTCCCAGACCAGTTGGCCTTAGGGCACTAGGTGAAGAGGCACCCTCGCTATATATTTTTTTATTATTGCCCTTGGTGATAACAAAACCAGTGTCCATTTTTCTCACCACTTTCTTCATTTTTTTCCTTCATACATCGGCTTTAAGACAAGAGCATTTCAAGGTATCCTCTACTATCCCGGGCTTTAAGACGTGTGTAAGTGTGAATAGCAGGGTATCAACGTTCAAAATGTTTGGCTTTCCAGAATAGAAACTATTTTTCAGACTTATTTTTATTCTCAGATTAGTGACTTCCTCCATCTTACTAACCCTTGGGACAACGGCTCATAACTACTTATTACTAATTCGTATAAGAAAACTTCTAATTTTCTTGGTTTTCTTAAATTTTTCTAATCTCATGAATGCAATTGTTCACTATCTAATCTTTTATTATCATAAATATTAAATATTTTTATATTTTGAAAAAATTTAAATTTTTATGAGTTTTGAAAATTTTTGAATTTTTATGGATTTTGAATTTTTTTGAATTTTTATAGGTTTTAATGGGTTTTGAAAAATTATTTACAAAAAATGATGAACCAAAAGAAAAATATTTACACAAAATTTTTATGGGTTTTTAAAGAAATGTTTTGTGCTTATGCAAATGATATGCACATGATGCAAAACTAAGCACAAACCTCCCCCAAACTTGTTTTCAACAGTGTCCTCACTGTTGTCATCCGCTATATCTACAAAACCTGTAAGCCTGGGAGGAATTTATTAGTGGGGGCAAAATATATAAGTGAAAGCCCTTCCCCAAACTTATTTTTGGCTCATCATTTTGTAAAAAATTTCTTTCCAAGAGCCAGAAAAAAAAATGTTCCCCCCCCCAAACTTGAGTTAAGCTATGTTAATCTTTTGAAAATCACATGAGGGGGTCAAAAATCAGTGGTCGATGCCAAGCTTTGCAAAGACCGAAAATCAACACCAACCATTCGAAGATTTTATCAATGCAGTGCTCTGGTTGGGGGAAGAAGAAGTGGGGAAAGGGTAAGTGGTGGAACAGAATGTGTGTGCGTCTCATTTTGGAGAGACGATGCAGTGAATGTGATGGATTACTCGCATTCTTTTTACAATTCAGAAGAAGGGGTGGAGGTTCAATTTCAATGATTGGGACATGATTCATCTCAACACCCGTGTTATTCAGAAATGCGAGTTCATCAGCGAAGATCTCCTCAAAAGTTTCATCAATACCCCGAAGAATAATGTCATCACAAAGTGCGGGGTGATCTTCAGACTCTAAAAGCAGTTCATAATCGGTGTTAGTTGTTGACCCGGACATCTCGGTGGAAGAGTCCGTATGTGTATGATACATAGTTAGGTCAAACAACAACGTATGAAAAGAGTCAAGATCGGTATCAGGAGGATCATCAAATTCGCTGCTGTCGACATCCATTAAGTCGACAGAACAAACATGAGCAGTTGGTTCGGAGGGTACACTTCCCAACTTGTAAATGTTCAGCTCTATTGACCTGTTCCCGAAGGATAGGGTCATAGAACCATTACGACGGTTGATGATAGTGTTGGAAGTGGCCAAAAAGGGGCGACCTAAAATCACCAGAATTTGATTCTGTGGGTTCGCTACAGGCTGTGTATCAAGTACAATAAAATCCACGGGGAATACGAATTCCCCGATTTTTATTAACACATCCTCCAGTTCACCCCTAGGTTTGGTGATTGATCGGTCAGCCATCTGGAGAGTGCAATGGGCTGGTTTCAACTCTCCGATCCCTAGTTGCTCATAGACTGAGAAAGGAAGCAGGTTAACACTTGCGCCAAGGTCTAAAAGAGCACGATTGATGTGTTTATCCCCAATAGATATCGATATCGTAGGATATCCTGGGTCCTTACGTTTCTTTGGTAGCGGAGGGATAAAAGCAGTGCTAATGCTATTGGACATGAAGACCTTCTTTGGCACTTAAGTCTTCCTCTTCCTAGTGCACAAGTCCTTAAGAATTTTCGCATAAGCGGGGACTTGTTGAATCGCATCTAGGAGAGGGATGTTGATGTTAACCTGTTTGAACATTTCCATGATCTTCTCCATATGTGGACTCGATGTGTTAGCCCTTAACCGGTTCGGGTAAGGTGCTTTAGCAATGAGCGCTGGGTCCATCATAGGAGAAGGAAGTGTGTGTGGCCCCGATCCCAAAATAGAAGTGGGGATCGTCTGTGGAAGAGTAAAAGAGGTGGGCTGAGGTGTCGAGCCTAGTGGGAAATGGAGAATAGGCTCGTGAGAAGGCGGTGGGGTAGAAGAGCAAGAATCAGACATAGAAGTGTGTGTGTGAGGAAAGGTCTCAGCCGTGGTGTTGATAGGATTCTCAATATCATCAACTTCTTCCCCAACATGGTTATCCAGCACTCTCCCAGATCTCAACGTGGTGATTGCATTCACATGATGTGAATAGCCAGGATTGGGTAAAGGTTGAGCTGGGAGTTTCCCTTTTTCTCTCGCACTCATTTCGGCCTTAAGTCGTGCAATCTCAGCTTCTATCGTTTTGATACTCTCAGCTTGGGACGCTGAGTTTTTCTTTATCTCACCAACGGAAGACTTAACCTCGGCCGACACATCCATGAAATTTGACAGGAGTGATTTCATGGTTTGAGCGAATTGAGAGAATTCGTCAGAACAGGTCGACTGCATAGGATTAGACGGTGCAGGAGGGTTGACCTGGTTTTGGAAATTTTGTGACTGGTAGGGATGCTGGGTGAGTTGAAGTGGTTGCTGTTGTGGTGGAGGGACCCGTTGGAATTGATTAGGGTTTGGAACCGTATTTTGGGGTTGGTTCCAAGCAAAATTCGGGTGATTCCTCCAACCCTGATTATATGTGGAAGAAAAAGGGTCGTTTCTAGGTCCTTGAAATGCGGCATTGGTATGCTCGAGACCTCGAAACTGAGAGTTTAATGGACATTCTTCCGTCAAGTGAGAAGGATCAGAACAGCACCCACAAACAGTTTTAGGGAGCGACATTGGGTTTAGGGAGGCTGCTAGGAATTTGTGTTCCATAGCGTCGAGCTTCTTTTGCATTGCTGCCATCTCAGCTCGAACACCTATGGACACGTCTATTTGGTGTACGCCACCCCTACTCGATGGCTGGGTTCCAGTCTCCCACTGTTGTGACTTTTCAGCGAACTCTTCTAAAAATTTCCATGCTTCCCCATCATCCTTGGTCATAAAGGTGCCTTGACACATGTTTTCAAGGTTTTGTTTAGTGGTAGGGTTACACCCCTCATATATGATTCGGCAAAGTTCCCATCTCGGGATGCCGTGATGTGGGCATTGAACCAAAAGATCCTTGAATCGTTTAAAGCATTTAGAGAATGGTTCACCCGGAAGCTAGGAGAATTGATATAGTTCGCTACGGATTCGAGCTGTCTTTTGCATAGGGTAGAATTTCTTAAGGAATGCCGCAACGAATTCTTCCCAATTCGTGATGGAATGTGCGGTGGTGTTATACAGCCACTTCTCGGCTATATCGCACAAGGTAAATGGAAGAAGTCGTAGACGCATGGCATCCACAGAAAGTTGTGATGTACCCATCATTGCGCATACGTTTTCAAATTTGGTGATAAAAACGTAAGCGTCTTCAGTCTCGAGACCGTGGAATTTGGGTAGAAGGTTGATGTACTGGGGCTTAATCTCAAAGTTATCCCCGTTGGCTGGTGGAATGGATAAGCAGGTCGAGAGAGGACCTCGCAAAGGGTAGCACCTCTCTTGGAGAGAGATGCGGGGAGGATTCTGCGACCAACGGACGGCGGCAGAGCAGTGGTAAAGAGGTTCGATGGAGACTGATCTATCGGTGTGGGTGTGGTGGTGGGTAAAAGAAAGGTAAATGGAAAAATACCGACTTCGGAGTCGATCGAGGGGACGCGGACAAGTCGGGCACTAGAATCCCGTGTCCAGCCTATCTTGCACTAAAAGGGGTTAGTACAAGTGGCAGCGTGATTTATAATTAGGGGAATGAAGTGAATGCGGTGTTTGTTTTGAAAATGATACGGATTTTGAAAATATGATGCGATCACAACAAATGCAACAAGCAATACCCTAAAATCTAGTGGTCACCTAGGTCAGGCTCTAGACCGCTCCTAACTGCCAAAAGACAAGTCGCAGGATAAATCCTCCACTGCCTCTTTGTCCCCCTGTGGCCAGGTAAGTGCCAGGTAAGTGGGAAGGTACTCCACTGCGTAAGTAGTGGGCCTAATTAATAACCACTAGCCTTCGACACACTTGCCTTAGACACCACAAGAAAATGCGGATAAGCAATGAATTACCCACGGCCTTCTTCTGTCCTAAGTGAGCGCGACGGTCCTTAAAGTCATCTCTAGATTTCTTTTAATTAATGAGGGTAAATGCAGATGCAAATTTGTGATTTTTAGGGCTTAGGAAGGGTAATGAACTCCCCACCTAATCTGGATTTGGTCGTGCCCCTTAATGTCCGTATTAATTATGCAAACAACCACAAAATCAAAAACAAGCAAAATTTATTTTGCCTTTTTTTTTTTGCGCGGCTGCGATTATTTGCAAAGAAGCCTGCAACAAATTGTTAGTTGGAGCAGATTTTAGGAAGGAGATAAGAAAGATAGAGGTTACCTGCTAAAAATTTTACAGAGAAGCCCTTAATGGACCACGGAACCGCCGCAATAGGGAGCTAGGGCCGCGGAAACGCGGTGGCTTAGTGGGATCTCTGCACAGAAAAAATTGGTACTGCTCCTGTTCAACTCCTAAGCTCTCTGGAATTCTCCAAATAATTTTCCAATTTCACAGCAAGCTCTAGATTTCCTTGCAATTAACCACAACAAATCGTTTAGTGTTTTACGCGAGTTTTGATCTTTAAAAATATAGATGGAATAAACTTTTCAACTCAAATTTCAAAAAATGAACAAATAGCACACGATCCCCGGCAACGGCGCCATTTGATTGAATGATTTTTCTTCGTTGTGTGTTGTATGGTTTTGAGAAAATTGTATTTAGAAATCACAACAAAAAATTATTTTGACCGCAATCAATAACGGTGTCGGATGTAGCGCGTTAGTAAGTGCAGATCGTCCACAGGAAAAGTGAGTTCCGTTCAATTTTCGAATTAGATGAGTTGAAAATTTAAGGCAAAGAAAAGAAAACAATTCATGATTTGCATTTGAAGATCAAGAAATAAGAAAAATCTAGATCTAGAAAAGACATTAAAAACAAGAATTGAGATGTGTGATAATTTCCAACCAACAATCAAGATTAGAAGTATGGCTCGTAGGAGTAGATCGGATCTATAGATGTGATGAGATCTAAAGATTACTAATTCTTATCCATTAATGAATTGATACTAGATCGATGCAAATTCATTGAGGTTTAAGGATCTTGCGAGAAAATTAGGGATTTCGCAACTCATCCTTTGTCCTTTCAATGGATCGCATTCAAATTCTAGCTTCTAGTTAATCAAATGGTCAATAGTTGTTCCCTAGTTTCCAGTGAACACAATCAAGAAAGGATCATCTCGAAATTAGGTTATTAATCATTTGATTCACTAGAATTTACAAACATTATAGGATTTAAGAATTGTAAAAATATCTAAATCATCATCATCTAAAAGATCGTCACAACTCCTACACGAGCGGAGATTACTCAAACATCATGATCACAAACACAATCACAAATTGAGATCTAATCATTATGCTTGAATTAAAAGATAAGCAAGAATATAGAAAATTCACCTTTATTTATCGACAAATTTCGTTACAACTCTCTTGAATTTACAAAAGGAAGAAACTAGATCGTCGATTTCAGATTCGCTCGGCTCCTTGAGTCGCGGATCGGCGTGGATCTCTTGCTCCGTTGAAATCCGGCGTCGCTTGCTAAAGGTTGAAGGAATTCTTGCTCGAATTGCTCTCGGGATCTTGATCTTGATTTTGAATTGGGATTGGATTTGAGGCACAAGTCGTGTCACTCAACTTGTGGGTTGAAGATGGTGATGATTCTTGAACAATTTGCACCCTAGATCTAGGCTCCTTTTTATAGACCTCTAGATCTAGAATTGAAATTTGAATTCCCTCCACAAGTTAGTTAACCAAAAGATTTAAATTTCCCTCCAAGAGTTTGTTAAGCCAAAATTTGAATTTCCCTCCAAGAGTTTGTTAAGCCGAGCCTTCTAGATGTGCCACGTGGAGCTTCTGGGGTCTTCTGGAAGCTATGGCCGTTACAGGTAAGCACGTGAGGAAATTTGGAGGCTTGATGACGTCATACCACCGCGGATCCGCGGCGAAAAGGGGGTTTGGGCCGCGGATCCGCGGTCCTTTAGTGGCCTTAGGGCTTGAGTTTTATTCTGTGGGCTTGGGATGACATATGGGCCTCTTTCTGATGTGTGGAATTTTATTTGGCCTTCTATATCACTACCAGATCATACATCTTTTAGTTGGCGTATCTTTTATCAGTCTTTCCCCAATTTTGGGCTTTGCTTCTGGAATTTCCTGCATAAGACCCCAAGACAAGAGTTGCGCAATACAAGGATGATGCGATGCCCTGAGACACAGTTAACTTCCCTTAAAGTGCCGGTTTAAAAGTCTAAAACATGCAATCTGGTATTTCAGAGATGATTTGGTAATATGTGCAATTATGAATGCCGAACACTTCTATATGAGTTCAAATGGTAGGGAAATTACCGTGTTAAAAATGCAGTATTTTCGACTGATCACTCCCCTATGCATGATAATATTGGACTGAAATGTCTCTAAACTAGTATATCGTCCTTAGCATGGGAATGTTAGACCAAAATGTCCTTAAACTAGCTCATCGCCCTAAACAAGGGGATGTTGGACCGGAATGCCCCTAAACTAGTATATCGTCCTAACATGAGAATGTTGGACCAAAATATCCTTAAACTAGCTCATCACCCCAAATAAGGGGTTGTTGAACCGAAATGCCCCTAAACTAGTATATCGGCCCTAACATGGGAATGTTGGACCGAAATGTCCTTAAACTAGCTTATCGACCCGAACAAGAGGATATTGGACCGAAATGCCCCTAAACTAGTATATCGTCCCTAACATGGGAATGTTGGACCGAAATGTCCTTAAACTAGCTCATCGCCCAGAACAAGGGGATGTTGGACCGAAATGTCTCTAATCTAGTTTATCGTCCCTAACACGGGAATGTTAAACCAAAATGTCCTTAAACTAGCTCATCGCCCTGACCAAGAGGATGTTGGACCGAAATGTCCCTACACTAGCTCGTCGTCCCAAACACGGGAATGTTGGACCGCGATGGCCCTAAACTAATATGCTCTTTGAGATCGACATTGCAACGTAAGTCCTACTGGCGAAAATTGCAACTCAAGTCCCACCTGTAAGGCTGCACCTGAAGTCCCACCGGCTATGAAGCTCCATTGATGATACAACCCTTAAAAAAATGGTATGTCTATAAGAAAAAGGGCACGGATGAAAACCCGAAAAAGCATCGTGAGTAAAAACAGCAGGACTGCCAGCGAGCTTGTGAAAACCCAAAAGGACGCAAACTCGTAAAAAATATACTTGCAAAGTCCTCTCGACTTACAAGAAGAATACCTAGGTGAGATCCTTAGGACTCACAAAGATGAAAGAACTTGGAAATCCCCACGATTTCTAAGAAGAATATACGCTTACGAGATCCTTTCAACTCGTAAGAAGAAATACTCCTCTATGAGACCATCAAATCTTATAGAATTCAAAAGCCTTAGGTTACAGATTTAAACATGTTCCTAAGCCATCATATACCCCTCTAGAATAGCCCTACAAGTAGTCTGATCTCGATTATTGTATGCAATCTACGGGCATAAATAAACATAAGCAAACCCAAGTTCCACATGGTGGACAACACTTGTAAGTCCTCTCAACTTACAAGAAGAAAAATACTCTTGTAGGATCCTTACGATTTACAAGATTCACTTAGGAGTCCTCACGATTTCTAGAAAGAAATGCACCTATGAGATCCTCTAGACTCATAGGGAGAAGATAACTTTACGAGACCTTTACGGCTCGTAAACATTGAAAGCCTTAGTTGACAGAATTAAAGTCATCTTTGTCCAAAGAAAGACAAAGGTAAATGATGAGTCTCTCCTGACACTATTCCAGTTGTAGCGATATTGATGCCAAAACGGGTATCAGACTCAAAAAATGCATATGAAATAGACAAAATGATGGGGCAATTCGTAATAAAAAGCAGCGCGTAAAAATAAAAAATATATATAGCCGAAATGATTAGGCACCACAAAAAATAGCCGAAATGATTGGGCAATCATGACTTTCACGATATGAAAAGCTGAAATGATAGAGCAACGTGGAAAATAAAAAAATATTTAAAAAATGATGATAAAATAAAAAATTTCTGCCCTACAGATGGTTCGAATCTCGACTTCTGTAGACAGTTCATCGACGTTCCTTCTCATTCCAGCAGGGTGCAGACGCGACATCAGTAAAAACCAAAGGGTCAAATCAAAGCTGAGTGATGGAAAAATCCTAGCTCCAGATCTCGATGGCAACATCTACAGCCTAGAGATTATCTCGACGTCCCACCAGCAGAGTGCAGACACGACATCATGAAAGCTCTAAGGAGCCAAAGCTAAACCAGGGTAATGGTAAAATCCTAGCTCTAAGTCTCAATGGCAATCTATGCGGCTTAAAGACCAATTCGACGTCCTTATAATTCCAGCAGGGTGTAGACGCAACATCGCAAAGGACAAAGGGTCAAAAATAAAGCTAAGTGACGACATATTCCTAGTTTCAGGTCTCGATGGCAATACATGCGAAGTCTAAAGACCATTGGATGTTACCCTATCTTGGACGGATGCGGCTCTGACTCCTTACGACTCTCCAAAGAAGGGAGTCTGACCTCAAGGTAAAACGCTACGGTGTCGCCTAACGCTGAACCATCTGATGAAAATACGGACATACCGGCTTAGGAAGGTTACTTGAGACGTTGTATCATGCAGCAGTAGCGTTGGGTGATACAAAGTACACGGCTACTCGAAACCAGCAACCTGAGTGGACGTGGATCGAGATGATATCTGCTGATGTAATGGTGCGATGGACTTAACCCAGCGCCATAAACCTAACCGACGCTTATGTCGATAGGGGTTATGTATGTTTGACGTTAGGACGAGTTTATTCACATGCCTAAGGGAAGGATAAACTGAACGTTCCGGAACATGTAAATAAACAAAGCAAAGTTATTTCAGCAAAAAAAAAGAAGCGCGGGTATAAGAGGAAAAGATGTTTTTCATTCATACTTCGGAAAGAAGAATTACATACTAGAGCTTCTACATCATTCAGGATCTACAGTAGCAAAACGCTAAAAACGCGACATGGGTTCTCGAACTTAAAAGCAATTTTGAGCAAAGCATGTTCAGCTTCAGCGACCATCTTGTTATGCATCTTCTCTGGGATGCAAGCTTCGGGATCACCGCTGGTATCATCCATCCTCTGATATGAGGATATTATTGTCTTCTACTAGAAAACGCGATGCAAGATAGTGACGAGATCATCTCTTCATTTCTTCGAGATTAGGCCCATCAGATATACTGAATGCATCTTGTCTTCAGCGTCATCAAGTGTGTGGAGCAGCATAGCCTCAAAAAGCCCAGGTAAAGCTTTCCAGATCGATCCAACGACAATCTTCAAAAGGGCAGAGTTACGAGGGAGTAATCAACCATTGTGATCATGAAAGTGACGTATCACGTCAGCGCATTGAGCGGCGGTATACTCTTGGCCCTGAAGGCGACCGTGAATGTGAATCTTTTCATAGGAGACAATTTTCTCGATGTCATACAAACGACCAGCTATGGTACTTGAAGAAGGAAAAGACAGAGACTCCGTCAGCAAAAGAAAAAGCATTACAAGTTGAAACAATATGGGACTTTTAGCTAAAAATCAAAAGACGCCACCAGGTCCAAAAGTTAGATCTTGATCCCTTTAAATAATTATTGGGCGCAAGCACATGTGTTCCCTATAGAAAATATCTTTTCTATGAAACTTAGAACTTAAAAAGCCTCCGCGGGCGTAAAAACAGTTCTTATAGAAAATAATATGATCTTCTATAGAACTTAAGTTCTAAAATAGCTTCCGCGGATGTAAGAACGGTTATTATAGGAAATAATATGATTTTCTATAGAACATAAGTTCTAAAATAGCCATTGCGAGCGCAAGAAAAATTTCTAGAGGAAATAAAATATTTTTCCTATAGAACTTAAGTTCTAAATCCCCAAAATTGGGAAAGGCACATGCGCCATTAGGCTTAAGCCCGAGAAACCCCAAGTTAGGGTTTCAATGTTAAAATTTGGATCAAAGTTAAGTATGAAAAAGGAATTTTAATTCCTACCAAATTTGATGGGACGTTGCAAAAAAAAATTTGCAAGGATTTCCCTTGATGTGATAAGGAAAGAAACCAAAGCTTAAGCTTCAAGAAACAAGAGGTTAAGCTCTGAGAAGAAATAAAACTTAAGTTTTTTCAAAAAGAAAGATTCAAGAAGATAAGAAGGCGCAACGTTTCTCAAGGACTTAAGTCCTATTTATATGGGATCAAGATCGGTTGGGCTCCTCTCAAATCTCGAGGGAATCTAAGGGCCGAGATTTGACACCAAACCCCCTACGTGATATGCGCGTGGTACCTCTGGTGGGGGCATTTATTCCCACCAAATAAAATTGGTCAAAGCGGACTTAAGACCAAGCACCTGAAGACTCTTGACGCTCTTTCATGTGCAACTCACGTAGACATGCGCCAAGAAACTCTAGCGCTGATAAAATTCGAAGCTCTCGCTTCATATAGCTTATACTATATTTAGAACTTAACTTCCCATATTTTTTCTTAAACAGAAAGATATATCAACAAAAACTTAAGCTACGAAAATCTTTCTTAAAACAGAAAGATGTCATTGCTAATTGATAAAACGAAGTAGCTTAAGCTATTTTGAGAAAATATTTTCTCTATCTTTCTAAAACAAGAAAGATCAAAATCAATAATAAGAAATTGATTTCACAAAATAATACTAGTTAATATTAACCCTTGGATCTAAAATCCAACTGTGCTTAAGCACTCAAGATAATATTAGCTCTTTTCATACGTTCTTTTAAACCAAAAGAATTGATTGAATATTTTATTTGAATAAGAAAGATATTAATCATATCAACAGATAACCCTTAAATTTAAAATCTAACGGTGCTTAAGCACCCGGGTTTGACTTCAAGATCAATCAGAGAAATCTCAAAGAGAGACCGTCTCTACTTGCCCAACAATATTCACACCCTATATAAGCGACCTTAGAGGTCAAAATTTGACATTAGATATAGATCATATACATACGATAGGCGATCAATCTCAAAGGCTTTCATCAAGAACTTAAGTTTTCCGCCTTTATGTTTCTTCTTTTTCTTCCTCTATATAACAAAGGTAAATAGGAAATCGATCTCCATTTTACAAACTTAAGTCTCATTCATAAGAAGGTTAACCTTCATTGATAGAACTTAAGTTCTTTTCTCAGATCTTACGAACTCTAAATCAAGATCGTTCCTTTTTCATAAGAAACTTAAGTTTCATAAAAGAATCGTTTTGATCTTAAGATCTAGGCTTTGAGAAAAGAATCGAGTCCTTCTCACAAAATATGACGCACAGATAACGAACAAGAAACCAAAAATATCGATTCTTTATAGAATATATGATCCCAGATCATTAAAGTAATGATCTTGGTAATCGTTAATGGTGATAACCATTAACCGAAACTTAAGTTTCATGAAACTAAAGTTTCAAAGTACATAGAGGTTAAGATTAATCTCTAAAAGAAAGCGCCTGCAGGCATGCGCCACGTGACAAGCGCCAGCGGCTAATATGATGAATCCAGAAGTGCCTGTGGGCATGAACTAAAAGCAGAAGCGCCAATAGGCATGCGCCACGCGGCAAGCACCCAGTGTTTACTTATTAACCCCTTGGGAATGCGCCAGAGGTAGATGCGCCAATAGACATGCGCCACGTGGCAAGCGTCGGCGGCAGGAGCGCCGGCGGTATATGCAACGAAAGAACTTAAGTTCTAAACTCTAGCGGCCCCAATACAAGGATCTTTGAGCTAGTGGCAAAGCGTCATCCCTATAAGCGTCAGTGGTCATGAGGACCCTATATACATGCGCCCAGGCCTTACATACGAGTTTCTTAGCTCAATACTGGCTAAGTTATCTCTCTGAAGCTTAAGCTTCTGGGCCCAGTACTTAGCACTGTTGGGTTATGTAAAACCTAAAATAAAATATGACCTATTGCTTAGACTGTTGGGAAACAGAGCATGACATTAAGTCTAAAATTAGACTAACACCCTGAAGTTTCAAATTTCTTTGATTTTCAAAGGAAAATCAATCATGATCATACATATTTTAAGTCGACCTTGATCTAAAACAAGATTAATGGTCCTTAATCACATTTTAAGTCGATCTTAATCTAAAACTAGATTAACGATCCTTAAACCCTTTGAACTGATGTTTGAAATTACCTAAGTTCATCCCAGATCTGAGATTTACATATTTGGACTAATCCGCGCCCCACGGGCACAACAAAATTAGTCTCTGTATACAATCCAAGGGCAACCCCATAATAAACAATATATAACACGACATGAGGTGATATACTGGAGAAAGAGAAAGTTGTTATCGCGTTGCGATAACGTAATTAACTGCAGGGGCTTGCGCCTGCAGGAAAAGGCATCCCCACAATCAAAAATCCTCAAATGAGGGGGAATCTGATAAGTCTGCTAAAACGGTCGCATCTATCCAAATCTCCAATAGACGGTGCAATAAATCAACTTGGTATATTCGGAGATATGGATGGATATGCTCCATATAGCATCTGTTCCCAAATTCAGGCAAGTCGTTTGTCTTCCCAATTTTCGGTGGTAAACAATCCTTACGATCTCTAAGGAGAAAATGCACTTACGAGATCCTCTCGAATTGTAAGGAGAAAATACTTCTACGAGACCCTCATGACTCATAGAATCCAAAAGCCTTAGGTTACATGAATATGAACCTGTTTCTTAAGCCATCATATCCCAAAAACTGCCCTACAAGTAGTTCAATACCGACTCTTGTATACAATCCACGGGCGAAAACAAATATGTTTCCACCAAGTCCCATGAAAGGTGAGCAATACCCCCAACATAGTGAACGGCACTTGCGAGATCCTATCGACTTACAAAGAGAAAACACTATTATAGAATCCTTACAACTTATAAGAGAAAACCCACTTAGGAATTCTCACGATTCCTTGGGAGAAAATACACCTATAAGATCCTCTCGACTCATAGTGAGAAAATAACTTTATGAGATCCTTACGGCTCATAAAAATTGAAAAGCCTTAGATGACAAAGATCTAAACCTGTCTTCTAAGCCACCATTGTCCAAATGGGCAATGACAAATGATGAGTCGCTCCTGACACTACGCTTCAGTGTTAACGATACTGATGCCAAACGACACCTAAAATTCCAAGTTCCAAACTATCGACCCCTAAGTCGTTAAACTGGGAAATAAAAATAAAAAGAGAGAGAAGAAAATAAATAGCCGAAATGATTGAGCAACTCGTAATAAAATCAGCGAGTAAAAATAAAATGAAATAGCCGAAATAATTGGGCACCGCGAATAAATAGCAAAAATGATGGGGCAATCGCGACTTTCATGATAAGAAAAGCTGAAATGATAGAGCAATTGTAGAAATAAAAAGAAGAAGAAGAAGAAAAGAAATTTTTTCTGCCCTACAGGCAGTTCAATTCTGACTCTTGTATACAATCCATGAGCACAAACAAATGAAGATGAGCAATGTGTTCCACCATGCTCTACCGAATAAAGAATCAAATCTCAATGGCAATATATACATCCAAAAGACCAATTCAACGCCCCATTGTATTCCAACAGAGTACAGACATGGCATTAACAAAGACCAAAGGGTCGAAGCAAAAGTAGTGTGATGGCATCAACCAAGCACTAAGTCTTGATGGCATACAATTATACCTACGGACTACCTTGACGATCATTCTATCTCATCCGAGTATGGACATGGTGTTAGCAAGGACCAAAGGGTAAAAATAAAAGCGGAGTGACGGCATATTCCTAGTTTCAGGTCTCGATGGCAATACATACAAGCCTAAACACTATTGGAAGTCATCTCATCTCGGAAGGGTGCAGCTATGACTTCCCTAGGACCCAACAGGTCTGACCTCAAGGTAAAGCGCCATGGTGACACCTAACGCTAAATCTTTAATGGCTGTCTATACGCTTGCCTAGGAAGATTACTTGAGATGTGTCTTTACCTTAGAGGGAGGTTGAAAATACGGCAAGTACGCAGCTACTCGAACAGCGACCAAAAGGAACGCAAATCGAGAAGAAATCAGCTAATGTAATGGTGAAATGGACTACACCCAGTACCACAAACCTAACGGACTCCTATATTAGTGGGGGTTATATATGTTTAATGTTAGGCCGAGTCTATTCATCAAAAGAGGATAGATTAATGCTCTGAGACGAGTATATAAACTAAGCCAGGTCACTTCAGCACAAACGATGAAGTGAAGAAGCCATTTATGTGTCTTCTCGACTCGTAAGGAGAAAAACACTCTTATAGGATCCTTACAACTTACAAGAGAAAACCTACTTAGGATACCTCATGACTTCTAAGGAGTCCTCATGACTCCTAAGGAGAAAATACACATACGAGATCCTCTTGACTCATAGGAATAAAATACTTTATGAGACCCTCACGGCCCGTAAAGTTGAAAAGTCTTAAGTGATAGAGACCTAAAACTGTCTCCTAAGCCATCATTGCCCTGTGGTTGGTCTCAAGAATGACTACCGTATACTATCCATGAGCCACCTGTGACAAAATTGGTAGATGAAGATACCTTCAAAAGGAGAAATGTGCGGATCATGGGCTTCAAGGCGTAGAACTACGTTTCTTAAGGATCGTAATTTGAGTCAATGGTAGATGACGACGCCAATGTCCGCTCGCTATCTTCTCAGATTAAGCTTCTAAAAGTTATGTACAATCCGCTAGCCTAAAAGCAATCGTGTACTCTACACTACTTAACCCACGTATATACCTACGCGGGCAAAGTAGTGGGGGTATTTGTTCCCGCTGAAATTAAAGCGCACCCATCAGATGCGCACTTGTCAGAAGTACCATCGCATACGATGCGACATGTGTAAAGCACATGCGCATGGCTCAAGACATCGCATGTGATGAAGCCCGTGCAAAGCACGCGCACAAAAGCAAAACCTTTGATAGGCTGTGATGCAACCTGTGCAACGCTCGTGCATATACCCCTAGCGATGCGCAAGCGCACTCTATTGATTCGAACCTATTATAACAAGAAAATTTTCTGTTGTTAACAAACTTAACAAATCAAACAAAGTTGATATGGGATCAATGATCCAACGGTGCACTTGCACCCTAAATTGATGTGTATCAATTTAAATCGATTTGTTAGGGATTTACCCTAACAAATACTTCTCCTATAAATAGAGCTTTATCGGAGAGGACGTTCACAAGACCCAAATATTGAAAAAGAAAAAGAAAACCTCGTTTCACTTTGCATTCAACCGAGAAAAACTCAAAGCCTCCAGCATCTTCTTCGAAGAAGCCTTAACGTTAACTAGGTAAAAGAAAAAGGGACTAAAAACTCTCTTTTTATATATAAAGCTCCGGCTTTACTATGAGTTTCCACTCCACATTTGAGACCAAAGGATCTTAGGGTTTATCCCTTTTACGAAAATTTCGATCTTTATAAAGGGATCGATCTTAAGATCTAAGGACATAAAAAACGAAGTGTAACACCCTAGAACCATCGTACGGTAATTTGATAGAATAAAGTTATGATAATTGATTTTATGGTTATTTAAAATTATTTGATTAATGGATGGAGTTGTGTGCCATGAGATTTTATCGTATTATGGAGTTTATTGATAAATTGCATTGGTTTGGATTATCATGGGACTTATTGATTATTGTTATTATTGGTCATGATAATTTATTGTATGGAAAATAGTTATTTGAGAAAAGATCTATGGCTAAGAGATTGGAAAGATATGTGTTATAAAATTATATTTTTATATTATCTTTAATCCTTAGTCCTAATAGGTATAGGGTTAATAGAATACCCGACCCATATTATAATTAGTCTATTTAAGTATTCACAACTCTAATATTTCACATAATTCACAAAATAAAACTCTGGTCTCCATATTTTCTCTGCAACCTAAACCCTAACCCTAGTTCTGGCTGGCCCATCTCCATCACCATCGTCGTCGCCGTGATCGTCTCGTCACCGTCTTCCTCCTGCGACATCATACTCTCGGTGGTGGCTAATTTGAGATCGTCATATTTGTCGTCTCCTACATTGTGTGTTTTCATCTTCAAGACAAGTATCCAATACTTTCTTTAACATGCTAGAACGGCAAATTAATTTGTTGTACAATTATGATATTAATTAATGTAGATTGGTTTAATCGAAATTGAATATACATCGAGATCAGAATCGCGATGCAGTATTAAACACAATCTAGGTTTTGTATGCATGTTTAACTCTAGAATTTACTATCTTGTTTGTCAACTAATTTACTGTATTGCAATCAAATAATTTACGTGATTAATACTTGTTAAAATTAGTATTTTGAACAATTAAACCAAAACCCTAAATTCCAGAATCTGAACGTTCAGGAAAAATCCCGTACAGACGTCTCCTACAAGGAACCAGACGTCTATATGATGACTTTACAGAAACTAAAATTGAGCTACAGACGTCTCCCTGGAAGTCTGCTACAGGAAAAAGACGTCTGTCTACAGTGACAAGACGTCTTTATATTTATCTTTCAGAACTAAAATTGAACTAATGACGTCTCCACCAGACGTCTTCTGCAGGGAACAGACGTCTCCTACAGACGTCTGGAATAGAAATTTAGGTAGACTAGACGTCTCCCCGGACGTCTGTCTACAATGACAAGACGTATCCTACAGACGTCTTGTAAACAAAATTGCTGAAACTGATATTTAAAACTGATATGAAACTGACATGTTAACTTGGTTCATGAGTACACGATTAACATCGACTGGACATGCTACCTGACCTGATCACGATATTGTACATGAATTGATTGCCTATGTTATTCATTAATTGCTAGATTACTATATTTCTACACATGTCATTGATTGTTTATATGAAACCATGGTTGATAGACTCTTGACTATTGCTATCATGACACTATACCTGATTGTGATACTTACCGAAATGCTAACAAATCCCGATATTGATTGATTGACCTTTTGTCTGGATAGACATGATATGTACAAGTACATGCTTATTATTGTGTTGGAGTTAGGTAACATAGCAATGATACTTGACATGAATTGAAATCTGGGAAAAATGGGAAATCAATAATGGAAACCGAATTGTAACTCAATGGGATTGACTGCTAGAGACTGATCGGTCGATACAAGCTACGGGATCTGGAATTATGGTGCTGACATCATTCATCCAGATATTGACATTATTTTACTGCCTAACGGCACGTCTCGGATTCAGCCCCGAGAGTCGTGAGACCGTGGCCCCGGGCACGCACGAGATATTATTGAGTTATATTGAGAATTGCATTAATTGTTTTCAAATACCTGTAAAATAGATAACTTAACGACATGAACCCATAGGACTTACATGACCTGATTGGTTTCTATATCTTGACTATTATCTCGCATGCATCGCTCATGTTTATTGTACTCGTATGGCACTAGTTTCGGTATATTAACATTATAATATATTTCCGGTTACATTATTATTAGGATATCTTGACGGACTGACGTCTGAGTTTTGCATGGCCCAGATACCTTGATTTTAGCACAGGAGGATCATGAGTATTTCGAGAAGGTTGCTGATCAGTGAGAAGCATTCCGTTAATCTTGTTATTAGTTATAATTTAGTTTTTTTTTCTAGCATTGCACTTTTATTGGATTTTTATTGTGATCCCATAAGGGACAGGTTTTGGGATATCGCTATTCTTATTTTCTTGGATCTTGAGACTTGACAATTATTCATTGCTTCCACTATTGACTCGTTATTACTGTTATTGCTTTATTGTGGTATATTGGACATGTGATAATTAGTTATATATTTTTATTGTTTTTTATTACTGATTGACAGCCTTAATGTGATTATGGAAGAATGATTCCTTATCGTAGGTAATATGGCTGGGTTTGTTACGTTCCCGTATTTCCGTATATTGGGAAGTGGGGCGTAACACGAAGCTTTTGCCTCTTTGGGAGTTAATATTCCATTAGATAGTGTTTCGACGCATAAAGAACCAAAGCTATTGCTTCCTTTTGAGTTTCGACTCTATTAAAACCAAAAGTTTTCTTAAAAGTTATTAACTTTTATTGAAATTATATCGCACCCTAACCTGGTACGCATCCTCTGACTTATGCGACATGTGATACGCACGTGCACACAAGCCAATCACACCCTAATATGGTGTGCATCCCCTGAAATATGCGACACGTGATATGCACGTGCGCACAAACCAGACCCTAACCTGGTGCGCAAATATGCGACATCTGCTTTACCCGTGCGCACAAGGCAACCGTACCGCACAAGCCAGCAGCAAATATGCGATGTGTACACATGCAGAACCCGTGCACACGCACTGACTTTAAATAAAGTCAAGTCCTATGAAAAACCGCATAGAAGCATGCACACCTCGCGCCGTGCACGTGCGTTAATGCTATGCGCATGCGTACCTAAAACCAAGCCAAAGCTTGAAGAATTACTACAGTAAACTAAGTATTGAAGCATATAATTCATGTATGATCAAATGATCAATTGAGAAATATATTCTCAAAATATGACCTTATCATCTAAATTGATCTTAGTCTAAAATAAGACTAACGATTCTTAGATAAACTCAAGTATCTTCTGAACTGATAGACCTCACAAATATGAGAAATGCTATCTAGGTTCAATCCCGTTGGTAAACCAAGATACCAATGTAGATCCCAAAAACTCCCCTAATCTAATATGTACGGATTTAGACTGATACGTGACAAAATTAGTCTCCGTATGCAATTCAAGAGCAGCCCAAGATAAACAAAACCTAAAACACACATACGAAACAAATTTTGGAGAAGCAGAAAGTTGTTATCGGTTTGTGATAACGTAATTAACTGCAGGGACTTGCGCTTGCAGGAAA
Organism: Agapanthus africanus; assembly: GCA_030015575.1. NCBI lineage: Eukaryota > Viridiplantae > Streptophyta > Magnoliopsida > Asparagales > Amaryllidaceae > Agapanthus > Agapanthus africanus. Next base: position 687,692,560 of record CM057343.1, read on the forward strand.
AATGCGTCCCCACTATCAATAAATCTTTCATCCTGAGAGAGAATCTGAAAGTCTGGTATATCAGTCGCATTCATCTAAATCTCCGATATATGACGCCATAAATCAACTTAGTATTTTCGGAGAAGTGGATATGTTAAATCTATGCATCTGCTCCCAAATTCAAGCAAGATGTTCGACACCAGTTCGTCTGATCCGTTTCTGACGGTAAACATACCCTAAAACAAATCTCTTGGATTTAAATCCTAACTAATCCCTAAATAATCCGAATTTAAATCAAATTCAACACTCTTAGCATCCATAGAAATGGGAGGTTTTGGGAAGTTCCTTTGGAGCTGGACTTCCTCGATAATCCCATTTCTAAGGCTCTTAGAAGCCCATTCTTCCTGTTCCTTCATTATTTGCAATGAAATCATCTCTCTTTCTTCTTGTGTTCAAAAGAAGATGAGAAAACAAAGTGAGATGAGTCATTTATATAGAGGATAGAATGGGTACTAGTAGCCTTTGCAAAAGAGGCATCATGGGATTTCTTAGCTGCTACGCATTGGAATCAGTTCAGCATTGATTTTTCTTATGAGAAATGAGCTCCCCATGGCAGTGTAGATAAGATATCATATCAATATTGAATCATGTCTAAAGTGTACTACGAATAGACAGTGTTCATAATTGTTTAAGAGGGACCACGAAATTAGCTTCAAAAGACTGAGGACAAAGATTTCAATACTTTGGGCATTCCCCACGAAAGTTTTGATATCAAATTGGTGTCAGTATTATGTCGAAAAAACCAACGTTTAGTTCATTTGGAAAATCGTTTTAAGAAAGATCGATAGATTTGATTTCGCTATAGCTGGCGGACTATTTTGTGGCAATAGATTTTCAAGTAGAAAATTATGCACGATGAATTATTGCACAGAAGAATATGGTAATTAATTGCTGACAAAAAAATTCAATGGAAAATTATTTATTCAGCTTTATCTTCCTTGTCAGACAGAACATTCTGCATCTTCATATCATTAATTGAAAAATAATCTATAAATAAAAATGGAGATACAGGTATGCTAACCAACCCATTTCAATAATGCCAAACTCTTTTTCTCCTTATGACAAAGAATTGAAGTTGTATAAGTATTGGTCATATCGGCCGATAAATCGAGTGGGGACCCCTCATGATATGATAAATATGATATTGTTATGCTGATATGTAGGCTGATATTTTGAATATCAGCGATAGCAGACAACATTTCGCTCCTATCTGATATACAAAAGACCTATCCGATATGATTCCAATATCCACCGATCTCCGATTCTTAATTCCTTAAACTGCAATCAGCTTTATGTGCTTAAACAGGTATAGGGTGGTGTTTCTTGTGAACCAGTCATGAGCTTCTTCTCTACCCATAGTACCAAGATGCTCTGCAAGCAAATAGATCACTCCAAATCAATAGAATCACTGAACTGCTGTCTGCAATGATAAGGAGGAAAAGAGTTTTTCTTCAAAGGAAATGTTTTGGAGTAAAAAACAAAAGCAAAGAAAAAGGCTGATGAAATACTAGATCACAAGAAATTCATCCATGAGGGGTTTTGTAAAATCTATTGTCTCACAAGGTGGTTTTTACAAAACCACCACCAACCTTTTGGCGCATATAAATATAGCTTCTGGAGTCACTATTAAATGCACAAGAAGGAAGAGCTTTTGAGATGGATTGGTTGGCATACGAGTCTCTATTTGCCAATCACATCCATTTCAAGTTTCTAAATCTACTTCAACTTCCTACATTGATCCTCTTAAATACCAATGAAGCTTAATATATTTTTAAAAAAAGTGAAGTATAAATGAGAGGAAAGAAAGAATGAGTTTGAAATGAGAATGGAAATGGGAACGGAAGATTGGCTTCTTGAAGTTATGGGAATGGGTTGATTGGAAACTAATTAGTAAAATATAATTATGTGAATAACTTTACGAGAAAACAAGGTTTGCCATAGATGGGGCCCAAGACGCTATCTGCAAAATAACCATGCGGCTCCAACCTAACCATGTGGCTCCAACCGTCCATAAGTCTAAACATTGCAGTTTAAGGTCTGCAGTGATACCGCAAGCCCCGTTTTCTCTTAAGTTTACATAATCAAGGGTTAACTACTTTCCTATGCCACCCATTCCTATGATTTCCAGTTGCTTCTCCCTTTCGCTATCTACCAACATACAGCACTTCAGATAAAATTTCATAGAACGTTGGTCTCCTTTTTAAAAGGATCATCACAATAATAACATTAGCATCCATCGATAAAAAGAGAACCATAACTTGGGGGGAGATTCATTAAACCTAAATGTCCTTGCCAGACCTTACACAGCTATTGAGGCCACACCACATACACAAAACACAAGCACAACCTCTGATAATTGAAACTAATTAGATGCTTAGTTCACAAACAAACACAAACATAAATAGCTCCATTATGCATGCACCAAACCTCCATGAGACACCAAATTTCATCACATCATGCACCAATCTTTCCCTTGCTTATTTCATCACATCATGAACCAAACCTCCATGAGACACCAAATTTCTCCTCACTACAACAAAAAAGGAAAGATAAATAATATTAATCATGAAATCATCCCAAAACTAATTTCTTAAGAAAATTACATAGCTAATCTTACCATTAAAGGTGGAGGAGGCTCACTAATGATCAAGTCTTCGGTGGTTGGTTCATCTTGATCTGGTCCTTGAGGCTTGAGAAACTGTTTAGGATTAAGCATATCCCTCAGCCTTCAAAATGATTTCGTAAGTGTCTTTTTACTTATTTTTTAAATTTTTTTATTTTTAACCCAACAAAAAGTTGAGTAATTGGTAGTTCAAATGGATTATGGATATGAAATTTATGTGTTAGTTAATATTGGAAGAAAAATAATTAAACATGACAATATTATCTAAAGAAAGACTTGATATATATGCATTACATAAATTTTAGATATAATAGTTGGAAACAAAAAGGAAGAGAAATTGGCTCATACCATGCTCACGTCAAAAAGGTCGTTTTCTTCATCCTATAAAAGATATAAAAGTCAGCAAACAGATTGATACAGGTTGGTTTATATATTAAATCACGAGAAATTGGGCAAAAAGCTGCCGAATTAGGCTACACCGAATATGTGTATATTGATTAATTTCCATTTAGGCATTTTCTCACAAATTATGACCTGAAAAATGCAACGTATGCCTATTTTACATCGGTTGCATCAAATTCTTCTACTCAATACTAAATAATAAACGAATGTATTCAGATATTATAAAAGTATGATTGTATCGATTTAGTGCTTATTTTCTGGAACAAATGTTTATATTTTCCAACGAATTAAACAAATTAATGATCTACAGAGTTGGCAAAATATACCTGGTCTAATTCAAGAGGAACAACCCGCATTAAGAACGTAAGCTCCTCTGTGTTGTGAACAGCAGTAGCAACATCCGACTTCTGAATCGTGAGCCTCATTTGATCATGACTGTTCTGATATGCTCGCAGAGTGAGTTCTTCAATGAAAAGCTCACACGCTTTTGCAAACAGTATAGGCGTGTCGCTGCTCACCAACTATAAAGAAGCAACAAAGTTAATCAGGAGAAGTGACAAAATTGAAGTTTGAAGTATTAAGGAAACGATTTTCATATAACCGGTTCCAAAAATTGTCCCAACAATTGTCTCATGACCATTCTCTAATACAAAATTACTTAGTAAATGTTAATTGGATTTTTTTAATTAAAAGGCTCAAATTTATATATATTATGATTCTATATCATGTAATAATTGCACATGCTGGTATATGTGAAGCATCTTGATGAAAACAAGCAAACCTTCACTCCCTCATCAAACTTCATGATCCTTTTAATCCTTGCTAGGGGCAGTGCACGCTGCTTCAGCCCTGAAAGATCATAGGATCTTGGATTAGTTATTTGTGGGTCTTACCAATAAAATAAAAATAAACCCCGCTGGTGTTGTGCTTCAATGTCTTATTCTTTCACTGTCTGTCCCAAATCCCAAATCAGAATTAAGGAGGGGGGTTATGTTAGGTAGCCGATAGCGTGCGTAAAACATAGTCGGATCTTTATGAAATGAGTCCTAATAAAATAAAAATAGAGATGCATTACTTTGGGGGAGTGGGTGTAAAGAAAAACTTGGCAAATAGAGTGTGGATAAACATGATCCTTACATGTAAAATTAAACAACTAAACTTCTCAATTCTTGTTGATTTGCAAATTCTTTTTAAATTAATTTCCTCCATGAGATACCTTATAAAGTAATAATTTTTATGAATTCACAAACAAACTTTTTTTTTTCATATTAAGTAGTTTCCACAATTATACACTCATTGGAGTGAGCATGACAATTAAATTAAGTCTTCTCAAAACAAATTCCAAAAATAAAAATAAAAAGACAAGTATTCTGCTACAAAATTTTATGTATCACCACATAATAGAATTTGAAATTTCTTTCTTAAATATTTCATAGTTAAATCAAAATTGTAGCAAATTTAGGGTCCTTATCCTTAGCAAGCTTGCAATAATAGAAGTGACTATAAATTATATGCCAAAAATTCTCTATCTAAGAAGAAAAAATAATTTTCTGTTCGAACTTGATCAGATAATTTCCATATCAATTCACTTCAACAAAACGATATAATTAACACCCCTTATTGATCGTTAAACGCTGCATACGAATATCGAACGCGTGCACGTCGCGAAAAATATTTCCATTGAAAGATTAATCATGATCAATTTCAACGTATAACCTTCTGGCGATGTATCCCGGTACATTTCGATCGTCCGGTGGTGCCAGAACACCTGCATCCTCTGCTTTAGAACCTCCCTTTGATGCGCATACTGTAAAAAGGTTGCTTTATCCACCTACACATTTGCAAATAAAACAATATAAATTCTGCATACAATAGAAAATTTAGATTAGCATAAAATTTTCATTAGGGAAAAAAAATTATTACCCCATGGATTGCATTAACCCAAGGAGGAGTATTAGGCACTTCCATAAAATTGTACATGAAAGGCGCAGGGTTAAAGGATGTGATTTGGGAATTGGTGAAGTTTGAAGGATCCATTCCTTCTTTTTGATGGTCTCAAACTACTTCACTCTAAAAATATAAAACTAAAGAAACTTGAGCTTAAATAGACAATAAGAGACTGGTGAGGGGTAAAAATGGAAAAGGAATATTTAGCAATGGAATGGGGCCCACTTTTGTCACCATTTCTTGAGGTTCAACAACAATGCCAAAGGAAAATGGTTGCCCTAAAATGGACATACTCACATAGAAGGCTACAAGCCTATTAATGTGGGAAACCCTTTTGCTCTTTAATGCAGGATAGGATGAAAAATCTTCAACAAATTATCATAAATATTTAGTAAAAATCGATATTTAAAAATTAAAAATTTTATAATTAGTTTAAACGCTGGATGCAAAATTTGTAAACATAAAATATGGATGTATGGATAATCAACTTAGAAAACAACTTTCTGTAATGGAATAAAAGAATTCATGTAGCCGGCTTAAAATCCTACCAAAATTCGAAAGCTGGATCGAGTGTATTCATCAAATACTTATTGATGTGATTTACGGAGGTCGTGTGTCCCAAAAAATTTCATAGTACGATGTAGATGTGATAAACAATGGCAACCGAACTCAATCCTCGGTATGCAGGAGGATCAATTGTGTCATTCTTCATTTATTTCCTAAAGTTGCCATGAGCGGGTACATCATCTAAAAAAATTTATATGCATGAATTATAGCAGTATTTAATGCAATAATAAGGCAAGAAACTGCAAATAAAAACTATTGCAAGGTTTTTGTGTAAAATGTTACACGTCTTAATCCTTCCATTTTGTTGGTATTTGGTGATTTGATCGAGGTATGTTCAGTTGGTGCGCACATGCGAGAGCAACCATAACAATTTATATTTTTATGCCTTCACACTTTTTTACACAGACAGAAAATTTGGCCGCATTCTTTGTTGGAGAAATTTTGAGGGTAAACTTCGTCTTTTACAAACACATTTTACGAAGTTGATCATCTCTCTGGATCAGACCCAATTTAACTTGGGTCTTGGGTTAATGGGGTTTGGGATCCATGATGCAGATTTGAGTTGATCAACCTCAAAAAAAAGTTGGTGGATTGTGCCATTGTGGAAGAGCGTAAAACTTATAGCAATTGTGAGCTTGGAAAAAAAATCGGCTCAATACGACTCATGCTGATGGATTAAATTGAAAAGAGCACGTGCTTCAGCTAACCTGTAATCATCTCACTACAAAATTTTGTATATGAAATGCTAGTACAAGTATGGGAACAAAGTACAATGCAACTGTCTGAATCATGTCGCCTTGTTGATTAGCTGGAGAAACACATTTTCCGTTTTCAGATTCTCCAATGGCAGCCGTGAAAGTAAGAATCTTTCTTTCTTTCACGTACTGTCTTATACATATTAAATAATCTTTTCTAAAACTTGGAGTGAAAAGAATATTTTGGGCAGTTTCCTGTTTTGTCCATGCTCTTCCAAGGATAGACGGATGGAGCAAGGGGCTTGTGCAGAGGAAGACATAAATATTAAGTAAAATTTTTACAATTAATTCACATTAAAAAAACTTAAATTATTAATTATCAAGATAAAAATCTTTAATGAGAAGAATTAAAAGAAATATATTTTTTTGAAAAGAAAGTAGAATACCCTTTTGTCATCGAAGTGAAACTATTGGGTAATGGAATGCTTAATTTTAATATACTACCATGAACTTTTTCCCGTGTCATTTTTACAAGTGAAATATAATGTCAGAAGGAAACCATTTTGGGAGGCATAAAGCCATCATGCTTCTGCCAAGATAGACTAGTCGTCCCGAGCATCTTTACTATTAATACAAAAGTGAAAGGGTCTTCCAATCAAAATTAACAATTTGATTCTTAGAATACACGTGTCAAGAAAAATTCTCATAATTCCAAAAAATCATAACTAATTTTTCAAATCATATCAAAAATTTAAAATTCTCCTCGAAAATCTTCTCAATTTTTTGTCCATAATGTTAGCAACCCATGCATTGCATGTTTAGAATGCTAGTTAATCAAAAAGGTTAAATGAAGACATGGTCTTTACTCCTTTTCGCATATAAATTGGAAAAAGGGTACAAAATTCCATCTCTCCTGTTGGGAGAGAAAGAGAATGTACAAGGAACTATGTTAAACGGCCAACCACGTAATACGTAATACACACACACGTAATATATATATATATATATATATATATATATATATATAACGAAAGATAAAACGAAAGATAAAACAAGAGAATCAAATTAGAGACACACTAGTATTTGTTAACGAGGTTTACCCACCATATGGCTAGTCCCCAGCAGAACGGAATCTGCAAAACTTCTACTAATCATTTAGTCAAGTTACATCAAGATCAAATCCTAGGAGATTTCTTTCAAATCTCTCTTCGCCGTCACTCTCTCTATACAAATTTAATAGCCTTATATTTTCTCATATGAGAGACCCTATTTGTAGCAAAACCCTAATCCTCTTTATATTAGAAATAAATAGAATACGGTAAATATTCTATTCGCACAGAAAACCCACGCTCAGACGTCTGACGATGACTTCGTCAGGCGTATGTTGCCTCTCTGCTTTGGCTTCAGCTCCTTAGGCAGACGTCTGTTATTTCTTGGTCAGACGCATACCGACGCTCTGGAGACGGCTCAGAGTTTGGCCCAGACCCACCCTGACGTTTGACCGCGTCTTGGTCAGCCGTTTGTTGGCCTTCTGGTTTTACCCCAGATGTCTGTCGCTTTGCCTGCAGACGTCTGGTTTTGCTCTAGACTTTGGTTCGATACTTCGTGTATGGTCAGACGTCTGCCGCCTCCTTGCCGCCTCCTTGTTCAGACGTTTGAGGATGATTCTCTGCAATAACATTCTCCTACTTGGAGATTCTTCCGCCTTGACTCCCAAAAAAACCAGTAAACTTCACACGATTCCACTATCTACTATCTGATGTCTTCTCATCAAATCTTCTCAGAGAGTTTCACCAACCTGTAACAGAGATCCATCTTATCTCCGAATACAACATTAGTGAACATATATGCAGGATTCTTCTCCCGCGATCTTCTGCAGTGTCAACTCACCATTTTCCAACGCTATACGTATGAAATAATACGTTGTCCGAGAGTGATATACAGTATTCTTGACCAAATGTATTGCACTTTGACTATCGCTCCACAAGGTATTAAAATCATGTTTCTTTCTTCTTCGAGTAACCCTTATAACCATATCATCTCTTTGCTGATTTCCGTGATGGCCACATATTCGGCCTCTGTCGTTGACAACGCAACAATCTTCTACAACTGGAAAATCTAGAAAACTGTTGTTCCCCTAACCATGAATACATATCTTGTTATACTTTTTTCCACTATCTCGATCACATGAGTAGTTTACATCAATATTGTAGGGTGTTTTTCGTCACCCCATTGAGATTGGAATACGCGTAGCTTGTCAGGCGTATACAGATTCCCCCTGTCTAGGGTAGGCCAGGGTTTATTGATTGAGAAGATCCGAATCTCCGGCAGCCACGGACTAAACTGCCGTTAATTACCTCTCGCCTTTAAAACGAAGGAACCTCCGATTGACGGGTCAACTAGTCATGCAAATTCAATGTGCAGTGTGTGTATGTGTCTTGAAGGGTTTTTGATATATTGGGGGCCAGGCAGAGTTTACGGGGGTCCCGCTACCCGGATAGCGGGCTAGGGGACTAGAAGCTCTCTTACAGGGTGCGGGACAGCGTCCCGTTAGAATTTTTTCCTAACAGAGGACGTGTTTTGAGTGTGGAATGTGTATAAAAAAAATAAAAAAGGGTGAGTGGCGTCCTAAGAACGCGCAGGCGCTGGGTGCCTGCAGAAAAAGGGGTTTAACCCATGTACTGGGAGTTGTACTCCCGATTGACTTTTGGAGTTAAACTCTTAAAAAAGAGAAAACAGGCTTAGCCCCTGCACAGGGAGTTGTACTTCCCAATTGACTTTTGGAGTTAAACTCCTAAAAAAGGAATTTATTATTTTGTGTGTATATATATATTTATATATATACATTTGTGGAGTTAAACTCCTAAGAGATTTTCGGAGATGATGAAAGGAGACTCATTTCTTCTCCCCCAAGCCGTAGGTTTTCTCTTGAGCCTTGGATTTTTCCAAATTAGGATTTTTGGAGATGAGTCTCTTTCTTCCTCCTCTCTGTTGGCTGGATCATGGAGAGAGAAAAATGAGGGTGAGATTTAAAAATCTCTCCTTTTAGAGATCTGATGGGAGATTTGAACTTCCCTTTGTGGGTTTTACGGTGAAAACTATTTCTTTTTGGAAAAGAAAAAGTTAAACTCTTGATTTAATTCAGAAAAGAGAAGGTTTAGAACCTTGAGGAAGGAGGAGGCACAGAAACCTTAACTTTTGAGGGGAATGAATTATTATATTTCATTTCATTATCATGTTGCCTTATAAAGGCTTATAAATTTACACATAGCCCCTTGGACTATACAAAATGGTATTTAGCCCATCTCATGTCTCATGTGCTTATATCTTTTGCACATGAGCCATAGGCTTTACAAAAATTTGACTTCATGCCCATTTTTCTTACATGTATTCATAAAAATTATATCAAAATTATTTATTATATGATTTTCATTTTGTCATGGAAGAGCCCAGCCGCACGGCTCGGCTTGAGCATGGGCCCACTTGACCTGAGCTTAGGCCCGCTTATTTGGGGTTGACTTAGACTTTGACTTGGTCAACCGGGATGTAATTTTTGACCCCAACAAAGTGCCCCTCATCAATAAATGCACACCGTGTATATGAATTGTGTACATGAAATTGATGGATCTTGGAATTGGATTTTGAGGTGGAACGTCATTCCGGGGGCTAGGCGTGTGGACGCTGGGCACCCGTGCCTCACGTGCCCAGCGCGTAGGCGCTGGGCGCCTGCAGAAAAAGGGGCTTAGCTCCTGTACTGGAAGTTGTACTCCCGATTGACTTTTGGAGTTAAAACTCCTAAAAGGAGAAGATGGGCTTAGCCCCTGCACATGGAGTTGTACTTCCCAATTGACTTTTGGAGTTAAACTCGTGGAAAAAAGGGGATTTATTATTTTATATTTTTTTTGTGGAGTAAGACTCCTAAGAAATTTTCAGAGATGATGAAGGGGACTCCTTTCTTCTCCCTTGATCCCTGGGTTTTCTCTTGAGCCTTGATCTTCCCAAAATGGGATTTTTAGAGATGGGTCTCCTTCCTCCTCTCTGTTGGCTGGATCTTGGAGAGAGAGAAAGGGTGAGATTTAAAAATCACCCCTTTTAGAGATCTGATGGGTGATCTGAGCTCCCGTTTGTAGGTTTTATGGTGAAAAACTATTTTTTTTGGAAAAGGAAGAATTAAACTCTTGATTTAATTCAGAAAAGAGAAAGGTTTTGAACCTTGAGGAAGGAGGCACAGAAACCCAACTTTTTAGTGGAATGGGTTATTATATTTCATTTCATCATGTTTCCTTATATAGGCTTACAAATTTACACATAGCCCCTTGGGCTTTACAAAATGGAATTTTGCACATCCTATGCCTCATGTGTTTATTTCTTTTGCACATGAGCCATGGGTTTTACAAAAATTTGGCTTTATGCCCATTTTTCTTACATTTATTCATAAAAATTACATCAAAATTATTTATTACATGATTTTCATTTTGGCATGGAGGGGCCGGTCGCGGGGCTCGGCTTGGGCATGGGCCCACTTGACCTGGGCTTGGGCCCGCTTATTTGGGGTTGAATTTGACTTTGACTTGGTCAACCGAGGTGTAATTTTTGACCCCAACAAACATAACCTTGCACATTTAGTGTATCACCCCCCGAAACATAAGCAATACGTGGATGTTTTCCTGAGATATCTCAATATCCACTTTCCTGCATCCTAATACTCCTCCGGGTTTTGCATGTACCTGCTTACAACTCCCACTGCTTGTGCAATATTTGGTCGTGTACTCACTATTGCATACATCAAAGTCTCAACCACTGATGCATATGGCACTCGTGCGATGTCATCCTTCTGCTTTTAAGTTGTCGGACACAACTCTTTAGTGAGTTTGAAATACTTCACTAAAGGCATACTTGTCAGTTTTGCTTTGTCCATATTGAACCGCTTCAAAACCTTCTCCACGTAGTCCTTTGCAACTGCCACAACTTTCATTGCTGCATATCTCTAATGATCTTCATATCCAGAATTTGCTTAGCTGCTCCCAAATCCTTTATGGAGAATTGTTCAACCATCGGCTTTTTCAAACTTTGAATTTTCTTAAAATTTGGACCTGCCACCAACATATCATCCACATACAGTGATAAAATAATCTAGTCATCATACTTAAACGTATGAACGTAAACACAGTGATCTAAATCACATCTCATAAATCCCGACTCCAACATGAATCGATCAAACTTGAGATACCACTGCCTTGAAGCTTGTTTAAGGCCATACAAACTCTTTCGCGGTTGCAAAACAAATTTTCCTTTTGACTTTTCTCGGCTCTTTGACTTGGCCTTCTTCCATTTTCCTCTTTCCATTGTCATGCCATGAGTCTCTACCTAAAGTGCAGAAGTTCCCAAACTTCCATTCAAAACCTTTCTTCTTATCTCATCATTTAATATGCAACTCACCGCATCATTAAATGTGAGAGTCCCTAAGATCGAGTTGCTAACCGTCATAACCAAGTTCTCCCAACTCTCCGGCAACGAGCATAGAAACAATAGGGTTCGAATCTCATCTTCAAACGTAAGTAAGACTAATTTGAGTTGGCCTGTCACACTGTTGAACTCGTTCAGATGCTGTCACTGAACCATTTTCTGCCATCTTCATGTTGAAAAGCTTCTTCATCGGAAATATTTTATTTGACGTTGAAGGCTTCTCATACAACTTTTTTAATGTCGTCATTAGCCCCACGGTTGTTTTCTCCTTAGAAATATTAAAGGCTACTTGTGGAGTCAACGATAACCTAATCGTCTCCAGTGCTTTCCTATCCAGTAGATTTCATGCCTCATCAGACATCTTCTCAGGCATGTCGCCCAATAACGGAAGATACAAGTCTTTCTGATATAGATAGTCCTTCATCTACATACGCCACCAACCATAGTTATGACCATTTAATTTCTCGATTCTAATCTTATCCTCAGCCGTCTTCCGTTTACCGTCGCAGCAAACTTAATCTTCTCTCTCGAATCTTTGAACCAACCTCTTCGAAATTACAATCTAAGAAGATAGAGAGCGGACATAAGTATCGTCACCCACCGTAAACTTAAATCATAGAATCGAAGATCATTCGGTTTCCTACGCTCTGATACCACTTGTTGGGAGAGAAAGAGAATGTACACAGAACTATGCTAAACGGTCAACCACGCAATACGTAATATATATAACGAAAGATAAAACAAAACAAGAACAAGAGAATCAAACCAGAGAGAGATATATAACAAAACATAAAACAAGAACCAAGAACAAGAAAATCAAACCAGAGAGACACATGCATTTGTTAACGAGGTTCACCCACCATATAGCTAGTCCCCGACAGAGCGGAATTTGCAAAACTTCTACTAATCTTTTAGTCAAGTTACACCAAGAGCAAACTCTAGAAGATTTCTTTCAAATCTCTCTTAGTCGGCGCCCTCTCTCTATACAAATTTAATAGCCTTATATTTTCTCAAATGAGAGACCCTATTTGTAGCCAAACCCTAATCCTCTTTATATTAGGATTAAATAGAATATGTAAATATTCTATTCGCACAGAAAACCCACACTCAGACGTCTGACGAAGTGACGATGACTTCGTCAGATGTCTGTCACCTTTCTGCTTTGGCTTCAACTTCTTGGGAAGACGGCTGCCACTCCTTGGTTGAGACAGCTCAGACTTTGGCCCAGACTCAGCCCAGACGTCTGACCACGCCTTGGTCAGACGTTTGTCGACGCACTGGTTTTGCCCCAGACGTCTGTCACTTTGCCTTCCGACATCTGGCTTTACTCTAGACTTTTGCTCGATACTTCGTGCATGGTCAGACGTCTGCCACCTCCTTGTTCAGACGTATGAGGAAGCTTCTCCACAATAATTGCATCTCCCTCGCTCCTCCCTCATGTGTATCGTGCGTGCTTAAAATGAATACATATCATAATAGATTTGAAAAGTTGCGCCAACTTGCTGCAGATAATTGAATTTTAAAAAATAAGCGTATGTCCCCTCTTTAAACAACCTTATAAATACTATTTTAAATTATTTTAAATTATGTTGACAAATTGCAGTATTTTTTTTTTAAAAAAAGTTACGAAAAAGGTAGCATAAGATGTCTCCAAAAATTAATATAAATAAAGAAAATATGTACAAGCCAAAGATGGTGAGAGCTTACATCCAAATTGAGTAAAGGTGATAATTCATCTTGTGGAAAATCTTATGGGGGAGGAGCAGACCAATGTCGTCGTTCCCCACGGTATCTAGAACACAAGAGGGACTATCCCCTAAACCCAAGACAAATTGCTCAAACACCACAGATAGCAAATTGCAGTATTAGTTGCATCAACTGGTATTTTAAAGACACAATGTAGCATTAGTAATAAAAACGACTAACCTCAGAAATAAAGGTTGAACTAGAATGGAACAAACACAATCCATTACCTGGTAAGAAACAGCAATAAACGCGCCAATAAATAATATGCGAAAATGTTGCATCTCGACGAAAAAATTTATAAAACGGTTACAAATAGTTGTATTAGTGTTCCAGCGACTCACAGATTCATTACAATTATATGAGTCTAAACATTTTTGGAAAAACAAATAACTTGTGATCAATGATTAAAGTGGCATTTACTTGGACTTGATCAAGGATATGTACGACGTAGTGGCAAATGTCAGAACTTGCGGCGGCTTAACGAGTGATTTTCCGATTACTATTGGTTTACATCAAGGATCTGCATTAAGTCCATTCCTATTTACCATCGTGATGGATGAGCTTACTAGAACTATCCAAGATGAGGTACCTTGGTGTATGCTATTCGCTGATGATATTGTTCTAGTAAATGAGACGAAAGCAGGGGTTAATGCCAAATTGGAATTATGGAGGCAAACATTGGAATCTCGGGGATTCAGATTGAGCAGGTCCAAGACAGCATATATGCACTGCAAATTTAGTAGCCAGAGAAGTCAAAACCATGTTGGTATAACATTGGAAGGGCAAGAGATATCACCGAGCGACCAGTTTAGATATCTAGGTTCCATCATCCAAAAGAATGGGGAGATCGATAGTGATGTTAATCAAAGGATCCAAGCTGGTTGGTTGAAATGGAGGAGTGCAACAGGGATTTTGTGTGATCGTAACTTTCCGTTAAAATTGAAAAGGAAGTTTTATCGGAGCGCTATTCGGCCTGCCTTATTATATGGTACAGAATACGGGGCTCCTAAGAAGCATCATACACAGAAGATGCACGTAGCGGAGATGCGCATGCTTCGTTGGATGTGCGGTAACACTAGAAAAGATAAGGTGCGGAATGAGGATATTCGTGCAAAAGTTGGTGTAGCACCTGTGGAGGAGAAGATGCGGGAAAACCGGCTAAGATGGTTTGGTCATGTGCGACGCAGACCTATGGAAGCACCGGTCCGACGAATAGATACTCTCGATATGGGCAATGGCAAAAGGGCAAAAGGGAGACCGAAGAAAACATGGATGGAGGTGATACGAAACGATATGGTTGCCAAAGGACTCAATGAAAGTATATTGTTCGATAGAAGTGAGTGGAGACAGAGGATTCATGTGCTGGACCCGGCGTGATTCTCATGTTGGTTCATGTAGCCTACCCCATATGCTTGGGATAAAAGGCTCAGTTGTTGTTGTTGTTGTGTTACTTGGACTTGATGTGCACTTCTATCATATCATCATCTTCAAGACCCAAGCCTTCTGGTGTTGCGATTGGACTTAACTTTATCACCATCAAATGCGAAGACCAAGTTTTCAACTTTAAGCTTCACCTTCTGAGCGTACATTTTGAACAATCTCTCAAAATTGTCATCCTATACATTAGGAAGACAAATCTAAAGCATGAGCATGAACAAAACGCGACATATATGACAAATATTTATAGGAACAAAAAATAGATTAAATATTTGAAGAAATAAGCAAGACGAAATAGTCAACAGAATGTGTATTGTTTTGCTAGTGCCTTTTATCTCTGTCATAGCGTTGAACACAATTCTCTGAAAAATATAGCATTATTCTTTCTAGACTTTTCTCTCAGGAGTTGATGCAAACGGATCATTTAGGATTTCGCAAGCCATATCTTGTCCATATTTCCTTGATTAATGAGAATTAAGTTACCATTAATCTTTCACAAACTGAAATTCCTAAACATTCCTGAACTTGTCGATGTATTTGACAAATATATGATATAATGATGCTCCATAACCGCATGGGGAAAATTGATCATTCTATAAAGATTCCTTTCACCTCGTTTGAGCTAGCATCCTCCAAGTACACCTTGGAAGAGATAAATCCTATGCTGCTCAGTGATGGTTAAGTATAACTGGAGCGGAGATTTTATATGGTCAAGAGATAAAGATGAAAGTTTGTAACATGAATCCAATTCAGGTTCACTGTTATAAGCTACTGATTAAATACATAATAATTCTAACAACATCATTCATTGGATACTGGTTAGAAGGCTTTGGATAACTTGACCTTATATTTTCAATCCATCAGCTACTGAACATTTAACATCAACTATGCAGTCTGCACTAAATAAAGGCTAAACTACAGGAAACCCCCCTGGTTTGCCCGAAATACATGGACACCCTCCTAACTTGAAAAACCTACACTTCACCCCCATAGAGCCTAATTCTGTTGATATTTCCATCCATGAGACCCTATTCCGATGCCCTCTATCAATTCTAAATGACTTCTCTTTTTCCTCTTTCCCAAATCCATACACTTGAGGCCATGCTCACTTTTTCAAGGAGAGGCGAGGTGGGTTGCACGTAGAATTGAATTGGACATTTTGAGAAATGTGGGAAAGAAATTTGGAACGAAAAATTTTATGGAAAAGAGAAGGGAAAGAAATCTGTGGAAGAACGGCTTGAACGGCATTTTGGGTAAACTAGACCAAGAAACCAACAATGTTAAATTCATGGGGTAAAGTGCAGGTTTTCCAAGTTATGGCAATTTCAGGCAAAGGTGAGAGGGGGTTCCTGCATTTTTGCCCCAATAAAATCTAGAAGTGATACGGATACCTACCATGTACATGCGAAATTGCTTTTGCCCATCCTTGTCCTGGATTGAGATAACAATCTTTTTTCTGTCAACTTTCTTTGACGGAAGCTCCCCTCTTGGTTCCATATCAGATTTGTCTGCATGTATAATATCGCTTTTGGTAGATGTAGAAACAGATTTCAAGATATCTTGAGCAGATTGAGCTAATGATGCTAATTCCTGCTTTTTTAACCTGTGTTTAAAACATATTATGACAGCGCTACACCAGTTTTCAGAGAAAATAAAGAAATCCGGATATGGAGATTAGATAGTAATCTGCGAAAGAAGAATTAGATTTTAATATATAATATTCTGTCATGCCTATGGAAAACCTAATGAATATAAAGAAATTGCAAGCAAGCACTAAGATTAATTAACTGTAAGTTTCGTTATCCTCAATACCTACCTTAAACAGTGAAAAATCAAATACACTGATGTTTCTCAAATTTAATAAACAATCATGTTATAGTATTGGTATATTGCATCATCTAAACAGGTAACAATAGGCGCTTATCCTTCATGCTACAATACAACGAGCACAACATGAAATAAATATGCGGGGATTGCACTTCTTACACGAGGTCATAAGCAATAAATACTTGGAAAAAAGTACTGCTTGTACTTCAAAATATTTCCTTACTTCTGACAATTTCCAGGCTGCATTGCTTTTGTCAGAGTATAAGAAATCGAAAGACATGTAACTTCAAAGTTAAATTATCAAGCATGAATATTGTGAAACTCGGTTTGTGCCCACAACACATGGGCATACACATGGATGCACATGGGCTTTTAATATAGCGAACTCCATCCAAAAGACCCAAGACTTATGGAGATTTATCACATCTTATATCTTATACTCATATGCATCCCACAATTTCCCCGATGTGGGAACTCCATCTCAACATGCAACAAGAACTCATCTCTCATGTGTAACGTGGACAAATAAATACCCGAGCTTTGATACCATGTGAAACTCGGTTTGGGCCCACAACACATTGATGTGCATGGGCTTTTAATGTAATGAGACTCCATCCAAAAGACTCAAGCCTTGTGGAGGTTTATCTCATCTTATATCTTATACCCATATACATCCCACAATTTTCCCGATGTGGGACTATATTATCCACATTCTCAACAAATATGATTGCAGGACACAGCTAACGTTGGATGCACCCAATATGGAATCTTCTTAAGAAAATTGGATGTTTTAAAGCAAGAAATAAGTATTGGAAGCAGCTGATTTACTCCCATGCATACCTAAGCTAGGTATGCCTTGTAAGAACTAACTAAATAGTCGTTTTCTACAATGATTGGCACCCTCAGTATGATCACCATGGTCTAAAACATAAGTATATCAACTTTCATATCATTTGAACATTTTCTACTCTTGAATCATATGGCTGCAAGATTAAATTCTTAAAACATTTTAGAAGCCTAAATCGATGGGCAAAAATGTTTAAATCATAAGAAAGTATGGTGAAACCGTGTTTTTACCATGGAGATCAAGATGGATGGATCTGATCATCCAAAAAATCGATATATCCAGTTATTCTTTATAGGGTATAACTACTATAGTCATGACTTGATTATGCCCGAGATGTAAATTAGCCACTCCTATAAATAAATGTAGTCTAAAACCTTGATTAACGAACACCTAATAGAGTGAGCGTGGAGAAATTTTATTATGGTGGTAACGACATAACTAGTCATTAGGTGACCAGTGGCGTCATAAACAATTAAATTATTATGCCAACTTGGTTTCCTATGTGGATGCTGACTTAGCGTTATAAAAAGGAGGGGATTAAATAATATAAATCTCTCTTCCCTTTCTTATCCTCTCCTCTTTTCCCTTTTCTTTTATAACATTGTAGCGTAACCCCTCGCTCTCTCTATTTTCACCACCAATCCCCCCCCCCCCCCCGCGGCGACTCGACCACAATCAGCCCATTTCACATGAACTTCAAATATTGTGTGGATATTTCTGATTCAGAATATACAATAGGGATTCCTTTCAGATTTGTTGATTTGAAGATAACACTAGGGATTCTTTTTAAATTAATAATTCGAAGATAACACTAAGGATTGTTTTGAGATTGTTGATTAGAAGATAAAGAATTCCATTACGATTGTTAAATCGTTGACACCAAAGAAATGTAAATAAAATGCATTATAATATACTGTGATCTCTCCTTTAATGTCGTTGCCTGCGTATAATTTCTCAAGAGTGTGAGACGTAGAGAGAATGTACTGGACTACAGTAACTAATAAGCGGGAAATCTTTTTTATATTTCACAAATAAATGTAAACAATGCAAATAAGCTATCCATGAATGTTCATATCATAATTTTGCATTATTATATCGCCCATTCTTAATCACATTACATATAAATATGTGCTTTTGATCCATGTCTGCTAAATAGTTGCAGGTTCTCAGATCGTTACAGTGAAATTCATAAAAAGTAGCTACAAATGTGAGACCACGACCAACAATAGATGAATCAGTATGATACCGCCTACCAGTTCAAGGAACAAATGAAAATCATTTGGACAATTCAATGCACAAAGCACAAGGGCAGCACAAGATTCAAGACTTCAACGCGAAGCTCACGGCAAAAGTCCGCATCATTCTGCACTGTTGAAAATCTGAAAGAAAATAGATGAGATTCTGAGGAACCAAGTGAAGAAAACAGAAAGAAAAAGCAACATGAAGCAATCCTGAAGAATTGATCCCAAGATCCCACCAAATGGCTGCGGAACCGCGGCCAAACAGGCCTTTTTGCCGCGGAACCGCGGCCATATGATGCACGTGTCGGTGCACGTGTCGATGGGTGTCGGTGCTTTGATCCGTCTTTCTTAGGATAGTTTTGTAAATTCATGTGTGGATCAGAATGTAACCTAGGGTTTTTTCTATCTATAAATAGGAAAGCCAAAAGCCTAATTAAGCATGCCTCTCTTTAGTTTTAATCTCTTTTTAATTTCTAGATTTAAATTCAATTATAATGCGTTGTTGAGAGGACATCAATAAAGTAAGTTTTCATTTTATCTCACATTATTTTTATCTGAATTTTAATTCTTGCAATTTCTTATCTGTTCTTTTATTATTTGCAAATTAGTTCATCAATTAAAATATAAAAAAAATGAATTTTATTGTCACCTTCATAATGAATGAGTAATTCCTCACTTGTTAGGGTAGGAAAGGGAAGGTTTGAGAAAAGGAAATCTCCCACTCCTTTCTTTGCCTAAATAATTTTAAATACGGACTCCCTTTAAATCAACCATAATCCGCTCACTACGGCACCATATCTTACATGATAGTGGTGATTCCCTAGTTAGACCGGTTGTGGTTGAATTAACCGGAGGTTGGGGCTAAGAGCCAAGAACGGACAGATAAGTACCGAAAGGAAGAAACTAAGTTTCTTCCTAGTCGTACTAATCCCCGTTATTGATTATTACCCTAACACCTATATTCTTAACTAGGGCATTGAAATAAGTGAGAAGAATCCCTATTTCGAACTAATCTAATCCTAACCTTAGCAAGCCTTTAAATCAATTTATTCTCATTCTTAAATCTTAAAACAAAGCCTACCAAAGTTAGGACTTAACTCGTTGGAACTTAAAGAAAAGGACATCATTTTCCTGTGGATCGACTCGTACTTAACCAGCTAGCTACCAAGCGACACCGTCTTGATTGCGGTAAATTTAAACACAGAAAATCTCTATCAATCAAATGGCGCCGATATACATAGACTAATCTTCCTCCATCTATCCCAAATTTCGGTTATCCAGTCATAAACTGTGGAAACACTGTTTCAAATAAATTTGGGGGTATGTCACAATTGTAAATATATAAAATAAAAAGATAGAAAAAAATTCAAATTTTTGGGGGTATTTTTTGTAAATTTTCAGTTTTAATAAATAATAAATAAAAAATTTATTTACAAATAAATTCCTCTTTTTATGAGGTTCTTTTAGCAAATAACCAAAACACCCCTAATAAATAGAACCTGACCCCTCTACGGCTTTTACCAAACCCTAAATTATTCCTCTCTAAAAACCCTAGTCACCGCAGCAGCCAGAGCAAGGAGAACTCACCAGGTCGCCGCGCTTCCGCCGCCGAAGACGCCTTTCTGCCGCTGATCCGCCACTTCCTTGCTGCATCGCCCTCTGAAAATTTCAGAGGAGGTTTGCACTTCTTTTCCCTCGCTGTCAATTTCATATATTTGTATTTTGCTCTCTGTGATGGCACCCACTTTGCAATTTGAAAGAGATTTTTCACAAATGTTTGCACACACGGTTTATGGTAGTTATTTCGGTGATAAGATCCGAAGGCGTGGGTGGAACTTTTTACTTTTTAACCATCCAAATTCTTTCGCGCTTCCAGATCTTGTCACCCGATTTTACGAGTGCATGAAGGATGGTTGCCTCTCACAACACGGTTACATTAGGTTAATGTGGGAGAATAGGGAAATAATAATTGATAGGGACTTCATCCATGAAATCACATTAATACCTAGACTCCATATTCATGATCAACCCCTCCGTTTCGAGGACTACCTACCCTTGATGGGTAACGATTGTTCAAGAGAGCCACGAAAAGGCATCCAGGCTAGAGCCCTTTTTGCAAACGTCTTAACTGTGCCGTTGGGCACAAAATAATATTTTTGGTAGTTCGCACAACACTACATTTTTCACATCATCCCTTCATATAGTGCACACTTTAATGACACGAAACCCCAGCTATGATATGTGCACTGTATTACTTCACTCAATTGGTGCGGACAAGAGGGTTGCCAACTATCCATGCTCTATGTTAGTGACACAACTGTGTCGCCATTTCCTCCCTGTGGAGGAATTCGAATTTTATATGCATGGTGGAATTCCAATTCGACCCTTTCTTGAGGATGTCTCCACGTCTTATACACGATTACATGATTTATGGTCGCGCACCAAGCCGGCCGAGGACGTGCCCACAAAGACACCGAGCTCGAGCTCGACAGCGAGCGACGAAGAGCTTACCCAAACTGCGCAAGCACGCTTACTTAGAAGAACCAATAGGGGTAGAAAGATTAATAGGGATGATGACCAACCTTGGTCAGCGAGTAACGAGTTTGGAGCAGGGCATGATCACCCTGCTGGCAAGAGGAACGTTCCCGTTCACGATCGAGGGGACGGGGAGTGAGACCAGTGAGGCTGCGTCTGGTAGACGCCGCTGGGAGCAGTGAGGGCACTGCTTTCGATAAGTTTGGGGGTGGAGGTGGATTGTAAATAGTTATCTTTGCATTGCATCTGTATATTTTTATTTTTGTACATATTTGTTTCTTCTTTCTTTGTATATTTAATTCCGCAATGCATCTTTATAAAAATATAAAAAAATAAAAAAATTAATATATATATATAAATAAATAAAATCAAATAAAAATTAAAAAAAATTAAAAATTATAAAAATTGAAAAGTTCAATTTTGGCCATATTTGACTTAAGTTCAATATTACGGTTAACTAGTTAGAGAAAACTAGATCCTAAACTCGGTAAATTAAAAACCCTAAAAATAACCTCTTAAAGTTTAATTACAGAAAATATATGTCCTTGCAGTTTATTTAGAAATAGGCAAATTTTGAGTTCAGTTCTTGGGCTAAATCAAAACAAGGGAAGAGTATTGAAATTTTTATTTGAAGTGTAAGTCTGAAAAATAATTCTGAACCTTAAGTCTAAATTCTGAAAATATATACCCTACTAGTTGCACATACACGCGCCTTGAAACTTGGGATAGTAAAGGATACATTGAAATGCTCTTGTCTAAAAACCTTAGTATTAAGGTAAATAAATAAAAGTATAAACGGTGAATAAAGAGACATAAAAAAATGATGCACACTGGTTTTGTAATTACTTCAGACAACATAAATAAAAAAATATAGCGAGAGTGTTTTATCACCTAGTGACTTAGACCAACTGATTTGGAAGTCACTGCTAAGCTTTAGGTATTACAAGACGAGGAATTATGCCAAAATGCGCAGACACATTTGGTAATCGGTCGTTTAGTTCCTCAAGAAATATTAACGGTCGCATGAAGAATGTGTGAGCAATTTTTATCACCAACTAAAACGTACTTTGGACGATGGACAAGAGTATGATAGTTTGAATTGAATTCCCAAGTGTAGGGGTGGTAATTACACACGTAGGGGTATATAATTGGGGTTTGGATGAAAGATAGGCCTTATATTTTCGGTAAAGATTATAAAAATTCCTGAGTTGAGATTGCACCTTAGAAGGAAAATTCAAAAGATGCTGAAAGCTTAATAAATTTGCAAAACATATACGATCTTAAGTTAAATGAAGAGTGGGTGAAAAATACGGGTTGATGATTTCTAAGTTAACGATAATAGAATTTCTTACTAGAATACGGGTATTTGTTCATATCAGAATTTTGCATTATTATATCGCCCATTCTTAATCACATTACATATAAATAGGTGTTTTTGATCCATGTCTGCTAAATAGTTGCAGGTTACAGGTTCTCAGATCGTTACAGTGAAATTCATGAAAATTCGCTACAATTGTGAGACTGCGACCAACAATAAATGAATCCGTCTGATGCCGCCTACCAGTTCAAAGAACAAATGAAAATCATTTGGACAATTCAATGCACAGCACAAGGACAGCACAAGATTCAAGACTTCAACGCGAAGCTCACGGCAAAAGTCCATATCATTCTGTACTGTTGGAAATCTGGAAGAAAATAGAAGAGATTCTGAGGCACCAAGTGAAGAAAACAGAAGGAAAAAGCAACATGAAGCAACCCTGAAGAATTGAGCCTAAGATCCCACCAAATGGTCGCGGAACCGCGGCCAAACAGGCCTTTCTGCCGCGGAACCGCGGTCGTATGATACACGTGTCGGTGTTTTGACCCGGCTTTCTTAGGGTAGTTTTGTAAATTCATGTGTGGATCAGAATGTAACCTAGGTTTTTTCTATCTATAAATAGGAAAGCCAAAAGCCTAATTAGGCATGTCTCTCTTTAGTTTTTAGGTCTTTTTAATTTCTAGATTTAAATTCCATTGTAATGCGTTGTTGAGAGGACATCAATAAAGTAAGTTATCATTTTATCTCGCATTCTTTTTTACCTGCAATTTATTACCTGCAATCTTTTTATCTGTTCTTTTATTATCTGCAATTAGGTTATCAATAAAAATACAAACAAAATGAATTTTATTGTTATCTTCCTAATGAGTGAGTAATTCCTCACTTGTTAGGGATAGGAAAGGGAAGATTTGAGAGAAGGAAAACTCTCCTTTTTTTGCCCAAATAATTTTAATTAAAAGACTCTCTTTAAATCAACCATAATCCGCTCACTACGGCACCCTATCCTATATGATAGCGGTGATTCCCTAGTTAGAGCGGTTGTGGTTGAATTAACTGGAGGTTAAGGCTAAGATAATTTTAATTAAAGGACTCTCTTTAAGATAACTATTTACAATCCACCTCCACCCCCAAACTTATCGAAAGCAGTGCCCTCACGGCTCCCAGCGGCATCTACCAGACGCAGCCTCACTGGTCTCACCCCCGTCCCCTCGATCGTGAACGGGAACGTTCCTCTCTTGCCAGCAGGGTGGTCATGCCCTGCTACAAACTCATCACTCGCTGACCAAGGTTGTTCATCATCCTTATTAATCTTTCTACTCTCGGTTGGTTCTTCTAAGTAAGCACGCTTGCGCAGCAGGGGTAAGCTCTTCGTCGCTCGCGGTCGAGCTCGAGCTCGGTGTCTTTGCGGGTACGTCTTCGGCCGGCTCGGTGCGCGACTATAAATCATGTAATTGTGTATAAGACGTGGAGACACCCTCAAGAAGGGGTCGAATTGGAATTCCACCATGCATATAAAATTCGAATTGCTCCACATGGAGGAAATGGCGACACAGTTGTGTCACCAACATAGGGCATGGATAGTTGGCAACCCTCTTGCCCGCACCAATTGAGTGAAGTAATACAGTGCACATATCATAGCTGGGGTTTCGTGTCATCAAAGTGTGCACTATATGAAGGGATGGTGTGAAAAATGTAGTATTGTGCGAACTACCAAAAATATTATTTTGTGTCCAATGGCACACAGTTAAGACGTTCGTAAAAAGGGTTCTAGCCTGGATGCCTTTTCGTGGCTTCCTTGAACAATCGTTACCTATCAAAGGTAGCTAGTCTTCGAATCGGAAGGGTTGATCGTGAATAGGCAGTCTAGGTATTAATGTGACTTCATTGAAAACCCTATCAATTATTATTTCCCTATCCCCAAAATTAACCTAATGTAACCGTGTTGTGAGAGGCAACCATTCTCTATGCATTCGTAAAATCGGATGACAAGATCTGGAAGAGCGAAGGAATTTGGATGGTTAAAAAGTAAAAAGTTCCACCCACGCCTTCGGATCTCATCACCGAAATAACTACCATAGACCGTGTGTGCAAACATTTGTGAAAAATCACTTTCAAATTGCAAAGTGGGTGCCATCACAGAGAGCAAAATACAAATATATGAAATTGACAGAGGGGGAAAAGAAGCGCAAACCTCCTCTGAAATTTTCAGAGGGCGACGCAGCAAGGAAGCGGCGGATCAGCGGCGGATCAGCGGCGGAAAGACGTCTTCGGCGGCGGAAGCGCAGCGACCTGGTAAGTTCTCCTTGCTCTGGCTGCTGCGGCGGCTAGGGTTTTTAGAGAGAAATAATTTAGGGTTTGGTAAAAGCCGTAGAGGGATCGGGTTCTATTTATAGAGGTGTTTTGGTTATTTGCAAAAAAGACCTCATAAAAAAAGGAATTTATTTGTAATAATTTTTTTTATTTATTATTTATTAAAACTGAAAATTTACAAAAATACCCCCAAAAATTTGGAAAAAAAATTTATTTTTTTATTTTTATTTTTATTTTTATATAATTACAAGTGTGACATACCCCAAACTTATTTGAAACAATATTTCCACTATTTATGGCTGGATAACCGAAATTTTGGAGATAGAAGGAAGAAGATATGTAAATTGTTGCAGGAGCTCCTCCGAATGGTCCGCGGTGAGGAACGGTTTAAGCCTGTGTCCGTTCACTTTAAATAGTGAACTGTTCTCCGGATTCTCTAAGTCGACAGCACCGTGCGGATATACGGTACGTACAAAAAATGACCCTTTGATTTTGGTAAAGTTGGGGGTTGGAAAGGTTGCTGATATTGAGTTTGTTGAGGAACTTGTTGTTGAGGAAACTCATTTCTGCTCCCATTCTTTCGTCTCCTGACTGGACGCATCCATTTGAAATTATGTGCGATGTATCTGATTTTGCCATTGGTGCTGTCCTTGAACATCGATAAGATGTCGCATGTAATCTATTACGCTAGCCGAACCTTGAACGAGGCCCAATTAAATTACACAACAACCGAGAAGGAATTCTTAGCTGTTGTGTTTGCATTAGATAAGTTCAGGCCGTACTTAATCGGCTCTCCAGTCATCGTATACACTGACCATTCAGCTCTTCGCCATCTTTTTGCGAAGGACGCTAAATCTCGGCTGATACGTTGGATTCTCTTACTACAAGAGTTTGACCTTGTCATCAAAGACAAAAGAGGATGCGAAAACGTAGTCGCCGACCATCTTTCACGCCTCCCTTCTTCGCTGACGCTTCAATTTCTTATAAAAGACGTTTTTCCAGATGAGCAGCTCTTGACTGTATCATGCGAACCTTGGTTCGCAGATATTGTGAATTATTTGGCCACCGGACTTATACCAAATGAATGGTCGAATCAGGACAGACTCCGATTCCTATCCTAGGTAAAACATTTTTACTGGGATGAACCTTATCTATTCAAATACTGTCCCGACCAAATTATTCGTCGGTGTGTCCCCGACAATGAATTTAAGAGCGTGCTGTCATTCTGCCACGATCAAGCGTGTGGCGGGCATTTTGGCCCTAAAAAGACAGCCGAAAAAATCTTGCAGTGTGGCTTCTACTGGCCACAACTTTTCAAAGACGCACATGATTACTGCAAGACATGCTCCCGCTGCCAACACTTAGGCCGGATATCTAGGAGAAACGAAATGCCACTCCAATCAATATTGGTTGTGGAAATTTTTGATGTTTGGGGGATTGATTTTATGAGACCGTTTCCCAATTCTTTTGGGAACTTGTATATTCCTCACTGTTGATTATGTTTCTAAGTGGGTCGAGACTGTGCCCAGCCAGACTAATGACAACAAGGTTGTCGTTAGATTCCTCGAAGAAAACATTTTCTCTCGGTTTGGACACCCCCGAGCAATCATTAACGACAATGGAACTTATTTCTGTAATAGGACTTTCAAGTCCTTAATGCGGAAATATTCCATTAATCACAAGCTATCAACGCCCTATCATCCCCAAACGTGTGGGCAAGCCGAGATTTTAAATCGGCAAATTAAACAGATATTGGAGAAAACGGTTTCCAAAAACCGTAAGGATTGGTCTTCAAAACTTATCGATGCCCTTTGGGCATTTCGAACTGCCTATAAGACCGAACTTGGCATGTCTCCTTATAGGCTTGTTTATGGAAAGGCTTGCCACCTTCCAGTTGAAATTGAGCATCGTGCATTTTGGGCGATAAAAGAGTTGAATCTATCTCTCGGAGATGCGATTAGCCATAGAAAGCTGCAATTAAATGAATTAAGTGAGCTTCGGGATGAAGCTTACGAGAACGCGGTTGTCGTAAAAAACCGAACGAAGGTGTTTCACGATAAACACCTTATGCGCAAATCTTTCAAACCTGGTCAACAGGTTTTACTTTACGATACCCGGTTACATTTCCATCCCGGCAAGCTTAGATCTCGATGGAAAGGGCCATTTTTTGTACGTACCATATATCCGCACGGTGCGGTCAACTTAAAGAATCTGGAGGATGGTTCACTATTTAAAGTGAACGGACACAAGCTTAAACCATTCCTCACCGCAGACCATTCGGAGGAGCTCCTGCTGTTGCAGGAGCCGATTTACATTGCCTGAACTTCCTCCTTCTACCCCCAAAATTTCGGTTATCTAGCCATAAATAGTGGAAACACTATTTCAAATAAGTTTGGGGGTATGTCACACTTGAAATTATATAAAAATAAAAATAAAAATAAAAAAATTCAAATTTTTAGGGGTATTTTTGTAAATTTTCAGTTTTAATAAATAATAAATAAAAAAATTATTTACAAATAAATTCCTCTTTTTATGAGGTCATTTTTGCAAATAACCAAAACACCCCCTATAAATAGAACCCGACCCTTCTACGGCTTTTACCAAACCCTAAATTATTCTTCTCTAAAAACCCTAGCCGCAGCAGCAGCCAGAGTAAGGAGAACTCACCAGGTCGCCGCGCTTCCGCCGCCGAAGACGCCTCTCTGCCGCTGATCCGCCGCTTCCTTGCTGCGTCGCCCTCTGAGAGGAGGTTTGCACTTCTTTTCCTTCTCTGTCAATTTCATATATTTGTATTTTGCTCTCTGTGATGGCACCCACTTTGCAATTTGAAAGAAATTTTTCACAAATGTTTGCACACACGGTCTATGACAGTTATTTCGGTGATGAGATCCGAAGGCGTGGGTGGAACTTTTTTACTTTTTAACCACCAAATTCCTTCGCGCTTCTAGATCTTGTCACCCGATTTTACGAATGCATGGAGGATGGTTACCTCTCACAACACGGTTACATTAGGTTAATTTGGGGAATAGGAAAATAATAATTGATAGGGACTTCATCCATGAAGTCACATTAATACCTAGACTCCCTATTCACGATCAACCTCTCCGATTCGAAGACTACCTACTCTTAATGGGTAACGATTGTTCAAGGGAGCCACGAAAAGGTATCTAGGCTAGAACCCTTTTTGCGAACGTCTTAACTATGTGCCGTTAGGCACAAAATAATATTTTTGGTAGTTCGCACAACACTACATTTTTCACACCATCCCTTCATATAGTGCACGCTTTAATGACACGAAACCCCAGCTATGATATGTGCACTGTATTACTTCACTCAATTGGTGCGGACAAGAGGGCTGCCAACTATCCATGCTCTATGTTGGTGACACAACTGTGTCATCATTTCCTCCCTGTGGAGGAATTCGAATTTTATATGCATGGTGGAATTCCAATTCGACCCCTTCTTGAGGGTGTCTCCACGTCTTATACACGATTACATGATTTATGGTCGCGCACCGAGCCGGCCGAGAACGTGCCCGCAAAGGCACCCAGCTCGAGCTCGCGAGCAACGAAGAGCTTACCCCTGCTGCGCAAACGCGCTTACTTAGAAGAACCAACATGGATAGAAAGATTAATAGGGATGATAACCAATCTTGGTCAGCGGGTGACAAGTTTGGAGCAGGGCATGACCACCCTGCTGGCAAAAGAGGAACATTCCCGTTCACGATCGAAGGGACGGGGGTGAGACCAGTGAGGCTGTGTCTGGTAGACGCCGCTGGGAGCAGTGAAGGCGCTGCTTTCGATATGTTTGGGGGTGGAGGTGGATTGTAAATAGTTATCTTTGCATTGCATCTGTATATTTTTATTTTTGTACATATTTGTTTTTTCTTTCTTTGCATATTTAATTCCGCATTGCATCTTTATAAAAATATAAAAAATAAAATATATATATATATAAATCAAATCAAATAAAAATTATAAAAATTATAAAAATTGAAAAGTTCAATTTTGGCCATATTTGACTTAAGTTCAACATGACGGATAACTAGTTAGAAAAAACTAGATTCTAAACTTGGTAAATTAAAAACCCTAAAAATAACCTCTTAAAGTTTAATTATAGAAAATATATGTCCTTACAGTTTATTTAGAAATAAGCAAATTTTGAGTTCAGTTCTTGGGCTAAGTCAAAATAAGGGAAGAGTATTGAAATTTTTATTTGAAGTGTAAATCTGAAAAATAATTCTGAACTTTAAGTCTAAATTCTGAAAATATATACCCTACTAGTTGCACATACACGCGCCTTGAAAGTTGGGATAGTAGAGGATACCTTGAAATGCTCTTGTCTAAAAACCTTAGTATGAAGGAAAATAAATAAAAGTATAAATGGTGAATAAAGAGACATAAAAAAATGATGCACACTGGTTTTGTAATTACTTAAGACTAAATAAAAAAATATAGCGAGAGTGCTTTATCACCTAGTGCCTTAGACCAACTGATTTGGGAGTCACTGCTAAGCTTTAGGTATTACAAGACGAGGAATTATGCCTAAATACGCAGGCACATTTGGTAATCGGTCGTTTAGTTCCTCAAGAAGTATTAACGGTCGCATGAAGAATGTGTGAGCAATTTTTATCACCAACTAAAAAGTACTTTGGACGATGGGCAAGAGTATGATAGCTTGAATTGAATTCCCAAGTGTATGGGTGATAATTACACACACGTAGGGGTATATAATTGGGGTTTGGATGAAAGATAGGCCTTATATTTTCAGTAAAGATGATAAAAATTCCTGAGTTGAGATTGCACCTTAGAAGGAAAATTCAAAAGATGCTGAAAGCTTAATAAATTTGCAAAACATATATGATCTTAAGTTAAATGAAGAGTGAGTGAAAAATACGGGTTGATGATTTCTAAGTTAACGATAATAGAATTTCTTACTAGAATACTGAAATGAAGAATTAGAGTCAATGGCCTAATTGATTGGATTTTGTGGGTAGTATCCGCTGAAAACCCCTAGGAGACAACACTCCTCCTACTATGGACACCTAGATGTTTAACGGCTTGTTGCACAAGCTCAGTGCAATCGCGTTTCCTGC
This sequence comes from Agapanthus africanus, assembly GCA_030015575.1. NCBI lineage: Eukaryota > Viridiplantae > Streptophyta > Magnoliopsida > Asparagales > Amaryllidaceae > Agapanthus > Agapanthus africanus. The sequence goes on from CM057343.1 coordinate 687,722,655, forward strand.
GAAAGTGACGTTAGAAATTTTTTTAGAATAAAAATTGGCTTTGCTCGGGAAGAGCAAAAGATAAGTTTGGGGGTATTTGTTCATATCAGAATTTTGCATTATTATATCGCTCATTCTTAATCACATTACATATAAATAGGTGCTTTTGATCCATGTCTGCTAAATAGTTGCAGGTTACAGGTTCTCAGATCGTTACAGTGAAATTCATGAAAATTCGCTACAATTGTGTGACTACGACCAACAATAAATGAATCCGTCTGATGCCGCCTACCAGTTCAAAGAACAAATGAAAATCATTTGGACAATTCAATGCACAAAGCACAAGGACAGCACAAGACTTCAAGACTTCAACGCGAAGCTCACGGCAAAAGTCCACATCATTCTGTACTGTTGGAAATCTGGAAGAAAATAGAAGAGATTCTGAGGAACCAAGTGAAGAAAACAGAAGGAAAAAGTAACATGAAGCAACCCTGAAGAATTGAGCCCAAGATCCCACCAAATGGCCGCGGAACCGCGGCCAAACAGGCCTTTCTGCCGCGGAACCGCGGCCAAACAGGCCTTTCTGCCACGGAACCGCGGCCGTATGATGCACGTGTCGGTGCACGTGTCAGTGGGTGTCGGTGCTTTGACCCGGCTTTCTTAGGGTAGTTTTGTAAATTCATGTGTGGATCAGAATGTACCCTAGTGTTTTTTTCTATCTATAAATAGAAAAGCCAAAAGCCTAATTAGGCATACCTCTCTTTAGTTTTAATCTCTTTTTAATTTCTAGATTTAAATTCAATTATAATGCGTTGTTGAGAGGACATCAATAAAGTAAGTTTTCATTTTATCTCACATTGTTTTTATCTGAATTTTAATTCTTGCAATTTCTTATCTGTTCTTTTATTATTTGCAAATTAATTCATCAATTAAAATAAAATAAAAAATGAATTTTATTGTAACCTTCATAATGAGTGAGTAATTCCTCACTTGTTAGGGTAGGAAAGGGAAGGTTTGAGAGAAGGAAATCTCTCACTCCTTTCTTTGTCCAAATAATTTTAAAATACAGACTTCCTTTAAATCAACCATAATCCGCTCACCACGGCACCCTATCTTACATGATAGTGGTGGTTCCCTAGTTAGACCGGTTGTGGTTGAATTAACCGGAGGTTAGGGCTAAGAGCCAAGAACGGACGGACAAGGACCAAAAGTAAGAAACTAAGTTTCTTCCTAGTCGTGCTAATCCCCGTTGTTGACTATTAACCTAACACCTATATTCTTAACGAGGGCATTGAAAGAAGTGAGAAGAATCTCTATTTCGAACTAACCTAATCCTAACCCTAGCAAGCCTTTAAATCAATTTATTCTCATTCTTAGATCTTAAAACAAAACCTACCAAAGTTAGGACTTAACTCGTTAGAACTTAAAGAAAAGGACATCATTTCCCTGTAGATCGACTCGTACTCAACCGGCTAACTACCAAGCGACACCGTCTTAATTGCGGTAAATTTAAACACAGAAAATCTCTATCAACCAATGAACATCACTATCATAAAGATTAGGAAACTCACACATGGCATGAAGACTACAAAGCATACTCAGAACTATACGCACGTCCACATTTACTATTTCCTGACCCACGCCATATTTCATCATTTAAAAAAGGAAAAAATGACAAGTTCTAAATATATCCAAAGAACCTCCGTATGTTAAGAGAAATAAGGATGCTGAATGGATAAATTATAGGCCTGAATGGTAAGGAATTGATGCAAATACTTGAGATAGGCCTATGGCAATACGGGACGAGTCTTCCTCCTCTAATATTTCTACAAGATCGTACATGCCTTTACTCGCATTAAAATAGCGAGTGAAGTACTTTGTTTCTTTTTGAAATACACCACATTATCTAAGTAGACCATGCGCTAAGTCATTTCCAAATCAGTTGGAATTATAGGCTTATTGCAAGTATCTAAAATCAAAATGAAGTCGAGCTCCTACTCTCTGATTCCCACTTCTACTGCAAAGTGAAAGGCCATAAAGAAATCCACAACAAGCACTTTCTTAAAACTATGGTTCCGGTGATACTTAATATTCCATACAATGTTACGCACGACAAACTCCACATTCATTCCTTTTCTGCAATCTATGGTTATCTCCTTCTCTGAAAAGAGCATCATCAAGCACAACTCTCACACTGTATCCTTTCCGATTAAAAAAATTTATTTTAAAACTAAACAAGCAAAAAATCGCTTAAAAGAAACTTGTTTTCTACATCATAATATGCCACAAGACCAACTTTCAACACAAACAACAAAATATATATTAGCAAAAGTGAATCCATACCTCAATTCCTTTATAGTGCTATTCTCTTCCAACTCGGATCGGGTATTAAACACCTTCGGCGAAGGCGGCCGCAGCCAGTCCTAGTCATCGTCATCCAAAACCACCATTTTCTTATCTCTTCGCTTCTCTCCCATTGTCCCTTTTCTCCTAAAATCAATCAAAAAGCAACAAAATTTACCCAAAAACTAACCAAAACATACAAGCTGACGTCAAAATCACAAGAAGTTTCTAAGAAGATTACCTCTTGATCGCTCTTCTGCTTCTTCTTCTTCTTCACAGGAACAGCCATAGGGGACGGATCAAATTCCTCATCTACGGATCAAAAACCAAAACCCTAAAAATGCTAACGATGAGAATTCTACTGACTAAAAACAATGCCAGAGGGGGAAAGAGGGGGGAGATTACCATCTAAATAGACGAAATCGTTGGGCTGAACGCGGCTGTAATCGAACAGAGGCTCGAATTCTTCGAAAGATTGGTCCTGCGAATCAAAAGAAAGGAGATGACTAGAAATTCACTCAGAAAAGAGGGAAGATTGAAGAAAGAGAGATTCGCTCACCATTTTAGCGATTGGGGATTTCGAATTGAATTTGTGGGGGATTGCTGCTCCTTGATTTGAATTTATCTTCTTTCTTTTTGCTTTTCCTTTTTTGCCTTTTCCCTTCAATTTTACCTTTTCAAAGAGCAATTTTTGGGTAAAGTTTGTACTTTGGATTTTGAAGGAGGAAAAAGGTTACAGTATAAAAGGTAACTTACATGAAACACGATTAAAATTTATCTAAAAATTGCATAAAACACCGTTGAACTCCGATACGGTGCTTCAAGAATCACATAAAACAATATTTTTAGAAGCTGCATTAAATGCTAGGGCAAGAGGCGATTTTGATAATTGTAAATTTCCAACTGTGCTTGATGCTTTACGAAGTTACCCTTCAATTGCAATTGAAATTAAATCTACATTAATAACGAAATCTTGTCGAACCTCCAAGATAGATTTGATTTGGCAAATGTTTGTTGGGTTGCGGTGTGTTTGGTTGTAGGATTTATAAATTTGGATTCCAAAATATTACGGTTTTGGAATCCAAATTTGCAACTTTTGGAATCAAAATTTCAAAATCGAGAAATTTGCAACTGTACTATTTTGGAATCAAAATTTCTAAATCCAATACCAACCAAACAACAAATTACCAAATCCAGAAATTTACAACCGTACTATTTTGAAATCCAAATTTCTAAATCCTACAACCAAACAGGCCCAACCATCTTCATCTTTTCTTCTCAATGGTATTTGATTCATGGGTTTTCTCTCTTATCCATGAAAGAATGTCATTTCTCTCGATATTTTAGGGTAAAAAAGCAACATGTATAGAATATTATTTTCTATTTTATTATTTCATTAGTATTGCAAAATTCCAATTTTACAGGAACAATATTTGGTATTTTTTGTATGTATAGCATATAACACCCTCTCCCTTCACAAGTCCTGTAGTAGGAAATATCTAACTTATATTAATTTTAATCTCAACTCCAATTGTACAATCCAAACATTTCATTTATCAAAGAGATAATTAAAAATAATTACACTGTTTTACATTAAATTCACACATGGACATTAGCTACGGTGCCTTTAAACCAATACCTTGCGCTAATGAACCAAGACGAAAAAATCAAGACAAGAACTGCACCTAAGACAACAGGGGTGTAGTTAAAAGTATCTTTCTCGATCGGATAAGCCACGGGTAATGAGAATAGAACAGAAATTATTGAAACCCACATAACAGAAACCCAACCGACGACGACTCCATAGCGGCCGAGAGAGAACGGACCGTTAACCAAGGACTTGCGTCCTAGTGTTACTCTGAAAACGATGGGGAGTGCATAAGCAATGTAGACCGAAATGGTCGCTATCGATGCCATTGCTTGGAATGCAACTAGGCTCCCCAAAGACTGCAAAAAGAAAAACGGAAAGAAAAGAGTTCATACACCAGCTAGAAGTAGAACAGATGATACAGGAAATCATGGAAATATGCCTATCAATCGATCCTAGAAGTATGTGAATACACTGGAACCATAAGTAGAATTAGAAGCTGAACAAGGATACTCATTATAAACGAACCGATAACGCCATGCAAAACGCAGAAACCACTGATAGCCAAACTGCGTTTACTGGCACATGCTGCTTGTTCACTTTATACCACACAGATGACAATGGCATTGCTCCATCTCTTGCAAATGCAAATGCCATCCTAGAATTTCAAAACTGGAAAATTAAGTTAACAACATATGGAAAATTGAATTTAAAAGATCGCTTTTGAACCTTCAACCTGGAATTGTTGGTGACCAAACCAATCCCGCAGAAGAACACTGAGACCGCGACAATTCCTAAGCAAACGATTCCCCCAACTCCGCTGCCATATCTATTCAAAAAGGCCAGATAGAAAATCTCGGCGATAGCGTAACCACCAGCATCATTGTCACTACTTAAAAGATACGGAATGTTGGTAACAGCTAGTGTGATACCAATTAGATATGCCCAACCAATAATAGCTGATATGCAAACCGCGGTTATCATCGCCTTTGGACCGTTTCTATCTGCATTCTTCGTTTCCTCTGTCTAGAAAATTGAGCACTAAAAAATGATTTGCTCAAAATGGTTCAGCTTAAAGCAGATTTGAATTATGAAATTTATATAATAATGCACATCAACAAGAATCTTTCTACCCAATGCGGTAATGACAACAATCTATACACAACAAGGCTTCTAATTCATTTCCTGTGACTTATGTCCTAGTTTCTCGGGTTATCGTCTCCGATATATTTCCTAAATCATAAGAAATAGTCAAATATGAATAGATCAACATTAACACCAAAGCAGAAGAACAACCCCTCTTACGATCTTACCATATGTGCGGAAACATCGTATCCTCCCATTGTATACTGGCTCATCAATAGGCCCAGTACGAAGATGTAAACATTGTTACGGATCCCCATGTCATTTTCCGTATTGAAGTGAGTAAACACAAATTTAACACTGGCCCTCTCAGTCGCAATCGCAGGAATAAGAATTGTGAGTACAAGAACACCTATGCATTAATCATACATAGTTAGCGATATGGGCGAAAATCGTTTCAAGAAAACACTTGGAATGTAACAGAGTTATGTCTCATGCACCTAGTGCATTCCACATAGCACCAAATTGGCCAAATAGGGATAGCCATTGAATCGGAAGGCTATTGATGATGCCATGAGTCAGCAAAATCACGGCGTGGAAACAAATGACGACGTATTTAGAGGCCAAGTACCCTCCTCCTTTGGCTCCTCCGGTGCTAAGCAGAATGATCACTTGAAGTAGTTGCGCAAGTGAAAAATCTACACTAGCAGTACTCGCACACTGCGTGAGAAAATTTTCATCAAACTCGGCATATTTACATGTTCGTTAATAAAAGTTTCGGCATTGTAAATATACCTGTCCCACTAGGTTGAACCTGCAATAGATGATGATGCCTAATTAGAAAATCTGATCTTAAGACATGAAAGAAATAAAATTGATGGAATTAGTATACAAAGGATAACTAAGGAAGTTATGAAATTGTGTAAAACATGATATCTAAGAAGTTTTCCATATGGAAAACTTTAAAAAGTTTCACTTGGGGACACGCTTAAATTTTTGGGGATTTTTCGATATAGTACGCCTAAAACCTGTGACTCTAAGACCTTTATTTTTATAAACAACCTTTCAAGCCTCTCGGTTATCTGAATAGGCTTGTCCGATTGACCTCTTTAAGTTTAGTGGAATGATGGTAACAAATATTGCTCCCTATTTTTCACAACACTGGTCTTTTTTTTACTTTTTCTGTTTTGCAATTTTTTTCTTCTGCATTTTTTTGACAGTATTTCTTTCTACAGTATCAAGAATCATGTTTTACCCTACACTTCTATTACCGATCAGCTTTAAATGGAGTTCCAAATCTATCCTTAAAAATTAGGGATGTAAATGGTTCGGATATGGGTGTCGCGATATCGTGTCCAGCAGGCGTAGGCGGAAACGAATTAGGATATGTATAGTTATCAGAAAGGGAATTCCCGGACCGGACCGTAAGTCTTGGAACACCTAATCCTTAAGCGGGTCACATTTCGCTGGATCGAACTGCAATTCTTTGAACGCCTAGTCCTTGGTGGGGCCACCTAACGCTGGATTGGACTGCAATTCTTAGGACGCTTAGCCCTTGATCGGTCCGCCTTTCACATGATCAAATCCCATATGGCCATATCAAATTAAGCATCCACTTTGCTCCAACCATTACTCATTGTCAAATCATGAAGCATTTCAGGATGAATCCCCTTCCCTCAAAAAGCGTATCTATACATGTGGGATCCATCTCCATCTTAACACATCCGACCCCACATTGGTGTATCATCATCTGAACTTTGTTGGATTTGGTCCCTGCTATGCCGGAACTAGTCAAAGATTGCGCTCTAAATCATTACATCCTAACCCCACATTACCGGAATCGGCCACCTCAAGACCGGATTCGGTCACTGTTGAAAACCCGATTGACCACCACATACACTGATCCAGACCCCTCTTGCCCCAATCCGTCCACCTCAGCAATAAGTGTTGGGTGGGTGGGGTGGGGGCTAACATTATAGAACGCAGATCTAAATCGAGTAATAATTTTCCTAACATGTGGCAGAATCCTCCACATAGGCTATCAAATATTTGATCGGATACAAGATGGGATACATGATGCAAATACTGAATAACATGACCCACTTTGTGTAGCCTATATGGAGTCTGCCATCGTAGTTTTCTTTTCTTTCGAAATTCAAATGCAACAGTTGACAGTCAAAGGTGTGCTAATTCAGTCAAGCAAATAAGACAAAAACCGTCCACATTTTCCAAATTGATCCCCAAGGAGATGGGGAAAAAAAGAGAAGATAAAGAACGCATTTATACCAGCCAGTGACCCAGGCTGCGAGCGGGGCCCACTCGTCGCCGGCGAGCTTGGCGCTCCAGTAGTAGATCCCGCCAGACGTCGGATAAGCCGAGCAGATCTCCGCCATGGACAGCGCAATGAAGCCGTTGAAGAAGGCGACGACGAGCCATCCGACGGTGGCGGAGGCGGGCCCGCCGTACCTGAGGCCGGTGTTGTACAAGGTGGTGATGCCGGTCATCACCGAGATGATCGAAAACGACAGCGCGAAGCTCGACACAACCCTGTACCCATTTATAGAAGCAGAGATGATCAATGGGAAAAAATTGAGATTTAATTGAGAGAGTGAGAGAGATTGGTACGAGAGATGGCGATTGAGTTGTTGATTGTAACCGAGTTGGCGGAGGCGAGCTTGGTCTGCGTCTAGAGACTGACATGATTCAAATTCAGCGCTTGCTGCTTTTTGTGTTTCTTCCATTTGGGGTTCTGTTCGTTTAGGAAAGGGGATTTTGGCCCATTTACATTTACAATGATGATATATAGAGCGATAAATCTTATTTCCTATGCTTCCATGGACCCCTGACATATGCTTAATAACGGTAATTTCTTAGATCGTGACGGATGACGTGTCACATGCGTAAGCCAGTTAGGCCCCTGACAGCCACGGAGAGGAACCAGTGTGCTACAGTAGGGCTTCCCTCAACCCCTATCTCCGAGGTTGCATCCCACTCCTTGCCCCCGAGCATCTCAGCAGCCAAACCAAGTGTCCCTTTGCTCTACTCCGAGCTATCACAGGCCCGAGCCTCTTCGGCCATCCCGGCTCGTCTCCGGGCTACCGCACAACCAAGATATCTCGGCTCTCCTGCTCGTCCGTGAGCTCTCCCGCCGAGGTCATCGACCGACCAACGGCACCGCTTACAGGCGCAACCGCCATCCCGCGAATCTCGCCATGCGCGAGATATCCGCCGGCCACATCCCACGTTCCACGCCATCACGATCCCCCATTAATGAGTCTGTCTCGCCATTAATGGGAGATCCCACTTATCACGCGGGCGTGACGTCGGGAATGTAATGGCCGGCGTGATTCTCGTATCTGCCCTGCCTGCTGCCACCGCTATATAAACCCCTTCTTCAGACGGTTCAAGTAAGCCATTTTTACTCCACTAAGCCGTTACTCTGCTCGGATTTCCTCTCTAACTTGACCGTCGGAGAGTTCTCGGTGGTACAACCATCCTGGGACTTTCTTGCAGGTAGCTCGGCGACAACCAACCTCAAACCCATTGAGATCCACACGCTTCAGGAGCCTGCCTTCAGATCCAATCTCAGTCACCCTTCGCCGCCATCAGCAGATCAACGGAAGACAACATTTTGGCACGATCCAGGTCGCGTCAGTTAGAAATTGCTTCATGGTCGAAAATTCTTCTTTGCCTGGATTCGAATCCAGCACCTCCGAGCCAGTGGAAATGTCTTTGCGGTTCGAGCTAAGATTCTTCAGCCTATGTTGTTCGAACAACAGGATGGAGACTAGAGAGGCTTATGACTTAGTCGGCTGATATAATCGGATTGATTTGTTATCCATTTATCTTCAAACATGTTTCGAGCAATATCTATGCTCGAATTACTTCAGAAAATGTATTGCATTTGTTTCACAATGAGCCTTTCTTTTATCCACTTTCAAACTTATTAAGAAAAGAACAAACAATAAAGTGAGGAGATGGTTTCAACAAATTTTTGTGGTGATGAACCGGTCTCAGTAGTTATAAATAAAATTTTGGAATGAGATGGGCATCCATATTTGGGAGCCCTGCTCTTTCATAATAAAAAAGAAGAAGAACAATTTTTCAAGAACTAAAATGGCATAGTTTTGAAATGACTAATTTTATCCTCTGATAGGCTTCATTAATTGCAATTTACTCATAAAATCTTAGATATAGTATGTACACTAGTATTTGAACCCTCCCCTGGGCGTAACGCGTTTAACCAAAATTGATCTAAAATATTTATAGTTGCATTTATAGAATCATAATCGTTATAACTTAATATGTAAACTGTATGGGATTAAAATAATGTATAGGCCTAACTTATTCTAACTCAAAATAATCTTCACGAACGAAAGTTTTTATGAATTGTGACATTTCTTCTTAAACACTATAGGTTTAGAAAAATTAATATATATCAGCATTTATATTTATCTTTGATTGAATTATAAGCACATTAATAGAGATTTCTTTTGATTCCGTTAATAGAGATTTTCTTTTGCATATTATGTATCAAAAGGGCTTTCCTTCAATGTGGCTCAAATGGATCTGTGCTTGCATATATAAGCCGGTATTCTCGGTCAACTTGAATTGCACATAACATGGTTACTTTAGTTCTACTTCCGATTCACGGCAAGCTGATCCTTTTTCGTCTTACCTATTCACATTGATGATGGCTTCTTTCTCACAACTTTTACGAGGAAAAAGTGGATTCTGATGATTTGGAACTATCTATACAAGTTCCCTTGGTATCTCTCACATTCTTTATGCCAATAACATTCTTGTTCTTGGAAAAAGTGATATAATATCCGCCACGGTTTTAAATGAAGTACTTAACACTTTCCATTGCATCTCCAGTCTATAAGCAAATAGAGATAAAAGCCATCTTTTTTTCTTCTACGATGCTATTGAATTGCTGATTGTCGATTCTTCAAACACTTGGTATTGAGGAGGGGACGCTTCCTTTTACATATCTTGGTCTTCCACTTTCTACAAAAGTCTTAATGCAATCGTATGCCAACCTTTCATAGATAGGATGATGGCTCAACTTTGCGGATGGAAATTTAGCCTTATCTCAATGGACGGACGTTTTAAGCTTCTCCGATCGACTCTCCTTACTTACCAAATGTATTGGTCACAAGTTTTCAATCTTCTGAAAAGACTACTAGAAAAAGTAGAATCTATTTGTTGGGTTTTTTTTGGGGCAACTCGAAACTTTCTACAATTAAATGGAGTGATATTTACAAGCCGAAAGAGAAAGGTGGTTTGGGTATCTTTAGTCCATATGATTGCAGTTTTGCATCGCGTCTGAAGTTTTGTTGGAAACTTTTTCATAAAGAAGGTCTTTGCGTTTTATGGACCCATTCGGTACTTGTTGCACCTTTAAGGAGAAATAATTTTCGAAATTTTTGGACTGCTTAGTCATCGTGGAAATCTTCAAATATGAGAAATATTCTTCATATAAAATATTTATTCAAAGAGAAAGTCGAATATCAGATTCATGATGACGCTTCAACTTACCTTTTTTTCTTGATCCTTGGATTGTGGGAAATTCTCTTTTTGATATTTTTTTAGAGCAACCAGCATATGACTTCGGTATCCCACTTGATGTCAAACTTTCGGTCTTTATTCATGATGGAGAATGGTTATTAGCTCAATTTACTTTACCGAGTACAATAAAGGCTTTGAAGTTGATTATATCGATCATCATCAATAGATCTATCACCGGCGCCACTTGATTAGATCGATCATATGGGGAAACTCACAACAAAATCGGCAAAATTATCACTCGTAATACAACCTTCCTTCAAATATTCTTGGGCTAATTTTGTTTGGTTCCATAAATTCATTCCGAAGAATTCTTTTTGCTTCTGGTAAGCAACACTAGAAAAATTAATAGCCTTTGGTGTACTTCAAGTAAGAGGCATTGATCAAGGAGGACGATGCATTCTTTGCAAAGCCCAATTCAAGTGTCATAAACATCTATTTTCTGAATGTCAATTTTCTAATTAGGTGATACAAGCATCTTTTGCACGTTGCGTCATTTTCAATATACCTTCTAATATGCATGACATCATAAATTTCATCCAATTGAAGTTCTCGAGTAAGAAATCAATCGGAACACTTCTCTGTATGGTGGTTGCAAATATTAGTCGGCATGTTCGGAAGAACTAAACTATAAAATTTTTAGATCTCAATATAGGCCTAAAGAGATTGTTCATACTTTATTGAGGATAGTTAAGTTTTTTTATGCTAAGAATTTTGGTGGTGAACCAATTACTCGAAATTGGAATCCATTACCTCACTTATTAAAAGTTCGAACTTGAGCTATCCATTTGTGATATATTTGATCTTGGATTCTTATACTTATAACAATATTTTACTTTAACATATAAAAATTTGGGCTTTTTGCCTCTTCGTCGAAACAAGAACTTGTGAAATTTTTATTTTTTTCCCATTAAATGCCACAGAACGCCACAGAACGTTCCCTTCCCGTAGCCTTGGGAGAAATTAAATTAAAAATGTTACAGCTGCCTTGAAAGTTAGAAATTAATCATAGAAAGTACCGATTGAATTTTGTGCCAATCACTGCACATGTTATATTTAAAACTTGTATTAAGGATGTTTAATAAAACATTTTTAATTAATACCTAAATAACTTTTTTGAGAATTAGTTGTGAAAGCTAAATCTTAGTAGATATAAATGCAAAAGTACGAGTTTTTATACTTGATGTATAGATATAATTGAAAAAATATAGGATGCTCCAAGTTAATTGGAATCTTTACTATTTTAATACAAAAAGGAGCGTCGTGGCCGTTCTAGTTTCAATTTGAAAGAAATAATATCCAAATAATTAGAAAAATCTTTTATTATTAACCCCCCACACACTCTCCCTCTCTCTTCTCAATTTACAAATAAAAATTAATAAAAATTCATATAACACACTTTCTTTTTCCTCTCACTATGATCAGTTACTCATCTTCCTATAACTACACCCTTTTTTGTGATGTGTATCGCACGTGCTTAGAGTCTAATACCGCTCAAATTATGAGCTTTGAGGGATGACGTGTCCCAGCCCCAGCCTCTCCACCGAGCTACAATCAGGCGCTATATCAGAGATTAAAGATTAGAGATGTTTCAAGAGGATTGCTATGATAACTTCGGGTCAAGTGCTTATCAAAATTTTGATATGATCAAAATTGCCTTTCAGTTTTCTGACGGTTGCTTTGGGATGATCAATATTTTTCCCATTGTGCATGGTTTATTTTTGGTATTATTCTTAATCTTACATTAGGAAAACTAAACTTGCCTATATCTTTGAGCATGAAACCTAACTGATGATGCTCATAGGTGGGAATTCCTCAGATCACGACATGTGGCAGATGACGTGCCATTCGAGTAAGCCCACTAGGCTCCTGAAGGCTGTCGAGGTAGGATCCGTATGGAACGTTGGTGACTTTCCTCGGATGGTCTCTGAGCTTACACCCCACTTCTTGCCCTCGAGCAATCCAGCAGCCGAACTTGTGCCCTGCTCGTCTCCGAGCCATCTGACAGTCCGAGCTTCCTCAGCTCTCCCGATCAACCGAGAGCGCGGAGCCCAAGCGCCTCCGCAGCGGTTCCGCGTATCTCGCCAAGGCGAGATATCCGCCGCCCTACGCTCCGCGTCTCACGCAGGCTCGTTCCCCCATTAATGAGCGGATCCCGCCATTAACGCGAGCGTAACGCAATGGCGTAACTGACGGCGAGAATCTCATACCGGCTCGCTCCATGCGACCACTATAAAAACCCCTCTTCCAGATGACTGAGGTAACCCGAACTCATTTCCAATACGCCACTACTCTGCACTTATATCTCGGCACTAACTTGATTGCCGGAGGGTCCTACGGTGGTCATCCACCCTGGGACTTCTTTGCAGGTAGCCCGGCTTCTACAAAAATATCAACCCATTGAGATCCACACGCTCAACAATCCTTACATCAAACCGAGACCGCTTGAGATCGCTCGCTAAAAACCGCCATCAAAGGATCGACAGAGGACAACATCTGAGGGAGATTACAGCTACTATCAGTTGGCGCCGTCTGTAGGAACGACTCTAAAGCTTCTCCATCCATAAAGTTGATCTTCCGCCCTCGACCCGATGGCGAGTGATGACCGCGACGATCCTAATACGAGCCGCCACACACCCCCACAAAGAAGGCAGGAGCGGCTCGTCTCCCCCTCCTAACGTCATCAATGCCTAATCTACCCGGATCGACAGACTCACGTCGATGGTGGACGCACTTGTCCGCGTTCAAGCGGCGGGTCCTGCTCACCAGATCACAGTCCCCCCTCCCCAGGACAACAACGTCCGCAAAAAGGCGGATGACCTCGTTCACCTCGGCTTCACCGAACGCCGGCATGCCGACTCCGGCAACCATGACCCTCACGCGGCGAAGGATTCAATGACCCGGGCCCCAGACAGCTCCACACCCCGGCCCCGGGGAAGACTAGGCCATCGCCCCAAAATCCGCCACGCGCTCATACCCTCTGAGGAGGTGTCGGTCAGCTCACCTGCTTCAAGGCACGACTGCCCCCCCCCCACTCCGGTCGGGACCGCGCAAACGACGAACGTCGGGACCACTCAAGAAGAGCCTCTCCTGAGAATTTAAGAAATTTGATAGAGCGGAATCATAGCCGCACCGCTGCGCAAACCAGGAGCAGGGATAGTCGCCACTCCGACTGTGCTGAATCCTCGGGGTACCACCACCGGCTTGAAGCCCTCGAAAAGAAAATCGAAGGCATACGACGAGATGGCCACATGTCCGGTGAAGGGGCCAGGTATTCCACCAATTCACTCATAAAGCCCTTTACAGAAGAGCTGCTGGTCAAGCACGTCTCTTCTAGGAACAAGCCGCCCAAAGTAGCCCTCTTCGACTGGAAGTCCGACCCGAAGGACCACTTGGACGCATTTACGGCCGGCATGAGCATCCAAGATAACTCGGACGAAGCTCAATGCCGAACATTCCCCACTACCCTAATCCGGGCTGGACGGGATTGGTTCCACGGGCTTGCACCACGCTCCATCTCAACCTTCAATGAGCTGGCCACCCAATTCCTCAGTCATTTCGTCGGAAACTGACGACAAAAAAGGACGGTCGACTACCTGTTTACTGTCAAGAGCGGAGACATCGAGTCTTTCAAGGGGTATGTCACTCGCTTCTATAATACCCTCTTTGAGGTTCCCGAACAACGCAATGAAATGGTTATCACCGCGCTTAGGTCGGGTCTTAGGCACAAAGAGTGGCTCCGCTCTTTTGCATTAGCGCAACCTAAGACCATGGCCGAAGTGAAAGCTTGGACCGAGTGAGAAATCCAACTTGAGTCCGAGGTGAACTCCAACATGCCCGGAGGCGACCAAGCAGACCGGAAGAAGAGGGACATGGAAGAGAAAAGGAAATACGATCATCCGAAACCTTATTCCCCGATGTTCCAGGTGTACACCCCTCTGAACATTTCTCAGACCGAGCTGTTGGAGGAAGCTAAGGGCGAGAGATTCTTCAAATTCCCGCCGGCTACCCGAAGCATGGGAAAATGGCTCCGAGGCCCGTATTGTGCCTATCACCAGACGTAAGGACATCCGACCGAGGATTGTAAACAGTTGCGCGATCACATCGAAGAGCTGATCCGCTCCGGTCACTTGGAAAAATACCTGCGAGACAAACGTCAAGCAGATAGGGGGCAAGCTGATCAAATTATAGCCGAAGAGCTGACAATAAAACACAAGTCCGAGCAACAAGGATACCCACCGAATCCGTTCATTTAATACAGGAGAGTTTAAATTGAATCATTGAATCTGCATTTTCTTTAATCATAAAGATTCTTGCTTCCCTGCAATCTGAACTGCTTCTCTTTGTTTCCATGCTATAACTCCCTGCAGGGCGGCCGGGTAGCTTCCTGCTCGGCTCATCCGTAGTGGGTAGCTTCCTACCCAACAAATGCTGTGAATCTAAAGCCCTCCTCACGAGGCAGCCGAGTAGCTTCCGACTCGGCTCATCCACCAGCGGGTAGCTTCCTGCACAACAAACATTGTGGATCTAAATCCCTCCTCACGAGGCGGCCGAGTAGCTTCCTGCTTGGCTCATCCACCAGCGGGTAGCTTCCTGCCCAACAATGTTGTGGATCTAAAGTCCTCATCCCGAAGCGACCGACTAGCTTCCTGCTCGGCTTATCTATAGTGGGTAGCTTCCCGCCCAACAAACGCTGTGGATTTAAAGCCCTCCTCACGAGGCGGCCGAGTAGCTTCCTGCTCGGCTCATCCACCAACGGGTAGCTTCCTGCCCAATAAACGCTGTAGATCTAAAGCCCTCACCACGAGGCGGCTGAGTAGCTTCCTGCTCGGCTCATCCGCAGTGGATAGCTTCCTGCCCAACAAACGCTGTGGATCTAAAGCCCTCCTCACGAGGCGGCCGAATAGCTTCCTGCTCGGCTTATCCGCAGTGGGTAGCTTCCTGCCCAACAAACGCTGTGGATCTAAAGTCCTCCTCATGAGGCGGCCGAATAGCTTCCTGCTCGGCTCGTCCGCTGTGGGTAGCTTACTGCCCAACAAACGCTGTGGATCTAAAGCCCTCCTCACAAGGCGGACGAGTAGCTTTCTGCTCGGCTCATCCGCAGCGGGTAGCTTCCTGTCCAACAACGTTGTGGATCTAAAGCTCTCACCACGAGGCGTCCGAGTAGCTTCCTGCTCAGCTCCTCCGCAGTGGGTAGCTTCCTGCCCAACAAACGTTGTGGATCTAAAGCCCTCCTCACGAGGCGGTCGAGTAGCTTCCTGCTCGGCTCATCCACCAGCGGGTAGCTTCCTGCCCAACAGATGCCGTGGATCTAAAGCCCTCTTCACGAGGCGGCCAAGTAGCTTCCTGCTCGGCTCATCCACCAGCGGGTAGCTTCCTGCCCAACAAACGTTGTTGTTCCCGCCAAAAAAAATTCTGCGCAAAAGAGCCCAAGGTATCAAATGACAGCGATACGTTTAAGAAAATGTGAACCAGTATTCTCTGGGCTGTATTTTGATAAACTCCTGAATGTGAAATAGCTAAATTCTGATGGTATCGAAAGCGTCTCGAAAAAGCCTTCGATTTGATATATTACGGGCTTCATAATTCATCCGGGGTCAAAAGTTATGAGCAAATATGCTATGCACGTGTAATCTAAGGAAGAAAATACGAACCAGTATTTTCTGGGTTGCATTTGACAAACTCTCGAATGAGAAACAGCTAAATTCTGATGGTATCGAAAGCGTCTCGAAAAAGCCTTCGATTTGATATATTATGGGCCTCATAATTCATCCGGGATCAAAAGTTATGAGGCATCACGTGCTCACACGTGACCGGGCATCACGTGCCTACACGTGACCGGGCATCACGTGCAGACACGTGACCATTTACAGGCAAAGCCTGTAAGCAATGAATAAAATAAATAATTGAAAATAATTAATCATTGGGGTCACGTGCCAACACGTGATGGGCCTTTAAACCCACTGAAAAGAATTAAAGGTATAATAAAACACTAAGGAAAAACCCCAATGAGCCATCACGTGCTCACACGTGACGAAGGGTCACGTGCTGACACGTGATGATTCCTTAGCTCTGTTAAAAGGCAGAATTAAATTCTGAATAAAATGTTTAATCAAGAGGGTCACGTGCCAACACGTGACAAGTTCCTAAACTCTTTAATTGATAGAATTAAATTCTATTTAATAATCAGATAAAGGGGTCACGTGCCAATACGTGATAGGCTTTGAAAGCCTTATAACTTGATAGAATTAAATTCTAATTAAGTGAAAACAAAGATCCTAACCGGAAAAATATTTCTTTAAATCTTTCCAAATAAAAAATATGGTGCTTTGTAAAATGGAGTATCGTTGGACTAAAAATCCAATGGTGATTAAAAATCACCAATTTATGGAAAGATTTTAGACAAGGAAAGATTTCCCTAAATCTCACCAAATATAACAAACAGAATATCTTTTGGATTAAAAATCCAACGGTGAATAAAATTCACTGAGTGATCTAAAGGATCATATTAATTATGAAAAACAAACAAAATCTTTCAATGAAAGATTGACAAAACAAATTGATTCTTTTCTTTCTCCTATAAATAGGAACCAAGAAGAGAAGAGGGGGATCTACTTTTTTGGGAGATAACAACAACAGAGAGAAAAAAAGAAGGGAGAATTTAATTCTCAAGAGGAAAAAAAAGATCTTTTTAGAGAAAAGAAACCCTAGGTGAAAAAGGGGAAAGAGATCTAAGTTCCATAAAACAAAGAGAATTTAATTCTCAATTTAAGAGTTTAACTCTTCTGAAAAAGAACTTAGTTCTTCCTCTAGTTGAAGATCTGTAGAAGTAAATCTCCCCATAGGTTGAGAATTTAATTCTCATCGGGTTGAGATTCTACCATGTAGATCCTAAACTTAGAGGGAGAATTGAGTTTAGGGAATTTAATTCCCCCAAATTCATAGGAATTTAATTCCCCCAAATTCATAGGAATTTAATTCCTCCAAAACAGAACTAGGGTTTAACCCTATATGAGAATTTAATTCTCCCAAATTCATAGGAATTCAATTCCTCCAAAACAGAACTAGGGTTTAACCCTATATGAGAATTTAATTCTCCCAAATTCATAGGAATTTAATTCCTCCAAAACAGAACTAGGGTTTAACCCTACATAAGAATTTAATTCTTCCATATACATAGGAATTTAATTCCTCTAAAACAGAATTAAGGTTTAACCCTACAGATAATTTAATTCTTAAAACAAGAGACTTAAAACTCTCCATGCACGTAAAGAAATTGATCACGTGGTAACACGTGACCCCCATTCTCAATGAGCAAGAAAGAGAGAACAAAACTAGGTCACGTGTTCCCACGTGACCCTTTAACAGACTCCCCAAAATGAGAAGAAAAAATCCCTGAGGCAATGCCTCACGTGCTCCCACGTGACTTCCAAAATAAAGAAAATAAAAGCAAAGGCAATGTTGGCTTTGGGTGCTCTCACGTGTTCTCACGTGACCCCTAATAAAAGCCTTAACAAATCAGTGCATGAGTGCCTATCACGTGCCAACACGTGATGGCCAGAATATCAAAAGTGTTTAACACTTATTTGCAAGACAAAGTAAAGAATATCTGGCCCCACCTTTGGGCGCTCTCACGTGTCCCCACGTGACCCCTTCCTCTATAGTGTTTAACACTAATTTAAGCGTTTCGTCTCCAGTGTTTAACACTGCTGTCCTCTAGTGTTTAACACTATTTTAAAGTCAATCTTAGCCAAATTGGCTAAGTTTCGAGAGGCAAAAACTTCTCCTTTAACTAAATCTCAAAATTGAGTAAAACTTAGAGCTATAATGTTTAATACTCAGTCAAAGACAAAATGTCATCAGAGCCTTCAAACTCTTGTTTAGCATTGCTAAATAATGAGGGGCTGAACCCAGACAAATGTCTAATGGTCCAATAAAGGGCCAACACTTCAAATGTAATTGGACTTAGCCCAAGTTGGCCATAAGTCCTCAATTCAGATTTAACTGAGCCAATGTGCTCATAATCTAATTAATTGATCTTAGTTCCAAATTGGACTACAGATCCCCAATCAACTTTTGTTCAAGGGTACATCTCTTCACTCCTTTGATATTTGTCGTTGTAATCCTTCAACGTCTTCAGAGAGGTGACGGGTCCCGATAACCACACACTTCACAGACCATGACGTCTCTAAACTGGACTGTGGGGTCCTTAAACTCATGGACTATGGTGTCCTTAACCTCGACCGTGATGTCTTTAAACTAACAATGGACTATGATGTCCTTAAACTCGACCGTGATGTCTTTAAACTAACAATGGACTATGATGTCCTTAACCTCGATCGTGATGTCTTTAAACTAAACATTAGACTATGGGGTCCTTAAGCCCATGGACTATGATGTCCTTAACCTTGATTGTGAGGTCTTTAAACTCACAGACTATGATGTCCTTAACCTCGACCGCGATGTCTTTAAACTAACATTGGACCACCATGTCCTAAAACTGGCAATTGACCGCAAAGTCCTTAAAATAAAACAATAGAGCCCAAATGCTCTTTTGTTAAATCTAAATGATCCTGTTATGTAGATCTTAGTCTAAAATTAGACTAACGTATCCTTAACAAATAGTTAAGTTGACCTTAGTCTAAAAATAGACTAACGTGTCCTTAACAAACCGTTGAGTTGATCTTAGTCTAAAATTAGACTAACGTATCCTTAACGAACGTTTAAGTTGATCTTAGTCTCAAATGAGGCTAACGTATCCTTAAACCCAAACCCCCAAACCCAAATCTAAGAAAATACGGATTTGGACTAATCCACGTCCTACGGGCGACAACATAAATTAGTCTCCGTATACAATCCACGGGCAACCAAACACAAAACAAACACCCACGACACGAAGTGACCATCTGGAGAAGGAGAAAGTGGTTACCGCGATGCGGTAGCGTAATTAACTGCAGGGGCTTGCGCCTGCAGGGAAGAGCGTCCCCACAATAAAAAACCCCTCACCATGAGGGGGAATCTGACGAAATCTGCTATATCGGCCGCATCCGTTTAAACCTTCGATATACGGTGCCATAAATCAACTTGGTATCTTCGGAGAGGTGGACGGATAGCACTTATTAGCATCTGCCCCCAGATTCGGGCAAGACAGTCCGTCTTCCGACGGTAAACAGATTCTGGCACGCCCGGCGGTAAACAGATTGGGTAATCGCAACTTTCGCGATACAAAAGCTGAAATGATAGAGTATCACGGAAAGAAATAAAAAAAATTAATGAAATGAAATTTATGCCCTACAGGTAATATCATGTCAATCCCTGTATACAATCCAGGGGCGCAAACAAAGAGGGAATCACACCCTTCCTCCCCAAGCTTCATCAGAAGGAGTGGCCAAATCTCAATGGTTCATAGACAGCCTAGAGATCATCTCAACATTCGTCTTATTACAACGGATACAACATCAAGCAAAGCGGAACAGCGGAAACTCCCAGTTCCATGACTCAGCGGTGTACAGATGACCGAGAGTCAAACTCCGACTCCGTGAAATGCGGATAAAGTCAAATTCCTGGCTCTGTGGAACGCGGATTATGTCACTTCTGACCCCATGGGAAACATCCAGAGCGGAGCCTGGTCCTCGCCGAACACGGCAGTGAACCCGTGGGAAGCATCCAGAGCAAAATTCCTGGCTACGTGGAACGCGGATTATGTCACTCCTGACCCTGTGGAAAACGTCCAGAGCGGATCCTGGTCCTCGCAGAGCACGACAATGACCCCGTGTGAAGCATCCAGAGCGGAGCCCGGTACTCGCCGAACACGGCAGTTAACCCGTGGGAAGCATCCAGAGCAAAATTCCTGGCTACGTGGAATGCGGATTGTGTCACTCCTGACCTCGTGGGAAACGTCCATAGCGGATCCTGGTCCTCGCAGAGCACGACAATGACCCCGTGTGAAGCATCCAGAGCGGAGCCTGGTCCTCGCCGAACATGGTAGTGAACCCGTGGGAAGCATCCAGAGCAAAATTCCTGACTACGTGGAACACGGATTATGTCATTCCTGACCTCGTGGAAAACGTCCAGAGCGGATCCTGGTCCTCGCAGAGCGCGGCAATGACCCCGTGTGAAGCATCCAGAGCGGAGCCTGGTCCTCGCCGAACACGATAGTGAACCCGTGGGAAGCATCCAGAGCAAAAATTGGACTGTGAGGTCCTTAAACTCACGGACTGTGATGTCCTTAACCTCGACCGTGATGTCTTAAAACTAACATTGGACTGTGAGGTCCTTAAACTCATGGACTATGATGTCCTTAACCTCGACCGTAATGTCTTTAAACTAACATCGGACTGTGGGGTCCTTAAACCCATGGACTATGATGTTCTTAACCTCGACCGTGATGTTTTAAAACTAACATTGGACTGTGAGGTCCTTAAAACTCACGGACTATGATGTCCTTAACCTCGACCGTGATGTCTTAAAACTAAACAACGGACTGTGGAGTCCTTAAATCCATGGACTATGATGTCCTTAACCTCGACCGCGAGGTCTTTAAACTACGGTATCCTGGAAAACGTCCAGAGCGGAGTCTGGTCCTCCCAGAACACGGCAGTGAACCCGTGGGAAGTATCCAGAGCAATTTCTGATTTCGTGAAATGCGGATGATGATAACCTCACCCATCACTTGCGGGTCCTCACGACTTGTAAGGGAGCAAATTCGCTTGTGAGATCCTTATGACTCGCAAGAGAAAAACACACTTAGGAATCCTCACGATTCTTAAGGAGAAACTACACCTACGGGATCCTCTCGACCGGTAGGGAGAAAATTCTTTATGAGACCCTCACGGCTCATAAAGTTGAAAAGTCTTAGGAGGCAGATCTTAACCCTGAATCCTAAGCCATCGTTGTCCTGTAAGGAGATCAAGACAGACTATCCACAGAATACATTCAATAAAAAGGGACACACCATTGAGAAGAAAAATATGTCTTTTATTCATGAACCAAAATGGATACAAAGTACGATTCGTGAAAGAACAAAAATGTACTCTCATTCAGGAGTATGTATAAAAGAAGAATAAAGAAAAATATATACAAGACTTCAAGTCGGTGGGCGATTTAGCAGATTGGCCAGTTCGTCCCTCCTTCGCTGGGCCTCGCCTTCATGGTTCAGTATTGTCAGAAGACGGGCCTCCGTCTGAGCTTGCTGAGCCTGGTATGAGGCAAGCCGGCCTTCGAGCCCTTTCTCAGTAGGCTTGTGAGCCTCAACCCTTTCACGAGTGAACACGGCAGCTTTGTCGATGGCCACCACCTCCTTGATAACCTCTTGAAGCACTCGCCATAGTTCATACGCTTTATTGGCCTTGGCCGTAAGGTTGGCCTGAAGCTCTATCAGCGCTTTAGAAGCCAGCTCCCTCTCCGAAAACTTGCGGCTGAGCCTTTTCTCGCACGATAGAATGTTCGTAGCACATTGTTTAATCATCCCCCGTAAGCTCGCCTTCGCGACCATAACCTCTGAAGGAAGGCGTGTACATTCGAGGACGTGCAGACAAGCCTCCACCTGCCGGCAAAACTCAACCCAGACTTGCACCACTGCCTCGCTATGATAGGTGGCAAGAAAGGGAAGAGAGCCATTAGCTTCGGCAGCAAATGCTTCGGTCGTAATTACGCTGCCCGCACAAAGTTCCTCGATCAAAGATGACAGAGATGTGAGGCTTAGCTTGGCCATCCGTTCCGAGGCTCGCAAAGCATAGGGGCCGGGTGGCATGGCGATGCGCGATTCCAGCGCTGTGAGAAATGGAAGGGCTATTCATATTTATAAACGGTCAATAAAACTTCTAAGCAAAGAACAAGTGGGACAGCATTGAGACTTCACTTACCCACAGTCATGCAAGAAGGAGCTGAAGGCTCCCCTGGCCCTTCGAGAACTTCAACATCGTCGTCGGCCTCCAGAACTGTAAAGGACATCAATGTCATTTTGCGAAATAACAACAATACTATGAAAAGATGGTGAACAACACTAACCTTGCCCAGACGAGAGGACGATGCATTGAGGAGATATTGCTTGCGGAGCGGCCATCTCCAGCAGACGTTGAAAGGATTGCCGGGGAGACAGATCGGCAATAGAGGCCGCCAGTCCACGCAATTCTGAAAAGACAAAAGAGTTCAGATAACGGAAAAATTACTAATTTAAAATGTAGAAGGTTACCTTCGACGCTTCTCCCGTTCTGAGCAGGAGGGATAGCAGCTTCAACGGCCTCCGTCGCGACCTCGGGCACAATATTAGGGACGCGGGCTGGTGTAATGGCCTCTGAGGAAGGAGCAGCGGCTGCCGCTGCAGGCTCCAGCGAAAGGAAGGTAGCCCCGACCACCTCCATCCTAGCCTCTGGGCCGCCTTCAGGGAGATCCATTGGAACGGCGACCACCAAAGGTGCCTCCCCTGAGGGAGCAAGTGCTTCGGGAGTAGGAACCACCGCAGGAAGCTCTATCGCAGGAGGGACAGTTTCCTCAGCCCCCTCTACACTGAGCAGTGATTCACTAGGGGTATCAACAGGCTCTACGGTCAGTAAACCCGTGGGAACCTCCCCCATCGCCGAAGTCTCTTCACAGTTCACACAAGGATACGAATACATATATACAAGTGCAGACAATATGAAGTATTACAAAGAAATACCGGAACATACCGATGCGCAAGGAAGCTTTCTGTATGGCTCGCTCAAGCCGACACTCCTTCTCAAGGAGGTGTGCTCGCCGAGGTTCAAGGGTAGACTCGTGGCCGCCAGTCCACAATGAAAGCGCATCCACAGCGTCCTCCGAAGCAGCCTGTTTAAGGGCCCTTTCGCCCCATTCCTCCAAAGGGCCGATGAATCGTCGCCGGATCCATGAAGGGTCTTCATAAAAAATGATGGCTGGGTAGGGCTTCTTCGGAATTCTTACGTTCTCTGACTCGTCTTGAGAACATCTTATAGCCTCAGCCAATTGTGCGGCTTCCTCGGCAGTTGAACTGGGAAAAAGTAAGCCAGCGTCCGATTCTTGCAGAGCCAAGGGTTCGTCTGGAAGAATGGGCTCAGACTCTACTAAAGAGTCGAGCAGATTGGTAGCCGTTTTTCTCCGCCGCTTGGATCCAGAACCGAACGTCGAAGACGACCGTTTCCTCCCCCGTGGAGCCTTGGCACGACGCCGACCCACCTCACCTTCAACACCCTCGTTACCGGCACCCTCGCTTGGCGGTGCTGCCGATGATGACACGACCATTGTTGACGCCGCCGGCGGTGGTACTGCTACTGGCGCCCTTTTACCCCTTGACTGAGCCCGGGTATCCAATGGCATACCAACTGTGGGAGTAAGGTCCACCTCCGACTCCCCCGGAATTAGGGCAACACTGGTTTCCCTCAAGGGAAGCGGACCGGTGCGCGCGGCCGCGGCGGAACTCCCGTGGCCTGAACCGGAGCAGGGGCACCATAGCCAAGAAGCACCCTCTTCTCCTCAGCAATAATTGGGCTGACCCGATGAAGATACCAGCCCGTAAAGGACCCCACGCATCGGGGAATATGGTCGGCTTCAGGGATCATGAAGTAAGAACCAGTGTTCAGCCTCACGAAATTATGAGCAGCATCACGAACATCTTCAGGTGATGGGATGGGCGTAACTGTAAATGCCTCGAAGGGGACGCCCTGATCATACCCAAGCTGCCGGGCAAAGCAGTGGGGGTTGTACCGCATAAAGAGGGCCGCACTGTTTTGACGAAATACTAAATAACCTGGTCTGATCGCATACAGGTGCGTGGCTTCCCTGGGCTTCTGAGAAGGTACCCCCTCTTTTGACAAGTCGTGGAGTTGTTGAATCGGACCTGAAGGAGCAGATAGAACCCGATCAACAAATACCAGTCCGCTCGCGCCAGCATAGGGAGCGATCAATACGCGAATAGCCCCGAACTGAGTCGGGTCGGGAGCAGAAGCGTCCACCAGGCGCATGAGTCGTGGAAAAGTGTAGGCGTCATAAAATGCGGGTCTTTGGTGCGCAGCAAAAGCCCCCAACACGTGCATCTCAATCCAAGATGTAAAGCAATGAAGGGAGAAATTTACTACGTCCACACCGGGAGTTGAGGTATTGGCCGTGGCACCCAACCCATGATAAAGATGCGCTAGCGCCGGGATGCCTACGGCTAGCCGTGTCCCCTCAGAGATACGATGAGCCGGATAGATAACCAAGACTCTTATGAAGCGGCGATGCATGTGGATGACGAACCAGCTGAGCCAGACATTGATAAAACCCACGAAGAATGTCTCCTCATCCATGCCGGGAGCCGCAATCGATTCGAAAGATACCGGCGACATAATAGGAATGTAGTACTACGATAAATCCGATTCCTTAGTCGGCCGCCTGTTCAAACCAAACCCAAAGGGGTCATTGATGTTTGCAAACTTCGGGGCCGTTTTCGATAGGACGCCCTTGCGAAGGAAGGAAGCGATGAAGCTCTTAAAGGTGACGCCCTGTTCCTCCGACTCTGTGAACAGTTTGTCAAAGATGCCCAGGGCCTTGATCAAACTCGGGCGCTTATGGCGGACGACATTCTCAGTGGACAAGCCGTCGAGCATTGCGGGCTCAGTCTCAAAGACGTACTCGTCAGAAGGCAGCAATTCCTCATAAAGTGTCCCTCTGATTGGTAGCCCCGAGATCTCGCGAAATTCTTCCAAAGAAATCGAAACTTCACGGTCCCCTAGAAGGAAAGTGTTGGTGGGGAGATTCCACTGGTTCAGGATGGCCTTAACCCACCAGACATGAGGAGACGGGTAGTAGAAGAGCGAGACATATATTGCCTGATAAAGTCCGACCTTCTGCAGTCGCACGCGATGGGCGGACAGGATGTAGCGAGCCCAAAGAAGATAGCCCGTGGGGTGTCGAGGGGTGAGACCTATTTTGTAAATCTGCACCCATGGTTGGGCCTCGCCCTGGCAAATACGGCGTCCTAGTATATCTATGGCCGGGATAGGATGATTCGGGATGCCCGTCGTCGAAGGCTCAAGTCGTCCCATCGGAGTCCAATTAGGCATCTCTACAGCAAGGACTGTCCCTGGAGGATCCATCGGCAGGAACGGAAAGGTAGGCACCGTCGGTACTTCGCAAAGAAAGCTCCGGCGACCCCGGATGATGTGACTGTACCAGGTCCCTCACAGAAGTAAATTGGTGCGATTCGGGTCATGAGCCCTGATCATTGCCATCACCTCCTCGTCAGATGGCGATTGGGAAAAAGCGGCTTCCGAGCGGGTGAAAGGGAAATACGGAACATACGTCATTCTACCTGAAATAAAATAAGGGGAAACTGTTAAAGCGAAGCCAACAGTGTATATATATATATGATTATAAATATAAATATATATATATATATATATATATATATATATATATATATATAAAGACAGTGACAGAGGACTCATTTTATGGGACCATTGGTTACAAAACACATGGGTCCCACAAAATCAAGATGGCGGCTGGCTAATGATGAGGCAAAGCAATTATAATGAGACAAAAAGAAGATTCTCATTAAATAGACAGTGGATTTCAAATGACCCTACACATTCCCCTAAAAAGAAATCCATCTTGGACTCTGTGACAAATCAAACAGAATCAAGAGAATTAAATTCCTAGAAAGCAACATTGCAAACTTCTTCTTCTTGGGTGTGAAGAAGACAACTCAGGGTAAGAAAACCCAAGGAGTTCTATGGGAAGGACTGAGTTCTTCATAAGAATTAAATTCCTTGTTAAAAAAGGGGTAATTAAATTCCCAGAGACATTTTTCAGAGCCAAAGCTCTTTGAGGATGGAATTAAATTCCAGGAGAAAGACAAACAACACCATCAACACCCCTGAAAATCAGAGAAACCCTAAAGGGCCTGTTGATTAAAGAATGAATGGGTTTCTTGTTAAAGAACTTAAAGAAAAAATGGGTTCTTGTTAAAAGGGAAAACCCTTGGTGTGGATTTAAAAACCAGTGAAGGTTTCTGTGAAGGTTCTTCGATCGTTCAAAGATCATTACATGAAGAAAGGGTCTTTTGAACAGAGTTAAACTCTGAAAATATTCAAGGCAGAAAACTAAGCTCTGGAAAGGAGAATTAAATTCTCAAAAAGAAAAAGTTTGCAAGGAAGAAGATGAAAGTGTGGAGGCGCTTCTGAAGAGACCCCTGTATTTATAGGATGTGATGGAAACGCTTCATCTCCCCGATTCCCTAGATGGATCCAACGGTCACAAAAGTGACAGCGTTGCACTCACGTGTAGACACGTGAGAGCAACGCTGTGGGGGCATTTGTTTCCTGATTAAAAATCAGGAATTACCTCAATGAGGTATCACGTGTTCACACATGACCAATGGTCACGTGATGACACGTGATGGTTAAAATCTCATCAAACAGAAATGAAAACAAACGGCTGAAAGATGACTCAATTGGGGGTCACGTGCTCACACGTGACCAAGGGTCACGTGCCAGCATGTGGCAGGCTTTGAAAGCCTTACAGCTTAATAGAATTTAATTCTAAAAATCAGGAATTACCTCAATGAGGTATCACGTGTTCACACGTGACCAATGGTCACGTGATGGTTAAAATCTCATCAAACAGAAATGAAAACAAACGGTTGAAAGATGACTCAATTGGGGGTCACGTGCTCACACGTGACCAAGGGTCACGTGCCAGCACATGACAGGCTTTGAAAGCCTTACAGCTTAATAGAATTTAATTCTAAAAATCAGGAATTACCTCAATGAGGTATCACGTGCTCACACGTGACCAATGGTCACGTGATGACACGAGATGGTTAAAATCTCATCAAACAGAAATGAAAACAAACGGCTGAAGAAAGACACCAATTGGGGGTCACGTGCTCACACGTGACCAAGGGTCACGTGCCAGCACGTGCCAGGCTTTGAAAGCCTTACAGCTTAATAGAATTTAATTCTAAAAATCAGGAATTACCTCAATGAGGTATCACGTGCTCACACGTGACCAATGGTCACGTGTTGACACGTGATGGTTAAAACAGCAACATAAACAAGCGACTGTTAAAAGACTCCAATTGTGGGTTACGTGCTCACACGTGACCGAGGGTCACGTGCCAGCACGTGACAGGCTTTGAAAGCCTTATAACTGAATATAATTAAATTCTAAATTCTTCTAAATCTTTCCAAATGGAAAAGGTTGGAGGGAACCGTTGGATCAAAAGTCCAAGGGTGATTAAAAATCACCAATTTATGGAAAAATCCTAAACAAGAAAAGATCTCCCTAAATCTCACCGAAACAACAAACAGAATATCTTTGGATTGAAAATCCAACGGTGAATAAAATTTACTGAATGATCTAAAGGATCATATTAATTATGACAACAAATCAAATCTTTCAATGAAAGATTTACTAAACAAATTGATTCTTTTCCTTCTCCTATAAATAGGAGCCAAGAGAAAAGAAAGGGAGAGAATTCTGGGATCTTGAAATTTCCTAAAGGCAAAAAAGCAGAGAGAAAAGAAAGGAGAATTTAATTCTCAACAAAGAAAACCCTAGGTTAGAAAAGAGAGGGAATCAAAACTTCAAACGGAGAATTTAATTCTCAAAATCCAAGAGTTTAACTCTTCTGCAAAAGAACTTAGTTCTTCCTCTAGTTGAAGATCTGCAGAAGCACATCTCCCCATAGATTGAGAATTTAATTCTCATCGGGTTGAGATCCTACCATGCAGATCCAAAACTTAGAGGGGGAATTGAGTTTAGAGAATTTAATTCTCTCAAAACAAAACTAGGGTTTAACCCTATATGAGAATTCAATTCTCCTAAAATTACAGGAATTTAATTCCTTCAAGATGGACAGAACTAGGGTTTAACCCTAATTGAGAATTTAATTCTCTCAAATTCACAGGAATTTAATTCCTCTTAAAATGAAATTAGGGTTTCACCCTATACAAGAATTTAATTCTTTTACATATATGGGAATTTAATTCCTCTAAAAAGAAATTATGGTTTAACCCTAGAGAGAATTTAATTCTCAAAATAAAATAAGGAGACTTAAAAGATCTCTGTGCATGAAAAGAACTAAGGTCACGTGTCCCCACGTGACCCCTGAAAAGATCTCCACAAATGAGAAGGAAAAGGCTCTGAGGCAATGCCTCACGTGCTCCCACGTGACCTCCAAAACACAGAAGATCAAAGCGAGTGAAATGAAGGCTTTGGACGCTCTCACGTGTTACCACGTGACCCCTTGGCAAACGTTTTAACAGTCAACGCATAAATCCCCATCACGTGTCAACACGTGACGCTCAAAATAAAAATAAAAAGTGTAACAGTTAATTGCAGAATGAAGTAAAGGGATCTGGTCCCACCTTTGGGCGCCCTCACATGTCCACACGTGCCCCCTCTTTCTTTAGTGTTTAACACTAAATTGAAGATTATATTTCCAGTGTTTAACACTGGTTGTTTTCTAGTATTTAACACTAAATTGAAGATTATATTTCCAGTGTTTAACACTGATTGTCTTTTTGTGTTTAACACTAATTTGAAGATTATATTTCCAGTGTTTAACACTGATTGTCTTTTAGTGTTTAACACTAATTGGAGAGTTCTATATTTCCAGTATTTAACACTGTTGTTCTTTAGTGTTTAACACCACTTTTAACCAAATTGGCTAATTTTCCAGAGGCAAAAGTCTCCCCTTCGACTGAATCTCAAAATTGAGAAAATCAAAGATAAAAATGTTATAAAAGACCTCAAACTCTTATTTAGCATTTCTAAATAATGTGGACTGAAACCAGAAAAAAGTCTAATGGTCCAACAGAAGGGCCGATATGCCAAACTTAATTGGACTTAGCCCAATTTGGCCATAAGTCCTCAATTCAGACTCAACTGAGCCAATATGCTCATAATATAATTAACCGACCTTTAGTTCCAAATTGGACTATAGATCACTTAATTCAACTTGGTTCAAGGGTACATCTCTTCACTCCTTTGA
Source organism: Agapanthus africanus (assembly GCA_030015575.1). Classification (NCBI taxonomy): domain Eukaryota; kingdom Viridiplantae; phylum Streptophyta; class Magnoliopsida; order Asparagales; family Amaryllidaceae; genus Agapanthus; species Agapanthus africanus. Next base: position 687,752,186 of record CM057343.1, read on the forward strand.
TATTTATCGTTTTAATTCCTTAACGTAGAGGTGACGGGTCCCGACAACCACACATTACTACGGACTGTGGGGTCCTTAAACTCATGGACTATGATGTCCTTAACCTCGACCGTGATGTCTTTAAACTAAAAATGGACTATGATGTCCTTAACCTTGACCGTGATGTCTTTAAACTAACAATGGACTATGATGTCCTTAACCTCGACCGTGATGTCTTTAAACTAAACATTGGACTATGGGGTGTTGGGGTAAAAATTTACACCCCGGTTGACCGAGTCAAAGTCAAGGTCAACCCCCAAGCTAGGTGGGCCCAAGCCCAGGTCAAGCAGGCCCATGCCCAAGTCGAGCCCGCGGCCAGCCTCCCTCATGCCAACAACAAAATCATGTCATAAATAATTTTTATGTAATTTTTTATGCATGAATGTAAACAAAATGGGCATAAAGCCAATATTTTGTAAGCCCATGGCTTATGTGCAAAAATGAAATGGCACATGAGCCATGGGATGGCAAAATGCCATTTTGTGAAGCCCAAGGGGCTATGTGTAAAATGTATGGCCTATAAAGGCAAGGATAATGAAATATCCCAACAACTTTTTCTCTCTCCAAAAAAGTTTCAGATCTGAGATCTTTCTTCCTTCTCCAAGGTTCCAAAACCTTCTTCTTTCTTTTGAATTAAATCAAGAGTTTTACTCTTCCTTTCTCAAAACTAAGTAGTTTTCCACCACAAAACCCACAAAGGGAAACTCAGATCTCCCATCAGATCTCAAAAAGGAGTGATTTTTAAAATCTCCTACTTCTTGATCTTCAAGATCCAGCAAACAACAGGAGGAAGAAGAAGAACCCCTTCCATTAACCCCAAAACACATTCAGGCGTCCAACTCCTCTCTGATTTCTCTTTTGAGAAACCTTTTTTCGAGGCTAAAAGCCTCTTATCCTCACCGGCGCGCAGCGCTCATGCGCAAAGCGCCCGCGTGCCGACACGTGGCGCGCGCGCTTGCGCTCCAGCGCGCAGCGCAAGTGCGCAAAGCGCCCGCGTGCCGACACGTGGCGCGCGCGCTTGCGCACCTGCGCGCAGCGCTCTTGCGCAAAGCGCCCGCGTGCCGACACGTGGCGCGCTTGCGCTTGCGCACCTGCGCGCAGCGCTCTTGCGCAAAGCGCCCGCGTGCCGACACGTGGCGCGCGCGCTTGCGCACCTGCGCGCAGAGCTCATGCGCAAAGCGCCCACGTGCCGACACGTGGCGCGCTTGCGCTTGAGCGCACAGCACGTAAGCGCACAGCGCCCAAGGTGCTGCCCCACGCATCCTTTGGATGCCTTTTCCCCTTTATTTATATATATATGTATATATATACATATGTATACAAATATACACATACACATACTCCCCAACACTCTCCCCCTCAAAAAAATTTTCAGGCCGGGGCGCTGCCCCGAACCCCGCAAGGGGGCTGCTAGCCCCCTTGACCCCCAGCCCGCTATCCGGGTAGCGGGACCCCCGTAAAAACTCTGCGTGGCTCCCGATATATTCAAACCCCCCTCCAAAACAACAACACATGTACACTGCACATTGAGTTTGCATGACCAGTTTGACCCGTCAATCGGAGGTTCCCTCGCCTCAAGGGCGGGGGGTAATTAACGGCAGCTTAGTTCGCGGCTGCCGGAGATTCGGATCCCCACAATCATTAAACCCCGGCCTATCCTAGGCAGGGGGAATCTGTAGTACGCCTGACAAGCGCGCGCGTATTCCTATCTCAATGGGGTGACGAAAAACACCCTACAGATTCTGGCACGCCCGGTGGGACCATCTCTCCTCCCATATTTCGGGTTAAACGTTCATGCGAACTCAATCAATATACATACCTATATTTATACTAAAAATAATGCTTTTTTCATGCAGGATTTTCAAGCGATCACCTTTCAACAATGTCTCCGAAGATGAACTCAGCTCCCGTCTCCTACACAATGAAGATAGACTCCAGGACGGTCCTCCCGGCCAGTCTCGGGCGACAATGGGAGGAGCCGCTGCTACCATTCGGCTTTATTCTGTTCATGCCACTTGGCGCCATTCCAGCTCCTCAGGCCCCGGTGGCAGACAAACCGGTCTCGAAAGGCAGGAGACCAAATGTGGTGGTCGTGAGGGCACCTCAGCCCAAGCGCAAGTCCATTCCCGAACGACTCTCCATGGCCCCAGCTGGGGGCAAGGCCATCGACAACAACAAAGCTGTAAGGCGTTTCGAGCAAGCTCCAGTGGCGCCCCTGACAAATGCTCGATCGGGTGTCCTCTCTAAGCTCCCCACTGATCAACTCACAATGGCTTCCCGGATAGAGGATGCCCGCCAAGCCTTCAAGATTGAGAAGCTGAGGCAGAAGCGGCTCAGATATAGAGCCAACAAAAGGGCTAGGGCTCTGGCCATGTTAAAACTTATGAATTTCCAAAGCCCGGACCGCTCCGCGAGACCAGCTGCTAGTGATGAAAGAATGGCTGAATGTGTTATCCACACTGTCTACATGGCCGGACATGAAGAGACGAACCTTCCTCTTCTTCACAGCCATAATGATGATATGGTTGACGCTACCCAGCATCGGCTCGATCTAAATGATGAAGAGCCCGCTCAGGCCGATAAGCCAGAGGATCCCGTGGTTCCTACAGAATTGAGCTCAGGCAATAAAGATTATCCGGTTGTCATAGCCGGAACTACAGAACAAGCATTATTCCAATGGCTTCAAAGGCAATTTCAGGATAGGGATGAGAAGATGGCCGAGGTCTATTCCAAAGTCGACGAGCTGGCAAACGTCGTGGCAGATCTCGCGACCCAAGTCGCCCGATTGCAATTACAACAGAGTCAAATTTTGGCTCATGAGCCAGGGATTGATACCCGGGGGCAGCCAACTGATATCCCTTCCAACCTAAAAGCGGAGCGCCTTCGTGAAAAACGGCCGCAATCAGCCTCCAGTCCTTCCGATACATACGCCGGGGGGGAATCGCCTCTAAAAGAGAAGCTGGAGAAAGTCTATTCCTTCAAGAGGGAAAAGGTCCACAAGATATTCAGGGACGCCCTAAGAAACGGTCTACAACTGCCAGAATCAAAGAGACCGCAAGAAGAGAATATGACCGACGACCCAAAATATTGCCCCTATCACAGGGTGATAGGTCATGCCATTGAGGACTGCTTCGTCTTCAAAGATTGGGTCGAAAGGCAATACAGGATGGGAGAGATAGAACTGTCTAAAGGCGTGTTAGCAAACAGTCAAGCTACGATCGCCGATTTCATGCAAATAGAGACCGAAACCTTTCGGGAACCTAATCCTCCAAGACATGTGCCTCGAGGACCAGCATCAGCAAAGGCACCTACTCCAATGGAGAGAAAGAAGAAGGTATACTCCTTCAGGAGGGATGAAGTCCGCAAAATATTCGTGGATGCCTTGAACAATGGCCTGCAACTGCCTGTTCCAAAGAGGCCACAGGAAATGAACATGACCGGCAATCCCATATACTGCCCATATCATAGAGTGGTGGGTCATACCATCGAAGACTGCTATATTTTCAAAGATTGGGCAGAGGACCAATATAAGCTTGGAAAAACCTCACAATCCTCGGATGTATCGGCAAGCCACAGAGCTAGGTCATCAACACAGCTCCGCCAAGATCAAAGTTCAAGGAGCTGGGATAAGCAAAAAGGACCACCACGTCATTAAACTGGGAACAATCGACCTCTAAGTCGTTAAACTGGGAATGTAAAAAAAATGTAAATAAAAAAAATGTGTAGATAAAAGAAAAATAAAGAAAAGCCGAAATGATGGGGCAACTCGCAATAAAAATCAGCGAGTAAAAATAAAAATGAAAATAAAGCCGAAATGATGGGGCAACCGCGAATAAAAGCCGAAATGGTAGGGCAATCGCGACCTTCGCGATAAGAAAAGCTGAAATGATAGAGCAATCGCGGTAAAATAAAAAACAAAAAACAAAATAAAAACAAGGGCGGATGATGAGTTGCTCCTGGCATTATTCCAGTGCAGCAATGCAGACGCCAAACAAAAATCCAATTTCCCAAAAATTCTTTCAGCCCTACGGCCAGTCCCCAAATTGACTGCCGTATACAATCCACAGGCTCAAATAATCCTCGGCATACCCATGCCCCACCGCAACCACCAGTTACGCGGCTGATCTCCACCTGTGGAATTATGCTCCATTGGAAAGACCCACTCATGTGTCTTGGCGCCTCTGCTTCAGTGTTAGCAACGCTAATGCCGGCCCCTACCCTAAAATTCCAAGCTAGCCATCAAAAGACCTCTAAGTCTTTAAACTGGAAACAGATGACCTCTAAGTCGTTAAACTGGAAACAGACGACCTCTAAGTCGTTAAACTGGAAACAGATGACCTCTAAGTCATTAAACTGGGAACGAGAGAAATCCACTTATGTGTCCTCACGATACATGAGGAGAACAAACCTTTGTGGGATCCTTACGACTCACAAAGGAAAAGCACACTTAGGAGTCCTCACGACTCTTAAGGAGAAAATACACCTGCGGGATCCTTACGACTCGTAGGGAGAAAATGCTTTTATGGGACCCTCACGGCCCATAAAATTGAAAAGTCTTAGGTGATAGGGATCCGAACCTGTCTCCTAAGCCATCGCTCCCCAATCCCCAAGTGGTGAATGATGAGTCGCTCCTGGTACCATATTCCAGTGCAGCGATGCAGACGCCAACCAAATTCCAAATCCCAATCCCCAAGTGGCGAATGATGAGTCGCTCCTGGTACCATATTCCAGTGCAGCGATGCAGACGCCAACCAAATTCCAACTCCCATACCCCAACGGTGAATGATGAGTCGCACCTGGTACCATATTCCAGTGCAGCGATGCAGACGCCAACAAAGTCCCGAAATGTTTTTGGCCCTACGGTCTGGATCATACATCCTGTAAAACCGTATACAATCCACGGGCGTAAAACGATCCCAATCTCTCCTAAGTCCTACCGGCGAGACCACATTCAAAGTCCCACCGGCAGGGAAGATTCAAAAAAAAAAATGAAAAAAATGAAAAAAAAAGAGGAAAAAAAAGAAGAAGAACGGTATGTCCACAAGCAAAATGGGCACGGATGAAAACCCGAAAGGGCTCCGTGAGTAAAAACAGCAGGACTGCCGGCGAGTTTGTGAAAACCCGAAAGGGCGCAAACCCGTAAAAAAAAAAGAAATGAAATGCACTCGCAAAGTCCTCTCGACTTTGTGAGGAGAAAATTCCCGCGTGAGATCTTTATAACTCACAAAGGAGCAATACACTTAAGAGTCCCCACGACTCCTAAGGAGAAAATACACCTATGAGATCCTTTCGACTCGTAGGGAGAAAATGCTTTTACGGGACCCTCACGGTCCATAAAATTGAAAGGCCTTAGGTGACAGGGATCTAAACCTGTCTAGTAAGCCACCAATTCCCAAATCCTCTCGGGGCACATGATGAGTTGCTCCTGGCATTATTCCAGTGCAGTAATGCAGATGCCGACAAAAATACCAATCCCAAAATTCTCTCATGACGAATGATGATTCGCTCCTGGTACCATATTCCAGTATAGCGATGCTGATGTCGACTCAAGTCAATCAAATCAAACCAATAACCTCTGCGGCGGAATCATGCTTCGTCCCAGAATTTACTCCGTGTCGAAATCATGTTTCGCCTCGGGATAACGACCTCCTTGCCGGAATTATACTCCGCCTTGGAATCAAATCAACCACCAACACTCCGCGCCGGGGAAAAGTCCATCAGCGATACTCCGTGCCGGGGAAAAGTCAACCCGACACTCCGCGCCGGGGAAAAGTCGATCAGCGACACTCCGTGCCGGGGAAAAGTCAACCCGACACTCCGCGCCGGGGAAAAGTCGATCAGCGACACTCCGTGCCGGGGAAAAGTCAACCCGCGACACTCCGCGCCGGGGAAAAGTCGATCAGCGACACTCCGTGCCGGGGAAAAGTCAACCCGACACTCCGTGCTGGGGAAAAATCGATCAGCGACACTCCGTGCCAGGGAAAAGTCAACCCGACACTCCGCGCCGGGGAAAAGTCGATCAGCGACACTCCGTGCCGGGGAAAAGTCAACCCGACACTCCGCGCCGGGGAAAAGTCGATCAGCGACACTCCGTGCCGGGGAAAAGTCAACCCACGACACTCCGCGCCGGGGAAAGTCCATCAGCGACACTCCGTGCCAGGAAAAAGTCAACCCGACACTCCACGCCGGGGAAAGTCCATCAGCGACACTCCGCGCCGGGGAAAAGTCAACCCGACACTCCGCGCCGGGGAAAAGTCGATCAGCGACACTCCGCGCCGGGGAAAAGTCGATCAGCGACACTCCGTGCCGGGGAAAAGTCAACCCGCGACACTCCGTGCCGGGGAAAAGTCGATCAGCGACACTCCGTGCCGGGGAAAAGTCAACCCGACACTCCGCGCCGGGGAAAAGTCGATCAACGACACTCCGTGCCGGGGAAAAGTCAACCCGACACTCCGTGCCGGGGAAAAGTCGATCAGCGACACTCCGTGCCGGGGAAAAGTCAACCCGACACTCCGCACCGGGGAAAGTCCATCAGCGACACTCCGTGCCGGGGAAAAGTCAACCCGACACTCCGCGCCGGGGAAAAGTCGATCAGCGACACTCCGTGCCGGGGAAAAGTCAACCCGACACTCCGCGCCGGGGAAAAGTCGATCAGCGACACTCCGCGCCGGGGAAAAGTCAACCCGACACTCCGCGCCGGGGAAAAGTCGATCAGCGACACTCCGTGCCGGGGAAAAGTCGATCAGCGACACTCCGTGCCGGGGAAAAGTCAACCCGACACTCCGCGCCGGGGAAAAGTCGATCAGCGACACTCCGTGCCGGGGAAAAGTCAACCCACGACACTCCGCGCCGGGGAAAGTCCATCAGCGACACTCCGTGCCGGGGAAAAGTCAACCCACGACACTCCGCGCCGGGGAAAAGTCCATCAGCGACACTCCATGCCGGGGAAAAGTCAACCCGACACTCCGCGCCGGGGAAAAGTCGATCAGCGACACTCCGTGCCGGGGAAAAGTCAGCCCGACACTCCGCGCCGGGGAAAAGTCGATCAGCGACACTCCGTGCCGGGGAAAAGTCAACCCGACACTCCACGCCGGGGAAAAGTCCATCAGCGACACTCCGTGCCGGGGAAAAGTCAACCCGACACTCCGCGCCGGGGAAAAGTCCATCAGCGACACTCCGTGCCGGGGAAAAGTCAACCCGACACTCCGCGCCGGGAAAAAGTCCATCAGCGACACTCCGTGCCGGGGAAACGTCAACCCGACACTCCGCGCCGGGAAAAAGTCCATCAGCGACACTCCGTGCCGGGAAAACGTCAACCCGACACTCCGCGCCGGGGGAAAAGTCGATCAGCGACACTCCGTACCGGGGAAAAGTCGAACAACGACACTCCGTGCCGGGAAGACGTCAAGCAGACACTCGTACTGGGGAAAAGTCGAACAATGACACTCCGTGCCGGGAAGACGTCAAGCAGACACTCCGTGCCGGGGACACGTCAGCAAGCGACACTCTGCATCGGGGAAACGTCCAACATAGACACTCCGCATCTGGGAAACGTCCAACAACGACACCCCGCCTCGGGGAAACGTCGGCCAGCGACACTCCGTGCCGGGGACACGTCTACCAGATCGCTCCGCATCAAGCGTCGACCGTCCATGTCGCAAAAAGGGCAGTGCAGGCTTCCTACAAAACAGGAACCAAATCACTCCGGGTCAGGGGAACGTCTACCACGGACACTCCGTCTCGGAGACGCGTCAAGCGTCGACCGTCCATGTCGCAAAAAGGGCAGTGCAGGCTTCCTACAAAGCAGGAACCAGATCGCTCCAGGCCAGGGAAACGTCTACCACGGACACTCTGTCTCGGAGACGCGTCAAGCGTCGACCATCCACGTCGTAAAAAGGGCAGTGCATCCCAAAAAAGTGGGAACCAAAACAAGTCGCCTCCACGTGAAAGAAGATCCATCAATTTCATACACACGACCCACATGTGCGGTGTGCATTTATTGATGGGGGGCAATTTGTTGGGGTAAAAATTTACACCCCGGTTGACCGAGTCAAAGTCAAGGTCAATCCCCAAGCTAGGTGGGCCCAAGCCCAGGTCAAGCGGGCCCATCCCCAAGTCGAGCCCGCGGCCAGCCTCCCTCATGCCAACAACAAAATCATGTCATAAATAATTTTTATGTAATTTTTTATGCATGAATGTAAACAAAATGGGCATAAAGCCAATATTTTGTAAGCCCATGGCTTATGTGCAAAAATGAAATGGCACATGAGCCATGGGATGGCAAAATGCCATTTTGTGAAGCCCAAGGGGCTATGTGTAAAATGTATGGCCTATAAAGGTAAGGATAATGAAATATCTTAACAACTTTTTCTCTCTCCAAAAAAGTTTCAGATCTGAGATCTTTCTTACTTCTCCAAGGTTCCAAAACCTTCTTCTTTCTTTTGAATTAAATCAAGAGTTTTACTCTTCCTTTCTCAAAACTAAGTAATTTTCCACCACAAAACCCATAAAGGGAAACTCAGATCTCCCATCAGATCTCTAAAAGGAGTGATTTTTAAAATCTCCTACTTCTTGATCTTCAAGATCCAGCAAACAACAGGTGGAAGAAGAAGAACCCCTTCCATTAACCCCAAAACACATTCAGGAGTCCAACTCCTCTCTGATTTCTCTTTTGAGAAACCTTTTTTCGAGGCTAAAAGCCTCTTATCCTCGCCGGCGCGCAGCGCTCATGCGCAAAGCGCCAGCGTGCCGACACGTGGCGCGCGTGCTTGCGCTCCAGCGCGCAGCGCAAGTGCGCAAAGCGCCCGCGTGCCGACACGTGGCGCGCGCGCTTGCGCACCTGCGCGCTTACGCAAGGGCGCAAAGCGCCCGCGTGTCGACACGTGGCGCGCTTGTGCTTGCGCACCTGCGCGCAGCGCTCTTGCGCAACGCACCCACGTGCCGACACGTGGCGCGTGCGCGCTTGCGCACCTGCACGCAGCGCTCTTGCGCAAAGCGCCCACATGCCGACACGTGGCGCGCGCGCGCTTGCGCACCTGCGCGCAGCGCTCTTGCGCAAAGCGCCCACGTGCCGACACGTGGCGCGCTTGCGCCTGAGCGCACAGCACCTAAGCGCACAGCGCCCAAGGTGCTGCCCCACGCATCCTTTGGATGCCTTTTCCCCTTTATTTATATATATATGTATATATATACATATGTATACAAATGTACACATACACATACTCCCCAACACTCTCCCCCTCAAAAAAATTTTCGGGCCGGGGTGCTGCCCCGAACCCCGCAAGGGGGCTGCTAGCCCCCTTGACCCCCAGCCCGCTATCCGGGTAGCGGGACCCCCGTAAAAACTCTGCGTGGCTCCTGATATATTCAAACCCCCCTCCAAAACAACAACACACGTACACTGCACATTGAGTTCGCATGACCAGTTTGACCCGTCAATCGGAGGTTCTCTCGCCCCAAGGGCGGGGGGTAATTAACGGCAGCTTAGTTCGCGGCTGCCGGAGATTCGGATCCCCACAATCATTAAACCCCGGCCTACCCTAGGCAGGGGGAATCTGTAGTACTCCTGACAAGCGCGCGCGTATTCCTATCTCAATGGGGTGACGAAAAACACCCTACATGTGGTCCTTAAGCCCATGGACTATGATGTCCTTAACCTTGACTGTGAGGTCTTTAAACTCACGGACTATGATTTCTTTAACCTTAACCACGATATCTTTAAACTAACATTGGACCACCATGTCCTTAAACTGGTAATTGACCGCAAAGTCTTTAAACTAAAACAATAGAGCCCAAATGCTCTTTTGTTGGATCTAAATGATCCTGTTAAGTAGATCTTAGTCTAAAATTAGACTAACGTATCCTTAACAAATGGTTAAGTTGACCTTAGTCTAAAAATAGACTAACGCGTCCTTAACAAACCGTTGAGTTGATCTTAGTCTAAAATTAGACTAACGTACCCTTAATGAACGTTTAAGTTGATTTTAGTCTCAAATGAGGCTAACGTATTCTTAAACCCAAACCCCCAAACCTAAATCTAAGAAAATACGGATTTGGATTAATCCACGTCCTACGGGCGACAACATAAATTAGTCTCCGTATACAATCCACGGGAAACCAAACACAAAAACAAACACCCACGACACGAAGTGACTATCTGGAGAAGGAGAAAGTGGTTACCGCGATGCGGTAGCGTAATTAACTGCAGGGGCTTGCGCCTGCAGGGAAGAGCGTCCCCACAATCAAAAACCCCTCACCATAAGGGGGAATCTGACGAAGTCTGCAACATTGGCCGCATCCATTTAAACCTTCGATATACGGTGCCATAAATCAACTTGGCATTTTCGGAGAGGTGGACAGATAGCACCTATTAGCATCTGCCCCCAGATTCAGGCAAGACAGTCCGTCTTCTGGCGGTAAACAGTTGTGAATCTAAAGCCTTTCTCACGAGGCGGCCGAGTAGCTTCCTGCTGGGCTCATCCACCAGCGGGTAGCTTCCTGCTCAACAACGCTGTGGATCTAAAGCCCTCCTCACGAGGCGGCCGAGTAGCTTCCTGTTCGGCTCATCCACCAGCGGGTAGCTTCCTTCCCAACAAACGCTGTGGATCTAAAGTCCTCCTCACGAGGCCGCCGAGCAGATTCCTGCACGGCTCATTCACCAGCGTGTAGCTTCCTGCCCAACAAACACCGTGGATCTAAAGCCATCCTCATGAGACCGCCAAGCAGATTCCTGTTCGGCTCATCCGCGGCCGGTAGATTCCTGCCCAACAATGCTGTGGATCTAAAGCACTCCTCACTGGGCAACCGAGTAGCTTCCTGCTCGGCTCATCTGTAGCGGCTAGATTTGTAATACCCAGTCCCTATAAATAATTAGCGTATTTTAATAAATAACGTCTTCAGATATTTTCCCAAATTTCCTACAAATTTCCCGTATATTTTTCCAGAATTTAATCCAGATTTATTCCGATATAAATATATACATATGTATAACTTTTATTTAAACTAATTTACTAAACTCCTAACCTAAAATTAAAATCCTATTACTTAAACCCTTTTATCTTTCCCTTTCATATTTTCCTTTCCTAAACTCAGCACAACCCCAAACCCAAACTCTCCATTTCCTTTTATAATTTCCGAGCCCGGCCCATCTCCCTCTTCCTTTCCCATTTCCTTTAACTCCTCCGGCCCAGGCCCATACCCGCGCCCAAACAACCCGACCCGGCCCGCCTCCATCCCTCTTCCCTACTTCGTTTTCGTTTCCCGCTCCTTTTCTGTGCTCCCCACATCGCCATGCTCCATGCCGACGCCCCGTCTTTGTTGCCCCACGACCCACGACCCCGACCCACGATCGTGCGCGCGCTCACAAGCTCCCCAACCCCTCCTCGTCTCTCTAACTCTCCCTCCCAACTCTCGTTCTCCCTCCTCCTCTCCTCTCTCCAAAAACACCCAGCTTCATCCCTACACCCCGCCGCCGCCGCCGCCGACGATGACCAACTCCCACCACCTTCACCAACCCGAGCACCACCCTCTAAACCCCTGCACCGCCAGCACCTTCAACCTCCACATCAACGTCGATCCCCTCGCTGCAACAGCCTCCTTCACTGCCAGATCCCACAATCGAGCTCCACCGCTGGTCGAGTCCATTGCCGACGACCCCCTCTGGCTTCCCCTACTCCATCCTCTCTGCCAACAAACCATCGCCGGCAACTCCATTTGTGCCTCCACTAGCAACCACATCTGCACTCAGCACCATCTCCAGTCATCGACCACCTTGGTGCCTCTTCTCACCGTCTACCTTGCACCGACCCCCTGCACTACCCAAGCTCCGCCACCCTTCTCCTCGGTACCACCAACCGCACCACAACACCCCTCCAGACTCCAACACCGATCTCCACCAACTCAACCCGTTGCCACCGTGCCGCAACTCGCTGTGCTGAGCTCACCATCGCTGCCGTGCAAGCCGCGTCCGTGCCGTCGCCATCGCCGCCTTCGTCGCTGCTGCCGCCATCATCGCCTTCTTGACCATCAATTGTCGTTAGGCAAGTTTTAATACTTGCTTCATGCTACATATTTTCATTTAGATTGCGATCTGATACTATTATAAGTGTTCGATGTAAACCATGACCTACAAACCTCGTTAAATTGACGGCAACAAATAACATGTGATGGCCTGGGTTATAATGAATGTCCCTTGAGAATTTGGTTCCAATACAATGTCGTTTGCTCACGTAAAATGGTGTCCCGATTTCTGTCGTAAAACCTGAAAACTTTCGTACATGCTAAACTGTAAAATTTATATTAAATTATGTACAAATCGAATTTTAGCGTTCCATGGCTCGTATCGAAGATGACTATTTAACCTACTGTATTCTATAGTTGTTCATTGAACTTTAACAAAGTATGATAGAGATAATTGCGGAGGATTACGATTCTGGACTGCAGTCCAGAACGGAAATCCCAGTTAACCCCTGTTTATAAACCCCTGTATATTCCTGTTCAACTATGAGAATGTACGTAACCCTATATCGTTACGTAGAAAATTGAGTTAGATTTCTTACTCCACTGGTCTCACTGGATTCCTCAATTGTTTGATATTTTAAACACATTTTATAAGGTCGATACGTTTTGCTGAATTCTGCAGAGGCATATTTTACACATCGAACATAACTTGTCCATAACTCCCTGTAGATATAGTATATTACTGATCCTCCAATTGAGGTGGAAACCTAACTCGTAACCCTAAACATTGTTCAACTATAGCGTCGCCTAATTACGATCCCAACTGGGATTAAAGTGTGTTACGAAATGGACTCCCGATTCTGAAACCGGATTTCCAGCCGTGAACACTTAAGTTGAAATGGTCATAATTAGCAAGCCTGAAACCCAATTGGCAGGAAACCAATTTTTGATGGATAGATAATTCAATATATTGTTTAACCCTTTTACATTGTTTTGCTTAATTCTGCACGCATGACTTATAGTGAATTATGCAAGTGGTAGGACACTGACTGATGGTATTCCATTCATATGGTAATTATTGTATTCTCATCATATCGTGTAGAAGTCATTGCATCGGTAACCTAGTGATCATGTGCATTACCCAGTGTTAGGTATTGGTGTTTGATTGTGGTAAGTACGTGAGTGTTTAAGCATGAATGGATAAGTGAAAGTGACACGTACTTGTGCGCAATCAGCGGACCCTATTTATATATTGCATTGTCGACGTCTATGAGACATGTATAAGTGTAACTATAATTGGTATGAGAAGATTATGGAAGCACTTATATGGGTGTCATAGATAAGGCACCAAACACTGTCCATTTATCTTGGGTATCATTCGAGACATGCTAGATGGAGATCATGTCTCCAGTTCTCGCGTAGACTTGTCATGGACCGACTGGTATTTGAGATTATGCTTGGCATTTGATGTAGACCACGGGATGTGGGGTAGTTTGAGTGTGAGTTCAAAAGAATCTCGGGAGTCCCATTGCCGGCACATACAACGACTCTGGAGATATATGGGTATATTACTGATTATTAGCGACCGACTCGGGCCCGTGTTCCCTTGTCCTTGGGTCCTACCCTTGGGTGGGGGATACTCACGAGTGGTTGACTCTCACACTTGGACTGACGATAGGCTTAGTGATCTGTACAGTGAGACTTAGAGACTGATAGGGTTAGTGACATTGATATGTATTGCTTACTGATTCAACATGCCTGCCATACTGTTTACTACTTTACTGTTTACTTGCTTTATTAGCTACCTGCATTGGCTACTTCATGTTCACGTCATTATTCCATGATTAATGTTTCATATTCATTATTATTGCACGAGTTCACATTTGTGTGTGTGTGTGTATATATATATATATATATATATATTGCTATCGTGTCGCTCTGACGACCTGAGTATGCATGCTCATAGTGAGAATGGATCTAGCTTGGACCAGGACTTGACGTGCCTCGCGGACATCTTGATCAGCGACCCAGATCTATACTTCGTTGATCTCCATCTGGTTAGTTTCTTTTGATTTAGTCACTGCATTTCTCATTACCGGTGCATTGACTACTGATTACCACGTAAAGCTAGAAGCCGAAGTGTGACTATGGAGAGATATTTCCTCGACCGTGGGAGCATGGCTGGCCTTGTCAACCCCTCGTATTCCGTATTTTGGGAAGCGGGGCGTGACATGGTTTTGTTGGTATCAGAGCCAGGTTTTGCTTCGATTGGGATTGCAGTTTCCGTGTAGGGCTTGACAATCTAAGACATCCTTCGGTCTAGATTGTAACCTTATTATTCTTGATCTTGATTCACATAGTGTGTTCTGCTATACATTTTGATCCACCTGCTAGAGTTTTGGGTGACTTAGTAGAGTTACGTGGTTGTAATTATGAACTGCAGCATAGTTACAATACTGTACTCTATTGAGTGACTTGGAGTTCTACATTTAATTTCCGCTCGATTGAGTTTCACCTCACTCGACATTCTTGTTTCATTGTCTATTCTATGTCTTGTTTTGATTTTTATTCCTTGTACCTTATGCCGTCCTAAATTGTTGTTTCAGGACCATGTCTTCCAACGACTCTTTCTCTATCTCCACTCCCCAGAATCATACCGTTGAGATTTTGAATGTGCTGCAAGGTTTGAAGGAAGCCCAGGAGCGAACGAACGATCTGTTAGCTGAAGGATTAGGAAGGCAGATGACTCAGGCACCAGCGGAAACCTCCAATCGTAAGGGAATCCCTGTTAAACAAGGAAAAGAGGTGAAGATGAAGCGCCCACTTGTTCCCCAGCAACGGAAGCAGCGAAAGGCTCAACGTTGTGGATACTGCAAGAAGCCAGGACACCTTCAGAGAGACTGTCGCAGCGCCAAAGGGCAGTGCCTGATTTGCGGATCCAATGAACATCTTGTCAATGGTTGCCCTCGAAGGAAGGAGCTAAAAGGAGGAGATTCGTCCACACTCTCCACTCCTACTAAGTGATGGTTATTTCGTAGTTCGAGCTTCGAGGATAGTACGGACCCAGCGCAGGATTCAACTCGCATGACGAGAATGCGGTGGTTTAGAAATCAAAGAAGAATTATCACCTTTCTGCTTTCAATAAAAATGTTGTCACTCTTTTGTAAATATTTCCTTTCGTTTAAGATCTTGTATCCGCTGAACTTTTAGTTGAATGCAATAAAACTCTGAGTTGTGATGTATGTATTGTTCCCTTGCCTCTCACTTTACTTATACTATTTATTGCATCAGCATTCTAAATTTTGATTTTACAGTCCTTACCTACCACATATTTTCCTTGTACTCCGTATCCTTGGTTACTTTCTTAATGTGTTCCACTGTCTAATCATGACTTTTTCTTTTCAGGCCATGGCCCACCCTGGAGCAGCGCCGCCTCTAGATGAGGACACACGGTCGTGCGTTTCCTTGGACTGCATGCTGTGAGTTCAGATGACGAGATCAACGGCCTACAGGTGATTTTCGGAAACAGCGATTCCGAGGATGAGGGATTCGCAGCCCCAGAAGTCGACATGATCAGCGACTCTGACAACGAAGAAGAGGACCCTGAAGAGGGCCCGATAGAGGAAGACCCCGAGGAGGACCCGATAGAAGAAAATCCAGGAGAGGAAGACCTTAGGGAGAATCCAGTGGAAGAAAATCCCATAGAAGAAGGTTCAGAAGAAGAGAATCACGTAGAAGCAGACCGCGATGAAGAAGCTCCAGCCGAGGAAGAAGGACCAGAAGAACAAGACCTCGCGGCAGAAGAACCTCCAGTGGCGATCCCTGCGAGGCGCTATGGAAATGGACGCCCCTATCTGAACGCGCGAGCCTACCGCAACCTGCTGAACTTCCACAACTGCAACTGACGTGATTTAGCTTTTGTCTCCTCTGGCCAAATAAATCTATGTATAGTTTAGGGCCATCTTTTATCTTTCGAGAATGCCTTGTTTGGAATTTTCTGGAATGATAATAAAGTTTCTGAGTTCGCTAATCTTCGAGTATTGATTCGCATGATGTATTGACTGTTTTCCCTTCCCAATAAATTTCTTCCCTCCTGAGATTCATGACTGTTCACACTTGCACCCTGTGCTGACCCGACCCCAGTCTCTTCGACATTCAATTTGAAGTATTACAGTCCAACCTTTTGAGTGGGCCATACTCTATTGTAATCTCTACCCTGGCTAGCCCCTACATATTTTTTTGTGCTATCTCCTATTACCATAATTTTATTCAGTGACATCGTATTCGAAATTTAGCTTCCACTACCTTGTTCTTACAAAAATTTCGTGTTATTAACTATTTCCGTTTTATCCGTTTTAAATGCTTTACTATTCTCCACATTTTCAATAGCGCAAACATATATCGCGCATATTATTTTGTTCCATGTCTCTTATTTTCACCATGTGGGTTTTCTAAGTTATTTTAAAATTGTTTGATCGATACTTTTATTCTAAAATACTTTGGCCTATCGGCAAACCCTTCACCATTGGTTGTTATTGCTATTTTTATTCTCTTGTACATATAGTTTTCCCTTATAGTTGATTCCGCCTCGTACTTACTTAGTCCTTCGATTTTTTTTCTTTTTTTCTTTTACTGTTTTTAAGTAAACCACTATATGTTAGTGTTCGAGATTATAGCTTTTCGCATATTATTTTATATAACTTATCGTTTGTTTTTAATTTCGAGGACGAAATTTTTGTAAGGGTGGTATGATGTAATACCCAGTCCCTAAAAATAATTAGCGTATTTTAATAAATAACGTCTTCAGATATTTTCCCAAATTTACTACAAATTTCCCGTATATTTTTCCAGAATTTAATCCAGATTTATTCCGATATAAATATATACATATGTATAACTTTTATTTAAACTAATTTACTAAACTCTTATAGCTTATCATTTGTTTTAAATTTCGAGGACGAAATTTTTGTAAGGGTGGTATGATGTAATACCCAGTCCCTATAAATAATTAGCGTATTTTAATAAATAACATCTTCAGATATTTTCCCAAATTTACTATAAATTTCCCGTATATTTTTCCAGAATTTAATCCAGATTTATTCCGATATAAATATATACATATGTATAACTTTTATTTAAACTAATTTACTAAACTCCTAACCTAAAATTAAAATCCTATTATTTAAACCCTTTTATCTTTCCCTTTCATATTTTCCTTTCCTAAACTCAGCACAAGCCCAAACCCAAACTCTCCATTTCCTTTTATAATTTCCGAGCCCGGCCCATCTCCCTCTTCCTTTCCCATTTCCTTTAACTCCTCCGGCCCAGGCCCATACCCGTGCCCAAACAACCCGACCCGGCCCGCCTCCATCCCTCTTCCCCACTTCGTTTTCGTTTCCCGCTCCTTTTCTGCGCTCCCCACGTCGCCACGCTCCACACCGACGCCCCATCTTCGTTGCCTTAAGAACCACGACCCCGACCTACGATCGCGCACGCGCTCACAAGCTCCCCAACCCCTCGCTCACAAGCTCCCCAACCCCTCTCGTCTCTCTAACTCTCCCTCCTCACTCTCGTTCTCCCTCCTCCTCTCCTCTTTCCAAAAACACCCAGCTTCATCCCTACACCCCGCCGCCGCCGCCGCCAACGACGACGACCACCTCCCACCACATTCACCAACCCGAGCACCACCCTCTAAACCCCTGCACCGCCAGCACCTTCAACCTCCACATCAACGTCGATCCCCTCGCTACAAAAGCCTCCTTCACTGCCAGATCCCACAATCGAGCTCCACCGCCGGCCGAGTCCATTGCCGACGAACCCCTCTGGCTTTCCCTACTCCATCCTCTCTGCCACCAAACCGTCGCCGGCAACTCCATTTGTGCCTCCACTAGCAACCCCATCTGCACCCAGCACCATCTCCAGCCACTGACCACCTTGGTGCCTCTTCTCACCGTCGACCTTGTACCGACCCCCTGCACTGCCCAAGCTCCGCCACCCTTCTCCTCGGTACCACCAACCGCACCATAACACCCCTCTAGACTCCAACACCGATCTCCACCAACTCAACCCGTTGCCACCGTGCCGCAACTCGCTGTGCTGAGCTCACTGTCGCTGCCGTGCGAGCCGCGTCTGTGCCGTCGCCATCGCCGCCTTCGTCGCCGCCGCCGCCATCATCGCCTTCTTGACCATCTATTGTCGTCAGGCAAGTTTTAATACTTGCTTCATGCTACATATTTTCATTTAGATTGCGATATGATACTATTATAAGTGTTCGATGTAAATCATGACCTACAAACCCCGTTAAATTTACGGCAACAAATAACATGTGATGGCCCGGGTTATAATGAATGTCCCTTGAGACTGTGGTTCCAATACAATGTCGTTTGCTCACGTAAAATGGTGTCCCGATTTCTGTCGTAAAACCTAAAAACTTTCGTACATGCTAAACTGTAAAATTTATATTAAATTATATACAAATCGAATCTTAGCGTTCCATAGCTCGTATCGAAGATGACTGTTTAACCTACTGTATTCTATAGTTGGTCACTGAACTTTAACAAAGTATGATAGAGATAATTGCGGAGGATTATGATTCTGGACTGCAGTCCAGAACGGAAATCCCAGTTAACCCCTGTTTATAAACCCCTGTATATTCCTGTTAAAATATGAGAATGCACGGAACCCTATATCGTTACGTAGAAAATTGAGTTAGATTTCTTACTCCACTGGTCTCACTGGATTCCTCAACTGTTTGATATTTTAAACTCATTTTATAAGGTCGATACGTTTTGCTGAATTCTGCAGAGGCAGATTTTACACATCGAACATAACTTGTCCATAACTCCCTGTCGATATAGTATATTACTGATCCTCCAATTGCTGTAGAAACCTAACATTGTTCAACTATAGCGTCGCCTAATTACGATCCCAACTGGGATTAAAGTGTGTTACGAAATGGACTCCCGATTCTGAAACCGGATTTCCAGCCGTGAACACTTAAGTTGAAATGGTCATAATTAGCAAACCTGAAACCCAATTGGCGCGAAACCAATTTTTGATAGATAGATAATTCAATATACTATTTCCCCCTTTTACATTGTTTCGCTTAATTCTGCACGCATGACTTATAGTGAATTATGCAAGTGGTAGGACACTGACTGATGGTATTCTATTCATATGGTAATTATTGTATTCTCATCATATCGTGTAGAAGTCATTACATCGGTAACCTAGTGATCATGTGCATTACCCAGTGTTAGGTATTAGTGTTTGATTATGTCAAGTACGCGAGTGTTTAAACATGAATGGATAAGTGAAAGTGACACATACTTGTGCGCAATCAGCGGACCCTATTTATATATTGCATTGTCGACGTCTATAGGACATGTATAAGTGTAACTATAATTGGTATGGGACGATTATGGAAGCACTTATATGGGTGTCATAGATAAGGCACCAAACACTGTCCATTTATCTTGGGTATCATTCGAGACATGCTAGATGGAGATCCTGTCTCCAGTTCTCGCGTAGACTTGTTATGGACCGACTGGTATTTAAGATTATGGTTGGCGTTTGATGTAGACCACGGGGTGTGGGGTAGTTTGAGTGTGAGTTCAACAGAATCTCGGGAGTCCCATTGCCGGCACATACAGCGACTCTGGAGATATATGGGGATATTACTGATTATTAGCGACCGACTCGAGCCCGTGTTCCCTTGTCCTTGGGTCCTACCCTTGGGTGGGGGATACTCACGAATGGTTGACTCTCACACTTGGACTGACGATAGGCTTAGTGACCTGTACAGTGAGACTTAGAGACTGATAGGGTTAGTGACATTGACATGTATTGCTTACTGATTCAACATACCTGCCATATTGTTTACTGCTTTTTACTGTTTACCTGCTCTATTAGCTACCTGCATTGGCTACTTCATGTTCACGTCATTATTCCATGATTACTGTTTCATATTCGTTATTATTGCATGAGTTCACATTTGTATCTATATATATATATATATATATATATATATATTGCTATCGTGTCGCTCTGACGACCTGAGTATCCATGCTCAGAGTGAGAATGGATCTAGCTTGGACCAGGACCTGACATGCCTCGCGGACATCTTGATCAGCGACCCAGAGCTATACTTCCTTGATCTCCATCTGGTTAGTTTCTTTTGATTTAGTCACTGCATTTCTCATTACCTGTGCATTGACTACTGATTACCATGTAAAGCTAGAAGCCGAAGTATGACTACGGAGAGATATTTCTTCGACCGAAGGAGCATGGCTGGCCTTGTCAACCCCTCGTATTCCGTATTTTGGGAAGCGGGGTGTGACAAGATTCTTGCCCAACAACGATGTGGATCTAAATTCCTCATCGCGAGGCCGCCGATCATATTCCTGTTCGGCCCATCCGCAGCGGGTAGCTTCCCGCCCCAAAAGAGAACATTCTACGGCCCAGATTGATTCCCGCCAAAATGAAACGTCGTGCCTGAAAGTCGACCTTAACACCACCATGAGATTCTAGAGGCATCAAGCATGCCACATTTTAATTATTATTAGGTGTTAGGTTAGACTAACAAGATCAATACTAGATTATTAGGGTTTTCCTTTGTGATGTGATTAACTTAAAGAGAAGAAAAGGGCATACAACCTTTGTAGTTCGAGTCCTTCTCTTCAAAAGCTCCGGGTTGTGGTCTACGCGACTCCACTAGGCTCTTCTTCGAGTTGAACGAACCTCCTTCGCGATCTTTGCGCCAAAGACGATCCACCCGAAGTCCACTAGCTCAAGCTAATCCTTCACTAATCTCATTAGTGAAGGCAACACTCCGCATCAAATTGCTAATCTAACGTGAGATGGTGAAGTAGGGGTTTATTTTGCTCACTTGTTTGTGTTCAAGCTTCATGATTCACATCTTATGTGAGGGTTGAAGCTTGAACCATGACATTTGAGGAGGAAGATGAAGCTAGAGAGCAACCATGGGAGCAACTCAAGAAAAATGGCTAAGTGTTGAGAATGAGACTAGAATGAATGGCAACTCTTGACCCCCACTCATTCAAGCATGGAATTTTGCAATAAAAAATTGCAACCATGCTTGAATAGTGAGTCAAGATGAATAAACTATGAATAAAACCCATGCTTGCAACCATGCTCTCATTTTCCACCTCTTTTCTATTTTTCTCAAAAATAGAAATCCTGACATGCTTCATTATTGTGTGCATATATATATATATATATATATATATATATATATATATATAATGAAGAATAATTAGTGAGCTAATGATATTAGTTAAGATATAATTATATCACATATAATATATATCACATTATTAAATCAACACTTGATTTAATAATCCGGTTATATCACATATGACCGACTAATATCATTCATCTGTATATCATATTATCAAATCAACACTTGATTCGAAATTCTGGTTATATCACATATAACCGATCCGATAACAGATAACTGCCAGATTACAATACGGTATCATATTTAATCAGGCCCACGCACATATCAACATATGTGACCTACTTTGTTTCGCTCGAACCAGGAAACTTCTGTCACGCCCCGCTTCCCAGTGTACGGCGAAGTGGACGTGACGAGGCCCACTACGTATATACTCAGAAGTATATACGCTAAGTGTAACTAAGCAATATAAAGTAAATCACAAGAGACGAATAATATGGAAATAACAGCAACTTTTATTAATAACATTCTTTTTACAATGCAGGAAAAGAAAATACAACTGGAATGAAAAACAATGCCTAAACAGTGGCATAACAGAAAATGAAATAAACTGGAAAGAACAAGGTACAATTATCTAGAGCTCTGGGTCTGCCTGGAACTGCTCCAAATCTTCACCGGTGGGCTCGATCTCAACTTGGTCCAACGCACCTGACGACATTCAAAGAAGAAAGAGATAGAATGTCGTCAGCGAACAGGTCGCTCGGAAAGTCCCAAAAGAATAAGAAGAATGAGAATGATAGAGTAACAATATTTTCTAAAGTATTATAATGTTGAATATTATGGAATATTGTGTAACGCTGTTGTATGTAGCTTGGTACAGAAGGATGCCAGTGTATAGAGGGGGATCTCTATATGCTAGAGATCAGGGCAAACGGAAAGTACAAGGAACCGTTATGCCACGGTACAACAGCAACATGATTAAGGTTAGGTGTCTTAATCTGACCACCTCGTGCCACCTTTAACATCTTCCGTACCAATCTACCCTTTAAACCCCGTAATGTTTTAACAGTATTGTAGTATTGGAATATGTAATTTGGGTGACTGATCAAAACCATGATATCAGTAAACATGTTGTAATTGTATAATCAGGTAAATGGAATATCAGGATAATAGATGAATATCCATGATTTGATTCAGTCAAAATGAATATATTGTTAACTGTGTTCATGGATTCATGTATTCAAATCGTATTGGAATATAAAAGAATAAAGATTGACTTGAATCATATTCGAGTCAGGAATAGTCAGACTCTAACCCGAGTCAAACTAAAAGAAAGATAATTTGAAGTTCAATATTAGCTAGGGGCCTTATTGTAATTTATGAAACTTGATGGGGTTTTATGTAAAAAGTACATTTGTATAGTTTTCAAAATACACCTCAAGTATTTAATATTCGTCTTTAATATTATAATGAATGTGAATTTTATTTGTGTTATTCTAGTGAATATATCATAATAAAAATATTAATTGTTTTATCTGAAATTCATGGTATTTTAGTGTAACTTTTAATCTTGTAATTTTTAGAAAAATGTGGAAAACTTATATTATGATAAAATAGACGTTTAAATGATAATTATATATATATTAACACATGAATAATTTTATATAAATATTTTATTTAGAAAAAATCTCATTTTCCCTAAATATCGTATTTTGAACCTTTCGAGACCGAATGCTCCTTGCGGAGGTCTGAATCTCGCACTACTAGCCTGCGGGTGCACGATGAACCATACTATCCCTAACAGGTTCCCCAAAAGTGGGTTGTAGCGGCACTTTGCTTAGATTTATAAATACTTTTCATTTGGGAAAACGGTTTTATAAATATGGGGTATTTATTTGCAAAAGAATACAGTTTTCCGTATTTTAGTTATTAGGGTTTCCTAAACCAACTAGCCTATTTCTAAGGTCTAACGATGAGTCATTAGAAGCCTCAAATCGCCTCTTCACCGTCAATTGCGGCCAGGTAAGTGCCAGGTAAGTGGGAAGGAACCACAGTCGTGGGCCTAATTAAAAACCACTAGCCTTAGACACACTTGTCTAGGCACCACAAGACAGTTTAGATAAACGATCGATATCCATGACCAATCGTGGTTTTCATTTTATTAAAAGATTTTATCTAGAAAAGTTTACAACTTAAAGTTTTAAATAAAAGTTATAAAGATTATGGTATTTTAGTGAAAAGTCCTGTAATTTCGTATTCTGTATTTTGATATTTATCAATTAGGGTTATATTGAGTGTGTGTAGGGGTAGGTCATTACCCCGTGACTTATTTTAGGTTTTGGTGAAATTTAAAGGTAAAACATGCTATGTTAAACTTAAAGGTATTATAGCGCAAGAATACGGTATTCGAAAACGCTATCATTTTATGTGTGAAATTTCATTCAAATTGAGTTATACAAGTTTTGTGATCAAGATAAACATATTTATGAGTGAGGTAATTGATTAAACTAAGAAAAATGAACTTCATGGTATTTTTATGAAAAGAATACGGTTTTTCAAAGAAGCTATCATTTTATGTGGAAAAGTTTGATTAAATTGGTTTATGGGTGATTAATGGTCAACATGAATATGGGTAGATATTATGTATTAGGCGACAAGTGGAAATTTAGAGAAAAACCGAATCGGAAATCGATTTGTCCGATTTCCGCCGGGTTCCAAAAATCCGTATTTTTATACTTATAGAAAAGAGAGATAGAGGGAATGGGACTTACGGTTTGGACAAGCTAATGAAGCTAGAGGTCGTGATGGTTGTCGATTCGTTGAAAACGTCGTGAAGGTCCTGATCCGGTCGCCGGAATCCGTCGTCGATTTCGGCAGCGTTTCGCTTCTCGCTCTTCGTACCGAGTTCTCGAGAATTTGAGAGAGTGGACTTAGAGCTGTGAAGGGAAAAGGTAGAGTATAGGGGTCTTTATATAGGGCTAGGCTATGGTTAGGGTTAGGGTTAAAAAATATTAAAAGAAAATATAAAAAACATTAAAAATTCATTAAAAATCATTAAACCTAGGAGTAAAAGGGATTTATTGGCCAAATCAAAACCGATCCAGGTATAATAAGTGTGCAAGAGGGTTGACCAAGTCAAGAGCCAACTTTTCTCAGTTGGTGACTCGGCCGTCCGGCGGCGCCGATTCGGGGGTCCATTGGCCGGGGAAATTCTGGGGGTACAATTTGGTATATTTACTTTTTCAAGTCCAGTACATATTTTGGGAGTTATGGCCTTTTTACCGTTGACTTCCAAAAAAAATTAAAACAAAATAAATACAAAAATAATGTGGGGCATGGGATTTGAACTCCGGTGGCTTGGTTCAGCAGTGCAAGGTATTACCAATGTGCTACAAGCTCCTTCTTGTAATTATTGTGGTTTTTAATTACTTAAACTGATAGCAGCAAGAATAAATACTCCTAGTATACATTAAATTTAAAGTAATTTCTTGTACACTAAAAATGGAGTTATTTCATTCTTGTAGTTTGTAATTAAAAACAAAAATAATTACATAAATCTTGTGCTCAGGCTAAAATACCCCTTTGTGGATTTTAAAAATATATTTGAAAAATTTTGTATAGGAAAAGTGTATCAAAAATTAGGGTTGTTACAACTTCTGTGTGGACTCTAATGACTCGTCAATATGCCAGCAGTAGGTGATGATCACATCAATCACCTGCAAGCCGTCAGCGGTACTACCTGGACATAACGGCTACCCGGGTATTGAGCAATATGAAAATCAACAAGCAAGCTCATCCATACTATCCATGAAGCCTATCAGTGACACTACCGTATATCCGGTTTCTTCGTCTGATATGTCGCATATCATGTCTAGGAATGGTAAACGTCAGGCCCCAGTAACGTGATAAGTCATGCCGATGTCTGGCCTATAACGGTTTGAGAAACTACTGATAACTCTTATCAGTAAATCTCAGCAGCAGCCCTGGCCAGGGACTTCCAGTTATAGCCAATCGTGCATAGCGCAACATCAACCCCCAATACCGGGAGAGACGAAACCCCTCCTATCGCTCATTGCCTTCATGTGACTCGGGACTATACCCAAAATCTACCTGTTTGCACGACTCCTTTGGGCTGTGGTAGGGAGGAAATCAAAGCACAGTGGGATCCACATAAGACTCTATGACGATCTCGGGTCTATAGACTAACATGTACCAGTGTAACCAGAGGACTGCTATCTGACGATAGGTATACTACCACATAGGAGTCCTCGGCGAGTCCGTTCGGTGTACCCATTCTCCAATGAGCACCTATGTACAATCTTTGATGTCACACACCAATGGTTGTGGGATTAACCATTGCCCTCTAAGTGACAAGAAACGTACACACTAGTCTACACTGGAATATCGATGCCCTGGTCTCAATATTCCCACGAATAGAAGCTGATTAAAGGATGTACTTGTGGACCACCCTAGCCCCACTAGTATGATTTCATCATAATCCTGGTAGTCAAGTACATATTCTAAAGGCTTTATCAACATGTGAGAGCAAGACAGTAAAGAATACCAGTCAACATGTTAAGATAAAGAGTAACCAGATAGCATACTATCATGTCGAGCAAGAAAGTCCTTTATATATATATATGTCCAAGCATCCACTATAATATACATCACATGTACAATAATTGCCTCTAGGGCATACATATAACTAACAATCTCCCACTTGCAGTAAGGCCATGCGTTGTATTATCTCATACCCAACATCCCAAAAAGTCTCTCAAATTGTATCTGGGGGATGGCCTTTGAGTGTGGATCCGCTACGTTGTTCTTCGTGTCAACTCTCTTGACCTCGATCTCCCGGCAATCTACTATCTCCCTGATCAGGTGATACCGCTTCAGAATATGTCTGGTTCTTTGATGGGACCTGGGTTCCTTGGCCAAAGCCACCGCTCCATTGTTATCATAATACACATGTATTGGATGCTCAATGGATGGAACCACACCAAGCTCAGCAATGAACTTCTTCATCCAGACAACTTCTTTAGCAGCATCGTTGGCAGCGATGTATTCAGCCTCCATCGTCGAGTCTGCTACGGTGTCTTGCTTGGAACTCTTACAACACACCGCCTCTCCGTTGAGGGTAAAGACAAAACCCGAAACCGACTTACTGTCGTCCTTATCACTCTGAAAGCTCTAATTGGTAAAGTACTCCACCTGGAGTTCACCGTTACTATACACCTAGAACATTTCTTTAGTCCTTCTCAAGTACTTAAGAATGTTCTTCACAGCTGTCCAATGGTTTCCCCTAGGATCTGATTGATACCTGCTCACTACACCTAGTGAGTAAGCTACATCCGGTCTGGGACATAACATCGCATATATGATAGAGCCTATTGTCGAAGCATAGGGTATCCCTTGCATGCGAGCCCTCTCCAAATCAGTCTTGGGAGACATCTCTTTGAAGAGAGTGATTCCTGAACAAGCGGGTACATTACCTCGCTTGGAATCTTCTATACTAAACCTCTTTAGTATGGTGTCTATGTATCTGGATTGGGACAATCCCAACATCTGTTAAGATCTATCTCTATAGATCTTTATCCCCATAATGTAGGAGGCATCACCAAGATTTTTCATGGAGAACTTGAGTGACAAGAAGAGCTTGACCGAGTATAGCATAGGAACATCGTTTCCTTTCAAGAGTTTGTCATCCACGTCAATACGAGGAAGACCACCTTACTCTCTACTACCTTCTTATATATACAAGGTTCATTTACATTCTTGATGAAGTCAAACTCTTTGATAGCTTCATCAAAACAGATGTTCCAACTCCGCGATGCCTGCTTTAATCCATAGATGGATTTAAGCAGTTTACACACTTTTCCGCTGCTCCCACTGTCTACGAAGCCCTCTGGCTGTGTCGTGTACACGCTCTCTTCTAAATCACCATTTAGAAAAGCGGTCTTGATGTCCATCTACCAGATTTCGTAGTCATGGTATGCAGCAATGGCAAGTAGGATCCTGATGGACTTAAGCATAGAGACAGGAGAAAATGTTTCATCATAGTCGACGCCAGGTCGTTGACGAAAACCTTTTGCTACAAGTCTAGCTTTGAAAGTCTCAACTTTTCCATCTACACCTATCTTCTTTTTGAAGATCCACTTGCTCCCATTGGGTTTTACCCCTTCGGGAGCAACTTCCAAAGTCCATACTTGGTTGGTGTACATGGATTCTATCTCGGATCGCATAGCATCCAGCCATTTCACAGAGTCCCCACTCGTGATGGCCTGCTCGAAACTAGCAGGGTCATCATCTTCCATGATGTAATCCTCTCTCCCACCGTCTACGAGAAAACCGTAGTATCTCTCAGGTGGATGGGGAACCCTACTAGTTTTGCGGAGTGGATGTGGTTCGTTGGGTACCATTGGATCCTCTGGTTCCACCAAATCATCAGTTCTAGTTTGTGCAGCAGGAACTTCTTCCAGTTCTACCTCATTACCGCTAATTTCTTTTACAAGAAATTCCTTTTCCAAAAAGGTAGCGTATTGAGAAACAATCACCTTTTGTTCCTCAGAGTGGTAGAAGATATATCCATAATAATTCTTCGGATATCCTACAAACTTACATAGAACCGACCTTGCCTCGAGCTTGTTCGGATTTTGCCTTTTGACATAGGCCGGAAAACCCCATATCTTAACTCGTTTAAAATGTGGTCTCTTTCCACTCCATATCTCATATGGTGTTTTAGGCACAGATTTTGATGGAACTTGATTCAATAGGTATGCTGCTGTCTCAAGCGCATAGCCCCAAAAAGAAATAGGCAACTCAGCAGTATTCATCATAGAGCGCACCATATCTAATAGGGTGCGATTCCTCCGCTCCGATACACCGTTGTGCTGTGGCGTATACGGAGGAGTAAGCTGAGAGAGAATCTCATTCTCTTTTAGATAATCACGGAATTCCCCGCTCAAGTATTCTCCTCCCCGATAAGATCGTAGGATTTTAATATTTTTGCCCGTCTGGTTTTCTACTTCGCACTTATATTCCTTGAATTTCTCAAAAGTTTTAGACTTGTGTTTCAACAAGAACATATGTCCGAACCTTGAGAGATCATCGGTGAATGTAATAAAGTACGATAACCATTCCTGGCATGTGTAGATATAGGACCGCATACATCACTATGTATAAGTCCCAAGAGTTCCGAAGCTCTTTCTCCGTGTCCAGTAAACGTAGTTTTGGTCATCTTTCCTTTGAGACATGACTGGCAAGTTTCATAAGATGAAAATTCGAACGGATTCAAATATCCATCTTTATGTAACTCAGCTAGTCGTGTCGCATTGATATGACCTAGTCTACAATGCCACAAGAAAGATTCGTTCATTTCTGAACTCTTTCTCTTGTGTGTGTTGTGTACGTTAAGAACAGAGTTTTGAATCAGAACATATAAACCGTTGCATAACGTACCAAACCCAATCAACACTTGATTTAGGTAAATGTTCATAACTGTCACGCCCCGCTTCCCAGAGTACGCTAGATTGGGCACATGACATAGCCAACCATGCTACCTGTGGGTAGGAAGTATCCATCCACAGTCACATTACGGCTGTAGAGATATCAAGAACAAGATAAAACTATCTAAAACATGTCCATAATCAAGAATAACAGGAGTCAATAATAAATAAATGCGGAAGCAAATGATCCAATACAAATAACTGAAAAGTGTGTCCCATAATGCGGGCTCACATCAGGAAATAAATGCAGGAAATAAAACTAACTACTACTGAACTCACAGCTCAGCCTGCTGGCTGAAGTACTCCTGCTCGGACTGCAACAGCGGTACGGAATCTGGGCCATGCAAAACCCAGACGTTAGCGCGTCATGTCATCAAGTAATATAATATGAACAGTGTAGCAAGCAATGTAATATAAACATGAATACAACAAAAATAACAATAATATGAATCATACCAGTACAGGGTAGCGTGCAGTGGGTAAACTAAACTGTTCTATCAGGTTTTCTATTCTAAAGTCTTTGAAATCAATTGATGAATCATCGATGTAACTCAATAGTATCCCGTACATACCCGGGACCATGGCCACAATATTCTCGGCTGCAGCCGAGACATGCCGCTAGGCACAAAACAGGAATGTGTACACTCGATAGTATCCCGTACATACCCGGGACCACGGCCACAATATTCTCGGCTGAAACCGAGACATGCCGCTAGGCACAAAACAGGAATGTGTACACTCAATACAGGTAGTGAACTGTCGAGTTACAAGTCAGATTTCACCTTTGATTTCCCCACACCCCCAAGTTATATGTGTATGTCAAGTCAGGTATCCAGTAATCAAGAAACTAATGCCAACACAGGATCAGGTAAACAGGTTTGTCTGGATAGACAACAGGAACGGTCCATGTGGACTACATGTCAGGTTTGTTGGCATTAGGCACGGGATCAGGTAACAGGTCGGGTCATGGTACATCAGGTCAAGTCAATAGTAAACGGTACCATGTCAGGTGTATCATATAAAGACCATGTGTGACAATGTCAAGTCAAGATGTAACAATATCGTGGGTGTGCTCACAAACAGATATATAAGCAAACATCATGATCTAATCAATGCGTTAAACAATAATCGGATTTATTATCTAGCTGTACAATTTTCAATTGTGTTAAATAGATAGTGTCAATATAACGTGAATACAGAATGGTAAACGTAACTGCTGTAATCAGGTTAATAAAACATTGAGTGTTTCAAGAATGCCACGACAAGTATAATCTGTTTAAAAAATGCAATTGTAATTTGACCGGTTTAAGTTGTACATGAATATCTGATAAACTAAACTGGAATAAAAGCATCATAGCAGTAAATCAAAATGTAATCTATCATGTACGGGGTTTATCAGGAAATAATTAATTTGACATGTTACCAGGGTTAGACAGGAAGCAATGTATGTAAGGTGATTTACTAAATAATACATCATTAAACCATACATGAATATTAAGGCAAGTTTTAAAGTTGTAATAGCATGTAGCAAGTATCGAATACTTGCCTCGATGAAACGACAGTCATGAGAACGGAGGCGCGAACCCACACGACACGATAACAGCAAGGGCTCGGGATGATCTGAACAGAGATGGATGCACTCAGCGAGGCGATCGGTGCCGTCAAGATCACCGGCGGTTCAAGCCGCGACGGTGACGACAACGAGAAGGGTTTCTGTAGAGGTGATCGGGGAAGGTGCAAAATCGGTCGGTGGTGGTGGTGTTGGCGTTCTGGGGGGTTGCTGGGAGGCGAGGAGATGACGGGTGGTCGGTGGTGATGGGTTTCCGGCGAGGGTGAGGTTGCAGGCGATGGGTGGTGGGTTGGCGTCGGGGAAGGTGCAGGGTGTGCTCGGAAAGAAAAGAAAGAGGAGGTCTCGGGGTGAGGAGAACACGGCGAGGTGATGGTCAGCGGCGCAGGTGGTTGGCCGGCGGAGACTTGGCGACTGCAGGAAAATCTGTAGGTGGCCGCGGCTGCGCAGGGTGCTCGGGAGAGAGGAAACATGGTCGGTTGAGGCGAGAAGGCGGAGGCGAGGGCGATGGTGACGTTGGCGCCGGCGTCGGGGATGCGGCGGCGACGGTGAAGGCGGCTAGGGTTAGGTTGCCGGTGGGTTTCTCGTGAAGGATGAAAAGAAAGAGAGGAGAGGGAAGATTACGTATATATATAGGAGAGAGAGAAGGTTAGAGAGAGAGAGACAGAGAAAGAGAGAGGAGTTAAAGGAGGGGGCCCACGGGGTTTAAGTGCCCACGAGATTGGCCAGGGAAAGATTTCAGGGGTTTTAAGAATATTTAAAAGATTTTAGGAAAATTAGATTAACAGTAAAGGATATATGTATAAACGAGATATTATATGGTTTAAATATTATATTAATTTGGGATTTTGGCGCTAAATGAAACATTTCCAAATTGCGCCCGGGTCGGGTCCAAAAATTCGAAATTTAAATAATAGGATTTTAAGCTGGTTCCAAATTTTGAAATTAAGTGTTTTATGATTAAAAAGCATACCCCCAAGTCGGACACCTGTACGCGCGCGTAGCCGTCCAAACTCGCCCGTTTCACCGAACGGGACGAGAACTCGATGCACTGACTCTACCACGCGGCTAGGGGTGTCGAGTAGGCCAAGATGGATATTTTTAATTTTATTTTAGGTGCTAAAATTTGTTATATGCAGAAATGACCTTTCCAAATAAAATTTCAAGGTAAGTGTCAAACAGGCAAGCTAAATGAAATGAGTAATATCTAATACTCAACCAGTAACAGAAAATAGTAGTATTGGGCTCGGGTGTTACAATAACATTATTCTCTATTACAAAATTATATCCTTCTTTATCTAATAAAGAAATTGATATTAAATTGCATATCATAGAGGGTATATAATAACAGTCGTTCAAGATCAATGCATTCCCATTTGGTAATACAAGGTGATATTCACCAACTGCTTTGGCTGCAACATTTGCACCATTCCCTACTTTTAGTGAATGATCACCTTTTTCCAGTTCTCTTCCTTTCTTTAGCCCATATAACATATTACATATGTGGGATCCCGATCCAGTATCTAATATCCAGGACGTAGAGTGTACCAAGAAACAGTTCTCGGTAACGAATATACCCGAAGAAGATGTATCAACATGCTCATTCTTCGTTTGGGTGGCACGGGAATCCTGGTATACCCCTATTTCCTGCTCGGAATTATAACAATTATAAGAAAGAACGGAACCAACGTTCCCCTGCTCAGTATAACAAGCGGGTTCGGTCAATACATCTATATTATTATCTTGATTAAGGCCTGACATGGTCGCTACCTGGAGAGAGAGAGAAGAAAACACTTAGCGTATGCTCTTGCAAGATTAGATTGGTTATTATCTTATCTAATCAGGATAGCTCCTACTGCTTTTATCAAATCTTCCTTCAAACCCTAAAAGGTAAGACTAGCCGGGATTAATAATACCCTACAAGTTCGCCAATCTTTCAGCCAGGCCAGTATCGGTACTTTGAGGGAGGTTCCCTATGCTTTCGCACGGACCTAATTAAAATAAACCTCGTTTTCCCAGGGGCGTAACCCCGTTAACACCTTTCTAGATACCCACTTGATCGGCTAATTGTGATGTGTAAAACTCTCCCAGGAGTAACTCTCACTCGCAGTGGGTATTGGGATCCAACTATCTCATAGAAGGTATGCAATCTTATTACAAATTTCAACACTTGAAATCCCCGATAATATTTTTACCACTAGCCATTTATGACCTTAACAAGGTCAACAAATCATAAACGCTAGCCAAGTTCAACCCGTCATTTCTTGATTGAATTAAACCCACCAGTACGACCCTTAACAAGGTCAACAAAGCCATACGACTACCCTAATCCAATCGCATCACATACTGCAGATAAGTACTAATCAGCTACCGCACACTACGCCTTAATAAGGTCAATAAACGCAGCACGAATACCAAATAGTACTTATCTGAAATGAAGGAGGGCTGCGCAGGTTTTTAAGAAAAACCATGAGCGTAATGAACTTGATATCGTTGTAGAATCTAGTTATTTTGAAAAGGAGTGTTTTTGAGGTTTTTGCTAGTTTCGCTAAATAGGTCACTCCCGGCGAAGGGATCTCGGCTCTTTCCTCATCGAATGAGGTGCTGTATATTCTACAAGGAATACCTCTATGCAAAGCAAGAACTAAAAAAGCAATCAAAAAACAAAACCGAGTGGGTTGTAGCATTTGCTAGTTTTGTTAAAGAGGCCACTCCCGGTGAAGGGATCTCGGCTCTTTCCTCATCGAATGAGGTGCTGGATATTCATCAAGGAATACCACTATGCAAAGCAATAACTAGAGCTACCCTTTTTGAAAATTTAATTCTACAATATCTTTTGGTTTCTTTCTTTTCATTAATCACATTAATGAAGTCCCATCAATTTGTGTTTCCTAAACATCACAGAAAAATGAAACGAAAATAGAACGTACGCTTATGCTATCCGCATTCGCCACGGGGCCCCGTCATGCACCGTTAGGTTACTTAACTACCGGCAGAGCGAGGGCTGGACTAGTGCGAGTGCAAAACATAAGTAACGTTTATTATATATCATATATATAATATTACATTCGTCTCACGCAGTTATATGATCAACATTACAGAAATAAGCAGCAGAAGCAACATATGAAATATTGGATATACTAAGATGTCCGTGTTTTAAATTTAGCCAACAATGTAAAACACGGATTCCACAGTCGTGATAAATAGCCAAACCCACATTCCTAGACCTCTATGAGAGCGGCAAGTAACCCTGCCAATTCTAGAGTTAAGAGACCCGTTCTCAACTCCTTGAGATGGTCTCCCACTGGACTCTAGAAACCGGTTACTTGTGCTCCCCACTTTGGGTTTATCCTAATGCGGAAAAGTAAATAATATACAACAATAGTGGCATCATTCTCAACCCGGAAGTGCCGTAATAAAAGAATATTATATTGAATTTTACATGAATGAAAATATAAAAACTCTTATCTCACATAAAAAAAACCCGGCTATTCAATCACGACGATCCAATGAATTATATCAACAGTAACACATAACATTTCATGTCATCAATGTAAATAAATATGCGTATCCCGAAAAATCTTTGACATATAGCAACGAGATTGGGATACCCCACATATTACACTTACGGTCGCAGAAAAGAAACAGAAAACTACAATGATTAGAGTCCGCAATATCCTTAGACATCATAAACTCGGAATATATCATATTCCGGATTTCATGCCTAACATGTAAAACTTGCATTTTAGTCTCAAATTGAAAACTCTTTTCAATTGGTTGTCGGATAATTCAACAAGATTCCCGACTTAATGATCGCGTACAATATGCAATTGCGACGGAGTTTTGATCCGAATCAAAACATCGTGGCAATCGATCAATTGAGACTAAACGGCTAGCTTTGCAATATACTAGCTTAGTTTTCATAAAACTAATTAATCCGGATTCTAATAATTGTATCACACATCACAAAGTTTGTATAGTAACCGCGATATTAGAATTCCGCACGCAATTAGCAAACAAACCAATTTTTCCAACACCGAAACCCACACGAATCCAGTGAGCTAAAGTTCCAAAACCGATCGTTTTAAGCCAATCCGGGAGTCGAAACAAACTCGAAACCCGCACGAATCTTCGCGGGGGTGAAGAACCAAGATTAAGTATCGAATGGGGGGCCTAGAGGGGGTACTCCACCCCCGAGGCCACCACGAGTTGGCCAGGGGGTGAGGCAGACTCGAAACTGCCTATGGTGGGGCAGTTTCAGGTCCCCACCGCCAAGACCACCTTATGGTGGTCTTGGGGAGTGGGCCCAATCATTTGGTCGCCCCCGGGGTATCCCCGTGGTGTGCACGCTCCACCCCGCGGCTTCTCGGTTCAAACCGTGAGCCCGCGGGGTGTGCAAACAACTCAAAACATCAATTTCGAAACTGTTTTTATCGTCAATTTTTTTGCGCGACAAAAACGGCGGATTTCAAACGTCGCTACAAGTTACCCTAATATTCTAGCTTGGCTCTGATACCATGAAAGTCGACCTTAACACCACCATGAGATTCTAGAGGCATCAAGCATGCCACATTTTAATTATTATTAGGTGCTAAGTTAGAATAATAAGATCATTACTAGATTATTTGGATTTTCCTTTGTGATGTGATTAACTTAAAGAGAAGAAAAGAGCATACAACCTTTGTAGTTCGAGTCCTTCTTTTCAATAGCTCCGGGTTGTGGTCCACGCGACTCCATTAGGCTCCTCTTCGAGTTGAACGAACCTCCTTCATGATCTTCACGCTAAAGACAATCCACCCGAAGTCTACTAGCTCAAGCTAATCGTTCACTAATCTCATTAATGAAGGCAACACTCCACATCAAATTACTAATCTAATGTGAGATGGTGAAGTAGGGGTTTATTTTGCTCACTTGATTGTGTTCAAGCTTCATGATTCACATCTCATGTGAGGGCCGAAGCTTGAACCATGACATTTGAGGAGGAAGATGAAGCTAGAAAGCAACCATGGGAGCAACGCAAGAAAAATGGCTAAGTGTTGAGAATGAGACTAGAATGAATGTCAACTCTTGACCCCCACTCATTCAAGCATGGAATTTTGCAATATAAAATTGCAACCATGCTTGAATAGCGAGTCAAGATGAATAAACTATGAATAAAACCCATGCTTGCAACCATGCTCTCATTTTCCACCTCTTTTCTATTTTTCTCAAAAATAGAAATTATGCCATGCTTCATTATTATATATATATATATCATATATATATATAATGAAGAATAATTAGTGAGCTAATGATATTAGTTAAAATATAATTATATCACATATAATATATATCATATTATTAAATCAACACTTGATTTAATAATCCGGTTATATCACATATGACCGACTAATATCATTCATCTGTTTATCACATTATCAAATCAACACTTGATTCGACAATCTGGTTATATCACATATAACCGAACCGATAACAGATAACTGCCAGATTACAATACGGTATCACATACTCATATTTAATTGGGCCCACGCACATATCAACATATGTGACCTACTTCGTTTCGCTCGAACCAGAAAACTTCTGTGTGGGACTCTAAAGACTCGTCAATATGCCAACAGTAGGTGATGATCACATCAATCACCTACAAGCCGTCAGCGGTACTAGCTGGACGTAACGGCTACCCGGGTATTGAGCAATATGAAGATCAACAAGCAAGCTCATCCATACTCTCCATGAAGCCTATCAGTGAAACTACCGTATAGTCCGGTCTTTTCGTCTGATATGTCGCATGTCTAAGGGTGGTAAACGTCAGGACCCAGTAACGTGATAAGTCATGCCGATGTCTGGCCTATAACGGTTTGAGAAACTACTGATAACTCTTATCAGTAAATCTCAGCAGTAGCCCTGGCCAGGGACTTCCAGTTATAGCCAATCGAGCATAGCGCAACATCAACCCCCAATACCGGGAAAGACGAAACCCCTCCTATCGCTCATTGCCTCTATGTGACTCGGGGCTGTACCCAAAATCCACCTGTTTGCACGACTCCTTTGAGACGTTGTAGAGAGGAAATCAAAGCACAGTGGGAGACACACAAGACTCTATGACGATCTCGGGTCTACAGACTAACCTGTACCAGTGTCACTAGAAGACTGCTATCTGACGATAGGTATACTACCACATAGGAGTCCTCGACGAGTCCGTTCGGTATACCCATTCTCCAATGAGCACCTGTGTACAATCTTTGATGTCACACACCAATGGTTGTGGGATCAACCATCGCCCTCTAAGGGACAAGAAATGTACACACTAGTCTACACTGGAATATCGATGCCCTGGTCTCGATATTCCCGCGACTAGGAACTGATTAAAGGATGTACTTGTGGACCACCCTGGCCCCACTAGTATGGTCTCATCATTATCCTGGTAGTCAAGTACATATCCTAAGGGCTTTATCAACATGTGAGAACAAGACAGTAAAGAATACCAGTCAACATGTTAGGATAAAGAGTAACCAGATAGCATACTATCATGTCGAGAAAGAAAGTCCTCTATATATATATGTCCAAGCATCCACTATAATATACACCACATGTACAATTTGTAGGGTTAGCTTAGCACCTTTGCAAAGTTTTGGCAAGCATCAAACATGCTATATTAAAATTTTTGGGGTGCTAAACAAACCAACCAAGTAATTGAACTAGAGTTTTAGGGTTAACTTAGCATGTAAACAACTTTACTTCTAAGAGTTAGGGATTACAACCTTTGTAGTCCGTTCCTTCGCTTCATAATCTCCGTGTTGAGGTCGCTTCGCTGCGATCATCAAGTACCCAGACTCTAGTGAGGCTCCATGAAAAGAATGATGCACCCTTACTTGAAGACTTCACCAATCCAAGATGATCTACCTTGAAGAATCTCAAACCCAAGCTCTTGCTTCACTAATCAAGTATTAGCAAAGCAAACACCCTAATCTAAGTGGCTAGAATAGATGAGGATGATGAAGTAGCAATTTATCTCTCTTTTGTTTTCAATTTCTCACTTTATTTCATCACAACACAAAAATCTAGAAAGCTTTTTTCAAGAAGAAGAAGAAGAAGAAATCCTTTTGTAATGAATAATGAAAAAATTGTTGTGGTTACAATTGCAACCATGAGTTAAGAATGAGAGTCTTAACTCATGTAGAGAATTAACTAGAGTTAAGGGTTTGGGTTGGGTTAAATAATATCTACACAAAATATCAAAGGATGAAGACAAAAGGAATGCTTCATGAAGCTTCATGAAAGCTTCATCCAAAAGCTAAACCAAAAGCTAAACAAAAAGCTAACCCAAATCCAAACCCTAACTTGGTTTAAACTCAACAACCATGTTGCATTTGTAACCCTAACATGTTACAAAATTATATATCACATATACAATATATTTTGTAACAAAAAGAAATAATACAATTAACATATATCGCATATACATCAATGTATTATCCAAGTGAGAAAAAGAATCTTTAAGTGAGCTTATATTAGTTAATGCAATGTAATATATCATATATATAATTATACATTAAATTATCGAATCAACACTTGATCCGATAATCCGGCTATTTCATAAATAACCGACTAATATAAAATATATCAGTTCATCGAATCAATACTTGATCCGATGACCCGGCTATATCACATATACCCGGCCGATATCACATATCGCGAGAATCGAATACGGTATCTCATACTCATATTATTCTCGGTCTCGCACATATCACATATGTGCTCCTACTCCGTTTTGCCTGAGCCAGGAAACCTCTGTGTAGGACTCTAAAGAATCGTCAATACGCCGGCAGTAGGTGATGATCATATCAAACACCCACAAGCGGTCAGCTAAACGTAACAGCTACCCAGGTATTGAGCGATCAGAAGATCAACAAGCAACCATGTACATTCTCCTGTGAATCCAATCAGTAACACTCCCGTACAGTCCGGTCTCTTCGTCTGATATGTCGCATATCCAGTCTAGGGGTGGTAAACGTCAGACCCCAGTAACCGATAAGTCGTGTCTATATGAGGTCCATAACAGTTCGAGAAACTACTGATAACACTTACCATTAAATCTCAACAACCCTGGCCAGGGATTTCCAGTTATAGCCAATCGAATACAGCGCAACATCAACTCCCTATACCGGGAGAGACGAAACCCCTCCTATCGCTCATTGCCTCCATATGATTCGGGACTGTACCCAAAAGCCACCGTTTTGCACGCCCTCTTGGACGTGGTAAGGTGGAAATCAAAGCACAGTGGGAATCACACAAGACTCTATGACGATCTCGGGTCTACAGACTAACCTGTACCAGTGTCACCAGAGAACTGCTATCTGATGTAAGGTATAATACCATCCGGGAGTTCTCGGTGAGTCCGTTCAGTGTACCCAGTCTCCACTGAGCACCCGTATACTGTCTCTGATGTCAAACACAAATGGATATGGGATAATCCATCGCCCATCTACATGGGTCGAGAAGCTATACGCTAGTCTACTCTGGTATATCGATGCCCTGTCTCGATACACCTACGACTAGGAATATTTGAAGGATGTACTTAGCGACTACACTGTCCCCACTAGTATGATTTGCATCATAGTCCTGGCAGTCAAGTACTCATCCTAAGGGCTTTATCAACATGTAACATATAGACAATCAGAGTACATGTTAAGATAAATAGCAACCAGATAGCATACTATCATGTTGAGCAACAAAGTGCTCCATATATATGTCCAAGCATCCACTACAATATACATCACATGTACAGTAATGCCTCTAGGGCATACATATCTCTAACAATCTTCCACTTGCACTAGGGCTATCTGTCGTGGTATCGCATACCCAACAATCAGCTGTGGTTGAAGTATCTCATACTCAACCATCCCATAAAAGTCTCTACTGGGAAATAGGCCTTTGTGAGTGGATCCGCGCTGTTGTCCTCTGTATCTACTCTCCTATCCTCGATCTCCCTGGAGATCAACCATCTCCATGATCAGGTGATATTGCCTAAGAATATGTCTGGATTTCTGATGGGACGGGGGTTCCTAGGCATAAGCCACAACTCCATTTTCATACAATGGTAGGAACGAAGTTCATCTCATGAACTTATATATATATCCAGACTGCCTCTTTGGTAGCATTCTTGGTAACGATGTATCTAGCCTTTAATCGTCTAGTTTGCCACAGTATCTATCTTGGAACTTTTCCAACATACCGTCCCTCCACTGAGGGTAAAAACAATACCTATGACTGACATTCAGTCGACCTTACCACCCTGGAAGCTTTCCAGTGATTCTCCCCAGGATCGATTGATACCATCTCCCTACACCTAGTGAGAATCCTAACATCCAATTAGATCTATCTCATAGATCCAAAACCCAGTATTTAGGAGGTATCTTCTTGATCCTTTATGGAGAATCCTTGTGATAAGAGGAGATTGACCGAGCGTAGCATAGGAAACTCCTTCCCTATCAAGAGTATGTCATCCACGTACTACACGAGGATCACCACCATACTCCCTACTGCCTTTTTGTATATACCAGGTCCATCTACCATTTTGATGAAGTTAAACTCTTTGACTATCACATCAAAACAGACGTTCCTACTCCGTGATGCCTGATTTATCTCATAAAACAACTTGCACACGTTTCCGCTGCTCCCACTGTCTACGAAGCCCTCTGGCTGTGTACTTATAGACGCTCTCTTCCAAATCACTATTTAGAAAAGCTGTCATGACACCCAACCGCCAGATATCATAGTCATGGTATGTAGCAGTGGCAAGTAGGATCTGGATGGACTTAAGCATAGCTTTGAAAGACTCAACATTTCCATGTACACCAAGTAATCTTCTCAAGATATACTTGCTCTTGATGGGGATTTAACCCTTCAGATAAAGCAATCAAAGTCCATACTTTGTTGGTGTATATGGATTCCATCTCAGATCGCTAAGTATCCAGCCATTCTCACAGAGTCCCCACTCCTGATGGCCTGCTCGAAGCTGGTTGGGTCATCATCTCATGATGCAATCCTCGCTCCCACTGTCATAGAGAAAACCGAAGTATCTCTCAGGTGGGTGAGGAACCTTACTAGATCGGCGGAGAGGCTGAGATTTGTTGGAAACTATTGAATCCTCCGGTTCTACCAAATCATCAGCTGTAGTTTGTATAGCTGGAACTCCTTCCAGTTCTACCTCATGACCACTAATTTCTTCACAAGAAATTCCCTTTTTCTCAAAAAGGTGGTATGCCGAGAAATAAAACACCTTTTGATCCTCGGTTTGGTAGAAGATATTCCCTTGTGAATGCTTGGGATATCCAACAAACTTCCACAGAACTAACCCTGCCTCGAGCTTGTCCGGATCATGCTTTTAGACATGGGCCGGACAACCCCAAATCTTAACATCCTTAAGAGATGGGCTCTTCCTATACCATATCACATATGGAGTGGTAGGCACCTGATTTGATTGGAACCCTATTCAATAGGTATGCAGCTTCACAAGTGCATAACACCCAAAAGGAAATAGGCAACTCAATAGTACTCATCATATAGCACACCATATCACATAGGGTGTGATTGCTCCGCCCCGATGCACCATCGTGCTGTGGTGTATACGGAGGAGTAATGCTGAGAGAGAATCTCATTCTCCTTTAGAATAGTCTAGGATCTCCGTGCTCAAGTATTCTCCTCCCTGATCTCATCAAAGGACATAATACTTATACCCATTATGGTTCTCTACTTCTAACTTATATTCATTGAATTTCTCAAAAGGTTCAGACTTGTGTTTCAACAGGAACATACGTCCGAATCTTGAGAGATCATCAATGAATGTAATGAAGTACAAAGAACCGGTCCTGGCATGTGTAGACATGAGACCTTACATACATCATCATGTATCAATCCCAAGAGTTCAATAACTCTTTCTCTGTTTCCAATAAACAGAGCCGTGGTCATCTTATCTTTGTGACATGACTGGCAAGTTTTATAAGATGTAAATTCAAACTGATTTAAATATGCATCTTGATGTAACTTCAGCTAGTCGGGTCACATTGACATGACCTAGTCTACAATTCCTCAAGAAGGATTTGTTTATTTCTGAACTCTTCCTCTTGTGTGTGTTCTGTACGTTAAGAACTGTATTTTGATTTAGAACGTCTATGCTTTTAGATAACATGCCTGAACCGATCAACTCTTGATATAGGAAATGTTCAAAACATTATCCAACAATACAAAATTATATCCTTCTTTAATAAATAAAGAGACTGATATGATGTTGTATATCAGGTTCGGTATCTAATAACATTCGTTCAGAATCAATGTATTTTGTAATACAGGGTGATAACTGCCAACATACTTGGCTGCAACACTTGCACCATTTTTAACTCTTAAAACTCATCACCCTTTCTCAGTTCTCTACCTATCTGTAGCCCATGTAACAGATTACATATGTGGGATCCTGATCTGGTATCTCATACCCAGGACGTAAAGGATACCGAGAAACAGTTCTTGGTAATAAACACACCCGAAGAAGATGCATCATTATGCACTTTCTTCGTTTAGGCGGCACGGGAATTCTGGTAATCCCCTATTTCCTGCTCGATCTTATAACAATTATAAGTTGGAGCGGGACCAGCGTTTCCTAGCGCAGTATAACAAGCGGGTTCGGTCAATACATCCGTATTATTATCTTGATTAAGGCGTGACATGGTCGCTACCTGGAGAGAGAGAGAAGAAAACACTCAGCGTATGCTCTTGCAAGATTAGATTGGTTATTAATATATCTAATCAGGATGGCTCCTACTGTTTTAGTCAAATCTTCCTTCAAATCCTAAAAGGAAAGACTAACCGGGATTAATTACACTCTACAAGTTCATCAATCTTGCACCCAGGCCAGTGCCGGTACTTTGAGGGGGTTTCCCGTGCTTTCGTACGGACCTAATTAAAATAAACCTCATTTTACGAGGGGCGTAACCCCGTTGACACATTTCTAGACACCTACTTGATCGGCTATTTGTAATGTGTAAAACTTTCCCAGGAGTAACTCTTACTCGTAGCGGGTATCGGGATCCAACTATCTCATAGAAGGTATGCAATCTCATTACAAATTTCAACACTTGAAATTCCCAATAATATTTTACCCCTAGCAGCTATATGACCTTAACATAGTCAACAAATCATAAGTGCTAGTCAAGTTCAACCCGTCGTTTCCCGATTGAATTAAACCCACCCACACGACCCTTAACATAGTCAACAAAGTCGCACGACTACCCTAATCCAATCGCATCATATGCTTATACAGATAAGCACTAATCAGCTACCACACACTACGCCTTAACATAGTCAACAAACGTAGGACGAATACTAACTAGTACTTATCTGAAATGACGGAGGGCTACGACAGGTTTTTAAGAAAACCCTTTGCGTAAAGAACTTGATATCGTCGTAGAATCGAATGATTTAAATGGAGTGTTTTTTAGGCCTTTACTAGTTTTGCTAAAGAGGTCACTCCCTGTGAAGGGATCTCGGCTCTTTCCTCATCGAATAAGGTGCAGGATATTCACAATACCACTATGCAAAGCAAGAACTAGAAAAGCAATCAAAAGACAAAACCGAGGGTTGTAGTATCTGCCAGTTATTGCTAAAGAGGTCACTCTCGGTGAAGGGATCTCGGCTCTTTCATTATCGAATAAGGTGCTGGATGTTCTACAAGGAACACCGCTATGCATAGCAACAACTAGAGCTACCTGTTTTTGAAAATTCGATTCCACAATATCTTTAGGTTTCTTTTATTTCATTAATCTCATTAATGAAGTACCATCATATAAGTTTACATAAACATCACAGATAAATACAACGTACGCTTATGCCATCTGCATTCGCCTCGATGTCCCCTCGTGCACCATTAGGTTAGGTAACTAACAGTAGAGCGGGGCAGTGCTAGCGCAGGTGTAAAACATAAGCAAAGTCTATATAATATATCACATATACTATATGCAGTATCTATCTCAACATATCAAATGATCACATCACATATATCGCAGCAGAAGAAACATTTGAAATATTGGATATACTAGGAGGTCCGTGTTTTATTGCGAGCATGTATAAAGCACGGATTCCACGGTAGTGATGAATAGCCAAACCCACATCCCTAGACCCCTACGAGAGCGGCAAACAACCCTAACAATTCTAGAGTTAGGAGACCCGGTCTCGACTCCTCGAGATGGTCTCCTACTGTACCTTAGAACCCGGTTACTTGTGTTCCCCGCCTTGGGTCTATCCTAATGCGGAAAAGTAAATAATATACAATGGTGACATCATCCTCAACCCGGAAGTGCCCCAATAAAAGAATATTACATACAAGCTTTTACATGAATGAAAATGAAAAACTCTAATCTCACATAAAAATAACCCGGCTATTCAAAACATGACGATCCAATATAACATATCGCAGCAACACATAACATCACATGTCATCAACGTAAGTAAATATGCGTATCCCAGTTGTCGTTGACATATAGCACCGAAGCCGGCGATACACCACATATTACACTTACGGTCGCAGAAAAGAAAGTGAAAAACTACAACATTTGGAATCCACAATCACTTTAGACATCTTAAATCCTAAATATCACATATTTTGCATTTCATGCCTAACTATATGAATTCCACATATTGTATCACATTCCAGAGAAATAGACAATGTTAAACTTTCCGATCGAATAAACAAACACCTAAGATTTTCCAAATAGCTCAACACTTGAGCAGAGTTCAAAAAGTCCCAGACATGCCACGGCCGCTATGAACCAGCCGTAGAAGGGTCAAACCAACGCCTCACATGTGGCAACGCTAAACTACCACAAACCATATGGTTCATTGGCGGTTTTGACGGTCACATAATCGAATTAATGTTATGTTCTTCTAGAGGGTCCACAGATTCGCTTGCATGATTTTCTGAAA
The DNA here is from genome assembly GCA_030015575.1 of Agapanthus africanus. NCBI lineage: Eukaryota > Viridiplantae > Streptophyta > Magnoliopsida > Asparagales > Amaryllidaceae > Agapanthus > Agapanthus africanus. Next base: position 687,796,425 of record CM057343.1, read on the forward strand.
GTTTTAAACTCAGGAAAAATCCAACACTTGAAAGTTTTCCGACAGGGGAAAAAGTGAGTTGTTGATATCCGTTCGAACCTTTTAACACGTTCTAAATTACCCGGAAAAACTTAAACGAAGTTAAACTTTCCGATCGAATTAACGAGTTTCCAATATTTCCGAGAAAGCCCAACACTTGAGTAAAATTAAAAATTCCCAGAAGCATGAAAAAGTACCCAGGAATAAACCCCTGAAGTATTAGCCCCTAATGGCTTCGTACTTCACAGTAATCCTTAGAATTCCCTGCATAATTTTCTGAGTATTTTTAATATGAAAAATTTCAACTTTTGAAAAAGTTTCCAGAAAGTGGGATTTTTTGGGGTTTCGGGGTTCGATCGGACTTCTAACTTCGTCTAGACAACGCCTAATGCTCTAGCTTGGCTCTGATACCACTGAAGGGTTAGCTTAGCACCTTTGCAAGGTTTTGGAAAGTATCAAACATGCTATATTAAAATTTTTGGGGTGCTAAACAAACCAACCAGGTAATCGAACTAGAGTTTTAGGGTTAACTTAGCATGTAAACAACTTTACTTCTAAGAGTTAGGGATTACAACCTTTGTAGTCCGTTCCTTCGCTTCATAAGCTCCGTGTTGAGGTCCCTTCGCTGCGGTCATCAAGTACCCGGACTCTAGAGAGTCTCCATGAAGAGAACGATGCACCCTTACTTGAAGACTTCACTAATCCAAGATGATCTACCTTGAAGAATCTCAAACCCAAGCTCTTGCTTCACTAATCAAGTATTAGTAAAGCAAACACCCTAATCTAAGTGGCTAGAATAGATGAGGCTGATGAAGTAGGAATTTAGCTCTCTTTTGTTTTCAATTTCTCACTTTATTTCATCACAACACAAAAATCTAGAAAGCTTTTTTTAAGAAGAAGAAGAAGAAATCCTTTTGTGATGAATAATGAAAAAATTATTGTGGTTACAATTGCAACCATGCGTTAAGAATGAGAGTCTTAACTCATGTAGAGAATTAACTAGAGTTAAGGGTTTGGGTTGGGTTAATATCTACACAAAATATCAAAGGATGAAGACAAAATGAAAGCTTCATGAAAGCTTCATCCAAAAGCTAACCCAAATCCAAACCCTAACTTGGTTTAAACTCAACAACCATGTTGCATTTATAACCCTAACATGTTACAATATTATATATCACATATACAATATATTTTGTAACAAAAAGAAATAATACAATTAACATATATCGCATTTACATCAATGTATTATCCAAGTGAGAAAAAGAATCTTTAAGTGAGCTTATATTAGTTAATGCAATGTAATATATCATATATATAATTATACATTAAATTATCGAATCAACACTTGATCCGATAATCCAGCTATTTCACAAATAACCGACTAATATAAAATGTATCAGTTCATCGAATCAACACTTGATCCGATGACCCGGCTATATCACATATACCCGGCCGATATCACATATCGCGAGAATCGAATACGGTATCTCATACTCGTATTATTCTCGGTCCCGCACATATCACATATGTGCTCCTACTCCGTTTTGCCTGAGCCAGGAAACCTCTGTGTAGGACTCTAAAGAATCGTCAATACGCCGGCAGTAGGTGATGATCATATCAAACACCCACAAGCTGCAAGCGGTCAGCTAAACGTAACAGCTACCAAGGTATTGAGCGATCAGAAGATCAACAAGCAACCATGTACATTCTCCTGTGAATCCAATCAGTAACATTCCCGTACAGTCCGGTCTCTTCGTCTGATATATCGCATATCCAGTCTAGGGGTGGTAAATGTCAGACCCCAGTAACTGATAAGTCGTGTCTATATGAGGTCCATAACAGTTCGAGAAACTACTGATAACACTTACCAGTAAATCTCAACAACCCTGGCCAGGGATTTCCAGTTATAGCCAATCGAACACAGCGCAACATCAACTCCCTATACCGGGAGAGACGAAACCCCTCCTATCGCTCATTACCTCCATGTGATTCGGGACTGTACCCAAAAGCCACCGTTTTGCACGCCCTCTTGGACGTGGTAAGGTGGAAATCAAAGCACAGTGGGAATCACACAAGACTTTATGGCGATCTCGGGTTTACAGACTAACCTGTACCAGTGTCACCAGAGAACCGCCATCTGACGTGAGATATAATACCATCTGGGAGTTCTCGGTGAGTCCGTTCGCTGTACCCAGTCTCCACTGAGCACCCGTATACTGTCTTTGATGTTAAATACCAATGGATATGGGATCATCCATCGCCCATCTACATGGGTCGAGAAGCTATACGCTAGTCTACTCTGGTATATCGATGCCATGTCTCAATACACCTACGATTAGGAACATTTGAAGGATGTACTTAGCGACTACACTTTCCCCACTAGTATGATCTGCATCATAGTCGTGGTAGTCAAGTACTCATCCTAAGGGCTTTATCAACATGTAACATAGAGACAATCAGAGTACATGTTAAGATAAATAGCAACCAGATAGCATACTATCATGTTGAGCAAGAAAGTGCTCCATATATATGTCCAAGTATCCACTACAATATACATCGCATGTACAGTAATGGCCTCTAGGGCATACATATCACTAACACAATAATGGCCTCTAGGGCATACATATAACTAACAATGCCTAGCGGCCGTCGGGGCTCCACGTGGCGATCGACCATTGGGAATGTCTCTTCGATTGCAGGAGTCAGAAGACAGCCTGTCGCATCCGCCAACCAACGTCGGACATGTGGCCCGTAGCCTAACCGACGATCGAGCGAAGTGGCGCCTCTTCTTTAAAGAGCAATCATTTCGTTGATCCGCTGACGTCATTAGGGATACACGTGAAAATTAAGACGCTAGGGGAGACGCCGCGTGGACTCGAAGATCGAAACGACGCAACTGCCCTACGCCATGTCCTCTCGGACAATTCACACTATGATTCTCGGCACCAAACTGAGCAGAAGAAAACCAAGCAGGCCACTCTCAACCCGACCCATAAATAGGTCGGAACGAGAGTGTGGGGCTAATGATGATGCTCATAAGTGGGGATTCCTCGGATCATGACACGTGGCAGATGACGTGTCATCCGAGTAAGCCCACTAGGCTCCTGGGTGCTGCCGAGATAGGATCCATATGGAACGTTGGTGACTTTCCTCGGATGGTCTCCGAGCTTATACCCCACTTCTTGCCCTTGAGCAATACAGCAGCCAAACTTGTGCCCTGCTCGTCTCCGAGCCATCTGACAACCCGAGCTTCCTCAGCCTCCTTGCTCGTCTCCGAGCCATCTGATAGGCCGAGCTTCTTCAGCCTCCCTGCTCGTCTCCGTGCCATCTGACAGTCCGAGATTTCTCGGCTCTTCCGATCAACCGAGAGCGTGGAGCCCAAGCGCCTCCGCAACGGCTCCGCTTATCTCGCCAAGGCGAGATATCCGCCACCCCACGCTCCGCGTCCCACGCAGGCTCGTTCCCCCATTAATGAGAGGATCCCGCAATTAACACGGGCGTAACGTAAGGGCGTAACTGACGGCGAGGATCTCGCACCGGCTCGCTCCATACGACCACTATAAAACCCCCTCTTCCAGACGACTGAGTAACTCGAACTCATTTCCAATACGCTACTACTCTGCACTTATATCTCGGCACTAACTTGATCGTCGGAGGGTCCTACGGTGGTCACCCATCCCGGAACTTCTTTGCAGGTAGATCGGCTTCTACAAAAACATCAACCCATTGAGATCCACACGCACAACAATCCTCACATCAAACCGAGACCGCTCGCTAAAAACCGCCATCACAGGATCGACGGAGGACAACATCTGAGGGGGATCACATCGTCCATCACTAACCATCTTAATTAAGTAAAATGCTTTTAATTTTAAGTTGATCAGTGGGCAAAAGAGAGAACCTTTGCCAATTCCAACAAACAATGTGGCAATTAAATCTTTTCTTTTCTATTACAATGCCAAAGAAAGCGGTTAGAAACTTTCCTTCAAATTGAGCATCCAATTTTATGCCATATAAGATTTGCTTATGTGTCAAAATATTATTAAACCAACACATTAAAGGTTAAAAAAGATATAAAAATAGCTTATAACTAAATTCTCCTTGATAGAAACTATCTGGAAATTATCTTTATCGCTAAAACTAATCATATCATTTTAAAATTAAGAAACTTTTACTGCTTAATTATTTTGAAACCATCTCTCACACGTTTTAATTTCTACAAGAGAAAACGGGTATATGATTTATATTTTATTTTCAAATTACAGCATTGCACATACAAAATTACTGGTAAGGATCAAAAGGAAAGTGTTGCTATGTCAATCTCAAAAGTTTGACTTGTTCAATCCACTCCTATTAACCATCTCAAAGTTTTTATCCACCGATATCGAGAGATTATTCACTATACCGAGAAGAGAGAGTAGAATTCCAGATAGTTTTGTGTTGTTTGTGGGACTCACACTTCTATCTTTTTTTTTGTCCGGGCATATACGGTCGATACAGGAAATAGTTTTTTGACCGGTATCACACCATTCACCATTGGGAACTCATGCTCATTTCATTTATCGATCTGCTCACTGGGAACATTTAATAGGCACATTCATCTATGTATATAATTATTTGTTACCAATGATTCATGGTTCAACTTAAAATATGTTCATATGTTTTAAATTACTTTTTCCTTACAGATCTGGAATGAGTGGTATTGGAAATTAAATAAACTGCTAATATTTATTGTTACAGGGTCCAAGTAATAAACAAAAGTTCTATTAACAATTCCCATGAAGATTTCCTCCCCTCTACATTTCATGAATCGGTATCGTTTTGTGGAATGAGCTTTGTCTTGTTAGTTTGATGATGGAAGATGGTGGACAAAGCGCATTAAAATATGAACAAGTTCTATTATCACTTGAGGAAAATAGTTGTACGGCCAAAACCTATTAATTACTACCTTCTTCTTCGTTAATGGCACACCTCACATGCTATATATAAACATACACTATATCTGTTAGTTTGTTGTTATTAGCGAGTCGATGATGGAACCAAGCGGGTAGAGTTTAAATCACGAACAAGTGTACTTAATAGAACATTTTTTAGAATAATGCTATTGCTGTCGGCTCATTTCACTCACAACGTCGAACAATCAATTACTAGGTCATATCGCATAGCAATCGGCTCAGAGATAATTGTTAATTTCCTCAGTTGCCTGGAAAAAAGATAACAAGTAAACACTCTCGATTTTGTAGCAAGATGCATAATAATTAGTTCAAAGAACATGGACGAGGATTGATAATATATCTTGTTCCTATAGGATGTGATGGCTTCTTTCAGCAGCGCGTCGTTCTTTATGACCTTTCTAATATAAGCAACCATTTGACTACAAGTTATTTTCTTCTCCTGCATTGCATGCATTTTATATTAATGTACTAACACAAAATAAATCAAATAAAGTAACATTCCTAAATTCATAAATTAAAATTGAAACGAATTACTTAGATGCAACCCTTTAGATCTTCTTGGACGGACGGGACGGGGACACACACATATATATATTTATTTCGGTGACAATGATTTTGACACCATTTCAATTAGCTTAGGAACAGGGATAAAAGGTGATGAAGGAGTCTCAGAGATTGCTCCATTACTAGATGCCCCGTGAGCGGAAGTTCTCTGTTATAGAGTTGACGGAAGTTCTTTTCAGGTCTCCGTCAGATGTTGTCTTCCGTCGATCTCCCGATGGATCTTTGGAGGTGATCTCCTGTTGCGTGTGGGTCTCAATAGGTTTTGAGGAGATTGGTGGTTTCGAGGAGTCAATGCCGAGTACCTGCAAAGAAGTCCCGGAATGGTTTGGTACCACCAAGGACCCTCCGACGATCAAGTTAGTGCGAGATCCGAGCAGAGTAACGGCTAAGTGGGGTGAAAAAAGTCTTATTTGACCCCTCTGTGATGGAGGTTTATATAGTGGCGGCAGCACGTAGCAGTAGGCGCGAGAATCTCGCCGGCAGTTACGCTCCCGACGTCACGCCCGCGTAAAGAGCGGATTGGCCGTTAATGGGGATCGTGATGGCGTGGAACGTGGGATGTTGCTGGCGGAGAATCTGCGCGTGGCGAGATTTGCGGAGCGGCGGTTACGTCCGTGAGTGGTGGAGTTGGTCGGTCGGAGGACCGAGGAAGACGGCCTCGGCTGGGAAGCTCGGGGACGAGCGAGAGGGCCGAGGAGTCTTGATCCTGTAGCAGCTCGGGGCGAGCTGAGAGGCCGAGGAGGCCAATTTTCAGGAGGCTCTGAGGAGAGTCAGCTTATGCCTGCAGGGCGGGTACAGGGGTGGCCTGGTCGGCCCCTGTGGGCCATTTCTTCTGAGTTCTGAGACACTTCATCTGCCACGCGTCCTGATCTGGGAGATCGCCAATATTGAGCATCATCATTGGCCCCCCACTTCTGTCCCGACCAGCTAGCGGGTCGGGTCAGGAGTGGACTGCCGGGCCGTCCGGGGCGAACTCCCTCCTAAGGTTTCGTCGGGACGCGTCCCCGGGTTGTCAGCTGTCTTTTCTGCCAGCGAATCAGGACGATATCTCTGTATTTAAGGAAGGTGCGCCGGTTCGTGCATCCTGTCACTGAAGCGACGGTCCACGTGTCAAGCGTCGGTTGGCCGACGCGACGCATGCAGGCCTGCGGCGTCTGATGGGATGCGGCCCAGTGCGGGAACGACACGTGGAGCGATCGGAGCCGTTGGACATGAGGAGGTGTTCTGGCGGGAGATGAAGGGCGCCGTTGGATGAGGTCGTTTGTGGTGATAAATAGGGGTGGGGCCTACTCCAGGGCCCTTACTTCTTCATAAGCCGATTTCTTCTAAGTCTTGGCTGCTCGGCGCTCTTCCTTTTTTGGGTTGGATACATGGCTCGTTCCCACTCTTTGGGTTTCTCGTTCCGGAGGGAGGCTGGCGGCGCGGCCGCGCCCCCAGCTGGCTCGCGCCCTGCGCCGAATGTTCTACCGGCGATAGGGCCGTCCGCCTCGCTGATGGCTCCTAGTGATTGTTCCGGCGGCGGCCAGAGACGTTCACGGTCATCTCAGCCCCAGATGAGAGACGTAGGGGAGGGCGAGGACGGGGTCCCCCTTAAGAGGAAAAGGGCAATCTCTCGTGCGCCGCCGTCGAGGGTTCCTGAAGGGATTCCCATGCAGGAGGGTGATGCCGTCTTCATGGCTCCATCTGGGCTTTCCGTCGCTGCCGGCCTGCTCGCCGGGTTGGAAGAGTCGGCTGGGGGGAGGCTTCCACATGGCACTCTGAGGGTCCAAATAGAGGCCATAGCCCAAGGGGCGGTCCAGGTACGAACTCTTCTAAGCAGAGATATTTTTACCTTCCTTTCTTTGGCTCGGGCGTCTCGAGGTTTCTTATCTGTTTCCCGTCAGGTCCTTCAACACCGCGCCCTCGCTATTCGTATGAAGGCCGAGGGGGCGTTCCATGCACCGAGGTCGGTAGAAGCGTTTCCTTCAGAGGTCGAGGTCTCGTGGCGTGACCTGCGTCTGGAGAGGGTGAGGTCCGATGTCCCGGCAGCCCGAGCAGAGGCCGCGGAGCTCGCAAATTCAGCGAACCGGGGTGCCTATCGTCGCCTGAGTGCATCCCTCCGAGTTGCCGAGAGGATGTTGGCAGATCTGGCCGATTGTTTCGCGGCCATGGAGAAGGAGAGAGATGCCAGCAGGGGGGATGCCGAGGTAGCGCTTCTGGTGGCCGAGACTGCCAAGGTTCGGGCTAGGAAAGCTGTGGCCGATTACAAGGTGTCAGAGCAGTTTTACGCCGAGCTTGGCGAGTATTCCGCCGTTGCATGGAATAAGGCTCTGGATGCCGTGAAGGAGCATCTTCCCGAGTTCGCCGATGGAGAGCTCCGCACTCGGGTCCCACTCCCGGTGGCGAGGCCTTCGGCAGACAATGATGAGGGAAGCGAGGCGCACCCCTGGTGGCAAAACCTCCGGCAGACCGTGATGACAGTGATGAGGGAATTGCGACTTAGGCCTTTTTGATATTTTCTCGTCCTTCTTTTGTAAGCGTCTGGAATTTTGTAAGGCTGGGGAGCCCCCAATACCCCTGTAAAAACGTTTTGCTTTTGCGAATAAAACTCTTGCTGTTTCATCGCTTTACACTTTATCTTTTGTTCGTGAAGAATGCTTGTAAAATATTTCTGCTTGCACTGCTATTGGGCTTCCCCGTCTGGTCGGCTATCTGTCTAGCGATCGTCCGTTGAGTTGATTTCGATCACTTGCCAAGCGTGCCAAGCGCTACTGAGAAGGAGGCATCTCCATGGCCCCGAAGTCGAGGGGGGATCGCTCAGACTTGGATAGACCTGATGCCCCTTGTTGGGGCCTTGGATCCTCTGCATGTGATGGGCAGAGGGTTGTCCGTCGTATGTGTGCTGAGCATGAAGGAATTTTTGGCGTATCGAGCATCGACCACCAGCTTGGGATGGCCGAGCGAGGGTCGGGCTCGACTGCCTCTTGAAGGAATTTTTGACCCTTAGAGTTGGAGGGGCTGTAAGAAGCCCACTAAGGATGACCGGGCAGTGAAGCTGCGCGGTTGCCTCTTGGCGAGGGCTTCGATCCCTGTCTTTGCTAGTAGGGAAGCTACCGGCCAGGGATAGCCGAGCAGGGAAGCCGCTCGGCTGCCTCTACGGAGGACTTTGATCCTTAGTGTTGGAGGGGCTGTAAGAAGCCCACTAAGGATGACCGGGCAGTGAAGCTGCGCAGTTTCCTCTTGGCGAGGGCTTTGATCTCTGGCGTCGTAGGTAGGCAACTACCAACCTAGGATGACCGGGCGGGGTATCCGCTCGGATGCCTCTTGCGAGGGCTTCGATCCCTGGCGTCATAGGAAGGGAGCTACCGGCCGGAGATGACCGAGCGGGGTTATACCTTTCCGAATGGCGGCCGAGACATGGACGTCTTGCCTGAGATTCGGGGCAGATGCTATTTGGTTTTATTCGTCCACCTCTCCGAAGACACCATGTTGATTTATGGCACCGTGTATCGGAGGTTTAGACGGATGCAGCCGATGTAGCAGACTTCGTCAGATTCCCCCTCACTTGAGGGGTTTTTGATTGTGGGGACGCTCTTCCCTGCAGGCGTAAGTCCCTGCAGTTAATTACGCTACCGCACCGTGGTAGCAACTTTCTCCTTCTCCAGAATTTCACTTCGTGTTATGGGTGTTTGTTTTGTTTGTGGTTGCCCGTGGATTGTATACAGAGACTAATTTATGTCGTCGCCCGTAGGACGTGGATTAGTCCAAATCTGTATTTTCTTAGATTTGGGTTTGGGGTTTTGGTTTAAGGATACGTTAGCCGTATTTGAGGCTAAGATCAACTTAAACGTTTGTTAAGGATACGTTAGTCCAGTTTGAGACTAAGAACAACTTAACGGGATCGTTTAGATCCGACAAAAGAGCATTTGGGGCTTTATTGTTCCGGTTTAGGGACTTAGTGGTCCATGTTCCAGTTTAGGGACGTGGGGGTCCATTTTATTTGTGGCCATCGGGACCCGTCACCTCTCTGACATCGTTGAAGGATTACAACGATAGGTGTCAGAGGAGTTCGGAGATGTACCCTTGAACCAAAGTCGATTGGGGGATCTATAGTCCAATTTAGGACTAAAGTCTGTTTGAAGGTTTAAGGATACGTTAGCCGTATTTGAGGCTAAGATCAACTTAAACGGGATCTTTTAGATCCGACAAAAGAGCATTTGGGGGCTCTATTGTTCCAGTCTAGGGACATAGTGGTCCATCTCCAGTTTAGGGACATAGTGGTCCATGTTCCAGTTTAGGGACGTGGGGGTCCATTTTATTTGTGGCTGTCGAGACCCGTCACCTCTCTGACGTCGTTGAAGGATTACAACGATAGGTGTCAGAGGAGTTCGGAGATGTACCCTTGAACCGGATGTAAATTGATTTAAGAGAGCAGCCGTGCTCGGTCAATTTAATTTGAGGACTTACGGCCATGATTGGGCTAAGTCCAGTTGAGAATATTCAACGTTTTTATCTTTGGCCTATTAGGCCTGTGCTAGGGCTTTGCCCCTGTTTAATAATGCACTGCATTTCATTCTGGCCTGCTAGGCTTTTCTGATTTGGGCTCTGTCCCTTTATAAATGATGCAGAGCATCTGTTTGGGTTCTACCCTTCTTTAAAATAATACATTGCATTTAATTTGTCCTGTTAGGCCTTTTTTAATTGGGCTTGGCCCTTCTGTAAATAATGCAGTGCATTAATTGTCTGACATTGGCTTGTCAGGCGCTTTGCGCCAATTATTGAGCGCAAGCGCATGTGGAGGTGACACGTATCACGCTAGCGCAGTGCGCTGTGCCAGTGCGCTGCGCTGTTGCGCTGTGACACGTGGTGCGCTCTGGTGAGTTGCGCCAACTTTAAAGAGCAATACTCTATTTTTAAAAGCGCATAGCATAAGTGGTTATGGTGTTGACACGTGGCGCTCTCTGGTGGCTTGCGCCAACCCAGAAGCGCAACAGTCAGTTTTTGCAAGTGCAAGGCACTGTTTCAATAACTTGATCCAATTTTGGATTCAAGAAAAGAATCTTTAAGATTCCAGAACCAATGGTTCATAAAAAAGTGCAAGGCACTGTTATTATTTATTTTTTATTGAAGATTATTGATCTTGTTCTTAGATCAATGATCTATTCAGAAGAAATTCTTCTTTTTTTTATAAAGGTTTTTACCTTTTTTCTCTTCTTGAGTTTTTCTCAAAAATTTTCAGAGTTTTCTCTATTCTCTGTGCTGTTGTTTTTGATCTTGATGTTGATGATCTTGAATTGGGGTCTAGGGACCTTTATATAGTGCCCGTTAATTTGTTAAAGAGATCCTTCTCTGAGAGATTTGGGGAATTTTCCCCACCGTTGGATCTTTGATCCAAGGGCTTCTGTTTTACAGAAGAAAATCTTCTTGTTTTAACAAGAACAGAAAGATCTTTCAGAATTTTAATTCTGTTTGGCGCAAACTCACCTGCGCCTGACACGTGTCGCGCAGCGCAGAGCGCAGCGCAACTGAAGCGTTGCTTCCTTTATTATTATTTGAATTTCTTTTAAAACAGTGTCTTGCTCTGATTGGGAGAAACAGAAGTATTGCTTCATTTCCCGCCTTGAGATTTGAACAGAGCTTTGCTCTGAAAGGGAGATTTTCTCCTTTATTATGATTATTATTTATTTATTTGTTTATTTTTTTTATTGTTATTATTTTATAAGGAGCGGATTTTGAGCCAAGATTTTGGCGGGAACAAATGCCCCCCATTACTTTGCCCACGTAAGTATGTACGCGGGTGAAGTAGTGCAAAGTTATGAGTAGCTATGGAACCGAGGGCTTAGGAGACAAGTATAGGGTCCTTGTAGCCTAAGACTTCTCAACTTTATGAGCCGTGAGGGTCTCACAAATACTTTTCTCCCTACGGATCGAGAGGATCTCGTAGGTGTATTTTCTCCTTAGGAATCGTGAGGATTCCTAAGTGTGTTTTCTCTTATAAGTCGTAAGGATCTTATAAGAGAATTTTCCCTCTTACGAGTTGAGAGGACTCGTGAGCGGTTGTTTCCCTCCATGTCGAGATTCGATTTTGGAGAGTGAGACCCGTGGATAGTATGCAAGAGACCGTTTTGGGCCGACTTGCAGGGTCCCAGTGCTTAGGAAGCAAGTTTTTTAATCCCCGCCGCCTAAGGCTTTGTCTTACGAGTCGAGCCGCATCGAGAATTTCTCGCAAAGAAATCAATTTCCTCAAAAGTCGAGACGAATCGAGCATTTCTCGCAAGAATATCCTAACGTCACAGTTAACCTCTGCTCTTTACGACAGAAGTCCGTTAGGGTCTGTGGTACTTAGGGTTTTGGCCGTCGTACCGTCGCATCAGCTGATATATTCCTTGATAGGCAATCGTGCTGTTCGAGTAGCCCTGCGACTGCCGTGTCTCTGATCCCTTCGGGGGCTGGACAAGACGTCTTCAAGCAATCCTCCTTGGCTGTTTGACCGTCGGAAGAGCAAGCGTTAGGAATTTTGCCATGCCGCTTTTTACTTGAGGTTAGGCTCATTTTGGAGAGCCCCGATGAGTCATAACCACTCCGCGCTGGTGTGGGATGATCTCCGATAGTATTTTAGGCTTTATATGACTTGCCGTCAAGACCCTGAAGCTAGGAATTTGGCCTTTGCTTCGTATGCTGACATCGCGTCTGCTGTATCAAGACGAATGTCATGGTTGTCTCTAGGTTGCTGGTGAACCGTCGAGGTTTGGAGCTAAGGATTTTGCCGTGGCTCCATTTGTTTGATTGTCGCGTCTGAACCCTGCTGGAGGAAGAACGCTGGGGTGACACCTCGTCTGCTGTATTGAGACGAACGTCGCGGTTGTCTCTAGGTTGCTGGTGAACCGTTGGGGTTTGGAACTAGGGATTTTGCCGTGCCTCCGTTTGTTTGATTGTCGCGTCTGAACCTTGCTGGAGGAAGAACGCTGGGGTGACATCTCGTCTGCTGTATCGAGACGAACGTCGCGGTTGTCTCTAGGTTGCTGGTGAACCGTCGAGGTTTGGAACTAGGGATTTTGCCGTGGCTCCATTTGTTTGATTGTCGCGTCTGAACCCTGCTGGAGGAAGAACGCTGGGGTGATACCTCGTTTGCTGTATCGAGACGAACGTCGCGGTTGTCTCTAGGTTGCTGGTGAACCGTCGAGGTTTGGAACTAAGGATTTTGCCGTGGCTCCATTTGTTTGATTGTCGCGTCTGAACCCTGCTGGAGGAAGAACGCTGGGGTGACATCTCGTCTGCCGTATCGAGATGAACGTCGCGGTTGTCTCTAGGTTGCTGGTGAACCGTCGAGATTTGGAACTAGGGATTTTTCCGTGGCTCCGTTTGTTTGATTGTCGCATCTGAACCCTGCTAGAGGAAGAACGCTGGGGTGACATCTCGTCTGTTGTATCGAGACGAACGTCGCGGTTGTCTCTAGGTTGCTGGTGAACCGTCGAGATTTGGAACTAGGGATTTTTCCGTGGCTCCGTTTGTTTGATTGTCGCATCTGAACCCTGCTAGAGGAAGAACGCTGGGGTGACATCTCGTCTGTTGTATCGAGACCAACGTCGCGGTTGTCTCTAGGTTGCTGGTGAACCGTCGAGGTTTGGAACTAGGGATTTTGCCGTGGCTCCATTTATTTGATTGTCGCGTCTGAACCCTGCTGGAGGAAGAATGCTGGGGTGACATCTCGTCTGCTGTATCGAGACGAACGTTGCGGCTGTTTCTAGGTTGCTGGTGAACCGTCGAGGTTTGGAACTAGGGATTTTGCCGTGGCTCCATTTGTTTGATTGTCGCGTCTGAACCCTGCTGGAGGAAGAACGCTGGGGTGACATCTCGTCTGCTGTATCGAGACGAACGTCGCGGTTGTCTCTAGGTTGCTGGTGAACCATCGAGATTTGGCTTCGCTTTCTGGCGGAGCCTGTCGGGAAGGTATGGTTCCCTCTTTGTTTGTGCCCCTGGATTGTATACAGGGATCGACGTGATCTCACCTGTAGGGCAAAAGTTTCATCATATTTTTTTTGTTATTGCTTTATTTCCGCGATGCTCTACCATTTCAGCTTTTATATCGCGAAGGTCGCGATTGCCCAATCATTTCGGCTATTTTTCGCGGTGCCCAATCATTTCGGCTGTTTATTTTATATTTACTCGCTGCTTTTTATTGCGAGTTGCCCAATCATTTCGGCTATTTTGTGTGCATACGTTTTTACTTGCTGCTTTTTATTGCAAGTTGCCCCATTATTTCGGCTATTATGTGTGCATACGTTTTTACTTGCTGCTTTTTATTGCAAGTTGCCCCATCATTTCGGCTATTACGTATGCATGTGCGGCCTACTGGCTTTTCTCCGTAAACCTGAGATTAGACACCGATTTCGGCATCAGCACCGCTACAACTGGGATATTGCCAGGAGCGAATCATCATTTGCCTCTGTCGATGTCAAACAAAGGTGGTTTAGTGAACAGGGTTAAGGTCCTGTCGACTAAGGCTTTTGACTTTATGAGCCGTAAGGGTCCCACAAAGGTATTTCACCCTACAAGTCGTGAGGATCTTGGAGGTGTATTTTCTCCTTAGGAATCCTGAGGATTCCTAAGTGTATGTTCCTCTGTAAGTCGTAAGGATCCTACAAGAAGTTTTCTCCTTGTAAGTCGAGAGGACTTACAAGGGTTGTTCACCATGCGAACATATCCCCGGTCACGGATGGGACTTGGTTAGGGAAATGTTTATTCGCGCCCGTGGATCGTATACAAGGGTCAGTATTGAGCCACTTGTAAGGAAATATCGAAGGTTGTGGGGGTTGCTTAAGCACAGGTTTAGGTCTCTGTAACTTAAGACTTTCAAATCTTATGAGCCGTGAGGGTGTAGGGTTCCTAGGCACCTTAATGAGGTCTCACAAGGCATCAACCATGCCAAATTAAAATTTTAACGGTGCCGAGAGACCCGACTACGGATCGATAACTAGAAGTCTAGGCGAAAAAGAACTAGTTAACAAATTAACTAATGAGAATACGGAAATACAACCTTTGTAGATCCGGTGCTCCACCTCCATAGCTCCGCAACGAAGTCGTCTCCGCTGTCCAAAAGGAATCCGGGCTTTAGCGTCGTCTTCGTCGGAGAATGGGCGGGCTAGGTCGTCGATGTCCAAGCCGAAGATGATCTACGTCGAGGCATCGATGAATCAAGCTCCACCTTCACCAAGTCATGAAACTTGTGAAGGAAACACACTCTACTACGACGAGTCCTGTCAGTTCCCGACGAGTCCTGTCCAGTGTACTCGTAACCCAACGAGCACCCGCATACTATCTCCAGTACGACGTACTGACGGTTGTGGGACAGACCGTCTCCCACTCTGGGATGAGAAGCGCATGCGCTAGTCTACTCCGGAGTATCGATGCCCTGTCTCGATAGTCCTGCGACTAGGGACCTGCATAAGGATGTGCTTATAGATTACCCAGCCCCCACTAGTGTGACTGCCATCACAACGCTGGTAATCAAGCAAAGATTCTAAGGGCTCCACTAATGTGTATAGGTGATATACTAAAATAAACACAAGTACACATTGAAGTAGAAACAAACCAAGTAGCATACTACTATTTTGAGCAAGATTGTATATACAAGGTGAATATCCCAAGCTTCCATTAAGTAATATACAAACTAGTATGATACAGTAATGGCCTCTAGGGCATATACACTAACAATCTCCCACTTGCACTAAGGCCATGTACTGGCGTATCGAAGACCTATCATCTCGATCAGCCGCTCGAACTGAGTCTGGGGCAAGGCTTTGGTGAATGGATCTGCAGTGTTATCTTCTGAAGCGACTCTCCGAACCTCGATCTCCTGGTGATCCACGATCTCCCTGATCAGGTGATACCGCCTCAAGATGTGTCTGGATCTCTGATGGGACCTGGGTTCCTTCGCTAAAGCTATAGCCCCGTTGTTGTCGCAATACAGAGGTATTGGATCAACAATGGACGGAACCACCTGAAGTTCTTTCAAGAACTTCCTCATCCAGACAGCTTCTTTTGCGGCATCAGATGCAGCGATGTATTCCGCTTCCATCGTCGAGTCTGCAACGGTTTCCTGTTTGGAACTCTTCCAACACACCGCCCCTCCATTGAGGGTAAAGACAAAACCCGACATGGACTTGGAATCATCCTTGTCACTCTGGAAGCTGGAGTCAGCAAAGGCCTCGATCTGGAGGTCTTTTCCGCCATACACCAAGAACATCTCTTTAGTCCTTCTCAGGTACTTGAGAATGTTCTTTACCGCTATCCAGTGTTTCTCCCCAGGGTTTGACTGATACCGGCTTACCACACTCAGTGCATAAGCTACATCCGGTCTGGTACACAACATCGCATACATTATAGAGCCTACCGCAGAAGCGTAGGGTATAATAGACATGCGATCCCTCTCTAAATCAGTCTTGGGAGACATCTCTTTAGAGAGGGTGATCCCGTGACAAGCCGGTAGGTTACTGCGCTTGGAATCTTCCATACTGAATCTTTTCAGTATGGTGTCGATGTACCTGGACTGCGAAAGTCCTAATATCCTCTTGGATCTGTCACGGTAGATCCGGATACCCAGGATGTATGAGGCATCACCCAGGTCTTTCATGGAGAACCTGTGTGACAAGAACCCCTTGACAGATTGTAGCATAGGAATGTCATTTCCTATTAAGAGAATGTCATCCACGTATAAAACGAGGAATACTACAGTTCTCGCTACAAATCTACTATAGATGCATGGTTCATTTGGATTTTTGATAAAGCCAAATTCCTTGACCGTCTCATCAAAACAGATGTTCCAACTCCGCGATGCCTGCTTTAGTCCGTAAATGGACTTAAGCAACTTGCACACCTTTCCGCTGCTCCCACTCTGAATGAAACCCTCTGGCTGGTCCATATAAACACTCTCCTCTAAATTTCCTAGCTGTCTTTACGTCCATTTGCCAAATCTCATAATCGTGGAAGGCAGCAATGGCAAGAAGCATCCGAATGGATTTCAGCATAGCCACTGGAGAAAAGGTTTCGTCATAGTCCAAACCAGGTTTTTGACGAAAACCCTTTGCTACAAGTCTAGCTTTATAGGTCTCAATCTGTCCATCTACACCAATCTTCCTTTTGAAGATCCACTTGCATCCTACGGGTTTTACCCCGTCTGGAGCAATGTCCAACGTCCATACTTTGTTGGTGTACATGGACTCTATTTCGGTCCGCATTGCATCCAGCCATTTTACCGAGTCGACGCTCTGAACGGCTTGCTGGAAGCTAGTAGGCTCATCATAATCTATGATGCAATCCTCTCTATCCCCGTCTATGAGAAAACCGTAGTATCTTTCGGGCGGATGACACTGCCTACTACTTCTGCGGAGCGGCGTAGGAATGTCCTGTTCTTTTGAACCCTCTGGTTCCACTAAGCTTTCAGTAATAGTCTGTGGTTCTGGAATTTCTTCCAGTTCTATTGTGCTCCCACTTATCTGGGTTTCCAAAAACTCAGTTTCCAAGAAGCGGGCATGCTGAGAAACAAAAACCTTTTGTTCCTCAGCGGAATAGAAAAGATACCCCCTGGAGTTCTTTGTGTTAGTTATATGTATGCCCTAGAGGCCATTACTGTACATAGGATGTATATTGTAGTGGATGCTGGGACATATATAGGGAGGACTTTCTTGCTCGACATGATAGTATGCTATCTGGTTACCCTTTACCTTAACGTGTATGCTGATTGTCTCTCTGTTACATGTTGGTAAAGGCCTTAGGATCTGTACTTGACTACCTGGACTATGATGCGGATCATACTAGTAGGGACATGGTAGTCCATAAGTACATCCTTCAAAGTCCCTAGTCGTGGGTATATCGAGACGGGGCATCGATATACCAGAGTAGACTAGCGTATACCTTCTCGACCCATACAGATGGGCGATGGACGATCCTATATCCATTGGTGTTTGACATCAGAGATGATATACGGGTGCTCAGTGGAGACTGGGTACACTGGACGGACTCGCCGAGAACTCCCAGATGGTATTATACCTCACGTCAGATGGCAGTTCTCTGGTGACACTGGTACAGAGTAGTCTGTTGACCCGAGATCGTCATAGAGTCTTGTGTGGTTCCCACTGTGCTTTGATTTCCATCTTACCACGTCCAAGAGGGCATGCAAAACGGTGGTTTTTGGGTACAGTCCCGAGTCACATGGAGGCAATAAGCGATAGGAGGGGATTCGTCTCTCCCGGTATAGGGGGTTGATGTTGCGCTGTGTTCGATTGGCTATAACAGGAAATCCCTGGCCAGGCTTGCTGAGATTTACTGGTAAGTGTTACCAGTAGTTTCTCGAATTGTTATAGACCTCATATCGACACGACTTATCGAGCTATTGGGGTCTGACGTTTACCACCCCTAGGCGAGATATGCGACATATCAGACGAGCAGACCGGACTGTACGGTAGTGTTACTGGTTGGATTCACTGGAGTGTGAGCGGGCTTGCTCGTCGATCTTCAGATCGCTCAATACCCGGGTGGCCGTTACGTTTAGCAGACCGCTTGCGGCTTGTGGGTGATTGATATGATCATCACCTGCTGCCGGCGTATTGACGAGTCTTTAGAGTCCTACACAGAGGTTTCCTGGCTCAAGCGAAACGAAATAGGAGCGCATATGAGATATGTGCGGGACCGAGAATAATACGTGTATGTGATACCGTATTCTATTCTCGCGATGAATGTGTCGAATGGTTGTATGCGATATAACCTAGTTATCGAATCAAGGATTGATTCGATAAATCGATACATTGGATATTAGCCGGTTATATGCGATATGACCGGATTGTTAAATCAAGTGTTGATTTAATGATTTAATGTATAATTATATATTTGATATATTACTTTGCATTAACTAATATTGGTTCACTTTAGATGGATTTTCTCACTCGGATGTGCGCATTATATATGTGATATGATTTTGTGCACTTGCTTGTATCGTGTTTGATGATACATGCTTTTTGGTTAAGTGTAAAGTATTAAACCTTGGTTAATGAAATGGTTAGGGTTTATTATTTGTTATTCATTTATCTTATTTAATTATCCATTTATTTTTGATAAATGAATAAAAGAAAAGAGAAAAGAATGGTGGCTAATTTTGTTTCATGTTGAAGCTTCTTGAAGCTTTGATCAAGTCAACCATTCTTATCTCATCCTTAACCCTAACCATTCCCACTAACCCTAGTTTAATCTCTACACTTGACCATGGTTTAGATTATGATAAGTTTTCATTTTCTTTTCATTTAAAAAAAAAAACTTATCATAACAATTATCATCTTCTTCTTCTTCTTCTTCAAGAAAGAAGCTTGCATTCATCAATGGTGATTGATGATAAAGAGTGAGAAATCCAATTCTAAATAGAACCCACTTCCTATTTCTTCATTCTCTACCTCTTGCCAAGTAGTAGAGTGTGTTTTCTTCACAAGTTTCTTGACTTGGTGAAGTCGGAGCTTGATTTAGCGATGCCTCGACGTAGATCATCTTCGGCATGGACATCGATCCATTCTCCGATGAAGCCGACGCTAGAGCCCGGGACTTGATATGGACAGTGAGGAGACTTCATTGCGGAGCTATGGAGGTGGAGAACCGGATCTACAAAGGTTGTATTTCCGTATCTCTTAGTTAAGTGTTAACTAGTTTACTTTTTCGCCTAGAAATCTAGCCAACGATCCGTTCTAGGGTTTCTCGGCACCGTTTAAATTTGAAATTGGCATGGTTGATGCCTTGTGAGACCTCACTAGGGTGCCTAGGAACCCTACACTTTGGGTATCCCACAAACTTACACTGTACTGAACGTGCCTCGAGCTTGTCCGCATGCTGCTTTTTTACAAAAGCTGGACATCCCCATACCTTAAGATACTTAAGACAGGGTTTCTTCCCAGTCCATATCTGATATGGGGTGGTTGGCACAGTCTTGGTTGGAGCCTTGTTCAATAGATATGCAGCTGCTTCTAGTGCATATCCCCAGAATGATCGCGGTAACTCAGCGTTACTCATCATGGACCATACCATATCCAAAAGGGTCCGGTTCCGTCTCTCCGATACACCGTTGTGTTGCGGAGTGTATGGAGGAGTAAGCTGAGAGAGAATTCCATTCTCTTTTAAGTAATTCAGGAATTCGGCACTTAAGTATTCTCCACCTCGATCCGATCTTAGAATCTTGATACTTTTGCCGGTTTGTTTTTCTACTTCATTCTTATATTCCTGGAACTTTTCAAAGGCTTCGGACTTATGTTTCATTAAGAAGACATAACCGTATCTTGAAAAGTCATCCGTAAAAGTAATGAAGTAAGAATAACCGCTTCGCGCATGTGTAGACATTGGACCGCACACGTCGCTGTGTACGAGTCCCAAGAGCTCGCTCGCTCTTACTCCGTGTCCAGTGAACGGAGTCTTTGTCATCTTTCCTTTGAGACAGGATTGACAAGTGGCATACGATTGATATTTGAACGGATTCAAATATCCTTCTGTATGTAACTTCGTCAACCTTCTCTCATTGATGTGACCCAGTCTACAATGCCATAAAAAAGTCTGATTTATTTCCGGAGACTTTCTTTTGTGTGTATTCTGGACATTAAAAATTTGTGGTTGGTTTAATACGTATATACCATTGCTCAATGTACCTGACCCAATCAAAACTTGATTAAGGTGAATGTTTACAACATTACTTACAAACGCAAATTCATAACCTTCTTTAGAAACTAAAGATACAGAAATGATATTACAAGTTGCGTTGGGAACAAAAAAGCAATTACGCAAAACCAAAACATGTCCATCTGACATTCCCAGGTGATAGTCCCCCACGGCCTTAGCATCCATGCTAGCTCCGTTTGCAACTCTGAGGGTCATGTCACCTGCCTTCAAAACCCTACGGTTTCTCAACGCCTGCAAAGAATTACAGATATGAGATCCTGATCCGGTATCCAATACCCAGGAAGTAGAGTTTATTGAAAGACAGTTTTCAATAACATACACACCTGAAGCTGAAGCCGCAACTTGCTTCAATTCCTGTGTCCTGGCTTTCCAAGCCCTGCAATCATTCTTCCAGTGACCTTTCTTATGACAATAGAAGCATTCTTCTTTATCCACAAGCTGCCCCGCTTTCTTTGTTGCTTTTGCTTTTCCCTTCGTATCCACTTTACTAACACCGCCCCTTGGTTTGGCGAAGGCTTTCTTCTTCTTTCCCTTGGCTTTCGCCTTGGACCTAGAAGAAGATGATCCTCCTACAAACAAAGTGGATGTTTCCCTACCTTTCTGTAGGGTGCCCTCTGCGCTCCTCAGCATGTTGAGGAGCTCTGAAAGTTCAACTTCTTTTTCTTGTAAGTTGAAGTTCAATATAAACTGGGCGTAAGTGGAAGGAAGGGACTGGAGAATCAAGTCAGTATAGAGCTCATTCTCCAACGTGGTTCCAAGTTCCGCGAGCTCCTCAATGAAGCCAATCATCTTAAGCACGTGTTCCGCTACCGATGATCCGATGGCCAACCTTGCCGAAAATAACTTCTTCGACACTTCGTATCTTGCGATACGAGATTGCTCTCCATACAGTTCTTTTGTATGGAGAAATATGGATTCAAGGTCCATATTCTCGTGCCTCCTCTGATGTTCGTTGTCCATCGAGGCAAGTACGAGGCACTTGGCCTTCGCGCAATCAATCTCCCAGGTCTTACGGATTTCCTTATCCGCGACGCTGGAAGTGGGACTTGGGACAGGGGGAGCTTTGGTGGTAAGAAGATACCGCAGCTTGTCGTAAGTGATTGCCATTTTGACATTCCTGAGCCAATCTGTGTAGTTTGGCCCTGTCAGTATGTTTTTATCTAGGAGTAACTTAAGTCCAGTCATGTCGATTGGTCGCTGCAATTAGGAGAGAGAAGAAGAAACACTCAGCATGATGCTCTTGCAAGTTTAGAGTGGTTTTTAGTTTGTCTAAACAGGATGGCTCCCACTGTTTCTCGAATCCCTCCTCAAACCAAAAAGGAAGAATTAGTCAGGATCAATCTCACCGTACAATACTTGCTTAACAGTTCAGCCAGGCCAGTGTTGGTACTTCGAGGGAGGTTTTCCAACGCTTTCGCGAAGTTCCTTAATTAAATAACCTCTTTTCCCTGGGGGCGTAGCCCCGCTAACACCTTTCTAGGCACCTACTAGGTTTATAGCATTGATCGTTTAGTGAAAAATTTCCCGAGGAGTAGCATATACTCACAGTAGGATCGGGATCCAAATATCATCGCGTGACGAAACTGAAGGAATCCTACCAGAATCATCACACTCCAAATGGTATGCAAATCTAGCAAGTTTCAGTACTTATGAAACTCCCGATGTGGATTTTTGCCCCATGCTCTTATGACCTTGACGAAGGTCAACAAATCATAAGTCACATGTCAAGTTCTGCCCGTCATCATCCAGGTTAATTTGAACCCACCCGTATATACCCTTGACGAAGGTCAACAAGGTAATGCGAATGTCCCAAACCAACGCATCTATCTATGCTACATATGAATACCCAACAGCTACCAATCACTATGCCTTGACGAAGGTCAACAAACATAGCTTGAATACTATTGAATATTCATACGAAACGACAGAGGGCTACGAATGGTTTTGGCGAAACCGTGAACGTAGTGAACTTGATATGGTCGATGGAACGAGATAGCTTTTAAAAGGAGTGGCTCAAACTCCGCATTTAAAAGTTTGTTTTGAAAAGAATCGAGTGGTTTTTCGAAAGTGTTCCAACGACTTTTACTTGGTTTATTTTCTTGCATTAGTTCTTTTAATGCGTGATATTCTTGCATTAGTTCTTTTAATGCGTCCCATCATTTAATCCTACCATTGCAGAAAACAACCAAAATATGACGTACGCTTATGCCATTCGCGTTCGCCACTGGGCCCCGTCATTACCCGTTAGGTTACTTAACTAACGACAGAGCGGGGGCTGGGCTAGCGCGGCTGTAAAACATAAGCAACGCCTAAATAATATCATACATAGATATACTGCAATGATAAACATTTCAGATCACAGATGAACACATTGGATATACTAGGAACCTGCAATTCGTACGAGCCTGTAACGAAAAGCAGATTACACGGTCGCGGTGAATAGCCAATACCCCACCCAAGACCCCTACGGGTGCGGCAAACTACCCGCCAAGTACCCGAAGCGAAGCAACCTCCCTCATCCCCGTGAGTAGGCCACTCGGCACTTCGGCATACCCGGTAGTTTGTGCACCCCCTCCATGGGTCTATCCTAGGAGCAAAAACAGTAAAAAGAAATTATACAATGACGGTTACAATCCCGACCCGGTTGTGCGGCCATACAAATAATTATTACATCAATTTACAAATTTACATGAATTGAAAGAAAAGAAAACTCTCGTCTCATAACCCCCGGCTATTCACCCGCGACAATCCAATGAATTCATATACACATTCCAATAACATTACAGATCACAGATTTGTATAACCCCCACTAATCGACATATAGCGATTAGCAGACGTTCAATACAAATATCACATCACAGAAAAACCCGTCAGCTTAAGTTTTTAGAAGTTCGATCAAAAATACGGATTTTCAGGACCCCAAAAATAAAATCTTCGTTCTGGAAAATCTGGGCAGAAAATATATATTCCAAAAATCCCAAAACAACCCCAGTAAAACACTGCACCAAACTTGGACCTCGGCCGAGTCAACTCGTCCGCGGATCCGCGGCGGGAGCGTGCTCCCGCCGCGTTTCCACGGCGCTTTGACTCGATCGTTGGACCAAATTTGGTGGGTGATCACACAAAAGCCTGAGCCGATTTTTAAGATAAAATTTATCAACTTTTGAACAGAATAAAAATCAGCAGAAACTTGAAAATCTCGGGTTCGTTTTCGTGACTTTTTCTTTTATCGATCTTCTAGTTACTTGCTAACATGTTAGATAGAGTTTAACTAGGCTCTGATACCACTGTAAGTCCATGCTACCTCTCCCGGTACTTTCGGGCATGCGGAATTTGATGAAAAACGATTTTCTTAGAGGTGGTAACATGGACTTAAAACCCGGATCTTTGTTAAACATCTAACTAACAACCTAACTACGAGTTGCTAACTACTCGGTTAGGGGGTTATACCTTTCTATTTCTCGAACTCCTTCGTCTTCAAGCTTCGATGGTCGTCCAGATCGCCTTCACTCCGTCGTCTCCTTGCGCCGAAGATAGATCCACCTCGAAAGCTTCAACCTTTGGCTCCTTCTTCGGTCTTTGAAGAAACTAGTTCACTTGGTTTGCTAAACCTTGTGAACTAGAGTGAGTAGAGAAGAGTTTGTATGGGATTTTATCTATGGTTCTTGGTTCTCAACTCATGAGACAAGTGAACCATAGACTAAGAGAGGGAGAGAAAGAGGAGGAAGATGAGAGCTCAAGAACAAGAGAGAGAATCAGCATGAAAGAATGAGATAAGACTTTTCTCATTTGGCTCTCATAATCCAAAACAATCATAACACCTCATATCAATCAAGTATTATGTGATGGTTTAAGCAACCATAGCCATATCATTTCATGCACTCATTTTGCACAAAAGAGCAAGCAAGCAAAAGTCTTTTCCATGAAATGATAGCTATGGTTATCATGATGGTCAACTAGTCAAGCCTAGTCAACCGGTCAACAAAGTCAACAAGTCAACAAAAGTCAACAAGTCAACAAAGTCAACAAGTCAACAACCATGTCACCATAATACTTAATTAATATAATTGTTAATCACATATCATATTCTCATTAGGGTTGAGCAAAAAGTCAATAGTCAACGGTCAACGGTCAACAACCCTAATGAGAATCCTCTGCCTCTGTCTCTCCGTCAACTGTGCATACACACCCGCATCCGCGTTCCGAGGAACACGAATACAAACTGGATAAATCCAATCCCAATACGCACACTAGGATCTGGCTTAAACCAAAGCCCGCTAGTGTTAACTGTCCGGACACTGTACGTGCACAAGTGCACGGATGTGACCGAACCCTGTCGCAAAACCATGCGATCTGCCGCAAAACCATGCGACCTCTACTCTTTTGCCTAAAGGCGAATAGCTTTCTGTGTGGGACTCTAAAGACTCGACACTACGCTGGCAGTGGGTTTAACCACAGACCGCAAGCGGCACTAGCTGTGCGTAACGGTCCCCAGGTAGATGCCGACAAGAAGACCGACGAGGTGAAACCCATCTGAACTCCTACTGAGCCTGAATATGACAATCTCCGTACAGTCTGGTCTGTTCGTCTGATACATCGCATGGCGGGCCTAGGGGGCGGTAAACGTCAGTCCCCTAATAGCGGTACAAGTCATGTCGGAGTGAAGCCCAAAACACCCTGAGATAACACTGGAAGCCTACCAGTATATCTCGATTGCCCTGGCCAGGGACTACTCGTGTAATGGCTCTCCTAGACACAGCGCGATGTCAACCCCAATACCGGGAGAGACGAATCCTGTCTAACCGTCACTGCCTCCAAGTGCTTCGGGACTGCACCCAACTACCACCTGTTTGCACGACTCCTTTGAGCCGTGGTAGGGTAGTAATCAAAGTACAGTGGGAACACACTCGAGGCGAAGTGACAGTGTCAAGTCAGCGGACTAAGCTGTACTCATGTCACCTGGGAACTGATAACTGACTATAGGTATAATACCAACTGGTCAGTTCCCGACGAGTCCTGTCCAGTGTACTCGTAACCCAACGAGCACCCGCATACTATCTCCAGTACGACGTACTGACGGCTGTGGGACAGACCGTCTCCCACTCTGGGATGAGAAGCGCATGCGCTAGTCTACTCCGGAGTATCGATGCCCTGTCTCGATAGTCCTGCGACTAGGGACCTGCATAAGGATGTGCTTATAGATTACCCAGCCCCCACTAGTGTGACTGCCATCACAACGCTGGTAATCAAGCAAAGATTCTAAGGGCTCCACTAATGTGTATAGGTGATATACTAAAATAAACACAAGTACACATTGAAGTAGAAACAAACCAAGTAGCATACTACTATTTTGAGCAAGATTGTATATACAAGGTGAATATCCCAAGCTTCCATTAAGTAATATACAAACTAGTATGATACAGTAATGGCCTCTAGGGCATATACACTAACAGTAAGGATCTCACGCGGGTTGTTTCTCCTTACAAGGTCGAGAGGACCTTGTAAGTGTCTTTTAACGAGGTTGCGCCCTTTCGGGTTTTCACAAACACTCGCCGGTAGTCCTGCTGTTTTTACTTACGGAGCCCTTTCGGGTTTTCATCCGTGCCCGTTTTGCTTATGGACATACCGTTTTTCTTCTTCTTCTTTTTTTCTTCTTTTTATTTTTTCTAACGAGGTTGCGCCCTTTCAGGTTTTCACAAACACTCGCCGGTAGCCCTGTTGTTTTTACTCACGGTGCCCTTTCGGGTTTTCATCCGTGCCTGTTTTGCTTATGGACATACCGTTTTTCTATTTTTTTTTATTCTTTATTTTTTTTTATCTCGTCCGCCTGAGGATGTTGCGGTAGTAGTTTAAAGACGTTTCGGTCGTTTGCAAGTTTTAGGACATTGCGGTCCATCATTAGTTTAAGGACGTTTCGGTCCGTCATTAGTTTAAGGACGTTTCGGTCCGTCGTCGCCGTATTTGAGGCGAATCTCTAGTTTGCTGACTTTTCGGTCTATGGGGCTTTCCCTATGAATGAGCATGATGCCACCGGCGTCTCCATCTTTCCTGGCGCGTGCGGTTGTGGCGGGCTCACCTTCCAGTTTTCGGAGATGACGAACTTGCCTTGTTGGTATTGATCTTCAACCCAGTTTTTGAAGACCTAGCAATCCTCGATCAGGTGACCTACCGTTTGGTGGTAAGGGCAATAATCGAGATCATTAACATCGCCTGGCCGCAATGGACGTTTTGGACAAGGCAGATTGATGAGTCTGTCGCGCACTGCCAGCTCGAATGGTTTCCTTGTTTTATCTTGAGGAAACGATTAAGGACGTTTCAACTTTTCCTGGAGGGGTTAACGCTTGTTGTTTCGGCAAACAACCGGTCTAGGGCCACTCAATTGCTGTTGAGTATTGGCTACGAGGGCTGTTTTTCCCTTCTCTTTATCCTTTTTGCTCGATCCTTTGTTTGCGAGGCCGAGATTTTTTTCGAGTAGCGTGTGATTACACGGCTGAACGTTCTCGCAACTCCTCAATTCTTTCAGTTTTGAAATGGATTCCTTGAGGAGAGGGTTGAGGGCACCTTCTTCATCAGAGTCGCTTCCGAATGTGATAATTTGCGATCCCTTGGAGTCGGCTATGTGATAGTCGGCGGCGGCTCTTTTGCGCTCATCTATCGCATTTTTCTGATGTCTACGAGCATCACACTTTGTCCTGTTGAAGTGTTGCTTTTGAGCGACATACCCTTGCCACCAACACTTAAAGGAGTCGCAGTCTTCGGTAGGATGTATGATCTTCTGATGATATAAGCAGGAGTTAGGATGCATCTCTACTCCACCGAGAGTATTTTCTTCAGAGGGTGGTAGCTTCATTCCCACTGACAGGGCTTTAGCAAACCTTTTTCTCGTCTTGAATTTGTTTTTATCCGCATCGGATGACTTTTGATTTGACGGGAGTGCCTCGACTCTTTGGTCTAGTCGTCGGTGTTTGGCTCCTTCCAGTATGGCCATCTCACGCTCTTGATTGGCTTTAACTTTCAGACGAATCTCATTCAGGAAGGCATCGATCAACTCGTCTGACGGCCGCGGAATTTCTGGTTCAGGGTTCGCCCTCGGTTTCTCGGCGCAAGGAGCCTCTTTATCATCCACCAATGAGTGAGAGACCACATGACAACTCGCTACGTAGTCTTCGGATTCATCTGATGGGTCTTCTCCATCGTTTTCGTTCTCAACAAAAGAACAAGCTGCCCCCATCGTGTCCGTCTTTTTTGGAGTGTGCGGCTGTGGTGGGTTTACCTTCCAGTTTTCAGACAGCGCGAACTTGCCTTGTAGGTACTGATCCTCGATCCATCCCTTAAAGATGAAACAATCCTCGATCGGGTGACTTACCGTTTGGTGGTAAGGGCAATAATTGGGATTATTAAGATCGCCTCGCTGCGACAGACATTTTGGACTCGGCAGATTGATGAGTCTGTTGCGCACTGCCAGCTCAAACAGTCTTCTCATTTTATTTTGAGGAAACGAGTAAGGACGTCCCAGTCTCTCCTCGAGGGATGGGCGTGGACGCACGTTGTTTTGGAGAACAACTGGCTTTGATTTGCTTGGCTGCTGTTGAGCATTAGCGACGACGATCGCTTTTCCTTTCCCCTTCTCATTTCGAGAGTCCGGTTTTGGAGGAGACGGTCCATGGCTCATCTGGTCCATTTGGGCCAACTTGTCAATCAAAGCTTGGAAGGTGGTCGGCCTGAAGAACATCATGAATTGCGAGATGGTCTCTTGCGGATCAAGAGTGCCCACGAACATGCCTACCGCAGGTGCCTCTTCTATGTGTTGTTCGCATTTCGAACATAGGTTCCGCCATCGTGTTGCATATTGGACCCACGTTTCGCCTGGCCTTATCCTGGCACTGATCAGTGCTGTTATCGGGGTGCGTCCACTAGCACTCGCGAATCTTTGTGTAAACAGTAGCTCCATCTCCGCAAATGTTTTGACAGAGTCGTTAGGTAGCTCCGAATACCATTCAAAGGCTGTTTCTGCTAAGCTGCCGAAGAATTGGCGAAGCAACAATTTGTTATCGCCTCCAGTATTGCCGCATAAGGCCTTGAATTGAGCGACATGCTGATGCGGATTCCCTGTCCTTTTATATACGTGGAACTTAGGGATCGTATATCCCGGCGGGTAACTGATTTGGTCATACCAGCCTGGATAGGGTCGTCCAGTTCTAACAATTTGCGCAGCCGCTTCATTCAGATGATGAACCCGTATTTGATGAACTATATAGTCATCCAGCGCGGCCTTGGAAATGGTTTCATCTTTGGCTGCTGAAAGAGCCGGCGGAGGATTAGATGTCTCCCTTCTATCGTCTTCAACAATGATTGGAGGGTCATCAGCTGGAGGGTCTAGCTGTAACATCATCCCTACCATATCTTGGAAGAGGAACGCCATCTGTCTTATGTTAGCCGCTTGATCTGCGGCTTCTTTGTCCTTCTTTTCGAGGACTCTACGTAAGAAGTCAGCATCGGTTTTTTGTTCGTGACGCTGTTCTGATGACGCCTCCGAGCTTTCTTTTGGCCTAGTAAGTGCAGCCATTGCAGTCATCATTTCCTGAAGCTTTTGTTGTTGCTCCTGGGCTTTCGTCACGGATCGGGTGAGCGGTCGGTGGCCCGTAGAAACACGGCTTTCCTCCTTTCCGGCAGCCATATAAACAGTGTGCACCACCATGCCCTGACCTGGGGCGTTTGTGTTCAGCGCTTTTACGCTTCGCCATATTCACAGGGGCTTTTTACGGCCTCCTTTTCCTTTGAGTGATTGGAGATGAGGGGGCCGTTGCAGTAGGCACACAAGTAGCTGTTGCTTTTTATGGCTTAACGGAGTAATCCTTCTCCTGCCGAACTTTCATCTTTTTCTGTCGGCGGAGATAGTTTTCATCAATCACTGACTCTTGGACCTGTCACCAGACTTTGTAAATTTTAGAGGACAGCCGTTGAGGGGGTTGTTCCAGCTTTGTATCTGTAACACTCTCCGCAGGTGGAGGAGATCTTTTTAACGTGGCAGTCGGAGAGTTCTTGCGTACCCTCCTCAGCGGTTCAAAGCTGTTCCCAGTTGGAACAGCAGCATTAACTTCCACCATTGGAGCGGGTGGAGTTAGCCCTGAGGGAGTTGCCCCGGGCCTTCCTTACTCGGCTCCAGTGGCGACGTCGAGCGTGACGAGCCGTTGGGACTGGCTCGGCGATAGGGACAGCTTCGTTTTGCCCCCTGTTTGGATGAGGCGCTGCTGGTGTCAGCCTCTTAAAGACTGACGTTGTTTTTTGACTGGCGATGTTCAGTCTGTCAAAGACATACCCTCGAGTAGGAGCAGGAACCGGAATAGTCAGCCTTGAAAAGACCGACTCTTTAACAGGAGAAGCCGCCTTGACGACTTCAGGAGAAGAGGGGCTGTCTTCCCCGGGACAGCCATTTCAAGATTCATGGGCTTCTTGGCGAGCCCATCAGAGTTCTGGTTCAGCCTGGAAAAGACAGAGGCCGCCGGCTTGATATTGGACGACCCGTTTAAAGGGGCCGTTGTAGCAGTGAGCCGATCGAAGACCGACTTCTTGTGTGCTTCTGGTGCGGGCACTGGAAGGGTGAAGCTTGCAGGCAGGAGCATGGTCCCAAAAAACAGACCGGTGGTGGCCTGGGTCACCTGTTCCACCGGCATGGCAAGGATGGAGGCCGCTTGAGGCCCATTGGCTACGCCTCCAAGTGAGGCGGAGCGTCGGTTGCATTGGCACTTTGAGCAGCTCGGGCAGTTGGAGGCCATTGATGCTTGATTTCTGTGCCAGGCAAAAGACCAAATCTTAGTAATTTGAAACCCAAAGGCAACCATTAACAAACCGCGACTCGTTCGCGAAGACGACACACGAAGTGTGGAGTGGAAAGAGGAAAAGGTCCTACCGGGCGTGCCAGAATCTGTTCCCCGCCGAAAGACGGAGACGCGATAAACGTCTTGCCTGAAATTCGGGGCAGATTGTAATTGGTGCTATCCGTCCACCTCTCCTAAGATGCCAAGTTGATTTATGGCACCGTGTATCGAAGGTTTAAACGGATGCGGCCGATATAGCAGACTTCGTCAGATTCCTCATCGTTTGAGGGGTTTTTGATCGTGGGGACGCTCTTCCCTGCAAGCGCAAGCCCCTGCAGTTAATTACGCTACCGCATCGCGGTAACAACTTTCTCCTTCTCCAGCTGGTTACTTCGTGTCGTGGGTGTTTGTTTTGTTTGTGGTTGCCCGTGGATTGTATATGGAGACTAATTTATGTCGTCGCCCGTAGGACGTGGATTAGTCCAAATCCGTATTTTCTTAGATTTGATTTTGGGGTTTTGGTTTGAGGATACGTTAGCCATATTTGAGGCTAAGATCAACTCAAACATTTGTTAAGGATATGCTAGTCTAGTTTGAGACTAAGATCAACTTAACGGGATCGTTTAGATCCGACAAAAGAGCGTTTGGGCTCTATTGTTTCAGTTTAGGGACATAGTGGTCCATTGCATGTATGGCCGTCGGGACCCGTCACCTCTCTGACGACGTTGAAGGATTACAACGACAGATATCAGAGGAGTTCAGAGATATACCCTTGAACCAAAGTTGGTTGGGAGACCTGTAGTCCAATTTGGGACTAAAGTCTGTTTGAGGGTTTAAGGATACGTTAGCCATATTTGAGGCTAAGATCAACTTAAACGTTTGTTAAGGATACGTTAGTCTGATTTGAGACTAAGATCAACTTAACGGGATCGTTTAGATCCGAAAAAAGAGCATTTGGGCTCTATTGTTCCAGTTTAGGGACATAGTGGTCCATTTCCAGTTTAGGGACATGGTGTTCCATTGCCAGTTTAAGGACATAGTGGTCCATTTAAATGTATGGCTGTCGGGACCCATCACCTCTCTGAAGACGTTGAAGGATTACAACGACAAATATCAGAGGAGTTCAGAGATGTAGCCTTGAACCAATGAGTTGGTTGAAAGAGCAGATGTGCCCGGTTTAAGATGATTTGAGGACTTATGGCCAGTTTGGGCTAAGTCCAATTATGTTTGAAATATTGGCCCTTTGGGCTATTAAACATTTGTCTGGGTTCAGTCCCTCATCATTCAGCAATGCTAAACAGAGATTTGGGGGCTCTGACAACATTTTGTCTTTGATTTCCTCAATTTTGAGATTCATTTGGAGGAGGGACTTTTGCCTCTGGAAAATTAGCCAATTTGGCTAAAAGTAGTGTTAAACACTAGAGAACAACAGCGTTAAACACTGGAGATAGAACCCTCAAATTAGTGTTAAACACTAGAAGACAATCAGTGTTAAACACTGGAAATATAATCTTCAATTTAGTGTTAAACACTAGAAACAATCAGTGTTAAACACTGGAAATATAATCCCCAAATTAGTGTTAAACACTAAAGAAAGAGGGGTCACGTGTGGACACGTGAGAGCACCCAAAAGTGGGACCGGATCCCTTTTATTTTGTTCTGCAATTAAGTGTTAAACACTTTTCATTTCCTGGCCATCACGTGTGGGCACGTGATAAGCATTCATCCATTGGATATTAAAGGGATTTGTTAGGGGTCACGTGGGGACACGTGAGGGCGCCCTAAATGTGGAGCCAGATCTCTTTTGTTTTATCCTCAAATCTGCGAATAAGTGTTAAACACTTTTCATCTTTATTTTAGAGCATCACGTGTTGGCACGTGATGGGGATTTATGCATCGATAATTACAGCACTTGCTGAGGGGTCACGTGGGGACACGTGAGAGCACCCAAAGCTTCTTTTCTTTTGTTTTTTCTTTCTGCATTTTGGGAGTCACGTGGGAGCACGTGAGGCATTGCCTCAAAGCTTCTTTTCTTCAGGGGTCTTTTCAAGGGTCACGTGGGGGCACGTGACCCTAGTTCTTTTCATGAACAGAGATCTTTTAAGAATTGAATTCTCTGTAGGGTTAAACCTTAATTATTATTTTGGAGGAATTAAATTTCTGTTGTGAAAGAATTAAATTCTTATTTAGGATAAAACCCTGATTTCTTTTTAAAGGAATTAAATTCCCAGATATGTAAAAGAATTAAATTCTTGATTAGGGTGAAACCCTAGTTTTGTTTTAGGAGAATTAAATTCTCAAAACTCAATTCCCCTTCTAAGTTTAGGATCTGCATGGCAGGATCTCGACCCGATGAGAATTAAATTCTCAACTTATGGGGAGATATGCTCTGTGCAGATCTTCAACCAGAAGAAGAACTAAGTTCTTTTTTGTATAAGAGTTAAACTCTTGGATTGAGAATTAAATTCTCTTTTTAAAGTTTCGATTCACTTTCTTTTCTCACCTCGGGTTTTCTTTGTTGAGAATTAAATTCTCCTTTCTTTTCTTCCCTCTTGAGAATTAGATTCTCCTCTCTCTGTTTTTCTCTCCAAAAAGGTCCCTCTTCTCTTCTTTTCTTGGCTCCTATTTATAGGAGAAGGAAAAGAATCAATTTGTTCAGCAAATCTCTCATTGAAAGATTTGATTTGTTTCCATATTTAATATGAGCCTTTAGATCATTCAGTGAATTTTATTCACCGTTGGATTTTAAATCCAAAAGATATTCTGTTTGTTATTCTGGTGAGATTTTCAGGGAAATCTTTCCTTGTCTAAAATCTTTTCATAAATTGGTGATTTTTAATCACCCTTGGATCTTCAATCCAACGGTCCCCATAATCCTTTTCCATTTGGAAAGATTTAGAGAAATTTAGAATTTTAATTCTATTAAACTGTAAGGCTTTCAAAGCCTGTCACGTGCTGGCACGTGACCCCCAATTGGTTCTTTTCTCAGCGTTTATTTATGCTTCAGTTTTAACCATCACGTGTCAACACGTGACCATTGGTCATGTGTGAGCACGTGATACCTCATTGAGGTATTTTCTTCAGACATTTGTTATTTTATTTCTGTTTTAATTGTCACGTGTCAACACGTGACCATTGGTCACGAGTGAGCACGTGACCCCCAATTGGGTTCTTCTTCAGCCGTTATTTTTATTTCTGTTTTAACTATCACGTGTCAACACGTGACCATTGGTCACGTGTGAGCACGTGATACCTCATTGAGGTAATTCCTGATTTTTAATCAGGGAACAGTGCACAACATATTTGCTTATAACTTTTGATCCTGGATGAATTATGAAGCCCATAATATATCAAATCGAAGGGTTTTTCGAGATGCTTCCAATATCATCAGAATTTAGCTGTTCCTCCTTCGGGAGTTTATCAAAATACAGGCCGGAAGATACTGGTTTGTATTTCCTTAAGCGTATCGCTGCCATTTGATACCTTGGACTCTTCTGCGCAGAAATTTTCATAGGGAACAAATGACGCTTCTCTTCCAAGATATATTTAGTCCCACCGGGTGTGCCAGAATCTGTTCCCCTCCGAATGGCGGCCAAGACATGGACGTCTTGCCTGAGATTCGGGGCAGATGTTAATTGGTTCTATCCGTCCACCTCTCCGAAGATGTCAAGTTGATTTATGGCACCGCGTATCGAAGGTTTAAACGGATGCGGCGATGTAGCAGACTTCGTCAGATTCCCCCTCGTTTGAGGGGTTTTTGATTGTGGGGACGCTCTTCCCTGCAGACGTAAGCCCCTGCAGTTAATTACGCTACCGCATCGCGGTAACAACGTTCTCCTTCTCCAGCTGGTCACTTCGTGTCGTGGGTGTTTATTTTGTTGCCCGTGGATTGTATACGGAGACTAATTTTTTTCGTCGCCCGTAGGACGTGGATTAGTCCAAATCCGTGTTTACTTAGATTTGGGTTTGTGGTTTTGGTTTGAGGATATGTTAGCCGTATTTGAGGCTAAGATCAACTCAAACGTTTGTTAAGGATACGTTAGTCTAGTTTGAAACTAAGATCAACTTAACGGGATCGTTTAGATCCGACAAAAGAGCGTTTGGGCTCTGTTGTTCCAGTTTAGGGATATAGTGGTCCTTATTTAATGTATGGCCGTCGTGACCTGTCACCTCTCTGACGACGTTGAAGAATTACAACGACAGGTGTCAGAGGAGTTCAGAGATGTACCCTTGAACCAAAGTCGATTGGGGGATCTCTTGTCCAATTTGGGACTAAAGTCTGTTTGAAGGTTTAAGTATACGTTAGTCGTATTTGAGGATAAGATCAACTTAAACGGGATCGTTTAGATCCGATAAAAGAGCATTTGGGGCTCTATTGTTCCAGTTTAGGGACATAGTGGTCCATAGGTAGTTTAAGGACATTGCGGTCCATGTTCCAGTTTAGGGACACAGTGGTCCATAAAATGTATGGCTGTCGGGATCCATCACCTCTCTGAAGACGTTGAAGATTACAACGACAAATATCAGAGGAGTTCAGAGATGTACCCTTGAACCAATGAGTTGGTTGAAAGAGCAGATGTGCTCAGTTCAAGATGATTTGAGGACTTATGGCCAGTTTGGGCTAAGTCCAATTATGTTTGAAATATTGGCCCTTTGGGCCATTAGACATTTGTCTGTGTTCAGCCCCTCATCATTCAGCAGTGCTAAACAGAGGTTTGGGGGCTCTGACAACATTTTGGCTTTTATTAGGCACTGACCATTCATCATGGCTCTGGAGTTTACTTTGAATGTCATGTGAAATGATCAAGTTTGGAAAACAAGGGTATATTTGAAGTTCAGTCAAAGGGGAATCCTGCCTCTGGAAAAACTTTGCCATTTTGGGCTAGGTTGGTTTTGAAATAGTGTTAACACTAGAAGGTATTTGACGATCACGTGTCTCCATGTGATGCGCTTTAAAAATAGTGTTAAACACTAAAAATGGGGTGGTCACGTGGGGTCACGTGAGGCGCCTGAGATTGGGCCGAAACTCCTTTATTTTACCCTTAAGGCTGCAAATAAGTGTTAAACACTTAGCTTTCAGGCCATCACGTGTGAGCACGTGAGGCATCTGAAGATGGGGCCAGATTTCCTTTTACTTTGTTATGCAAATAAGTGTTAAACACTTTTTGACTCTCTGTCCATCACGTGCGGGCACGTGATAGGCATCCATCCATTGGATATTAAAGGGATTTGTTAGGGGTCACGTGGGGACACGTGAGGGCGCCCTAAATATGGAGCCAGATCTCCTTTATTTTATCCTCAAATCTGCGAATAAGTGTTAAACACTTTTCATTTTTATTTTGAGCATCACGTGTTGACACGTGATGGGGATTTATGCGCTGACTGTTAAAACGTTTGCTAAGGGGTCACGTGGTAACACGTGAGAGCGCCCAAAGCTTAGATTTCCCTTGCTTTTATTCCTTTTGTCTTGGAGGTCACGTGAGAGCACGTGAGGCATTGCCTCAATGCTTCTTTTCTTTTGTTTTTTTTTCTTTCTGCGTTTTGGGAGTCACGTGGGAGCACGTGAGGCATTGCTTCAAAGCTTCTTTTCTTCAGGGATCTTTTCAAGGGTCACGTGGGGGCACGTGACCCTAGTTCTTTTCATGAACATAGATCTTTTAAGAATAGAATTCTCTGTAGGGTTAAACCCTAATTATGATTTTGGAGGAATTAAATTCCTATTGTGAAAAAATTAAATTTTTATTTAGGATAAAACCCTGATTTCTTTTTAAAGGAATTAAATTCCCAGATATGTAAAAGAATTAAATTCTTGATTAGGGTTAAACCCTAGTTTTGTTTTAGGAGAATTAAATTCTCAAAACTCAATTCCCCTTCTATGTTTACGATCTGCATGGCAGGATGTCACGCCCCGCTTCCCAGAGTACGCTAGATTGGGCACGTGACATAGCCAACCATGCTACCTGTGGGTAGGAAGTATCCATCCATAGTCACATTACGGCTGTAGAGATATCAAGAACAAGATAAAACTATCTAAAACATGTCCATAATCCAGAATAACAGAAGTCAATAATAAATAAATGCGGAAGCAAATGATCCAATACAAATAACTGAAAAGTGTGTCCCATAATGCGGGCTCACATCAGGAAATAAATCCAGGAAATAAAACTAACTACTACTGAACTCACAGCTTAGCCTCCTGGCTGAAGTACTCCTGCTCGGACTGCAACAGCGGTACGGAATCTGGGCCATGCAAAACCCAGACGTCAGCGCGTCATGTCATCAAGTAATATAATATGAACAGTGTAACAGGCAATGCAAAATAAACATGAATAAAACGAGAGTAGCAATAATGTGAAACAAGCAGTGCAGGGTAGTGTGCAGTGGGTAACTAAACTGTTCTATCAGGTTTTCTATTCTAAATTCTTTGAAATCAATTTGAGTAATCCTCCATGTAACTCAAAGGATATGTCCCGTTACCCCCCGGGACCACAGATCAGGAATATGTGAACCAATAGTGGTTCTGTCCCGTTACCCCCCGGGACCACGGATCAGGAAAATGTAAGAGTCACGAATGGCTCTGTCCCGTTACCCCCCGGGACCACGGATCAGGAAAATGTAAGAGTCACGAATGGCTCTGTCCCGTTACCCCCCGGGACCACGGATCAAGCAATACCCTTTTAAGTTACACTTTAGTTTAC
Source organism: Agapanthus africanus (assembly GCA_030015575.1). Lineage (NCBI taxonomy): Eukaryota > Viridiplantae > Streptophyta > Magnoliopsida > Asparagales > Amaryllidaceae > Agapanthus > Agapanthus africanus. Next base: position 687,833,163 of record CM057343.1, read on the forward strand.
ACTTGATTTCCCCATACCCCCAAGTTGTGTATGTCAAGTCAGGTATTCAGTAATCAAGGACTAATGCCAACACAGGATCAGGTAACAGCAGGTTTTGTTTGGATAGACAACAGGAATGGTCCATGAGGACTACATGTCGGGTTTGTTGGCATTAGGCACGAGATCAGGTAACGGGTCGAGTCATGGTACATCAGGTCAAGTCAACAGTACACGGTACCATGTCAGGTATAGTAGGAAGTGTAACAGGTCATGTCAGGAAGCACAAGATGCCATGTGGGCGCTCATAATCAAACTAACATAAGTATGTGTATAAATAAACAAGCATGAGTACTGTCAGAACAACAAACTGGAACATGTAATATGATATGCAAATAGATATAATTTCAAGGATATGGATGCACAGTTGTCGATTAGGGTTACATTTATAGTTCCAATATTAATTAGGATGTAATTTATTAAACATGGAGTGTTAATATCACATTATTAGGTAGTAATGTGATCTATGGATGCAATTATATGTATCTTAAATGCGATGGATGCAAACGGGTATCCGAAAAGTTATAAAACTATAAAATGGTAATGTGGGATGTACAACTAAGCAATATGTGATATAAATATTGATATAATAATATTAATATGGATAGCATATTCAAAGCGTTTAATAACTAAAAAAGTGGTATTGATTAACCATGCACAAGAAAGTTCCGTTCAGAAATTCAGCGTCACCCTAATTTGTAAAATAGCTTAAAAATAACAAACGTTCTCCAAAAGGGACGTGTCTTATACCAAAACAAAGATAATTCAATAAGGTTTTCATTTTTATAAGTATAAACATCTCAGGTTGTCCCTACAAAAAGTTATGAACATTCAAAATTGAAAGTTTGCTGCTGGAATTTCCCTGGACAGCAGTTTGGAGTCATTTTCATTTGTATTTTACGTTATTTAAACAATTTATTTTGCAAGTAAATATTTCATAGAGTTATATTATTCTGAGTTAGCTTCGTAACAAACCAAAGAACGTATACTAATGATTTTTCTATGATTTATAATGAATTTTATAAGGTAAGGTGTACAGTAAATTTCAGATTTGTCATATCCGATTTTTCAACGACGTTTCATGTGTAAACTATAATATTTTAAATATATAATATCATAAAATGAAGATTATAAACTAATTAAAGATAATAATAAGAAATATTATGACGATGTATATTTTAATTGATATGGATGCAGTATAATGTAATCTAGTATGTCACAAGATAAGTTTTCATGATCTAGATTTAATATGATATAAACGGATGCAAACGGAACATCGAAACGTTATAAAATTAAACATGGGGCACTAGATTTAAACTATAGGTATGGTATTTATTTAAATAGGTATAAAATGAATTATATAGCATGTAGCAAGATTAACTTGCCTCAATGGGTCGCGAATCGGGAGAACGGAACGTTAACCGTCGGCGGGGAAAACTCGCGACGAGCGCACGGTTCACGGAATGGACCCAAACGACGAACAAAGGAACCACACGGGTCGGGGTACCTCGCTGGAACATCGAGAAGCGTCACCGGCACGACGGAATTCCGGCAACAAAAGAACAGTTAAAAAAATGAGAAACGAGACATGAAGCAAGAAGAGAAAGAATGATAAAGAGAAGTACGAGAGAATATATGAGGGAGAGAGAGAGAGAAAAAAGTGGAGAGAGAGAGAATAGGGGGAGAGAGAAAGTGGGGCCCACGGGATTAAAGGGGAGGTTGCGATTGGCTGAGAGAATAAATTGAGAAGTATATAAAAGATTGTAAAAATATTATATGGTTAACTTAAAAATTTAAAAGATAGGTAATGAACAGTAAGATATCAGGTTAGTTAGAAAAATATATGCGATGGTTTTAATAATATTAAAATTTGGGATTTTGGCACCAAATAAAACATTTCCAAATCGCGCCCGGGTCGAGTCCAAAAATTTGAAATTGAAATAATAGGATTTTAAGCAGGATCCAAATTTTAAAATTAAGTGTTTTATGATTAAAAAGCATACCCCCAAAACGGACACACGTACGTGCACGTAGCCATCCAAACTCGCCCGTTTCACTGAACGGGACGAGAACACAATGCACGGACGCTACCACGAGGCTAGGGGTGTCAAGTAGGCCAAGATGAATATTTTCAATTTTATTTTAGATGCCAAAATTTGTTATATGTAGAAATGACTTTACTGGGTAAATTTTACAGTAAGCAACAAACAAGTAAGTTAAATAAAATGAGTACCACATTATACTCAAACAGTAACTGAAAATAGTAGCATTGGGCTCGGGTGTTACATTATACCCAACTACAAAAAGAATTTCGTCCTCGAAATTCCAAGAATACAAAGATAGATAACTACAAGAAAAGGTGAGGAAACTTCTGCCGGATTTCATCTTCTCGTTCCCAAGTGGACTCTCCATGCGAGTGATTACCCCAAGAAACAAGCACAAGAGGGATTACCTTGTTCTTAAGAATCTTTTCCTTTCGGTCCACGATTTCAATCGGTCGCTCCTCAAAAGTCAAGTCTTCTCGTACTGTTAGCTCCGAATGATCCAAAATGTGTGTTTCATCTCGAACATACTTACAGAGTTGAGATACCTGAAACACATCGTGCACATTTGCCAAGGACTGCGGTAACGCCAAACAATACGCTACCTCACCAACACGCTCCACGATCTCAAGGGTCCAACGAATCGAGGACTAAGCTTTCCTCGACTTCCAAAACGAATCACCCCTCTAGTCGGTGATATCTTCAAGAATACCAAATCACCCACGGTGAACTCCAGAGGTCTTCTTGACGTATCTGCCCAACTCTTCTGTCGGTCCTGTGCTGCCTTCATATGATTTCTGATAGGGTTAACCTTCTCAACTGTCTGCACAACCAATTCTGGTCCCAATAATCTTCGTTCACCGACATCGTCCCAACAAACAGGTGAACGGCATTTACGACCATGCAAAGCTTCAAATGGAGCCATCTGAATAGTTTCCTGAAAACTGTTGTTGTAAGGCAACTCCACCAAAAGTAGATGATCCTCCCAAGACCCCTTGAAGTCCAACCTGCATGTTCTCAACGTATCCTCAAGAGTTTGGATCGTTCTCTCCGACTGACCATCAGTTTGAGGATGATAAGCTGTGCTAAACTTCAATCGAGTCCCCAAACTTTCCTGTAAACTCCTCCAGAAGTGTGATAAGAACCGAGTGTCCCGATCGGACATGATGCTCACCGGTACTCCATGCAATCTTACGATCTCCTGCATGTACCGCTCTGCCAAAGTCTCTGTTGATTGACCAACCCGAAAAGGAATAAAGTGAGCTGCTTTGGTCAATCGGTCAACAATTACCCATACTGCATTGTTGCCCTTTGGACTCCGCGGTAAAGCCGTCACGAAATCCATGGTTATATGTTCCCACTTCCACTGAGGAATCGGAAGTGGTTGCAATAAACCAGCAACCTTTTGATGTTCAGCTTTAACTTGCTGACACACCAAGCACTTTGCCACAAAGCGAGCAATCTCCCGCTTCATGCCTTCCCACCAGAAATGCTGTCGAATATCTCGGTACATCTTTGTGCCTCCTGGATGTACAGAATAAGCTGAACTGTGTGCCTCCTTCATAAGCTCTTCACGAACATCACCCTTTGGCACACACAAACGGCTACCATACCTCAACGAACCATCTTCGTGGATCAATAAATCTGTTCGTAGCCCGGCTTCAACCTGCTCTCGAAACTTTTGCAGTCTAGGATCCTGCGATTGAGCTGCTTAAATATTCTCGATCAATGATGAATGTACTTGCAGCTGCAACAACTGTCCCGTAGAACGCGGTAGCACAACCTCCAAGTCAAATCTGCGAAAATCTTCAACGAGCTCCTTCTGCGTAGTTAACACCTAAATTACTGGTAACCGACTAAGCGCATCCGGCACAACATTAACCTTCCCCGGATGGTACTTAAGATCAAGATCGTAGTCAGCCATCAGCTCCAACCATCTACGCTGCCTCATGTTAAGCTCCTTCTGTGTGAACACATACTTCAAGCTCTTATGATCTGTAAAAACTTCGACTCTTTCGCCCAAAAGGTAGTGTCTCCAAATCTTCAAAGCGAAAATCACAGCCGCAAGCTCCAAGTCATGAGTTGGATAATTCTTCTCATGGGTCTTCAACTGTCTCGATGCATGCTACAACCTTCCCATGCTGCATCAAAACACATCCCAATCCTTTCCCAGATGCGTCGCTGTGAATCACCAATACTCCGGAATTGTCTAGCACGGTCAGAATATGGGCGGTTATCAACTTCTTCTTCAATGTCTCGAAAGCTAACGCACACTTATCCGCCCATACAAAAGGTACCTCCTTGCGCGTAAGCTTGGTCAACGGCTCTGCCAGACGAGCAAAGTTCTCCACAAATCTCCTGTAGTATCCGGCTAATCCAAGGAAACTTCTTATCTCAGCAACATTTTTTGGAATAGGCCAATCTCGAACTGCTGCAATCTTTTCTGGATCGACGGCAATGCCATCGCCAGACACAACATGCCCCAAAAACCTTACTTCCTCCAGCCAAAACTCGCACTTACTCATCTTCGCATACAATTTCTCCTATCTCAACGTCTGCAGTGCGATCTTCAAATGCTCAGCATGTTCCTCAAAACTCTTCGAATAAACCAGAATATCGTCAATAAAAAAACCACGATAAACTGGTCCAAGAACGGTGAAAAGATTCGGTTCATCAAGTCCCTGAATACTGCCGGCGCATTCGTTACTCCGAAGGGCATCACTAAGTACTCGTAATGTCCATACCGAGTTCGGAACGCCGTCTTGCAAATATCTTCTATTTTCACTCGGACCTGATGATATCCGGATCGTAAATCCAGCTTCGAGAATACCCTCGCGCCACTAAGCTACTCAAAAAGTTCTCCAATGCGAGGGATCGGGTACTTATTCTTGATAGCCACCCGGTTTAATTCTCGATAGTCGATGCACATGCTTCTTGTGCCATCCTTCTTCTTTACTAGAAGAACTGGAGCTCCCCAAGGCGAGTTACTGCTTCGAATCCAACCCTTTTCAAGCAATTCAGCAACCTGTTTCTTTACTTCTTCCGACTCTACTGGCGCCATTGGATAATACGCTTTAGATACTGGCGCTGCACCAGGAATACGATCAATTGTGAACTCCATGTCTCTCCTCGGCGGTAAACCCGATATATCTTCAAACACGTCCATAGAATCACGAACAACAGCCGGCTCTTTACTTTCATCACTTCCATTGATGCAAGAATATTATTTGTCGGCCTAGCCCTAAACTCGACTGGCCCGACAGAAAAACTCCCCTCCATCCCAGATAAACTCTGCTGCTCTCGGCTGCCGCAATTACTTATGAGAAAGTGGTCAAACCCAGGGAGACAATCTACCTCTGGATGTCCACGTCCAGGCTGCGCATGAACCTCCGTGCCCTGTCTGCATCGTTGGCAACTAAAGGTCCAGCGAAACTACTGAGTCTCGTCCATTCTGCTGCATGCACATCTACGGGTGCTCCCTTCTGCCTTAGTCCGATGAACTTCACTTCCATTTCCTCCCGTGCAGTCCGCGGGAAGAACTTCTCCAGGAGACTCTTCGAAAAATCCGCCCACTTGATCGGCTTGGGCAAACGGTTCTCCTCAATAAGCCACCATTCTCGGGCGTAGTCCACTAGCTGAATGCGTACCACAACAACCCTTTTGTCATCTGGAATCTGTGCCGCAAAAAGCAAGTTCTCTGCGTCAACTAGCCACTGCTCCACTGGCAACGACTCCTTTAAACCAGTAAATGTAGACGGACCCAACCGCCTGAAATCTGCTACGGTCCCTACTCGGTCAACTGGTCTAGCTCCAACATTGTTCACAGACTGCTGAACGATCTGCAAACCTTCCCGAAATGAGTCCGCTTGCTGCTGGATCAGCTCGGTCTGTTTCTTTGATTCTCCAGCATTCCTCTTATCACTCCAAGCATGGCGGCTTCGTCCACACGCCTCTGGTATGTCTTCAATTTCTTACCGGCCATAATCCTGAACTCAAAATACCCAACATTAGCATGATGACAGATTCTGAATATAGATCAAGGCTCGAACTCCAAGATACTTAAATAGAGTACCGCATTGTAACTATGCCGCGGTATCATAGCCACAATTACATAACTCCATCCAAGTCGCCTAAGTCCTAGAGATAACAAGGAATCAGGTTTTCGAATCGATATGCAAAGGAAGTTTGCACATCGTAAAAGATATAATCAGGAAGAATGTGATTCAAGAATGGTAAAACGGTCAAGGTGGCAGGATATGTTTCCTAAACACGGGTATTCTGATTCGTGTATTGGGTACAATACCCAACTACAAAAGAATCAACCCGACTATCCTATGGCTCTGATACCAAAAGAACCATGTCACGCCCCGCTTCCCAGAGTACGCTAGATTGGGCACGTGACATAGCCAACTATGCTACCTGTGGGTAGGAAGTATCCATCCACAGTCACATTACGGCTGTAGAGATATCAAGAACAAGATAAAACTATCTAAAACATGTCCATAATCCAGAATAACAGGAGTCAATAATAAATAAATGCGGAAGCAAATGATCCAATACAAATAACTGAAAAGTGTGTCCCATAATGCGGGCTCACATCAGGAAATAAATGCAGGAAATAAAACTAACTACTACTGAACTCACAGCTCAGCCTGCTGGCTGAAGTACTCCTGCTCGGACTGCAACAGCGGTACGGAATCTGGGCCATGCAAAACCCAGACATCAGCGCGTCATGTCATCAAGTAATATAATATGAACAGTGTAACAGGCAATGCAAAATAAACATGAATAAAACGAGAGTAGCAATAATGTGAAACAAGCAGTGTAGGGTAGTGTGCAATGGGTAACTAAACTGTTCTATCAGGTTTTCTATTCTAAAGTCTTTGAAATCAATTTGAGTAATCCTCCATGTAACTTAAAGGATATGTCCCGTTACCCCCCGGGACCACGGATCAGGAATATGTGAACCAATAGTGGTTCTGTCCCGTTACCCCCCGGGACCACGGATCAGGAAAATGTAAGAGTCACGAATGGCTCTGTCCCGTTACCCCCCGGGAGCACGGATCAGGAAAATGTAAGAGTCACGAATGGCTCTGTCCCGTTACCCCCCGGGACCACGGATCAAGCAATACCCTTTTAAGTTACACTTTAGTTTACACTTTTGATTTCCTCATACCCCCAAGTTGTGTATGTCAAGTCAGGTATTCAGTAATCAAGGACTAATGCCAACACAGGATCAGGTAACAGCAGGTTTTGTTTGGATAGACAACAGGAATGGTCCATGAGGACTACATGTCGGGTTTGTTGGCATTAGGCACGAGATCAGGTAACGGGTCGAGTCATGGTACATCAGGTCAAGTCAACAGTACACGGTACCATGTCAGGTATAGTAGGAAGTGTAACAGGTCATGTCAGGAAGCACAAGATGCCATGTGGGCGCTCATAATCAAACTAACATAAGCATGTGTATAAGTAAACAAGCATGAGTACTGTCAGAACAACAAACTGGAACATGTAATATGATATGCAAATAGATATAATTTCAAGGATATGGATGCACAGTTGTCGATTAGGGTTACATTTATAGTTCCAATATTAATTAGGATGCAATTTATTAAACATGGAGTGTTAATATCACATTATTAGGTAGTAATGTGATCTATGGATGCAATTATATGTATCTTAAATGCGATGGATGCAAACGGGTATCCGAAAAGTTATAAAACTATAAAATGGTAATGTGGGATGTACAACTAAGCAATATGTGATATAAATATTGATATAATAATATTAATATGGATAGCATATTCAAAGCGATTAATAACTAAAAAAGTGGTATTGATTAACCATGCACAAGAAAGTTCCGTTCAGAAATTCAGCGTCACCCTAATTTGTAAAATAGCTTAAAAATAACAAACGTTCTCCAAAAGGGACGTGTCTTATACAAAAACAAAGATAATTCAATAAGGTTTTCATTTTTATAAGTATAAACATCTCAGGTTGTCCCTACAAAAAGTTATGAATATTCAAAGTTGAAAATTTGCTGCTGGAATTTCCCTGGACAGCAGTTTGGAGATATTTTCATTTGCATTTTACGTTATTTAAACAATTTATTTTGCAAGTAAATATTTCATAGAGTTATATTATTATGAGTTAGCTTCGTAACAAACCAAAGAACGTATACTAATGATTTTTCTATAATTTATAATGAATTTTTTAAGGTAAGGTGTACAGTAAATTTCAGATTTGTCATATCCGATTTTTCAACGACGTTTCATGTGTAAACTATAATATTTTAAATATATAATATCATAAAATACAGATTATAAACTAATTAAAGATAATAATAAGAAATATTACGACGATGTATATTTTAATTGATATGGATGCAGTATAATGTAATCTAGTATGTCACAAGATAAGTTTTCATGATCTAGATTTAATATGATATAAACGGATGCAAACGGAACATCGAAACGTTATAAAATTAAACATGGGGCACTAGATTTAAACAATAGGTATGGTATTTATTTAAATAGGTATAAAATGAATTATATAGCATGTAGCAAGATTAACTTGCCTCGATGGGTCGCGAATCGGGAAAACGGAACGTTAACTGTCGGCGGGGAAAACTCGAGACGAGCGCACGGTTCACGGAATGGACCCAAACGACGAACAAAGGAACCACACGGGTCGGGGTATCTCGCTGGAACATCGAGAAGCGTCACCGGCACGACGAAATTCCGGCAACAAAAGAACAGTTAAAAAAATGAGAAACGAGACATGAAGCAAGAAGAGAAAGAATGATAAAGAGAAGTACGAGAGAATATATGAGGGAGAGAGAGAGAAAAAAGTGGAGAGAGAGAGAATAGGGGGAGAGAGAAACTGTGGCCCACGGGGTTAAAGGGGAGGTTGCGATTGGCTGAGAGAATAAATTGAGAAGTATATAAAAGATTGTAAAAATATTATATGGTTAACTTAAAAATTTAAAAGATAGGTAATGAACAGTAAGATATCAGGTTAGTTAGAAAAATATATGCGATGGTTTTAATAATATTAAAATTTGGGATTTTGGCGCCAAATAAAACATTTCCAAATCGCGCCCGGGTCGAGTCCAAAAATTTGAAATTGAAATAATAGGATTTTAAGCAGGATCCAAATTTTAAAATTAAGTGTTTTATGATTAAAAAGTATACCCCCAAAACGGACACACGTACGTGCACGTAGCCATCCAAACTCGCCCGTTTCACTGAACGGGACGAGAACACAATGCACGGACGCTACCACGAGGCTAGGGGTGTCAAGTAGGCCAAGATGAATATTTTCAATTTTATTTTAGATGCCAAAATTTGTTATATGTAGAAATGACTTTGCCGGGTAAATTTTACAGTAAGAAACAAACAAGTAAGTTAAATAAAATGAGTACCACATTATACTCAAACAGTAACTGAAAATAGTAGCATTGGGCTCGGGTGTTACACAGGATCTCGACCCGATGAGAATTAAATTCTCAACTTATGGGAAGATGTGCTCTGTGCAGATCTTCAACCAGAAGAAGAACTAAGTTTTTTTTTGTATAAGAGTTAAACTCTTGGATTTTGAGAATTAAATTCTCTGTTTGAAGTTTTGATTCCCTTTCTTTTCTCACCTAGGGTTTTCTTTGTTGAGAATTAAATTCTCCTTTCTTTTCTTCCCTCTTGAGAATTAAATTCTCCTATCTCTGTTTTTCTCTCCAAAAAGGTCCATTCTCTTCTTTTCTTGGCTCCTATTTATAGGAGAAGGAAAAGAATTAATTTGTTTAGCAAATCTCTCATTGAAAGATTTGATTTGTTTTCATCATTAATATGATCCTTTAGATCATTCAGTGAATTTTATTCACCGTTGGATTTTAAATCCAAAGATATTCTGTTTGTTATTTCCGGTGAGATTTTTGGGGAAATCTTTCCTTGTCTAAGATCTTTCCACAAATTGGTGATTTTTAATCACCCTTGGATCTTTAATCCAACGGTCCCCATAATCCTTTTCCATTTGGAAAGATTTGGAAATTTTTAGAATTTAATTCTATTAATTGTAAGGCTTTCGATGCCAGTCACGTGTTGACACGTGACCCTTGGTCACGTGTGAGCACATGACCCCCAATTGAGTCCTTTTCTCAGCGTTTATTTATGCTTCAGTTTTAACCATCACGTGTCAACACGTGACCATTGGTCACGTGTGAGCATGTGATACCTCATTGAGGTATTTTCTTCAGACATTTGTTATTTTATTTCTGTTTTAATTGTCACGTGTCAACACGTGACCATTGGTCACGTGTGAGCACGTGACCCCCAATTGGGTTCTTCTTCAGCCGTTATTTTTATTTCTGTTTTAACTATCACGTGTCAACACGTGACCATTGGTCACGTGTGAGCACGTGATACCTCATTGAGGTAATTCCTGATTTTTAATCAGAGAACAGTGCACAACATATTTGCTCATAACTTTTGATCCCGGATGAATTATGAAGCTCATAATATATCAAATCGAAGGGTTTTTCGAGATGCTTCTAATATCATCAGAATTTAGCTGTTCCTCCTTCAGGAGTTTATCAAAATATAGGCCGGAAGATACTGGTTCGCATTTCCTTAAGCGTATCGCTGCCATTTGATACCTTGGGCTCTTTTGCGCAGAAATTTTTGGCGGGAACAAATGCCCCCCAATACTTTGCTCACGTAAGTATGTACGTAGGTGAATTAGTGCAAAGTTATGCATGGTCACCGAATTGAGGGCTTAGGAGACAAGTTTAGGGTCCTTGTAGCCTAAGACTTTTCAACTTTATGAGCCGTGAGGGTCTCACAAAGACTTTTCTCCCTACGGATCGAGAGGATCTCGTAGGTGTATTTTCTCCTTAGGGGCCGTGAGGACTCCTAAGTGTGTTTTCTCTCATAAGTCGTAAGGATCTTATAAGAGAATTTTCCCTCTTACGAGTCGAGAGGACCCGTAAGTGGTTGTTTCCCTCCTTGTCGAGATTCGACTTTGGAGAGTGTGACCCGTGGATAGTATGCAAGAGACCGTTTTGGATTGCCTTGCAGGGCCCCAGTGCTTAGGAAACATGTTTTTTAATCCCCGCTGCCTAAGGCTTTTCTTCACGAGTCGAGACGAATCGAGTATTTCTCGCAAGAATATCCTAACGTCACAGTTAACCTCTGCTCTTTACGACAAAGGTCCGTTAGGTTCTGTAGTACTAGGGTTTTGCCCGTCGTACCGTCGCGTTGGCTGATGTATTCCTCGATAGACAATCTTGCTGTTCGAGTAGCCTTGCGACTGTCGTATCTCTGATCCCTTCGGGGGCTGGACAAGACGTCTTCAAGCAATCCTCCTAGGCAGTTTAATCGTTGGAAGAGCAAGCGTTAGGAATTTTTCCATGCCGCTTTTTACTTGAGGTTAGGCCTATTTTGGAGAGCCCCGATGAGTCATAACCACTCCGCGCTGGTGTGGGATGATCTCCGATAGTCTTTCAGGTTTTATATGACTTGTCGTTAAGACCCTGAAGCTAGGAATTTGGCCTTTGCTTCGTTTGCTGGCATCGCGTATGCTGTATTGAGACGAATGTCGCGGTCGTCTCTAGGTTGCTGGTGAACCGTCGAGGTTTGGAACCAGGGATTTTGCCGTGACTCCTTTTGGTGATGTTGCGTCTGCTGTGTCGAGACGAACGTCGAGGTGGTGACCACTCCGCACTGGTGCGAGATAATCTCCGACTGTCTTTCAGGCTTTATATGACTTGCCGTTAAGACGCATGAAGCTAGGAATTTGGCCTTCACTTCGTTTGCTTTGGCGCGTCCGAATCCTGCTGGGGGAAGAACGCTGTGGTGACATTTCATCTGCTGTATCGAGACGATCGTCGAGGTGGTGATCACTCCGCGCTGGTGCGAGATGATCCCCGAATGTCTTTCAGGCTTTATATGACTTGCCGTCAAGACACATGAAGCTAGGAATTTGGCCTTCGCTTCGTTTTCTTGCATTGCATCTGCCGTATTGAGACGAATGTCGTGGTTGTCTCTAGGTTGCTGGTGAACCGTTGAGGTTTGGAACTAGGGATTTTGCTGTGGCTCCTTTTGGTGATGTTGCGTCTGCTGTGTCGAGACGAACGTCGAGGTGGTGACCACTCAGCACTGGTGCAAGATAATCTCCGATTGTCTTCCAGGCTTTATATGACTTGCCGTTAAGACGCATGAAGCTAGGAATTTGGCCTTCGCTTCGTTTGCTTTGGCGCGTCCGAATCCTGCCGGGGGAAGAACGCTGGGGTAACATTTCATCTGCTGTATCGAGACGATCGTCGAGGTGGTGATCACTCCACGCTGGTGCGAGATGATCCCCGAATGTCTTTCAGGCTTTATATGACTTGCCATCAAGACGCATGAAGCTAGGAATTTGGCCTTCGCTTCGTTTGCTTGCATTGCATCCGCTGTATTGAGACGAATGTCGTGGTTGTCTCTAGGTTGCTGGTGAACCGTCGAGGTTTGGAACTAGGGATTTTGCCGTGGCTCCTTTTGGTGATGTTGCGTCTACTGTGTCGAGACGAACGTCGAGGTGGTGACCACTCCGCACTGGTGCGAGATAATCTCCGATTATCTTTCAGGCTTTATATGACTTGCCGTTAAGACGCATGAAGCTAGGAATTTGGCCTTCGCTTCGTTTGCTTTGGCGCGTCCGAATCCTGCTGGGGGAAGAACGCTGGGGTGACATTTCATCTGCTGTATCGAGACGATCGTCGAGGTGGTGACCACTCCGCGCTGGTGCGAGATGATCTCCGAATGTCTTTCAGGCTTTATATGACTTGCCGTCAAGACCCTGAAGCTGGGAATTTGGCCTTTGCTTCACTTGCTTTGGCGCGTCCGAATCCTGCTGGAGGAAGAACGCTGGGGTGACATCTCATCTGTTGTATAGAGACGAACGTCGAGGTGGTGACCACTCCGCGCTAGTATGGGATGATCTCCGATAGTCTTTCAGGTTTTATATGAGTTACCGTCAAGACCCTAAAGCTAGGAATTTGTCCTTTGCTTCGTTTGCTTTGACTGCGTCTGCTGTATCGAAACGAATGCTGAGGTGGAGCTGGGATTTTGCCGTCGCTCCGCTTTGTTTCGACCGTGAGGTCTTTTGTTGACGTTGCATCTGCATCCTGCTGGACTGCGAAGGAACGCTATTGTTGGCATCTCGTCTGCTGTATCGAGACGAATGCTGAGATGGAACTGGGATTTTGCCATGGCTCCGTTTGATGGTGTAACATCTGTGTCATGTTGGAATGAGGAGGCCCACCGTCGTTGGTCTCCAGGCTGCAGATGTGTCCATTGAGATTTGGAACTAGGGACTTTGCTATGGTTCCGTTTCGTTGCGACTCTGAGGTCGATTGTTGACGTCACGTCTGCATCTGGTTGGAGTGAGGAGAAACGCCGTTGGTGATCTCTAAGTTGTCTATGTTGACGTCGAGACCCTGAAGCCAGGGATCTTCCTTTGCTTCATTTGTTGACATTGTGTCTGCAACATTGCGACAAATGTCGAGGTTGTCTCTAGGTTGTTTATGAACCGTCGAGATTTGGCTTCGCTTTCTGATGGAGCCTGTTGGGAAGGTATAGTTCCCTCTTTGTTTGTGCCCCTGGATTGTATACAGGGATCGATATGATCTCACCTGTAGGGCAAAAAGTTTCATTCTTTCATCATTTTTTTATTCTTTCCGCGATGCCCTATCATTTCAGCTTTTTATATCGCGAAAATCGCGATTGCCCAATCATTTCGGCTATTTTTCGCTGTGCCCAATCATTTTGGCTATTTTTCTTTTTACTCGTTGCTTTTTATTGCGAGTTGCCCAATCATTTCGGCTGTTTTTGTATGCATACATTTTTACTTGTTGCTTTTTATTGCAAGTTGCCCCATCATTTCGGCTATTTCGTATGCACGTATGGCTTGCTGATTTTTTATCGCGAGTGTGGAACTTGGAATCTGATGCCAATCTCAGCATCAACATCGCTACAACTGGAATATTGCCAGGAGCGAATCATCATTTGCCATGAAAGGGCTTGGGATTTGATACCGGTTTTAGGCATATGCATCGCTACAACTGGGATATTGCCAGGAGCGAATCATCATTTACCTCTGTCGATGTCGAACAAAGGTGGCTTACCGAACAGGGTTAGGATCCCGTCGACTAAGGATTTTGACTTCATGAGCCGTAAGGGTCTCACAAAGGTATTTCTCCCTACAAGTCGTGAGGATCTCGTATGTGTGTTTTCTCCTTAGGAATTGTGGGGATTCCTAAGTGTATGTTCCCCTGTAAGTCGTAAGGATCTTACAAAAGGGTTTTCTCCTTAAAAGTCGAGAGGACTTATAAGGGTTGTTCACCATATGGACATATCCCTAGTCACGGGTGGGACTTTGCTGGGGGAAATGTTTATTCGCGCCCGTGGATTGTATACAATGGTCAGTATGAGCCGCTTGTAGGGCAAAAAGGTTGTGGGGGTTGCTTAAGAACATGTTCAGGTTTCTGTAACTTAAGACTTTCAAATCTTATGAGCCGTGAGGGTCCCATAAGAGAGTTCTCCTTACGAGTCGTGAGGATCTCGCAAGTGTAATTTCTCCTTAGGAATCGTGAGGATCCCTAAGTGTGTTGCTCCCTTGTGAATCGTAAGGATCTCACGCGGATGGTTTCTCCTCACAAAGTCGAGAGGACCTTGTAAGTGTCTTTTAACGAGGCTGCGCCCTTTCGGGTTTTCATAAACACTCGCCGGTAGCCCTGCTGTTTTTACTCACGGAGCCCTTTCGGGTTTTCATCCGTGCCCATTTTGCTTATGGACATACCGTTTTTTTTTTAACGAGTTTGCGCCCTTTCGGGTTTTCACAAATATCGCCGGTAGTCCTGTTGTTTTTACTCACGGCGCCCTTTCGGGTTTTCATCCGTGCCCATCTCGCTTGTGGACGTACCGTTTTTTTGTACCACGTCAGCCTGAAGATGCTGCGGGTTGGGAGTAGTTTAACGACGTTTCGGTCATTTACAAGTTTTAGGACATCGCGGTCCACCGTCGCCATATTTGAGGCGAATATCTAGTTTATTAACTTTTCGGTCTGTGGGAATTTCCCTTTGAATGAGCATGATGCCCCCAGCATATCCATCTTTCTCGGAGCATGTGGTTGTGGCGGGCTCATCTTCCATTTTTCGGGCAGTGCGAACTTGCCCTGTTGGTATTGGTCTTCAACCCAGTTTTTAAAGACGTAGAAATTTTCGAGTGGGTCACCCATTACTCTGTTGTAGGGACAATAGTTAGGATTGTTAACGTCACCTGGCTGCAACGGACGTTTTGGATCTGGCAGAGTGATGAGCCCGCTGCGCACTGCTAGCTCGAACAATCTCTTTGTTTTATCTTTGGGAAATGAGTAAGGATGTTTCAACTTCTCATTGAGGTATCGCGGCTTGTTGTTTTGACGAAAAAACGGTCTCGGGTTACTCGGCTGTTGTTGAGCGTTGGCGACGAAGGTCGCTTTTCCATTCCCCTTATCCCTTTTGTTCGATCCCTTGTTCGCAGGTCCGAGATTCTTTCCGGGTAGCGTGCAGTTGCACGGCTGAATGTTCTCGCAGCTCCTCAATTCTTTCGTTTCAGAGATGGATTCCTTGAAGAGAGGACCGAGGGCTACTTTTTCGTCGGAGTCGCTCCCGAAGGTGAGAACTCGTGATCCCCCGGGATCAACCCTATGACAATTGCCGGCAATTCTTTTACGCTCATCCGTCGTATTTTTTCGCTGTTTATGAGCTTCCCGCTTTGTTCTGTTGACGTGTTGCCTGCGAGCGACATACCCTTGCCACCAACTCTTAAAGGAGTCGCAGTCTTCAGTAGGATGTGCGATCTTCTGATGATATAAGCAGTAATTAGGATGCATCTCTACTCCACCGAGCGTGTTTTCTTCAGAGGGCGGTAGCTTCATTTCCATTGATATGGCTTTAGCAAACCTTTTCCTCGTCTTGAATTTGTTTTTATCGGCAGCGGATGTCTTTTGATTTGACGGGAGTGCGTCGACTCTTTTGTCTAGTCGCCGGCGTTTGACTCCTTCCAATATGTCCATCTCACGCTCCTGATTGGCTTTACTTTTCAGAAGAATCTCATTCAGGAAGGCATCGATCATCTCATCTGACGGCCACAGAAGTTTTGGTTCAGGACCCGTCCCCGGTTTCTCTGTGCAAGGAGCCTCTTCATCATCTGCCAATGAGTGAGAGATCACATGACAACTTGCCACGTAATTCTCAGATCCATCTGATGAGCCTTCTCCATCCTCTCTGTCTTCAAGGACGTGGCTGAGAAACTCTTGGAGCGTGATTGGGGTTCGCGCTTTCTGGTTGTACTCTTCCAGTGCGTCGATTTGTTTCTGTATGTCCGTGCGCTTGTCGCTAGGCTTCACGGGCTTTTTGGATCTCTTCTTCTTTTTCAAAGATTTCGACGGCTGGGTATGAACACTTTGGCTATCCCCACTAATCCTTGGAGTTGGGTGCGGTTTCAGCATCCCTTCGATGATCTCAGGTTCCGACGGGTTCTTCCACCTGATCGCCGGGCATGTCTGGAGATCATTCAGCATTCTTTTGGTTTTTTCTGAAAGCACGATTTCCCATGGAGCTTCTTCAATGAAAGAACAAGTTGCCCCCGGTGTGTCCGTCTTCTTAGGAGTGTGCGGTTGTGGCGGGTTCACCTTCCACTTCTCGGACAGCGCAAACTTGCCCTGTAGGTACTTATCTTCAATCCATCCTTTGAAGACGAAGCAATCCTCAATCGGATGGCTTACCGTTTGATAGTAAGGGCAATAATTGGGGTTATTCACCTCACTGGGTTGCGGCGGTCGCCTTGGATTTGGCAAGTTGATAAGCCTGTTGCGTACTGCTAGCTCGAATAGCTTTTCGTTTTATTCCACGGGAATGAGTAGGGGCGCTTCAATTTCTCATTATAATACCACCGTCTTTCTTCCAGTTGATCCGCTAGCTTTGGGGCACTGGGTTGCTGCTGAGCGTTCGCAACGAAGGTTGCCTTCCCTTTATCCTTGTCATTCCGAGGTTCCGGTTTCGGGGGAGACGGTCTGTGACCCATCTGGTCCATCTGGGCCAACTTGTCGATCAAAGCCTGGAACATGGTTGGCTTAAAGAACATCATGAACTGTGAGATAGTTGCATGAGGATCTAGGGTACCCACGAACATGCCCACCGCGGGCACTTCCTCAATGCGTTGTTCGCATTTCGACCACAAGTTTCGCCAGCGTATAGCGTACTGGACCCACGTCTCGCCTGGCTTCACCCTGGCATTAATCAATGCCGTTATCGGGGTGCGTTCGCTGGCGCTCGCGAATCGCTGCGTAAATAGCAGCTCCATCTCCGCAAATGTTTTGATGGAGTCGTTCGGGAGTTCAGAATATCATTCGAACGCTGTTTCTGACAAGCTGCCGACAAACTGGCGAAGTAGCAGTTTGTCGTCGCCTCCAGTGTTGCCATAAAGCGCCCTGAACTGGACAACATGCTGGTGGGGATTGCCCGTCCCCTTATAGACATGGAATTTCGGTATTGTATAGCCCGGCGGGTACTTGATCTGATCATACCAGCTCGGATACGGTCGCCCTGTTCTGACAACTTGACCGGCTGCCTCAGTCGCCTGGTGAACTCGTATCTGCTGAGCTATATATTCGTCCAAGTCAGCTTTGAAGATTGTCTCCTCCTTGGCTGTTGACAGAGCCGGTGGAGGATTCGACGTTTCTCCCTTGTCATCTTCAAGGACGATCAGAGGATCTTCAGCAGGAGGATCTTGTTGGATCATCATACCCACCATGTCCTGGAACAGAAGGCCATTCGCTTTATATTGGCTGCTTGTTCCGCAGACTCTTTATCCTTCTTTTCCAGTATCCTGCGAAGGAATTCAGCGTCAGTTTCTTGCTCCTGGCGTTGATCCGAGGACGCTTCGGGGCTTTCTTTTGGCCCAGTGAGTGCGGCCATCGCGTTCATCATTTCTTGGAGCTTCTGCTGTTGTTCCTGAGCTTTAGTCACTGACCGTGTAAGCGGTCTATGACCTGTAAATGTACGGCTGTCCTCTTTACCAAACGCCATGTAGACGGTATGTACTACAATGCCCCCGGACTTAGGGCGTTTGGACTCATCGCCTTTGGCATTTGCCGCAGGCGCGGGGATTTTCTCTGGCCTTCTTCTCTTGTGGGCCGTCGAAGTTGAGGGGGCCGTTGCAGCGGGCACCCTGGCGGTTGTCGTCCTTTGCTGTTTGACAGGACAGTTCTTTTCTTCTTGAACCTTCGCCCTCTTCTGCCGGCGAGAGTGATCTTGGTCTATTACTGAGTCTTGAACCCTCCGCCAGACCTTATAAATTTTGGAGGACAGCCGTTGAGGGGGCTGCTCCAGCTTTGTATCTGTAACACTCTCCGCAGGTGGAGGAGATCTTTTTAGCGTAGCAGTCGGAGAGTTCTTGCGTACCCTCCTTAGCGGTTCAAGCTGTTCCCAGTTGGAACAGCAGCATTAACTTCCACCATCGGAGCTGGTGGAGTTAGCCCTGAGGGCGAGTTTCCCCCGGCCTTCCTTACTCGGTGCCAGTGGCGACGTCGAGCGTGTCGAGCTGTTGGGACTGGCTCGACGATAGGGATAGTTTCGTCTTACCCCCTGTCCAGATGAGGCGCTGCCGGTGCCAGCCTCTTAAAGACTGATGTTGTCCTTTGAGTGGCGATGTTCAATCTGTCAAAGACAGACCCTCGAGCAAGAGCAGGAGTCGGAATGGTCAGCCTTGAAAAGACCGACTCTTTAACAGGAGAAGCCGCCTTGACGACTTCAGGAGAAGAGGTGGCTGTCTTCCTCGGGACGGCCACTTCAGGGTTCATGGGCTTCTTGGTGGGCCCATCAGAGTTCTGGTTCAGCCTGGTAAAGACAGAGCCTGCCGGCTTGATATTGGACGACCCGTTGAAAGGGGCCGTTGTAGCAGTGAGCCGATCGAAGAACGACTTCTTGTGCGCTTCCGGTGCGGGCACTGGAATAGTGAAGCTTGATGGACCACTATGTCAGACATAGTGGACTATTGTTCCAGTTTAGGGACGTGGGGGTCCATTTTATTTGTGGCCGTCGGGACCCGTCACCTCTCTGACGTCGTTGAAAGATTACAACGATAGGTGTCAGAGGAGTTCGGAGATGTACCCTTGAACCAAAGTCGATTGGGGGATCTATAGTCTAATTTGGGACTAAAGTCTGTTTGAAGGTTTAAGGATACGTTAGCCGTATTTGAGGCTAAGATCAACTGACACAGGATCGTTTAGATCCGACAAAAGAGCATTTGAGGGCTCTATTATTTCAGTTTAGGGACATAGTGGTCCATCTCCAGTTTAGGGACATAATGGTCTATGTTCCAGTTTAGGGACGTGGGGGTCCATTTTATTTGTGGCCGTCGGGACCCGTCACATCTCTGACGTCGTTGAAGGATTACAACGATAGGTGTCAGAGGAGTTTGGAGATGTACCCTTGAACCGGATGTAAATTGATTTAAGAGAGCAGCCGTGCTCGGTCAATTTAATTGGAGGACTTACGGCCATGATTGGGCTAAGTCCAGTTGAGAATAGTCAACGTTTTTATTTTTGGCCTATTAGGCCTGTGCTAGGGCTTTGCCCCTGTTTAATAATGCACTGCATTTCATTCTAGCCTGCTAGGCCTTTCTGATTTGGGCTTTGTCCCTTTATAAATGATGCAGAGCATCTGTTTGGGCTCTGCCCTTCTTTAAAATAATACATTGCATTTAATTTGTCCTGTTAGGCCTTTTTTAATTGGGCTTGGCCCTTCTGTAAATAATGCAGTGCATTAATTGTCTGATATTGGCTTGTCAGGCGCTTTGCGCCAATTATTGAGCGCAAGCGCATGTGGAGGTGACACGTGTCACGCTAGCGCAGTGCGCTGTGTTAGTGCGCTGCGCTGTGACACGTGGCGCGCTCTGGTGAGTTGCGCCAACTTTAAAGAGCAATGCTCTATTTTTAAAAGCGCATAGCGCAAGTGGTTATGGTGTTGACATGTGGCGCTCTCTGGTGGCTTGCGCCAATCCAGGAGCGCAACAGTCAGTTTTTGCAAGTGCAAGGCACTGTTTCAATAACTTGATCCAATTTTGGATTCAAGAAAAGAATCTTTAAGATTCCAGAACCAATGGTTCATAAAAAAGTTCAAGGTACTGTTATTATTTATTTTTTATTGAAGATCATTGATCTTGTTCTTAGATCAATGATCTATTCAGAAGAAATTCTTCTATTTTTTTATAAAGGTTTTTACCTTTTTTCTCTTCTTGAGTTTTTCTCAAAATTCTTCAGAGTTCTCTCTATTCTCCGTGCTGTTGTTTTTGATCTTGATGTTGATGATCTTGAATTGGGGTCTAGGGGCCTTTATATAATGCCCATTAATTTGTTAAATTTGTTAAAGAGATCCTTCTCTGAGTGATTTGGGGAATTTTCCCCACCGTTGGATATTTGATCCAAGGGCTTCTGTTTTACAGAAGACAATCTTCTTGTTTTAACAAGAACGGAAAGATCTTTCAGAATTTTAATTCTGTTTGGAGCAAACGCACCTGCGTCTGACACGTGTCGCGCAGCGCAGAGCAACTGCGCTGACACGTGTCGTGCAGCGCAACTGTGCTGCCACGTGGCGCGCAGCGCAACTAAAGCGTTGCTTCCTTTATTATTATTTGAATTTCTTTTAAAACAGAGTCTTGCTCTGATTGGGGGAAACAGAAGCATTACTTCATTTCTCGCCTTGGGATTTGAACAGAGCTTTGCTCTGAAAGGGAGATTTTCTCCTTTATTATGATTATTATTTATTTATTTGTTTATTTTTTCTTTTATTGTTATTATTTTATAAGGAGCATATTTTGAGCCAAGATTTTGGCGGGAACAGGGGTAGCCGCTCGGTTGCCTCTTGCGAGGGATTTGATCCTTCAGGACGGGGACCGAGAAGGGTTACTGCCCAGTGCCTCTTGGCGAGGACTTTGATCCCTGTCGGTTGTGGTAGGAAGCTACCAGCCGGGGATAGCCGAGCAAGGGCTCGACTGTCTCTGGGAGGACTTTGGTCCTTAGGGCGGGAGGGGCTGTAAGAAGCCTACCAAGGACCCTTGGCCGGGCAGGGTTACTGCCCGGTGCCTCTTGGAGAGGGCTTTTGTCCTGAAGGATATCCGAGCGAGGGTTTGGCTCGATTGCCTCTGGGAGGGCTTTTTGATCCCTGTCGGTTGTGGTAGGAATCTACCAGCCGGGGATAGCCGAGCGAGGGTCGGGCTCGACTGCTTCTGGGAGGACTTTTTGATCCCTGTCGGTTGTGGTAGGAAGCTACCAGCCGGGGATAGCCGTGCAGGGTAGCTGCTGAGCTGCCTCTAAGGAAGACTTTAATTCTCAGCGTTGGAAGGGCCGTAAGAGGCCTGCCGAGGATAACCGGGCAGTGAAGCTGCGCGGTTGCCTCTTGGTGAGGGCTTTGATCCCTGGCGTTGAGTGTAGGGAAGCTGCCGGCCGGGGATAGCCGTGCAGGGTAGCTGCTGAGCTGTCTCTACGGAGGACTTTGGATCGCAAAGATATGACTCTACTTGTAATGTTCCGACGTTTCTTTATTCGAATGGAAAGGATTTTTAGAAAACATTTACATCGTCCTTGCGAAAGGAGGGGTACACACTTATTGGCCCTGGCTTCATTGGTATAACTTGAGCTTCTCGGTGTTGTAAGGCCGCGGGAACTTTCGTCCGTCCCCGTCTTGCAGGTGATAGGCTCCGCCGGGGAGCACTTCAGAGAAGAGGAAAGTGCCGTCCCACTTCGGGGAGAACTTGTGCAGCCTGCCTTGATCAATGAACTCGTTTCGCCGTAGGACCAGATCTCCGGTCTGGAAGGAGCGGTGCTTGACCTGAGCATAGTATCGGGCAGTTTGTTGTTGATAAGCGGCAGCCCTGATCTGAGCCCGGTCTCTCTTCTCCAACAAGATGTCCAGGTTGGTCCGTAGCGCCAAGGTGTTCGCATCGTCGTCGAAGTGCTCGACCCGATGACTGGGCAGCCCGATCTTCGTTGGGACCATCGCCTCGGTCCTGTAGCAGAGGCTAAACGGGGTTTCCCCGGTGGGGGTCTTCTTTGACGTGCGTAGGGCCCATAAGACCCGGGGCAGTTTTTCGACCCAACTACCTTTTCGCCATTCTAGGCAGGTCCAGAGTCCTCGGAGGATGTCTCGGTTAGCGACTTTGTCTTGCCCGTTGCATTGTGTATGCGCGACCGTGGCGACCTTCATGAGGATATGGTACTCTTTGCAGATGTTCTTCACTTTCTCGTTCTCGAAGTTCATCCCATGGTCGGTGATGATACACCTTAGGATGCCGAACCGGAGTATCAAATTGTTTTGCAGGAACTTGATGGTCGTGGCGGCATCCGGTTTCCTGATGGGGACGGCCTCGATCCACTTGGTGAAGTAGTCTACCGCGACGAGGACATATTTATGTCCGCCCGTACTGGTAGGGAATTGGCCGATCATATCCAATCCCCACTGGGCAAACGGCCATGGGGATGTTAGGGCAGTCAGCTCGGTGGATGGGAGGCGAGGGATGCTGCCGTGGAGCTGGCAACTCTTGCATCTTCTGACTAGCTTCTGGGCGTCCTCGTGAACAGTGGGACAGTAATACCCCTTGAGCAGCGCCTTTTGGATCAAGGTTCGGGCCCCCTGGTGCGCACCGCCAACCCCCTCATGGATTTCACGGAGGAAGTAGTCGGCTTCTTAGGGGTCGATGCACTGGAGCAGGGGCTGAGTGAAGGATTTCTTGTAGAGGTTCCCATTGCTCCAGATGAAGTGGCGGGTTTTGGCCCGGAGACGGCGGGCGGCCCCCCGATCTTCTGGGAGCATGCCGTCCTTCAGGAATTCCACGAGGGGCTTCCTCCAATCTTGGTCGCCTTCCTGTGCCGCATATACGTGGAGTGTAGTCACTCCGTCTTCCACGCTGGGCTGAGGTAAGGTTTCGAAGAGGATAAACCACTTATTGTTGGCCGAGTATGACGAAGCCAGCTTGCTCAGGGCGTCGGCTTGGGCATTCAGCTGCCTAGGATTTGTTCTACTTGGACTTCGTCAAAGTTCCTCCGGAGTTTCCTTACCTCGTCCAGATACTTCATCATCAGAGGCTCCCGAGCTTCAAAGCGGCCGGTCACTTGGCCGACGACAAGGGCTGAGTCGCTGCGGATTCGAATTGTCTTTAGTCCTTGCCCGGCGGCCATGCGTAGCCCAGCCAGGAAGGCCTCGTACTCTGCCGCGTTGTTCGAGGCTTTGAAACCGAGCTTCAGAGAGTACTCCATTTCTGCCTCGTTCGGGCCCCGGATAATGAGGCCGTCACCACAGCCTTCCTCGGTTGAAGACCCGTCAACGTAGATGACCCACTCGGGAATCGAGCTAGGCCCTTCCGCGATAGGACACTGAGTTGCGAGGGGCGGCGTGGACTCCGGTTCCTTGCTAGGGATGGTGCATTCAACGATGAAATTGGCCAGGGCCTGCACTTTGATGGCCTGCCTCGGGCGATATTTTATGTCAAACTGAGATAGTTCCCATCTCCACTTTTCTAAGCAGCCCGAGGATTCTGGTGATGCAAGGATAGCCCCCAACGGGTGCTCGGTGAGGACGATGATGGTGTGTGCTTGGAAGTAGTGCCGCAGCTTCCTTGAGGTCACCACGAGAGCTAAGACAATCTTCTCTATGGCCGAATATCTCGTTTATGCATCCTTAAATACATGGCTCACATAGTACACCGGCTTCTGCGCTCCACCGACCTCTCGGACGAACACCGAGCCTGCTGCTTGGCCGGATACCGCCAGATACAGCGACATATTATCTCCTTCAACTGGTCGGGTGAGCAGTGGCGGCGTCGCGAGGTGCTTCTTCAATTGGTCGAAGGCGGCCTGGCACTCCCCCGACCACTCGAACCTCGGGATCTTCCTCAGATCTTTAAAGAATGGGAAGCATTTCTCCCCCGACCTAGACATGAAACGGCTCAGAGCGGCGACTCGTCCCGTGAGCCGCATGATCTCGACGTTAGTCTTGGGCGTAGCCATGCTGAGGATACCGTCGATTTTCTCTGGGTTAGCTTCGTTTCCGCGGTGAGTGACCATGAAACCGAGGAACTTTCCCCCGGTGACTCCGAACGCGCATTTGGCGGAGTTTAGCTTCATCTTGAACTTGCGGAGCACTTCGAAGGCCTCGCCCAGATCTCTGGCATGGACGGCCGACGAGACGGATTTGACGAGCATATCATCAACATAGACCTCCATATTCCTGCCGATCTATGGTTTGAATATGCGATTGACCAACCGTTGGTATGTGGCCCCGGCGTTCTTGAGGCCGAAGGGCATCACCTTGTAGCAATATACCCTCCGGTCCGTTGTGAATGCGGTGAGATCTTCATCTTCCGGATTCATATGGATCTGATTGTAGCCGGAGAAAGCATCCATAAAGCTCAACAGCTCATGGCCGGCCGAGCTGTCGACGAGCCGATCTATCCGAGGGAGAGGATAGTTGTCCTTGGGGCAGGCCTTATTGAGGTCGGTGAAGTCGACGCACATGCGCCACTTT
The DNA here is from genome assembly GCA_030015575.1 of Agapanthus africanus. NCBI lineage: Eukaryota > Viridiplantae > Streptophyta > Magnoliopsida > Asparagales > Amaryllidaceae > Agapanthus > Agapanthus africanus. Next base: position 687,857,835 of record CM057343.1, read on the forward strand.
CCGCTTGACTTCTTGACCAGGACTACGTTCGCCAGCCACTCCGAGTAGGGTACATTCCGGATGAAGTTGGCGGCGAGAAGTCGATCAACCTCATCTTCGATAGCCTTCTGTTTGACCGGGGCGAAGCTTCACTTTTTCTGTCTGACGGGTCGGGCCGCAGGATCAACCCTGAGTTATGGGAAATGATTTTGGGGTCGATCCCAAGCATGTCAGTAGGTGCCCAGGCGAAGACGTCGGAGTTATTTATGAGGAAACTGACCAGGTCATTTCGCTGAGTCCCTGTTAGGAGTGATCCGACCTGGACGATTTTTTCATCGTCCCCTTCTGTCAGGGGCACCTCGGTCAGTGGTTCGACCGGCGTCCCCCGGACCTCCTTCCATTCGTCTCGGGTGTCGAGAGAACCCTTGATGTCATTATTTACTTCGGCGTCGTCGGCCGGCTGCTCGAACGAAGATGTTTCGGTCAGGCATATCTTCGCGACCCGCTGGTTCCTGTAGACCCGACCTATCCCGCCCTGATCGAGAGGGGACTTTATCTCTAGGTGGTAGGTCGATATCTGGGCCTGGAGGGAGTTCAGCGTCAGGCGGCCGAGGAGGACGTTGTAGGCTGATGGGACCTTTGCTACGATGAAGTCCACATGCAACGTACGGGTGCGGCCGGGCTCCCCGACGCCGAACCGCAGGGCGACTACCTCTTCCGCCGGGATGGAGTGGTTGGAGAACCCTGAAAGGACGTGGGAGGTCGGTTTCAAGTCTGCTGAGGTGAGCCCCATGCATAGAAAGCAGTCGTGGAAGAGGATGTCTGCCGAGCTGCCCGAGTCGACAAGTATCCGGTGGACCTCGTACCGGGGGATTCGGGCCGTGATCACCAGAGGTTCATTATAGGGCATGGATATGCCGTGGAGATCCCCGTCGCCAAAGGTGATAGGCTCGTGGTCCCTGGCCTTTTTGCTCGGGCGGTCGTTGGCTTCCATTGCCGGCGTGGGGTGCTGAGTCTCGCAGGCGCTCGACTGTCCCCTTGTCGTCATGACCATAGTTCTTGATGGGTCTCGGTTCCTTCCGGCGAGGTCCTTTAGGTCCCGTGGTGAGGTTGCCTTCGAGCTGCCTTGGCGGGCCTTATGGGCCCGACCCCGTCGAGGGAGGGGGTGCCGGTCATGCCTGGAAACAGGCGGGCTGACCGCCACCGCCCTGGTAGGGACAGGGTTGCGACGAGGCTCGAGGCGGGGCTCTCCGATGCGGGTCCTCGAGGTTGACTGGGACGGATCGAGGGATCGGCGTCCGCTGGGGTTTGCGAGGCGGTGGCCAACGGAGGGGTTGATGACATTCGGCGGAGGTTCTTCCGCGCCTCCGTTGAGGGGGAGGCGGCGGTGGGTGCTTGGATCTTCAGGGTGATCGCTTTCCATGTGGATGGAGATCGGAAAGCCAACTTTGTTTTTTGTGGAGTTTAGTTTCCCACAGACGGCGCCAACTGACGGAGGTCCTTTTCGGGTCTCCGTCAGATGTTGTTTTCCGTCGATCTCCCGGTGGATCTCTGGAGGTGATCTCCTGTTGCGTGTGGGTCTCAATGGGTTTTGAGAAGATTGATGGTTTCGAGGAGTCAACGCCGAGTACCTGCAAAGAAGTCCCAGGATGGTTTGGTACTACTGAGGACCCTCTGACGATCAAGTTAGTGGGAGATCCGAGCAGAGTAACGGCTAAGTGGGGTGAAAAAAGGCTTACTTGACCCCTCTGTGATGTGGGTTTATATAGTGGCGGCAGCACGCAGCAGCAGGCGCGAGAATCTCGCCGGCAGTTACGCTCCCGACGTCACGCCCGCGTAAAGAGTGGATCGGCCGTTAATGGGGATCGTGATGGCGTGGAACGTGGGATGTTGATGGCAGAGAATCTGCGCGTGGCGAGATTTGCGGAGCGGCGGTTATGCCTGTGAGTGGTGGAGTTGGTCGGTAGGAGGACCGAGGAAGACGACCTCGGCTGGGGAGCTCAGGGACGAGCGAGAGGGCCGAGGAGTCTTGATCCTATGGCAGCTCGGGGCGAGCTGAGAGGCCGAGGAGGCCAATTTTCAGCGGGCTCTGAGGAGAGTCAGCTTGTGCCTGCAGGCCGGGTACAGGGGTGGCCTGGTCGGCCCTTGTGGGCCCTTTCTTCTGAGTTCTGGGACACGTCATCTGCCATGCGTCCTAATCTGGGAGATCTCCAATATTGAGCATCATCAAGAGCTAACTTCATTATTTTTCTTGTCATGGTATCCTAATTTTTCCATTAATAAAAGAAAGAAATTATATGCTTTTAAGCATTCATCTATATACAAGACAAACATCATATGCAGTTAACTAAGTTTTTGATTTAACAATTACAATTACAGTATCTTTCATTTGTTATATCCCTATCTATGCTAGACTATTTCTAGATTTTCTATGAAGTAGATATTCCATCCTACTCATCCTATTATACTGAAAAAGGAATAACAGTAATCATTTATGAGATAAGTAGAGAGAAATGTTATTTATCTTATGATATTAAAATGTTCATTAGCACAAAAAAATAATTAAAAAGGTAAATATAAACACTAAAAGAAAATATATGCTATTTCATCGGCTAGGTTTATCCGTCGGCTAAACTCTAAAAGCCGACGAAATAAAAAAATTATTAAAAAAGTCCCGCATATTATTAACAAATTTTTGAATTGGGTTATTTCGTCGGCTACATACCGACGGAATAACCCAATACATAAAATAGACTCTTGACTCAGATCAATTCCCTAAATTCTTTCCTAAAAATAACCCTAAATCCCCTCCCCCTCCTCCGATCTCCTTTCCCCCTTCTCCGATCCTCTCCCTTCGGTGGCCTGGTCCGGCGGTGACTGCCTCCTCCGGCAAGTCCTCCCCTCTCCCAATCTCTGTCTCTGATGATCCTCACAAGTGGTATTTCTTCAGATTACGACACGTGGCGGATGACATGCCCCGAAGGCTACGGAGGTGGAATAAATGAGTTGCATTAGGGGCATTCCTCGGGACCTCGTCTCGAGAAAGTGTCCGACCTTTCAGGAGACCTTGCTGAGTACTTTCCACCTTCACCTAGGAAACTACCAACAGCTCATCTCCGACCTTCCTCGGTCTCCTTGCTCGTTTCTAAGCCATCTGTCAGGCCGAGCTTCCTCGGCCTCACTGCTCGTCTCCGAGCCATCTGACAGGCCGAGCTTCCTCGGTCTCACTGCTCGTCTCTGAGCAACCTGACAGGCCGAGCTTCCTTGGCTTCCCCAATCAACCGAGAGTGTGGAAACCAAGCGCCCCCGCAACGGCTCCGCGTATCTCGCCAGGATGAGATATCCGTCTCCCCACGTTCCGCGCCCCACGCTAGCGCGTCCCCCATTAATGGGCGTATCCCGCCATTAATGCGAGGATAACGCAGGGGTGTAACTGACGGCGACGATCTCGCGCCCGCTCCCTCCACGCGACCACTATATAAACCTCTCTCTCAGACGACTCAGGTAACTCAAAATTATTCTAATACGCCGTTACTCTGCACCTATTCCTCATCACTAATTTGGTCGTCGGAGGGTCCTACGGTGGTCACCCACCCCGGGACTTCTTTTGCAGATAGCTCGGCGTCAACGCCAACCCATTGAGATCCACACGCTCAACAACTCCCAAACCAAATCTCAACCGTCAAAGACCGCCATCACAGGATCGACGGAGGAAAACATCTGAAGGAGATCACAACCTCCATTAGTTGGCGCCGTCTGTGGGAACACGCTTCAGAAGCTTCTCCACCCCTAAAATTGATCTTCCGCTCTCGACCTAATGGCGAGCGATAACCGCTACGATCCAAATACGAGTCGCCACGACGGAGGCGGGAGCGGCTTGTCTCCTCCTCCTAAAGTGATCAACGTATTATCCGCTCGGATAGACAGGCTCACATCGCTGGTGGATGCCTTCGTCCGTGTTCAAGCGGCGGGCCCTACCAATTAGACCATCGTTCCCCCTCCCCAGGATAACGATGTCCGCAGAAGGACGGATGGGCATGCTCAAGCCCTCGATCTCACTCGTGCTCATCCCAGCGTCACCGAGCGTCGTGCCGACTCCGGCTACCATGACCCGCATGCAATGATTGATTCCATGATCCGCTAGGCGCCGGATAGCTCCACGCCCCGATCCCAGGGTAGATTGGGCCGTCGCTCCGATGCCCGCCACACATTCTCTCCTCCTGAAGAGGTGTCAGTCAGCTCTTCTGCTTCCAGGCATGACCATCGCCCCCACGCTCGCCGGGGCCGTGCAAACAGCGAACGCCGGGCCCACTCGAGGAGGGCCTTGCCCAAGGATTTAAGAAATTTGATAGAACGGAATCGGAGCCGCACCATCGCGCAGACCCGGAGCGGAAGTGTCACGCCCCGCTTCCCAGTGTACAGGCAGAGGATGCGATGAGGCCGCTACATATTTACTCTGAAGTAAACACGCTAAGCGTATTTAAGCAATATAAGTAAAATACACAAGAGACAAAGACAATAGATATATATTGAACAACAACTTTATTTATTAACATTCTTTGTACAATACATCTAAAAAGTAAATACATGGAATGGAAAGTATTGCCTAAACAACGGCATAACAGAAATGGAAAATACTGAAATGAAATGTACAAGTAACTAGAGCTCCGGGTCGAAAGCCAGCTGGTCCAAATCCTCGCTGGTGGGCTCGATCTCCAGTGAGTCCGAACCACCTGACGACATTCCAAAGAAGAAGAAAGAAAATGTCGTCAGCAAACAAATCGCTCGGTAAGTCCCGTAAATAGACGAGAATGAAATAGACAGAATAGAGAGTATATTTTTATAATGTTGTATTTAGTGTTAACGCTGTTATTTGTAGCTTGGTACAGAAGAATGCCAGTGTATACGAGAGGAGTCCCACTATCCCGGAGACTAAGGTATACGGAGCACAAGGAACCGTTCAGCCACGGTACAACGGCAATTGAATTCAGGTTAGGTGTATTATGGTTACAGTCTCGTGCCACTTCTAACACCTTCCGTACCAGTCTACCCCTTATAAACCCCGCGATGTCTTGATTGTATTGTTTATTGTTTGTATTGTATATTGAATATAGACGGATGACTTGCCGAAACCATGATATCAGTAATAGAACGGATATAATGGATGAGCTTGTAAATGGAGTATATCCATGGTTCAGTTCAGTCAAGTTGTATAGATTGAATATATGGATTCATGGATTCATGTTGAATTGTAGTTTGTACTTGAATCATATTCAAGTCAGATTAATTATATCGAGACTCAGTCTGAGTCAGACAATTAGAAAATAAATTGAATCATGAATTATGTTTTGGTGCTATCGGTAACTGCTGCACATGGACGGCAGGATTTGTGTCTTTTTCAAAGACAATTACCGTGTTGATAACACCGTTTGTTAAGTTGTCTACCTTAAATAGGCAAGCATCCATATCTCCGGCTCCCTGAGGCTCAGGAGACCGGTCCCACTTAAACCTATGTTTACTAGGGTCCTTATTCTAAATTAGTATAACTTGAGAGGGTTTTATGTAAACATAATTTTGTATAATTTTCAAAATACACCTCAAGTATTTTATTATCGTCTTTAGAGTTTTCATTGATATATATTTTATCAACGTGACATTTCTAGTGAATAAAACCTAATTTCATAATATATGGTTTTTATTTGTAATATTGGAATTGTATGGTATTTTCTTGTAAATGAGATGTTTTTCTTGAATTTTGGAAATGTGGAATAATATAAATATTAAAAATAGATATTTTGATATTAATTACATATATATATATTTATTAAAAATATAAGTTTTATTTATAATAGAAATCATATTTTCTAAAGAAAATTGTATTTTAAATGTTTCGAGACCGTATGCTCCTTACGGAGGTTTGCATCTCACTCTACTAGGCCCGAGGATGTGCGATAATCAGCACCATCCCGAACGGGTTCCCCGAAATGTGTTGTAGAGGCGCATTTGCAAAGATTTGTTAAAATACACTTCTTGTAGAAAAATGTTTTTAATAGTTGAAGGTGGTTATATGTAAAGTCGTATTTTTCCCATATCTAAATTCCCAAATTCCATCGTGCTATGTTACATATGAGTGTTGTGAGGCGGTAGGTCATTACCTCATGAGTTTTCTAAGGTAATACGGTCTAAAAAGTTCAAGCATGTCAAAATGAAACATAAGGGTATTTTAATGTAAAAGTGGAATAAAACTTGCTACGGTTATTATTTTGATACCAAACTTGTTCTATTATCTTCGTTAATATTTAATGGTCATGATGTAAGAGTTTGGTATTATTGTGTTTAAGAAAAATAGAACTTTTTAAGGAAAAACCGAATCGGAAGTCGGATTAACTCCACTTCCGCCGGGTTTTAGTTTTAAATGTTTTAGAAAAGAGAAAAGAGTAGGAAGTAGGGAATTACAGGTCATTAGAATAGAAGAGAGAAGGAGGAAGAGGTAGGAGGTGCCGGTGCGTCGTTTCGTCGTCGGAATCTCCTCGGATCGTTATCGAAAGTTCGTCGGAGTTTCGCTCTTTGCTAACTCCACTTGGACACAAAAAGTATTGGAAATTTTCTTGAGAGTTTAGACAGGGATTTGTGAGTGAGGGGGGTGATTTTAGGGGTGGTATTTATAGGAAAAATCTAGGGTTTAGGGTAATGAAAAGGTGTATTAAAATAGATTAAATGTGTGTTTTAATTTTCTTTGTAAATGTGCTGGGAAATTAAATAATACAGGGGTTATGGGGAGAGTTCAAGGGTCGCATAGGTTAAAAGAATTTAGGGTTTGGGCTGAGTCGGACCGGCGGGGCCGGCCGAGTCGGGCGAGTCACCGGCCCGAGTCGGGCGCGTCTCCTTTCCACGTATCCCCGACGCTTGGTCTTGACTCGTGGACCCGTTTGTTTATTCTGTAACTTACCCTATTACGTGTAGTGCACGTGTAGACTCTTGGGCTTCTAAAAGATTAAAAGAAATTAAAATAAAAAATAATGTGTGGCTGATGGGATTTGAACTCTGGTGCTTTGGTTCAGCAGTGCAAGGTCTTACCAGTGAGCTACAAGCTCTTTCTTGCTGTTCAAAATTGAATCAAATACTTATAGTACTCACAGGAAATGTAAATACCCCAAGTATACATTAAATTTTAATCAAATTTATGTACACAAGAATTGGAATTGTTAGAGGAGGTAGCCATCACTCCGACTGTGCAGAATCCTCGGGATACCACTTCCGACTTGAAGCCCTCGAAAAGAAAATCGAAAGCTTACGACAGGATGACCATGCGTCCGGCGAAGGAGCCAGGTACTCCGCCGACTCATTAACAAAGACCTTTAAAGAAGAGCTGGTGGTCGAGCATGTCTCGTCCAGGAACAAGCCGCCAAAAGTGGCCCTCTTCGACGGGAAATCCAACCCGAAGGACCACCTAGACGCATTTATGGTGGGCATGAGCTTCCAACATAACTCGGACGCTGCTCAATGACGAGCTTTCCCCGCCACCCTCATCCGGGCTGGCCGGGACTGGTTCCAAAGACTTATGCCACACTCCATCTCGAGCTTCGACGAGCTGGCCACCCAATTTCTCGGTCACTTCGTCGGGAATCGACGATAGAAAAGGACGTTCGACTACCTGTTCATCGTCAGGAGCGGAGACAAAGAATCCTTCAAAGGATATGTCACCCGCTTTTACAACGCCCTCCTCGAGGTCCCCGAGCACCGTGATGAAACAGTCATCACTGCGCTGAGGTCGGGTCTTAGGTACAAAGAGTGGCTCCGCTTTTTTGCATTAGCACAACCTAAGACTATGGCCGAAGTAAAATCCTGGACCGAGCAAGAAATCCAACTCGAGTCTACGGTAAACTCAAACCTGCCCCGAGCAGGTCAGGTGGACAGAAAGAAAAGGGACAGAGAGGAGAAAAAGAAAGTCGATCGTCCGAAGCCTTACTCCCTAAGGTTTCAGGAGCATACTCCCCTAAAAATCTCTCAGACCGAGCTGCCAGAGGAAGCTAAGGGCGAGAGGTTCTTTAAGCTTCCGCCAGTTACCCAAAGGGCAGGCAAGCATCTCCGCGGCTCATACCGCGCCTTCCACAGGTCACAGGGTCACCAAACTGAGAACTGCAAACAACTCCATGACTACATCGAGGAGTTGATCCGCTCAGGACACTTGGCGAAATATTCGCGGGACAAGCGGCAGGCGGAGCGAGAGCAAAATGACCAAACTCCTCCCGGGGAATTAACAATCGGGCAGATCATGGTCGTTACCTCGGATCCAGCTCGGGAAAGTGGGAGGAACCGCCACATCCTCCCAATCGAGGGTACAAGCGGTATGCCACACAAGAGGTGCATGAGGGACGAGCCGATCACTTTCATAGATGAGGGCCTCCATGGCATATCGCTCCCTCACTGTCACGCCCCGCATCCCAGAGTGTGCTACGATCGGCACATGACAGAGCCAACCATGCTACCCGTGGCTAGGAAACATCCCTCCACAGTCACATTATGGCTATCTATAAGATATCAAGAACAGTAATAATAAAATAAACTATCTAGTACATGTCCATATGCCAGAATAAACGAGTCAAGAAATAATATGCGGAAGCAATAAATACAATAAACAATATCATCTGGAAAGTACATCCTAAATACGGGCTCACATCAGGAAGTGAAAGTACGGAAATAAAACTGTAACACCTTAGGATTTTGATTAGTGTTAATTAAGCGATAATGCGGGTTTTTGGAAGAAAAGTTTACTAATTCAGTTTCCTCACATTTTATTACATTTAATTAATAATTTATTATTTGTTATGGGCATGCACACACGTGTGCACGTTAATGTGAGGGTGTGTTTGTGTTAATCGTGTTTTGTAACCATGACACTTTAAGCTAATCCTAATCTTTTGTTTAAACCTTAACCCTAACTCTTGATATTTTGAGTGAGATATTTGTTTGGATGAGAGGAGGTGGCAAGGTGAATCATGGAGGGCATTAATGGGCATTAATGGAGGTGAGGGGGAGAGAGTAAGATTAAGGATTTATCTCACCCTACACTCACCTCTCTCTCTTTTCACCTCACACACTCTCATTCTCACTCTATCTCTTTCTCTTTCTCATTATTCTTCATCCCTCATTATCTCAACCGAACACTTATCCACTCTTCACTAAACCTTCACTAATCTTCATCAAAACATCACTAAAATTCCTTTTCAAGACTTGTTTTGCCTCTAGCATCCATTGGAGCTTGGAAAGCTAGGATTTTTGATCTTGTGGGGGTAGGCAATGATCTCTATCTGTTAACTACGTGCTTTTTATGTTGTGTAGCCTTGTAGTTTCAGTTTAGATCACTTAAAGTTTAGTTTCGTGCAAATATCGTATTTTTAGTGTCATTATATGATATCTGTGATCTGCTGTGACCCCGGGAGTATACTAGAAAATCTAGCAGAGTAGTTGTGTTTTACCAGAGACCCTAAGACTTCACCTGAAGCACGAACCCATGGAGCTCGGTTTTGGCCGGCGAGGCACTAGCAATTTCTGGCGAGCTCGGCCGGTGTGAGGAGTTAGGGTGTGGGTTTTTGTGGGTAGCTGTCTGCAGTGGTTTAAGTGTGTTTGGTCTTGTTTGATGTTTGGATTTTCTCTGTATACAAAATCTGGGATCGCATAGCTTGTTTCTAGTGTTACGACTACGTGTGTTACGTAATCCGACACGGTGCGTGTACTTTGTGTAGCTTTTGCTCTTGAGTTGGTTTCTTAGTGTCGCTACTCACGTTAGCCACTAAAAGAACACTTGAGAGTTTGTTTGGAGTTGATGTGTCGGTCAAACGTAGTTTGTACGAGTTATTGGTCGATTGCTAATGCACACTTGTTATTGTGGTTTTATGATCTTAGGGTCGCAGGAGAGGACTTCGGACGCTGCGAAGAAGAGAAAGCGAGTGGTTGGCTTACTTAGCCCCAGGATCATCAGTGAGTAGATTTAACATCTACAGGGGAATTGCCCGCATGGCGTTATGCGTCAGGGCTAGATATGATATGATATTAGCAGCGCGTTTATATTGCACGTATAGATTGTGCATAAAAATTCATTGCATATTATTACTTGTTGTGCTTGGACTTGTACCCATTGGACACTACACTATTATTGACAGCTCATGTAGTACTAGCACTGATTGTATGCCACTCACACCGTCAATAATTTCCATGAAACGCACAACACTTATGCATACGTAAGATTGTATTGGTTAAGGACATTGAGACGTGATCCTTATATTCTATTGTGCATATGACATATAGCATATCTGTATACCTACATACTTACACATATGCCTTGACATGCCTACATGCTAGTTACCCATATACCTATATGGTATTGTACCATTAGAGATAGGTATATACACATTTAAGATATAGCTACATGTACATTTTGCATACATATGGCCATTTATTGCTATTAGCTTGCATGCGATAGATTCGCGCAGTACGTGCATACTTGCGATTACCTGCATATGTTATTTACTATTCACGAATTGGCAACTCACCCCCGTTGTGCCACAGTGTTTTGCAGGTAGTCCCTCAGGGCAGTCAAATGCAGGGCTTTCTTCCATCGTATCATCTTTTGCAGCGGATACCGCCACAGCTGACTGGGTGCAGTTTTGCTATAGGTGGGTTTTGCGGTTATCCGATGTTGCTCATTATATATTCGTTGTATCCAGTACTCTCTATCTACCATATTCATGTATTGACTTAGAGGCGAGTTGTAAGGACGATATTGTGTATTATTTGTGATTTGGAGGTCCTTTATGCGGTTTTATTTATATCGTCTTTTATTTCTTCGCAACGACGTCGTATATCTGTTGTGGTGGTTGTTTTCCGCCGTTAGGTGTGGATTTGCTCCCGTTTGGGGATGCTTTTACTTATATTTATGTTGTACCCTTTTTGGGAGGCTTTTTTTAATAAGGGAGGTGCTGCCAAATTTTTAAAGGAAATAAATTTGGACTTTAAAGAATTTGATTGAGATTTCAAAAGTTTTAGCAATGTTATTATCACTTACTACTTTTGATGGTTTAGATTGCTAGGTTTTTGGCTTACTTGAATTACGTTACGCCTGGAGACGTTACGTAGTTTAAGGGCCGTCACGTGCTAAATTTTAGGTCGTGACAAAAACTAAACTAAACTAGATAAAGGATCCTCACTGCTCGGCCTGTCGGCTGGAGTACTCCTGGTCGGCCTGTGAAAGAGATAAAGAATCTGGGCCATTCAAAACCCAGACGTCAGTGCGTCATAATATCAATAATAATAAGCAACCGGGATGTAACGAGATATGCAGGCATGAATTATAAATAGTAACATGAATATAATAAGTAAACAAAGATATAGAACAGTGAAGTGTATCAGTATATGTGACGTGCAGTGATCATTCTAAACTGTGCTACTGGGTTATCTATTCTAAAGTTTGTTTGAAATCAATTAGTGTACTCATCCATGTAACTCAAAAGAATATGTCCCGTTATCCCATGAGACCACGGATCAGGTAATGGGGGTCACGAATGACTCTGTCCCGTTATCCCCCGAGACCACGGATCAAGTAAGAATCACGAATGATTCTGTCCCATTATCCCCCGGGACTACGGATCAAGTAATACCCTTTTAAGCTACATTTCAGTTACACTTTTGATTCCCTATACCCCCAAGGTTATGTGTTCAAGTCAGGTTTTGATAATCTGGAGCTAATGCCAACACAGGATCAAGCAGGTACAGGTTTGTCTAAATAGACAATATGATATGTCCATCGGGAAAACAAGTCAGGGTTGTCGGCATTAGTAACAAGATCAGGTATCAAGTCAAGCAGTGGTGTAGTAATGCACAGGTATCAAACGGATGCTCATAATAAAACTGTAGCAAGTACGGGTGCTTGATAAAAATACGGATGCACAGTAAAACATGGATGCACAAATATCTATCAGGGGTTACATCTACAGCTCCATGACTATGTAGGATGCACATTATCAAGCATGGGGTGTTAATATAACAGTAACATGAAATGATATGATCTGGCATGCAACTAGATATATAATAAATGATACGGATGTGAACGGATATCGGAAAAACGGTAAAACTGTAACATGGATGCACAATACAATAAATATGCAATATTTTTATTAACATAGATGCAAGTATAATAATATAGCATGTATCAAGCTAACTTGCATGCAACCAGATATGTACTTAATGATATGGATGCGTACGGCTATCCGAAAACAGTAAAACAGTAACATGGGTGTACAATACAATAACCATGTGATATTTTTATTCATATGGATGCAAAATATATATCATAGCATGTAGTAAGATAAACTTACCTAAACGGATCTCACGACGGGGTGCATACGCTGCGTCCGACGTCGGATAAACGTCGCAATGTACACGCGCGCTCACATAACAGGACCAGGTAAAGTAAGAACATGGCCACGCTGGCTGGGGATGCCCACTGGGTCGCCCGGATCATCGGCGATAGCATGGCTCCAGCGATCTCCAGGAAACGCGAATCCAAGAAAGCAAGAGAAGAAAAGAAGAAGAAGAAGAAGAAGAAGAAGAAGAAAAGGAAGGGCAGGGGTCTGGTGTCCTGGTGTTTGGCTCTGGGGTCATAGAAGGGTGCGAGGGGGTGATGACGAGGTCATGGGTCACCGAAGATGGTGTTTTTCCGGTGAGGCAATGGATCAAGTTTCTTGGTTTCTTAGGGTCAGTTTCTGTGCAGGGTTCTTGCTGGGTTTAAAAGTGTAGGAGAGAGGAGAAGAAGGAGATGGAGACGGTGATGAGGGTAAGAGGTCGTCGGGGTCAGAGCTTTAGCGAGAGGGTTCAGGCGAGGTCGGGGATGATGGGTTGCAGGGGTTCACGTCGGGAACGAAGGGTGGGTGAGGAGGAAGAAGAGGAGGGGTGAGAAGGTAAAGGCGTGGACGAGGTGAGGTCTACGGGGATGATCGGAGTTCGGCGAGGGCAAAGGTTAGGGGTTAGGGTTCTCGGGGGTTGTGGGTTGCGACGGGGACGAAAGGAGAAAGAAGGAAGGTGGGAGTAGTGGGAAGGGCGGTCACGGGATTCGTGGGGGAAATAATGAATATATACAGAAGAGAGAGAGAGAGAGAGAGAGAGAGAGATCTGTGTGAGTGGTTAGGAAAATATTTTTAATAATGAGAAAGGAGAGAGAGAGAGTGCTGTTGAGGTTAAACGTAAAAGATTTTGGTTTAAAATCTTTAACAACCATGTAGTTTGTTAATTCATTAAAAAAACGTATATGAAAACAGTTAAAGAATAGAGAATAAAATATTAAGAAAATTTGAGTTTTCGGTTAAAACAAAAATAGTCCAAAACACGTCCGGGTCGGGTCTAAAATTACAGTTTGAAAATACAAATAATATACGTAGTAACCAAAACCAAAATACGATATCAGGATAACGAAAATGCATACCCCCAAGAACGGATACACGTAGCGTGCATGTAGCTATCCAAACGAGTCCGTTTCACTGAACGGGATGAGAACACGATGTACGGATGCTACCACAGGGTTAGGGGTATTATGCAGGCCATGCTAGATGTTTTTAAAATATATTATCAGGATATAATTTGTATTATTAAAAAATGCAGATGCTAGATATAATGCAGGTATACAGGACATAGAACTTGAAAGTGCACGGATCCTCCGCACTAGCTGGGGTAAATCATAAACAGGAATCAAGACGGGTTTTCAGCATGCGGGTCGGGTCGGATGCAAACACAGATACAAATTACACTATTTGCACCCATATCAGCAATAAATCAAGAAATATCCATACACTAAATAAAATAACCAAATCAATCATGGTATAACTGGTATAAATGAACTAGGGTGTTACACTCACAATGACCCTCTCATGATAATGGCCAGAGTCCACCGTTACGAAGTCCAAAGGATTTCGGTCGACTCAGGGAGCTCGGCGGATATCCTATTCCACGGCTGTTTCTAGCATATGGGGCTAGGACCATCCGACCTCCGACCTACCTTCCATGTTCTCTCTGGGTTCACCAATCATTCCGTCCTTGCCGAAAGATTGGTCACCCTCCTCCTCAACATTAGGGAAGCAGGCAATACGCGAACCATACCGGTCGACTTCCTCGTCGCCAAGGTCCCTTCATCCTACAACATTCTCCTGTGACGTCCTACCTTAAACTCTCTCCGGGCCCAGATCTCGACTTATCACCTGGTGCTCAAATTCCCTTTGGATCAAGGGGGAATAGGCCGGGCTTATGGAGACCAGCAAACCGCTAAGATTTGCCTCGCTTCGACGTCCACCGCCGGAGAGCAAGGCAACGATTTTAAGGGCACGCATGACTTCCAAGGTTCTTCGGATACACGCGACGACCAAAGAGAAGTTAGAAGTGCCCCGGTGGAAGCGTTGGCGGAAGTCCCCCTCGAAGAAGGGGTCGATGGCCGGATAGTCCAGATCGACTCACTCCTGAATGGAGATCACCGCGAAGACCTGATCTGGTTCCTCTGAGATAACTCGGACGTATTCTTTTGGGCACCAGTGGACATGCCCGGAATTGACCCTAGAGTGATCTCCCACAAGCTCGGGGTCGACCCGAAAGCAAAGCCCGTCCGACAAAAGAAGAGAAGTTTTACGTCGGCCAAGCAAAAGGCGATATAAGACGAAGTGGATCGACTGCTCGCCGCTAACTTTATCAGAAACCTGGACTACTTAGATTGGCTGGTGAACGTGGTCATGGTCAAGAAGACAAACGGGAAATGGCGCATCTGCGTCGATTTCATATATTTGAACAAGTCCTGCCTTAAAGACAATTATCCCCTCCCTCGGATAGACTAGCTGGTAGACAGTTCGGCTGGCCACGAATTATTGAACTTCATGGACGCTTTCTCTGGTTACAATCAGATCAGGATGAACCCGGCCGACGAAAAACTTACCGCCTTCACAACTGATCGGGGGGTATACCGCTACAAAGTGATGCTCTTCGGACTCAAAAACGCCGGGGCCACATATCAGCGCCTAGTCAATAAGCTGTTCAAATCTCAGATCGGCAGAAATATGGAAGTCTACATCGATGACATGCTCGTGAAATCCAACTCGTCAACTGGGCACACTAAAGACCTCGGCGAGACGTTCGACGTCCTGCAAAAGTACAAAATGAAGCTGAATCCAGCTAAGTGCACATTCGGAGTCACCAGTGGGAAGTTCCTCGGGTTCATGGTAACCTACCGAGGAATTGAAGCAAACCCTGAAAAGATCAGCGCCATCCTCAACATGGCAATGCCCAAGAGCAATGTTGACATCATGCGACTCACGGGAAGGGTCGCTTCCCTTAGTCGCTTTATGTCCAGATCCGGGGAGAAGTGCCTCCCGTTTTTCAAGGCCCTAAGGAAAATCCACAAGTTCGAATGGTCTGAGGAGTGCCAGAACACTTTTGAACAACTCAAGGCGCATCTAGCGACCCCACCGCTACTCACCCGACCTGTCGAGGGTAAAGAACTATTGTTATATCTGGTCATCTCCGACCAAGCCGCGGGCTCGGTGCTCGTCAGAGAATTTGATGGCGTACAAAGGCCGGTCTATTACGTGAGCCATGTCTTCAAGGATACAGAGACAAGATACCCGGCCATAGAGAAAATAGTCCTGGCATTTTTCATCGCCTCTAGGAAACTTCAACACTATTTTCAAGCGCACACGATCCTCATCCTCACCGAGCGACCTTTAGGGTCGATTCTCGCCTCCCCCGAGTCATCAGGACGTCTGGAGAAGTGGAGATGGAAATTGTCCTAATTTGATATCAAATACCGCCCCGACAAGCCATCAAAGCATAGGTCTTGGCGGATTTTGTTGTCGAATGCACCATCCCCACTAAAGAAGAAACGCCGACACGAGGCCTCGAACTACGTCCCTCAGTCGAGGAAGTGCCCGACCCTATCCTAGATTGGGTACTCTACGTAGACGGATCCTCCACTGAGGAGGGGAGCGGGGCTGGCTTGATCATCCGTTGTCCGAAAGAAGCAAAAATGGAATACTCTTTAAAGCTCAAGTTCAGAGCGTCAAACAACGCCGCGGAATATGAGGCCCTGTTGGCAGGACTGCGGATCACCTCCAGGTTAGGACTGAAGACCATCAAAGTTCGCAGCGACTCCGCACTGGTCATCGGCCAAGTAACCAGGCGCTTCGAAGCCCGAAAACCGCTCATGATAAAAATACCCGGCCGAGGTAAAAAGGCTTCGAAAAAATTTCGACGAAGTCCAAGTGGTGCAGATCCCCAGGAACTTGAACTCCCGGGCTGACGCTTTGAGCAAGCTCGCTTCTTCCTATTTGGCCGCTCGTAAAAAAAATATCCTCTTCGAAGTCTTACCTCGACCCAGCGTTGAAGAAGGGGAGGTAACGCTCCATATCTTCACAACCCAGGAAGAAGGCCAAGATTGGAGGAAGCCCCTCGTAGAGTTCCTGAAAGACGTTATGCTCCTCGAAGATCGAGGAGAAGCTCGCCGGTTACGGGCCAAAGCACGCCGTTTCGTCTGGAGCAACGGAAACCTGTACAAGAAGTCGTACACTCAGCCTCTACTCCGATGCATCGACCCCCATGAGGCTGACTACGTTCTGTGAGAAATACATGAAGGGGTCGGGGGAGCGCATCAAGGTGCCCACACCTTGGTCCAGAAGATTCTGCTCTAAGGGAACTACTGGCCGAAATTGCACCGGGATGCCGAGAAGCCGGTCAGAAGGTGCAAAAACTGCCAACTCTTTGGCAGTATACTTCTTCTTCCCGCAACCAAACTAACGCCACTTATCTCCCCTTGGCCATTTGCACAATGGGGGATGGATATGATGTAAGTCGATGTTGCGCACCCCGCGGGTTCGCGGGGAGGCAGAATGTACAAAAAATGATTTTTACAAGTTTCGCAACATCGACTAAACTCCAGGATCTTAACTTGAACCTTAATTAGCTAAACTACTATGAGGTTTAACTACTCGGAAGAAAGTTATACCTCCTAGTATCAAGTCCTTCGGGTCTTCTTGTTCTCCTTCTCCTCGTCTTAAGCTCCTCGAAGTGTACAGATCGCGCTTGATTGTCGGCCTTCTCAAGTCAAAGACGATCCACCCGAGAGTCTATATTTCGGGCTCCAACCTCAACACCAAAGTAATTAGGGTACCTAGTTCGCTAAACTAGATAGCCTAGAGGATATAGAGAGTGGTGATGGATTGATTTATCTCAAAATACTCTAGATTTCTCAACACACGAGACTTTTAGGGTTTGAGGAAGAAGAAGAGAGCTTGGAGGAGAAAGAGTGTTGAAGATGATAATGGAATGAAGATGGCTAAGTCTTGTGATGAATGAAGCATACCAATAATTCAAAATGAAAATATCAAGCGGGCTTCAATAGTCACAAGATGAGTCACCCCATGAGTCACCAAGTAGCCATGCCTCATTAAATGATAATTCACACCGCATACCTCTACCTCATTAACCATTTAATAAAAATGGTTAAACAAGAAATGAGGTGTCTTCTTTTAGAAGCACCTTTGTATAATTATAAGAATACCCCTCACCGTATATACATACCCGTATCCGTATTCCGAAAAATACGAATACAAAGAGACGAAAATAATCCAAGAATATAATACTAGGATCTGGCTTAAACCAAAGCCCAATAGTATTACCGTCCGAATTATGATCCGTGCACAAGTACATGTATATGATCGAACCCTGCCGTAAAACCATACGGCTTCTACGTCGTTTCGCCCGAAGCAGGGAAACCCTCTGTGTGGGACTCTAAAGACTCGACAGTACGCTGGCAATGGGTTTAACCACAAGCACGTCAGCGGTACTAGCTGCACGTAACGGCTGCCCAGGTATCTTTCGATAAGAAGGCCGATGAGCAAACTCATACGAACTTCTACTGAGCCTATCTGTGACAATCTCTGTACAATCCGGTCTGTTCGTCTAAGAGTATCGCATATCGGGCCTAGGGGGCGGTAACCGTCAGACCCCTAATAGCGCAATAAGTCGTGCCGGGACAGAGCCCAAAACACCCTGAGAAACTACTGGAGTACCTACCGGTAAATCTCGCTTGCCCTGGCCACGGACTTTGTGTAATAGCTTTCCGAACACAGTGCGATATCAACCCCCAATACCGGGAGAGACGAATCCTATCTAACCGCTACTGCCTCCAAGTGCTTCGGGATTGCACCCAACTACTACCTGTTTGCACGACTCCTTTGAACCGTGGTAGGATAGTAATCTAAGAACAGTAGGAACACACTCAAGGCAAAGTAGCGATGTCAAGTCAACGGACTAAGCTATACTCATGTCACCTGGGAACTGCTACCTGACGATAGGTATAATACCAACCAGTAGTTACCCACGAGTCTTGTCCAGGGTACTCATAATCTAATGAGCACCTGCATACTATCTCCAGTACGATGTACTATTGGCTGTGGGACAGATCATCTCCCATGCTGGGATGAGAAGCGTATACACTAGTCCACTCTGGAGTATCGATGTCCCATCTCGATAATCCTACGACTAGGGACATGTTTAAGGATGTGCTTATAGACTATCCGGCCCCCACTAGTGTGACTGCCATCACAACGCTGATAGTTAAGCAAAGATCCTAAGGGCTCTACCAATATGTATGAGCGATATGTTAAAAGAAACATATACACATATTGAGGTAGAATCAAACCAAGCAGTATACTACCATATTGAGCAAGACTATTATTATATCTGTGTGTATCCAAAGCTTCTAAAATGTAATATACAAACCAGTATGATACAATAATGGCCTTTAGGGCATATATCACTAACAATCTCCCACTTGCACTAAGGCCATGTATTGGCATATCGCAAACTTATTATCTCGAATTGCCTTTCGAACTGTGTTGAGGGATTGCCTTTGTGAGTGGATCTGCAGTGTTGTTCTCCGTATTTACTCTCCGCACCTCGATCTCCCGGCGATCAATGATCTCCCTGATCAGGTGGTACCGCCTCAAGATGTGTCTGGACTTCTGATGGGACCTAGATTCCTTCGCTAAAACTATAGCCCCGTTGTTGTCACAATACAACAGTATTAGATCAACAATGGACGAAACCACCTGAAATTCTGTTACGAACTTCCCCATCCAGACTGCTTCTTTTGCGGTGTCACATGCAGCGATATACTCTGTTTCCATCGTCGAGTCAGCAACGATGTCCTGCTTGGAGCTCTTCCAACAGACCGCTCCTCCATTAAGGGTAAAGACATAACCCGACATGGACTTGGAGTCATCCTTGTCACTCTGGAAGCTAGAGTCAGCAAAGGCCTCGATCTGGAGGTCTTTTCCGCCGTACACTAAGAACATCTCCTTAGTCCTTCTCAGGTACTTGAGAATGTTCTTCACTGCTATCTAGTGCTTCTCTCCTGGGTTTGACTGATACCTGCTTACAATGCTCAGTGCGTAAGGTACATCTAGTCTGGTACACAACATCGCATACATTATAGAGCCTACTACGGAAGCGTAGGGTATAATAGACATGCGATCCCTTTCCAAATCAGTCTTGGGAGACATCCCTTTGGAGAGGGTGATTCTGTGACAAGCCGGTAAATTACCGCGCTTTGAATCTTCCATTCTAAATCTTTTCAGTATGGTGTCGATGTACCTTAATTGTGAAAGTCCCAACATCCGTTTAGATCTATCACGATAGATTTGGATCCCCATAATGTAGGAGGCATCACCCAGGTCCTTCATGGAGAACCTTTATGACAAGAATCTTTTGACTGATTGTAGTATAGGAATGTCATTTTCTATCTCGAGAATATCATCCACGTACAAGACATGGAATACCACAGCTCCCGCTACAATCTTACTATAAATGTATGGCTCATCTAGATTTTTGATAAAATTGAATTTCTTGACCGTCTCATCAAAACAGATGTTCTAACTCCGCGATGCCTGCTTTAATCCATAAATGGATTTAAGCAACTTGCATACTTTTCCGCTGCTCCCACTCTGAATGAAACCCTCCGGCTGATTCATATAGACGCACTCTTCCAAATTTCCATTCAGAAAAGTGGTCTTTACGTCCATCTGCCAAATTTCATAATCTTGGAAGGCAGCAATGGTAAGAAGGATCCGAATGGATTTGAGCATAGCCACTGGAGAAAAGGTTTCATTATATTCCAAACCAGGTCTTTGACGAAAACCTTTTGCAACAAGTCAAGTCTTATAGGTTTAAACTTGTCCATCTACACCAATCTCTTTTTGAAGATCCATTTGCAGCCTACAGGTTTTACCCATTCTGGAGCAATGTCCAAAGTCCATACTTCGTTGGTGTACACGGACTCCATTTCGGTCCGCATTGCATCCAGCCATTTTACCGAGTCTCTACTCTGAATGGCTTGCTGGAAGCTAGTTGGCTCATCATCGTCGATGATGCAATTCTCTCTATCCCCGTCTATGAGAAAACCGTAGTATCTCTCGGGAAGATGAGACTGCCTACTAGTCCTGCGGAGTGGCGCGGGGATTTCCGGTTCTTTTGAAACTTTTGGTTCCACCATTCTTTCAGTAATAGCTTGTGGTTCTGGAATTTCTTCTAGTTCTATTGCGCTCCCACTTATCTCTTTTTTAAAAAATTGATTTTCCAAAAAGTGGGCATGACGAGAAACAAAAACCTTTTGTTCCTCTGCGTAATAGAAAAGATACCCCCTAAAGTTCTTTGGGTATCCCAAAAACTTACACAGTACTGAGCGTGCCTCGAGCTTGTCCGTATACTACTTTTTTTTACAAAAGATGGACATCCCCATATCTCCCCATATCTTCAAATACTGAAGATAGGGTTTCTTCCCACTCCACATCTGATATGGTGTGGTAGGCACAGTCTTGGTAGGAATCTTGTTCAAAAGATATGCAGCAGATTCTAGTGCATAACCCCAGAAGGATCGCGACAACTCAGCATTACTCATCATGGAACGTATCATATCCAATAAGGTTCGGTTCCGCCTTTCCGATACACCATTGTGTTGAGGAGTGTATGGAGGAGTAAGCTGAGAGAGAATTCCATTCTCTTTTAAGTAACCCAGGAACTCGGCACTTAAGTATTCACCACTTCGATCAGATCTAATTGTCTTGATACTTTTGCCTGTTTGTTTTTCCACTTCATTCTTATATTCCCAGAATTTTTCAAAGGTCTCGGATTTATGTTTCATCAAGAATACATGTCCATACCTAGAGAAATCATCTGTAAAAGTAATGAAATAGAAATAAACACTTCTTGCATGTGTAGACATTGGACCACACACGTCGCTTTGTATGAGTCTCAAGAGCTCGCTCGCTCTTACCCCGTATCCAGTGAACGGAGTTTTTGTCTTCTTTGCTTTGAAACATGATTAACTAGTTGCATAGGACTGATATTCGAACGGATCCAAATATCCCTCTTTATGTAATTTCTTCAACCGTGTTTCATTGATGTGACCCAGTCTACACTACCATAAGAAAGCCTGATTTAATTCTGGAGACTTTCTTTTAAGTGTGTTATGGACGTTGAAAACCTGAGCTTGAATTAATACGTATATCTAGTGTACCTGACCCAATCAATGCTTGATTAAGGTGGATGTGAACCACATCGCCTACAAATGTAAAATCATAACCTTTTTTAGAAACTAAAGATACAGAAATGATATTACAAGCCAGACCAGGTATACACAAACAGTTACGCAAAATCAAAATCTGCCCACTTGTCAATCCGAGGTGATATTTCCCTACGGATACAACGTCCATGCTCATTCCGTTAGCAAACCTGAGAGTTATATCACCTACCTTGATAACTCTACGGTTTCTCAGAGCCTGTAATGAATTATAGATATGAGATCCTGATCCGGTATCTAGTACCCAGAAAGTAGAATTAATTGAAAAACAGTTTTCAATCATAAACACACCCGAAGTCGAAGCCACAACGTGCTTCGAATCCTGGTTTCTGGCTTTCCAAGCCCTGCTGTCCTTCTGCCAATGCCCTTTCCTGTGACAATAAAAACATTCCTCCTTCCCTACTATTAGCCCCGAAACTTTTGCCCTGCCCTTTCCCTTTACCTTACTGACACCGTCTATCGGCTTGGTGGAGACCTTCTTCTTCTCTCCCTTGGTTTTCGCCTTGGATCTAGAAGAGGAAGATTCTCTAAGGAGCAGTGCGGGTGTCTCCCTGGATTCCTTCAGGGTGCCCCTGAGCTCCTCAATATGTTGAGGAGTTCTGGAAGTGTAACTTCCTTCCCTTGAATGTTGAAATTCAAGATAAACTGGGAGTAGGTAGAAGGGAGGGACTGTAAAATCAAGTCAGTATATAAATCGATCTCCAACATGGTCCCCAGGTCCGTGAGCTCCTTAATGTAGCTGATCATCTTAAGGAAGTGGTCCCCTACAGATGACCCGATAGCCAACCTCGCTTGAATTAATTCCTTCGAGGTCTCATATCTTTCGATACAAGATTGCTCTCCATATAAAACTTTGGTATGGAAGAAGATGGAAGCTAAGTCCATCTTCTCGTGCTGCCTCTGGTGTTCACTATCTATTGAGGCTAACACGAGAAACTTGGCTCTCGCACTGTCTTTTTCCCATGTCTGACGGATCTCAACATCCGCGACGGTGGAATCTGGACCCGGGACGCGGGGGATTTAGTAGTAAGAAGGTAGCCCAGCTTGTCATAGGTGTTCTCCGCCGAAACTAGAGACGGAACCGCGTAGGTCGTCTTGCCTAAATTTGGGGGCAGATGCTATTTAATTTTATCCGTCCACCTCTCCGAAGATGCCAAATTGATTTATGGCACCGTGCATCGAAGGTTTGGACGGATGCGGCTGATGTAGCAGACTTCTTCAGATTCCCCCTCATTGTTAGGGGTTTTTGATTGTGGGGACGCTCTTCCTTGCAGGCGTAAGCCCCAGCAGTTAATTACGCTAATGTATCGCGGTAACCACTTTCTCCTTCTCCAGATGCTCACTTCGTGTCGTGGGTGTTTGCTTTGTTTTTGGTTGCCCGTGGATTGTATACGGAGACTAATTTATGCTGTCGCCCGTAGGGCGTGGATTAGTCCAAATCCATATTTTCTTAGATTTGGGTTTGGGTTTAAGGATCGTTAATCTCATTTGAGACTAAGATCAACTTAAACGTTTGTTAAGGATACGTTAGTCTAATTTTAGACTAAGATCTACTTAACAGGATCGTTTAGATCCAACAAAAAAGAATTTCGGCTCTATTGTTTTAGTTTAGGGGCATTGCGGTCTATAAGTTTAAGGACATCATAGTCCATAGTTTAAAGATGACATAGTCTATAGAGTTTAAAGACATCATAGTCTGTAAAGTTTAAAGACATCATAGTCTATGAGTTTAAGGACCTCACAGTCCATGGTAATTTAGAGACATCATAGTCTGTAAAGTTTAAGGACATCATAGTCCATGAGTTTAAGGACCCCACAGTCCGTAAAGTTTAAGGACATCATAGTCCACGAGTTTAAGGATCCCACAGTCCATGGAATGTCTGGTGGTCGGGACTCATCACCTCTATGAAGACGTTGAAGGATTACAACGATAAATATCAGAGGAGTGAAGAGATATACCCTTGAACCAAATGCCAGATTAAGAAGGAATGGGATGGAAATTATTTTGAATTCCATCTGAGATCAATTTCGAAAGACCTGAACATAATTAAGGCTCGGTTAAAAACAAGGTTTTGGCTTTGGGAGACTTAGCTAACTTGGGCTAAGATTGGCCTATCATAGTGTTAAACACTAGCATATGTTTGGCGCTCACATGCTCCCACGTGAGGTCTTAAAGTATTGTTTAAGCACTGAAGATTTGAAGCGCTCACGTGGGGTCACGTGAGGCGCTTGAACTAGTGTTAAACACTGAAGATTTGAAGCGCTCACGTGGGGTCACATGAGGTGTTTAAAGTAGTGTTAAACACTGAAGATTTGAAGCGCTCGCATGGGGTCACGTGAGGTGTTTGAAGTAGTGTTAAACACTGAAGATTTGAAGCGCACACGTGGGGTTACGTGAGGTGTTTGAAGTGGTGTTAAACACTGAAGATTTGAAGCGCTCACGTGGGGTCACATAAGGCGTTTGAAGTGGTGTTAAACACAAAAGATATGAATCGCTCACATGGGGTCGCGTGAGGTGTTTGAAGTAGTGTTAAACACTGAGATTTGAAGCGCTCACGTGAGGTCACGTGAGGCGCTTGAAGTAGTGTTAAACACTGAAGATTTGAAGCGCTCACATAGGGTCACGTGAGGCGTTTGAAGTAGTGTTAAACACTGAAGATTTGAAACGCTAACGTGGGGTCACGTGAGTCGCTTGAAGTGGTGTTAAACACTAAAAGTTTTAGGCTCTCCCGTGAGGTCACGTGAGGCGCTTGAGATTTTGCACGACTTCTTTGAATTTGTTCCCTTTTTCTTTTCCGAGTGCTGAGCACTATTGGGTCACGTGGGATCACATGAGGTCTCCCAAAAACCGAAAGCTGCCTCTATTTTATTCTCTTTTTGAAAAGTGGTAAGCACTATTAAGGGGTCACGTGATGTCATGTGAGACGCCCTAAAATAGAAACCGCCTTGGGTTTATTCCCCTTTTTCTTCTAAAGAGCTTGTTCAGGGGTCACGTGGGAGCACGTGACTTGATCTCATTTGTTTTCTCTCGTTCAACACGGGTGCTCACGTGGAAACACGTGATCATGTTTGGGTGCTAATCTTCTTTTTTTTACGTGCATGGAGATCTTGAGGTAAGTCCCATGTTTGATAAGAATTAAATTCTTATGTAGGGTTGAACCCTAATATTATTTAGAGCAATTAAATTCCTATATGTTATAAGAATTAAATTTTTTGAACTCAATTCTCCCCCTAGGTTTTGAATCTGCATAACAAATCTCCCCAATGAGAATTAAATTCTCAACTTATAGAGAGATCTGCTTCTGCAGATCTTCAATCCGAGAAAGAACTAAGTTCTTTTTAGAAGAGTTAAACTCTTGTGAAAATGAAGAAGAGGTAAGAGGTTCTGTCTTTTTTCTTTCCTTACCTAGGGTTTCTTTTTTTGGAGATTTTCTTCTCTCTGGAGAATTCAATTCTCTTTTCTTTTGGATTACGAAGGGTTTTTTCTCTCTCTCTCTTTTTGTATCTCCTTTTTTCTGTCCCTTTGATCTTATTTATAGGAGAAAGAAAAGAATTAATTTATTCAGAAAATCTCTCATTGAGAGATGTTGATTGATTTTATAATCAACCAAAATGATCTTTTAGATCAATCGGTGAGTTTTATTCGCCGTTGGATTTTTAATCCAAAGGCTCTCTGTTTAACAGAGAAGATTTCTTATTTTTTTAGCAAGATTATGAATATCTTGTTAGTTTTAACAAGATTAGAATTTTATTCTATCAAATCTTTTTAGTTTAAAAAGATCAGAAATATATTTTCTTAATATGGATATCTTGTTAACATAGAATTTTATTCTTGTTATAAGATTAGGAAAATATTTCCCAAATAAAATTTAATTCTAGAATTTGATAGAAACATTTTAAATTAGGGTGCTCACATGCTTTGCATGTGATTGGCAAAAGCACTCACGTGTTTAACACGTGACCCCTATTGTGGGTTTCAGCTTGTTTATGTTCAGAGCGCTCACATGCTTAGGCATGTTTGGCCCTTGGTAATTTATTTTCAGTACTTATATGCTTTGCATATGAGTGCTGACGTGTTTTACATGTGAGGCCTTTTTGGCCCTTTAAGTTTATTTTATTCAGTGCTCATACGCTTTGCATATGAGCGCTCACGTGTTTTACACGTGAGGCCTGTTTGGCTATCAATTGTTTTATTCTCAGGACCCATATGCTTTGCATATGAGCGTCCACATGTTTAACACGTGAGGACAAATTTTGAGGACTCTCCTCCTTTTTTATAAGGGAACAAGTAGCTCTTGGCCGAAAATTTTGGCGGGAACAATAGGTAATGGCCATCTGGACATTCCTTAGCCAATCATTATAGTTTGGCCCAGTCAATTTATTATCTAGCAGTAACCTAAGCCCGGTCATTTTCGTCACTGCAGTCAAGAGAGAGAGGAGAAACACTTAGTATGATACTCTTGCAAGTTTAGATCGGTTATTAGTTTATCTAAACATGATGGCTCCCACTGTATCTCGAATCCTTCCTCAAACCATAAAAAAAGAATTAGTCAGGATTAATCTCACTCTTATAATACTTTCTTAACCTTTCGGTCAGGCTGGTGTTGGTACTTCGAGGGAGGTTTTCCAACGCTTTCGCAAAATTTCTTAATTACATAACCTCTTTTCCCTAGAGGCGTATCCCCGCTAACACCGTTCTAGATACCTACTTAGTTTATAGCATCGATTGTTTAGTGAAAAAATCTCCAGAGGAGTAGCGGATACTCACAGTAGGATCGGGATCCAAATATCTGTTAGTGTATATGCCCTAGAGGCCATTACTGTATCATACTAGTTTGTATATTACTTAATGGAAGCTTGGGATATTCACCTTGTATAGACAATCTTGCTCAATATAGTAGTATGCTACTTGGTTTGTTTCTACTTTAATGTGTACATGTGTTTATTTTAGTATATCTCCTATACACATTAGTGGAGGCCTTAGGATCTTTGCTTGATTACCAGCATTGTGATGGCAGTCACACTAGTGGGGGTTGGGTAATCCACAAGCACATCCTTATGCAGGTCCCTAGTCGTAGGACTATCAAGACAGGGTATCGATACTCCGGAGTAGACTAGCGTATACGCTTCTCATCCCAGTGTGGGAGACGGTCTGTCCCACAGCCGTCAGTACGTCGTACTTGAGATAGTATGCCGGTGCTCGTTAGGTTACGAGTACACTGGACATGACTCGTCGGGAACTGTTGGTTAGTACTATACCTATCGTCAGTTATCAGTTCCCAGGTGACATGAGTACAGCTTAGTCCGCTGACTTGACACTGTCACTTCGCGTCGAGTGTGTTCCCACTGTACTTAGATTACTAGCCTACCACGGCTCAAAGGAGTCGTGCAAACAGGTAGTAGTTGGGTGCAGTCCCGAAGCACTTGGAGGCAGTGACGGTTAGACAGGATTCGTCTCTCCCGGTATTGGGGGTTGACATCGCGCTGTATCTAGGAGAGCCATTACACGAGTAGTCCCTAGCCAGGGCAAGCGAGATATACTGGTAGGTTTCCAGTGTTATCTCAGGGAGTTCTGGGCTACACTCCGACACGACTTGTACCGCTAGTAGGGGACTGACGTTTACCGCCCCTCTAGGCCCACCATGCGGGGTATCAGACGAACAGACCGGACTGTATGGAGATTGTCACATTCAGGCTCAGTAGGAGTTTAGATGGGTTTCACCTCGTCCGTCTTCTTGTCGGCATCTACCTGGGAACCGTTACGCACAGCTAGTGCCGCTTGCGGTCTGTGGTTAAACCCACTGCCAGCGTAGTGTCGAGTCTTTAGAGTCCCACACAGAAAGCTATTCGCCTTTAGGCAAAAGAGTAGAGGTCGCATGGTTTTGCGACAGGTCGCATGGTTTTGCGACAGGTCGCATGGTTTTGCGACAGGGTTCGGTCACATCCGTGCACTTGTGCACGTTCAGTGTCCGGACAGTTAACACTAACGGGCTTTGGTTTAAGCCAGATCCTAGTGTACGTTTTGGGATTGGTTTTATCTCATTTGTATTCGTGTTCCTCGGAACGCGGATGCGGGTGTGTATGCACAGTTGACAGAGAGACAGAGGCAGAGGATTCTCATTGGGGTTGTTGACTGTTGACTGTTCACTGTTGACCATTGACTTTTGCTAAACCCTAATGAGAATAAGAAATATGATTAATGATAATATTAATTAAGTATTATTGTGTCATGGTTGAGATGAGGGGTTGACTTTGTTGACTTGTTGACTTTGTTGACCGGTTGACTAGGTTGGACTAGTTGACCATCATCATTATAATGGCTATCATTTCATGGCAAAGACTTTTGCTTGCTTGTTTGTTTTTGCAAAATGAGTGCATGAAATGATATGGCCATTTTGACTTGAACCATCACATAATACTCAATTACTATTATGAGTAATCATGGTTTTGGATTATGAGAGCTTGGATAGCAAAAGACTTACTCATTCTCTCATTTCATTTCTCTCTCTTGCTTGAGCTCTCCCTCTTGCTCTCTCTCTAGCTCAAGGCAACACCCTCTCATGAGTTGAGAAATATTTCCTTAGAGATAAAAGAAAACCCATATCACTTCTCTACTCATCCTAGTTCACAAGGTTTAGCAAACCAAGTGTTCTAGTTCCTTCAAGTTCGAAGAAGAAGCCAAAGGTAGAAGCTTTCAGGTGGATCCATCTTCGGCGCAAGGAGACGACGAGGTGAGACCGATCCGTACACCGGAAAGAGTTGAAGACGAAGGAGTTCAAGAAATGTATAGCCCCCTAACCGAGTAGGTAAAACTCTAGTTAGGTTGTTAGGTAGTTGTTTAACAAAGATCCGTATTTTGAGTCCATATTACCACCTCTTGAAAAATCGTTTTTCATCATTTCCGCATGCCCGTAAGTACCGGGAGAGGTAACGTGGACTTACAGTGGTATCAGAGCCAAGTTAAACACTATCTAACATGTTAGCAAAGTAACTAGAAATTCGATCGGAGAAAAAGTCGCGAAACGAACCCGTAAAATCAACTTTCTGTCGAATTTTTCCTCTGTTCCAAAAATAATAAATCTTGCCTTAAAATTCGACTCAGGGTTTTTAGAACACACTGTAGGAAAATGGTCCAGAGAGCCAATCAACGCGCCGCGGAACCGCGGCAGGAGCTTGCTCCAGCCGCGGATCCGCAGCCGAGTTGACTCGGCCGTGGACGATTTTCCTTGCAGTGTGTTTCTAGGGTTGTTTTAGGATTTTTACAATATGTTTTTTCTGCCCAGATTTTCCAGAAAGCAAAATTTGTTTTTGGGGCTTGAAAATCCGTATTTTGATCGAACTTCTAAAGACTTAAGCTAACGGATTATATCTGTGATGTGATATATGTATTGAACATCCGCTAATCGCTATACGTCGATTTGTGGGGGTTATACATATCTGTGATCTGTAATGTTGATGGTATGTGTATATGAATTCATTGGATTGTCGCGGATGAATAGCCGGGGGGTTGTGAGATGAGAGTTTTCTTTTATCTTTCAATTCATGTAATATGTAAATTGATGTAATATTATTTTTGGCCGCACAACCGGGTCAGGGTTGTAGCCGTCATTGTATAATTTCTTTTACTGTTTTTGCTCCTAGGATAGACCCAAGGTGGGGTGCACAAACTACCGGGTATCTCGAAGTGCCGAGTGGCCTACTCACGTCGTTGAGGGAGGTTGCTCCGCTTCGGATATTTGGCGGGTAGTTTGCCGCACCCGTAGGGGTCTAGGGTGGGGTATTGGCTATTCATCGCGACCGTGTAATCCGCTTTTCGTTACAGGCTCGTACGAATTGCGGATTCCTAGTATATCCAATGTGTTCATCTGTGATCTGGAATGGCTATCATTGCATGTGACGAATGAGTATATCTATATATGATATCTATTTAGGCGTTCCTTATGTTTTGCATCCGCGCTAGTCCAGCCCTCGCTCTGTCGTTAGTCAAGTAACCTAACGGGTAATGACGGGGCCCCGTGGCGAATGCGGATGGCATAAGCGTACGTCATATTTTCGTTGTTTTCTGCAATGGTAGGATTAATTGATGGGACGCATTAAAATTAATGCAAGAAAAATAAACCAAGTAAAAGTCGTTGGAAAACTTTCAAAACCACTCGGTTTCTTTTCAAAAAGAACTTTTAAACGCGGAGCTTAAGCCATTCCTTTTAAAAGCTATCTCGTTCCATCGATCATATCAAGTTCACTACGTTCACGGTTTTGCCAAAACCATCCGTAGCCCTCCATCATTTCAGTTAAATATTCGGTAGTATTCAAGCTATGTATTTTGACCTCACGCCAAGGCATAGTGATTGGTAGCTGCCGGATATTTATCTGTTGCATAGATAGAATGCGTTGGTTTGAGACAGTCGTACTGCCATTTTGGCCTACGTCAAGGGTAGGTACGGGTGGGTTCAAATTAACCTGGATAATGATGGGAAGAACTTGACATGTGACTTATGACATTTTGACCTCATGCCAAGGTCATAAGAGCATGGGGCAAAAATCTACATCGGGAGTTTCAGAAGAACTGAAACTTGCTAGCATTGCATACCATTTGGAGTGTGATGATTCTGGTAGGATTCCTTCAGTTTTGTCACGCAATGATATTTGGATCCCGATCCTACTGTGAGTATATGCTACTCCTCGGGAAATTTCTCACTTAACGATCAATGCTATAAACCAAGTAGGTGTCTAGAAAGGTGTTAGCGGGTCTACGCCCACAGGGAAAAGATGTTATTTAATTAAGGAACTTCGCGAAAGCGTTGGAAAACCTCCCTCGAAGTACCGACACCAGCCTGGCCGAAAGGTTAAGCAAGTATTGTACGGTGAGATTGATCCTGACTAATTCTTCCTTTTTGGTTTGAGGAGGGATTCGAGAGATAGTGGAAGCCATCCTGTTTAGATAAATTAAAAACCACTCTAAACTTGCAAGAGTATCATGCTAAAGTGTTTCTTCTCTCTCTCCTAATTGCAGCGACCAAATATCATTACCAGACTTAAGTTACTACTAGATAAAAACATACCGACAGGGCCAAACTACAAAGATTGGCTCAGGAATGTCAAAATGGCAATCACTTATGAAAAATTGTGGTATCTTCTTACCACCAAAGCTCCCCCTGTCCTAGGTCCCACCTCCAGCGTCGCGGATAAGGAAATCCGTAAGACTTGGGAGATCGACTGCCCGAAGGCCAAGTGCCTCGTGCTTGCCTCTATGGACCTCTATGGACAACGAACATCAGAGGATGCACGAGAATATGGACCTCGAATCCATATTTCTCTATACGAAAGAACTGTATGGAGAGCAATCTCGTATCGCCAGATACGAAGTGTCGAAGAAGTTGTTTTCGGCAAAGTTGGCCGTCGGATCATCGGTAGCGGAACACGTGCTTAAGATGATAAGCTTCATTGAGGAGCTCGCGGACCTAGGGACCACGTTAGAGAACGAGCTCTATACGGACTTGATTCTCCAGTCCCTTCCTTCCACTTACGCCCAGTTTATCCTGAACTTCAACTTGCAAGAAGAAGAAGTTGAACTTTCAGAACTCCTCAACATGCTGAGGAGTGCAGAGGGCACCCTACAGAAAGGTAGGGAAACATCCACTTTGTTTGTAGGAGGATCTTCCTCTTCTAGGTCCAAGGCGAAAGCCAAGGGAAAGAAGAAGAAAGCCCCCGCCAAACCAAGGGGCGGTGTTAGTAAAGTGGATACGAAGGGAAAGACAAAAGCAACAAAGATAGCGGGGTACCTTCTGGGGAAGGAAGAGTGCTTTTACTGTCACAAGAGTGGACACTGGAAAAAGGATTGCAGGGCTTGGAAAGCCAGAACACAGGATCTGAAGCAAGTTGCGGCTTCATCTTCAGGTGTGTATGTTATTGAAAACTGTCTATCAATAAACTCTACATCCTGAGTATTGGATACCGGATCAGGATCTCATATCTGTAATTGCAGGCATTGAGAAAGCGCAGGGTTTTGAAGGCAGGTGATATGACCCTCAGAGTTGCAAACAGAGCTGGCATGGATGCTGAGTCCGTGGGGGACTATCACCTGGGGTTGTCAGATGGACACGTTTTGGTTTTGCGTAATTGCTATTTTGTACCCAATGCAACTTGTAATATCATTTCTGTATCTTTATTATCTAAAGAAGGTTATGAATTTGCATTTGTAATTAATGTTGTAAACATTCACCTTAATCAAGTTCTGATTGGGTCAGGTACATTAAGCAATGGTATATACGTATTAAACCAACCACAGATTTTCAATGTCCAGAATACACACAAAAGAAAGTCTCCGGAAATAAATCAGACTTTCTTATGGCATTGTAGACTGGGTCACATCAATGAGAGAAGGTTGACGAAGTTACATACAGAAGGATATTTGGATCCGTTCGAATATCAATCATATGCAACTTGTCAATCCTGTCTCAAAGGAAAGATGACAAAGACTCCGTTCACTGGACACGGAGTAAGAGCGAGCGAGCTCTTGGGACTCGTACACAACGACGTGTGCGGTCCAATGTCTACACATGCGCGAAGCGGTTATTCTTACTTCATTACTTTTACGGATGACTTTTCAAGGTACGGTTATGTCTTCTTAATGAAACATAAATCCGAAGCCTTTGGAAAATTCCAGGAATATAAGAATGAAGTAGAAAAACAAACCGGCAAAAGTATTAAGACACTGAGATCGGATCGAGGTGGTGAATACTCGAGTGCCGAGTTCCTGGATTACTTAAAAGAGAATGGAATTCTCTCTCAGCTTACTCCTCCATACACTCCGCAACATAACGGTGTATCGGAGAGACGGAACCGGACCCTATTGGATATGGTACGTTCCATGATGAGTAACACCGAGTTACCGCGATCATTCTGGGGATATGCACTAGAATCAGCTGCATACCTTTTGAACCGAGTTCCAACTAAGACTGTGCTTACCACACCATATGAGATATGGAGTGGGAAGAAATCCTATCTTCAATATCTGAAGATCTGGGGATGTCCGGCTTTTGTCAAAAAGCAGCATGCGGACAAACTCGAGGCACGCTCAGTACTGTGCAAGTTTGTGGGATACCCAAAGAACTCCAGGGGGTATCTCTTCTATTACGCAGAGGAACAAAAGATCATTGTTTCTCGTAATGCCCATTTTCTGGAACACCAGTTCTTAGAAAAGGAAACAAGTGGGAGCGAAATAGAACCGGAAGAAATTCCAGAACCACAGACTATTACTGAAAGCTTAGTAGAACCAGAGGGTTCAAAAGAACATGACATTCCTACACCTCTCCGCAGGAGTAGTAGGCAGTCTCATCCGCCCGAGAGATACTACGGTTTTCTCATAGACGGGGATAGAGAAGATTGCATCATTGATTATGATGAGCCGACTAGCTTCCAGCAGGCCATTCAGAGCGTTGACTCGGTAAAATGGCTGGATGCAATGCGGACCGAAATGGAGTCTATGTACACCAATAAAGTATGGACGTTGGACGTTGCTCCAGATGGGGTAAAACCCGTAGGATGCAAGTGGATCTTCAAAAGGAAGATTGGTGTAGATGGACAGATTGAGACCTATAAAGCTAGACTGGTTGCAAAGAGTTTTCGTCAAAGACCTGGTTTGGACTATGACGAGACCTTTTCTCCAGTAGCTATGCTGAAATTCATTCGGATCCTTCTTGCCATTGCTGCCTTCCACGATTATGAGATTTGGCAGATGGACGTAAAGACCGCTTTTCTAAATGGAAATTTAGAGGAGTGTATTTATATAGACCAGCCAGAGGGTTTCATTCAGAGTGGGAGCAGCGGAAAGGTGTGCAAGTTGCTTAAGTCCATCTACGGACTAAAGCAGGTATCGCGGAGTTGGAACATCTGTTTTGATGAGACGGTCAAAGAATTTGGCTTTATCAAAAATCCAGATGAACCATGCATCTATAGTAGATTTGTAGCGAGAACTGTAGTATTCCTCGTTTTATATGTGGATGACATTCCTATGCTACAATCTGTCAAAGGGTTCTTGTCACACAGGTTCTCCATGAAAGACCTGGGTGATGCCTCATACATTCTGGGGATCCGGATCTATCGTGACAGATCCAAGAGGATGCTGGGACTCTCACAGTCCAGGTACATCGACACCATACTGAAAAGATTCAGTATGGAAGATTCCAAGCACGGTAATCTACCGGCTTGTCACGGGATCACTATTTCCAAAGAGATGTCTCCCAAGACTGATTTAGAAAGGGATCGCATGTCTATTATACCCTACACTTCTGCGGTAGGCTCTATAACGTATGCGATGTTGTGTACCAGACCAGATGTAGCATATGCACTGAGTGTGGTAAGCCGGTATCAGTCAAACCCTGGGAAGAAACACTAGATAGCAGTAAAGAACATTCTCAAGTACCTGAGAAGGACTAAGGAGATGTTCTTGGTGTATGGCGGAAAAGACCTCCAGATCGAGGCCTTTGCTGACTCCAGCTTCCAGAGTGACAAGGATGATTCCAAGTCCATGTCGGGTTATGTGTCACGACCCAAAATTGACCCGTGACGGCCCTAATACTACGCAACGTCTAAAGACGCAACGTAGTAAAAGAAAGCCAAACCCAGAAATCTAAACCATAAAAATACGGAAAAGATAATATAAGATTTTGAAACATTGAAATCGCAACCCAAATTCTTTAAAAGTCCTATTTTATTTCTTTAAAATTTTAGCAACACCCCTTTTGTAAAGACCAGCCAAGATGAATACAACACAAAAATATGAAGCTAAAGCGAAGAAATAAGGACAATAGAGAGAAAGCTGTATATAAAAGACAACAAATCCACAAGAATATACAAATACGTCCTCACCAAGTCTCTAAGTCAATAATACAATAGTAGATGGAGAGTACAAAATACAACGAGTATACAATATGAAATACAGATAAACATCTAACCCACCTAAGCAAAATGGTACTGTGAGCTGATGCGGTATCTGTAGCAAAAGGTGATAGCTGGATAGCTGAATAGAAGAATAGCCTGCCTCGACTACTCTGGGGAAAAACCTGAAACACCTGTGGCACAACGGGGGTGAGTTGCCAACTCGTGAATAGTAGATAACATATGCAGATAATCGCAGGAATGTACGTACAACATGAATCTAAGATATGCGATTACAGTAATAATATGTCGTGCAAATGCTGAAATAAGGAAAGTACAGTAATGTGCAATAACTATGCCATAAGGATATGAAAATGCAGATATGCAACTATCATAAGGGTACACTAACAGGTACTACCAATATATGAATCTGTGTATAAGGTAGATAAGGGTGAGGTATAGGGAGGAATATGTCATTTTCCACGGAAACCTGACATCGTGGTAGGATCACAATCCATCATGACACTCATATCCCAAATCCTCGAATCGGCCCCCACACTGGGCTCTCACATCACATAGGTCTCACATCACCTCAAGTACAATATCGAATAGCTCTCCTATATCTCGAATGTACAAATCGACCATATCTTTCATATCCAATATCCAATCTCAATGAATCACCTAATAACCCAAGTCAAATCTCAAATAATCTCTAACATCCTAAACATATATATATACACAGAAATAAATATGATGGGGGCAATACACATATATTAGCGTCCCATTCCACTAATATTGGTGTAAGAGTATATATAACAACGGCTAAATCCCCTGTTATATATACAAAGGTATTAACAGAAATATCACGAAAACAGTGTGCCAAGCATCGACACAGAAATCCTCGTATATCGGGCTCCGTCAGTCCGGATCGGCCCACGGGGTCCGTCTGCGGTGTCGGCCCTCGGCCCCGACAGTACAGATCATCCCGCATCCATCTCTCGACTCTGGCCAGTATCCTCCGGACAACTGCCAGGTCCAACCAGTCACCGGTAGGTACTCGCCCGCCTCCAGGCTCAATCGGCAAACCCATCGATCTTCCTGCCGAGGGGAACCATACCGGGCCCCACCATGTATTCTCATACGGCAACCACACCTCGTATGGAGCATATAATCAGCACCGATAAAACTCATGGTGGACGCGCAAATATCATATCAAGGAAACCGGGTTGTTCAATATATGCATAATTTCATGAACCCCCGCGTTCCCAAATCCCGAAAACATCATATAAAATCCAAATAAACAATGCGCAAATCCAGGAATGAATATATGCGATATATCTGAATGCGAGCAGGTAAACAAAAGTATATAGCTGAAACAGATGTATGCAAAATCAATAAGGTACAGCCAAGTATAGGTATCTACCTATGAGAACTGATGTCGTATACCCCCTGGGTATAAGTAACATATGTAGGAAATTCCCCCCCGGTATAACTAAAATATGTGCATAGTATACCTGTAGCTGTATCGCAAAGTGTATATGTACCTATCGCTAAAGGTAAGATACACTACAGGTATACGATAAGATAAATGTCAAGTATGATAAGCAATAGTATCTATAAGGGGTTGTGTGTGACATGGCAATTATCGACGGTGTGTGTGTAGCATACAATCCGTGCTCGTGCAACATGAACCGTCAATAATGTGTGCAGTGTCCTACGGCTGCTAGTCACGGTATAACCATATCAAGGAAATAAGGTAAAGGCGCAATTCTACAATGACGTAGAATGTGCGACAGGTAATTGAATCCTAGCCCAGACGCATAACGCCATGCGGGCGATTCCCCTGTAGATGTTAAATCTACTCACCTACACTCCACGCTAGGTGAATCCTACCATCTGCTCCCCCTGTAGCCGTGTCCGTAGTTCCTGCCTGCAAACCTGCAAATACGACATGAAAATCATATATAAGCCAAAATATTCCGCGAAACGCGATATCGAACCAAAACGAGAAACTCGCGTCGCGAACTAAACGCGCGTGTGCACGATACGCTGAATCGTGTGTATACGCGTCTAAAACCATCGCGACACGCCGCGATACGCTGGATCACAGAACCCACTCACGTATCGCGCGTATCGCGCAAACACAACGGACACCAAAAACGATATATAGTCCCAGATTTTCCTACAGGTAAGATATCACAAAACTAGACATGCCCAAGACCTAGAAAACACTGCAGAGAACCCTACACAAAACCCCAACACCCCAGCCCCCCCCGGGCCGTAATTTGCGGCCAAAATGATGAATTTGGCGGCCTGGGTTGGGAGTTAGGGGGTCGTGCTCTGGTGGTGGTGTCTAGACCTAGGTATCACGTCCCAGTCTTCTCAATTTCACTCTGTAAGGTCCGGGTCAAAAGCAGATTCCAGATGTCACAATTATCGCTTTAAAACACCAATTTTGCACAAAAAGGAAAACCTATGGTATTTTAATGTAATCTGGGGATTTCTCAGTTGAAGTGGCCCTATTAACACTAAATTAACCTAAGGTAGCTCACAAAATCAACAATTTACCACAACATCCCACAAATCACTCAAACTAGCACCAAACTAGCTAATTTAACACTAATCGAGCTAATTAACACACAAGCTACACAACAAGCAATAGGGTTCAGAAAATATACCCTGTGCAACCCTAGGAAGCAGGTGAAGAAGTGTGTGGAGCTGCTGCAAGTGCTGGGGCTGCTGCTGCTACAGTTGCTGCCTGCTGTTGCTGATGGTGTTGATGCTGCTGCTGATGGTGCTGCTTGCTGCTGCTGTTGCTGAAGATGATGATGATGATGCTATTGTTGTTGTTGCTATGGCTGCTGCTGCTGTTCTTGTTGTTGTTGTTGCTGTTCTTGCTGTTGTTGTTGCTGATCTTGCTGTTGTTGTTGTTGTTGTTATTGCTGTTGCTGCTGCTGGTTCTCTCTGGTGAGTGAGTGAGTGTGTGTGTGTGTTGTGAGAGAGAATGGGAGTGAGAGAATGAGAGTGAGAGAATGAGAGAACTCAACAAGTCAAACCCCTCCTCTCTCTCTCTCTCATTAATGAAGGCATGGGCAAAGCCATGATGCCCCATCATGCACTCTCTCTCACTCAAGGTCAACACAAGAAAGTCAATATTAAAATTCCATTCAAATTCATTTTTCAATTAAAAACAACAACCATAACACTTAAAACCCAAAACACTTAAACAAAACATAAAACTAGATTAGGGAATGGTTAGTTCACCATGTTGCTAATCATGGTTAAACCCCCAAAACAACCCTAGTTATCATGCACAAGTGTGTGCAAGGCTAGAAAAAATCTAATAAAATACTCAATAATTACGATTAAATATTTAAAAACTAATTTGGTAAATTTTTTTTATTAAAAACCACATATTAAAATATAATTAGCTACAAAACACATTCTAAGGTGTTACAATCTTCCCCCCTTAAAAGAAATTCGTCCCCGAATTTTAAAAATATTCCGATACGCATACCTTCAAAGAGAAGATTAAAATCCTCAAATCCCACTCGCAGCCTCCCAAGTGACTAATTCATTATACGGTTACGTCCAAGGGAACCCTTCACAGATGGCAAGACTCTTGACCGATGTCCCTCCACCTGCCGAGCCATTAACACACATGGCTGCTGGTGAACGAAAGATCGCGTCCAGCTAAATGGTCTGGTGCCAAATCATGTGAGAAAGGTCATGAAGGTAAATGTAAAGTATCATCACAAGGAATACGGGGTGAAAATCCAATAATCTGGGCGGAAGTGCCAAATTAAAGGCAACGAAACTAACCCGCTCATAGGATCTCAGAAAGACCTAAATCCTGGGATAAGCTTCCCAAAATCCAACACGTCATTCATCGGAAAGTCCATAGGAATACATGATCTGTCCCTGCGAACTCAAGCCTGCGACCAGCACAGTCGTATAAGACATCTGTTTGCAATGGGCAGTTCTCATCCTGACCTGAACACAACTGGACTATCTCCGAAGTCTCTAGACATAGCTGGGGTCCAAAATCCTACTCACGCAGAGTCAGAAAAACAACAGACTGGTGATCGACACGACCCAACCCCTAAACCTAAAGGTGGCCAATTGGAGTGTCCCCTGATAACAGCTATCGAAGGAGAACCCTAACGATGGCGAGTGACGATCCCAACTGCTGACGACAAACAAGACAGACACACAACTTAACAAAGAACAACTGAGCAAACTGAGTAAAACCGGACGACAAGAATCCGAATGGAGTCACACACTGACCAAACTTGGGTAGAAATCATAACGAAATTCATGGAGATCTGCTCCCATCCCTACTTCGGAACGGTAAAAGGTTGCAACTCTCCAGCCGGCCTCAGATGCTCGACTCAAGCACACAACAAGACTGACACCTTGAAACGAAACCTAAAACTTCTCTTTACACCCCTGTCCACTCGTAACTATCTCACAAGTCACGCCAAAGCTGGTGGAACTTGAATGAATACTGAGAGTTGACTGATGTGCTTACTCTAGGATTGCACGTCCCTACCTGACAATGTCAGGTACACAAACTTGTCCCTAACTTAGCACGCCATTGTCACAATTCAAGGTCTCCGAATCATTACCCAGCCGAATATGCTCAAGTATCTCTAATGTACGAGCATCGACGGGCAGTGCCTCGCGAAAACGATTTAAGGAAGGTGGTCGGGCGCGGACATGAGCAAGCTGTCCCCTCCGTAGAGACGAACTTAAGCTATACTCAACGATCACACAAAACTGTAAATCTGCAGGAGATTAACACAACAATCCAAATCCGCTGCAGGAAGATGTAAATTAAGCTCTAGTGGTCCGTGAAAATCTGACACGATTCTCAAATAAGTAGCGTCTCCAAATATCCAACGCAAAACCACCGCGGCCATCTCCAGATCATGAGTGGAATATCCTTCTCGTACTTCCTCCAAATGTAGGGAAGCAAAAGCGATAACTCTATAGTGTCACCTCAGTACACACTCGAGCCCCACTCAAGAAACATTACAGTTAAACAACAAGGTTGCCCGAACCAAAAGCAAAGAAAGAACTGATGCAGTTGTTAACCGAATCTCCAACTGCCGAAAACTCCGTACACATGCCTCAGTTCACAGAAAAGAAACCTCCATCTCGGTCAATTCAGTCAACGGTGCAGCACTACTCTCGTAATCCCGCACGAAGCGGCGGTAAAAACCTGCTAAGTCCAAGAATCTGCGGATCTCCGTCCTGCACACATATCTGGACCTAAGCTGTACGGCCACGATCTCCCTCGGAACCGTACGAAGCCATCTCCCGTGACTACAAGACCTAGGAGTCAACACAAACAAGTCTGAAGAAACACTCCGAGAATTTAGCAACTGCTGGTGCTCTCCCAGTATCTGCATAACAAATCCTCAAGTGCTACTACTGTCCCTCAAGACACATTAGATAGACCAGAATGTCGTAAATAACACAACAGAAACTGGTCGAGGAACGGCCTGCAGAAATCTGGTTCATCATATCTACGAATGCTGCTAGGGCACCAGGGAATCCAACGACTCACTGATACACACAAAGCCCGTAGCACGCACAAGGCAGTCTTCGGAATGCCATCACTCCGAAACCGCAATAATGATGACCTGATCCCAAACAAACTTAGAAAATATCTCGCACTCTGGAGCTGACCGAAGAAATCGTCACGGCGAGATGAATGATACCTATCCGCACCATAAGCCGGTTCAATTGACGATCCGTCGATACGCAACCCTAAACTGCCGTCTTCCTCCCCGACGCACAGAAATAGGAGCTTCCAAAAGCGAAACACTCAGACGCACAAACTCCCCAAACCAAAACTCTGCAGCTGATCCTTTAGCTCCCAAGCTTCGCCGGCTCGCCCGGAACAACGTCGGAAAAACTCTCGCACGAAAGGAACCCGGTCCGACCATCCCACTGTGGCTCCGGTATCACGAAGGAACGCCAAGAATCCACGACATCTCCTCAGTAGCCGACTAGCGAAAAAAGCTGAATTCAAGCTGTGAGAGGCGGCACAACTATCCACCTGCACAACAAGAACTGACTTGCCGGGGAAACAAAACCTAACTTGTTTCCTCACGGTAGTCCACAGACGCCTAGCACGCAATTAACCAATCCGTGCCCAGGAGAACGTCAAATCCAACATCTCGAGAAGGATCAAAAAGACGGACGAATCTCTATCTCCCATCCGATTGGCACAAAACTGAAATACGTGTCGCGCAACAAAAGAATCGCTGACAGAAGTTAACACCACTACGAATAATCTACCCAACCACGGTACAAGCAAGAAAACGGACGAATACATGAAAAGAACATATAAATCAAGGGTACCTGAAAACTCCACATTGGACGTCTGCGCGTCCCGATGAGTAGAAGCAAACTCCTGTGTCTGCCTTCTACTCGCAGCTGGATGAACTCCTCTGGTAGACTGAGCCCTCTGAGCGAATCTTCCACGTCCACGGCCTCTCTAAAAACGATCCTGACGAGGTGCCAAGGAACAATCCCTGACGAAGTGCTGAAGGCTCCCGCATCGAAAACATCCACGTGCTAACTGCTGACCATCCTGGGGATGAGAGCTGAACGACTGTCCTCGTCCTAAGCCTCTGCTACTCCCGCGACGGCCACGAAATATGCCTCGATGACCAAACCTCTGCCTCTGGGCTGGTACACTGGTACGAGTCCTCCATTGTCCTGGAACTCTCTGAGCCTCTGGATTATGCGCCCCATCAACTGGAGCTGCAACCACTGGTGCTATGTAGGTGATGGACTGTTGTATGCTGATCGCAAGTGACAAATGAGTAACAGGGGTAACAACCTCCTGTCGTAGCTCCCGAACGATATCAACCAAAGAACTCATCGTCTGGCGGAAATCCTGCATCTCTGCCAAAAGTCTATCCATAGTATATGTCGTAGGCTGATCCGTCTGCACCTGTGCAATTAGAGTGCCATCCTGGTCAGTACTCGTCTCACCCGAGCCAACTCTGACCTCGGCCCTCGCTGCATCGCTCTGAGTCCCCATAATCATCGGCGGCAAGGCTATAAATAGATATAAGATGAGATTCGATAAGAATAAGTAAATCGAAACTCAAGGATATGAATCATCAAGGAAGGAATGTCAAGCAAATTGTACTTAGCTCACTTTAGGCGAAGTATCGCATCGTGGGTATGCTGCAGACATACACACACTACGTTACTTTGCTTAAGCTACCTACTCCATCATACTAAGGTCATCCTACACTCCGAAAGGTAAAACCTAGCGCTCTGATACCAACTTTGTCACGACCCAAAATTGACCCGTGACGGCCCTAATACTACGCAACGTCTAAAGACGCAACGTAGTAAAAGAAAGCTAAACCCAGAAATCTAAACCATAAAAATACGGAAAAGATAATATAAGATTTTGAAACATTGAAATCGCAACCCAAATTCTTTAAAAGTCCTATTTTATTTCTTTAAAATTTTAGCAACACCCCTTTTGTAAAGACCAGCCAAGATGAATACAACACAAAAATATGAAGCTAAAGCGAAGAAATAAGGACAATAGAGAGAAAGTTGTATATAAAAGACAACAAATCCACAAGAATATACAAATACGTCCTCACCAAGTCTCTAAGTCAATAATACAATAGTAGATGGAGAGTACAAAATACAATGAGTATACAATTTGAAATACAGATAAACATCTAACCCACCTAAGCAAAATGGTACTGTGAGCTGATGCGGTATCTGTAGCAAAAGGTGATAGCTGGATAGCTGAATAGAAGAATAGCCTGCCTCGACTACTTTGGGGGAAAACCTGAAACACCTGTGGCACAACGGGGGTGAGTTGCCAACTCGTGAATAGTAGATAACATATGCAGGTAATCGCAGGAATGTACGTACAACATGAATCTAAGATATGCGATTACAGTAATAATATGTCGTGCAAATGCTGAAATAAGGAAAGTACAGTAATGTGCAATAACTATGCCATAAGGATATGAAAATGCAGATACGCAACTATCATAAGGGTACACTAACAGGTACTACCAATATATGAATCTGTGCATAAGGTAGATAAGGGTGAGGTATAGGGTGGAATATGTCATTTTCCACGGAAACCTGACATCGTGGTAGGATCACAATCCATCATGACACTCATATCCTAAATCCTCGAATCGGCCCCCACACTGGGCTCTCACATCACATAGGTCTCACATCACCTCAAGTACAATATCGAATAGCTCTCCTATATCTCGAATGTACAAATCGACCATATCTTTCATATCCAATATCCAATCTCAATGAATCACCTAATAACCCAAGTCAAATCTCAAATAATCTCTAACATCCTAAACATATATATATACAGAAATAAATATGATGGGGGCAATACACATATATTAGCGTCCCATTCCACTAATATTGGTGTAAGGGTATATATAACAACGGCTAAATCCCCTATTATATATACAAAGGTATTAACAGAAATATCACGAAAACAGTGTGCCAAGCATCGACACAGAAATCCTCGTATATCGGGCTCCGTCAGTCCGGATCGGCCCACGGGGTCCGTCTGCGGTGTCGGCCCTCGGCCCCGACAGTACAGATCATCCCGCATCCATCTCTCGACTCTGGCCAGTATCCTCCGGACAACTGCCAGGTCCAACCAGTCACCGGTAGGTACTCGCCCGCCTCCAGGCTCAATCGGCAAACCCATCGATCGTCTTGCCGAGGGGAACCATACCGGGCCCCACCATGTACTCTCATACGGCAACCACACCTCGTATGGAGCATATAATCAGCACCGATAAAACTCATGGTGGACGCGCAAATATCATATCAAGGAAACCGGGTTGTTCAGTGTATGCATAATTTCATGAACCCCCGCGGTTCCCAAATCCCGAAAACATCATATAAAATCCAAATAAACAATGCGCAAATCCAGGAATGAATATATGCGATATATCTGAATGCGAGCAGGTAAACAAAAGTATATAGCTGAACCAGATGTATGCAAAATCAATAAGGTACAGCCAAGTATAGGTATCTACCTATGAGAACTGATGTCGTATACCCCCTGGGTATAAGTAACATATGTAAAAAATTCCCCCCCGGTATAACTAAAATATGTGCATGGTATACCTGTAGCTGTATCGCAAAGTGTATATGTACCTATCGCTAAAGGTAAGATACACTACAGGTATACGATAAGATAAATGTCAAGTATGATAAGCAATAGTATCTATAAGGGGTTGTGTGTGACATGGCAATTATCGACGGTGTGTGTGTAGCATACAATCCGTGCTCGTGCAACATGAACCGTCAATAATGTGTACAGTGTCCTACGGCTGCTAGTCACAGTATAACCATATCAAGGAAATAAGGTAAATGCGCAATTCTACAATGACGTAGAATGTGCGACAGGTAATTGAATTCTAGCCCAGACGCATAACGCCATGCGGGCGATTCCCGTGTAGATGTTAAATCTACTCACCTACACTCCACGCTAGGTGAATCCTACCATCTGCTCCCCCTGTAGCCGTGTCCGTAGTTCCTGCCTGCAAACCTGCAAATACGACATGAAAATCATATATAAGCCAAAATATT
Source organism: Agapanthus africanus (assembly GCA_030015575.1). Taxonomy (NCBI): domain Eukaryota; kingdom Viridiplantae; phylum Streptophyta; class Magnoliopsida; order Asparagales; family Amaryllidaceae; genus Agapanthus; species Agapanthus africanus. Next base: position 687,901,987 of record CM057343.1, read on the forward strand.
CCGCGAAACGCGATATCGAACCAAAACGAGAAACTCGCGTCGCGAACTAAACGCGCGTGTGCACGATACGCTGAATCGTGTGTATATGCGTCTAAAACCATCGCGACACGCCGCGATACGCTGGATCACAGAACCCACTCACGTATCGCGCGTATCGCGCAAACACAACGGACACCAAAAACGATATATAGTCCCAGATTTTCCTTCAGGTAAGATATCATAAAACTAGACATGCCCAAGACCTAGAAAACACTGCAGAGAACCCTACACAAAACCCCAACACCCCAGCCCCCCCGGGCCGTAATTTGCGGCCAAAATGATGAATTTGGCGGCCTGGGTTGGGAGTTAGGGGGTCGTGCTCTGGTGGTGGTGTCTAGACCTAGGTATCACGTCCCAGTCTTATCAATTTCACTCTGTAAGGTCCGGGTCAAAAGCAGATTCCAGATGTCACAATTATCGCTTTAAAACACCAATTTTGCACAAAAAGGAAAACCTATGGTATTTTAGTGTAATCTGGGGATTTCTCAGTTGAAGTGGCCCTATTAACACTAAATTAACCTAAGGTAGCTCACAAAATCAACAATTTACCACAACATCCCACAAATCACTCAAACTAGCACCAAACTAGCTAATTTAACACTAATCGAGCTAATTAACACACAAGCTACACAACAAGCAATAGGGTTCAGAAAATATACCCTGTGCAACCCTAGGAAGCAGGTGAAGAAGTGTGTGGAGCTGCTGCAAGTGCTGGGGCTGCTGCTGCTACAGTTGCTGCCTGCTGTTGCTGATGGTGTTGATGCTGCTGCTGATGGTGCTGCTTGCTGCTGCTGTTGCTGAAGATGATGATGATGATGCTATTGTTGTTGTTGCTATGGCTGCTGCTGCTGTTCTTGTTGTTGTTGTTGCTGTTCTTGCTGTTGTTGTTGCTGATCTTGCTGCTGTTGTTGTTGTTATTGCTGTTGCTGCTGCTGGTTCTCTCTGGTGAGTGAGTGAGTGTGTGTGTGTTGTAAGAGAGAATGGGAGTGAGAGAATGAGAGTGAGAGAATGAGAGAACTCAACAAGTCAAACCCCTCCTCTCTCTCTCTCTCATTAATGAAGGCATGGGCAAAGCCATGATGCCCCATCATGCACTCTCTCTCACTCAAGGTCAACACAAGAAAGTCAATATTAAAATTCCATTCAAATTCATTTTTCAATTAAAAACAACAACCATAACACTTAAAACCCAAAACACTTAAACAAAACATAAAACTAGATTAGGGAATGGTTAGTTCACCATGTTGCTAATCATGGTTAAACCCCCAAAACAACCCTAGTTATCATGCACAAGTGTGTGCAAGGCTAGAAAAAATCTAATAAAATACTCAATAATTAGGATAAAATATTTAAAAACCAATTTGGTAAACTTTTTATTAAAAACCACATATTAAAATATAATTAGCTACAAAATACATTCTAAGGTGTTACATTATGTCTTTACCCTTTATGGAGGGTCGGTGTGTTGGAAGAGTTCCAAACAGGAAACCGTTGCTGACTCGACGATGGAAGTGGAATATATCGCTTCTGCCGATACCGCAAAAGAAGCCGTCTGGATAAGGAAGTTCTTAACTGAACTTCAGGTGGTTCCATCCATTGTTGGTCCAATACCTCTGTATTGCGACAACAATGGGGCTATAGCTTTAGCGAAGGAACCCAGGTCCCATCAGAAGTCCAGACACATCTTGAGGCGGTATCACCTGATCAGGGAGATCGTGGGTCGCCAGGAGATCGAGGTTCGGAGAGTTTCTATGGAAGATAACACTACTGATCCACTCACAAAGGCCTTACCCTAGACTCTGTTCGAGCGGCTGATCGAGATGATAGGTCTTCGATACGCCAGTACATGGCTTTAGTGCAAGTGGGAGATTGTTAGTGTATATGCCCTAGAGGCCATTACTGTATCATACTAGTTTGTATATTACTTAATGGAAGCTTGGGATATTCACCTTGTATAGACAATCTTGCTCAATATAGTAATATGCTACTTGGTTTGTTTCTACTTTAATGTGTACATGTGTTTATTTTAGTATATCTCCTATACACATTAGTGGAGCCCTTAGGATCTTTGCTTGATTACCAGCGTTGTGATGGCAGTCACACTAGTGGGGGCTGGGTAATCCACAAGCACATCCTTATGCAGGTCCCTAGTCATAGGACTATCGAGACAGGGCATCGATACTCCGGAGTAGACTAGCGTATACGCTTCTCATCCCAGTGTGGGAGACGGACTGTCCCACTGCCTTCAGTACGTCGTACTTGAGATAGTATGCGGGTGCTCGTTAGGTTACAAGTACACTGGACAGGACTCGTCGGGAACTGTTGGTTAGTACTATACCTATCGTCAGTTATCAGTTCTCAGGTGACATGAGTACAGCTTAGTCCGCTGACTTGACACTGTCACTTCGCCTCGAGTGTGTTCCCACTGTACTTAGATTACTACTCTACCACGGCTCAAAGGAGTCGTGCAAACGGGTAGTAGTTGGGTGTAGTCCCGAAGCACTTGGAGGCAGTGACGGTTAGACAGGATTCGTCTCTCCCGGTATTGGGGGTTGACATCGCGCTGTGTCTAGGAGAGCCATTATACGAGTAATCCCTGGCCAGGGCAAGCGAGATATACTGGTAGGTTTCCAGTGTTATCTCAGGGTGTTCTGGGCTACACCCCGACACGACTTGTACCGCTAGTAGGGGACTGACGTTTACCTCCCTAGGCCCACCATGCGATGTATCAGACGAACAGACCGGACTGTATGGAGATTGTCACATTCAGGCTCAGTAGGAGTTCAGATGGGTTTCACCTCGTCCATCTTCTTGTCGGCATCTACCTGGGGACCGTTACGCACAGCTAGTGCCGCTTGCAATCTGTGGTTAAACCCACTGCCAGCGTAGTGTCGAGTCTTTAGAGTCCCACACAGAAAGCTATTCGCCTTTAGGCAAAAGAGTAGAGGTCGCATGGTTTTGCGACAGGTCGCATGGTTTTGCGACAGGGTTCGGTCACATCCGTGCACTTATGCACGTTCAGTGTCCGGACAGTTAACACTAGCGGGCTTTGGTTTAAGCCAGATCCTAGTGTACGTTTTGGGATTGGTTTTATCTCATTTGTATTCGTGTTTCTCGGAACGCGGATGCGGGTGTGTATGCACAGTTGACAGAGAGACAGAGGCAGAGGATTCTCATTGGGGTTGTTGACTGTTGACTGTTCACTGTTGACCATTGACTTTTGCTAAACCCTAATGAGAATAAGAAATATGATTAATGATAATATTAATTAAGTATTATTGTGTCATGGTTGAGATGAGGGGTTGACTTTGTTGACTTGTTGACTTTATTGATCGGTTGACTAGGTTGGACTAGTTGACCATCATCATTACAATGGCTATCATTTCATGGCAAAGACTTTTGCTTGCTTGTTTGTTTTTGCAAAATGAGTGCATGAAATTGTATGGCCATTTTGATTTGAACCATCACATAATACTCAATTACTATTATGAGTAATCATGGTTTTGGATTATGAGAGCTTGGATGGAAAAAGACTTACTCATTCTCTCATTTCATTTCTCTCTCTTGCTTGAGCTCTCCCTCTTGCTCTCTCTCTCTAGCTCAAGGCAACACCCTCTAATGAGTTGAGAAACATTGCATCAGAGATAAACGAAAACCCATATCACTTCTCTACTCATCTTAGTTCACAAGGTTTAGCAAACCAAGTGTTCTAGTTTCTTCAAGTTCGAAGAAGAAGCCAAAGGTAGAAGCTTTCAGGTGAATCCATCTTCGGCGCAAGAAGACGACGAGGTGAGGCCGATCTGTACACCGGAAAGAGTTAAAGACGAAGGAGTTCAAGAAAGGTATAGCCCCCTAACCGAGTAGGCAAAACTCTAGTTAGGTTGTTAGGTAGTTGTTTAACAAAGATCCGTATTTTGAGTCCATGTTACCACCTCTTGAAAAATCGTTTTTCATCATTTCCACCTCTTGAAAAATCGTTTTTCATCATTTCCGTAAGCCCGTAAGTACCGAGAGAGGTAACGTGGACTTACAATATCATCGTGTGACAACCTTGAAAGAATCCTACCAAAATTATCACACTCCAAATACTATGCAACACTAGCAAGTTTCAATTTCCTTAGAAACTCCTGATGTGGATTTTTGCCCCAAGCACTTATGACCTTGATGAAGGCCAACATATCATAAGTTGCAAGTCAAGTTCTACCCGTCATTGTCCAGGTTAATTTTAACCCACCCGTACATATTCTTGACAAAAGCCAAAATAGTAGTACGACTGTCCCAAACCAACGAATCTATCTATGCTACGAATGAATACCCAGCAGCTACCAATCACTATGCCGTGGTGAAGGGCAAAATACATAGCTTGAATACTACTGAATACCCATTTAAAATGACGGAGGGCTACTGTCATGACCCAAATTAGGAACGCGACTGGCACTTAAATCACGCAATGTCTAAAGGCGTAACGTAATTCAAGTAAGCCGAAAACCCAGAAATCTAAACCATAAAGGATGGAGTGGTAAAATAGTTAAAACATTTGTTAAAAACATTTAAAATCTCAAGTTAAAATATCAAAACTTAAATCTATTTTCTTAAAAATTTAGGCAGCATCTCCTTTGTAGAAACTAGCCCCAAACGGATACAACAAAACATAGAATATAAAGGCATCGCTAAACGGGAGCAACTCACGCCTAAAGGAGGAACACAACCACAACAGGATATATATATACGACGCCGTAGAAAAAAAATAAGCATAAAGGAAGTAAAAATAGCATAATAAGAGATAAAACAACGTCGCGGCACAATAAAAGCCGGCTCGCACGAGCACGACAACCAAAATCACAAATAAAATACAATATCAAACCTCTCAGTCTCGTCTCTAAGTAAAATACATATAAGGGATAGATGGAGAGTACTAGATACAAAATAAGATATGCAATGAAATCATACGGATACTCGCAAAACCCACCTACTCAAAAGGGGTCTCAAACCCAACAGTAGCGGTATCCCCGAAAATGATGCGATAAAGAGCCTGTCGCGACTATACTGAGGGTCAAACCTGCAAAACACTGTGGCACAACCAGGGTGAGTTGCCAACTCGTGAGAAGTAAATAACACCGTACATGTAATCACATGCATGAACGATAAAGCGATAATCCGAAATATGCAATCTGATGGCATAAATATAGCAGTATGGATATGCAACAAAATCATGATCAAGTACACCACCAGGGTACAACAACTACATGAAACGATGCATATCATAATAAATCCTGAGTGTGGGATAAAACATAATACTCATCAATGAATTATCATCATAGAAATCCGGTGTCCATCAACGACACCCTAAAACCCAATATCTCTGGCGCCGTCACTCTGATCGGCTCTCATATCCATATCATCTCATAACTCCGAACGGTATCCTCCGAATATCCGTCGAGTTTCCATAAAATCACCGGTAGGTAGTGTTCCCTCCTGCCAGGCTCATCGTCTACATCTCGAGTTTCTTGCCCCGGGGTATCTTACCGGGTCCACCATGTACCTACAGACGGTTCATCCAACTTCTCGAATCGGGTCTCGAAAATAAGCTCACAACCGAGAAAACTCATGGTGTACGCCTCGAAGTCACATCACGAGAAACCGTGTTTTTAAAACAATTTATAATTTCCTTTGAAATATATTTGCGGTTCTCAAATCCAGAAATCATATGAAAACAGTATCGCAATGCATATATCCATGAAGTACGATGTATGCAACATAGAACAGTAATGTGAACATATCAAGGGAAAATCGCACTTTTTAAATATATCGAGTTTCAAAAGGTATCTTGCAATTTTCCAAATCCACGAAATCGAAATAAAACATCATATGAGAGTATAATATTACTATAGCAACGTATATATGTATGCATGTATGCATGTATGTATGATGCAATTCATAATGCGCAATAGAATAAGAATCAATGTCTAACTGTTAATAACATATGCCATACAATATATTTATCCATGGCAAATACTGTAGTGTGCGTGTCATGGCAAATACTATAGTGAGCGTGTCATGGCAATTAATAACGGTGTGTGTGTATGTCATACAATTCAGTGCTCGTGCAACATGAACCGTTAGTAATGGTGCAGTGTCCAATTAATACTATGGCAATGTACAATAGGTAATAGGATGTGCAAAATGGTGCTCATGCACAATCAATATATATACATATAAGCATATGGTTATATCACTGAATCTAGCCTTCGGCGCTTAACGCCATATATGCGATTGTCCCGTAGATGTTAAATCTATTCACCGGACAATCTCGAGCTAAGTGTATCCGATCACCTCCTTCCCTTTCCTGGCTGCGTCCGAAGCCCCCGCCTGTGATCCTAATATCACATCAAAAACCAAAACTCATGAAATTAGTAAACTTACGATAACACACGGACATAAACTGCAACTAACGAATCGATTCCGACAAGATACCAAGTGATAGCTTAATGGGATAAACGCGTGCAGCGACATCCTAGACCATACTTATGGCTGTTTAAACATACGAAACACATAAAGCAAATTCGGATAAATCCGTATCGCGCGTTGCCGAAACACTTGAATCTAGCTAAACGTTCCCAGATTTTTCCTACAGATAATATAAGAAAAACAAAGTTCACCAAATAACTTAAAAGACCCACAGAGAGCTACCCACAAAAATCCATCGCCCAAAGCCACCAGAAAGCCGGCAGCGCCGGCTATACAAGGAATCTCGCCGGGCCAAAAAGATGGGTTGGGTCCGGATTTCTGGGGTATCTTCAGGGCTCAAACATCAATCTACTGTGTTGTTAGATTTATCTATGGGTCAACGTAGTGATAGCAGATACCACAGAACCCTAACTTAATACAAAATACGATATCGACACTAAATAAGACATTAAGGTAAAAATCTGAAACTAAATAACACAAAATCCTTCCTTAAAGCCTAAATAACAGTTTAGAAACAATACATCACCAAGACTTGGATGAAACCCTAGCCATCAAGCCCCAAGACATCACAAGAGGGCTTAAGCAAGCTTAATGAAGGGTTTAGTGAGTTTTGATGTGGGTTTAAGCTTAACATTTGTGGAGTAATATTTTCAAGAGGTGGTTTTCTTTTGGTGAAGGAGAAGAGGAGAAAAATGAGAGAGATAGAGAGAGGGATAATGAGAGAGTGAGAGGGTGAGGATGAGAGATGAGCCATACCCCTTTCTCTTTCCTCATTAAATGCCTTCCATGTTTTGTCCCCCCACACTCCATGCCTCATCATTCAAATCTTTTTTCTTTCTTTTATCATTTGAAAATAAAAAGTCTTATACTTAAAACAAATGTACATATATATAAATTAAGGTGCCATGCTAACAAAACATGGTTAACACATACATAACCCAAGGTTAACATGCACATGTGTGTGCAAGTACAAAAATAATACAATAAAAATAATAATTAATAATAGTAAAATATGTAAAAATAATTATTGGTGAAATTTTATTAAAACCCCGCAAATATCGCTTAATTAACTCTAATCACATTTTAAAGTGTTACAATCTTCTCCCCTTAAAAAAATTCGGTCCCCGAATTTAAAAATCTTACTATGCATACCTTCGAAGAGATGGGGAAACTTCTTCCGCATCTCGCTCTCAGCTTCCCATGTGATCTCTTCGCTGTTCGGCCCACGCCACAGGACCTTTAATGACAGCAAGACATTTGACCGAAGTTTCTTTACCTGCCGATCCAATATAACTACCGGCTGCTCGGTGAATGAAAGATCGCGCTCCAGCTGGATGGTCTGGTGCTGAATCATGTGAGAAGGGTCTTGAAGGTAATTGCGAAGCATCGATACATGAAATATGGGGTGAACATCCGGAAAACTGGGCGGAAGTGCCAAACGATAGGCAACGGTGCCAACTCGCTCAAGGATCTCAAAAGGACCCACAAATCTGAGACTAAGCTTCCCTTTCTTCCCAAATCTCATCACACCTTTCATCGGAGAAATCCGTAGGAATACATGAGCACCCACTGCAAACTCAAGTCTGCGATGACGACGGTCGACATAAGACTTCTTCTTGCACTGGGCTGCCTTATCCTTTCCTGAATCAACTGGATCTTCTCCGTAGTCTTCTGGACTAGCTTTGGTCCCAAAATCCTGCTCTCGCTGAGTTCGGTCCAACAGACCGGCGATCGATACTTCCTACCATAAAAAGCCTCAAAAGGCGCCATCTGAATCGTCTTCTGAAAACTGTTATTGTAGGAGAACTCTACCAACGGCAAGTGACGATCCCAACTTCCACCAAAATCAAGCACGCACGCACGAAGCATATCCTCGAGAGTCTGTATAGTCTGCTCTGACTGACCATCGGTCTGCGGATGAAAAGTGGTGCTGAAACTCAATAGGGTACCCAAAACTTCTTGAAGTTTCTGCCAAAGACGGCTGGTAAACTGGGTGCCTCTGTCGGATACAATACATGTGGGAACGCCTTGCAAACGCACAATCTCATCAATGTACAACTGAGCATACTGAGCATATCCGAAAGTGGTCTTCACTGGAAAGAAGTGAGCCGCTTTCGTTAACCGGTCAACAATCACCCAAATGGAGTCATACCCTCAACTAGACCTGGGTAGACCCACAACGAAATCCATGGAGATCTGCTCCCATTTCCACTCCGGAACGGGTAAAGGCTGCAACTCTCCTGCTAGTCTCTGATGCTCAGCCTTGACTTGCTGACAAGTCAGGCACCTCGAAAAGAAGTCTGAAACATCTCTCTTCATCCCTTCCCACCAGTAGATATCTCTCAAGTCATGATACATCTTGGTGGAATCTGGATGAACACTGTATGCTGACTGATATGCCTGCTCTAGGATCTTGCATCATGGCCTCTCGGAATCTGGTACACATAGACGAGTCCCAAAACGTAGCACACCCTGGTCATAAACCACAAACTCCGAATCTCTACCTTGCCGAACATGCTAAAAAAAAAACAATTGAGCATCGTCGGGCTGCGCCTCACGGATACGATCAACTAGAAGTGGACGGACACGGACATGAGCAAGCTTTCCTCCAGTGGAACTGAAATCAAACTGCACTCTACTGTCGCACAAGATCTTCCAATCTGCAGAAGACTGTCTCTGAACTGTGCTCAAATGGAACAAGCTACCTCCGGGCCTACGACTCAAAGCATCAGCTACAACATTCGCCATGCCCGGGTGATAAAGGATTTCGCAATCATAATACTTTACAAGCTCCATCCAACGGCGCTGCCTCAAATTTAGATCCCGCTGCTGGAAGATGTACTTCAAGCTCTTGTGGTCCGTGAAGATCCGACAAGACTTTCCGTACAAGTAGTGTCTCCAAATCTTGAGCGCAAAGACCACCGCGGCCATCTCAAGATCATGAGTAGGATAGTTCTACTCGTGCTTCTTCAACTGCCGAGAAGCATAGGCGATAACTCTATCGTGCTGCATCAATACAAAACCGAGCCCCACTCGAGAAGCATCACAATAAACAACATAGCCGCCTGACCCTGAAGGCAAAGATAAAACAGGTGCAGTCATCAATCGAGTCTTCAACTGCTGAAATCTCTGCCTACATGCCTCAGTCCAAAGAAATGGAACTCCCTTCCGGGTCAGTCCGGTCAGCGGTGCAGCAATAGTCGAGAAATCCTGCACGAAACGACAGTAATAACTGGCCAAGCCCAAGAAACTGCGGACCTCTGTCACTGACACAGGTCTGAGCCAAAGATGTACGGTCTCGATCTTCTTCGGGTCCACGCGGATACCGTCTCCCATAATCACATGACCCAAGAAGTCAACACTATCAAGCCAGAAAGCACACTTCGAGAATTTACCAAACAGCTGGTGCTCTCTCAATGTCTGCAAGGTAATCCTCAAGTGCTGCTCATGCTCCTCTCGACTTCTAGAATAGACCAGAATGTCGTCAATAAACACAATAATGAACTGGTCGAGGAATGGCCTGACAACGCGGTTCATCAAATCCATGAACGCTGCTGCAGCATTGGTGAGCCTGAATGACATCACCAAGAACTCATAATACCCGTAGCGCATACGAAAAGCAGTCTTCGGAATGCCATCACTCCGGACCCGCAACTGATGATAACCCGACCTAAAATCAATCTTGGAAAAATGTCCCGCACCCTGGAGCTGATAAAACAAATCGTCAATACGAGGTAAATGATACCTATTCCGCACCATCACTCAGTTCAATTGACGATAATCAATGCACAATCTCATACTGCCGTCCTTCTTCTTGACGAACAGAACAGGAGCTCCCCAAGGTGAAACACTCGGACGAATAAGTCCCCCGTCCAGCAACCCTTGCAACTAATCCTTTATCTCTTTAAGCTCCGTTGGGGCCATTCGATAAGGTGGTATAGAGATAGGCCCCGTGCCAGGGATCAAATCGATGCAAAACTCGATATCGCGCTCTGGCGGCAATCCAGGTAACTCATCAGGAAATACGTCGGGAAACTCTCTCACAATAGGAACCTGGTTCAATGGATCTGCTATGGCTCCAGTATTATGAATATAAGCTAAGAATCCCCGACATCCCTTCCTCAAGAGCCGATGAGCGCAAAGGGCAGAAATCAAACTGTGAGGGGTGGCACTACGGTCCCCCTGCAAAACAAGAACAGACTCTCCCGAAAAACAGAATCTAACTGTCTTCTCAGGGCAGTCCACAGACGCATAGCAAGCAGCTAACCAGTCCATGCTGAGGAGAACATTAAATTCCAACATATCAAGAAGGATCAAGTCGACGGATGAATCTCTATCTCCGATACGAACGGTACACGACCGAAACACATGTCGCGCAACAAAAGACTCACCAACGGTAGTAATCACGACAAGCGGCTAAACTAATAAGGACGAATCTCGGCTTAACCTCGATATGAAGTGTGTGGAAACATACGAGTGCGTAAATCCTAGGTCGAACAATATGCGCGCATCGAAAGAACACACTGGAAGAGTACCTGTCATAACTGCATTCGACGCCTGCGCATCTTGAGGAGTCAATGCAAAAACTCGAGCCTGTCCTCTACCGATATCAGGCTGTCCCCTGCCTCTGCCACCTCGCCCTCTCTGAATAAGACCGCCATGACCACGGCCCTTCTGAGTATCTATCTGGCGTGGAGCAATAACGGGCGTAGGAGGTAATGCTCTTTGAGGCGGAGAAGGTGGCAAGGTAACGCATGTAACTTCTGCCTCACCCTAGTGTACCTCAGTACAATCTCTGATGCAATGATACTGACTCCCACATCAAAAACATCCTGGCGACGGCTGCTGACTCTATGGGTAAGAGCTATATAACCGGCCTTGCCTCAAGCCTCTGCTACCACTATCACCTGGAAAGAATTTGTTGCGGTGTCTACCTCGCTGTCTCTGAGCTGGCACTCCGGTACGAATCCGCTTCGGTCCCGAAACGACCGAAGTCTCGGAAATACGCTCCTCTACCAGTAGGGCTGTGCCCACCGCGGCTGCATATGTGTCAAAGTGCTGGGCGCCAATAGAGAGGAACAACTGGGTAAAAAGGCCTCGCACGAACCTCTTGATGCGCTTCTCTTCAGTATCCACCAAATATGGAGCATAAACGGATAGCTGGGTAAACTGTATATCATACTCCGCCACTGTCATACCAATAGTCTGACACAACGACTCAAAGCTGGGAGCTCGGGCATCCTTGACTCTCTGCGGAAGAAAACGAGCAAGAAAAAACGTAGAGAACTGATCCCAGGTCATAGGAGGAAGACCTAAGGCTCGACCCCTCTCCATAGACTCTCACCAACTCTGGGCAAGACCCTCCAGACAAAAACTAGAGAACTCAACCGATCTCGACTCAGAGCATCTCAAAGAACAGCAAATCCCGGCCATCCGGTCAAGGAACGACTGTGGGTCCTTCACTGCATTAGTGCCAGTAAAAACCGAAGGCTTCAGCCTTATAAACTCTGCTAAAGATACGTTGATAGTCTCTATAACGGTAGGTACGACTGCCTGAGCAGTTAGTACAGTCACGATCCCCGTAATTGGTGGAACAGCCTATGATCTCTGTGCTCGACTGGCCTCTACCAACGATCCAATCATCTGGCGTAGGTCCTGAACACTGAGCTCTAGCCTAGCAATACGAACTGGAGAAGGTGGATCAATCTGCTCGTGAAGAATAGGCATACCGTCCTGGTCAGTCCTAGTCTCAGACGAGCCTGCCGTGGCCTCTGCTCTATCGGCAACTCTTTGTGCCCTCGTAGTCTTTGGCGACATAGTGGCTGGAACAAGAAAATAGGATTCGATCAGAACTTAAAAATCGAATCATAAGGATACATGGAATCAAGGAAGGAATTACAAGCAAATATGTCCTAAGGTCGCTTAGGCGGAGTACCGTGCCATAAGTATGCCGCGGAACATACATACGCTACGTCACTCTGCTTAGGCTACCTATTCCATCATACCAAGGGTCATCCTACACTCTGAAAGGTAAAACCTAGCGCTTTGATACCAACTTTTTCATGACCCAAATTAGGAACGCGACCGGCACTTAAATCATGCAGCGTCTAAAGGCGTAACGTATTCAAGTAAGCCGAAAACCCAGAAATCTAAACCATAAAGGATAGTGTGGAAAAACAGTTAAAACATTTGTTAAAAACATTTAAAATCTAAAATTAAAGTCTTAAAACTTAAATTTATTTTCTTAAAAATTTCGGCAGCATCTCCTTTGTAAAAACTAGCCCCAAACGGGTACAACAAAACATAGAATATAAAGACATCCCCAAACGGGAGCAACTCACGCCTAAAGATGGAACACAACCACAACAGTATATATATATATATATATATATATATATATATATATATATATATGAGACGCCGTAGCGAAGAAATAAGCAAAAAGGAAGTAAAAATAGCATAATAAGAGGTAAAACAACATCGCAGCACAATAAAAGCCGGCTCGCACGAGCACGACAACCAGAATCACAAATAAAATACAATATCAAACCTCTCAGTCTCGTCTCTAAGTCAAATACATATAAGGGGTAGATGGAGAGTACTAGATACAAAATAAGATATACAATGGAATCATACGGATACTCGCAAAACCCACCTACTTAAAAGGGGTCTCACACCCAACTGTAGCGGTATCCCCGAAAATGATGTGATTAAGAGCCTGTCGCGACTACACTGAGGGTCAAACCTGCAAAACACTGTGGCACAACCGGGGTGAGTTTCCAACTCGTGAGAAGTAAATAGCATCGTACAGTTAATCACATGCATGCACGATAAAGCGATAATCCAAAATATGCAATCTGATGGCATAAATATAGCAGTATGTATATGCAACAAAATCATGATCAAGTACACCACCTGGGTACAACAACTACATGAAACGATACATATCATAATAAATCCTGAGTGTGGGATAAAACATAATACTCATCAATGAATCATCATCATAGAAATCCGGTGTTTATCAACAACACCCGAAATCCCAATATCTCAGACGCCGTCACTCTGATCGGCCCTCATATCCATCTCATCTCATAACTCCGAACGGTATCCTCCGGATATCCTTCGAGTTTCTATAAAATCACCGGTAGGTAGTGTTCCCTCCTTCCAGGCTCATCGTCTACATCTCAAGCTTCTTGCCCCGGGATACCATATCGGGTCCACCATATACCCACAGACGGTTCATCCAACTCCTTGAATCGGGTCTCGAAAACAAGCTCAGAACCGAGAAAACTCATGGTGGACCCCTCAAAATCACATCACGAGAAACCGCGTTTTTAAAACAATTTATAATTTCTTTTGAAATATATCCGCGGTTCTCAAATCCAGAAATCGTATGAAAACAGTATCGCAATGTATATATCCATGAAGTACGATGTATGCAACATAGAACAGTAACGTGAGTATATCAAGGGAAAACCACACTTTTTAAATATATCAAGTTTCAAAAGGTATCTTGCAGTTTCCCAAATCCACGAAATCGAAATAAAACATCATATGAGAGTATAATATTACTATAGCAACGTATGTATGTATGCATGTATGTATGTATGTATGATGCAATTCATAATGCGCAATAGAATAAGAATCAATGTCTAACTGTTAATAACGGATGCCGTACAATATATTTATCCATGGAAAATACTGTAGTGTGCGCGTTATGGATAATACTATAGTGAGTGTGTCATGGCAATTACTAATGGTGTGTGTGTGTGTCATACAATTCAGTGCTCGTGCAACATGAACCGTTAGTAATAGCGCAGTGTCCAATTAATACTAAGGCAATGTACAACAGGTAATAGGATGTGCAAAATGGTGCTCATGCACAATAAATATATATACATATAAGCATATGGTTATATCACTGAATCTAGCCTTCGGCGCTTAATGCCATACAAGCGATTCCCCCGTAGATATTAAATTTACTCACCGGACGATCTCGAGCTAATGTATCCGATCATCTCCTTCCCTTTCCTGGCTGTGTCCGAAGTCCCCGCCTGTGATCCTAATATCACACCAAAAACCAAAACTCATGAAATTAGTAAACTTACGATAATACACGGATACAAATGGCAACTAACGAATCGATTCCGACAAGCTACCAAGTGTTAGCTTAACGGGATAAACGCGTGCAGCGACATCCTAGACCATACTTATGGCTGTTTAAACGTACAAAACACATAAACAAAAGTCGGATAAATCCGTATTCCACGTTGCCAAAACATTTGAATCTAGCTAAACGGTCCCAGATTTTTCCTACAGCTAATATAGGAAAAACAAAGTGTACCAAATAACCTAAAATTCCCACAGAGAGCTACCCACAAAAATCCATCACCCAAAGCCACCAGAAATCCAGCGGCGCCGGCCATACAAGGAATCTCGCTGGGCCAAAAAAGGTGGGTTGGGTCTGGGTTTCTGGGGTATCTTCAGGGCTCTAACATCAATCTACTGTGTTGTTAGATTTATCTATGGGTCAACGTAGTGATAGCAGATACCACTGAAGGGTTATCCTAGCGCCCCGGTCAACTCACGTGGCCAAATGCGGAACAAAAATTTTCTTGCGAATAAAACTTGGCGCTAGACTAAACCCTAAAACCGGATCTTTCCATAAAACCTACTTAGGAAAAGAAGAAGTGCTATCTACTATGATAGAAACCTCACCAAACGAACTAAGTCATTCGGTCTTCTTTCTTCATCCTTAGCTCCTAGCAAGCGCCTTGAACATGCTTGAACTCGAAATCCGGCTCCATCGGTCCATCGGGATCGAGCTTGTTCTCCGGCCTCCTTTTGTCCTTGATGATCCACCCGGGGAGTATGATCCATGGCTCTAGCTCCTAACTATGTAACTAAAGGAGCAACTAGAGAACTTGGTTTGCTAAACCAAGTAGTCTAGGATGTAGTTTGGATTTCTAAGTGTAAATCTATCTCTTTCTTGTCTCTTCACTTGATTCTCAACACATGAGAAGGTAGTGAAGAGGAAGAAGATGAAGGTGGAGGAAGCTAGTGAAGAAGGAGATGAATGAGAGCTCAAGAGAAAAATGAATCAAGCATGAAAGAGAAAATACACACATAGGTTTTATGTATGAATTCTTTCATTAAACAATTAACAACCATGCTTCAATAGTAACTCCAAATGAATTGAAAATTCATTTGTTGATTATAAAAGCATGGTCATGCCCATTCCTCCCATTCCTCACACTTTACACCTCATTTCCATTTATCAAATAAATGGAAAATGCATAATGAGGTGGCCACTTTCTAGAAGGAAATCTATAATAAATACAGATTTCAGTCTACTGTATATACATACCCGCATTCGGATAAAAATCCGAACGCCCAAAGAGATAGAATAACACGAAGAATGTAATACTAGAATATATATATATCAAAATGCATATATGTAAATTATTAAATCAATACCTGATTCAATAATCCGGCTCAAACCCGAGCCGGCTAGTATTACCAACTGTCCGATCGAAAGTCCGAGTACAATATATATCAATCTATCGAACCCTGCACGTATCCAATACGGCTACTACATCATTTCGCCTGAATCAGGGAAACCCTCTGTGTGGGACTCTAGAGACTCGACAGTACTCTGACAGTAGGTTTAACCACAAGCACGTCAGCGACACTAGCTGTACGTAACGGCTACCCAGGTACCTGTCGAAAAGGAAGGCCGATGAGCAAACTCATCCGGATCTCGTACTGAGCCTATCCGTGACAATATCCGTACAGTCTGGTCTCTTCGTCAAAGAGTATCGCATACCGGGTCTAGGGGATGGTAAACGTCAGACCCTAATAACCTGATAAGTCGTGCCGATGTGGCTCAGGACCAATCCGGGAAACTACTGATCAACTTATCAGTAAATTCCATCTGCCTTGGCCAAGGTCTTATGGTCCTGACCAATCGAATCACAGTGCGATGTCGACTCCCTATACGGGAGAGACGAATCCCCGACAATCGCTCACTGCCTCCATGTGGCTCGGGACTGAACCTAACCAAAACCTGTTTGCACGACTCAGTAGAGCCGTGGTAGGGTAGTGATCAAAGTTCAGGTGGAACTCATACGAGACAAATGCCGATCTCGGGTCCAAGGACTAACCTGTACACATGTCACCTGAGAACTTCCATCTGACGATAGGTATAGTACCACATGGAAGTTCTCGGCGAGTCCGTACAGTGTACTCACCCTAGTGAGCACCTGTATACGATCTTGGGTACATCAGACCAATGACTGTGGGACCAACCATCCCCCGACGGGGGTAGAAACGTATACACTAGTCTACTCTGGAGTATCAATGCCCAGTCTCGATACTCACGCGACTAGGGACCATTTAAGGATGTGCTTGTGGACTACCCTGCTCCCACAAGTATGATCGCCATCAAAACAGAGGCAGTCAAGAAAGATCCTATGGGGCTTTATCAACATGTAACCGCAATATGTAATAACGAGTATGACATATGCCATGTTAAGATAAAGACAAACCATAATAGTATTCTACCGTATCGAGCCTTCATCAATATGTGCAAGCTAGATACAACAACAGAAATAAATACACATCTCCTGACAAAGACAAGTCGAATAATATACTATAAAACTGAGCAAGATTGTTCTGTACATACATATCCCCAGTATCCATATGTATATACATACAATACTGGTCTCTAGGGCATATACATCCAACAATCTCCCACTTGCACTAAAGGCCAGTGATTGGCGTACCGAATACCCAACGTCTGCTCTAAGGCCAGCTGCTGGCGTACCGCATACCCAACATCCCAAAAAGTCGCTCGAACTGTGCTTGAGGGAGGGCCTTTGTAAATGGATCCGCCGTGTTCTCTTTCGTATCCACTCTCCGGACCTCGATCTCCTGGCGATCTACGATCTCCCTGATCAGGTGATACCGCCTTAAGATGTGCCTGGGTTTCTGATGGGACCGTGGTTTCTTCGCTAAAGCTATAGCCCCTTTGTTATCACAATACACTGGTATTGGATCAACAATGGACGGAACTACCTGAAGTTCAGCTATGAACTTCTTCATCCAGACCGCCTCTTTTGCGGCATCGCTTGCAGCAATGTATTCAGCCTCCATCGTCGAGTCTGCGACGGTATCCTGTTTGGAACTCTTCCAATATACCGCCCCTCCGTTGAGGGTAAACACAAAACCCGAGACAGACTTGCTGTCATCCTTGTCACTCTGGAATCTTGAGTCGGTAAAGGACTCGATCCTGAGGTCTCCATTACCATAAATCAGGAAAATCTCCTTAGTCGTTCTCAGGTACTTGAGAATGTTCTTTACTGCTGTCCTGTGGTCCTCACCTGGGTCCGACTGATACCGGCTCACCACGCTTAGCGCGTAAGCTACATCTGGTCTTGTACATAGCATCGCATACATTATAGATCCTACCGCCGAAGCGTAGGGTATAGTGCTCATGCGAACCCTCTCCTCGTCAGTCTTGGGAGACATCTCCTTGGAGAGGGTGATTCCGTGCAATGCGGGTATGTTACTGCGCTTGGAATCTTCCATACTAAATCTCTTTAGTACGGTCTCTATGTACATGGACTGTGAAAGTCCCAGTAGTCTCTTGGATCTATCTCTGTAAATCTTGATCCCCAGAATGTACGAGGCATCACCTAGGTCTTTCATAGAGAACATTTGTGATAAGAATAGCTTGATCGATTGTAGCATAGGAATGTCATTTCCTATCAAAAGAATGTCGTCCACGTACAAGACTAGGAATACGACAGTTCGTCCTACAATCTTCTTATAAATACAAGGCTCATCCTCATTTTTGATGAAGTCAAAGTCCTTGACTGTCTCATCAAAACAGATGTTCCAGCTCCGCGATGCTTGCTTCAATCCATAAATGGATTTGAGCAATTTGCACACCTTCCCACTGCTCCCACTGTCTACAAAACCTTCCGGCTGATCCATATAAACGCAATCTTCTAAACTTCCGTTTAGAAAAGCCGTTTTTACGTCCATCTGCCAGATCTCATAGTCATGGAAGGCAGCAATGGCAAGTAGGATCCGAATGGATTTGAGCATAGCCACTGGAGAAATGGTTTCGTCATAGTCCACTCCTGGTCTTTGACGAAAACCTTTTGCAACGAGTCTAGCCTTATAGGTTTCCACCTGCCCATCTACACCAAACTTCTTCTTGTAGATCCATTTGCATCCAACGGGTTTTACCCCAGGTGGAGCAACTTCCAGGGTCCACACTTTATTGGTGTACATAGACTCCATTCCAGATTGCATAGCATCCATCCACTTATCAGAGTCCCTACTGATAATGGCCTGTCTGAAACTAGTAGGATCATCTTTTTCCAAGATGCAATCCTCTCGATCCCCATCTATGAGAAAACCATAGTATCTCTCGGGCGGACGAGAAATCCTACTAGATCTGCGGAGTGGCTGAGGTTCGTCCGGGGTTATTGAATCCTGATGTTCCACCAAATCTTCAGTTACGGTTTTTCCTTCTGGAATTTCTTCCAGTTCTACCGTGCTCCTACTAATTTCTTTTGCAAGAAATTCCCTTTCTAAGAAGACAGCGTGGCGAGCAACAAACACCTTCTGTTCCTCGGTGTGGTAGAACTGATATCCTTGCGAATGCTTAGGATATCCGACAAACTTATACATGACTGACCGTGCCTCGAGTTTGTCCGGATTCTGATTCTTTACATAAGCTGGACAACCCCATATCTTAATAAAATTAAGGTATGGTTTCTTCCGCTCCCACAATTCATATGGGGTGGTAGGCACGGATTTGGTCGGAACCCTATTCAATAGATAAGCTGCTGTTTCAAGCGCAAGTCCCCAAAATGAAAGAGGCAACTCAGCATTACTTATTATGGAGCGAACCATGTCCAATAGGGTACGGTTCCTCCGCTCCGCTACCGTTGTGCTGTGGTGTATACGGAGGAGTAAGCTGAGAGAGAATTCCATTCTCTTTTAGGTATTCTAGGAATTCCGTGCTTAAGTACTCCCCTCCTCTATCAGATCTGAGGATCTTAATACTTTTGCCAGTCTGGTTCTCTACTTCGTTTCTGAATTCTTTGAATTTCTCAAAAGCTTCAGATTTGTGTTTCATAAGATACACATATCCGAACCTAGAGAGATCGTCAGTGAATGTGATGAAGTACGAGAACCCACCCCTTGCATGTATAGACATTGGACCACACACATCACTGTGTATGAATCCTAAGAGCTCCGATGCTCATTCTCCATGTCCGGTGAACGGAGATTTGGTCATCTTTCCTTTGAGACAAGACTGACAAGTTTCATAAGATGAAAATTCAAACGTATTCAAGAATCCATCTTTATGTAACTTACTTAGTCTTTTCTCTCCGATATGGCCAAGTCTACAATGCCACAAGTAGGATTCATTCATATCTGAACTCTTTCTCTTGCGTGTGTTTTGTACATTGAGAACTATATTCTGATTTAGAACATATATACCATTACACAGTATACCTTCTACAACCAGTACCTTATCAAGGTAAATATTCATGATATTTCTATCAAGAACAAAGTTATATACATCTTTATCAAGTAAAGAAACTGATATTATGTTGCACAACATGGAAGGTACATAGTAGCAATTGTTCAAAATCATAGTATTGCCATTTGGCAATACTAGGTGATATTCACCGACGGCAGCAGCATGAACTTGTGCTCTGTTCCCCACTCTGAGGGACATATCACCAGGTCCAACTATTCTACTTTTTCTCAGTCCCTGCAATAAATTACAGATATGAGATCCTGATCCGGTATCGAGTACCCAGGAGGCAGGACTGACCGAAAAACAGTTCTCAATAACAAGAACAGCTGAAGAAGACGCAACAGTATGTTTCTTCTTCGATGGGGTCATCAAGGACTTAGAACAATACTCTTTCCCATGCTCATACTCATGACTGTAGTCATAAGTTAGAGCCGAACCGACGTTCTCCAGCCCTGAATAAGAATTCGGATCGGTCAAGCGATACATTTTATTATCTTGATTAGGGCGTGAAATGGTTGCTACCTGGAGAGAGAGAGGGAAAAAACTCAGCATGCGCTCTTGCAAGAATAGATTGGTAATTAATTTATCTAATCAGGATGGCTCCCACTGTTTCCTTAAATTCTTCTTCAAACCCTAAAAGAAGAACTAGTCAGGATTAATCGCACGTCACAATACTTGCTTAACTGTAAGACCCAGTTTTCGACGAACTATTTTACATATTTGAATGAAATAATTTTCCTATATTTTTATTCTATTTATGTTCTATTCCTGTATGGTAACCTCCCTAAAATTTTACTGGATATTTCCAATTCCTATTTTACTATTTTAATCTAAATCCCATCTCCCCCTCTCTTGGCCAGGCCCATCTCCTTTTTCCTTAATTTAAATTCCCAAATTTCATTAATTCTCTATCTTCCATTTAATACCCAACCTGAGCCGGCCCTCTCTCTCTGTTATTTTTCTATATTCTTCCTTTTCCTTTTTCCTCGTAATTTTATAGGAAATTGGTTGCTAGATTTGTCATATTTTAAATATTTCTAAACCCTTTAAAACCAAAACTATATTTATATTAACCCACTGCCCCGGCCCATCACTTTATTAATTAAACTAATACCCTTAAATTCTTTCTCAGCGCATTCCCACCTAAAACCCTAAGCCGGCCCAGCCCCAAGCTCTCCTACTCGCGCCGCCCCAAACCCGACCCGGCCCGCGCTGCAACTCTCCCTTCTTCTCCCCCAACGTAAACATTTTTCCCGCTCGATTCTTTGTTTCTCATTCCCACGTCTCCCCTCGCGCGCCTACGTCGCCCTCAACCGCGCCGTTACCCCGCGACCCCGGCCATGACTCCCTCAACCTCTTCTCAAAGTCCCTCCCCCTCTCTCCCTCACACCCTCACTCTCCAACTCCTCCTCATCTCTCTCTATCTACAGAAAACCCAACTCGGGCTCCCATCACCCGCTCACCCCCGACGACGACGACTGCAACCCCCTCATTCATCCTCCCTCGCTCTCTTCTTTCCAGAACTCACCCCCTCACCGAGCCCCCTGCACCTTCAGCCACCGCCGAGCACCAACTCACTCGACCCATCTCGGCCACCCCTGCACCTCGACGCCGGCGAGCCCCCACTGACCTAAACCAACTCGTCGACACCCCTACACCCCCATCAGCATCACCAACACCTCCAAAACCCACACCCGAGCCCCATTGCTCTCTCTCTCTCTCTCTAAACCCCCACTGCGAGCCCCAAATACCCACTGCTGCCCGTTGCCGGAGCGACCCCGCCGACCATCATCGACCCTGGCACATCCCTGGAGATCCGCAGCACCACACTCCGCCTCCGGTGATCGCGAGACATCTCCGGGCAACTCCGACGACGAAACCGAAACGCGATCCGAGGCCGTGAAACCTAGCCACGCCGTTCGTCGCGCGTCCATGCCTTTTCCTCTGCCGTGCGTCGCCAAAATGTCTCCAGGCAAGTACCCTACTTGCTGTATGCTATATTATATCCATTACAATTCATAATACTATAAATTCCACGTTTACGTTTCGTGAAACCTTATATAACATAAGTGTTCGATGCAAGGTCTAAATGAAAACCTTCATTTAATGTGACGGAACTCGATTGCATATTCTAGCCCGTGTGGTAATGAACCTTGTGTAGAAATTTTACTGAAAATGGGATTGTTACCGGCTTAAACGATCACCCCCAATTATACCCGTTAGAACTGGGAAATTCCCGCACCTGAAATTTGTTTAAATCATAATTAATTATGTTCATATTAAAATGAGGCGTTCGAGGGCTCAAATCGAAGATGACTCGACGACCAGTAACCCTATGCAAGTTCTAAATTGTGTCTGTACTGATATTATGACGAGATTTGGTTCGGAGAGCGGCTCTGGACTGCAGTCCAGAGCAGCTCTGGTTGTTGTTTCCTATCTCGTAATGCCGACCTCTTCGATGCCTGAACTTGTATGTTGTGGAACCCTACACTTTATTGAATATGAATCTGTTAGATAAATAACACAAGTGACTTCACCCCTTTATATCGTCGTTTACTATTTAAACTGCAAATTAAAAGATCGGTACGTATAGCAGTCCCAAGCAGAACCAGAACTGATACCCTAGTGTTGAACAGTGCATAACTTCTGACGTAGAGATGCGATTGAGAATCCGTCTGGTGCGTCAGAAACCTTATTGAAAATCCTAAATTTCATTCAACTGTAGAGTCACTAAATTCTGATCCTAACTGGGATTAAAATGCGTTACGAAACGGACTTCCGATTCTGAAACCGGATTTCCAGCAGGGAACGCTTAAAATGAAATGGTCATATCTAGTGATCCTGAAACCCGATTAACGTGAAACCAATTTTGATGGTTAGATAATCAAACATACTATTTATCCCCTATATTGTTTCGCTAAATTGTGCATGTACGAATTATGAAGAATTATGCATGTGGTAGGACATCGTCTGATGACATCTTAATCATGCCTTAATTACTGTTTTCTCATCACATCATATATATGTCATTGTATTGGTAACCTAGTGATCATGTGCATTATCCAGTGTTAGGTATTAGTGGTGATTGTGGCAAGTATTTTAGTGTTTGAGCATGAATGGATAAGTGAAAGTGACACGTATTTGTACACAATCCGTGAACCCTATTGATGTATTGCATTGTCGACGTCTGTGGGACATGTATAAGTGTGACTATAATTGGTATGGGATAATTATGGAAGCACTTGTATGGGTGTCACAGGTAAGGCACCAAACACAGTCCATCTATCTTGGGTATCGGTCGAGACATTCTTGATGGAGATCCTGTCTCCAGTTCTCGCTCAGACTTGTTATGGATCGACCGGTATTTTAGTTTATGGTTGGCGTTTGATGTGGACCACGGGGTGTGGGGTAGTTTGAGTGTGAGTTCAACAGATTCTCGGGATTCCCATGCCGGCACATATGGAGATATACGGAGATTTACAGGGATATCACTGATTATTATGAGCGACTCGGGCCCGTGTTCCCTTGTCCTTGGGTCCTACCCTTGGGTGGGGGGTACTCATGAGTGGTTGACTCTCACACTTGGACTGACGATAGGCTTAGTGACCTGTACAATGAGACTTAAAGACTGATAGGGATAGTGACATTGACATGCATTGCTTACTGAATCGACACACCCGACATACTATTTTACTGCTTTACTGCTCCCCTGCTCTTTTAGACACCCGCATTGGCTACTTCATGGTCACATCCTTACTATCTTGATTTACCGTTATATATTCATTATTACTGTACGAGTTACCACTTGCATTTATATGTATATTGCTATCGCGTCGCTCTGACGACCTGAGTATGCATGCTCAGAGTGAGGAGTGGATCTAGCTTGGACCGGGACCAGACGTACATCGCGGACACCTTGATTAGCTACCCAGAACTATACTCCCTTGATCTCCATCTGGTTAGTTCTTTTGATTTAGTTACTGCATTTCTCATTACATGTGCATTGTTTACTGATTACCACGTAAAGCTAGAAGCCGAAGTGTGACTACGGCAGGATATTTCCTTGACCGTAGGAGCATGGCTGGCCTGGTCAACCCCTCGTATTCCGTATTTTGGGAAGCGGGGCATGACATGGTTTTGTTGGTATCAGAGCCAGGTTTTTCTATGATTGGAATTGCAGTTTCCGAGTAGAGCTTGACAATTTAAGTCGCTCTTTCGGTCCAGATTGTGAACTGTTATCTTTGACTTGAATCTTTATTACTCGTCACGCCATATTTTGACTCCATCCGTTAGAGTTTTGGGTGACTTAGTAGAGTTACATGGTTGTAATTATGAACTGCAGCATAACTACAATACTGTACTCTATTGGGTAACTTGGAGCTCTACATTTGTTTTCCGCTCGATTGAGTTTCACCTCACCTGATATTCTTGTTTCATTTTCAATTTTATATCTTGTTCTGATTTTTCCCCTGTATCTTATGCCGTCCTAAAATTGTTGTTTCAGGATCATGTCTCCCAACGACTCTTCCTCTATCTCCACTCCCTAGAATCAGACCGTAGAGATTCTGAATGCACTGCAAAGTCTGAAGGAAGCCCATGATCGAACAAACGACCTGTTAGCTGAGGGACTAAGACGGCAGATGACTCAGGCACCAGCGGAAGTCCCCAATCGTATAGGGATCCCTGTTAGACGAGGAAAAGGGATGAAGATCAAGCGCCCACTCATTTCCCCGCGACAGAAGCAGCAGAAGACCCAATGTTATGGGTACGACAAGAGGCCAGGACACCTTCAGAGGGATTGTCGCCGCGCCAAAGGGAGATGCCTGATTTGCGGATCCAGCGAACACTTTATCAATGATTGCCCAAAGAGGAAGGAGCTACAAGGAGGCGGTTCGTCCACATTCTCCACTTCGGCTAAGTGATGGTTATTTCGTAGTTCGAGCTTCGAGGATAGTGCGGACCCCGTGCAGGATTCAACTCGCGAGACAGGAATGTAGCAGTCCAGAAATCAAAGAAGAATTATCACGTTTTCTGCTTTCAATAAAAATGTTGTCATTTTTTGTAAATATTTCTTTTCGTTTGAAATCTTGTATCCGTCGAACTTTTAGCTGAATGCAATAAAACTTTGGGTTGTGGTGTATATATCGTTCTCTTGCTTCTCACTTTATTTATACTATTCATTGCATTAGCATTTTTAAATTTTAATTTTTCCGTCCTTGCCTCCAGCATATCCTCCCTGTGCCACCGTATCCTTGGATATCTTCTTAATGTGTCCCACTGCCTAATCATGGCTCCCTCTTTTCAGGTCATGGGCCACTTTGGAGAAGCGCCGCCTCTAGATGAGGACACACAGTCGTGCGTTCATCGGACTACATGCTGGTAAGATCAGATGACGAGATTAACGGCCCACAGGCTATTTTCGGAAACAACGATTTCGAGGGTGAGGGATTCGTAGTCCCAGAAGTCGACATAGTCAGCGACTCTAACGACGAAGAAGGACCTCGGAGAAGACCCAATAGAGGAAGATTCCGAGGAAGACCCGATAGAAGAAAATCCAGAAGAGGAAAACCTTGGGAAGAATCCAGTGGAAGAAAACCCTATGGAAGAGAATCCAGAAGAAGAGGATCACGTAGAATCAGACCTCGATGAAGAAGCTCCCGCCGAGGAAGAAGAACCAGAAGAAGAAGACCCCATGGCAGAAGAACCTCCAGTAGTGATCCCTGCGAGGCGATGTGAGAATGGACGCCCCCATCTGAGAGCGCGAGCCTATCGTAACCTGCTGAACCTCCACAACCGCGACTGACGTGCTTTAGCTTTCGTCTTCTCTGGCCAAATAAAATCTATGTATAGTTAGGGCCATCTTTTATTTGTCAAGGATGCCTTGTTCGGAATTTTCTGGAATGAAATAAATTTGCTGAGTTCGCTAGTCTTTTGATCTTTTTGGTTCGCATGATGCTTGACTGTTTCCCCTATACTTTTATTTTTCCTCCTGAGATCCCTGACTGTCCACCCCTGCACCTTGGGCTGTCTTGACCCTCGCTGAGATTAAAAAGTACCGCACCCGATCTTTTGAATGGGCCACACTTCATCCTTTGTATGTGCCTTGTTTGAGATCCTTCTGGAGGAGAAATTGATAGTGAAATTTTCGAGTTCGCTAACCCTTCGGATTTTTGATTCGCATGGTGTATCGACCGTTTTCCTTCCCATACATCCCTTGCCCTCCTGAGGTTCATTACTGTTCACCCTTACACACTGGCCTGACCCGACCCTGGCCTCTTCGACCTTCAGTTTAAAGTGTCACACTCCGACCTTTTGAGTGAGCCATAATCCATCGTAATCCCTACCCGGGCTAGCTCAATACATCTTTGTACCATTCCTTATTACCCTAACTATATTTAGGGACATCGTTATTCGAAAATTTAGTTTTCATTATCTTGTATTTATCGAAAAGTGCGTGTTATTAACTATCTCCGTTTTATGCATTTCAAGTACTTCACTACTAATCTTCCCATTATTTTCGATAGCGCAACCATATATTGAACATATTATTTTAGGCTATGTT
This sequence comes from Agapanthus africanus, assembly GCA_030015575.1. NCBI lineage: Eukaryota > Viridiplantae > Streptophyta > Magnoliopsida > Asparagales > Amaryllidaceae > Agapanthus > Agapanthus africanus. Next base: position 687,928,620 of record CM057343.1, read on the forward strand.
TCTTATTTTCACCATGTGGATTTTCTAAGTTACTTTAAAATTTATTTTTCTTTTGATCGATACATTATACTAGGGTGTTTTAACCTATCGACAAATCCTTCACCATTTTAATATTGTTACTTTAGTTTTCTCGGGTGTTATACTTATAGGTTGCTATTATAGATGGTTATGTCTGATGGTATTATCTTAGCTGCGCTGGTTCGATATACATATGTATACATATATTTTGGGTTTCGATTTTATCGAGCACGCCTCGAATATTATTGTTTGTTATTGCTATTTTTATTCTCTTATACATGTAGTTTGCCCTTATGATTGAGTCTGCCTTGTACTTACTTAGACCTGCCCTTTGTTACGTTAGTTTTATACATTTATAGACCTTCAATCTTTACCTACCTATTTTAAGTAAATCACTATGTGTTAGTGTTCGATGTGGTAACTTTTCGCTTATTATTTTGTAACTTATCGTTTATTTTAAATTTCGAGGACGAAATTTTTGTAAGGGTGGTATGATGTAAGACCCAGTTTTCGACGTACTATTTTACATATTTGAATGAAATAATTTTCCTATATTTTTATTCTATTTATGTTCTATTCCTGTATGGTAACCTCCCTAAAATTTTACTGGATATTTCCAATTCCTATTTTATTATTTTAATTTAAATCCCATCTCCCCCTCTCTAGGTCAGGCCCATCTCCTTTTTCCTTAATTTTAATTCCCCAATTTCATTAATTCTCTATCTTCCATTTAATACCCAACCTGAGCCGGCCCCATCTCTCTGTTATTTTTCTATATTCTCCCTTTTCCTCGTAATTTTATAGAAAGTTGGTTGCTAGATTTGTCATATTTTAAATCTTTCTAAACCCTTTAAAACCGAAACTATATGTATATTAACCTACTGCCCCGGCCCATCACTTTATTAATTAAACTAATACCCTTAAATTCTATCTCAGCCCATTCCTACCTAAAACCCAAAGCCGGCCCAGCCCTAAGCTCTCCTACTCACGCCGCCCCAAACCCGACCCGGCCCGCGCTGCAACTCTCCCTTCTTCTCCCCCAACGTAAACATTTTCCCCGCTCGATTCTTTGTTTCTCATTCCTACGTCGCCCTCAACCGCGTCGTTACCCCACGCCCCGCGACCCCGGCCACGACTCCCTCAACCTCTTCTCAAACTCCCTCCCCCTCTCTCCCTCATACCCTCACTCTCCAACTCCTCCTCATCTCTCTCTATCTACAGAAAACCCAACTCGGGCTCCCATCACCCGCTCACCCCCGACGACGACGACTGCAACCCCCTCATTCATCTTCCCTCGCTCTCTTCTTTCCAGAACTCACCCCCTCACCGAGCCCCCTGCACCTTCAGCCACCGCCGAGCACCAACTCACTCGACCCATCTCGGCCACCCCTGCACCTCGACGCCGGCGAGCCCCCACTGACCTGAACCAAATCGTCGACACCCCTGCACCCCCATCAGCATCACCCACACCCGAGCCCCACTGCTCTCTCTCTCTCTCTCTCTAAACCCCCACTGCGAGTCCTAAACACCTACTGCTGCCCGCCGCTGGAGCGACCCCGCCGACCATCGCCGACCCCAGCACATCCCTGGAGATCCGCAGCACCACACTCCACCTCCGGTGATCGCGAGACATCTCCGGGCAACTCCGACGACGAAACCGAAACGCGAGCCGAGGCCGTGAACCCTAGCCGCGCCGTTCGTCACGCGTCCGTGCCGCTGCCGCTGCCGTGCATCGCCAAAACGTCTCCAGGCAAGTACCCTACTTGCTGCATGCTATATTATATCCGTTACAATTCATAATACTATAAATTCCATGTTTACGTTTCATGAAACCTTATATAACATAAGTGTTCGATTCAAGGTCCAAATGAAAACCTTCATTTAATGTGACGGAACTCGATTGCATATTCTGGCCCGTGTGGTAATGAACCTTGTGTAGAAATTTTACTGAAAATGGGATTGTTACCGGCTTAAACGATCACCCCCAATTATACCCGTTAGAACTGGGAAATTCCCGCACCTGAAACTTGTTTAAATCATAATTAATTATGTTCATATTAAAATGAGGCGTTCGAGGGCTCAAATCGAAGCCGACTCGACGACCAGTAACCCTATGCAAGTTCTAAATTGTGTCTGTACTGATATTATGACGAGATTTGGTTCGGAGAGCGGCTCTGGACTGCAGTCCAGAGCAGCTCTGGTTGTTGTTTCCTGTCTCGTAATGCCGACCTCTGCGCTGCCTGAACTTGTATGTTGCGGAACCCTACACTTTATTGAAGATGAATCTGTTAGCTAAATAACGCAAGTGACTTCACCCCTTTATATCGTCGTTTACTATTTAAATTGCAAATTAAAAGATCGGGACGTATAGCAGTCCCAAGCAGAACCAGAACTGATACCCTAGTGTTGAACAGTGCATAACTTCTGATGTAGAGACGCGATTGAGAATCCATCAGGTGAGTCAGAAACCTTATTAAAAATCCTAAATTTCATTCAACTGTAGTGTCACTAAATTCTGAACCCAACTTGGATTAAAATGCGTTACGAAACGTACTTCCGATTCTGAAACCGGATTTCCAGCAGGGAATGCTTAAAATGAAATGGTCATATCTTGTGATCCTGAAACACGATTAACGTGAAACCAATTTTGATGGTTAGATAATCAAACATACTATTAATCCCCTATTCATTGTTTCGCTAAATTGTGCATGTACGAATTATGAAGAATTATGCATGTGGTAGGACATCGTCTGATGACATCTTAATCATGCCTTAATTATTGTTTTCTCATCACATCATATATATGTCATTGTATTGGTAACCTAGTGATCATGTGCATTACCCAGTGTTAGGTATTAGTGGTGATTGTGGAAAGTACGTTAGTGTTTGAGCATGAATGGATAAGTGAAAGTGACACGTACTTGTACACAATCCGTGAACCCTATTGATGTATTGCATTGTCGACGTCTGTGGGACGTGTATAAGTATGACTATAATTGGTATGGGACAATTATGAAAGCACTTGTATGGGTGTCACAGGTAAGGCACCAAACACAGTCCATTTATCTTGGGTATCGATCGAGACATTTTTGATGGAGATCATGTCTCCATTTCTCGCGCAGACTTGTCATGGATCGACCGGTATTTAAGTTTATGGTTGGCGTTTGATGTGGACCACAGGGTGTGGGGTAGTTTGAGTGTGAGTTCAATAGATTCTCGGGAGTCCCATGCCGGCACATATAGAGATATACGGAGATTTACAGGGATATCACTGATTATTATGAGCGACTCGGACCCGTGTTCCCTTGTCCTTGGGTCCTACCCTTGGATGGGGGATACTCACGAGTAGTTGACTCTCACACTTAGACTGGCGATAGACTTAGTGACCTGTACAGTGAGACTTAGAGACTGATAGGGATAGTGACATTGACATGCATTGCTTACTGAATCGACACACCTGACATACTATTTTACCGCTTTGCTGTTCCCCTGCTCTTTTAGACACCCGCATTGGCTACTTCATGGTCACATCCTTACTATCTTGATTTACTGTTATATATTCATTATTACTGTACGAGTTACCACTTGCATTTATATGTATATTTCTATCGCGTCGCTCTGACGACCTGAGTATGCATGCTCAGAGTGAGGAGTGGATCTAGCTTGGACCGGGACCAGACGTACATCGCGGACACCTTGATCAGCTACCCAGAACTATACTCCCTTGATCTCCATCTGGTTAGTTCTTTTGATTTAGTTACTGCATTTCTCATTACCTGTGCATTGTTTACTGATTACCACGTAAAGCTAGAAGCCGAAGTGTGACTACGGCAGGATATTTCCTTGACCATAGGAGCATGGCTGGCCTGGTCAACCCCTCGTATTCCGTATTTTGGGAAGCGAGGCGTGACATTAACCTTTCAGCCAGGCTGGTGTCGGTACTTCGAGGGAGGTTTTCCAACGCTTTCGCGAAGTTCCTTAATTACATAACCTCTTTTCCCTGGAGGCGTGGCCCCGCTAACACCGTTCTAGACACCTACTTGGTTTATAGCATTGATTGTTAAGTGAAATGATCTCCCGAGAGTAATCTTACTCATCAGTGGGATCGGGATCCAACTATCATTATGTGATGCACTAGATGGAATCCACTCTAGCCACCACACTCCAGAAGGTATGCTAAATCTGCAAGTTCCCCGTATGTTTGAAACTCCCGATGTGGTTTTTACCCCAACCGTTCTATGACCTTGACGGATGCCAACAAATCATAAAGCGCAAGTAAAGTTTTACCCGTCATTGTCCTGATTAATTTAGACCCACCCATACATACCCTTGACGGATGCCAACAAGGCTGCATGATTGTCCTAAATTAATGCAAATCCATGCAACAAATAAGTATCATTCAGCTACCGCACACTATGCCTTGACGGATGCCAACAAACATAACACGAATACTAAATGCTACTTATCTGAAATGACGGAGGGCTACGGCTGGGTTTTTGGCGAAAAACCCGTTAACGTAATGAACTTGATATCGTTGAAGGAACCTGAGTAGTTTTTAAAATATATAGTAGCGAAAATCTTTGCTAAAGAGGTCACTCCCTGTGAAGGGATCTTGGCTCTTTCCTCGTCGAATGAGGTGCAGGATATTCGAAACTGAATACCACGATGCAAAGCAAAAATAATCGACTATAGTGAAGTTATTACCCTGACGCAAGCTTTTACTCAAGGGGTCACTCCCGATAAAGGGATCTCGGCCCTTACCTCGTCGAATGAGGTGCAGGATATTCTAAACTGAATACCACTATGCAAAGCAAAAGAGAACGTCTGTAATGTCAGTTTTTAAAGCTTGGTTCCAACAACATCTTTTAGGTTTCTTATCTTGTATTAATAAAAATTAATGCGGTCCCATCAATTTGTAACCTATCACACCAGAAAAGAACGAAAATAAAATGTACGTATATGCCATCCGCATTCTCCACGGGGCCCCATCATCACCCGTTAGGTTACTTAACTAATGACAGAGCGGGGGCTGGACTAGCGCGGGTGAAAAACATATACAACATCTACTAGTATATATATGTATATATAACATTCGTCCCAGGCATGATAATAAACAACATCACAGACAACATTACAGAATGGTGGATAATCTTGGAGCCCTGGGTTTCATTTGAGACGCAAATAAAATGCGACGTTCCTGGTCGTGTGGATAGCCTGTGCAATGAAAACCTGTACCCCCTACGAGTGCGGCGAATAGCCCGCCAATTCTAGAATGAAGCCCCCTCCGTCTCAGCGCCATGAGATGCGGGCTTGTTGCCTTCTAGAACCCGGCTATTCGTGCACTCCACCGCGGGGTAATCCTAATACAGAAAAAGAAAATAATTTATACAAGCGGTGACATCGACCTTAACCCGGTCGTGCCCCAAAATAATATACAACCCGGCAAAGACAGCAGTCCACATGTCGGACGCTCGTCCCGCAATAACAAATGTACAAATGAATTATAAACTGTATTTCTAACATTGCACCACATGCTATCCACCATGACAATCCAACCACAATCACAGCACAAGCACACAACATCAACGCGAATGTCACGTTCGCAAAACCCGTCTAAAGGAACATATAGCAATCAGACGAGTTTTACCGATCGAGTGACATTCCCGGTCGCAGATAAAAGTGAATGTACTGAAAATAAAATACGTATTTTAAAATTACGACCGACTAGACTTTTCAAGTGGGCCCTAAGTATTAAACCAACACTGTAACAAAACTGGGCCCAAAAAATAATTATCCTAGAAACCACAATTCCAAAAATAAGAGGCCTAGAAGAAATTTTGTTCACGTGGGCCACAAAATGGCCGCGGAACCACCGCCAATAGGGGGTTTTCGCGGCGGTTACGCGGTGGTTTGGAGGGATCACGTGACCAAATTTCTCCAGGGATCTTAAAAGAGCCTGCATGATGTTCTGAGACCATAAAATTGATTTTTCGAGCACGTTTAAAAATCGACAGAAACTACATGAAAAGAAATGCGGTTTTTGGAATTTTCGGTCGATCGTTATTCTAAACACGTTTGAACAAGCTAGTATAGGTTTTATGGGATGACTCTGATACCATGAATGGTTACCCTAGCGCCCCGGTCAACTCACGTGGCCAAATGCGGAACAAAAATTTTCTTGTGAATAAAACTTGGCGCTAGACTAAACCCTAAAACCGGATCTTTCCATAAAACCTACTTAGCAAAAGAAGAAGTGCTATCTACTATGATAAAACCTCACCAAACGAACCAAGTCCTTCGGTCTTCTTTCTTCATCCTTAGCTCCTAGCAAGCGCCTTGAACATGCTTGAACACGAAATCCGGCTCCATCGGGATCGAGCTTGTTCTCCAGCCTCCTTTTGTCCTTGATGATCCACCCGGGGAGTATGATCCATGGCTCTAGCTCCTAACTATGTAACTAAAGGAGCAACTAGAGAACTTGGTTTGCTAAACCAAGTAGTTTAGGATGTAGTTTGGATTTCTAAGTGTAAATCTATCTCTTTCTTGCTTCCTCACTTGATTCTCAACACATGAGAAGGTAGTGAAGAAGAAGAAGATGAAGGTGGAGGAAGCTAGTGAGAAAGGAGAGAAAGGAGAGGAATGAGAGCTCAAGAGAAAAATGAATCAAGCATGAAAGAGAAAATACACACATAGGTTTTGTGTATGAATTCTTTTATTAAACAATTAACAACCATGCTTCAATAGTAACTCCAAATGAATTGAAAATTCATTTGTTGATTATTAAAGCATGGTCATGCCCATTCCTTCCATTCCTCACACTTTACACCTCATTTCCATTTGTCAAATAAATAGAAAATGCATAATGAGGTGGCCACCTTCTAGAAGGAAATCTGTAATAAATACGGATTTCAGTCTACTGTATATACATACCCGCATTCGGATAAAAATCCGAACGCCCAAAGAGATAGAATAACACGAAGAATGTAATACTATAATATATATATCAAAATACATATATGTAAATTATTAAATCAATACCTGATTCAATAATCCGGCTTAAACCCGAGCCGGCTAGTATTACCAACTGTCCGATCGAAAGTCCGAGTACAATATACATCAATCTATCGAACCCTGCATGTATCCAATACGGCTACTACATCATTTCGTCTGAATCAGGGAAACCCTCTGTGTGGGACTCTAAAGACTCGACAATACTCTGGCAGTGGGTTTAACCATAAGCACGTCAGCGGCACTAGCTGTACGTAACGGCTATCCAGGTACCTGTCGAAAAGGAAGGCCGATGAGCAAACTCATCCGGATTTCCTACTGAGCCTATCCGTGACAATATTCGTACAGTCTGGTCTCTTCGTCAAAGAGTATCGCATACCGGGTCTAGGGGATGGTAAACGTCAGACCCTAATAACCTGATAAGTCGTGCCGATGTGGCTCAGGACCAATCCGGGAAACTACTGATCAACTTATCAGTAAATTCCATCTGCCTTGGCCAAGGTCTTATGGTCCTGACCAATTGAGTCACAGTGCGATATCGACTCCCTATACCGGGAGAGACGAATCCCCGACAATCGCTCACTGCCTCCATGTGGCTCGGGACTGAACCCAACCAAAACCTGTTTGCACGACTCAGTAGAGCCGTGGTAGGGCAGTGATCAAAGTTCAATGGGAACTCACACGAGACAAATGCCGATCTCGGGTCTAATGACTAACCTGTACACATGTCACCTGAGAACTTCCATCTGAAGATAGGTATAGTACCACATGGAAGTTCTCGGCGAGTCCGTCCAGTGTACTCACCTCAGTGAGCACCTGTATACGATCTTGGGTACATCAGACCAATGGCTGCGGGACCAACCATCCTCCGACGGGGGTAGAAACATATACACTAGTCTACTCTGGAGTATCAATGCCCAGTCTCGATACTCACACGACTAAGGACCATTTAAGGATGTGCTTGTGGACTACCCTTCTCCCACAAGTATGATCGCCATCTCAACGCAGGTAGTCAAGCAAGATCCTATGGGGCTTTATCAACATGTAACCGCAATATGTAATAACGAGTATGTCATATGCCATGTTAAGATAAAGACAAACCATAATAGTATACTACTGTATCGAGTCTTCATCAATATGTGCAAGCTAGATACAACAGTAGAAATAAATACACATATCCTGACAAAGACAAGTCGAATAATATACTATAAAACTGAGCAAGATTGTTCTGTACATACATATCCCCAGTATCCATATGTATACATATACAATACTGGCCTCTAGGGCATATACATCCAACAACCACAGAACCCTAACTTAACACAAAATACGATATCGACACTAAATATGACATTAAGGTAAAAATATGAAACTAGATAACACAAAATCCTTCCTTAAAGCCTAAATAACAGTTTAGAAACAATACCTCACCAAGATTTGGATGAAACTCTAGCCATCAAGCCCCAAGACATCACAAGAGGGCTTAAGCAAGCTTAGTGAAAGGTTTAGTGAGTTTTGATGTGGGTTTAAGTTTAACATTTGTGGAGGAATATTTTCAAAAGGTGGTTTTCTTTTGGTGAAGGAGAAGAGGAGAAAAATGAGAGATAGAGAGAGAGAGGGAGAGTGTTGAGGAATAATGAGAGAGTGAGAGGGTGAGGATGAGAGATGAGCCATACCCCTTTCCCTTTCCTCATTAAATGCCCTCCATACTTTGTCCCCCCACACTCCATGCCTCATCATTCAAATCTTTTTTCTTTCTTTTATCATTTGAAAATAAAAACTCTTATACTTAAAACAAATGTACATATATATAAATTAAGGTGCTATGCTAACAAAACATGGTTAACATATACATAACCCTAGGTTAACATGCACATGTGTGTGCAAGTACAAAAATAATATAATAAAAATATTAATTAATAATAGTAAAATATGTAAAAATAATTATTGGTTAAATTTTATTAAAAACCCGCAAATATCGCTTAATAAACTCCAATCGCATTCTAAGGTGTTACTGCTACGAATGGTTTTAGCGAAACCGTGAACGTAGTGAACTTGATATAGTCGAAGGAACCATGATAGCTTTTAAAGGAGTGGTTTAGGCTCCGCATTTAACAGTTTCTTTTTGAAGAAAACCGAGTGGTTTTGAAATTGTTCCAACGATTCAGGTTTGGTTTGTTTTCTTTGCTTTAATTAATTAATGTTGTCCCATCATTTAATCTTATCATTGCAAAAAGAAATGAAAATACAACGTACGCTTATGCCATCCGCATTCGCCACGGGGCCTCGTCATGCACCGTTAGGTTACATAACTAACGGCAGAGCGGGGGCTGGACTAGCGCGGGTACAAAACATAAGCAACATCTATCATATATATATATATATATCCATTCGTCTCACGCAATAATAGGCATTCCAGATCACAGATAAACATATTGGATATACTAGGAATTCCGCGTTTCGTTTAAGCCTATAACGAAAAACGGATTCCACGGTCGTAATGAATAGCCAAACCCCACCCTAGACTCCTACGGGTGCGGCAAACTACCTGCCAAATTCCCGAAGTGAAGCAATCTCCGTCAGTAAAATGAGTAGGCCTCTCGGCACTTCAAGAACCCGGTAGTTTATGCACCCTACCTTGGGTCTATCTTAAGAGCAAAAACAGTAAATGAAATAATACAACGGTGGCTACAATCTTAATCCGGATGTGCCTCGCAAAATAATATTACACCACTTTACAAATTTATATCGAATGAAAAAAAAGAAAACTTTCTTCTCACATCCCCCGGCTATTCATCCACGACGATCCAATATTCCATATACACAAACCATCACAATACATATATGTGCAACCCCAACTAATCGACATATAACAATTATCGGAGGTTTACGAACACATATATCCAAACATAGAAAACCCGATTAGCCAAGTAACTTAAGAATTTCGATCGAACATATTTTCCGTGTCTACACCATGTACAAACCAGCACACAAACAATACTGGGTAGAAAAAAATATACCAGAAATCAAAACTCCACAAAATAGACCTATAGAAGAAAATCGGTCCAACTCGGCCTTGACTCAGCCGCGGAACTGCGGCGAAACCCACTGTTTCGCCGCGCTTCCGCAGTGGTCTTGGCGTGTTATGAACTCTTTTTTCTTCTATGTTCTTAGAATACCCTGCTTGTATTTTTAAGGCTACTGAAATAATTTTTTGATCAGATTTTAAAAACGACAGCAAGCATGGGTTTGAAGTTATGATTTCAGGTTTTTCCGACGGCCGAAGTTATAACTACTTGCTAACTAGCTAGTTAAGGTTTAGTAGGCTCTGGTATCACTGTAAGTCGATGTCGCCCACCCCATGGGTTCGCGGGTAGGCGGAATGTGCAAAAAACGATTTTTACAAGCTTCGCAACACCGACTAGACTCCAGGATCTTAACTTGAACCTTAACTAGCTAAACTACTATGAGGTTTAACTACTCGGAAGAAAGTTATACCTCGTAGCATCAAGTCCTTCAGGTCTTCGTGTTCTCCTCCTCCTCGTCTTAAGCTCCTCGAAGTGTACGGATCACGCTTGATCGTCAGCCTCCTCAAGTCAAAGACGATCCGCTAGAGAGTCTGTAGTTCGGGCTCCAACCTCAATACCGAGGTAACTAGGGTACCTAGTTCACTAAACTAGATAGCCTAAAGGATGTAGAGAGTGATGATGGATTGATTTGTCTCAAAATACCCTAGGGTTTTCAACACATGAGACTTTTAGGGTTTGAGGAAGAAGAAGAGAGCTTGGAGGAGAGAGTGTTGAAGATGATAATGGAATGAAGATGGCTAAGTCTTGTGATGCATGAAGCATACCAATAATTCAAAATGAAAACATCAAGCATGCTTCAATAGTCACAAGATGAGTCACCCCATGAGTCACCAAGTAGCCATGCCTCATTAAATGATAATCCACACCCCATACCTCCACCTCATTAACCATTTAAGAAAAATGGTTAAACAAGAAATAAGGTGTCTTCTTCTAAAAGCATCCTTGTATAATTACAAGAATACCCCTCACCGTATATACATACCCGTATCCGTATTCCGAAAAATACGAATACAAAGAGACGAAAATAATCCAAAAATATAATACTAGGATCTGGCTTAAACCAAAGCTCACTAGCATTATCCGTCCGAATTATGATCCGTGCACAAGTACACGTATATGATCGAACCCTGCCGTAAAACCATATGGCCTCTACATCGTTTCGCCCGAAGCAGGGAAAATCTCTGTGTGAGACTCTAAAGACTTAACAGTACGCTGGCAGTGGGTTTAACCACAAGCGCGTCAGCAATACTACCTGCACATAACGGCTACCCAGGTATCTGTCGATAAGAAGGCCGATGAGAAAACTCATCCAAACTCCTACTGAGCCTATCTGTGACAATCTCCGTACAGTCCGGTCTGTTCGACTAAGAGTATCGCATATCGGGCCTAGGGAGCGGTAACAGTCAGACCCCTAATAGCGCAATAAGTCATGTCGAGGCAGAGCCATAAACACCTTGAGAAACTACTGGAGTACCTACCAGTAAATCTCGCTTACCTTGGCCAGGGACATTTTTAATGGCTTTCCGAACACAACGTGATATCAACCCCCAATACCGGGAGAGACGAATCCTATCTAACCGCTACTGCCTCCAAGTGCTTCGGGACTGCACCCAACTACTACCTGTTTGCACGACTCCTTTGAGCCGTGGTAGAGTAGTAATCTAAGAACAGTGGGAACACACTTGAGGCGAAGTAGCGATGTCAAGTCAACGAACTAATCTGAACTCATGTCACCTAGGAACTGCTACCTGACGATAGGTATAATACCAACCAGCAGTTCCCCATGAGTCCTGTCCAGTGTACTCATAAGCTAATGAGCACCTACATACTATCTCCAGTACGACATATTAATGGTTGTGGGATAGACCATCTCTCCTGCTGAGATGAGAAGTGTATACACTAGTTTACTCTGGAGTATCGATGTCCCGTCTCGATAATCCTACGAGTAGGGTGTTAGTTATATGTATGCCCTAGAGGCCATTACTGTACATTGGATGTATATTGTAGTGGATGCTGGGACATATATAGGTAGGACTTTCTTGCTCGACATGATAGTACGCTATCTGGTTGCTCTTTATCTTAACATGTATACTTTTTGTCTCTCTGATTACTTGTTGATAAAGCCCTTAGGATGTGTACCCGACTTCCAGGACTATGATGCAGATCATACTAGTGGGGCCTGGGTAGTCAATGAGTACATCCTTCAATGTTCCTAGTCGAGGGAATATCGAGACGGGGCATCGATATTCCAGAGTAGACTAGCGTATATCTTCTCGACCCATGCGATGGGCGATGGATGATCCCATATCCATTGGTGTTTGACATCAGAGATGGTATGCGGGTGCTCAGTGGAGACTGGGTACACTGAACGGACTCGCCGAGAACTCCCAGATGGTATTATACCTCACGTCAGATGGCAGTTCTCTGGTGACACTGGTACAGCTTAGTCTGTTGACCCGAGATCGTCATAGAGTCTTGTGTGTCTCCCACTGTGCTTTGATTTCCACCCTACCACGGCTCTACTGAGTTGTGCAAACAGGTGGTTTTTGGGTACAGTCCCGATTCACATGGAGACAATGAGTGATAGGAGGGGATTCGTCTCTCCCGGTATTGGGGGTTGATGTTGCGCTATGCTCGACTGGCCATAACAGGAAATCCCTGGCCAGGGTTGTAGTGATCTACTGGTAAGTGTTATCAGTATTTTCACACATGTCATGGACTTCACGTCGGCATGACTTATCAAGCTATTGGGGTCTGACGTTTACCACCCCTAGGCGAGATATGCGACATATCAGACGAACAGACCGGACTGTACAGTAAGTGTTACTGGTTGGATTCACAGGAGTATGAGCGGGCTTGCTCGTCGATCTTCTGATCGCTCAATACCCGGGTGGCCGTTACGTTTAGCAGACCGCTTGCGGCTTGTGGGTGCTTGATATGATCATCATCTGCTACCGGCGTATTGACGAGTCTTTAGAGTCCTACACAGAGGTTTCCTGGCTCAAGCAAAACGAAATAGGAGCGCATATGAGATATGTGCGGGACCGAGAATAATGCGTGTATGTGATACCGTATTTCATTCTCGCGATGAATGTGTCGAATAGTTGTATGCGATATAACCTAGTTATCGAATCAAGGATTGATTCGATAAGCCGATACATTGGATACTAGCCGGTTATATGCGATATGACCGGATCATTGAATCAAGTGTTGATTTAATGATTTAATGTATAATTATATATTTGATATATTACTTTGTATTGACTAGTATTGGTTCACTTTAAATGGATTTACCCACTTGATTTGCACAAGTTGTATATGAGATATACTTTTGTGCACAAGAATGTATCATGTTTGATGATACATGCAAGCTTGGGTTTATGTAAAGAATTGACCATGGTTATATGAATGGTTAGGGTTTCTTTTATTTACTTATTCATTTATCTATTTATTTTTAAAAGGTAAGGAAAACAAAATGGTTTCTTTTGGATGCTTCAAGCATCTTTGACCTAATGACCATTTTGTCTTCATCTCCTAAACCTAACCATTCTACTAACCTTAGTTGATTCTCTACACTAAACCATGGTTGTTGACATGATAAGTATCATATTGTTTTTATTTTTAAACAACACTTATCATAATTCTTTATCATCTTCTTCTTCATCTTCAACTTGAAGAAAGCTTGCACCATCAATGGCAACTAGCCAAAATGAGTGAGAAATCCAAATCTAAAGTCTACCCACTTCCTATTTCTTCATCCTCTACCTCTTGCCAAGTTGTATAGGGTGTTTCCTTCATAAGTTTTCAAGGCTTGGTGAAGTTGGAGCTTGTTCTAGCGATGCCTCGACGTAGATCATCTTCGGCATCGACCGACGATCAAGTCCGCCCATTTCTTCGATGAAGCCGATGCTAGAGTTCGGGATCCGACTTGGACAGCGGAGGGACATCGTCGCGGAGCTTAGGAAGCGGTGGAACGGATCTACAAAGGTTGTAGTCACTTTCCCTTAGCATATAATTCGATTACATGCTTGCATCGCCTATATATCTAGTTAACGATCCGTATTAGGGTTTGTAGGCACCCGTAAAATTTGAATTAGCCATGTTTGATGCCTTGTGAGACTTCTTTAGTGTGCCTAGGAACCCTACAGTGGTATCAGAGCCTAGCTAGAGCCTTAGGCGATGCGTAGACGGAGTTAGAAGTCCGATTGACCCGAAACCCCGATTTTAACATGCTCTCTGGACATTTTTGAAAAACTGGGTTTTTTCCAGATTAAAAATATTCAGAAACCTCAGTGAAATATTATAAGAATTACTGTTTAAAACGGGGGCTCTGAATCGTTCATAGTGCGGCGGAACCGCCGCATATGCATGCCTAATGCGGCGGTTCCGCGACAAGTTAGTCTCCTCTGCGACATTTTTCTGCACAGTAATTCTTATAGTTTATTGTTGGTGTTTCTGGAAATTTTTAATAATTTATTCAAGAGTTGAATTTTCTGGGTTGTATTGGGGACTCGGTGTATCGATCGGATTGTCTAATTTTGTCTGTGTGTTTTTCCGGGTAATTTTTAGAATATGTTAAAAAGTTCGACCGGATATAAATACCCACTTTTTCCCCTGCCGGGAAATTTCCAATTGTTGGATTTTTCCGTAGTTTAACGACGTTCTAAGTAGTGCAAGTAACACGATGGTCCTTCTAGAAGACAACAAACCTTAACTCGATTATGTGACCGTCTTGAACTGCTCTTTGAACCTTCGGGTTTGGGGCAGTACGGCGTGCCACATGTGAGGTGTTGGCTTGACCCTTCTACGGCTGGACCGTTGGTACTGAGGCACGAACTGAATGCTGTTAGACTTATTTCATGTGTTGGACTGTATCGGGAAAACTTGGGTGTTCGATTGTTCGATCGGAAAGTTTAACATTTTCTATTTATCCGGAATATGATACAATACTTGGAATTCGCAAATGGTTATGAGATAACTGAATGAATGTTATAAACATGGCAGTTTAGTCTCACTTGATCGGTTGCCACGGAATTTTGATGTGATCAAAAGTCCGTCGCAATCACGTAGCGTACGCGGATACTCGCCGGGTAAACTTAATAGACAGCCTCACTCCATAGCCCCGACCAAGTGACTGTAGGAGAACCCCGTCGCCGAAAGCATCCGTCCGGGTGCTCGCGGCAGCGGTGTTCCGCCTTGGTGCACTTTGTCGACGGCGTCGGGGGTGCGGCCGCCTACTAAAGTTTGCGACGAGCATTCGATCAGAATGTCGGGAATCCTGTTGAATTGCCCGACTTGATATTGAAAAGTGTTTTCGACTTTGAGACTAAAATGCGGGGTTTATAATTGTTAGGCATGCGATGTCTAAGTAATTCATTTGGTCAGGCATGCGATGTCTGAGGTGGTTGCGGATTCCAACTGTTGTAGTTTTACACTTTCTTTTCTGTGACCGTAAGTGTAATATGTGATATCGCCGGTTTCGTTGCTATATGTCAACGACAATTGGGATGCGCATATTTACTTACGTTTATGACATGTGATGTTATGTGTTGCTGGATATGTTATATTGGATCGTCGTATTTGAATAGCCGGGTTTTTTTAATGTGAGATGAGTGTTTTTCATTTTCATTCATGTAAAAACTTGTATGTAATATTCTTTTATTGGGGCACTTCCAGGTTGCGGAAGTAGTCACCGTTTGTATATTATTTACTTTTCCGCATTAGGATAGACCCAAGGAGGGGAGCACAAGTAACCGGGTTCTGGGGTCCAGTGGGAGACCAACTCGAGGAGTCGAGTCTGGGTCTCTTAACCCTAGAATTGGTAGGGTTGCTTGCCGCTCTCGTAGGGGTCTAGGGGTGTGGGATTGGCTATTCATCATGACTGTGGAATCCGTGTTTTATACTGGCTCGTATTGAAAACACGGACGTCCTAGTATATCCAATATTTCATATGTTTCTTCTGCTGTGATTTATCTGTGATGTGATCATATGATGTTCTGTGACAGATATTATAGTATATATGATATATTATATAGACGTTACTTATGTTTTACACCCGTGCTAGCCCTGCCCCGCTCTGCCGTTAGTTACCTAACCTAACGGTGCACGAGGGGACATCGAGGCGAATGCGGATGGCATAAGTGTACGTCATATCTATCTGTGATGTTTAGGTAATTTAAATGATGGGATATTCATTAATGAGATTAATGAAAGAAAATAAACCTAATTGATGTTGTGGAATCGAATTTCAAAATAAACAGGTAGCTACAGTTCTTGCTTTGCATCGCGGTGTTCCTTGTAGAACATCCTGTACCTTATTCGATAAGGAAAGGACCGAGATCCCTTCACCGGGAGTGACTCCTTTAGCAATAACTGGCAGATGCTACACACTCGGTTTGTCTTTTGACCGCTTCTATAGTTTCCGCTTTGCACAGTGATATATATGATATATCCCGCACCTCATTCGACGAGGAAAGGGCCGACGATCCCTTCACCGGGAGTGACCCCTTTAGCAAAACTAGAAAAGCTTCGAAAAACATTCCATTTAAAAACCATTTGATTCCGCAACGAGATCAAGTTCAAAGCGTTAAAGGTTTTCATAAAAACCATTCGCAACCCTCCGTTATTTTAGGAAGTAGAGTACTTAGTATTCGTGCTGTGTTTGTTGGCCATAGTCAAGGCACAGTGTACGGTAGCTAAGTGATGTCTTCCTACACCGCATATGATGCGATTAGTTAGGACAGTCGCGTGACTTTGTTGACCTTAGTTAAGGGTCATGTGGGTGGGTCTAATTAATCACGAAATGACGGGTAGAACTTGACTAGTACTTATGATTTGTTGACCATAGTTAAGGTCATAGGTGCTAGGGGTAAAAACCTTTATCGGGAGTTTCAAGTGTTGGAATTTGCAATGAGATTGCATACCTTCTATGTGATAGTTGGATCCCGATACCCACTGCGAGTAATTATTACTCCTGGGAGAGTTTTGCACTTTGCAATTAGCCGATCAAGTAGGTGTCTAGAAAGGTGTCAACGGGGTTACGCCTCTGGGAAAACGAGGTTTACAGTAATTAGGTCCGTGCGAAAGCACGGGGAACCTCCCTCAAAGTACCGACACTGGCCTGGCTGAAAGATTGACGAACTTGTAGAGTGTAATTAATCCCGGCTAGTCTTTCCTTTTAGGGTTTGAAGGAAGATTTGATAAAAACAATGGGAGCCATCCTGATTAGATAAAATATATAACCAATCTAATCTTGCAAGAGCGCACGCTGAGTGTTTTCTTCTCTCTCTCTCCAGGTAGCGACCATATCACGCCTTAATCAAGATAATAATACGGAATTTTGACCGAACCCGCTTGTTATACTGAGCTGGGGAACGTTGGTCCCGCTCCAACTTATAATTGTTATAAGACAGAGCAGGAAATAGGGGAATAACAGAATTCCTATGCCGCCCAAACGAAGAAAGTGCATATGATGCATCTTCTTCGGGTGTGTTCGTTAAACAGAATTGTTTCTCGGTATCCTCTGTATCTTGGGTATATGATACCGGATCAGGATCCCAGATATGTAAGCTGTTACATAGGGCTACAAAAAGGTAGAAAAACTGAGAACGGGTGATAAGTTTCATGAGACAGAAACCGGGGCAAGTGTTGCAGCCAAGTCTGTTGGTCACTGTCACCCTGTATTACCAGTACATTGATTCTGAACAAATGCTATTAGATACCGAACCTGATATACAAAATCATATCAGTCTCTTTATTAGTAAAGAAGGATATAATTTTGTATTGTTGGATAATGTTTTTAACATTTCCTATATCAAAAGTTGATCGGTTCAGGCACGTTATCTAAAAGCATCGACGTTATAAATCAAACTACAGTTCCTTGTATACTGAACACACACAAGAGGAAGAGTTCAGAAATGAACAAATTCTTCTTGAGGTATTGTAGACTGGGTCATATCAATGCGACCTGACTAGCTGAAGTTACATTTAGATGTATATTTAAATCGGTTTGAATTTACATCTTGTGAAACTTGCCAGTCACGTCACAAAGATATAATGACACCATCTCTGCTTACTGGAAGCCGAGAAAGAGTTAATGAACTCTTGGGACTGATACATGATGATGTATGTAAAGTCTCCTGTCTACACATGCCAGGACTGGTTCTTTATACTTCATTATATTCTCTGATAATCTCTCAAGATTCAGTCATATGTTCCTGTTGGAACATAAGTCCGAAGCTTTTGAGGTATTCACAGAATATAAGTTGGAAGTAGAGATCCAAAATACGGGTATAAGTATTATGTCCTATGATAAGATCAGGGAGGAGAATACTTGTGCATGGCATTCCTGGACTATTCTAAAAGAAAATGAGATTCTCTCTCAGCATTACTCCTCCGTATACACCATAGCACGATGGTATATCGGGGCGGAGCAATCACACCCTATATGATAAGGTGTGCTCTATGATGAGTACTACTAAGTTACCTATTTCCTTTTTGGAAGTTATGCGCTTAAGAAGCTGCGTACCTATTGAATTAGGTTCGAATCAAATCAGTGCCTATCACTCCATATAAGATATGGTGTGGGAAGATCCTATCTCTTAAGTAAGTTAAGATTTGGGATTGTCCGGCCTATGTCAAAAGCAAAATCCGGACAAGATCGAGGAAAGGTCAGTTCTGTAGAACTGGAAAGGTTCCAGCTATTCGAAACTACAGCTGAAGATTTGACAGAACCAAAGGATTCTATAGTCCCCGACGAACCTCAGCCTCTCCGCCGATCTAGTAGGGTTCCTCATCTGCCTGAGAGATACCTCGGTTTCTCGATGACAGTGGGAGCGAGGATTGCATCATGAGATGATGACCCAACCAGTTTCGAGCAGGCCATCGAGAGTAGGGACTCTATAAGAATGGCTGGATGCTTAGCGATCTGAGATGGAATCCATGTACACCAGCAAAGTATGGACTTTAGCTGCTATATCTGAAGGGTTAAATCCCCATCAGAAGCAAGTATATCTTGAGAAGATTACTTGGTGTAGATGGAAAAGTTGAGACTTTCAAAGCTAGACTTGTTAAAGGTTTTCGTCATCGACCAGGCGTGGATAATGATGAAACTTTTTTCCAGTAGCTATGCTTAAGTCTATCCAGATCCTACTTACCACGGCTACATACCATGACTACGATATCTGGCGGTTGGGTGCCATGACTGCTTTTCTAAATACTGATTTAGAATAGAAAGTCTATAAGTACACAGCCAGAGGGCTTCGTAAACAGTGGGAGCAGCGGAAACATGTGCAAGTTGCTTTACAGGATAAAGCAGGTATCGCGGAGTTGGAACATCTGTTTTGATGTGGTAGTCAAAGTATTTGACTTCATCAAAATAGTAGATGAACCTTGTATATACAAAACGGTAGTAGAGAGTAAGGTGGTCATCCTCGTATTGTACGTGGACAACATACTCTGGATAGGAAAAGAGTTTCCTATACTACGATCGGTCGATCTCCTCTTATCATAAGGATTCTCCAATAGGATAAAGATGATACCTCCTAAATCCTGGAATTCGGGTCTATGAGATAGATCTAAATGGATGTTAGGATTCTCACTAGCTGTAGTAAGAAAGTATCAATCGATCCTGGGGAGAATCACTGGAAGTGTTCCAGAGTGATAAGGACGACTGAATGTCAGTCGCAGGCATTGTCTTTACCCTCAGTAAAGGGACGGTATGTTGGAAGATTTCCAAGCTAGATACCGTGACAAACTAGACGATAAAGGCTGGTAACATCGCTATTAAAGATACTACCAAAGAGGCAGTTTGGGTGTATATTGGTTCATAAGATGAACTAGGTTCCTGCCATTGTATGACAATGGAAGTGTGGCTTCGGCCCTGGAACCCTGGTCCCATCAGTGACCCAGACAAATTCTGAGGCAGCATCACCTGATCATGGAGATAGTTGATCTCCAGGGTGATCGAGGTTAGGAGAGAAGACTCAGAGGACAACACGGCGGATCCACTCGCGAAGGCCTTTTCCCAAAGAGAGACTTTTAGGGGATGGTTGAGTATGTGATACTGCAACCACTGCTACAGATGGCCCTAGTGCAAGTGGGAGATTGTTAGTTATATGTATGCCCTAGAGGCCATTACTGTACATTGGATGTATATTGTAGTGGATGCTGGGACATATATAGGTAGGACTTTCTTGCTCGACATGATAGTACGCTATCTGGTTGCTCTTTATCTTAACATGTATACTTTTTGTCTCTCTGATTACTTGTTGATAAAGCCCTTAGGATGTGTACCCGACTTCCAGGACTATGATGCAGATCATACTAGTGGGGCCTGGGTAGTCAATGAGTACATCCTTCAATGTTCCTAGTCGAGGGAATATCGAGACGGGGCATCGATATTCCAGAGTAGACTAGCATATATCTTCTCGACCCATGCGATGGGCGATGGATGATCCCATATCCATTGGTTTTTGACATCAGAGATGGTATGCGGGTGCTCAGTGGAGACTGGGTACACTGAACGGACTCGCCGAGAACTTCCAGATGGTATTATACCTCACGTCAGATGGCAGTTCTCTGGTGACACTGGTACAGCTTAGTATGTTGACCCGAGATCGTCATAGAGTCTTGTGTGTCTCCCACTGTGCTTTGATTTCCACCCTACCACGGCTCTACTGAGTTGTGCAAACAGGTGGTTTTTGGGTACAGTCCCGATTCATATGGAGGCAATGAGCGATAGGAGGGGATTCGTCTCTCCCGGTATTGGGGGTTGATGTTGCGCTATGCTCGACTGGCCATAACAGAAAATCCCTGGCCAGGGTTGCAGTGACCTACTGGTAAGTGTTATCAGTATTTTCACACATGTCATGGACTTCACGTCGGCATGACTTATCAAGCTATTGGGGTCTGACGTTTACCACCCCTAGGCGAGATATGCGACATATCAGACGAACAGACCGGACTGTACGGTAAGTGTTACTGGTTGGATTCACAGGAGTATGAGCGGGCTTGCTCGTCGATCTTCTGATCGCTCAATACCCGGATGGCCGTTACGTTTAGCAGACCGCTTGCGGCTTGTGGGTGCTTGATATGATCATCATCTGCTACCGGCGTATTGACGAGTCTTTAGAGTCCTACACAGAGGTTTCCTGGCTCAAGCAAAACGAAATAGGAGCGCATATGAGATATGTGCGGGACCGAGAATAATGCGTATATGTGATACCGTATTTCATTCTCGCGATGAATGTGTCGAATGGTTGTATGCGATATAACCTAGTTATCGAATCAAGGATTGATTCGATAAGCCGATACATTGGATACTAGCCGGTTATATGCGATATGACCGGATCATTGAATCAAGTGTTGATTTAATGATTTAATGTATAATTATATATTTGATATATTACTTTGCATTGACTAGTATTGGTTCACTTTAAATGGATTTACTCACTTGATTTGCACAAGTTGTATATGAGATATACTTTTGTGCACAAGAATGTATCATGTTTGATGATACATGCAAGCTTGGGTTTGTGTAAAGAATTGATCATGGTTATATGAATGGTTAGGGTTTCTTTTATTTACGTATTCATTTATCTATTTATTTTTAAAAGGTAAAGAAAACAAAATGGTTTCTTTTGGATGCTTCAAGCATCTTTGACCTAATGACCATTTTGTCTTCATCTCCTAAACCTAACCATTCTACTAACCTTAGTTGATTCTCTACACTAAACCATGGTTGTTGACATGATAAGTATCATATTGTTTTTATTTTTAAACAACACTTATCATAATTCTTTATCATCTTCTTCTTCATCTTCAACTTGAAGAAAGCTTGCACCATCAATGGCAACTAGCTAAAATGAGTGAGAAATCCAAATCTAAAGTCTACCCACTTCCTATTTCTTCATCCTCTACCTCTTGCCAAGTTGTATAGGGTGTTTCCTTCACAAGTTTTCAAGGCTTGGTGAAGTTGGAGCTTGTTCTAGCGATGCCTCGACGTAGATCATCTTCGGCATCGAACCGACGATCAAGTCCGCCCATTTCTTCGATGATACCGATGCTAGAGTTCGGGATCCGACTTGGACAGCGGAGGGACATCGTCGCGGAGCTTAGGAAGCGGTGGAACGGATCTACAAAGGTTGTAGTCACTTTCCCTTAGCATATAATTCGATTACATGCTTGCATCGCCTATATATCTAGTTAACGATCTGTATTAGGGTTTGTAGGCACCCGTAAAATTTGAATTTGCCATGTTTGATGCCTTGTGAGACTTCTTTAGTGTGCCTAGGAACCCTACATAGGGATCTGTATAAGGATGTGCTTATAGACTACCCGGCTCCTACTAGTGTGACTGCCATCATAACGCTGGTAGTCAAGCAAAAATCCTAAGGGCTCTACCAATATGTATGAGCGATATGCTTAAAAAAACATATACACATATTGAGGTAGAATCAAACCAAGCAGTATACTACCATATTGAGCAAGACTGTTATTATATATGTGTATATCTCAAGCTTCCAAAATATAATATATAAACCAGTATGATACAATAATGGCATCTAGGGCATATATCACTAACATATGGTCGGTTAAGTATTGCCCGGTGGAGTATACCGCCTGCAAGACGCTGGGGGCATAATTTTCCTATAATGCCGAGAAGCTTAAATTGTATAAATAAACATGTATCTTCTTTCAAAATAATGGAATTCCCTTTTTGCATTTAACTAAGTCTTCCAGGCTAAGTCCTCTTGTAGAAAAGACTTTGTGTACCCCCGCGGGGCTCTAGCCCTTTGATTCTTTTCTCGGTTCCAAGACTCCGAATTTTTTTGAGAAAATATAAAATTTGTATCAAGAAGAGGAAAAGAGATGGTACACTGCAATAAAAGACAAGTTTATTTATTCAAAAGGTATTATGGGCTCCTCAGCGTTACAACAATTGTAACAAAGGAGGGCGGGGGTTAAGGAAACATTGTCGGCGGTACACCAAAGAAAGCTCCTCTAGCCGATTCCGAGCAGCTTCGAACCGCTCCCTCCGATGGTACTCACGGACCCTAGAAGCCATGGATTCCCCGGGTGAGGGAGTATCCTCTTTCGCCAAGCAGGAAGCGATGACCAACCTTTGCTGGAAACTCTCAAGAAGGAGGTCCACCGAGCGATCCCGCCTACTCTTTGAGATCAGACCAAGCCCATGGACCGTGTGCATTTTTTCGAATGCCTCGTCCATCAGCCGCGGGGATAGGGTATTGTGCAGACCTGGTGAAGTCCTCCATATCGCATAAATCAACACCTGAAGGAGAGGAGATCTCCGGGGAAGTAAGCGTCCACAGTGGCCCTCCAGGCGGCTTATCACCGCTTCATACGTTTCCTCGGAGCGATCAAGGTTGTAAAAGTATACGTCGTCACGGGAAACAATCTCCCTGATAGTATACACGCGGCCGACCATCTTCATGGAGTGCGAGACTAGAAAGAAATCAATGTACCTCCAGTATTTATAGCCTCAACAAAAATTTTCCAACGGCCGAGATTTACTCGCACAACGACGCAAATCACGGAATATCACACTTTCCCGATATGGAACCGCCACGTGTCACCCGCGAAGGTCGCCATTCTCGCCCTTTGCGGGTAAAGGGAGGTTGAACGACGCCCAAGAAGATACTATAGAGTCAATAAAGCCTTCGTCGCGAGGCGACCGAGCAGCTTCCTGCTCGGTCCATCCGCAGTGGGTAGATGGAAGCCCATCAATGCTGTAGATCCAAAGCCCTCGACGTAAAGGCGACCAAGTAGCTTTCTACTTGGTCCATCCGCAATGGGTAGCTTCCTGCCCATCAATATTGTGGATCCAAAGCCCTCAACGTCGAGGCGATGAAGTAGCTTCCTGCTCGGTCCATCCGCAGCGGATAGATTCCTGCCCAACTACGCTTTAGATCAAAAGCCCTCCTCACGAGGCCACAGAGTAGCTTCCTACTTGGTCCATCCACAGCGGGTAGATTCCTGCCCAACTATGTTGTGGATCAAAAGCCCTCTTCACGAGGCCACCGAGTAGCTTCCTGCTCGGTCTATCCGAAGCGGGTAGCTTCCTGCCCAACAATGTTGTGGATTAAAAGCCCTCCTCACGAGGCTACCGAGTAGCTTCCTGCTCGGTCCATCCACAGTGGGTAGCTTCCTGCCCAACTACGCTGTGGATCAAAAGCCCTCCTCATGAGGCCACTAAGTAGTTTCGTTCTCGGTCCATCCGAAGCGGGTAGATTCCTGCCATACAAAGAAGCAGATCTAAAATCCTTTCTCACGAGGCCGTCAAGCAGATTCTTGCTCGTCCTATCAATCGGTTCATACTCGACGAGCGATCGCCACCTCGACTCAGGGGAAAGGGAGGATACCGACCTTCCTATACTTGGCTATCGTTCGACTCGACTCGATGCGCGATCGCCATCTTGACTCCGGGGAAAAGGAGGACACCGACCTTCCTACACTTGGCTGTTGTTCGAATCTACTCGATGAATGGTCAGGGAGTGCGGGAATGGTGGACACCGGCCTAACACTCGCAAGATAAAGAAACTTACGAGCTAAAAATACTTGCACAATGAAGATTCAAACAATGAAAAGTCTACAAGCTAAAGTACTTGCGCAGTGAGCAGACATTTGGGCAAAGGAAAATGAGTACTTTATTTATAATCAAAGATAAATACAAGGTATTCTGGGCTCCTCAGCCATACAGAAATGCCCAGAGGCTTACAAAATTTTAAGAAAAGAAAAAAATCTTTAAGGGAGGAAAGCTTAAGCCGCCCGCTCGGCCGATATCTCACCTGCTCAAGGCCGCCATCAGGGACCAAAACTGCGACCTCGAGGTCAGCGCTTCGGCCGAAAGCCTTTCCTCCAACTGCAGCTTCGGCGATGTCCTCTTACGGCGCTTCCTCGGTCTGGAGGTACTCGGCGCGGAGCTCGCTGTCATCGAACCCTGGCATAAAATCCTTGACGGCGTCGAGGGCGCTGTGCCATACGACGGCCGTCGATTCGGCGAGATCGGCGTAAAATTGGTCGGATGCCTTATATCCCTCCATGGCCTTTGCCGCCCGGCTCTCATCGAGTTTCACCGCATCCATAGCCACCCGGACATCCCTCTTGAAGACGTCCCTCAAATTCCTCATCAAGTTGTAGAGGCTGTTCACCTCCTCCAACTTGGCCTGGATAGCCTGGTTGGACTCATCCAGGAGCCGATGAGACTCCTTTAGCTTGGAGTTCGTCAGTCCCTCGGCGACCAGTCAAATGTCGAGGAGAGCCACCTTCTCCTCTGCCTGCCGCAATTGGAGGCGGAGTTCCTCCTCACACGAGGAGGATTAACCTGCCTTTTTCATGGCCAGGGCTACCTCCTCGGATTCCATGGCGACGAGGAGAGCGCTGTGATGAAGGACCTGAAGAAAGAAACAAACAGGTTAGAAAGCTCAAACCGAGAAAACAAGACTTAAGAAATTTTAAGAAAAATCAAGTACTGATCTGAACCGTCTCTTGCACTATGGCGGCCACCTGGGCCTTCATGGTTCCCCAGGGAATCTTTCCCCCAGCTGCTTGCTCCATATCCGAAAGCAAGCTGTCGGCGACGGAGAGCCCCGAGGGCACCTCAATGCAGAAGTCTCCCTCCTGCACTGCGATCCCGGTAGAAGGTGGCCGAAAGATCGTCCGCTTCAGCCTTTTGAGGGGGATTTCGCCGGGCTCAGCCTCCTCCTCCTCTCTTGTCCGGGACGCCGGGTCCCGCGCATGCTTATGACCCCTCCTCCCCCCATGGCGTTCTTCTGAGACTCGGGAGTGGCAGAAGGCTTGGACGGTGGAGTTGGCCTCGGGGCCGGGCTTGGACCGGGTCGGGACAAGCTTGCGCCCCCGGCCTTCCTTCCTTGGTTCTTGGCGGCCTTGGCGGCTAGGGTTTTTGATCGGTCCATGGGCTCTGCAAAAAAGAACATGTGAACAAAGGGGGGTTAGCGACACCGAAACGGCAAAGGAAATTTAGTAAAGTCTAAACAGGTCGTCGAAGGCCCTGACTTACCTAAAAAACGGGCAGGACTGAGCCCAGCCCAGCTCAATGCCTGGTCGGATAGCATAACATCGGACCGCTGGATCGGTTCCTACTGGGACACCACCCTCGCCTCGGGGGAAGTCGACTACTTTTCCCTCGGGCAGTCGGCCCTGTGCCACTGTGTAGGTACATGACAATTCTCGCCCTTAGGTGGCCCGATGAATAAAAACTTCTACTTCCATTCGTGGACGGAAGAAGGGAAGACTACTACCCCCAACCCGGCCGCCCTGCCCTTACATTTTTTATACGAAAAATACACCCATCTTGGCTCTTCCTTGCTGGTGCCGAGGTGATTTTTATAACAAAGGAAATACACGAAGAGGGTCAAACTGAAGGGGATCTGATCTAATTTCAACCGGACCAGAAACCCGAGGAGGATCCTCCACGAGTTCGGCGCTAGCTGGCCCGGAGCAAGACGGAAGAAACAAAGCACCCCACAAACCGCGGTTTAGAAAGGCAGACGCATTCTTTCCCGGAAAGCTTCCAAATATAGGGCAATCTCCTTGCCCTGCACCTGGTCCGCTCGCTCACTTTCTCTAGCTAAACGGTTGGAATAGTTAGAGGGGATGTGGAATCGGGTCCGAATTTCGGAAAGCCCATCCAGACTCTTCAAAACAGAGGGCGCATCACGGGTGTTCCCGATGCTCACGTTGGGAGCCCTTTCACCGCCCGACGGTGAGTGACAAGGGCGGCCCAGACCCTAGGGGGTGAAGCCGGCACAGAAGACGAAGAAGAAGAAGAACCCTCTTGGCTATATGAAGCCGAAGAAGAGGAAGACCCACTGGACTCGGCCCCAGAAACTGAGGCCTCATCATCCGACTCTACCCTTACTACCTCTACAGACTCTTCGGATGAAGAAATCTAACTTGACTCGAAGGAAGGGACTCACCGAGGAAAAATCAACAGAGGATCCGATCTAAAAAGTGGAGCGCTAAGCAATCTTCAGCAATGAAAGAAAATTAGAGCAAAGTGTCAGCCCTAGGATGGTCCCCTCCTATTTATACACCCTAAAAGAGAACATCCCACGGCCCAGATTGATAACCGCCAAAACGAAACGTCGCTTCCAAGCGGCAGTCGAAGCTCCACGTGGCGATCGGCCATTGGGGACGTCTCTTCAATAGCAGGAGTCGGAGACAGCCTGTCGCTTCTTCCAACCGACGTCCGACACGTGTCTCGTATCCCAACTGGCGAATCGACTGAAACGGCGCCCCCTCTTTAAAGTGCAATCATTTCACTAATCCGCTGACGCCATCGGAGATACACGCGAAAATTCAGGCGCACGACGAGACGACACGTTGGCCCAAAGATCGAAACGACTCCACCGCCAAACGCCATGTCGTTCCCGGGCGATCCACATTTTGATTCTCGGCGCCAAACTGAGACGAAGAAAAACCGAGCATGCCACTCTCGACCCGACCCATAAATAGGTCGGAACGAGAGTGGGGGTTAATGATGATGCTCACAAGTGCTATTTCTTTAGATTACGACACGTGGCGGATGACATGTGCCGAAGGCTACGGAGGTGGAATAAATGAGTTGCATTAGGGGCATTCCTTGGGACCGCATCTCGAGGAAGTGTCCGGCCTTTCAGGAGACTTCCCTGAGTAATTTCCACCTTCACCTAGCAAACTACCAACAGATCGTCTTCGGGCCATCTGCCGGGCCGAGCTTCCTCGGCCTCACTGCTCGTCTCTGAGCCATCTGACAGGCCGAGCTTCCTCGGCCTCACTGCTCGTCTCCGAGCAACCTGACAGGCCGAGCTTCCTTGGCTTCCCCGATCAACCGAGAGCGTGGAACCCAAGCGCCCCCGCAATGGCTCCGCGTATCTCGCCAGGGCGAGATATCCGCCTCCCCACGTCCCGCCTCCTACGCTAGCGCGTCCCCTATTAATGGACGTATCCTGCCATTAATGCGAAGATAACGCAGGGGCGTAACTGACGGCGACGATCTCGCGCCCGCTCGCTCCACGCAACCACTATATAAACCCCTCTCTCAGACGACTCAGGTAACTCAAAATTATTCCAATACGCCGTTACTCTGCATCTATTCCTCGGCACTAACTTGGTCGTTGGAGGGTCCTACGGTGGTTACTCACCTTGGGACTTCTTTTGCAGATAGCTTAGCGTCAACGCGAACCCATTGAGATCTACACGTTCAACAACTCCCAAACCAAATCTCAACCGTCAAAGACCGCCATCACAGGATTGACAGAGGACAACATCTGAAGAAGGTCACAACCTCCATCAGTGTCACGACCCGAGTGTACGGAACACGACTGACACTTAAATTACGAAACGTCTAGAGGCATAACGTAATCTAAGTAAGCCAAAACTCAGAAATCTAAACCATTTAAAGAAATAGAGTGAAGGAAAACTTAATTTAAAAATATGATTTTAGTAAAATAAGGAAACATTAAAACATTTTAAAACATCAAATTTTCCCGAAAATTTCGGCAGAGTCTCCTTTGTAAATACTGGCCCCAAAAAGGGTATAATACAAAAATATCCATAGGTAATGAATAAAGGCATTCCCAAGCGGGAGCTAGCTCTTCGCCAATGGTGGAATCACAACCACATGCAATATATATATCATAATAGTGCAAAATAAGCATATAAAAGCACGAAAATAAAAAAGCATCACGTCGGCTCAAGTAAGCTGGACACCAGAGAAACAACACATATACTAATCTCACTGTCACACCTCTAAGTCACATATACAATGGTAGAAGCGGTAGATGGAGAATACTAGATACAAATAATAACATAAGATGGAAACAAACGTATCCTCGCAACCCACCTACGAGCAATGCCGCAAGTCCAAGCAAATGAAACAAAATGAGGAAGTATGCTCGCCGCTACTGTGCTGAGGGGTCAGACCTGCAAAATACTATGGCGCAACGGGGGTGAGTTTCCAACTCGTGAGTAGTAAGTAACATCTAATAAGGCTATCATAACCATGCACGCAAATGTGTCACAACCTACATATACCAATATGATGCGATGCACTAGTATGAATGCAACATGAATGGATAATCAACACGAAATCCAGATATAACTGATATGAGAATATCTGTATCCTTATCTCAGTAAAACTTTTGTATAATAAAAACGGAAGTGTCATCAGTGAAATCGACAGAAAAGTCCGTGTCAAGCATCGACACAATATCTTCAATATCTCGGGCTCCGTCAGTCCGGATCGGCCCATATCATCAAATCTCACGACTACGATCGGTATCCTTCGGATATCCGCCGCGCCAGACATCACCGGTAGGTAGTCCGCCCCTGCCAGGCTCATCGTCATCCCCACAAAAACACTCTCGTCCCGGGGTACCATACCGAGTCCACCAAGTACCCGAGAAGGTTCATCCTACTCCTCGAATCGGGTCTCGAAAAACCAACAGAAAATCAGGGAAACTCATGGTGGACGACACATACATCATATCACGAGAAAACCATAACTTTCATTTTTCGGTTTTTCCCCCAAAATCCAGAAATCTCATAAATACTGAAATCTCCAAGAAAATCACAATATATGAACATGTCGGCGATGATGAATTCCTATGGTATCAATAATATAAAATACGATGTGTGAATAGAAAACTATGCATGAATGATGATGCAATGAGGTATATGACTAGCAAGCCTACGTATCCAATCCTGATGAGATGAATATGAAACTACAAGTCTACATATCATATATGATACAAATGCAAATGAGGTATATGACTAGCAACCTACGTATCCAATCCCGATGAGATGAATATACAACTGTAAGTCTACATATCATATATGATGCAAATGCATATGAGGTATATGACTAGCAACCTACGTATCCAATCCTGATGAGATGAATATACAACTGCAAGTCTACATATCGTGTATGATATAATTGCACAGATACCGATTCTAATTAAGTTTTACAGTGTTCGTGACATAGCAATTACCAATGGCGTGTGTGTTCGCATAAAATAGTGCACGTGCGACATGGACCAATGGTAGTGGTGCAAGTGTCCTATGAGATGATATCATATATAGATAAGATGATACAATGCAATGGGATGAATGACTAGGGACTACGCATATAAATACAAGCACTACTAGTAATCCTGACTATCGGGCGCCTCGCTCCATCCAGACGATCCCCCCATAGATGTGTACATCTACTCACTGGGACGCCTCGGCTAATCTGATCCAATAACAGCCTTTCCTTTCTGTGCCGCGTCCGACGTCTCCGCAACCGATCCTAGAATTTCACCATGCAATACATAAGGCTAAATATCCTGAGGAGACACGAAGATAATGATACGAAAGAATTAACGTCCACAAGTTAGACTTATGTGCACTTGGTGCACAAAACGTGCACGACATTGCCACAAACCGCAACTAAGGGTCGCTATGCGTAGCAACCACCAAACCTAGAATCTAATCAAACTAATCGCGCAATCACATTACACTAATATTTAGGAAAAAATGGTTTGTAGATCATCACATCCCAAAACCTAATTAAAACCCCTTTTTCTTAAAAATCCAGTTAGCGACCTTAAGCTATTTAGTGCAAAACTAAATGGATTAGCAAGTTTAGTAGCCACTAATCACACATGAACATTCTAACCAAGCCATGTAACACTTAATTAAATATAATCTCACTTAAACATCCACTAACAATTAATTTAATTGCATGAACTCCTAATTAAAATAATTAAAAGCCACTTTAGCAAAATAATCAATTAGATTAGATTTGTAAAGCCACTAGATATTAATCTACACTTCGTTAACTTAATTTAGTGATAAAAACCCTAACTTGAACCCAAACCTTTCTCTTTAAATTCCTATTCTGCAATTAACCATAATAACACCTACTTAAAATTTGATTAAAGCAATTAATTAACAAAGTAACAAATGGGTTAACGTTTATACCTAAAAAATTTGGAGATCTAACTTGCAAACTTGGCCTCCCAAAATGCTATCTTGCCTCAAGATCCAAACTAGTTTAGGCCAAGAAATTTTTGGTGAAGATAAACTAGAAATTAGTGAGGTATTTTGTGGATTTTGAGATGAGTTTGTGAGGTATTTTCCATGAAAAGAAGATGAAGAAAAGAGGAGGGCCGCAACAGGTTTCGGCCAGAAATGAGGGGAGAGAGTGAGGGTGAGAGAGAGAGAGGTAACCATACCCCCCCACCACATACACATCAACATCTAATCTTTTTCTCACTTAATTATTCAATTCCATTTTCTTTTATTTTTCTACAAAACCCTAGAACCATCCAATATTTTTTTTTGAAAACAATATGTCACAATAAGTGTTTAGTGTGTCATGGTGCACTAAATTTGTATTAACCTATACCAATTTGTAATTAACACTAATTTAGTGTATAAGTAAAATCTTAAAATAATATTTAAAAATAAATAATTAAGGAAAATAATTAAATAAACTAGCAATTAATAAGTAGCTAACAAAACACCCATACATAAGCCATTACATAATTAAAATAGGTATAATTATGTTTATGTGGGAAAAATAATTATATATCAGTTTACGGAAAACACGTATTATCACTAATTAACACATAATTAACCTAAACGAATTTTCAAAACGTCACAATCAGTCTCTCTCTCTTTCATCGATTCTCTCTCTTGTTCAGGAATCCTCAACCCTGACCCTCTCATTGCCGACCGTTCCCCTCATCACCCATCCCGGCTCTCTCATTGACTACCCCATCCCTCAAATCGCTAAGCCCTCCTCCTCCTCAGATCCTCTTTTCTCCTCCTCCGTTCCCTTCCCTCCAGTGGCGTGGTCAGGCGGCAACCGCCTCCTATAGTAAGTACCCCCCTCTCAATCGCTGTCTCTCTCTCTCTTTCACCGACTCAGTCTCTCTCGCTCTCCGCAGGAAACCCTGACCTCTTCATCGCCGACTGTCCCTATCATCGCCGACCCCGCCCCTCTCATCGCCGATCCAGTCAACCTGCAGCCATCGCCGACCCTCCAGTCCGCTGCTGATCTCCTCCGCCGAGATCTACCGCCGTTGAAACCTAGAGATAATTGATTTTGGTTTAATTTTAATTTTTTTTCAATTTTAAATTTTTTGTGATACTGTCGATGACGTTGTTGTTGTTGTTGCTGCTGCTGCTGCTATTGTTGATGGGTTAGGGACTATTCAGGTTGGGGGTTAAGGTTAAGTGCTTGTGTTAGGGTTAGGATGAGGGTGAGTGTTAGGGTTAGAAGTTAGGGGATGGATAATTTAGCTAATTTCCTTAGGTAGCTTAGTGAAAAGTAACAATATTTAAGTGTTAAGTATTAGGGTTAGGGTTAACTTGATGATAACATAAAATATATTTTTTGTCATCAAGGATCTTACAATAAAAAATATCGAACCTTGAATATCAAAACAATACGAAAATCTTGTACTTAGTGGATGAAACTCGATGATAATATGAAATATACTTGTTGTCATCGAGAATCTCACAATCAAAAATATCGAACCTTGAACATCAAAACAACACGAAAATCTTATACTTAGTGGATGAAACTCGATGATAATATGAAATATACTTGTTGTCATCGATAATCTCACATTCATAAAAATCAAACTTTGAATATCAAAACAACACGAAATCTTATATTTAGTGGATGAAACTCGATGATAATATGAAATATACTTGTTGTCATCAAGGATCTCATATTCAAAAAATCGAAACTCACCTTAGATTTTCATATTGATGGGATGATCATTTTAAAAAAATGAATTCTTAAGTTCAAGTAGATCGAAAAGGCATATAACGCATTCTTTTCATGGATCATTCCTTAAATTTTCATATTGTGAAGGCTTGGATTATGATGCCTGGATTGCTTAATTTATAGGAATGTTTGGATTTGTAATTGTGGCTCGTCTCCTCATACTTTCTATTCATCTTTTCGATATGAAAAATGAGTTAACGCTAAAAGGACTGGGGTTTGGATTCATATTCCAGCGCGAAATATGTAAGATATACAAATCAATAGTCGTCATTCTCTTTTGAGGCACCGGGAGAAGAAAGTACCGAACGTAAGTTTGATAATCCTTACTTTATATATATTTTTCATATAATTATCGATAGTATTGTATACTAATTAATACTTATGTATAGATAACGCTATAGTAAAATTGGGCAAAATTAAGCTAATTTATCGATTTGTTCCTCGTTTGCAGTGCCCCGACTTATTATGCATATCTAGCTAGTCTCTTAGCACAAATAAACCATTTGCGTGTGAATGTGCGTGTGTGTGAGAGAGAGAGAGTGTGCGTGCGCGTGCGCATGTTTGTGTGTGTATGTACACACACAAGCACACACACACAAGTGAATAAATAGCAGCGGTTTAGGGTATTTTAGTGTAATTAGTAAAATTGAGTTAATTTATCGATTTCTTCCTCATTTGCAGTGTCCCCGGCTTATTATGCACATCTAGCTAGTAGATTTCTTGCTACAAATAAACCAAGCAACCATTTCAGTCTCTCTTTCTATCCTCTCATTTTTCACATCGAAAAGATGGATATGGAGTGAGACAAAATGCACAACACTCGTCGACGTTCATTGAAACATTTTTCCAAATTGGAATTGAGGTGAAAATATGTCATCGAGCATCGGCGAGTGATATGCATTGTGTCTCACCTCTATCTATCTTTTTGATGTGAGGGGGTGGATAGATGGAGAAATACTGGGATGGTTGCTTATTTATTTGTGACAAGAGATCTACTATGTAGTTTGTTTTGTGGATTGTGTCGCACTCTTTACCTAGTATCGGAAGGAACATGGAGTCTACCTGCAGTATAGGACAACCGACCAAGAAACTTGTGTTTGAAGGGTAATATTTGCTTGATATAGATCATCTTTTGTTAACAGCATTGATATCATAATCTGATTTGTATGCTCTAATTTGATTTATAGGACTGTTGGTGACTCTAAAGATACTTTTGCGAAGTTTAACTGATGCAGAATTGTTTCAAAACTAAATTTTACTTGTGCTGGGTAAGGTAACTGTTGCGGTTGTATAATTATTATTTACAGAAATTTTAAACATACAATTAAATATGTGATGTGTGCTTTATCAGAGTCGGATGAGGATGAAGTCAATCGCTGTTGTATGCAATTATGTTCATCCAGAGCTTAACCTACCAAAGGATAAAAGTACCAGAACTAAGCCCATGGTTTTGTATATATTTGAATTGATTTGTATATATTTCAATTGATTTGTTTATATTCGAATTGATTTGTTGTGAAATGAATTGATTGTGTGAATATTTGATTTGAATTTGTCGTGAATAGAATATTGAGTTTGTGGTGAATATATATCTTGTATACACTAGTAAAATAAGGGGTTGCCCCTACGGATATTTACATACGTAGGGGCAATTTAAGTTTGTCCCTACGGATTAATCCGTAGGGCTAAAAGGTTGCCCCTACGGGCATAGACGTCCAAGAATAAAAATATTAATTCTTAATTTGGTGTTTTCCCCTACGGAGCCGCAAACAAAGGACCTACGAGTATATCCGTAGGGGCAAGTAAATATCGATTTAACAAAATCCCAGATCGATCGCCTACGCTCGCTCACTTTCTCTCTCTCTCGATCGCGCGCGAAAAAATTCCCCAATTCGCCACGCCGTCGTCGCCAACGTCGTTCTCCTCGTCGCCACCGTCGATTTCGTCGCCACCTCAGCTCTCGTCGCCACCGCGGTTCAGGTCGTCGCCCCAGCCCCAGCGCAGCAGCGGTTCAGGTGAGTAAATCTTTGGATTACTTCGGGCTTAGGGTTCAGGTGAGGTAAATTAAAGATTTTTGGGATTATTTTGGGCTTAGGGTTCATGGCGCGCGAGTTGGGGTTGGGCAGGGGTCGCGGTCGCAGTCGGGGTCGGGGTCGGGGTAGGGTTAGGGTTGGTGTTCGGCTGCTGTAGGTGGGGCTGGGGTTAGGGTTTGCCTTAGGGTTGGTGTTGGGGTTTAGCTGGCCGCACTGGGTTTAGGGTTAGGTTGGGGCTGGGCTGGGGTGGGGCTGGGCTGGGGTAGGGCTGGGGCTGGGGGCGGGGGCTGGGGCTGGGTTGGGGTTAAGTGGTGGGGAGTTGGAAAATTATTCTAGTATGTATCCTTACACTCTAGTTAGTATAGCAAGATGCCCAGATGTGTTCTTGTGTACTGCTGTGTAAACCATTCTTTCACCAACTAATTCGTAGCAAAACTGGATTTGGTGTTGTCAATTGATGTAGCCTTGAAAACTGGCTTTGGTGCTGGCTTTGGTGTTGTCAATTGATGTAGCCTTGAAAACATTGTTATATCATCCGATCATATTTATTTCTTGTAGATGTTGTTTGGATATTGGATGCATTGTTCATATTTGATATGTAAAAATAAAAAAAATAAAAAATTGTAGTCAGATTCATATTGAAAATGGATGTTAAGTGTTCTTTGGGCTCATATCGAATATGTTGGATGATTAGTGTCCTTGGGCACATGGATTCTCAAAGTCTTAAGGTTGATTCATGAATTTATGTGTCTTTTTTGTTTGTTTTGTACCAAATGAAAATGAAAGATGATGGTTTACGAGTTTCTTATTCTTTTGTTTGGTTGTGCCCAAATTGTGGACATGGATTTTTTTGCAAATCCTTACTTTTTTCGACGGAATGGAAAGGGCTCCAAATATCCTAGTTGCATCAATCAATCCTAAAATCAAGTTTGCAAACCAAATACAAAACTGGCAAGTTTTTATGGATTTGATATTCCAAAAAGCCAACTCCAATCCAAATCCACTGAGGGGTTGTTTGTTTCATGGAATTAGAGCGTAAGTATGGAGGGGACAATTACTGTAGTAACACCAATGTCATGTTTTTTCTTGTGGTGTTTTTCTTGTTCCTTCAGTGTGAAGTTTATGTTTGTTTCCTTGACATGAAACCATGACTTGAGTGCATTTACATCATCACACATCATCCACTACTACAATATGGTGTTGCCCCTACGGATGATGAAATCCGTAGGGGTAGATTTTTCTTGCCCCTACGGACTAAGCCGTAGGGCCAAATGGTTGTCCCTACGGTGCCCGACATTTTAATTTAAAAATATTAAATCTTAATTTGCTGTTTGGCCCTACGGAGCCGCAAACCAATAACCTACGGTTATGTCCGTAGGGGCATCTAAATGGGAATTTAATAAAAAAAGGCACAGAAATGCCCTACGCCTCGATCTCGATCTTTCCCTCTCGTTCCCAAAATTTTCTCTCGTTCCCACGTCTCCAATTTTCTCTTCGTCGCCACCGCGCGCCCTCCGTTCTCAGCCCGCCACCGCCTTCCGTTCTCGGCCTACCACCGCCCTCGTTCTTCCTCGTCGAGTTCCTCGTCGCCGATTGCGTGCGTCGTCAACCGCCAAGCGTCTCCGTCGTCTCCTCCACTGTCTACAGGTAAGTAAATCTCCAATTAAATATAATTGTGATGATGTTAGGGCTAGTGTTCAGGGTTCGGGTAGGGATGAGGGTTAAGGTTAGGCATCGGGTTCAGTTTATGTTAGGGTTAGGGTTAGGGTTAGGGTTGGGGATCGGCTGGGGCTGGGGCTGGGGTTGGGGTTGGGGTTTAGCTGGGTCTGGGGTTAGGGTTAGGTTGGGGCTGGGGTTGGGGTTGGGGTGGGGCTGGACTGGGCTGGGGCTGGGGTTAGGATTAGGTTGGGGTCGGGGTTTGCTGAATTTGGCAAAGCTGAGAAGAATTTCCAGCAATTTTAGCCTAGTTTGATTACTATAATTATTGTTGATCGAGAAAATCGTGGGTCCTTCTACATCAAGGAATATCAGTCGCATGGCAGGATTTAGTCCGGTTTTGGCCTAACCGCATTTATGAATTTGTCTTTTAGATGTTTTCCTGAGTGTCACATCGTTCTCACCCAAGTTTGTAAGCCATGTTCATTATTCTTTCAATTCTTTTAACTTGAATATGCCAGTTATTGTTCCGTTTACTATAAAGTTGCAACAAAGAGTCTCTATTAGCACTTCCATGCACCCTTTACATGTTTTTATCATATCCACTCCTATCTATCCAGAAAGTCAACATCTTCTGGTATTTGTTTTCAAAAAGAAAAGATAAGAGAGGAAAAGATATTTGTCCGTCTCATATTTGAGCCATACTTTTGATTTTCTTGCAGATTCTGGGTTGATTTTCTATGATAATTCATAAACATAGTAATATTTGTAATGTTTCTTCTTGTTAGTCTAGCTTTCCTCTTATGAATGCCAACACTGTTTTTGCCCTCCTTTTCTTCGTGGCACATGATATCTTGCGCCTCTCCTCTCGAAAACTTATTTTCTCCTTTCCTAATCTATCCGAGGCTTAGCATAATCTAGTTGTGATAAACAATTCCATCTTCTGCTACTATGGTGGCACTGAGAAACTTCCATTAAAAAATGACAACACGTATTTTGTGGAAGTACTGTACAGAAGTAAAACCACAACAGGCATGACAAATTTGTTGACCAGGTTCCGATTACTGTATGAAAGTTGTTCGGATGAAATTCTAATTCTGGTGGAATTGAAACCGATAACCGGTTCATATGGTGATTTAGGCTGCTTCAGTGATATTTGTACCTACATTGATGCCTCAAGCAACGAATCAAATGATGTGGATCACAAACTAATTAAATAAATTTTGAATACCAATCTGGACTGGGATTTGAATACCAATCCTAGTTTGCTACATTTTTTTATATATAGTAGATGGTGATACTTCTTTAAGTAAAAACAACCCTACACTTAAGCGAAATCATAAATCGAAACACACATATATAGAATACAACTCACATTCCTTGTACTCTGTTTCAGCATCAATCTTCTGATATGAACTAATGATGGCTTTCACATAGGCTTTTCCCTTTAGAGACTTCTTAGTGTCCAATGGAAAGCATACATCAGATTTGTGCAGGTCGGGTTCTTCTATGACTTTCAAGAGTCTCAACTGATTCTGTAAATTACACCCTAGTTGGGTGATACTTTTACCACTTCTCACTGCAGGTGCGCTCTCGATATTCAAAATGGATATTAGAGAGCGCACCTGCAGTGAGAAGTGGTAAAAGTATCACCCAACTAGGATATAATTTACAGAATCAGCTGAGACTCTTGAAAGTCATAAAAGAACCCGACCTGCACAAATCTGATGTATGCTTTCCATTGGACACTAAGAAGTCTCTAAAGGGAAAAGCCTATGTGAAAGCCATCATTAGTTCATATCAGAAGATTGATGCTGAAACAGAGAACGAGGAATGCCATTTTTTTCTTCTTCTGCCACATTACTGTCTTCTCCTTCTGTCACATTACTGTCTTCTCCTTCTTATTATGTGCGCGTGCAAATTCAATGACTATATTGAGAATATGGATTAATAGTGGGTAGGAAAAGTATTTCTCAAATGGCTTTTGCGTCTTAAAACCATAAACTACTAAGTAATGGCATACATAATTTTTTTAGTATAAAGGTTATTATTTTAAGTTTTCCCTTATAGAGATATGATCTAACTGCATCTATAAACTATAAGTGTGCAGAAAATTATGATAAGAAACCATAAGAAAGGGTCGTAGCCATGCATAACCTTGAATCTACATACCAAATCATGCAAAAGCATGCACTTATTGTCACCTTACCTTGGAATATAAAATATCTTGGAAGACTATAAGCGAGCATTTAAATCTTGATAGCTTTTGACTTCAACATATATTTTTCTTAAGTACCATGAAATATACTTCCTCCGTATAAACCGTTTTCAGGAAGATGGATTAATAATGACAAATTATCCATTGTGGCTCACTAGGTTAGCATTTTCTCTTCTATTGACCATCTTACTAATCTGCTTGGTAAATTTATTCGGAACCGGCTGCGAATCATTAAAAGACATGCATAAGAAAGAAAGCTAAAATACAGATATATAGCATACCGATACATCGAAACTTCATAGTTGCGATGGCAATCCAGAGATATTTATTTCTACACACGTGGTGCGCGTGCGAATGCGTCAGGCATCATGGACAAATATTTCAGAACATGGAAAGTATTATTCGTATAAAGTAATTAAAACTTTTAAACATCTTGGGTAGATATTTTCTTAGTTGATGCAATCATATCATGAGGACTAAATTTAAGCTATTATACATATGCATATGTATTTTTCTAACCTAATATATCTCTCACACACAGAGAGAGAGAGAGAGAGAGAGAGAACACCAGTTTGGTAGAGAAATCAGCTAGCAGGACCCTGAAGAAATGGAGTCCATAGCATTGCTCATCATCATCATCTGTGATCCCTTTGATGCCTTATTATCAAAGGGATCATGGATGATGATGATGAGCAATACTATGGACTCCATTTCTTCAGGATCCTGCTACCTGATTTCTCTACCTACCTGGTGTTTTCTCTCTCTCTCTCTGTGTGTGTGTGTGTGTGTGTGATATATTATGTTAGAAAAATACATATGCATATATATAATGGCTTAAATTTAGTCCTCATGATATGATTGCATCAACTAAGAAAATATCTACCCAAGGTGTTTAAAAGTTTTAATTACTTCATACGAATAATACTTTCCATGTTCTGAAATATTTGTCCATGATGCCTGACGCATTCGCACGCGCACCACGTGTGTAGAAATAAATATCTCTAGATTGCTATCGCAACTATGAAGTTTCGATGTATCGGTATGCTATATATCTGTATTTTAGCTTTCTTTCTTATGCATGTCTTTTAATGATTCGCAGCCGGTTCCGAATAAATTTACCAAGCAGATTAGTAAGATGGTCAATAGAAGAGAAAATGCTAACCTAGTGAGCCACAATGGATAATTTGTCATTATTAATCCATCTTCCTGAAAACGGTTTATACGGAGGAAGTATATTTCATGGTACTTAAGAAAAATATATGTTGAAGTCAAAAGCTATCAAGATTTAAATGCTTGCTTATAGTCTTCCAAGATATTTTATATTCCAAGGTAAGGTGACAATAAGTGCATGCTTTTGCATGATTTGGTATGTAGATTCAAGGTTATGCATGGCTACGACCCTTTCTTATGGTTTCTTATCATAATTTTCTGCACACTTATAGTTTATAGATGCAGTTAGATCATATCTCTATAAGGGAAAACTTAAAATAACAACCTTTATACTAAAAAAATTATGTATGCCATTACTTAGTAGTTTATAGTTTTAAGACGCAAAAGCCATTTGAGAAATACTTTTCCTACCCACTATTAATCCATATTCTCAATATAGTCATTGAATTTGCACGCGCACATAATAAGAAGGAGAAGACAGTAATGTGGCAGAAGGAGAAGACAGTAATGTGGCAGAAGAAGAAAAAAATGGCATTCCTCGTTCTCTGTTTCAGCATCAATCTTCGGATATGAACTAATGATGGCTTTCACATAGGCTTTTCCCTTTAGAGACTTCTTAGTGTCCAATGGAAAGCATACATCAGATTTGTGCAGGTCGGGTTCTTCTATGACTTTCAAGAGTCTCAGCTGATTCTGTAAATTACACCCTAGTTGGGTGATACTTTTACCACTTCTCACTGCAGGTGCGCTCTCTAATATCCATTTTGAATGTAATATTATAGATATCCATGCCTGTTTATGTCAAAATTACTTATATTGTCAATGTTTGATTGTCTAGTTGTTGGTGATGCGTCCATATCAGGGACAGAGGCCACTTCCGTTCCTCCATGTATGTTTATATATTATATAGGGCATGTATATTGATTTAGAATGCTATATCATAAATATACACACATTCCTTTTGCTCTTAGTCGTCCAACTCATTATCATGGGCTGCTTGATGAGATTAGATTTGCGCCTGATGATCTACAAGAGCTTGTTCACTCCCTGTCATATGTATAAGCAGCGCTATATGCGAGTTTACCTTGTTAGTATGTATGTACTGAAATTAATTAATATTATTCAAATTTTGATACATGCAGATACCAGAGGAGCACATCTTCTATCTCTGTAGGTAAGGCTTTGAATTTGTTGATTTTGGTATTTCTTGTCAATTTTATAGACCAGTATGTGCTAAAGATAATGTTCTGACAGTTGCTAGGGGGAAGGCAGCATTCGAGGATGCTGACCCCAGTCCTGGACGCCGCACAATTACGGCACCACGGAGGTTGGGAGAGAGGCCGAGGACTGGGCTCTAGCAGGGCCCATATGAGGTTGGACTCCACCCCGGTGGTTACTTCCTCCGTCTCCAGTGAGCGACGTATCCAGCAGGAACTGGAGAGCTTGAAGGCCACCGTTCAGGAGTTGAATGAGATGCTGGTATGTATACTACTTAATAGTAAAATATAATGTCATATTATAGATATCAATATATCCAATATCAGTACATAGCCTGAGCTTATTTGGTTGTAGACTTATATTTTATTAATCATACATGTACATATCTAATTAAAATAAACTACAGTTTTTCAAACTAGATATCCAAATGGGGTTTCGAAATAACTCGATAATGATAAGAATTCGAATGTGGGTGTAGGAGCTGGTGGTTGAGCAGGCCCAGGCCTCGGGGATCGATTTTACCGGACAGAACGATCCGAGGCTGCTGACCCCAGTTCTGGACGCCGCACACGGAGGGCACCACGGAGGTTGGGAGAGGCCGGGGATTGGGCCCTAGCAGGGCCCATATGAGGTTGGACTCTACCCCGGCGGTTACTTCCTCCGTCTCCAGTGACCGGCATGTCCATCATGAACTGGATAGCTTGAGGGCCAGCGTTCAGGAGTTGAAGGAGATGCTGGTATGTATACTACTTTATAGTAAAATATCATTTCATATTATATACATATCAACATATCCATAATTAGTACGTAGCTTGAGCTTATTTGGTTTTAGACTTAAGTTTGATTAATCATACATACATATGTAATTGAAATAAACAACGCTTTTCCAAACTAGATATCCAAACAGGGTTTCGAAATAACTTAATAATGATACGAATTCGAATAATAAACAGTTCTTACACGCTTCTTACATACGTTATATCCAGACGCGACAGGGTAGATCGGCCGAGCCTCCACACGCATCTCCTTCGGCTGCGGCTCCGCAAGCCACTACATCGGCTGCGGTTCCGCAGACAGCTCCTGTAGCTCCACCGCCCACTCAGACTCCCGCAGCCGCGGCTCCGCAAGCGACTATCTCGACGGCGGCTGCGCAGACCACATCGCCGGCTCCACATGCCGCTCAGACTCCCGCTCGCGACGAATTGCGGAGTTTATTGACCGAGGAGCAGGCGCGCGTTATTCTATCGTTATTCAGAGATGGAGCTGGACCGAGCTAGGATAGATTTTTGGTTCTTTTTTTTTTGAAACATGTATTTATTTATATCATACACATTGTACTACATTTTGAAACGATATTGATATTGGTTTGTATTTATATCGTATTCAGTTTTTGTGTTTCTTTTGTATATTATATATATGCGTGAGATGTGATTATGAATACTGCAATATATGATTTGATTGATGTATATATTATTGTGCACAGGGCGGGAAAAAATCAAGCAGCCCATTTTTTAAAAAAAATTACAGACAATATGTACCTACGGATTAATCCGTAGGCACACATGTTACCCCTACGGATATGTCCGTAGGGGCAAAATATCAGCAGTAACTGATATTTCCCCCAGATCACAGTTGCAGGGGGTTGGGAAAGCCCCTACGAATATA
Source organism: Agapanthus africanus (assembly GCA_030015575.1). Lineage (NCBI taxonomy): Eukaryota > Viridiplantae > Streptophyta > Magnoliopsida > Asparagales > Amaryllidaceae > Agapanthus > Agapanthus africanus. The sequence goes on from CM057343.1 coordinate 687,971,499, forward strand.
TCCGTAGGGGCAACTGACTCTCCCCTACGGCGTTATCCGTAGGGGCAAAATATCAGGAATTATGAAATTGTGCCCCTATGGAAACGTACCTACGCATATCTCCGTAGGGGTTAGTACATGCCCCTACGGATATATCCGTAGGTCCAAGTAATTTATTAAAATAAACCGTAAATTATATAAAATCTTATACCCTACGGCTTTATCCGTAGGGGCAAAAGGACCTACACATATATCCGTAGGGGCAACAATTTGACCGTAGGGGCAAGTTCAGGGTCTCAACTTGCACCTGCGGCCTTTGCACCTACGGGGTATTTTTTTGCCCCTACGTATATATCCGTAGGGGCAGTTGGTTGCCCCTACGGATAAATCCGTAGGGGCAACCCTTCTTTGTAGTAGTGATAGCATTATATTGAATTGAATATGTATCGTTTTCGCGAATTGGTGAAATGGAATTGGATTTGGAATGAGTGTAGTAGGTATATATTTTTGTGTATCGATTTTTTTCGACGAAGCAATTGCAATTCAGACTTTTTTTCCCCTCTGTCGCCACTTTATTTCGTCGTGGTTTACCCGACGGAAAAAGTAAATAGCCGACGGAAAAGTCTTCAAATCCGGAAAAAACGATTTACCTTCCCAGGTTTTTTTAACCTTTTCCGTCTGGATGAAGCCGACGGGAAAAAAATTGCCGACGAAATAAGTTATAGACCCAACGCAATAAACCTTATTATGTCGTACTTTTATACGTCGGGTAATGTCCGACGGAATAAAGTTATTCTGTCGGATACCAATTTAATCCGTCGGGCTTATGCCGACAGAATAAATACAATTTTCTTGTAGTGAAAGAAAGGATACCTTAAGGGAGCAAAACCGACCAAGCCGATTGCACTTTTTCTCCGAAAGAAAGGATGCCCCGGGCAGTTCGCACCTTGTTTATAAGTAAGTATCTGAAAGATCTTATTTTGAGATGCAGTTATTTCTAGACTATATATAGTATAGGGTTTCACTGTATGATTTTTGATGTCTTTGAAAGAAATAGGGAAAAACGGTTTAAAATCCCTTGCATTGAAAACCAACAGGATTAGGTGCCTATCCCAAAAAATGTTGTGAAAAACCCTCTAAACTTAAAAGATTCATGTGTCTAAATCGCTATAGTACATTTACTATCGTTTTACGCCAACACCACCCTTTCAGGTAAACTATTATATTTATCTTTTAAAATAGTATAATTATCTTTCAAACTACTACATTTATGTTATAAAATACTACATTTTTGTTAAATACTACTTTTGACATGAAACTGCTACATTTTTTAGTAAAATTACTGTATCTATTACATTTGACCCATTTCAATATAAATGTAGCACTTTAAAAGATTAATATAGTAATTTAAAGGGTAAATAAAGTAGTTTACCTGAAAAGTCAGTGTTGACATAAATAATAGTAAATATACTATATGGTTTAATACACGAGAATTCTTAAGTTTAGAAAGTTTTTCACAACTTCTTTTTAGGCAGGAACATAAGCCTATTTTTTTCAAGGCTAGGGACCTAAATATATTTTTCCCAAAGAAATAATAAATAGCCGTTAGTTGTGTGAGATTTTGAGCTCGAGTGTTCCTCTAACATCAAAATTCCTGAGATTAGTAGATTGCTTTCCTTTCGCTGGAGCCGTATTGGCGGAACCTCGTTAAATCTGTGTGCTTGGTTTGTTCTAATTTTGATCTTCTGCCTATCGTTTTATTTCCCTATTACTTTGTGGTTTGTTCGTTGCAGTTTACGTTAGTATTATCATGCAAGTATCAAGAATTATCTGAGATTAATTTGAGAAATGTTTGATTACTGTTCAACCATTTCCAAAGTAACAAGCAATGTTAAATGACTAATTTTGAATCTAGCATTTCTTAATAAAACTTCTTCTATTAAGTATTCTAATAATTAAAACTTCAAGGAATTGATCTTTGATGTTTGTATGACATACTAAATTTTAAATTTTTGTATAATTTGCATCTTTCTTTAATAGAAAAATATAGCTAATTCAACATGCTTCAATCATTTATACAACTCAACCTCAACTACATTTTTAATGGGGCCTTTGAACCAGATCAACCTGGCCCTAAGAAACCAAGAGCCAAAAGTAAGAATCACAACTCCCCCAAGAGCAATGGGAGTATAATTCAGAGTATCCCTTGTGATCGGATACGGCACCGACAGAGAGAACAGAACGCTTATTGTCATGATCCACAACACGGCTAGCCAACCCACGAGCTCGCTGCAGCGGCCAAGAGAGAACGGGCCGCAAACGAACGTCTTTCTTCCCCCACATGACCCGGAACAAGATAGGGAGGCCGACACCATGGCTTGGAAGGCCACTATGCTCCCTAACGACTACGAAATTCGAATCATAAGAATTAAATATTTAAAGTGAAATTACGGGTTTGTGAAAATTTATGCGAAAACGTCATGATGGTACCGTCAACGCCATGCAAAATGCTATGACCAGGGAGATCCTGACCGCGTTTAAGGGGACCTTGTGTCTGTTCACTTTGTGCCAGTGTGGTGATAACGGCATGGCTCCGTCTCTAGAGAATGCATACACTAACCTGAAAATTTTCCGGTTAATGAAGTTTCAGTGGGTATATAACTAAGTTAGGAACACAGACCTGGAACTGCTGGTGACTCTGCCGATGCCAAATAAGAACAAAGCCACCGCAACGACAACTAAATAAACAATCCCCCTGACTCCACTGCCGTATCTGTTCTTAAATGCCAGGTAGAAAACCTCTGCAATGGCTTAGCCACCAGCATCATTATCGCTACTCAAAAGATACGGAATGTTCGTCACAGCTAATGTAACGGCGATAAGATAAACCCATCCGATGATTGATGATAACCCAACCGCGGCTATTATCCCCATCACTCCGCTCTTATCCGCCTTCTTCGTTTCCTCTGTCTATGTAAACATATACATTTTCTTCTTAAAGAATGAAGAAGCAAATATCTACATCAAAACTTGAAACATATTATTGAAGAGATATTACCAAATGAGCAGATGCATTATAGCCAGCCATCGAGTACTGGCTCATCAACAGCCCTAAAACAAACATGTAGAGCTTGCTATGAATCCCAGGTTCATTGTCAGTGTTGAAGCGAGTGAACACAAACTTGATGCTTGCTCTTTGAGTGGCTACTGTAGGGATTAGTGTCATAGGCACAAAAGTACCTGTAAAAATCCCATTTCAAATAATCATACAAGTTCCATGTAATGCACATTAGAGTGCGGATCCCTTAGGACATGTTTGTGTTTTTCAAATCGACGAACTTTTTTCTGCAACGTGACGACGTCTGATCTACGATCTATTCCGATCAAATTGATCAACACATTCTAGATAATCTATGTATACAAAATCATTTTGTTTGGAAGTGTATACATATACATAAACATCCGAAATTATATCAGCCGTAGAATTTTTATTACTTTAAAACCAGTTGTAGCACATGTAAAACACTTCCGAACAAAGTGGTTTTGTATGCATACATTACCTAGGATGTGTTGATCAATTTGATCGGAAAGGATCGTCGTCCCACAAAAAAAGGTTCATGAATTTAAAAAAAATGGAACCCGCCCTCACGGATCCACAATTGTTTTAACATGTATAGTATAAAAGGATATGTATCATGTTTATCTATGACATTCCATATGGCACCAAGTCTACCAAATATGGGCAGATATGAAATTGGGAGGCTATTGATGAGGCCATGGATTAGCAAAACCCCTCCATGAAAACAAAGTACAAGGTACTTAGCTGCTAAGTATCCACCCTCCATTGGCTCCTCCTGTGCTAGGCAGAATGATCACTTGAAGTAATTGTGCAAATGCAAATTCTACACTAGCTGTACCTTCCCACTGAATATGATTTCAAAATATAGATTTTCGCATATGGAAACATTTTTTCCCCTTTTTTTTGATCGAAATATTGAAAACCAAAATGGGATTTTGGCTTACCTGTCCTACCACATTGAACCTGCATGAGACAGAGGGGGAAGAATTGTGATAAACTTTTGCTAATATTTAGGCACGTGCTCCTGTAGAATCGACATTCGACATTTTTAAATAGAAGCTGTTATTCATCGTTCATAGTGTAATGCACGAACGGTTAAGATTTTGGAGAAGAGCATGACATTATAAAAATAGGATTTGATTTTTCTTCCAATTTCAGCCATCCATATTTTACACCATAAACGAGGAGATGCTTTTAAAATGTCAAATGTGAATTTTATGGTATCTTTAACCCTTTCTACAATGCTCTACTCAGTTAAAAAAAGATGCTGATGAAATAAGATAGGCAAGTTGTCAAGATTCAATATTTTGACTTTTGAGCCATCTAAATTGTTGTTAATGATCAGTGTGGAGTCAATCATGTCTGCTTCTCAACTTTTTCACCCAGCCATTTTGATATGTCTCTGTAATACTAATTAACTATATTGAAATGTTAATTTATTTCATCACTAATTAAGCTGCATTGGTTTCAAAACATATATAGAAAGATAGCCAGCCAAATGGATAAGCTTCAGATGAATTTTCCAAGAGTCGCGCATACCAACCAGTGATCCATGCTGCAAATGGGGCCCACTCATCGCCAGCCAGATTGGCACTCCAATTGTAGAGCCCGCCTGAAGTTGGGTACGCCAAGCAAATCTTGGCCATAGAAAGCGCAATAAACCCGTTAAAAACTAGACCATGATCCATCCGATCATCACCGACGGTGGGCCAACGTATCTAAGTCCGGCGTTGAATGTGACAGTGATTCCAGCGAGCACTAATATGATTGAGAACGAGAATGCGAAATTTGACACCGTCCTGTGCAAGTATGAAAGCACTATCAGACGACTAACCTGAACAATTTCTATAATTTCTTTCATACGTATTGCACCTAAAACACTGAATAATTTAAACGTGAGATGTCGTGTCTAGGTGCACAGTGGAACATCAGACATCTGATCTAAACTAAGATCTCTTTTAACGAATAACAATTAGAACAAACGCAAAATCAAATAACACAAGAGATTCAGGGAAAAGAAAAAAACTCTTTATTAGAACTTTAAAGAAAAAGAAAACCTTACAGAAGATTACAAAACCCTCTCCTTATAGATCTCCAACGAGATCTCTTTCTTCTCTCGTAAAGTTCTCCTTAATGGCGCCTTGATCCCTTATGGAACCGTCGTTTCGTCTCCCTTAAAGTTTATGATCAAGCCACTGTCAAAAGCCCATAAATTTTAACCTTAGTTTCCTATTTATACTAAATTACAAATCTGATATAAAATAGGATTTACTTAATTTCGAATCTGCTACACAGAAACTGAAAATTTGAGATAAACTCGAAATCTGAACTGCGCCAACAGACTTCTTGAGCCGGCTCAATATCTTCTTGAGCCGGCTTAGACAATGCTGAGTTTTCTGTCTCTATGAGACGGCTTAACCCTCTGATGAGACGGCTCATACCTTTATATAAGACGGCTCATTCCTTTGTCGAGATGGCTCAAGAGTTGCCTGAAAATCTTCCTCCTCTGGGTGTATGAGACGACTAATGACTAGCATGAGCCGGCTCAATCTTATACAGTCTTGATATACAAAACACCTTCACAACAATTTCCACATTGGTTTGTATATCTTTATAACCACCTTGAAAATTTGTTGCTCTCGTCTTCTATCCTTTAGGATTGCCTTAGTTCTTCCCGTTTCCCCTCTGGCACAACTCCAAAACATGAAACTGCGAATTGTCACAATTTTTGCTCAAAACTATAAAACTGATTGCGACCCTCCTATAGAGGTCGTGAGCCTTCCTCACATTTGAGTAGCTAAATAGAAATCAATGCTGGCTTGAACTTCTCCTTAGAAATAACCTTCGTTAGTATGCCTGCCAAATTCACCTTAGTATTGATTTTGATCATATCAATCTCCTTTTCGGCCCACTCTCTTATCTTGTGATACCGCATGTCGATGTGCTTAGTTCGATTATGGTAAACTTGATTCTTCGCCAAGTGAATGGTTCTTTGATTGTCACAAAACAAAAGAACTGACCCCTTATTGAATCTGAACTTGCCAACTAAATTCTTTAACCACAAGGCTTCCTTAGATACTTCTATTACTGTCATGTATTCTGCCTCCATCGTTGATATCGTCACGGTATCCTGAAGTGTTGACTTCCAACTGATTGGAGATTCTGCAACTGTATATACATAGCATGTAGTAGATCTTCTCTTGTCTAAGTCACCGGCGTAATCCGCATCTACGTATCTTTGTAACTGGCTCGATTTATCTTATGACTTGTAAAAGAGTAAACCGAGATCTTTAATTTCTTTTAGATACCGAAGTATCCACCGTACAACTTACCAATGGAGCTTTCCTGGATTTGACATGTACCGGCTAACCAGACTTACAACATAGGATATGTCTAGATATATGTATACCATAGCATACATCAGTGATCCCACTACACTAGCATATGGTACTCGAGATATATTTTCCTTCTCCTTCGCTGATTTCGGACACTCTTTGGAGGATAGTTTGAAATGACCGGCGATACGGATACTTACCTGTTTTGAGTCCTTCATGTTGAATCTCTCTAACACCTTCTCAATATATCTTCTTTGGGATAGCCAAAACTTTTCGGCCTTCCCGTCTCGAAAAATCTTCATCCAAAGAATCTTCTTTACTTCACCTAAATTTTTCATGTCAGATTCTGCACTCAATGAAGGTTTGAGCGCCTTTATTTCCGCCATGCTCTTAGCAGCAATCAATATATCATCGACATATACGAGTAGATATATCAACGAGCTATCCTTAAGCCGCTTCGACTACACGCAGCTGTTATACTCACATTGAGAGTGGTTGGTCTTATTCATAAAACAATTGAAGCGCTTGTACCATTATTTGGGAGACTGCTTCAAGCTATATAGAGACCGCTTGAGTTCACATACGTAATCCTCCTTACTGGGCTCCATAAAACCTTCAGCTTACCTCATGAAGATCGTTTCTTCTAACTCACCACACAGAAAGGTCATTTTCACGTTCATTTGCTCCAACTCTAAATTCTGAAGTGCCGTCTTTGTCAATAAAACTCGAATAGATGTATGCTTGACTACATGCGAGAAAATCTCGTTATAGTCAATCCCCTTCTTTTGAGCAAAACCCTTCACAACTAACTGTGCCTTGTATTGCTCAAAATCCTTTTTCCTGAATACCCATTTGCAGCCAATAACCCTTTTTCCTTTTGGTAGCTCAATCAGCTTCTATCCTCTGTCATTGCAACAATCCATCGATCCCTATTCTCTTGCCTTATGGCCTTCTGATAAGAGCTAGGATCTTCGTTTTCGGTTTCTAGAGAAAATACGACTATGTCTTCGAAACCGTACTTGACTGGTGCCTTATGTGTACGTGATAATCTCCTTAATGTCATTGTCTGTGGGTCCTGTTAGGATTGGTTTTCACCTTATGTCTCTGTATTCCGCCCGTCCACCTCCGCATCAATATGCTGAAATTGTACTTCAGTGTTCGTATCCTTATGAGTGCCAGAAAAATCCACCTCCATCGGATCATTGTAACCTGATGCTCCACCTGCCGCCTTATCGTCTTCAGTCACGTCTTTCAATATAGATTCCTCATCGAAGATCACATCTCGGCTAGTGAACGCCTTTCTGTTTTCCGGATCCTTTAATTTGTAACCTTTAACTCTAAGTTTGAATTCCAAGAAAACACACCTTTTTGTCTTTGAATCCTGCTTGGTCATATCCAAACATTCGTAACAAATCATAACTGACTGGCTCTCCTCTCCATATTTCTTCTGAGATCTAAAGATTTATGGTTGTAGATGAAGACCTGTTAACTAAATAGTACGCGTGATACACCGTATCTAGCCATAAGTCATCCGAAATACCGGATTGCAGCCGTATACTTCTGGCTTTCTCTAGCAGTGTTCTGTTCATGCGCTCCGGTGCCCTATTTTGCTCTGGACGTCCTGGAATTTTCCATTGCCTCTGTATGCCCCTTTTTTTTTTACAGTAATCTGTAAACTCTTTCGAGGTGTATTGACATCCATTATCTGTCAGCAAATAATTCACCAATCACCCCTTTTGCTTTTCCACTATCACGCCCGCTTCCTAAAATACAGGAATACGGAAAGCCACTATGGCCAGCCACGCTCCTACGGTAAGGAAAAATCCTTTCGTAGTCACGCTACGGCTTCTAAACTATACCTCTAAACGATCACGATAACAACGTACACCAATATAAAAGAGCCAACGATAATAGTCATGCTGCATAAAGTAACAAGGAATACAATGTGGGTCCACAAAATAACCATAGATTCAAATAAGATCCAAAGAATAACAATAGGGTCAATAAAGGGGTACAAATCCGAAATGGAAAATACATGAGTCCTACGTCCCATGTGGGGCTCACATACTAAATACAAATTGAATAAAATAGAAAGAGGCCTACACTAAGCTATTGTTCCTCGGCAAGATCCTGGTAAGTCCCGATCTTTCCCTGTCTATAGATTCGTCTATAAATCTGAGATGACAAGTCTCAGGGATGTTAGAACACCCAACAAGTACTCAACATAAGGGGTGTGTGTGTGTATGGTAGCATGAATAAGTGGGTGTGGTGTAATGCCCGCGTGCACATGTAGATATGGGTATAGAAAAATAATAAGAATATGCATATCAACAGGTCAGGTCAGGTCCTAGATGTCACTACAAAGGTAATCTAAACTAACGTAAGTTCCAGCGTGAGTGTTAACTACTGCAGGAGTATTTCCAACCCAAGGATAAAGAAATAAGGGCCTGACTGAAAGTAATGGAAGTGGTACCGTTCCCGCCCGGTCTCCCCAGTAAAATATAATAATAAAATCTACCGGCAATGAGATTCCTGAGATTCCGTTGATCGAACTCACACTTAAACTACCCCAACACCCCGCATTTATAATTATGTAAAACAACACTAAACTCAATCACAAAACATGAATGCTGACTGGAGAGGTTTTGGACTCGAATCACGAGTAATCACGATAATTTCATTGAGTGGGGAAATATGTAAACGCGAATAACAATTTCAGGGCATGTAATTCAACATTTCAGTCGATGATTGCATTTTAATGTCAATAAACAGTAATCATGAAGAGGCATAGCGTGTCAATGGGTTTTCACATGTGTCAATCAATAATAGTCTCAAATATGTAAAGCATGTCAAATAGTTCTTGTGTATGTCAGTGATAACGGTAATCATGTCATGGCAATATCTTTAAACAAGGACAGCCATGAAACTTGTTTTAATGATGGTTAAATTCTAAAACGAGCGTTTCTAGTAACAATGTCATTTAATCAAGCATGAAACATGCATGATGTTAATAGTTTGATTAATGGGTCTCGATTACAATCATAACAAGCATGGGTTCTCATAATCTTAAAATTAACGATGCTATGTTTATATTCTTTTCATTCAAATTAGCAATCTTAACATGGAGTTTAACCGATGTCACATCGTTCAAGAAAACAAGAGCAAGAGTACTTGCCTTTTGGTGAGTTTTCGTTGGATCTCGAATTGAAGACAACGAGAGTCTCGACTCGTGTGCTTGAATCGATGGGTTCATGCTCGGGTCCTTATATCTGAGAACGAGAGGAAGAAGATGATGACACTGGTGTTGGTGATTAACAAAGATGACGACAATGATGAAGGCAACCTTAATGGCAGGGGGTGAAATCGGTGATGGGTTATTGGATGCTCGAAAATCTCGGTGGAGAGGACGATGATGAAGGAGATGGGAAAAGAAGAGAAAGAGCAGCAGACAGGGTTAGAAATTAGGGTTTAGTCGATCTTAGTCGTGGGTTTACATAGAAACAAGGTCGGTTATGAAAGAAAAGATGCGCGAGAGATTTTAGGGTCGCGATCAGATTTGAAGTTGAGTCATCACAAAGAGACAGAGAAGAAATATGATATTCTGGACACAGAATGAGCCATCTCAAAAGAGGCTCGAGTTGTCTCAAGAAGAGGTTGAGCCGGCTCAAATTCATCATGAGCCATCTCATGTGAACAGAGAGAAAAACATCATTCTGGAGAACTTGTGAGCCGACTCATACGTTTATGGGCCATCTCAAACATCCAGAGAAGAATTTTTCATTGAGAGCAACTTATGAGCTGTCTCAAACATAACTTGAGACGGCTTACACAACTAGAGGATAAATAGATATTGAGAAAGACTCCTGAGCCATCTCAAACACATAGAGTCGGCTTAGGCTGAGTTTCAAACTGATTTTGGGTCCGATATGTTACTTGATACGTTAGCTGAGCATGGGATCAAAGAATATATTCAAAAGATATAATTTATTAGGATTTCAGGATACTGGGTATTACATCCATGATCTCTTTCCATTCTTTAAATCTGAAAAACACCTCTGACTTGTGTTTAAAGAAATAGACCCATACTTTCTGTGAAAAGTCGTCAATGAAAGTGACATAATATATGGTACCTTCCTTTGATGGAACCGCTGATGGCCCCCATACGTTTGAGTGTATATAATCGAGAAGTCCTTCGCTCTTGTGAACGACTTGCTTGAATCCGACTTTATGTTGCTTTCCCATTGTGCAATATTTGCAGAAGTCCAACTTGCACGTGGTAATACCTTTCAGCAACTTCCTTTTGTGCAACTCATGAAGCCTCCTCTCACTCATGTGGGCAAGACGTATATGCCATAGTTTTTCGGTATCTTCCACTTGTTTCTCTGTAGCCACGGCTGCACCACCGATCACTGTGCTGCCGTTCAAACGATACAAATTCTTCTGTCGTTCTCCCTTCATGACCACTAGGGCACCCATGACAACCTTTGACATTCCATCTTGACCAATGAACTTGCATCTTGCCGTATCTAATGCTTCTAGAGAAATCAATTTTTTCTTTAATTCCGGAACGTGTCGCACGTTCACAAGCGTTCTCACCACACTATCAAATATGCAGACTTTGATGTTTCATATGCCAATGACCTTGCACGCCATATTGTTCCCCTTGAGAACACCCATTGAACTCATTATAGGTATCGAACAACTCCTTTTAGGACACATATGATAAGAACATCCGGAGTCAAGTATACAAGTATCAGAATTTTCTTCCTTCCCAGTATATACTACGAGTACATCACACGGATCTTCTTCTTCTGCTTCGGTCGCAACACTGGTTTGATCCGAACACTTTGTACTGGCACATTTACCCTTCTTCCCCAACCACTGTCGTTACTCTTGGAGTTATTTCTTCATATGCGCTAGCTGTTTGCAAAAGAAGCACGGTTCGCCATCTCGCCCGGATGATTTGGATTTCCCCCTTATTCTCTTGCCCCAGTCTCTAGTCTTCGATCTTCCCCTTTCACCGAAAAACAACCCTGATGACTCCTCTGATAGATTTGATTTTTTCATGTTCTAATTGTTGAGAAGTGTAGTTGTAAGCTCCTCCATCTCGAGAGCCTCCTTCCCATAGAGAATTGTTGTCCCAAAGTGTTCATATGAATTTGGAAGCGAAGAAAAGAGTAAAATCGCTTGGTTCTCCTCCTCTAACTTTACTTCAAGACATAGAAGATCACTTACTGTAATGACTCTGAAATCCCTGTACAGAAATTTCTTGTTATTATACAGAAAATGTATTACAGCCTATATAAGAGTTATAAGTTAAATTTGTTTAATAAAGCAAGAAATAACTTGTAGCTCATTGGTAAAGGCTCTACACTGCTGCGACATAGCCTATGCGTTCGAATCCCATCATACCTATTTATTTTTAAAGATTTTTCTTTTTGATTTTTTGGAAGCCCGAGAGTTGCATGTGCAATTCACTGAGAAACAAAAAGTTTCAGAAAAATCAAATAAGCGCAAAAAGGAGTAAACACCCACTTTGACACGTGGCACAAATCTCGAGGCAAGCCAGCGAGATCCGACCGTCCGTTTTCTCAAATGGGCCGGCGTTGACGGTTCGATTGAGCCCAATTCCCTCCGCGTTTTGCACACTTGTCCCTTCGACCCCCCTCAACTCTTTGCACTGTTTGATTCCCCTGCAATTAAGCAGTGACCTTTAAATTCACCATTTAACATCATTTTAATTCTTTTAATTCACATTTTTAATTCCCAGCCCCTAATTCTTCACTGTAAATACCACCCTATGCCCTAGCTCTCCCCCATTCTGAAATTTCTAGCAAAAATTCTCTCAAAGTCTCTAAGTACCAAGTGGAGTTAAGCACCCAAGTGGAGTAGCAAGCCAAATTCGACGACCGACGCCTTTCCGACGACACCTCGACACCCGAAAGCTTCCCCTCATCCTTGTTAACGCTATAAAATTGTAAGTCTCTTCATCTCTCTCCCTTTCCATCTCAAAGCAATTTTTAGAACAAATCGACAAAAGTGGAGTTATCTCCAATATAATCTTCTTTTTAATATTTGTAATGAATGTGAAAAACAAATTAAATCAAACTAACATGCTTTATTAATCGTAACCTTATTCACATCATTATCTTTTAGTTTAATAAAAAAAATTCATGAGAAACAAACATATAACGAACTTTTCATTAAAATACCATTAATTTTAGCATAAGCCTCATTTCAATAATTGTTAAAAATACCTTTAGGAAAACTTCACGGGGTAACGACCTACCTTACAAGCACACTATGGTTACATAGCACGGTATTATAAATATATGGCTAACTTAAAGAATAGGTTTTACATTAAAATACCATACTTTTACGAAAACGGGTTTCTTTTAATCAGTATTTTGTAATCCTTGGCAATTACGCATCTACAACCCTCGTCAGGGGACCTGCTAATAGATGGTGTGGATTATCGCACATCCTTAGGACAGTAGAGTGAGATGCAGAACTCCTCACGGAGTATTCGGTCTCGAAAGGAAATAAAAATACGGTTTTTAAGAAATACGGCTTTTCTAAATAAATATTAAATTTTGGAAATTATATAAAACTATAAATTCGTATTTTCAATAAAAACATATTATGAAACTATATTTTCAAAATGAAAACTTAGAATTTTTAATAAAATACCATCAAGTTTCCAAAAGAGCTAGTTTTCATAAAAATACCATTAACTTTTAAAAACTATATTTTTATCACTAAAATACCACAACAATTAAAATGCATGTTCATGAAAACCCTAAATATTACAAATCACCCCCATGGTTATTTTTAAACAATATTAATCTATTTTTCATAAAAACCCCTCGAGGAATAAAACAATGTAAACAAACAATATTAAGAACTCTAGAATTAATATAGATTTAAGCGGTATCATTTCTCTTGAGCCTCGAGGAGCCGGAAAAAGTGAGTGTTTGCCTATTCAGATTAGAAAACTTAATAGAGTTATCAAATGGCAACTGTCTTGGAAAAAAACACAAATCCTGCCGTCCATGTGCAGCAGTTGCCGATTTCCCCCGAACATAAGATTTTTAACAATTTATATCAATTCACATGAAAAGACCTAAACTCGAATCTAAACTCAAATATAAATTCGAACTCTAACTCGAATACAAATTCGAACTCTAACTCAACTCAAATGTAAATCTGAACATGAACTCGAATCTAATCTACCCGAACCAACTTGACTCGAACCAAAATTGCAATTGTCATGACTCGCATATTACTCGACTCACTCGACTACATTATACACCTTTTGCCATCTATACTTTTGATCAAGACATGTTAATCAATCAATCAAATCAATTAAGTATACTATACAGTTATAATATTTATTAGACTCAGAGTGCTTGGGATAATTTCTTGTGTGAATCCAACAGAGCTTCAGGAGTTCTGTATTAATCTCTTTTTTATTTTTACTCGAATATCAGTTGGGTTGACTCATCCACAGTCTTGGGGCCCCACTCTAGAACTCGTGAATATTTCTACGGCTGCGTTAACATTCACACTTGGAACTTAGCGTTAACATAGTAATCATATAAAGATTACTACATATTCACCCATGAACATATAATCTTACTCGTCATCTATATATTCTATATTTGTCATTTTTCTTTACTTTTACTTATCCTTGGGACTTACCGAGCGCAAGTTCACTGACGGGTATTCCACCCACTTTTCTTCTCTTGGAATGTTCGTCAGATATAGTCGAGACGGAGGAAGTAAAGGCTATGGAGGAGGACTACAACAGGATTGCTCCACAGGATTAGACTAGCTTCACTTTTATTCAGCATATGTATGCCACTTCTTTAGGCATTTTTCTTATTGTATTTACTTTCCAGTTGAAACTCATGTACTTGCAAATATTGGAAGTTGAATGTAAATAAAAATGTTTGTTGAAATTTTTTACAGTGGCCATTTATTCTTTCATTAGGTATTATTGTTTCAATATACTTAGTATATTAATTTAGGGAATGACCTTCTCTGAATAAATATGCCGCGGGCTTGCTACGTCACCGCTTTCGTCTACTAGGAAGCGGGGTGTGATAGGTTTTTGTTGGTGGCCCATACAGGTCAGTTCTACATGAATTCGTAAACTATATACCACAAGAATTAATAAATTCAACAAATATTTACATTCCTTGCATTTCAAATTTCTTGAATCTATCCTAACCTATTTTTTATATCAAGGTGATGGACTTTTCGAACAATACCAACATCAATGTCAACGGCAATACTCCACCGCCTATACCACCACCTACCATTGCAGCTCCTATCAATGAGAAAACGGTACTTCTGGAGGCTATCAAGAGCCTATTGGAGGGTCAGCAGTAGCAGACTTCTATCCTTATGAACAGTCCCGAAGCCGAAGTAACCGGAGTTAAGTAATTTCTGGCACTGCACCCAAAAAACTTTTCGGGTAAAGAGAGTCCGTTTGAGGCAGAAGATCGGGCTCAAGCGATCGAGGATGACCTGGCAGCAGCTCAAGTGCTACATATAGCTTGGGTGAGAGTTGCTAAGTAGCAACTGACCGATAACGCTAGGGGATAGTGGAAGGCCGAGTAGAGCCGTCTCGCACAACCGATAGAATGGAGAACATTCTGAGACCTCTTCGATGCCAAGTACTTCCCAGAGACTTCCCACTTTGACATGGAGCAACAATTCATCCTTTTACAGCAAGGCTCGATGTCACGGCCCGAATATGTGGAACGTGACTGGCACTTCAATTTCGCAACGTCTAGAGGCGTAACGCAATCTAAGTAAACCAAAGCCCATAAATCTAAACCATTTAAAGAAAATAAAGTGAAGGGAAACTTGTTTAAAAGTTAAGTTAACATAGAAAATTACTTTGAAAGTCTTTATAATAAGCTCAAGTTATTATAAAAATTTCGTCAGAGTTTTCTTTGTAAATACTGGCCCCAAACGGGTACAAACATGAATATATACAAGTAATGAACAAAGGCATCCCCAAGTGGGAGCTATCTCTTCGCTGAACGGTGAAATCACAACCACATGTAATATATATCATCCAAGAATGAAACCAACATTTAAAAGCAAGAAAACGGAAACCAAATATAAGTCGGCTCACACGAGCTCGACGCCAGATACCAAAAATACAAGTCTCACAGTCTCACTGTCTAGTCCATTATACAAGGGTAGATGGAGTATACTAGATATAAAATAAATATATATGGTGGAATCAAAGAATATCCTCACAACCCACCTACAAGAAAGTCGATGCAAAGAAAGCAGAAGAAGAAATATGCCCACCGCTACTATGCTGACGAGTCAGACCTGTAAGATACTGTGGCACAACGGGGGTGAGTTGCCAACTCGTGAGTAATAAGTAACATCTAATAAGGCAATCGTAAGCATGCACACAAATGCGTCACAACCTACATATAAAATTATGATGCGATGCACTAGTATGAATGCTATATGAATGAATAATCAACACAAAAACCGGATATATCTGGTATGAGAAAATTCATCCATATCTCAGTAAAACCTTGGTATAATATAGCTAGAGTATCATCAATGAAATAGACAGAAAATCCGTGTCAAGTATCGACACAATATATATATCTCAATATCTCAATAGCCGTCTCTCAGATCGGCTCTCAATCTGTTACATCCTACGACTCTGGTCGGTATCCTCGGGATAATCGCCGAACCAATAATCATAACCGATAGGTCGTGCTCCCCTGCCAGGCTCATCATCTACAACTCGAGCTTCTCGCCTCGGGGTACCTCACCGGGTCCACCATGTACCCGAGACTGTAACACCCGAGCCCAATACTACTATTTTCTGTTACTGCTTGAGCATTAATGTGTTACTCATTTCATTTAGCCTGTCTGTTTGTCACTTACTGTAAATTTTTATTCGGAAAAGTCATTTCTGCATATAACAATTTTCAGCATCTAAAATGAAATTAAAAATATCTATCTTGGCCTACTCGACACCCTTAGCCTCGTGGTAGCGTCCGTGCATCGAGTTCTCGTCCCGTTCGGTGAAACGGGCGAGTTTGGACGGCTATGCGCACGTACATGTGTCCGTCTTGGGGGTATACTTTTTAATCATAAAACACCTCATTTTAAAATTTGGAACCCGCTTAAAATCCTATTATTTAAATTTCGAATTTTTGGACCCAACCCGAGCGCGATTTGGAAATGTTTTATTTAGCGCCAAAATCCCAAATTTCTATAATCTTTAAAACCTTATATATTTCGTTCATATTAACCAATTCAAATACTTTCAACAGAGTAAATATTGGATGAACAGTATAAATCTTTGCAGCTTTAATTTTCAGCCAATCGCGAGGCGTTTAAGTTCCCGTGGGCCCCACCTCTGCAACCTCTCTCTACATCTCACATCTCTGTCTCTCTCTTTCTCAATCTCTCTCTCTATATATATCTTCAGATCTCTTTCTCTCTCCCCCTCATATATATTCCTTCTCCTTCACATTTTTTTTCAAAACGAAACCACGAGCAAAGAAACCCACCGAGAGCCTAAACCCTAGCCGCCTTCACCGTCGCCGCCGCAGCCCCGACGCCGGCGTCAACATCACCGTCACCCTCGCCTCCGCCTCCTCCTCTCAACCTTCTTCCTTCCACCCCCGTGCACCCTGCGCAGCCGCGACCGCTGCAGTCTTCCCTGCAGCCGCCTGCTCGCCGGCGGCCCTCGTCGTCGCCATCCGCGCTACCACCAGCACCCTCCTCACCTCGCCATCTCCTCCCTTTACCTGAGAACCATCTGCACACCACCGTAGCCTTCGCCCACGACCTCGAGCACCACCTCCTTCCATCGCCGGCAAGACCTCGTCGTCAATTCCTCCCCGAGCAGCACCCAGAAATCGAACCCCCTCACTACTCCACGCCACCGTTCACTCCATCTCGTAAGTTTCCCTAAGATCTTCTCTTTTCTTCCTGTTAAAAAAAGAAAAAAGAAAAAAAAAGGAAATTAATAATATGATATGAATGTATAAGGGAAACAACAAGGAAAAATAGTTTAAAATTCTATTTTACTATAGTTTGGTTTAACAGTGAACTGAATATGTTTAGAATAGGAGTGGAACAGTGAAAAAAAAGGAGATGAGAATTAAAACCCTAGTTTTCTTATATAATTTTTGTTTGGGGTTACTGTGGTGGTAGCTACAAGTTTAACCGATGGTTTAACCTATATATTTAATCTAAGCAGAGCACAAGTCGAACCCTAGTTGTGACCACGCACCAGATCGCGACTAGATCCGGTACCGTATCGTGACTTGTGCACCAGGCCGCCTGCATCTCGACCCTTGTTCTGAGGCAAGTACCCCTTGCTACATGCTATACAGTATATTTATATATGTATTGACACCCTAAACTTATAAAACTTAACTTGGTATAGTCGTTTCCCATTTGGTTACAATATGTCATTATATCATTTTACTGTTAACATGGAATTTACAATTTAAACCTACTAATCAAATCTACCTATTTAATCACATTTTACTGTTTAAGAGATGGCAGCACTTACCCATGTAGTTCTATCACATTCGGACATTCGTATTCAAAGGCTTGATATAACTGTATTGCGCCAATACGTAAACTATTGCACCGCCAAGGGTGCTTAGACCTGTTAACATAATTAAACGGCTGCATTGTATTACTGCACTCTTGTGATTAAATGAAACATGCTTATTATTTAATCCATTGCTTATTTCATGTTGTTAAATACCCTGTTCGATTATATATCTGTTTGTGAGCACACCCACGATATTGTTACATCTGGACTTGACATTATCACACATGGTATACATTGATACACCTGACATGGTACCGTATGCTGTTGACTTAACCCGATGTACCATGACCCGACCTGTTACCTGATCTTGTGTCTAATACCAACAAACCTGTCCTGTAGTCCTCATGGACCGTTCCTGTTGTCTATCCAGACAAACCTGCTTTTACCTGATCCTGTGTTGGCATTAGTTCTTGATTACTGAATACCTGACTTGACTTGCACATATAACTTGGGGGTATGGGGAAATCAAAGGTGAAAACTGACTTGTAACTCGACAGTTCACTACCTGTCCTGAGTGTACACATTCCTGTTTTGTGCCTAGCGGCATGTCTCGGTTTAAGCCGAGAATATTGTGGCCGTGGTCCCGGGTATGTACGGGATACTATTGAGTGTACACATTCCTGTTTTGTGCCTAGCGGCATGTCTCGGCTGCAGCCGAGAATATTGTGGCCGTGGTCCCGGGTATGTACGGGATACTATTGAGTTACATCGACGATTCATCAATTGATTTCAAAGACTTTAGACTAGAAAACCTGATAAAACCGTTTAGTTACCCACTGCACACTACCCTGCACTGCTTGTTTCACATTATTGCTTTATTCATGTTTATTTTGCATTGCCTGTTACATTGTTCATATTATATTACTGGTTGACATGACGCGCTGACGTCTGGGTTTTGTATGGCCCAGATTCTGTACCACTATCGCAGTCCGAGTAGGAGTACTTCAGCCAGCAGGCTGAGTTGTGAGTTCAGTAGTGGTTAGTTTATTTCCTGCATTTATTTCCTGATGTGAGCCCGCATTATGGGACATACCTTTCAGTCATTTGTATTGGATCATTTGCTTCCGCATTTATTTATTATTGTCTCTTGTTATTCTGGATTATGGACATGTTTTAGATAGTTTTGTCTTGTTCTTGATATCTCTACAACCGCAATGTGACTGTGGAGGGATACTTCCTACCCACAGGTAGCATGGTTGGCTATGTCACGTGCCCAATTTAGCGTACTCTGGGAAGCGGGGCGTGACATGGTTCTTTTGGTATCAGAGCCATAGGTTAGTTGGGTTGATTCTTTTGTAGTTGGGTATTGTATCCAATACACGAATCAGAATGCCCGTGTTTAGGAAACATGTCCTGCCATCTTACCGTTTACCATTCTTGAATCACATTCTTCCTGATTATATCTTTTACGATGTGCAAACTTCCTTTGCATATCGACTCGAAACCTGATTCCTTGTTATCTCTAGGACTTAGGCGACTTGGGTAGAGTTATGTAATTGTGGCTATGATACCGCGGCATAGTTACAATGCGGTACTCTATTTAAGTATCTTGGAGTTCTAGCCTTGATCTATATTCAAAGCAGCCAAGAGCAGCAGAGTTTATCTGGGATGAAAGGGAGTTTGCAGCAGACGGCAGTTGCGTTAAGGAAGCAGTTCGGTCGGGCCGGTCGAGTTTAGGGCTAGGCCGACAAACGATATTCTTGCATCAATGGAAGTGATGAAAGTAAAAAGCCGGCTGTTGTTCGTGATTCTATGGACGTGTTTGAAGATATATCGAGTTTACCGCCGAGGAGAGACGTGGAGTTCGCAATTGATCATATTCCTGGTGCAGCGCCAGTATCTAAAGCGTATTATCTAATGGCGCCAGTAGAGTTAGAAGAAGTAAAGAAACAGGTTGCTGAATTGCTTGAAAAGGGTTGGATTCGAAGCAGTAACTCGCCTTGGGGAGCTCCAGTTCTTCTAGTAAAGAAGAAGGATGGCACAAGAAGGATGTGCATCGACTATCGAGAATTAAACCGGGTGGCTATCAAGAACAAGTACCCGATCCCTCGTATTGGAGAACTTTTTGAGCAGCTTAGTGGCGTGAGGGTATTCTCGAAGTTGGATTTACGATCCAGATATCATCAGGTCCGAATGAAAACAGAAGATATTTGCAAGACGGCGTTCCGAACTCGGTATGGACATTACGAGTACATAGTGATGCCCTTCGGAGTAACGAATGCGCCAGCAGTATTCATGGACTTGATGAACCGAATCTTTTCACCGTTCTTGGATCAGTTCATTGTGGTATTCATTAATGATATTCTGGTTTACTCGAAGAGTTTTGAAGAGCATGCTGAGCATTTGAAGATCGCACTGCAGACGTTGAGACAGGAGAAATTGTATGCGAAGATGAGTAAATGCGAATTTTGGCTGGAGGAAGTAAGGTTTTTAGGGCATGTTGTGTCTGGCGATGGCATTGCCGTCGATCCAGAAAAGATTGCAGCAGTTCGAGATTGGCCTATTCCAAAGAATGCTGCTGAGATAAGAAGTTTCCTTGGATTAGCCGGATACTACAGGAGATTTGTGGAGAACTTTGCTCGTCTGGCAGAGCCGTTGACCAAGCTTACGCGCAAGGAGGTACCTTTTGTATGGACGGATAAATGTGCGTTAGCTTTTGAGACGTTGAAGCAGAAGTTGATAACCGTCCCTATTCTGACCGTGCCAGACAATTCCGGAGGATTGGTGATTCACAGCGACGCATCTGGGAAAGGATTGGGATGTGTTTTGATGCAGCATGGGAAGGTTGTAGCATACGCATCGAGACAATTGAAGACCCATGAGAAGAATTATCCGACTCATGACTTGGAGCTTGCGGCTGTGATCTTCGCTTTGAAGATTTGGAGACACTACCTTTTGGGCGAAAGAGTCGAAGTTTTTACCGATCATAAGAGCTTGAAGTATGTGTTCACGCAGAAGGAGCTTAATATGAGGCAGCGTAGATGGTTGGAGCTGATGGCTGACTACGATCTTGATCTTAAGTACCATCCGGGGAAGGTTAATGTTGTGCCGGATGCGCTTAGTCGGTTACCAGCAATTCAGATGTTAACTACGCAAAAGGGGATCATTGCAGATTTTCGAAGATTTGACTTGGAGGTTGTGCTACCGCGTTCTACAGGACAGTTGATGCAGTTACAAGTGCAGTCGTCTTTGATTGAGAAGATTAAAGCAGCACAATCGCAGGATCCTAGACTGCAAAAGTTTTGAGAGCAGGCTGAAGCTGGACTACGAACAGATTTACTGGTCCACGAAGATGGTTCGTTGAGGTATGGTAGCCGTTTGTGTGTGCTAAAGGGAGATGTTCGTGAAGAGCTTTTGAAGGAGGCACACAGTTCGGCTTATTTTGTACATCTAGGAGGCACAAAGATGTACCGAGATATTCGACAGCATTTCTGATGGGAAGGCATGAAGCGGGAGATTGCTCGTTTTGTGGCTAAGTACTTGGTGTGTCAGCAAGTTAAGGCTGAACATCAAAGGGTTGCTGGTTTATTGCAACCACTTCCGATTCCTCAGTGGAAGTGGGAACATATAACCATGGATTTCGTGATGGCTTTACCGCGGAGTCCAAAGGGCAACAATGCAGTATGGGTGATTGTTGATCGGTTGACCAAGGCTGCTCACTTCATTCCTTTCCGGGTTGGTCAATCAACGGAGACTTTGGCAGAGCGGTACATGCAGGAGATTGTAAGATTGCATGGAGTACCGGTGAGCATCGTGTCCGATCGGGACACTCGGTTCTTATCACACTTTTGGCGGAGTTTACAGGAAAGTTTGGGGACTCGATTGAAGTTTAGCACAGCTTATCATCCTCAAACTGATAGTCAGTCGGAGAGAACGATCTAAGCTCTTGAAGACATGTTGAGAGCATGCATGTTAGACTTCAAGGGTTCGTGGGAGGATCATCTACACTTGGTAGAGTTTTCTTACAACAACAGTTTTCAGGCAACTATCCAAATGGCTCCGTTTGAAGCTTTGTATGGTCGTAAAAGCCGTTCACCTGTTTGTTGGGATGATGTCGGTGAACGAAGATTGTTGGGACCAGATTTGGTGGTGCAGACAGTTGAGAAGGTTAACACTATCAGAAAGCATATGAAGGCAGCTCAAGACAGACAGAAGAGTTGGGCTGACACGTCAAGAAGACCTCTAGAGTTTGCCGTGGGTGATTTGGTATTCTTGAAGATATCACCGACTAGAGGGGTGATTCGTTTTGGGAGTCGAGGAAAGCTTAGTCCTCGATTTGTTGGACCCTTTGAGATATTGGAGCGTGTTGGAGAGGTAGCGTACCATTTGGCGTTACCGCAGTCCTTGGCAGGTGTGCACGATGGGTTTCATGTATCTCAACTACGAAAATATGTTCGAGATGAAACACACGTCTTGGATCATTCGGAGTTAACAGTACGGGAAGACTTGACTTTTGAGGAGCGACCGGTTGAAATCGTGGATCGAAGGGAAAATGTTCTTAAGAATAAGGTTATCCCCCTTGTGCTTGTTTCTTGGGGTAATCGCTCGCATGGAGAGTCTACTTGGGAACGAGAAGATGAGATCCGACAGAAGTTTCCTCACATTTTCCTGTAGTTTTCTATCTTTATATTCTTGGAATTTCGAGGACGAAATTCTTTTGTAGTTGGGTATGATGTAACACCCGAGCCAAATACTACTATTTTCTGTTACTGCTTGAGCATTAATGTGTTACTCATTTCATTTAGCCTGTCTGTTTGTCACTTACTGTAAATTTTTATCCGGAAAAGTCATTTCTACATATAACAATTTTCAGCATCTAAAATGAAATTAAAAATATCTATCTTGGCCTACTCGACACCCTTAGCCTCGTGGTAGCCTCCGTGCATCGAGTTCTCATCCCGTTCGGTGAAACGGACGAGTTTGGACAGCTACACGCGCGTACAGGTGTCCGTCTTGGGGGTATGCTTTTTAATCATAAAACACCTCATTTTAAAATTCGGAACCCGCTTAAAATCCTATTATTTAAATTTCGAATTTTTGGATCCAACCCGGGCGCGATTTGGAAATGTTTTATTTAGCGCCAAAATCCTAAATTTCTATAATCTTTAAAACCTTATATATTTCATTCATATTAACCAATTCAAATACTTTCAACAGAGTAAATATTGGATGAACAGTATAAATCTTTGCAGCTTTAATTTTCAGCCAATCACGAGGCGTTTAAGTTCCCGTGGGCCCCACCTCTGCAACCTCTTTACATCTCACATCTCTCTCTCTTTCTCAATCTCTCTCTCTATATATCTTCAGATCTCTTTCACTCTCTCCCTCATATATATTCCTTCTCCTTCACATTTTTTTTTCAAAACGAAACCACGAGCAAAGAAACCCACCAAGAGCCTAAACCCTAGCCGTCTTCACCGTCGCCGCCGCAGCCCCGACGCCGGCGTCAACATCACCGTCACCCTCGCCTCCGCCTCCTCCTCTCAACCTTCTTCCTTCCACCCCCGCGCACCCTACGCAGCCGCGACCGCTGCAGTCTTCCCTGCAGCCGCCTGCTCGCCGGCGGCCCTCGTCGTCGCCATCCGCGCCACCACCAGCACCCTCCTCACCTCGCCATCTCCTCCCTTTACCTGAGAACCATCTGCACACTACCGTAGCCTTCGCCCACGACCTCGAGCACCACCTCCTTCCATCGCCGGCAAGACCTCATCGTCGATTCCTCCCCGAGCAGCACCCAGAAATCGAACCCCCTCACTACTCCACGCCATCGTTCACTCCATCTCGTAAGTTTCCCTAAGATCTTCTCTTTTCTTCCTGTTAAAAAAAGAAAAAAGAAAAAAAAGGAAATTAATAATATGATATGAATGTATAAGGGAGATAATAAGGAAAAATAGTTTAAAATTCTATTTTACTATAGTTTGGTTTAACAGTGAACTGAATATGTTTAGAATAGGAGTGGAACAGTGAACAGAAAAAAGAGATGAGAATTAAAACCCTAGTTTTCTTATATAATTTTTGTTTGGGGTTACTGTGGTGGTAGCTACAAGTTTAACCGATGGTTTAACCTATATATTTAATCTAAGCAGAGCACAAGTCGAACCCTAGTTGTGACCACGCACCAGATCGCGACTAGATCCGGTACCGTATCGTGACTTGTGCACCAGGCCGCTTGCATCTCGACCCTTGGTCTGAGGCAAGTACCCCTTGCTACATGCTATACAGTATATTTATATATGTATTGACACCCTAAACTTATAAAACTTAACTTGGTATAGTCGTTTCCCATTTGGTTACAATATGTCATTATATCATTTTACTGTTAACATGGAATTTACAATTTAAACCTACTAATCAAATCTACCTATTTAATCACATTTTACTGTTTAAGAGATGGTAGTACTTACCCATGTAGTTCTATCACATTCGGACATTCGTATTCAAAGGCTTGATATAACTGTATTGCGCCAATACGTAAACTATTGCACCGCTAAGGGTGCTTAGACCTGTTAACATAATTAAACGGCTGCATTGTATTACTGCACTCTTGTGATTAAATGAAACATGCTTATTATTTAATCCATTGCTTATTTCATGTTGTTAAATACCCTGTTCGATTATATATCTGTTTGTGAGCACACCCACGATATTGTTACATCTGGACTTGACATTGTCACACATGGTATACATTGATACACCTGACATGGTACCGTATGCTGTTGACTTGACCCGATGTACCATGACCCGACCTATTACCTGATCTTGTGTCTAATGCTAACAAACCTGTCCTGTAGTCCTCATGGACCGTTCCTGTTGTCTATCCAGACAAACCTGCTTTTACCTGATCCTGTGTTGGCTTTAGTTCTTGATTACTGAATACCTGACTTGACTTGCACATATAACTTGGGGGTATGGGGAAATCAAAGGTGAAACCTGACTTGTAACTCGACAGTTCACTACCTGTCCTGAGTGTACACATTCCTGTTTTGTGCCTAGCGGCATGTCTCGGTTTAAGCCGAGAATATTGTGGCCGTGGTCCCGGGTATGTACGGGATACTATCGAGTGTACACATTCCTGTTTTGTGCCTAGCGGCATGTCTCGGCTACAGCCGAGAATATTGTGGCCGTGGTCCCGGGTATGTACGGGATACTATTGAGTTACATCAACGATTCATCAATTTATTTCAAAGACTTTAGACTAGAAAACCTGATAAAACCGTTTAGTTACCCACTGCACACTACCCTGCACTGCTTGTTTCACATTATTGCTTTATTCATGTTTATTTTGCATTGCCTGTTACATTGTTCATATTATATTACTGGTTGACATGACGCGCTGACGTCTGGGTTTTGCATGGCCCAGATTCTGTACCACTGTCGCAGTCCGAGTAGGAGTACTTCAGCTAGCAGGCTGAGTTGTGAGTTCAGTAGTGGTTAGTTTATTTCCTGCATTTATTTCCTGATGTGAGCCCGCATTATGGGACATACCTTTCAGTCATTTGTATTAGATCATTTGCTTCCGCATTTATTTATTATTGTCTCTTGTTATTCTGGATTATGGACATGTTTTAGATAGTTTTGTCTTGTTCTTGATATCTCTACAGCTGCAATGTGACTGTGGAGGGATACTTCCTACCCACAGGTAGCATGGTTGGCTATGTCACGTGCCCAATCTAGCATACTCTGGGAAGCGGGGCCTGACAGAGACAGTTCATCTTACTCCTTGAATCGGGTCTCGAAAACCAACTCAAATCAGGAAAACTCATGGTGGAAACCATACACATCATATCACGAGAAAACCGAAACTTGCATTCTTTTAAAATGATAATAAGATTATAAAATTCTTGCGGTTTTCCCTAAAATCCAGAAATCTCATAAATACTGAAATCTTCAAGAAAATCCCAATATATGAATATGTCGGTAATGATGGATGTCTATGATACGATAATATACAATGCGATGCATGACTAGAACCTATGTATGAATGATGATGCGATGATGTATATTGCTAACATAACTGTATATCCATTCTAAGAAAATGAGAATACAACTAAAAGTCTACACATAATATATGATGCAAACGCACAAATACCAATTTTTGCAAGTTTTATAGTGTTCGTGACATAACAATTACCAATGGCATATGTGTTCGCATAAATAGTGCACGTGCGGCATGAACCAATGGTAATGGTGCAAGTGTCCTAGGTAATAACATTATGTATAAGAAGATGCAATGCCATGCTATGAATGCTTGAGACTACGCATATGAATACAAGAACTAGTAGTAATTCTGACTATTGGACGCCTTGCGCCATCTAGACGATCCCCCCACGGATGTGTACATCCACTCACCGGGGCGTCTCGGCTAATCTGATCCAATCACAGCCTTTCCTTTCCTTGTCATGTCCGACGTCTCCGCTATCGATTCTAGAATCGCACAAATAGTATATATAAGGATAAACATTTAAATAGACGCGGACACACAACGATACAAGACAACCAACGCATACTAGCAACACGAGTATGCACTTGGTGCACAAAACGCGTGCTCGACATCGCCATAAACTACAACTAGGGGTTGCTATGCGTAGCAAACACCACAACTAGAATTTAATCACACTAATCGTGCATTCACATAGCACTAATATTTAGGAAAATAGTTCGTAGATCATCACAACCTCAAACTTAATTAAAACCCTTTTTTTTTTAAAAACCTAGTAAGCAACCTTAAGCCATTTTAGTGCAAAGTAGATAGATTAGCAAGTCTAGTAGCCACAAATCACAAATGAATATTCTACTCAAACCATGCAACGCTTAATTAAATATAATCTCACTTAAACACACACTAATAATTAATTTAATTACATGAACTCCTAATTAAAGTAATTAAAAGCCACTTTAGCAAAGTATAGCTAACTTAATTAAGTAGTAAAAATCCTAACTTGAACCCAAACCCTTCTCTTTAAAACTCAAATCTTATAAATAAAACCATATTAACACCTAATTAAAATTAGATTAAAGCAATTAATCAACAAAGTAACCATTGGGTTAAAATTTATACCTCAAGAAATTTGAAGATCTAACTTGCTAACTTGGCCACCCAAAATGCTATCTTGCTTTAAGATCCAAGCTTAGATTTGAGCAAGGAATACTTGTGATAATTTTAATATGAATTAGAGTTAACTTTTATGGTTTTTTGATGAGGAAAAAGAGGGTTTTTGCAAGGAAAAATAGGTAAGAAGAGGGGGGTTTGCCACTGGCCGAGCAAAGTGAGGGAGAGAATGAGGTGAGTGACAGAGAAGTCACCATACTCCCCCACACACCATACTTCATTTAATGCACTATGCTCACTTATTGCTACTTGCTCTCATTTTCTTTTTAATTTTATTTTCTATTTAACTTTTATCTTAAAAAAGTCTAGAACTATGGTCAAACTTCTAAAAACATGTTACAAATAAGTGTTAAGTTGTCATGGTGCACTAACATGTAATTAACCTATATTAATTTGTAATTAACACTAATTAAATGTGTAAGTGCATGTTTTAAAATATTATTTAAAATAAATAATTAAGGAAAATAATTAAATAAACTAGCAATTAATAAATAGCTAATAAAACACCCATACATAAGTCATTACGTAAATAAAATAGGTATAATTATATATATGTAGAAAAATAATTATAACTAGGTTTTATCGAAAACACAAGTTATATTACTAATTAATATATAATTACCCTAAACGATTTTTAAAGCGTTACAATCTTCCCCCCTTAAGAAAATTCGGTCCTCGAATTTAAAATCTAACTACATGGACCTTCGAAGAGATAGGGATATTCCTTCCTCATCTCGTCCTTGGCTTTCCACGTGACCTCTTAGCTGTTCGGGACACGCCAAAAAACCTTTACGGACGGTATGACCTTGGGCCTCAGTTTCTTCACCTGCCGATCCAGAATGAATACCGGCTCCTCGGTGAAGGAAAGATTGCTCTCCAGCTGGATCGTCTGATACTGAATCATGTGAAAGGGGTCATGAAGGTACTTGCTGAGCATAGATACGTGAAACACGTGGTGAACATCTGGGAAGCTGGGTGGAAGAACCAAACGATAAGCAACTGTGCTGACATGCTCGAGAATCTCAAAGGGACCCAAAAATCTAGGACTAAGCTTCCCTTTCTTCCCGAATCTCATTACGCCCTTCATTGAAGAAACTCGCAAGAAAACATGATCACCTACAACGAATTCCAGTCTGCGATGACGTCTATCTGCATAAGATTTCTGCATGCTTTGGTCCGCTCTCATCCTATCCCGAATCAACTGGATCTTCTCGGTCGTTTCCTGCACAAGCTGCGGCCCTAAAATACTGCTCTCACTGAGCTTTGTCCAACAAGCTGATGATCGGCAGCTCTTCCCATATAAAGCCTCGAAGGGTGCCACCTGAATCGTTTCCTGGAAGCTGTTATTGTAGGAGAACTCTATCAAGGGTAAATGACGATCCCAACTGCCACCGAAAACTAGAAAGCAAGCTCGGAGTATGTCCTCAAGAATCTGTATGGTTCTCTCTGATTGACCGTCGGTCTGCCGATGGAAAGCTGTACTGAAACTCAATCGAGTGCCCAAAATCCTCCTGAAGCCTCTGCCAAAAGAGGCTGGTGAATTGAGTGCTTCTGTCGAATACAATGTAAGTTGGAACACCGTGTAGTCAGACAATCTCATCAACATATATATGAGCATACTGAGCGAATCCGAAAGTGGTCTTTACTGGCAGAAAGTGAGTTGCTTTCGTCAATCAGTCTACGATCACCCAAATAAAGTCATACCCTCGACTGGTCCTAGGTAGACCCATGATGAAATCCATAGAGATCTGCTCCTATTTCCACTCCGGAATGGGCAAAGGCTGTAATCCTCCTGCTGGCCTCTGATGCTCGGCCTTAACTTGCCGACAAGTCAGGCATCTCGAAACAAAATCTATGGCATTTCTCTTCATCCCTTCCCACCAGTATACATCTCTCAAGTCATGGTACATCTTGGTGGAACCCAGATGAACACTATACGCGGACTGATGCGCCTCCTCTAAAATCTCGCGCTTCAGCCCCTCGGAATCTGGCACACACAGTCGAGTCCCGAATCGTAGCACTCCATGATCATCGATC
Organism: Agapanthus africanus; assembly: GCA_030015575.1. Lineage (NCBI taxonomy): Eukaryota > Viridiplantae > Streptophyta > Magnoliopsida > Asparagales > Amaryllidaceae > Agapanthus > Agapanthus africanus. The sequence goes on from CM057343.1 coordinate 688,000,661, forward strand.
ACAAACTCTGAATCTCTTGCCTTTTCGAACCTGCTCCATGATCTCTGACAAATGGGCATCGCCGGACTATGCCTCACGAATATGGTCAAGTAACTGTGGACATGCACGGATATGAGCAAGCTATCCCCCGGTCGAAGTAAACTCGAACTGCACTCGGATGTCACATAGAATCTGCCAATCTGTCGTCGACTGTCTTTGAACTGCGCTCAAAGAAGACAAGCTACCTCCAGGCCTCCGACTCAAAGCATCTGCCACAACATTCGTCTTACCCGGATGATAAAGAATCTTGCAGTCATAGTCCTTTACTAGCTCCATCCAATGGCGCTGTCTCCAACTCAGATCCCGCTGCTGAAAAATTTACTTTAAGCTCCTGTGGTCCGTGAATACCTTACACGACTCGCCGTATAAGTAGTGTCTCCAGATCTTGAGTGCAAAAACCACCGCAGCCATCTCTAAATCATAAGTGGGATAATTCTGCTAGTGCTTCTTCAACTGCCGAGAAGCATACGGGACGACCCTACCGTGCTGCATCAACACACAGCCTAACCCCACTCGAGAAGCATCGCAATAAACAACAAAACCGTCTGAACATGAAGGCAAAGATAGCGCAGTAGTCAAACGAGTCTTCAACTGCTGAAAGCTCTGCTCGCATGCCTCGGTCCAAAGAAAAGGAACTTCTTTCCGGGTCAACCCGGTCAACGGTGCAGCTATAAGAGAAAAATCCTATACAAAACGTCGATAGTATCCGGCTAAACCTAAAAATCCACGAACCTCCGTCATTGATACAGGTCTGGGCCAGTGCTGAACGGGATTAATCTTCTTCGGGTCCACATGTATGCCATCTCTTGTAACTACGTGATCCAAGAAATCAACACTATCTAGCTAGAAGACGCACTTGGAGAATGTAGTGAACAACTAATGCTCCCTAAACGTCTGCAATGTGATCCTCAAACACTGCTCATGCTCTTCTCGGCTCCGGGAGTATACTAAGATGTCATCAATGAACACGATGATAAACTGATCAAGAAACGGCTTAAATATACGGTTCATAAAATCCATAAACGCTGCTGGGGCATCGGTGAGTCCGAACGACATCACCAAGAACTTATAATTCCCGTAGCGCGTGCGAAAAGAAGTCTTCGGAATATCATCCTTCCGAACCCACAACTGATAGTAACCTGATCGCAAGTCAATCTTCAAAAAGTGCCCCGCACCCTGGAGCTGATCAAACAAATTGTCGATGCGAGGTAGAGGATATCTGTTCCGCACAGTCACTCGATTCAACTGATGATAATCGATGCACAAACTCAAATTGCCGTCTTTCTTCTTGACGAACAGGACATGAGCTCCCCAAGTTGACACACTCGGACGAACAAGAGGCCAATTCCCCAAACTTCACCAGACCCGCTCACGATCTACTGACCCTTTATCCAACAAATCTTGCAACTGATCCTTCATCTCTTTAAGCTCTGCCGGGGCCATCTGATAAGGCGGTATAGAATTAGGCCCCGTGCCGGGGATTAATTCAATGCAGAACTCAATATCGCGTTCAGGCGGCAAACCAGACAGCTCGTCAGGAAAGACATCTGGAAATTCCCTCACAATCGGGACCTGGTCCAACGGGACTTCTGCGGCTCCAGCATCACAAACATACGCCAAGAATCCCTGTCATCCTTTCCTCAAGAGCTAATTAGCGCGAAGAGAAGAAATCAAACTGGGAAGGGTGACGCTACGGTCTCCTTGAATGACAAGAACTGGCTCACCCGGAAAACTAAATCTGACTGCCTTCTCGCGGCATTCCACGGACGCATAAAACGTGGCTAGACAATCCATGCCCAGAAGAACATCGAAGTCCAACATATTAAGAAGAATCAAATCAACCGAAGAATCCCTCTCCCAATACGAACAGAATACGAACGAAACACATATCGAGCGATAAAAGACTCGCCTACTGGAGTAATAACAATAAGTGGCTGATCTAGCAAGGACGAATCTCGGCCCAACCTCGGTGCAAAGTGTGTAGATACATAAGAATGTGTGGAACCTGGATCGAATAATACTCGCGCGTTGAAAGAACATACTGACAGAGTACCTGTCACAACAGCATTGGATGCCTGCGCATCCTGAGGAGTCAAAGCGAACACTCGGGCCTGTCCCCCACTACTAACCGGTTGTCCTCTTCCTTTGCCACCACCGTCTCCCGGAAAGAACCTGTCACGACGTCTACCTAACCGCCTCTGAGCTAAAACACCTGTACGAATACGCTTCGGTCCAGAAACGACCGAAGTCTCCGAAATGCGCTCCTCCAACAATAAAGCCGTGTCCATAGAAGCGGTGTAAGTGTCAAAATGCTGAGCGCCGATAGCAAGAAATAACTGTGTGTCAAGTCCCCGCACAAATCTCTTTATCCATTTCTCCTCAGTGTCTCCCAGGTAAGGAGCATATCGGGACAGCTGAGTAAACTGAATGTCCTACTCGGACACCGTCATCCCAGGAGTCTTGCGCAAAAACTCAAAACTACGAGCTCGAGCATCTCGAACGCCCTCCGGAAGGAAACGAGCAAGAAATACAGCTGTGAACTCGTCCCAAGTCATAGGAGGTAGAGCTGCAGCTCGGCCTCTCTCAACTGACTCGTACCACGTCTGAGCAAGACCCTTTAAACAAAAAATTGCAAGCTCAACCCATCTCTCGTCAGAACATCTCAGCGAACGACAAATCCTAGCCATCCTATCGAGAAATGTCTGCGGATCCTCCGTTGCATCGGTGCCAGTAAAAACTGGAGTCTTCAGCCTCATAAACTCCTACAAGGATACGGGGATACTCTCGGTAATAGTAGGAACAGCTGTCTGAGCAGCAGGTACAATCACAGTCTGTGTAGAGGAAGGAACCTCCTTGGATCTCAGAGCTTAGCTAGCCTCGACTAATGATCCAACTATCTGTCGTAAGTCCTGAATACTCGACTCCAGCCTAGCTATCCGGCCTGGAGAAGGAGGATCAATCTGTCTCTGAGGGGTAGGCGTACGGCCCTGATCGGTCCTCGTCTCAGACGAGCCCGCTCTAATCTCAACCTTGGCAGTAGCCCTCTGGGCCCTCGTAGTCATCGGCGGCATAGTGGCTGGAATAAGAAACATGATTGATAAGAACATTGCGATCGAAACAAGAGAACGTATGGAATCAAGGAAGAAAGTAAAAGCGAATATATATCCTAAGGTCACTTAGGAGGAGTATTGTATCGTAAGTATGCCGCGGAACATACACACGCTACGTCACTCTGCTTATGTCACCTACTCTATCTACCAAGGGTCATCCTACACTCAGAAAGGTAAAAATCTATCGCTCTGATACCAACTTTGTCACGACCCGAATATGTGGAACGTGACTGGCACTTAAATTTCGCAACTTCTAGAGGCGTAACGCAATCTAAGTAAGCCAAAGCCCAGAAATCTAAACCATTTAAAAAAATAGAGTGAAGGAAAACTTGTTTAAAAGTTAAGTTAACAAAGAAAATTACTTTGAAAGTCTTTATAATAAGCTCAAGTTTTTATAAAAATTTCAGCAGAGTTTCCTTTGTAAATACTGGCCCCAAACGGGTACAAACATGGATATATACAAGTAATGAACAAAGGCATCCTCAAGCGGGAGCTATCTTTTCACCGAACGGCGGAATCACAACCACATGTAAGATATATCATCCAAGAATGAAACCAACATTTAAAAGCAAGAAAACGGAAACCAAATATAAGTCGGCTCACACGAGCTCGATGCCAGATACCAAAAATACAAGTTTCACTGTCTCACTGTCTAGTCCAATATACAAGGGTAGATAGAGTATACCAGATACAAAATAAATATACATGGTGGAATCAAAGAATATCCTTACAACCCACCTACAAGCAAATCGATGCAAAGAAAGAAGAAGAAATATGCCCGCCGCTACTATGCTAACGGGTCGGACCTGCAAGATACTGTGGCACAACGGGGGTGAGTTGCCAACTCGTGAGTAGTAAGTAATATCTAATAAGGCTATCGTAAATATGCACGCAAATGCGTCACAACCTACATATAAAATTATGATGCGATGCACTAGTATGAATGCGACATGAATGAATAATCAACATGAAAATCGGATATATCTGGTATGAGAAAATCCATATCCATATCTCAGTAAAACCTTTATATAATATAGCTAGAGTATCATCAATGAAATCGACAGAAAATCCGTGTCAAGCATCGACACATTATATGTATCTCAATATCTCAATAGCTGTCTCTCAGATCGACTCTCAATCTGTCATACCCCACGACTCCGGTCGATATCCTCCGGATAACCGCCGAACAAATAATCATAACCGGTAGGTCGTGCTCCCCTGCCAGGCTCATCATCTACAACTCGAGCTTCTCGCCCCGGGGTATCTCACCGGGTCCACCATGTACCCGAGAAGGTTCATCCTACTTCTCGAATCGGGTCTCGAAAACCAACTCAAATCAGGAAACCTTATGGTGGACACCATACACATCATATCACGAGAAAACCAGAACTTGCATTCTTTTAAAATGATAATAAGTTTATAAAATTCTTGTGGTTTTCCCCAAAATCCAGAAATCTCATAAATACTGAAATCTCCAAGAAAATCCCAATATATGAACATGCCGGTAATGATGGATGTCTATGATATGATAATATACAATGTGATGCATGACTAGAAGCTATGTATGAATGATGATGCGATGAGGTATATTCCTAACAAAACCGTATATCCATTCTAAGAAAATGAGAATAAAACTAAAAGTCTACACATAATACATGATGCAAATGCATAAATACCAATTTTTGTAAGTTTTATAGTGTTCGTGACATAACAATTACCAATAGCGTGTGTGTTCGCATAAATAGTGCACGTGCGGCATGAACCAATGGTAATGGTGCAAGTGTCCTAAGTAATAATATCATGTATAAGAAGATGCAATGCCATGCTATGAATGCTGAGACTATGCATATAAATACAAGAACTACTAGTAATCTTGACTATCGGGCTCCTTGCGCCATCCAGACGATCCCCCCATGGATGTGTACATCCACTCACCGGGACACCTCGGCTAATCTGATACAATCACAACCTTTCCTTTCCTTGTCACATTTGACGTCTCCGCAATCGATCCTAGAATCATACAAATATTATATATGAGGTTAAACATTTAAATATACCTGGACACACAACGATACAATACAACCAACGCGTACTAGCAATACGAGCATGCACTTGGTGCAGAAAACGTGCGTGCGACATCACCACTGTTTATCGCCGAAAACTGGGAAGAAAAACGTCTTGCCTGAATTTAGTGGCAGAGACTATTTGGATTTATCCATCCACCTCTCCGTAGATGACAAGTTGATTTATGGCACCGTGTATCGGATGTTTGGACAGATGCGGCCGTTGTAGCAGATTTCGTCAGATTCCCTTTCGTTTGCGAGGGTTTTTTGATTGTGGGGACGCTCTTCCCTGCAGGTGTAAGCCCCTGCAGTTAATTACGTTATCGCATCACGGTAAATACTTTCTCCTGCTCCAGAAGGTCACTTTATATCATGTGATATTTGTTTTATTTTTGGTTTCCTGTGGATTGTATACGGAGACTAATTTATGTTGTCGCCCGTAGGACATGGATTAGTCTAAATCCGTATATTCTTTGATTTGGGTTTGGGTTGATTTAAGGACCGTTAATCTTGTTTGAGATTAAGATCGACTTAAATGGTTGATACGTTAGTCCAATTTTTTGACTAAGATCTACTCAACAGGATTTAGGATCATTCAGATCCAACAAAAGAGCATTTGAGCTCTATTGTTTTAGTTTAAGGATGTTTTCGGTCCATAGCTAGTTTAAGGATGTTTTCGGTCCATAACTAGTTTAAGGATGTTGCGGTCCGTTGTTAGTTTAAGAACGTTACGGTCCGTTGTGGAATGTGCCCGTCAATTTGGGAGTGTACGAAAGAGTTGTTGGTTATCAAGACCCGCCACCTCTCTGAAGACGCTGAAGAATTACAACGACATGTATCAGAGGTGTGAGAAGATGTACCCTTGAACCAATGTCCGTTGGTAGATCTGTAGTCGTGTTTGGGACAAAGACCAATTTGGAAAATGATGAGCACATGGGCTCAGTTGATTTGAATTGGGGATTTGGTCAACTTAGACTCAACCCACTCAGTCTTTGAATAAAGTGTTAAACACTTGCTTAGGCTCAGTCCCTTTTCTATGCAAATAATACCGAGCATTCATTTGGGTTCTGTCACTTATACTTTGCTTCACTTTCTCCTCTCTCTTTTTTTGTTCTTTTATTTTTATGGAGTGTTAAACACTCTTTATGGCGCCCATGTGCGGAGCATGTGAGGCGCATGACGCTGAGCACCAACCACTAAGTGCTAGGCACTCCTTATTGAGCAGCGCCCACGTGAGGGACGTGTGAGGCGCTTGGCCCTGAGCGCCAACCATTGAGTGCTAAGCACTCTTTATTGAGCAGCGCCCAAGTGAGAGACCCGTGAGGCGCTTGGTGCTGAACGCCAACCATTGAGTGCTAAGCACTCTTTATTTAGCAGCGCCCACGTGATGGACACGTGAGGTTCTTGGCGCTGAGCGCTAACCATTAAGTGCTAAGCACTCTTTATTGAGCAGCGCCCACGTGAGGGACCCGTGAGGCGCTTGGCGCTAGGCTTTCTTTGTGTATTCTGTTCTGAAGAGTTCAATTCTCTGTTCTTTTCTGGATCTTTGATCCCCAAGAACAAGTTCATCCCTATAAGAATTAAATTCTCATTTGTGGGAGACTTGTCTCATGGATCTCAGATCCAGTGAAAGAACTAAGTTCTTTTATGAGGGTTAAACCCTTGGATATGCAGATGAGATGCTCTGATCTGTATTATTATTTTTATTTACCTCGAAGAAAGGTATTCTTCTTTCTTTCTTCTTAAAGCTTTCTTCTTGCTTGCTTTAAAGCTTATGGGGGGTATCTCTGTACAAGACTTGAAGTCTTGGGTCCTTTATATAGTAGATGCACATCTATTGATTTAGTTAAAGAAACATCTCATTGGAAGATCCTGATTGATTTGGGGATTTTATCCACCGTTGGATTTTTGATTCAAGGACTTCTATTTTACAGAAAATATTTTTCTTGTTTTTAACAAGATTAGGAAAATATTTTCCCATACAGAGCTTATTATGTAACTTGGTGATTTTTAATGACCATTGGATTTTTAATCCAACGGTGCTCTGTTTTATAGAGAATAATCTTTCTTATTTAGAAAGATTTAAGAAATATTTCGTCAACAGAATTTAATTCTGTACTCTAATGATTTATCATCTCCGTTGGATTTTTGATCCAACGGCTCTGTTTAACAGAGAGATTTGGTTTTGGCGTTGGTGCCCTCGTGCCAGGCATGTGAGGTGCTACCATAAAGTTTTTAACTCTTGGCGCTGGTTTTCAAATTTTGAACAGAGTTTTGCTCTTTTATTGGAGAAACAAATGCCCTCCACCGTTGCGCTCAAGTGGCTCACACGTGAGTGCAGCGGTGGCAGTTTTTCCACCGTTGGATTTTCTTGGAAGTTGGATCAACTTCCTGTGCCTATAAGTAGGGCCTTTGGCCCTTGAGATGACTGATGTTCATCTTTTTTTCTGAGAATTTAATTCTCCTTTCAGAGCTTAGATCTCTGCCCAAATCCCTTCTAGAGTTAGAAATCTGCCCAAAAATTTGGTAAGGATCATAATCGAACCCTTAACAGAGCTTTGCTCTTCTTAGATCGTAGATATTAAGATGTATTTTAGGGTTTTTTAACCCATTAATTAGAATACTGTTCATCTTCCATGAAAAATTCTTAGAGTTTGTTTTGCAGATCTTAAAGATCTTGGGGTTTTACCCTGTTAAAAAGCTTTGCTTTTGAGGGTTCGGGTAGATTATCCTATTGTCTTTTTACAAAGCATAACTCTTAGAAATTTTTGGGGGAATTTTATTTCCCTCTTAATTAAAGTTGACAGATCTTAAGTCTGTTTGCGGAGCACAGCTCTCGAGGGAGTTTAACTCCTTATCCAAATGAGGTTTCTCATTAAATGAGAATCCTCTTAAGATTTCATCCTTAATGAGTGACTGCCCCATCAATGATGGGATGTCACCACTATCTTTATTTTGGACTCTAAGAATCTTGATATTTAATTGCTAATCTTTTATTGAATTTTCTTTCCAAATACTATGGCTGCTTATCTGTATGATCTTGACGATATTATCCCCTATGAAGATATTCGTGTCCAAGGCCGCTGTCAAGACCAGGAGTTTACGGATGCCCAATGTGCTGAGGTGATGCGTCGCTTTGATGAATACAACAGTCGACTACTCCCCTGTCATTCCGCTCTTTCGAAAATTATCGTGGAGCGATTTGGGAAGCACTTCCTGAGTTTAACGAGGCTATGCCGCTTGAGGCCCTTGATGATGCCGAAAACAAGGTGCACTCAATATATTTGATGAGCCTGATCTCGAAGAGGCGGTGAGATGATCTTTTCGATATTTTGCATCAGGTCTTCCAACAGACGACGATAATCTCCGCTTACAAGAGGACGGACGATACCAGCGGGAATCCCGACGCTTGCATTCGTGAGAAAATGCATAAGAAAATGAGAGAAGCCATAAGCATTTTACTCGGACTTGCTTCTGAATTCTTAAATCCATGCCCAGGATTCAGTGTCTTGTCATTGTAAACATTTTGATGATACTTTTGTTTTGTTGTTATCGCCGATGTATAAATTTTCTCAAGTATGAATGGCAAAATTTCCCTTTCTTTTGCACCACTTCTCACACGTGCCTCATGTGAAGTAGTAGTTACTCGTATATAAAATGCTGGGGCCCCCATGTTATACGTGTGAGGTACGTGAGGTGCTGTCTCAGAGTTTTTAACTCTCAGCGCTGGCGCCCTCGTGTAGGCACATGAGGCACTGCCTTATTACTGAAGGGGTCTTTTCACTTTCTTTCTCTGTTTCCAATGGGTCAACTATCTTGTTCCGCATGCCCTTTTTCCAGCCTTGGAAATAGTTCCACCGTGCAGAAAATTTTCCGTGCGTAGATTTGAATGTTTTTCTTTATAACCCGAAGCTATGTCTTCCTTCTTATCTTCAAAGAGAAACCTATTTTTATTAACAGAACTCAAAAAAAAACCAAGAGCTATGGCTTGCAATCGTCTTCACGCCCGTCGGCAACCATAGGAGGTGCCCTTCGAGGAAACGATTCCTCGCTTTGCTGCACGGCTAATAGACCCTCTTCTTACCGATGCTCAGTGTGACACGGTGATGTATGAGCTCCTGACTCGTAAGGGCTCTCCTCTTCCTATGGGCTCTATTTGTCTCCGGATGATCTTTCTATCAATGCTTGCCGACATCCCTCTTCATCCGGCAGAGATGACTCCAGCGATTCTCGATGCGGCGGAGGATAAGATCGAGTGCTTTCACGAGGCACGTTTGATTACCCAGTCTTTGAGGGACCGATCAGCTCAGCTGCTAAGCCAAATACGGGCTCAACGGGCTATCATATCTGCCTTCGCTGATGTGCATGTTGCTAATCGATGGGGAGTAAGTTCTCACGAAGATCGCCGCTTCAACATGGTGGAGAGGGCAGAGAAGGAATTGGAGAACTTTGTATTTTGTTTTGTCAGCCGCTGTATCTCTGATCCCATATTTGGTGATCTCCTCCCCGTAGAGTAGTATGTTTACATCAATGTATTTATCTTATTATTGACAGTTGAATGTTTCCCGTTGAATGCTTCCTTTTCATTACATATTCATACATGCATCTCTCCTCTGTGCATGAGCTTTATACTTTACCATTAGGATTTCTGCTAAGTGCGAGTGCCATTGTAGTGTCGTACATAAATCATCACGTTTTGGACACCATTTCTATTTAAGCAAGCACGCAATTGTGAATGAACGCTTAGTGCGGCGTGAACCAAAGTCTCTCCTTACTGCCTTGCACAGTGCATGGTCGGTGCTCGTGGGTAGCGCCTTTCTATGTTGACTAGACATGAAGTAGTTTATATACTCATTTTGGAGTTTGTTTAGTTTACCTCCTTTGGGCTTGTTGGCAAATCTGGCCTAACATCACAGTTAACCCATGCTCTTTACGACAGAGGTCCATTAGGGTGTGTGGTACTAAGGAATTCCCGATACGCAGTTTTGCAGTCGTGTCTCTGCTCCCTACGGGGATGGACAAGGCATCCTCAAATAATCTCCTAGGTCACGTTACCGTCGGGAGAGCAAATCCTCCCTAGAAATCGTGTGGATTTTCAAGCATTCATCACCTCCTTGATCCACAAGGATCTCATTCGGATAATTTTTCCTTACGAATCTCGAGGACTCAAAAGTAACTTTTTTATTTCAGTGGCATCTAACTTTGGCAAGTGTGGCCCGTAAATTGTCCATCTTGACTTTCTTGTAGGGCAGCGATGGCTTAGGAAACAGGTTCGGATCCGCCGCCTAAGACTTTTCAACTTTACGAGCCGTGAGGGTCTCATAAAGACTTTTCTCTCTATGAGTCGTGAGGACCCCGTAGGTGTATTTTCTCTTTAAGAGTCATGAGGACTCCTAAGTGCGTTTTCTCTTGAGAGTCGTAAGGATCTCACAAGAGAATTTTCCCTTTTACAAATCGAGAGGACTCATAAGTGGTTTTTTCCCTCCTTGTCGATATTCGGCTTTGGAGAGTGTGTCCCGTGGATAGTATACAATAGTCCATCTTGAACCTACTTGCAAGGCCCTAGTGATTAGAAAACATGTTGATATCCCCGTTTCCTAAGGCTTTTCCCTAAGAGTCGAGACGAGTCGAGAAGTTCTCGCAGGAACATTGTTTTCCCTATGAGTCGAGACGAATCGAGAAGTTCTCGCAAGGATGTCCTAACCTCACAGTTAACCTCTGCTGATAGAAGTCTATTAGGGTCTGTAGTACTAGGGCTTTTATCCATCGTATCGTCGCGTTGGCCGATATATTCCCCGATATGTAATCTTGCTGTTCGAGTAGCCCCGCGACTGTCGTGTCTCTGATCCCTTCGGGGGCTGGACAAGACGTCTTCAAGTAATCTTCCAGGTGATATTACCGTCGGAAGAGTAAGCGTTAGGGATATTCCATGCCGCTTTTTACTTAAGGTTAAGCTTAGTTTGGGAGCCCCAATGAGTCATGACCACTCCGCGCTGGTGTGGGATGATCTCCGATAGTCTTTTAGGTCTCATTTGAGTTGCCGTTAAGACCCTGAAGCTAGGGATCTTCCTTTACTTCTTTTGTTGAAATTGCTTCTGCAATATTGCGGCGAATGTCGATGTTGTCTCTGAGTTGTCTGTGAACCGTCGAGTCTTGGAACTAGGGACTTTGCCATCGCTCCGTTTGTCGATGTCACATCTGCATCCTGTTGGAGTGAGAAGAAACATTATTGTTGATCTCTAGGCTATAGATGTTTCCGTCGAGACCTGGCTCTCTTTCTGATGGAGATTGGTAGGAAAATGTAGTTCCCTTTTTCGTTTGTGCCAATAGATTGTATACAGGGGTCGATGTGGACTCGCCTGCAAGGCAGAAGTTTCATTTTTTATTCTTTCTTTCCGCGATGCTCTATCGTTTCATCTTTTTATATCGTGAAAGTCATGATTGCCCAATCATTTCGGCTATTTTATCACGGCGCCCAATCATTTCGGCTATTTTTTCTTTTTACCCGCTGTTTTTTATTGCGAGTTGCCCAAACATTTCGACTATTTCATATGCATTTTATGCATGCCAATTTTTATTGCGAGTTGCCTCATCATTTCGTCTATTTCATGTGCATTTTTGCTCGCTGATTTTTATTGCGAGTATGGAACTCGAGGTCTGATACCAATCTTAGCATCAGCATCGCTACAACTGGGATGTTGCCAGGAGCGAATCATCATTTGCCGTGAAAGGACTTGGAATTTGATACCGATTTAGGCATCGACAACGCTATAAATAGGATATTGCCAGGAGCGAATCATCATTTGCCTTTGTCGATTTAAACAAAGGTGGCTTAGCAAATAGGGTTAGGATCCTGTTGACTAAGGCTTTTCGACTTTACGAGCCGTAAGGGTCTAATAAAGGTGTTTCTTCTTATGAGTCATGAGGATCTTGTAGGTGTATTTTCTCCTTAGTAGTCGTGAGAATTCCTAAGTGATATCTTCTCTTGTAAGTCGTAAGGATCTCACAAGAGTATTTTCTCCTTGCAAGTTGGGAGGACCTACAAGTGTTGTTCACCAAATGGGGAAATTTCACGCCATTGGTGGAACTAGGTGAGGGAACGTTTATTTGTGCCTGCAGATTGTATACAAGGGCCAATATTGGACCGTCTGTATGGCAATTTGGGGAATGTGATGGCTTAAGAACATGTCCAGATCCCTGTAACTTAAGGTTTTTGAATCCTATGAGCCGTGAGGGTCTTACAGGGGGAATTCTCCTAATGAGTCGTGAGAATCTCATAAGTGTAATTTCTCCTTAGGAATCATAGGGATCCCTAAGTGTGTTGCCCTCTTGTGAGTCATAAGGATCTCACGCAGGTATTTTCTCCTTACAAGGTCGAAAGGACCTTGCAAATGCACATGAATTTTTTTTCTTTTCTTTACGAGTTTGCGCCCTTTCGGGTTTTCACAAACTCGCCGGTAGTCCTGCTTTTTTTTTATTCACGGGGCCCTTTTAGGTTTTCATCCGTGCCTATTGCGCTTGTGGACATACCATTTTTTGAAGTTTTTTTAGCGATGAAACTCTCGAAAATAGTTTCGCTGCAGGTGACCCATCTGTTTGCCGGTGGGGTTTGATTTACAGTCCTTGCCGCTGGGGCCTGTGGACTTGAATTCAACTGTCGCCATGTTTGAGGCGATATACTTAGTTTAAGGACTTTACAGTCTATTGTTAGTTTAGGGATATCTCGGTCCACAGCTAGTTTAAGGACGTTGCGGCCCGTGGGGATTTTGAAACGAAGTTTTGCCGGATACTACTTACAGAGTCTTGACTCAGGAAGATAGCGAGCGGACACGAGCGTCGTCATCTATCGTTAACCTGAGTCGTGACTCATCAGGGGTAGTATTTCTTAAGGAATCGGCCGTTTATTAGCCGGAAGGGTCTTTTGCTATGCATGCTCATGAGCAAGTAGGCCTCACCTTGGTAGACCTTATCTATGATGTACGGGCCCTCGTAGTTCAGCTCGAATTTCCCCTGCTTTGCACGGTTAAGGATCATAGGTCTTTTTACGACTAATACGAGTTCGCCTTGGCGGAATGTTCTCGGCCTAGTCAGTCTTTCGTATGAGCGCTTCATCCTTTCTTTGTAAGCTTCCAGTTTTTGCTACGCTATGAGGCGAGTTTCATCGAGGGCATTGAGCTCCTCAAGCCGAAGATGGGCGTTTTCTTCATCCGTCAGCTCGTATCGAAATGCTACTCGTAGAGAGGGTAGCTCTATCTCCAAGGGAAGTACCGCTTCCGTGCCGAATACCAACGTGAATGACGTTGTATTCATGGCCGTTTTGAACGTGGTTCGATACGCCCAGAGAGCTTCATGCAGTCTCTCATGCCAGTCCCTTTTATTTCTGGACACCGTTTTCTTTATGATCTTCGTCAAGGTCTTGTTGAAAGCCTCAGCTAGACTATTAGCTCAGGGATTATAGACTGAAGAGTATCTCCAATCTATATTATGCTGCTGTGCGAAGCAGCTGATCTTGTGGCTCCTGTAGACTGGCCCATTATCCGAGATGATTTGTCGCGGAGTGCCGAAACGGTAGATGACCTGTGTCCTGAAGAAATGGAGGATGTTCACCATCTTCACATCCCTTAGTGGTATCGCTTCTGCCCACTTAGAGAAGTAATCGGTTGTTGCCAATATGAACCGGTGTCCTTTAGATGACGCTGGCTTGATAGAACCGATTATATCGGTTCCCTACATTTCGAACGGCCAGCTAGCCAATGTTGGGTGTAGCGGATTTGGATGATGGTGGATGAATTCCCCATGGATTTGGCACGGGTGATACTGCTTCGCATATTCGAGACAGTCCTGAATCATCATGGGCCAATAGTAACCCATTTTTTGATCTTCAGCTTCATCTTGAGCCCAGCTTGATGGAACCGCAGAGTCCGTCATGAGTTTCTTGGACGACCCTTTTTGGTTCTTTTGGTCCCAGGCATCTCATCCACAGACAGTCGAATGATCTCTTATGAAGAGTTTCATTGACGAAGGTGAAGGACAGGGCTCGTTTCATGAGCTGATATCATAATGACGCGTTTTCGGGTGATCGATAGGATTTGAAGTAGTCTAAGAAGTCCTTTCTCCAGTCCTTGACCCTTTCTTCGTCTTTTATTTAGAGGACCGTTTGTCTGGTCGCTTCTTTTCTTTCAGACAACTCCAGATTTATTTCTGCCGGCGCGAGAATCCGGTGGCTTTGCACAATGATCCTCACGTCATCGAGGTTTGCGTCGGCCAGTTCTTTAGCGAGCTTGGCTAACACACCCGCCTTACTATTTTCTGCACGCGGTATGCTTTCTAGGATGTAGGAAGGAATTTGCGTTAGCAGTTGCTGCACTCTTTCTCCATATTTTACCAACTCTGGCTTGCACGTCTGATAGTCACCATTTACGCGGCTAACGACCAGCTGGAAGTCTCCATATATGAGGAGGTTTTCGATTCCCATGTCGATAGCGATCTCAAGACCTGCTATCAAAGCTTTATATTCTGCTTCGTTGTTTGTTCTTGGCTCTATTAAGGATAAGGAAAAATGCATTATCCCTCCTTGTGGAGTCACAAAGATAAGGCCTACCCCAGCTTTGATTATGGGGGTGTTTTGCTTTCGCTTCTTCATGGAAGACGCTCAATCGAAGTAGAGTTCCCATTGAAAATTATTTTCCTCCGTCTTCCCTTCGATTGTGTCGAACGTGTGTTCGTCTGGCAATTCGCAATTTAAGGGAGAATCAGCTGGTATCGGATGCTCAGTGAGAAAGTCGGCGATAACCTGGCCTTTTACCGCCTTAAGGGGTCGATATATTATCGAGAACTCCATCAAGAGGAGGGCCCATTTGGCAAGCCTTCCTGTTAGTATGGCTCTTGACAGCAAATATTTGAGAGGATCCAATTTTGATATGAGATGGACCTCATGTGCCATGGCATAGTGCCTGAGCTTTGTTATCGCGAAGATCAGTGCCAGTCAATGCTTTTCAATGGGGGAGTAGTTGTTTTTTTCCCCGAGAAAGACCTGACTTAAATAGTAGAGAGCCCTATCCTTCCTCTGGTCATTCTCCTGTGCCCATAGCGCGCTTAAAGAACCTTCAAGGGCTGTTGTGTACAGGATGAGGGGCTTTCCCTTGACCGGAGCGGCCAGTACTGGTGGGTTTAGTAGATATTTCCTGATTTTGTCCAGTGCATTTTTTCATTTACGATCCCAAACGAACGGGGTTCCCTTCTTCATTAGATGGTTGAAGGGGCGGCATTTGCCAGAGAGTTTAGCTATGAACCGTCGGATATACGCGAGCTTCCCTTGGAGAGACCGCAGTTGCTTGAGATTTCTTGGCGAGGGCATTCCATGATTGCCTTGATCTTTGATGGATCTATTTCGATGCCTCGGTATCTTATGATGAATCCTAGTAATTTGCTTGAGAAAACTCCAAACGCGCATTTCAGGGGGTTCATCTTCAGATTGTACTTCCGAAAACGCTGGAACACTATTTTCAGATGTTCCCAGTATTCCTCGTACGATTTGCTTTTCACCATAAGGTCGTCGATATAGCATTCAAGGATCTCATGGATGAGGTCATCAAAGATCTTCTTCATGGCCCTCTGGTAGGTAGCACGAGCGTTCTTCAGATCGAATGGCATCACTTTATAGAAAAATATGCCTAGCGGAGTCCGGAAGGCAGTATGCTTTCGGTCTTCGGCATGCATCTTTATTTGATTATACCCTGAAGATCCATCCACGAAAGAGAAGACCTCGTGAGTGGACGTGTTATCGATCATTAGCTCGGTAACAGGTACTGGGAAGTTATCCTTCGGGCAAGCTTTGTTGAGATCCTGAAAGTCTATGCAGATGCGTATTTTCCCATTTTTCTTCATCACCGGGACAATGTTAGTGATCCAGTTAAGATATTGAACTTCTTGGATGAAGATGGAGTCGATTAGTTTCTTGATTTCGGCATTAATGCTCATCTCGAGTTCAAGCCGCATTCTTCTTGGCACCTGCTTGACTGGCCGAATTCTGGCGATATAGCCAATTTATGCACGGCTATCTCCGGAACTCATCCCGGCATCTCGGAATAGTTCCATGCGAAGCAGTCTTTATAATGCATAAGCACGTCTTTTAGTGTAGCCACATGCTCTTCAGATAGCAGCTCACTGATGAACGTTGGCCTTGGATCATTTATCGTCCCTAAGTTGATTTTCCTCAGGTTTTCGACCGTGGTGTGTATCCCATCTTCCAGCTCTTTCGGCGTCGGTGGAAATTCTTAGATCACCTCGTCCTCATCTTCATTTGAGAAACACTGGGAGAGGTCGTCTACATTCTCATACTCTCCCTCCTTTTAGAATGTTATCATGTGGCAGGTACGAGCTCGTTTCCAAGATCGATGTTGATGTGGACTTTCCCTCGCAGTGTAGGTTGCTCTTGGCTCATGCTTTCGTGGTGGGGCTACCCTCCAACTCTCGGATAGAGCAAACCTTCTTTACTGATACTGGTCTTCAACCCAGTCTTTGAAGGTAAAGCAATTTTCAAGAGGATGTCCTATTGCTCGGTGGTAGGAGCAATAAGTCGAATGATGGACTTTGTTTACTTGTTCGGGATGCCGGGACTCCGGGAGTGTCATCATTTGATGCTTCATGACAAGGTTGAATATTTTCTTGTCTTGCCTTGAAGGAAAGAGTATTCCCGCCCTATCGTTTTCATAAAATACGGATTCCAGCTGACTTTTTCTCGATCGCGTGGCTTCTTGGATCCGCTTCGCTGTCTCTGAACGCTATTCCAGTTCTTGATCTTGTTGTTGCTTCTACGTTGGACTTTTTCCTTGCCATGAGAGCATACAGCAGGTTGAGGATGAAGGGCATCGTAGTCCTCTCTTTCCGTGGACTGCTGAATGAGACGTTGCGTCCTGTTTTTCTCGTAAATGGCCATTTCACGGCTGTGGTCATTCCGAACCTTTTGACCCGCTTTCCTTATTAGCTTGTCCATCTGTTCTTCGAATGATGGGCTTGGTATTCTCACTGCGGGATCTCGCTCCGGTTCGTTATCAGTGCTATCTGGAAGTGCATTCGCTTCTTCATTGGAGTTATTTATAATATGGCAACCACGGAATCGCTCCCGTTTTTTGGACCGAACGTATCCAAGCCCCGTCGTCTCCATCCTCCAATTGGGCATTTTTCTCTGAGTCCCGGGAATGTCCCAAATCTTGTTGTAGAACTGGGCTTGTCGAGCGGTTTGTTTGAAAGGTACGCCTTAGCATCTTAATAGCCTTTTCAATCTCTCTGCGTAATATGTGGGCATACGGATTGGTTAGAGCCTATCGAGTGCAAAATCGGCACCATGCCAGACTTTTTTCTCCACTTTGTTCTCCGTGGATTGATAGAAGAGGATCTCCTTTTCACCTTTTCGTCTAGGAGGAACGTAGAAGGTCTGCAGCTCTTGCACGCTGTATGTATCGAGCGCATCAAGTTCCCTGTAATGCTGCTGCGGAACCATGGGATTTGCAAAGTCTGATCAGCTTCAGCGAAGATCTGCATTAATGGACGAACAGAGAATACTGTGTTGACCTCATCTTCAGAGTTGCTGCCGAAGACCAAAATAGGAGTAGATGGTCCTGGCCTACTGCCTTGGGGTTGCCTCGAGAAGACTATCTCTTCATCCTCCTCGGTATCGCTCCCAAAGATCGGGATGGTGGCGACGGATTTTTGTTTATTCTCGAGTTTACGACATCTTTCTGTATCCTCAAAGTTTGGTACGAAGTACTTAGCATCTTCATATTTGCAGACTTCATTTAAGGAGAATGGGTTTAGCTCCCCTGTAATTGCATACTCAAGGCCGTCTTTGAAGTACTTCATACACCGATGTTGTGTATAAGGGATGATGTTGTACTCGTGTAACCATGGCCGACCGAGCAGAGCATTATAGAAAGTTTGGCGTCGATGACATGAAACTTGATGTTAGCGACAAGCATCCTGAAGCATAATGTCAGTATTACGGACCCAAGCGTCTGTGATGACTGCGGGTCGAACCCGGAGATAGTAATTTTGTCTCAAGCCAGGTGTTGAACATTTTTGCAAATCTCCTTCAGTACCTTCATGTTGAGAAGGTTGACGGACGACCCGTTTTCGGCCAGAATCTTCCCTATCTTGATGTCATGGCAGTACCCAGTGACATATAGAGAATGGTTGTGCTCGCACGTTCCGAGGAGGAGATCTTCATCGCCGAATGTGATGTCAGCTGTATAAACCTCCGTCGGCTCTTCCTTCATCTTTTCTTCCCCAAAGAAATCTTGGAACTGATCAGGCTCTTCCAGTGTTTTGATTAGAGAATCTCGTGCTTCCTTGGACAGGGCGAGAGCATCCAGTATGCTCAGTTGTGAGGGTATCTTCCTCAGATGTGCCAGGACATTTTAATCCACCTTGTTTTTCTTAGGCGGGTCTTTGGCTGTAAGATCTTTAACGACTCTATCATCGAGGGCGATTTCCTCAGAGACTTTTCCTACCCCTTGTCTCTTTTGTTCGGACCCTTATTTGTAGGTCCGAGATTCTTTTCAGGCAACGTACGGCTGCGCAGCTGAATGTTCTCGCTGTTCTTCGCCTCTTCTTCTTTTCCAGAGTTGGATTCTTTAAAGAAAGGGCCAAGAGTTATTTCTTCCTCAGAATCGCTTCCGAACATGAGAATTTGGGTTTTCACTTTTGTCGAAATGCTGTCAACCATATGACAGTTGCCAGTCGTTTTTCCGCGCTCATTTGTCACATTTTTCTCGCTGTCGATGAGCTTCACGCTTCATCCTCTTGAAATGTTGTTGGTGGGCCACGTTTCCCTGCTACCAATTCTTGAAGGCGCTGCACTCTTCGGTGGGGTGTGTGATCCTCCGATGGTATAAACAGTAGTTTGGGTGTACATCTGCTTCATCGAGGCACGTATTCCCGGGAGCATTTCCTTTGACAGGTGGCGGCTTCATCCCTATTGACAGGGTTTTGGCGAACCGTTTCCCTATCTTAAACCTGCTTTTGTCTGCTGCGGGTGTGCTTCGACTTGGTTGGAGTACCGTGTGAATCTTCCTCGCCGCAGCTTCTTCGTCCTGACGCCGACGCTTGACCTTTTTGTATATGGCCATTTCACGCTCTCAGTCAGCTTTGTTCTTTTGAAGGGCCTCGTTCAGCAGTTTATTGATCAGTTCGTCTGACGGTTCCAGGGATTTTGATGTCGGTCCTGCCTCCAGGTCCTCTGCGTTTCTTTCCGATGCCGAGAGAGCTTCTTCGTCTTTTAACGACAGGTGAAAGATCATGTGGCAACTCGCTACATAATCCTCGAGTTCTTCTGACGAGCCATTTCCTTCATCAATGTCATTGTCTCTGTTCTCAAGAATATGTTTGAGGAACTCTTCAAGTGTGACCAGGGTCCGCGCCTTTTGGTTGTATTGCTCTAGTGCGTCGATGTACTTCTGCAGGTCTGTGCACTTGTCATCAGGCTACACAGGCTTCTTGGTCCCTTCGAAGACTTTGAAGGCCAGACCTGGGTGCCTTTCCCATCGATACCAACTTTCGGTATTGGGCGCTGTTTCAGCATCTCGTCAATGATCTCGGGCTCCAGCGGGCTTTTCCACCTGATTGCCGGGCATGCTTGAAGATCCTTCAGCATTCTTTTAGTCTTAGCCGAAAGGACAACTTCCCATGAAGCTTCCTCTACAAATGAGCATGATGCCCCCAACATATCCACCTTTTTAGGAGCGTGCTGCTGTGGCGGGTTTACCTTCCAGTTTTCAGACAGCGCGAACTTGCCCTGTTGGTACTGGTCCTCAACCCAGTTTTTGAAGACGTAGAAATCTTCGATTGGGTGACCCATTACTCCGTGGTAGGGGCAGTAGTTAGGACTATTGATGTCACCAAGCTACAGTGGGCGTCTCGGATCCGGTAGAGTGATGAGCCTGTTGCGCACCGCTAGTTCGAACGGTCATCTCGTTTTATCCCGGGAAAACGAGTAAGGACGTCTCAACTTCTCTTCGAGGGATCGTGGTTTGTTGCTTTGGCGAGCAACCGGTTTTGGGTCATTCGGTTGTTGTTGGGCGTTGGCAACGAAGGTCACTTTCCCTTTGCCCTTTTCATTCCAGGGATCTGTTTTTGAAGAGGACGGCCTATGCCCCATCTGGTCCATTTGGGCCACCTTGTCGATCAAGGCTTGGAAGGTGGTTGTCTTGAAGAACATCATAAATTGGGATATAGTCGCCTGAGGATCAAGGGTCCCCACGAACATGCCCATGAAAGGAGCTTCTTCGATGCGTTGTTCGCATTTTGACCATAGTTTCCGCCACCGAATTGCGTATTGAACCCATGTTTCTCCCGGCTTCACCCTGGCATTGATTAATGCCGTAATCGGGGTGCGCTCGCTTGCGCTTGCGAAACTCTGCGTGAAAAGTAGCTCTATTTCTGTAAATGTTTTGATGGAGTCATTCGGAAGCTCCGAGTACTATTCAAATGTTTTCTCCGCCAAGCTGCCGATGAACTGGCAAAGCAGCAGTTTATCGTCGCCTATAGTATTGCCGCATATAGCTCTGAACTGAGCGACATGCTGATGCGGATTGCCTTCTCCTTATACACGTGGAACTTAGGGATCATATAGGTACTTGATTTGATTGTACCAGCCTGAATAAGGTCGCCCAGTTCTGATGACTTGGCTAGCCGCTTCGCTGGCCTGATGAGCTCGTATTTGTTGAGCTATGCAGTCATTAAGGGCAGCCTTGGAAATGTTTCTTCCTTGGCTGCTGAGAAAGCCGGTAGAGGATTTAAAGTTTCCCCTCTGTCGTCTTCGATAATTATCGGAAGGTCTTCGGCTGGAGGTTCTGGCTGGATCATCATCCCAACCATGTCTTGGAACAGAAGCACCATCTGCTTTATATTAGCGGCCTGTTCCGCGTCCTCCTTATCCTTTCTTTCTAGCACCCTTCACAGGAACTCGGTGTCGGACTCTTGTTCCTCGCGCTGCTCAGACGTTGCTTCCGGGCTTTCTTTCTGTCCAGTGAGTGCTGACATCCTCATTAGCATCTCTTGGAACTTCTGCTGCTGCCCTTGAGCTTTTTCACAGACCGTGTGAGTGGTCGATGACCCGTGGAAGTACGGCTTTCCTCTTTCGTGGAAGCCATGTACACCGTGTGTACTACCATGCCCCGAGACTTGGGGCGTTTGGGTCCATTGCTTTTGAAATTTACCGCAGGCATGAGGATCTTCTCCGACCTCCTTTTATGGGAGGTCGAAGTTGAGGGGGCCGTTGCAGCAAGTACCCATGTGGACGATACCTTCCCTGGTATGAAGGCGGGGTCCTCCTCCTCCTGCCGAGCCTTCTTTTCTCTAGTCAGTGAGAGTAATTTTTGTCAATTACAGTCTTGGACTTTCCACCAGATCCTGTGGATTTTGGAGGACAGCCGCTGAGGGGGCTGCTCCGGCTTCACCTGTATCATGTTTTCAGCAGGCGGAGGCGACTTCTTCAGTATAGCGGTTGGAGATTTCTTTCGCATCCTCCCGAGCGGATCAAAGCTATTCCTAGTTGGAACAGCAGCGTCAATTTCCAACATTGGAGCTGGTGGGGTAAGTCCAGAGGTGGAGTTACCCCCAGCTCTCCTTACTCGGCGCCAGTAGTGACATCGAGCATGCCGTGCAGATGGGATTGGCTCCGTTATGGGAAAGGCTTCGCAATGCCCGTTGCTCTGATGAAGGGCTACTGTTGGTGTCAGGTTGTCAAAGACTGACGTCCGTTGAGAGGGGACGGTCAATTTTTCAAAGGCCGACTTTCTGGTAGGGGAAGCATTTTTGACGACTTCACCCGTAGCAGGAGTTGGAATGGCCCGTATTGCGAAAACCGGTCCTTTAGCAGGAGAAGCCTCTTTGACGACTTCATCTGCCGGAACTGGAATGGTTATCCGCTTCGTGATAACCCCTTCAGGTATTGCGAGCCTCTTTGCAGGCCCACTGGAGCTTTGGCTCAGTCTGTTAAAGATTGAGGTAGGACACTTGGACGACCCGTTGAGAGGGGCCGTGGTGGTTGCAAGTCGATCAAAGATCGACTTTTTTGGAGCTTCCTGTGATGGAATTGGGCATTGAAGCTTGCGGGCGGGATCATGGTCCCAAAGAACAGTCCAGTGGTGGCCTGAATCACCTGTTTCACTGGCATTGCAAAGATGGAGTCCGCTTGGGGCCCGTAAGTCACTCCTTCGGTGGGGACGGGATGGGGGTTGCTGTTGCAGGTAGTGCAGCTGGAGGCCATCGATGTTATCTCCTTTTCTGCATGGAGCAAGACACCAAATCTTAGTACCTCGAATCTAGGGGCAACCATATTAAACCGCGATTCTTTCGTGAACACGACACATGAAGTGTGGAGTGGAAAGAGAAAGAGGTCCCACCGGACGTGCCATAATCTATTTACCGCCAAAAATTGGGAAGACACAAAAATCTTGCCTGAATTTGGGGACAGATACTATTTGGATTTATCCGTCAACCTCTCCAAAGATGTCAAGTTGATTTATGGCACCATGTATCGGAGGTTTGGACGGATGTGGCCGTTGTAGCAGACTTCGTCAGATTCCCCCTAGTTTGCGAGGGGTTTTTGATTGTGGGGACGCTCTTCCCTACAGGCGCAAGCCCTACAATTAATTACGTTACCACATCGCGGTAACTACTTTCTCCTGCTCCACAAGGTCACTTCGTATCGTGTAATATTTTTTTATTTTTGGTTGTCCGTGGATTGTATACGGAGACTAATTTATATTGTCGCCCATAGGGCATGGATTAGTCCAAATCCGTATATTCTTAGATTTGGGTTTGGGTTGATTTAAATATCGTTAATCTTGTTTGAGATTAAGATCGAATTAAATGGTTGTTGAGGATACGTTAGTCCAATTTTTTGACTAAGATCTACTCAACAGAATTTAGGATCATTCAGATCTAACAAAAGAGAATTTGGGCTCTATTGTTTTAGTTTAAGAATGTTTTTAGTCCATAGCTAGTTTAAGAATGTTGCAGTCCGTTGTTAGTTTAAGGAAGTTACGGTCCGTTGTGGAATGTGCCCGTCAATTTGGGAGTGCACCAAAGATTTGTTGGTTATCGGGACCCACCACCTCTTTGAAGATGCTGAAGAATTACAATGACATGTATCAGAGGTGTGAGGAGATGTACCCTTAAACCAATGTCCGTTGGGAGATCTGTAGTCGTCTTTGGGACTAAGACCAATTTGGAAAATGATGAGCACATAGGCTCCGTTGATCTGAATTGAGCATTTGGTCAACCTAGACTCAACCCACTCAGTCTTTGAATAAAATGTTAAACACTTGCTTGGGCTCAGTCCCTTTTCTGTGCAAATAATGCTGAGCATTCATTTGGGTTCTGAAACTAATACTTTGCTTCACTTTCTCCTCTCTTTTTTTTGTTCTTTTATTTTTATGGTGTGTTAAACACTCTTATGGCGCCCACGTGCGGAGCACGTGAGGCGCTTGGCGCTGAGTGCCAACCACTGAGTGCTAGACACTCCTTATTGAGCAGCGCCCACGTGAGGGACCCGTGAGGCACTTGGCGCTGAGTGCCAACAATTGAGTGCTAAGCACTCTTTATTGAGCAGCGCCCACGTGAGGGACCCATGAAGCTCTTGGCGCTAGGCTTTCTTTGTGTATTCTGTTCTGGAGAGTTCAATTCTCTGTTATTTTCTGAATTTTTAATCCCCAAGAACAAGTTCATCCCCATGAGAATTAAATTCTCATTTGTGGGAGACTTGTCTCATGGATCTCAGATCCAAGAAAAAAACTAAGTTCTTTTATGAGGGTTAAACCCTTGGATATGCAGATGAGATACTCCGATCTCTATTATTATTTTTATTTATCTCGAAGAAAGGTATTCTTCTTTCTTTCTTCTTAAAGCTTTCTTCTTGCTTGCTCTAAAGCTTATGGGGGGGGTTTCTCTGTACAAGACTTGAAGTCTTGGGTTCTTTATATAGTAGAGGCACATCTGTTGATTTAGTTAAAAAAATCTCTCGTTGAAACATCCTGATTGATTTGGGGATTTTATCCACCGTTGGATCTTTGATCCAAGGACTTCTGTTTTACAGAAAATAATTTTCTTGTTTTTAACAAGATTAAAAAAATATTTTCCCATACAGAGCTTATTCTATAGCTTGGTGATTTTTAATCACCATTGGATTTTTAATCCAACGGTGCTCTGTTTTACAGAGAGTAATTTTTCTTGTTTAGAAAGATTTAAGGAATATTTCCTCAATAGAATTTAATTATGTACTTTGATGATTTATCATCTCCGTTGGATCTTTGATCCAACGGCTCTGTTTAACAGAGAGATTTGGTTCTGGCGTTGGCGCCTTCGTGCGAGGCACATAAAGAGCTGCCTCAGAGTTTTTAACTCTTGGCGCTGGTTTTCAAATTTTGAACAAAGCTTTGCTCTTTTATTGGGAAAACAGCCACAAACTACAACTAGGAGTTGCTATACGTAGCAAACACCACAACTAGAATTTAATCACACTAATCGCGCATTCATATCGCACTAATATTTAGGAAAATAGTTCGTATATCATCACAACCTCAAACTTAATTAAAACCTTTTTTTAAAAAAAAAAAAACCCTATTCAGCAACCTTAAGCCATTTTAGTGGAAAGTAGATGGATTAGCAAATCTAGTAGCCACAAATCACACATGAATATTCCACTCAAACCATGCAACACTTAATTAAATATAATCTCACTTAAACACATACTATAATTAATTTAATTATATGAACTCCTAATTATAGTAATTAAAAGTCACTTTAGCAAAGTAATCAACTAGATTAGATTTGTAAAGCCACTAGATAATAAACTACACTTAGCTAACTTAATTAAGTGGTACAAACCCTAACTTGAACCCAAACCCTTCTCTTTAAAACTCAAATCTTACAAATAAAACCATATTAACACCTAACTAAAATTAGATTAAAGCAATTAATCAACAAAGTAACCATTGGTTTAAAGTTTATACCTCAAGAAATTTGAAGATCTAACTTGCTAACTTGGCCACCCAAAATGGTATCTTACTTCAAGATCCAAGCTTAGATTTGAAAAAGAAATGCTTGCGATAATTTTAATGGGAATTAAAGTTAATTTTTTTGGATTTTTGATGAGGAAAAAGAGGGGTTTTGCAAGGAAAAATAAGTAAGAAGAGGGGGGCTGCTACTGGCCGAGCAAAGTGAGGGAGAGAATGAGGTGAGTGAGGGAGAGGTGACCATACCTCCCCCCCCCCACACACGCCATACTTCATTTAATGCACTATGCTCAATTATTGCTTACTTGCTCTCATTTTCTTTTTAATTTTATTTTCTATTTAACCTTTATCTTAGAAAAGTCTAGAACCATGGTCAAACATTCTAAAACAACATGATACAAATAAGTGTTAAGTTGTCATGGTGTACTAACATATAATTAACCCATATTAATTTGTAATTAACACTAATTAAATGTGTTAGTGCATGTTTTAAAATATTATTTAAAATAAATACTTAAGGAAAATAATTAAATAAACTAGCAATTAATAAATAACAAATAAAACACCCAAACATAAGCCATTACGTAAATAAAATAGGTATAATTATATATATATAGAAAAATAATTATAACTAGGTTTTAATGAAAACACAAGTTATATCACTAATTAACATATAATTACCCTAAACGATTTTTAAAGCGTTAAACTCGATGTGGGTCAAATCTTTGGATGAATATGATACTGAGTTTACCATGCTCAGCAGGTAAGATATAGTCTCAAATTCAATTTTCTGATCTCCCTCACAACGCTGCTAACATAAGGTCATAACAGGTTTGCTGTACATCTTATTTCCACTGCTGAGATCCGGGCACGACGATTTCAGCAAGGGTTGGACCCTGAAATCCAAGCTGCGCTCGCTAAAGGAGATTTCCCAACTTATGAACTTGCTTTGAAGGCTGCCCGACGCTATGAGGCAGTTGTGAAGAAGAAGGGGAAGGCCGCAGATTGCCGGTGTGAAACGTCCTGTGCACCAGATCACAGGAGGGGTCTCTTCTAGGTCAGCTTTTAACGGACCATCTCGGAGGCCAAGAGGTTCATTCGCCAACAACATGCCAGAATTTTGCATATACTGCAAGAGAACAGGGCATTTTATGAAGAACTGTCGCAGGGCGAACAACTTGTGCCTGATCAGTGGGTCTTCTACTCATGCCATTGGAGTATGCCTCCAGAACCGAGGACCTAAAAACCCTCCAGCTAGACCGGAGATCCAAGATCCTCTTACCCGGTTAGCTCTACCAGCTCCAACTCCCTGCACCCATACCGCTCAACCCCAACACCGAGTGTTTAACCAGGCACAGAGGAAAGTCCCGTGACGCCAAGCATTCACTATGTTTGTCAAAGAGGCTGAAACTACGGGTCAGGTTATCATCGGTAAATCTCTTCCATATTTCCTTTCAAGTTATTTCATATCACAGTCATCTATATTTGCTATACTTAAACCTATCCCACATGACTTAGATACAATCTTAGTAGCCTACTATCTGCACTCGCGCTCTTCGACACTGGGGCATCACATTGCTTTATGTTACTACGGTTCGTCCGAACTCATGCGATCCCAGTCAAACCGCCCGTATCCAGCTGGAACATTAGTTTAGGGAACAACGTTCTAAAAGAACTTTAGGATACGATCTGTGTCCAGTGGTAGTCTGCAGTCGAGAATTCTATGCAGACTTCAAGGTGCTGGACATATCGAACTTCGACATAGTCTTGGGAATGGACTGGCTGGGAATTTTCTTCGCTACCATCGACTATCACCAAAGGAGGGTAGTGTTTGAAATACCAGATCACCCAATGTTCTACTTCAAAAGTGAAGACCGGACCTTGGAGCCTAGCATCTATCGAGAAAAACCAAAGAAGGCAGAGGTTGCAGTGTTGCGAGTGGAAGGGTCAAAGCCAGAGGTAATTCAAGAGTTCGAGGATGTATTCTCGGAATATATATCAGGTTTGCCTCCGATCGAGCTCTTGCATTGAGCATCAATTTACAACCCCTACACACAGCAAGTAATAAAAGCTCCATACCGATTAAGTCCGGAGGATTGAAGGAGATCCATATTCAGTTGGATGACTCCTGAAGAAATGTTAAATCCATCCCAGTACTTCAAGTTGGGAAAATCCGGTGCTACTGGTGAAGAAGAAGGAAGGTACATACGAGATGTGTGTGGATTATCGAGCACTGAACGAGGTGACAATTAAGAACAAGTATCCACTACCGTGCATTTGTGACCTTTTTGATCGGTTATGTGGATCTTGTCTTTTCAAAGTTAGATTTTCGTTCGGGTTACC
Source organism: Agapanthus africanus (assembly GCA_030015575.1). Classification (NCBI taxonomy): domain Eukaryota; kingdom Viridiplantae; phylum Streptophyta; class Magnoliopsida; order Asparagales; family Amaryllidaceae; genus Agapanthus; species Agapanthus africanus. The sequence goes on from CM057343.1 coordinate 688,028,231, forward strand.
ATCAGGTGAAGCTCAAAGAGTCCGACATTCTGAAGACGGTGTTTAGGACTCGTTATGGCCATTATGAGTATCTCGTAATGCCATTTGGAGTGACCAATGCACCTGCTATCTTTATGAGCCTGATGAACCATGTTTTCCGAGTGTACTTAGACAGGTTTGTTTTTATATCCATCGACGACATCCTGGTGCATTCAAAGAATCGGAAAGAGTATGCCAAGCACTTACGGATTGTCCTGGAGACACTACGACAACATCAGCTCTACGCCAAGTATAAAAAGTGTGAATTTTGGCAAGATCAAGTCGGATTTCTCGGACATATTGTTTTAGGCGAAGGAATCTCTGTGGATCCAGCTAAGGTGTCAGCTGTCAGCGAGTGGCCGACACCAAAGACGGTGAAAGATATAAGAAGTTTCTTGGGCTTAGCAGGATACTACCGACGATTCATCGAAGGATTCTCAAAGATCGCAGCACCCCTGACCAAGCTCATACATAAAGACGAAGTATTCGTGTGGTCAAAAACATATGAGAAGGATTTTATAGAACTCAAGTCGAGATTAACCTCTGCACCTATTCTTGTGCTTGCATCAAGACAACTAAAGGTTTATGAGCGCAACTATCCAACACATGATCTAGAATTAGCGGCCGTCATCTTCGCACTCAAGATTTGGCGCCACTATCTTTTGGGCGAACGAGTGGATATATACACCGACCATAAAAGTCTAAAGTATGTATTTACTCAGAAGGAACTCAACATGCGGCAGAGAAGATGGATAGAACTCATTGAGGAATACGATATTAACCAACAGTATCATCCTGGGAAGGTGAACGTGGTTCCTTATGCACTTAGTCGCCAGCCATTAGCTTTGAACCTCACCGCTCAGTGGAGACTACAACAAGAATTGCATGGATTGGAGATCGAAGTAGTTATGCCAGGTAACGCTTCATATTTGATGAACTTACAAGTCCAGACACTCTTGTCAATCAGATCAAGGCAGCTCAAGCAAATGATGCTAAGCTACAAAAGATCTGAGAATAAGTAGAAAGTGGACTATGAACTGACTTCATCATCTACAAAGATGGATCCTTGCTATATGGAGCCGTTTATGCATGCCAGTCGGTCCCGTTCGAGAATAGTTGTTGAAAGAAGCTCACAACTCTCATTCTTCTGTACACCTTGGTGGCACGAAGAATACAAGGATCTACGGCAACACTACTGGTGGTATGGAATGAAGCGTGAAGTGGAAAAAAGTGTAGCTAAGTGTTTGGTGTGTCAGCAAGTGAAGGCTGAACATCACAGAACTGCTGGTCTATTTCAGCCATTACCAATCCCAGAATGGAAATGGCAGCACATTACCATAAACTTCGTGACCGCTCTCTCTCTCACAACATGAAAGGCAACGATACAATTTAGGTCATCATGGGTAGACTCACCAAGTCGATTCACTTTATTCTATTCCGAGTTGGCCAGTCAACCGAGACGTTGGAAAGGAAGTACATGAAGGTGAGTAAAAATCTAAAGTAAGATTTAACCTTCACAATGTACAATACTTGTCTTGATACCTATAAACTCATGTAGGAGATCGTAAGACTATATGAGGTACCTATCTGTATCGTCTCCGATCGTGATACAAGCTTTCAATCACAATTTTGGCAGAGTTTGCAAGCTAGCCAGGGGACGAGTCTGAATTTCAGTACGGCGTATCATCTACAAACGGACGGACAGTCCGAGCGAACAATTCAGATTCTGGAAGACATGCTGAGAGCCTGTATGTTAGACTTCGGAGGATCGTGGGAAGATCACCTACACCTTGTGGAGTTTTCATACAACAACAGTTATCAGGCAAGTATTGGGATTGCACCTCCGCAGCACTCTACGAACAGAAGTGTCGTTCCCCACTGAGTTGGGACGACATTGGAGATTATGAACTCTTTGGACCAGAGATGATCGTGACAACTGTGGACATGGTTCGCACAATCAGGGAAAGGACGTGCATAGCCCAAGACCGACAGAAACATTGGGCAGATGCAAAGCGCCGATACCTGGAGTTTCAACCCGGAGAGCATGTATTCTTGAGGATCTCTCCAAAAAGACGAGTGATCCGTTTTGGCAAGAGGGGTAAATTAAGTCCAAGGGATATAGGACTGTTCGACATACTCGAACGAGTTGAAGGAGTGGCGTACCGTTTAGCGCTACTACTCTCATTGGAATTAGTGCACAACGTGTTCCATATATCCCAGCTACAACGATATGTGAGCGACCCCAGCCATATACTTGAACATTCAGAGCCCACTATATAGACCGATCTGACTTGTGAGCAACAACTAGTTAGATCCTGGACCGAATAGTACATACATTGCGGAACAAGGAGGTGAACTTGATCCGAGTGATGTGGAGAAAAGACTCGCCAGGAGAAACGACATGGGAGAAAGAAGACGATATGCATACACGATACGCTCATCTATTCGAAAATTAGTCTTTTATGTAAATTTCGAGGACGAAATTTTTTATAAGGAGGGTAGAATGTAACAACTCTGAAATCCTTGTATAAAAATTTCTTGTTATTATACATAAAAGGGTATTACAGCCTGTGTAAGAGTTATAAGTTAAAATTGTTTAATAAAAGTAATAAATAAGTTGTAGCTCATTGGTAAAGGCTCTACACTGCTGCGACATAGCCTGTGCGATCGAATCCTATCAGACCTATTTATTTTTAAAGATTTTTCTTTTTGATTTTTCGGAAGCCTAAGAGTTGCACGTGCAATTCACGGAGAAATGAAAAGTTTCAGAAAAATCAAACAGGTGCATAGAAGAGTAAACACCCACCTTGACACGTGGCACGAATCTCGAGGCAAGCCGGTGAGATCCGACCGCCCGTTTCCTCAAAAGAGCCAACGCCGATGGTACGATTGAGCCCAGTTCCTCCCGTGCTTTGCACACTTGTCCCTTCGATTTCTCTCAACTTTACTGCATTGTTTGATTTCTCTGCAGTTAAACAGTGACTTTTAAATTCACCATTTAACACCATTTTAATTTTTTTAATCTATATTTTTAATTCGCTAACCCTAATTCTTCACTATAAATATCACCCTATGCCCTAACACTCCCCCATTCTAAAATTTCTAGCAAAAATTCTCTCAAAATTTCTAAGTACCAAGTTGGATTAAGCACCTAAGTGGAGTAGTAAGCCAAACTCAACGACCAACACCACGACACCCGAAGGCTTCCCCTCATCCTTGTCAACGCTTTAAACTTTTAAGTCCCTTCATCTCTCTCCCTTTCCATCTCAAAACAATTTTTAAAACAAATCGACAAAAGTTGAGTTATCTCTGATATAATTTTCTTTTTAATATTTGTAATGCATGTGACAAGCAAATTAAATCAAACTAACATCCTTTACTAATCTTAACCTTATTCACATCATTAGCTTTTAGTTTAATAAAAAAATTCATTAGAAACAAACATATAACGGACTTTTCATTAAAATACCATGAACTTTAGTATAACTCTCATTTCAATAATTGTTAAAAATACCTATAGGAAAACTTCACGGGGTAAAGACCTACCCCACACACACTATGGTTGCATAGCACGATATTATAAATATATGGCTAATTTAAAGAATAGGTTTTAAATTAAAATACCACACTTTTACAAAAAAGGGTTTCTTTTAATCGGTATTTTATAATTCTTGGCAATTGCGTCTCTACAACCCTCGTTAGAAGACCGGCTAATGGATGGTACGGATTATCGCATATCCTTGGGACAGTAGAGCGAGATACAGAATTACTCACAGAATATTCGGTCTCGAAAGGAAATAAAAATATGGTTTTTTAAAGAAAAACGGCTTTTCTAAATAAATATTAAATTTTGGAAATTATATAAAACTATGAATTCGTATTTTCAATAAAAACATATTATAAAACTATATTTTCAAAATGGAAACTTAGAATTTTTTATAAAATGCCATCAAGTTTCCAAAAGAGCTAGTTTTCATAAATATACCATGAACTTTTAAAATCTAGGTTTTTATCACTAAAATACTACAACAATTAAAATACATGTTCATGAAAACCCTAAATATTACAAATCACCCTCGAGATTATTTTTAAACAACATTAATCTATTTTTCATAAAAACCCCCTCGAGGAATAAAACAATGTAAACAAACAATATTAAGGACTCTAGAATTAATATAGGTTTAAGCAATATCATTTCTCTTGATCCTTGAAGAGCCGGAGAAAGTGAGTGCTTGCCTATTCAGGTTAGACAACTTAATGGAGTTATTAAATGGCAATTGTCTTGAAAAAAGACACAAATCCTGCCGTCCATGTGCAGCAGTTGCCGATTTCTCCCGAACATAAGATTTTTAACACTTTACATCAATTCACATGAAAAGACCTAAACTCGAATCTAAACTCGAAAATAAATTTGAACTCGAACTCAAATACAAATTTGAACTCTAACCTAACTTGAATCTAAACCTGAACATGAACTCAAATCCAATCTACTTGAACCAACTTGACTCGGACTAAGATTGCAATTGTCATGACTTGCATATTAATCGACTCACTCGACTGCATTCTACACCTTTTGCAATTTATGCTTTCGATCAAGACATGTTAATCAATCAATCGAATCAATTAAGTAAACTATACAGTTATAATATATATTAGACTCGGGGTGCTTGGGATAGTTTCTTGTGTGAATCCAATGAAATTTCAGGAGTCCCGTATTAACCTCTTTTTTTATTTTTAATCGAATATCTGTCGGGTTGACTCATCCACAGCCTAAAGCCCCAATGCTAACACATGAAATGGGCCCGTATTTTCTTTCTCCTGAGGCCCTACTCTTGAGCTCGTGAATAATTCTACGGCTGCGTTGACATTCATACTTGGAATTTAACGTTAACATAATGACCATATAAAGACCTATAGTACATATTCACCCATGAACCCATACTCTTACTCGTCATCTATATATTCTATATTTGTCATTTTTCTTTACTTTTACTTATCCTTAGGACTTACCGAGCGCAAGTTCGCTGACGGGCATTTCACCCACTTTTCTTCTCTTGGAATGTTCATCAGATACGGCCGAAACGGAGGAAGTAGAGGCCAAGGAGGAGGACTACAACAGGATTGCTCCACAGGATTAGCCTAGCTTCACTTTTATTCAGCTTATGTATATCACTTGTTTAGGCATTTTTCTTATTGTATTTACTTTCCAGTTGAAACTCATGTACTTGTAAATATTGGAGTTGAATGTAAATAAAAATATTTGTTGAAAAATTTTACAATCTCCATTTATTCTTTCATTGGGTATTATTGTTTCAATACGCTTAGTATATTTATTTAGGGAATGAGCTTGTCTGAATAAATATGTTGTGGGGTTACCACGTCACCGCTTCCGTCTACTGGGAAGCGGGACGTGACACTTACCATCTTGTTGAAACTAATTAAGTGATCGTGAATTAGAATACCTTCTTTCATGCGTAAACCGTAGAGTTGCTTCTTTAAATACAGTTTGTTAGAGAAAAATTTTGTCATATACAAGCTCTCTAGCTTCAATCATAAACTTGACGCAGAAGTTTCTTTCATGAAGTTATATATCATGTTATCCGCCAGACAAAACTCTATCGTGCACTGTGTCCTATGATTCATGTGTTGCCATATATCATCTGTCATGTCAGTAGATTTCTTACCGCCAAGAGTTTTAAACAGCCCTTCTTTTAGAAGAAGTGTCTTAACCCTTTTCTGCCACATCGAGAAGTTCTATTTCCCATTAAATTTCTCCACTTCAAACTTGGTGCTATTACTCTTATTATCCGTCATCCTTACTTCCGAAGCAAAAAAAAACCTTTCACTTGGATTCTTATGAACCAATTCAATAGAATCACAATCTAAGAAGATGGAGAGCGGACACAAGGGTCATCACCCACCGTAAACTTAGATAAAAAAAATAAAGAAAGGGCTCTAATATCAGTTATGTCTTGGTGTGCAGCGGAACACCAGACACCCGATCTAAACTAAAATCTCTTTTAATGAATAACAACTAGAACAAATGAAAGATCAAATAACACAAGTGATTCGGAGAAAAGGGGAGAACTGTTTATTAGAACTTTAGAGAAAAAGAAAAATCTTACAGAAGATTACAAAACCCTCTCCTTATAGATCTCCAACAAGATCTCATTCTTCTCTCTTAAAGTTCTTCTTAATGGTGTCTTGATATCTTATGGAGCCGCTGTTTCATTTCTCTTAAACTTTATGATCAAGCCACTATCAAAAGCCCATAAACTTTAACCCCAGTTTCCTATTTATACTAAATTACAAATCTGATATAAAATAAGATTCACTTAATTTCAAAACCGCCACCCAGAAATTGAAAATTCAAGATAAACTCAAAATCTGAACTGCGCCAATAAACTCCTTGAGCTGGTTCAATATCTCCTTGAGCTGGCTCAGATAATACTGAGTTCTCTGTCTCTGCGAGACGGTTCAGCCTCTAATGAGAAGAATCATGAATTTATATGAAACGGCTCATCCCTTTGTCAAGATGGCTCAAGAGTTGCCTGAAAATCTTTTTTCTCTGGGTGTATGAGACGGCTCATAGCTAGCATGAGCTGGTTCAACCTTATGTAGTTTCAATATACAAGACACCTTCACAACATGAGAGAGAGCACATACGAGAGTTGGCGCTTGAGTTCTTGTTTGTAGCCTAACTGGAGGAGTCGGGCGCCGCCGGAATCGATATCAAGAGACAACTTAGTAGATTGATCTGCATGTCTTGTATGATCCATAACTCTCTCTTTGTGAGAGGGGATCAATGACTAATTTAGCTTTTGCTTCTTCTTCTTATAGTGATTAAGAGAGATTGAATCTTGAATCTTGATCACTCAGACACTACTTGCTTGCTTTCAAACTTTCCTAGAGTCGTATCGGGCGCTTTCGGGGCCAAGCTCGTCCCATTCTAATAAATCGAACATACTTCACCTTTCTTTGACCTATTTTTCTAATTATACTAATTTCATTCAATCATTTGACTTTGAGATTAATAAAAACTAATCTTTCTCGTCCAACTTTAAACATACGATAAATATGGCACTGCGCAGCATTACGCAACACAAAGGAAAAGGGTTAGGGCCCAAGCTTATGCAGTGGTTGCAAATGTGGCGCTGGTGGATCTCTAAATCTCCTTCAGATGTTACCTTCCGTTGATCTGTAGCAAGAGTTGATGGATGGCTGAGATTGGGTTTGAGGGTTGCCTCTTAATGCGTATGGATCTCAGTGGGCTTGATTTGGGGATGAGGCCGAGCCACCTACAAATAAGTCCCGGGGTGGTTGTACCACTGTGGACCCTCCGAAGATCAAGTTAGACTAGGTATTTGGCAGAGTAACGGCCTATTGGGGTCCAATTGCCTTACCTGAGTTGCCTGAGAGAGGGGGTTATATAGTGGCAGCCGTAGGCCGGCGGACGCGAGATTCACGCCGGCCGTTACGCCCCCGACGTTACGCTTGCATGAAAGGCAGTATCCCTCATTAATGACGAGATATGATCGTTAATGGGGGAACGCGATGGCGTGGAACGCGGGATCGTGAGCGGCGGATATCTCGCGTATGGCGAGCTTCAAGAAGCCGTGGCGGAGATGCCTGTGACCTGTGCTGTGGGTCGGTTGATGAGACCGAGGAAACTAAGCTTGGCGAGAGTCTCGGAGATGAGCTGGAGGCCGAGCAGGCTTGGTTCATGTGATAACTCTGAGGCGAGCTAGGAGGGCTGAGGGAACTCAGCGTGCGGTAGGGCTCAGAGGTGAGCCAATGGTTGTTTGTAAGGCGGGCACATGAGTGGTCGGGAAGGCCACTGAAGATCGCGAACATCCTCGGGTTGAAGGCCCGGGGCATGCTCCCAATGTACCGTTAATACTCCTTTCCTATAAGCCTTGGGACACGTCATCTGCCACGTTTCATGATTTGAGGAGTGCTCAGTACCGAGCATCATCATTAGTCCCCGACTCTCGTCTTGACCTATTTATGGGTCGGGTCGAGAGTGGTTTGATTGGTCACCCGGGCTAAGTTCTTATTTGAAGACAGCGTCGACTCGGATTCTAGGGCAGTTAGTGTAAGTCCACGTTGCCCACCCCGGTGCTTGCGGGGAGGCGGAAAACGGAATAAAAATCGGATTTTTACTACTCTAGGCAATATGGACTAGACAAAGTCGGGATCTTTACTAAACAAAACTAACTAAAAGCTAACTAGAAATTAGCTACAAGGAAGAATGGTTATACCTAGGGCTTTATGTCCTTCTCTCCTTGCTCCTTGGAGTGTAAGAAAGAGATCGCCTTGTCTGTTGGGGTAAAAATTTACACCCCGGTTGACCAAGTCAAAATCAAAGTCAACCCCAAGCCAAGTGGGCCCAAGCCCAGATCCAGTGGGCCCATGCCCGGGTCGAGCCCGAACATGAAGCGGCCGGCCTCCCCATGCCAAGATAAAAATTTTGTAATAAACAATTTTGTTGTATTTAGTTTATTTTTGGATAAATGTAAGAAAAATAGGCATAAAGCCAAATTTTTGTAAAGCCCATGGCTTATGTGCAAAAAGAAATGGCACATGAGCCATGGGACAGGCAAAATGCCATTTTGTGAAGCCCAAGGGGCTATGTGTAAAATGTATGGCCTATAAAGGCAAAGATAATGAAAATATCTAACAACTTTTCTCTCTCCAAAAAAAAGTTTGAGATCTGAGATCTTTCTTCCTCCTTCAAGGTTCCAAAACCTTCTTCTTTCTTTTGAATTAAATCAAGAGTTCTACTCTCCTTTTTATAAAACAAATTAGTTTTTCACCACAAAACCCATCAAGGGGAACTCAGATCTTCCATTAGATCTCAAAAAGGAGTGATTTTTAAAATCTCATATCTCTTGATCTTCAAGATCCATCTAACAGAGGAGGAAGAAGAAGAACCCCTTTCACTAAACCCTAAAAAAAAAAAAACACTCAGGAGTCCAACTCCTCTTTGATTTCTCTTCAGAGAAATCTTTTTAGGCTAAAAGCCTCTTTTTCTCGCCGGCGCTCAAGCGCAGAGCGCCCACGTGCCGACACGTGGCGCGCTTGCGCTCGAGCGCAAGTCGCCCTCGTGCCGATACGTGGCGCTCTTGCGCTCCAGCGCAAGCGCCCGAGCGCAAGTCACCCCGGTGTCGACACGTGGCGCGCTTGCGCTCAAGCGTAAGCGCTCGAGCGCAAGTCGCCCTCGTGCCGACACGTGGCGCTCTTGCGCTCCAGCGCAAGCGCTCGAGCGCAAGTCGCCCTCGTGCCGACACGTGGCGCGTTGCGCTCCAGCACTCTGCGCTCGAGCGCAAAGCGCCCACGTGACGACACGTGGCGCGCTCGCGCTCAAGCGCCTAGGCGCTGGCCCCACGCATCCTTTGGATGTCTTTTTCCCCTTTACTTATATATACATGTATATATATACATATGTATACAAATATACACATACACATACTCCGCGACACTGTCCCTGTTAGAAAAAAATTTCTAACGGGGCGCTGTCCCGCACCCCGCAAGGGGGCTGCTAGCCCCCTTGACCCCCAGCCCGCTATCCGGGTAGCGGGACCCCCGTAAAAACTCTGCGTGGCTCCCGATATATTCAAACCCCCCTCCAAAACAACACACACGCACACTGCACATTGAGTTCGCATGACCAGTTTAACCCGTTAATCGGAGGTTCTCTCGCTCCAAAGGCGAGGGGTAATTAACGGCAGCTTAGTCCGCGGCCGCCGGAGATTCGGATCCCCACAATCATTAAACTCCAGCCTACCCTAGGCAGGGGGAATCTGTAGTACGCCTGACAAGCGTGCGCGTATTCCCATCTCAATGGGGTGATGAAAAACACCCTACAGATTCTGGCACGCCGGGTGGGACCAATCTCTCCTCCCATATTTCGGGTTAAACGTTCATGCGAACTCAATCAATATACATATCGATTGCCTATACTGAAATGATGTTCTTTTTTTTCATGCAGCAATCAACCTTCGACGACAATGTCTCCCCAGACGAATTCAGCTTCCAACGTGACCCCGATTCCGTACGTGGTCAAGATCAACGCTCGTGTGGTTCTTCCCGCGAGCCTCAGTCGACAGTGGGAGGAACCGCCCCGCCAATTTGGTTCCGTCATCATCTACCCTGCCGGGAGCGCTCATCTGGCGGAGATCCCAGCGGAACAGGTGGCCAAGCCGGTCTCACGGGGCAAGAGGCCGAATGTCGTGATCGCTAAGGCACCACAACCGAAACTTAAGATGGTGTCTGAACGACTCCCTGGCGCTCCAGCTGGGGGCAAGGCTTCCGGTGCGAAAGGCAACATCAAATGCTGCGGACGAGCTCAGGCGATGACTCCAACAAGTGCACACTCGATTGTATCTCCAAAATCCTCCATCGCCCGGTCTACGGCATCTTCCCAAAGAGCCGAAGTCTGCCAGGTGCTTAGAACAGAGAAGTTAAGGCAGAAGCGGCTCAGGTATCGAGCCAACAAGAGGGCCAAGGCTTCGGCCAAATGGAATCGTGTGAAGTTCCAAGTGCAGGGTTGCCCTGCGACGACGGCTGAGTCGGATGTAAGAATCAGCAATTCCTTCGAGCCTCTGAAATGGGTTCAGAAAAATGCCATGACCGCCAGGATCAAGAAGACAGCGGTCCAAACAGCGCTACAAAGAGACGTGTCCTGGCCCCAACATAAAAAGTATGACACTGTCTCTTTAAGGGTCTATCAGGCGCTCTGTGCCGCACGAAAGCAGCGGGGAAAATCCAAAAAAGAAGCGCCATCACCACTCAAGAAACTGGTTAGGCCAGACGCCTTCAATCGACTACCAGCAACCGAAACAAGGGGGTCAAGACAGCAATCCGTGAAATCAGCTGCCAATGATAGAAAGACGGCCGGATATATCATCCATACAGTCTATATGGCGGGCGGTCGCCCCAGCGACAACCTTCGCAGCAAAAGCAAGGATGGGGCCACCACATCTCAAGCCCAATCTAGCCTGAATGTGGTTGCCGCTGCCCAAGAATAGCCACCCCCGCTGGATGAAGAAAACCCTCTCGATGAGGATGATAGGCAGAAAGACCCTTCGGTCCATGCAGAGTCAAGCTCGGACAGCGAGGAAGAGCCGACTTTCAGCCCCAGGACTGCGGAGCAAGAGATGCTTCAAGAGCTTCGAAAACAGCTCAGGAGCAAAGATAAAGAGATGTCCAAGCTCTATTCGAAGATTGACGACTTAACGAATGTGGTGATGCAGCTTACGGCTCAAATTGCTCGAGCGCCTCCCAATCAAGCGCAAGCCGCTACTAATCAGCCGGGTGATGACAATACGAGGCAGCCAATGCCTGTTCCTTCGGGTCCAAGACTGGTCGAGCCACATGAAAGCCGGCCACACTCCGCTTCTGGGGACGCCTTGGTCCCAGATAGCACTATCCCGCTAACACAGGATCGGATAATGGATTTGGTCACCAGCAAGGTTAAAACATTGGTGGCCGAAGCTGAAGCTCAGAAAGAAATCGGCAGTAGTGGGCGGCCATATCCCGCGCAATACGATCTGATTGAGTTCCCAAGCGGCTACGTCATTCCTAGGTTCGGAAGATTTGATGGAACGGGGAATGCAAACCAGCACGTCGCCCACTTCAAAGCATCGTGCGGAAATACAGGGGGCAATGACGCGCTCCTTCTTCGTCAGTTTGTCAACAGCCTGACCGGTGTCGCTTTCGACTGGTACGCGAGCATACCAGACGGGTCCATCATTACCTTTGCCCAAATGGAGTCTCTGTTCCGGCAAAGGTTCATGAGTGTCAGTGATAAAATCTCCATTTCCGACCTTGTGAGGACCAAGCCGGGGAAGAATGAAAGCAACACCGACTTTATCGCTCGATGGCGTAATCTCACAGTCAAGTGCGAACCGCCGCTGGAGCAGGACCAGTCCGTCAGCCTTCTCATTGGGAACCTCAGCAATTGGATGGTCCCATTCTTGTGTACAGCGGGCCTCAAGACATTTCAGGAGCTAACCAAGAAAGTCCAAATGCTAGAACGCTCGAAGCAAGAGTCCCCGCCGGACTCTCAGAGAGAAAAAACCTGGAAAAGCAAGCGGGATGACAACCGTAGAAGCGGGAGTTCCAGCAATACCAATGTCTTCAATGCGTCCGACAATGAAGAAAAGCGAAGGGCGGGCGAATCCAAAACCAACCGGTCTCGAAAGCCATTACTGGGAGGAGATGGGCCTTCCCTAGAGGAGAAAAAGAACAAGGTTTACTCTTTCAGAAGGGACAAGGTCCGCAAGATATTTAAAGATGCCTTGAACAACGGCCTACAATTGCCGGAGTCGAAAAGACCCCAAGAAGCAAAAATGACCGACAATCCTCTGTATTGCCCGTACCACCGAGTAGTGAGCCATGCGATCGAGAATTGCTATATCTTCAAAGACTGGGTTGAGAAGCAGTACAAGGCTGGAGAGATCGAGCTGTCCAAAAGCGTGTTGGTGAACAATCAAGTTGCGACCGCCAACTTTATACAGACAGAAGTTGAAGCCTTCTGGGAGCAGACAGCTGAACCCGCTGCCCCGACAAACGAAACCGACTCATCGCAGCCTCCGTGGAGTACGCACATATCTAATAAGACAAAGAAGATGCTAAAGCTACTTCAGAAAGAGCCCAGGATGGAATGGGAAGGACAGAAGAAGCCTACCAGTCCAGCTGCCATTGCGGCTCCTTTAGGCTCAAAATCCAAGAAGCTCAAGAAGAAGAAAAGTGCAGCTCGGCACGAAAAAGAGTCGGCAGGGAGATCAACCATTCAAAAATATATCGATTCCCTCGAAGAATATGAACAAAAGGAAAGAACATTGATTCAATTGAAGGAGTTCTTCCCTGTACAAGCGGCTGAAATTCTGGAGGAGTTAGAAGAAGACTCCAATGAAGAGATCCCAGTAGTGACCTGCTACGCCATCCATCTTGGCAGCGACTCCGAGGAGGATCTCTGTTTTCCGGAAGAGGACGAGGAGCTCACCACAAAGGCCAATCAAATCCAGCTCAGAAGCGGCAGGGCTCTACCGCAAAATCAAGGCAACGCCCCAAAAGGGAAGGAAAGACAAGTCGCTAATGAAGAAGATGGCAGAGAACCGGCCGATGAAAACATAAGTCCTTCCTCGGTGGACTATAATGTCTTGGCACATCTCCGGAAGCTTCCATCTCTCCTGAGCATCTACGACGCCTTGGTCCTATCTAAGGAGCTGAGAGACGTTCTCATTCACGCTCTACAAAACCCCGAGCGGTATCAGGCCCACTTTGCGGAAATTAATATGAAAGAAGCCCAGCACGCTTTGCATGCCGCCGCAGTCACATTTAAGGATGAAGACTTGCTACTGGGAACGGCTGAGCATAATCGGCCGCTTTACGTGACCGGGTACAGCGACGGAGATCGAATTAATCGCATATTGATTGATCCGGGGTCCTCAGTGAACATCATGAACTTGCGAACTCTGAAGAGTTTGTCAATGGACGTCCAGCACCTGTTAAGGGAAAGGATTGTCATTCAAGGCTTCAACCAAAATTGCCAGCAAGTTTTGGGGTCTATAGCTTTGCCAATCAAATTCGGGGATCTGCAAACTGAAGCTAAGATATACGTGATCGACGCCGACACGTCTTATAAGATTCTCTTAGGGCGGCCGTGGCTCCACGATTACGGCATCATTCCGTCAACTCTCCATCAATGCATGAAGTATACTAAAAATGGCGAAGAAAGACGCATTGACGGAGACATCCAGCCGTTCGGTGTGCATGAAGTCCGATATGAAGATTCTCGGTACTTTATGAATCACCAAAATGCTAAGCCACAACCGACTGAGGATAGAACGGCCCCAAGACTCAAAAGCAAATCTGCGCCGGCTATCACTTTCAAAAGCAAAAATACCCAAGTGCGCCCGCATTTCGGCAGCGACACTGATGAGTCCGACGCTGGAAGCCCATCCTTCCGCAAAACTCGCCCTCATTTCGGCAGCGATACGGACGAATCTGTTACTGAAGGCCCATCTAGCAGCAAAGGCCGCCCTCATCTTGGCAGTGACACTGAAGAGTCAGAAGAAGAGGACCTGCCGTGCAACAGCTGTGCAGATCGGCCCCCCATGCAGAAACTACGAGAGACCTTCGAAGTCGCAGAAGGGTCCCTGGCCATCACAAGGGTGCCGGAGCGGATGTGCAAAGAGCTCGATGCATTGTCAGTCTCTAGCGTGGACCAGCTGAAAACTTTCTACGTGCCCGGAAGGAAAAATGGACAAAAGGGCATCCAGTTTTAATGGTCAAACCCCGTTGTGCACCCGGACGACCTTTCTGTCGTGTGCCTTCCCTATGAGAGAGGCATAAGAGCCGTCCTCAATCCCAGATACTATGCGTCCAAGATGCGGGAATACTTTAAGAAGTGCGGATGCCGGTTATATCAAACGGAGTCCGAAGCAAAGTTTTACGAAGGGCTATGGTATCCGCCCCAGGTCCGAGCACTCATCGATGGACGAATTCCAGATAGACGGGGCATAGGCTACATTCAACCTGATTCCAAAGCGTGCTACATGATCCATGTTGGTGAGGCCAGCGAAAGATCAAATGATGATGACGAGATAGCCGAGCCAGAAGAAGCTCCTCAAGAGCTCGAAGATGGCGGACAAGCAACCTTTGATGAGCTAGCCGAGATTGACTTAGGAACGCCCGATAATCCGAGGCCGACCTACATCAGCTCACTCTTGTCGGAGGAAATGAAAGAGCAGATAATTGCCCTGCTGCGTGAGTTCGTCGACTGCTTCACGTGGACGTACAAAGAAATGCCTGGCCTTTCCCTTGAGGTAGCCATGCATAAACTGGCTATATCTCCTGATGCTAAGCCAGTCAAGCAAGCTCCTCGAAGAATGAGAAGGGAGTTGGAAGAAAAGGTCATTGAGGAAACCAAGAAACTCATCGATGCCGGCTTCATCAGGGAAGAGAAATATGCAGACTGGATCGCATGCATAGTCCCAGTGAAGAAGAAAAATGGGCAGATCCGAGTCTGTGTCGATTTCAGGGACCTCAATAAGGCATGTCCTAAAGACGACTTCCCGCTACCGGTCATGGAAATGATGGTCGATGACACCTCAAATTACTAACTGTTCACCTTTATGGACAGCTCGTCTGGATATAATCAGATCAAGATGTTGCCTGAGGATGAGAAGCACACAGCATTTCGAACCCCGATCGGAATATATTGCTACAAGGTAATGCCATTCGGACTGAAGAACGCAGGTGCTACATATCAAAGGGCGATGACTAATATCTTTGATGACCTAATCCATAAAGTCGTCGAATGTTATGTTGATGATCTGGTCGTCAAGACTAAAGCCAAGGCCGATCATATCCAAGATCTCAGGACCGTTCTCACCAGACTGAGGGAATACGATCTGAAGATGAATCCTCTGAAGTGCGCTTTTGGCGTGTCATCGGGAAAATTCCTGGGCTTCATAGTCCGACATCGAGGGATCGAAGTTGACCAATCAAAGATAAAGGCCATCATGGAGATGCCCCCTCCGAAGAGTCTGACGCAGCTAAGATCTTTTCAAGGCAAGCTTGCTTATATACGGAGGTTTATCTCAAATTTATCGGGGAGATGTAGGCCCTTCTCAAAGCTCATGAAGAAAGGAGCTCTCTTTATCTGGGATGCCGAATGTCAAGCAGCGTTCGAAAGCATCAAACAATACTTGTTGCACCCTCCAGTGCTGGCTGCTCCCATTCCAAATAAACCGTTGATTCTCTATACTGCCGCGCTAGATGAGTCACTCGGTGCGCTCCTCGCCCAGAATAACGAGGAGGGAAAGGAAAATGCCCTCTACTACCTCAGTCGAACTCTAGTCGGGGCGGAACACAACTATTCCCCCATCGAAAAGCAATGCCTGGCTCTGATATTTGCTGTGAAGAAGCTGAGGCACTATCTGCTGGATCATCGGGTTATGCTGATCTCCAAGGTCGACCCGCTCAAACACTTGATGACCAAAGCAAGCCTAGCCGGCAGGATGGCAAGATGGGCTGTCATGCTACTTGAGTTTGACATAGTTTATACCCCTCAGAAAGCAGTAAAAGGGCAAGCTATTGCTGACTTTCTCGCCGCTCATCCCATACCAGAAGGGTCGCCGCTAAATTATGAGTTACCCGATGAACAAGTGCTGCACCTCGAGGAATATGAGCCATGTTGGGAGCTCTACTTCGATGGAGCCTCGTCAATAAGGACCTCCAGTAAATCAAGCGTCCCGGAGATAAAAGCAGGGATAGGATTGGTGTTCATCACACCATCAATGGGAACCCTACGGCGTTCTTTTGCTCTCACCGAGCCTCGGACAAACAATGAAGATGAGTATGAAGCTCGCCATAGAAATGGAAATCCTTCGGCTACGGGTTTACGGTGACTCCCAGCTTGTCGTCAACCAAGTAAGCGGCGACTATAAGATATACAAACCCGAGTTAGCTCGGTACAGAGGTCGAGTGGTGGAACTCATGAAATGGTTCACTCATATTGAACTAACGAGAGTCCCTAGAGCGTTGAACGGAAAGGCTGATGTACTCGCTCGCTTGGCCAAGGAGCTGGCTGATCCTGACACGGACGAAATTCTGATCACAGTCAGGAGCCGGCAAATTCTATCCCCAGTCTCTCTACGAGAAGAGGAAAGCGCGGAACAGAAGAGCAGTCCTGCGGAAGAGGCTTCGATCATCCAAGACGAGCCCGATTGGAGAGAACCCTTCATAGATTACCTCCGATACGACAAGCTGCCCGAAGAAAAATCTGCGAGGATTCAGCTGAAGAAAAGAGCTCTCCGATACGTGTTTGTAAATGACACGTTATACCGCAGGTCATATGACCAACTCTGGCTCAGGTGTCTGTCATTGGCCGAAGCCCAAAAGGTCATGAAAGATGTCCACTCAGGCGTTTGCGGTGCTCACCAATCTGGCCCCAAGATGCGACTTCAAATCAAACGGCTTGGGTATTACTGGCCCACCATGATACGGGATTGCGGAGAGCATGCAAAGAAATGTTATATCTGCTAAGTTCACGGTGATTTTATTCACAAGCATCCCAATCCATTGCATCCTACGGTGGCGTCGTGGCCCTTCGAAGTTTGGGGCACCGACATTGTTGGCCCAATTGATCCTCCGTCATCTAAAGGCCACCGGTTTATACTGGCCGCGACAGACTACTTCTCCAGATGGGCTGAAGCTGTCCCGCTAAAAGAAGTTAAGACAAAGGATATTCTGACATTCTTCCAGCATAATATTCTATACCGCTTCGGTACACCAAGAAGAATCATTTCTGACAACGGGCCTTCTTTCAAGAGCTTCAATGTCACAAGGTTCGCTACTCAGCACAAGATAGACTGGAGATATTCCTCCATCTATAATCCAAGAGCCAATGGGCTAGCCGAAGCCTTCAATAAGACTCTATGTAAGCTCCTGAGGAAAAATGCTTCAGCCAACAAGAGAGACTGGAATCTCAAGCTTCACGAGGCATTGTGGGCATATCGTACCACGCACCGTACTCCAACTCAGTCCACTCCATACTCATTGCTCTTCGGAATGGAGGCGGTCCTCCCCCTCGAAGTCGAAGTTCCAAGCTTAAGAATGGCCGTTCAGCATGAGTTGACAGAAGAGGAAAACGTGCTCCTGCGACTTGAAGAACTCGATGCCCTCGAAGAAAAGAGGCTCGTGGTGCAGCAAAATCTGGAGCTATACCGAGCCCAAATGTCACGGGCCTACGACAAGATAACCCGTCTCCGCGCTTTCAAGAAAGGTGAATTGGTGCTGGTCCTCAAAAGACCGATCATCCCCAATCGACATGCCAAGGGAAAATTCGAGCCGAACTGGGAAGGACCATACGTCATCGAGAAGGTGTTCGACGGAGGATCCTACCAACTAATAAGTGCCGAGGGAGAAAGGCCCATGCCACCTATCAATGGCCGATATCTCAAGAAATACTACACATGAATGCTCCAAGTCGCAGGCGAATTGAGCACATCAGCCCTACGGTCTGGACCAGACATCCTGCAAAACCGTCTACAATCCACCGGCGTAAATGACCCCTATTTCTCCCAAATCCTGCCGGTGAGACTACTTTAAAGTCCCACCAGCGGCAAAAGAAAAAAGAAAGAAAGAAAAAAAAAGAAAAAGAAAAAAAAGAAGAAGAAGAAATAAACGGTATGTCCACAAGCAAAATGGGCACGGATGAAAACCCGAAAGGGCTCCGTGAGTAAAAACAGCAGGACTATCGGCGAGTCTGTGAAAACCCGAAAGGGCGCAAACTCGTAAAAAGAGATGAAATACACTCGCAAATTCCTCTCGACCTTGTGAGGAGAAACCCCCTGCGTGAGATCCTTACGACTCACAAAGGAGCAACACACTTAGGAATCCTCACGATTCCTAAGGAGAAAATACACCTGCGGGATCCTTACGACTCGTAGGGAGAAAATGCTTTTATGGGACCCTCACGGCCCATAAAATTGAAAAGCCTTAGGTGATAGGGACCCAAACCTGTCTCCTAAGCCATCGTTCCCCAACGGGCAACGGCAAATGATGAGTCGCTCCTGGCATTTCGCTTCAGTGTTAGCGGTGCTGATGCCGACCAAAAACCCGAATCCCAAGTCCTCCCAAGGCAAATGATGAGTTGCTCCTGGTATTATTCCAGTGCAGCAATGCTGATGCAAAAAAAGATTCAAATTCCAAGTCCCCAAATGGCGAATGATGAGTCGCTCCTGGTACCATATTCCAGTGCAGCGATGCAGACGCCAACCAAATTCCAAATCCCATACCCCAACGGCGAATGATGAGTCGCTCTTGGTACCATGTTCCAGTGTAGCGATGCAGACGCCGACAAAGTCCCGAAATTTTTCCGGCCCTACGGTCTGGATCATACATCCTGCAAAACCGTATACAATCCACGGGCGTAAAACAATTCCAATTTCTCCCAAATCCTCCAGGGGCAAATGATGAGTTGCTCCTGGCATTATTCCAGTGCAGCAATGCAGATGCCAAAAAAAAAATAACTCCCGGGGCAAATGATGAGTTGCTCCTGGCATTATTCCAATGCAGTAATGCAGATGCTAAACAAAAACCAAAATCCCAAAATCCTCTCCATGACAGATGATGATTCACTCCTGGTACCATATTCCAGTATAGCGATGCTGATGTCAACCCAAATCAAAATCAACAAGTCAACTTCCACTCCGACACCGCAGAAAGCGGAGCAAGTCAGAATCCAATCTCGACACCGCAAGAAGCGGAACAAGTCAAGTCTACCCCTAACACTGCAAGAAGCAGAGCAAGTCAAATCTAGCACCGACCGTCCAAGTCGCTAAAATGGCAGCATCGACCGTCCATGTCGCAAAAAGGGCAGAACCGACCGTCCAAGTCGCTAAAATGGCAGCATCGACCGTCCATGTCGCAAAAAGGGCAGAACCGACCGTCCAAGTCGCTAAAAGGGCAGCACCGACCGTCCATGTCGTAAAAAGGGCAGAACCGACCGTCCACGTCGCTAAAAGGGCAGCACCGACCGTCCAAGTCGCAAAAAGGGCAGAACTGACCGTCCACATCGCTAAAAGGGCAGCACCGACCATCCAAGTCGCAAAAAGGGCAGCACCGACCGTCCAAGTAACAAAAAGGGCAGCATCGACCGTCCACGTCGCTAAAAGGGCAGCAACGACCGTCCACGTCGCTAAAATGGCAGCACCGACCGTCCAAGTCGCTAAAAGGGCAGCACCGACCGTCCAAGTCGCTAAAAGGGCAGCACCGACCGTCCAAGTCGCAAAAAGGGCAGCATCGACCGTCCACGTCGCTAAAAGGGCAGCATCGACCGTCCACGTCACTAAAATGGCAGCACCGACCGTCCAAGTCGCTAAAATGGCAGCACCGACCGTCCAAGTCGCTAAAAGGGCAGCACCGACCGTCCAAGTCGCAAAAAGGGCAGCACCGACCGTCCACGTCGCTAAAAGGGCAGCACCGACCGTCCACGTCGCTAAAATGGCAGCACCGACCTTCCAAGTCGCAAAAAGGGCAGAACCGACCGTCCATGTCGCAAAAAGGGCAGAATCGACCGTCCACGTCGCTAAAATGGCAGCATCGACCGTCCAAGTCGCAAAAAGGGCAGTACCGACCGTCCAAGTCGCTAAAATGGCAGCACCGACCGTCCAAGTCGCAAAAAGGGCAGCACCGACCGTCCACGTCGCAAAAAGGGCAGCGCAGGATTCCTACAAAGCGGGAACCAGATAACTCCGGGCCGGGGAAAACGTCTATCACGGACACTTCGTCTCGGAGACATGTCAAGCAACGACCGTCTATGTCGTAAAAAGGGCAGTGCCAGCTTCCCAAAAAGCGGGAACCAAATCAAGTCGCCTCCACGTGAAAGAAGATCCATCAACTTCATTCACACGACCCACATATGTGGTGTGCATTTATTGATGGGGGGCAATTTGTTGGGGTAAAAATTTACACCCCGGTTGACCAAGTCAAAATCAAAGTCAACCCCAAGCCAAGTGGGCCCAAGCCCAGATCCAGTGGGCCCATGCCCGGGTCGAGCCCAAACATGAAGCGGCCGGCCTCCCCATGCTAAGATAAAAATTTTGTAATAAACAATTTTGTTGTATTTATTTTATTTTTGGATAAATGTAAGAAAAATAGGCATAAAGCCAAATTTTTGTAAAGCCCATGGCTTATGTGCAAAAAGAAATGGCACATGAGCCATGGGACAGGCAAAATGCCATTTTGTGAAGCCCAAGGGGCTATGTGTAAAATATATGGCCTATAAAGGCAAAGATAATGAAAATATCTAACAACTTTTCTCTCTCCAAAAAAAAGTATGAGATCTGAGATCTTTCTTCCTCCTTCAAGGTTCCAAAACCTTCTTCTTTCTTTTGAATTAAATCAAGAGTTCTACTCTCCTTTTTATAAAAAAAATTAGTTTTTCACCACAAAACCCATCAAGGGGAACTCAGATCTTCCATTAGATCTCAAAAAGGAGTGATTTTTAAAATCCCATATCTCTTGATCTTCAAGATCCAGCTAACAGAGGAGGAAGAAGAAGAACCCCTTTCACTAAACCCTAAAAAAAAAAGAAAAAAAACACTCAGGAGTCCAACTCCTCTTTGATTTCTCTTCAGAGAAATCTTTTTAGGCTAAAAGCCTCTTTTTCTCGTCGGCGCTCAAGAGCAGAGCGCCCACGTGCCGACACGTGGCGCGCTTGCGCTCCAGCGCAAGTCGCCCTCGTGCCGACACGTGGCGCTCTTGCGCTCCGGCGCAACCGCCCGAGCGCAAGTCACCCCGGTGTCGACACGTGGCGTGCTTGCGCTCCAGCGCAAGCGCTCGAGCGCAAGTCGCCCTCGTGCCGACACATGGCGCTCTTGCGCTCAAGCGCAAGCGCTCGAGCGCAAGTCGCCCTCGTGCCGACACGTGGCGCTCTTGCACTCCAGCGCAAGCGCTCGAGCGCAAGTCGCCTACGTGCCGACACGTGGCGCGTTGCGCTCCAGCACTCTGCGCTCGAGCGCAAAGCGCCCACGTGCCGACACGTGGTGCGCTCGCGCTCAAGCGCCTAGGCGCTGGCCCCACGCATCCTTTGGATGTCTTTTTCCCCTTTACTTATATATACATGTCTATATATACATATGTATACAAATATACGCATACACATACTCCGCGACACTGTCCCTGTTAGAAAAAATTTTCTAACGGGACGCTGCCCCGCACCCCGCAAGGGGGCTGCTAGCCCCCTTGACCCCCAGCCCGCTATCCGGGTAGCTGGACCCCCGTAAAAACTCTGCGTGGCTCCCGATATATTCAAACCCCCCCTCCAAAACAACACACACGCATACTGCACATTGAGTTCGCATGACCAGTTTAACCCGTTAATCGGAGGTTCCCTCGCCCCAAAGGCGAGGGGTAATTAACGGCAGCTTAGTCCGCGGCCGCCGGAGATTCGGATCCCCACAATCATCAAACTCCAGCCTACCCTAGGCAGGGGGAATCTGTAGTACGCCTGACAAGCGTGCGCGTATTCCCATCTCAATGGTGTGATGAAAAACACCCTACATTGTCGCCTTCTCAAGTCGAAGAAGGATCCACCCGAAAGCCTCAACCTTTGGTTTCAACTTCAAGCTAGAAGTAACTAAGGTGCTAGAAGTGCTAATCCTAGAACCCTAGATGAGAGTAGAGATTATCTAGAAGGGGTTTTATCTCAAGCTCAAGTGTTTCTCAACACATGAGAGGGGAGAGCTTGAGGAAGAGGAAGAGCAAGATAGAGAAAGTGCATGATAGAATGAGAGAATAATAAGCCATTCTCACATATATGTGTGAATTATAAAAAATAGATAATTAGCTAGATAATTGTCATGGTTAATCAAGACTTGACCATTATCATTTCACATTAAATGAAAATTGCAAGGATCAAAGAGCATCTTTTATATGGAATGATGATGGTCAACATGTCAACTAAGGTCAACAAGTCAAGTATGGTCAAAATGTCAACAACCCTAACCATGCAAAATTATATATAGCTAATATCAATTAATTATAATACACACATAAGCATTAGGGTTAATAAAATGACAATGGTCATCAACCCTAATCAAAGTCCTCTTCCTCTGTCTCAATCAACTGTGCATACGCACCCGCATTCGTGATCCGAGGAACACGAATACAAAGAGATAAAACCAATCCCAAATCATATATTAGAATCTGGCTTAAACCAAAGCCCGCTAGTATAAGCTATCCGGACAGCAAACGTGCACAAGTGCGCGGATGTGAACGAACCCTGTCGCAAAACCATGCGACCTCTACTCATTTTGCCTAAAGGCGAATAGCTCTCTGTGTGGGACTCTAAAGACTCGACACTATGCTGGCAGTGGGTTTAACCACAGACCACAAGCGGCACTAGCTGTACGTAACGGTCCCCAGGTAGATGCCGATAAGAAGACTGACGAGATGACCCGTTCTGAACTCCTACTGAGCCTGTATGTGACAGTCTCCGTACAGTCCGGTCTGTTCGTCTGATACATCGCATGGCAGGCCTAGGGGGCAGTGAACGTCAGTCCCCTAATAGCGGTACAAGTCGTGTCGGAGTGTAGCCCAGAACACCTTGAGATAACACTGGAAACCTACCAGTATATCTCGCTTGCCCTGGCCAGGGACTACTCGTGTAATGGCTCTCCTAGACACAGCGCGATGTCAACCCCCAATACCGGGAGAGACGAATCCTGTCTAACCGTCATTGCCTCCAAGTGCTTCGGGACTGCACCCAACTACTATCTGTTTGCACGACTCCTTTGAGCCGTGGTAGGGTAGTAATCAAAGTACAGTGGGAACACACTCGAGGCGAAGTGACAGTGTCAAGTCAGTGGACTAAGCTGTACTCATGTCACCCGGGAACTAATAACTGACAATAGGTATAATACCAACCAACAGTTCCCGACGAGTCCTGTCCAGTGTACTCGTAACCTAACGAGCACCCGTATACTATCTCAAGTACGAAGTACTGACGGCTGTGGGATAGACCGTCTCCCATGCTGGGATGAGAAGCGCATACGCTAGTCTACTCCGGAGTATCAATACCCTGTCTCGATAGTCCAGTGACTAGGGACCTGTATAAGGATGTGCTTATGGATTACCCAGCCCCCACGAGTGTGAGCGCCATCACAACGCCGGTAATCAAGCAAAGATCCTAAGGGCTCTACTAATATGTATATAAGCGATATGCTAAAAGAAACACATGCACATATTAAAGCAGAGACAAACCAAGTAGCATACTACCATTTTGAGCAAGATTGTATATACAACTGTGAATATCCCAAGCTTCCATCAAGTAATATACATACTAGTATGATACAGTAATGGCCTCTAGGGCATATACACTAACAATCTCCCACTTGCACTAAGGCCATGTACTGGCGTATCGAAGACCTATCATCTTGATCATCCGCTCGAACTGAGTCTGGGGTAGGGCCTTCGTGAGTGGATCTGCAGTGTTGTTCTCCGTATTTACTCTCTTCACCTCGATCTCCCGGCGATCAATGATCTCCCTGATCAGGTGGTACCGCCTCAAAATGTGCCTGGACTTCTGATGGGACCTGGGTTCCTTCGCTAAAGCTATAGCGCCGTTGTTATCGCAATACAGCGGTATTGGATCAACAATGGTAGGAACCACCTGAAGCTCCGTGAGGAACTTCTTCATCCAGACAGCTTCCTTTGCGGCATCGCAAGCAGCTATGTACTCCGCTTCCATAGTTGAGTCTACAACGGTCTCCTGCTTGGAACTCTTCCAGCTAACCGCCCCTCCATTGAGGGTAAAGACATAACCCGACATGGACTTGGAGTCATCCTTGTCACTCTGGAAGCTGGAGTCAGCAAAGGCCTCGAGCTGGAGGTCTTTTCCGCCATACACCAAGAACATCTCCTTAGTCCTTCTCAGGTACTTGAGAATGTTCTTTACCGCTATCCAGTATTTCTCCCCTGGGTTCGACTGATACCGGCTTACAACACTCAATGCGTATGCTACATCTGGTCTGGTACACAACATCGCATACATTATAGAGCCTACCGCAGAAGCGTAGGGTATAATAGACATGCGATCCCTTTCCAAATCAGTCTTGGGAGACATATCTTTGGAGAGGGTGATCCCGTGACAAGCCGGTAGATTACCGTGCTTGGAATCTTCCATACTGAACCTTTTCAGTATGGTGTCGATATACCTTGACTGTGAAAGTCCCAACATCCTCTTAGATCTATCACGATAGATCTGGATCCCCAGAATGTAGTTGGCATCGCCCAGGTCCTTCATGGAGAACCTCCGCGACAAGAATCCTTTGACTAACTGTAGCATAGGAATATCATTTCCTATTAGGAGAATGTCATCCACGTACAAGACGAGGAATACCACAGTTCTCCCTACAATCTTACTATAAATGCATGGTTCATCTGGGTTTTTGATAAAGTCGAATTCTTTGACAGTATCATCAAAGCAGATGTTCCAACTCCGCGATGCCTGCTCAAGTCCATAAATGGACTTGAGCAACTTGCACACTCTACCGTTGCTCCCACTCTGAATGAATCCCTCCGGCTGATCCATATAGACGCACTCTTCCAAATTTCCATTTAGGAAAGCCGTCTTTACGTACATCTGCCAGATTTTATAATCGTGGAAGGCAGCAATGGCAAGGAGGATTCGAAAGGATTTCAGCATAGCCACTGGAGAAAAGGTCTCGTCATAGTCCAAACCAGGTCTTTGACGAAAACCCTTTACTACAAGTCTAGCTTTATAGGTCTCAACCTGCCCATCTACACCAATCTTCTTTCTGAAGATCCATTTGCAGCCTACGGGTTTTACCCCTTCTGGAGCAAAGTCCAAAGTCCAAACTTTGTTGGTGTACATAGACTCCATCTCGGCCCGCATTGCATCCAGCCATTTTACCGAGTCACCGCTCTGAATGGCTTGCTGGAAGCTAGTAGGCTCACCATAATCCATAGTGCAATCCTCTCTATCCCCGTCAATGAGAAAACCGTAGTATCTTTCGGGCGGATGAGACTGCCTACTACTCCTGCGGAGTGGCGTAGGAATGTCCTGTTCTTTCGAACCCTCTGGTTCTACTAAGCTTTCAGTAATAGTTCGTGGTTCTGGAATTTCTTCCAGTTCTATTGCGCTCCCACTTATCTGATTTTCTAAAAACTCAGTTTCCAAGAAGCGGGCATGGCGAGAAACAAAAACCTTTTGTTCCTCTGCGTAATAGAAAAGATACCCCTTGGAGTTCTTTGGGTATCCCACAAACTTACACTGTACCGAACGTGCCTCGAGCTTATCCGCATGCTGCTTTTTTACAAAAGCTGGACACCCCCATGTCTTAAAGTGTTTAAGACTGGGTTTCTTCCCACTCCACATCTGATATGGTGTGGTAGGCACTGACTTAGTAGGAACTTGGTTTAAAAGATATGCAGCTGTTTCTAGTGCATAACTCCAGAAGGATCGCGGCAACTCAGCCTTACTCATCATGGAACGAACCATATCCAATAGGGTTCGATTCCGCCTTTCCGATACACCGTTGTGTTATGGTGTGTATGGAGGAGTAAGCTGAGAGAGAATTCCATTCTCTTTTAAGAAGCCCAGAAACTCGGCACTCAAGTATTCACCACCTCGATCAGATCTCAGTGTCTTGATACTTTTGCCTGTTTGTTTTTCAACTTCATTCTTGTATTCCCGAAATTTCTCAAAGGCTTCGGATTTGTGCTTCATCAAGAAGACATGCCCAAACCTAGAGAAATCATCAGTGAAAGTAATGAAGTATGAATAACCACTTCGCGCATGTGTAGACATTGGACCACACACGTCACTGTGTATGAGTCCCAAGAGCTCGCTCGCTCTTTCTCCGTGTCCAGTGAACGGAGTCTTTGTCATCTTTCCCATGAGACAAGATTCACAAGTGGCATAAGACTGGTACTCGAACGGATCCAAGTATCCTTCTTTATGTAACTTTGTCAACCGTGTCTCATTAATGTGACCCAGTCTACAATACCATAAGAAAGCCTGATTTAATTCCGGAGACTTTCTTTTAAGTGCGTTCTGGACACTGAAGACCTGAGCTTGATTCAAAACGTATATACCGTATTTCAATGTACCTGACCCAATCAATACTTGATTTAGGTGGATGTTTACAACATCGCTTACAAAAGTAAAATCAAATCCTTCCTTAGAAAGTAAGGATACAGATATGATGTTACAAGTCGCACCTGGTACATAAAAACAGTTACGCAGAATCAATATCTGCCCAGTTGTCAGTCCTAGATGATATTCCCCTACGGATTCAGCATACATGCTCATTCCGTTAGCAACCCTGAGAGTCATATCATCTTTCCTGATAACCCTACGGTTTCTCAGAGCCTGTAACGAATTACAGATATGAGATCCTGATCCGGTATCCAATACCCAGGAAGTAGGGTTAACTGACATACAGTTCTCTATTATAAACACACCCGAAGCCGAAGCCACAACATGCTTCGAATTCTGGCTACTGGCTTTGCAAGCCCTGCAATCCTTCTGTCCATGTTCATTCCCGTAACAATAGGAACATCCCTCTTTTACTGCATCCATTCCCGAAACTTCTGCCCTTCTCTTTCTTTCTTCTTCCTTGGTTTCCTTCAGGGTAGTAGGTAGAGACTGTTGAACTAAGTCAGCATCTGACCCGTTCTTCAACGTGGTCTTCAGGCCCAAGAGCTCAAAAGAGCTGGTCTCTGTAAGGACGTTGCCCCCTACAGATGACCCGATAGCCAACCTCGCTGGAAGCAATTCGTTCGAGGTCTCATATCTTGCGATACGAGATTGCTCTCCATATAAATCCTTGTTATGGAGGAAGATAGAAACTGAGTCCATCTTCTCGTACTGCCTCTGGTATGTACCATCAACTGAGACTAACACGAGGCACTTGGCTTTCGCACAGTCTTTTTCCGATGTCCTATGGATATGAATATCCGTGACAGGGGAAGCTAGACCTGAGACGGCAGGGGTTGGATTAGTTAAGGGTTGTCCCAGCTTGTCATGGGCAATGGACATCTGGACAGACCTTTGCCAGTCAAAACAGTCAGATTCATTCATTTTATTATCTAGATGTAACCTAGGTGCGGTCATTGGGTCGCTGCAATTAAGAGAGAGAGAAGAAAACACTTAGCATGATACTCTTGCAAGTTTAGATTGGTTTTTAATTTATCTAAACAGGATGGCTCCCACTGTCTCTCGAATCCCTCCTCAAACCATAAAGGAAGAATTAGTCAGGATCAATCTCACTGTACAATACTTGCTTAACCCTTCAGCCAGGCCAGTGTCGGTACTTCGAGGGAGGTTTTCCAACGCTTTCGCGAAGTTCCTTAATTAAGTAACCTCTTTTCCCTGTGGGCGTAGCCCCGCTAACACCTTTCTAGACACCTACTAGGTTTATAGCATTGATCGTTAAGTGAGAGTTTTCCCGAGGAGTAGCATATACTCACAGTAGGATCGGGATCCAAATATCATTGCGTGATAAAACCGAAGGAATCCTACCAGAATTATCACACTCCAAATGGTATGCAGCGCTAGCAAGTTTCAGTACTTATGAAACTCCCGATGTGGATTTTTACCCCATGCTCTTATGACCTTGACTAAGGCCAACAAATCATAAGTCACATGTCAAGTTCTACCCGTCGTTATCCAGGTTAATTTGAACCCACCCGTATATACCCTTGACTATGGCCAACAAAGCAATACGACTGTCCCAAATCAACGCATTCTATCTATGCAACATATGAATACCCACCAGCTACCAAACACTGTGCCTTGACTAAGGCCAACAAACACAGCTTGAATACTGTTGAATATTCATATGAAACGACGGAGGGCTACGGATGGTTTTGGCGAAACCGTGAACGTAGTGAACTTGATATAATCGATGGAACGAGATAGCTTTTAAAAGGAGTGGTTCAAGCTCCGCGTTTAAAAGTTTGGTTTTGAAAAGAACCGAGTGGTTTTCAAAGTGTTCCAATCGACTTTTACTTGGTTTATTTTCTTGCATTAGTTCTTTTAATGTGTCTCATCATTTAATCCTACCATTGCAGAAAACAACCAAAATATGACGTACGCTTATGCCGTTCGCATTCACCACGGGGCCCCGTTATCACCCGTTAGGTTACTTAACTAACGACAGAGCGGGGGCTGGGCTAGCACGGCGGTAAAACATAAGCAACGCCTAAATAGTTATAGTATATAGATATATAGCAATGATAGACATTACAGATCACAGATGAATACATTGGATATACTAGGAATCTGCAATCCGTTCGAGCCTGCAACGAAAAGCGGATTACACGGTCGCGGTGAATAGCTAATACCCTACCCAAGACCCCTACGGGTGCGGCAAATTACCCGCCAAGTACCCGAAGCGAAGCAACCTCCCTCAACACCGTGAGTAGGCCACTCGGCACTTCGAGATACCCGGTAGTTTATGCACCCCCTCCATGGGTCTATCCTAGGAGCAAAAACAGTAAAAAGAATTATACAATGACGGCTACAACCCCGACCCTGTTGTGCGGCCAAACAAATAATAATACATCAATTTACATATTACATGAATGAAAAAAAAGAAACACTCATCTCACATCCATCCCGGCTATTCACCCGCGACAATCCAACGCATTCATATACACATACCATCAACAAACACAGATCACAGATATGTATAACCCCCACTAATCGACGTATAGCGATTAGCGGACGTTCAATACATATAAACATCACAGATATAACCCTTTAGTTAAAGTGTAGTGAAGTTCGATAAAAAAATACGGATTTATAGGCCCCCAAAAGCAAATTTCTTTTCTGGAAAACCTGGGCACAAATAAACCATCTTAAAAATCCCAAAACCATGTCAGAAAAACACTGCACCAAACTCGATCCAGAGAAGAGTCAAAACGGCGGCGGTTCCGTGGCAATAGGCATGCTTTTGCCGCGGAAACGCCGCGCTTTGAACTGTTCACTTGACCGTATTTGGCGTGCTTCTTCACAAAACCCTGAGACTATTTTTGAAGTATGATTTTTTATTTTTAGAGCAGAAAAAATTTCAACAGAAACTTAGGGTTTTGATGTTTTGGTTTTGTGATTTTTCCGATCAAACTTCCATACACTTTACTACCTAGATAGTTTATGTTTAGTTAGGCTCTGATACCACTGTAAGTCCACGTTGCCCACCCCGGTGCTTGCGGGGAGGCGGAAAACGGAATAAAAATCGGATTTTTACTACTCTAGGCAACATGGACTAGACAAAGTCGGGATCTTTACTAAACAAAACTAACTAAAAGCTAACTAGAAATTAGCTATAAGGAAGAATGGTTATACCTAGGGTTTTATGTCCTTCTCTCCTTGCTCCTTGGAGTGTAAGAAAGAGATCGCCTTGTCGCCTTCTCAAGTCGAAAAAGGATCCACCCGAAAGCCTCAACCTTTGGCTTCAACTTCAAGCTAGAAGTAACTAAGGTGCTAGAAGTGCTAATCCTAGAACCCTAGATGAGAGTAGAGATTATCTAGAAGGGGTTTTCTCTCAAGCTCAAGTGTTTCTCAACACATGAGAGGGGAGACTTAAGGAAGAGGAAGATCAAGAGAGAGAAAGTGCATGATAGAATGAGAGAATAATAGGCCATTCTCACATATATGTGTGAATTATAAAAAATAGATAATTAGCTAGATAATTGTCATGGTTAATCAAGACTTGACCATTATCATTTCACATTAAATGAAAATTGCAAGGATCAAAGAGCATCTTTTATATGGAATGATGATGGTCAACATGTCAACTAAGGTCAACAAGTCAAGTATGGTCAAAATGTCAACAACCCTAACCATGCACAATTATATATAGCTAATATCAATTAATTATAAAACACACATAAGTATTAGGGTTAATAAAATGACAATGGTCATTAACCCTAATCAAAGTCCTTTTCCTCTGTCTCAATCAACTGTGCATACGCACCCGCATTCGTGATCCGAGGAACACGAATACAAAGAGATAAAATCAATCCCGAATCATATATTAGGATCTGGCTTAAACCAAAGCCCGCTAGTATAAGCTATCCGGACAGCAAACGTGCACAAGTGCGCGGATGTGAACGAACCCTGTCGCAAAACCATGCAACCTCTACTCATTTTGCCTAAAAGCGAATAGCTCTCTGTGTGGGACTCTAAAGACTCGACACTACGCTGGCAGTGGGTTTAACCACAGACCGCAAGTGGCACTAGCTGTACGTAACGGTCCCCAGATAGATGCCGATAAGAAGACTGACGAGGTGACCCCATCTGAACTCCTACTGAGCCTGTATGTGACAGTCTCCGTACAGTCCGGTCTGTTCATACATCGCATGGCGGGCCTAGGGGGCGGTGAACGTCAGTCCCCTAATAGCGGTACAAGTCGTGTCGGAGTGTAGCCCAGAACACCCTGAGATAACACTGGAAACCTACCTGTATATCTCGCTTGCCCTGGCCAGGGACTACTCGTGTAATGGCTCTCCTAGACACAGCGCGATGTCAACCCCCAATACCGGGAGAGACGAATCCTGTCTAACCGTCACTGCCTCCAAGTGCTTCGGGACTGCACCCAACTACTACCTGTTTGCACGACTCCTTTGAGCCGTGGTAGGGTAGTAATCAAAGTACAGTGGGAACACACTCGAGGCGAAGTGACAGTGTCAAGTCAGCGGACTAAGCTGTACTCATGTCACCTGGGAACTGATAACTGACGATAGGTATAATACCAACCAACAGTTCCCGACGAGTCCTGTCCAGTGTACTCGTAACCTAACGAGCACCCGTATACTATCTCAAGTACGACGTACTGACGGCTGTGGGACAGACCGTCTCCCACGCTAGAATGAGAAGCGCATACGCTAGTCTACTCCGGAGTTTCGATGCCCTGTCTCGATAGTCCAACGACTAGGGACCTGTATAAGGATGTGTTTATGGATTACCCAGCCCCCACGAGTGTGAGCGCCATCACAACGCTGGTAATCAAGCAAAGATCCTAAGGGCTCTACTAATATGTATATAAGCGATATGCTAAAAGAAACACATGCACATATTAAAGCAGAGACAAACCAAGTAGCATACTACCATTTCGAGCAAGATTGTATATACAACTATGAATATCCCAAGCTTCCATCAAGTAATATACATACTAGTATGATACAGTAATGGCCTCTAGGGCATATACACTAACAGTTAGTCGTATTTCTTCTGATGATGTCAGTGGATCAGGGAATAGATCTTGCATTAAAGAGGAAGCACCGATTCGAGCGTACGTTCATCGGAGCGCCAGGTCACGTGTCCGACGCTGGTTGGCTGATGTGACGGGTCGTCGGTGTTTTCGCGCCCGATGGGACACGCCTAATGCGCGTGCGACAGGTGGAGCGTTGATGGTCGTTGAATGCGAAGTGTCATTTTGGCGGGAGACGATCGGCGCCACTGTATGTGTTCGCCGACTGCTATAAATAGAGGTGGGATCCCCCCGAGGGTCCACACTTCGCTATAATTTCCTTTTCCCTTCGTGTGTTAGCTCGGCGCTCTTCCTTATAGGTCGGATTTCCTGCGTTCTTTTCTCGGAGGACCCCTTCTTTTGATCAGGTTAGATGTCTTCCTTTTAGGATTCCGTAGAAATAGTTCGGGTAGAGTTTAGGGAGTCTTCTGCAGCTTCCTCTTCTTCGTCCGGGTCGGGATCTTCCCTGAAAGTTAGGGTTAGTCGTGCTTCCCGGGGTCGTGCGGCGGGGACGGTCCACAAAGCGAGTGCCAGGAGTGTCCATGACGTACCTTCCCTTGTGTGGCATGTGGATGAGCTCACTACAATTCGAGCTCGCTTCCACATTCCCCCCGGCTGCTCGCTTCGCTTGGCCGAGGAGGGAGAGAGGGCAGGTACAGGGTAAGGAGATTGCCTTGTACTTGGAGGCCTTTTGGGTCGGAATGCGCCTGTTCTTCTCTCCCGAGGTGAGTGCGGCGTTGCATTGTTTTCAGTTAGCCCCGGGCCAGTTAGTGCTGATCTCCTGGAGGATTCTCCTCGGGTTCCTGGTCCGGTTGAATTTACGGGAGATCCCTTTCAGTTTGAACCTTCTCCTTTCCTCTCTTTGCTACAAAAACCACTCCGACACTTGCATGGAAGAGCCGAGCTGGGTATACATTTCTTTTAGAAAGCACCGGGGAGGCGCGGTCAGATCGGGTGTCGTCACAGTACCTTCTTCCATTCACGAGTGGAAGGAGAAGTTTTTGTTTGTCGGGCCACCCGAGGGTGAGGATTAGCATGTGCACATCCAATGGCACAGGGCCAACTGACCGCGGGTGAGGCGGTCGAATGATCCCGACGTGGTGCCGGTGGTGGAGTAGGAGCCCGTCCCCATGGCAGATGTGTTGCTGTCTGAGCAGGCCCTCAGTTGGGTCGGGCTCAGCCCCGCTCAGTTTGCGAGTAAGTCAAGAGTTTTAGGAGACCTGTTTAGACTTTTGTATTCTTCCACTTTTTCTAGCATTGCTAACTCCTTCTTCGTACTTTCGCTTTTTTTTTTGCAGGACCGATGGACCAAGCTAAATTTCGGGCAGCCCTGGTCGAACAGAAGAAAGGGAGGAAGGCCGGAGGCGCCAGCTCGTCACGTCTTGCTGGGAGCCCGGCTTTGTCGGCGGTCGCTCCGGCCAGGCGCTCGAGCACGCCCCGGACTTCGGAGATTATGCACGCGCAAAGCCGCAAACATGCTCGAGAGCAGGAGTCCCGGGTTTTGGAGGTGGGAGGCGAGGCCGATCCTCCCGTGCCCTTCCTCAAGAGGTACCAGAGGACGATGCCCCATTCTCCGGCTTCCCCGATCGTCGTGGAGGAGGGGCATCTTCTCTTCGATGTTCTCTCGGGGCTTTCCATTGCCGACAGCCTTCTCTCAGAGATGGAGCGGTCGGCTGGGGGCAAGATTCCTCGGGGAACCCTCAAGGCTCAAATGGCGGCCATATCCCAGGAGGCTGTGGAGGTCAGTGTCTACCTCCTGCTCGGGTTTTTATTAAGTACTTTTTGCTTGCAGGATCGGATACCATTCTAACCCCCTCCTGTTTTCCTCAGGTCCTCCAGCATCGTGCCCTCGTCGTCGGCATGGAGCACGAGGAGATTGACCCGGCGATGCAGATCACGGGCGAGTCCTCCTCGTGGGAGGAGATCTCGAGGCTGGAGCTGCAAGCGGCGAAGGAGAGGATCGCCGCCCTCGAAGACCAGGTGGCGGCCGGGGATCGGGAGAACGCCAACTGCCGAGAGGCCGTCCGGGTCTTAAGGGAGTCCAACAATGCCACCGAGGCTAAGTTGGAAGATGCCAGGGTGCTTGCCACCACCCTGAAGAAGATGGCGAGCACCCTCAAGAAGGAGAACGAGGCGACGAAGGAAGGAGTGAGGCGTGCCGACCTCTGAGCGTCGAAGGCGGTGGAGAACTACAAGAAATCGAACCAGTACTACGCCGACCTCGCTGAAACTGCTGCCCTCGTTTGGCATGAGGCCCTCGACGTTGTCAAGGCCCTGATGCCGGAGTTTCCTGACGGCGATCTCCGGAGGTAGTACCCCCTCGAGGGTAAGGCGCTGGGGAATGCCCCCGGAAGCGCCGCCGGGGGAAAGGCCCCTGGTGGGAGCGTCGGGGAGAAGTCGGTCACCCCGGCTCCAAGCGTCGAGGCTCCTGCGGTGGGCGTCGACCCTTGAGCCGCCACCCCGGCTATCATGGTGGAAGCGGAGCTCGTCGAGGTTCTCCCCGGCCCTGAGGCTTGAATCTCCTCGCCTCCTTCTTATTTTCTTTTGCGCTGAAATTTTGTAAGCTTCTGAGCATTTTTGTAAGGCTGGGGAGCCCATAATACCTCTGTAAAGACTTCTGACCTTTGTAAATGAAATCATTTTGTAGGAATCTTTGCGTACATAGTTTCACTTTGTTTGTGGTAAAATATCCATTTGCGCGGTACTGCTTTCACGATGCGTTAGGTCGGCGACCGGTCCTTCATCTGGCGATCGCACGTCGAGTTAAACTCAACCATTTTCTAAGTGTGCAAAGATCGGTGCAAGGTCGGCATCTCCATGGCCCCGAAGTCGAGATGGGGATCGCTTGCTGAAGGTATGTTGGGGTGACCCTCTGAGCAGAAAGGTGGTTTTCCCGTTCTCTCGAGTAGGACCGGTGACCACATCTCTTAGTAAAGACGGGTAGGAAGTCATCCTCTAAGAATGGGTTGAGCAGGGAAGCTGGTCGGTGGCCTCTTGATGAGAGCTTTGATCCTTGGCGTACGTGAGTAAGAAATTACCCACTAAGGATAAACCGAGCAGGGAAGCTGCTCGGTGGCCTCTTGATGAGGGCTTTGATCCTTGGCGTCGGTGGGTAGTGAACTAATAGCCAAGAATGGACCGAGCAGGGAAGCTGCTCGGTGGCCTCTTGACGAGGGCCTTAATCCTTGGCGTCGTTGGGTAAGAGATTACCAGCCAAGGATGGACCGAGAAGGGAAGCTGTTCGGTGGCCTCTTAATGAGGGCTTTGATCCTTGGCGTCGTTGGGTAAGAGATTACCAGCCAAGGATGGACCGCGCAGGGAAGCTGCTCGGTGGCCTCTTAATGAGGGCTTTGATCCTTGGCATCGGTGGGTAGTGAACTACCAGCCAAGGACGGACCGAGCAGGGAAGCTGCTCGTTGGCCTTTTCACGAGGGCTTTGATCCTTTGCGTCGTTCGGTAAAAGATTATCAGCCAAGGATGGACCGAGCAGAGAGTGCTTTAGTGAAGTGAAAAGCTTTCTCTACGACATCCACTGCCTTCCCCTTTATGATACGACCAAGAGCCCTTCAAGGAAAGAAAGACAGATTGTGCCCCTTTATTTGAATACCCACCTAGTTCTCTAACGGCACCTGCCTGAAAGAGTAGAGTTTTAGCCGGCTTTGGACGAAAGAACCTCTAACCTAATCCTGACTATAGCTGCTCGGTGGCCTCTTGACGAGGGCTTTGATCCTTAGCGTCGGTGGGTAGGAGATTACCAGCCAAGGATGGACCGAGCAAGGAAGCTGCTCGGTGGCCTCTTGATGAGGGCTTTCATCCTTGGCGTCGTTGGGTATGAGATTACCAGCCAAGGATGGATCGGGCAGGGAAGCTACTCGATGGCCTCTTGGCGAGGGTTTTGATCCTTGGCGTCGGTGGGGAGTAACTACCATCCAAGGATGGACCGAGCAGGGAAGCTGCTCGGTGGCCTCTTGACGAAGGCTTTGATCCTTGGCGTCGGTGGGTAGGAGATTACCAGCCAAGGATGGACCGAGCAGGGAAGCTGTTCGGTAGCCTCTTGATGAGGGTTTTGATCCTTGGTGTCATTGGGTAAGAGATTACCAGCCAAGGATGGACCGGGCAGGGAAGCTGCTCGGTGGCCTCTTGGCGAGGGCTTTGATCCTCGGCGTCGTTGGGTAAAAGATTACCAGCCAAGGATGGACCGAGCAGGGAAGCTGCTCGGTGGCCTCTTGATGAGGGCTTTGATCTTTGGCATCGTTGGGTAAGAGATTACCAACCAAGGATAGACCGTGCAGGGAAGCCATTCGGTTTTGCGAGGTTTTGTCCAACCTTCTTTGGTGTGTGAATATCGGGAAGAGTGACAGTCGCAGGCGGAACGTGGTAGAAACGCATAGGGGAGGCGAAGCATTAAAAAGAGCCGCGTCCATCCAAATTCGGTTCATCGAGAAATAAGGGATTTCCACCATGTGGCGGTGTAGTATTGGAATAATTTGGGCGGATCCCAGGATTCGCGCCCATGCGCGTGCAAATTTGGGTCCTTAGGGATTCTCCTCGATGCTATAAATAGAGAAGGAGACGGCAACTCTTCAGCGTCGCTTTTTTGAGATGACTGGGCGCATGTATTCGATCGAAGAGATCATCACCTTCGACGACGTCTTCATATATGACCAGTATATAGCCGATGACAGGTACCGGGGTACGGTTCATCGCCTCGAGGATCACGTCGGCCATCTTCACCCTCAACGGTCGCCCCTCATCCAGCTGCTGATGTACGCAATTTGGAGGAGGTCCCCAAGGTTGTACAACCCCCTCTCCGAGGAGCTGCTGGACGAGGCGCTCGACAAGGTGCGCTCGATCTATGTACTCGGCCTCATCTCGAAGGCCAGGCACGACCGATCCTTGGCCCTCATTTTGGAGTGCTTCCAAAAGAGGCATATCGTGAGCCTGGGCGCGGAGGGCAGAGCGCCGGGTGCCTCCGTGGCGTCCCGTGTTCGTGTGCAGCATCAGCGGGAGCAGGCGATAGGGTCTTGGTCCCGGTTGGCGGAAATCTACTCTGAGTATCACCTAGAGTACTTCCTCGATCTCGTTCCCCCTCTAATGTAAATTTTTCCTTTTTCTTTTTCTGTATGGCTGAGGAGCCCACAATACCTTTCGAATAAATAAAATTCTCCATTTTGCGATACTCTATTGTTTCTTTCTTATTATTAAATAAAAAGAATACATCACATTTTTGAAAGAAGAAATATACATTCATAGATATTCTTTTCAGAGGTACAACTTGAGCTTCTCGGCGTTGTAAGGCCGTGGAAATTTGCGACCATTCGCATATTGTAAGCGATAGGCTCCGCCAGGCAGGGCCTCGTAGATGAGGAATGGGCCATCCCATTTTAGGGAAAACTTGTGCAGCTTGCCTTGATCGACGAACTCATTCCGCCTTAGGACTAAATCTCCGGTTTTGAAGAAGAGATGCTTGACTCGCGCGTTGTAGTAGCGGGCAGTTTGCTATTGATAAGGGGCAGCTCAGATCTAAGCCCGATCCCGTTTCTCTAACAACACGTCCAAATTAGTCCTGAGGGCCGAGGTGGTGGTGATCAGTCGAAAATAATGTATTTTTAACACGGCAATTTCCCTATTATTTGCATTCATCTAGAGGTGTCCGGCATCCATATTGCACATATTTGCAAAACAGTCGTAAAATAACAGATTGCATGTGTTATACTTTAAAACCAGCACTTTAAGGGAAATTGACTGTTTATCATGACATTACATCATTCTTGTGTAGCGCAACACTTGTTTCGAAGTCTGTGCAGGAAATTCCAGGAACCGAGGCAAAATTGTCAAAGTGCTGATAAAAGATGCGCTAAGTCTAAGCTTTCTGATCTGGCATTTATAGAGAAAGAAATATAAAATTCAACATATCATGAAAAGACCATTATGTCCAGAGGAATCATCACACAGAAAATTACTTACAGAAGGCCTCACGTGACCGCGGATCCGCAGCAGGAGAAGGCACGTGCCGCGGATCCACGGCAAGATGGTGACGTCAGCAAACTAAGTTTTCCCCATGTACTTATTTCTGATGGCTAAGCTTCCAGAACACTCCAGATTATCCACATGGCTTCATCGAGAAGGCTCGGCCTAACAACCTAGTTCTAGAAGCATCCCTCCAACTAACTACTTCTAGAAGCCTCTCTCTATAACAAACCTTTGGAGGGAAATTTGAATTTTGAATACTAGATCTAGGGTTATAAAAGCTTATAAAAAGGAGCCTAGATCTAGGGTTAGAAGGTTGTTGAGGGTTGTTCATTAAGTTGAAAAATAGGGTAGCCAATCTCCTCTTCATTACCCGCAAGTTGAGTGACATGACTTGCGCCTCAAAACCCTAACCCTAATTCCAATTCCAATCCAAGATCAAGAATTCCAAGTTCAATCAAAGCAAGAAGCCTAGATCCTTTTGGAGCGAAGCCAATCTTCATCCGAGCAAGTGATCCAAGCCGATCCGCGACTCACGGAGACGATGCGACGCTAGATTCGATGATCTCGTTCCCTTCTCAATTTCTTGTAGTCTTTGAGCAAAGTGTAACAAATTGTTGATATAAATAAAGGTGACAATTCTTTTATCTTGCTTAGCTTTTGAATTCAAGCATTATGATTCAATCTAGATTCTTGAATATGTTCTTTGTGATAATGTTTGAGTAAAACTCCGCTCGTAAAGGAGTCGAGACGATCGATAGAATGATGATGATTTAGATTCTTTTACAATTCTTAAATCCTATAACGTTTGTAAATTCTAGTAAATTGAATGATCGATGACCTAGTTTCGATGCGATACTTTCTTGATTGTGTTCGCTCGAAACTAGAGATCAACGATCGATCATTTGATTTACTAGAAGATAGTTTGTGAATGAGATTCATCGAAAGGACAAAGGATGAGATGAGGAAACCCTAGTTTCTTCGCAAGATCCTTAACCTCGATAAATCGTTATCGATCTAGTATCAATTCGTTAATGGATAAGAGTATGTAAACATTATATCTCA
This sequence comes from Agapanthus africanus, assembly GCA_030015575.1. NCBI lineage: Eukaryota > Viridiplantae > Streptophyta > Magnoliopsida > Asparagales > Amaryllidaceae > Agapanthus > Agapanthus africanus. The sequence continues at coordinate 688,067,083 of CM057343.1, forward strand.
TCACATCTAACGATCCAATCGACTCCTACGAGCCACATTTCGAATCATGATTGTTGGTTTGGAAATCATCACATCTCAAATCTTGATTTTAATGTTTTCTTAAAAAACACGAACGATTACACTTTCCCTGTGGACGATCTGCACTTACTAACGCGCTATATTCGACACTGTTATTGATTGCAGTCAAATAATTTTTGGTTGTGATTTCTATACAATTTTCATACTACACAACAAGAATTCAATTCAATCAAATGGCGCCGTTGCCGGGGATCATTTGATAAACACATCCGAAATCATTTCAATCAAATGACGCCGTTGCCAGAGATAGTGCGCTAATTGTTCTTTTTTGAAATTTGAGTTGAACAGTTTATTCCATTATAATTTTTAGATCAAAATTCGCTCAAAACACTAAACGATTTGTTGTGATTTGTTGTGAGGAAATCTGGAATTTGTGGAGCTGTGTAAAAAATTTTCTGAATATTCCAGAGAGCTCTTGAGGTGAACAGGAACAGTACCAAAATTTTCAGTGCAGTGATCTCTTCATTGAACCGCGTTTCCGCAGCAAATTCCCACATCCCACCGCATTTCAGCGGCTGAACTAGCTGTTTGCTGTACGTAATTTCTCAGGTGATTCCTGTACTTTCTTATCTCCTTCCTTGTCTGCTCCAATTAACAATTTGCTGCAGGTTTCTTTGCAAATAAATCGCAGCGCCGCAAAAGCAATAAAAATTGTGCGTGTTTTTGATTTTTGGTTGTTTGCATATTAATACGGAATTTAAGGGGTACGGCCAAATCCAAATTAGGTGCGGAGTTCATTACCCTTCCTAAGCCCCAAAAATCACAAGCTTGCATTCGCATTTACCCTCATTAACTAAAAAAGATCTAGAGATGACTCTAAGGCCCGTCGCGCTCACTTAGGACAAGAGAAGACGGTGGGTAATTCATTGCTTATCCGCGTTTCTTTTGTGGTGTCTAAGGCAAGTGTGTCTAAGGCTAGTGGTTATTAATTAGGCCCACTACTTACGTAGTGGAGTACCTTCCCACTTACCTGGCACTTACCTGGCCACATGGGAGACAAAGAGGCAGTGGAGGATTGATCCTGCGACTTGTCTTTTGGCAGTTAGGAGCGGTCTAGAGCTTTGACCTAGGTGACCAATAGAATTAGGGTTTTGCTTGTTGCATTTGTTGTGATCGCATCATTTTTTCAAAAATCCATATATTTTTCAAAACACCAATCACTTCATTCATTTCCTCTAATTATAAGTCACGCTGCCACTTGTACTAACCCTTTTTAGTGCAAGATAGGCTGGACACGGGATTCTAGTGCCCGTTTAGTCCGCGTCCCCCCGATCGATCCCGAAGTCGGTATGTCTACATTTATCTTTTCTTTACCCACCACCACACCCACATCGATAGATCCGTCTCCATCGAACTTGTTTACCACTACTCTGCCTCCGTCCGTTGGTGCGCAGAATCTACCCCGCATCTCTCTCCAAGAGAGGTGATATCCTACACGAGGTCCCCTTTCCGCCTGTCTTTCCATTCCACCGGCCAACGGGGAAAATTTTGAAATTAAACCCTAATACATCAACCTTCTACCAAAATTCCACGGTCTCGAGTCTGAAAACACATATGCCTTTATCACCAAATTTGAAAATGTATGCGCAATGATGGGTACCTCACAGCTTTCTATGGATGCTATGCGTCTACGCCTTCTCCCATTTACCTTGTGCGATATAGCCGAGAAGTGGATGTATAACACTACCGCACATTCCATCTCAAACTGGGGAGAATTCGTCAAAGCATTCCTTAAGAAATTCTACCCACATCAAAAGACAGCTCGAGTCCGTAGCGAAATAAATCAATTCACCCAGCTTCCAAATGAACCATTTTCAAAATGTCTTGAACGCTTCAACGATCTATTAGTCCAATGTCTACATCACGGAATCCCTAGATGGGATCTGTGCAGAATCATTTATGAGGGTATTAATCCTAACACAAGACAGACCCTTGAATCCATGTGTCAAGGCAACTTCATGACCAAAGATGATGGGGAAGCTTAGAAATTTTTAGAAGATTTTACTAAAAAATCTTTACAGTGGGAAGGTGTGAGTCAATCGTCTAGGGCTGGCAATAACCAATCGGATGTTTCCATAGGAGTTAGAGCTGACATTTCAGCTATGCAAAAGAAACTCGAGACTATGGAAAACAAATTTTTAGCCGCCCTAAACCAAATGTCACTCTCCAAAACTGTATGTGGATGTTGTCCTGATCCTTCTCATTTAACGGAAGAATGTCCAATAAATTCTCCGTTTCAAGGTCATGAGCATATCAATTCTGCTTACCAACAAAGACCCAGAAACGATCCATATTCTTCCTCGTACAATCAGGGTTGGAGGAATGATTGTTACGAAAGAGTGTGTTTGTAGAAAATAACCGCAATCAATAACGGTGTCGCATGTAGCTAGACCGAGATGAGTATGGGTCGTCCTCAGAGAAACGTGGAACCTTTTATTCTTACTTTAGATGTGTTGAAAAAGAGAAAGGAATAAGAATTTTGTGAATGGTTTCTAGATCTACGTTAAACAAGAATGCAGAAATATAGATCTAGATTATTTTAGGGATGTAAATAATATAATAAGAGGGCTTGTAGGGTTCGTTAGGATTTAGTAGTCACGGACGATTAATTAAAAATTACCCTTTTTATCCATTAATAGATTTAAAACTAGAACGACGGTGATGCGTGTAGATTAGGGTTTCTGGAGGGAAAAGGAATCCCACTCTTAACCCTCATCTCGACACGGAACTCCGTTCATATCTAGCCTTTTGCCAAAACAATCATTAATCTAAACTCTAATCGCGGTCGGAACTAGCAAAGAATTGCTAGCACGCCCGATTAGGATGTCAATAATTCTTTTGATAGAGTTCATAAACTGTATAGGACTTAAAAAGAGTTTAGGGATGTTCATCATCCATTAGCCTACCCTAATCCTACGAACCCTAACAAGCGGAGAATTACTCGCGCATGTTGGGAGAAGAAGATGAAAAAACAGAGAGGGAAAACATAATGTAAAATGCAAAAAAATTAAATAAAATAACTACCTTTATTAATCAACTTGAACAATCTACACTTTATTCCGTAGAAAATGATTACAAAACTAGTTGCTTCTCGATCTTTCCTAAGGAGGTAGACGAACAGTTGATGATCAGCCTGGATGCGTGAGCGTCTGGGACTTCATGATCTTTTCGGCTTGATAAATTTTCCAAGAGGCTCTCGGTGCCTTTTTATAATGCAAAGCCAGAATCATTTGTTTCAAAATTAGGTAAAATTTAGCATAGATTCACCCCACAAAATTGCACACCCTAATTCCTCTATATTGCCGCGGATCCGCGGCCAACAGGGGGTTTGGCCACGGTTCCGCGGCCAAAGGTGGAGATTGCTTCATCAAATTTTTGGTCCTCTGTCCTTGTGACATTTGGCGATCCTTAGAGCCTTCAGAATTCAGAAATCTTCTCTCGGTTGCTTCCAGACTTGGTCTCCAAGTTTTTCTTCTTAATTAAGCAAGTCTTCTTCAACTGCTTGATTTGCTTGACTCTAGTCTTTGAAAAATTCTGCACACTTGGAAATCTTTTGCACAACAAATCAAATAATATTTAGTAGACCGATTAGGTCAATGAATTTATTTGCATACATTTTTCTACCAAATACTAATTAAAATATATTAACACATAGAAAATGGTGTTTTCACACATAAACCCCCATATGTATAATATATTATAATAAAGTCCTTTTTTAATATGAAAATGGTAGGAAAAATGTAATACAAATGTGCAGTTTTATCAACTGAACAAATACCCCCAAACTTATCTTTGATCGTCCCGAGCAAACTAGTTTATTCAAGAGGAGAAAAAGAAAGGAGAAAACTAAGCACACTTTCGTAGGCAACACGATTGCACTGAGCACGTGCAACAAGCCGTTAAACCTCTAGGTGTCCCTAGTAAGAGGAGTGTTGTCTCCTGAGGGTTTTCAGCAGATTACACCCACAAAATCCTATAACAAAAGAAAGATGGTGAAATTTACATATAAAGATAAGAACCATAAAAGAAAGACTTTGAAAATAAGAGTTTCCAACTATACTAGCTTTTCAGCTGTCATGAGCCCTATCTTAATAGTCATAAAAAAATGTTAGAAATCACATCATCCTTCAATAAAACATCGTCTTTATTCTTCATTCCTACCTTTCATCCAAACATTGATCATATAACCCCACGTGTGTGTAAAGAACATCCCTACACTCGGAGAATTCAATTCAAGCTATCATACTCTTGTTCATGTGACCGTTAATACTTCTTGAGGTATTAACCGACCGATTACTCATGTGCTTGCTGATTCGGTGATAATATTTTTCTCGTCTTGCACCACCCAGGCTTAGCAGTGACTCCCAGACCAGTTGGCCTTAGGGCACTAGGTGAAGAGGCACCCTCGCTATATTTTTTTATTGCTGCCTTTGCGATAACAAAACCAGCGTTCATTTTTCTTTTCACCATTTTTATATTTTCTTCATTTTTTTTCATTTCCTTCATACTTTGGCTTTTAGACAAGAGCATTTCAAGGTATCCTCTACTATCCTGAGTTTCAAGATGTGTGTAAGTGCATATAGTAGGGTATCAACATTCAAATGTTTGGCTTCCAGAATAGAAACTATTTTTCAGACTTATTTTTATCCTCAGATTAGTGACTTCTTTCATCTTACTAACTCTTGGGACAACAGCTAATAACTACTTATTACTAGTTCGTTTAAGAAAACTTCTAATTTTCTTGGTTTTCTTAAACTATTCCTATCTTTTGGATATAATTTTTTTACTTTCTACTCTTTTGACATAAAAGAAAATTTTTTAAAATTTTTTTTTTTAAAATGTTGTGCTTATGCAAAGTATAATGCAAATTGATGTGTAAATAAGTACAAACCTCCCCCAAACTTGTTTACAGCAGTGTCCTCACTGATGTCATCCGTTAAGCTCAAAACCTGTAGACTTGGGAGGAAATTATTAATGGGCGCAAGAATATATGAAAGTGAAAATCCTCCCCCAAACTTATTTTTGGCTCACAATTTTGTAAAAATCATTTTCTTTTAAAAGCCCAAAATATATCCCCCCAAACTTGAGTTAAACAATTTTAATCATTTAAAATCACACGAGCGGGTCAAGGTTATTGGTCAATGCCAAGCTTTGCAAAGACCGAAGGTCAACACCAACCATTCAAAAATTTTATCAATGAAGTACCAAGGTTGGTGGAAGAACATGTCACCTTTCGACGTGAAGAAGTGGGGAGGTGATAAGAGGTGTAATGGAAAAGGATTGCGTCTCAATTTGGAGAGACGACACAGTGATAGTAATGATGGATTACTCGCATTATCATGATTGTCCAAAAGAAGGGATGGAGGTCCAATTTCTTCATCTTGGAGTTGATTTATCTCAACACCCGTATCTTTTAAAAATGCGAGTTCATCAGCGAAAATTTCCTCAAAGCTTTCATCGATAACCCGAAGAATAATGTCATCAGAAAAAATGGGGTGATCGTCAGACTCTATAAAAAGTTCCTCATCAGTGTTAGATGTTGATCCGGACAACTCGGTGGAAGAGTACATGGTTGGGTCAAACAACAACATATGAAAAGAGTCAGTATCATGAGGTTGATCAAATTCGCTGCTGTCGACATCTATTAATTCGACAGAACACACATGAGCATAGGGTTCGGAGGGTTCACTTCCCAACTTGTAAATGTTAAGCTCAATCGACTTCTTTCCAAAGGATAGGGTCATAGAGCCGTTTCTACAATTGATTACTACGTTGGAAATGGCCAAACAGGGTCGACCGAGTATCACCGGGATTTGATTGCGTGGGTTTGCCACAGGTTGTGTATCTATAACGATAAAGTCTACAGGGAATATGAATTCCCTGACTTTGATTAACATATCCTCTAGCTCACCCCTAGGTTGGGTGATAGATCGATCGGCCATATAAAGAGTGCAATGCGCAGGTTTTAACTCTCCGATCCCTAATTGCTCATAAACAGAATACGGAAGCAAGTTAACACTAGCACCTAGATCGAGTAGGGCACGATTGATATTTTTACCCCCAATGGAAATAGAAATTGTAGGACTTCCGAGGTCCTTTCGTTTCTTGAGTAGTTGTTGTGTAAAAGCAGTGCTTACATTACTCGCAAGGAAAACTTTTTTAGGTACTTGAACTTTTCTCTTCCTGGTGCACACGTCCTTTAGGATTTTCACATATGACGGAACTTGTTGAATAGCATCTAGGATAGGAATATTTATGTTAACTTGCTTAAAAATTTCCACAATCTTCTCCATTTGTGGACTTGGTCTGTTGCCCCTTAACCTGTTTGGATAAGGTGCTTTATCAATAAGGGTTTGGTCCAACATTGGAGAGGATTGTGTGGACGGATTCGATCCCAAAACTGGAGTGGGAATCGACTTAGATAGATTTGGTGAAATGGGCGAAGGGTTCGAGCCTTGGGAAAAACGGAGAATAGGCTCGGGTGAAGGTGGGAGACTAGACGAATTAGGGGAAGAAGAAGAAGCTGGGGTATCATTAGTGTCACTATCATCACATTGCTCACCCACACGGTTATTCAGCACTTTTTCCGATCTCAACGTGGTAACAGCACTCACATTATAACTTTGTGAGTGGCCAGGATTAGGTATGGGTTGAGATGGGAGTTTCCCTTTCTCTCTTGCACTCATTGCGGCGTTTAGCTGTTTGATTTGGTTTTCTATTGATTTAATACTCTCACCATGGGAGGCGGAGTTTTTCGTTAGGGTATCAATAGAAGACGTCATCTTAGCCAACAATTTCATGGATTGTTTCATGAACATATCCAAAGTTTATCAGTACCGGCCATTTGTGGTGTAGAAGTGTTGGCCGGATTTTGGAAATTTTATGACTGAAAGGGGGGCTGATTCTGTGGTTGTGGTTGCTGTGGAGGAGGTCTTTGATAATTGCTTTGTTGGTTTTGATTCCAAGCAAAGTTAGGATGATTCCTCCATCCTTGATTGTACGTGGAAGAATAAGGGTCGTTTCTAGGTCGCTGCTGAAAAGGAGCATTAGCTTGAAACGATGCATTCATAGGACATTCTTCCGTTAAGTGTGAAGGATTCGAACAGCAACCACAGACGGTCTTAGGAAGCGTGACCTGATTTAGGGAGAAAGATGAGAACTTGTTCTCAATAGCGTCGATTTTCTTCTGTATCGCTGCTATTTCGGCTTTTACTGCGATAGAAACATCGAGCTGGTGAATACCTCCCTTAGTTGAAGGTGGTCTCATGCTTTCCCACTGCAAAGTGCTTTCTGCGAGATCTTCCAGATATTTCTATGCTTCACCGTCATCTTTAGACATGAAATTGCATTGACACATTGTTTCAAGCATCTGCTTTGTCGTTGGATTAATGCCCTCATATATAATCCGACATAAATCCCATCTTTGTATTCCATGATGGGGGCATTGGACAAGCAGATCTTTGAAACGTTCAAAGCACTTCCAAAATGGTTCATTGGGAAGCTGGGTGAACTGGTTGATCTCGCTCCTAATGTGGGCAGTCTTTGATTTGGGTAAAACTTCTTAAGAAATGCTATGACGAATTCGTCCCAATTAGTGATAGAGTGTGCGGCAGTATTGTAAAGCCATTTTTCTGCCAAGTTGCACAGTGTGAATGGGAGAAGACGTAAGCGCATAGTATCTAAAGTCAATTGTGAAGTACCCATCATTACACATACGTTTTTGAATTTGGTGATGAAAATGTATGCGTCTTCCGACTCAAGCCCGTGAAATTTGGGCAGCAGATTGATGTAGTAGGGTTTAATTTCGAAATTATCCCCGTTAGTTGGTGGAAGAGATAGACAAGTAGGATGGGGACCACGAATAGGATAGCATCTCTCTTAGAGAGAGATGTGCGGTGGATTCTGCCCACCTACGGGCGGTGGCAGTGTGGTGTTATAATTAGATGGAGTGCCGTCCATCACGGTCGATGTGGTGTGTGGTGGGGGAAAAGAAGATGAAGAAGTACCGACTTTGGCGTCGATAGCAGGAACGCGGACAAGACCAGCACTAGAATCCCGTGTCTAGCCGAGCATGCACTAAGCGGGTTTAGTGCAAGTGGCAGCGTGTGTGTGATTTTAAAATTGGGTTGTTTTTGAAAAAGTGGGACTCAAGAAAAATCACCCTAAGATGCACAAGCAACCCTAGAACTAAGGTCACCTAGGTCCAGTCTCTAGACCGCTCCTAGACTTTCAAAGGACAAGCCGCAGGATCAATCCTCTACCGCCTCCGTACTACCCTTGTAGCCAGGTAAGTGCCAGGTAAGTGAGAAGGAACCACAGTAGTGGGCCTAATTAAAAACCACTAGCCTTTGACACACTTGCCTAGGCACTACAAAAATAATGCAGATAAACGATAGATTACCCACAACCTTCCTCTGTCCTTATTGAGCGCGACAGTCCTTAGAGTCTGGTTTAGATATTTTTTAAAATAATGAAGGGTTGATCTATATGCTCTGTTTGTGATTTGTGGGGCTTAGTAAGGGTGATGAAATCCCCACCTAATCTTGATTTGGTCTTTACCCCTTAAAGTTCGTATTAAATATGCAAAACAAAACCAATCACAAAACTTTTGCAAAAAGATTTTTTTTTAGCGGCGCAATTTTGCAAAGAATCCTGCAGAAAATAGATTTTACTGGATTTGAGAGGAGGGAGAAGGAGTTGAGAAAGATACCAGAGAGTTTTGTAGCCCTAACCCTTCTAACCTGCCGCGATTCCGCCGCAAAAAGCCCCTTTGCGCCGCGGTTCCGCTGCGCTGTGGAGAGAACAGATGATGAAAATTTTTCTGTGGCCTCCTTTGCTCATCTGGATCTCTAAGAATGTCTCTGTCTTCTGTTTTCCTCAATTCTGTGACTCCAGATCTCCTTACAAAAATTCACGCACAAATCATTAAATATGCTATTTGCAGTTTTGTGTTAATAATGATATGACTCGTCTAAGAAATCAACACAAATAGTAAAAATAGAAAATTACGAACGTATCCCCGGCAACGGCGCCATTTGATTGTTACGAAAGAGTGTGTTTGTAGAAAATAACCGCAATCAATAACGGTGTCGCACGTAGCTGGACCGAGATGAGTACGGGTCGTTCTCTGGGAAACGTAGAACTTTTTACTTTTACTTTAGATGTGTTGAGAAAGAGAGGAGGGATAAAGAATTTTATAGAATGGTTTATAGATCTACGTTAAACAAGAATGTAAAATATAGATCTAGATTATTTAAAGATGCAGTTAATATAATAAGGGGGCTTGTAGGGTTCGTTGGGATTTAGTAATCATGGATGATTAATTAAAAGTTACCGTTTTTATCCATTAATAGATTTAGAACTAGAACGACGGTGATGCGTGTAGATTAGGGTTTCTGGAGGGAAAAGGAATCCCACTCTTAACCCTTATCTCGACACGGAACTCCGTTCATATCTAGCCTTTACCAAAACAATCATTAATCTAATCTCTAATCGCGGTCGGAATAAGCAAAGAATTGCTAGCGCGCCCGATTAGGATGTTAATGATTCTTTTGATAAAGTTCCTAAACTTTATAAGACTTAAAAAGGGTTTAGTTAGTTTCATCATCCATTAGCCTACCCTAATCCTACGAACCCTAACAAGCGGAGAATTACTCACGCATGTTGGGAGAAGAAGATGAAAAGACAGAGAGGGAAAAATAATGTAAAATGCAAAAGAATTAAATAAAATAACTACCTTTATTAATCAACTTGAACAATCTACACTTTATTCCGTAGAAAATGATTACAAAACTAGTTGCTTCTCGATCTTTCCTAAGGAGGTAGACGAACAGTTGATGATCAGCCTGGATGCATGAGCGTCTGGGACTTCGTGATCTCTTCGGCTTGATAAATTTTCCAAGAGGCTCTCGGTGCCTTTTTATAATGCAAAGCCAGAATCATTTGTTTCAAAATTAGGTAAAATTTAGCATAGATTCACCCCACAAAATTGCACACCCTAAATCCTCTATATTGCCGCGAATCCACGGCCAACAGGGGGGTTTGGCCACGGTTCCGCGGCCAAAGGTGGAGATTGCTTCATCAAATTTTTGGTGCTTTGTTCTTGTGACATTTGGCGATCCTTGGAACCTTCAGAATTCAGAAATCTTCTCTCGGTTGCTTCCAGACTTGATCTCCAAGTTTTTCTTCTTAATTAGGCAAGTTTTCTTCAACAACTTGATTTGCTTGACTCTAGTCTTTGAAAAATTCTGCACACTTGGAAATATTTTGCACAACAACTCAAATAATATTTAGTAGACTTAGTTCTACTAGGATTAGGTCAATGAATTTATTTGCATACATTTTTCTACCAAATACTAATTAAAATATATTAACACATGGAAAATGGTGTTTTCACACATAAACCGCCATATGTATAATATATTATAATAAAGTCCTTTTTTAATATGAAAATGGTAGAAAAAATGTAATACAAATGTGCAGTTTTATCAACTGAACAAAGAATCACCCTAACTTTGCTTGGAACCAATCACAAAATCAAAATACGGTTCCAAACCAACACAATTTCCAAGGGGTCCCTCCACCACAACAGCAACCACAATTGAGTCAGCACCCCTTCCAAGCACAAAACTTCCAAAATCCGGTCAACACACTTGCACTGTCTAGTCCTTTGCAGTTGACCGGGACTGATGAATCCTCTTCATTCATAAACTTGCTTCTAACAAATCTCATGCAAGTATCGGCTGAAATAAAGACTTCCGTCGATGATATAAAGAAAAACTCCACCTCCCAGGCGGAGAGTATTAAATCGATGGAAGCAGAAATTTCACGATTAAAAGTCGAAATGAGTGCAAGAAGGAAAGGGAAACTTCCAGCTCAACCCTTACCCAATCCTGGCTATTCACATCATGTGAATGCAATCACGTTGATATCTGGAAGACTGCTTGACAATCATGTTGGGGAAGAGTTTGATGACACTGAAATATCTATCAATGATACCCCGGCTGAGACCTTTCCTTCCACTTCTACTTTTAATTCTGACCCCAGTTCTTCTATCCCACCACCTTCTTGCGAGCCTATTCTTCGTTTCCCACAAGGCTCGCCACCTCGGCCCATTTCTTCTTGTCTACCACCGACGATCCCTACTTCTATTCTGGGATCGGGTCCACACACACTTCTTTCTCCTATGATGGACCCAGAGCTTATTGCTAAAGCACCTTATCCTAATCGGTTAAAGGCTAACAAATCGAGTACACATATGGAGAAGATTATGGACATGTTTAAGCAAGTTAACATCAACATCTCTCTCCTGGATACCATCCAACAAGTTCCGTCCTATGCGAAAACTCATAAGAAATTGTGCACTAGGAAGAGGAAGACTCAAGTGCCCAAGAAGATATTCATGGCAAAGACTGTAGACACGGTTTTCCCCCAACAAGTACCACGGAAACGTAAGGACCCTGGCTGTCCTACTATTTCTATTTCTATTGGGGAAAAACACATCAACCGTGCTCTACTAGACCTTGGCGCTAGTGTTAACTTGCTTCTATATTCAGTCTATGAGCAACTAGGTATCGGAGTGTTAAAGCCCTCGAGCATAACTCTCCAGATGGCTGACTGATCAAGCACCAAACGTAGGGGTGAACTGGAGGATGTGTTAATAAAAATCGGGGAATTTGTATTCCCTGTAGATTTTATTGTACTTGATATACAGCCTGTAGCGAACCCATGGAATCAAATTTCGGTGATTTTAGATCGCCCCTTTTGGAACACTTCCAACGCTATCATCAACTGTCGTAATGGTTCTATGACCCTATCCTTCGGGAATAGGTCAATAGAGCTGAACATTTACAAGTTGGGAAGTGTACCCTCCGAACCTACTGCTCAGGTCTGTTCTGTCGACTTAATGGATGTCGACAGCAGCGAAATTGATGATCCTCCTGATACCGATCTAGACTCTTTTCATACGTTGTTGTTTGATGCAACTCTGTATCATACACATACGGACTCTTCCACCGAGTTGTCCGGGTCAACAACTAACACCGATTATGAACTGCTTTTAGAGTCTGAAGATCACCCTGCACTTTGTGATGACATTATTTTCCGGGGTATTGATGGAACTTTTGAGGAAATCTTCGCTGATGAACTCGCATTTTTGAATGACACGGGTGTTGAGATGAATCATCTCCCAATCAATGAAATTGAACCTCCACCCTTTTTTCTGAATTGTAAAAAGAATGCGAGCAATCCATTACATTCACTGCATCGTCTCTCCAAAATGAGACGCACACACATTCTATTCCACCACTTACCCTTTCCCCACTTCTTCTTCCACCAACCAGAGCACTGTATTGATAAAATTTTCGAATGGTTGGTGTTAACTTTCAGTCTTTGCAAAGCTTGGCATCGACCACTGATTCTTGACCCCCTCATGTGATTAACATGGCTTAACTCAAGTTTGGGGAGGGGCTATAATCGGGCTCTTGAAAAGAATATTCTTACAAAATTTTGAGCCAAAAATAAGTTTGGGGGAGGTTCTTCACTTAAAAATTTTGCCCCCACTAATAAATTCCTTCCAGGCTTACAGGTTTTTCGAGATTTAGCAGATGGCAACAATGAGGGCACTGTTGAAAATAAGTTTGGGGGAGGTTTGTGCTTATTTTCGCATCATTTGCATCATACTTTGCATAAGCACAAAACATTTTCGAAAACCTATAAAAATTTAAAAATTTTCAAAAAATAAAAATATTTTTATACATAAATAAGATAATAAAAGATTAGATAGTGAAAAATTACATCCATAAGATTGGAAAAATTTAAGAAAACCAAGAAAATTAGAAGTTTTTTTATACGAACTAGTAATAACTAGTTATGAGCCGTTGTCCCAAGGATTAGTAAGATGAAAGAAGTCACTAATCTGAGAATAAAAATAAGTGTGAAAAATAGTTCCTATTCTGGAAGCCAAACATTTTGAACGTTGATACCCTACTATTCGCACTTACACACGTCTTGAAACTCGGGATAGTAGAGGATACCTTGAAATGCTCTTGTCTAAAAGCCAAAGTATGAAGGAAATTAAAAAAAATGAAGAAAATATAAAATGGTGAAAAAAAATGGACACTAGTTTTGTTATCGTCAAGGCAGCAATAAAAAAATATAGCGAGGGTGCCTCTTCACCTAGTGCCCTAAGGCCAACTGGTCTAGGAGTCACTGCTAAGCCTTAGGTGGTGCAAGACGAGGAAAAACACCAAATAAGCAAGCACATGAGTAATCGGTCGGTTAGTAACTCAAGAAGTATTAACGGTCGCATGAAAGTGTGTGAGCAAATTCAGCTAAATATTCATTAATTAAAAAGTACTGAGGCAGATGGACAAGAGTATGATAGCTTGAATTGAATTCTCCGGGTGTAGGGATGTCCTTACACACACGTAGGGTTATATGATCGATTTTTGGAAGAAAGATAGGAATGAAGAATAAGACGATGTTTTATTGAGGGGTTATGTGATTTCTGACATTTTTTCATGACTATTAAGATAGGGCTCATGACAACCGGAAAGCTAGCATAGTTGGAAACCCTAATTTTCAAACCTTTTCTTTTACAATTCTTTTCTTTAAATGAAATATTCACGGTCTTCCTTTTATTATTGGATTTTATCGGTGCAATCCGCTGAAAACCCTCAGGAGACAACACTCCTCCTACTAGGGACACGTAGAGGTTTAAAGGCTTGTTGCAGGTGCTCAGTGCAATCGTGTTGCCTATGAAAGTGTGCTAGTTAGTTTTTCTCTTTCTTTATTTTCTCCTTCTCTTTTTAATAAAACAGTTCGCTCGAGACGATCGAAAATAATTTTGGGGGAATTTGATCAGTCGAAAATAATGTATTTTTAACACGGCAATTCCCCTATTATTTAGATTCATCTAGAGGTGTTCGGCATTCATATTGCACATATTAGCAAAAAAGTCGTAAAATAACATATTGCATGTGTTATACTTTAAAAACGACACTTTAAGCGAAATTGACTGTTTATCATGACATCGCATCATTCTTGTGTAGCGCAACACTTGTTTCGAAGTCTGTGCAGAAAATTCCAGGAACCGAGCCAAAATTGTCAAAGTGCTGATAAAAGATGCGCCAAGTCTAAGCTTTTTGATTTGGCATTTATGGAGAAAGAAATATAAAATTCAACATATCATGAAAAGACCATTATGTCCAGAGGAAGCATCACACAGAAAATTACTTACAGAAGGCCTCGCGTGACCGCGGATCCGCGACAGGAGAAGGCACGTGCCTCGGATCCGCGGCAAGATGGTGACGTCAGCAAACCAAGTTTTCCCCATGTGCTTATTTCTGATGGCCAAGTTTCCAGAACACTCCAGATTATCCACGTGGCTTCATCTAGAAGGCTCGGCCTAACAACCTAGTTCTAGAAGCATCCCTCCAACTAACTACTTCTAGAAGCCTCTCGCTATAACAAACTTTTGGAGGGAAATTTGAATTTTGAATCCTAGATCTAGGGTTAGGAAAGCTTAAAAAAAGGAGCCTAGATCTAAGGTTAGAAGGTTGTTGAGGGTTGTTCATTAAGTTGAAAAATAGGGTAGCCAATCTCCTCTTCATTACCCGCAAGTTGAGTGGCACGACTTGCGCCTCAAAACCCTAACCCTAATTCCAATTCCAATCCAAGATCAAGAATTCCGAGTTCAATCAAAGCAAGAAGCCTAGATCCTTTTGGAGAGAAGCCGATCTTCATCCGAGCAAGTGATCCAAGCCGATCCGCGACTCACGGAGACGATGCGACGCTAGATTCGACGATCTCGTTCCCTTCTCAATTTCTTGTAGTCTTTGAGCAAAGTGTAACAAATTGTTGATATAAATAAAGGTGACAATTCTTTTATCTTGCTTATCTTTTGAATTCAAGCATTATGATTCAATCTAGATTCTTGAATATGTTCTTTGTGATAATGTTTGAGTAAAACTCCGCTCGTAAAGGAGTCGAGACGATCGATAGAATGATGAGGATTTAGATTCTTTTACAATTCTTAAATCCTATAACATTTGTAAATTCTAGTAAATCCAATGATCGATGACCTAGTTTCGATGCGATTCTTTCTTGATTGTGTTCGCTCGAAACTATAGATCAACGATCGATCATTTGATTTACTAGAAGATAGTTTGTGAATGAGATTCATCGAAAGGACAAAGGATGAGATGAGGAAACCCTAGTTTCTTTGCAAGATCCTTAAACTCGATAAATCGTCATCGATCTAGTATCAATTTGTTAATGGATAAGAATATGTAATCATTAGATCTCATCACATCTAATGATCCAATCGACTCCTACGAGCCACACTTCAAATATTGATTGTTGGTTTGGAAATCATCACATCTCAATTCTTGATTTTAATGTTTTCTTAGATCTAGATTTTTCTAATTCTTGAAATTCAATTTTATAAATCATGAATTGTTTCTTTTCTTTTCTTTAAATTTTCGACTCATCTAAATCGAAACACGAACGATTACACTTTCCCTGTGGACGATCCGCACTTACTAATGCGCTATATTCAACACCGTTATTGATTGCGGTCAAATAATTTTTGGTTGTGATTTCTATACAATTTTCATACTACACAACAAGAATTCAATTCAATCAAATGGCACCGTTGCCGAGGATCATTTGATAAACACATCCGAAATCATTTCAATCAGGTGGCTTCGTCGTCGAAGTGCTCGACCTTGTAACTAGGCAGCCCGATCTCCGCTAGGATCATTGTCTCAGTGCCATAGCAGAGGCTAAAAGGGCTCTCTCCGGTAGGGGTCTTCTTTGACGTGCGCAAGGCCCATAAGACCCGGGGTAGTTCTTCGACCCAACTGCCCTATCGTCCTTCTAGGCGTTTCCGAAGACCTCGGATGAAATCCTGGTTAGCGACCTCGGCCTGCCCGCTGCATTGGGGATGCTTGACCGCAGCAAACTTCATAAGGATATGGTATTCGCTGCAAAATTCCTTAACTTTTTCGTTCTCGAAATTTGTCCTGTGGTCGGTGATGATACACCTTGGGATACCGAACCTGAGTATTACGTTGTTCTGCAGGAACTTGATAGTCGTGGTGGCGTCCGGTTTCCTAAAGAGGACGGCCTCGATCCACTTCGTGAAGTAGTCCACTACAACAAGGACGTACTTGTGTCCGCCCGTACCGGTAGGGAACTGGCCTATCATGTCCATTCCCTATTGGGAAAACGGCCAAGGGAGGTTTGGGCTGTTAGCTCGGTAGCCGGAAGGCGAGGTATGCCGCCATGGAGTTGGCGGCTTTTGCACCTCCTGACGAGCTTCTGGGCGTCCTGATGAATTGTCGGCCAATAGTACCCTTGGAGCAGTGCCTTCTGGATTATGGTATGAGCCCCTTGATGCGCGCCGCCGACCCCTTCATAAATCTTACGGAGGACGTAGTCGGCCTCATGGGGGTCGACGCACCGAAGCAGGGGTTAAGTGAAGGATTTCCTGTAGAGGTTTCCATTACTCCAGACGAAATGGCGGGCTCTGGCTTAAAGACGGCGGGCTTCCCCTCGATCTTCTGGAAGTGTACCTTCCCTTAGGAATTCCACGAGGGGCTTCCTCCAATCCCGGTCTTCTTCCCGGGCTGTGCACACTTGAAGTGACGTCGCCCTGTCTTCTAGCTAGGCCGTGGTAACACATTGAAGAGGATGTTTCTCTTATTGTTGGCCATATAAGATGAAGAAAGTTTACTCAAGGCGTCGACCTGGGCGTTCAGTTATCTGGGGATCTGCTCCACTTAGACTTCGTCGAAGCACTTTCGTATTATTCTCACCTCGGCCAGATACTTCACCATCAAAGGCTCCCGTGCCTCGAATCGGCCGGTCACTTGGACAACGACTAGGGCGGAGTCGCTGCGGATCCGGATCGTTTTCAGCCCCACTCCGGAAGCTATCCGCAGTCCGGCCAGTAAGGCCTCGTATTCCGTTGCGTTGTTTGAGGCTTTGAACCTGAGCTTCAGGGAATACTCCATCTCTGCGTCGTTCGGGCCCTGAATGATGAGGCCGGCACCACAGCCTTCCTCGGTTGAGGACCCGTCGACATAAAGGACCCATTCAGGTACGGAGTCGGGCCTCCTATCGATTGAGGGTTGAGTTCCGGGGGCCGGCGTGGATTACGCATCTTTGCTGGGGATGGTGCACTCGACGATAAAATTGGCCACGACTTGTGCCTTGATAGCTTGCCTCGGGCGGTATTTTTTGTCGAACAGGGACAACTCCAACCTCTATTTCTCCAAACGACCAGAGGACTCGGGGGAGGCAAGAATAGCCCCTAAAGGCCGCTCGGTAAGAACGAGGATGGTGTGCGCCTGGAAATAGCGTCGTAGTTTCCTCGAGCCCACGATGAGTGCCAAGACGATCTTCTCTATGGTCGGGTACCTCGTTTCCGCGTCCTTGAAGACATGGCTCACATAGTATACCGGCTTCTAGACTCTCTCAACCTCTCGGACGAGCACCGAACCTGCAGCTTGGTCGGACACCGCTAGATATATCGATAGCTCGTCCCCTTCAACTAACCGGGTGACCAGTAGGGGAGTCACAAGGTGCCTCTTTAATTGCTCGAAAGCGGTCTGACACCGCAAGGTGCCTCAAGGCTTTGAAGAATGGGGGGCATTTCTCTCCGGATCGTGACATGAAGCGGCTCAGGGCGGCCACCCTCCCGGTGTGCCGCATGATCCCGATGTTGGTCTTTGGGGCGGCCATATTGAGGATGGCGCTGATTTTCTCCGGGTTAGCCTCGATTCCTCAATGGGTAACTATGAAACCGAGAAATTTTCCACTAGTGACCCCGATTGCGCACTTGGCGGGATTCAGTTTTATTTTGTATTTGCGGAGGACGCCGAAAGCCTCGCCAAGATCTTTGGCTTGTTCATCTGATGAGGTCGATTTGATGAGCATGTCGTTGACGTAAACCTCCATGATCCTGCCGATATGTGGCTTAAACATCCTGTTGACCAAGCGTTGATACATAGCCCCGGCGTTTTTGAGGCCGAAGGACATCACCTTATAGCAGTATACCCCCCGGTCCATTATGTATGCGGTGAGGTCCTCGTCCGCTGGATTCATATCGATCTGGTTATAACTGGAGAAAGCGTCCATGAAGCTGAGTAGCTCGTATCCTGCCGAACTGTCGACGAGCTGATCTATCCGAGGGAGGGGATAGTTGTCTTTCGGGCAGGCCTTATTGAGGTCGGTGAAGTCGACGCACATGCGCCACTTCCCGTTTGACTTCTTAACCAAGACCACATTCGCCAACCACTCTGAGTAATCCACGTTTCGAATGAAGTTGGCTGTGAGGAGCCTGTCCACCTCGTCCTCGATCGCTTTTTGTTTGATTGGGGCGAAACTTCGTTTCTTCTGCCTGACGGGCCGGACCGTGGGGTCCACCCCGAGCTTATGCAATATTATTTTGGGGTCGATCCCAGGCATGTCGGTGGGCGTCCAGGCGAATACGTCTGCGTTCCTTCTGAGGAAGAGGATCAGGTCGTCGCGCCGAGTCCCCGTTAAGAGTGACCCGATCTGAACGGTTCGTTCATCGTCCCCTTCGACGAGGGGGATCTCTGTTAGTGGCTCCACCGGGGTCCTTCGGACCTCTTTTTGCTCGTCTCGAGTATCCAGAGAACCCTTGATAACATCTTCGCTTTCCATGTCATTGTTCTGCCCCTAAGGTGTAGATGCTGCTGTGAAGCAAATCTTCGCGGTTTGTAGGTTCCCGTAGGCTCGACCTATCCCGCCTTGGTCGAGTGGGAATTTCATCGCTAGGTGGTAAGTTAGCGTTCACCTCAGACTCAAGCTGAATCTCACATTTGGTCCAGACCTTTACCTCGGCCATGGTCGTAGGTTGCACTAATGCAAAGGAGCGTAGCCATTCCTTGTGCCTATGACCTGACCTAAGGGCCGTAGTGACCGTCTCGTCCCGGTGCTCTGGGACCTCAAGGAGAGCGTTGTAGAAGCAGGTGACGTATCCTTTGAAGGATTCTTTGTCCCCACTCTTTATGGTGAAGTGATAATCAACGGCCCGCTTCTGCCTTCTGTTCCCGACGAAATGGCCGAGGAATTGGGTGGCTATCTCATCGAAGGTAGAGATTGAGCGTGGCGCGAATCCTCGGAACCAGTCTCATCCAAAGCGGATGAGATTGGTGGGAAAAGCATGGCATTGCGCGGCGTCGGAATTGTCCTAGATACTCATCCCAGCTGTGAACGCGTCCAAATGGTCTTTCGGATCGGACTTCTCGTCAAAGAGGGAGACCTTCGGGGATTGTTTCGGGAGGAGCTATAGACAACGAGTAGCTCTTTGGTGAAGGGCTTCGTGAGCGAGTCGGCGGTATATCTAGCCCCGTCGCTTGAAGGATGATTTTCCCGATGTTTGCCCTCAATCTTCTTTTCGAGGGCGTCGAGTCGGTCGTGGTATCCCGATGATTCGGCATACTCTGATTTATGGCCTTTGCTGCTAGCGACCTGCACCTGGCCGCGGCTCCGATTTCGTTCAATGAGGTTCCTTCGGTCCCCTGGCGAGGTCGTTGTTCATATCAGAATGTTGCATTATTATATTCTCCATTCTTAATTATATTGCAAATAAATAGATGCTTTTGATCCATGTCTGCTAAATAGTTGCAGGTTACAGGTTCTCAGAACAATACAGTGAAATTCAGGAAAAGAAGCTACAAATGTGACACTGCGACCAACAAATAAATGAATCTGCAAGATGACGCCTACAAGTTTAAGGAACAAATGAAGATCAACGAACAGTTCGATTGCACAAAATACAAGAGCAGCACAAGATTCAAGACTTCAACGCGAAGCTAATAGTAAAGTCCATAAATTCTGCACTGTTGGAAATCTGGAAGAAAGTAGAAAAGATTCTGAGAAACCAAGTGAAGAAAAAAGAAGGAAAAAGCAACTTGAAGCATCACAGAAGAATTGAGCCCAAGAGCCCACCAAACGGCTGCGGAACCGCGGCCAAATAGGGCATTCTATCGCGGATCCGCGGCCGTGCTGTGCACTTGTTGGTGCACGTATCGGTGGGTGTCGGTGCATTGACCCGTCTTTCTTAGGGTAGTCTTGTAATTTCAGATATGCATCAGATGTAAACTCTAGGGTTTCTCCTATTTATAAATAGGAAAACGTACAGCCTCTTTTAGGGCATGCCTCTTTTTATTTTCTAGTCTAAATTTCAATTCCTTTGTAATCGTCAAGAGTGCATCAATAAAGTAAGATTTTTTATCTGAATTTAATTCTTGCATTTTTATCTGTTCTTTTAATATCTGCTGTTTTATTTTGTCTTTTATTATTTGCAACTTAGATAGTTTTTAAAATAAAACATAAAAATGAATTCCATTATTAATACCCTAATGAGTGAGTAGTTCCTCACTTGTTAGGATTAGGATTGGGTAGATTTGAGAGATGGAAATCTCTCACTCCTTTCTTGCCCGTTTAATATTTTAAATTAGGACTCTATGTAAATCAAACACCCACCGCTCACTATGGCACCATATCCTATGAGATAGCGGTGATTCCCTAGTTAGACCGGTTGTGGTTGATTTAGATAGAGCTTAGGGCTAAGAGTTAAGAAAGGACGGACAAGGACCAAAAGGAAGAAACGAAGTTTTTTCTTTGTCGTGCTAATCCCCTTTGTTAATTATTACCCTAACACCTATATTCTTAATTAGGGCAAAAGAAGCAGTGAATAGAATTATCTTTCCAAACTAACCTAATCCTAACCCTAGCAAGGTTTTAAATAAAATTAAATTCAATCTTAGTTTTTATAAAAATCAAAACCTACCAAAAATACGACTTAACTCGTAAGAACATAAAGAAAAGAACACGTTTTCCCTGTGGACCGACCCGTACTCAACCGACTAGTTAGCATGCGACACCGTTATTGATTGCGGTATTCTTAACTTTGATTTTAAAACGCACACGCAAAACAGCTACCAATCAAATGGCGCCGTTGCCGGGGATCACGGTAGCTATTTTCTTTTTGTAATTTCGGGTTAATTAAAATTAAAAAAATCATAAAAACTGAAAAATATAAAAACATAAAAAATATCATCTTGTTATTTTTTGAAGGGTTTTTGTGTGAATTGCGCAGGAAAGAAAGAAGGATAGATTCAGATCTGGAGCAAGCTCGGTGAGCAAATCCAGAAACAGAAAATCTGAACAGACAGAGGAGAAGCACAACAGAAAACAGAAAGATTTTGGAGATCTGAACCTATTCTTCCACTGCGGAACCGCGGCACAAGTGCAGGTTTGACCACGGAACCGCGGTCAACTGCTGACGTCAGCAATCTGATTTCTCTGTAAGTATTCCTTATCTCCTCTGTAACCCCCTGAACTCCACTGAAAAAATTTTCCTGCTGGGTTCTTTGCGCAAAACTTCTTCTCCCTCTTCAATAAATCAATCTTATGTAGGATTCTTTGCGCCGCAAATAAAAAAAATTGGCAAGTGTTTTAGATTTTGTGTGTTTACTGCTTTGCATTTTTAAAACGGACTTTTAAGGGGCTATAACACCAATCCATATTAGGTGGGGATTTCATAACCCTTCCTAGGACCCCACAAATCATAAAAAGCATATGCATCAACCCTCGAGTTAATTAAAAAATATTTAGACTCAACCAATGAGGACTGTCGCGCTCATTAGGACAGATGAAGGTTATGGGCAATCGGTCGTTTATCTAAACCTGACTTTGTGGTGCCTAGGCTAGACAAGTGGGAAAGGTAATTTTAAAAGGCCCGTCTCACGGTGATTCATGAGCGGATCCCTCCTTTCTTTACTTGTGCTTACCTGGCCACAATTGGCGGTGAAGAGGCGATTCGAGGGATATCTCACTACTTGCCCTTTGGATCAGTTAGGAGCAGTCTAGTTGACTTAGGAGACCCTAGCTCTAGGCTTGATTGTGCATATTGTGATTGCTTGAAAGTGTGTCGTAGTTCCTTATAAAAAATCTTTTTCAAAACTCTTTATAAAAAAAACCACAAAACAAAATTTTTACAAACACTTGTCATTTTGTCGCTAGAAATCCATTGCACCAAACTTTCACCCACATTCTCTCATTGACATTTTCTTACCCCCACCTTCTACTTTTTGACTACACTACAACTCGTTAGTGTATGTCCGGTTGGACTAGGAAAACTAGCGCCCGTTTAGTCCGTGTCTCGTTAGTTCCTACTGACGACGCGTTCGACTCCGAAGTCGAAATTCCCTCCACTTCTTTACCTTCATCTTCAAATTCATCATCTTCTAAGGAGATGTCGGGATTCATTCCTAAAAACCCCTTACCTACTTCGGGACTGATTCCACTTCAACTGGGTGCGAATAACCCACAACACCCTCCTGTCGAAGCGCCCCAACGAATCGCGCTCCACGATCTTTTCTATCCAACCCGCACCGCACTTCCTATTTGTCTTTCACTTCCACCGGCCAATGGGGATAACTTCGAAATTAAACCCCACTTCATCAATATGTTGCCTAAATTTCATGGGCTAAAATCCGAAGATGCCTATATCTTCATTAACAAATTCCAGAATGTTTGCGCAATGATGAAGACCACCCAACTTTCCGATGATGCTATAAGGCTACGTGTCATTCCATTCACTTTATGTGACCTAGCTGCAAAGTGGCTATATAGTACAGCATCGCATTCCATAAAAAATTGGGAAGAGTTTGTTAAGGTTTTTCTTAAAAAAAATTTACCCACACCACAAGACCGCGAGAATTCGAAATGAAATTAATCAATTTTCCCAGCTTCCTTCCGAACCTTTTTGGAAGTGCTTCGAACGATTTAAGGACCTTCTTGTTCAGTGCCCTCAGCACGGTATCGAGAGATGGCAACTTTGCCAAACTTTAAATGAAGGACTGAACCCAGCAACTAAGCAGTTGCTGGAAACCATTTGTCAAGGTCACTTTCTTACAAAATCTGACGAGGAAGCTTGGCAATTTCTCGACGATCTTGCTGAACAAACGCTTCAGTGGGAAAGCACTAGACAAACCACTTCATCCACTTCATCTACTTCATCCGGTTTGACTAGGGCAGGTGTTCATTAACTCGACATGTCAATTGCAATGAAAGCCGAAATGGCAGCATTTACACGTAAGCTAGAAGCAATTGAGAGCAAATTCTCATCGTCTTCTCCTGTCCCCGCTTTACCCTCTTGCATTATTTGCGCTTGTTGTTCGGATCCCTCCCATTTAACCGAAAAGTGTCCTTATAACCCACCCGCTCAAGGACAAGATCAAGTCAATGCTGCCTTTCAGCAGAGACAAAGAAATGATCCATTCTCTTCAACTTATAATCCTGGTTGGAGGAACCACCCCAATTTCGCTTGGAATCAAAATCAACAACAATTCCAAGGCAATAACAATTTTCTAAGGCCTCCTCCACAATAACAAGCCCCTCAACAAACTCAATATCAGCAACCATTCCAACCCCAACCGTACCAAAATCAAATGAACAATTTTGCACCAAACAACTCTTTTCCTCAAAATAATTTTGTTCAACCAAATAACGATAAGGTTTCCTCGCTAGAACGAAGTCTGGATGCATTTTTAAAACAATCTACGCAATCCTCAGCCAACATCCAGTCTTCCACTCATTCTTTGGTGCAACACACCGCATCACATGAGCAAAGCATCAAAACCATTGAAGCCTAAATTGCACAACTGAATGCTACTCTAAGCGAGCGAGAGAAGGGAAAACTTCCATCTCAACCACTACCAAATCCTAGCCACACACAAAATGCACATGTTGCTCATGAACAACAAAATCATAAGGTGAGTGCAGTGATTACATTGAGATCTGGAAAGGTATTGCACAACAACGTTGGCAATAATAATGACACCCCGGCCGCCGCTTCTTCTTCTTCATCATCATCTTCTTCATCTTCTTCATAGCCTCTTCTTCATTCTTCACAAGGCTCTACTTCTTCTACTAATTCAAACGGACTCACATCTCACTCTACGAAAATACCAACACTGGGATCTGTTCCAACTCCGCAATCTACTCCACAAATATTGGACTCAACAAATTTTCAAAATATTCCATTTCCAAACAGGTTGAGATCCAATAAACAAACTCCACAAATGGAGAAGATTGTGGAGTTATTTAAACAGGTTAGCATAAACATACCTCTCTTAGATGCAATCCAACAAGTCCCTTCTTACGCTAAAATCTTGAAGGACTTATGCACCAAGAAGAGGAAATCATAGGTACCTAAGAAAGTTTTCTTGGCTAGTGCAGTAAGTGATACTCTTACCCAACCTTTATATCAAAAACGAAAGGACCCTGGCTGTCCTACAATTTCAATAACTATTGAGGATAAGAACATCAACCGCGCACTTTTAGATCTTGTTTCCAGTGTTAATTTGCTTCCTTATTCAGTATATGAACAATTAGGCGTTGGAGAGCTAAAACCCACACATTGTACTCTCCAAATGGCCGACCGGTCCATCACCCATCCTAGGGGTGAGTTAGAGGATGTGCTAATTAAAGTAGGGGACTTCATTTTTCCCGTTGATTTCATTGTTGTAGACACACAACCTGTAGCTAACCCCCGGAGTCAAATTTCGGTGATACTCGGTCGACCATTCGTTGCAACTTCTAATGCAGTGATCAATTGTCGAAATGGTTCGATGAACCTATCTTTTGGAAATATGACAATTAAGCTCAACATTTTTAAGTTGGGGAATCAGCCCTCCGAGCCTAATACTAATATACTTGATGTTTGCTCTATCCAAGAGATCACTCAGGAGGACTGTGAGTTCGAAAAATTTCTGTTCGATCACAACAATTTTGACGCCAATAGTGCGTTCCTCCTTGAATCTGACACTGCTTTCACACCTGATAATGATTATGAGTGTTACACTTTCTCGAACGATTTTGAAGAATCACCGCTCGAGTTCGAATCCTTTGAATTTTCGGATGAGTTAACTGAACCATCCGACTTGGTTGCTTACACTCGCTTTGAACCTTTGTTGGAATCCTTCGAGTTCGAGACAGTTTCACCAATTTTACCTTCAATTGTTTCGCCTCCAAAACTAGAACTCAACCTATTGCCATCTCACCTTAAATACGCTTACTTGGGTGAGAATGAGACCCTTCCTGTTATCATCCCGGCCTCTCTAGTCCCCGAGCAAGAGAAATCCCTTTTAACGGTCTTACAAAATAATCGGAAAGCTTTTGGCTGGACTATGGCGGACATCAAGGTGATCAGTCCCCTAATAGTTGAACGTCATATTCATATGATGGATGATGCCAAGCCAGTAAGGGATCCACGGAGACGACTAAACCCTATCATGAAGAAGGTTGTTAAAAAGGAGATTGTAAAATGTCTTGATAGTGGTTGTTCCCCTCCGAAAGATGGCCAAGACGACGTAGGGACGTCTTACCTGAGATTCGGGACAGATGCTATTTAGTGCTATCCGTCCACCTCTCCGAAGATGCCAAGTTGATTTATGGCATCGTGTATCGGAGGTTTAGACGGATGCGGCCGATGTATCAGACTTCGTCAGATTCCCCCTCGCTTGAGGGGTTTTTGATTGTGGGGACGCTCTTCCCTGCAGGCGCAAGCCCTTACAGTTAATTACGCTACCGCATCACGGTAACAACTTTCTCCTTCTCCAGAATTTCACTTCGTGTCGTGTGTGTTTGTTTTGTTTGTGGTTTCCCGTGGATTGTATACGGAGACTAATTTATGTCATCGCCCGTAGGACGTGGATTAGTCCAAATCTGTATTTTCTTAGATTTGGGTTTGGGGTTTTGGTTTAAGGATACGTTAGCCGTATTTGAGGCTAAGATCAACTTAAACGTTTGTTAAGGATACATTAGTCCAGTTTGAGACTAAGATCAACTTAACGGGATCGTTTAGATCCGACAAAAGAGCATTTGGGGCTCTATTGATCCAGTTTAGGGACATAGTAGTCCATTTAATATATATGGCCGTCGGGACTGTTCATATCAGATTTTTGCATTTTCATACCGCCCAATTTTTATTACATTGCATATCGGTAGGTACTCTTGAGCCGTGTTTGCTAGTCAATTGCAGGATACAGGTTCTCGGCTCTAAACGGTGAAACTCATGGAAAAGCACGACAAAATCCGGGTTCCAGCCAACCACAGATAAAACACGGGTCTCCGCTCTTTATCCGTCTGTTGCCACACACCAGTTTAGGAGACAAAATGGCAAATCAATTGTCACCTTCATGCACAAAGCACAATGGCAACACCAAGTCCAAGAAATCTACGCGGAGCTCAAGAAAATCATGACAAATGATCCATGTCCAATCACCTTTTGATCCACTAGAATTCTGGAAGAAATGTGGAAAGATTATCAGGAAAAACATACACCAGACAAAAGGGGACAGCGGACCAGGGAAGTACAGAAAAGACCATGCCCCAACTCCATCATAGGGCCGCGGATCCGCGGCCAATAGGGGGTATAGGCCGCGGATCCGCGGCCGTACTGGTCCCTCAGTGTGTCGTGTTTCAGGGGTAGTTTGGACTTTTTGTATAGAGGCAGAATTTTGCCCTAGGTTTTCATTTTCCAGCCTATAAATAGCCCAGAACCTTGTGAAGCCAAGGGTGCATAATCTTGTATTTTTTAGGGTTTAGAATACTTGTTCTTCTTCCTCTTCTCATTTCTTCTCCATTGAAAAACTTGTAGTGAGCTTTTGTGAGTGAAGAATGATGAATAAAGAAGTTCATTTTGTTATTATACTTGTCTTGCTCTTTTTATGTTAATCGCTTGTAATCGTTAATTGATAAGTAGTTGTTGTTATTTATTGTTGTTTCTTTCTTTTCTCTTTTTCTTTATCCTTAAAACAACCATGATGCTTACGCTTGATCCTTGCCAAGGTGAGTTCGCAAATAGCTAGTTGTTATCTTCTAATCTCTTTTTTTCTATCTTCCTCTTTTGTTTTATTTTGTTTTCCGTATAATGGGTGAGTAGTTTCATACTTGTTAGGATAGGATAAGGGAAGTTTGAGAGAAGAAAATCTCTCTCACTCTTTCCTTGCCCAACATCTTAAATCGACTCCCGTTAATTGAACCACAATCCGCTCCTTACGGCACCCTATCCTACATGATAGCGGTGATTCCGTAGTGAGACCGGTTGTGGTTGAATTAACCGGAGGTTATGACTAAGAGCCAAGAACGGACGGACAAGCACCAAAAGGAAGGACTTAAGCGTTGGAAAGCCTAGCTTATACTCGCAAGTTCCTTCCTAGTCGTGCTAATCCCCGTTGTTGCCGATTACCGTAACACCGATATTAAGAGTGGCAACGAAAGAAGTGAGCGACTCCTAACTCAAACTAACCTAATCCTAACCCTAACAAGCTCTCTTTACATATCATTCTAACACTTAGATAATCACAAACAAATCTGGACTTTCGGACTTAACTCGTTAAAGCACATAGAAAAAGATTCCCATCTCCCTGCGGACGACCCGTACTCAACCGGCTAGCTACAAGCGAAACCGTTTTGATTGCGGTAATTAACTAAACTTGAACACGCAGAACATTCTAACAATCAGGGACCCGTCACCTCTCTGATGACGTTGAAGGATTACAACGACAGATGTCAGAGCAGTTCAGAGATGTACCCTTGAACCAAAGTTGATTGGGAGGTCTATAGTCCAATTTGGGACTAAAGTCAGTTTGAAGGTTTAAGGATACGTTAGCCATATTTGAGGCTAAGATCAACTTAAACGGGATCGTTTAGATCCGACAAAAGAGCATTTGGGGCTCTATTGTTCTAGTTTAGGGACATAGTGGTCCATTGCCAGTTTAGGGACATGGTGGTCCATTTAATGTGTGGCCGTCGGGACCCATCACCTCTCTGGCGACGTTGAAGGATTACAACGACAGGTGTCAGAGGAGTTCAAAGATGTACCATTGAACCAGGGTTTGTTGGGGGATCTATAGTCTAATTTGGGACTAAAGTCTGTTAGAAGGTTTAAGGATACGTTAGCCATATTTGAGCCTGAGATCAACTTAAACGGGATCGTTTAGATCCGACAAAAGAGCATTTGGGGGCTCTGTTGTTCCAGTTTAGGGACATAGTGGTCCATTGGTTTAAGGACACTTGAGTCCGGGAGTTTAAGGATGCTTGAGTCCGTAGCAATGAGTGGTTGTCGGGACCCGTCACCTCTCTGGCGACGTTGAAGGATTACAACGACAAATGTCAAAGGAGTTCGGAGATGTACCCTTGAACCGGATCTAAATTGATTTAAGGGAGCAGTCGTGCTCAATCAATTTAATTTGAGGACTTACGGTCAGAATTGGGCTAAGTCCAGTTGAGAATATTCAACATTTTTATTTGTGGTTGGCCTGTTAGGCCTTGGCTTGGGCTTTGCCCATAGCATTAATCTTGGTCTCTGTTGGACCTTTATTTGGGCTCTGCCTCTTTCAAAATGATGCACAACATCTGTTTTGGTCTGACAGACCTTTGTTTGGGCTCTGCCCTTTTTTTTAATAATGCATGGCATTTCCTTTTAATTGGGCTCTGCCCCTTTTAATAGTGCATAGCACTTTTATTTGGTCTGATAGAACTTTTTTATTGGGCTTTGCCCTTGATAATGCATTGCATTAAATGCTCTGACAGCGCCCCACGTGACTTGTCAGGCGCTTTGCGCCAGTTGAAGAGCGCAAGGAGCAAACTCATATAATGGTGACACGTGTCACGCTCTGGTGAGCGCAAGCGCAGTGCGCTGCGCTGTTGAGCTGCTGAAACGTGGCGCGCTCTGGTGAGTTGCGCCAATTTAAGAGAGCAATGCTCTATTTTAAAAGCGTATAGCGCAAGTTGTTCTGGAGCTGACATGTGGCGCTCTCTGGTGGCTTGCGCCAACCCAAGAGCGCAACAGTGCAGATTTACAAATGCAAGGCACTGTTTTAAAATTTGGATTAAAGAAAACAAGTTCTTGTTTCTTTTTTCAGAGAGGTTTTACCTCGAATTTTCAAGAACCATTGGTTCATAAAAAAAGCAATGCCTTTGTGTAAGTCAAATGATCTAATAAAGAAGTATATTACTTCTTATTTGATCTTTTCTTTTTATTTTAAGATCTTGATCTTGTTCTTAGATCATTGATCTTTTCAGAAGAAATTCTTCTATTCAAAGGTTTACCTTCTTTTTTTCTGATTTCTTCTCAAACTTTCTTTTTAGGAGTTCTGTGCCTCTCTGTGTTTTCTGTGTTTCTGTGTGTTTTTGTCTTAGGGTCTAGGGGCCTTTATATAGTGCCAATTAGTTTGTTAAGTCAGTTAAAGAGATCTTTCTTTGAGTGATTTAGGGATTTTTCCCCACCGTTGGATCTTTGATCCAAGGGCTTCTGTTTTACAGAAGACAATCTTCTTGTTATAATAAGATCAGAAAGATCTTTCTGGAATTTTAATTCAGTTTGGCACAAACGCACCTGCGCTTGACATGTGTCGCGCAGCGCTGAGCGCAAATCATCTGAAGAGTTACTTCATTTATTTTAACTTTTAATTTTCACTTTAATTTTCAAAGCAGAGCTTTGCTCTATTTGGGGGAAACAGAAGCGTTGCTTCGTTTCCTGCCTTGGAATTTAAACAGAGCTTTGCTCTGATTGGGGTAAACAAATGCCCCCCACCGTTGCGCTTACTTGGCCCCAAACGTGAGCGCAGCGGTGGCATAATTCCAACCGTCGCGGTAACTTTTGGAAGTTGAAGGGGCGCCAAGCGCCTATAAATAGGACCCTTGGTCCTCAACCGATGATCACCATTTTCAAGATTTCTCATTCTCAGAACTTCAGAGCTTTGCTCATGCTTTCAAGAACTTAAGAGTTAAACTGTAGAAAACTTTTAGGTAAAATTAACTTAAATTAAATTAAATTAATTTAAAATGACAGAGCCTTGCTCTCATAGATCTTTGATTTAAAGAAAATCCATTTAGGGTTTTATTAATAGAGCTTTGCTCTCTTCAGATCATGATCTTTTCTTGGGGTTTCTCAGCCCATGAATCCGAGCTCTGCTCTCTTGATACAAGTAGATTTCGTGATCTTTTGTGAAGAACTCTTAAGAGTTTGATCATGGATAATGAAGTTTTATCTTTAATGGATTATATCATCTTTTCGTAGTAGGGCTCTCAGAGTTCTTGGGGAATTTCTTTAGACTCCCCTTGTTACTGGATTTTTACAGGTGTCACTCCTGTCTGCAGAGCATTGCTCTCGAGGCGTTTAACTCCCTGTGTCTTTTTTCTCATTGCTAATCTTCCAATGATATTTCCTTCAGGCATTATGGCTGTTCATCTATATAGTCTGCACGAATTCATCACCTATGAGGATATCCGTATACAGGGTCTTCACCAAAACCAAAAGTTTACAGATGCACAGTGTGCGGAGGTTATGGGTCGTCTGAACGCACGCGTTGGTTGGCTGCTTCCTCACCGTTCCGCTCTCTTGAAAGTCATGCTGGGAGCAATTTGGAGAGCACTTCCAGGGTTTCACGAGGCTATGCCGCTTAATGCGCTGGATGATGCTGAAGACAAGGTGCATTCGGTGTATCTATCCGGGCTAATCTCTAAGAAACGGTGGGATAGCCTCATCAACATTCTGCATCAAATTTTCCAGCAGACGACGATAATCGCTGCTTATCGAAGGATGGGGAGCCTTACCGAAGATCTTGACACGCGTGAGCGCGAGAGGCTGTGCACGGGAATAATCAGAAAGGCCAGAAGAACTCTAGATGGCCTTACTTTTGAATTCCTTAATCCGTGCCCTGGATCTGAGGTTATACCATTGTAATAATTTGATGATGTTCTTCGTTTATTGCTTTCATGATTGTAAGAATTTTTGGCAATATGAATGGAAATTTTTTTTATTTCAACTTGTCTTATTTCTCGTTCTGAGTCTTCTGCCCTTGCATGAATGAGTATGTCTCGAACGCTTAATCAAATGCACATTGAATATTCTTTCCGTCGCTTTCTTTTTTCTTTTATTCTCAGCTTGTTACTTTAGCAAACATGGTCGACATATGACAGAATGAGAATCCTGTCTTGGTTTCTTCAAGAGGTAGCGATGGCTTAGGCCGCGGGTTCAAATCTGCTGCCTAAGACTTTTCAACTCTATGAGCCGTGAGGGTCTTATAGAGACTTTTCTCCCTACGGATTGAAAGGATCTCGTAGGTGTATTTTCTTCTTAGAAATCGTGAGGATTCCTAAGTGTGTTTTCTCTTATAAGTCGTAAGGATCCTATAAGAGAATTTTCCCCTCTTACGTGTCGAGAGGACCCGTAAGCGGTTGTTTCCCTCCTCGTCGAGATTCGAGTTTGGAGAGTGTGACCCGTGAATAATATGCAAAAGTCCGTTTTGGACCAACTTGAAGGTACCCGGTGCTTAGGAAACAGATTTTTTAATCCCCGCTGCCTAAGGCTTTGCCTCACGAATCGAAATGAATCGATCATTTCTCGCAAGGATGTCCTAACGTTACAGTTAACCTCTGCTCTTTACGACAGAAGTCCGTTAGGGTCTGTGGTACTTAGGGTTTTGGCCATCGTACCGTCGCATTGGCTTATATATTCCTCGATATGCAATCTTGCTGTTCGAGTAGCCTTGCGATTGTCGTGTCTCTGATCCCTTCGGGGGCTGGACAAGACGTCTTCAAGTAATCTTCTAGGTAGTATTACTGTCGAAAGAGTAAGCGTAGGGATATTGATTGATGTGAAATTTTGTATGTAGTTAACCGCAATCAATAACGGTGTCGCGTGTAGCTAGACCGAGATGAGTACGGGTCGTTCTTAGGGAAATGTTGAACCTTTTACTTTTACTTTAGATGTGTTGAAAAAGAGAGAAGGAATAAAGAGTTTTGTGAAAAGTTTCTAGATCTACGTTAACCAAGAATGCAAAAATATAGATCTAGATTATTTTAGAGATGTAGTTAATATAATAAGGGAGCTTGTAGGGTTCGTTAGGATTTAGTAGTTATGGACGATTAATTAAAAGTTACCCTTTTTATCCATTAATAGATTTAAAACTAGAACGACGTGATGCGTGTAGATTAGAGTTTCTGGAGGGAAAAGGAATCCCACTCTTAACCCTTATCTCGACACGGAACTCCGTTCATATCTAGCCTTTACCAAAACAATCATTAATCTAATATCTAATCACGGTCGGAACTAGCAAAGAATTGCTAGCGCGCCCGATTAGGATATTAATGATTCTTTTGATAAAGTTCATAAAATTTATAGGACTTAAAAAGGGTTTAGTTATTTTCATCATCCATTATCCTACCCTAATCCTACGAACCCTAATAAGCGGGGAATTACTCGCGCATGTTGGGAGAAGAAGATGAAAAGATAGAGAGGAAAAACATAATGTAAAATGCAAAAGAATTAAATAAAATAACTACCTTTATTAATCAACTTGAACAATCTACACTTTATTCCGTAGAAAATAATTACAAAACTAGTTGCTTCTCGATCTTTCCTAAGGAGGTAGGTGAACAGTCGATGATCAGCCTAGATGCGTGAGCGTCTGGGGCTTCGTGATCTCTTCGGCTTGATAAATTTTCCAAGAGGCTCTCGGTCCCTTTTTATAGTCCAAAGCCATAACCTTTTGCTTCCAAATTTAGAAGTTAACAGAAAAGATTATCCCAAAAAACTCTCAGCCTCTATCTCCAAAATAATGCGGCGGATCCGCGGCATCAAGGGGCTTGGGCCGCGGATCCGCGGCCTGATGATCAGGGCCGTTGATCATTTTTCTGGGGCTGGCTCGTTGTGACATTTGGCGATCCTTGGAACCTTCAGAATTTGGAAATCTTTTTTTTGTTGCTGCCAGACTTGGTCTCCAAGTTTTACTTTCTTAATTAGGCAAGTCTTCTTCAACAACTTGATTTCCTTGATTCTAGTCTTGAAAAATTCTGCACAACTTGGAAAAATTCTGCACAACAACTCAAATAATATTTAGTAGACTTTGTTCTACTAGGATTTGGTCAATGAATTTATTTGCATGCATTTTCCTACCAAATGCTAATTAAAATATATTAACACATGGAAAATAGTGTTTTTACACATAAACTCCTATATGTATGATATATTATAATAAAGTCCTTTTTTAATATGAAAATGGTAGGAAAAATGTAATACAAATGTACAGTTTTATCAACTGAACAAATACCCCCAAACTTATTTTTGATCGTCCAGAGCAAACTAGTTTATTCAAGAGGAGAAAAAGAAAGGAGAAAACTAAGCACACTTTCGTAAGTAGACACGATTGCACTGTGCACGTGCAACAAGCCACTAAACCTCTAGGTGTCCCTAGTAGGAGGAGTGTTGTCTCCTGAGGGTTTTCAACGGATTACACCCACAAAATCCTATAACAAAAGAAAGATGGTGAAATTTACATATAAAGATAAGAACCATAAAAGAAAGACTTTAAAAATAAGAGTTTCCAACTATACCATCTTTTCAGTTATCATGAGCCCTATCTTAATAGTCATGAAAAAATGTTAGAAATCACATCATCTCTCAATAAAACATCGTCTTTATTCTTCATTCCTACCTTTCATCCAACATTGATCATATAACCCCACGTGTGTGTAAAAAACATCCCTACACTCGGAGAATTCAATTCAAGCTATCATACTCTTGTCCATCTACCTTAGTACTTTTTAATTTGATGAATATTAAGACTTGCTCACACATTTTCATGCGACCGTTAATACTTCTTGAGATACTAACCAACCGATTACTCTTGTGCTTGCTGATTAGGTGATAATATTTTCTTCGTCTTGCACCACCTAAGGCTTAGCAGTGACTCTCAGACCAGTTGGCCTTAGGGCACTAGGTGAAGAGGCACCCTCGCTATATTTTTTTATTGATTCCTTGGCGATAACAAAACCAGTGTTCATTTTTCTTTTCACCATTTTTATATTTTCTTCATTTTTTTTTCATTTCCTTCATACTTTGGCTTTTAGACAAGAGCATTTCAAGGTATCCTCTACTATCCCAAGTTTCAAGACGTGTGTAAGTGCATATAGTAGGGTATCAACATTCAAATGTTTGGCTTCCAGAATAGAAACTATTTTTCAGACTTATTTTTATCCTCAGAATAGTGACTTCCTTCATTTTACTAACCCTTGGGACAACAGCTCATAACTACTTATTACTAGTTCGTTTAAGAAAACTTCTAATTTTCTTGGTTTTCTTAAATTATTCCTATCTTTTGGATGTAATTTTTCACTTTCTACTCTTTCCTTATAAAAGATTTTTTTTTTAATGCCCAGTGTCAAAGATAATTCAGTGAATACAAACCTCCCCCCAAACCTGCTTTCAGCAGTGTCCTCACTGATATAGCCTTTTGAGAACAAGGACCTGTACATTAAGGGAGAGATACAAGGGGTAAAATAATAATTAAATGAAAAATTCCCCCAAACTTATTCTTTGACACGCACAGATATTCAATCAAATCCATTTTTACTCACCTCCATTCTTAAAATGAGAAAATGTTACAAAAACATGGAGGTGAGGCGGAGGAAATTTAGTTTTGATAAAGCAGCTCCTGTAAAAACAGGAGCTCCTCCGCGGGGTCAGCAGAAAAATACGGTTTTAATCTATGCCCATTTACTTTAAAAATTGAACCGTTTTTCAAATTTTTAATTTCAACTACCCCGTGCGGGTGTACATACCGCACCATAAAAGGTCCTTTCCAACGAGATTTAAGCTTACCCGGATGAAGATGGAGACAGGAATCGTAAAGAAGGACTTGTTGCCCCGATATAAAGGTTTTTCTAAAAAGATTTTTATCGTGGAACACTTTAGTCCTATTCTTTACTATCACCGCATTATCGTAAGCTTCATAGCGGAGTTCGCTTAGCTCATTCAATTGCAGCTTCTGATAGCTGCCTGCATGATCAAGATCAAAATTAAGCTCTTTAATAGCCCACATTGCCTTATGTTCAATCTCGACAGGGAGGTGGCATGCCTTCCCAAACAAAAGGCGGTATGGAGACATACCAAGATCGGTCTTATAAGCGGTGCGGAATGCCCAAAGAGCATCCGTCAATTTGGTTGACCAATCTTTACGGTTTTTCGAAACCGTCTTCTCCAATATCTGTTTGATCTGCCTATTTGAGATCTCAGCCTGCCCGCTTGTTTGGGGGTGATAGGGCGTAGAAAGCTTGTGGGTGATTGAATATTTCCGCATCAAGGTCTTGAAAGACCTATTGCAGAAATGTGTCCCGTTGTCGCTAATTATAGCGCAAGAATGTCCGAATCGTGAAAAGATATTTTCTTTAAGGAACTTAATGACAACTTTGTTGTCATTAGTGCGACACGGTATAACTTCCACCCATTTCGAGACATAATCAACCGCTAACAATTATATAGATTCCCAAAGGAGTTGGGAAAAGGGCCCATAAAATCAATACCTCAAACATCAAATATTTCCACAACCAATATAGGTTGGAGCGGCATCTCATTCCTTCATGAAATCCGACCCAAATGCTGACATCGCGGACAAGTTTTGCAATGTTCAAATGCATCTTTAAATAATGTTGGCCAATAAAAGCCACATTGCAAAACTTTCTCCGCCGTTTTTCGAGGTCCAAAGTGACCGCCGCATGCCTGATCATGACAAAATGATAACACGCTCTTCAATTCATCGTTAGGGACACACCTGTGAATGATTTGATTGGAACAATACTTGAATAGATAAGGCTCATCCCAGTAAAAATATTTTACTTGGGATAGAAATCGAAGTTTTTATTGTTTCGACCAATCACTAGGAATAAGTCCCGTCGCAAGATAGTTCACGATATCTACGAACCAAGGTTCGTAGGATACATTCAAGAGCTGTTCGTCAGGAAATGAGTCATTTATCGGCACGGTCACAGTTGGCGAAGAAGTGATGCGTGAAAGATGGTCGGCTACAACGTTTTCACATCCACTCTTGTCTCGGATGACAAGATCAAATTCTTATAACAATAGGATCCAACGTATTAGCCTGGCCTTCGCATCCTTCTTCGATAAAAGATGTCGTAGGGCGGAGTGATCTGTGTAAACCACAATAGGCGAGCCAATCAAGTAGGGCCTGAATTTCTCTAATGCAAATACAACTGCCAAGAGTTCTTTCTCGGTAGTTATGTAATTTATTTGTGCATCATTCAAGGTCCTATTTGCATAGTAAATTACATGTGGTATCTTATCGATGTGTTGTCCTAAGACCGCACCAATAGCAAAATCTGATGCATCACACATAAGCTCGAACGGGTGGTTCCAATCCGGAGATGATAAAACTGGGGCTGTAGTGAGTGATTATTTAAGCGATTCAAAAGCAGTCTCACAATCCGAATCGAAGTGAAAAGTAGTGTCCTTGGCCAATAGAAGGGTTAAGGGTCTAGCAATTTTGCTAAAGTCCTTAATAAATCTCCAATAAAATCCTGCATGACCAAAGAAGGATCGTATATCTTTGACGCAATTGGGATGAGGGAGGT
This sequence comes from Agapanthus africanus, assembly GCA_030015575.1. NCBI lineage: Eukaryota > Viridiplantae > Streptophyta > Magnoliopsida > Asparagales > Amaryllidaceae > Agapanthus > Agapanthus africanus. The sequence continues at coordinate 688,103,641 of CM057343.1, forward strand.
TTTGAATGACATCTATTTTAGCTCTGTCAACCTCAATACCTTTATGTGAAATTATATGTCTAACTACAATACCTTCTTGGACCATAAAATGGCATTTTCCCCAATTCAAAGTCAAGTTCTTATCCTTACAGCGGGTAAGAACAGCGTCAAGATTATGAAGGCAGTCCTCAAAGGAGTCCCCAAAAATGGAGAAATCTTCCATAAAAATTTCTAAAAAATTTTCCACCATATCTGAAAATATCCCCATCATGCACCGCTGAAATGTAGTGGGAGCGTTGCATAACCCAAAGGGCATGCGTCTATAAGCAAAAGTTCCGAAAGGACAAGTAAAAGTGGTTTTATCTTGATCCTTTTCGGCGATGGGGACCTGTTTATAGCCAGAGTATCCGTCCAAGAAACAGTAGTATTCGTGTCCCGCTAATCGTTCTAACATCTGGTCAATGAAAGGTAGAGGGAAGTGATCTTTCCTCGTTGCGGCATTGAGTTTCCTGTAATCAATACATACGCGCCACCCAGTTTGGGTGCGTGTTTGGATTAACTCATTAGCCTCATTAGTGATGACCGTGATGCCAGACTTTTTAGGGACCACATGAATTGGACTTACCCATTGGCTATCAGATATGGGGTAAATTATTCCACTATCAAGGCACTTGACGATTTCTTTCTTTACCGCCTCCTTCATAACGGGATTTAACCGTCTTTGTGGGTCTCGGGTTGATTTGGCTTCATCCATCAGATGTATGTAATGTTCAACAATTAAGGGACTAATCCCTTTGATGTCGGCCATTGTCCAACCAAATGCTTTCCGATTCGATCTCAACACTGCCAAAAGTGCATTCTCTTGCTCTAAGGCTATAGAAGCGGAAATAATCACTGGCAAAGTCTCGTTCTCTCCTAAATATGCATATTTAAGATGAGAAGGTAGCGGTTTGAGATCAAGAATTGGCGGAGAGACAATAGAAGGTGGGGTAAGCGAATGATATTCGGACACCCGAAGAGGTTCAAAACTTGCATACGACAGTGACTCGGGAAGTGCTGCTGACTTTTGCAACGAGTCAACGGGTTCAATCTCAAGGTCGGACTCATTGAACATATCCTCACTGTGAAGTGGTGCAAGATCAAACGATGTCTCATTAATGTTGTCGAGAACATCAAAGTAAAGCTCCTCATCCATGCAGCTTTCGGAAGCTATCTCGTGGATGGAACAAACATCCAGCAAATGAGCAAAAGGTTCTGATGGCTGACTTCCTAGCTTGTAAATATTAAGCTCAATTGCCATTTTCCCGAAGGATAAGTTCATAGAACCGTTACGACAATTAATTACAGCGTTAGAAGTTGCTAGGAAGGGTCGACCAAGTATCACCGGGATTTGATTGCATGGGTTTGCCACAGGTTGTGTATCTAAAACAATAAAGTCCACGGGAAATATGAATTCCCCAACTTTAATTAACACATCTTCTAGTTCGCCCTGAGGTTTGGTGATAGATCGGTCTGCCATCTGGAGAGTACAATGGGCAGGTTTTAACTCTCCAATTCCTAACTGCTCGTATACTGAATAAGGAAGCAAGTTGACGCTAGAGCCTAGATCGAGTAAAGCACGATTAATATTTTTACCCCCAATAGAAATAGAGATTGTAGGACAGCCGGGGTCCTTACGTTTCTTTGGTATTTGTTGGGTAAAAGCTGTACTAACATTACTCGTCATGAAAACCTTTTTAGGCACTTGAGTTTTTCTCTTCCTAGTGCACAAGTCTTTAAGGATTCTTGTATAAGATGGAACTTGTTGAATAGCGTCTAGGAGAGGAATATTCACGCTAACTTGCTTAAACATTTCCACAATCTTCTCCATTTGCGGGTTAGGTCTGTTGGCCCTTAATCTGTTTGGAAATGGAGCTCGATCAATAAGTTTTAGATCCAACATTTGTGGAGAAGACTGTGGGGACGGATTCGATTCCAAAATTGGAGTGGGAATCGACTTAGATAGATTTGGTGAAATGTTTGAGCCTTGGGGAAAATGGAGAATAGGCTCGGATGAAGGTGGGAGACTGGACGAATTAGGGGATAAACAAGAAGAAGCCGGGGTATCAAATGTGCCACTAACATCAAATTGCTCACCCACTCGGTTATTCAGCACTCTCCCCGATCTCAACGTAGTGACGACATTCACATTATGATTTTGTGAATGGCCAGGATTCAGTAGGGGTTGAGATGGGAGTTTCCCTTTTTATCTCGCACTCATTGCGGCGTTTAACTGTGCGATTTGGTTTTCTAATAATTTAATACTCTCACCATGGAAGGCGGAGTTTTTCATTATGGTATCAATAGAAGACTTCATCTCAACCGACAATTGCATGGATTGTTTCATGAACATATTCAAAGTTTGTGCAAGTGAGTTGTCAGTACCGGCCACTTTTGGTGTAGAAATGTTGGCCGGATTTTGGAAATTCTGTGGCTGAAAGGGGGGCTGATTCTGTGGTTGTGGTTGTTGTGGAGGAGGTCTTTGATAATTGCTTTGTTGGTTTTGGTTCCAAACAAAGTTAGGATGATTCCTACATTCTTGATTGTATGTGGAAGAATAAAGGTCGTTTCTAGGTCACTGCTGAAAAGCAGCATTAGCTTGAAACGATGCATTCATAGGAAATTCTTCCGTTAAGTGTGAAGGATCCGAACAGCAACTACAGACAGTCCTAGGAAGCGTGACCTGATTTAGGGAGAATGATGAGAACTTGTTTTCAATAGCGTCGAGTTTCTTCTGTATCGCTGCCATTTCGGTTTTTACTGCGATAGAAACATCGAGCTGGTGAATACCTCCCTTAATTGAAGGTGGTCTTACGCTTTCCCACTGCAACGTGTGTTCAGCAAGGTCTTCCAGATATTTCCACGCTTCACCGTCATATTTAGACATGAAATTGCACTGACACATTATTTCAAGCATCTGCTTTATCGCTGGATTAATACCCTCATATATAATCCGACATAAATCCCATCTTTGTATTCCGTGATGGGGGCATTGGACAAGCAGATCTTTGAAACGTTCAAAGCACTTCCAAAATGGTTCATTGGGAAGCTGGGTGAACTGGTTGATCTCGCTCCTAATATGGGCAGTCTTATGGTTTGGGTAAAACTTCTTAAGAAATGCTATGATGAATTCATCCCAATTAGTAATAGAGTGTGCGGTAGTATTATAAAGCCATTTTCCTGCCAAGTCGCACAGTGTGAATGGGAGAAGACGTAAGTGCATAGCATCTAAAGTTAATTGTGAAGTACCCATCATTGCGCATATGTTTTCGAATTTGGTGATGAAAACATACGCTTCTTCCGACTCAAGCCCGTTAAATTTGGACAGCAGATTGATGTAGTGGGGTTTAATTTCGAAATTATCCCCGTTAGGTGGTGGAAGAGATAGACAAGTAGGAAGAGGACCACGAATAGGATAGCATCTCTCTTGGAGAGAGATGCGCGGTGGATTCTGCTCACCTACGGGCGGTGGCAGCGTGGTTTTATAATTTGATGGAGTGCCGTCCATCATGGTCGATGTGGTGTGTGGTAGGGGAAAAGAAGATGAAGAAGTACCGACTTCGGCGTCGATAGCAGGAACGCGGACAAGACGGGCACTAGGATCACGTATCCAGCCGAGCATGCACTAAGCGGGTTTAGTGCAAGTGGCAGCGTGTGTGTGATTTTAAAATTGGCTTGTTTTTGAAAAAGTGGGACTCAAGACAAATCACCCTAAGATGCACAAGCAACCCTAGAACTAAGGTTACCTAGGTCCAGTCTCTAGACCGCTCCTAGACTTCCAAAGGACAAGCCGCAGGATCAATCCTCTACCGCCTCCGTACTACCCTTGTAGCTAGGTAAGTGCCAGGTAAGTGGGAAGGAACCACAGTAGTGGAACTAATTAAAAACCACTAGCCTTTGTCACACTTGCCTAGACACTACAAAAGTAATGCGGATAAACGATAGATTACCCACGACCTTCCTCTGTCCTTATTGAGCGTGACAGTCCTTAGAGTCTGGTCTAGATATTTTTTAAATTAATGAAGGGTAGATCTAGATGCTCGGTTTGTGATTTGTGGGGCTTAGGAAGGGTGATGAAATCCCCACCTAATCTTGATTTGGTCTTTGCCCCTTAAAGTCCGTATTAAATATGCAAAACAAAACCAACCACAAAACTTTTGCAAAAAGATTTTTGAGCGGCGCAATTTTGCAAAGAATCCTGCAAAAAATAGATTTTATTGGATTTGAGGGAAGAGAGAAGGAGTTGAGAAAGATACCAGAGAAGACTGAAGCCCTAACTCCTCTGTTGTGCCGCGTTTCCGCCGCCCCAAGGGTACTTTTGCCGCGGTTCCGCTGCGTGGCAGAGGAATCACTTGATGAAATTTTTTGTATAGCCTTTTGTGTTCCTATGGACCTCTAAAAATGTCTCTGTTTCCTAGTTTCCTCAATTCTGTAACTCCAGATCTCCTTGCAAAATTCACACACAAATCGTTAAATAAGCAATTTGCAGTTTTGTTTTAATAATGATATGAATCGTCTAAGAATTCAACACAAATAGTAAAAATAAAAATTACGCACGTATCCCCGGCAACGGCGCCATTTGATTGATGTGAAATTTTGTATGTAGTTAACCGCAATCAATAATGGTGTCGCGTGTAGCTAGACCGAGATGAGTACGGGTCGTCCTCAGGGAAACGTTGAACCTTTTACTTTTACTTTAGATGTGTTGAAAAAGAGAGAAGGAATAAAAAGTTTTGTGAAAAGTTTCTAGATCTACATTAAGCAAGAATGCAAAAATATAGATCTAGATTATTTTAGAGAAGTAGTTAATATAATAAGGGGGCTTGTAGGGTTCGTTAGGATTTAGTAGTTATGGACGATTAATTAAAAGTTACCCTTTTTATCCATTAATAGATTTAAAACTATAACGACGGTGATGCGTGTAGATTAGGGTTTCTGGAGGGAAAAGAAATCCCACTCTTAACCCTTATCTCGACACGGAACTCCGTTCATATCTAGCCTTTACCAAAACAATCATTAATCTAATCTTTAATCGCGGTCGGAACTAGCAAAGAATTGCTAGCGCGCCCGATTAGGATGTTAATGATTCTTTTGATAAAGTTCATAAACTTTATAGGACTTAAAAAGGGTTTAGTTATTTTCATCATCCATTAGCCTACCCTAATCCTACGAACCCTAACAAGCGGGGAATTGCTCGCGCATGTTGGGAGAAGAAGATGAAAAGATAGAGAGGGAAAACATAATGTAAAATGCAAAAGAATTAAATAAAATAACTACCTTTATTAATCAACTTGAACAATCTACACTTTATTCCGTAGAAAATGATTACAAAACTAGTTGCTTCTCGATCTTTCCTAAGGACGTAGGCGAACAGTCGATGATCAGCCTGGATGCGTGAGCGTCTGGGGCTTCGTGATCTCTTCGGCTTGATAAATTTTCCAAGAGGCTCTCGGTCCCTTTTTATAGTCCAAAGCTATAACCTTTTGCTTCCAAATTTAGAAGTTAACAGAAAAGATTATCCCAAAAAACTCTCAGCCTCTATCTCCAAAACAATGCGGCGGATCCGCGGCATCAAGGGGCTTGGGCCGCGGATCCGCGGCCTGATGATCAAGGCCGTTGATCATTTTTCTGGGGCTGGTTCGTTGTGACATTTGGCGATCCTTGGAACCTTCAGAATTTGGAAATCTTTTCTTGGTTGCTGCCAGACTTGGTCTCCAAGTTTTACTTTCTTAATTAGGCAAGTCTTCTTCAACAACTTGATTTCCTTGATTCTAGTCTTGAAAAATTCTGCACAACTTGGAAAAATTCTGCACAACAACTCAAATAATATTTAGTAGACTTTGTTCTACTAGGATTTGGTCAATGAATTTATTTGCATGCATTTTCCTACCAAATGCTAATTAAAATATATTAACACATGGAAAATAGTGTTTTTACACATAAACCCCCATATGTATGATATATTATAATAAAGTCCTTTTTTAATATGAAAATGGTAGGAAAAATGTAATACAAATGTGCAGTTTTATCAACTGAACAGATATTCCATGTCACTTTTTACTTGAGCTTAGGCTCATTTTTGAGAGCCCCGATGAGTCATAACCACTCCGCGCTGGTGTGGGATAATCTCCGATAGTCCTTCAAGCTTTATATGACTTGCCGTCAAGACCCTGAAGCTAGAAATTTGGCCTTTGCTTCGTTCGCTGGCATTGCGTCCTCTATATCGAGACGAATGTTGCGGTTGTCTCTAGGTTGTTGGTGAACCGTCGAGGTTTGGAACTAGGGACTATGCAGTGGCTCCGCTATTTGATGATGTTGCGTCTGCTGTGTCGAGACGAACATCGAGGGGGTGACCATTGCGCACTGGTGTGAGATGATCTTTGGTTGTCTTTCAGGCTTTATATAACTTGCCGTTAAGACCTTGGAGCTAGGAATTTGGTCTTCGCTTCGTTTGCTGGCATTGCGTCCTCTATATCGAGACGAATTTCGCGGTTGTCTCTAGGTTGTTGGTGAACCGTAGAGGTTTGGAACTAGGGACTTTGCCGTGGCTCCGCTGTTTGATTGTCGCGTCTGAATCCTGTTGGAGGAAGAACGCTGAGATGACATCTCGTCTGCTGTATCAAGACAAACGTCGAGGTGGTGACCACTCCGCACTGGTGTGAGATAATCTCCGGTTGTCTTTCAGGCTTTATATGACTTGCTGTTAAGACCTTGAACCTAGGAATTTGGCCTTCGCTTCGTTTGCTGGCATTTCATCCTCTATATCGAGACGAGTGTCGCGGTTGTCTCTAGGTTGTTGGTGAACCGTCGAGGTTTGGAACTAGGGATTTTGTCGTGGCTCCGTTGTTTGATGATGTTGCGTCTGCTGTGTCGAGACAAACGTTGAGGTGGTGACCATTCCGCACTGGTGTGAGCTGATCTCTGATGGTCTTTCCGGTTTTATATGACTTGCCGTCAAGACTTGGCTCCGTTTTCTAATGGAGCATGGGAGGGAAGATATGTTTCCTTCTGTTTGTGCCCCTGGATTGTATACAGGGATTGCTGTGATATCGCCTGTAGGGCAAAAGTTTCATTCATTCATTTTTTTATTTTATTTCCGCGATGCTCTATCATTTAAGCTTTTATATCGCGAAGGTCGCGATTGGCCAATCATTTCGGCTATTTTTCGCTGTGCCCAATCATTTCGGCTATTTATTTTATTTTCACTTGCTGCTTTTTATTGCGAGTTGCCCAATCATTTCGGCTATTTTGCATGCATACATTTTTACTTGCTGATTTTGTTGCAAGTTGTCCCATCATTTCGGCTATTTTGCATGCATGTGTGGCTCGCAGATTTTTTTGTCGCGGGTGTGGAACTTGGAATCTAACGTCAATCTCAGCATCAGCATCGCTACAACTGGAATATTGCCAGGAGCGAATCATCATTTGCCATGAAAGGACTTGGAATTTTGATACCAGTTTAGGCATCGGCATCGCTACATTTGGGATATTGCCAGGAGCGAATCATCATTTGCCTCTGTCGATGTTTGAACAAAGGTGGCTTAGTAAACAGGGTTAGAATCCTGTTGACTAAGGCTTTTGACTTCATGAGCCGTAAGGGTCTCACAAAGGTATTTCTCCCTACAAGTCGTGAGGATCTTGTAGGTGTGTTTTCTCCTTAGGAATCGTGAGGATTCCTAAGTACATGTTCCCCTGTAAATCGTAAGGATCTTACAAGAGTGTTTTCTCCTTATAAGTCAAGAGAGCTTACAAGGGTTGTTCACCGTGCGAACATATCCCTAGTCACGGATGGGACTTTGTTAGGGAAATGTTTATTCGCGCCTGTGGATTGTATACAAGGGTCAGTATTGAGCCACTTGTAGGGCAATATCGAAGGTTGTGGGGGTTTCTTAAGAACAGGTTCAGGTCTCTGTAACTTAAGACTTTCAAACCTTATGAGCCGTGAGGGTCCCATAAGAGAGTTTTCCTTACGAGTCGTGAGGATCTCGCAAGTGTAATTTCTCCTTAGGAATCGTGAGGATACCTAAGTGTGTTGATTCCTTGTGAGTCGTAAGGATCTCACACGGGTGGTTTCTCCTTACAAGGTTGAAAGGGCCCTGCAAGTGTCTTTTAACGAGCTTGCGCCCTTTCGGGTTTTCACAAACACTCGCCGGTAGTCCTGCTATTTTTTACTCACGGAGCCTTTTCGGGTTTTCATCCGTGCCCATTTTGCTTATGGACATACCGTCTTCTTTTTTATATATTCTTTTTATTCTTTTTTTTTATTTTTCTAACGAGGTTGCGCCCTTTCAGGTTTTGACAAACACTCGCCGGTAGCCCTGCTGTTTTTACTCACGGAGCCCTTTCGGGTTTTCATCCGTGCCCATTTTTCTTATGGACATAACGTTTTTATTATTATTTTTTTATTCTTTTTTTTATTCTTTTTCTTCAGCCTGAGGATGCTGCGGTAGTAGTTTAAAGACGTTTCGGTCGTTTGCAAGTTTTAGGACATTGCGGTCCATCATTAGTTTAAGGACGTTTCGGTCCGTTGTTGCCGTATTTGAGGTGAATCTCTAGTTTACTGACTTTTCGGTCTATGGGGCTTTCCCTATGAATGAGCATGATGACTCCGGTGTATCCATCTTTCTCGGAGCGTGCGGTTGTGGCGGGCTCACCTTCCAGTTTTCGGAGATTACGAACTTGCCCTGTTGGTATTGGTCTTCAACCCAGTTTTTGAAGACGTAGCAGTTTTCAATCGGATGGCCCAATACTTGATGGTAAGGGCAGTAATTAGGAGTGTCGACATCACTCAGTTGTGGCTAGTGTTTCGGCTCCGGTAGAGCGATAAGCCTGTTGCACACTGCCACTTCGAACAGCCTTCTTGTTTCATCTTGGGGAAATGAGGAAGGACGTTTCAACCTCTCATAGAAGGGTTGCCGCTTGTTGTTTTGTCGAAAAACCAGTCTTGGGCCACTCGATTGTTGTTGAGTGTTGGCGACAAAGGCTGATTTTTCCTTTTCTTCATCCTTTTTGTTCGCTCCGTTGTTTGTGGATTCGAGATTCTCTCCCGGTATCGCGAAATTGCACGGCTGAATGTTCTCGCAATTCCTTAATTCTTCAGAGATAGGCTCCGTGAAGAGAGGGCCGAGGGCTACTTTTTCGTCGGAATCGCTCCCGAAGATGAGAACTCGTGATCCCCCGGGATCATCCCTATGACAATTGCTGACAACTCTTTTATACTCATCTGTTGCATTCTTCCGCTGTCTACGAGCTTCACGCTTTGTCCTGTTGAAGTATTGCCTGTGAGCGACATACCCTTAACACCAACACTTAAAGGAGGCACAGTCTTCATTAGGATGTGTGATCTTCTGATGATATAAGCAGAAGTTAGGATGCATCTCTACTCCACCGAGAGTGTTTTCTTCAGAGGGTGGTAGCTTCATTCCCATTGACATGGCTTTAGCGAACCTTTTCCTCGTCTTGAAATTTTATTTATCCGCAGCGGATGACTTTTGATTTGACAGAAGTGCCTCGACTCTTTGGTCTAGTCGTCGGTGTTTGGCTCCTTCCAGTATGGCCATCTCACGCTCTTGATTGGCTTTAACATTCAGACGAATCTCATTCAGGAAGGCATCGATCATCTCGTCTGACGGCCACAGAATTTCTGGTTCAGGGTCCGCCCTCGGTTTCTCGGCGCAAGGAGCCTCTTAATCATCTACCAATGAGTGAGAGATCACATGACAAGTTGCCCCCGGTGTGTCCGTCTTCTTTGGAGTGTGCGGCTGTGGCGGGTTTACCTTCCACTTTTCAGACAGCGCAAACTTGCCTTGTAGGTATTGGTCTTCAATCCAGTTTTTGAAGACGTAGCAATCCTCAATCGGATGACCCAATACTTGGTGGTAGGGACAATAATTGGGATCATTGATGTCGTTTGGCTGCAACGGGCGTCTTGGATCTGGCAGATTGATGAGCCTGTTGCGCAGTGCCAGCTAGAACAATCTTCTTGTTTTATTTTGAGGAAACGAGTAAGGACGTCCTAGATTCTCCTCGAGGGATATGCGTGGACGTATATTGTTTTGACGGACAACCGGCTTCAAGTTGCTTGGCTGTTGTTGAGCATTGGCGACGACGATCACTTTTCTTTTTCCCTTCTCATTTCGAGAGTCCGGTTTTGGAGGCGACGATCCATGGCCCATCTGGTCCATTTGGGCTAATTTGTCGATCAAGGCCTGGAAGGTGGTCGGCCTGAAGAACATCGTGAATTGGGATATGGTCGCATGCGGATCGAGGGTTCCCACGAACATGCCTACTGCAGGAGCGTCTTCTATACCTTGTCGCATTTTGACTATAGGTTCCGCCATCGTGTTGCGTATTGGACCCACGTTTCGCCTGGCCTTATCCTGGCATTAATCAGTGTTGTTATCGGGGTGCGTCCACTAGCACTCGCGAATCTTTGTATAAACAGTAGCTCCATCTCCGCAAATGTTTTGACAGAGTCGTTAGGTAGCTCCGAATACCATTCAAAAGCTGTTTCTGCTAAGCTGCCGACGAATTGGCGAAGCAACAGTTTGTCGTCACCTCCCGTGTTGCCACATAAGGCTCTGAATTAAACCACATGTTGATGTTGATTCCCTGTCCCTTTATATACGTGGAACTTTGGGATGGTGTAGCTCGGCGGGTAATTGATTTGGTCATACCATCCCGGATAGGGTCGTCCGGTTCTAACAATTTACCCAGTCGCTTCATTCGCCTGATGAACTCGTATCTGCTGAGCTATATAGTCGTCTAGTGCAGCTTTGGAAATGGTTTCCTCCTTGGCTGCTGAAAGAGCCAGAGGAGGATTAGATGTCTCCTCTCCGTTGTCTCCAACAATGATCGGAGGGTCTTCAGCTGGAGGATCCGGCTGTAACATTATCCCTAGCATATCTTGGAAGAGGAGCGCCATTTGTTTTATGTTAGCCGCTTGCTCTACGGCTTCTCTGTCCTTCTTTTCGAGGACTCTTCGTAAGAAATCAGCATCAGTCTCTTATTCGTGACGCTATTCTGATGATGCCTCCGAGCTCTCTTTTGGCCCGGTAAGCGCAGCCATTACAGTCATCATTTCCTGAAGCTTCTGTTGTTGCTCCTGGGCTTTTATCACGGATCGGGTAAGCGGTCGGTGACCCATCGAAACACGGCCTTCCTCCTTTCCGGAAGTCATATAAACAGTGTGCACCACCATGCCCCCAGACTTGGGGTGTTTGTGTTCAGCGCTTTTACGGTTCGCCATGCTCACAGGGGCTTTTTGCAACCTCCTTTTCTTTTGAGTGATCGACGTTGAGGGAGCCGTTGCAGCAGGCACCCATCCGGTTGTCACTTTTTATGACTTTGAGTAGTCCCTCTCTTGCTGAACCTTCATCTTTTCTGTCGGCGGAGATAGTCTTGATCGACCACTGAATCATGGACACATTGACAAACTTTGTAAATTTCAGAGTATAGCCGTTGAGGAGTTTTCTCCGGCTTCTTTTCTGTATCATTCTCCATAGGTGAAGGAGTTCTCTTCAGCAATGCAGTAGGAGAGTTTCTGTGTACTTTGTTGAGTAGTTCAAAACTGTTCTCGGTTAGAACAGCAGCCTCGATCTCCACCGTTGACGCTGGTAGAGTAAATCCAGAGGGGGAGTTGCCCCCAGCCTTCCTTACTCGGCGCTAGTGGCGACGTCGAGCGTGTCGTGCAGATGGAGTTATTTCAGCTATAAGGGTGACTTTTTCATGCCCCTGCTTTGAGGAGAGACGGTTATTGGTGCTAGCCTGTCGAAGACTGACACCCATTGAGAAGCAATGTCCACTCTGTTAAAGACAGACCTCTGGGCAGGGGAAGCAGCTTTGAGGACCTCGCCTAGAGCAGCAACTGGAATGGCCAGCCTTGTAAAAACTGACTTCTTGGAAGGAGAAGCCTTTCCAATGATTTCGTCTGCTTGAGCCGGGATGGCTATCCGCTTTGGGATGGTAGTTTCGGGTATCGCGGGCTTGTAGACGTTCTGTCCCAGTCTGTTGAAAACTGAGGTATTGAAGTCGGGCGACCCATTGAGAGGGGCAACGGTAGTGGTAAGTCGATCAAAGACTGACTTCTTTGGGGCTTCTTGCAATGCCATTGAGGCATTGAATCTCATCGGTAGGAGCACGGTCCCGAAGAATAATCCAATGGTGGTTTGAGTTACCTGCTCCACTGGCATCTTGAAAAGAGAGGCCGCTTGGGGCCCATAAGTCACTCCTCCAGCAAGAACAGAGCGAGAGTTACACTTGCAGGTAGTGCAGTTTGAATCCATTGATCTTCTGTTTTCTGCATGGAGCAAGACACCAAATCTTAGTACCTCGAATCCACAGGCAACCACAGCAAACCGCGATTTGTTCGCGAACACGACACACGAAGTGTGGAGTAGAAAGAGGAAAAGGTCTCACCGGGCTTGCCAGAATCTATGCCCCTCCGAAAGACGGCCAAGACGACGTAGGGACGTCTTGCCTGAGATTCGGGGCAGATGCTATTTGGTGCTATCGGTCCACCTCTCCAAAGATGCCAAGTTGATTTATGGCACCGTGTATCGGAGGTTTAGACGGATGCGGCCGATATAGCAGACTTCGTCAGATTCCCCCTCGCTTGAGGGGTTTTTCATTGTGGGGACGCTCTTCCCTGCAGGCGCAAACCCCTGCAGTTAATTACGCTACCGCATCGCGGTAACAACTTTCTCCTTCTCCAGAATTTCACTTCGTGTCGTGTGTGTTTGTTTTGTTTGTGGCTGCCCGTGGATTGTATACAAAGACTAATTTATGTCGTCGCCCGTAGGACGTGGATTAGTCCAAATCCGTATTTTCTTAGATTTGGGTTTGGGGTTTTGGTTTAAGGATACGTTAGCCGTATTTGAGGCTAAGATCAACTTAAACGTTTGTTAAGGATACGTTAGTCCAGTTTGAGACTAAGATCAACTTAACGGGATCGTTTAGATCCGACAAAAGAGCCTTTGGGCTCTATTATTCCAGTTTAGGGACATAGTTGTCCATTTAATATATATGGCCGTCGGGACCCGTCACCTTTCTGATGATGTTGAAGGATTACAACGACAGATGTCAAAGGAGTTCAGAGATGTACCCTTGAACCAAAGTTGATTGGGAGGTCTATAGTCCAATTTGGGACTAAAGTCTGTTTGAAGGTTTAACGATACGTTAGCCATATTTGAGGCTAAGATCAACTTAAAGGGGATCGTTTAGATCCGACAAAAGAGCATTTGGGGCTCTATTGTTCCAGTTTAGAGACATAGTGGTCCATTTCCAGTTTAGGTACATGGTGGTCCATTTAATGTGTGGCCGTCGGAACCCATCACCTCTCTGACGACGTTGAAGAATTACAACGACAGGTGTCAGAGAAGTTCAGAGATGTACCCTTGAACCAGGGTTGGTTGGGGGATCTATAGTCCAATTTGGGACTAAAGTCTGTTTAAAGGTTTAAGAATACGTTAGCCATATTTGAGGCTAAGATCAACTTAAACGAGATCGTTTAGATCCGACAAAAGAGCATTTGGGGGCTCTGTTGTTCCAGTTTAGGGACATAGTGGTCTATTGGTTTAAGGACGCTTGAGTCCGGGAGTTTAAGGACGCTTGAGTCCGGGAGTTTAAGGACGCTTGAGTCCGGGAGTTTAAGGACGCTTGAGTCCGTAACAATGAGCGGTTGTCGGGACCCGTCACCTCTCTGACGACGTTGAAGGTTTACAACGACAAATGTCAGAGGAGTTCGGAGATGTACCCTTGAACCGGATGTAAATTGATTTAAGGGAGCTGTCGTGCTCATTCAATTTAATTTGAGGACTTACGGCAAGAATTGGGCTAAGTCCAGTTGAGAATATTCAATATTTTTATTTGTGGTTGGCCTGTTAGGCCATGGCTTGGGCATTGCCCATAGCATTAATCTTGGTCTCTGTTGGACCTTTATTTAGGCTCTGCCTCTTTCAAAATGATGCACAGTATCTGTTTTGGTCTGACAGACCTTTGTTTGGGCTCTGCCCTTTTTTTTTAATAATGCATGGCATTTCTTTTTAATTGGGCTCTGCCCCTTTTAATAATGCATAGCACTTTTATTTGGTCTGATAGACTTTTTTTATTGGGCTCTGCCCTTGATAATGCATTGCATTAAATGCTCTGACAGCGCCCCACGTGGCTTGTCAGGCGCTTTGCGCCAATTGAGGAGCACAAGGCGCAAACTCATATGATGGTGACACGTGTCACGCTCCGGTGTGCGCAAGCGCAGTGCGCTGTGACAGTGCGCTGCGCTGTTGAGCTGCTGACACGTGGCGCGTTCTGGAGAGTTGCACCAATTTAAGAGAGCAACACTCTCTTTTAAAAGCGTAAAGCACAAGTTGTTCTGGAGCTGACACGTGGCGCTCTCTGGTGGTTTGCGCCAACCCAAAAGTGCAACAGTGCAGATTTACAAGTGTAAGGCACTGTTTTAAAATTTGGATTAAAGAAAACAAGTTCTTGTTTCCTTTTCCAGAGAGCTTTTACCTCGAATTTTCAAGAACCATTGGTTCATAAAAAAGGCAATGCCTTTGTGTAGATCAAATGATCTAATAAAGAAGTATATTACTTCTTATTTTTTTCTTATTATTTGATCTTTTCTTTTTATTTTAAGATCTTGATCTTGTTCTTAGATCATTGATCTTTTCAGAAGAAATTCTTCTTTTCAAAGGTTTACCTTCTTTTCTTTCTGATTTCTTCTCAAACTTTCTTTTTAGGAGTTCTGTGCCTCTCTGTGTTTTCTGTGTTTCTGTGTGTTTTTGTCTTAGGGTCTAGGGGCCTTTATATAGTGCCAATTAGTTTGTTAAATCAGTTAAAGAGATCTTACTTTGAGTAATTTAGGGATTTTCCCCCACCGTTGGATCTTTGATCCAAGAGCTTCTGTTTTACAGAAGACAATCTTCTTGTTTTAACAAGATCAAAAAGATCTTTCTGGAATTTTAATTCTGTTTGGCGCAAATGCACATGCGCTTGACACGTGTCGCACAGCGCAACTGCGCTGACACGTGTGGCGCAGCGTAACTGCGCTGACACGTGTCGCGCAGCGCTGAGCGCAAATCATCTGAAGCGTTGCTTCATTTATTTTAACTTTTAATTTTCACTTTAATTTTCAAAGCAGAGTTTTGCTTTAATTGGGGGAAACAGAAGCGTTGCTTCGTTTCCCGCCTTGGAATTTAAACAGAGCTTTGCTCTGATTGGGGTAAACAGTGGTATCATTTACCCTATCTCTGATAGCCAGTGGGTTTGCCCCATTCACGTTGTTCCAAAGAAATCGGGCATAACGGTCATAACTAATGAGGTGAATGAGTTAATACCTACTCGCACCCAAACTGGGTGGCGAGTTTGCATCGATTATATAAAACTCAACGCCGCGACACGAAAAGACCACTTTCCATTACCTTTTATTGATCAAATGCTAGAACGATTGGCTGGGCATGAATTTTACTGCTTTTTGGATGGCTACTCCGGCTATAATCAAATTCCCATCGCCGAAAAGGACCGAGACAAGACCAAATTTACTTGTCCTTTCGGTACGTTTGCTTACCGTCGCATGCCATTTGGGTTATGCAATGCACCCGCTACTTTCCAGCGGTGTATGATGGGTATTTTTTCAGACATAGTGGAAAAATTCTTGGAGATTTTTATAGATGATTTCTCCATTTTCGACGACTCCTTGACGAGTGTTTGCTACATTTAGACGCATTTCTTACCCGATGTAGGGATAAGAACCTCACTTTAAATTGGGAGAAATGCCACTTTATGGTACGAGAAGGTATTGTCTTAGGACATATCATCTTGCAAAATGGCACTGAGCTAGATAAAGCTAAGATTGAAGTCATCTCCAATCTTCCTCCTCCCAAATGCGTCCGAGACATTCGAGCCTTCCTTGGTCATGCCGGTTTCTATAGACGGTTCATCAAGGATTTTAGAAAGATAGCTAGACCCTTGACTGTTTTGTTGGCCAAGAACACCACTTTTGATTTTGACTCAAACTGTATGAAGGCGTTCGAGTCGTTGAAAAACTCACTTATTTCTGCTCCCATTCTTTCATCTCCTGACTGGACGCATCCATTTGAAATTATGTGCGATGCATCTGATTTCGCCATTGGTGATGTCCTTGGACAGCACATAAATAAGATGCCGCATGTAATTTATTACGCTAGCCGAACCTTAAACGAGGCCCAATTGAATTACACAACAACTGAAGAAGAATTCTTAGCTGTTGTGTTTGCATTAGAAAAGTTCAGGCCCTATTTAATCGGCTCTCCAGTCATCGTTTACACTGACCACTTAGCTCTTCACCATCTTTTTGTGAAGAAGGATGCTAAATCTTGGCTGATACGTTGGATTCTCTTACTACAAGAGTTTGACCTTGTCATCAGAGATAAGAGAGGATGCGAAAACGTGGTCGCCGACCATCTTTCACGATTCCTTCTTCGCCTACACTGCAAATTCCTATTAAAGACGTTTTTCCAGATGAGCAGCTCTTAACTATGTCATGCGAACCTTAGTTCGCAAATATCGTAAATTATTTGGCCACCGGACTTATACCAAACGAATGGTCGAATCAAGACAGACTCAGATTTCTATCTCAGGTAAAACATTTTTACTGGGATGAACCATATCTATTCAAATACTGTCCCGACCAAATTATTCGTCGGTGAGTCCTCGACAATGAGTGTAAGAGCATGCTGTCATTTTGCCACGATCAAGCGTGTGGCGGGCATTTCGGCCCTAAAAAGGTAGTAGAAAAGATCTTGCAGTGTGGATTTTATTGGCCACGACTTTTTAAAGACGCATATGAGTACTGCAAGACATGCTCCCGGTGCCAATACTTGGGCCGGATATTTAGGAGAAATGAAATGCCCCTCTAACCAATATTGGTTGTTGAAATTTTTGATGTTTTGGGGATAGATTTTATGGGACCATTTCCTAATTCCTTTGGGAACATGTATATTCTACTCGCTATTGACTATGTTTCTAAATGGGTCGAGACTGTGCACAGCCGAACTAATGACAACAAGGTTGTCGTAAGATTTCTCAAAGAAAACATTTATTCTCGGTTTGGGCATCCTCGCACGATTATCAGCGATAATGGATCTCACTTTTGTAATAGGACCTTCGAGTCTTTAATGCGGAAATACTCCATTACTCACAAGCTGTCAATGCCCTATCATCCCCAAACTTGTGGGCAAGCCGAAATTTCGAATCGGCAGATTAAATAGCTATTGGAGAAAACGGTTTCCAAAAACCGTAAAGATTGGTCGTCAAAACTTGTTGATGCCCTTTGGGCATTCCGAACTGCCTATAAGACCGATCTTGGCATGTCTCCATATAAACTTGTTTATGGAAAGGCTTACTACCTTCCAGTTGAAATTGAGCATAGAGCATTTTGGGCAATAAAAGAGTTGAATATATCTCTAGGAGATGCGGGCAGCAATAGAAAGCCGCAGTTGAACGAATTAAACGAGTTTCGGGATGAAGCTTACGAGAATGCCGTAATCATCAAAAATCGAACGAAAGTGTTCCACGATAAACACCTTATACGCAAAACTTTCAAACCCGGTCAATAGGTTTTACTTTACGACACTTGGTTACATTTCCATCCCGGTAAGCTCAAATCTCGATAGAAAGGGCCATTTTTGGTACGCACCCTATATTCGCACGGTGCGGTTGATCTAGAAAATCCGGAGGACGGTTCACTGGTTAAAGTGAACGGACATAGACTTAAACCGTTACTCACTGCGGACCCTTCGGAGGAGCTCCTGTTTTTGCAGGAGCCGATCTATATTGACTGATTTTCCTCCATCTACCCCTAAATTTCGATTATCTAGCCAAAACACTGTTTCAAATAAGTTTGGGGTATGCATCATTTGTAATTATATAAAAACAACATAAAAATAAAAAAAATAAAATTAAAAATTAAAAAAAATTCAAATTTTTGGGGGTATTTTTGTAAAATTTCAGAATAAAAAATAAAATAAAATAAAATATAAAAAAATAAAAAAAATTATTTACAAATAATTTCCTCTTTTCAGGAGGAGCTTTTTGCAAATAACCAACAAATCCCCCCTATAAATAGAACCCGACCCCTCTCTGTTTTATCAAACCCTAAAAATTGCTCTCAGAAAACCCTAGCCGCTGCCGTAGCCACAGAGCAAGCAGTCTCCTCCAGAGCGTCGTGCAACCGCCGCCGAAGCCCCCTTTCCGCCGCTGATCCGCCACGTCCTTACCTTTTCTCTTTCTGATTTTTTCAGAGGAGGTTTGCATCATCTCTTCCTCTCTGTTAAATTTTTTTTATAAATCTATGAACTTTCTGAATGGCACCAACCATGCAATTAGAATGAGATTTTTCACAAATCTTTTCACACACAATTTACGGGAGTTATTTTGGTGATGATATCACACGGCGAGAGTGGAACTTTTTAATTTTTAATCATCCCAATGCCTACGCTCTTCCAGATCTAGTCACTCGTTTTTACGAGTGCATGGAGGAAAGTTGCCTAGCACAATACGGTTTTATTAAATTACATTGGGGCGATAGAGAAATAATCATTGATAGGGACTTCATCCATGAAGTCACCTTAATTCCTAAATTACCTGTTCACGACCAACCCCTTCAATTTAAAGACTACTTACCCTTAATGGGTAATGCCTGTTCGAGAGAACCTAGAAAGGGCATACAGGCTAGAACTCTCTTCGCCAATGTATTAACCGTGTGTCGTTGGGCACAAAACAACATTTTTGGCAGTTCACATAACACAACATTTTTCACCCCATCTCTTCATATCATGCACACCTTAATGAATAGGAACCCTAGATTTGACATGTGCACGGTTTTGCTTAATTCAATTGGTGCTGGCAAATGGGCCGCAAATTACCCATGCCCTATGTTAGTGACACAACCGTGTCGCTATTTCGTCCCTGTGGAGAAATTTGAATTTTACATGCATGGAGGTATACCCATTAGGCCTTTTATTGAGGGCATATCCACGTACTATACCCGCCTAACTGATGTATGGTCATGAAGAGAACCGGCCGAACATGTATCCACTAGAACACCCAGCTCCAGCTCGACCGTGAGCGAGGAAGAGCTTACCCCAATAGAACATGCACGTCTTCTTAGAATAGCCATTAGGGGGATTACTAATTTGGTGGGGATGGTGACCAACTTGGATCACCGGGTGACAGAGATTGAATATGGCGTATCTACGCTGCTGGTGCGAGAGAAGCGTTCCCGTTCACGTTCAAGGGAACGCCGAGGTCCTGAGCAGTGAGGGCACTGCTTTTGGTAAGTTTGGGGGAGGAGGTGCTTTATAAATAGTTATCATTGTATTGTATATTTTAATTTTTTTGTACATATTTTTTCTTTTCTTTCTTTGCATGTTTAATTCTGCATTGCATCTTTATAAAAAAATTAGAAAAATTAAAAAAAATGAAAATAAAAAAATATAAAAGAAAAATCAAATAAAAAATTAAAAAACCTAAAAAAAAAATTCAACTTGGCCATATTTGACTTAAATTTGACAAGACGGTTAACTAGCTAGGAAAAACTAGATTCTAAACTTAGTAAATTAAAAACCCTAAAAATAACCTTTCTTAAAATTTAATGGTAGAAAATATATGTTCTTATAGTTTATTTAGAAATAGGCAAATTTAGAGTTCGGTTCTTGGGCTAAGTCAAAATAAGTGAAGAGTATTGAAATTTTTATTGAAGTGTAAATCTGAAAAATAATTCCGAACCTTTAGTCTAAAATTCTGAAAATATATACCCTATAACTCGCACATACACGCACCTTAAAACTTGGGATAGTTGAGAATACCTTGAATTGCTTTTGTCTAAAATCCTTAGTATGAGAAAAAATTAAATAAAAGTATAAATGTGAATAAAGAGATATAAAAAATGAACACTGGTTTTGTAATTACTTAAACCTGCGTAAAATAAAAAATATATAGCGAGGGTGGTTTATCACCTAGTGCCTTAGACCAACTGGTTTGGGAGTCACTGCTAAAGCCTTAGGTATTACAAGATGAGGAATTACACTTTAATGCGCAAACACATTTTGTAATCGGTCGTTAGTACCTCAAGAAGTATAAACGGTCGCATGAAGGATGTGTAAGCAATTTCATCTAAAATTCACCAACTAAAAGTATTTTGGACAATGGACAAGAGTATGATAGCTTGAATTGAATTTCCAACTGCAGGGGTGATACATACACACACGTAGGGGTATATGATTGGGGTTTGGATGAGAGATAGGAATAAAAAATAGGACTTATATATTCAGTAGAGATGATAAAAATTCCTAAGTTGAGATGGAACCGTAGAAGGAAAACTCAAAAGATGCTAAAAGATAAATAAATTTACAGAACATATACGATCTTAAATTAAATGATAAGTGAGTGAAAAATACGGGTTGATAATTTCTAAGTTAAAGATAATAGAATTTCTTGCTAGAACACTGAATTGAAGAATAGAAATCAATAGGCCAAATTGATCAGATTTTGTTAGGGTTAGGATTGGGTAGGTTTGAGAGATGGAAATCTCTCACTCCTTTCTTGCCCGTTTAATATTTTAAATTAGGACTCTATGTAAATCAAACACCCACCGCTCACTACGGCACTCTATCCTACGAGATAGCGGTGATTCCCTAATTAGACCGGTTGTGGTTGATTTAGATAGAGCTTAGGGCTAAGAGTTAAGAAAGGACAGACAATGACCAAAAAGAAGAAACGGAGTTTCTTCCTAGTCATGCTAATCCCCTTTATTAATTATTACCCTAACACCTATGTTCTTAATTAGGGAAAAAGAAGCAATGAGTAGAATTATCTTTCCAAACTAACCTAATCCTAACCCTAGCAAGGTTTTAAATCGAATTAAATTCAATCTTAGTTTTTATAAAATTCAAAACCTACGAAAAATAGGACTTAACCCGTAAGAACATAAAGAAAATAACACGTTTTCCTTATGAACCAACCCGTACCCAACCGGCTAGCTACCAAGCGACACCGTTATTGATTGCGGTATTCTTAACTTTGATTTTAAAACGTACACGCAAAACAGCAACCAATCAGTCGTCTTCGAGCTACCGTGGTGAGCCCTGTCCGCGCGACCCTATCGAGGGAAAGTGTGCCGGTCATGCCTGGGTGCAGGAGAGCTGACCGACACCTCCTTGGGAGGGACAGGAGCGCGATGGGCCTCAGGGCAAGGTGCTCTGGCAAGAGACTTTGGTGTGGAGTTGTGAGGCACCCAATGGGTCATTGAATTGGTCGCCACAGGGGATCTGTGGCCGCCGGAGATAGCGAGGCGGTGCTCGGTCCCGTCGGCGTGGGCGGTGCCCTCTCTCCCTATGTAGGGGTCCCGGTCCTAAGGTGGGGGAACAGTGACCTGGGGAGCTTGCCCAGCCGTTTATAAAAGGACAAGCGTATCCACGATGGACGCGAGCCTATCGATCTGTGTGGACAGGATGTGAATAGAGTTCGGGGGAGGAGATGATCCTTCCATGCCCCCTTTGTGAGGAGGGCGGCAGCTAGTACTTAGATCGTCACGGTGATCGCTCACCATGAATTCGTGATCGGAAGGTGAACTTTCGTTTAGTGGAACTAGTCTTTCCCACAGACGGTGCCAATTGATGGATCTCTGGATCTCCTTCAGATATTACCTTCCGTTGATCTGTAGCGAGAGTTGATGGATGGCTGATATTGGGTTTGAGGGTTGCCTCTCAATGCGTGTGGATCTCAATGAGCTTGATTTGGGGATGAGGCCGAGCTACCAGCAAATAAGTCCCGGGATGGATGTACTAACGTGACCCTCCGACGATCGAGTTAGATGAGATATTTTGGCAAAGTAACGGCTTATTGGGGTCCAATTGCCTTACCTGAGTCGTCTGAGAGAGGGGGTTATATATTGGCAGCCATGAGCTGGCGGGCACGAGATTCACGCCGGCCATTACGCTCCCGATGTTATGCCTGTGTGAAAGGCGGGATCCTCCATTAATAAAGAGATATGCTCGTTAACGGGGGAACGTGATGGCGTGGAACGCGGGATCGTGGACGACGGATATCTCGTATATGGAGAGATTCGCGGAGCCGTGGCGGATATGCCTGTGACCTGTGTCGATGAGACCGAGGAAGCTAAGCTCGGCAGGAGGCTCGGAGACGAGCGGGAGGCCGAGCAGGCTTGGTTCATGTGATAGCTCGGAGACGAGCTAGGAAGGCTGATAGAACTCAGCGTGCGGGAGGGCTCGGAGGCAAGCCAATTGTTGTTTGTAAGGCAGGCACAGGAGTGGTCGAGAAGGCCACTGAAGATCGGGAACATTCTCGGGTCGAAGGCCCGGAGCATGCTCCCAATGTATCGTTCCTGCTCCTTTCCCGTAAGCCTTGAGACAAGTCATCTGCCACGTGTCATGATCTGGGGAGTGCTCAGTACCGAGCATCATTAGGCGCTGTACAGCGCTACGATACGCAACCGATATGTTTATAATTTTTGTTCATTTTTGGCTAATGAGAGAACTGTGGCCGATTGCCAAAAAAGTCAAGATTTCGACATAAGTGATATTTTCAAAAGGGTGGTTGTCAAACGAAGTCAATTTGAATTTGGCTGGCTCAATTTTAGTATGATCCAATCGTTTTGTTTACCCACTAGTTTTCACCCCATTTTTTTTGAAATAATGTTTTTACACCATTGGCAACTCATACTCATGCCATTTCTTTCTGCTAACCCTTAACATTTAAGAACCTTTCTCTTTTGAAAAAGAATAGACAATTTTTTTGTCTATCTCTGGCTTAATTAAGCTAAATAAAGCTATTTTTTAATTTTTAAGAGATTTGTTTTTACTGTTCTAATAAGTATTCTTTGCAAAAAAATTAATTGGGAATGGGTGGAATAGGAAATTGGAAAAAACAATGTTGTAACATTTAGGGATGATAACATAGCAATACTTCTTTTATATTGTATAATAAACGTAGAGCCCTCTTTGTCGGCACTCCTTCATTTCAAGAATCCTGATGAGCTTAGGTACTCGGTTTTATAACCTTCAACAAGATGCTGATGGCGTGGTTGAAACGTTTGTCTGTCTGCTTGATTTTTATATTTATTGTCGTGATTTGGATTTGTTGGCGTGGAGCCATGCTGGACAATATCCGGATTTGTTTTGGAAATTTTGTGTTTCATTATCGATCTCTAATTAATGTTGGTGTGTTTAACACCAATGAATTAACAATAGACAAAATGCACAAAATGAGACAGGAGGATCCTGAACTTAACCGAGTCAATTTGAATTTGGCTAGCTAGCTCAATTTTAGTATATATGATCGAATCATTCTGTTTACCCACTAGTTTTCAGACCATTTTTATTTTTTTTAAAATAATGTGTTTGCCACCTCATATTCATTCCTTTTCTCTCTCTCAACCCTCACATTTAAGAGCATTTCTCTTTTGAAAAAAATAAACGATTTATTTGTATAACTCCGGATTAAGCTAACTAACACTGATTTCTATTTTTTAAAGATTGGCTTTTACTGTTTAATAATTATTCTTTCAATGAATTTGGAATGAGTGTGATGGAGGTCCTTTTCAGGTCTCCCTCAGATGTTGTCTTCCGTCAATCTCCTGATGGATCTTAAAGGCGATCTCCTGTAGCGTGTGGATCTCAATGGGTTTGGAGGAGATTGGTGATTTGGGGAGTTTGGCGTCGGGTACCTGCAAAGAAGTCCCGACGTGGTTTGGTACCACCGAGGACCCTCCGACGATCAAGTTAGCACGAGATCCGAGTAGAGTAACGGCTAAGTGGAATGAAAAATGGCTTACTTGACCCCTCTGTGATGGGGTTTATATAGCGGCGGCGGCACGCAGCAGCAGGAGCGAGAATCTCGCCGGCAGTTACGCTCCCGACGTCACGTCCGTGTAAAGAGAGGATCGCCCATTAATGGGAATCGTGATGGCATGAAACGTGGGACGTTGCTGGCGGAGAATCTGCGCGTGGCGAGACTTGCGAAGCGGCGGTTACGCCTGTGAGTGGTGGAGTTGGTCGGTCGGAGGGACCGAGGAAGACGGCCTCGGCCGAGGAGCTCGGAGACGAGCAAGAGGGCCGAGGAGTCTTGGTCCTATGGCAGCTCGGGGTGGGCTGAGGGGCCGAGGAGGCCAATTTGCAAGGGGCTCCGAGGAGGGCCAGCTTGTGCTTGCGGGTCGGGTACAGGGGTCGCCTGGTCGGCCTATGTTGGCCCTTTCTTCTGGGTCTTCGGGACACGTTATCTGCCACGTGTCCTGATCTTGAAGATCGCCAATATTGAGTATCATCATTAGCCCCCTACTCTTGTTCCGACCAGCTAGCGGGTCGGGTCAGGAGTGGACTACGGGGCCACCCGGGGTAAGCTCCCTCCTAAAGTTTCGTCGGGACACGTCTCCAGGCTGTCAGCTGTCTTTTCTGCCAGCGAATTAGGGCGAGATCTCTGCATTTAAGGAAGGTGCGCCGGTCGTGCATCCTGCCACTGAAGCGACGGTCCACATATCAAGCGTCGGTTGGCCGACACGATGTGTGCAAACCTGGTGTCTGATGGGGTGCGATCCTTTTCTTTCGCTTTAGGTTCTGTTGCTCGAAGCTCGTCTTTTTCTTCCGCTTTCGTTTCCCGAGGATCTCTCTTCTCAAGATTAGATGTCTTCTTTCGTAGAGTCAGTAGAAGTCGTAGGAGTAAGTTCTAGGGACCCTTTAGTTGAGTTTGAGTCCTCTTAGGGGGTAGGGCTCGGACCCTCTTCTCGGGATCGTGCGGCAGGGGCAGCCCCTAGGGAGGAGGCGGTAGATGCTGCCTCCGGAGCCTCGTGCTGGGTGAGGCTTGAGGACGAGCTCGCCAATGCTCGGGCTCGCTTCCACATCCCCTCACGTTATATGCTTCGTCTGGCCAGGGAGGGAGAGAAGGCAGACCAAGTACGGGGTAGGGAGATCGCCCTGTATTTGGAAGCTTTTGGGGTGAAATACGCCTGCCCTTCTCTCCCGAGGTCGTCGAAGCGCTGAACTTCTTCGGGTTAGCCCCTAGCCAGTTAGTGCCGAACTCGTGGAGGATTCTCCATGGGTTCTTGATCCGCCTGAAGTTACAGGCGGTTCCTTTTAGCCTCTCCCTTCTTGATTCATCCTTCGTATTCAAAAATCATTCTGGGGGTCGACCAGGTGACTCGATGTGGGTCTACCTCTCTTTTAGGAAGTGACAGGGGGCGCCGCCGGGACAGGGGTTGTGGCCCCGCCTTCTTCCATCCACGACTGGAAGAAGAAGTTCTTCGTTTTCCCTCCCGAGGGCGAGGACTGGCCCATGCCTGTTTTCCCCAATCAGAGCAAAGCTCTGTTCAAATTCCGAGGCGGGAGATAAAGCAACGCTTTATCTTCCCCCAATCAGAGCAAAGCTCTGCTTTGAAAATTTAAAAATTTAATAAATGAAGCAACGCTTCAGATTATTTGCGCTGCGCAACACGCCACGTGTCAGGCGCAGATGCGTCAGCGCAGCGCCCAAGGCAGCGCGCCCAATCAGAGCAAAGCTCTATTAAAGGAAGCAACGCTTCAGTTGCGCAGGCACTGCGCTGCGCGACACGTGTCAGCGCAGATACGCTAGCGCAGTTGCGCTGCGCTGCGCGACACGTGTCAGATGCGCTAGCGCAGTTGCGCTGCGCTTTGCTCTGCGCGACACGTGTCACGCGCTGGGGCATCTGCGCCAAACAGAATTAAATTTCTAAGAAATCTTTTCTGTTCTTGTTAAAACAAGAAGATTTTCTTCTGCAAAGCAGAAGCCCTTGGATCAAAGATCCAACGGTGGGGAAAATTCCCCAAATCACTCAGAGAAAAATCTTTTTAACAAATTTAACTAATTTATGGGCACTATAAAAAGGACCCCAAATCTCAATTCAAAGGTATCAACATCTTTCTAAAAAAAAAAAAAGAAGAGAACTCTTGAGAACTCCTCAAGAACAACAGAAGGAAAAAACCTTTAGGAAAAAGAGAAAATTCTCTTATGGACAGATTATTGATCTAAGAACAAGATCAATAATCTTAAATAAAAAGAAAAATAAGTAATAATAGTGCTTTGCACTTTCTTATGAACCATTGGTTCTTTGAAAACAAAAGAAAACTTGTTTTCTTTGATTTAAAATCGATCAAAATATAAAACAGTGCTTTGCACTTGAAAAATTGCGCTGTTGCGCTCCTTTGTCGGCGCAACTCAACAGAGCGCGCCACGTGTCAGCAGCGCAACAGCGCAGCGCACTAGCGCAGCGCACTGCGCTGTTGCGCTTGCGCTCACCAGAGCATGACACGTGTCCTCACCACAAGCGCTTGCGCTCAGTAACTGGTGCAAAGCGCCTGACAAATGCAATGCATTTCTTTTACTGAAGGGCCAGGCCCAATTAAAAGACCAAATAGGCCTAATTAAATTGATGCTCTGCATCATTTATAAATGGGCAGAGCTCAAACAAAATAATAAAAATGCTATACATTTATAAAGGGGGCAAAGCCCAGACAAAAAAGATACCTTGCATCATTCATAAATGAGCAGATCCCAGAATAAATTGATGCTCTGCATTTTTATGGGCAAGGCCCAAACAAAAAAAATGGAAGAAATGCAATGCATTATTTAATAAAAGTGTTGAACATTTTCAACTGGACTTAGAATTTTGGCCGTAAGTCCTCAAATTAAATTGATTGAGCATAGCTCCCCCTTAAATCAATTTATATCTGGTTCGAGGGTACATCTTCGAACTCCTCTGACATGCGTCATTGTAATCATTCAACGTCGTCAGAGAGGCGACGGGTCCCAACGACCACACATCAATCTGGACTGCGGGGTCCTTAAACTCGTGGACCGAAACGTCTTTAAACTAATATTGGACCGAAACGTCCATAAACTAATATTCGTCCCTAAATGGGAATGCTGGACCGGAACGTCCTTAAACTAATGTCGGACCGAAACGTCCTTAAACTAATGATAGACCACTACGTCCTTAAACTGGCGACGGACCGAAACGTCCTTAAACTAATGATGGACCACAACGTCCCTAAAGTGGCAATGGACCCCCATGTCCCTAAACTAGAACACGGACCACTACGTCCCTAAACTGGAACAATAGAGCCTTCAAATGCTCTTTTGTCGGATCTAAACGATCCCGTTTAAGTTGATCTTAGCCCCAAACACGGTTAATGTATCCTTAAACATTCAAACGGACTATAAAACTCCAAATCGACTTTGGTTCAAGGGTACATCTCTGAACTCCTCTGACATCCGCCGTTGTAATCCTTCAACAACGTTAGAGAGGTGATGAGTCCCGACAGCCAGATATTAAACGGATTATTACATTAAGTTGATCTTAGTCTCAAACAGGACTATTGTATCCTTAACGAACGTTTAAGTTGATCTTAGCCGCAACGCGACTAATGCATCCTTAAACTAAAAATACCAAACCCAAATCTAAGTAAATACGGATTTGGACTAATCCACGTCCTACGGGCGACGGCATTATTCAGTCTCCGTATACAATCCACGGGCAACCACAAACAAAACAAACACCCACGACACGAAGTAAAATTCTGGAGAAGGAGAAAGTTGTTGCCGCGATGCGGTAGCGTAATTAACTGCAGGGGCTTGCGCCTGCAGGGAAGAGCGTCCCCACAATCAAAAACCCCTCAAGTGAGGGGGAATCTGACAAAGTCTGCTACATCGGCCGCATCCGTCTAAACCTCCGATACACGGTGCCATAAATCAACTTGGCATCTTCGAAGAGGTGGACAGATAAAACCATATAGCATCTGCCCCGAATCTCAACGTCAGGACATCGTGGTCCTGTACGCCGTCTTTCGGAGGGGAACAGATTCTGGCACGCCCGGTAGGACCTCTTCCTCTTTCCACTCCACACTTCGTGTGTCGTGTTCGCGAACGAATCGCGGTTTGCTGTGGTTGCCTGTGGATTCGAGGTACTAAGATTTGGTGTCTTGCTCCGTGCAGAAAACAGAAGATCAATGGCTTCGAACTGCGCCGCCTGCAACTGCAACTCTCGCTCCGTCCTTGCTGGAGGAGTGATTTATGGGCCCCAAGCGGCCTCCATCTTCGCTAGGCCGGTGGAACAGGTGACTCAGGCCACCACTGGGCTATTCTTTGGGACCATGATCCCACCAATGAGCTTCAATGCCCCATTGCCATCGCAAGAAGCTCCGAAGAAGTCGGTCTTCGATCGGCTTACTACTATCGCGGCCCTTCTCAACGGGTCGCCCAAGCCCAATGCCTCAGCTTTCAGCAAACTGGGCCAAAACTCATGTGGGCCCATGAAGAAGCCTGCAATACCAGAAAAGGTTGTTCCGAAGAGGATAGCCATCCCTGCTCCTGAAGTCGTCAAGGCGGCTTCTCCTGCCAATGGGTCGGTCTTCACAAGACTGACTATTCCGGCTCCCGTTCCTGCTCGAAGGTCTGTCTTTGACAAATTGGATACCGCTACTCAAAAGACGTCAGTCTTTAAGAGACTGACACCAGCAGCGCTTCAAATGGACAGGGGGCAAGGCAAAGCCATCCCCATTGCTGAACCAACGCCGTCTGCTCGACATGCTCGACGTCGCCACTGGCGCCGAGTAAAGAAGGCTGGGGACAACTCCCCCTCTGGGATAACTCCGCCAGCTCCAACGGTGGGGACCGATGCTGCTGTTCCAACCGGGAACAGCTTTGAATTGCTAAACACGGTGCACAGAAACTCTCCTACTGCGGTGCTGAAGCGAACTCCTTCACCTATGGAGAATACTCCAGAGAAGAAGCTAGAACAGCCCCCTCAACGGCTGTCCTCTAAAATTTACAGAGTCTGGCGACAGGTCCAGGAGTCAGTGATTGATGAAAACTATCTCCGCCAACGGAAAAAAATGAAGATTCGGCAAGAGAAGGATTACTCCGTCAAGCCCCAAAAACCAATGGTTACCCGGGTGCCCATTAAAACGGCCCCCTTAACTCCAATCACTCAGAAGAAAAGGAGGCACCAAAAAGCCCCTGTGAACATGGCGAAGCATAAAAGCGCTGAACACAAACGCCCCAAATCTGGAGGCATGGTGGTGCACACTGTTTATATGGCTTCTGGAAAGGAGGAAAGCCGCACTTCTACGGGCCACCGACCGCTCACCCGATCCGTGACGAAAGCCCAGGAGCAACAACAAAAGCTTCAGGAAATGATGACTACAATGGCTGCACTCACTGAGCCAAAAGAAAGCTCTGAAACGTCTTCGGATGAGCGTCAAGAACAAGAAACCGACGCTGACTTTTTATGCAGAGTCCTCGAAAAGAGGGACAAAGAAGCTGCAGAGCAAGCGGCTAACATAAAACAGATGGCGCTTCTCTTCCAAGACATGGTGGGAATGATGTTACAGCCGGACCCTCCAGCTGAAGACCCTCCGATCATTATTGAAGACGATAAAGAGGAGACATCTAATCCTCCTCCGGCTCATTCAACAGCCAAGGAGGAAACCATTTCCAAGGCCGCGCTGGACGATTATATAGCTCAGCAGATCCGGGTTCATCAGGCGAATGAAGCGGCTGGGCAAATTGCTAGAACCGGACAACCGTATCCGAGTTGGTACGACCAAATCAGTTACCCGCCGGGATATACGATCCATAAATTCCACGTATATAAAGGGACAGGGAATCCGCATCAGCATGTCGCTCAATTCAGGGCCTTATGCGGCAATACTGGAGGCGATGACAAATTGTTGCTACGTCAATTCGTCAGCAGCTTAGCAGAAACAGCCCTTGAATGGTATTCAGAGCTACCTAACGACTCTGTCAAAACATTTGCGGAGATGGAGCTACTGTTCACACAAAGATTCGCGAGTGCTAGTGAACGCACCCCGATAACAGCACTAATAAATGCTAGAATAAGGCCAAGCGAAACGTGGGTCCAATACGCAACACGATGGCGAAACCTATGGTCGAAATGCGAACAATGCATAGAAGAGGCACCTGCGGTAGGCATGTTTGTGGGCACTCTCGATCCGCAGGCGACCATCTCACAATTCATGATGTTCTTCAGGCCGACTACCTTCCAGGCCTTGATCGACAAATTAGCCCAAATGGGCCATAGACCGTCTCCTCCAAAACCAGATTCCCGAAATGAGAAAGGAAAAGGGAAAACGATCATCGTCGCCAATGCTCAGCAACAGTCGAACAACTCAAAGCCGGTCATTCGCCAAAACAACGTGCGTCCACGCTCTTCCCTCGAAGAGAGGCTAGGACGTCCTTACTCGTTTCCTCAGAATAAAACGAGAAGACTGTTCGAGCTGGCAGTGCGCAACAGACTCATTAATCTGCCGAGTCCAAAGCGTCTGTCGCAGCCAGGCGATCTTAATAATCTCAATTATTGCCCTTACCACCAAACGGTAAGTCACCCGATTGAGGATTGTTTCGTCTTTAAAGGATGGATCGAGGATCAGTACGTACAAGGAAAGTTCGCGCTGAACCCACCACAGCCGCACTCTCCAAAGAAGACGGACACACCGGGGGCAGTTTGTTCTTTAGTCAAGGATGAAAACGATGGAGAAAACTCATCAGATGAATCCGAAGACTGCGTAGCGACTTGTCATGTGATTTCTCACTCACTGACAGATAATAAAGAAGCTTCTTGCGCCGAGAAACCAATGGCGAACCCCGAACCGGAAATTCTACAGCCATCAGACGAGCTGATCGATGTCTTCCTAAATGAAATTCGTCTGAAAGCAAAAGCCAATCAAGAGCGTGAAATGGCCATACTGGAAAAAGCCAAAGCATTCCCGTCAAATCAAAAGCCATCCACTGCGGATAAAAACAAATTCAAGACGAGGAAAAGGTTCGCCAAAGCTTTATCAGTAGGAATGAAGCTACCGCCCTTTGAAGAAAATACTCTCGCTGAGGTAGAGATGCACCCTAACTTCTGCTTATATCATCAGAAGATCATACATCCTACCGAAGATTGCGAATCTTTTAGCTGTTGGTGGCAAGGGTATGTCGCTCAAAAGCAACACTTCGACAGGACAAAATGTGAAGCTTGTAGACGTCGAAAAAATGCGATAGATGATCGCAAAAGAGCCGCCAACGATTGTCATACGGCCGACTCTAAGGTATCGCAAATTATCACCTTTGGAAGCGACTCTGACGAAGAAGCTACCCCCAACCCTTCCCTCAGGGAATCTATTTCGAAAATAAAGGAATTGAGAAGCTGCGAGAACGTTCAGCCATGTAATCGCATGCTATTCGAAAAAAATCTCGGCCCCGTAAACAACGGAGCGAACAAAAAGGATAAAAGAAAAGGAAAAACGGTCCTCGTCGCCAGCGCTCAACAACAATCAGGTAACCTTAGACTGGTTGCTTGCCAAAGCAACAATCGGTAACCCCTCGAGGAAAAGTTGAAACGTCCTTACTCGTTTCCGCAAGATAAAACAAGGGGACTGTTCGAGCTGGCAGTATGCGACAGACTCATCAATCCGCTGGGTCCAAAACGTCCGTTGCGGCCAGGCGATGTTAATAATCCTAATTATTGCCCTTACCATCAAACAGTCGGTCACCTGATCGAGGACTGCTACGTCTTCAAGAACTGGGATGAAGATCAATACCAACAGGGTAAGTTCGCGTTGTCCGAAAATTGGAAGATGAACCCGCCACAACCGCACGCTCTGAGAAAGATGGATACGCCGGGGGCATCGTGATCAGTCATAGAGAAAGCCCCATAGACCGAAAAGTCAATAAACTAGATATTCGCCTCAAATACGGCGACGGCGGACCGAGATGTCCTTAAACTAATGATGGACCGCAATGTCCTAAAACTTGCAAATGACCGAAATGTCTTTAAACTACTACCGCAGCATCCTTAGGCTGACGAGATAAAAAAATATATAAAAAATATATATATAAAGAATAAAAAAAAAGTAAAAAATAGTATGTCCATAAGAAAAACGGGCACGGATGAAAACCCGAAAGGGCTCCGTGAGAAAAAACAGCAGGACTACCGGCGAGTGTTCGTGAAAACCCGAATGGGCGCGACCTCGTAAATAAAAAAAAAGAGAGACGGTATGTCCATAAGCAAAACGGGCACGGATGAAAACCCGAAAGGGCTCCGTGAGTAAAAACAGCAGGACTACCGGTGAGTGTTCGTGAAAACCCGAAAGGGCACGACCTCGTAAACACAAAAAAAAAGAAAAGAAAAAAAGAGACGGTATGTCCATAAGCGAAACGGGCACGGATGAAAACCCGAAAGGGCTCCGTGAGTAAAAAAAACAGCAGGGCTACCGGCGAGTGTTCGTGAAAACCCGAAAGGGCGCAACCTCGTTAAAGAACACTTACAAGATCCTCTTGACCTTATAAGGAGAAACCACTCGCGTGAGATCCTTACGACTCACAAGGGAGCAACACACTTAGGGATCCCCACGATTCCTAAGGAGAAAATACACTTGCGAGATCCTCACGACTCGTAAGGAGAACTCTCTTATGGGACCCTCACGGCTCATAGGATTTGAAAGTCTTAAGTTACAGAGACCTAAACCTGTGCTTAAGCAAACCCCCACAAACTTCCGATAATGCCCTACAAGTGGCTCAATACTGACCCTTGTATACAATCCACGGGCGCGAATAAACATTTCCCAAACTAAGTCCCATCCGAGGCTAGGAATATGTTCGCACGGTGAATAACCCTTGTAAATCCTCTCGATTTATAAGGAGAAAACCCTCATGTGGGATCCTTACGACTTACAGAGGAACATGAATTTAGGAATCCTCACGATTCCCAAGGAGAAAATACACCTACAAGATCCTCACGACTTGTAGGGAGGAATACCTTGTGAAACCCTTACGGCTCATGAAGTCAAAAGCCTTAGTCAACAGGACCTTAACCCTGTTCGCTAAGCCCCCTTTGTTCGACATCGACGGAGGCAGATGATGATTCGCTCCTGGCAATATCCCAGTTGTAGCGATACTGATGCCTAAATCGGTATCAAATTCCAAGTCCTTTCATGGCAGATGATGATTCGCTCCTGGCAATATTCCGGTTGTAGCGATGCTGATGCTGAGATTGGCACCAAATTCCAAGTTCTACGCTCGCGATAAAAATCAGCGAGCTGAAAATGCATATTAAATAGCCGAAATGATGGGGCAACTTGCAACAAAAGCAGCAAGTAAAAACGTATGCACACGAAATAGCCGAAATGATTGGGCAACTCGCAATAAAAACCAGCGAGTAAAAATAAAATAAATAGCCAAAATGATTAGGCAACTCGCAATAAAAAGCAACGAGTAAAAAGAAAAAATAGCCGAAATGATTGGGCACCGCGAAAAATAGCCGAAATGATTGGGCAATCGCGATTTTCGCGATATAAAAAGCTGAAATGATAGAGCATCGCGGAAAGAATAAAAAAAATGAAAGAATGAAACTTTTTGCCCTACAGGTGAAATCACATCGATCCCTGTATACAATCCATAGGCACAGATAAAGAGGGAACCATACCTTCCCAACAGGCTCCATCAGAAAGCGAAGCCAAATCTCGACGGTTCATTGACAACCTAGAGACAATCTCGACATTTGTCGCAATATTACAGACACGCTGTCAACAAATGAAGCAAACGAAGATCCCGAGCTTCAGGGTCTCGACGTCAACATCGACAACTTAGAGATCACCAACGGCGTTTCTCCTCACTCCAACTAGATGCAGACATGACGTCAACAACCGACCTCAGAATCGCAATGAAACGGAACCATGACAAAGTCTCTAGTTCAAAATCTCAATGGCCACATCTGCAGCCTGGAGACCAACAACGGTGTGCCTCCTCATTCCAGCAGGACACAGATGTTACACCATCAAGCGGAGCAATGGCAAAATCCCAGCTTCACCTCAGCATTCGTCTCGATACAGTAGACGCAATTTCAACAGCAGCGTTCCTCCGCAGTCCAGCTGGAGGCAGATGCAACGTCAACAAAAGACCTCACGGTCAAAACAAAGCGGAGTAACGGCAAAATCCCAACTCCACCTTAGCATTCGTCTCGTTACAGCAGACGCAATGTCAACAACGGCGTTCCTTCGCAGTCCAGCAGGGTGTACATGCAAAGTTAACAAAAGACCCCATGGTCGAAACCAAGCGGAGTGACGGCAAAATCCCAGCTCCACCTCAGCATTCGTTTCAATACACCAGACGCAGTGTGAGCAAATGAAGCGAAGGCCAAATTCCTAGCTTCAAGGTCTCAACGGCAAGTCATATAAAGCCTGAAAGACCACCGGAGATCATCTCACATGGAGTGGTCACCTCCTTGACGTTCGTTTCGATACAGCAGACGAGTTGTCACCCCAGCGTTCTTCCTCCAGCAGGGATTCGGACGTGACAAAGCAAACGAAGCGAAGGCCATATTCCTAGCTTCAACGTCTTTACGGTAACTCACATAAAACCGGAAAGACAATCGGAGATCATCTCACACCAGCACAGAGTGGTCACCACCTTGACGTTCGTCTCGATACAGCAGACGAAATGTCAACCCCAGCGTTCTTCCTCCAAAAGGATTTGGACACACCAAAGAAAATGAAGCAAAGGCCACATTCCTAGTTTCAACGTCTTTACGGTAACTCACATAAAACCAGAAAGACAATCGGAGATCATCTCGCACCAGCACAGAGTGGTCACCACCTTGACGTTCGTCTCGATACAGCAGACGAAATGTAAACCCCAGCGTTCTTCCTCCAACAGGATTTGGACACACCAAAGCAAACGAAGCGAAGGCCACATTCCTAGCTTCGACGTCTTGACGGTAACTCATATAAAACCGGAAAGACAATCGGAGATCATCTCGCACCAGCACAGAATGGTCACCACCTCAACGTCCGTCTCGATACAGCAGACGAGATGTCACCCCAACGTTCGTCTCGACACAGCAGATGCAAAGTCATCAAACAAACGGAGCCACGGCAAAATCCCTAGTTCCCACCGCAACATTCATCTCGGTACAGCAGACGCAATGCTAGCAAATGAAGCAAAGGCCAAATTCCGAGCTTCAGGGTCTTGACGGCAACTCACATAAAGCCCGAAAGACTATCGGAGATCATCCCCACACCAGCGCGGAGTGGTTATGACTCATCGGGGCTTACCAAAATAAGCCTAACATCAAGTAAAAAGCGACATGGCAAATTCCTAACGCTTGCTCTTCCGACGGTCAAACTGCCAAGGAGGATTGCTTGAAGACGTCTTGTCGAGCCCCCGAAGGGATCAGAGACACGGCAGTCGCAGGGCTACTCGAACAGCACGATTGTCTATCGAGGACTATATCAGCTTATGCGACGGTACGATGGCCAAAACCCTAAGTACCACCAACCTTAACGGGCTTCTGTCGTAAAGAGCAGAGGTTAAATGCGACGTTAAGATGTTCTTGTGAGAAACGCTCGATCCGTCTCGACTTGTGAAAAATTGTCGAGGCGGCTCGACTCGTGAGATAAAGCCTTAGGCAGTGGGCATAAAAGAAACATGTTTCCTAAGCGCTGGGACCCCGCAAGTTGACCCAAAACGTTCTCTTGCATACCATCCACGGGTCTCACTCTCCAACGTCGAACTTCGACAAGGAGGGGAACAACCGCTTACAAGTCCTCTTAACTCGTAAGAGGGAAAAATCTCTTATAAGATCCTTACGATTTATAAGAGAAAACACACTTAGGGATCCTCACGATTCCTAAGGAGAAAACCCACCTACGAGATCCTCTCGATCCGTAGGGAGAAAAGTCTCTATGAGACCCTCACGGCTCATAGAGTTGAAAAGTCTTAGGCATCAGATCTGAACCTGCGGCCTAAGCCCTCGCTATCTCGTGAAGAAATTAAGAAGCTTACTCTATTACCTGCTAATTGTGATGACATACTGAGAAAGAGGAAAAGCAACAGAAAGAACATCCGATTTACACTTGATCAAGCGTTTAAGACATACTCATTCATGCACGTGCAAACGGTTCGGGATGAGGAATAAGACAAGATGAAATGAAAATTTTCTATTCATATCATAAAAAAGGGGGTTCTTACAATCACGGAGAAATAAATAATAACATTATTAAAATGTTTACAAAGGTATGACTTCGGATCCGGGGCACGGATTGAGGAATTCAAAAGTAAGGCCATCCAGAGTTCTCCTGGCCTTTCTGATGATTCTCGTGCGCAGCCTCTCGCGCTCCTCTGTGTCAAGATCCTCGGCAAGCCCTCCCGGCCTTCGATAAGCAGCAACTATCGTCGTCTGCTGGAAGATTTGGTGTAGGATGTCAATGAGGTTGTCCCGCCGTTTCTTCGAGATCAGCCCCGTCAGGTACACTGAATGCACCTTGTCCTCGGCATCATCCAGCGCATTGAGCGGCAGGGCCTCGTGAAGACCCGGAAGTGCTCTCCATATTGCTCCCAGCACGACTTTCAAAAGAGCCGAACGACGGGGTAGCAGCCAACCACCGCTTGCGTTCAGACGACCCATGACCTCTGCACATTGAGCGTCTGTAAACTCCTGGTTTTGTTGACGACCCTGTGCGCGGATATCGTCATAGGTGATGAACTCGTACAAACTGTATAGATGCACCGCCATTATGCCTGGAGGAAATACCACAGGAAGATTAGCGATAGAAGAAAAATAATATACATAGAGGGCTAAATTCCTAGAAAGCAAAGCTCTGTTCAGGGATTAAAACCCATGAACAAAAGCTTAATGAAACCCCAATGGGGATCTCTTTAGATCAAAAGATCTGTGAGAGCAAAGCTCTTTGACTGAGATTAATTTAAATTAACTTAATTTACATTAATTTTACCTAAAGTTTCTAACTTTGAAAATGAGCAAAGCTCGGCTAGTGAAACCCCAATGGGGATCTCTTTAGATCAAAAGATCTATGAGAGCAAAGCTCTGCTGGTTAAGATTAATTAAAATTAATTTAATCAAAGAATCAATTTTACCTAAAGTTTTTCTAAAAACTTTGGAAAGGAGAGCAAAGCTCTGGAGTTCTTGAAGGCAAGAGCAAAGCTCTGAAGTTTTTTGAAAATAAAAATCTGAAAGATGATAAGCATCTATGGGGGACCAAAGGTCCTATTTATAGGCATCAAGTGCCTCTTCGACTTCCGAAAGTTGTCACGGCGGTTGGAATTCCGCCACCGTTGCGCTCACGTTTGGGGCCACGTAAGCGCAACGGTGGGGGGCATTTGTTTACCCCAATCAGAGTAAAGCACTGTACAAATTCCGAGACGGGAGATAAAGCAACGCTTCATCTTCCCCCAATCAGAGCAAAGCTCTGCTTTGAAAATTTAAAAATTTAATAAATGAAGCAACGCTTCAGATTATTTGCGCTGCGCAACACGCCACGTATCAGGCGCAGATGCATCAGCGCAGCGCCCAAGGCAGCGCGCCCAATCAGAGCAAAGCTCTATTAAAAGAAGCAACGCTTCAGTTGTGCAGGCGCTGCGCTGCGCGACACGTGTCAGCGCAGATGCGCTCGCGCAGTTGCGCTGCGCGACACGTGTCAGCGCAGTTGCTCTGCGCTGTGCGCTGCGCGACACGTGTCAGCGCAGATGCGCTAGCGCAGTTGCGCTGCGCTTTGCGCTGCGCGACACGTGTCAGCGCAGTTGCGCTGCGCTGTGCGCTGCGCAACACGTGTCACGCGCTGGGGCATCTGCGCCAAACAGAATTAAATTTCTAAGAAATCTTTTCTGTTCTTGTTAAAATAAGAAGATTTTCTTCTGCAAAGCAGAAGCCCTTGGATCAAAGATCCAACGGTGGGGAAAATTCCCCAAATCACTCAGAGAAAAATCTCTTTAACAAATTTAACTAATTTATGGGCACTATAAAAAGGACTCCAAACCTCAATTCAAAGGTATCAACATCTTTCTAAAAAAAAAAAAAGAAGAGAACTCTTGAGAACTCCTCAAGAAAAACAGAAGGTAAAAACCTTTAGGAAAAAGAGAAAATTCTCTTATGGACAGATTATTGATCTAAGAACAAGATCAATAATCTTAAATAAAAAGAAAAATAAGTAATAATAGTGCTTTGCACTTTCTTATGAACCATTGGTTCTTTGAAAACAAAAGAAAACTTGTTTTCTTTGATTTAAAATCGATCAAAATATAAAACAGTGCTTTGCACTTGAAAAATTGCGCTGTTGCGCTCCTTTGTCGGCGCAACTCAACAGAGCGCGCCACGTGTCAGCAGCGCAACAGCGCAGCGCACTAGCGCAGCGCACTGCGCTGTTGCGCTTGCGCTCACCAGAGCATGACACGTGTCCTCACCACAAGCGCTTGCGCTCAGTAACTGGCGCAAAGCGCCTGACAAATGCAATGCATTTCTTTTACTGAAGGGCCAGGCCCAATTAAAAAACCAAACATGCCTAATTAAATTGATGCTCTGCATCATTTAAAAATGGGCAGAGCCCAAACAAAATAATAAAAATGTTATACATTTATAAAGGGGGTAAAGCCCAGACAAAACAGATACCTTGCATCATTCATAAATGAGTTGATCTCAGAATAAATTGATGCTCTGCATTTTTATGGGCAAGGCCCAAACAAAAAAAATGAAAGAAATGCAATGCATTATTTAATAAAAGTGTTGAACATTTTCAACTGGACTTAGCCCAATTTTGGCCGTAAGTCCTCAAATTAAATTGATTGAGCATAGCTCCCCCTTAAATCAATTTATATCTGATTCGAGGGTACATCTCCGAACTCCTCTGACACGCGTCGTTGTAATCATTCAACGTCATCAGAGAGGCGACGGGTCCCAACGACCACACATCAATCTGGACTGCGGGGTCCTTAAACTCGTGGACCGAAACGTCCTTAAACTAATATTGGACCGAAACGTCCTTAAACTAATATTCGTCCCTAAATGGGAATGCTGGACCGGAACGTCCTTAAACTAATGATGGACCGGAACGTCCTTAAACTAATGATGGACCACTACGTCCTTAAACTGGCGACGGACCGAAACGTCCTTAAACTAATGATGGACCACTACGTCCCTAAACTGGCAATGGACCCCCATGTCCCTAAACTGGAACACGGACCACTACGTCCCTAAACTGGAACAATAGAGCCTTCAAATGCTCTTTTGTCGGATCTAAACGATCCCGTTTAAGTTGATCTTAGCCCCAAACACGGCTAACGTATCCTTAAACA
Organism: Agapanthus africanus; assembly: GCA_030015575.1. Lineage (NCBI taxonomy): Eukaryota > Viridiplantae > Streptophyta > Magnoliopsida > Asparagales > Amaryllidaceae > Agapanthus > Agapanthus africanus. The sequence continues at coordinate 688,142,812 of CM057343.1, forward strand.
TTCAAACGGACTATAAAACTCCAAATCGACTTTGGTTCAAGGGTACATCTCTGAACTCCTCTGACATCCGCCGTTGTAATCCTTCAACGACGTTAGAGAGGTGACGAGTCCCGACAGCCAGATATTAAATGGATTATTACATTAAGTTGATCTTAGTCTCAAACAGGACTATTGTATCCTTAACGAACGTTTAAGTTGATCTTAGCCGCAACGCGACTAATGCATCCTTAAACTAAAAACACCAAACCCAAATCTAAGTAAATACGGATTTGGACTAATCCACGTCCTACGGGCGACGGCATTATTCAGTCTCCGTATACAATCCACGGGCAACCACAAACAAAACAAACACCCACGACACGAAGTAAAATTCTGGAGAAGGAGAAAGTTGTTGCCGCGATGCGGTAGCGTAATTAACTGCAGGGGCTTGCGCCTGCAGGGAATAGCGTCCCCACAATCAAAAACCCCTCAAGTGAGGGGGAATCTGACAAAGTCTGCTACATCGGCCGCATCCGTCTAAACCTCCGATACATGGTGCCATAAATCAACTTGGCATCTTCGGAGAGGTGGACGGATAAAACCATATAGCATCTGCCCCGAATCTCAGCGTCAGGACATCGCGGTCCTGTGCGCCTTCTTTCAGAAGGGAACAATGCCTACCGAGTGATCGAGGGAACAATGCTTGCCGGGGAACCAGTCCAATGACCCCGCCGCGGTGAGAGTGGCGTCGTGGGAGCCCATCTCCCGATTCGACGTGCTGCTGTCTGAGAGGGTCCTGAGTTGGGCCGGGCTCAGCCCCGTTGGGTTCGTCGGTAAGTTAGGCTTGCTTTTTGGTTTTCATATTGCTTGTGTCGCTGACTTCTTTACGTTTGGTTTTGTTTAGGATCCATGGACATGGACTCGCTCCGATCTTCCATGCGCCAGCCGAGGAAGGTCGCGAAGGCTAGGGGCGCCAGTTCATCCCACTCAAAGCCTGCCGCGGCTCCTTCTCCTCCAGTGGTCGCATCCCGTGAGCGTTCGGGGGCGGATCCCGCCCCAGGGCCTAGCAAAGTGTCGGGCCGGAAACGGGCTCGGATTCTGGAGGACCCGGTCCCGGAGGAGGAGATCGACTCTCACTCGGAGCCGCTCAAGAGGAGTTCCCGGAGATCTTCCTAGGGCCCGTCCTCGCCGATCACGGTGGAGGAAGGGGGCCTCCAGTTCGCAGTGCCTTCGGGGATATCCGTCGCGGATAGCCTACTGCTTGAAATAGAGATATCGGCCGGGGGTAGAGTCCCTTGGGGGACATTCAGGGCTCAGATGACGTCCATCGTCCAGGAGTCCGTGAAGGTAAGTGTTTGGTTTTTTGTGAGATTCGGTGCCTCCTTCGTTTTTCTGATCTCTTTCCTATCTTTCAGGTTCTCCAGCACGTCGCCCTCGCCTTACGCATGGAGGCCGCGGTGATAACCCCGGCGATGAAGGCTGTGGGCCAGCTCGCTTCGCTGGAGGAGAGCTCCAAGCGGGAGCCAGACGCGGTGATGGCGAGGGTTGCCGCCCTGGAGGGCAAGGTGGAGGCCGGGAAACGGGAGGTTGCCCGGTACCGCGAGGCCGCCATGGCTGCCGAGGCCAAGCTTGAGACGCTCAGGTGCTCGCCGGCAACCTGAAGAAAATGGTGAAGCCCCTCCGTAAGGAGCTGGGGGTGGCGGCCGAGTCGGCGAAGTCGGCCGACCTAAGAGTGGCGAAGTTGGCCGACCTTTCGGCGACAAAGGTGGTGGAGGGCTACAAGAAGTCGAAGGACTTCTATGATGACCTGGCCGTGGCCACAACCCTCATTTAGCACGAGGCCCATGACGCCATTAAAGCCCGGATGCCGGAGTTCGCCGACGAAGAGCTCCGGGCCGAATACCCCTCGCGGACGCCGAGGAGCAGGGGAAAGAGGTTCCTGACGAGGAAGTCGCCGAGGACCCTGCTCGTCTCGTGGCGGATGTCGAGGGTTCCGAGGTCATGCCCGGCCCCGAGGCCTAAAGCCCCCGTCTTCCTCCTCCTTTTATTTTATTGCTTTTGGAATTTTGTAAGCCTCCGGGCATTTTGTAAAGCTGGGGAGCCAAAAATACTCTTTTTAAAGACTTTGCCTTTGGTAGTAATAAAACTTTTTTCTTTGGTTTCATCGGTTTTCATTTTATCTTCTGTTTGTGAAGAATGCTTGTAAAATATCTCTGCTTGCACTGTTAGGCTTTCATGTCAGGTCGGCTATCAGTCTAGCGATCGTTCGTCGAGTTGATTTCGACCACTTGCCAAGCGTGCCGAGCGCTTCTGAGAAGGAGGCGTCTCTATAGCCCCAAAGTTGGGGGGAATCGCTCAGACTTGGATAGTCCTGGTGCCCCTTCTTGAGGGCCTCGGATCCTCTGCATGTGATGGGCAAAAGGTTGTCCGCCGTATTTGTGCCGAGCATAAATGGGAAGCTGCTCGGTTGCCCCTTGGTGAAGGATTCTGATTTCTGGCGTTGCGAGCAACGACCACTAGCTGGGGATGGTCGATCGAGGGTCGGGATCGACCGCCTCTAGGAGGACTTTGGATTCTTAGCGCTGGAGGGCCTATAAGAAGCCCACTAGATGACCGGGCAGTGAAGCTGCGCGGTTGCCTCTTAGCGAGGGCTTTGATCTATGACGTCGTGGGTAGGCAACTATCAGCCTGGGATGACCGAGCGGGATAGCCGCTCGGATGCCTCTTGCGAGGTATTCGATCCCTGGCATCATGGATAGGGAGCTACCAGCCGGAGATAGCCGAGCAGGGTAGCTGCTGAGCTGTCTCTAAGGAGGACTTTGGTCCTTAGCGTTGGAGGGGCTGTAAGAATGTAATACCCAGTCCCTATAAATAATTAGTGTATTTTAATAAATAACGTCTTCAGATACTTTCCCAAATTTCGTATAAATTTCCCGTATATTTTTCCAGAATTTAATCCAGATTTATTCCGATATAAATACATACATATGTATAACTTTTATTTAAACTAATTTACTAAACTCCTAACCTAAAATTAAAACCCTATTACTTAAATCCTTTTATTTTTCCCTTTCATATTTTTCCCTTCCTAAACTCAGCCCAAACCTAAACCCTAACTCTCCATTTCCTTTTATAATTCCCGAGCCCGGCCCATCTCCCCCTCCCTTTCCTTTTCCTTTTTAATTCCTTCAGCCCGGCCCACTTCTCTCTATCTCTTTTTCTATTTTTTTATTTAATTTCCAAGCCGGCCCGCGAACCCAACCCAAACCCTCTCGCTGCCCGACCCGCTCCCTATTCCTTCATCTTCTCTTCCCTATTTCTCTTTTCTCGCCCGCGTATCTCCAACGGCACCCGCTCACCACGACCCCGCCGTGCGCTCCTACGTCGTCGCAACCGCCGCAATCCCCGTCGCCTACACTTTCCTTCTCTCCTCCTTGCACCGCTTCTCTCACAATCATTGCCCCTCGCCCACGTCTCGCACTCCCTCGCAACTTCCTCCAACATTCCCCCGCGTTCCCCGCTCCTCGTACTCACGCCCCGAGACCCGCTCCTCTCTACAGCCATCCCATGATCCCTATTGCTTCCTCACCGCGCCTACACCGACACCAGTGCACCATCACCACCTATCAATCTCACCCACTGCCTCCTCTCTCCCAACTTTCAATCTCACCCACTGCCTCCTCTTTCCCCTCGTCACCATCACTTTGCAGCCCTGCTCACCGCGAGATCCTAACCGCCGACCACCCCCGACGCCGAGCCCTCGTCCGCGCCCGTCCAAGCTGCAGACCCCGAGCGCACCCCCTCACCTGCACGTAGGAAACCCCGCCTGCAGGCCGCCTCGCCGGCGCCTCCGTCAACCTCACGTCGTCACCACAACATCTCTCTCTCTCCCTAAGCAACATCTCTCTCTCTCCCTCTCACTCTCACATCAACGTCTCTCTCTCTCAGCTCTTCTTCAAAAAGAACCCTAGACCAAACCTAACCCAATCTCACAGTCGAGCCCCCGGCATTTCGTCGAGCACTTACATCGATCGATGTTGCCGCTATTCTGTTCACCGACGTCGCCATCAAATCTGTGGTCTCGATCCCTTAAGAAGTCATCGTCATCAACACGCTATCCATCACAACGCAAGCGAAAGCCCGTCGCACCCACCGAGCCATCGAGGCCAAGAATCAAGATCCGACAAGGCTAAACCAATGCCGTGTTCGTGACGCGATCGTGCAGTTGCCGCTGCCGTACCGTCGTCGACACGTTTTCAGGAAAGTTTAATACTTGCTTCCTGCTAAAATCTATCTATTTCAATTCAAGTTACCAATAATTTCCGCTTACACTTTTCATGTGATTCGTTATAATTCAAGTGTTCGATGCAAAACCTGAATGGAAAACCCCGTTAAATTGATGGCAACAAATAACATGTGAGGCCCGAGTTATAATGAATATCCCTTGAGATTTTGGTTCTAATACAATATTGTTTACTCACGTAAAATGGTGTCCCGATTTCTGTCATAAAACCTGAAAACCTTCGTACATGCTAAACCGTAAAATTTATAATAAATTATGTACAAATCGAATTTTAGAGTTCCATGGCTCGTATCGAAGATGACTGTTTAACCTACTGTATTATATAGTTGGTCACTGAACTTTAACAAAGTATGATGGATATAATTGCAAAGGATTATGATTCTGGACTGCAGTCCAGAACGGAAATCCCAGTTAACCCTTGTTTATAAACCCTTGTATATTCCTGTTCAAATATGAGAATGCATGGAACCCTATATTGTTATGTAGAAAATTGAGTTAGCTTTCTTACTCCACCAGTCTCACTGGATTCCTCAACTGTTTGGTATTTTTAACTTATTTTATAATGTCGATACGTTTTGCTGAATTCTATAGAGGCGGATTTTATACCTCGAATATTACCTGCCATAACTCCCTGTCGATATAGTATATTACTGATCCGCCAATTACGATGGAAACCTAACTGATAAGCCTAAACATTGTTCAATTATAGCGTCGCCTAATTACGATCCCAACTGGGATTTAAGTGTGTTACGAAATGGACTTCCGATTCTGAAACCGGATTTCCAGCCGTAAACACTTAAATTGAAATGGTCATAACTAGAAAACCTGAAACCCGATTGGTGTGAAACCAATTTTGATGGATATATAATTCAATATACTGTTTACCCCTTTTATATTGTTTCGGTTAATTCTGCATGCATGACTTATAGTAAATTATGCAAGTGCTAGGACACTGACTGATGGCATTCCATTCATATGGTAATTATTGTATTCTCAACATATCGTGTAGAAGTCAGTGCATCGGTAAGCAAGTGATCATGTGGATTACCCAGTGTTAGGTATTAGTGTTTGATTGTGGCAAGTACATTAGTGTTTAAGCATGAATGGATAAGTGAAAGTGACACGTACTTGTACATAATCAACAGACCCTATTGATATATTGCATTGTCGACGTCTATGGGACATGTATAAGTGTAACTATAATTGGTATGGGACAATTATGGAAGCACTTATATGGGTGTCATAGGTAAGGCACCAAAAAATATCCATTTATCTTGGGTATCAGTCGAGAAAAAGATCTTGTCTCCAGTTCTCGTGCAGACTTATCATGTACCGACTGGTATTTGAGTTTTTGGTTGGTGTTTGAAGTAGATCACGGGAAGTAGGGTAGTTTGAGTGTGAGTTCAACATAATCTCGGGAGTCCCATTGCCGGCACATACAGCGACTTTGGAGATATATGAGGATATTACTGATTATTAGCGAGCGACTCCGGACCGTGTTCCCTTGTCCTTGGGTCCTACCCTTGGATGGGGATACTCAGGAGTGGTTGACTCTCACACTTGGACTGACGATAGACTTAGCGACCTGTACAGTAAGATTTAGAGACTGATAGGTTTAGTGACATTGACATGCATTGCTTACTGTTTCAACATACCTGCCATACTGTTTACTGCTTTACTGTTTACCTGCTCCATTAGCTACCTGCCTTGGCTACTTCATGCTCACGTCATCATTTCATGATTACTGTTTCATATTCATCCTTATTGCACGTGTCCACATTTGTATTTATATATATATTGCCATCGTGTCGCTCTGACGACCTGAGTATGCATGCTCAGAGTGAGAAGTGGATCTAGCTTGGACCAGGACCTGAGGTGTCTCGAGGACATCGCGGACATCTTGATCAGCGACCCAGAGCTATACTTCCTTGACCTCCATCTGGTTAGTTCTTTTGATTTAGTTACTGCATTTCTTATTACCTGTGCATTGATTACTGATCACCATGTAAAGCTAGAAGCCGAAGTGTGATTACGAAGGGATATTTTCTCGACCGTAGGAGCATGGCTGGCCTTGTCAACCCCTCATTTTCCGTATTTTGGGAAGCGGGGCGTGACAAAGAAGCCCACTAAGGATGGCCGGGCAGTGAAGCTGCGCGGTTGCATCTTGGCGAGGGTTTTGATCTCTGGCGTCGTAGGTAGGCAACTACCAGCCTGGGATGACCGAGAGGGGTAGCCGCTCGGATGCCTCTTGCGAGGGCTTCGGTCCCTGGCGTCATGGGTAGGGAGATACCAGCCGAAGATGACCGAGCAGGGTAGCTGCTCGGTTGCTTCTTGCGAGGGTTTTGATCCTTTAGGACGGGGACCAAGCAGGGTTACTGCCCAGTGCCTCTTGGCGAGGACTTTGATCTCTGTCGGTTGTGGTAGGAAGCTACCAGCCGGGGATAGCCGAGTAAGGACTAGACTATCTCTGGGAGGACTTTGGTCCTTAGCGCGGGAGGGGCTGTAAGAAGCCTACCAAGGACCCTTGCCCTGGCAGGGTTACTGCCCGGTGCCCCTTGGCAAAGGATTTTGTCCTGAAGGATAGCCGAGCGAGGGATCCTCGGGCTCGACTATCTCTGGGAGGGTTTTCTGATCCCTGGCGTTGCGGTAGGGAAGCTACCCGCCAGGGATAGCCGAGCGAGGGTCGGGCTCGACTGCCTCTGGGAGGACTTTCTGATCCCTGGCGTTGCGGTAGGGAAGCTACCCGCCAGGGATAACCGAGCAGGGTAGCTGCTGGGTTGCCTCTTAGTGAGGGCTTTGATCCCTGGCGTTGCGAGTAGGGAAGCTACCGGCCAGGGATAGCCGAGCAGATAAGCTGCTCGGCTGCCTTTACGGAGGACTTTGATCCTTAGTGTTGGAGGGGCCTCAGGAGGCCTGCTAAGGATAACCGGGCAATGAAGCTGCGCGGTTTTCTCTTGGCGAGGGCTTTGATCCCTGGCGTTGTGAGTGGGGAAGCTGCCAGCCAGGAATAACCGAGCAGGGTAGCTGCTCGGCTGATTCTTCATGAGATTTCGCCCGACCATCTAGTTGCAGGTATGGGGAACAGGAACGGTCGCGGTGAACGTGCGCGTAGAATGCGCATCGATTGTTCGGGGAGGCGAAGCGCCAGAGTCGCGTCATTTCGATTCCGCCAGAGGAGGCTCAATGATCGCCCAGCGGAAGAGTATAGGCCCGTGAGATCTGTGGCCATGAGACGTAGCCTGCCGGTAGTCAGCCGTGCCGATGAGGGCAGAGTCTTCTGGAGGCGGAGGAGCGGTGATCTGGGGCCCCGGCCTGGCCGTTTAGACTGTAGTCGGTCTATTCGGTCGGCGAGGGCATTGATGACAGTCGCCGGAGGAGGTTCATCCGCGCCTCCGATGAGGGGGAGGCGGCGGCTGGTACCTGGATTTTCAAGGCGATCGCACTCCATGTGGATGGAGATCGGAAGGACAACTTTTGTTTTGTGGAGTTTTGTTTCCCACAGGCGGTGCCAACTGATGGAGGTCCTTTTCGGGTCTCCCTCAGATGTTGTCTTCCGTTGATCTCCCGGTGGATCTTGGAGGTGATCTTCTGTTGCGTGTGGGTCTTAATGGGTTTGGAGGAGATTAATGATTTGGGGAGTTTAGCGCCGAATACCTGCAAAGAAGTCCTGGGGTGGTTTGGTACCACCGAGGACCCTCCGACGTTCATAGCACGAGATCCGAGCAAAGTAACGGCTATGTGGAATGAAAAATGGCTTACTTGACCCCTCTGTGATGGGGGTTTATATAGCGGCGGCACGCAGCAGCGGGCACAAGAATCGTACCGGCAGTTACGCTCCCGACGTCACGCCCGCGTAAAGAGCGGATCGCCCATTAATAGGGATCGTGATGGCGTGGAACGTAGGACGTTGCTGGCAGAGAATCTGCACGTGGCGAGATTTGCGGAGCGGCGGTTGCGCCTGTGAATGGTGGAGTTGGTCGGTCGGAGGGACCGAGGAAGACAGCCTCGGCCGGGGAGCTCAGAGACGAGCAAGAGGGCCGAGGAGTCTTGGTCCTAGGGGAGCTCGGAGACGAGCAAGAGGAGCCGAGGAGGCCAATTTGCAGGGGGCTCCGAGGAGTGTCAGCTTGTGCTTGCGGGTCGGGTACAGGGGTGGTTTGGTCAGCCTATATGGGCCCTTTCTTCTGGGTCTTCGGGACACGTCATCTGCCACGTGTCCTGAGCTTGAAGATCGCCAATATTGAACATCATCAGAGTGGAATAGGAAATTGAAAAAATAATGTGGAAACATTTAAACATAATAACATGGCAATACTCCCACTATAGGTGCTAACTATGGATCAACATATTTCTTTCAAGAAGCTCTTGGTTTTATCAGAGTAAAAATAGTCCTGTAAAAAAAATTAATTATGAGAGATCAGAAACAATTGGATGTTGAACCGGCCATATGCCCATTATTCTTTAGTTTATGTGTGGGTGATTTTTTAGAAATTGAGAAGTTGTTTAGGTCGATCGCCAACATATCTATCCAAAATTAGGTGCATTTAATTAAGCAGTTCTACTTAGGTTGTTCTAGTATTTAGATATACAAGCAGAGAAAGAAAATTTATAGCTTTTGGACTACTAAAATCAAATTTGAAATTTTGAGCAACAAATAATAACATAGAACATATTGCATGGTATAATATTTGGAAAGATATCATTCATTGTACATTGTTAATTAACAAGCAGAATTGATGGCCGATTGGGTTCATACAATAGCTAGCTGAATAAGTTGCAGCTTTGTTTGGATGTTCGGTATCGTACTAGCCAACTCATTATTAACTTGGGTTTGATTTGTTGAATGTGGTTGTTACGGCAATATATTTCCATGAGCACAATAGAGCAAAAATTCATGATAATTTCATACTATCTTCTGATTTATTTGAACAAAGATCTATTACTATAAGATTATTTTTATATTTATTTTCATACAATAACTAAGATACCGAAAGAAATGGAAATAAGGAATCAAGAGTCATTGCTAATTAAAGATTTTGAAAAATTTAATTTTGGTAATGATCGAAAATTTTGAAAGTAACAATTGCCATAATCATCTACCATACAAAGTGCAAAAGTGCAAAAGGATTCAAATTTACTACAATACGATGATATTCCAAATTTTTAGAGGCAATGTTAAAATTCGACTACATTTTATTCTGGCTATTAACTACGCGCATGAAGTAAGCTCTCTAGGTGCATCCATGACCATCTTATAAATATGCACCATCATCCTCATCTCAAAATCACATGCACCCCTTTCACTCACCTCTCTTGCTTTGGGGGTCCTTCTTCCCCAAACTGCCACCACCTTGTTACTACCTTTTCTCGTCGAAGTCACACCTCCGGCCAGCATCAACATACAATTAGCATACACATCTCTTAGTTTAACAAGAAGTTTTTTAGCGACGAGATCCTCACTCTACATCTAAACATCTTTCTCATGGCCCTCAGCTTCCAAGATGTCTTCTTTTTCCTATATTTACCAAGAGTTATGGTTTCGTTGCTTGTTGGGGTTGCATCAAGCCTTTGGTATGTTCTTCTTCGCCAATAGGATTGCAAGCTTCTATAAACTTGAGTGGTAATGGACTCCACTGATTTCTTGCTAGCTCTTTGAAGGTGGTGGAGTAGAGAGATAGAAGAAGTGTGAGTGAGAAAAGATGATGAAGAGTTGGGTGTTTTTTTAAGTGTTTGTTATTTGTCATTAGCAAGAAACATTCATGTTGTACAGTTGTATTTATGCGCAGCGGAAAATCCAAAACCTTTAGTTTAGGGTAGATTGAAAAAGACTATCTGTCGGATATCAAGTCATACGAAAAGAACATACCAACAACAACACAAGATTTACCCACGTTCGGCGCAAATAGCACATAATCCTGCAAACTGCGACGAGTACTTCTACTATGAGAAAAAATTATAAGAGATTACACCGACAACTCATCATCCGTTGCAAAGTAACACCCTCTCTTATAGAACTCTCTCTATCCGCGACCGTGTTTGGCCGTGCTATCCCACTTTAATGAAAACTTAGGTTATTACAGAATTATGGATACATTAATCCTAGAGAAATCATCATATTTATAGTATAAATAATTACTAGGACATAAATCCATATTTAAATTAGAGATAAATATGAATTTAATCTAGATATTGGATTTAAATCTAAACTAAATAGATTAAATTTAAATCCTAACTAATCCCTAACTAATCCAAATTTAACAATCTCCAACTTAATTCAAATTCATCATAATCTCTTCATTTTCTCAACACCTTGAAACCCCGTTCTCGTCGCCTTAAGACCGAAGGCACCTCAACAATATACTAGGTAAAACTTGAACTTAGACCGGAACCATCTTAGAAACGCGTTTGTCGGATCATCCAGGGCACCAACCATCGTAACTAACATCGCATTCTTCTCGGTCTCCAAGAAGAATACTCTCACTTCCACTGGAACTCCTAAACCCAACAATCTTCGCAAATCGATGGCCTCCTTAACCTCCTGCTTGACGGCCATCAATCATGCCTCCATTATTTAAACAACAATACTGGAGTGAAGAGTCGATCACCCTGGCACAACATCGGGCTAAACATGTAACCCGTCGTTGAACTCCATCTGCCCTTATCATCAGTATAATCTATACCTGATGATACTATCGCCGAAAGCCTGAAGTGCGCCTCTAAGTGAGAAGATACGGGCCAAATATCCTCCATCCCGTAATGAACTAGAACTTGCTCGATACTGTAATGACCCCAAAATCTTTATACATTTGTATTATCCCTCTTCAATAATATACCGTATTTATTTGTACTTGGTATTTTCCGTTTTCTCCTAAATTTATTATTATTTATTTCTCAATCTATTATGTATGTTTTTCTAAGTACAATTTCTTTTTCTTATATTTAAGTTTTTAACTTCTCATTCTTATTTTTCCTTTCATAAATATTTAACCCAAATCCATTATTCTTATTCTCTACAGCCCATCTAAAAAGCCCATTTTCTTTTTAAGCAACACCATATATTTAATTCTAATTAAATATGTGCATTAACAACCTTATAGCTCATTGGTTAAGCCATTGCATTATTATTCCATAAGTCACATGTTCAAATCCCCATTCTTGCAATTATTTTTTATCATTTTGTATTCTTCTCATAACCTACAAATGAGACCTTTCATTTCCAAAATGAATGGTGGCCTTTCATTTCTCTTTTAATTCTCATGTTAAATGCATATATTATTATTCACCATTACACCATCTTTATTTGTCCTCCTCTATCTTTTCCTTTCTCACATTTTTTATCTCTCACTTCTCCCTCTTCACCTAGAGTCCAAGAAGAAGAACATGAAGAAGTCTTCAAGAAGGTCTCGCTAGTAATGCGAGACTATCGGCGGATAGACAAGCCCGGTGACAATACCGGCTTGTGTATGTAAGTCCCTTCTCTCTCCTTTCCCCCCACCTCTTATTTTCCTCTTGTCATGCATCGTGAACCGCCTATTCTTTTCGTATCATAATCCATAATAGAAGATACACATAAACATATACATATACATATACATAAGTTTAGATATATATGATTCTATATGGTTTAATAATATCTTATTATCTCTTGTTCAAATTAAAGTATTTTTAATTCTTTCTTCATGAGTAGGAATGTTTATTACAAGTTGTGAGAACACAAATTTCATGCCACAATATATCTATAATGTCACATAAAATCGGTTTGTTTATTAAAAGAAAAATAGAAGCCTGCATAAAATACTAATTAATCTTTCTGCCGATTTTAGTATACACATCAATACCTTTAGCTTTAAAATAATTTTTAGAAATTAATTTTTACTTCTGAAAATTTCATGGAATTTACATATGATAGATTATATTATTTTATACATGCTGTAAAAATTTTAGATCGATCCGCATAACGGTTTAGGAATTACATCGTATTTATTCACTGATCGTAAAACAGAAAACTGCAGTTATCGGTCAATTTCTAGGACATATAACTTGGTATACCGGTATCCAAATTGAGAAAACTCAGGTGTTTTTTATATCTACATCGAATGATATAAATTTTCTTAGTTTTATATTTTTACTGAAAACCGACGTAAAATATAGAAAACTGTGTTACAACATTAAGTGACGGATCTGGACAGAATCTGTTCCGATTCGCACACTGTTTTTAAATTGGACATAACTCGAACACCCGATGTCTGTCTGTGACAAAATTTAGATGTGTAGATGCACAATTGATAGAAATATAATTTTCTGTATATTATATTACTTAGGAATGCACGAAACGACCTGATATAGGCTTTGCAATACAATATATAGTTGCTGTCCAGAAATTTGAATTTCTGTTTTAAACGCTGATATTAAAATGATCATAACTAGAGCTTCAGAAATCCAAATCATGTGAATCTTGGTGTTTTCGATAAGTTCATCGAAATACCTACAATTTTCTAATAATTTTCATAACCTGAAACCCGATAGAAATTAACTCAAACTGCATTTAAAAATATGTGACGGTGCCGAATAGATTCTGATCTGTTTTGCGCGACGATACGAAAACATATATATCTCTCAAACCAGTAGTCGTATTTAGGTGAAACTGGAACTCACGCATGCAAAACCCTTAGAGACATATTTTTGTTTATGTTCTCGCATTCGTTTGACTTGATTAATTAGTCGTACAAAATATTTCTTTACAGCATTGTTTTTGTTGTTTCTCTCTTCTTTGAATGTCGTCAGGTGACTTGGACCCGGCAGAAGTTGAGCCATCACAGGAAGACTTGGAGCATTTTGCCGAAGACCCAGCAGTATAATTTCATTATACACTTTTCTTTTCAGTACTTTCCATCTCCTGTTATGCCACTGTTTAGGCATCCTTATTTCAGTTGTATTTTCTTTCCATGTATTGTACAAAGAATGTTAATAAATAAAAGTTACTGTTCTTTTCATACTCTTGTCTCTTGTGTATTTATTTTATATTGCTTGGCTACGCTTAGCTTATGTACTTCTAAGTACATACGTAGCGGACCTCGTCGCGCCCACTTCGCCGTACACTGGAAAGCGGGGCGTGACAGGTTTTGTTGGTGGCCCATGCAGGTCAGACTGTATGAAACCTTATCATGCAGTTCTGTTCTGCGTGAATAACCTAAGCAATATAAAACACAAGAAACAGCAACTGAAAACATTCTTTACATTACATATTCCTTGAATCCATCTTGAACTCCACCTTCGGTTTCCTTGAAGTCCATCTCTCCACTTTTGAATCCTTAATTCTTATTCATCCTTTCTATTTATATCTTGTAGACTTATTAGTTCAATTGGTTAGAGTATCAATTGACGGAGCTCGAAGAAGACATCATCCTAATCCTGTTTCCTTACTCTGTTACATCATCCTTCTTGAGTAATTTCGAGGACGAAATTATTTTTAAGGAGGGTAGAATGTAATGACCCCAAAATCTTTATACATTTGTATTATCCCTCTTCAATAATATACCGTATTTATTTGTACTTGGTATTTTCCGTTTTCTCCTAAATTTATTATTATTTATTTCTCAATCTATTATGTATGTTTTTCTAGGTACAATTTCTTTTTCTTATATTTAAGTTTTTAACATCTCATTCTTATTTTTCCTTTCATAAATATTTAACCCAAATACATTATTCTTATTCTCTACAGCCCATCTAAAAAACCCATTTTCTTTTTAAGCAACACCATATATTTAATTCTAATTAAATATGTGCATGAACAACTTTATAGCTCATTGGTTAAGCCATTGCATTGTTATTCCATAAGTCACATGTTCAAATCCCCATTCTTGCAATTATTTTTTATCATTTTTTATTATTCTCATAACCTACAAATGAGACCTTTTATTTCCAAAATGAATGGTGGCCTTTCATTTCTCTTTTAATTCTCATGTTAAATGCATATATTATTATTCACCATTACACCATCTTTATTTGTCCTCCTCTATCTTTTCCTTCCTCACATTTTTTATCTCTCACTTCTCCCTCTTCACCTAGAGTCCAAGAAGAAGAACATGAAGAAGTCTTCAAGAAGGTCTCGCTAGTAATGCGAGACTATCGGCGGATAGACAAGCCCGGTGACAATACCGGCTTGTGTATGTAAGTCCCTTCTCTCTCCTTTCCCCCCACCTCTTATTTTCCTCTTGTCATGCATCGTGAACCCCCTATTCTTTTCATATCATAATCCATAATAGAAGATACACATAAACATATACATATACATATACATAAGTTTAGATATATATGATTCTATATGGTTTAATAATATCTTATTATCTCTTGTTCAAATTAAAGTATTTTTAATTCTTTCTTCATGAGTAGGAATGTTTATTACAAGTTGTGAGAACACAAATTTCATGCCACAATATATCTATAATGTCACATAAAATCAGTTTGTTTATTAAAAGAAAAATAGAAGCCTGCATAAAATACTAGTTAATCTTTCTGCCGATTTTAGTATACACATCAATACCTTTAGCTTTAAAATAATTTTTAGAAATTAATTTTTACTTCTGAAAATTTCATGGAATTTACATATGATAGATTATATTATTTTATACATGCTGTAAAAATTTTAGATCGATCCGCATAACGGTTTAGGAATTACATCGTATTTATTCACTGATCGTAAAACAGAAAACTGCAGTTATCGGTCAATTTCTAGGACATATAACTTGGTATACCGGTATCCAAATTGAGAAAACTCAGGTGTTTTTGATATCTACATCGAATGATATAGATTTTCTTAGTTTTATATTTTTACTGAAAACCGACGTAAAATATTAAAAACTGTGTTACAACATTAAGTGACGGATCTGGACAGAATCTGTTCCGATTCGCACACTGTTTTTAAATTGATCATAACTCGAACACTCGATGTCTGTTTGTGACAAAATTTAGATGTGTAGATGCACAATTGATAGAAATATAATTTTCTGTATATTATATTACTTAGGAATGCATGAAACGACCTGATATAGGCTTTGCAATACAATATATAGTTGCTGTCCAGAAATCTGAATTTCTGTTTTAAACGCTGATATTAAAATGATCATAACTAGAGCTTCAGAAATCCAAATCATGTGAATCTTGGTGTTTTCAATAATTTCATCGAAATACCTACAATTTTATAATAATTTTCATAACCTGAAACCCGATAGAAATTAACTCAAACTGCATTTTAAAAATATGTGACGGTGCCGAATAGATTCTGATCTGTTTTGCGCGACGATACGAAAACATATATATCTCTCAAACCAGTAGTCGTATTTAGGTGAAACTGGAACTCACGCATGCAAAACCCTTAGATCCATATTTTTGTTTATGTTCTCGCATTCGTTTGACTTGATTAATTAGTCGTACATAATATTTCTTTACAGCATTGTTTTTGGTAGTTACTCGTATAATATACTTGACTCATTTCATGCTATTCGAACATGTATACATATTTATCTTGATCATTAATTTGTTGTATATATATAAAGACGATAATTAAATACTTGAGTTGTATTTTGAAAACTATACAAAAGTATTTTTACATAAAACCCCCTCAAGTTTTATAAATTACCCTAAGGACCCTAGCAATTATAGGACTTCGATTTACATTTCTACGGTCTGACTCGGGTTTGAGTCTGATCATAATCCGACTTGAATATGATTCAAGTACCATATAAATTTTCAAGATTCCAAGTCAATATGAACACATGAATCCATGAATACAATTATCAATTTACACGATCTGGCTGAACCGAACCATGGATATATTCTTTCTACATGATTCCCAGTATTCCATTTACATGACTCCACGGTTATAACCGTTTTCTGATATCATGGTTTTGGTCAGTCAGTCAATCAATCATACAATCAACACAATTTACAAGATAATAATACAAACAAGACATCGCAGGGTTTAAGGGGTAGATTGGTACGGAAGGTGTTAAAGGTGGCACGAGGTGGTCAGATTAATACACCTAACCTGAATCCCATTGCTGTTGTACCGTGGCATAACGATTCCTTGTACTATACGTGCCTTAGTCTCTGGCAAGTGAGACCCCCTCGTATACGCTGGCATCCTTCTGTACCAAGCTACAAACAACAGCGATAACATAACATTATAACAATAGTTTACACTTTAAAAAGGTATCTTCTTATTCTGTCTTCTCTACTTCTCCCTTACCTTTGGGACTTACCGAGCGATCTGTTCGCTGACGACATTCCGTTTCTCTCTTCTTTGAATGTCGTCAGGTGACTTGGACCCGGCAGAAGTTGAGCCATCACAGAAAGACTTGGAGCATTTTGCCGAAGACCCGGCAGTATAATTTCATTGTACACTTTTCTTTTCAGTACTTTCCATCTCCTGTTATGTCACTGTTTAGGTATCTTTATTTCAGTTGTATTTTCTTTCCATGTATTGTACAAAGAATGTTAATAAATAAAAGTTGATGTTCTTTTCATACTCTTGTCTCTTGTGTATTTATTTTATATTGCTTAGCTACGCTTAGCGTATGTACTTCTGAGTACATACGTAGCGGACCTCGTCGCGCCCACTTCGCCGTACACTGGGAAGCGGGGCGTGACAGATACTCTGCTGCAACCAACACAACTCCCCAATCCATGACACTCTCTATGCCAGGAATCAAACATACAGTTTTTCTGTCGAACTCCTGATCCTCTTGCCTTGGAGACTCGACCCTAACCACTCCTGTGCGTCAAACTGTCCTCGACCTCTGCATCATTGGCTTTACAGGACTCTCCACCTGAATCGAAATACCGACCACCTCATCTTTTATAACTTGGACTGGGACTTCGAACTCGACCTCGCTTGGCGACATACCTATTCTCCGTTCACCATCTGACCGAGTCCGTTTTCTTCGAAATATCGCAGACTCAACGAATGTCACTTGGCTGATTACTCCACTCTGGATACCAAGACACCACGACCTGTACCCTTTTGCTCCGTCTCCAAAGCTGACAAGAAAATGTATCTTGATCCTCGATTGCTCGATGCATCGAATTCTACGAAGCCCTGAGTAATTCCAAGCCCCTCCAATCCATAACTCCTCGGGAATTCTCATATCTACCGCCTGTTTACTGTCACGCCCCGCTTCCCAGAGTGCGCTAAGATAGGCACGTGACAGAGCCAACCATGCTACCTATGGATAGGAACCATCCCTCCACAGTCACATTACGGCTATATAGAGATATCAAGAACATGAAAATAAAATAAACTATCTAGTACATGTCCATGAGCCAGAATAAACGATTCAAGAAATAATATGCGGAAGCAATAAATCCAAAGAGCAAAAATATCTGGAAAGTAAAACATAACTAAACTGGATACTAACTGGATCATCACTGCTCGGCCTAACGGCGGAAATACTCCTGATTAGCCTGCGACAAGGTAGAAAATCCGGGCTATGCAAAACCCAGACGTCAGTGCGTCATAATATCAATAATTCAAGGCAAGCAGGATGTAATGAAATATGCAGGCATGAAGTATGAACAGTAACAAGTCCTCGGTAACAAGTAAACAGTAACATGAATATAGATCAGTGAACAAGATATAAACAGGTGAAGTGCAGTGAGTAGTCTAAACTGTGCTATAGGGTTATCTACTCTGAAGTTATTCGAAATCAATTAATATAATACTCATCGTAACCCATCGGTCTATGCCCCGTTCAACCCCACGGGACCACGGTAACAAGATATGATAGACTATGAGTCTATGTCCCGTTCAACCCCACGGGACCACGGTAACAAGATGTAATAGCCCTTTGAGTTACGTTCGGATACATTCTTGATATCCCCATACCCCCAAGGTTATGTGTGTAAGTCAGGTATTGATAAATCTGGAGCTAATGCCAACACAGGATCAAGCAGGTACAGGTTTGTCTATATAGACAACAGGATATGTCCGTAGGGACAACAGGTCAAGATTGTCGGCATTAGTAACAAGATCAGGTAATGTGTCAAGCTGTGGTATATCAGGTCATGTCAGGTAGTGTACATGGATCAAATCATGTCAAGTGGTGCGCATGTATCAAGTCGTGTCAAGTAGTAGTGTATCAGGTCATATCAGGTAGTGCACAAATATCAAGTGGGTGCTCATAATCAAACTGTAATAAGTATGGGTACACAAAATCAAGTATGGAGTACTAATATAATAATAAAATGGAATAATGTGATATGGTATGCAAATAGATATAAATTCAAAGATATGGATGCACAATTATCGATTAGGGTTACATTTATAGTTCCAATACTAATTAGGATGCACTTTATTAAACATAGGGTGTTAATCTCACAGTGTTATGTATTAATGTGATCTATGGATGCAGTTATATATATTTTAAATGAGATGGATACAAACGGGTATCCGAAATCAGTAAAACTGTAAAATGGTAATGTGGGATGTACAACTAAGCAATATGTGATGTAAATATTCCATTGGGTGCAGTATATTGTAATATAGTATGTAACAAGTAGTTTTACATGCGCTAAATGTAAAATAATACGTACGGATGCATACGGATGTCGGAAAGCTGTAAAACGAGAACTTGGGATGCATGATTTAGAATTCCAATATTATAATTATTAAAATAGATGTATAAAATGTAATGTAGCATGTAGCAAGATAAACTTGCCTGATGGATCTCAAAACAGTGCGTACGATACGTCGAATGTCGGGGAAACATTGCGATGTGTCCACGCGAGCATAGAACAGAACCAGGTACTGCAGGAACTTGACCACGTTATCTGAGGATGTCTAATGGATCGCCCGGATTGTCGGCGACGATGGGTTTTCCGGTGAGGTTTCACAGCGAGGCGGTTGCAGTTTCTATGCAGAGGGGAGTCTCGGGTGTAGGGGAATGGTTGTGTCAAAACTTGGTGCAGGAGAGAGGGGAGAGGTGATGGTGATGGGGTGAGGTCGACGGCGAGGTGGTCGGAGACGACGAAGATGGCTGTTTGAAGAGGGTGTGATCAGTTAGATAAAAAAGATGGATATGGTTTCTCAGGTCGTGGGTTGAAGATCAAGTCATGGGCACGGTTAGGTTTCTGTTGTGGGCTTTCGATAAGGAGGTTTGAAAGGAGATTAAGAGGTGAGGAAAATGATGACAACGATGGCGATGGTGGTCAAGCAGGTGCGGCACCGATAGGGATCGATGGTTGGTTTAAGTTGTTGGCTATGAGGGTGGAGGGCTGGTTTATTGGCGTTTGAAGGAGGATGGATGGTCGAGTAAGATGCGGCGGAGAGATCGGTGACTGATCGGTGTGGGTCTAGGGCTGATGGAGAGGATGAAGGTGGAGATAGAGACAAGATCGTGATGAAGTGGCTGCGGGAGAGATGGAGATCGGGGTCGAGGTTAGAGGAAGGAGAAGAAGTCATGGGTTTTGGGAGATGAGGGTAATCTCGGGGAAGAGGAAGAAGAAGGTGTGGGTGTAAGTTTCGGCTGGGTTAAAATCTGAGGAGAGGGAAATATTTGTTGTGAGAGAAAAAGAGATAGATGATGATGATGTGGGTTTGGTTTTTGTTGTGATTAGAGGAGAGAGATATGATCACAAGAAAGAGAGAGAAAGAAAGGGAGAGAGAGGGATAGATCTGTGAGTGAGGGAGGGAGAGATGTGAGAGGAGAGAGAGGGAGAGAGAGAAAGAGAGAGATCGAGTTGAGAGATGAAATTGTCTGTAGCGGTTAGGATTTAATTTAAGAAATATTTTTCTGTTATATAAATTTTAAATGGTTAAAAATATTTAAAATATAATATTAATAAAATTTGATATTCTAGTAAATACAAACTTACTCCAAAAACTGCCCAGGTCAGATCTAAAAATTCAGTTTCAAAATACGAAAAATATATGTGACGTAAAAATTTCAAAATGAATGCTCAGGTAACGAAAATGCATAGCCCCAAGAACGGATGCACGTACTGCACGTAGCCATCCAAACGAGTCCGTTTCACTGAACGGGACAGGAACAAGGTGCGCGGATGCTACCACAGGGTTAGGGGTATCATGCAGGCCATGTTATGTAATTTTAAATTATTTTATGTGACTTTAAAATGTTATATTAAAAATGTAGATACTAGATAAAATGCGAGTATGCAATGTACAAATAAATGAAAGTGCACGAATCCATGTAACAGGTCAGGATAAATCATAAACATGAATCAAGACTGGTTTCAAGCATGTGGGTCGGGTCGGATGCAAATACAGATGTCAAATACACTATTCGCACCCACAACACAATAAATCAGGAAAATACCATAAATAAAAAAATACTCGAATTAGAACTGGTATAAACGAACTAGGGTGTTACATGTTTACCGCCGGAAACAAAGAACCGAGGCGCAGAGAGCGCATCCATCCTGAATCTGGGGGCAGATACTATATGGAATATATCTATCTACCTCTCCGAAATACCAAGTTGATTTATGGTACCGTATATCAAAAGTTTGGATAGATGCAAACGTTGTAGCAAACTTATCAGATTTCCTCTCATATGTGAGGGGGGTTTGATTATGGGGACACTTTTTCTTGCAGGCGTAATCCCCTGTGGTTAGTTACATTATCGCATAACGATAACAACTTTCTCCTTCTCCATATATATCATTTCGTGTCATGTTATATATATTTTTTATTTTGGGTTTCCCTTGGATTATATACGGAGATTAATATTTAAAGTTCCGTGTGCCTTCGCCATGGCAACCGCTGCCGATGAGGTACCGAAAAACGAAAATTTTCAAGAAGACACTAGAAACTAATCCCTAATGATCTTTCCAAACACTAAAAATAGCAACAAAGCATGCTGGTTTAGGAATTACAACCTTTGATGCATATCCATTTAATCGTGGAATACTCCTCCAAGTTTCTTGTAGGCTGTCGGGATCAAAGCTTGAGAGGCGGCCGCCCTTTTTAAAGATGATCAACCTGAGAGAACCGATCCAAACTCTAGCTTCATCTAGTGAAGCAACCGACGCTCCAAGCTCTCTTGGCATGGAGAGTGGGGATGTTGGAATTTTCCACTATCATTTTCAATCTCATACTCAAGCTCAAGTGAGCAAGAAGAAGGAGGTGAAGAAGGTAGCCATGATGAAAATGAGCTCAAGTGTTAGAAAGAATGAATGGCTTCATCATTTCCTTTTTCAACAACAAAAGAAAATATCTCACCAATTTTGTAATAAACAAATGAAAGCTCATTCCTCTCTATATTCCTCAATTATGCTCAATACCATCTCACACTCCACCTCATTTCTAAATGATTTTCTAAAAAGAAAATCAAGTGATGAGGTGCCCTTCTTCTATAAGTACTTCCATATAAATACGAAATACTTCCCGGTATACATATCGAAGTATATATACGCATATCCGTATAAAGATATGAATAGCCAAGAGTGAGAAAATAAATAGTGAACAATAATACTAATATATATATATATATATATTAAATATATATATATATATAAATTATTAAAGAAAAACTTGATTTAATAATCCGGCTTAATTCTAAGCCGGTTAGTATTATCAACCGTCCGATTAAAATTCGTGTAGCCTGTACGCATATTTAATCGGACACATGTACGTACCAATATACGTCATCTACATCATATCACCTGAATCGGGAAAACCTTTTGTGGGGGACTCTAAAAACTCGACAATACGCTGGCAGTGATTATTGTATAAATCCATAAGCACAAATACGTCAGCGACACTGGCTGTACGTAATGGCTACCCAACTATATGCCGAAAGGGATACCGACAATCAAGTCTGTCCGTACCCTACTGTAACAACCCTAAACTTCTGTACAAATTTTTTTTGTAAAGTACAGAAAGGAATACTTTAGCCTAAGCACAAGTTATAAATTTAAATTGCTTTTGAACAGCAAGACAAAACTTGTAGCTCATTGGTAAAGGCTTGCACTGCTGTGATATAGCCCCAGTGTTCGAATCCCCTCAGCCACATAATATTTTTGCTGATTTTTCTTTTAAACTTTTTGGAAGCACAAAAGTTTACACGTGCAAAACACGTAAAATGAAAAGTCTCAGAAATCAAACATTTGTACCGAGCTATATAAAGTGACTAGGACACGTGGCATCAATCCCACACCCCGACGCCACCATTGGACCGGCGAGATCAGGCTTGGGGCCTGCGCCGCCGGTCCCCCTATATCAAATGCTATAAAATTTTAACCCTAGCACTCTTTGGCCTCCCCCACTACTCCTATTCTGTTTGATTTTTCTGCAAATTAACAGAAAGTGTTAATTCACCTCTTTAATCCAAGTTTTAATATATTTTTAATTCTCTATTCATACCCTAAACCCTAATTCTATCTTATAAATACCACAGTACACTTTAGCCCTCTCTATTATGAAATCTAGTATCAAAACTCTCAAAATTTCTAAGTCCAAAAGTTGTAGGTGGAGTTAGACAAGGTCAAAGTTCCGGCGACATTTCAGAACAAATCCGGCGACGACGTGACTCTACGATGCCTTTGAAATCTTTCTCTACCTCTGCCCTCTATTCTCAAACTGTAAGTCCCCTCTCCCCTCTTTTATTTCTATTCTAAAACACTCTCTTCTCAAAACTCGTCGGAAGCGGAGTTATTCCGACTTTTGATCTCATTTCTTTAAAAACTCAACTTTTCTTAACCACAAATTAACTATTTTTTCATATATTGTTTAGTAATCATAAACAAACACTTTAGAACAAGTTTCATCCCAAAATAATATGTTGTGCAACTTTTATCACATTTTTACGGTTTAATACCACATACTTTACTTTCGACATATTTCATCATGTTCATTTGTATTACTTTTAGAAAACTCATGAGATAATAACCTATCTCATTACAACATTCATTTTGACATAGTACGATGGCTTTTGTAACAATTTTTGTGGGATAAAATACAATATTTTACATTAAAATACCCTAAACTAATAAAGCCGTATTTCTTTTAATTGTTTTAATCAAATTCCATACGATTAAGTCTTTACAACCCATTTTGGAGAATCCGATTTGGTTGGTGCGGGTTATCGCACATCTATTGGACTAGTAGGGTGAGATGCAAACCTCCTCAAGGAGCATACGATCTCGATGGAATTTTTATTACAATTTCTAAGAAAACGTGATTTCTATTAATAAATGAATTCTATTTTTAATAATTATATATATATATTATCAAAATATCTATTTTAAATATATAATATATTCCATGTTTTCTTATCAAAAGAAAAGAATCACAAAAGTTCATGAAAATACCATCAAGAATCAATACAAGTCAAATTACATGAAAATACCATATACTATTCAAATTAGGTTTATATCCACTAGACTATCTCATCACTCTTAAAAATTATATCTATGAAAACCATAAAGACGATAATTGAATACTTAAGATGTATTTTGAAAATATATCAAAACTATTTTTCATAAACCCCCCTCAAGTTATATTAAATTACAATAAAGACCCTAGTAAATATAGGTTTAAGCGGGACCGGTTCTCTTGAGCCTTAGGGAGCCGGAGAATGTGGGTGATTGCCTATTTAAGGTAGACAAACTAAAAACGGTGTTATCAACACAATAATTGTCTTGGATAAATACACAAATCCTGCCTTCCATCTGCAGCAGTTGCCGATAACATCAAAACTAATTCAGAACTTCAATTCTGTTTAAAGAGTCTGACTCAATATGAGTCCCAGTTTAATCTGAAAACAATCTGAATACAATTTATACTTGAATACAATTCATACTTGAATACAATTCATACTTGAATACAATTCAAATATAACAACATGAATCCATTTATACCAGATACAATCAATATCAACATGACTCGACTAAACCGAACCATGGATATACTCTAATTACATGATTATCGGTTTATATCCCTTCCGTTTACATGAACTACTGATATAATAGTTTCAGCAAGTCTTACATCTATAATTTACTTCAATACAAAAGACATTACGGGGTTTTAAAGGGGTAGACTGGCACGGAATGTGTTAAAAATGGCACGAGATGGTCATTAAAAGACGTAACTATACATCCATTGTCGTTGTTCCGTGGTTTTATCGACGGAGCCTCATACTACGGGTTACTATAGTCCACGATGTAAGTTGGACTCCTCTCGTATACATTGGTATATTTTATACCAAGCTACAAACAACTGTGTTAGCATAACAATAAAAAAAATTATACTTGTTACTTCCTCTTATCTGTTTATTCTATTTCTATCTCTCTTTGGGACGTACCGAGCGATTGTTCGCTGACTACATTTCTCTTTCTTCTTTCTTTGGAATGTTGTCAGGAGGACCTGTTTAGAACATAATTTTCCATTATTATATTCCCCATCTTATTCATTTTACAAATAAACAGGTGCTTTTGATCCATGTCTGCTACATAATTACAGGTTACAAGTTCTCGAAATAAAAACAGTGAAAACGATAAAAAGACAATACAAAAGTGAGACTACGCCCAACAAATGGAAAGATCTTGATCATGCCTACAGTTTGAAGACTAAACGAAGATCAATGGACAATTTCACAAAGAACAAAGGCAGCGCAAGGTTCAAGACTTCGACACGAAGCAAATGGTAAAGTCCACGACATTATTCACTTTGGAAATATGGAAGAAAATTAGAAGATAATCTAAGAAACCAAGTGAAGAAACAAGTACCCAAATGCAACCGGACCAAGACCAGAAAAAACTGAGCCAACAAGCCCTCAACATGGCCGCGGAACCGCGGCCAAACATGCCTTCTGGCCGCGGATCCGCGCCATATGAAGCCCGTGTCGGTGCAATTTCGTGTCGGTGCGGCGGTGCGTTGACTAGTCTTCTTTAGGGGTATATTTGTAAATGTAGATGTGAGTCGATTGTAACCCTAGGGTTTCTATGCTCTATAAATAGAAATCCTAAACCTCTCTTTGAGGTATGCCTCTTTTTATTTCATCTATTCAGAATTTCAATTCGGTGTAAATGTTTGAAGAGAGCCATCAAATAAAGTAAGACTTTTTATTTCATTGCCCTAATTAATTTTCATTCTGCCTTAGTATAATTTTTATTATCTGCCCTAATTAGATAGTTAGAATATGTTTATCAATTCCCTAATGAGTGAGTAGTTCCTCACTTGTTAGGGTTAGAAATAAGGAAGGTTTGAGAGATGGAAATCTCTCACCCCTTTCTTACCCGTCACATATTAATTAATAGGACTCCATACATACTTACTCACACCGTTCCCTACGGCACCTTATCCCACGAGGTAACGGTGATACCGTAGTTTAAAATACCGGTTGCGTATGTTTTCTATGGAGGTTAGGATAAGAATTAAGAAAGGAAGGACATGAACCTAGAGGAAGAAACATCGTTTCTTCCTGATGGTACTAATCCCCTTTATTAATTATTACCATAACACCTAAAGAGATCTAAATTAGGGCATTGAAAGCGGTGAGAAAATCTTAAATTTCCAAACTTAACCTAAACCTAACCCTAGCAAGATTTTAATCCTAGTATAAATCAACTTAGTGTTTAGTGATAATCAATCAACACCATTTGGAATTAACTCTTTAGACCAATTAGAAAAGACACAAAATCCCTGTGGACCGACCCATACTCACCGGCTAGCTACCAAGCGACGCCGTTCTTGATTGCGGTTAAATATTCTTTGATTCATCTTTTTAAAAGCGCAAGCACGTAAAATCACACATCAATCAGGACCCGACTCTGAGGAGTTCGAGACCAGCCAGGAGCAATTGGAGTAGACCACTGAGCGGCAAGACCACTAGGCTTCACTTGTACTCACTTTTCTTTCAGTTCATGCCATTGTTTAGGTATTGCTTTCCATTCTTGTATTTACATTTTCCATTTATTGTAAAGAAATGTTTAATAAATAAAATTTGCTGTTTATTTACATATATTGTCTTTCTTGTGTACATTATATTGCTTATTTACGCTTAGCATGTTTACTTCTGAGTAAATACATCGCGTGACGCGCCACGCCCCCTTTTCTGTACACCGGGAAGCGGGGCGTAACACCTGCTGGGCTTAAATGTGACACTCTCCGTATAGTCCGATCTCTTCGTCTAAGAGTATCGCATACCACGTCTATGGATGGATAATGTCAGACCCCTAATAACCCGATAAGTAGTGTCGGAGTCCAGCTTGTCACCAACCAAGAAACTAACTCATATCAATAAATCTCATCCATCGTGGCCACAGATTTAGGGTGATGGCCAACCGAACACAGCGCGACATCGACTCCTAATACCAGGAGAGACGAATTCTCGATAACCACTCACTGCCTCCATGTGGCTCGGGACTGTACCCAATTAAAATCTTTTTGCACGAGACAAATGAAGATTTCAAGTCAAAAGACTAACCTGTATTCATGCCACTAGAGAACTTCTATCTGACGATAGATATAATACCATCTAGAAGTTCTCGACGAGTCCGTCCAGTGTACTCACCTCTAGTAAGCACATTTATATTATCTTAGGTGACACAACACTAATAGCTTGTGAGACCGGCCACCATCTCTCGTCAGGGTCTCAAAACGTATACGCTAGTTTATTTCGGAATATCGATGTCCGGTCTCAATACTCCCACGACTAGAGACATTTAAGGATGTGCTTAAGGACTACTCAGCTCTTACGTATATGATCGCTATCATAATCTGGTGGTCAAGCAAGAATCCTATGGGATTTATCATTGTGTATTAGCGATACGTAATAACAAGTAAAACGTATACACCTTAATGATAAAGAAAAACCAGATAGCATACCGTCATCTCGAGTAAGACTGTTCTATCATTATAGATCCTCCTTCAATTATTATAATCGCTTACCTGCAATTACAATAATTGCCTGGAGGGCACTATATCCAACAATCTCCCATTTGCACTTAAGGCTAATTATTGCCGTATCGCATACCCACATCCTGTGTGCTACCGAATACCTAATTTCTCTACTAATCAGTTTCGCAAAACTTGTTTGAGAAACATCCGTGTTCGAGAAATAGCCTCAGTGAGTGGATCTGTCACACCCCGCTTCCAAGTGTATGAGAAAGGAGACGTGGCGGGCACGCGGCATATTTATTCAGAAGTAAACACGTTAAGCGTAAATAAGTAATATATATATATATAATGTATAAGAAATGACAAGAGATATAAAATGAACAGCAACTTTTTTACATTCATCTTTACAATACAACTGATTTGAAAAGCAAATGTACAATGATAAAAGTGTTCAGTCAAAAATATTGTGCATTTGATATGACATTTTCCTTACTATTTTTATATAATAAAAGGTGTTTATTATAAATATGACACATATGAAAGTTTATCTGTAAAAATACTATTTTCATGTGTTTATATATTATAATTAACATTATGAAGGAAAATATAAGCATATAATATCTATGTAAAATTTGGCCCATTTAAAAATGCTTACCTTATTAAATATCTTTGACCAATTCTCTTAAAACTATAATATCATATCAAATGGTTAAGATAATATCTCAATAAAAACAAATTCTACTAATATTATTTATTGAGATAATTGTGCAGAAATTATATCAGGACTGAAATTAAAGAAATTCGAGTTGGCGAGATCAAATCTGCCGAAATGTTCAAGTAAATCGAAGAAATCAATTCTGGCAGAGACGCATAGAGGATTTTCATATTCCAGATATCAAAATAGTCCATATGTGTCTGTTCCCCTCCAAAAAACGGAGACGCGACCGCGCGGGTCCGTCTTGCCTGAATTTCGGGCCAGATGCTAATAGGTGTTATCCGTCCACCTCTCCGAAAATTCCAAGTTGATTTATGACACCGTGTATCGAAAGTTTAAACGGATGCGTCCGATATAGCAGACTTCGTCAGAATCCCCCCCCCCCCCATTTGAGGGGTTTTTGATTGCGGGGACGCTCTTCCCTGCAAGCGCAAGCCCCTGCAGTTAATTACACTACCGCATCGCGGTAACCACTTTCTCCTTCTCCAGATGGTCACTTCGTGTCGTGTGTATTTGTTTTGTTTTTGGTTGCTCGTGGATTGTATACGGAGACTAATTTATGTTGTTTCCCGTAGGGCGTAGATTAGTCCAAATCCGTATCTTCTTAGATTTAGGTTTGGGGGTTGGTTTTAAAGATACATTAGTCTCATTTGAGACTAAGAACAACTTAAACGTTTGTTAAGGATACGTTAGTCCAATTTTAGACTAAGATCAACTTAACGGGATCATTTAGATCCAACAAGAGAGCATTTGGACTCTATTGTTTAGTTTAGGGACATTGCGGTCCATAGTTAGTTTAAGAATATTGCGGTCCAATATTAGTTTAGGGACATCTCGGTCCAAGGTTAAGGACATCATAGTCCATGGGTTTAAGGACCCCACAGTCCGAGGTTAAGGACATCATAGTACGTGGGTTTAGAGGGACCCCACAGTCCGAGGAACGATTGGCTATCGGGACCCGTCACCTCTCTGAAGACGTTGAAGAATTACAACGACATATATCAGAGGGGTTCAGAGATGTACCCTTGAACCAATTTTGGTTGGTTGAAAGATCTGTGGTCCAATTTGGAGCCAAGATCTGTTAAAATGTTTATGAGCAGATGGGCTCAATTAATATGAGTTGAGAACTTATGACCAATCTTGGGCAAATTCCAATTAGATTAAAATGTTTAATATCTTATTTTGGGTTGTTGAGCCTTTATTTGGGCTTAGCCCTGACAATGTTTTATTCTTGCTGAATGTTGAGCATTCCTCATAGCCTTAGGCTTATTAAAGAACAATTTATGTTCTATCAGCGCGACACGTGGCGCGCTTAGCGCTTTGTGTCAGTCAAAGAGCGCAGTGCACTTCTGCCGAAGAGCGCACATGTGAGGGACACGTGTCGCTCTTGGCGTTAAGCGCCAGATGATGGGCGCATTACGCCAGTTTATGAGCGCAGAGCGCTATTAATTTAATGATGCACACGTGATTGACACGTGATGCGCCTGGCGCTGAGCGCCAGCCCATGAGCGCGGTGCGCTATTTCAAGAGCACAAAGCGACACGTGTCGCGCTCGGCGCTGAGCGCCAGTCTAAGAGCGCAGAAGAGCAGTTCAAGAGCGCAAAGCGCGGTTCCAGAGCGCAAAGGCGCATATGATTAATTTTGTGATCTAAAAAGAGATTTTGTCTCAAGATTCTAAAAACAAAATTTCTTCAATCTCTTATGTTGATGAAAGACTTTGCCTTTATGGATCTATGATCTGTGAGAAAGAAGTAAATTCTTCTTTTATTTTATGATGAGATCTTTTGATCTCTCTGTGAAAGACTTTTTGTCTTTGTAGATCTATGATCTTTTAAAGAAGTGAATCCTTCATTTTTAAATTATGAGATGATTTCATCTCTATGTTCATCATCATCATCTTTTTACCTTGAAGAAAGTTTTCTTTTTCTAAGAGCTTACTCTTTTTCTTTGAATTTCTCAAAGTTTATCAGGAGGTTTCTCTCTATGCTTCTTTGTATCTTTTCTTTTTTTATACTTGAAGTCTAAGGGCCTTTTTATAAGGCAAGCTGGTTTGTTCAATCAGTTAAGAAGATCTTTTCTCCAATTGATTCGGGGAATTTCCATCGTTGGATTTTTGATCCAAGGGCTTATGATTTAAAGAAGGCAATCTTCTTGTTTTTAACAAGATTGATAAATCTTTCCATACAGAATTTATTCTGTCATTTGGTAATTTTTAATTACCGTTGGATCATTGATCCAACGGTGCTCTGATTTACAGAGCACAATCTTGTTATTTGGAAAGATTTTGAGGAATATTTCCTTAACAGAATTTAATTCTGATTAATTAATGATTTATCATTATTATTAGATCTTTGATCTGACGGTGGGGAGCTTTTAGTTCCAGCGCTAGCGCACCCGTGCTTTGCACGTGGTGCGCTGCTTAAAGGGAAGCGCACATTGCGCTAGCGCACCCGTGTTTGACACGTGGTGCGCTGCTTAGAGCGCAACGCATCTAGCGCTAGTGCACACGTGCTTTGCACGTGATGCGCTGCTTAGGGCGCAGCGGACTTGGCGCTGCATCTGAAGCGTTGCTTCATTTCGAAATTTATATTTCAAACAGAGTTTTGCTCTGATTGGGGGAAATAAATGCCTCCCCAACATTGCGCTCACGTGGCCTACATGTGAGTGCAACGGTGGCAGCGTTTACGCCCTTGGATCAACTCAGAAGTTGAAAAGGCATTTCAATGCCTGTAAATAGGACCCTTGGCCCTCTGAAATGACCATTGTTCATCTTCTTCCTTCTGAGAATTATTATTCTCTTGCAGAGCATAGCTCTTCATTTTAGGAAATTTCAAGAGTCAAAACTCTGTCAAAATTTAGGTAAAGATTAAATCTTTTAATGATCTAGGGTTTTACCCATTAACAGAGCCTTACTCTTCATAGATCTTTGATCTAAAGAAAACCCTTTTAGGGCTTCATTAACAGAGTTTTGCTCTCTTGGAATCATAGATCTAAAGAGATCTTTTTCAGGGTTTCCTAACCCATTAACAGAGCTTTGCTCCTTTCAAATCATTTAGATTTATTAATCTCGTATGAAGAACTCTTAAGGGTTTGTTCACGGATCTTGAAGATCTCAGAATTTTAATTCATATATAAAAAATTAATTTCAATTCTTCTAATGGATTATTCCATCATTTTTTCCAGAGCAAGGCTCTTGAGGAATTTTTATTCCTTCATCATTAGAACTTGACAGGTGTCATTCTGTCATAGAGCACTGCTCTCAATGGGAGATTTACTCCTTATGCCGAGGGATTTCTCATTAAATGAGAATCAATTGAGGATTTCCTCATTTAATTAACAGCCAGAATCTGCTCGCCCCCTCGAAACACGGAGACGCGACCGCGTGGGTCCGTCTTGCCTGAATTTCGGGGCAGACGCTAATTGGTGCTATCCGTCCACCTCTCCGAATATGCCAAGTTGATTTATGACACCGTATATCAAAGGTTTAAACAGATGCGGCCGATATAGCATACTTTGTTAGATTCCCCCTCATTTGAGTGGTTTTTGATTGTGGGGACGCTCTTCCCTGCAGGCGTAAGCCCCTGCATTTAATTACGCTACCGCATCGCGGTAACCAGTTTCTCCTTCTCCAGATGGTCACTTCGTGTCGTATGCGTTTGTTTTGTTTGTGGTTGCCCGTGGATTGTATACGGAGACTAATTTATGTTGTCGCCCGTAGGGCGTAGATTAGTCTAAATCCGTATCTTCTTAGATTTGGGTTTGGGGGTTGGGTTTAAGAATACGTTAATCTCATTTGAGAATAAGATCAACTTAAACGTTTGTTAAGAATACGTTAATCCAATTTTAGACTAAGATCAACTTAACGGGATCATTTAGATTCAACAAGAGAGCATTTGGACTCTATTATTTAGTTTAGGGACATTGCGGTCCATAATTAGTTTAAGGACATTGCGGTCCAATATTAGTTTAGGGACATCTCGGTCCAAGGTTAAGGATATCATAGTCCATAGGTTTAAGGACCCCACAGTCCGAGGTTAAGGACATCATAGTCTATGGGTTTAAGGACCCCACAGTCTGAGGTTAAGGATATCATAGTCCGTGGGTTTAGAGGAACCCCACAGTCCGAGGAACGATTGGCTATCGGGACCCATCGCCTCTCTGAAGATGTTGAAGGATTACAACGATATATATCAGAGGGGTTCAGAGATGTACCCTTGAACCAATTTTGGTTGGTTGAAAGATCTGTAGTCCAATTTGGGGCTAAGATCTGTTAAAATGTTTATGAACAGATGGGCTCAATTAATATGAGTTGAGGACTTATGGCCAATTTTGGGCTAAGTCCAATTAGGTTAAAATGTTTAACATTTTATTTTGGGCTGTTGAGCCTTTATTTGGGCTTAGCCCTGACAGTGTTTTACTCTTGCTGAATGCTGAGCATTCCTCATAGCCTTAGGCTTATTAAAGAACAATTTATGTTCCATCAGCGCAACACGTGGCGCGTTTGGCGCTTTGCGTCAGTCAAAGAGCGCAGTGCGCTTCTACCGAGTAGCGCACACGTGAGAGACACGTGTCGCGCTTGGTGCTAAGCGCCAGATGATGGGCGCATTGTGCCAATTTATGAGCGCAGAGCGCTATTAATTTAATGACGCACACGTGATTGACACATGGTGCGCCTGGCGCTGAGCGCCAGCCTATGAGCGTGGTGCGCTATTTCTAGAGCGCAAAGCGACACGTGTCGCGCTTGGCGCTGAGCGCCAGTATAAGAGCGCAGAAGCGCAGTTCAAGAGCGCAAAGGCGCATATGATCAATTTTGTGATCTAAAAATAGACTTTGTTTTAAGATTCTAAGAACAAAAGTTCTTCAATCTCTTATGTTGATGAAAGCCTTTGCCTTTATGGATCTATGATTTGTGAGAAAGAAGTAAATTCTTCTTTTATTTTATGATGAGATCTTTTGATCTCTCTGTGAAAGACTTTTTTTCTTTGTAGATCTATGATCTTTTAAAGAAGTGAATCCTTTTTTTTTTAAATTATGAGATGATTTCATCTCTATGTTCATCATCATCATCTTTTTACCTTGAAAAAAGTTTTCTTCATCTAAGAGCTTGCTCTTTTTTTTTGAATTTCTCAAAATTTATCAGGAGGTTTCTCTCTATGCTTCTGTTGTATCTTTTCTTTTTTTTTAGACTTGAAGTCTAAGGGCCTTTTTATAGGGTAAGCCGGTTTGTTCAATCAGTTAAGAAGATCTTTTCTCCAATTGATTCAGGGAATTTCCCATCATTGGATCTTTGATCCAAAGGCTTCTGATTTACAGAATGCAGTCTTCTTGTTTTTAATAAGATTGATAAATCTTTTCATACAGAATTTATTCTGTCATTTGGTAATTTTTAATTACCGTTGGATTATTGATCCAACGATGCTCTGATTTACAGAGCACAGTCTTGCTATTTGGAAAGATTATGAGGAATCTTTCCTTAACAGAATTTAATTCTGATTAATTAATAATTTATCATTATTATTAGATCTTTGATCTGACGGTGGGGAGCTTTTAGTTCCAGCGCTAGCGTACCCGTGCTTTGCACGTGGTGCGCTGCTTAAAGGGCAGCGCACATTGCGCTAGTACACCCGTGTCTAACACGTGGTGTGCTGCTTAGAGAGCAACGCATCTAGCGCTAGCGCACACATAGTGTGCTGCTTAGAGCGCAGCGCACCCAGCGCTAGAGCCCACGTGCTTTGCACGTGATGCGATGCTTAGGCGCAGCGCACTTGGCACTGCATCTGAAGCGTTGCTTCATTTCGAAATTTAAATTTCAAACAGAGCTTTGCTCTGATTGGGAGAAACAGTGTCACTAGCAGAAGCCACAAGTGAAAAGAACCCATGATCCTCCTAATCCACCCCGGATCCGCGGCCAAACCCACCAAATGGCCGCGGTTCCCCCGCAATATTGAGAGGTTAGGGCTCTAGATTTTCTGGTTGGGATCCTAACAACTAGTTACCATATTAGGAAATTAGGATTCTGGCTCTATGACTATAAATAAGGACCGAGAGTCTCTTAGAAAAATCATCAAACTGACGCGATCACGAAGTTCACGACAGCTCAAGAATCTTGGTTGATCATCAACAATTCATCTACCTTCTTAAGAAGAGATCGAGAAGCAAACTAGGGTTTTGTAATCATTTTCTAAAGGAACAAAGTGTACTTGATCTTTTCGATTAATAAATATAATTTTATTCTATTGCATTTTATTTTCTTCATGATTTCTATCTTTTCTTTTCCCAACATGCGCGAGTAATTCTCCGCTTGTTAGGGTTCGTAAAATTAGGGTAGATTAATGGATGATGAAGATTCTTAAACTCTTTTTACGTCCTATAAAGTTTATAAATTTTATCAAAAGAATAGTTAATATCCTAATCGGACGCTCTATCAATTCATTAATATTCACGACCACAATTAGAGATCAGATTAACAATTGTTTTGGTAAAGGCTAGACATAAACGGAGATCCATGTCAAGATAGGGGTTAAGAGTGGGAACCCTTTTCCTTCCAGCAACCCTAATCTATATGCATCACTGTCGATCTAGTTTTAAATCTATTAAAGGATAAAAGGAGTAATCTTTAATCAACCATCCATGACTACTAGATCTTAACGAACCCTACAAGCCCCCTTCTAATATAAAACCTACATCCGTAGTTAATCTAGATCTAGATTCTACATCCGTTCTTAACGTAGATCTAGAAACTATTTCCAATATTCATTATTCTTCCTCTTTTCATAATCAACACGCCTGAAGTAAGATTAAAAGATTCAACGTTTCCCTGAGAACGACCCGTACTCATCTCGGTCTAGCTACACGCGACACCATTATTGATTGCGGTCACAACACAACTATAAAAATATCAACCAATCAAATGGCGCCGTCGCCGGGGATACATGCGTAATTTTTTATTCTTACTATTTGTGTTGAATTCTTATTCGATCTATATCATAAAAATAAACAAAACTGCAAATTGTATATTTAACGATTATTGTGTGAATTTTGTAAGGGGATCTGGAGTCACAAACCTGAGGAAACAGAGATTCAGAAGCATTCATCAAGATCCAGATGAGAAAAGGAGGCCACGTAGCAAAAATCATCATCAGATCTTCCTAGTCGGCGTCGGAACCGTGGCACAAAGAGCATATTGGCGGCGGAACCGAGGTGCATTAGGGGATTTAGGGTTTCCAAATTCTCTGGTATCTTTTCTATATCTTTCTCTCTCCTCTGAAATCCAATAAAATATCTTTTTTGCAGGATTTCTTGCAAAATATCGCCGCTTAAAAACGTTTTTGCAAAGTTTTGTAATTGGTTTGTTTATTCATATTTTAATACGGACTTTAAGGGTTAGACCAAAATTCAGATTAGATGGGGATTTTATTGCCCTTCCTAGGCCCCGCAAATCATAAAAAGAGCATCCGCATCATCCTACATTAATTAAAAAAATATCTAGACAAGACTCTAAGGACTGTCACGCTCAATAAGGACAGAGGAAGATCGTGGGTAATCTATTGCTTATCCGCATTTCTTTTGTGGGGTCTAGGCAAGTGTGTCTAAGGTAAGTGATTACTTAATTAGGCCCGCTATTTTTGGTGATTTGTATAGCGGACACCTCCCACTTACCTGGCACTTACCTGGCCACAAGAGCGATAAAGAGATGGTAGAGGATTGATCCTGCGGTTTGTCCTTTGGAAGTCTAGGAGCGATCTTGAAACTTGACCTAGGTAAACTTAGTTCTAGGGTTGATTATGCATTTTTGTGTGATTTGTCTCACGTCCGACACTTTTTAAAACAAACCAATTTTAAATCACACACACGTTGCCACTTACGCTAAACCCGCTTAGCGCATGCTTGGCTGTACACGGATTCTAGTGCCCGTCTTGTCCGCGTTCCTGCTATCGACTCCGAAGTCGGTGCTTCTTCATCATCTTTTCCTCCATCACCCACCACATCGACCGAGATGGACGATACTCTATCAAATTATAATACCACCTTGCCACCGCCCGTAGGTGAGAAGAATCCACCGTGCATCTCTCTCCAAGAAAGATGTTATCCTATACGCGGTTCACTTCCTACCTGTTTATCTATTCCACCAGCCAACGGGGATAATTTTGAAATTAAACCCCACTACATCAACCTGTTGCCAAAATTTCACGGGCTTGAGTCTGAAGACACGTACTTTTTCATCACTAAATTCGAAAACGTATGCGTAATGATGGGTACTTCACAACTGTCTGTGGATGTTATGTAGTTGCGTCTTCTCCCATTCACTTTCTGCGACTTGGCAGAAAATGGCTTTATAATACTGCCGCACACTCTATTACCAATTGGGATGAATTCGTGATAGCATTCCTTAAGAAATTTTACCTAATTCATAAGACCTCCCGTGTTCGAAGAGAAATCAACCAGTTTACCCAGCTTTCCAATGAACCATTTTGGAAGTGCTTTGAATGGTTCAAGGATCTGCTTGTCCAATGTCCTCATCATGGAATACATAGATGAGATCTGTGCCGAATTATATATGAAGGCATTAATCCAGCGACAAAGCAGATACTTGAAACCATGTGTCAATGCAATTTCATGTCCAAAGACGATGGTGAAGCCTGAAAATATCTGAAAGATCTCGCTGAAAACACTTTGCAGTGGGAAAATGTTAGACCACCTTCATCTAGGGAGGTATTCATCAGCTCGATGTTTCCGTCGCAGTAAAAGCCAAAATGGCAGCGATGCAAAAGAAACTCGATGCCATAGAAAACAAATTCTCATCAGTCTCCCTAAACCAGGTAATGATCCCCAAGACCGTGTGTGGTTGCTGTTCCGATCTATCACACTTAATGGAAGAATGTCCAATGAATGCACCGTTTCAAGTTCATGAGCAAACTAATACTGCATTTCAGTAGCGACCTAGAAACGATCCTTATTCTTCAATATACAATCAGAGATGGAGGAATCATCCTAAGTTTGCTTGGAACCAAAATCAAAACCAGTTCCAAAGCAATAACCAAAGACCTCCTCCACAGCAACAGCAACCACCAACACAGAGTCAGCACCCCTTTCAATCACAAAATTTTCAAAATCTGGTCAACAATTCTGTATTGTTCCCCTCCGAATGACGGCACGACGTAGAGAGACGTCTAGCCTGAGATTCGGGGCAGATGCTATTTGGTTTTATCTGTCCACCTCTCCGAAGATGCCAAGTTGATTTATGGCACCGTGTATCGGAGGTTTAAACGGATGCGGCCGATGTAGCAGACTTCGTCAGATTCCCCCTCTTTCGAGGGTTTTTTTTATTGTGGGGACGCTCTTCCCTGCAGGCGCAAGCCCCTGCAGTTAATTACGCTACCGCATCGCGGTAACAACTTTCTCCTTCTCCAGAATTTCACTTCATGTCGTGGGTGTTTGTTTTGTTTGTGGTTTCCCGTGGATTGTATACGGAGACTAATTTATGTCGTCACCCATAGGACGTGGATTAGTCCAAATCCGTATTTTCTTTGATTTAGATTTGGGGTTTTGGTTTAAGGATACGTTAGCTATATTTGAGGCTAAGATCAACTTAAACGTTTGTTAAGGATACGTTAGTCCAATTTGAGACTAAGATCAACTTAACAGGATCGTTTAGATCCAACAAAAGAGCATTTGGGCTCTAATGTTCCAGTTTAGGGACATAGTGGTCCATTTAATGTATGGCCGTCGGGACCCGTCACCTCTCTGACGAAGTTAAAGGATTACAACGACAGATATCAGAGGAGTTCAGAGATGTACCCTTGAACCGGGTGTAAATTGATTTGAGAGAGAGCAGTTGTGCTCAGTTCAATTTAATTTGAGGACTTACGGCCAGAATTGGGCTAAGTCCAGTTGAGAATATTCAACATTTTATTTGTGTTTAGCCTGTCGGGCCTTTATTTGGGCTCTACCCTTTTTAATAATGCAGTGCATTTATTCTGGCCTATTAGGCCTTTTTAGTTGGGCTCTGTCCCTCTTTTATAATGCAGAGCATTAGGCTTTTCAATTAAATGCATAGCATTTATTTCAGGCCTGTTAGGCCTTTTAATTAGGCTCTGCCCTTGTTTAATAATGTACTGCATTTAATGTTCTGACAGTGCCCCATGTGGCTTGTCAAGCGCTTTGCGCCAATTGAGGAGCGCAAGGCGCAAATTCATGTGGAGGTGACACGTGTCACGCGCTGGTGAGCGCAAGTCTGTTAGCGCAGTGCGCTGCGCAAGTCTGTTAGCGCAGTGCACTGCTGACACGTGGCGCGCTCTGGTGACTTGCACCAAACCAAGAGAGCAGTGCTCTGTTTTTAGAGGTGCATGCAGCAGTTGTTCTGTGATTGATACGTGGGGCTCTCTGGTGGCTTGCGCCAATCCAAGGAGCGCAACAATGCAGATTTCAAAAGTGCAAGGCAGTGTTTAATATCCTGATCAAATTTAGATCAAAGAAAACAAGTTTTTCTTTTTTCAGAGAGGTTCTACCTCAAATTTCAAGAACCAGTGGATTATCAAAAGGCAATGCCTTTGTATAGATCAAAAGATCTAGTCATGAAGTAGATTACTTCCTTTTTATTATTTTTTATTAAGATCTTGATCTTGTTCTTAGATCATTGATCTTTTTAGAAGAAATTCTTCTTTTTTCCCAAAGGTTTTACCTTTTTTCTTTCTCTCTGAATTCTTTTCAAAGTTTTTAGAAGAGCTCTCTGTATCTCTCTCTCTCTGTGTGTTTTAGATTTGGAGTCTAGGGGCCTTTATATAGTGTCAATTGATTTGTTAAATCGGTTAAAGAGATCATTCTCTGATTGATTTAGGGATGTTTCCCTACCGTTGGATCTTTGATCCAAGGGCTCTGTTTTACAGAAGAGAATCTTATTGTTTTAATAAGATTTAAAAAGATTTTTCCAGAATTTTTCTGTTTAAATGCTGGCACAGCTGGTGCAAGAGCACTTGCGCTTGACATGTGTCGCGCAGCGCGGAGCGCTAGCGCAACTGCGCTGACACGTGTCGCGCAGCGCGGAGCGCAGCGCAACTGCGCTGACACGTGTCGCGCAACGCAAAGCGCAAGTCGCCTGAAGCGTTGCTTCCTTTATTTTTATTTTAAATAGAGCCTTGCTCTGATTGGGTGCGCTGTCTTGGGCGCAGCGCTGGCGTATCTACTTTTGACACATGGCGCGTTGCGCGCAGCGCAAGGAATCTGATATGTTGCTTCAATTTTTGAATTTTTGAAATTCAAACAGAGCATTGCTCTGATTGGGGGGGAAAATGCCCCCTCCCCACCATTGCGCTCACGTGGCGCACACGTGAGTGCAGCGGTGGCAAGATCCCAACCGTCAGATCAACTCAGGAGTTGAAGGGGCACTTAAGCACCTATAAATAGGACCCTTGGTCCTCAGTAGATGATTACCATCTTCAAGAATTCTTATTCTCAGAACTTCAGAGCCTTGCTCTTGCTTTGAAGAATCTTAAGAGTTAAACTCTAAAAACTTTTAGGTAAAATTAACTTAAATTAAATTAAATTAATTTTAATTGACAGAGTCTTGCTCTCATAGATCTTTGATCTAAAGAAAACCCCTTTGGGGTTTCACCAACAGAGCCTTGCTCTCAAGAATCCATAGATCTAAAGGGATCTTGTTTCAGGGTTTTTAACCCATGAACAGAGCTTTGCTCATGGACAAAATATAGATCTTTTTGGATCTAAAAATGAAGAACTCTTGAGAGTTTTCATGGACCTTTAAGATCCCGGATTTTAATTTTTTAGGAATTAATTTTCCCTTGATGGATTTTTCCATCATTATTATAGAGCTCGGCTCTTTAAGGAATATTATTCCGTTGTGACCAGAGTTTGACAAGTGTCACTCTGTGACAGAGGTTTGCTCTGAAAATGGAGATTTTCCCCTTGTCTCAAGGGATTTCTTATTTAATGAGAATATTCTTTTTGAGGATCTCCTCGTTAATTGATAGTCCCATCCAATGATGGGGCTGTCTTGTTAACTGATGCATTGTCATATGGATTTTGTGGGTCCCTCTTTGGTCCCCCCTACACTGCATTGCAGTGTAGTATCAAGCGTCAGGCTTTTAAAATTAAATTATGACACTGACGGCTGAATTTCATTTTTCTTTACAGGCAATCATGTC
This sequence comes from Agapanthus africanus, assembly GCA_030015575.1. Classification (NCBI taxonomy): domain Eukaryota; kingdom Viridiplantae; phylum Streptophyta; class Magnoliopsida; order Asparagales; family Amaryllidaceae; genus Agapanthus; species Agapanthus africanus. Next base: position 688,182,822 of record CM057343.1, read on the forward strand.
TGCTGATCTGTCTTTCCTATTTGTTCGCTCAGAGGGAGGATTTCCTAAGGCGCCGGTGGACCGGGAGGTTCTCGCTCTGATTAAAGATCACGACCCGGAGCATAAGAACCTTCATCTGTGGGGCAGATGGTATAATGAAATCATTAAGGGTCGCCGAAACTTCTCCTGTGCGACACCTTCAGAGCCAATCTCGTCGATCCCGTATGCGGATGCACCCCCGGTGAACTATGCCGTGGAGGTTATGAATTGGAACTCGGAGGATCATCTCCAGCCTTCGATTGCTGCTATTCCCGTGCAGCCGCCGCCGGCTGTGTACATTCTGGGGCGACGCATATGCCAGGGTGAGGCGCGTCCTTGGGGACAGGCTTATAACCTCGGATTGAACCCTCGAAAATTGGCCGGATATTTGCAGTGGGCGAGGTATATCTTGTCAGCGAAGAAGACGCATCTGATGAAGATCGATTTGTATCCTGCCGTCTACGCCTCGCTTTTTGAGTACCCTGCTCCTCCAACATGGTGGGTTAAGGCGTTCGTGGACCAATGGAACATCCCCACTCATACTTTTCTCTTGACGGACAGGGAAGTCTCCATCCCCCTGGAAGAATTTGCTAAGATATCCGGTCTGCCGGTGAGGGGGGAGCATTATGAGGAGTTACTTCCTGCATATGAGTATGTCTTCTCCACCAAGCCGCTGGTAATGGGCCTGATGCCGGAGAATGCTATTCAGCACCAGTTTCCGAGTCTGGTGAGGGTGCTGAATATATATGAAGGTCTCTACTTGGAATCAGGAATCCGGGGAGTTAGTGTTGCAGATTTTATTGCCCGCTTTCTTCGACCGGAGATTCTATCGCAGCGGAATGAAAAGTTCGCCAAGCTCGACGACCCCTTCGGCTTTGGCTTAGATCGCCTACCAGCATTGGAGGATGACCAAAAGGTTTTCTTACCTTCCTGACGCTGCCATCATGCCCTTATTAGAAATCGTCGTCCCGGGCATTGATGAAGAGACCTTCTTCCTCGGGTTTCTGGGATTATGGCTGTCCTGCTTCGCGCTTCCCATGCACCCACGCTACATTAGGCCGTCCATCTTCTACCCAGCGCACCAGATGGTGGCTAGTATACAATTGTCGATCGGAATTGCCGGGCTGGCTCACCTGTATCATGGATTAAGTATGGCGGCGGATGCAAATGAACCCGGGGTGCAACCCGCCAATTTCCCGATGCACTATTTTACTTCATGGATGGAGCTGCATGTGCTTGGAGTATTCGGGATTCATAAGAGCCCCTCCTTTTGTGAGAAATGCAGACTCCCGAGAGTCATGCGGTTAGTCGGCGCTTCTGTTGTGAATCCATCTCCGCGGGAGGCTAGGGGGTTGCTTCTCCGTCCGCAGATGGTCGAAGCGAGAATTTCTTTCCAAGACAAGGTGATGACCATTAGCCCGGATATCTCCAAGACAGTGTTGGCATTGTGCGATATGTTCAAAGACGGGGCCTCCGTATTGAAAGCCCAGGAGATCCTGCACTTATACTCCATCCGGCCGGGCTTTCTGGTGTTCAGGCAGGATGATAAGGCGCTCTTCATGAGGTACAACCCCAATCGGTTCTCCCAGCAACTAGGCTATAACCAGGGGGTCCCATTGGAGGCGTTTTTTGAAGAGCCCGCGGCCACCAGGGAGGGGATACGGAGCGCGTTATACCACTTTATGCGGCTGAACACGGGCTCCTACTTCTTTATCAGTGAGTCGAGCTGCGTCCCACGGGTACTCAACGTGTACGTGGCTTGGTACGCGCACGCAATGTGAGCAGTCATTCGTGTAGAGAAGCGCATGTTGGTTGACCACAAGGGTGCGCCTCCCGGCAGCGACCGCAAGGCTCCCCTGAAGCCAAGGATCCCAGTCGTTCCTCCATTGAGAGATGCTAGAGCTGAGCCACCGTGCGTGTTGAGCCCTCCATACGGATTAACCCGTGCTACCGCCGACGTGCCCCCAGCGCCCCGTGCTCCAGTAGAGACGGTGAATGTGGTTTCGCCGGAGTCCGGCGTGGGCACGGACATCGGGACTCGCCGCCCTAAGGTGCCCACAAAGCGCAAGTTGATTTTGGGTGCGACCAGGGTCCGCGCACAGAAGAGGAAGAAGAAGTCCATTCTTTCTCTTGATGCCATCCTTAGCTTAGAGCCTCAGGTCCCTCTCACCGAAGGCCTAAGCGAGTACGGAAGCAACGAGGGTTTCTCGGTAGAACCGGAAGACACCGATCTGGCGGCCGCCATCGCGACTTCTGAGCGATCGACAAGGCTTGAAGCTTGGTTGGCTAAACTTTCTCAATCAGGTAATCATTAGTTGCATTCTTTGTTATTTCATCATACTTTTATTATTTTCTTTGACTAATGCTTTTTCCCCTTTTTTTTTTAAACAGGCGTCTCTACCGAAGAAGCCATCGCTGCTTCCCTCAAAACCTTCCAGGAGGAGCAAAAGAAACGCGCTCTGTCGGGCGTTGGTACGTCTCGGCTTATTGAGTCTTAATTATCCTTCTTTATGGTCAACCTAACTTTTTCTTTGTCTTATTGCAGGGACCGCGGGATCTTCTGCGCAAGCCGATGCGGGGACTCTTCCTGGGCCAGCTACTGAAGTCCCGGCCTCTTCGGGGCTTCCGCGAGAGACCCAACTCAAAAAGCCGATGAGAGATGCCTTGAAGGCTCTGGAGGAAACTCTGAACGAGGACGATGATGTCTTGATGGAGGCTTCTAAGAGGTCCGTCGTAACAGCCCGGGAGGAGAGAAAGCGCTTGAGGCGCGAGGCGAAGGAGAGCAGAGCTGCTTTGGCCGTATGAGCGGGCCCAAGCGCCGTTATTCCACGTGCTGCTACTCCTTCGGAAGAGTCTCCAGTCGCCTTGTCCACTGCTCATAGGCAGGCAGCGCGTGCAGTTTGGGAGCCAACGATCGATCCATCTCAGGTAATGTGTCTTTTGAGACTTTGTTGTAAGAATTGTAAACCTATCGGTTCTTATATATCTTGTCCTGCAGGGCCAAGTCCAACCGAAGGGGCGGCGGAAACCGTCGAGCCTGAGGGGACAGTGGAGAAGGTGGCAACTGATCCCGAGGCAACGGTAGGTACTGCAGCCGTAGTTGCCGGGCCTGAGCTAGCAGTTGATGAGACAGTCACGCCTACTATGCTCGAGACGGTCACCACTGCCGAGCGCGAGGTAGTGGCAAATGAGACGGCTGCTATAACCGAGCCTAGGGCAGCGGCGGATGGAACGCCTGAGATCGACGACCTCATGGCAACAGTGGACGAGACGGCCGCAACCGCTTAGCCCGAGGGAGTAGCGGGTGAGACGGGTATGATTCCTGAGGACGAGCCGGCCGCTCTTTCTCAAGAATCTGGCAATGTTCTGGTCATCGCTCTCCCCGCCTATGGTCCTCCGCCGTCTCCTGGCCACGTGAGCACGACGACGACTCCCATAGAGTCTGGTGATGAGGCTTCGGGAGGTGGCTCATGTCGATGGAAGAGGGAGACGCCGCCGTTTCGACTGGTGACTCGTCACGTAAATTTCGGGTTACCGTCCTTCTTTTTGTCTTGCAATCCTTCCTGACAGGTTTATCTTTCTGTTTAACGCAGGTGCGGCCAGTGCTGATGCTCCATTGCTCGAGGGAGCGCCGTAAGTTACTGCCTTGACGGTGGCTACCTCTCTACCTTCTCTCGCGCCATCGCAAATGTTGGAAGGTATGGATTTGTAACCCATTAGTTTTATCTTTCGCCTGCATAATTTATCTACTAATGTCGTACTATTGCGTCTTTGCAGGAGTGCTTTTTGATCACCTCTACCAGGTACTGCACCCACACTTCTCCTTCCCGTCGGAGCTTGCTTCCTCTAGCGGCGCTGGTGAGTATGGTTTTCAATTAATACTCTTTCTTTTTCCAATAATGAACTTGTTTCTGATTTTTCCTTACCCTGATTGCAGTGCTACAGATCGAAGGGGGAGATAAGGGATCGGTTGCGCCACCGGTCCTCCCAGCTTTGCCGCCTGCTGCAGCTGGTATAGTAAACTCCCCTATTGATGACTTTCTTATATTTCTTGAACCGTCATCTGAGTGTTTTGTTTTTTCAGCTGTCGTTCCGGTTTCGGCCCCCTTCGAGCCTCACATCATAATGCCGGCAGGCCCCTTCTTGAGACGTCCATCTTTAAAGGGTGCTGCGATGAGTTTGGGCATGCTGAGCGGATACGTCGAAGAGCTTGACGCAGACGTTCCCCCATCTGTCGCAGATTTCGCTGCAGAGGTTAATCCGATGCTGGCGACACTTGTAAATTTTCATAATGAAGGCGTCGTCGAGTCTTGGTTTAATCACTACAGGGAGATCAAGGCCCGCCTGCATCAGCTGGAGTCTATGCGTCCTGCCCCCGAGATCTTGGCCGCGAGCACTCAACGGGCAGCATGGATCGAGCAAAGCGTTCCTTACTTCCGCCATCTCGAACAAGAAGTTGCTTTAAGGCATAAGGAGCGCGGCGAGACTTCGAGCAAATCTGCCCAACTGCATGCTCAGGTGGATGCAAACGCTGCACAGCTGAAGGTTATCTTTGAAGGCCTTCTGCGATGCATCTCCGAAGGGTTAACACTGAGGCAGCAGCTTAACATCGTCGAGCGGGATGCACCAAATCAGGAAGCAACCCAGCAGGCAGTTGAGGAGCAACTTTCATCCTTCCTGCAGCAGCGGGCCCAGGTGGAAGCAGAAGTGGCCACGGCAGCCGCTCAGGAGGAGGCGTTGAAGGAAGTGCGAGAGCAGCTCGCGGATTTGTTGAAGACACTTCCTTCTCCATGACCATTTTGTATCATTTGTACTTGTAAATAAAATGTATTTGTTTCTTTTATTCTTTACCACAATGTATCTTGTACTCGATCAAATTTATGAATAAAAGATATACATTCTTCAAAATGTCTTGTGTCATTTCTCTGCCTTCTCCCTTCATTTATTATCAGCATTTTACCTTAGTAAACATAGTTGACAGATGGTAGAGCGAGTATCTTGTCTTGGCTTTCTCAAGAGATAGTGATGGCTTAGGCCGCAGGTTCAGATCTGCTGCCTAAGACTTTTCAACTCTATGAGCCGTGAGGGTCTCATAAAGACTTTTCTCCCTACGGATTGAGAGAATCTTGTAGGTGTATTTTCTCCTTAGGAATCGTGAGGATTCCTAAGTGCGTTTTCTCTTATAAGTCGTATGGATTTTATAAGAGAATTTTCCCTCTTACGAGTCGAGAGGACCCGTAGGCGGTTGTTTCCCTCCTTGTCGAGATTCGACTTTGGAGAGTGTGACCCATGAATAGTATGCAAGAGTCCATTTTGGACCGACTTGCAGGGTCCCAGTGCTTAGGAAACAGGTTTTTTAATCCCTACCGCCTAAGGCTTTTCCTCACGAGTCGAAACATATCGAGTAGTTCTCGCAAAGACACTAATTTCCTCACGAGTCGAGACGAATCGAGCATTTCTCTCAAGAATATCCTAACGTTACAGTTAACCTCTGCTCTTTACGACAGAGGTCCGTTAGGGTCTGTGGTACTTAGGGTTTTGTCCGTCGTACCATCACGTTGGCTGATGTATTCCTCGATAGGCAATCTTGCTGTTCGAGTGGCCTTGCGATTGTTGTGTCTCTGATTCCTTCGGGGGCTGGACAAGACGTCTTCAAGTAATCTTCCAGATAATATTACCGTTGAAAGAGCAAGCGCAGGGATATTCCATGTCACTTTTTACTTGAGGTTAGGCTCATTTTGGAGAGCCCCGATGAATCATAACCACTCCGCGCTGGTGTGGGATGATCTCCGATAGTCTTTCAGGCTTTATATGACTTGCCGTTAAGACCCTGAAGCTAGAAATTTGGCCTTTGCTTCGTTTGCTGGCATTGCGTCCTCTATATTGAGACGAATGTCGCGGTTGTCTCTAGGTTGCTTGTGAACCGTCGAGGTTTGGAACTAGGGATTTTGCCGTGGCTCCGTTGTTTTACTGTTGCGTCTGAATCCTGCTAGAGGAAGAACGCTGGGGTGATATCTTGTCTGCTGTATCGAGACGAGCGTCGAGATGGTGACCACTCCGCGCTGGTGCGAGATGATCTCCAATTGTCTTTCAGGCTTTATATGACTTGCCGTTAAGACTTGGCTCCGTTTTCTTATGGAGCATGTTGGGAAGGTATGGTTCCCTCTTTGTTTGTGCCCCTGGATTGTATACAGGGATCGATGTGATCTCACCTATAGGGCAAAATTTTCATTCATTTTTTCATATTATTATTTTATTTCCGCGATGCTCTATCATTTCAGCTTTTTATATCGCGAAAATCGCGATTGCCCAATCATTTCGGTTATTTTTCGCGGTGCCCAATCATTTCGGCTATTTATTTTATTTTTACTCGCTGCTTTTTATTGCGAGTTGCCCGTTCATTTCAACTATTTTGCATGCATACATTTTTACTTGCTGATTTTGTTGCAAGTTGCCCCATCATTTCGGCTATTTTGCATGCATGTGTGGCTCGCTAGCTCCTTACTGCAAGCTTGAGATTAAACACCGATTTCGACATCAGCCCCGCTACAACTGTGATATTGCCAGGAGCGAATCATCATTTGCCTCTATCGATGTTGAACAAAGGTGCCTTAGTAAACAGGGTTAGGATCCTATCGACTAAGGCTTTTGACTTCATGAGCCGTAAGGGTCTCATGAAGGTATTTCTTCCTACGAGTCGTGAGGATCTCGTAGGTGTGTTTTCTCCTTAGGACTCGTGAGAATTCCTAAGTGCATGTTCCTCTGTAAGTCGTAAGGATCTTACAAAAAGGTTTTCTCCTTATAAGTCGAGAGGACTTACAAGGGTTGTTCATCATATGAACATATCTCTAGTCACGGGTAGGACTTTGTCAGGGAAATATTTATTCGCGCCCGTGGATTGTATACAAGGGTCAGTACTGAGCCACTTGTAAGGCAATATCGAAGGTTGTGGGGGTTGCTTAAGCACATGTTTAGGTCTCTGTAACTTAAGACTTTCAAATCTTATGAGCCGTGAGGGTCCCATAAGAGAGTTCTCCTTACGAGTCGTGAGGATCCCGCAAGTGTAATTTCTCCTTAAGAATCATGGGGATTCCTAAGTGTGTTGCTCCCTTGTGAGTCGTAAGGATCTCACGCGGGTGGTTTCTCCTTACAAGGACTAGAGGACCCTGTAAGTGTCTTTTAACGAGATTGCGGCCTTTCGGGTTTTCACAAACACTCGCCGGTAGCCCTGCTTTTTTTACTCACGGAACCCTTTCGGGTTTTCATCTGTGCCCTTTTTTCTTTTGGACATACCGTTTTTTTATTCTCTTTTTTTATTCTTTTTATTTTTTTCTAACGAGGTTTCACCCTTTCAGGTTTTCACAAATACTCGCCGGTAGCCCTGCTGTTTTTACTCACGGAGCTCTTTCGGGTTTTCATCCGTGCCCATTTTGCTTATGGACATACCGTTTTTTATTCTCTTTTTTTATTCTTTTTATTTTTATTTTTTTTTATAACACCTCAGACTGAGGGTACCACGGGCTGGTAGTAGTTTAACGACGTTTCGGTCATTTGCAAGTTTTAGGACATTGCGGTCCACCGTCGCCGTATTTGAGGCGAATCTCTAGTTTACTGACTTTTCGGTCTATGAGGCTTTCCCTATGAATGAGCATGATGCCCCCGGTATATCCATCTTTCTCGGAGCATGTGGTTGTGGCGGGCTCACCTTCCAGTTTTCGGACAACGCGAACTTGCCCTGTTGGTATTGGTCTTCAACCCAGTTTTTGAAAACGTAGCAGTTTTCGATCGGATGGCCCAATACTTGGTGGTAAGGGCAGAAATTAGGAGTGTTGACATCATTCAGTTGTGGCTAGTGTTTCGGCTCCGGTAGAGTGATAAGCCTGTTGCGCACTGCCACTTCGAACAGCCTCCTTGTTTCATCCTGGGGAAATGAGTAAGGACGTTTCAACCTTTCATAGAAGGGGTTGCCGCTTGTTGTTTTGGCGAACAACCGGTCTAGGGCCACTCGATTGTTGTTGAGTATTGGCGACGAAGGCCTTTTTTCCTTTTCCTTTATCCTTTTTGTTCGATCCGTTGTTTGCGGGTCCGAGATTTTTTCTGGGTATCGTGCAATTGCACGGCTGAATGTTCTCGCAACTCCTCAATTCTTTCGTTTTAGAGATGAATTCTTTGAAGAGATGGCCAAGGGCTACTTTTTTGTCGGAGTCGCTCCCGAAGGTGAGAAATCGCGGTCCCTCGGGATCAACCCTATGACAATTGCCAGCAATTCTTTTATGCTCATCTGTCGCATTCTTCCACTGTCTACGCTTTGTCTTGTTGAAGTGTTGCCTGTGAGCGACATACCCTTGCCACCAGCACTTAAAGGAGTCGCAGTCTTCAGTAGGATGTGCGATCTTCTGATGATATAAGCAGAAGTTAGGATGCACCTCTACTCCACCGAGAGTGTTTTCTTCAGAGGGTGGTAGCTTCATTCGCATTGATATGGCTTTAGCAAACCTTTTTCTCGTCTTGAATTTGTTTTTATCCGCAGCGGATGTCTTTTGATTTGACCGTAGTACCTCGACTCTTTCGTCTAGTCGCCGGCGTTTAGCTCCTTCCAATATGGTCATCTCACGCTCCTGATTGGCTTTACTTTTCAGACGAATCTCATTCAGGAAGGCATCGATCATCTTGTCTGACGGCCACAGAAGTTCTGGTTCAGGACCCGCCCCCGGTTTCTCGGTTCAAGGAGCCTCTTTATCATCTATCAATGAGTGATAGATCACATGATAACTTGCTACGTAGTCCTCAGATTCATCTGATGAGTCTTCTCCATCGTTTTCGTCCTCGAGGACGTGGCTGAGGAACTCTTGGAGCATGATTGGAATCTGCGCCTTCTGGTTATACTCTTCCAGCGCGTCAATCTATTTCTGCAAATCCGTGCGCTTGTCGCCATGCTTCATAGGCTTCTTGGATTTCTTCTTGTTTTTCTTTGAAGATTTTAACAGCTGGATGTGAGTGCTAGGGCCTTCACCATCGATCTTTGGAGTTGGGCGTGGCTTCAGCATCCCTTCGACGATCTAGGGTTCTAGCGGGTTCTTCCACCTGATCGCCGGGTATGTCTGGAGATCATTCAACATCCTTTTGGTTTTGGCAGATAGCACAACCTCCCACGGAGCTTCTTCAACAAAAGAACAAGTTGCCCCGGTGTGTCCGTCTTCTTTGGAGTGTGCGGTAGTGGTGGGTTTATTCTCCACTTCTCGGACAGCGCAAACTTGCCTTGTAGGTACTGATCTTCGATCCATCCTTTAAAGATGAAGCAATCCTCGATCGGGTGACTTACCGTTTGATGGTAAGGGCAGTAATTGGGGGTATTCACCTCGCTGGGTTGCGGCAGTCGCCTTGGATTCAGGAGATTGATAAGCCTATTGCGCATCGCCAGCTCGAACAGTTTCTTCGTTTTATCCCGCGGGAATGAGTAAGGGAGCTTCATTTTCTCATTATAATATCGCCGTCTCTCTTACAGTTGATCCGCTAGCTTTGGGACACTGGGCTGTTGTTGGGTGTTCGCAACGAAGGTCGCCTTCCCTTTACCCTTGTCGTTTTGGGGTTCCAGCTTCGGAGCTGACGGTCTGTGATCCATTTGATCCATCTGGGCTAGCTTATCAATTAAAGCCTGGAATGTGGTCGGCTTAAAGAACATCATGAACTGTGAGATGGTCGCTTGTGGATCAAGAGTGTCCACAAACATGCCTACCGTAGGTGCTTCTTCAATGCGATGTTCGCACTTCGACCACAAATTCCGCCATCGGACTGCGTACTGAACCCATGTCTCGCCCGGTTTCATCCTGGCATTGATCAACGCCGTGATTGGGGTACGTTTGCTGGTGCTCGCGAATCGCTGGGTAAACAACAACTCCATTTCAGCGAAAGTTTTGACGGAATCGTTCGGAAGCTCGGAGTACCATTCAAAAGTCGTCTCCGATAAGCTGCCGACGAATTGGCGAAGCAGCAGTTTGTCGTCGCCTCCAGTGTTGCCGCATAAGGCCCTGAATTAAGCGACATGCTGATGGGGATTCCCCGTTCCTTTATATACGTGGAACTTAGGGATCGTATATCCCGGCGGGTAACTAATTTGGTCATACCAGCCCGGATAGGGTCGGCCGGTTCTAACAATTTGCCCAGCCGCTTCATTCGCCAGATGAGCCCTTATTTGCCGAGCTATATAGTCGTCTAGTGCAGCTTTGGAAATGGTTTCCTCCCTGACTGCTGAAAGGGCCGGAGGAAGATTAGATGTCTCCTTTCCGTCGTTTCCAACAATGATCGGAGGGTCTTCAGCTGGAGGGTCCGGCTGTAACATCATCCCTACCATATCTTGGAAGAGGAGCGCCATTTGTTTTATGTTAGCCGCTTGCTCTGCGACTTCTTTGTCCTTCTTTTCGAGGACTCTGCGTAAGAAATCAGCATCAGTCTCTTGTTCATGACGCTATTCTGATGACGCCTCCAAGCTTTCTTTTGGCCCGGTAAGTGCAGCCATTGCAATCATCATTTCCTGAAGCTTCTGTTGCTGCTCCTGAGCTTTTGTCACGGATCGGGTGAGCGGTTGGTGACCCGTCAAAGCACGGCTTTCCTCCTTTCCGGAAGCTATATAAACAGTGTGCACCACCATCCCCCAAGACTTGGGATGTTTGTGTTCAGCACTTTTACGGTTCGCCATGTTCACAGGGGCTTTTTGCGGCCTCCTTTTCTTTTGAGTGATTGACATTGAGGGAGCCGTTGCAGCGGGCACCCAGCCAGCTGTCACTTTTTGTGGTTTTGAGTAGTCCTTTTCCTGCTAAACCTTCATCTTTTTCTTTCGGCGGAGATAGTCTTGATCGATCACTGACTCTTGGACACGTCGCCAAACTTTGTAAATTTCAGAGGATAGCCGTTGAGAAGATTGCTCCGGCTTCTTCTCTGTAGCATTCTTCATAGGTGACGGAGTTCTTTTCAACACCGCAGTAGGAGAGTTTCTGCACACCTTATTGAGCAGTTCAAAACCGTTCTCGGTTGGAACAGCAACATCGATCCCCACCGTTGGAGCTGGTGGAGTAAATCCAGAGGGAGAGTTGCCCCCAGCCTTCCTTACTCGGCGCCAGTGACGACGGCGAGCGTGTCGTGCGGATGGAGTTGTTTCAGCTATAAGGGTGACTTCATCATGTCCCCTGCTTTGAGGAGAGACTGTTATTGGTGCTAACCTGTCAAAGACTGACACCCTTTGAGAAGCAATGTCTAATCTGTCAAAGACAGACTTATGGGCAGAGGAAGCAGCTTTGAGGACCTCGCCTGGAGCAGAAACCGGAATGGCCACCCTTGTAAAAACTGACTTCTTGGAAGGAGAAGCCTTTCCAATGATTTCGTCTGCTTGAGCCGGGATGGCTATCCGCTTTGGGATGGCAACTTCGGGTATCGTGGGCTTGTAGACGTTCTGGCCTAGTCTGTTGAAAACTGAGATAGTGAAGTTGGGCGACCCGTTGGGAGGGGCCACTGCAGTGGTAAGCCGATCAAAGACCGACTTCTTTGGAACTTCTTGCGACGCCATTGGGGCATTGAAGCTCATCGGTGGGAACATGGTCCCGAAGAATAGTCCAGTGGTGGCTTGAGTTACCTGCTCCACTGCCATTTTGAAAAGGGAGGCCGCTCGGGGCCCGTAAGTCACTCCTCCAGCAGGGACGGAGCGAGAGTTGCAGTTGCAGGTAGTGCAGTTTGAAGCCATTGATCTTCTGTTTTCTGCACGGAGCAAGACACCAAATCTAAGTACCTCGAATTCACAGGCAACCACAGCAAACCGTGATTTGTTCGCGAACACGACATACGAAGTGTGGAGTGGAAAGAGGAAGAGGTCCCACCGGGCGTGCCAAAATCTGTTCCCCTCCGAATGACGGAGCGACGTAGAGAGACGTCTAGCCTGAGATTCGGGGCAGATGCTATATGGTTTTATCCGTCCACCTCTCCGAAAATGCCAAGTTGATTTATGGCACAGTGTATCGGAGGTTTAGACGGATGCGGCCGATGTAGAAGACTTCGTCAGATTCCCCCTCTTTCGAGGGGTTTTTGATCGTGGGGACGCTGTTCATATCAGAAAACTGCATTCTAATACCGCCCATTCATTATCTGTTTGTTGTATTTATCGGTACTATTAACCAGTGTCTGCTCAGTAATACAGATTACAGGTATCCGTAATAAAATACTGGAAATACATTTAAAAGCACGGATATATCAATTGAGAGACGACACTGCAACCAGAAATGCAATTCAACCGATACTTCAGGAGTCCCTTTTTGCAACAAGTTTGTGTACACATTTTTCTATCTAAATGGTCCAACACAACAAACGTGTACACAAGACTTTTAGGCTCATGTGGATATGCATTCAAGGCAAAATATTATATGCATTCAAGGCTAAACATCATGTGTTGATTTTTTCCTTAAATCAAATCAAAAGGAATCAAACAAATCAGCATGAGCCATAATGGGACAGCCATGAATCAAGCCACGTGTGGGAATGGAGTAATGAGCATTTAATGGTGAGGATTATGTGTGTGATTTAAAGATTCAAATTTCCTTCCAAAACTGAGTGCAAATCAAATTCAAATAGATAAATCAGCATGGACCATGATGGGAAAGACAAGAATCAAGGCACAAATGGACATGAAATAATGTGCATTTAATGCTAAAGATTTTGTGTTGATTTAAAAATTCGAATTTCTCTCCATTCTTTGGAGCCTATAAATACAGACCATAGGGCAAAGGTTCAAAGGTCATTTTTTAGTCTTGGATTGTCATTCTTTGTCCAAGTTTTTCTATTCTCCTTTCTTGTAAATAGCTTAGTCCCCTTGAGTTCTTAACCTTCTCTTGATCCTTCAACCTCTTTATTGAGCTTGAAAGTTTAAGGGTTGGTTATTGATCTCAAGGGGTTGTATCATTCTTGATGATTAATAAAGATCTCTTTTGTGCCTTCATTCATCATAAGTTCTTTGCCTCTTCTAGATCTTGTAACATCTTCATTGAGCTTGCAAGTTTAAGATTTGGTTATTGAACCCATGTCTTGTTTTGGGTTCTATGGTTCTTAGTCTTTCTTACTCGCTCTTTTACTTATATGCATTTTCATTCTTGTCTTTTATTACTTACAATTTATTACCATGTCATTTAATTACTTATTTGTAGTCTTTTCTTTTCTTTGTTCTTCTCTTTTGTTATCTCTTTCTGGTTTGTTTTGTGAATGGTATGAATATTGTTGTTAGGAAAAGAGAAAGATTTTGTAAGTTAACATTTCGCTCCTCATTTCCTTTTCCCGTCTTTTCCCACTTGAAACTCCGCCCAAATCTTACGCAAACGCTCCGTTAGGCACCCTACCCTACCAAGGTAAAGGTGATTCCTAACCTGACCGGTTGCATTCGGTTTGGCCGGAGGCGAAAGCAAGAGACAAGAACGGACGGACAAGGGTCAATAAGCCGGATTCCATGAATACCGTGCTTAAGCCCCTAATCCACGTTGTTGCCAATTGTTCTAGCTTCATTGGTTAAGTTCGGCTCAAAGTACTTGAATATGGAATCCATTAACTTACACTATCCTATCGTTTCCTAACAAGCCTTATACTTGAATATAACACATAGGTTAGATAACAAACAAATCCGCCACGCGCGTTAACTCGTAAGAACAAGAACATAAAACGCTCCGTCTCCCTGTGGATCGACCCGTGCTCATCGCGGATAGCTGCAAAGTGACACCGTCCTGATCGCGGTTAAACTTTAGAACTTTTAAATATCCGACACGCTTTTGGCGTGCGATCAAATGGCGCCGTTGCCGGGGAGACGGTAACGTTTTTGTTTTTGTTATTTCGGGTTAATCTTGTTAATATCCATCTAACCCTATTTTCTAAAACAAACTTGAAAAAATTCAAAATTTCAAAACCAAACAAAAAATTAACTTTGCTAACTCATTTTGTTCTCTGGATTTCGTACCTGCTTGCACTCTGTAACGAAACAGAAAAGATAAACAATACCAGTGAGTCACTAATAGAACATTGAGACACCAAAAAAAAAAATTGAAGCCCATATGCCACAAGAGAACCGGCGAAACACCCTCCAAATCCGGCATCGCCGGCCAGAGCTTCCCCTTTGGCTCCAATATTTTTCTCTGTGCTTCAGTGTTCTATTTTTGTCCCATTTTTATTGTTTGTTTTTTATAATTTTTAGCGTGCAGGTATTTGGGCATTCGTATCGTTTTTCCGCACTAATATCCATTTTTCCGACATTTCAGATTTTGCGGATTTGCGAACAGAGAGCGTGGGGAGCAAATTGCATATTCAAAGTTAAGGTGGTTACGAAGAATAGTACCAAAGATCCGGGCAGTTTAACCCGCGCAAGCAAACTTTTCAAGCTTACCGGATTCGATTCAACGGGGGTTTCTTAACCCACAACTTAACGGTACGCACTTTACTAACACCTTTTTCTCAAATCCGATGCTTCCAATATAATATCTTTGCAGGATTCTTTGCAAGTTCGCTAGCAAACGCCAAAAAAAAATTGACTAATCCGTATTTGTTGCAGTGCCGCGCTTAAAAAAAAAGATTGTTTGAAATTTTGAACAAATTTTTTCATTGATTAGCACATTGCATACATTAATACGGATTTAAGGGCAAGCGAACCCCACAACATACGGTAAAGGATTTCATCACCTTTTCCGTGGCCCACAAATCACGAACTTGAGCATAACGTTTACCCGCACAAATTTTAAAAGAAATTAGACTTTAAGCCTTAAGAACTTCGAGCTCACTAGGAGAGGTTAATTATGTTTAGAACACCGCTTAACGGTATATTGTTTACAGGGTGTCTAGAAAAGTGTTAACGGCAAAACCGCTAAAAGAGAAAGGGTTATTTAATTAAGGACCTTCGTGAAAGCGTCGGAAAACCTCCCCTTATCTTTGCACTTACCTGGCCTCGTATCAGTATATCTTGAGCCTGTTTCTCAACACAGTTTTACTTCGACAATCAAGTTCTTGAGCAGATCTAGTTGACCTAGGTGAACCCTAGAACGATTAGGTGTGTGGTATTTTTGTGTCGTGATTGTTTTTGTCCAAATATTTTTTTTTGTATATTTCATTCTTTTGTTAATAACTAACTAAAAAAACCACATTCTTTTCCCTTCCTTTTCTCTTATTCTTCTTCTCTCTTCATATCATGGGTACCCCACCTCGAAAAACCCTTGCCAAACTTTGGTACCCACAACCAGACATAACTTCCTACGGTTCTTGCTTTGGTCGAATTTCGAACGACCCCTCCATGCCCAAAATTTCATTGAAAGATCGCATAGACGCGTCTAGGACAAACACTTGTACTCCGCAATCCACTTTGTATCAACCGTTTCAACCTCCCCCACTCTCTTATATTGATACCTCTTTTGCAAGTCGTCCTTTGTCTCTCGCTGAACATATTGAACAATCCCGTAGCCGATCTTTCACTCATTTCACCACTACAAATTCTTTGGATCAACAATTCAATTCACCTTCTTATTCGTATGTTGATCCTACCCCTGTCCAGCTATTCAATTCCTATGAGTCCTACCCAACTTTTGCACCTGTCCTAAACATTGATTCTGAACAACCTTTTGGGAGTTTCCAGTATCCAAACAACTTTGAATCTTTTACTGAAACCCCTTCACAACCCATGTCTAGTTTGGAACAAATATTGGAAGACTTTAGGGTAGCGTCATGCCAACAGATGATGGATTTGAATGCGTCCATGGCCGTCCTCATACAACCTAGTGACCCGGTAGCTAGTTTTCAACTAGCTCCAAATTTTCCAATGTATGATGCGGTGGTAGGACAGGCTGCGAATCTGAGTAGTGAAAGGGAGCTGTACACCCTTTATAATAAAACCTACCCATTGCAAATTGAATCACACAACTTCAGTTTTGAATGTCTATCTAGTGTCCCAAAAGATTTACCGATTAAAGATAGAACGTTTAATGAGTTGTGCGATTTTGTAGTGTTTGATTTACCAGATTGTGAAGGGTCCATTCCAAGTGAAACCAATCCTAAACCTTTTGACCTCTACACTTCCATCTTAGAACCAGAATCGATTGAAATCCATGCTTTTGATGAGGAGTCTGAGAATATTAATTTCCACTTGATTAAGAATATTGACGCAGGGAGTATTTTGGATGATGAACCCATAGATTTGACTGAAATTTTCGCTCTAATTCATCATCCCGAGTCATTAAATGTTTCTTCCGAACTTCATATGCGTCTTGATTTTGATGAGATTTATATGGATGAGATAATTTTTTAGGAGAATTATGAGGATAGTATTGAGGAGAGTATTGAGGATAGTATTGAGGATGAACCATTTTTGTTTGATGTGTCGGATTTTCCAATTCATCCTCCTAAACCTTTAACTGTTATACTTCCTAAATCACCCTCCATCCTTTCCATCATTCCGACCACACAAAAGATCATGCAGGAAGACTGTGAGTTTGAAAAATTTATGTTCAATCACAGCATATTTGACGCCACTAGTGCGTTCCTCCTTGAATCTAACACTCTTCTCACAGCCAATAACGATTACGAGTGTTTCACTTTTTCGGACGATATTGAAGACTCACCGCCCGAGTTTAAGTCCTTTGAATTTTCAGATGAGTTAATTGACCATCAAACTTGGTTGCTCACAGTCAATTCGAACCATTGATGGAATCTTTCGAGTTCGAGACAGTTTACTTAGGTGAGAATAAGACTATCCCTAAATTACTTCGCTTCGTCCCTTCCATCATTCTGACCTTACACGAAACTGTATCACTTTCATTTCCTATGTCTGGTTTACCGAGTTCGGCGTACCCATGTTTTCTGACGAATCTTAAGTGATTTGACCCAATCTCTCGACGGGTTGATAGATTAGCACAATCGCTTTTTACACATCGGTCATTACATATTGTGCTAATTTATTCACTCCATTTTTACCCCCAAGTTCATACACCAGTTCTTTTTCCCTTTCACCATTCTTCCTCTCATATACCGAGACCGTATCCCGCTTCTATTTCCAAACGGTCTCGCATATTCTCCATTTCTTTTCTCTTCATCTTGTTTCACCAACCCGCATATTATCATGATAGAATTTTTGAATGGTTGGTGCTCACTTTTGGCCTTTGTAAAGCCTTGTATAGCTTGATACTGTTCTCTTTCCCTCCCAATCCTGAACTTCACCGCTTAAACAGTGGAAACACTGTTTCATTTAAGTTTGGGGGGAACCTTTTGGTGTACATATTTTTTGGTCTTTATTTTTGTATATAAATTGTTTTTGGGGAGGCACCGACAATTTTGACCCTCTTAGTGTAGCCTGACAGTGAGGGCACTGTCAAGTTTAAGTTTGGGGGTGTGCTCGGTAAGCTTTCTAACTTCACATTCATATGTATATTCTGCATCTGCATACTTATTTAAAAAAAACCATAAAAATCAGAAAATTTTCTAAAAATATAAAAACTTTGTCGTCAAGTTAGCTAGAGAACTTAGATTCAATATTTCGACGGTTTTGTTTGATAAGATAGGAATAACTAAATCTTAATTTTAGATTTTGAAAACCTGAAAGATAACCCTCCGTTGAAGTTAACTATAGGTAATATACGTCTTTACATCACACTACACGTGTCATGAGTTTTGAAAATTAGATGACAAGTATATTATGTCTGAAAACTTTTAAATGGATAAATTATTTTCTGAGGATCAAATAGGTTTGTTCTGAAATAAGTAATATCAAGAATAGTTTATGAAGAGAGGTGGATATGAAGGGATATTATTGATACCTTAATTGGAACTAATTCTGAAGAATAACCCATCTGAATGTTGATTGGAATGATTACACACCTAACCCACTAAACACGTCTTTTATCCAAAAAAATAATTGAACTACCGGTTATATCTCCGTTCGCATTAAATCGTTATGATTTTCACGCCAAAATTGACTTTCGTTTTTGGGCCTAGGTAACTTGAGTAATTAAGTCTGCTGGGGTGTCTCTACACCTAATGTCCTAAAGCCAACTGGTTTGGGAGCATTGGCCCAAAGCTCACTAAGAAGCCTAGAAAGTCCAAATTAAAACAAAGTCAAGCAAGTGTTCTCTCCGAGTTAAAATTCCTAACGGTTCTTTGTGTGAGAATAATCTTGACAAAAGACAGATTTTTATAAAAAATATTTCTAGCGGAGATATGAAGGTTTCATTCTATGATAAAGACTATTGCACGTTCACAAAGGTGTGTATGAAATGAAAACAAGAAAAAGGTGGAGTGAAAAATAAGACCTAGTTTCCTGTTAAGGAAGATAGAAATTCTGAATTTGAAACCTTACTGGAAAACGAAACTTGAGAAATACTTAACTCTTTATAAAACTTATGTGATCCTTTTTAAATCTTTATCTGGGCTTTATTTTGTGACATAATGATTTTTCGATCCTTTTGAAACTTAACGACACTATTTACATTACACGTAAAGACATATAAAATCTTAAGTTAAAAGAGAAGCGAGGTGTGAAAAATAAAGATTCGATAGTTCTAAATTTAGGATAATAGAATTGTTATCTTTAAAACAAAACCTTAAGGTTTGAATTATAGTTATTTCGCAAAACTAGCTTGACGGGATTTTGTGGGTGGAATCCGCTGAAAACCCTCAGGAGACAACACTCCTCCTACTAGGGACACCTAGAGGTTTAACGGCTAGTTGCACACGCTCAGTGCAATCGCGTTCCCTGCGAAAGTACGGTTAGGATTTTCTTTTGAGAATAAATGGTTTTGCTCGGGACGAGCAAAAGATAAGTTTGGGGGTATTTGTTCATATCAGAAAACTGCATTCTAATACCGCCCATTCATTATCTGTTTGTTGTATTTATCGGTACTATTAACCAGTGTCTGCTCAGTAATACAGATTACAGGTATCCGTGACAAAATACTGGAAATACATTTAAAAACACGGATATATCAATTGAGAGACGACACTGCAACCAGAAACGCAATCCAACCGATACTTCAGGAGTCCCTTTTTGCAACAAGTTTGTGTACACATTTTTCTATCTAAATGGTCCAACACAACAAATGTGTACACAAGACTTTTAGGCACATGTGGATATGCATTCAAGGCAAAATATTATATACATTCAAGGCTAAACATCATGTGTTGATTTTTTCCTTCCAAAACTGAAATCAAATCAAAAGGAATCAAACAAATCAGCATGAGCCATAATGGGACAGTCATGAATCAAGCCACATGTGGGAATGGAGTAATGAGTATTTAATGGTGAGGATTATGTGTGTGATTTAAAGATTCAAATTTCCTTCCAAAACTGAGTGCAAATCAAATTCAAATAGACAAATCAGCATGGACCATGATGGGGAAGACAAGAATCAAGGCACAAATGGACATGAAGTAATGTGCATTTAATGCTAAAGATTTTGTGTTGATTTAAAAATTCAAATTACTCTCCATTCTTTGGAGCCTATAAATACAGACCATGGGGCAAAGGTTCAAAGGTCATTCTTTAGTCTTGGATTGTCATTCTTTGTCCAAGTTTTTCTATTCCCCTTTCTTGTAAATAGCTTAGTCCCCTTGAGTTCTTAACCTTCTCTTGATCCTTCAACCTCTTCATTGAGCTTGAAAGTTTAAGGGTTGGTTATTGATCTCAAGGGATTGTATCATTCTTAATGATTAATAAAGATCTCTTTTGTGCCTTCATTCACCATGAGTTCTTTACCTCTTCTTGATCTTGTAACCTGTTCATACTATAATATAGCATTATTATATTCCCCATTCTTATTCGTTTTATAAATAAACAGGTGCTTTTGACGCATGTCTGCTATATATTATAGGTTACAGGTTCTTGGACAGAAAACAGTAAAAACGATGAAAAGACGATGCAAAAGTGGACTTTGACCAACAAACAGAAGACTCTTGATCAAGCCTACATCAATGATAAAATTCACAAAGTATAAGGCAATGCAAGGTCCAAGATTACAAGCGAACGGTTAAAAGTCCACTGCAATTATTCACTGGAGATCTGGAAGAAACATAGAAGCTATTTTAATAAAAGAACTAAATAATAAGGAAGCCCAAAGACAGAAGAGCCCACAAAGGAAATTTCAAGGCCCAATAATCTCAAGGCCCAATACTTCCTTTTAAAAGAGACAGAGACATAAAATTTTACCAAAGATTGAAGTCTACTTTGACTAGGTCTTCCTAAGGATATTTTGGTAAATGTAGACATGCGAATCAAATGTAACCAAGGGTTTCCTATCCTCTATAAATAGGAACTCTAAAAGGCCATGCCTCCCTTCATTAATAAATTTCAGAATTCTTTTGGAGAGCATCAAGTTGTAAGTTCTTTATTTTCTGCCCTAGGTTAATTTTCTATTCTTGCCCTAGATAAATTTAATTGCTTGCCCTAGTTAATCTTTTATTCTCTGCCCTAGATAAATGTATTTTAATTCCCTAATGAGTGAGTAGTCTCCTTGCTTTTTAGGGTTAGATCTGGGGAAGGTTTGAGAGACGAAGATCTCTCATCCCCTTTCTTGCCCGTCATATATTTTCATAGAACTCTATACATACCTTCTTATTCCGCTCCCTACGGCACTCTACCCACGAGGTAGCGGTGATACCGTACTCTAAAGGCCCGGATTTTAAGGTTTTCCATGGAGGTTAGGGTAAAGATTAAGAAAGGAAGGACAAGGATCTAGAGGAAGAACAATCTTCCCAATCATCCTAATTCCTTTTATTAATATTTACCATAACACCTAATTAGATCTTCATATGGGTATAGAAAGCGGTGAGATTTATAGACTTTCCAAACTTAACCTAGACCTAACCCTAGCAAGACTTAGATATAGATTAATTAGGTTTTTAGATTTAATAATGAATACGAACACCCTTGGGAATTAACTCGTTTGCGCGATTAGGAGATTCACAACATCCCTGTGGACCGACCCGTACTCACCGGCTAGCTTCATGCGACGCCGTTCTTGATTGCGGTTAATAGATAGTTTTTGAGATCAAATCAAATGGCGTCGTTGCCGGGGATGGCGTAATAATTTCCTTTTTGCAATTTCGGGTTAATCAAAATTCAAAAAATCATAAAAATCTGAAAAATCACAAAAAATATAAAAATTCATCATTTTGTTATTTTGTGAAGGGTATCTTTGTTTGAATTTTACAGGATCTACAATCAAGTTCGGACCTGGAAATCTCCAGAGATCAAAACAGAAAATATCAAATCTGAACAAACAGAAGATCATAACAATTGAGGAACAGAAGAAATTTGGAGGACCGAGTATACAAGGCAACCGCGGTGATCTGGTGCAAAAAAAAAAGCGCCGGCGGCCCCATTCCGGCCGCAGAACCGCAGCGGGACACCCCTTCTGGCCGCGGAACCGCCGCGGCCTGGTCGATTCAGAGCAAAAAAAAAAAAGAGGCAGAAGTGCGGTTAAAAAAAACTGTAAGTATTCTGATCTTCTCCTCTGCAAATCTCTGATATCTCTTTTGAAAAATCTCCTGCAGGATTTCTTTGCGCTTAAATATCTTCCCCCTTCCAAATAACAAATCTTAAGCAGGATTCGTTGCATTATGCTTAAAATAATAATTGATTGCAAGTGATCTTTTCTGATTTGCATATCATTAATATTTTTCCTAAAAATATCTTTCCAAATAAAGAGCAAGCGGAAAAAGGAAAATTTTAATTAGAAAACTTGCAAACCTTGAAATTCACAAAAAAGATTTGATTGCTAATGATTTACTGTTTTGCATATCTTTAATCGGATTTTAAGGGGCTTTTGACCAATTCAGATTGGGTGGGGATTTCATCACCCTTCCCAGAACCCCAGAAATCACATAAAGCATTTGCATTGACCAATTTTTAATTAAAAATTACTAGACTCAGCCCTAAAGACTTCGAGCTCAATAAGAAAAAGGACTAGTTATAGGCATCGACCGTTTATCCTAAGCTGACTCTGCGGTGTCTAGGCAAGTGTGTCAAAGGCTAGTGGTTATTAATTAGGCCCACTACTGTGGTTCCTTCCCACTTACCTGGCACTTACCTGGCCGCAATTGGCGGTGAAGAGGCGGTTTGAGGTCCTATTTCTAACCCTAGTTAGGAGCTGTCTAGCCGACCTAGGTGACCCTAGATCTAGGCCTGATTGTGCATTTTTGGTTGATCGAAAGTGTGTCTTAGCCCTTTGTCGAAAATCTTTTTTGCAACAAGTCCAAACAAATAAAAAAAGGAAAAAGGAAAAATCTTTTATAAACAAGTTGCAAATTTTTGCCGCTAAGAAATCCTTGCACCACCTACCTTCTTTCTCTTCTTTTTCTTCTATCATGGGTACCCCACATCATAAATCACTTGCCGAACTTTGGTATCCCGAACCTAATTTTGCGTCGTACGTCAATTTGTTCGGTCAATTTAAAGACAATCCTTTCTTACCTAAAAAATCTTTGAAAGATCAAATAGAGGCGTCTAGGAGAAACGGTTTGACTTTTCAACCCACTTTGTGTCAACCAAGTCAACCTTTACCACCTCCACATGTTGATACTACTTTTTCAAGTCCTTCTGTCACTCCTAAGCTAATGTCCATTGCCGAGCATATTACTCAATCTCGTAGCCGATCTTTCACCCCTCTCCACTCATCTAGTTCTAGGGATCCACACGATTATTCACATTTTTATCCATATGTTGACCCTACCCCTGTCCAATCACCCACTTCCTACCAGTCCTACCCGACCTTACCACCTTCACTAGACACTGCTTCGATACAGCCATTAGGGAGTTTCACATATCCAAACAATTTCGAATCTTTTACCGAAACCCCCTTACCACCCAAGTCTAGTTTGGAAGAGTCGTTGGAGGCTTACATCTTAGCAACAAACCTAATGACTAGGAATGTGGAAGCGTCCGTGGCCGCCCTTATGCAACCTAGTGAACCGGTAACTAGTTCCCCGCTAGCTCCAAATTTTTCTATGTATAAGGAGGCGGTTGAACAAAGGGAGAATTTGAGAGGAGCGAGTGAGTTCTACACATTCCCAAATCAAACCTACCCATACCCACTTGAAACCCACAACTCCTGTTCTCCATCGATTGTCCCAAAAGATTCACAAGTTGAAAATAGAATAAATAAAAACGAGTTGTGTGACTTTGTAGTTTTTGATTTGCCAGATTGTGAAGAACCCCTTTCGAGTGAAACCACACTTAACCCTTTCGATCTTTACACCTCCAATCTAGAACCTGAATCGATAAATATCCATGTTTTTGATGAGGTGTCTACAGAAATTGATTTTCACTTGATTGAGAATATAGACGCCGGAAATATTTCGGATGATGAACCTGTCGATTTAATTGAAATTTTATGTTCAAATCATCATCCCGAATTATTAAATGTTTCTCCCGAACTTCATATGCGTCTTGACTTTGATGATAATGGAATGGATGAGTTAAATTTTGAGGAGAATTCTGAGGATAGTATTGAAGAGAGTCTTGAGGATAATATTGAGGTTGAACCATTTTTGTTTGATGTGTCGGATTTTCCAATTAATCCTCCCGATCCTTTAACTGTTATATCACCCTTCCTCCTTTCCATCGTTCCGACCACGCTTGAAGACTGTGAGCTTGAAAAATTTTCCTTTAAATCTGACACAGTTCTCCCAGCCGATAACACTTACGAATGTTTCACTTTTTCGGATGATGTTGAAGTCTCACCTCCCGAGTTTGAGTCCTTTGAATTTTCAGATGAGTTAGTTGAACCATCAGACTCGGTTGCTTACAGTCGTTTCGAACCATTGTTGGAATCTTTCCAGTTCGAGACAGTTTACTACGATGAGAATGAGACTATCCCTAATTCACTTCCTTTCGTCCTTCCCATTGTTCCGACCGTACAAGAGACCGTTACGCTTTTATCTCCAATACCAAGTTCGGCGTACCCATGTTTTCTTGTGAATCTTGAGGGATTTGACTCCATTTCTCGACGGGTTGATAGGTTAGCGCAATCGCTTTTAACACGTCGGTCATCACAAATTACGCTAATCTATTCATTCGATTTACACCCTCAAGATCGTACTCCACTTCTTTCTCTTTTCCGCCATTCTTCTCCCCCACCGAGACCATATTCTACCATTCTTCTTTCCACACGGTCTCGCGTATTTCTCATTTCTTTCCTCTACACCCCATTATTTCACCAACTCGGCCATTACCACGATAAGATTTTTGATTGGTTGGCGCTAATCTTTGGCTTGTGTAAGGCCAAGCTTAAGTTTGGGGGGAACCTTGTTGTATATATATTTTTGTTTTTCTTTTAACAATAAAAATAAAAAAAATTTAAAATGAAAAAAAGAAAATAAATTATAAATAAATAAACAGGGGAGTATCGGCATTTTGACCCTCTTGGTTTAGCATGACAGTGAGGACACTGTCAAGTTTAAGTTTGGGGGTATGCTCGGTACGTCTTCTTCCTTCGCATTCTTTTGTACATATTTTTGCATTTGCATACTTATTTGAAAACCCATAAAAATTTAAAAATTTCAAAAATTATAAAAATTAATGTATTCAATTTTGGCCTAATTGACTTGAGTTTGATGAATGGGTTAACTGGTTAGGAACAACTAGATCTTAGATTTAGTAAATTAAAAACCCTAAAAATAACCTTCCTTAAAGTTTAACGGTAGAAAGTATATGCCTTGTAGTTTATTTAGCAATAGACAAATTTTGGGTTCACTTCTTGGGCTAAGTTGAAACAAGGGAAGAGTATTGATGTTCTTATTAGAGTATAAGTTTGAAAAACAGTTCCTAGCTTAAGTCTAGATTCTGAAAATGTATACCCTACAATTTGCACAATCACGCACCTTGAAATTTGGAATAGTAGAAGAGACCTTGAAATGCTCTTGTCTAAAGTCCTTAGTACAATGAAAACGAAAAAAATATATATAAGTGTGAATAAAGAATAAAAAAATGGACACTGTTTTTTGTGATTACTTAAGGCTGCAAAAATAGAAAAATATTTAGCGAGGGTGCTTCATCACCTAGTGCCTTAGACCAACTGGTTTGGGAGTCACTGCTAAAAAGCCTTGGGTGTTGCAAGACTAAGAATTACGCTTTAAAGTGTAAACGCATCTTGTAATCGGTCGTTGGTACCTCAAGAAGTATTAACGGTCGCATGAAGGATGTGTAAGCAAAATTCAATTAAAAATTCACCAACTAATTAGTACTTTGGACAACGGACAAGGGTATGATTGCTTGATTTGAATTTCCAAGTGTAGGGGTGATTTATACACACACGTAGGGGTATGCGATTGGGATTTAGATGAGAGATAGGGGTGAAGAATAGAACATGTATCTTTAGTAGAGTTGATAAAAATTCCTAAGTGGAGATGGAACCCTAGAAAGAAAACTTAAGAGATACCGAAAGCTAAGTAAATCTATAAAACATATAAAATCTTAAGTTAAATGATGAGGAAGTGTGAAGAATATTGGTGGATAATTTACGGGTCGACGATAATAGAATTCCTTGGTAGAAAACCTAATTGGAGAATTAAAGTCGAAAAGCCAAATTGATAGGATTTTGTGGGTAGTATCCGCTGAAAACCCTCAGGAGACAACACTCCACCTACTAGGGACACCTAGAGGTTTAACGGCTTGTTGCACAAGCTCAGTGCAATCGCGTTTCCCTGCGAAAGTGCGGTTAAGATTTTAGTGAATAAAAATAAGTTTGCTCGAGGACGAGCAAAAGAAAAGTTTGGGGGTATTTGTTCATACCATAATATTGCATTAATATATTCCCCATTCTTATTCGTTTTATAAATAAACAGGTGCTTTTGACGCATGTCTGCTATATATTACAGGTTACAGGTTCTTGGACAGAAAACAGTGAAAACGATGAAAAGACGATGCAAAAGTGGACTTTGACCAACAAACAGAAGACTCTTGATCAAGCCTACATCAAAGATAAAATTCACAAAGTACAAGGCAATGCAAGGTCCAAGATTACAAGCGAACGGTTAAAAGTCCACTGCAATTATTCACTGGAGATCTGGAAGAAACATAGAAGCTATTTTAATAAAAGAACTAAATAATAAGGCAGCCCAAAGACAGAAGAGCCAACAAAGGAAATTTCAAGGCCTAATAATTTCAAGGCCCAATACTTCCTTTTAAAAGAGACAGAGGCATAAAATTTTACCAAAGCTTGAAATCTACTTTGACTAGGTCTTCCTAAGAATATTTTGGTAAATGTAGACATGTGAATCAATTGTAACCTAGGGTTTCCTATCCTCTATAAATAGGAACTCTAAATCATTGTAAAGGCCATGCCTCCCTTTATTAATAAATTTCAGAATTCTTTTGGAGAGCATCAAGTTGTAAGTTCTTTATTTTCTGCCCTAGGTTAATTTTCTATTCTTGCCCTAGATAAATTTAATTGCTTGCCCTAGTTAATCTTTTATTCTCTGCCCTAGATAAATGTATTTTAATTCCCTAATGAGTGAGTAGTCTCCTCGCTTGTTAGGGTTAGATCTGGGGAAGGTTTGAGAGACGAAGATCTCTCATCCCCTTTCTTGCCCGTCATATATTTTCATAGAACTCCATGCATACCTTCTTATTCCGCTCCCTACGGCACTCTACCCACGAGGTAGCGGTGATACCGTACTCTAAAGGCCCGGATTTTAAGGTTTTCCATAGAGGTTAGGGTAAAGATTAAGAAAGGAAGGACAAGGATCTAGAGAAAGAACAATCTTCCTAATCATCCTAATTCCTTTTATTAATATTTACCATAACACCTAATTAGATCTTTATATAGGTATAGAAAGCGGTGAGATTTATAGACTTTCCAAATTTAACCTAGACCTAACCCTAGCAAGACTTAGATATAGATTAATTAGGTTTTTAGATTTAATAATCAATACGAACACCCTTGGGAATTAACTCGTTTGCGCGATTAGGAGATTCACAACATCCCTGTGGACCGACCCGTACTCACCGGCTAGCTTCATGCGATGCCGTTCTTGATTGCGGTTAATAGATAGTTTTTGAGATCAAATCAAATGGCGTCGTTTGATTTGATCTCAAAAACTATCTATTAACCGCAATCAAGAACGGCGTCGCATGAGGCTAGCCGGTGAGTACGGGTCGGTCCATAGGGATGGTTAGGATTTTAGTGAATAAAAATAAGTTTGCATTTGGTCCGCAATCAAGAACGGCGTTTCCCTGCGAAAGTGTGGTTAGGATTTTAGTGAATAAAAATAAGTTTGCTCGAGGACGAGCAAAAGATAAGTTTGGGGGTATTTGTTCGCACCATAATATTGCATTATTATATTCCCCATTCTTATATATTTTACAAATAAACGGGTGCTTTTGACGCATGTCTGCTACATGTTATAGGTTACAGGTTCTTGGACAGAAAACAGTGAAAGCGATGTAAAGACGATGAAAAAATGGACTTTGACCAACAAATAAAAGGACCTTGATCAAGCCTACATAAAGATAGAGTTCACAAAGTACAAGGCAATGCAAAGTCCAAGATCGCGAAGCCACGGTTAAAGTCCACCATAATTGTTCACTGGAGATCTGGAATCAATGTAGAAGCCCAAATGGAAAAATAACTAAAGAAATGAAAAGCCCAGAAGAACCTAAAGAAGCCCAGAAAAAATTGTTAGCTGACCACACTAAAGGGCCGCGGAACCAAGGCCCAAGCGCGCCATTGCCGCGGTTCCGTGGCCATAAGAAGACAAAAGAGAGATTTATTTTTACCATAATTTCATGGCGGCTCTGAAAAGATTTCCTAAGGGCTATTTTTGTAATTTCAGACATGCGAAACAAATGTAACCCTAGGGTTTCCTATTTAGGAAACTCTAGGTTACAATTGATTCGCATGTCTACATTTACCAAAATATCTTTAGGAAGACCTAGTCAAAGTAGACTTCAAGCTTTGGTAAAATTTTATGTCTCTGTCTCTTTTAAAAGGAAATATTGGGCCTTGAAATTATTGGGCCTTGAAATTGCCTTTGTGGGCTCTTCTGTCTTTGGGCTTCCTTATTATTTAGTTCTTTTATTAAAATAGATTCTATGTTTCTTCCAGATCTCCAGTGAATAATTGCAGTGGACTTTTAACCGTTCGCTTGTAATCTTGGACCTTGCATTGCCTTGTACTTTGTGAATTTTATCTTTGATGTAGGCTTGATCAAGAGTCTTCTGTTTGTTGGTCAAAGTCCACTTTTGCATCGTCCTTTCATCGTTTTCACTGTTTTCTGTCCAAGAACCTGTAACCTGTAATAAATAGCAGACATGCGTCAAAAGCACCTGTTTATTTATAAAACGAATAAGAATGGGGAATATAATAATGCAATATTATGGTATGAACACAACCTCTTCATTGAGCTTGCAAGTTTAAGATTTGATTATTGAACCCATGTCTTGTTTTGGGTTCTATGGTTCTTATTCTTTTTTGCTCGCTCTTTTACTTAGATGCATTTTCATTCTTGTCTTTTATTACTTGCAATTTATTACCATGTCATTTAATTACTTGTTTGTAATCTTTTCTTTTCTTTGTTCTTCTCTTTTGTTGTCTCTTTTTGGTTTGTTTTGTGAATGGTGTGAATATTGTTGTTAGGAAAAGAGAAAGATTTTGTAAGTTAACATTTCGCTCCTCATTTCCTTTTCCCGTCTTTTCCCATTTGAAACTCCGCCCAAATCTTACGCAAACGCTCCGTTAGGCACCCTACCCTACCAAGGTATAGGTGATTCCTAACCGTGACCGGTTGCATTCGGTTCGGCCGGAGGCGAAAGCAAAAGACAAGAACGGACGGACAAGGGTCAATAAGCCGGATTCCATGAATACCTTGCTTAAGTCCCCTAATCCACGTTCTTACCAATTGTTCTAGCTTCATTGGTTAAGTTCGACTCAAAGTACTTGAATACGGAATCCATTAACTTACACTATCCTATCATTTCCTAACAAGCCTTATACTTGAATATACCACATAGGTTAGATAACAAACAAATCCGCCACGCGCGTTAACTCGTAAGAACAAGAACATAAAACGCTCCGTCTCCCTGCGGATCGACCCGTGCTCATCGCGGATAGCTGCAAAGCGACACCGTCCTGATCGCAGTTAAACTTTAGAACTTTTAAATATTCGACATGTTTTTGGCGTGCGATCAGACGCTCTTCCCTGCAGGCGCAAGCCCCTGCAGTTAATTACGTTACCGCATCGCGGTAACAACTTTCCCCTTCTCCAGAATTTCACTTCGTGTCTTGGGTGTTTGTTTTGTTTGTGGTTGCCCGTGGATTGTATACGGAGTCTAATTTATGTCGTCGCCCGTAGGACGTGGATTAGTCCAAATCCGTATTTTCTTAGATTTGGGTTTGGGGTTTTGGTTTAAGGATACGTTAGCCATATTTGAGGCTAAGATCAAGTTAAACGTTTGTTAAGGAAACATTAGTCCAATTTGAGACTAAGATCAACTTAACAGGATCGTTTAGATCCAACAAAAGAGCATTTAGGCTCTATTGTTCCAGTTTAGGGACATAGTGGTCCATTTAATGTATGGCTGTCGGGACCCGTCACCTCTCTGACGACGTTGAAGAATTACAACGACAGATATCAGAGGAGTTCAGAGATGTACCCTTGAACCGGGTGTAAATTGATTTAAGAGAGAGTGAGAGAGCAGTTGTGCTCAGTTCAATTTAATTTGAGAACTTACGGCCAGAATTGAGCTAAGTCCAGTTGAGAATATTCAACATTTTATTTTTGTTTGGCTTGTCAGACCTTTATTTGGGCTCTGCCCTTTTTAATAATGCAGTGCATTTATTCTGGCCTATTAGGCCTTTTTAATTGGGCTCTGTCCCTCTTTTATAATGCAGACCATTAGGCTTTTCAATTAAATGCAAAGCATTTATTTCAGGCCTGTTAGGCCTTTTAATTGGGCTCTGCTCTTGTTTAATAATGCACTGCATTTAATGTTCTGACAGTGCCCTACGTGGCTTGTCAGGCGCTTTGCGCCAATTGAGGAGCGCAAGGCGCAAATTCATGTGGAGGTGACACGTGTCACGCGCTGGTGAGCGCAAGTCTGTTACCGCAGTGCGCTTGTCACATCCCGCTTCCCAGAGTACGCTAAGGTAAGCACGTGACATAGCCAACCATGCTACCTGTGGATAGGAAAAATCTTTCCACAGTCACATTACGGCTGTAGACATATCAAGAACAGGAGAGTAAACTAAACTATCTAGTACATGTCCATGAGCCAGATAAATGAATCAAGAAATAACATAGTATGCGGAAGCAAAGGATCAAATAAACACCTGGAAAGTAAGGCTGGATACCAACAGGATCCTTACCGCTCGGTCTAACAGCGGCAAAACTCCTGATCAGTCTGCAACAAAGGTAGAGAATCTGGGCCATGCAAAACCCAGACGTCAGCGCGTCATAACATCAAGTAATAAAATATAAACAGGGTAACAGGCAATGCAAATATAAACATGAATGAAAAGCAGGTGTAACAGTAATATAAACCAGGGCAGTGAAGGGTAATGTGCAGTGAGTTATCTAAACCGGTCTATTGGGTTAACTACTCTCAAGTCTTTGAAATCAATTTGATGAATCATCGATATAACTCAATAGTATCCCGTGCGTGCCCGGGACCACGGTCAAGATTCTCGGGCTGAATCTGAGACGTGCCGCTAGGCAGTAAAAGGTAGCATGTACAGATGAGTGATGTCAGCATCATCACTCAGGGACTGGCCTAGCCCGTAAGACTGATCAGAACAGGTATCGAGCTATTGAGTTACAAGTCAGGTTTCATCATTGATTTCCCCATACCCCCAAGTTATGTATGTCAAGTCAGGTATTCAGTAATTAAGAACTAACACAGGATCAGGTAAGAGCAGGTTTGTCTGGAGAGAGAACAGGAACGGTCTGTGAGGACTACATGTCAGGTTTGTTGGTATTAGACACCAGATCAGGTAACGGGTCAAGCCATGGTACATCAGGTCAGGTCAAGTAGCGTAGGTAGCATGTCGGGTCAATCAATATGTGTGTAGTAAGTCATGTCAGGGTGTAAAAGATATCATGTGGGTGCTCGTAATCAGCTAACATACTCATGATTATAAATAACCAGCATGGGTATCAGTAACACGATAAATTGGCACATGTAATAGGTTAAGCAATAAATGCCGATTAAACTAATTAGCTGTACGGTTATCAGTTTGTGTTTAAGAGATGCTTTCAACATTATATGAATACAGTATGACAATTATGGCCGTTAAATCATGTTAACAAATATTAAGAAATTCCAGGGATGTAATGATCTATAAATAGGTTCAATGGATGCAGTTGTAATTAAACCGGTTAAAGTTGCACATGGATGTCCGATAGGTTAAAACTGGATAAAGGGGTATCATGGCTATAAACAAATGTGATCATGTGGTCTATCATTTACAGGTGATTACTAAGTATAAATAATTAGATGCAACAATTAAGTTTCAAGTTTCGAGATCATGAAATATGTAACGGAACTTCATACGGTTAACTTGAAATCTAATACTTTCGATTCCAATCAGAGATTTAATAGGAAAATGAATAAATTAGCATAAGAATAGTTTAAATAGCATGTAGCAAGTTTCACTTGCCTGAACGGATATCAAAGCGGTACGTGCCACGGCGGATATTGGGAGAAACGTCGCGATATGTTCACGCGAGCACCGAACAGAACCAGGTATGGCAAGAACACAATCACGCTATCTGGAATGTCCCCAGGGTCACCCGGCTCAACAGCGACGGGCACGGCTCCGTCGATCACCGGAAAACGCGTATACACGAAACCAAGAAAAGGAGAACAAGAAGAAAAGAAGAAGAGGAAGGAACTAGGGTTTGGTGTCATGAGTTTAGAAGAGAGGCGAGGCGAGGCAGGGAACATGACGACGACGACGAGGTAAGGTCGCCGAGGAGGTCTCCGGCGAGGCAAGAAGTGTCGGTGTTGCATTCAGAGAAAGTAGGTGCAAGGGTTTACAAGGAAGTCTTCGGGTGAAGGGACGGATAGGTGTGGAGGTGGTCAAGAAGGGAGACCGACAAGAGTGGTCGGCGGTGAGGTCGACGAGATGGAGGCAGGGATCACCGGCGAGGAGGGTGTGTGCAGGCTCGAGGAAAGAAGGTCGTCGAGGAGTGTAGGGAAGGTAAGGATGAGGTCAGGGAAAGGGAGATGGGATCAGACGGGGGTGGTGACGAGAATGGTGGCGACGGCGAGGGGTTGCCGACGACGAGGGTGACGGCGAGGAGAAGTTGGATAAGATGGGTTTTCTGTGGGTTCTTGGTGATGGGTTCGTCGGGCTGCAGAAGTGGGTGATGATGGTGTCGGGGTTGGAGAGAGATGAGGAAGACGAGTGGAGGCCGACGAGGAAGTGGGGTCGCCGACGGTGAAGAGTGCAGGTGAAGAAGATGTGCAGGCGACGGCGAAAGTATGGATTGCAATGGTCGGGGAGAAGAGGTGAGCGAGGAGAGAAGGGAATAGGGAAGATAGAGATGAATGGAGGAAGGGAAGGTGGTCGATGAAGGTTGTCACAGGTGAGGGTCTCGGTGGGTTCTTGGTGTTAGCCGAGGAAGGAGGAGTAGGCGACGGTGAAGACGAAGCACCTGCGGTGGAAACAAGATCGAGGGGAGATCGAGATGGTGATGGCGAAGGGCGAGCGACGGCGACGAGGCTAGGGTTACACTCATGGGCGTTGGGTTAACGAAGAAGAAGATGACGAGAACGAAGAAAGGAGGTGACCGTAGTGGGAGGCGGTGACCAGAATCGAGGAAGAAACAGTAGTCGCGAGAAGAGAGAGAGAGGGTGCGAGAGGAGAGAGAAAAAGCAGAGGGGAGAGCACTCCGGGGAGAGAGAAAGAGGAGGAGAAAGAAAGAGAGGGAGATGTTGGAGCCCAAGGGAAAAGGAAAGGATGGTTCTGATTGGCTGGGAAAAAGGGAATTGGTTGGAAAAATATTTTATATAAGATTTAATATTCTCAAAGAATCATTCGTTAATAAAAGAAGATTTTGAGCTGGATATATATATATATATATATATATATATATATATGTATATATATATATATATATATATATATTTAAAACAGATTAAAGAATTTCAAAAATAAATAGGATTTGGCGGAATACAGAATATTTCAGGATTGCGCCCGGGTCGGGTCCAAAAATTTGAATTTGAGATACGAAAATTATTTGTGAGTTCCAAAACTTAAAGTGAAGGATTAAGTAATAAAAATGCATACCCCAAGAACGGACGCACGTACGTGCGCGTAGCCATCCAAACACGTCTGTTTCGCTCAACGGGACGAGAACACGATACAAGGATGCTACCACAGGGTTAGGGTATCAAGCAGGCTATGAAATGCAATTTTAAATTATTTTACGTGATTTATATTGTTATATGCAAAAGATGCGATACAAGACAAATACCAGTATATACTAAATTATGAGATGCACCAGTCCATGCAACAAGTCAAGATAACTAATAAATGAGAGTTAAACAGGTTCAAGCAAGCGGGTCGGATCGAATGCGATGTACCAAGTAACTACCATTCGACCCAAACACGCTAAATCAAGAAAAGACCATGGATAGGTAATTACGGAAACTGGAATTAGTATAAGTGAACTCGGGTGTTACATTATACCCAACTACAAAAGAATTTCGTCCTCGAAATTCCAAGAACAAGATAGGATAAACAAACAACAAATCTCAAGAATAGATATGGAAACTTCTGCCGGATTTCATCTTCTCGCTCCCAAGTTGGTTCTCCAAGCAAGCGATTACTCCAAGAAACAAGCACAAGAGGGATAACTTTGTTCATAAGAACATTTTCTCTTCAATCCACAATTTACATCGGTCGCTCCTCAAAGGTTGAATCTTCTCGTACAGTCTGCTCCGAAAGATCCAATACATGTATTTCATCTCGAGCATACTTACGGGGTTGAGATACAAGAAACACGTCATGAACATTCTCCAAAGATTGCGGTAACACCAAACGATACGCCACTTCTCCAATACGCTCCAAAATCTTAAAAGGTCCAACAAATCGAGGACTAAACTTTCCTCGACTTCCGTAACAGATCACCCCTCTAGTCGGTGACATCTTCAAGAATACTAAACCACCAACGGCGAACTCTAGAGGTCTTCTCAACTTATCTGCTCAATACTTTGATGGTCTCGTGCTGCTTTCATATGATTCCGGATAGCATTAACTTTCTCAACAGTCTGCACAACCAAATCTGGTCTCAACAATCTTCGTTCACCGATATCGTCCCAACAAACCGGTGAACGGCACTTGCGACCATACAAAGGTTCGAATGGAGCCATCTGAACAGTCGCCCGAAAACTGCTGTTGTAAGAAAACTCCACCAAGTATAGATGATCCTCCTATAAACCCTTGAAGTCCAACATACAAGCTTTCAACATATCTTCAATAGTTTGGATCGTTCTCTCCGACTGGCCATCTGTTTGAGGATGATAAGATGTGCTAAACTTCGATCGAGTCCCCAAACTTTCCTGTAAGCCCCTCCAAAAGTGTGATAAGAAACGGGTGTCCCGATCGGACACGATGCTCACCGGTACTCTATGCAATCTTACTATCTCCTGCAGGTACCGCTCTACCAAAGCTTTTGTTGATTGATCCTTTCGAAAAGAGATGAAATGAGCCGCCTTGGTCAATCCGTCAGCTATCACCCAAACTGCACTGCTATCCTTTGGACTCCGCGGTAGAGCAGTCACGAAATCCATG
This sequence comes from Agapanthus africanus, assembly GCA_030015575.1. Taxonomy (NCBI): domain Eukaryota; kingdom Viridiplantae; phylum Streptophyta; class Magnoliopsida; order Asparagales; family Amaryllidaceae; genus Agapanthus; species Agapanthus africanus. The sequence continues at coordinate 688,217,624 of CM057343.1, forward strand.
GTTATACGTTCCCACTTCCACTGAGGGATCAGAAGTCGTTGCATTAAACCAGCAACCCGCTGATGTTCAGCCTTAACTTGCCGACGCACCGAACACTTTGCCATAAAACGGCAAAATCCCGCTTCATGCCTTCCCACCAGAAATGCTGTCGTATATCTCGGTACATCTTCGTGCCTCCTGGATGTATGGAAGATGCTGAACTGTGCGCCTCCTTCATAAGTTCTTCGCAAATATCTCCTTTGGCACACACAAACGGCTACCATACCGTAACGAACCATCTTCATGAATCAATAAGTCCGTTCGAAGTCTAGCTTCAACCTGTTCTCGAAACCTTTGCAATCTTAGTCCTGCAATTGCACTGCTTTAATATCCTCGATCAACTACGACGGTACTTGCAGCGACATCAACAGTCCTGAAGGATGCGGTAGCACGATCTCCAACTCGAATCTCCGAAAGTCTTCAGTAAGTTCCCTTTTGTGCAGTCAACATCCGAATTGCTGGTAACCGACTAAGCGCATCCGGCACAACATTAACTTTCCCTGGATGGTACTTAAGATAAAGATCGTAGTCAGCCATCAGCTCCAACCATCTATGCTGCCTCATATTAAGCTCCTCCTGTGTGAACACATACTTCAGGCTTTTTTGATCGGTGAATACTTCGACCCTTTCGCCCAATAAGTAGTGTCTCCAAATCTTCAAAGCGAAAATCCCAGTTGTTAACTCCAAGTCATGAGTTGGGTAATACTTCTCATGGGTCTTCAACTATCTCGATGCGTAAGTTGTAACCTTCCTATGCTGTACCAAAACACATCCTAATTCTTTCTCCAGTGCGTCGCTGTGAATCACCAATTCTCCGGAACTGTCTGGTATGGTAAAAATAAGAGCGGTTATCAATCTCTGCTTCAACGCCTCAAAAACTGACGCACATTTATCCATCCACATAAATGGTACTTTCTTGCACGTAAGCCTGGTCAAAAGCTTAGCCAAACGAGCAAAATTCTCCACGAACCTTCTGTAATACCCGGCAAGTCCAAGAAAGCTTCTGATCTCAGCAAGGTTCTTCGGAATCGGCCAATCTCGAACTGCTGCAATCTTTCGGGATCAACGGCGATTCCATCTCCATCCACAATGTGCCCCAAAACTTCACATCCTCAAGCCAAAGCTCGCACTTGCTCATCCTTGCTTACAATTTTCTTGCCTCTATGTCTGCAGTGCGATCTCCAAGTGTTATACATGCTCTTCCTTGCTCCCTGAGTAGACCAGAATATTATCAATGAACACCACCATAAACTGGTCCAAGAACGGTGAAAGATTCGGTTCATCAAGTCCATAAATATTGCCGGCGCATTCGTTACTCCGAAGGGCATCACCAAATACTCGTAATGTCCATACCGAGTTCGGAACGCAGTCTTGCAAATATCCTCTGATTTAACTCGGACCTGATGATATCCGGATCGCAAATCCAGTTTCGAGAATACCCTCGTGCCACTAAGCTGCTTGAATAATTTGCCAATGCGAGAGATCGGGTACTTGTTCTTAATAGTCACCCGGTTTAATTCTCGATAATCGATGCACATCCTCCTTGTGACATCATCTTCTTTACTAGAAGAACTGGAGCTCCCCAAGGTGAGTTACTGCTGCGAATCCAACCCTTCTCAAGTAATTCAGTAACCTGCTTCTCAACTTATTCCAACTCCACTGGTGCCATCGGGTAATACGCCTTTGAGATTGGCGCTGCACCAGGAACAAAATCAATCGTGAACTCTACGTCTCGCTTCGGCGGCAAACCTGATATGTCTTCAAACACGTCCCTGAAATCTCGAACTATAGCCGGCGCTTCTTTCTTATCAACTTCCATCGACGAAACAACATTGTTTGTCGGCCTAGCCCTAAACTCGACTGGCCCGACAGAATAGCTTCCTCCAGCAAAACAAACTCCGGATGTCTTGGAATCTGGAGAATCACTTTCCTTTCCTTACAATCAATATGAGCATGGAAAGTGCCGCGAAAATCCATTCCCAAGACAACAACAAGCAAAGGGATGCACCAGAATTGAATAATTCTAATGCGGAGACAACAAGAAAAAGTAAGATACCGAGATGGCTTTATCCGAAGTCAAGATACTGAAGAGGATTAAGCACGGTAAACATGATTCAAGCTGGCGATGGAACAATAACTGGTAAGTAATGAAACCGAGAGAAGCAAGGTAATTTAACGATCATGGAATAGGGAAGTGAATCAAGACCAAGACTCCAAGTTACTCAAATAGAGTACCGCATTGTAACCATGCTGCAGTTCATGGGTACAATTACATAACTCCACTCAAGTCGTCCAAATCCTAGTATCAGAATCAAAAAACAGGGAGAAACAATAGAGAATTCAAAAGGTTTCAAGTCGAGATGCAAAGTTGTTTGCATAACTTCAAGACGAAGGATAAAAGAAAGATATGATTCAAGAATCACGATACCAAGGTGGCAGGACATGTCCCTAATCACGAGTATTCTGATTCGTGTATTGGGTCCAATACCCAACTACAAAAGAATCAAACCCGATTAACCTATATCCTATGGCCCTGATACCAAAAGAACCATGTCATGCCCCGCTTCCCAGAGTACGCTAAGGTAGGCACATGACATAGCCAACCATACAACCTGTGGATAGGAAAAATCCTTCCACAGTCACATTACGGCTGTAGAGATATCAAGAACAGGAAAGTAAACTAATCTATCTAGTACATGTCCATGAGCCAGATAAATGAATCAAGAAATAACATAGTATGCGGAAGCAAAGGATCAAATAAACACCTAGAAAGTAAGGCTGGATACCAACAGGATCCTTACCGCTCGGTCTAACAGCGGCAAAACTCCTGATCAGTCTGCAACAAAGGTAGAGAATCTGGGCCATGCAAAACCCAGACGTCAGCGCGTCATAACATCAAGTAATAAAATATAAACAGGGTAACAGGCAATGCAAATATAAACATGAATGAAAAGCAGGTGTAACAGAAATATAAACCAGGGCAGGGAAGGGTAATGTGCAGTGAGTTATCTAAACCGGTCTATTGGGTTAACTACTCTCAAGTCTTTGAAATCAATTTGATGAATCATCGATGTAACTCAATAGTATCCCGTGCGTGCCCGGGACCACGGTCAAGATTCTCGGGCTGAATCCGAGACGTGCCGCTAGGCAATAAAAGGTAGCATGTACAGATGAGTGATGTCAGCATCATCACTCCGGGGCTGGCCTAGCCCGTAAGACTGATCAGAACAGGTATCGAACTGTTGAGTTACAAGTCAGGTTTCATCATTGATTTCCCCATACCCCCAAGTTATGCATGTCAAGTCAGGTATTCAGTAATCAAGAACGAATGCCAACACAGGATCAGGTAAGAGCAGGTTTGTCTGGAGAGACAACAGGAACGGTCCGTGAGGACTACATGTCAGGTTTGTTGGCATTAGACACCAGATCAGGTAACGGGTCAAGCCATGGTACATCAGGTCAGGTCAAGTAGTGTAGGTACCATGTCGGGTCAATCAATATGTATGTAGCAAGTCATGTCAGGGTGTAAAAGATATCATGTGGGTGCTCGTAATTAGCTAACATACTCATGATTATAAATAACCAGCATGGGTATCAGTAACACGATAAATTGGCACATGTAATAGGTTAAGCAATAAATGCCGGTTAAAATAATTAGATGTATGGTTATCAGTTTATGTTTAAGAGATTCTTTCAACATTATATGAATACAGTATGACAATTATGGCCGTTAAATCATGTTAACAAATATTAAGAAATTCCAGGGATGCAATGATCTATAAATAGGTTCAATGGATGCAGTTGTAATTAAACCGGTTAAAGTTGCACATGGATGTCCGATAGGTTAAAACTGGATAAAGGGGTATCATGGCTATAAACAAATGTGATCATGTGGTTTATTATTTACAGGTGATTACCAGGTATAAATAATTAGATGCAACAATTAAGTTTCAAGTTTCGAGATCATGAAATATGTAACGGAACTTCATACGGTTAACTTGAAATCCAATACTTTCGATTCCAATCAGAGATTTAATAGGAAAATGAATAAATTAGCATAAGAATAGTTTAAATAGCATGTAGCAAGTTTCACTTGCCTGAGCGGATATCAAAGCGATACGTGCCACGGCGGATATCGGGAGAAACGTCGCGATATGTCCACACGAGCACCGAACAGAACCAGGTATGGCAAGAACACAATCACGCTATCTGGAATGTCCCCAGAGTCACCCGGCTCAACAGCGACGGGCACGGCTCCGTCGATCACCAGAAAACGCGTATACACGAAACCAAGAAAAGGAGAACAAGAAGAAAAGAAGAAAAGGAAGGAACTAGGGTTTGGTGTCATGGGTTTAGAAGGGAGGTGAGGCGAAGCAGGGAACATGATGACGACAACGAGGTAAGGTCGCCGAGGAGGTCTCCGGCGAGGCAAGAAGTGTCGGTGTTGCATTCGGAGAAAGTAGGTGCAAGGGTTTACAAAGAAGTCATCGGGTGAAGGGACGGATAGGCATGGAGGTGGTCGAGAGGGGAGACCGACAAGAGTGGTCGGCGGTGAGGTCGACGAGATGGAGGCAGGGATCACCGGCGAGGAGGGTGTGCGCAGGCTCGGGGAAAGAAGGTCGTCAAGGAGTGTAGGGAAGGTAAGGATAAGGCCGGGAAGAGGGAGATAGGATCAGACGAGGGTGGTGACGAGAATGGTGGCGACGGCAAGGGGTTGCCGGCGACGAAGGTGACGGCGAGGAGAAGTTAGAGAAGATGGGTTTTCTGTGGGTTCTTGGTGATAGGTTCGTCGGGCTGCAGAAGTGGGTGATGATGGTGTCGGGGTTGGAGAGAGGTAAGGAAGACGAGTGGAGGCCGACGAGGAAGTCGGGTCGCCGGCGGTGAAGGGTGCAGGTGAAGGAGATGTGCAGGCGACGGCGAAAGTATGGGTTGCAATGATCGGGGAGAAGAGGTGAGCGAGGAGAGAAGGGAATTGGGAAGATAGGGATGAATGGAGGAAGGGAAGGTGGTCGATGAAGGCTGTCACAAGTGAGGGTCTCGGTGGGTTCTTGGTGTTAGCCGAGGAAGGAGGAGTAGGCGACGGTGAAGACGAGGCACCTGCGGTGGAAACGAGATCGAAGGGAGATCGAGATGGTGATGGCGAAGGCGAAGGGCGAGCAACGGCGACGAGGCTAGGGTTACACCCGTGGGCGTTGGGTTAACGGAGAAGAAGATGATGAGAACAATGAAGGGAGGTGACCGTAGTGGGAGGCGGTGACCAGAATCGAGGAAGAAACAGTAGTCGCGAGAAGAGAGAGAGAGGGGTGAGAGAGGAGAGAGAAAAAGAAGGGAGTGAGAGAGCGCTCCGGGGAGAGAGAAAGAGGAGGAGAAAGAAAGAGAGGGAGATGTTGGGGCCCAAGGGAAACGGAAAGGAGGGTTCTGATTGGCTGGGAAAAAGGGAATTGGTTGGAAAAATATTTTATATAAGATTTAATATTTTCAAAGAATCATTCGTTAATAAAAGAAGATTTTGATCTGGAAATATATATATATATATATATATATATATATTTTAAAACAGATTAAAGAATTTCAAAAATAAATAGGATTTGGCGGAATACAGAATATTTCAGGATTGCGACCGGGTCGGGTCCAAAAATTTGAATTTGAGATACGAAAATTATTTGTGAGTTCCAAAACTTAAAATGAAGGATTAAGTAATAAAAATGCATACCCCCAAGAACGAACGCACGTACGTACGCGTAACCATCCAAACACGTCCGTTTCACTCAACGGGACGAGAACATGATGCAAGAACGCTACCACAGGGTTAGGGTATCAAGCAGGCTATGAAATGCAATTTTAAATTATTTTACGTGATTTATATTGTTATATGCAAAAGATGCGATACAAAACAAATACCAGTATATACTAAATTATGAGATGCACCGGTCCATGCAACAAGTCAAGGTAATCTATAAATGAGAGTTAAACAGGTCAAGCAAGCGGGTCGGGTCGAATGCGATGTACCAAGTAACTACCATTCGACCCGAACACGCTAAATCAAGAAAAGACCATGGATAGGAAATTACGGAAACTGGAATTGGTATAATCGAACTCGGGTGTTACAGCGCTGCGCCAGTGCGCTGCGCTAGTGCGCTGCTGACACGTGGCGCGCTCTGGTGACTTGCGCCAAACCAAGAGAGCAGTGCTCTGTTTTTAGTGGCGCATGGCGCAGTTGTTCTGTGATTGACACGTGGGGTCTCTAGTGGCTTGCGCCAATCCAAGGAGCGCAACAGTGCAGATTTTAAAAGTGCAAGACACTATTTAATATCTTGATCAAATTTAGATCAATGAAAACAAGTTTTTCTTTTTTCAGAGAGGTTTTACCTCAAATTTCAAGAACCAGTGGTTTATCAAAAGGCAATGCCTTTATATAGATCAAAAGATCTAGTCATGAAGTAGATTACTTCTTTTTTATTATTTTTTATTAAGATCTTGATCTTGTTCTTAGATCATTGATCTTTTTAGAAGAAATTCTTCTTTTTCCAAAAGGTTTTACCTTTTTCTTTCTCTCTGAATTCTTCTCAAAGTTTTTAGAAGAGCTCTCTGTATCTCTCCCTCTGTGTTTTAGACTTGGAGTTTAGGGGCCTTTATATAGTGCCAATTGATTTGTTAAATCAGTTAAAGAAATCTTTCTCTGATTGATTTAGGGATGTTTCCCTACCGTTGGATTTTTGATCCAAGGACTCTGTTTTACAAAAGAGAATCTTATAGTTTTAATAAGATTTAAAAAAATCTTTCCAGAATTTTTCTGTTTAAATGCTGGCACAGCTGGCGCAAGCGCAGCGCAGCGCCACGTGTCACTCGGCGCGGAGCGCAGCGCAACTGCGCTGACACGTGTCGCTCGGCACGGAGCGCAGCGCAACTGCGCTAGCGCAAATCGCCTGAAGCGTTGCTTCCTTTATTTTTATTTTAAATAGAGCCTTACTCTGATTGGGTGCGCTGTCTTGGGCGCAGCGCTGGCGTATCTGCTTTTGACACATGGCGCGTTGCGCGCAGCGCAAGGAATTTGAAGCGTTGCTTCAATTTTTGAATTTTTTAAATTCAAACAGAGCTTTGCTCTGATTGGGGGAAACATGTACCTTCTAATAATTCTTTTTAAACGACCGGTACCGATAACTCCTCCTCACTCGCACAAACTTTGGATTTGTTTATGAAATATTCCATCCAAATGTCGGCTGATATGAGGTCTTCTATTGATACCATAAAGAAAGACTTCGCCTCCCACGGTGAGAGTATTAAATCAACAGAAGCCCAAATTATACAGTTGAATGTCGCGATGAGTGCGAGAAAAAAGGGAAACTTCCATCTCAACCACTACCGAATCCTGGCCACTCACAAAGTCAAAATATGAGTGTTGTTACAACGTTGAGATCAGGAAGAGTGTTGAACAATCAAATGGGTGAACAGATTGATGATGATGAGTCAATTGAAACCTCGGCTTCTACTTCTTGCCCTACTTCATCTAGTCTTCCACCTTCTTCCGAGTCTATTCTCCATTTTCCCCAAGGCTCGAACACTCGGCCCACTTCCTTGAATCTATCTAAAACGATCCCCACTCCAATTCTGGGATCCATTCTATCCCACAATCATCTCCAATGTTGGACCCAACCTTATTGATAAAGCACCTTATCCAAACAGGTTAAGGGGCAACGGACCAAGTCCACAAATGGAGAAGATTGTGAAAATTTTTAAGCAAGTTAATATAAAAATTCTTCTCCTAAATGCTATTCAACAAGTTCCGTCTTATGCAAAAATCCTAAAAGACTTGTGCACTAGGAGGAGAAAAATTCAAGTATCTAAAAAAGTTTTCCTTGCGAGTAATATGAGCACTACTTTTACACAACAACTACCTAAGAAACGAAAGGACCCCGGAAGTTCTACAATTTTTATTTCTATTGGGAGTAAAAATATCAATCGTGCTCTACTCGATTTAGGTGTTAGTGTTAACTTGCTTCCGTATTCTGTTTATGAGCAATTAGGGATCGGAGAGTTAAAACCGCCGCACTGCACTCTTCAGATGGCTGATCGATCTATCACCGAACCCAGGGGTGAGTTAGAGGATTTTTTAATCAAAGTTGGGGAATTTATATTCCCTGTGGACTTCATCGTTATAGATACACAATCTATAGCGAACCCACAAAACCAAATTCCGGTGATTTTAGGTCGACCTTTTCTTGCAACTTCCAACGCGATAATCAATTGTCGAAACGGCTCTATGACCATATCATTTGGGAAGAAGTCAATTGAGCTTAAAATTTACAAGTTGGGAAGTGAACCCTCCGAACCCTATGCTCGAGTATTTTCTGTAGCAGCAATAAATGCCGACAGCAGCGAATTTGAACAGTTTTACGATACTGATCTCAACTCCGCTATTACGTTGTTGTCCGGGTCAACATGTGAACCTTTTATAGTGTCAGAGTATCATCCTGTTCTTTCCAATAAGATTATTATTCGGGATATCGATGAAAGTTTCGAGAAAATCTTCGCTGATGAACTCATATTCTTAGAAGACATGGGCGTTGTGATGAATCAACCCCAACCTAAAGAAGTTGAACCGCCACATCTTCTTCTTATCAAAAATAAGAATGCTAGTAACCCACCATCCCTGTTTCGTCTCTACAAACCGAGACGTAAATCTTTTCCGTTACACCTCTTATCTCCTCCCCACTTCTTCACATCAATAGGTAACATGGTCTCCTACCAACCGGTGCGTTATATTGAAAAAAATTTGAATGGTTGGTGCTAATTTTTGGTCTTTGTAAGGCTTTACTTTGACCAATAATTTTAACCCCCCCAATAATTTTAAATGCTTAATACTATTTTACTCAAGTTTGTGGGGGAGGGGAGAAAAATATTTTGGCTCTTGAAAATATGTTTTTACAAAATTACGAGCCAAAAATAAGTTTGAGAGAGAATTTCACTTTCATTATTTCTTGTCCCCTTTGATAACTTTTCCTCTCAAGTCTACAGATTTTGATATTTAAAAGCTGACAACAGTGAGGACACTGCTACAAACAGGTTTTGGGGAGGTTTGTGCTTATTTACGCATTATTTTGCATTATACTTTATATAAGAATAAATAAATAAATAAATAAATAAATAAAATAAATTTGATGATGGAAGTTAGAAAGTGAAAAATTGCATATGAAAGATAGGAAAAGTTTAAGAAAAACAAGAAAATTAGATATTTTCTTAAATGAAACTAATAATAAGTAGTTATGAGCCGTTGTCCCAAGAGTTAGTAAAATGAAGGAAATTACTAATCTGAGAATAAAAATAAGTCTGAAAAATAGTCCCTATTCTTGAAACCAAACATCTGAACGCTGATACCCTACTATATGCACTTACACACATTTTGAAATTTGGGATAGTAGAGAATGCCTTGAAATGCTCTTGTCTAAAGGCCTTAGTATGGGAAAAAAAGTATAAATGGTAATAAAAAAAAATGAACACTGGTTTTGTAATTACCAAGGCAGCATAAAAAAATATAGCGATGGTGCTTTATCACCTCATGCCTTAGACCAACTGGTTTGGGAGTCACTGCTAACCCTTAGGTGTTGCGAAACGAGGAATTACGCCTAAATGCGCAAGCACATTTTGTAATCGTTCGGTTAGTACCTCAAGAAGTATTAACGGTCACATGAAAAATGTGTGCGCAATTTTATCTAAAATATTCACCAACTATAAAGTACTTTGGAAGATGGACAAGAGTGTGATGGCTTGAATTAAATTCTCTAAGTGTAGGGATGTCTTTTACACACACGTAGGGGTATATGATCAATGTTTGGAAGAAAGATAGGGAGGAAGACTAAAGGCTATGTTTTATTAAAAGATGATGTAATTTCTAACATTTTTTTCATGACCATTAAGATAGGGCTCATGACAACCGAAAAACTGGTGTAGTTAGAAACTCTTATTTTCAAGTTCTTTCATTTATAGTTCTTATCATTATATGTAAGTTTCACCATTTTTCTTTTATTATAGGATTTTGTGGGTGTAATCCACTGAAAACCCTCAGGAGACAACACTCCTCCTATTAGGGACACCTAGAGGTTTAACGGCTTATTGCACGTGCTCAGTGCAATCGTCTTGCCTACGAAAGTATGCTACTTAGATTTTTCTATTTCTTTTTATCCTTCTCGTGAATAACTAGTTTACTCGGGACGATCAAAGTTAAGTTTGGGGTATTTGTTCGGTCGAAAATATTGTGCATTTGATATGAAATTTTCCTTACTATTTTTATATAATGAAAGGTGTTTATTATAAATATGACACATATGAAGGTTTATCTGTAAAAATACTATTTTCATGTGTTTATATATTATAATTAATATTATGAAGAAAAATGTAAGCATATAATATCAATGTAAAATTTGGCCCATTTAAATATGTTTACCTTATTAAATATTTTTGACCAATTCTCTTAAAACTATAATATCATGTTAAATGGTTAAGATAATATCTCAATAAAAATAAATTCTACTAACATTATTTATTGAGATAATTGTGCCGAAATCAAGGAAATTATATCAGGACCGAAATCAAGTAAATTTGAGTTGGCGAGATCAAATCTGTCGAAATGTTCAAGTAAATCGAAGAAATCAATTCTGGCAGAGACGCGGAGAAGATTTTAAGATTCTAGATATCAAAATATTCTATATGTGTCACCAGAAGAAGCCACAAGTGAAACGAACCCATGATCCGCCTAATCCACCGCGGATTCGCGGCCAAACCCATCAAATGGCCGCGGTTCCGCCGCAATATTGAGAAGTTACGACTCTAGATTTTCTGATTGGGATCCTAACAATTAGTTATCATATTAGGAAACTAGGGTTCTGGTTCTGTGACTATAAATAAGGACTGAAAGCCTCTTGGAAAAATCATCAAACCGACGCGATCATGAAGTCCACGACGGCTCAAGAATTTTGGTTGATCATCAACAGTTCATCTACCTCCTTAGAAGAGATCGAGATGCAAACTATGGTTTTGTAATCATTTTCTAAAGGAATAAAGCGTACTTGATCTTGTTGATTAATAAAAATAGTTTTATTCTATTACATTTTATTTTCTTCACGATTTCTATCTTTTCTTTTCCCAACATGCCCGAGTAATTCTCCGCTTGTTAGGGTTCGTAAGATTAGGATAGATTAATGGATGATGAAGATCCTTAAACTCTTTTTACGTCCTATAAAGTTTATAAACTTGATCAAAAGAATAGTTAATATCCTAATCGGTCGCGCTATCAATTCATTGATATTCACGACCACGATTAGAGATCAGATTAACAATTGTTTTAGTAAAGGCTAGGCATGAACGGAGATCTATGTCAAGATAGGGGTTAAAAGTGGGAACCCTATTCCCTCCAGAAACCCTAATCTACATGCATCACTGTCGATCTAGTTTTAAATCTATTAAAAGATAAAATGAGTAATCTTTAATTAATCATCCACGGCTACTAGATCTTATCGAACCTCACAAGCCCCCTTCTAATATAAAACCTATATCCGTAGTTAATCTAGATCTATATTCTACATCCGTGTTTAACGTAGATCTAGAAACTATTTCCACTATTCATTATTCTTCCTCTTTTCCTAATCAACACGCCTAAAGTAAGATTAAAAGATTCAACGTTTCCCTAAGGACGACCCATACTCATCTCGGTCTAGGTACACACGACACCGTTATTGATTGCGGTTACAACACAACTATGAAAACATCAACCAATCAAAAAAGCAATGCCTAAACAATGGCATACAAACTAGAAGGTAAGTATAAGTAAGCTAGAAGTCTGGCTGTGACTCAATCTACTCCAAATACTCCTGGCTGGGCTCGGTCTCCTGAGGGTCTGGTCCTCCTGACAAACATTCCAAAGAAAGAAAGAAATAGGAATGTTGTCAGCTAACTAGTGCTCGGTAAGTCCCAAAAGAAAGGAAGGAATACAATAAGTAATGTGGAAGGAAACTGTTAAGTTACATAGGTATTAGATTATTATTCTAACGTAGTTGTTTGTAGCTTGGTACAAAAGGTATCAGTGTATCGAGAGGAGTCCAACTATCCCATAAACTATGGTAACATGTAAGTACAAAGCTCTGTCAAAACCTACGGGACAACGACATGAAAGTTCATGTAGGTGTCTTTTAGTGTCCATCATCGTGCCAATTTTAATACATTCCGTACCAATCTACCATTTTAATCCAGTAATATGTTGTATAGATTGTAATTATCAGACTTGCCGAGACCATGGATACAAATTGTTCATGTAATCAACTTCAGGATGTAAATAAGTAGTCGTGTAACCAAGTCAAGTTATAGCCATGGTTTGGTCAAGTCAAGTCATATTTGCATATTGATATTGTTCTGGTATTCAGGTTCAGGTTCAAATATACATGTTAGGGTTTGGATTCATGTTTGAATTGTATTCTGGTTTGAGTTGAATTCAAGGTTGATTTATACTCAGACTTGAGTCAGACATTTAGAACTGATTTGGATCCTGAATTAGGTTCGGGAGTTATCGGTAACTTCTGCACATAGACGGTAGGATTTGTGTCTTTTCCAAGACAATTACCATTGATAACACCGTTAAGTTTTTTCTATCTTAAATAGGCAAGCACTCATTTTCTCCGGCTCCCTGAGACTCAAGAGAATTGATACCGCTTAAACCCATATTTACTAAAGTCCTTATCAGTGTTTTATATAGCTCGAGGGGTTTTTATGAAAAATATTTTTATTATAGTTCAAAATAATCTCGAGAAATTTATTTATATTCTTTAGAGTTTCCATGGATGTGTATTTTAAGAATTAAGGTATTTTAGTGATAATTATCTTAACTTGAATAGTTCATGGTATTTTATTGTAAAGCTTGACTTTTGAATAACTTGAGGGTATTTTGGTGAAACTTGTCATTCTTTTATCTCTTTTTAGAAAACATGGAATTTTATTATATCTTGAAAATATGTGGTTTAATAATATTTATATAATTATTAAAAATTAATTTTATTATTAAATATAAAATTTCGTTTTTCTAAAAAATCGTATTAAAAATCTTTCGAGACCGAATGCTCCGTGAGGAGGTCTGCATCTCGCTCTACGAGACCTAGAATATGCGATAATCCGCACCATCCAATATCGGGTTCCCCAAATGGGTTGTAGAGGCATATTTGCAAAGAGTTTTGATAATACAATTCAAAAGAAAACCAGGTTTTTATAGTACATGGTATTTTGATGAAATACTGTAATTGTAACCAAGAATATGCTAAAAGAGTATCGTGCTATGGAAACCATGTGTATTTGTGAGGGATGGGTCATTACCCCATGAAGATTTCTAAAGGTATGATTAAGCAAAACAATTAAATAGGTAGATACAAAGTTAATGGTATTTTAATATAAAAGTTGATTTAAAATTATGTTTCATGATATTTTTGAGTGAAAATTGTTCAAAACATTAGTTATATGATTACAAATATAGGGTAAGAATTTGAATGAAAGATATGGAAGAAATAGTGAAATTTTTAGGTTTAGAATAGAAGGTCGGTGTTAATTCCACTTACCGACATGTTTTGAAACAAAGAACTTTTTAAGAAGAAAGAGAAGAATAGGGAGGGACTTACAAGCTAGATAGATGAAGAGGAGGTAGAAGGAGATGGGGTAGTCACCGTGGCATCGTGGGGTCGCCGGAATTGCCTCGATTCCTCGCCGGAATTTGGTCATTGGCTAACTCTATTTATACTCTTCTTGTACTTGAGAAAATGTGATAGTTTTGGCTAGAATTTTCAGAATGGGGAAGGGCTAGGGTATGGGGTTGTATTTATAGTGTGGAATTAGGGTTTTGGAATTGAAAATTGAATTAAAATGCATTTAAATTTGATTTTAAGGTGAAATTGAAGTCTTTATTTAATTTCAGAGTAACCAAACAGTGCAAGGGTGATGGGGTAGGCTAAGAGTTTTGTGTGCAAAGCCTGGAGACTATTACCCACGGGGGGTCCGTTGGCGCCGGTGGAAATGAGAATCTCGCCGGTCTAATGTGTGAGGGGGACCGGTGGATCTTGGCCACGTGTCCTACTCTGCATTTATATCAATTTGCACATGTTTGTTTTTCTGTATTTTCATTTCTATGTGCAGTGCACGTGTAAACTTTTGGGCTTCTAAAAAGTTTAAAAGAAAATTTAGGAAAAAATATAACGTGTCTGAGTGGATTCGAATACAAGGGCTACGTCACAGCAGTGCAAGGTTTTACCAATAAGCTACAAGTTGTTTCTTGCTTTTCTTAAACAAAAATAACTTATAAATTGTACTCAGGCTTGTAAACTCCTTTCTGTACATTAACTTAAAATTTTCGTACGGTAAAATCAGAATCGTTACATTCTAGCCTCCTTATAAAAATTTCGCCCTCGAAATTTACAATTACATAAGGACTAATTTACAAATAAGTGAGGATATCTTGCATGCATGTCGTCTTCTCGTTTCCACGTTGATTTTCCTGGCGAATTCTTTCTCCATATCACTCGGATCAAGTTTACTTCCTTGTTCCGCAGTGTCTTTATTTTTCTGTCCAGGATCTCAACGGGTTGTTGCTCACAAGTTAGGTCCATCTGTATAGTGAGCTTGGAGTGATCAAGGATGTGGCTGGGGTCGCTCACATATCTTCGAAGCTGGGATATGTGGAACACGCTATGCACCCCTTCCAATGAGGGTGGTAGTGCCAAACGGTATGCCACTTCTCCGACTTGTTCGAGTATGTCGAACGGTCCTATATATCTTGGACTTAGCTTACCCCTCTTGCCAAAGTGGATTATTCCTCAATTTGGAGAGATCTTTAAGAAAACATGATTTCCAGGTTGGAACTCCAGGTGTCGATACTTTGCATCAGCCCAATGCTTCTGTCGGTCTTGGGCTATGCACATTCTTTTCCTGATCGTGCGAACTACGTCCAAAGTTGCCACGATCATCTCTGGTCCTAGGAGTTCACGATCTCCGATGTCATCCTAACTTAGTGGTGAACGACACTTTCTTCTATAGAGAGCTGCAAATGGTGTCATTCTAATGCTCTCCTGATAGTTGTTGTTGTATGAAAACTCCACAAGGTGTAGGTGATCTTCCCACGAACCTCCGAAATCTAACATACATGCTCTTAGTATGTCCTCTAAAATATGAATTGTTCACTTAGACTGTCCGTCCGTTTGTGGATGGTAGGTCATGCTGAAGTTCAGACTTGTTCCCAGGCTAGCTTGCAGACTCTGCCAAAACTATGATCGAAATCTGGTGTCACGTTCGGAGACGATGCAAACTGGTACTCCTTGTAATCTCATGATCTCCTGCATGAGTTCATGGGTATCAAAAATAGAACATATTGAGGCTAAATCTTACTTTTAGATTCATACTTACCTCCATGTACTTTTCTGCTAACGTCTCGGTAGATTGGCCAGCTCGAAATGGAATAAAGTGAGCCGATTTGGTGAGTCGATCCATAATAACTCATACTGCATCGTTACCCTTCGTGCTGCGAGGGAGAGCAGTCACGAAGTCCATGGTAATGTGCTGCCATTTCCATTCTGGGATAAGTAACAGTTGAAGTAGACCGGCAGTTTGTGATATTCAGCCTTTACTTGCTGTCACACCAAACACTTGGCTACGCTTCGGGCTACTTCACGCTTCATTCCATACCACCAATAGTGTTGCCATAGATCCTTATACATTTTGGTACCGCCGGGAGAGAAAACACTTCTACATCCTTCGGTTTAACACGGTATCTCCCTAGCTCCAACGCTCTATCTCCACTCTTAAATTAGAAGACTGGGTGATCTGGTATCTCAAATACTACCCTTCTTTGACGGCAATCAATCGTAGCATAGAAAACTCCTAGCCAGTCCATTCCCAACACAACATCGAAGTTTGGGATGTCCAATAGTTTGAAATTTGCGTAGAATTCTCGTCCGCAAACTACAACTGGACACTGATCCAATCCCATAGTTACCTTCAAAACTCCACTTCCGGAACTGACATTCCAGCTTGAAATGAGTGGCTTCACAGGAATCGCATGTGTTCTCGCAAATCTTTATGACATGAAGCAGTGTGACGCTCAGTGTCGAATAGTGCTAGTGCAGGAAGAGTGGTTACTAGAATAGTACCTAAGTGGTGTGAGATTGGTTTAGATACAGGAAAACATAGAGGTATACAAGTATTTAAAAGACGAAAAGATTAGGAATTACCAGTGATAACTTAGCCGGTAGTTTCGTCTTCCTCAACGGTCATGGTGAAAGCCAGACGCTAGGGTACATTCCTCCTTACTGGAGGCACATTCCTCTGTCCTTGGGGCATGTTCCTCTGCCCTTAAAGCATGCTCCTATGTGCCTGATGGAATTGATGAGAAGGCTGTATAGGAGGTCCACGTGGAGGTGCAGCAGGTAGGGCAAAACAAGGTGCAGGAGCCTGGATAGCTAGCCGTTGCGGAAAGGTGATAGTGGGTCTAGGTGCTAGAGCTAGGTTGAGTCTATGAGGACATGCTCCCATGGCGTGAGTGGATGCGCCACAAACTAAGCATATGCCGTTTTCACGCCTGCAGTCCTTTGCCAGGTGTCCATTTCTCTTGTATTAGAAGCAAAAGTCTGGACTGGGCTGGTTAAATGTTACTCCCGGTCTCCTAGGTGCAAAAGGTGGCCTGGAAGAGGCTTCTCCTGCCATCTGAGTGGCAGGGCATTTCACACCAGCGGTCTGAGCTCTGCCCTTCTTCTTCACCATTGCCTTATAGCGTCGAGCAGCCTTCAGAGCAAGATCATAGGTTGGGAAATCCCCTGTAGCGAGTACAGCTTGGATTTCTGGTTCCAACCCTTGCTAAAATCTTCATGCCCGAATCTCAGTAGTCGGGATCAGTTATGTCGCGAATCTATTACGATCTTGTTTTAGCAGTGTAGTATATGATTTCAGAAAATTGAATATTGAGACATATCTTACCTGCTATACATGGTAAACTCAGTATCGTATTCATCCACAGATTTGCTCCACATTGAAACTTGCTGTAAGTGGATGAACTGTTGTTTCATATTGAAACGGGCAATCTCAGGGAAATATTTCGCGTCGAACATATCGCGAAATGTCTTCCATTCAATCATTTGAGCGAGTTAGTTTTCTTCAGTCTTCCACCAGACTCTGGCGTTATCCATTATTTGCAACTTCGCAACTCTCACCCAAGTAACCTCTGGCACTTGTGCTTCTGCCAGATCATCCTCAATAGACTGAGTCCATCCTCTGCCTCTAGTGGGCTCTCTTTCCCAGAGAAATGTTTCAGGTGCAGTGCTTGGAATTGCTTGACTCCGGGTGCCTCGACCACTGGGCGGTGCATGAGGATAGCAGTCTGCTGCTGCTAACCCTCCAGGAGGCTCTTGATCGCCTCAAGCAATACCGACCCTTTGCCTTAGGATTAGTAAGTTCTATTTCCTCTGCTTGTTGATGGAAGCTGCAATGGTAGGCGGTGGTGGTAGAGTAGGAGGTGGAGTGTTTCCATTGACGTTGGTACTCGTGTTGTTCGGTGAATTCATGACTTTGATAGAAAAAGAAAGGTTAAGATAGATTCAAGGAATTTGAAATTTAAAGATTGTATAATTGTCGATTCTTATTATTCATGTGATAATTGCTGAGGATTCTATGTAGAACTGAGTTGCATGGGCCGCCAACAAAACCTGTCACGCCTCGCTTTCCAGTGTATGAAGAAGGAAACGTGGCGGGCACGCGACGTATTTACATAGAAGTAACGTTAAACATAAATAAGAAATATATATATATATATATATATATATAATGCACAAGAAATGATAAGAGATATAAAATGAACATCAACTTTTATTTACATTCATCTTTACAATACAACTGATTTGAAAAGGAAATGTACAATGATAAAAGCAATACCTAAATGATGGCATACCAACTGGAAGGTAAGTACAAGTAATCTAGAAGTCTGGCTGTGCCTCAATCTGCTCCAAGTACTCCTGGCTGGGCTCAGTCTCCTGAGGGTCTGGTCCTCCTGACGAATATTCCAAAGAAAGAAAGAAACATGAATGTCGTCAGCGAACTAGCGCTCGGTAAGTCCCAAAAGAAAGGAAGAAACACAACAAGTAATGTGGACTGAAACTACTAAGTTATACAGGTATCAGATTATTATTCTAACGTAGTTGTTTGTAGTTTGGTATAGAAGGTATCAGTGTATACGAAAGGAGTTCAACTATCCCATGGACTATAGTAACATGTAAGTATAAGGCCCTGTCAAAACCCACGGGACAACGGCACGAGAGTTCATGCAGGTTTCTTTTAGTGTCCATTATCGTGCCACTTTTAATACATTCCGTACCAATCTACCCCTTTAACCCCGTAATATGTTGTATAGATTATAATTATCAGACTTGCCGAGACCATGGATACAAGTTGTTCATGTAATCAGGTTCAGGATGTAAACAAGTAGTCATGTAACCAAGTCAAGTTATAACCATGGTTCGGTCAAGTCAAGTCATATTTGCATGTTGATATTGTTATGGTATTCAAATTCAAGTATACATGTTAGGATTTGTATTCATGTTTAAATTGTATTCTGGTTTGAGTTTAATTCAAGCTTGATTTAGACTCAGACTTGAGTCAGACATTTAGAACTGATTTGGATCCGGAATTAGGTTCAGGAGTTATCGGTAACTGCTGCACATGGACGGCAGGATTTGTATCTTTTTCCAAGACAATTACCATTGATAATACTGTTAAGTTTTTTCTATCTTAAATAGGTAAGCACTCACTTTCTCCGGCTCCCTAAAACTCAAGAGAATTGATCCCACTTGAACCCATATTTACTAAATTCCTTAACAATGTTTTATATAGCTCGAGGGGGTTTATGAAAAATATTTTTATTATTGTTCAAAAAAACCTCGAAAAATTTATTTATATTCTTTAGGCTTTCCATGGATGTGTATTTTAAGAATTAAGGTATTTTAGTGATAAGTATCTTAACTTTAATAGTTCATGGTATTTTATTGTAAAGGTTGACTTTTGAATAATTTGAGGGTATTTTGGTGAAACTTGTCATTCTTTTATCTTTCTTTAGAAAACATGGAATTTTATTATATCTTGAAAATATGTGGTTTAATAATATTCATATAATTATTAAAAATTAATTTTATTATTAAATAGAAAATTTCACTTTTCTAAAAAATTGTATTAAAAATCTTTCGAGACCGAATACTCTGTGAAGACCGCATCTCGCTCTATTAGCCCTAGGATGTGCGATAATCCGCACCATCCAACAGCGGGTTTCCCTAATGGGTTGTAGAGGTATATTTGCAAAGAGTTTTGATAATACAATTCAAAATAAAACTGGGTTTTTATAGTACATAGTATTTTGATGAAATATTGTAATTTCAACCAAAAATATGCTAAAAGAGTATCGTACTATAGAAACCATATGTGTTTGTGAGGGGTAGCTCATTATCCCGTGAGGTTTTCTAAAGGTATGATTAAGCAAAATAATTAAATATGGTAGATAAGAAGTTAATGGTATTTTAATGTAAAAGTTGATTAAAAATTATGTTTCATTGTATTTTTGAGTGAAAGTTGTTCTAAACATTAGTTATATGATTACAAACGTAGGGTAAGAATTTGAATGAAAGATATGAAAGAAATAGTGAAATTTTTAGGTTTAGAATAAAAGGTCGGTGTTAACTCCACTTACCGATATATTTTAAAACAAAGAACTTTTTAAGAAGAAAGAGAAGAATAGGGAGGGACTTACAAGCTAGATGGATGAAGAGGAGGTAGAAGGAGAGGGGGTAGTCGCCGTGGCGTCGCGGGATCGCCGGAATTGCCTTGATTTCTCACCGGAAGTTGGTCGTTAGCTAACTCCACTTGTACTCTTCTTGTCCTTGAGAAAATATGATAGTTTTGGCTAGAATTTTCAGAATGAGAAATGACCAGTGTATGGGGTTGTATTTACAGTGTGGAATTAGAGTTTTGGAATTGAAAGAATGAATTAAAATGTATTTAAATTTTATTTTAAGATGAAATTGAAGTTTTTGTTTAATTTCAGAGTAATCAAACAGTGCAGGGGTGATGTGGGTAGGCCAAGGGTTTTGTGTGCAAAGCCCGGGAACTTTTACCCACGGGGGGCCCGTCGGCACCGGTGGAAATGAGAATCACGCCAGTCCAATGTGTGAGGTGGGCCGATGGATCTTGGCTACGTGTCATACTTTGTGTTTATATCAATTTGCACATATTTGTTTTTCTGTCTTTTCATTTCTATGTGCAGTGCACGTGTAAACTTTTGGGCTTCAAAAAGTTTAAAAGAAAATTCAGAAAAAAAATATAATGTGTCTAAAGGGATTCGAACACAGGAGCTACGTCATAGCAGTGCAAGACTTTACTAATGAGCCGCAAGTTGTTTCTTGCTTTTCTTAAACAAAAATAACTTATAAATTGTACTCGGGCTTGTAAACTCCTTTCTGTACATTAACTTAAAAATTCCGTACGTAAAATCAGAGTCGTTACGCGATCCGCTGCAATATTCCAACTTCATCTCTCTATATCTCAACTTCGTGGAAATAAACAATTTTCCGAACTGAGCGATACCCCGCCTCAAGAATTTTTCTGGATACATGATGAGGCCAAGTTCATAAATGAATAATTTTATCCAACAAACATCTTGGGTTGTATCCTTCGTTGAGTTATAACCAGTATCCTGCACCATGCCTATCTCAATATCCCTATTGAAACCTTATCCAATATACTGCTCCTCAAAAGAGGGTAAACTCAAAAACTATGACAACATCTTTGTCATCCAGTTCACATTGGAAGCCAAAACCGATAACCGCCTCCTGAAGGAGGATACCATTATCATATACCAAGAATATTCTCTTATATTCTTAACTGCTTCCCTTTGTTTCTACAGGATTAGATCTGCTTACTACTGCAAGTGCAAAAGCATCATCTGTTTTTATACCTGTCACGCCCCGCTTCCCAATAGACGAAAACGGTGATGTGGTAAGCCCGCGACGTATTTATTTTGAGAAGGTCATTTCCCGGAATAAATACGCCAAGCGTAAAATAAGCAATATAAAATGACAAGAAATAAACATGAGATTTAAACTTCAATAACTTTATTTACATTCAATTTGAAGCATTTACAATACATGAGTTCAACTAAAGGAAATACAATACAAGAAAAGAAATTCCTAAATAGTTGGCATACATAAACTGAGAAAAATGGCTAGTCTAGTCCTGAGTCGTGATCTGGTTTTGCTCCTCCTCGATAATGTCCACCTCCTCAGTTTTTATAGTATCTGATGAACAATCCAAGTAACAAAGATGGGTGGAATGTCCGTCAACGAGCTTTCGCTCGGTAAGTCTCCAAGAAATGGGTTTGAAGTATAACAGTATAATGATAAAGAAAATGTATATCATGAAATAATAGACTATGATATATCATGGCAAAATAATATGAGTATAGTATAGCATGACCGTGTAGTGTAGCCATAATGAACATGAAGTGAATGTAAGTGTCTTAAAAGGTCTTTACATGGGTAAACTAATGTAACGTAACTTCAAGGGTGAATGTCAACCAATCTCAAGAGTGTCCTCGAACCCAACAGGCTGTAATCCAGGGGTAAAAAACCACGGGCCCGAATCAAGTGTTAGTAACGGGACTTCAACCTAGTGTTGAAGTAGTCCGAACTCAACAGGCTATAATTCAGGAGTAAGAAAACATGGGACCTCATGATAGCTTTCTTGTGTTAGTAGACATGGATTCATGATCTAGGGAAACTCCTGAGATTATGTTGGATTCACACAAGAACTATCCTAACACCCCGTGTATTCTACGTTACAGTTCAGATTACCATCCTTGTTCGAATACATAAATACATCAAGTTGCAAGATTGTGTTCGTGTCAATATCATAAATTCGTGTCAAGTGTTCATGTATTCATGTCAAGTTGTATTCATGATTCGAGTCAAGTCAATTTCAATAGCAACCATTGTGTTCTGGTATTCATGTTAAGTTCATGTCCAATTGTAACCAGGGTTTGGTCAAGTCAAGTCAAGTATACATGTTTGATAATGATGTTTTCAAGTATTCATGTTCATGATCAAGTATTCAGCTTTGATATTGGATTCAGATTTGAATTAAATTCAGGTTTGAGTTAGACTCAGACCGAGTCAGACATTTGTAAACCGATATAGATCTTGAATTAAGTTCGGAAGCCATCGGTAATTGCTGCATATGGACGACAGGATTTATGTTTTTTCAAAGAAAATTATCATTGATAACTCCGTTCAGTTTTCTATCTTAAATAGGCAAGTACTCACTTTCTCCGGCTCCCTGAGGCTCAAGAGAATTGGTCCCGCTTAAACCTATATTTATTAAAGTCCTTAAATATTATTTTATTTATAACTCGAGGAGGTTTTATGAAAAATACTTTAATATAGTTTAAAAGTAAAGCTTGAGGGTGATTATTATTATTTAAGGTTTTCATGAGCATGGATTTTAAGTATTTGGGGTATTTTAGTGGTACGTACTTAGCTTGAAAATTTCATGGTATTTTATTGTAAAACTAGCATTTTTGATATCTTGATGGTATTTTATTGTCATTCGTTAATCTTTTCATTTTTTTGAAAAATATAGATTTATTATATTTTGAAAATATGGATTTATAATTTTATATAATTTTAATCTTAAAAATTATTTTATTTTATTTTGAAAATTCATATTTCTTAAAAACCGTATTTAAATCCTTTCGAGATCAAATGCTCCGTGAGAATGTCTGCATCTCGCTCTGCTAGCCCAAGAATGTGCAATAATCTGCACCATCCATTAGAGAATCTTCTAAAGAGAGTTGTAGATGTGTATTCGCAAAGTAAATGAAATACCGCTTAAAAGAAATCCGGTTTTTAAAGTTTTGTGGTATTTTATTATAATATTATACTTCGCGACGAAAATACATTTAATGAGTATCGTGCTATGAAACCAAGTGTGCGTGTGGGATAGGTCGTTACCCCATGAAGTTTTCCTAAGGTATCGTTAAGCAATTACTAAAAGAGGTGTTAAATAAGTTCAGGGTATTTTAATAAAAAAAAAGTGCTACTATTGTTATTTCACATGAGAATTTTGATGAAATTTGATTCTAAACATTATGATTTAAGGTTACAAGTGATGTGTACAAATTAGATTGAACAAAATATTAAGGAGAAGGAGTTTTCTAGGGTTTAGAAAAAGATATCGGTATTAACTCCACTTACCAATATACGTTTTGAAATGAAATTTCAAAGAAGATGACGAAAGATTGAGAGGGACTTACGGTTTGAATACACACAGAAGAGTTTAAGGAAGAGGAGGGAATCCTTATGGTGTCACGGGAGCTCCGGTTATTGTTTTGATCTTCGCCGGAAGTTGCTTGCTCGCTAACTCCTTTTTACTCTACTTGTACTTAGGAACTTTTTGAGAGAATTTTGATATAGTTTTCAAAATGGTGTTGAGCTAAGGTAGGGGATGGTATTTATAGTGAAGAATTAGGGTTTTGGAATTAAAATTTTGGATTAAAAAGTATTAAAATGTGGTTTAATTGTGAAATGAAATGTCTCTGTTTAATTGCAAGAAAATCAAACAGTGCAGAGGAGTTGGGGATAGGTGAAGGGACTAGTGTGCAAAGCCCGGGGACATTTGGCCATGATCTGACCGTCCCCGCTGGCTATAAAAGGGATTTGGCCGGTCGATCTCGAGACTTTTGCCTCGAGATTCGTGCCCCTTGATAAATTCTGTATTTAAACCCTTTTGCACATATTTGATTTTCTGAACTTTTCATTTCCCTGCGTATTGCACGTACAATTTTTTAGGCTTCCAAAATGTTAAAAAAAATTCAGAAAAAAATAATTGTGGCTGATGGGAATCAAACACAGGGGCTACGTCACAGCAGTGTAGGGTCTTTATCAGTGAGCTACAAGTGGCTTCTTGCTTTTATTTAAAAGAAGTAACTTATAACTCAAACTCGGGCTGTAAAACTCTTTTCTGTAAATTAAAACGAAAAATTCTGTACAGAGATTTCATACCCTCCTCATAAAAATTTCGTCCTCGAAATTTATATGAGGAGGTTGTAACATATTCAAGAAAATTTTGATTAAAGCAGTGATGAAAGAACTAACGATATTGTACAAAAAGTGCAAGAAAATGTTTAGGTAGATGAAAGCACGAAAGAATGGAGAACTTGGAAAAGGATGAAAAAGATGGGAGGAGATTTACCGGTGTTATCTTGATCTATAGCTTCGGTCTCTACAGCCGCGAAAGTGAAAGCCTGACGTCTCTGCACATTTCTCTATGCATGCCGGTACATCGATGGCTGAAGTGGTAAAGGTGGTCTGCGGGGAGGTGGTGCAGAGAGGGCTAAACGAGTAGGTGGTGTTTGAATAGCTGGTCTAGCGGCAGGGGCTGAGCCAGTTCGATTGTGTGGAAAAATTCCTATAGTGTGTGAAGGTGGTCCACATATCAGATAAAGACCATTTGCTCGACGACAATTCTCGACTTGGTCTCCGGTCTTCTTACGATAGATACAGAAGTTTGGTTCGGTCTCAGAAAATGATCATTCTGAAATCATAGCTAGCGCTGTGAGTGTTAGCCTAGAAGAGGCTCCTCCAGTAATCTGATTGGCGGGACGTTTCATACCGACCGGCTGTGGCCTTCCCGTCTTCTTAACGACGGTTTTATAGCGACGTGTTGACTTCAAAAATGCTTCATGTGTTAGGTATTCTCCCGTTGCTAAGGCAGCCTGGATCTCAGGGTCTAATATTTGCTAGAAACGCCTGACTCTGGTTTCGGCGGTAGGAATTAGATGGGCAGCGAATCTGCTGAGCATGGTGAATTCTGCATCATACTCATCCACCGGCTTATCCCACGTGGATCCTTATTGCAGGTGAATGAACCTCTGTTCCATCTCAAAGTGTGCAGTTTCCGAAAAATATTTGGCGTCAAAGAGATCACGGAAAGTCTTCCACTCGATCGCATGCTCAAGACGGCTTTTCTCGTCCTTCCACCAGACTCTGGCATTGTCAGTAAGCTGAAGTTTTGCTATTCTGAACCAAGCCACCTCTGGAACTTGGGCTGAGGCTAGATCGTCTTTTATGCTCTGAGCCCATTTCTCGGCTACAAGAGGTTTCTCTTTCCCTAAGAAGTTCTTCGGGTGTAATGCTCAAAATTGCTTCACTCCCGGTGCTTCTACTTCAGAGTGGATAAAACTCTGTTGAAGAAGACCAGTCTGCTCCTGCAAAATCGTGTTTTGAGCATGCTGACCCTTAAGTAGGCTTTTGATAGTCTCTAAAAGCATCGTTTGTTCTGTGAGTGGAGCGGCTATGGTACTTGAAGGTGGTATAACGGTAAGGGTAGGTTGTGGTGTACTTCCATTGACGTTGGTGCTAGGGTTGTTGGGAGAATCCATCACCTTAGATAGAGAAGAAAGATTAAACTAGATTCAACGTAAATTGAATTATAAGGAATGTAAAGTTTTTGAACTTTATATTTCTTGTGATATATTGTTTAAGACTTCATGCATAACTGTAAATCCCCAGCTCCGAATAAAATTTTCCGTATTTTTCCATATCTTATTCCAAATTTATTTCATTTTATATATATTTTTTATTATTTATTTAATTCTTTCCAAAAATCTAAACCTAAATTTTAAACCTAATCCTAATTCTACCCAGCCCAAACCCATGCCCGACTCGACCCGACCCGCACCCATTTCCCCTTCTTCTTCCTCCGCTCATCTCTTTTCCTGCCACTTCCTCGTAACGTCTCTTCCCTCGATGCCACTTCCTCGTAACGCCACTGCAGCAAAATTATTCCCTGACCGTAGGAGCATGGCTGGCCTAGTCACTCCTCGTATTCCGTATTTTGGGAAGCGGGGCATAACATGGTTTTGTTGGTATCAGAGCCAGGTTATGGATGAAATTACAGTTCCGTCGAGGGACCTCTAGATTGAGCTACACCCTTAGCGTATGTCTTATTACATTCTTCCTCACTTCCTAATCATCGTTGAATTATTGTGTAGCCTTACTTGAATCTGATTTCTTTTAATCTTTACAGGAAAATGGACTCCTCAGGCAACTCCTCGGGTGCCGGTCCCCACGATCATACCGAGAAGATCCTTAGCACACTGACGACCCTGGCCCAAGCTCAAGAAAGGAAGACCAATCTTCTGGCCGAGAGATTGAAGGCGGTAAAGGAGACCGCAATTACCGCCCTAGAGTGATCTACGACTGGTCCCGCCGCCCCTGAAGGTTCGCTCGCACCGACTATACAGGCTAGGGTTGGTACCGTTTCAGATTCCAGGAGGCTTCATCCAGCAGTGTTCACGGGATCAGCAAGCCCACTTGAGGCTAAACAATGGCTCATCAACGTAGAGAACCTCTTGACTGCCGCTCTAATTCCTGACGATGACAGAGTGAATGTAGTGACGGTTCAACTAGAAAACGAGGCCCGCACGTGGTGTTTTGTAGAGGAGAGCCGGCTAAAGAAACCTATTGGATGGGACACGTTCTCCGCGAGCTTCTTGGATCATTACTTTCCTGCTACTGCCAAGGCCGAGATGGAGGAAAATTTTATTATGTTGAAGCAAAATGGATGCTAAATGGATGTCTACGCCGTGGAGTTCAATCGGTCGAGTCGCTTCGCACTGTACATGGTAGCCACCGAATCCTCCAGGGCAAGACGTTTCCAGCAAGGACTCGATATTGAACTGCAACAACTCATCGCGTCTCTCGACCTACCAACCTTCACCCAAGTTTTGAACGTTGCCCGAGTACAGGAAAGACTGGCAGAGAAAACCAAGGGCCAACGATCAGTGGACAGGAGACCCCACGTAGCTCCAAAGCGGCCTACCATTTCGCCCCGTAGAGCGATCCCAGTTCACAGGCTGGGTGTCACACAGATGAAGCGTACTTTCTCACCTCAGCAGCCGCAGCGAAGGGCCCTGTTCTGCGATTATTGAAAGAGGCCAGGACACATGCAGAGAGATTGCCGCAGAGCTAAAGGGCAGTGCATGATATGCGGATCCAGCGAGCACAGGATCAACGGGTCTCCCTACAGATCTGAGCTACAGGGAGGATTCGAGCAGCAACAACCGTCGTACGGTACATCAGCTCAGAGGGGTCCACCTTGGGTGCCCCAGCAGCGGTCCTTCGATCAGAGGCAGACTGGTACAGGAAGGAATCAGGGACGGGCTTTCACCTTATCCGCCGAGCAGGCAGAGGCTTCTGGAGATGTGGTTACAGGTACCATCCTTGTATATTCTGTACCAGCTAGAGTTCTTTTCGATTCGGGTGCTTCGCATTGTTTTATCTCCACGCGGTTTGTTGACACACACTCTATACCTCATGAGCCGTTGACCAAGGGTTAGGAGATACATACGGGTAATGGTATTATTGTGTCCAACCAAGAGTGTAGATTATGTCCAGTGGTGGTATGAGACAGGGAATTCTACGTGAATTTCCTTTTAATCGGGACGAGTAGCTATGACGCAATTTTCGGGATGAATTGGATGAGTACATTCCATACAATTATTGATTGCCGAGCAAGGAAGGTGATTTTCCGCATTCCCAATCACCCTGAATTTGTTTTCGAAGGCTGGAGCGAGTCTTTGGAGCCAGCCAAGTTTAGAGCCAAGCCAAAAGCGTTAGCAGCTATGGAGATTGATGAGAGTCCAGCCCCAGAGATCGTTCAGGATTTTCTTGATGTGTTCGCTGAAGATTTACCAAGTCTACCACCTCCCCGCGTCTTGGGATTCTCTATTGACTTGATTCCAGGGACGGCGCCAGTTTCCAAAGCTCCTTACAAGATGATGCCAGTTGAGTTGGCAGAATTGAAGAAACAAATTGGAGAACTCTCGAAGAAAGGATTTATTCGCCCAAGCGCTTCGCCGTGGGGTGCACCAGTATTGTCGGTGGAAAAAAAGGACGGATCGCTACGGATGTACATAGACTACCAGGAGCTGAACAGGATTACGATAAAGAACAAATACCTCATTCCACGTATCGACGATTTTTTTGATCAGTTGGGTGGGGCCAAGGTATTTTCGAAGCTGGATCTTCATTCGGGCTATCACCAGATCAGAGTAGCGGCCGAAGATATATGCAAGATGGCTTTCAGGACCCGATACAGATATTATGAGTTTCTTGTGATGTCGTTCGGTGTTACCAATGCTCCAGCTATATTTATGGATCTGATGAATAGGGTATTTGCGAAATACTTGGACACGTTTGTCGTTGTATTCATCGACGACATACTCGTCTACTCTAAGACCCGGGAGGAGCATGCCGAACACCTGCAGACGGTATTACAAATTCTTTGGGAAGAGAAGCTATACGCAAAATTGTGCAAGTGTGAATTCTGGCTCGGCAAAGTGCAATTCTTGGGAAAAGTTGTTTCGGGCAAAGGCATCTCAGTGGACCCAGTGAAGATAGAATCAGTTAGAGATTGGCCGACACCGAAGTCAGTGGCCAAGATCAGAAACTTCCTGGGATTGGCAGGATATTATTGGCGGTTCGTTCAAGACTTTGCACGAGTCGCTGAACCTTTGACGAAGCTGACGCGGAAGGAAGTACCGTACGTCTGGACGGAAGAGTGTACTCGGGATTTTGAGGTACTAAAGCAGAAATTGACCACGGTGCCTATTCTTACAGTGCCGGATAATTCAGGTGGTTTGGTGATACATAGCGATGCCTCAGGGAAAGGCTTAGGTTGCGTCCTGATGCAGCACCGTCGGGTAGTTGCTTATGCCTCACGACAACTGAAGAATCACGAGAGGAACTACCCAACGCACGACTTGGAGTTAGCAGCAGTGGTTTTCACGTTGAAGATCTGGAGACATTACTTGCTAGGCGAAAAGATGGAAGTGTACACGAATCATAAGAGTCTGAAGTACGTGTTCACTGAGAGAGAACTGAATATAAGGCAATGCCGATGGCTAGAATTAATGGCGGACTATGATTTGGACCTACAGTATCATCCGGAGAAGGTAAATGTCATACCAGACGCTCTCAGTCGCAAGCCAACAATCATGATGTTGAATTGTCAGAAGAGCATCATTGAGGATTTTCAGAAGCTCGAACTAGAGCTTGTTACACCGAGTGCAATCAGGCAGTTCTGGCAGTTATAGGTGCAATCTTCTCTTGTAGATTGCATTAAGGATGCGCAGGCTGATGATCCTCGATTGCAAAAGTTCAGAGAGCAGGTAGAAGCCGGGCTGAGGACGGAATTACTCATACATCGAGACGGTTCTCTGAGATTCGGTAGCAGACTCTGCGTTCCCAAGAGGATGTTCGAGAAGAGGTATTAGCTGAGACTTATAGTTCGGCTTATTCTGTGCATCTGGGAGGCACAAAAATGTATCAAGATCTAAAGCAACACTTTTGGTGGAACGGGATGAAGCGGGAGATTGCACGGTTCGTATCCAGGTGTTTAGTATGCGAGCAAGTAAAGGAAGAACACCAGAGAACGGCTAGACTATTGCAACCGCTTCCGATACCCGAGTGGAAGTGGGAGCACATCACTATAGATTTTGTGACTGCCTTACCACGGAGTCCAAGGGGCAAAAACGCAGTCTGGGTTATCGTCGACCGTCTTACGAAAGCTGCACACTTTTATACCCTTCCGTGTGGGACAGTCGACGGAGTCGCTTACAGAGAAATACATGCAAGAGGTTGTGCGACTTCACGAAGTCCCGGTCGGTATAGTTTCGGATTGAGACACCAGATTTGTTTCACACTTTTGGAAGAGCTTATAGGAGAGTCTGGGTACACGTCTCAAGTTTAGCATGGCTTACCATCCACAGACGGACGGGCAGTCCGAGCGTACAATTCAGACGCTCGAGGACATGTTGAAGGCTTGCATGCTAGACTTCTAAGGTTCTTGGGAGGATCACCTTCATCTGGTGGAGTTTTCTTATAATAACAGTTTCCAAGCTAGTATCCAGATGGCTCCATTTGAAGCACTTTACGGACGGAAATGTTGATCCCCTATTTGTTGGGATGACGTGGGAGAACGGAGATTACTGGGCCCCGAACTTATTGTTCAGACGGTAGAAAAGGTCCAGGTGATCAGACAGCTCATTAAGACGGCTCAAGACTGACAGAAGAGTTAGGCGGATACCAGCAAGAGAGCGCTAGAATTCGAGGTCGGAGATCATGTGTTTCTGAAGATTTCTCCTACCCGCGGTGTTATCAGGTATGTAGGTCGCGGAAAACTCAGTCCCCGATTCATCGAACCTTTTGAGGTGCCAGAGCGAGTGGGAGAGATGACCTATCGACTTGCCTTACCTCCATCGCTAGCTGGTGTGCACAACACTTTTCACGTATCTCAGTTGAGGCGATACGTTCGGGATGAAAGCCAAATCCTGGATCATTCGGAGTTGACATTGGGCACTGATTTTTCCTACGAGGAGCAGCCTACCACCATTCTCGATCATCGGGAAAAAGTACTGAAGAACAAAGTCATTCCCCTGGTTCGAGTTTCTTGGGATGGTCGTTCGCCAGGGGAGTCTACCTGGGAACACAAGGAGGACATCCATGCACGTTTTCCACGTCTGTTTGTATAGTATGTTGTTCCATTGTTTTCGTTCTAATTTTGAGGACGAAATTTTTGTAAGGAGTGTATGATGTAAATCCCCAGTTCCGAATAAAATTTTCCGTATTTTTCCAGATTTTATTCCAAATTTATTTCATTATATATATATATATATATATATATATATATATATATATATATATATATATATATATATTATTTATTTAATTCTTTCCAAAAATCTAAACCTAAATTCTAAACCCAATCCTAATTCTACCCAGCCCAAACCCATGCCCGACTCGACCCAACCCGCACCCGTTTCCCCTTCTTCTTCCTCCGATCATCTCTTTTCCCGCCACTTCCTCGTAACGTCTCTTCCCTCGACGCCCACTTCTCACGCCCATGCCCGCTCCTCGTGCCCACGCCCGCTCCTCACGCCATCTTCCCCATGACCCGCTCACCCGAGACTCGTTCTCCCCAACGGGCACTTCCTCCAACGGCTCTCGCCCACGACTCTGCTCTTCTCGTGCTCACTCGAGACCCGATCCCCCACAACGACCGAGCTTTCTCCCTTCTTTTCCCCTCGCTTTCCTTCTTCCTCGTTTTCATTTTCTCGCCTCCTCCAACTCAACCCGAACGATGTTTCACTGCACATTCGAGCTCCAAGATCCACTCGCGTGAGCACCGCCGCAACCACCTCTCCAGCACCGCAACACCACCGCCCTCCTCGACAACTAACCCACAACCCGAGCTCCCCAACACACCACAACACCCCTCTCTATCACCCTATCGACTCCACGACTTCCAAGCACCCAACTCCGAGCCACGGCACCCGAACCCAACACCCACATCCCTGCACCCTTACCTGAGCTCCGACCGCCGTCGCCCCTGCGCCTCGCCGACGAGCCCCGACCACCTCATCGCCGGCAACCCCACCCACGACACCGAGCCCTCGTCGTCTCACCATCGTCGGAGCTCGCCACCTCCAAGCTGCAAGCTCCGGGCACACCGACACTGAGTCCCTGCACCCACTGTCTCCAGCCGACACCCGAGCTCGCTGCCATCACCACTGCTCGTGCCGTGTCGTGCCCTTACGCGTACCTCTCACGTCGTCGCTGCCAGGATTATTGTCGTCGCGTTTGTCTGAGGCAAGTGAACGCTAATCATTTGTTATGCATGCTAATTTTTGAATTGGTAAGAAACGAGGTACATAATACGGAGTATGTGCCCATATAAACGTATACATCGATAAAATTATAAGTCGATTATTTTGTAACGAACCCTCTTAGTTGATTATATCAAATGGAACCCAGCTAGGAATTTACTATCCCGTATCAACATCATTTACAATTTCACCGAATAACAACTAGCTTGATCAATTAACCGAAACAGATGTTTTAACTAATAATCGTACATAACTTATGTGTTCGACGCGATACATGAATGAAAACCCTATCTTAAATTACCGGAATTTATGATCGGAGAATCCCTTACTGATTGATGAACATGGTGTAAGGATTTGCGTTAAATGTATCGTGCTTATAATTCGGTAACATCGCCTCTAAAGGCGACACTAAAACTGAATTTTATCGCGCAAGTTAACTCACTAAAATCATTGTAAAATTAAATACTGGTTGGAACGTGATATTCTACGGCTCATATATAAGCCGACTCGATAATCTAGAACTATATATAGTTTATTTTCTGATATTGATAGTTTACGGCAATGAGAATTGACCGGGGATGCAACCCTGGAATGCAGTCCTGGGCAGCATTCTACCAGGGAAACCTAAAGTTAAGCACCTGTACATACCTGCATAAAACTGAAAATGCGCGGAGCCCCATTTGGTTGCGTAGATAACTTAATTAGATAACACATGAATTTTTCCCGTGCATTTTCACCATCGTTTGATATTTAAATTGTATTTTAAAGTTTCGCTATGTTCTGCAGTTTCTGCGATAATATTCCTTACACCGTCACCTTAAACTGAACATAACTTCTGATATAGTACGATTGATAATCCGTTTGATGCGTTGGAAACTTAACTGACAGAACTAGATTTTATTCAACTAGAGCAATACCTGAATCTGAACATAATCACCGGTAAAATGCGTGCGAAGTTGGGCTTTCAGTTCTGAAAATGGAATTACAGAAATCAATCGCTACCTTAAAATGATGATAATTCCCTAACCTGAACTCCGATCGACATGAAATAAATTTTACTGCTTAGATAATCAAGTTTACTTTGTACTCCTTTTATATTATTTCGGTCGATTCTATAAGTGTGATTTATCGTAAATTTTACAAGTTATATGGCATTGATCATCATTGAAATAGTGAATACATGTTCAGTGCGTTTCTATATATTTTCGTGTTTGCTTTATACCTGCTGCTTAGTGATCATTCATATTGAAACCTAGCGACTGAATTGCATTGTCGATATAGTAGTGTTAGTGATTGCGTTGTGGCAAATACGACAGTGACAAGTGGAAAAGTGATTGAAAGTGACAGTGATACGTATTTGTTCACGGCCTGTTTAATATATGAATGCATACTATAACCTGGGGAATGGGTAAATCAAGGTGGAATTGAAGTCTTATTTAGCGAGGTACAGTGATTTAGAGGATGATCGTTCGCTATCAGTGATATATATATACATACTTTAGGTCGTGGACCTAGCGGCACGGCTAACAGGGTTATGTCCCGGACACAGTGGACCGTAGTCTCGGGCATGCACGAGACCCTTGTTAAACATGAGCATTCTCTCCACCATTTGATTTCATTGACTTAGTGATCGTTAAGTAGTGACATACGCATTGCCTAGTTTATTGACATGATACTTACATGGCACCATTCATAGTTAGTCAATGTTTATTTTACTCATGTTCTGCAATTCATGGTACTCCTCATACTTAATAGTATTGCATTCCCATTATTTATTTATATATATATATATATATATATATATATTCATTGCTATATGTGTCGCCCTGACAATCTGAGTGTGCATGCTCAGAGGATGAAGTGGATACAACCCAGGAGCAAGATCTATCCTTCGAGATCACGGAGATCTAGACTGCATCACCAGCGCTATTACCTTTGATTTCAGCACTTGTTTTATTGGTTAGTTGTTTATTCTGTAAAATAAATGTACCTCGAACTCTTTTAAATTGCAATGTAATAAAGTTATGAACTGTGATTTTCCTTTACTCGAGTACTGATTATTGACTACCATGTAATGCTAGAAGCCAAAGTGTGACTGCAGCGGAATTATTCCCTGACCGTAGGTGCATGGCTGGCCTAGTCACCCCTCGTATTCCGTATTTTGGGAAGCGGGGTGTGACAATAACGGACCTGCATGGGTCACCAACAGAACCTGTCACGCCCCGCTTCCCAATAGACGGAAATGGTGACGTGGCAAGCCCGCGACGTATTTATTTTGAGAAGGTCATTTCCCGGAATAAATACGCTAAGTGTAAAATAAGCAATATAAAATGACAAGAAATAAACATGAGATTTAACCATCAACAACTTTATTTACATTCAACTTGAAGCATTTACAATACATGAGTTCAACTAAAAGGAAATACAATACAAGAAAAGAAATGCCTAAACAGATGGCATACATAAACTGAGAAAAATGTCTAGTCTAGTCCTGAGTCATGATCTAGTTTTGCTCCTCCTCGGTGATGTCCACCTTCTCATTTTCCATAGTATCTGACGAACATTCCAAGAAACAAAGATGGGTGAAATGCCCGTCAGCGAACTTTCGCTCGGTAAGTCTCCAAGAAATGGGTGTGAATGTATAACAGTATAATGATAAAGAAAATGTATATCATGAAACAATAGACTGAGAGATATGGTGTTGAATCATGTTATTTAATATAAGCATGGCAGCTCTGTATGTATGTGTGTGTGTGTGTGTCATGGCAAAATAACATGAGCATGTTACATGTTATAGCATGACCATGTAGTGTAGATATAATGAACATGAAGTGAATGTAAGTGTCCCCAAAAGTCTTTACATGGGTCAACTAATGTAACGTAAGTTCAAGGGTGAATGTCAATCAATCTCAAGAATGTTCTCGAATCCAACAAGTTGTAATCCAGGAGTAAGGAACCATGGGCCCGAATCAAGTGTTAGTAATGGGGCTTCAACCTACTGTTGAAATATTCCAAACTCAACAGGTTGTAATCCAGAAGTAAGGAAACACGGGCCCTCATGATAGCTTCCTTGTGTTAGTAGACATAGATTCATGATCTAGGGGGACTCCTGAGTTGGATTCACACAAGATCTACCCCAACACCCCGTGTATTCTACGTTACAGTTAAGATTACCAGCCTTGCTCGAATCCATGAATACATCAAATTGCAAGATTGAGTTCATGTCAATATCATGTATTCGTGTCAAGTGTTCATGTATTCGTGTCAAATTGTATTCATGGTTCGAGTCAAGTCAATTCCAATAGCAATCATTGTGTTTTGGTATTCGTGTTAAGTTCATGTCCAATTGTAACTTGGGTTTGGTCAGGTCAAGTTAAATATACATGTTTGATACTGATATTTGATTTCAAGTATTCATGTTTATGATCAAGTATTCAGGTTTGATATTGAATTCATATTTGAATTAGATTCACGTTTGAGTTAAACTCAAACTGAGTCAGACACTTGTAAACTGATTTAGATCTTGAATTAGGTTCGGAAGTTATCGGTAATTGCTGCACATGGACGGCAGGATTTGTGTCTTTTTCTAAGACAATTATCATTGATAACTCCGTTAAATACTTAGCTTAAATAGGTAATCACTCACTTTCTCCGGCTCCCTAGGGCTCAAGAGAATTGATCCCACTTAAACCTATATTTATTAAAATCCTTAAATATTACTTTATATATAACTCGAGTGGTTTTTACGAAAAATAATTTAATATAGTTTAAAAGCAAACTGTTCATATCAGAAAACTGCATTCTAATACCGCCCATTCATTATCTATTTGTCGTATTTATCGGCATTATTAACCAGTGTTTACTCAGTATTACAGATTACAGGTATCCATGACAAAATACTGGAACTGCATCCAAAAGCACGGATATATCACTTGAGGGAAGACACTACGACCAGAAACGCAAACCGACCAATACTTCAAGAGTTCCTTTTTGTAACAAGTTTGTGTACACATTTTTCTATCTAAATGGTCCAACACAAGAAATATGTACACAAGACTTTTAGGCACATATGGATATGCATTCAAGGCAAAATATTATATGCATTCAAGGCTAAACATCATGTGTTGATTTTTTCCTTCCAAAACTGAAATCAAATCAAAAGGAATCAAACAAATCAGCATGAGCCATAATGGGACAGCCATGAATCAAGCCACATGTGGGAATGGAGTAATGAGCAATTAATGGTGAAGATTATGTGTGTGATTTAAAGATTCAAATTTCCTTCCAAAACTGAGTCCAAATCAAATTCAAATAGACAAATCAGCATGGACCATGATGGGGAAGACAAGAATCAAGGCACAAATGGACATGAAGTAATGTGCATTTAATGCTAAAGATTTTGTGTTGATTTAAAAATTCGAATTTCCCTCCATTCTTTGGAGCCTATAAATACAGACCATGGGGCAAAGGTTCAAGAGTCATTCTTTAGTCTTGGATTGTCATTCCTTGTCCAAGTTTTCTATTCTCTTTTCTTGTAAATAGCTTAGTCCCCTTGACTTCTTAACCTTCTCTTGATCCTTCAACCTCTTCATTGAGTTTGAAAGTTTAAGGGTTCGTTATTGATCTCAAGGGGTTGTATCATTCTTGATGATTAATAAAGATCTCTTTTGTGCCTTCATTCACCATGAGTTCTTTGCCTCTTCTTGATCTTGCAACCTCTTTATTGAGCTTGCAAGTTTAAGATTTGGTTATTGAACTCATGTCTTGTTTTGGGTTCTATGGTTCTTGGTCTTTCTTACTCGCTCTTTTACTTACATGCATTTTCATTCTTGTCTTTTATTACTTGCAATTTATTACCATGTCATTTAATTACTTGTTTGTAGTCTTTTCTTTTCTTTGTTCTTCTCTTTTGTTATCTCTTTTTGGTTTGTTTTGTGAATGGTGTGAATATTGTTGTTAGGAAAAGAGAAAGATTTTGTAAGTTAATATTTCGCTCCTCATTTCCTTTTCCCGTCTTTTCCCATTTGAAACTCCGCCCAAATCTTACGCAAACGCTCCGTTAGGCACCCTACCCTACCAAGGTAAAGGTCATTCCTAACCGTGACCGGTTGCATTCGGTTTGGCCGGAGGCGAAAGCAAGAGACAAGAACGGACGGACAAGTGTCAATAAGCCGGATTCCATGAATACCGTGCTTAAGTCCCCTAATCCACGTTGTTGCCAATTGTTCTAGCTTCATTGGTTAAATTCGGCTCAAAGTACTTGAATACGGAATCCATTAACTTACATTATCCTATCGTTTCCTAACAAGCCTTATACTTGAATATAACACATAAGTTAGATAACAAAAAAATCCGCCACGCGCGTTAACTCGTAAGAACAAGAACATAAAACGCTTCGTCTCCCTGTGGATCGACCCGTGCTCATCGCGGCTAGCTGCAAAGCAACACCGTCCTGATCGTGGTTAAACTTTAGAACTTTTAAATATCCGACACGCTTTTAAACATTCTTTTTTCCCTTCCTTTTCTTATCCTTTCTTTCTTTCTCTCTTCATATCATAGGTACCCCACCTCGAAAAACCCTTGCCGAACTTTGGTACCCACAATCAGACATAACTTCCTACGGTTCTTGCTTTGGCAGAACGTCGAACGATTCATCCATGCCAAAAATTTCATTGAAAGATCGCATAGACGCGTCTAGGACAA
This sequence comes from Agapanthus africanus, assembly GCA_030015575.1. Classification (NCBI taxonomy): domain Eukaryota; kingdom Viridiplantae; phylum Streptophyta; class Magnoliopsida; order Asparagales; family Amaryllidaceae; genus Agapanthus; species Agapanthus africanus. Next base: position 688,255,140 of record CM057343.1, read on the forward strand.
ACACTTGTACTCCGCAATCCACTTTGTATCAACCTTTTCAACCTCCCCCGCCCTCTTATGTTGACACCCTTTTTGCAAGTCATCTTTTGTCCCTCGCTGAACATATTGAACAATCCCATAGCCGATCTTTCACTCCTTTCACCACTAGAAATTCTATGGATCAACAATTCCATTCACCTTCTTATTCGTATGATGATCCTACCCTTGTCCAGCCATTCAATTCCTATGAGTCCTACCCAACTTTTTCACCTGCCCTAGACATTGATTCTGAACAACCTTTTGGGAGTTTCCAGTATCCAAACAACTTTGAATGTTTTATTGAAACCCCTTCACAACCCATGTCTAGTCTAGAACAAATGTTGAAAGACTTTAGGGTAGCGTCATGCCAACAGATGATGGATTTGAATGCGTCCATGACCGCCCTCATACAACCTAGTGACCCCGTAGCTAGTTTCCAACTAGCTCCAAATTTTCCAATGTATGATGCGGTGGTTGGACAGGCTGAGAATTTGTGTAGTGAAAGTGAGTTGTACACCCTTCCTAATCAAACCTACGCATTGCAAATTGAATCACACAACTCCAGTTTTGAATGTCTATCTAGTGTCCCAAAAGATTTACCGATTAAAGATAGAACATTTAATGAGTTATGCGATTTTTTAGTATTTGATTTACCAGATTGTGAAGGGTCCATTCCAAGTGAAACCAATCCTAAACCTTTTGACCTCTATACCTCCATCTTAGAACCAGAATCGATTGAATTCCATGCTTTTGATGAGGAGTCTGAGAATAGTAATTTTCACTTGATTGAGGATATTGACGCAGGGAGTATTTGGGATGATGAACCCGTAGATTTGACTGAAATTTTCTCTCCAATTCATCATCCCGAGTCATTAAATGTTTCTCCCGAACTTCATATGTGTCTTGATTTTGATGAGATTTGCATGGATGAGATAATTTTTGAGGAGAATTATGAGGAGAGTATTGAGGATAGTATTGAGGATGAACCATTTTTGTTTGATGTGTCGGATTTTCCAATTCATTCTCTTGAACCTTTAACTGTTATACTTCCTAAATCACCCTCCATCCTTTCCATCGTTCCGACCACGCAAAAGATCATGCTGGAGGACTGTGAATTTGAAAAATTTCTGTTCAATCACAGCATATTTGATGCCACTAGTGCGTTCCTCCTTGAATCTGACGCTCTTCTCACAGCCGATAATGATTACGAGTGTTTCACTTTTTCGGACGATTTTGAAGACTCACCACCCGAGTTTGAGTCCTTTGAATTTTCAGATGAGTTAGTTGAACCATCAAACTCGGTTGCTCACAGTCAATTCGAACCATTGATGGAATCTTTCGAGTTCGAAACAGTTTACTTAGGTGAGAATAAGACTATCCCTAAATCACTCCCCTTCGTCCCTTCCATTGTTCCGACCTTGCACGAAACTGTATCACTTTCATTTCCTATGTCTGGTTTACCGAGTTTGGCGTACCCATGTTTTCTGACGAATCTTGAGGGATTTGACCCAATCTCTCGACGGGTTGATAAATGAGCACAATCGCTTTTCACACATCGGTCATTACAAATTGCGCTAATTTATTCACTCCATTTTCACCCTCAAGTTCGTACACCATTTCTTTTTACCTTCCGCCATTCTTCCTCTCATATACCGAGACCGTATCCCGATTCTATCTCCATACGGTCTCGCATATTCTCCATTTTTTTTCTCTTCATCTTCTTTCACCAACCTGCATATTATCATGATAGAATTTTTGAATGGTTGGTGCTCACTTTTGGTCTTTGTAAGGCCTTGTATAGCTTGATACTGTTCTCTTTCCCTCCCAATCCTGAACTTCACCGCTTAACAGTGGAAACACTGTTTTACTTGAGTTTGGGGAGGAACCTTTTGGTGTACATATTTTTTGGTTTTTATTTTTGTATAGAATTTGTTTTTAGGGAGGCACCGATAATTTTGACCCTCTTAGTGTAGCCTGATAGTGAGGGCACTGTCAAGTTTAAGTTTGGGGGTGTGCTCGATAAGCTTTCTACCTTAGCATCCATTTGTATATTCTGCATTCGCATACTTACTTAAAAACCCATAAAAATCAGAAAATTTTCTAAAAATATAAAAACTTTGTCGTCAAGTTAGCTAGTGGGAGAACTTAGATTCAATATTTCGACGGTTTTGTTTGATAAGATAGGAAAAACTAAATCCCATTTTTAGATTTTGAAAACCTAAAAGATAACTCTCCTTTGAAGTTAACTATAGGTAATATATGTCTTTACATCATACTACACGTGTCGTGAGTTTTGAAAATTAGATGACAAGTATATTATGTCTGAAAACTTTTAAATGGATAAATTATTTTTTAAGGATCAAATAGGTTTGTTCTGAAATAAGTAATATCAAGAATAGTTTATGAAGAGATGTGGATATGAAGGGATATTATTGATACCTTAATTGGAACTAATTCTGAAGAATAACCCATCTGAATCTTAATTAGAATGATTACACACCTAACCCACTAAACACGTCTTTTATCCAAAAAAATAATTGAACTACCGGTTATATCTTTGTTCGCATTAAATCGTTATGATTTTCACGCCAAAATTGTCTTTTGTTTTTGGGCCTAGGTAACTTGAGTAATTAAGTCCGCTGGGGTGTCTCTACACCTAATGCCCTATAACCAACTGGCTTGGGAGCATTGGCCCAAAGCTCGCTAAGAAGCCTAGAAAGTCCAGATTAAAACAAAGTCAAGCAAGTGTTCTCTCCGAGTTAAAATTCCTAACGGTTCTTTGTGTGAGAATAATCTTGACAAAATACAGGTTTTTATAAAAAAGTATTTCTAGCGGAGATATGAAGGTTTTATTTTATGATAAAGACTATTACACGTTCACAGAGGTGTGTATGAAATGAAAACAAGAAAAAGGTGGAATGAAAAATAAGACCTAGTTTCCTGTTAAGGAAAATAGAAATTCTGAATTTGAAATCTTACTGGAAAACGAAACTTGAGAAATACTTAAATCTTTATAAAACTTATGTGATCCTTTCTAAATTTTTATCTGGGTTTTATTTTGTGACATAATGATTTTAATCGATCCTATTGAAACTTAACGACACTATTTGCACTACACATAAAGACATATAAAATCTTAAGTTAAAAGAGAAGCGAGGTGTGAAAAATAAAGGTTCGATAGTCTAGAATTAGGATACTAGAATTGTAATCTTTTAAACAAAACCTTAGGGTTTGAATCATAGTTATTTCGCAAAACTTGCTTGACGGGATTTTGTGGGTAGTATCCGCTGAAAACCCTCAGGAGACAACACTCCTCCTGCTAGGGACACCTAAAGATTTAACGGCTTGTTGCACACGCTCAGTGCAATCGTGTTCCCTGCGAAATTGCGGTTAGGATTTTCTTTTGTGAATAAATGGTTTTGCTCGGGACAAGCAAAAGATAAGTTTGGGGGTATTTGTTCATATCAGAAAACTGCATTCTAATACCGCCCATTTATTATCTATTTGTTGTATTTATTGGTATTATTAACCAGTGTCTACTCAGTATTACAGATTACAGGTATCCATGACAAAATACTGGAACTGCATCCAAAAGCACGGATACATCACTTAAGGGAAGACACTGCGACCAGAAACGCAAACCGACCAATACTTCAAGAGTTCCTTTTTGCAACAAGTTTGTGTACACATTTTTCTATCTAAATGGTCCAACACAACAAATGTGTACACAAGACTTTTAGGCACAAGTGGATATGCATTCAAGGCTAAATATCATGTGTTGATTTTTTCCTTCCAAAACTGAAATCAAATCAAAAGAAATCAAACAAATCAGCATGAGCCATAATGGGACAGCCATGAATCAAGACACATGTGGGAATGGAGTAATGAGCAATTAATGGGGAAGATTATGTGTGTGATTTAAAGATTCAAATTTCCTTCCAAAACTGAGTCCAAATCAAATTCAAATAGACAAATCAGTATGGACTATGATGGGGAAGACAAGAATCAAGGCACAAATGGACATGAAGTAATGTGCATTTAATGCTAAAGATTTTGTGTTGATTTAAAAATTCGAATTTCCCTCCATTCTTTGGAGCCTATAAATACAGACCATGGGGCAAAGGTTCAAGAGTCATTCTTTAGTCTTGGATTGTCATTCTTTGTCCAAGTTTTCTATTCTCTTTTCTTGTAAATAGCTTAGTCCCCTTGACTTCTTAACCTTCTCTTGATCCTTCAACCTCTTCATTGAGCATGAAAGTTTAAGGGTTGGTTATTGATCTCAAGGGGTTGTATAATTCTTGATGATTAATAAAGATCTCTTTTGTGCCTTCATTCACCATGAGTTCTTTGCCTCTTCTTGATCTTGCAACCTCTTTATTGAGCTAGCAAGTTTAAGATTTGGTTATTGAACCCATGTCTTGTTTTGGGTTCTATGGTTCTTAGTCTTTCTTACTCGCTCTTTTACTTACATGCATTTTCATTCTTGTCTTTTATTACTTGCAATTTATTACCATGTCATTTAATTACTTGTTTGTAGTCTTTTCTTTTCTTTGTTCTTCTCTTTTGTTATCTCTTTTTGATTTGTTTTGTGAATGGTGTGAATATTGTTGTTAGGAAAAGAGAAAGATTTTGTAAGTTGACATTTCGCTCCTTATTTCTTTTTCCCGTCTTGTCCCATTTGAAACTCCGCCCAAATCTTACGCAAATGCTCCGTTAGGCATCCTACCCTACCAAGGTAAAGGTGATTCCTAACCGTGACCGGTTGCATTCGGTTTGGCCGGAGGCGAAAGAAAGAGACAAGAACGGACGGACAAGGGTCAATAAGCCGGATTCCATGAATACCGTGCTTAAGTCCCCTAATCCACGTTGTTACCAATTGTTCTAGCTTCATTGGTTAAGTTCGGCTCAAAATATTTGAATACGGAATCCATTAATTTACACTATCCTATCGTTTCCTAACAAGCCTTATACTTGAATATAATACATAGGTTAGATAACAAAAAAATCCGCCACGCACGTTAACTCATAAGAACAAGAACATAAAACGCTTCGTCTCCCTGTGGATCGACCCGTGCTCATCGCGGCTAGCTGCAAAGCGACACCGTCCTGATCGCGGTTAAACTTTAGAACTTTTAAATATCCGACACGCTTTTGGCGTGCGATCACAAACCTTGAGGGTGATTAGTATTATTTGAGGTTGTCATGAGCATGGATTTTAAATATTTGTGTTATTTTAGTGATAAGTACTTAGCTTGGAAAGTTCATGGTATTTTATTGTAAAACTTGCCTTTTTGATATCTTGATGGTATTTTATTGTCATTCGTTAATCTTTTCAATTTTTAAAAAATATAGATTTATTATATTTTGAAAATATGGATTTATAATTTTATATAATTTTAATTTTAAAAATAATTTTATTTTATTTAGAAAATTCGTATTTCTTAAAAACCGTATTTAAATCATTTCGAGATCGAATGCTCCGTGAGGAGGTCTGCATCTCGCTCTACTAGCCTAAAAATGTGCAATAATCCGCACCATCCATTAGCTTGTCCCCTAAAGAGGTTTGTAGATGCTTATTCGCAAAGGAAATGAAATACCGCTTAAAAGAAATCCGGTTTTTAAAGTTATGTGGTATTTTATCGTAATATTATATTTCCCGACGAAAATACATTCAATGAGTATCGTGCTATTAAACCGAGTGTGCGTGTAAGATAGGTCATTACTCGTGAAGTTTTCCTAAGGTATCGTTAAGCAATTATTAAAAGAGGTGTTAAATAAGTTCATGGTATTTTAATGAAAAAGTGGTACTATTGTTATTTCACATGAGAATTTTGATGAAATTTGATTCTGAACATTATGGTTTAAGGTTACAAGTGATGTGTACAAATTAGATTGAACAAAATATTAAGGAGAAGGGGTTTCTAGGGTTTAGAAAAAAATATCGGTATTAACTCCACTTACCGATATACGTTTTGAAATGGAATTTCAAAGAAGAGGAAGAGAGATTGAGAGGGACTTACAGTTTGAATACACTAAGAAGAGTTTAAGGAAGAGGAGGGAATTCTTGTGGTGTCGCGAGAGTTCCGGATATTTCTTTGATCTTCGCTGGAAGTTGCTTGCTCTAACTCCTCTTTACCCCACTTGTACTTAGGAACTTTTTGAGAGAATTTTGTTATAGTTTTCAGAATGGTGCTGAGCCAAGGTAGAGAATGGTATTTATAGTGGAGAATTAGGGTTTTTGAATTAAAAATTTAGATTAAAAAGTATTAAAATGTGGTTTAATTGTGAAATGAAAGGTCTCTGTTTGATTGCAGGGAAAACAAACAGTGTAGAGGAGTTAGGGGTAGGTGAAGGGACTAGTGTGCAAAGCCCGAGGACATTTGGCCATGATCTGACTGTCCCCGCCAGCTATAAGAAGGATTTGGCCGGTCGATCTCGAGGCTTTTGCCTCGAGATTCATGCCACTTAATAAATGTATTTAAACCATTTTGCACATGTTTGATTTTTCTGAACTTTTCATTTCCCTGTGTATTCAACGTGCAATCTTTTAGGCTTCCAAAATGTTAAAAAAAATTCAGAAAAAAAATAATTGTGGCTGATGGGAATCGAACACAGGAGCTACGTCACAGCAGTGTAAGGTCTTTACAAGTGAGCTTCAAGTGACTTCTTGCTTTTATTTAAAAGAAGTAACTTATAACTCAAACTCAGGCTGTAAAACTCTTTTCTATACATTAAAACGAAAAATTTTGTACAGAGATTTCAGAGTTGTTACATTCTACCCTTCTTATAAAAATTTCGTCCTCAAAATTTATATGAGGAGGTTGTAACAGATTCAAGAAAATTTTGATTAAAGCAGTGGTGAAAGAACTAACGATATTGTACCGAAAGTGCAAGAAAATGTTTAGGTAGATGAAAACACGAAAGAATGGAGAACTTGGAAAAGGCTGAAAAAAATGGGAGGAGATTTACCTGTGTTATCTTGACCTATAGCTTCGGTCTCTACAGCCGCCAAAGTGAAAGCCTGACGTCTCTGCACGATATGGGCAAGCTCCAATGGCTTAAGTTGATGCGCCACAAACTAAACACAAGTCATTTGCACGCCTGCAGTTTTTCGCCAGGTGTCTGTTCCTCTTACAGTAGAAACAAAAGTTTGGACTGAGCCAGTTAAAAGTTACTCCCGGTCTCCTGGGCCCAAAAGTTGGCCTGGAAGAGGCTCCTCCTTCCATCTGAGTGGTAGGGCATTTCACACCGGTAGTCTGAGCTCTGCCCTTATTCTTCACGACGACCTCATAGCGTCGGGCAGCTTTCAGAGCAAGATCAAGGGTTGGGAAATCCCCTGTAGTGAGTGCAGCTTGGATTTCCAGGTCCAACCCTTGCTAAAATTTTCGGCTTGTTAGCAGTGTAGTATGTAATATCAGGAAATTGAATATTGAGATATATCTTACCTTTTAAGCATGGTAAACTCAGTATCATATTCATGCACGTATTTTCTCCACATCGAGCCTTATTGTAAGTGGTTGAACTGTTGTTCCATGTTGAAATGGGCAGTCTCAAGGAAGTATTTCGCGTCGAACATATCGCGAAACGTTTTTCATTCAATCGGTTGGGCGAGTCGGCTTTCTTCAGCTTTCCACCAGACTCTTGGGTTATCTATTAGCTGCAGCTTTGCAACTCTCACCCAAGCAATCTCTGGCACTTGTGCTGCTGCCAGATCGTCTTCGATAGACTGAGCTCATTCCTCTGCCTCTAGGGGGCTCTCCTTCCCAGAGAAATGTTTTGGGTGCAATACCCAGAATTGCTTGAATCTGGGTGCCTCGACCTCTAGGCTGTGTATGAGGATAGCAGTCTGTTGCCGCTGACTCTCCAAAAGGCTCTTGATTGCCTCAACTAATATTTTTTGCTCGTTGATAGGAGCTGCAACGGTAGATGGTGGTGGTAGATGGTGGTAGTAGAGTAAGTGGTGAGGTGTTGCCATTAACGTTGGTACTCATGTTGTTCAGTGAATCCATGATCTTGATAGAAAAAGAGTGGTTAAGATAGATTCAAGGAATTTGAAATGTAAAGAATGTATAGTTGCTAATTTTTATAATTCTTGTGATATATTGCTTAGGATTCCATGCAGAACCGACCTGCATGGGTCACCAACAAAACCTGTCATGCCCCGCTTCCCAGTGTACAGGGGCAGAGAAGTGGCGGGCACGTGACGTATTTACTCAGAAATAAATACGTTAAGCGTAAATAAGTAATATATAAAATGCACAAGAAATGACAAGAGATATAATATGAACAACAACTTTTATTAACATTTATCTTTACAATACATTGTTTTGAAAAGGAAAGTACAAAGATATAAAGCAATACCTGAACAGTGGCATACCAAAAGAAAAATAAGTATAAGAAGCTAGAAGTCCTGCTAGAAAGTGAGCCGGTCCACGTCCTCCTGGATAGGCTCTATCTCGAGAGAGTCCGGTCCTCCTGACGAACATTCCAAAGGAAGAAAATATATGAATGTCTTCAGCGAACTAGCGCTCGGTAAGTCTCAAAAGAAAGAAAGAATATAGCAAGTATTGAGAATTAAACTGTTAAGGTGTATAGGTATAAGATTGTTATTCTAACGTAGTTGTTTGTAGCTTGGTACAGAAGGTATTAGTGTATACGAGAGAAGTCCATCTTTCCCCGTGGACTGTGGTAACATGTAGTACAAGTCCCCATCAAAACCCACGGGACAACTGCACGAGAGTTCATGTAGGTGTCTTTTAGTGATCATCTCGTGCCACTTTTAATACATTCCATACCAATTTACCCTTTTAACCCTGTAATGTATTGCTTTAGATTATATTGCTTGCCGAGACCATGAATACAAATTGTTCAAGTAGTCAGGTTCAGGATATAAGCTTGTAGTCAAGAAGTCATGTCAAGTTATAGTCGTGGTTCGGTCAAGTCAAGTCTTGTATTCAGCTTTGATATTCAGGTTCAGCTTCAAGTATACATGTTAGAGTTTGGATTCATATTTGAATTGGATTTTGGTTTGAGTTGAATTCAAGTTTGATTGAGATTCAGACTTGAGTCAGACACCTAGAACTGATTTGGATCCTGAATTAGATTCGGGAGTTATCGGTAACTGCTGCACATAGACGGCAGGATTTATGTCTTTTTTGAGACAATTACCATTGATAATACCGTTAAGATTTTCTACCTTAAATAGGCAATCACTCACTTTCTTCGACTCTCGGAGGCTCAAAAGAATTAATTCCGTTTAAACCTATATTTACTAAAGTCCTTAACAATATTTTATATAGCTCAAGGGGGTTTTATGAAAAATATTTTTAATATATAGTTTCAAAATAATCTCGAGAAGTTATTTATATTATTTAGGGTTTTCATAGATATGAATTTTAAGGGTTCGAGATATTTTAGTGATAATTACCTTAACTTGAATAGTGCACTGTAAAACTTGACTTTTGTTGGTATCTTGATGGTATTTTGATGAAACTTGTAATTCTTTCCTTTTAAAAATATAAGATTATTATATTTTGAAAATATATGGATTTATAATATTTATTTAATTATTAAAAATTAATTTTATTATCAAGTAGAAAATGACGTTTTTCTTAAAAATCGTATAAAAAACCTTTCAAGACTGAATGCTCCGTGAAGAGATCTGCATCTCGCTCTACTAGCCCAAGAAAGTGCGATAATCCATACCATCCAATAGCGGGTCCCCTAAAAAGGGTTGTAGAGGCATATTTGCAATGGGTTTAAAATACAATTCAAAAGAAAACCGTTTTTTTATAGTAGATGGTATTTTAATGAAATATATTGTATTCGCCATAAAAATAGGTTCAAAGAGAATCGTGCTATGGAACTATATATGTTTTTGAGGGGTAGGTCATTACCCCATGAATTTTTCTAAAGGTATGATTAACAAAAAATACTAAAAGAGATATATGTGAAGTTCATGGTATTTTAATATAAAAGTTAAATTAAGGTTATGTTTCATGATATTTTTGAGTGAAAGTTTGCTTTAACCATTAGTTATATGATTACAAATATGGTGTAAGAATATGGATGAAAAATATGTAAGAAAAAGTGAACTTTTTAGGATTTAAAATAAAATGTCGGTATTAACTCCACTTACCGATATGTTTTGAAAAAGAGATTTGTTTTAAAGAAGCAGAAGAGAGATTTGGAGGGACTAATTAGCTAGAAAGATGAAAAGAAGATAGGAGTAGGAAGGGTTGTCGTCAGGGCGTCGTAGGGTCGCCGGAACTTATTTTGATCATCGCTGGAACTTGATTTCTTGCTAACTCCACTTGTACTCTTCTTATACTTAGAAAACTTTGAAAATTTTGGCTATAATTTTCAGGATGAGGAAGGGCTATGGTATGGGGTAGTATTTATAGTGTGGAATTAGGCTTTTGGAATTAAAAAGATGCATTAAAATGCATTAAAAAGATAATAAATGGAAAATTGAGTGGTCTCTGTTTGATTGCAGAGTAATCAAATAGTACAGGGGAGTTAGGGGTAGGCCAAGGGACTTGTGTGCAAAGCCCGGGCATCATTGCCTATAGGGGGACCGTCGGTACCGGCCTTAGGGTCACTTTCGCCGACCGATTTGTATAGGGGAGCCGTCTGATTTTGGACACGTGTACTCTCTTGTATTTACACCCTTTTCCACATGTTTATTTTTCCAGACTTTTCATTTTTATGTGCATTGCATGTGTAAACTTTTGGGCTTCCAAAAAGTTTAAAAGAAAAATCAGAAAAAATATAATGTGTCTGATAATGTTCGAACACAAGGACTACATCATAACAGTGCAAGGCTTTACCAGTGAGTTACAAGTTGTTTCTTCTTGTTCTTAAACAAAAATTAACTTTTAAATTATACTCAGACTTATAAACTTCTTTCTGTACATTAAATTGAAAATTTTCGTACAGTAAATTCAGAGTTATTACAAATACGGAATACTTCCCAGTATACATATTGAAATACATATACGCGTATCCTTATAAAGATACGAATAGCCAAGCGAGAGAAAATGAATAGTGAACAATAATACTAGAATATATATATATATATATATATATTATTAAATCAAAACTTGATTTAATAATCTGGTTTAATCCTAAGCCGGCTAGTATTATCAACCGTCCGATTAAAGTCCGTGTAGCCTGTACACATATTTAATCGGACACATGTATATAGCAGCATACTTCATCTACATCAAATCGCCTGAAGTGGGAAAACCCTCGACAGGGGACTCTAAAAACTAGACAATACGCTGGCATTGATTACTGGATAAATCGACAACCACAATCACGTCAGCGGCATTAGTTGTACGTAATGGCTACCCAGGTATATTCTGAAAAGGTTGTCGATAATTAAGACTGTCCGTATCCTACTGAGCCTGAATATGACAATCTCCGTACAGTCCCTTATCTTCGTTTAAGAGTATCGCATACCGGACCTAGGGGTGTAACGTCAGACCCTTAATAACCCGATAAGTCGTGTCGGAGTCAAGTTCATCACCAATCGAGAAACTACTGAACTAATATCAGTAAATTTCATCCATTGTGGCCACAGATTTAGGGTGATGGCCAACCGAACACGGTGCAATGTTGACTCCTAATACCAGAAGAGACGAATACCCGACAATCGCTCACTGCCTCCGTGTGGTTCGAGACCGTAGCAAACTAAAACCTGTTTGCACGAGACAAATGACGATCTCAGGTCAAAAGACTAACGTGTACTCATGCCATTAGAGATCATCTATCTAACGATAAATATAATACCATCTAGAAGTTCTCGGCAAGTTCGTCCGGTGTACTCATCTACAGTGAGCACATGTATACTATCTTAGGTGACACAATACTAATGGCTTATGAGACCGGCCATCGTCTCCTGCCGGGGTCTCAAAACATATATACTAGTCTATTCTGGAATATCGATGCCCTCTCTCGATACTCGCACGACTACAGACATTTAAGAATGTGCTTATGGACTCCCTAGCTTTCATATATATGATTGTCTTCATAATGCTGGTAGTCAAGCAAGAATCTTACGGGCTTTATCATTGTGTATTAGCTACATGTAATAACAAGTAAAACGTATACACATTAATGATAAAGACAAATCAGATAGTATACTATCATCTCGAGTAAGACTGTTCTATCTGTATAGATTCTCCTTCGGTTATCATAATCGCCAATTACAATAATTGCCTACCTGCAATTACAATAATTGTATTAAGAGCACTATATCCAACAAATATATATCGTCGCCCATAGGATTAGTCCAAATCCGTATATATCAGGTTTGGGTTGAACCTCTGTCATATGTTCCCTTAGTTATAGGTATATATCTAAAGACCGTTAGTTGTATTTGAGACTAAGATCAACTTAGATTTATTAATATTTTAATCAATAGATCATGCATGAGAAACAAAAGTTTCTATACTTGGTTTATTTTTGACCAAGTGATCAAGTAAAGGCCTGCTGTTCCAAGTGTGCAATTACATATGCATATATTGTACCAAGTGCGCATTTATATGTCATGAAGGAAGCCGCACATATGCATATCACGTGGTGCGCACCTATTTTCTTGTTCGAAAATCACAAGTGTGCATATTTATTGAGCACCTATGTGTGAAAGTCATATTTGACAAATGTGCATACTTATATGTGTATGCATGAGAAGGTCGTTTTTGAAAAGTGCGCATGTTTATACGCGCATCTATGAAAAAGTCAATTTTGACATGTGCGCATATACATATGCGCATGTCTATTTTGACAATTTTAATAAGTGCACTCTATATAGGGTGCGCCCTTTTACAGAAAGCAAAGGCTTTCGTCAAGAAGCAAAATCTTCTATTTTTATCTGTTTCCAAGTCATGTATATGCGTTTTATGGTGCGCATCTTATTTTTTTAGATTTTAGGATCGATCTCTCATAAAACTATAAACTTTATGAACAAGGAACAAATCCTAAGATCACTTGATTTTTTATAACGAATCAATGGATTCGAAAAGAAACAAAGGCTTCTATCTAAAAGCAAAGGCATTTTAATGGAGGAAAAGAGAAATATTTCTCTTTTATTTATACCTTACGCACTTATTTGCTGAGGGAGAAGATGATAAAGACTTGAGATTTATATTTTTCTCAAACTTATGGGGGGATTTGTGGTATATGATTTCTGTGAGTGAGGTTCTTATTTATAGTAGAGGAAAAATTAGGGTTTGTTGGATTTGTTTTGATCTCAATCTAATTTTTGATTGATTTAATTGATTCTTATCAATTAAGGATGGCATATGCACTGTTGGTGTCACGTCCCACTTCTCAGAGTGCGCTAAGATCGGCATGTGACGGAGCCAACCATGCTACCTGTGGATAGGAAACATCCCTCCACGATCACATTACGGCTGTCTACAAATATCAAGAACAGTAGAAATAAAACAAACTATCTAGTACATGTCCATGAGCCAGAATAAACGAGTCAAGAAATAATATGCGGAAGCAATAAATCCAATGAGCAATAACATCTGGAAAGTAAATATAACTAAACTGGATACTAACTGGATACTAACAGCATCCTCACTGCTCGGCCTGACAGCAGAAATACTCCTGATCAGCCAGCGACAAGGGTAGAGGATCTGGGCCATGCAAAAGCCAGACGTCAGTGCGTCATAATATTAACAATAATATAATCAAGGGGCAGCAGGACATGCAGGCACAAGTATTAACAGTAACAATCAACAGGAATATATAACAGTGAAGTATATCAATATAAGTGACGTGCAATGATCAATCTAAACTGTGCTACTGGGTTATCTGTTCTAAAGTCTTCAAAATCAATTAATATAATCCTTATCGTAACCCATCGGTGATTATTCCGTAACGCCCGGAAAAACGGCAAACAATAGGTATTCTGTAATGCCCGGAAAAACGGCAAACAATATGATAGCCCTTTGAGTTACGTTTGGTTACATTCTTGATTTCCCCATACCCCCAAATTATGTGTTCAAGTCAGGTATTCCCAATTGAAATCTTATGCCAACACAGGATCAAGCCGGTACAGGTTTTGTCTATGCAGACAACAATAACGTCCATCAGGACAACATGTCAAGATTGTCGGCATTAAAAACAGAATCATGTAACATGTCAAGTAGTGATATATCAGGTCATGTCAGGTAATGTACATGTATCAATTCATGTCAAGTAGTGGTGTATCAGGTCATGTCAAGTAGTGCACAGCTATCAAACGGGTGCTCATAATCAAACTGTAGCAAGTATTGAATCAGGGTGAAAGTACGGATGTACAATAAAAGCATGGATGCACAAATATCGATCAGGGGTTACATCATGACTAAGTAGGATGCACAATATCAAGTATGGGGTACTAATGTATTAATAATATGAGTTAATGTAATATGGGGTGCAACTAGTTATGCAGAATTAATGGTATGGATACACAAATAAACATGGATGAATAAATAACTATCAGGGGTTACAACTATAGCTTCATGACTATGTAGGATGCACATTATTAAACATGGGATATTAATATGACAATAATATGTAATAATGTGATCTGTAGATGCAGCTACATCTATATTAAATGATATGGATGCCCACGGATGTCGTATAACAGTAAAATGATAAAATGGTAATGTGGGATGTATACTAAACATTATGTGATGTTATAATTCAAGTGGTTGTAATATATTGTAGTATATATCATAGCATGTAGCAAGATAAACTTGCCTCGATCGGATCACACGACGGATACGTACGGCACGTCCGACGTCGGTAAATCGTCGCAACGCACACGCGGCACACGGGATGGGTCCAGGCAAGGCAAGAGGGTGATCACGCAGGCAAGGTACGTTCACTGGATCGCCTGGATTGGCAGCGACGAGCACGGCTCCGGCGGGTGATCACCGGAAAAAGAACCGAGAATTCAAGAAAAGAGAGAAGAAGAAGAAGAAGAAAGGAGGAGAGGGGCTGCACTGGGGTCTTTGGTATGGATCTGGGTCAGGGACAGAGGAGGCGAGGAGGCATCGACGGGAGTTTTCCGGCGATGGACAGTGAGGTGTTAGGGTTCTTGATGTCGGGGATCAAAGGTTGCAGGGGAATGCTTATGATCTGGGGTAGTAGAGAGGAAAGAGGGGAGATAGGGTAACAAGAGGTGGTGACGGCGAGGGACGAGCGCCGGCGGCGAGGCAAAGGTGAGGATGGGTGCAGGGAGTTGAGATCGGGATGGGTCGTTAGGCTTGCAGAGGGGTTGGTGGTGGTGTTAGGAGGTCGGGAGAGAGGGGTGTTGAAGGTGGCAAGGCCGGAGAGAGGTCGGGTGATGGGAACGGCGACGAGGTCGGCGGTGGAGGAGATGGGTGCAAGGGTTTTTTGAGTTGTGGGTGCAGGCTCGGAGTTTGCAGGGGAGAGGAGTGGAGGTGGTCGACGGGGTCCGAGCTTCAGCGGAGAGGAGAGAGAAAGAGGTGAGGTGAGGTCAAGGAGAAGGGAAGGAGATGAGAGGGAAGGCGATGAGAATGCGTTAGGGTCCTCGTCGTCGCCGGGTTAAAAATGAAATGAAGAAGGAATGAAAAAGAAATGAAGGAGAAGAAACAGAAGGGAGGTAATTGTAGAGAGATGGAAGGTGACGGGATCACACGTGAGGAACAGTGATCGCGAGATGAGTGAGAGAGGGATCGAGAGGAGAGAGAAAGGGAGAGAGAGAATGAGAGAGGGAGAGAGCTAGCGAGAGAGGAGAGAGAGAGAGTGAGAAAGATAGAGAGAGATCGAGAGGAGAGAGAGAATAGAAAGAGAGAGAAAGAAAAAGAAAAGAGAGAGAGAAAAGAATCGGTTAAATTTATATTTTTTTAAAAATCTTTTAGTTATTTTAAATTTAAACTGTGATAATTTTTAATAAAAAATATTATATTAATAAAATTTGATTTTCTGGTAAATACAAACTTAGTCCAAAACACGCCCGGCTCGGGTCTAAAAATTTAGTTTCAAAATATGAAAAATATACATGTCAACCAAAATTAAAATTGGATATCCGGGTAACGAAAATGCATACCCCCAAGAACGGATGCACGTACGTGCGCGTAGCCATCCAAACAAGTCCGTTTCACTGAACGGGGCGAGGACAAGTTGCGCGGATGCTACCACAGAGTTAGGGGTATCATGCAGACCATGCAATGTATTTTTAAACTATTTTATGTGACTTTAAATGTTATATTTAAAAATTTTAGATGCCAGATAAAATGCCAGTATTCAATATGCAAATGAAAGTGCACGAGTCTACGTAACAAGTCAGAATAAATCATAAATATGAATCAAGACAGGTTTCAAGCAAGCGGGTCGGATCGGATGCAATACAATGTCAAAAACACTATTCGTACCCAAAACACAGTAAATCAGGAAAATACCATAAATAAAGAAATACTTGAAATAGAATTGGTATAAATGAACAAGGGTGTTACATTATACCCAACTACAAAATGAATTTCGTCCTCGAAATTCCAGGAACAAGAAAAGATAAACAAACATGAATCTACAAGAATAGGTGTGGAAACTTCTGTCGAATTTCGTCTTCTCGTTCCAAAGTCGATTCTCCATGAGAGCGATTTCCCCAAGAAACAAGTACGAGAGGGATAACCTTGCTCTTAAGGACCTTTTCTCTTCGATCAACGATCGATATCGGTCGTTCCTCAAAGGTCAAATTCTCTGTTACAGTCAGCTACGAATGATCCAGCATGTGTGTTTCATCTCGAACATACTTACGGAGTTGAGATACATGAAACACGTCATGAACATTCGCCAAAAATTATGGTAACGCCAATCGATAAGCCACATATCCAACACGCTCCAAAATCTCGAAAGGCCCCACAAATCGAGGACTAAGCATGCCTCGACTCCCAAAATGAATCACTCCTCCAGTCGGTGATATCTTCAAGAATACCAGATCACCAACAGAGAACTCTAGAGGTCTTCTCGATGTGTCGGCCCAACTCTTCTGCCGATCTTGTGCTGCCCTCATATGATTCCGGATAGTATTAACCTTCTCAACTGTTTGCACGATCAAATCCGGTCCCAACAATTTTCGTTCTCCAATATCGTCCCAACAAACGGGTGAACGACACTTGCGACCATACAATGATTCGAATGGAGCCATCTGAATAGTCGCCTGAAAACTGTTATTGTAAGAAAACTCCACCAAGTGTAGATGATCCTCCCACGAACCCTTGAAGTCTAACAAGCAAGCTCTCAACATGTCTTCAAGAGTTTGGATCGTTCTCTCCGACTGTCCATCTGTCTGGGGATAATAAGTCGTGCTAAACTTCAATCGCGTCCCCAAACTTTCCTGTAAACTCCTCCAGAAGTGCTATAAGAATCGGGTGTCACGGTCGGACACGATACTCACCGGTACTCCATGCAATCTTACAATCTCCTGCATGTACCGTTCCGCCAACGTTTCCATTGACTGACCAACTCGAAATGGTATGAAATGAGCTGCCTTGGTCAATCGATCAACAATCACATAAAGCGTATTGTTGCCCTTTGGACTCCGCGGTAAAGCTGTCACGAAATCTATGGTTATATGTTCCCGGTTCCATTGAGGAATCGGAAGTGGTTTCAATAAACCAGCAACCCTTTGATGTTCAGCCTTAACTTGCTGACACACCAAGTACTTCGCTACAAAGCGAGCAATCTCCCTTTTCATGCCTTCCCACTAGAAATGCTGTCTTAGATCACGGTACATCTTCGTGCCTCCTGAATGTACGGAATATGCGGAACTTTGCACCTCCTTCATAACTTACTCGTGAATATCTCCCTTTGGCACACACAAACGGCTAACATATCGCAATGAACCATCTTCATGAATCAACAAGTCTGTTCGAAGTCCTGCTTCAACTTGTTCTCGAAACTTCTGCAATCTTGGGTCCTGCGACTGTGCTGCTTTAATACTCTCGATCAATGACGATTGTACTTGCAGCTGCATCAACTTTTCTTAAGAATGCGGTAACACGATCTCCAACTCGAATCTCCGAAAATCTTCGATAACCTCCTTCTGTGCAGTCAACATCTGAATTGCTAGCAATCGACTAAGCGCATCCGGCACTACATTAACCTTCCCCGGATAGTACTTGAGATCGAGATTATAGTCAGCCATCAGCTCCAACCATCTACGCCGCCTCATGTTGAGCTCTTTCTGCGTGAACACGTACTTTAGGCTTTTGTGATTGGTGAATACTTCGACCCTTTCGCCCAGTAAGTAGTGTCTCCAAATCATCAAAGCGAAAATTACTGCTGCAAGCTCCAAATCATGAGTAGGGTAATTTTTCTCATGGGTCTTCAACTATCTCGATGCATAAGCTATAACCTTCCCATGCTGCATCAAAACACATCCCAAAGCTTTCCCAGATGTGTCGCTATGAATCATCAATCCTCCGGAACCGTCTGGTACAGTCAAAATAGGAGCGGTTATCAATCTCTGCTTCAATACCTCAAAAGCTGACGCACACTTATCCGTCCATACGAACGGTACTTCCTTACGCGTAAGCTTGGTCAAAGGCTCATCCAAACGAGCAAAATTCCCCATGAATCTTCTATAATATCCGGCAAGTCTAAGAAAACTTCTTATCTCTGCTACGTTCTTCCGAATCTGCCAATCTTGAACTGCTGCAATCTTCTCAGGTCAACGGCGATTCCATCTCCGGATACAACATGCCCCAAAAACTTTACTTCTTCAAGCCAAAACTCTCACTTGCTCATCTTTGCATACAATCTTTCATGCCTCAATGTCTGCAGTGCTATTTTTAAGTGTTCTGCATGCTCTTCTAGGCTCCTCGAATACACCAGAATATCATCAATAAACACCACAATAAACTGGTCCAAGAATGGTGAAAAGATTCGGTTCATCAAGTCCATGAATATCGCCGGTGCGTTCGTGACTCCGAATGGCATCACTAAATACTCGTAATGTTCATATCGAGTTCGGAACGCAGTCTTGCAAATATCCTCTGATTTAACTCGGACCTGATGAT